>CM076152.1:34907500-37407500 GCA_038025085.1 Tetragonia tetragonoides | reverse complement strand
TTCATATCCATGCATCTTGAAAATTATTGTAATAACAAGGATCTTCATGATAGTCTTCTCGTACAATATGTGATAGTCTTCCCATCTGGAGAAATGACTTCTTATAAGATTATTCTAGATGAAACTCTAAGGGTTTCATCTGCCGAATACGAACTCGAAGATCAAATGCCGGAGTATAGTTCATTTATTTGTGATCCTTGTGATGGAATTTACTATACTTGGCTCAACTATGGCAACTATACACGTTACTTGTGGAACCCAACAACTCGTGAGCGTAAAAAGATACCTCCGATCATTACTAAGCCAAATCTTCCCACAGACGTAAGGTATGCAGGTGGTAGAGATGTTTACGGGTTCGGACTAAACCCGTTGACCAAAGATTATCAGGTGGTTGTTATTGCAAGTTATGAAGATATCACTAGTGACTTCACTTCACGTCGGAAGCATCCTTTGTCGATCATTATTTACTCATTGAGGACCAATTCTTGGAGATATAGGGGTGATCTAAAGAAATATTATGCTTTGAAAAGAAATATATGCTACATCTTTTTGGATGGATGTTTTTACTGGCTCAGTACGGACGGGCCTGATTACCCCCTTATTTGATGGTCTCTTTTAACATGGCTACTAATGCATTCCAAGAGACAAGACTACCAGATTATTACATACATTCCGAATTCTAAGTTCAGTCTTGGAATATATCATGGTTCAATTGCTTTCTTCACTCTATTACACGAGGAGGATCGGTTTGACATATGGGAACGAACTCCAATAGAATCATCCTGGACAAAGAAATTTACCATGATTAATCCTATCAAAGATTACCCAAATTGGGGTCCAATTGGCCATTGGAAGAATGGTATGGTTCTATTTGAGAGTCGCCATACATTAATCTTATGTGACCCTAAAACAGAAGAAGTTTTTGATCTTGAATTGAAGGAGTACGATGGTATTTATTGTAATGGAGTTTATGATTACATGGAAAGCTTGGTTCCAATTGATGATTGGAGGGGGAGGTGGCGACTACAAGAGTTGGAAACACATGCTGAGATTATTCACTGACATTGCTAAATGTGATTATTTGTAATCAAAACCTTCATAAAAGAGTACTCCATCGTTGAGACATACCATCTTCTTTTGCACTTATGAGTAATAATGTCCGTGCGATGTATGGGTTAACTTCTCCTTTCGATGTTTAACTTTAGTTATCTTCCCAATGTCAAGTGTCATAGCGCAATTTGATCTTCTAATTAATTATTAACCTGGTAACAGCGAGAAGTTTGTGTCAAATCTAAAGAGCAATCAACTGCAAATAGCTCATGCCACATTATTAGTGTATTTAACAAATGTCTTCAATCTGTTCTCTTGTTAATTTGTATCACCCATATGTGTTATCAGGTATAATTCCGTGAGGATTACCTCTTTGTTATTAACAATATATACCGAGTGTTTACAGAAGGGAAGCTGGGCCTTCGCCCTAATTACAAACCTAAGGGCCTGACTATACATAAGCCTAATATGAATAACTAAATATTTACATATTTCAGTATATTCTATCACACCCCCGCAGTCGGAGCGGGAGGAGGACGGACGCTCAGGTTGGAGCGAAAGTCATTAAAAAGAGACGAAGGAAGGCCCTTAGTAAAAATATCTGCATACTGTGAGTTGGATGGAACATGAAGCACACGAACATGACCAAGAGCGACTTTTTCGCGCACAAAGTGGATGTCGATCTCAATATGTTTGGTACGCTGATGTTGTACCGAGTTAGTGGAGAGGTAAACTGCACTAACATTGTCACAATATACAAGAGTTGCCCGTGTGACAGGGCAGTGAAGCTTGAGCAGTAGGTTCCGTAGCCAACAAGTTTCAGCAACTGCATTGGCGACGCCGCGGTATTCCTCCTCGGCGCTGGAGCGGAAGACTGTGCCTTGGCGTTTAGAGGACCAAGACAAGAGATTATCACCAAGGAACACATAGTAGCCTGAAGTGGAGCGTCGGCTATCCGGACAGCCGACCCAATCAGCATCGGTGTAGGCAGTGAGACCAGTGGTGGAGGATTGGTAGAGATGCAGGCCATACTCAAGGGTGCCCTGTATGTATCGCAGAATGCGCTTGAGAGCCTGAAGGTGGGGCTCTCAAGGATCATGCATGTAGAGGCAAATTTGTTGGACCCCATAGGAGATGTCCGGGCGGGTGAAGGTGAGATATTGCAAAAGCATCGGCTAGGCTTCGGTAAAGAGAGGGATCAGCCACAGGAGGACCGTCGGGACCAAGTTTGGATTTGGTGTCGACGGGAGTGGTACAGGGTTTACAGTCAGTCATATGGGCACGGTCAAGAACCTCAGTGGCATATTTCTTTTGGGAAAGAAATAGGCTCTCTGAGGTTCGGGAGGCGGTGATGCCAAGGAAATAGTGGGGAGGTCCAAGGTCGGTCATGGAGAACTCGGCACTAAGAGAGGTGATGATGTGGTGAAGGAGGGAGTCGGAGGAGGCGGTGAGGACGATGTCATTCACATAGAGAAGGATGTAGGCTGTATGTGGGCCATTTTGGTAGATGAAGAGGGATGAGTCAGACTTGCTGTGGGTAAAACCAAGGCGGGTCATGAACTCGGCAAACCGTTGGTACCAAGCCCGAGGGGCTTGTTTAAGGCCATAAAGTGATTTGCGGAGGCGACACACGTAGTCCGGGTGAGTGGGGTCTACAAACCCGGGGGGTTGGTGCATGTAGACAGTTTCCTGTAGGTGACCGTGGAGGAAGGCATTTTTGACATCAAGTTCGTGGATAGGCTAGGAGTTGGAGAGGGCCAAGCTGAGAACAATACGGATAGTGGCCGGTTTGACAACCGACTGAAAGTCTCATCACAGTCAATTCCTGGACGCTGAGATTTGCCATTGGCAACCATGCGGGCCTTATGCCGCTCAAGAGTACTGTCAGAATTGTACTTGTGCTTGTAGAGCCACATCAACCGTATCACATTAACCCCCTTGGGGTGGGGTTCCAAGGTCCAAGTATCATTTTTAATTAAAGCATTAAATTCAGACTGCATAGCAGCCCGCCAGTTAGGATCCTTGAGTGACTGGACATGAGAGCGGGGGAGGGGAAAGGTGGTGGAAGTATGAAGATTGAAGACTTTCTTTGGTTTGAACACCCCCAATTGGCCACGGGTAGTCATTTGGTGGGTGGGTGGGTGGGTGGGTGGAGGGGGGGAGGAGGAGGAGGCCGTATGGGGAGGGGACAACGGGGTAGGAGGGGTGGTTTGTGGCAGGGAAGGAGGGGGTGGGGGACTGTTTGGTGGGGGTGGGTCCGCGGGTTGACCCACGGGTTGGGTTGGGTTGGGTTGGGGGGGTTAGGAGTTGGTGGAGGGGGGAGGGGTCGTTGTCAAGGTCGAGGAAATTATAGGTGTTGGGTGGGGAGGTGGCGAATGTAGAGAAGGGGAAGGTGTTTTCATCGAATGTGACATGACGTGATATGATGATTTTTCGGGTAGCCAAGTCAAGGTAACGATAACCCCGATGATTGGCAGGGTACCCGAGGAAGACACTAGGAGAGGATCGGGGGGGAGAGTTTATGTGGTGTGGAGGAAGAGAGATTGGGATAGCAGAGGCATTCGAAGATACGTAGGTGAGAGTGGGAAGTGGGTTTTTTGAATAGACGGGTAAATGGGATTTCGTTTGAGATTGTGGAAGAAGGTAGTAGATTAAGGAGGTGGGTGGCCATGTGAAGGGCCTCGACCCAATAAGAGTCAGGGATTTGGGCTTGGAAAAGTAGGGTGCGGATGATATTGTTGATTGTGCGGAGCATGCGTTCGGACTTTCCATTTTGTTGGGAAGTGCGAGGACAAGAGAAGCGGATGAGGATGCCGTTAGCGGCAAAAAGGTCATGAAGTGGTGTGTTGTCAAACTCCCCCCTCACATTGGAAGGCCTTAAATTCACAATTGAATTGAGTTTTAACATAGACTCTAAAATGTAAAAATTTTGAGAAGGCATCACTTTTGCGACGAAGAAGATAGACCCATAAGAATTGAGAGTAGTGGTCTAAAAAAATAACATAATAGCGAATGCCGCTCACACTGGGGATAGAGGAGGTCCAAATATCCGAGTGAATAATCTCAAAAGGGGAGCTAACAGTAGACATAGATGGGGAAAAAAGGAGTCTAACATGCTTGCCGAGTTGACAAGCATGGCACAAACTAGATTGTTTATCCTTATTATACTCAATAAAACCATTAGAAATTAAAGTCAGAATAGTAGAATCGCCGGGATGACCTAAGCGGTGGTGCCAAGTAGAGCGGGTACTAGTGAGGAAGGCGGTGGGATGGCCGGATTTTGTGGTGGTGGAGGTGAGTGGATACAGTTCCCCATCACTATCACATCGTAGGAGAGGTGCCCAAGTCTGAAAATCATAAACAGAAAAGCCATACTTGTCAAAGGCAACACGACAATGGTTATCCTTAACGAAACGACGAACAGAGACTAGATTTTTAACAATTTGTGGTGCAACAAGGACATTTTGTAGATGAAGGGGTCGGGATGGGGAGGGAAGGAGAGAGTAGCCCATACATGCCACAGGAATCGAGGATCCATTACCAACAGTTACAAAATCTTGATGACTAAAATTAAAAATTTTACTCAGATTACCTGTTTGTGATGTGAGATGGGCCGTGGCACCAGTGTCCATGTACCAACCGTTGTCACCTGGGTCCTGCAAAGTCAAAGTATTAAACAATTGGGGCAAAGAAGTGGTGGGCTCGGCTGGAGCGGGTACCGCGGTCGCGGGTGGGGCCGCTACGAACCAGGTCCAAGGAGGTGGGACCTGGTATGAGGGGCTGGACGCCACTGGATTGGGGCCAAGGGAGCCGGTCTGGGCCAGCTGGGCCGCGGGCTGCGACCCGGGGCGAGGGACCAAGAGGCCCGCACCACCGCTGTTTGCAGCAGGGGTGAGGGCGGCTGGAGGGGCCATGGCAGGCGGCGCGGGGAGGGGCTGTGGCACGTATGACCACCCTCCCGGCGGGTACCAGAAACCGGCGTTGGGCGGCGCGGTGGCTGGGGGCTGTGCGGCCTGCTGTGCGGCGGTGCCCGTCGTGACTTGTCCACCGTGCCCAGTGTCGCCCTTGTGTTTCCCCTTGTGATTACGGCTGCTCTTGGGTTGGTGAGTTTTTGGTGGGTCCGGGGTGGCCGTGATCTGGGGATTGGTGGGAGCGGGTTGGGTGGGTTGGGCTGGTGAGTTTGGGTACGTGTAGGGATAGGGGGTTGTTGTTGGTAAAGGGAGGTCGGGTAGAGGGGAAGTTGGTTGGCATGGTAGTAGGCTTGGGGAGGTGGGGTGGGGTGGTGCGTGAAGGAGGCGGGTGGAGGGACGGTCGTGGGGTGAGGGGACGGGGGTAAGGGTAGGTGGGGTAGGGGTGGGAGTAAAGGACAACCATAGAGTTGGAGGAGTGATCGGTGTGACAGGGTGTGACTCGGGGTTGTTTGTCGAGGCATTGCTCCTCATGGGTAAGCATAGATCGACATTAGAGAAAGGTTGGGAATAGTTGATGGTGTTGGATGACATTGGTGATATTTTCAAATTTATCGGATAGGCTATTTATGGTGTATATCACTAATTGACGTTCGGTGAGTGGGCTATCAATATTAGCAAGGAGGTCGGCTATGGATTTAATACGGGCACAATAGTCATGAACATTCATATCACCCATACTTATATTACTAATTTCATTTGACAATTGGAGGGCACGGGCGTCCTTATTATCCCTAAAAAGTTGTTCTAGAGATGTCCAAAGATTATGAGCAGTGACTTTGGGTTTAAGGATCATAGTAAGTAGGGATTGTGACATGGTGCCGTAAATCCATAATTTGACTATACCATCCAGTTTTTTCCAACCATTATCATCATCCCCAGTAGGTTTAGATGTCCCATCAAGGTTCCCAAGTACCCCAAAACTAAGACAATGGGTTTCAAACAATTCACACCAAGCATCATAGTTTTAAGACATTAAGGTCAAGTTGAAGGGGATATAGGTTTTGATGTTGGTGATGCCATAAGCTTGTGGTGGTGGTTGGGGGGCAGCCATAACAACACAAGAAACAAACAGCAAAACAAAACAAAATAAGCACGGAAGAAAGATTTAAGAGATCGGTAGAGACAGAATTACCGCCACTCGACAACTGGGGAGTGGGAGAAGGAGACGCGCGGGCGGCGCAAGGTCGGTAGCGGGAAGCGGTGGAGGCGGCCCAGGAGCGCTGTCGGCTGTCCGGTTGGTGGTCCTGCGCGGTCGGAGGAAGTCACGGCCGTGAGAGAGAGGGAACGACGTGCTTGGCTCGGCGGTCGGCAAAATCACGAGGGTGGACGACTCTTTGAGAGAATAAGGTTAGGGTTAGGGTTTTTAGAGAATTTGCTCTGATACCATGTTATCTGGTATAATTCCGTGAGGATTACCTCTTTGTTATTAACAATATATACCGAGTGTTTACAGAAGGGAAGTTGGGCCTTAGCCCTAATTACAAACCTAAGTGCCTAACTATACATAAGCCTAATATGAATAACTAAATATTTACGTATTTTAGTATATTCTATCAATATGGCCTTTCGCCACCATGTAGTCATGTATCACACCAGGCCCAAAAAGCAGGGCCATGATAATTTTCAATGCACAAAATTGTATTTTCTTATATATCAGTACTCCAACTAGGGATGAAAGTTTGGACTTTGGATTGGATTATGGCCTAGTCTAAATCCAATCCAAAAAATTTTGGACTCAAAATTTTGAGTCCAAATCCGATCCAAACTAATTTTGGACTTTGATTTTTGATTCCGAATACAACTCGAATTATTTTCCGTAATCCAATCTGATCTGAATAATCCAATTTTTTTCCTGACTCCTTACCGTTTCTACAACAATGTCCATTACTTAATTTTTTTTTTTATCGATAAGATAATAATACAAATGTTGAAGCCAACTACAAGTCTACAATATTCATTACAAAAAAATGCAAATTATGTAGTTTCAAAGGTGTTCGGTAATCTCCGCTTAGTGTACATGGAGAGGACTTATGTGTAAAGAGATAGCAAGTGGACGAGTGGCTGCTAAGGCGTAACTTGAGTGAGTTGTCTAAAAGGATTTTTCTCTCTTAATTTATGTATGCATTTTATTGTTGCCTTCAATCCCTTAGGTTTTAATTTGTAGCTTTTACTTTTTTTGGGGTAATATCATTTTTGGATTATATGTATTTCCATTTATTAATTTATATCTAAATTGGATTGGATTGGATTATTGGACTCCGAAAGGATGAGTCCGAATCCAATCCAAAAATCCAAAAGATATTTTTTTCAAGTCCGAATCCAATCCGAAATCCAAAAAGTCCAATTCGAATTGCCTAATTTGGATTGGATTGGATTTTGGATTTAATCCGAATAAGTTTCACCCCTAACTCCAACTACATCCTAGCCATGAACTGGGTACTTGTTGACGTATTAGTACTTGTTGAAGTCAGTTTGTTTCCCTCATTAAAAAAATTAGTGGTTCGGACTTCGGAGCTTGTTTATAATTAGTGAATTGTTGCACTCATTACTAATTGGTTTTTTCACTTGAATTTCACCTCGGGTGTAGGTGTGAGTTGTGAGCGCAATTGAGTACCTATCGGGTCGTATTATATTACATGCAATTAGAATTTGATCATAAAACTTAGAAATTGAAACTGGAATTGGTTATACCGATTCTTAAGTTTTAAGATTTAAAATTGGATCCATCGAATACCTGCCAATGGTTCATGGGATACTCAGTTCCATATAAAAATCCAAATATAGAATGAATTGCAAGTTTGCAACTCACATTTAGACAGACATATTTGAAATAATAATAAAATAGAATACCAAGTTTGGGTTAAAATGCCATAGGTTCTAGGATAACATATTTAAAATTATATTAACATATTTAAAATTAGAAAAATTCGACAAAAATAATCCCAAGTTTGACTGATCAGACAAAAATAATCTCAAGTTGAAAAGTGTATAAAAATAATCCCAAGTTGTCATGTTTGTCATAAAAATGGACCGTTAACTTAAACGGTCTAATTTGTTACTTAATTAACTCTAATTAAACTAAATCCTCATTTGAGACGTGATGAGATGTTCTCGTGAATTCGGGTCATAGTGTTGTGGGGTTAGTGGTGGTTGTAGTGGATGGCGTTTGGGAGAGGAGAGGGAGTGGTGGGGGGGGGACGATGGTGGAGAGTGGTGAAGGAGCTGGAGGTGGAACTGGTGGTGGTGGAGTTGTGGCTGGTTGCTGAGATGGTGAGGAGGGACATTGGAGAGGGTGATCGATCTCGGTGGTGGTGGGTTGGTGGCTGAGGGTGAGGTGGGTGGTGGTGGGCTGCCGCGTGAGAAGGGAAGAAGGAGAGAGGAAAATTTGATCTGAGTGGTGGAATTTTTATTCATTTTTTTAAAATTTTCTTATTATCAAGAGTTAATAAACATTAATACTATGATAATTTACGGCAAGCAGGTCCAATAATTAGCGCTATTCTTAACCGAGTTAAATTGGGTCTATTTTTGTGACAAAAATGAGAACTTCGGATTATTTTTGTACACATTTCAACTTGGGATTATTTTTGTCTGATCATTCAAACTTGGGATTATTTTTATTAAATTTTTCTTAAAATTATAATCACTTACAAAAATATCATTATACAACCGGTAAGTTACGAATCCCATGCTTCCATGGCAAAACTATGAAGGCATTACAAGAGCATGTTTGGTCTCTATTTGCCCCCAAATTTCCCTTATAAACCACCTCATACACTGCTTCAGGGTCTCGCTTAGGGTTCAAGTCAATTGGATCTAGACTTTTTTGAGTACATTGTTTTCATTAAGAAAAGTCTTTTTTTATTGGGTTCGGACTACATTACCATTTTTGGAGAAATTATTAGATGGTTCGGGACTAATACTCTCTCCTCTCACAATTATCATTTTCTTAGAGAGTGAATTTGAGTGAATTTCACTGACACTAACTTTGTGAGAGAAGGGATCATTAATCGCGAACCATGTAATAATTTCTCGCCAGTCCGACACTTGTAAAGCCCCAAAAATAAAAACTGTAGAATGACTCAGTTACCCTCATCCTCGTGTGCCCATGAACAAGTAGCAGGCCACAAAATGCAAGGACGATTTTTTGTTTTTACCCCTTTGTCCCCTAACCCCAGGTGTGCTCAAAACCTCACTGCTTTCAATTCCTCCTGGAAAACATAAACATCCCAACCTCTCATCAATTCCATAGAGGAGAGAGAGAATGGAGATTGATGGAGAAGTGAACGGAGAACTGGGAAATTGCCTAAGCAGTTTCATAGACGATGGCGCAGTTGAGAGCCATCGTTACTACCTTGCTCGAAGAACCATTCTTGAGTTGCTTAAAGACAGGGGATTTGCCGTACCCAATTCAGAAATTGATCTCTCTCTTCAACAATTTCGTGAAATTTATGGTCCTTTACCTGACCCTGATCGTCTTAGGGTCTCCACTGCCCTCCAATCAGACCCCACTAAGAAGGTCTCTCTCTTTCTCTTGGTCTAATTTTTTGTATTTGGTTTTGATTGTTGTTTTTTCTGTGAAATTGCTGGGAAATTTGGGGTTTAATTTCTGGGTTTTGTTGTTTTTTCTTTGATTACTTGAGTTGGTGTTTGTGGGTATTTTTCATGGTTAAATTATGGGTGTTGGGTACTGGACTCTACTGGCTACTGGTTGTTAAGTGTTTAGTGACTGGAATGTTCAGTGTTTAGGGTGTTTGAACTTTGGATATATACTCATTTTGCATGTACCAATTGTTCAGCTTGGGAGTTTATGTTTTTCTGTTGCTCTGGGTTTTCTTGTTTTCTCTTGTTGATTAGCTTGGTGTTTGTGGGTATTTCTAATGACTAAGGTGTGTTCTATTCTGTTCAGTTCCGTTTAGTTCCGTGGAGTTCAGTCCAGTCCAGTCCAATTGAATGAAGTGAAGTGAAAAAGAACACATCCTAAAAGACCTAAATGATGGATATTGGACTATACTAGCTGTTTACTGTTTGGTGGCAAAATTGAATAGTTGGGGTGTTTGGACTTTGGGCATATACTCATTGGCCTTGTTTGGCACGCAGCTGGTAGATGGTAGCTGGTAGCTGGTTTGGTTAGCTAGTTGTTGTCAACTTGTTGTGCTAGCTGGTTTGACTATTTGATTGTAAAAAGATGTTTGGTAAAGTGAGCTGATTATTGGTAGCTGATTTAGTGTAAAATGACCACTATGGACATGGAGATAACTTTCTATTGTTAACAATAAAAATAATTGATAATTATTATTAGTTATATATATTAATATTATTTATGAAAATAATAATAATATTTATAAATTTTATTAATATATATTATGTAAATTAATTATATTTATTTGATTAATTATTTAATTTAAATTATCATTAGTTTCTAAGTAAGTATTAATAATAATAATAATAATAATAATAATAATAATAATAATAATAATAATAATAATAATAATAATAATAATAATAATAATAATATATTTATTGGGTTATGATTGTCATTTGACATAATAATCCAACAAGCTGACTCCAAAGCTACCCCTACCCAGCTTTTTGTAACTCAGATTGTTGGGTCCAAAAAGCCAATGAAAAAGCTGGTAACCAAATACCAAATATTGGATGGTTGGATGGTCAACTGGTCAAACAATCCAGATTGTCCAACAAGCTGGCTAAAAAGCCACCAACCAAACAAGGCCATTTGCACGTAACAAATTCAGTTTGGAAGATTGCTAAATGCTGATGAATGGGCTCTTTTTATACATATATTTTTAATTTTGTGTACACATGTTAGAGGAGCTACCAACTTGCATGAAGAGGGAATTTGTATGCTTTTCCTATCCACGGTATTACTCTGGAAGTTTATTCATAGACAATTGCAAAGTGGTGCCACTAGGAAGTTTTTGCGCCAATTCTGCAAATTTTTATTACTTAGTAGCTAAGTCAAATTTGTTTTATGTGTTGGATTCTAGCGTTCTTCTCTGCTATTCATGAGTGTATATATGCACAATCATCCGTTGGCTATTATTGACATTTGAATACCCCTCCTCACCGCAACGTATTGAAACAAATGAAATCTCGTAGCAACTCTGGTTTTGTAAGCCATACCAACTATTTAGACTCTATGCATCATTTGACAGTCATTTGTATGTTAGATAATATCTTTTGTTGTAGTCTGTCTGTTTAGTCGGCTGAACCATGTGCACACATAGTTGCGTGACTGTAATTGCCTTGCTAACTCTGTAGAGTTAAATGCTATCATTCTGGAACTATAATGCTTAATTTGGAAAGGGGTCCGTGCTGTTTCTTCTCTTTTTCTTGCACGAATAATTTATTCAGATTATCATGAAGTTGGCTGCAGATTTTGGTTATCTTCTGTGGGCCTCAGCTGGTCAAAGTATCCGTAATGCGTGGCATTGTCTCTCAGATCGTTAACAAAGAAACTTTGAGTGGGCTGATACTGATATTGCAAAATAAAATAACAAGCCAAGCTCAGAAATCTGTTGATGTTTTGCCATTTAAGGTTGAAATATTTCAGGTAAGTTCATGGAGTAATGGTATTATCTTTTCTTTTTTACTTTTTGGTCAAGCAGTTTGTTGGAGGGGGTGGGAGCGCTACATTTTGTTTTCCTGCACAGTGTTATTATTGACTAGAATCTATGCAAAAGGGCTCTATCTAATGGTGAAGTTTGTTGGTATGTGATTGGTCTCCACCTCATGCATGAGTAATCAAATTTCTTTTGCACATGTGCAGATTACGGATTTGCTCGTGAATATCACGAAGCATGTTTTGAAGCCAAAGCACATTGTGCTGACTGACAGGGAAAAACAGCAGCTTTTGAAGAAATACAATTTGGAAGAAAAGCAGGTGCGGGGCTTATGTTGCTTGAATTATGTGGATAACCAAATTTTGTCTTTTATAATCAGATTATTCCAAGCACCAATATTTTTCTCTCAGTAATGAGTATTCTTATTTAGCAACATTATCACCTGAGTTGCATGCTTATCTGTTGGAGCCATGTTTGAACATTAGAGATGCTAAAAGATGTGCGACAGTGAGGAAAGACAAAATGGACCTTTGACTTGGAGTATAAGAATCAGATTACTCTGCCTCAAGTTTGTGGATTCAAGTATTCAATAATCTTAAATGACATGTAATGATTTACTTCCAGTCAATGGCATTCCTGAGAACTATGAAAATTATCTGTAAACTACTCTGAGAATAAACCTGTTAAGAGGTGCACAAAGTTGATTGCCTTGTGCGGAAGGAAATGTTTCGAGGGATCATGTTTACTCTTCTGTCTTATCTCAGAAAAAAAGGGGAAATAGACTACATGTTATCCTCGTTAGGTTACCTACTCAAGTATGTTCTCTATGAACTCATGTTTGGAATTCTGAGTAGGATTTAGACCTAAGTGGGGTGTGGTGGAATACATAAGAGACTTGGCCATATGAGGTGGCTCTATTCAATGTCAGAAATAAGTCAAACAGTAGGGATAAATGTCTACTGCTGCAGGTTATATATGCAGAGTAATGCTGTTTGAGTTTGACAGTGAGAGGTCTGCACTGTTGCAATAATTATTTAATCAATCAGCTATTGATCACTTCTTGTGCCATATCAATTAAAGTTAGACCATCTGAATCTTGTACGAATCCCTTTACTAATATCATCCCCACCCTTCTCTCTGTGGTATGAATGTATGAGCCATCTCCAAGGTAGGTTCGCCATATGGAAAGGGTAAAAAGCGTAATTAAAAGCACAAAGCTCATTCACGCTAAAAATTACAGATTCATTTGCAACAAATCAAGTTTATTATTCAGCAACACACTGTATAATTTCTACGCCATCTCAGAATTCCCCTCAGATACTTATTAATCATAAGTTGCTCAAAACATAGAGCAATTTGTTTAAAATCCTTCCATCTGCTTCAAGTAATATGCTGCAAATAGTGTCTTCCTCCAAACTCTGCTTGTTTTTACTCCGCATATCCTCTTAACACATCTAATCCTGTCTATGGAAAGCTTTGTAATCTCGATTCATTTTCTCACTTGAATTAGATAAGGCTTATCGAAAAGAAATAAGCTCAGGGGTTCATTCTCAGAATCTGCCCAGTTTGTCTCTGGTTTGTCTTCTATAGCTAGCAATTTCACTGGGGAAATCATGTGTAGAAATGTTTATACCCCTTCCACTTTCTTCTCTGTGCGCACTTATATGCTGGTGTCTTTGTTGGTTCTCCTCCTAGTCAACCTTATTCCTTCTGTGTATATCTCAGCTGATAACTGCTTGGTATATGCATTGCCTTAATGAAATGCGCCTTTGAGGATAAATATACTACGATAAGATGGGGCTTTACCTCAGAGGGAGGTAAAAGTGGCTATCAGATGGAAGGGGTCTTCCATGGTTGAAAGTTCGGATAAATTTCAAGTCTATGCCAATACCTCTGAGGCTACCGGGTGCTCTGTATACATGTCAATTGTTTGAGGACAATTCATATACATGTTTCTTTACTCTTAATAGGAACAGATTGTCCCGAATTTTATGAATGGCTGTAAACCTGCTTTGAGCACGGAACCACTAGTTGCATTGTATTAACCAGATGAATTTCTTGTTTTTTAACAATCAGTGTTCTTGTCCTCTTTTCTCAGCTTCCTCGAATGTCCGTGAAGGATGCAATTGCGCAATATTATGGACTTGAGAAGGGGCAGGTGGTGAAAGTGATATATAGTGGCGAGATTACCCAGTCTCATATCACTTACCGCTGTGTATGGTAATGGCGAAGGAAGGATTAGCTGCTTTCTCCTTCGTGTTTCTTTTTTCTAGGGTGTTTAGCTAGGTTTGAAATTTCGTCGAACAAAGATTGTTCGATGCTGTGCCACATGAATCATCATGGTTCTTGAAACTGAATGGAAGTTGGCATACCCTTGTAACCTAATGTGATCACTCAAGTTCTGTAAAGCTGTGTGGTTCTTGTTTTATGTACCTTGATTCTCATTTCTCAGTTTCCGAAGAACCTTAGTCTTAAAACTCTCATGTAAACTCTTATGTAGACTTTGAATTAGTCTATCTTCATATGCATGATCGCAAAACGCAAAGCCAACCTGACAATCTGGACTGTGGAGTACAGGTGAAAGCTTGAAGGAAGCTCAGATTAGATTGTAGGGTGGCTGCCTTTCAATGTATACTGCCCATGCTGATTTCACAAGTCTTCATCCTAATTGTGGGGAAAGCATTATCTTGTAAGGTTCAATGATCATGGTTATTTTTCAGCATCTATATTATGCAAAATGTTGAAAATTTAATTTACAGAATTTAGTCGTTACTCCAATAATAAATTGCCCTATTCAATAAGCACCCTAATATCGGAAAAGTACTGAGGATAAGGTGAGAGCTCAAGTGGTAAGTGTTCCACCCTTATAACTCAATGGTTAGGAATTTAAATCTGCAATTAACATTGTAGGGTCCAAGGATCATTTTTTTTTATTTTTTATTTTCCCCCCAAAAATCAATTACAATTCACCCATAATTGCGCTACACAAACGCTTTATTTTATTTTGACTTGAGAAAGTATTGGAAATTTACCTACTGGGCGAACTTGAGATTTTATTGACAATGTATTCAAGTACATTGATATAACACAAACTAAAAGGTGCATGCCTTATTTGCCCAACTTATACGGATACAAATACTTATCCCATCCATATTGGAACAGAAAAAAGAAGCGGTTATGAGATTTTGGAATAGATGGTGTATTATTATTTTTTTGATTCACAACCATTTTAGATTGTAGGTACTTTAAAGAGCAGAACCTACCTTATTTGTTAGGGAGTATTAAATAAGTATATCCTATCTTTAAATGCCTTTCAAAGGCAAAGACGTCTACCGCCACATTTTTTATAAACAAAAGAATCGACATCTTTGAATACATCAAATACCTTACGATCATGATAATCCCTTATAAGACCGCAAAAATACAGCTTTCTATAGAATCATATGGTCTTAAATGACCAAGAAAAGTTGTTCATAGGAATTCCATGAACTAAATCAGAATTACCTGATTTACAATACACCACAAGGTACAGTTATTCAATCCATTCCCAACCGCAAATGTATAATGTGATGGCTTGATCATTTGTAACCCATGGCAAGATAGGTTTTTGTAAGTCTACAAGCTAAAATGGATATGACTAGGAAAAGCTTTAGCACTTACTCATGGTCATTTTCATACACTTAGGATCCTCTTCCTCTCCTCTATTTTATAGCGTAGATTTGCAATATGACGATATTTAGTGCTTGTTTGGTTTACACTTAGAAAATGGAGGAAGTGTTACTTTTCAGGAAGTGTGATTTCCTTCTTGTTTGGTTGACAAAATAAATGTAGGAACTTTCTACTTCCTGCAGGAAGTAATTTCTCCCAAAATGGAGGAACTTGCTTATCCACCATCCCCTAGATAAGTAACTTCCCACATCAATTCCCATAAACTTAAAATTCCTTCATGTAACAAAACAAAATTAGAGACTTTTCATGAACTTCTATTTCCCATAAATTTCTACTTTTCATGATTAACCAAACGACTACTTATTGTTATAGAATCTACGGTGATACATTCATTTAATACCTTCCACAACATTGTAATGTGTTTTACCACATACATAAAATCAAACTGATTCAACCTTTGAAATCCAAATCAGGCCTTTTGTAGAATAATTGTTTAGCACCCAAAAAGAAAAAAGAAAAAAACAACAAAAAAGTATTGTCCTAATCCAAAGAAGAAAAAGAAAAAAGTAAATAAGGTGGAGAAGTGGAGATTGGTTAAGGTGGAGTATTCAAATACTTTCCCTCTTTACAGAGACTACAGGTAGGATCAATTGAAGGAAAATCAGATGACCAGAACGAGTGCTGTAAACATTTCTGCTGTTTTGAAGAACACTGATTTAAACAAACCCTAGCCAAATTTTCGCTTTTAGGTGGTGAAACCCTCCCTATTTTCGACATTATTCAGGTATGCCCTAAACCCCCTTTTTACAATTTCTCGTTTCTTTGAATCAAATCAAAATTCAAAATTTTTACACAATTGAAAGACCCAGTTGGAGTTATTATCAATTGGGTATTAAAATTGAAAGTTTGCGTCTCAGATTTCACATTTCCATAACCCAAGAAAAAAAAAAACAATTGAAGGGTCTGACTGTCTGTATAGTAGTGAGCTAGAATGAATTTCAACTAAAGTTTTATTCTTTTTCTTTTTTTCTTTTGGGTGTGTTGAATTAGTGCAGAGATGAGTGAATTGGGTTCTGGGTCTGACACTCCGGGCAGTGGGTTTGATACTGCCAGGATTCAGGAAGTGAAAACATGGCTTGCATCTCAGTTTGATGCTGTTGGGAAAGATGTCCCTGAATTTGAATACACCCCTCGAAGTATTGCCCATTTGCATAATATTGCTACTGTCTCTCAAGCCAAGACTCAAGCTGCTGTCATTGTTGCTAACGATTTCCGTCAAAAGGCCACTGAATATCATTCTCAAGGTTATCCTGATGTCCCTTTAATGTATGATCTATTGTGGGAATAATGTTAATTTTGTTGTAATCTTTGTTGTAATCTTTGTTGATGTTGACTGTGTACTGTGAATTAGACGAATGCTAGTTTTAGTTGCTTCCCAATTGTTCTGGCCCTTTTACAGTTGTTGCTTCTGTAAACATAGTCGCTAAATAATCCCATCTAGGTTGCTTGTAGTTAGTCTGATTCTTGTTGATATTGTGTATGTGGTTCTATGGCAAGCTGCAACATGTTTGAAATGGTGAACCAAGATCGATATACTTATTGTTTTCCACCTCCATGTTTAAGAGATCTTTGATCTTCTAGTGCCTAATTTTCAGTGGCTACATGGAGAAGTAGGTAGATGAACACCAAAATGCATTTGCTGTTTTTGTGTTTTTCTTTGTGATGGTTTTGATGGGATGTTTTGATTACTTAAGCTGCCAGGATCAGGGAGATATTGGAGAATGTAGGATTGGCCCAAGAGAGTTTGCCCTCCAATGTGGTGGGTTCAGCGCAAGTCCTGGCAAGTGTTGCCAACTTGTTGAATATAAGAGATACTGAACTAAGCAGGTGGACATCTCTCAAAAGCAGTGTTTTACTTCTTTATTGTGGTTTGATTCAGTTGCAAGTCAATATCAAGAGCTCTGACTTGGATAATTGCATTTATAGCTTTCTTGTGTCAATGGGGGATCTTTCTCTGAGAAAGACTGGAGTGGAGGAGAAGAGGGCTAAGGTGCAAAAGGAGTCTAAAGTGCTCCTTGATTATACACGGAAGGCGATAGCACGGCTTGCTTACTTAAAAAGGTATGTTCAACTGGATACTTCAGAATTGTTACAAGATCTTATGAAAGTTATTGTAGTTGTTTTTTTTGCCTTTGCATGTTGGTATTATCTAAAAATAATGTAAATGAAGCTGCTACTTTAAGCTGCTAATTTAGCTGCTCTGTCATTCAGAATACTTATTCAGCTTGAAGAGGAAGTAGGATCTTGTGATGATCAAATTAAAAACTGGAAGACAAACTTGGCTGTCATGCTTTCGAAAGAGCGAGAATACAATCAGAGATATGCCAACTACAAGGTATTAAATATCCTTTGCTGCTATAGACCTATCGTTTCCTATAATTAGGTGAGGCCACAGAATTCCTCCGATGTTGGTCTTTTGTAGTTTCAGTTTGATGGTTGGCTGATTCATGAAGTAGGATGGCTCTGTTGTAATGTCAGTTGAAGACCTTGAATATTGATCTCAGCTAGTTGCTTGTCCATAATTTTTACTGGTGGGCTTGCTTAGCCACCATCAATCAAGAATCTATGATTGCTTCAATAAACAAGGGGGTTTTGTATAACTCTATCTATGTGTGCTATATTCATGCAGAAACGCATAGGCTTATATGTAAAGTATGGTCTAAATAAAGATGGCATCATGATTATTCATGGAGCATTGTTGGAATCTGCTGGAGTGCTAGTTTGTCATGGGGAAATATGTGTCACTACTCACTTTGATAATGTATTTCATGATTCTTATTATTGGTGTTAGGGTTTAATTGTCTCACATTATTTTAGTTTAATCCGAAAAGGGAAGGAAGGAGGGGTGGTGGTCCACTTTGAGAACAGTGCTGGGGTCTTCTGCTACTACACAGTACCTTTGTTGAGGATGCCCCCACTCTCTGGATTGCAGTTGCCTACTGTTCAATTTATGGAGGTGCTGGTTTTTTTTTCTTTTTTTTTTTGGAACAGCAGAAAATTTGTATTGATATTGGCAACTAATTTGCCTAGAACTCTACATAGTCCCGAGGCTCCAAATTATCACCCTTCAGTTTACACCGTGATCTAGTGTCTAGTGATCCAATGCATATCTATCTGCAAGAAAATAAAAGAGTGCTTGAAGGCAAGTGGTACTTCCATGTTTCAATGTTGAAACCCCAAATAATTCCGCCATATGTGATGAATTCTGTACAACACCCACATAGTAGAGTCCCAAAAACCTCTCGAAATCCATGAAAGAAGTCTATGTTCCATGTAACACAATCTTGCTCCCCTGCCCCACCCTCCTTCCGTGGTAACCCCTTTATCCTCAAATATCGTCTGAAGCTTGTCAGCAAAATCAGATTTATCAACTCCTTAGGAAAGTCCCAATTTTGCTACAATAGCCATGTTGATTCTGCTTGATCTGGGAGCGTTGGTATCTTGGTGAGTAAGACAACTGTGTGTAACTTTAGTCTCCTCACTATGGGAGGTACAAACCGATTCCTCACCCCCTTCACAAAGCTCTAGGCTTTTCCCCATGAGTCGTGTTGCGATTGCTTCTTGTAAAATGGCCTTGTTTCTGTTCAAAGTTATACTATCATTAGCTCTAGTATCTCCACTTGTAGGGGTACAATCATGTTTATACTGCTTGTGCTCAGCAGAAGCGCATCTTCAATCAATAACCAAAGGGTGGCCAAAATCATACATCCTTTTCCATTTAAATTTTCTTGTTGGATCTCCTCTCTCCCTGGACCTTGGCCAAAGGAGGAACATTGGTCCTGGACCACCTAATTATTTCTCAAAGGTGTGGCAGACAAAGCATACAAAGAAGGAAAGTGAGACTCTCGTTGAGTACCAGTTACAACCTGAGATGATGAAGTTCTTTTGACTTTTTAAAATATAAATAAATGTACTTCCAAAAGCATATCTGTATGCTAGGCATAGTCTAATGTATCAAGAATAATCAGGAACTAAAAAGGCTTTAAAACGTCAACCTTTAAAAAAAACTCAGCTAAAATTGATAAACATCAACGTAGGCTGGAGGATCCAATCATGAGATCTTTGACGGAGCTTATGAATCCATGTTTTTGGATAACATGCATTTCTGGTCTTTTGAATTCATGTGTTTTCTACCTGCTTCCCTCTGACATGGATTTGAATGGATAATCTACGTTATAATTTGTTGAGGATGTATCTGAGAATACCTGAAGATCCTCCTATTCCTTCTTTCCTAGAGACATGTAGAGTAACAACCAGTGAAGCTTCTAAGAACGATCTGCTTTGGATTTTCTACCTGTGCAAAATGTGAAGCATACACTTGTCAATGTCTGAAATTGCACTATTATCCCGTAAACAGATGTTTATTAACTTGAAGACCAATCATTGCACTATTATCCCGTAATCAGGTGTTTAGTACATGCAGGTGAACAAAAATTGCTGGTGTGACTCTTGATTTGCAGAAAGAAAAGATATTTTTCCCTTGGAACCAAACTTTTCACTTGTGTCACAGGTCGTTTGTTTATAGTGACACTGAGTTGCTAACACCAAGCATACCTTAACTGGTCCATTTTTGTGCAATTTGGACAGCACCAGTATAGCCTAGATGACAAGTTTATGTTATGATGGATGACTGTTGTTTCCCGGAGGACATTTTTTCATTAAACTACAGAATACCATCACTATGCTTGAAGTGTCTTTTAATCTATTTCTCTATGTGTTAATAACACTATAAGCTGTTTATGAACTTGTGATCGGTTTGGTCTATGTATCCAATATGTCAATTTTTTTTTTAAAACTTGGAAAATTACCATCTTTTCTTTCTCGCGTGTCACTGATTGTTCTTTTCTCTTCGTGGTGGATGAGCAGGCACTACTGAACCGTGTGGGTTACTCCCCAGAAATTAGCCATGGGATGCTGGTTGAAATGGCTGAACACAAGAAAGAGTTGGAGAAGAAAACTAAACCAATTCTCGATACCTTACGAAGTTACCAGGACTTGCCTCCTGTAAGTCTCCATTCTATAACTATAACGTTAATAGCATCTGTATCAGTCCCTAACTGCCTTTGGATGCTACTTTTTTGCCAATGTTGTGGTAGGATAAAGCTTTGGCTTCCCTGGCAATTGAAGACAAGAAAAGGCAGTATGCGGCTGCTGAGAAGTACCTTGAGGAGGTGTTGCAGTCAGCACTCGCCACGACAGATTAACTCTTTTTTTTTTCTTTTCTCCTTTTTGCTGATGATTGATCAATTGTCTAGTTCTCCTCTTTGATATTCAGCAAAGCCCCGTTTGTTATAAAATGTAGCAGAACTCTGGAAAAAGTACATCAACTATTTGTCGATTGATGATGTAAATTCTTCGGAATTTGTCGGGAAAAAAGTGGTGTACTTAAATGCAATAGGATCTCACTCCAAGGTAAATTAAGTGGAACCACTGATGGCTGATGAATTTTAGTATGTAATGTATTCTTGAAGCCAACAGTTAGATTTGTAGATGGTTAAACTTGCTGAGAGAGATTTGTAGATGGTTAAACTTGCTGAGAGAGATTTGAACAGCATTTCAAAACATGAACATCTTTGCTCCGCTTACATTTTGATGACCATTGTATCGATTAAATGATCATTCTAAACATCACTGGAGGCTCACGACAACTGAACTGACCAGATAGCCAGAGATGAAAAATCACATCACAAAAAAAGGTTTTCATGTAAGATTAAGGCCTTGTATGTCACGTACGGGTTTTTCTTCCCAGCAAGGCAAACAACTAAACTGTTTACCCGACAATAGCTGAATCTTCTCATATATCAAACACAAATTGGATAGATGTTTTGAAGAAAATTCTTTGTAATGAGGCTATATTAATCACAGTAAAGGTTCAACATTATATATTTGCCATCACAAATTCACAATGACAGCTAAAATCAAAACTGCCAAAGGGCAATACATGAAGTCATATATGGAGCAATCAGAGAAAAAGAGAGGCCTGGTGCTTTGAAATATTATTTATCCTCCATGAGAGACAATACATGCAAGCACAAAGTCAATATGACTGTCATAGTTGCTTCACTTGAACAAGATTTGGATTCATTCACTTCCTTCGAGACACACCTGCAGCGATTCCTCCAACAAGAAGACCCACAGCAGTTGCAGTTATGCCTATCCCGATGACACCATCTACATTTGAATAGAAACAGCATATTAGTTGTAACTAGACAAGCAAACTTGTTAGAGTTTGAAGGAAAGTGAGGGGGAGCTAAGGATGACATTTCTTACCCTTGGCAATTTTATCTTCCACGTGTTTCTTCAGGGTTAATGCTTGCCTCCAGTCAGGTGCAATCTAGGGGACCAAGAACTTGTAATATAAGTTGATGCTAAATGAAATGAAGTGCAATAGCACAGAGCTGCAGCAATACGAGGAAAGGAAAATAAACTATCAAAAAGAAAAACTTGCACGACACTGAAACATAACACAAGAATGGTGTACTCTCTCCTTTATTCGAAGTGTTCAATGTGTCCTAGATGGTGTTAGCCTAGCTGAACCTAGTCATTGATGGAAACACTACAGAACATTGAGTGAAACTCAACTTTATCCCGTTCTACAGGGAAGGGGAGATTAATTATCACAAAAAAAAAAAAAAAATAAAAATAAAATAAAAATAAAAATTAGGGAAGGGGAAATCACAACAGCCATAGAAGAAGTGTTTTGTGGTCCCTGTGTTCTTAGTTACAACTGAATATATTATTTACATCACCCAGCTCTAGGAAAATTGAGATTCTTGACAATAAATGCTTTGCTAAAAACATTCCCCAAATTAAAAACCTTCTAATACACCATACCACAAAGAACATGAACCAAAAAGGCAGCTCAAACTCTGCTTCTATGTGTCATGACAATAAATAGACAACATTAGCAATTACGAGAAGATGAAGAGTATAACAATACCAGTGCAGGCTTCATTATTTGACAAGCTTTCAAAAAGAATACTTGACAAGGAACCAAAGGCAAACAAGCAGATAACCAATGTAACTCCAACAAATAAACAGATTAAGACATTACTACTTGTCTTACACAGTGGAATAACCCGTACCTCCAAACATTGTTCCACGAGTTGCCTGCTCCTCCCATAATCACCGCTCCTGTAATATCCCACAGCAAGTAGATAAATCTTCTCTCTCTTTTGCAATGGACCACTGCTAGAATTTGCTAGCGAGGCTGGAAAAACATAATTTTGGTCAGTATCTAACAAAGCTTCTTTTTCTTAGTTTTTCTTCTTTTTCCCCTTCAGGCTGTTTAAGAACAAGTAAATCCAATGAAAGAACACGAGGTTCTTTACCAGAAATCAACAAAATGTAGAGTTTAGAGAACTTTAGACCATAAATCGTGAAAAACAAATGATAGACATTAGGACATGTTACGTAACACACACCAGAAATGCTGATCACGTTACAGTTGAAAAGTTAAAATTGGACACAAGCAAAGGCAAGCTAACAAATTAGTTCAATATAAGAGATGTTTTTTTAGATATGTGGGTGACCGAGCTTTGCCCAGCTAATTCCACAGGCCTTCAAGTTAATAGCCAGGAACACCTCTTATGGCCATAAGAAGCCTCGATACAATGACCTCTGGAATAAATATGAGTTGCTACCACCGAGGGTTATTTAAGAGAGAAGTTGATGTCCTTGTTTCATCATTGTTAGGTTCTCTCTATTCTGAAACCACGGGGTGGCGGTGGGGAAGAGGAGCTGTTGCAGGCTTGTAGTCCTTCTAGGTTAGTCCATTCACCAAACACACATTTCAAAGTAATGACTAACAAATCAGGATTGTCAACAAGGTTATAAGCGATCTGCTTTACTATAGTTTGACAGCATTGGTAAAGAAAAATTATATCTCAATAGTTCATATGAGTAGGAAAATGTAATATCAGAGGGAGATCTGCATCTGGAATAGGCTATAGGTAGCCTAAGTACAGCCTTAAAGATAGAAACTATATGCTGAGCAAATGTATTAAAATAATGACAGTATCGTAGACACAAAAGATATATTATTAGGTGGCAGAGGAGGGAAGATAAAACAAATGCATGGCATCAACAATAAGTTGCCCAAGAATAGCTATAAAAACATGAATGGGGGCTAGACTAGGGGATACGAAATTGATATCTTATTTACATCAAACGAGAAGTAACCAAAAGGAACCACAAATCAAACCTAATGGAAACCTCATTTGATCACCAAAGTTGTGATGGCAACAACTTCAGGCAAAAGGAATAGCATTGCTTCATGGGAAGAAAACCAAAGTAAAAATAGCACTAAATAATGTAGATACCAGTAGACGATTCCATAATAGCGAAACTGTAAAAGGTAATATATTATTATATTATACCTTCAACCATGGCTATCCCCCTCTGCACATCTTCTGCCTGTTTTGAATGGACAAGGGCCCATGACAGCCTCATGATACTTCCACTTCTCTGCTCTTCGGAAGTACTGTTTCCAGTATCTGCTACCTCTTGTTCAAGGCCCTGACAATAAATAAATATTTATAAGGTATATTGTCCCTTTTATTAACTTTTTTGAATATAATAATATCCTTTATGTCCTATCTTATAAGATAGAGAAGGCAGGGAACACTTGACCCCTTTGTAAAATGGTACAGCAGGATGCAACTTGTGTGAAACAATATAAAGGAATAATGTACAAGTAAAAGCTTAGGGAATTGTCAATTATTCTGAATCCCATCTAATTCTTTATACTCAAGCTAATACTTGTAGCAAGCTTTTCAGGATAAGAGGAAGAGCTGTTCCTCAAGGAAAGAAAAATTCCTTGACACATGATCCATTTCAGAAAATAAGTAACTGGATCAAATGAGCACAGAAGGTCAAAGCAAACAGTGCAGGCATAAACTTGCATCATAATTTTTCTCGGTTGTCACAGGAGCAGAAAAGGCTACTTCAGATAAAAGTAGAAGGGCAACAACATGATCACAGGGGAATTCCACAAGATCTCCGAGAATACTTTTACACAGTACTTGACATTTGAAGTTACTGCTTTAGACATGCTCCAGAGGAGTTGTCCAGGTTGCCCTCTTTCAAATGATATGTGTATATTTCGTATGTTCTGGTCTGCTAGTAGCAAGTCTTACTTGATATGTGTTCCTCAATGTGATATGATGATTTTTGCTTCCCACAACTAAATACATGGGTATCCAAGCTTTTCGTCTTGACTAACCCCATGGGCCTTGAAGTTAATGCCTAACGGGTGCACTGCTTGTCCTCCCAAGCTGTATTTCTTACAGAGCACACATTTTTTTATCTGACAAAAGGATCATTACCTTCAAATACCAAGGCATAACAACCCTCTGTGGTATAATATGTATCCTAACAGATCAGAAAGCATGGTGAATAAGTTGGTTTTTCAAGATTTTGTGTTCCAAGGAAAATGATGGAAGATTGTGGGCAAAAAAACAATGAATGAGCACTGTAAAAAACTAAATCAAAGAAATACTAATAAGAGACCAAGTATCATAGAAATTAGTAACTGTCAGTGTCAGCTAGTATCATTCCATCAAGCTGCATAAAGTGAAAGAATAGAGCTTAAAACAAAGGTAATGATCAGATACATCCATCCAATTCTCATTTCATCTTTGCTCCTACTAATATATCCTTGCGTTCCTCCAACCACCACCCCCACCACCCTTTTACCCTTTTCTTCATCCCATTTTAGCCATATATAATTAAAGTTTGTATTACCCCTAACTTTACAACAACCTTCAGCGAAACAATCGAGTCATACCCTAATATTGAGTTTGATTTTAGGTACTACATCAATGGAATTCAACCTTACTGTGTGTAACTATACGTTGAAATGTGTCACTGCTTTATCTTTTTTTTTCTTGAATGAGGGTAAAATGCGTTACTACCTACATAAAGAATAGAAATGCTATCAAGTGTGTGCCAAGCTAACATCTACAAAGGTGATTATGATCCTTCCACCTCATTCTCTCCTAACAAACGAGCGTAAATGTCTAAGAACCTTGCATACTTTTGCGAAAATCTCATAAAACCACAACTGTAAATTTAAGAAATTGATCAAAACCCTAAATGACTACCAAATTGTCTACGCCTACAATGGAATAAGTGCACACAATAGCAACCCAAAATGCAATGAATTAGGCGAAAATAAACAAACAAGCGACATCAAATGTGAAATTCGATTAAAATTAGACCCTAATCAATCGAAATTGGGAAAATCAAAGAAATTCGAAGCTTACAGCAATTGTCTCGCGATCACACCAAGGAATTTGATCACCACCACTGAAGAAATTGCCGATAGAGTCGAAGAAATTGCTGATCTTGGCGTCCATTATCAGTGTTAAGCCCTTTGGGTTTAGAGGGAGAAAATGAAAAATCGACGAATTGGAGAGAGAAAAATACGAAGAAGACTTGAAACTTGAAAGTTGCAGCGAAATGAGATGAGGTGATCACAAGTCTGAAAATGAAATGCGTGCTGACTGTCCCTTGTATTTATATAGGCTTTGTTGATGGAAGCAAGTAAATGAAGACGCGATTAAGTAATTGACTTTGGCCTCATTTGCCTATAGTATTTGACTTTTTGAAACAAGAGATGCCCATTGTATTTTATTTCTGTTTTTTTTTTAAGGGGAGATATGCCCCATAGTATTAGTAGTAGTGCTTATTATGAGTAATGATGAATATTATCCATTTCAACTATAGGCTTGTTCGTTTAAACTGAAAACCAGAAACTGGTAACTAAGAGCAATTAGTCTAACTGGAAATTGGGGATAACTGAACCAAACTGGGAAAAGTCTTTATATCATTAGTTGAACTATAAAGATGAGGAGAATGTAGTCACATAGTCTTGGTCGATTGTGAAATAACAAGTTTCTACAAGCTAGCTTTGCCATCATCAATCCAAAAGGTCATTTCTCTATCCAAATTTCTAATTGATTGGGATCACAATATCACATAAATCACGTGATGATCTTGGATCACCTAATAATTATGGATAGCGGAAAAAACTCGATTATTTAAGGTAGTACTATAAAACAAAGAAGTAACAAATATAAGTAGCCATTTTCATTTGGAATCTCCAACCCTTCCAAGCCTTAAAGCTATAACAAACTTCACAACCTTCTCATTCTTCTCATCAATATTCCAAGCATTCTTGAACTTCTCTACCAAGTCATCCGTCAACATCTCCACACCTTTCTCCTTAGCAGCATTGTAAGCTGACCAAGACCATATATACCTGAAATAATCCTCCAATGTCATGACCTTCTCAGCCTCGAACTGAAATGGTCCAGTATGTTCCAACCCCTTAACAGGCTCGAAAGGAAACTCGATACTCCTGTACAAATCATCAACAGCGGATGTTGTCTCAGCCCAGCCTGGCCCCGAAAAGCCCTTATAGAAGGGCCAGAAAATGTCGTCCACCTCCTTGTTCACCCTAGGAGTGGTGTAACACCAGGCTGCAATGACCCCATTCGGCTTCTTGAGTGACCATCTTACCAGCTCGTAGAACTTGGGTAGGTCGAACCAGTGCATTGCTTGGGCAATGGTTATTAGGTCGAGGGTTGATTGGGATGTCACTTTTTGTTCGAGCTCAGGAATGGACATAACAGGGGGAGTTTGACAGTACTTGACATTTGGGAGTTTGGGTGCAGTGTCTAGTTGCGTTGGGCTAATATCTGTGCCTATCACATTCTTGTATATCTCGGCTAGCTGAAAAAAGAAGAGGGATAGATCATACAGTAATTAAGAACAAAGCATATATCTTTCATGTTGATGTAAGCATTCGCTGATAAGTTGAGTAAAATCAACATATCAAATCAAGGTTAAGTCTTAGGTTTTAAGACTAAATCATGCATTTTGCCCTTCAAAATTGACAAGTACACTCACAAAACCAATATTTCGACCATTGCAATATGATCTAGGGTGAACTACTAACTACTAGCAGTAGTTCTCATCATATAGGTTTTTATGAAGTTCTAGACTAAAGTACTTGTTGTAAAGTCATTATTGATTCATAGCAAGGGAACTTGAACTTCACAGGTTTTGCAACTTGAAATCTATTAAGAAAATTATAATCTTGACATGTTAACATAGTATATTGAATGAAGATTTCAACCAATTTAGCTAATAAAATCTGTAAGTGCTATGTATTCAAAACATGTTAGAGGGCCTCTTCGTAACGGAACATACATCGCATCCCATATATTCGAAGCAATCTCCTCTGTCATTCATGGTTAACCCAATGATCTAGCTAGATTGACCAGACACGGATACAGATAGACACAACAACACAAACACATTTTGTGTACGTCGTGTCCCACAATTGAACACCTATCCAAAGTGTTCAAGCTTCCTAGCAACAAGTTCAAGCAGGCAGAAAATAAGGAATATCATTATATCAATAACCGTGAAATTAAGTAGCACCCCAAAGTTCATTATCTTTGAAAAAATTGTATCCATAATTGAGAATCTAATGAGCTCAAACATGAAAGACTACAATTGGGTTATTCACTTATGCTTTCAGTTTGTTAGAGATATGATATTGGGAAAATATTATGAGAATATATTTTCCCATCCATTTAGGAAATAAGATATATTAGAATATATTATTAAGATATTATATGACTAGATTTTATACTAGTGATCTAATGTATTTAGGAAACTAGTATATTCAGCATATTAGTTGTTGTGCTTGGAGAATAAGTTAACTGTAGCCTATAAATATGATGTCTCCCATACATCATGACAAGAACCAATATTATGAGCCTATTATATTTTATCACAGTTTTACCCACGTCAAGTTAGGGTTAGGGTGGGATAATTGCGTGATCAATTTGGTTAGATGCATAAAATGGATCAGTTAACTAGCTTGAGAGATTTCAATAAATCTCCGGTAGCCATTTAATTTGCCCAAATTATTAAAAAGTGGGCAAGAGAATGAAGAAATAAATTAGGGAGGAGAGAGAAAATGAAATTACTTACGGATGGAATTGCCTAGCCAATGCCAGTACCAACATCCCAAGCAAGATCATGGGAAGGTGTGTGTGAGACAATGAATTGAAAGAGTTCTGGTGGGTAACTCGGTCTCCCAACTGAGTATTGCTTGCTTTGCATCGTAACTCGGATGAGGCAGTGCCGCCATTTCTCTCTCTCTCTCTCTGTAGTGGGAGTTGCTCTTGGGGATGTCTTTCTCGTTAGATTTTGATTAATTGCTCCAATTTATAGAAGACACTGGGATGCTAAAACTGGGGTCTTTTTAGTTGTGCACTTTGACGTCATGGATGATGATAAATACCCCACCTTTGACAGGACTTTTCTCTTCTACTGTACTTATTTTGTTTTGTTTAGGTTAGTCCATGGTATGCTCTCAATAATATTCACATTTTGAGGGCGTTCTTTTTCACTGAACTCAATTCACCAAAGTATGGGGCGAGTGATAGCCGACTTTGGTAAGTAGGAGGGATGATGAGGGATGATATCCTCATTGACTAACCAAATGCATAAATGGACATGACATAGAGTAGGGTCCTGTTCTTTTCGTCGATTCCATGCTGCATTCCGTTCCGTTTCGCGTCGTATTTTGTACTTCATTTTGTCTTACATATTTTTGAATTATCCGCGCCGCGCCGTTCTGTTCCATTCCTCACCGTTCCGCACCATTCCGTTGAACAGAACAGGGCCTAGGTGAGGATTCAACTCGTGTAAGTTGATCAAATGAGATGAACAACTGCCTATAGAGGAGAGCTTGCTTTGTAGTCTTGGAAATGTGATTGATCATAATGAATATATGTGGAACTTATGTATGTATGTAATGTTCAAATTCGCACCCAAAATAGTGTATGAAATACTCAAATGAAGTGAATTGTAAGCATACACAAATGATTCATTAGATGCATAATTAATTGTCGAAATGCGCCAATAGTGCAATTGCATTGCATAAGTGGTAAATCAGTTCTCTTACATATGTGGACCGTTGTGGACATACAATGTGATATACTTACTTCAAAAGGTCTCCTATGAGGCCGCGTCAAGGTAATGCCTCCTCTATAGCCAAGCATGACATCATACTTACTAGAGAGAGCCTCACCTTGAGGCCGCCTCATACGAGTTTTTGTGTACTTACAATCTAACAAAAGAGCAATTTGCAATCTGCCCTTAGCTTTCTCGCTCCTTTATTGAGGTACACATACCAAAATACTTGCAATGACAACATAAAACAACCAATAATGTACACTTAAAGAGTCTTGGGAGTCCCCAACCTTGCCAATCCTTAAAAAGATAGGAGACGTCACAACCTTCTCCTCACTATCACTCCCTCCATCTCCACTCCTCCAAGCACACTTGAACTTCTCCACCACCTCGTCCGTCAACAGCTCCACCCCTTTCTCCTTAGCAGTAATATAGGCTGACCACGACCTTATATACGTTAAATAATCCTCCACCCCCAACACCCTCTTCGCCTCAAACTCAAACGGGCCTGTGTGATCCAATCCATCCACAGGCTCAAACGGGAAATCGATGCTCCTATACTCATCATCCACAATCTTCCGGGCCCTATCCCAATAGGGCTCGGAATCCACCTTGTAGAAGGGCCCAAAGACAGCATCCACCTTGTCGTTGACCTTAGGAATGGTGTAGCACCAGGCTGCTATGATCCCATTGGGCTTCTTCAAGGCCCATTTTACAGATTCATAGAGCTTTGGGAGATCGAACCAGTGCATTGCTTGGGCTATGGTTATTAAGTTCACCGTTGATTGGGTTGTTATGGTTTGGTTGATTTCGGAGATGGACATTGTGGGGGAAGTGATATGGTACTTGACATTTGGGAGTTTGGGGGCGAATTCTAGCTGCTTTGGGCTTGTGTCTGTGCCTATCACGTTCTTGAACATCTTGGCCAGCTGAAATAATCGAAACAATTGATTGATAGTTAGAAATAGAGTTCATAAAATGTTTAAATTTCTGATTTGCTACCAAATGATAAAATTGAAAGCTAGTTGTAAAAGTGCACACTGTTACCATTAGCATCAGTTTGACATAACCAATGGGAAATAAGTATATGATCAAATGCAACAATTTAATTTTGAGGAGATGCAACCATGTCAATGAGATTACTAATTTGGAGTACTGCCTCAAACTTTATTGAACTTATTACAGTTATTACAATCAATAACAACACCACCGGTAGTGTTTCTCGGAGGGCCGAATTTTGGGGAGGTCAAGATATACGCAGTCTTATAGTCTTACCACTATTCAGCACCTTAAGTACTAGTGGACATTAACTTAAATTAAGTTCAAAGATGAAATTGTACCATCCTAATGTGTATTTTTTCATATAAATTGGGGACAATGAGAGTAAACTAGTGAGCTAACTACTGATTTTGGAGAAATGAGTAGAATTAATTTGAATTTTATCAGGTGAAACTCCTACATTTTCAGCCCATCTTGATCATAAGGGGCTTCAAACAAATATTCTGAGCAACAATCTTAGTATCCTCAATTGTAAATCAATGAATCCAAACATAGCCTAAAACACCCTTACTCAGATTCCCAAATTCTAGAAATGAGGTTGGTGATCAAATTAAATCAAATTGAAATCTTTCACCTTTTCGCCATTGACAATTTTGGTGAAAATTAGAAAAATAAAATCAATTTTAAAGCTCTAAGGAAATATAAAATCATCAAAGCCAGAAATGAAATAGGAAGAAAATGGGGGGTAACAAAGGGAACTTACAGGGGGAATGGCTTGGCCACTGCCAGTGCCAATATCCCAAGCGAGATGATGGGATGGGGTTTTTGATGCAATGAATTCAAAGAGCTCAGATGGGTATGTTGGCCTTGCATCTGCGTATTGCTTTGCCTGCTTTATAAACAATTTCGCCATTTTTCTCTCTCCTCTGAGCTCTTTTCCTATCTATTGAATTTGGTTAGATGTATGGTTAAATCGACCCTGAAAGTTTAGTTTTATAAACAGCATAATGGGATTTGATTTGACGAAATGAAAGATGCAAAATACTAATTGTTTGTTGCATGTTTTTCTTGATGGCCAAGGGTCTGTAAAATAATCAAATATGAAGATTCGCTTTGTGTGTTTGGAAATGGCGAAGGGAAGGTTCGAAGGAGTCTTCAATTTGATCTTTGCTTTGCGAGTAGCGTACTATAGTTGCTCTGCTATTTCTGTTTCGTAGTTCTCTTGACTATGTCGTCTAATCCTAGCCTCCCTCAAATTCCCTCAATCACTAAAATGCCACTGCTTTCCCACCTTGTGCAAATACCAATTGTCCTCATAATGCCCAATCTTCAGCCAACAACAATGCACATCGATGCAATTGTGGAGATAGATGCCCTCCAAATCCCACAAACCAGTCCATTGCTTCTTTTCTTGATGCAGTCCGTTTCGAAATGGGAGATCACGGTCTCAATCTTGATACCAGTAGGATCACTGGACATGTCAGTCAAAATCGTGACAATGACGTTCAGGTTAATGCTGTCGTAGTAGACCAGACTAACAAGCATGAGGATCAGCAACCATTCAGTCTCCTCGGCATTATGAAAGAGTTCAAGTCCATTTGCTTGATTAGTAAGATTTGAGGTGAGGATATACCGCTTAATTCTATATCTTCTAAATTGAAAAAAGATTGGAAATATCTTAAAGGTGAAGTTAGCTTTCATCCCATGGGAAACAAATGGTTTTTAATAAAATTTTCTAATATTGAGGACCATACATATATTTGGATTAATATACCCTGGTTTGTGCAAGGGTTAAACTTTGTACTCCTGCCCTTTGATCCCTTCTTTGCCCCCTTCAAAACAGAAATTGTTAGAGTTGATCAATGGATAAAAATTCGCTTTTTACCTTGGGTTTTTTGGGAAGAAAGCTGGCTGAAAAACTTGTTTAGTCCTTTTGGTTCTATTGTAAGACTAGATGACTACACGCTTACTCGCTCCCGAGCTGAGTTTGCGCGCATTTGTGTCAACATTGTGTAAGGACTCGGGATTTTCATTATCAATCCTTTTATTTTTTCCCGGAGTGCGTCCTTATAGAAAATTTGTCATTTGGGGCTTAGATAAGTTTAATGGACCATCGAGTTAGAAAATCTTTTGAAAAGACTTGAATTGAATAAAAACCATGAAAGAGGTCACGAATCTGCTATCGGCGTTTTATCGAAGGGAACACCCAATAGCGCGAAAAGTGAACTAATCATGTTTTTAGAAAGACTCTCGCTTATATAAAACATATAAGTACCCAAGAATAATAGGTTCGGGAGCGAAGGTACGAGGTGGGAAGGTGTTAGGCACTCAACTCGTCCGTATTATGACGGTCACTACTAACTCAAGTTTGCTTAATAATTTAAAGATATAATCCCCACACAAACCGGATTAACAACCTAGACATAGACTATTAATTGGTTCATCACAAGCATCACAACATTTATTTTTAACCCTTATTTAGACATGCATTCGATTCGACAAGTTGAGCTGCACAACAACTATACAGACAATATTTAGGAAGCAATAAAAACGTTATTCTAGCATGATATCTACATTATGACTACTTAGAAAACAAACAATTAAGCAATTAATTTAATTTGAGCCCTCAGGAATTTGTACCTGAACTGTAGGCTATATTTGACAAGAATAGTAAAAATAGATCTCAAGTTTGAAAGAAAGAGGGAGAAGCTCGGTGTCAATACGCCCGAGAATAGAGGTTGTCAACTGTATACTGTGTGTTTTGAACTGAGGGTGGAGAGTTGTTTATATAGGCATGGAGAGGTAGGGTTGGACGGGTGAAAATGAGCTGAAAAACGAGACGGGCCTGAAAAATGAGCCAGGCCCGAGGGGAAAGGCAGCGCCGCTACCGGCCCTGGCTTGGGCCGCTAGCGGTCCTGGGTCTTTATCTTCCGGAGAATTTTTGATGATCCGAAAAATAGGAAAAGACTATTTTACCCTTGAGTGGCGAAAGACGATTTTACCCCTATATCGCAACTTGGCGACCGGGGGTAGGGAGGAGGCATGAGACCTGTCGTTGGAAAACTCTTGAATGGGGCTTTTGGATGGAATGAAAATAAAGGAGTGTTTTGAGGAAAACCTGAGACCTTATTTTAAACTATTAAAGCGAAATAGCAGTTCAAGCTTAAAAATTACTCCTTTCATCATCGAGCTTTTGCGGCGAAATCTGAAGACGCTTTTTTTGCGTCTACAGAAGCCCCCACTTTGATCGAGCTTGAGTAAAAGCAAAGATCAAAGTACTCCGAAGGCGACATGCAGGATGCTGATGTGCAACAGTGTGTTAGAGTGTACAGTATGCATGCATATGAAGACAAACCTGTGTTGGAACATGCTCGTATTGTGCTAAGATTTCATCCCTGTGAACACAAGAGAAACTGAAAGGTTAATAGTAGCAGGATAGCTGGCCAAAACGTCTGCTGGGGACCTGTATTCAGAGTGAGTGAAAAAGTTAGCAATACTTTGAGGATGATGAACATAGAGTGCTTCGACAAACAGTGACTAAACACCGCTCGGCGGATGTTGAGATTTCGTCTCTTTTCGAGAAACGAAAAAGTCAACGAGACAACGCGATTACAAATAATGGCTGCAAAAATGGTTAGTAACATGAGAGTGAATAGTATAAATGCTTTATTGAGCAAACAGTGACTAAGCACTACTCGGCGGATGCCGAGATTCTGTCCCTGCATAAGAAACGAAAAGGTCGACGAGACAGCGCGATCAAATTGACGGCTGTAAAATGGTTAAAACATATGAACAATTTAAATGCAATAGGTTAAGCAATCATTGACTGAAACATATAAAAACAATGGACACTATAACCGCTTTAAGCGATCATTGACTGAAGCATATAAAATTTTTTAGGCGCTCGGGTCGAGAGTCGCCATGTAGATCCATGTTTCCGTTTCTAGGACCTGCAAAAATAAATAATTTGGGCGCTCGGGTCGAGAGTCGCCATGTAGATCCATGTTTCTATTTCTAGGACCTGTAAAAATAAATAATTTGGGCGCTGGGGTCGAGAGTCGCCATGTAGATCCCATGTTTCTATTTCTAGGACCTGCAAAAATAAATAATTTGGGCGCTCGGGTCGAGAGTCGCCATGTAGATCCCATGTTTCTGTTTCTAAGACCTGCAAAAATAAACGGGTTAATTTTACCTATGAATGGTTGACACCGTAAAATGGGTCAACTGTTGAATTTGAATTTGTGGGCCTAAGGTCTTTGCTCTCGCGCGTTTGGTACTGATATTTCCGTGAGACGAACTGTAATAACGAACTTTGGACTGGAAAAAGGGGCCTTGGGTCAGCTTGTGTGGGACCCGTGCTGCAGGTCCGCAGGGCCGCTAGCGGCGCTGGGCTTGGGTTCGAGGCCGCTAGCCGCGCTGGGCTTGAGCCAATAAAAAGCGCTTCGGCGCTTTCTCTCTCCTCTTTTCGCGTTTTCTGCTTCTTCCTCACCTGAGCCATTGTCGAGAGCTTTGAGTTTGAAGGTCCTCCATTGTTGAGTGCTTCACTCCACTTGAGGTAAGTCGATTCTTGTCCGTTTTCTTCGGTTTTGTCTTGAACTTGCTTATTTTTCCGCCTAGTTGCTGAATTTTGGGTTGCATTGTTGAATGGGTGCTTGTAGCTTGCGAATCTGAAACTTTTATCTTCCCACTTGTAGAGAGAGAAAACTTCATAGTACTCCCATGGATCCCGCGGATAAAGGGAGGCGTCCTATGTATGATGAGGAGTACGACCGGAGCCTTTTTCGTACCGGGTTGCCTTCTACCCGAAAGCCTCCGACTTGTCACGTGAATGGGGCTCGACTATACCAGAATTCATTTATGCGGTTAGACTGGCACCCGCCTGGCGTTTGGAACCACAGTGTTCTGTTGCCCACTAGGCAGAGCCATTTATCTGACCCAGAGCTGGGTACGTTTTCTGATTCAACTTTTTTTTTTGTTCAGTATATTTGAACTGAAAATTTGGAACTGTTAGTGCTTCGGCACACGAACAAATTGGGATTTGTACTGGATTGTTGGTTAGCTGTATATAATTTGTGGTGAAATTTATTTTAGTTGTATTTGTGGTGCATTGGGTATTTGAGAAAATTTTGTTGGCTTGCCTAGGGTGTTGGGGTTATGCTGCAGGCTCATGGGACTACTTCCCATTGGTCTATGCTGTTGGGTACCTTTTCGAAGAGGGCCAGGAATCTGGTACTGGACTCAGGTCTTGCTGATTTCTTGACTGTTATCCCTGCCTGTCACTCGGGGGATTCTAGGATTGTTGCCTGGGGTTTACTGGAGAGGTTTTGGGATTCCATAAACCTCTGGGGGAGATGTTTCCTACCCCTTATCAGTTTGCTGTGCTGACGGGGTTGTCTTTTAGAGGGCGTCGTATCTAGTATGACGCGGATTATTGGCTACAGAGTGATACTTTGTCGGATATTTACGGGCATGTATATGCCCATTTTGACCAGGATCGGGTTTCCTTGTCGCGACTGTGGGAGGCCGCGACTGCGCAGGGGCTCACGGAAGAGCAAAGGGCTGGTAACTTCCTGGCTTGCTTGTTGGGGTCGACGATCTTTGCACAGAAGAAGAGTGTGTGTCAAGTCGGTTTCTTGACATGTTTGGAGGATTTGTCCAAGGTGTGTGAGTTCAACCTTGGTGGAGCCGGTTATGCTTCTTTGGTGAAGTGGTGCCGTCGGGCTTGTAGTCCCAAGGAGATGAGTGAGAGGACATCTATCACGGGCCCATGGAGGATCTTAGAGGTAGACTCTCTTTTTTCTGTTTATTCCTCTCTTTTTAACTATGTCTTCAACTAGGGAGGTCACCTTTGCTTGGGTGTTTGCTTGTGTGGCAGCTGTGGTTTTTTGAGTACTTTCCAGCCTTCGGCCCTCATCGCCCTGGTTTGAGGATGTTTCCTTTAGGCTCCCGGTGGGTTGGTAGGGACACCCATCCGTTCACTTCCCTGGAGCATTTTCGGGGCACCTTTGAGAGCCATGTTGTGTCCATGGTACGTTGCTTGTTGATCTGTGCATTCTTTCGTCCATTTTGTGTGAATGAATTTTGATTTGGTAATCTGCAGGTGTCATGGTCCGCCTTTGACGAGATTCCTGGGGTTCCTCCCCATATTACCCTAGAATCTTTCAGAATATCCTCTCTACGAGTGGTCTTTGAGGGACCATTCAGCTTTGTATGGTATCTGGGGGATCGCTTGACTCGGTTGGTCTACCCCTCCTTGGGTACTCACCTGGTTCCGGAGGATCCTCCTTTGACCATGTTTTATCTGCGCGGCCTGAGTGTGTGGGACCTGGGGGTTGTGATCCGTGGTAGGGCGGCACAGGAGTTTATTGTGCCGGAGGTCGTTGGTTTGGACAAGACGACCATGTATCTGGCCTATTGCTTGGATCGCCTGATGCCGGACCTTACTTCTGAGGTAAGAAATTTGTCCGTGTTTTTAAATTGTTTGCCCAATATACTCACTTTTGTGTCCTGCAGGTGGATCGTCTAGCTCTTCCTGGCCCTAGGAGGTCTCGTTCTAGAGCTTCTCGGGGTCAGCCCCCAAGTGTGACCTTGCCAACCAACGAGGTGAGATATCTAGGAGAGAGTGGAGGGCGTATAGTGGAGGAGCTCCCTCTCGATATTGCTGATGGAGAGGCGGTGGAGGGCCTACCTTTGCCCGATGGTTGCATGGGGGTGTGTCATCTTTCCCTCTTTTTTTTATGCTTGTGTCTGTTTTGAGTTTCTGACTCTATTTTGTGGCTCTCTCTCTCTTTCGTAGTTGAACCGGGAGCAGACTTCTCATGTATTCAAGCTTATACACCTGTTGAAGAAAGGCTATGGTCGAGCGATGGGCAAGGGGAAGAGTTCTAGATCCAAGACCATTGATGTAAGTAAATTCCCTTCTTCTTTTGTTTTAGCTAAGTGAAGTGCTTAACTTAACATTTTAGACCATATGCAGATGTCTCAGTCTTCATCTTCGGTAGGACCACGCCGCTCTTCTGCAGCGAGGGCTTCTTCAGCAAGTAGACCATCCATTGCTCGTTCTCCTCCTGTGGTGGTGACCAGGCCTCCTGTTGATGAGGTGCCCGGACCTTCTGTCCCATATATTCCGGAGATGTTCTCTCCTGTTGATTTCCGGCCCTCTTTCGATAGGTTGCCTGCACCTACGCCCTCGGCTTGAGATTGGGCTAACGCCCCTGGGTGGGGTATGCCATATGCTGGGCCTTCTCATCAGGATGCCGCTATGGATTTTGCCAGTCAGGCCACAGCGAGCTTATTTGCCTTGGGGTTTCCGGAAGGTACCCCTATGCGGGCTCCAGCGCATGATGAGCAGGACATGAGGCTTGAGAACAGTAGGCCCATATATAGCTCTTCTTTCCCTTACTCGACCGGACACTACGGTCAAGGGTCGGCCGTTGATGATGGGGCCGGCAGTGGCGATTCTAGTTGAACGATGTTGGACCGCTTTGTGAACATTGATCTTTGAACTTTGAACTCCTGTTTTGAGCGTAACACTTACACACACATTTTTTTTGATATGTACGAACATGTTATGATGACTCAATTATGCCCGTCTGATCTACTTTATGCAATGCATTGTACATTATAACAAAGCTATAAATTTAGGGAATAGTAAAAAAAATGCAAGTACAATGCAAAATTTACACATATTATACCCCCTAAAAAAAAAAAATAAAGAAATAAAAAATAAATAAAAAAAATGAAAAAGATAAATCTAAGAGAGTCTCGGGCTTTGTCATTTCGCGCAGCTACTGAAAACTGGACTGAAATCGAGTCGTCTGGATCAAAAATGCGGACCGGAGCAGAAAGGAAATCGGGCTGGGGCCAGAGTCTGGGCCGCTAGTGGCGCTACGCTGGGCCGCTAGCGGCGCTGGATTGGGCCGCCAGCGGCGCTACGCTGGGCCGCTAGCGGCGCTGGTCAGGGCTGCTACCGGCGCTGACCAGTCTGCTGACAGCTCTTTTTTTTTTTGCTTTTTCGGCCCGCGTGCTTGCCTATAAATAGGATATTCGGGGTGCTTGATGTTGTACCACTTTTTTATATCTCTTTAGCTCTCCCAAACTTCTCCAATTTTCCGCCATGGTGAAATCCTTTGAAGATCTGTTTGATGCTTGGTGCAAAAATCTGACTGTAGAAGATAAACTCGAACTAGCCCCGTTCCATGTTTCTTCCCCTGCTAAACTTAAAACCAACCAAAATATTGTGGCCCCTTCTTCGTTCTGCTTTGAATTATTGGGATCCTGACTTGCATGTTTTCCGGTTTGGTAATTCTGAATTATGCCCTTTGGTTGAGGAATTTGCTGCTATCACTAGTATTCCTGATGTTTTTCCCCCAGCTGTGCCTTATGTGTGGGATGGTTTTAGGGATTTATACAGAAAATCCTTGGGCTTGTCATCTGCAGATGCTACAAACATGGTGCTGGGTGCCGATGTGGAGTTGGTTCGACTTTGCGAAAAATTCGCTATCTCTTCTGAAAAAGGTGCCATATTCAGACGTTGTCGTCGACAGGCTTTTGTACTGTGCCTGTTAAACCGTCTGTTGTTTGTTAATGCAGAATCTTTAAACATGGGTAAAGCCTCGTTGCTGCGCGTGGTTAATCAAATGGTGGAAGGACATTCTTCTTTACATCTGGTGATAGGAGAAATTATTATTGGGCTTGACAGGTTGAAAAACATCTCCTAACCAAGCTTTTTCATGCAGTCCCCTGCTGCTTCAAATCTGGTTATGCGAGCATTTGAGGTTGATAGAGTCGCCGGATAATCTGATTATCCGTGTTCCTCGGACTTGCTCAAAGAAGACTTGCTGCTAGTTTTCTGGTGAGGAAAAGGCTATATTCTGAAAAGTCCCTAGCTGAATGGGATGCCTTTTTCCAGGCAGGATCTATCATCCGTTGGCATGTGTCCTGGTGGAGTTTGACTTCTTCAGTGGCTTGTGACGACTTGATCCTCCATACTACCATATTGGGTCTGTACATGACTACTTTCTTCTTTCCTTGTAGGGTCATGAGGCAATATGGTTTGAGGCAGGTGATTCCTCGTCAGGAGACTACGAGACCTAATGTAGTATACTTAACCACTGAATTTGCTGCAGAGTGGGGAAAGTATTGGCGTAGCCGGCATCGCTGGGCTGTACCTCGGACGATTGCCATAACCCAGGTTTCTGAAACCTATCTGAACTGACTGTCCTGCAGTGATGGGGAAGCGAGACGAGTCCTTCGTCATGAGGAGTGGGACCAACTGAAGCCTAGGTATGACTCACAAACAGGAAGCAAGAAAAGGAAGGAAGTGTCTCGTATGGGAGACTACCATGTACTGAAGAGAGGCAAGTCCCCAGCTCAAGGAAGCGATCACAGCTCGTCCTCAAGCCAGGGTCCTTCAAAGAAGAACTCTTCAACAATGCCTTCTAAAGGGAAGAAGGATTAAAGTAGTTTTCTAAGAAAGAAAGTCTAGTTTTCAAAAGAAAATAATTATAGGAATTTGTTTAGCTTAAACCCTCATAGTTGCATTATTTTCTTAGGAATTTTTTTGTTAATTTTTGCAATGTAAGCTTATTCGTTCGGTTTGAATAAAGATTATACTTTTTGAATGAGTTGAATGGAATTTGTTGATTGATTTTGGCCGGGCCCCTTTGAAAGGGTTACCTACGTATCCAGTGTGGAACCAGTCCAGCGTAGTTAGTTCAATTAGTGTTCGTCTTTTTTTTTTTTTAGACGTAACACTTCTTCAATTGATCCATATTGGTGAGCTGGCTGAACTCGATGCCATCAATATTCATGAGTCTGATGGCGCCTCTTGATAAGATGTCTTTGATGATGAATGGTCCGGACCAATTCGGTCGAAACTTGCCTCTAGGGTCGGTTACTGGGGCTCGTAATTCTTTCCAAATCAAGTCCCCTTCCTTTAAGTTTCGAGGTCAAACCTTTTTGTTGAATGCTCTCGCCATGCGTTGCTGATACATGTGAGAATGGTATAAGGCCCGTAGTCGTCTCTCATCTGTGAACATGAGTTCTTCATAGCGAGCTTGTAACCATTGGGTTTCGGGGATATCTCCTTCTAAGGCTATACGCATGGATGGTAGGTGGACTTCTATGGGCAGAACTGCTTCCATTCCGTAGATTAGGGAGTAAGGTGCTGCTCCCGTAGAGGATCTTATGGATGTCCTATACCCCAAAGGGCGAATGGGAGTTTGATGGGCCAATCCTTGTAGTTTTCTATCATCTTTTCAATGATAGTTTTAAGGTTTTTGTTGGCGGCTTCTACTGCTCCATTGGTTTGGGGACGGTAAGGAGATGATTTGTGGTGCTGGATTTTGTAGCTTTTAAGGAGGGTGGCTATTTCGGTTTTGAAATGGGAATTATGGTCACTTATGATTTCATGCGGAACGCCGTATCGGCAAATGATGTTGTTCCTTATGAATTTGGACACTTGTTTGGAGGTAAGGGTGGCATAGGACTGGGCTTCAACCCACTTGGTAAAATAGTCTATGGCTACTAGGATGTATTCATGTCCTCCTGAGCCTTTTGGGGTGATCTTTCCAATGATGTCTATTCCCCATGCAGAAAATGGCCAAGGAGAAGTGAAGTTGTGAAGCATCGAGGGTGGCATATGCTGTAGGTTGGCATATATTTGACACTTCTTACATTTCTTGACATAGTCGTAACAATCCCTTTCCATAGTAGTTCAGTAGTATCCCAGTCGTAGGACCTTTTTGTGGAGCATTCGATCATTCATGTGTGGTCCACACACTCCGTTGTGTACTTCGTCCATGATCTCTGCAGCTTTTTCGGTGTTCACACATCTGAGGTTTACCCCGTTGTGGGATTTCTTGTACAGAACCTCCTTGTATTCTACTTATTGCACCGCTAAGAAACGGATGGCCCGTTGAGCTCTTAGTGGGGCATCCTGAGGGTATACTCCTTTGGTAATGTAGTTGTAGACGTCTTGGTACCAAGGGTCTTCTTCGATCGGGGCCAAGATCATGTCGATGTCGAGGTTGTTGCAAAAAAAACCCGGCTTGCTTCCTCTTCTTGAGGAGTGGCATCATTGGGGGAGTTCAGTTATTCAAATTCCTGTAAAAGTGTAAACATGTATTCTTGCTTTGCGAAGTTCACTTACATTACTCAAATTTATTAGTTAATGATTTGTGCAACTTTGTATTCATTGGATTTGTCAATAGTTAAACAAAGAGAGAAAGGAGCAAGAGGAGTTTTTATTGATTTGCAAGAAAAAAGCACACATGACTTTAGAGAAGAGGGTCTCTAATACCCGTCAAAAAGAAACTAGACTTAGAAGGAAAATAGAAGAGGAACACCCCCTGTTCAAGACTCAACCTAAAGATTTAACTAAGACCCTAACTCGACAGGACTTGAAGACTCAGACTCGATTCCCCTAGCTCTTGCAAGTAACTAATTAGTTCCAGGGTTCTTCTTCCTCTTTCAGAGGTGGTTGTACCTCCCCGCTATCTATGATCTTTTGTATGTCGTCCTTCAAACGGAGGCATTCATCTGTGTAGTGGCCGAAAACCTGGTGATAGCGACAGTTGAGGTCGGGGTCTCTGTGCACTTCCTGAAGGTTGTCAGGAGGGATTGTAGCTTTAAGGTCTCCTCTCCATATGAGGGTGTTCATGACATTACCAATTGGAGCATTCAACGGGGTATACTCCTTTCGGTTAAAGCGGTGCCACCCTTTCCTTGCCTATGAGCTGGGCGACCACATGGTCCCTCTATCAATGAAAGTGGTGATTACCTTCTTCAGTTTCTTGCATTGGTTAGTGTGATGCCCATTAGCCTGACAGTATTTGCACCGAAGATAGGGGTTTCCATCCCTGGGAAGAATGCGAGGGGTGGGCCTCCTTGGATGAGCATATCCATACTTGATCATTTTGTCGAACATTTCATCTTGTTGGAAGCAAGCTTCTCCTTTGGCCAGAATAATGTTACATTCTGTGGGTCGTTCCAACGAAGCGATTTTCTCTTTCATTTGCCGGATTGCATTGTGGTGATGTGCCACATAGATGGACAATCCCTCGATGGTTTCTTTTACTTTTTCAAACTCGTCGGGTTCCCCTATTTCTTCAGAAGGGTAGGTCTCGAATTTCCTGGAACTGTCTGAGCTGCGCGATTTAGTATCTTCTTCTATGAGGGCTACTTCCTCAGGGGAGAATCCCCATAAGTCAACATCTTCACTATCATGCTCTATCTTCAAGACAGGAGTCTTATCAATGGTTGCCTTGATGGGGTTGGCTTCGATTTCCACAATTTCGCCTTCCAACATCATTTTGACTTTTTGGTGCAAGGTAGAGGCTACAGAGTTTAAACTGTGAAGCCAAGGTCGTCCTAGCAACAAGTTGAACGTAGCTGGGATATCCATCACATAAAACTGGACCATCTTTTCTATAGCCCCGGAGGTAATGTTCATAGTTATGGTGCCCAACACCTTTCGACTGGAGTTATCATACGCGCGCAAGCCTTGCGCTGAGTGAGCCAAATTGTTGATGTCGATGCCCAGTTTTGCCGCGGTCCTTAATGGGCACCCGTTCATGGCCGAGACGTTGTCCACTAGGGTCATGGGTACATACTTGCCCATGGCGAATACAGTTAAGTATAGAGCATTATTGTGTCAAGACCCCTCTGGCGGTAACTCGTTGTCTGAAAAAGTGATGGATGACCTAGTTTTATCCCCTACCAAGAAATTGACCAGTTCGTCAGACCTCATGTCAGGCGATACCGAGACCTTTGACAAAGCTTCCAAAATGGCCTGGCGATGTCCATAGGATGAAGCTAGAAGTTGCCAATTGGAGATGTCAGCCTTGATCCTCTTGAGTTGTCCTGTGATGGGAGATTCTTTCTCTTTTGCGGGGATTTCTTCCACTTCCTCCTCAGCTGGAGGCGGGACCCTGTCATTATAGATGTTTGGTGGCCTATAATGACGACCAGAGCGCGTCAGGTGAGCCACTCCTATGGGTGATCTGGCTTGGATCTCCCACACGTCTTCTTCGTCACTGTCCCATATCCCAACAATTTCGAGTCCTACGACATCTTCAACACCTATATGCAAAATGGCACCCAAAGGGTTGTTTGAGTTGCTGGGTGCTTGACCTGGTTTTGGTAAAGGTATGGTGTCGTTCTCAATTTTATCTTGGATAACATGTTTGAGGGCCCAACAGTTGTCAGTGTCGTGCCCTTTTCCTTGATGATATTTGCAGTATTCCCCTTCTCTCCAGTTGCGATTCTTGACAGGTGGTTCCGAAGTTGGTCCAATGGGTTGCAGCAGATTATTTTTAATCATTCTTTCAAGAGCATGTGATAGAGTCATTCCAAGAGGGGTGAATTCCCTTGGCATCCTTCTCTCAGCAAAGGTGTTCACAGCAGCCACCTCGTTAACTTGAGGACCAGAACAGGTTCCGACAGTCGCCCTCTTGTCTCTCCCATAAGTGAAAGGCTTAGGGGGGGCTTGGTCTTTATATTTGTTGATATCATCCTCAATAAGAATAACAACGTCATATAGACGTTGATATGAGTCAATGGCCTGATACTGCAGGTGACATTTATAAGCTGGTTGCAAGTTCTTAATGAAATGCCTGATTTGTTCAGTTTCAGAAGGCCTTTCCGCCATTTCAACTATCTTGGACTTTCATTGACAGAGGAATTTAGTGAATCCCTCATTCCTCTCTTGAGTAGTGATTTCAAGCTCCCTCTGTGTGATGGGGAGAGTGGCGTTGTCCTTATATCGAGCCAAGAAGACCATGGTGAAATCAGACCAGGTTGGGTAGCTCTCTAAGTCTAAGGAATAGAACCAACGTCGAGCATGTGTATCGAGGGTTTGAGGAAACAAGTGGGCATAGAGCTTCTTGTTGATTCCTCTCAGAGTCATAGCACTAGTGAAGGATTTCAGGTGATCCTGTGGGTTGTCTACCCCTGTGAAAGTGGGCACTTCGGGCATAGAGAACTTGGCTGGAAGCTTACCCTTGATTTTAGTGTCGAACTTTCCCACATTGGCGCTATAGTTGGAAACCAAACCACTTTTCTTGAGCACGGAGGTAATCTTAGCTAACATAGCGTCTGACCCTTCCTCCTCAGAATCAGAATCAGAAGGGACTTTTTCTTCTCTCTTTCTTTCCATGTCATCCATTCTGAGCTGAACCTTCTCTAGCTCACTCATGAGGTCATCAAACCTTTCATCCATGGTTTTAGGCATTGTGAAGTTGGGAGGAGTGATTGGTCTGGAGAAGAAGGTATGTAGTGATGCTGAATTTATTGATGGTGAAGCTGTTTGTGGTGGAGGCAAGCGGGAACTGGGCGGTGTAGACGGTTGTAGACGAACCAACCTTGCCGAAGGCCGGGCCCAACTTTTCTCAAGGTTTTCTTTCTTCTTCGGACCCCCTAACCTGAATAGGAAGCAAGGAGCACTTAGTAACGAAGAACATGAGACTCTCATCTAATGAAAAATTGACCCGCACGTAGAAAACACATTGTCCTAAAAGAAAGAGTCCTTAAGCTTAAATGCCCAAATATTCCCCTAGTATCCACGAAAAATAAAGTCAACGAACGAAAATAAGAAAAATAGAAAAAGATGATTATCCTAATTTTATTCTCCTAGACTCAAAGAAAATGAAAAATGGGATAAATAAAAAGGAAAAAATTTGGTCCTTTCTTTCTTTCATGTTTTTTTTTTGTTTTTTGGCATTTTTTTTTTACCGTTTTATTTTCTTGTTTGTTATTTTCTTTTTTTTTTTTTGAACCGAATCTAAATTACATCAAAAGAAAAAGAAAATAAAAAATAAGAAAAAGGGGAGGAAAACTAAAGACTGACTCTCTAGAAATTGTTCATGACTTTCGGAATAGATCATTGGGAAAATGATGAGTGTTCATTGAATTTGAATTCTCACACCATCGTTGGGCACTAGGAACTAACTAAAATAAAAAAGAAAAGACTCCTAGCATGTGGGTACATGTTGACACATAATCACGTAATTCATGCATTCAAGCAAGCATTATAACAACGCAATTTACAGGCAAACATGTGATCAGACGGGCATTACAACGACACATGCACAACAAGCAAGCGGATGCATGAATGTGGGTTAAAGGCTTTTGGCTCCTGCGAGGTTACCATGACAAATTACAACTTCCGTTCGGCAGATGGTCGACACATCGATTGTAATTCTTTTCATCAACAAAGGATTGATGAGTCATGGGTGAGGAAGCGTCGATTTGCATGATAGGACAACAGTATATTCCTTTAGATATACGCGTTGTCTACGAGTTGTGACACAAACTTCCTCGAGGGTCGATAAGGGTCAAAAGCTTGTGCCAAGGCGCATGCAAATGATGCAAGATAATATGGAACATGTTATTAAACAATTAAGAAAACTTGACTTTCAAGTCTCACCCTCCTACATAAGTCCCCAGTGAAGTTGCCACTGTAAAGACCCAGGATTTTCATTATCAATCCTTTTGTTTTCCCGGAGTGCGTCCTTATAGAAAATTTGTCATTTGGGGCTTAGCCAAGTTTAAGGGACCATCGAGTTAGAAAATCTTTTGAAAAGACTTGAATTAACTAAAAACCATGAAAGAGGTCACGAATCTGCAATCGGCGTTTTATCGAAGGGACAAACCGAAGGGACAATCCAATAGCGCGAAAAGTGAACTAATCATGTTTTTAGAAAGACTCCCGCTTATATAAAACATATAAGTACCCAAGAATAATAGGTTTGGGAGAGAAGGTACGAGGTGGGAAGGTGTTAGGCACCCAACTCGCCCGTATTATGACGGCCTCTACTAACTCAAGTTTGCTTAATAATTTAAAGACATAATCCCTACACAAACCGGATTAACAACCTAGACATAGACTATAAATTGGTTCATCACAAGCATCACAACATTTATTTTTAACCCTTATTTAGACATGCATTCGATTCGACAAACAACGACTATACAGACAATATTTAGGAAGCAATAAAAACGTTATTCTAGCATTATATCTACATTATGACTACTTAGAAAACAAACAATTAAGCAATTAATTTAATTTGAGCCCTCAGGAATTTGTACCTGAACTGTAGGCTATATTTGACAAGAATAGTAAAAATAGATCTCAAGTTTGAAAGAAAGAGGGAGAAGCTCGGTGTCAGTACTCCCGAGAATAGAGGTTGTCAACTTTATACTGTGTGTTTTGAATTGAGGGTGGAGGGTTGTTTATATAGGCGTGGAGAGGTAGGGTTGGACGGGTGAAAATGAGCTGAAAAACGAGACGAGCCTGAAAAATGAGCCGGGCCCGAGGGGAAAGGCAGCGCCGCTAGCGGCGCTGGGCGCTGGACAAGGCCGCGAGCGGCCTTGGGACATCCTCCAGGGCCGCTGACGGCTGTCAGCGGCCAGCTGGATGACGTCTATGACGTCATCCAGCCTGTCTTTTTATCTTCCGGGGAATTTTTGATGATCCGAAAAATAGGAAAAGACTATTTTACCCTTGAGTGGCGAAAGACGATTTTACCCCTATATCGCAACTTGGCGACTAGGAGGTCGGAATGAGGCATGAGACGTGTCGTTGAAAAGCTCTTGAAAGGGGCTTTTGGATGGAATGAAAATAAAGGAGTGTTTTGAGGAAAACCTGAGACCTTATTTTAAACTATTAAAGCGAAATAGCAGTTCAAGCTTAAAAAATTACTCCTTTCATCATCGTCGGGCTTTTGCGGAGAAATCTGAAGACGCTTTTTTGGCGTCTACACATTGACATTACTAAACCTCTCCCGGGAGGGATTTTGGTTGAGTACGGTCGTTTTAAACGTGAATTTCGTCTAGCATATGAAGGGTTGCATGAAATATGTGCATTTTGTGGGGATAGCAACCATAATCTTGATGATTGCCCTAATCGACCTCGATCTACTCCTATAGAAGTAATTGTCCAAAGGTTTGGCAATCATAAGACTTTTAAGGACCAAGAATCCTCAGTCCCTGACCATGCTCATGCTAAAACTCCTAATCATGCAGAAAATAATCAGTCCACCCTCAGTTCAAAATGGATCAAAGTTAGGCTTAAACGTAAGTCTAGAAATATTGCCACGGCCAAAGATAAAGGAAAAACTCAAATTCCCACTGATCAACCTGCAGACCCTCTTTTTAGAAGCCCACGGTTGGTTCCTTCTCCCACTCTTAGCCCTGCTCCTAAAGCACAAATGGATGCCACTTCCAATAAGTTTCAACCACTAATAACTGAGGTTCAGGAAAATTTGCCATCGACAAAAACATCTGCGATGTTGGTCTGTAAAACTCCCACAACCACAGTAGGTCAGCACACTGAACTTCAATGTATCTCTGAAAGAATGTATAGAAATATACTTTTGTGATATGTTTTCTCTGCCAATGCTTGTGTACAATGTATCCTTATATAAGGATATCCCTAACAAACAAAGTAAACTTAGCCTAAAATCATGCCATAAGATAACATTACCATACAGCTAATAACGCCAATATCCGAGAATAACGCCATATGATAATGTTGCCATATAACTAATATTGGCATAAATCACAATATTCCCAAATACTCCCAATACCCCCCCTCAAGTTGGAGCATGAGGATCAAGAATGCCCAACTTGGAGAGTAATAAATCAAACTGTTTCTTGCCAAGAGCTTTTGTAAAGATGTCGGCCAACTGAGACGATGTAGAAACATGAGCCGGAGAAATCAAACCTTCATTAATCGCATCCCGGACGAAATGACAATCCACTTCAATATGTTTGGTTCTTCCATGAAAAACAGGATTCTTTGCTATATGTAGGGCAGATTCACTATCACAAAATAACTTAATAGCTTTCGGATGACTGACACCCAAACTTAACAATAAGGCCTTAAGCCATTTCAACTCACAAGTTAACGCAGCCATAGACCTGTATTCGGCTTCTGCCGAAGAAAGAGAGACTGTATGTTGTTTCTTAAGAGACAGGAGATTGTCCCAAAAACACGAGCCAACCGGTAAGAGACCGACGAGTAATCGGGCAAGCAGCCCAATCTGAATCACACCAACCCTGTAGAGTTAAATCACAATCTGCGCTTAACAAAATTCCCTGGCCTGGAGTACCCTTCAAATAACGAACCACTTTTAAAGCGGCCTCCCAATGCTCAGTTCGTGGTTCCTGCATAAACTGAGACAATATATGTACGGAATAGGCTAAATCCGGCCTGGTTACTGCAAGATAAATTAGACGTCCAACTAACCGACGGTACACTTCTGGATCAGCGAGAAACTCCCCATCAGCCAAGCCGAGCCTATGATTTTGCGGCATGGGGAACCCACTTGGTTTTGCCCCTAACAAACCAGCCTCAGAAACAATGTCTAAGGTATATTTCCTTTGACACAAAAACAGACCTGCAGAGCTACGGGCCACCTCTATGCCCAAAAAATACTTCAAAGGACCCAGGTCCTTCATTTTGAAACAATCACTCAGATAGGCTTTGAAAGTGCACAATGCAGCGGAATCATTCCCAGAAATAATGAGATCATCAACATACACTAAAACATTAATCTGGATATTTGCCTTAGTGAATGTAAAAAGTGAATAATCAGAATAAGACTGTAGAAAACCATACGCTTTCAAAGCCGTGACTAGCTTTGCGAACCAACATCTGGGAGCCTGTTTGAGACCATACAATGACTTACGTAATCTGCAGACCAAGGAAGGATCCGAACTTTCGAACCCGGGGGGCAATTTCATGTATACTTCTTCAGCAAGGTCACCATGTAAGAAGGCATTATGAACATCCATTTGATGAAGCTCCCAATTCTTGGTAGCAGCAATGGCCAAAAAAATCCGAACTGATGTCATTTTTGCAACCGGGGCGAACGTTTCATTATAGTCAATGCCTTCTTGTTGATGATTACCTAAGACCACCAGCCTAGATTTGAGCCGTTCAACTGCACCATCGGAAAAATATTTGGTCCTGTAGACCCACTGACTGCCGAGTGCCTTTTTACCGGGAGGAAGAGGTTCTAAAGTCCATGTACCGTTGGCTTCTAGAGCCTGAATTTCCTCCTGCATGGATTTCTGCCAAGTAACATTTTTCATTGCCTCTTTAAAAGACTTGGGGTCAGTACCATTAATAATAGTTGCAATAAACTTTTGATAATGTACAGAAAAATTGTCACAATGAATATAATGTGCTAAGGGATACGGAGTACCTGAAGGGTGATCAGAAGACGACGCCGGGAGAGAGGAAGACTGACTTTTAGCAAACACGGTTGCAGTGACATGATTACGAAGCTTGACCGACGGAAACTTTTTACGAAAGCCACGTCCCATGTTCTCAGTACCTGAAGCATCATCAGCAGCCACGACAGGCGGTGGTTCAGTGCTGCTCGAGCCAGCATCTGCTGGAAGAGCATCGGGGGTAGCTGGTTGGTGCACAGGAGCTTGCGTGGGCTGCTGCACCGTGAGGTCTGGTGTACCCCGTTCGTGGCCACCCATATCCTCATCACGCACATTCCCTTGCCCCATAATATCACAATTATCATCACAAACACCAAAATCAAAAAAGTCCTCGTGAACATCCCCATTTTCCACAATATTAGAATCAACATTGACATCCTCCAGACAACCAAATGGAAAAACATCTTCAATAAACTTAACATCACGAGATACAAAAAATTCTTTCGATTCAAGATCATATAAATTCCACCCCTTTTTCCCGAAAGGATACCCCATGAATACACATTTCCGGCTTTTGCTTGCAAATTTGTCTCCTTTGGTCTTTTGGTTGTGAGCAAAGCATAGACAGCCAAAGGTACGAATAGCTTCAAATGCGGGTGGTTTATGAAAAAGAATCTCAAAAGGTGTCTTATTTTGTAGGATAGGTGTAGGAGTTCGATTAATTAAATGAGCAGCCGCGAGTACACACTCCCCCCAAAAATAAATAGGCAATTTAGCTTGAAATCTCAAGGCTCTCGCCACACTCAAAATATGTTTGTGTTTTCGCTCGGCCCTCCCGTTTTGTTGTGGAGTACCCACACAAGAGGTTTGAAAAATAATACCGGTGGCCGTAAAATAATCAATCAAACATATGAATTCCGTACCATTATCACTTTGAACAATTTTAATGGTTTGAGAAAATTGTCTATCTACCATAGCGGAAAAGGCCATAAACATTGGGAAAACTTCTGATTTATCAAGCAATAAATAAATCCACACAGCTCTAGAAAAGTCATCAACAATTGTTAAAAAATAACGAGCCCCACAAGAAGATTCATGTCTATAAGGCCCCCTTAAATCACAATGTATTTTCTCAAAAATTCTAGTGCATTTATTTTCACTTAATGGAAAAACATCTCTATGATGCTTAGCACGAAAGCATACTTCACATCCTTTTGCTAGACGATCTTTATTATTACCAACATGGGGAAGCAACTTTACTACTTTTTCGGAAGGGTGACCAAGTCGCCTATGCCAGAGTTCCAGAGCCGAAGTAGCTTCAATTGCGGACACCACCTCGGGTTTGCTAAAATAGTACAATCCATCCCTCCTAGTGCCCGTTCTAATCAGCACCTTCGTTTGGTCCTGTATAACACACATATGAGAATTAAATGTGACAATAGTTTGTAAGTTATCATTAAGTTGTGAGACTGAAAGTAAATTGCAACCCAAATTAGGTACATAGAGAACATGATGAAGAGTAATCGCATCGGATAGGCGAACCGATCCTTCCATAGAAGCAAATACTGTTTCGTCGTTTGGCAGACCAACAGGGCAATGAATTTGATGAATGGAAAATAATCAAGACTTATCACCTGTGACATGATGGGTAGCGCCTGAATCAATGATCCAAGAAGATACATCAAACTTACCATTTAGGCGATTTTCCGGTATTGTAGCATTACCAAAAAATCCCGTAATAGCCTTCCATTGCTCGGGTGTGAAAACGGGATCATTTGAAGTCGACTCGGGGTCACGTCCAGCAGCAGCATTGTCACGCACACCCCCCTTGCCTCGGGCAGCCGTGGGTTTTGCACCTTTGCTCTTGTCGTTCCAACCTTCCGGATACCCAACGATGTCAAAGCACCGTGTAGCATCGTGCCCCTTCTTCCTGCAATGAGTACAGGTTTGCAGAGAAAAGCAATTAGAAGTCAAATGTCCCGGCTTCTGACAATGAGAACAGACGACAGGAGTGTCGCGTCCCCGACCAGCCCCTGCTGTGGTACGAACAGCGAACCCGACGGCTTGCGTGGGCTCCTCCCTCACTCGATCAAGTCCACGGACAAGTTCATCTTGTGAAACTTGGTGATATGCCTTATTTAGTGAGGGTAGAGGGTCTTGAGCAAGAATCGTGGAGCGAGTGTGGGCATAATAATCAGAGTACAACCCGAGTAAAAATTGTTGCAACCTATCATCCTCACGTCTTTTCTCATGTTGTTTGCCAATATTACAAGTACACTGGCCACACTTACAACCAATCAAAGGTTCAAGTTGTGCAAGGTCATCCCATAAAACTTTTAGTTTGCTAAAATAAACAGCAACAGTCATGGTTTTAGATTGTTCACAACGATTAATTTGAGACTTTAAATGTTGAATACGAGGACCATTAACAACACAAAAACGTTCATGTAAATCATCCCATAAACGTTTGGCATTATCATAATTAGACAACATACTTTTTACCTCCGGATCAATGGTATTCATAAGCCATGAAACGAGCATACAATGAACAACGACCCAATCCTCCTTCGTTGCGGGTGGAGTATAATCAGTAATGGTGCCGTCAAGAAAACCAAATTTGCGGCGAGAGGAAAGTGCGACATATATAGCATGTGCCCAAGAATCAAAATTGTCGAGTTTTAGACGAACAGGAGTGATAAAATCCCCCGGGCGGTCATGTGCGCCGAGGTAGAATGGTGAGGTGGTGTCGATTTTCTGTGGTGGTGGTGGCGGCGGTTGCGGTGTAACATTGTCACCGGCCATGATATTTAAAAAAAAAATTTAACCTGCTCTTATACCATGAAAGAATGTATAGAAATATACTTTTGTGATATGTTTTCTCTGCCAATGCTTGTGTACAATGTATCCTTATATAAGGATATCCCTAACAAACAAAGTAAACTTAGCCTAAAATCATGCCATAAGATAACATTACCATACAGCTAATAACGCCAATATCCGAGAATAACGCCATATGATAATGTTGCCATATAACTAATATTGGCATAAATCACAATATTCCCAAATACTCCCAATAATCTCACCTGAGCCCGAGACTGATGACCCTCTTGATGAGACAGACTTCCACATCTGGTGTGATGAGAATCTAGGAGCCTTGTGAGATGACATGGGAGATGATTTCCTTGATGCCGAAGATATTGATCGCATGTCGGAATCTACGGACTCCACTAAGCGTCGCCGTTTGGATGCACATATGGACTCCGCTTCTTCTACACCTACTAAATGATTATTAATGACTATAGCATGTTATATTTCCAAGTCGTTCAGACAGTGTACTTGCCTTTAATTGGCTTGTTCTCATATATGCTTTTATTTGTACCTTGTTTTCTTCTGTGTCTGGCGTACAGGGGCCATGTTTGTTATGGCACTCTTGGGACTCCTTGCTGTCTACTATGCTGGGCGGCACCACAAGAGCACCTAGGCAGCTTGCCCAACCAATATGTTATCATCTGTCATGTTAGTCGTCGATATAATGTGGTTCAATCTCAACAGACCGAGTCTATGGAAGAGTTTACTACCAAATTAGTGTCACTTAGTGTACTACAAAGTCAGTTCACTGGTTCAAATCAAGAGGCTCAAGTCAGTGTCGTATGTCTTTCTGTTTGTAACTGGGTAAATCTCACAGCTTGTACGTGTGTTTGTGAGTCATGTATCTATGCACTTTATATCATAAATAATGATGTTCTTCAGTCTTATATCTGTTGGTTCTTCTTCTATTCTCCTTGTTTTGCATATCTCGAACGACATTATGTGTATCTGCATACAGCCAGTACCCATGTACAAAGGCAAGATATGTGCTGCAATCAAAAGTGTGTAGGTCTGAACACAGCAAGTCCAATGGATATAGGATGTATAAAAAAATGTCCTGTTTATAGAATCAATTTCTTTGTACTACAATATCAGTATACTAGTCCATATCAAGTGTTGCAAGGCATTTTTGTCTGTGTTTCTATATATCGCTGGATTCTCAAAGATTGTCTCAGTATGCTTTGTATCAACAATAAAGGTATTCTTCAGTCTTGGCCTTGGTTCTTATTACACTACCCTTGCTATGCATATATTACACGACATTCTGTATACAACACTTTCAACCAACTGTATCTGCACACAGCAAACACCAACTTTGTTATGAGGCTTGCTCAGCGCTGCTCTCATAAGTGTGCACATCTGCATACAACAAGTACCCTAGATAAATGTTGCATTCAAACAGGTCTTTGTTGTATGATCAGTTACTTAGCTATATTTTCTAGTTGGCTAAATAGGTATGCCATTTGTGCGTGTACCTCTTTCTTTATCAGAAAATCCCATCTCCAGTTTGTTACTTGGATGGTTACAGTTTCAAATAATCGTAATTTCAGACGTTTGATTACTAATATCAGGTTAGTGAGTGCAGGGTATTATCACCGACATGCGTCTTCAATGACTAACAGCAGCATTTTGAGGATCTTCCTCTTCAACGAATATGTTTTGCGAATCATGTTATTCTCATGTCAAGTATTTATTGCTATTTTCAACCATTATTATGTATGTTTATTGGACCGGAGCTGTAGCTCCTTGCTTATCTCTCATAAGACCCTCCAAATCTCCTTTTTTGGAATATGGAGTGGATATGTTTACGCAACAATTATGGATCATTTATTTATTAATTATTAGTTATTAATTATGAAGATAATTTCTTGGAATATTAGAGGAATAAAAAAAAACCAAGCCCTATCGGAGCTGCAATTTTTAATACGTAAGTACAACCCTGATATTGTTTTTATTTTAGAAACTCAGGTGTCACGTTCTACGACCCCTACTCTTATTCGACATTTTCCTCTCCAGAAAAAGATTATTATTAATCCTGTCAACCATTCAGGGGGAATCTGGGTAGGTTGGAATGAAACCAACATTCAAAATTTGGATGATGTAGCTAATGACCGAATTGTTAAATTAGAATTCATTAAAAAAGAAACAAACTTACAACAATGCATCATTGGTACTTACGCTCCGGCTAAAGAAATGGCCAAAGATGAATATTGGCAACAACTTAATAATCTTCTTACAAATACGAATCTACCAACATGTATTTTAGGCGATTTGAATGACTTATATCAGCTCAATGAAAAGATGGGTGGTGCTCAAATAAGTATTCAAAGAACAGTTCATCTCCAAACTTTTTGTTTGCAAAGATCCTTACTACAAGTTCCTCACTCTAGATCAATATTCACTTGGCGAGGATATTATCAGAATGAATGAGTTTATGAACGACTTGACAAGGCTTTATGTGATCACAATTGGTTAAATGTCCATCCAAATGCTATCATCTATACCGGGCAATTCACATGTTCAGACCATACTCCCCTGATCCTAGACATTAGATAGGTGTCAACTCCTATTAAGAAGCCGTTCCGGTACAATAAAAGTTGGAATTTTCATAACAACCTAAAAAGAATTATTACTAGGCAGTGGAACACCCAATTTAATGGGTCCAGATTTTTTAAGATCACTCGTAAACTTAAATCTCGTAAGTTTGAGCTCAGACAATGGAGTAAGACAGTATTTGGAAATATTCATGCTAATTTAGATAAAAATTTAGCAAAGCTTCAACATATTCATATTCAACTCTTATTAAATCCCTCAAACCATAGGCTAAATGATATTAATAAACGACTTATTCCCCAAAGAGAAAAACTTCTCTTATTTGGGCAGAATTATTGGGGCAAACTTGCACGTAAAAAGTGGCTGACTCAAGGCGACCGTAACTCCCGTTATTTTCATTTTAAAATACGTGGACAAAGGCAAAGAAGTTTTATTTACCGCATACAAGATCCAAGTGGTATATGATTGATGATACGGACATGATTCGCCAAAATTTTATTTCGGAATACACTAATAGATTTCAATCACTTCGCAATACAGATGTCACAATCCCACTCGACGATATCGAATCTCGTATATCAGCAAATCACAATAATTGTCTGATTGCTCCCATCACAGATGATGAAATTAAACAAGCAGTATTTGAGATGAATCCATTGAAAACACGGGACCGGATGGTTTTGGTGCCGCTTTTTACCAGGATCATTGGGATATTATAGGAAATGATATAATTAAGGCCATTCATTCGTTTTTCCATCATGGCAAAATTCTCAAGGAAATTAATCATACTTTTATCACATTTATCCCAAAAATCGATAATCCTTCAAGTCCAAATCATTATCGACCAATTAGTCTTTGCAACTCATTTTATAAAATCATAGCAAAAAAATTAGTTAATAGACTTTGTCCACTTCTCCCAAAATTGATCAACCCAGTTCAAGGAGCATTTGTTCCCCAACGATCAATCCATGACAATATACTTATCAGTCAATAAATTATGAACTTCTTTCGTCATACCAAGTCTAAAGAAGGATGGCTCACAATGAAACTTGGTATGGAAAAAGCATATGACGGTATAGAATAGGACTTTCTGCTTCAATCTCTCGCACAATATGGATTTCATCCTAGATGGGTAGACTGGATTAAACAATGCGTCTCCACAGTAACATACTCTTTACTTATTAATGACTCCCCTTCTGGATGTATAACACCCTCTTGCGGACTTCGGCAAGGAGACCCCTTATCTCCTTACTTGTTTATTCTTTGTATGAAAATCTTAACTCAACGGTTATGCAAAGCTTCCGGAGCCAATTCTGGTATAGGCATTAAAACTAGCCCAGGTGGACCGCAAATACTATGCTTATTATTTGCAGATGACAGCCTCCTGTTTTGCAAAGCTAATCGCCAAGCTATTAACTCATTAAAAACCATTCTCGACCAATTTTGCGCACACTCTGGTCAACTAATTAACTATCAAAAATCAGCCTTAATTTTCTCTCAAAATACAACCTCACGACAAAAGGAAGTCGTTAATGCTTTTTTCAATATTCCACATCGACAAAGTTTAGGAAAATATTTAGGATGTCTATTTCCAAATCACCGTATTACTCATGTCACTTTTCAAAATCTTATTGAAAAAATCCAGTCTAGATTACAACTTTGGAAAGCTGCTCAATTATCGAAAGCTGGAAAATTAGTCACTATCCAGTCCAATCTTGAAGCTCTCCCTTCGCATATCATGCAAAGTTTTAAACTTCCATTGCATACAGCGAAACTTTTGGACTCAATGCACCGTGATTTCTTCTGGCATACTTCTTCGGACCAAAACATGCCACTGGTTTTCTGGCATAAAATTTGTCAACCTAAATCTGCGGGTGGTCTTGGGTTACGCAAAACAGAACCTGTTAATAGAGCTTTTCTAGCCAAATTAGGATGAAAAATTCTAACTGACCACAATAACCTATGGGTTACTCTGGTACGAAGCAAATATTTGCGTAAGCATAGCTTTTTCAGTGTACAACATAAAACTCATGACTCCTGGATATGGAAGCATATTCTACGACAACGTCCTATCTTGCAACAAGGGATTAGATGGATCGTAGGTTGAAAATACTTATTTTTGGACTGATAATTGGGTTTTTCAGGAGAATCTTATTAGGTATCTGGGGCTTCATTCTCAGGATGTTGAAAATATATCTAAAAGTTAAAGAGTTCATCTTGCGAATTCCCAATGGGATTTTGCCAAACTTGTCCAGTTTGTCCCTCCCGCGGTAGTTAATGTTATTAGAGGGATTCCAATCCCATCAACAGATTACTCCAAATCATTTTTGTTGGGGTCCCGCTAGCAATGGCAATTTTAATATCAAATCAACCACTTGGTTATGCCATGGACTAAAAAAAGAAGATTACAACAACTGGCCACATAAATGGATATGGGCGATTAATATCGCCCCTAAACTGCAAATATTCTTGTGGCAACTTTTTCACGATGGACTACCAAATCGCATGAATCTCGTTAAACGAGGTATTAATATAGATGATTCTTGTCCATTTTGCACTCAATATCTAGAACACATATTTCATATGTTTTTCGACTGTCCATTTGTTAAGGACATCTGGCACGAAGCCTATCTTCTTAATTGGCTTCCGCTCAAGGATTCCAACCTTCACATATTTGAATGGTGGGATCAATTAAAGAATCTCAATATGACTGAAGAAGTTCAAAAGAGTATATACTTGATATGGTATATATGGAAGACTAGGAATGAACTTGTATTTCAAAACATCACACCTAATGTCCATCTCAGGATCCTTAAAGCACAAAGAGCCTATCACGAATGGATAATTAGAGATAATTTAGACTCAACATATTGCACATACCACGAAACAAGCAATGATCAGATGCATGTCCCCCAACGCTCTTTGCCGTTATTAGTAGCTTGGAAACCACCCCCACCAACCTTTGTAAAACTCAATTTTGATGGTGCCAAAAATGTTTCTGGATCAGGAGCAGGGTATATCATCCGTGATCCAACTGGAAAAATGATTAGAGCAGGTAGTTATTTTTTAGACAATGCCTCTGTACTAGTTGCTGAATTAAGCCACGACACTCCGAAATGGGTTACACCAAGCCATGTTAGTGGGATATTCAGATATAGTCATAGAGGGGGATAATAAAGTCATCATTGAGGCTATTCAAGGAAAATGCCAAATCCCTTGGATCAATTTTAGCCTGATAATGGACATTCATTTGCTTATTCAACAGACATCACAATATCGTATCCAACACCGCTATCGTGAGGCGAATAGAGCAACGGACTGGATGGCCAAGTTTGGCAGTGCTAATCATGACAATTTCACGTGGGAAAATTACCCGAATATTGAGTTTAGAAATATCCTTTTTTCTGACGCGATGGGAGTCACCCTCGAGAGGAGGGCCTTCTAATCGCCTATCTCCTTACCTTAAAAAAAAAAAATAGAGTAGGGGAATTCCAATTGGTGTCCCTCTACTTTTGGCTTTTTCAATTGGTGACCAAAACATTGCTTTAAATCTAAAGAGTGCCCCTGAACTTTTGAAAACGTCCAATCTGTGATATTTTCGTACGTTTGCCGTTAGTGTTTTATGAAATTCCCATAATGCCCTTATTAAAATGCAAGAGGAGCCACATTGAACGACACCCACAATCAATTTCTCAAAATCCACCGTCGATCGGAGATTTTAGTTTGGGCCTTAGGCGTCGTACCACAAACAGAAAAATGTGGTGTAGTACCACAATGCAAGAGATTTCAGTATTGGTTGTGGTTATGGGTTGCGGGCCCTAATTAAATCCACCGCCGACCGCTAAAATTGGGTTATGTAATTATTATTTTTTGGTGGAAATTGGGTTATGTAATTTACATCGCCATTGTCGTCTGATTTTTCATCCAAGTCTCATGTGAGTGTTTTTTCTCACCATCATTATCAAATGATTAATTGACTATATGATCAATTATGATTATCATTGGACAATTATGGGTGGAATAATTATGGTTCTGTTGCACTGATATAATGGCCTTAATTCATTTTTTTGGAAGAGTACTCCATTGACGGGGCTGGGCTAGAAGCACAAGGAGAGAGAGTGAGAAAATTTTAAATAAAAGGGAGAAATGAAATAAAGAAATCTCAGCAATTTATTTAGTGATAGCACCAGTAGCAATCATCCATAAGAAGAATTGTATTCTGCAGTTATTTCACTTAACTACAAAGGATCCAAACGCATAAGATAAGGGCAATTTAGTAATTAACTTTTGGACAAAATGGGAGAATACCAGCCGCATAACATAAAAACCGATGCCACGTCACCTATTAACGGTGATCATTAATGGAAAACACACAAAAGGGCATGGATTGAGAGTTTACAAAAATACATGAGTACTGCTTGGATTTGGTAAAAAGTTCTGGGCACCAATTGGAAAAGTCATAACCACGAGGGCACCAATTGGAATTCCCTTAGAGAATAAGAAATTTATTTTCTATTTTTATGTTATGGCTAGTTAACAAATGTTTGTATATTTTATTGCTCTTTTTACACAAAAACTCATATGAGAAATGAGATAGGAGAAATGAGATATGAGATATGAGATATGAGATATAAAATATGAGATATGAAATATGACATACTATATAAGATATAAGATATGAGATATGAGAAATAAGTATTAGAAATGAGAGGTGATAGGTGAGAGGTGATGTATGAAATGTCAGATGTGAGATACTCCGTATAATATATGAGAAATAAGAAATGAGATGAGATATGAAAAATGAGATGAGATATGAGATATGACTATATGAGAAATGAATATGAGATATTGTATGAAATATGAGTTATGAAATATTCGATAAGAATGAGATATGAGATATGATATGAGATATAAGAAATGAGATGTGACGTGTGACGTGTGACGTGTGAGATGTGAGATAAACGAGAAACGAGACACCAGATATGAGAAATTGAAGAATTTAGGGTAAGAAAGGCTAGAACTCACGATCTCAGGAAAATCAAAAAGCTATGGGACCTATGCGCTAACCCCACATGTTTCTTAAAGTCGGCATAACCCATATTAATAAGTTCTCAAAGGGGATCTTTCTGAGTTAAACTAGTACTAGTAATTAGTGACCAACAAAGATGCATTGGTCCGAACATGACGTAGCGGGAATATATCGCTCGTCATTCACTTTTATCCTCTTTTTGACGCGAAAAAAAGGTATTAATGATTAGTGACTCCACAAGAGTACAAATTTGATTTTTCTCAAAAAAAAAAAAAGACTACAAATTTGATGACCTAAATAACTAGTACAAAACTACAAACTAAGGGGCATCTTTAGTCCCCGTGGCAAAACTTGGTAGCCCAATAAATACTACTAAATCTTTTCGGGTAGAACTGTGATTCCGCCCGTGACAAATCACGTCTCATCCCACCTCAGTCAAAACCAGAACCACTGTTGAACCCCACTACCTATCAGAGAGAGAGAAAACCAGAAAACACCTGAGGGAGGAAAAATGGCGACGGTACCAATTCCAAGCGACACATTCAAGGTAGGGTTCATCGGAGCTGGAAAAATGGCGGAAAGTATTGCAAGAGGAGTTGTTAACTCTGGCGTTTTGCCTGCTTCTCGTATTCGTACTGCTCATCTTGGCGCTCGTCGTAAGGCTTTCGAGTCTTTTGGTGTTACCGTCTTCGATCACAATCACCAGGTCTGATTTCCACTTCTCATCATTATTGCTCCTTTTTAATCATTTTTTTGCTTTTTTTTTAGTAATGTTTCCTTGTTAATTACTTAGGTTTTTAGATTGAAATTAGATCTTTTAATTAGGTTGCAAGTTTAGTTCTTGCTAATTTGAGGATTTGGTGTGATTAGATGAACTAATACCTAGTAATTTGTCTTATAGAATCCATTATTCAATTTAATTTTCAATCTTGTTAATGTTATTGTTATTGTGGTTTTGTTTGTTTTTAATATGATGAATTGTTTCTTTGTACAGGTGGTTCAAGACTGTGATGTGATCGTGTTCTCAGTAAAACCTCAAATCAGTAATGGTTTCTCTAACTTTTTATTTGTTCGTAGATTTTTGGGTCTTTTAGTTCATGCTATTTGTGTTTTTACTTCAGGAGTAGTAGCCTTGCTTAATTGAATATGCGTATATCACTGTGCAAATGAGCTGTGGCAATGGACTATATATGCCTTATTATATAATGTTTTTCTTCTGTACAAATTGAATGAAAAGAGTAATTTGCACTCTGTTCTTATGTCCTATAAATTTGTATTACGCAGTAAAAGATGTGGTGGTACAGTTGAGACCGCAGCTTTCGGACAAGCAGCTGTTGGTATCAGTTGTTGCGGGAACAAAATTAAAGGACTTACAGGTAATCTCAATCCTTGAAGTGTATTAAGTCATATAATTTCTCTTTTTCGTGTTATATGTTCTGATCGACTGTTAGCATAGACTAAAGGATATGGATGATTATAGATTCTTCATTGATTGACAGAGCTTTCTTCTGTTGGCAGTGCTTTTCAGTATATATTGGTTCTCGTTTATGCACGATAGTTAGCGTGGTTTAGTTAGCGTGGTCAAGACTGTTGAGTGTTGACTCTTGCTTATCAGTTTTCCTCTCTGCCTCTTTTGTAGGAATGGGCCGGGAGTAGCCGCTTCATTAGGGTAATGCCTAATACTCCTGCTGCCGTTGGGCAAGCAGCATCAGGTTTGATGCCTTCTTCTATTTTTATAGATTCTGCTACTGTCTTCATATTCATGATTACTTCTAAGATGGCTTAGTCAGAGCACAGAATATTATAGATATGAAGGATCATACATTGAGTGTCTGGGTATATTGTGTAGGTGTTTAGACTTCGTAGGATCAGAGAGCTCCTGATATACTCTTGAAGCTTTTGGTCAATGGAACTGTGATACTGGTGTCATATTCACCTGCTTGGCTGTTTCTAAGCTAGATCACTATACCATTTTTAAATAAAGTTGGCTTTGTTATTAATTGTGTTAAATTGAGAAGGAAATTATAAAAACAGCATCATTGTGAAATGTGTGTTTGCCAATTTGGCATACAAATGAAACAAAGCAGAGTAATTTGTTTAAAGTTTCTGTGCTTCTTATGCATGGTTTAATCTTCAAACTATTTGATTCATTAATGAACATGAGCGAATATTTGAATTACTAATCAGTAAATGGGGTCCCCTCCCAAGTTCCTGAATGCAGCATATTGACCACAGATGGTCACTATCTAATACTAGCCTTTTATATTCTGTGGATAATCACAGTGAGAAGTTATAGGAAGGTATTTCTTTTCTTCTCTTTTGTTAACTGTAAAAGAAAGGCTAATTGCCAATTTGCCACACATCAATGACAGAACACTGTACACCGTTATATCCTGTAAAAAGACAAGTAAAGCACCCAAAAAAGTACACATATTACATCCAGCCCTTTCTTTAGAAAGACTTTAGAATCTCCATGGCATTGAGTTCTTGGCACATTCAAACACAAAAATCTGCTGCCAATTGCTTAACTGCTGGATCATTATAGAAAGATGTTTGAGAGCAAGACATCCATCGTTATTCAATTTTTTGCACCACCAAAGGCAAATAAGAAGACTCTGTCTGTTTTTAATTGTTATCTCTGATTCATTTTCAGATATATTACATGTGTGTGCAATTTAAAGATCCTTTCCTTTCGCTTTTTTTCTCTGAAATTTTTGTCTGCTCCATAACCATAAGGGTGTCTCTCTGTTTTATGATTGCTATTGTTTCGAGTTGTACAGTATCCCCCTAAAGTTGCACCTGTTCACTTGTTTGCAACATTTTCGATTTTTCAGTCTTAAGTTTGGGAGCAGCAGCAACTGAAGATGATGGCGACCTTATAGAAAAATTATTTGGAGCAATTGGCAAGGTCTGGAGAGCTAATGAAAAGTTGTTTGATGCCATTACTGGTCTTAGGTATGTTGAATTGTTAAACTGTATTGCATACGTTTGTCCCATGGTTCATGGATCATAGTTGTAAGGATGATATAGTTTATATCTTGCTAGAAGGCTAGTGTTTATATACATGTGACAGATGAGAGTTTTGTTCTTGGAAGTCTCTGCTAATTGAACTTTGTTGCCCTTGAGATGTGCAGTGGCAGTGGACCAGCTTATATATTTTTGGCTATAGAAGCCTTGGCTGATGGAGGAGTTGCTGCCGGCTTACCCCGAGATCTTGCCTTGGGTTTAGCTTCACAAACTGTAAGTTTGTCACTTTTTCCTGCTGTGCTCGGATCTTGACACGTGTATAGTTGGACATTCTATCTCGCTTCTGCTCAAGCATTTTACTGACTAATGCTTCAAACGTCACTTTTCGTTTTATTAATTACCAGAACCCTTAGTAGCCGTTATAGGGTATAACTTTAAATAGACAAGGCGAAAAGAAAGTCAAAAGATGGCAACAAGTTGCCTAATTCCTGCTCTTTCACTGATTTTGTTCTGAGAGGTTATGAAACTTGAATTCCATGGTGGTTGTGTGCTGTGTGCAGGTTCTTGGAGCAGCAACCATGGCTGTTAAAAGTGGGAAGCATCCTGGACAGCTCAAAGATGATGTTGCATCACCTGGAGGCACAACCATAGCTGGCATTCATGAGTTGGAGAAGTGTGGATACCGTGGAACCTTGATGAATGCTGTGGTGGCAGCAGCAAAGCGTGGCCGAGAACTGTCAGAAAACTAACGCTGGAGATAAATCACTGGCACGTTATCAGAGAGCAGCAGCCCTTGGTTCTGAACACTGGGAAGCTTTCTGGCTCTAACCACTGGTACAGATTTTACATGATGCAGCTTCACCTTCTGGCTTTGCCAAATGCTTAGAACTTTGTAACATGTGTGCTTCTGGGCAAACGCTCGTAATGTGTAGGTTTCATCATGAACCAATCATTATTGAGTGCTTCCTTCCATGAAACACTGCATAATTGGTTGATTACTCTTGTCCATGCCAAGGAATCAGAAAAAATCAATAAATACATGAGTTATCATACCAGATTGAATTGACCGATCTTTGCAATGTGATCAACTTCATGATGACGACTTTGTTCTCTTCATCGTCAATGCTTGGATAACCCCCCCCCCCCCCCCCCTCCGCCCCACCCAACTAAATATGATTTATTTGTTTGAAGCCTTGAAGGTATAAATTGGAACCTTTTTCTTTCGATAGACGAGTGATCCAAGTCTTTACATGGTGCTACAGCATGTGAATAATCGATCACAATGGGCATTCCTTCACTTACTTCCTCTGACATGTAGAGGACATTCAATTTTTTTTGCTAGTCAAAAAAGAGGGTGGAAGTGAATGGCGATCGAGGTCATTCAGTTGACATGAACAAAAAGCTATTTGTATCATGGTTTTGTGCCGTCTATATTATTCTCTGTTCATTTAAAAATGCATGTTGTTGATTGTAAATAGCCAGTATATATTTTTCTATCCTAGAACTTAAAAGAACAGCTTGCTCCCTGTCAAGCGTAATTCTTGTTGCTGTTAATTGTCAATTACTCTATGACTTTTACGATCATGCGAAAGTAAGGTAGCAGTAGAAACATGGGAACATTGGATTCATTGCGGTTTTCGTAAGCCTTTGAAAGTGAAGTTAGTGAACTCTATTCGCTTTTCTAAAAGCATATATACCTAAGAGAAATGATTCAGCTCTTTCCAAAACAAAATCTAGCAAATTTGCATTATTAAATCATTTTTTTTTCCCTTTTCTCACAATGAACACTTTTGTACACATACTTTTGAATAAGTAATTGTCACTTTAATTAATTCCCCAGAGCTCAATTCCTTTCGGTACCTAAGAGAATTTTCTACAACTACCACTACCACCACCCAGTCATTAAGTATCCCGAGAGCAAGATCTGGCAAGCTTTAGATGTATGTAACCTTATCCTTAGCTAGTTCCCGTCACCCATCCTTTAGTGTCGATCAATTTTGTCCACCGATGTTTGGGTGGCTCAGAGCCCCAGATTATGTAAATTGCAGCTGTGCAACGCAATTTCTTCACCCATAATAAATGACATGGGGTTGAAGATGGAGACATATATATTGGACCCGCACCACATATGATTAACAAAATCTTTGTATATATCTTGATGGATTATTAATCACATACATTGATCACCACAGAAGTACTCTTGACGACACTACAACAAAAATTACGAAAGATAACAATCAAAAATTGTTATCTAATATTAAAAAACTGTTACCTTGAGTCTAAGGCAACAGATCTAGAGCGTTGCATTTGCCTCCGTTGCCTTTTCCTAAGGCAACAGTTCTTGCATCATAGGCAACGGTTTCTAAAGATAAACCTAAAATGTACCTTAGGCAACGGTTTTACAAAGGCAACAATCTGCTACCATTGCCACTTTTAGCAACAATTGTAAAATTGTTACCTTCACAATTAGAAGGCAACAACATATAATCGTTGCAATGTAGGCAAAAAATAATGAAACAAAGGGAGAAAACAAATATGCGTATACCAATCAACCCGTCCTTCCTCTTCCAATAACCTTTACTAGTATACACAATTAATACCTCTCAATGTAATGTCCATGTGACGCTGATGGGATTCGAACCTGCAACCAAGTGTAACTACCTTCATGAAAGGACTCCTCAACCAACAAGCTAACTTTTGTTTTGTTAAGTTTTTGTTATTAGTTTATTTAGTACATATTTTTAAGTTACGAATTTCAATTCCTTTATCTTTTTTTTCTTCTTTTTATTCTGGGTAGAATCTTATTACCTTCAATAGTTCACTTTTTCCTCAAGTTTTTTTTAATTTGTTATCATATTTTGCAACAAATATAACCGAGCATTTTATTTTAATTTGTTAACATATTTTGCAATAAGTATAACTGAGTTTCTTTTTAATTTATTATTATTATTATTATTATTATTATTATTATTATTATTATTAGGGGTGATGTAAAATTCATTATACTTAAAAGTGTTATCATGCCATGTATAATAAGTTGGGATAAAAGGTTATAAGAATTTATTTTGGCATACATCACTTTACTAGCTAAAGATAATAATGTATATAGAGGTAATATTTTAAAATGTCCTATATTGTTCAAACCGTTGCCTAAACAAGCAACAAAACAATAAGTGTTGTGTTATAAGGCAACAATAAATATACTGTTGTCATTAGATGCAACGTTTTCAATAATTGTTGCCTTATGCAAGAAATGGACAACAGTTGTTGTAATTGTTGCCTTATTCTGTGTAAAGCAACAGTTTTTATAGCGTTGCAAACAAATCATGCAACGCAAGAAAATCGTCGTCTTAGATAACCAAAGGTAATAGTTGAAACATTGTTGGCATTTTATGTGTTGCCTATTCTATTTTTGTTGTAGTGCGACTAGCCTTGACTATGACTTCCCACAGCCGTTGGATCTCACTGTACACGTCATCGGTCGGTAGCCGGAACCTACAGCAAGGACACGTGTTCCTCTTTCGAAGCCAAGGAAGGACACAAATCCAGTGGAACAAGTGATGACAAGGCAGCTCACACACGTCCCTCCCTTCTCTCATCTCTTCTTTACAAATCACACACTCCACCCCACCACCGCTCTTTACCTCCACCGACGGCAACGCGACGACGGCTGCGACCGATGCCGGTACCTCCCTCCCGCCCTCGCCCTCGCCCTCGCACCCCTTAGTGCTGACCAGTCTCCTGCACTTGACCACAATGTCGACAAAAGTACTCAGTACTTCTGTTGACGTTGGGGTTAGCCCTGACAAATTTAACATGGTATCGGAGCAGTAATTCTTTAAGATCACGTGCCAAAGTGCTGGGGACGTGTCCAACACTTTGGGACTGTGTTGGCGGACTTCACAGAAGAATAAAAGTAGGAGAACGGAGTCGAGGTCGCGGAGCCTGTAGGAGGTGAGTGATGTGGTGGTGGATAGGGAGGGGAAGAAAGGGGTAAGGAGGTGGAGGATGGAGAGGAGGTGGCGAGCAATGAGGAGGGATTTTTGAGGGAGAGAAAGGGAGTAGAGGTGGTTGAGGGTGTGGGTGAAGAGTACAGGGGAGGAGAGGAGAGACGAGAGGCGGTGGCGATGGCGGTGGAAGGTGGTGGAGAGAGAGAGGCTAAGGGTGGAGAGTTGGGAGGAGGAGAGGGTTGTGAGGGTAGCCATGATGATGGATTCGATTTCAGTAGTGTTTTGGTCACTCATAGTTATGGGATCCTCTGCTAGGAAAGGAAGCTAAGGGGACACAACTTTTTAGCGGGGAAGTATTGCATTAGTGGATGAAGGATGTATGGCACATTTTTATACTCATTCGTGTGACATTCTCGTTTTTCTTTTTTTTTTTTTTTTTTCTCTTTTGAGATACATTCTCCTTTTGCTTTTAACATATAAAAGTATCATACTACATAAACAAAATCATGGGTCATGTGAAATTGGAACCAAGAACTGTTCCCATTTTTACCTTCATGTGATCTCCAACATGTTTTTTACCATGATTTGCATAATATAGGTTTCATAGTTTTAGTAACTTTTTCTTCACCCTCTTGTTCTCTTCTAGACTATCCGTCTTTTTAGTACTCATACAAGATCTTAACAGTAAAAATGCTTATTAATTAGATATTTAATGTATAACTAATAATCCACGATGGTGTAGATTTATCTTCAACCTAAGGAAATTTAGAGAAATCTTCTCATTGATTACTTATTTCAATGGTGTATGGTACTAATGTCCATTGTAGCTTGTAGACATCTACACTACCGAACTAACCAAGATAGTAATTTTAAGAAAAATTGTCCAAATATTAAAAGAAATATTTGTTTATAAATATAATATCAATATCATAATTATTTAGAATGACAATTGGACTAACGCAAATTCTTATTTGAAACCGTCAAAAAATGGGAAAAAGGATCAACTTGCTTTGGGTAAAGAGGGGTTGAGACGTAGTTTAAGCAAAAATCCAAAATGTACGCAGAATGTTGTGTGTGGGTGTAATTGTATAGAAATGGGGGAATTACATAAAGCCGTAAAGGAAGGATTGTGGATCACCACGCAATTGGGGTGATTAGGCTAAAAGGCCATGTGTCTATTCTTTTGTCCACAATGCCCAATAAGCCTCATCATATGGCTGGCCTATCTATTTTGACCCTCTTTCCTTTGATCTTTCCTGATTTCCAATGCCCCCCATATGAAGGTTACTAGAGTTCTTCATTATTGTCGTAAAGAAACAAGCAGAAAAGATGAAAATTTTGGGAGATTAGATTGCTATCAATGACTTTCTCACATGGAATTCATGCCCCCCATGTCCCCTAAATACATAAAATGATATGGAAGCCGGTGTAACCTTTCTTATTGTTATTCATTTGGCTCTATTATCCTCGATTCTTGCTCTAGATTGCACCGATACGGATTTGGATGCGAAAACGGTATGAGTACGGATACAGAATACTGCATATCATAAAAATAGAATACAGATACGCGTAGTAGTTAATAATATAAGCAATATATAAAAAAGAACTTTTTAAAATGTATTTAGGTACTCAATCTTTTTTTTTTTTTTTGAGGGGAAGGTACTAAATCTTGATATGATGAAAATAACTAAGACAATGTGAACTGAAAGCCATTGAAACATCTTTTCATAAGTGTGTTTATTTGTTTTGTAGATAAGCAAATATAAACGTGTCTAAAAGGTATTGATCAAGTATATCGAAGTATCGAACAAGTATACCGAAGTATCGAATAAGTATACTACAAGTATCAGTATCTTATAAGTATTGGATGCGGGATATTGCACCTTTTAGGCTTATTGGTGCAACCTAGTTCTTTGGTACAAGTTTCATTGCCTTATTCTCCTAACCTTTCTCTCGTGACAAGGATATGAAGAAATTAGATGAGGTAATTATTTAGTTGTGGTGTTTTCATGTTCCTCTCATCTATGGTCAGAAAGACGACACATGTTTATGTTTGGAGAATGTTCTAAAGCAAGTCTAGCTTGTTTGAGACTAACATAAAGTAAAATAGGATCACTATTTAAAAATGTAGGAATCACTTTTATGAACATTTCTTATAACTCTGAGAGCTTAGGAGAAGGAGAGAGAAAGAGCGGGTAGAGTCGGTTAGAACTCTGAGAGTGAGAAACGTTTCTGCGAAGGTTTTCAATCTCAATCCGCCATGCCTGGACCTCGGGGGAGACCTCCAAAGAACAAGAAGATAACATCTGCTACTTCTTCGGATTCTACATCTTTTGATGGTGAAATTGGGAGAAATGGAGGAGAATTGGGTACTGTAGCTGAAACCCAGCGAGATGCTCAAAAATCGCCATCGACAATTTGAATTGGGGACTTCATTAATCCGGCCATTGATGGATTGATGAGTGCTAAGGAGAAGTCTGGAGCTCAAAAAGCAAAGAACTCAGGTACTTTATCTTCTGAATTTCAAGAATCTCTTGAAGATTTAGGGTTCGTTGATCCTGATGCTAGTAAACTTGATGAGAAGTCTTTATCTGATAATATTGGTATTCATGTGTCAGAGGGTAATAAAAATGTGTCTGAACCAAAAATTGGGGAAAATAAGTAGGGAGAGAGGAAAGATTTTGCTATGAACTCAAGGGGTATGCAATTGGAATATATTCCTGATCATGGGAATTCTGATCTTGTAAAAATTTGTACTGATGACATTGTGGATGAATTGGACTATTGAAAATATACCTTGGTAGGATGTGTTGTTGGGATTCAACCTAAACTTGAAGCAATGCAGGCCTATATTGAGAAGAATTGGAACCATGTCCAAAGACCTCAAGTTCTTTACTATAGAAGGGGATGGTTTTATTTTAGATTTGATGAGGAAGAAGATAGGGATACCATTCTTAATGGAGGGCCATGGGCTATGGGGAGGTATTCCATTATCCTTAAGCACTGGTCTCCAAATTTCTTTACTGAGATTGATACCATGAGTAGGGTTCCTGTTTGGGTTACTCTTCCTCAACTTGATCCTCATTTTTGGTCTTCTAGAGCTCTGAGTAAAATCACAAGCAAGCTTGGAAAACCTCTTTTTGCTGACAAAATCACAACAAATAAGGACAAGATTGGATTTGCGAGAGTTCTTGTTGAAGTGGATGTAGCTGTTGAATTACCTACTGAAGTTCAGCTTGCAACTCCTTTTTGTGGCCCTTTCTCCCAGAAAGTTGATTATGAGTGGGTTCCATTTTATTGCAAAACATGTAAGAAGCTTGGGCATGAGGCTCCCAGTTGTAGAGTGAATAAGCCTAAAGCTCTTAAGGGGGCAGAAAAGGGTGATGTGCTGAATAAGGATGTGATTCAAGGTGATAAGCCAGTGAGTACAGATATAGAGGAGAAGGGTGAGACAGACAATACAGTTCCTGAGGTTGCTTTGATGACTGATCAGGATGATGATTTCACTCCTGTGGGCAAGAAGGGTGGCAGCAAGGAGAGAAAAAAGTTCTTCTGAGGTATTCCCTGTAACAAAAAAACAACTTTGAGGCTCTGAGGAAAAAGGAGAATCAAGGTTTAATTTGCTTGGGGCGATGGATGAGGATGATAAGCTGGAGATGGAAGATAGGGGAGATGGGGCTAGCTTCTCCCCTCCATGATTATCACAGCATGGAATGTCAGAGGTATGAATGAACCCCTGAAAATTCAGGAAGTGAGGAGCTTCTTGAAGGATCATAAGGTTGATGTGGCAGCTCTTCTTGAAACAAGAATAAAAGAGAAGAAAGCTAAGGGTATTTGCAGAAAATACTTCAAAAAAATTTCTGTAGCTTGGAATTATAACTGTCATTATAATGGCAGAGTTTGGCTTCTTTGGGATGAGAATAATGTGGAGTTGCAAGTCTTGCATAATTCAGCACAAATGATACATTGTAGGGTGTCATCTAGAAAGACAAAATTCAGTTGTTGTGTTACTTTTGTGTATGCTCTCAATGATATGGTTGGTAGGAGGGATTTATGGGGGGACATGGCTAGTTTTGCTGATCAGTGTCAAGAGCCGTGGATCTCGATGGGGGATTTTAATGTGGTGCATACTATAACTGAAAGATTGAGTACTGCTGAACCTGATTTGCCTGCAATCAGGGAGTTTCGTGAAGCCATGTCAGAGCAGGTTTTGTGGATCTTCCAGCTAATGGTTGTCTGTTCACGTGGACAAATAAGCAGGAAGGTAATGATCGAGTCTGGTCCAAACTTGATCGTGTCATGGGAAATAAATGTTGGTTTAATAAGCAGATTGTTGGATCTGTTGAGTTTCTTGCACCTGGTATATCAGATCATTCGCAAGGATTATTGCAAGTTGAGGAAATGAGCTTGCCAGAGCCTAAACCTTTTAGGTTCTTAAACTGTTTGGCCAAGGATGAAGCTTTTTATGCCTCTGGTGGTAGAAGTATGGAATAAACCAGTTCGAGGCTGTAAAATGTTTCAACTGGTTACACATTTAAAAATGTTAAAAAAGCAGTTGAAAATCCTACATAAATAGAATTATTCTGGGTTAGCTCTTAGAGTACAGAAAAAGCAACATGAGTGGTTTAGTACTCAGATGAAAATGCAGAACTATCCTTTTGATCAGCAATTGATACAGGAGGAGAAGAGACAGAGTGAAGAGTATATTAAACTGAAGAGAGCTGAACTTAGTTCCCATGCTCAAAGGGCAAAAATACAAATATTAAGAGTTCTGACGAAAACTCTAAATATTTTCAAGCAAAAATCATTGAGTAAAAAGTGAGAAGTAGAGTGTGCAGTATTCGAGATCATTATGGCCAGCTTCATAATGAACCTAATGAAGTTATTAACTCCTTTGTTAATTTCTTCAAAGGGTTGATTGGTACTAATGTTCCTACTGGAGTGGTTGAAGACCATGTTTTTGGAGAAGGGCAGGCTCTTATTGAAAATATGACAAGTGATTTGCTGAAAGCTATAACTGATAAGGAGGTTCAAGAAGCTCTTTTTTCATTCACCAAGACAAGAGCCCAGGCCCTGATGCGTTTTCTTCTGGGTTCTATAAGCAAGCTTGGCCTATTGTAGGCAGGGAGGTATGTGATGCAGTACGTGATTTCTTTTGTAAGGCAAACTGTTAAAGGAGGTAAATGCTACTTTCCTCATCCTTGTTCCAAAATGTGATGTGCTTGCAAATGTTGCTAAATATCGTCCAATTGCATGTTGTTCTGTTATATACAAAACCATAACTAAAACAATGGCAAATAGAATCCAACATGTCATGGGACATTTGGTGGGACTTGAACAAGCTGCATTCGTTAATGGTAGATCTTTATTCGATAATGTGTTACTAGCCATGAATTGGCTAAGCACTATGGGAGGAAAACTATATCTCCAAGAGTTATTATGAAGATTGATATCCGAAAGGCCTATGATACTCTGAGTTGGGATTTTCTAGAGCATGTTCTGAAGATGTATGGCTTCCCTGAGCAGTTTTACAGATGGATCCTCTCTTGTATTAGTTCAGCTAGCTTTTCAGTTTGTGTGAATGGTTGTCCTAGGGGTTTCTTTGAGGGGAAAAGAGGATTAAGACAGGGAGATCCTTTGTCTCCCTATCTCTTTGTCCTCTGTATGGAGGCCTTATCTCGTATGCTTAGACAGACAGAGGAGAAAAAGATGATTAATACTCATCCTAAATGTGCAAAACTGGGTATTAATCACCTAACATTCGCAGATGACCTTTTGATTTTCACAAAAGGGGATAGCAAATCTGTGAGAAAGGTAGTGCAGATTCTGGGTATGTTTGCTTCTATGTCAGGATTGATTACAAACCCAGAGAAAACAAATGTTTTTTTGGTGGAGTTAATGCCAGACTTAAGAGGAAAATAATGGAGATTACTGGTTTTAAGGAAGGATCCCTCCCTATTAGATACTTGGGCTTGCCTCTAAATTCAGCCAGAATTACAAGTGCTATGTGCTAGGGCCTGATTGAGAGTATCACAGGGAAATTGCAACATTGGGATACTCAATTATTATCATATGCAGGAAAACTTCAGCTGGTTAATTCAGTGATTTTTGGTATTCAAAATTTCTGGGGTTCAGCTTTCATTTTACCTCATGAAGTGCTTAAGAAGATAGAGAAACTCTGTAGAGATTTTATCTGGGGGAGAACTGTTGAGAAACAGAAAATGATTTTTATGTCCTGGGATAAGATGTGTCTTAACAGGAAAGAAGGAGGTTTTGGCATAAAGGAGGCTTTAGGGTGGAATCAGGCTCTTGCTTTGAAATGGCTGTATAAAATCCACTCATGTCAGCAATCTGTGTGGGTATAGTGGCTTGGGAAATATTATTTGCAGCTTCAGAATATCCGGGAAGTGAAAGCTAGACAAGGGGATTCTTGGGGTTGGAAGAGGCTTCTTCACTTAAAAGATGATTTAGTACAGCGAGCTGGTAATTACTTCTCTTGCCTCTGGACTTATTGATTCCTGGCAAAAGAATGGTAATTTCAATGTAGCAAATGCCTATCAATATATGCGGGGAGTGAAAGGACCATGTTATTGGCATAGAACTGTGTGGGATTCTGCCTCAGTTCCAAAACACAGAGTTCTGGCATGTATGGCTATGAATAACCCACTGGCTACTGTTGATAACATATGTAAAAGAGGAATGGTTTTGGTGAATAGATGTGCTCTCTGTGCATGTGATTCAGAATCATGTCACCATCTGTTTTTCAAGTGGAATACCAGCTCTGAAATTTAGGGGCATATCCTTAAGTGGATGGGGATCCGGTAAGACAATGGAATCTAAAGCATGAGAGCAGATGGTTCCAAAAGAATAATAGAGGAAAGCAATGGGAGAAGAAGAGTAGAAGATGTGCTTTATTAGCAACTCTATATGAAATCTGGCAAGAGAGAAATAATCGCATCTTCGTGAACATCGCAGGACAGTGGATCAGATTGTTAGAAGCATAAAGGAGAGTGTTTGGATTAGAATGTTGAATTGTAAAGCTGAATTAGATGAGAATGACATACAGGATAAGCTATTGGGTTAGTTGGTTTTGAAGGTTAACTATTGTATAGACCGGTTTGTTTGTGTTCAAGAATATCCAAACTGGTATCCTCTTGAGGTTTTTTTTTTGCCAGGGGTGCTGCCATGGTATCCTTTTGGTGAATGGAAATAAACTTACCATTTTCCAAAAAAAAAAAACATTTCTTATTTTCTAAGAAATGCCATCGTCACACCGAAAGTTACGGTAAAATCGCTTATACACGTTTTTGTGCTATTCTAAATGGGTTTTGTTATCTTTATCAAGGGTTTATTTGGAGTTACATTACCATTGTGTATAGATAACAAAATTGCTTATCAGCACAAAAAAAAAAATAAATAAATAAATAAATAAATAACAAGCATCTTGCCTAGGGTGGGACTTGGGGAAGTCCAGATATACGTAGTTAGAGCTGGCAAAACCCGACCCGACCCGAGATAACTGACCCGATCCGCCCGATATCAGACCCGCCCGACACCCGAAAATGTATCAATTATCATTATCAGAAACCGACCCGACCCGACCTGGTCCAACCCGACACCCGACAACACCCGTTATCCGAATTGACCCGAAACCGATAACACTCGACCCGAAGTTACCCGAAACCGAAATGAACCCGGACCGACTCTATCCGAAACCCGAGTATAACCGACTTATAATGACATAATATTCAAAATGATTGCAAAAGCACTAACTTAACACACATGTAGTCCATATTATTGAAAGTTTTCATATAAAATTGAGTTTTTCATATTACTTTCAAATTTATATGCTCTGAAACATGAATTAAATTTGACCTGATAAGACCCGAAAACCGAACTAACCCGAGTCCGACTTAACCGAAACCCGAACTAACCCGACCCGAGTTGACCCGTAACCCGACATCAGCATAAACCCAAATCAATCCGACTCGACCCAACCCGACCCGGTTACTCTTCTGACCTGATATTACCCGAACTTGTAATCACCCGAAACCGAAAGACCCGACCCAAACCCGACCCGATCCGCCCGATTGCCACCTCTATACGCAGTCTTACCCCTAACTAGTCGTCTAAAGAGTCTTTAAGCCCCAAAAAAATGACTAAAACCAAGCAGGAGGATTGTCGATGATTTTGGAGCTGTGGTGCTTAGAAGTTAGAACTGCATCTTTTAATTCATTCTACAATGTGAACATGTAATACTGTATGGACCTGGTAACTTCCTTAAGCACCAAAAGAAGTAAAGAAAAGAAGTGATAAGGTGACTCAGAGCACTAATACTGTAAAACAGGATGATCTTTTACAGTTTGTCCAAACTAATACTAGATGGTTACACACTGAAATATGGTGATGCTGTGTGATAGGCTGTTAGCTTGACAGTCTTATCAGACTAGCAAGTCAGTTTATCAGCCCAAATAATGAAATACATTAGAAAAGTATATCTTCAATCCAATGAAGATTAATCTTAAGCTCAGCTAACACAGTCACAATCAATAGTAAAACACAAAAATTTAACTCAGATAATGTTAAAATTTACAGTCAGTTCATAGAGGAACTGTGCACAAAAAATCATGCCTTAGACCAGCACAGAACATACTGGAAAGTAGAAACTACCATGTTTAAATTGTGTATTTGCAGGCAATCTGTAACACAAAACAACAGATTGCGTCTGTGTGCTTGATTGACTGGAGATAATGGACTCAATTAATTTGGCTTTTGACATACGAATAAGAGTAAGCGTGAAAAGGATAAAGAAGCACAGAACCTTTATAAGACATTGCTTAGAGTAAACAGATAAGAAGTAAGATTAAGAAAGACTGGAAGAGCTAACAAGGGGTACCAGCACTGGAGCTATGGATTGGTCATAACTGAGAGAGGTAGAACAAAAGATTGGTATGCTGGAAGGGCGCGTAATCCCATCTTCGAAGGAGGAGGTCGTCGACGAGTTGATGCGACCCTCCAACAGCTTTCAGTTCCTAGGAATCGCCCTCCTAGGCAGCTAGAAAGAAACCCAAGCAGTATGAACTTAAAAGGTCCAACTAGATAGTCTAAATTCAACTAGTGTTGCCTTCATAATGAGGGAATATGCGAAAATCTGCAAGAACATGTCTGATGCCTGATCGGGAAATTGTGGAACCAGGAGAAGAAACAGCAAAAATGTCTAGAGTTAGGCCCCAGCTACCAATGGTGATTTTAGTTTGCAAACAAGAAAGAGTATAAGAATGCTACATGGGGAGGAAAGTTCGAGAATCTACTAAGGCAACAACACAGAAGGTTTTCCAGCAACACGGATGTTTTTGGCAATTTAGGTTCTTCCTGATAACAAATGGTGATTGGAGTTCGCAGACATGACGAAACAAGGCTGCAAAGGGAAAAAAAAGAAAAGTAAAGAGGACCTACTATAGCATCAGCATAATAAAGCATAAATTAATATTTCGTAACACCAATTTCCAAGTCAAATCAGCTAAATTTGTAACTGTGGTTTCCTCCATATCCATACTACACAGATTTTACTCCTCCTAGGAATATAGAAAATGGGAGCACACACATTTCACACTCTGGACCATATGCTACTCTTTGCTGTACAACAGTTTATGTTCACATAACTGATTGTTAGAAAATTCACGATCAACAAAATTTTCATATGGGAGGGGAGACAATTCCACAATTGATTTGACAGTCTCACAATGTGACAGGCAACTTGCAATACGAGCATACACAAGAAAACTACATTGGTGCCAACTAAGCGACTAAAAATTACAATCAATATTCTGAGAAAACACTTGTTTTAACTAATATCAAGGTGCAAGACTGACTGTACTAATAGATAAAAGTAACAAAACAATGCAAGGAGTGAAATAGTAATGTACATATGGAAAACATGTATCAAGAGGGCCTATACAGCCAGGAGATTGTATTGAAGCTAATATAAAATGTATACATCTACAAGCTGAAGTAACTTATCAGGATGCATGATCACATATGATATCAACAAAGCAACAAAATCTCAATCTCTATCCTTAACTAAATTGTTGATCATATTTATCAAAGGAAGAGTGCCTTTTGCCATTATTTCTAACCTAGAAGAGTTCGAGGCATGACCAAAAAGAGAGAGTCCGAAGACTAGAAGCTCTGGAAGAAATAGCCGAGATGACAAGAACCCATGCCAATAACGAGGTTCTAGATCAAAAAATGCATCAAAAAACTTTCTTGTACCCTGCAAATCGAGTTTAAGCAGAATATCCATACCAAAGCAAAAGAATTCTCTTTGCCGCCTCCTCTCTATGGGCCATAAATCCTTCCACACTCCTGCAGACAACTCACTTCCAGAGCGACTGTTTTCTGATCCAAGGTACTGAACAATTGCATTGGCCACAATCGGAGCTGCTGCCAAAGTTCTCGCAACCATATATCCTGTAGAAGGATGAACCATCCCCGCTGTGCCACCAATCCCCACAACTCTTTGTGGGAGTACGGGAAGGGGACCCCCCATAGGAATTACACAACGTTCATCCTCCTCAATGCTAATCACTCTTATACCAAGGTGCTTCAATCGAGCTGCCATTCTTTCCTGAATGTCCTCCATTTTTACACCAGGCCGAGCAACCAGAGAAGTTTCCTCGAGGAATATTCTGTTAGATGAGAAAGGCATGGCATATAGAAAAGTTGGGATCTTGCGATTTCTCTCTTTCAGTTTCAGATTATCGTCCAAATGGGAATCTCTCCAATCCATGAATAGCATCTTATCGACATCAAAAGGGTGCTCCTCGACTTCAGCTAAAATGCCATAAGCGATTTGGTAACCAGGGTTGTATGGCTTATCATACTGCACAAGGCATCTAGAGAAACCCGTTGCATCCAAGACCACGGAAGCTTGAATAGTGACACCATCATTGCACATCACTAAGGATTTTGACTCCTCATGGACGACTTTATTGACTTTCGCCTGATGAAATTTCACCCCATTCGATATGCATTTTTGCATCATTTTGGATTTCAATTGCTTTCTGTTAACCCTCCCATATGGCCTATTCAAATCCTTCTTCAACTTTTCATCAATGTACACAACAGCCCCAGACCAAGTACTGTCAAGGCAGTCAAGCAAATCCATGGCTTCAAATTCATCTACCCAAACACCATAATTGTTAGGCCAGATCAATTTAGGGGAGGGATCAATTGAGCAAACAGAGAGACCAGCCTGAGAAACTTGCTGTGCAACAGCAAGCCCAGCTGGACCACCCCCAACAACAGCAAGATCAACAACCATGCCCTTTGAAGAGTCATATAAGGGCAGCTCAAATTCAAGGTTTTCCTTCTTAGTCTCTGGGACCAACTCCAAAAGGGCACTACTACTGGCTCTAACAACCCCATCTTTGCACCATTTCTTATGGGGATTTCTAGGAGCATACCCAATATAATGTTTCTGACCCTTTGCAAAGCTAAAATGAGCTGTTCTATCAGCAAACCCATTAACAGGGTTCCATAATTCAAACTTGTTATAAGTCCTAAGCAAAGTACCCATTAATCCCCAAAATTCCCAACTGGGTATCAACTATTTGCTGAATTTACAACTTGGGTAACTCTAAATTTTGGGAAAATTGAATTCAATCAACAAGCTTATAAACAAATCCCTAAATTCCCCATGTACACGGAAACCATAACCCAACAAACTTGAAGGTAAAGATGCAATCTTGAAAGAAATTACCAGATATTAAGGAGCAGACCCTGAATTCTTCAGTTGTACATCAATATGGAATTGGAGGATGATGGAGGTTTAGGATGATGGAGGTTTCCATCATGAGAAGGGAAGATGGAAGTTAAATCAGTAAATGAGAGAGAGAGAGAGAGAGAGAGAGAGAGAGAGAGAGAGTTGGGCAGTTGGGTGACGGTAGACCTTGTGTGGCCTTCCGCAGCAAAGCACTAGCACACGATGACACGAAAGTGGATATATCTTTGAGATTCATGTACTGAAAATAATATTGGTGTCGTATGCTATATGAGAAATTAATAAGTATAAGAATCGCAAATTGGTGTGTAAGTGGATTTTGTAATATAAACTTTGTGGGGTGTATATATTATCACAAAATACAAGGAGTTTCAAAAAATCATAAATGGGTGGATCTTTTGGGTGCCAATTATTGGGTGGATTTTCACCTCAAAAAAGAATAATGGGTGGATTTTGTTTTTATGCCAATATTTAGGTGGATATGAGTGTGTAGGACTTTTTTTGTGTCTTTAAATTTTTAATTGTTTTTATATGTGTTTTAGAAAGCATACATCAAGTGCTCTAAAATTATAACATTCATATTCATTACTCAGAGTATTCAGATTCACTAATCAAAACACTTAGATTCATTACTAATAATTTACCAATTTATTCTCTAAAATAAACATTTGATTTTATAAATTATAGTATTGAAGTTTTAACCAAGAAGGTTTAGATTCATTACCAAAAATGTTAAATAATCAATCGATAAAATTAGTGCTAAATGCATAGTTCATTTCACAATAAACTATTCACCATCTATGTTATGTGGGTTCGGAGTTTAAATGTTGAAAATAGAGAAGTAGACATGAGAATTTACTTTAGGAATGGTAGATTTATATAGTTATTTTCACTTCCTTATTTGACATGTGTTGCAGAATAATGAGGGATGACTTATATATCATATTCAAATAAATTTTGTAGTTGAATAAACGTCCTTCATCATAGTATTAAACCGTCAAAAATAAAAGGTAGAATAATCAAATTTCCTATTCTCTCTAAACTCTCATTTACATCTCTTTAACTTTTATTTGACAATCACCCCAAGTAATATTATTTGTTTAGTTAATTTGATCTTTTTATTTGAAACGTTATATGCTTTTTTTTTTGGTTCACGACTAAGGGTATCCACCGTCGACCACAGTGACTATCCCTCGCGCTGGCTTGTAGGCACCTCAAAGGATGGACAGCTGGTCAAGGAATTTAAAGCTGCTCCATGCCCAATGCGAGATTCGAACCCTCGACCTTGGTTAAAGATGGATGAGTCCCTACCACTCAACCACACCTCCTTGCTAAAAAAAACGTGATATACTAGGTCATGCATTAGCCCTCCTTATGCAATTAATATGTGCGCAAATATTTCATACAAACGCTGAGTTATGAAACTTACCATATATGCTTAAGGTAACAACTAAATTGTGAAAGTAATCCATACCTTTAAGCCTCTAAATTTCTTTTAAGAGCCCAAAATCACATTGTTGCACCATACACAGAAAAATGTTTTTACCTATAAATGATTTTTTTTTTAATCAAACCTATACATTATTACTACATTTTTGAGAGGGGGAGACCTATATATTATTGATTGTACATAATTACATATGTTTTTTTCGGGTTAATTTAAAAAACACAAAAACTCGTATGATGCGGCCTTAAAATGAGCCCTCTCTAACAAGTATAACGTCATGCTTAGCTATAGGGGGGTCTCACCTTAAAGCGGCCTTACAAAAGACCTTTTGTATAAAAAAAAGAGAAGAAAAAAAAGGGTGTTACTATTTACCGCCCCTAATTTACTACCTACCGCCCCTAGAAATTCCAATTTTGCCCTTTTCAAATTTTCACTCATCCTCTCCCTCTCTAACTCTCACACCAATTCTCCCTCCCTACCACCCACTCTACCACCCACTCTCATACCACCTTCATTAACATTCACTCAAGCAACGGCCGCGGATGTCTGCCGGCGACCAGGAAGTGTCGTCGACGGTGGCGGAGGTAAATTTTTTTTTTGCGCATTTTTTTTGCACGGGCGTCCGTGTTTTACGACCAATCCATGGTCCAGACGTCTGAAATTTCCGCCTAGACCATGGACAGGCCGTAAATTACGGACGCCTGTACCATGGTTTAGGCGTCAATCACGGACGCCTTGACCATGGTTCAGGCGTCTGAGATTTACGCCTCAACCATGGCCGAGGCGTCCGTGATTTCCGCCTATTCCATGGGCCACGCGTAAATTTCAGACGTCTGTCCCTTAGTTCAGTCGGTTTTGATAGACGTTTGAATTTAAGTTTAAGCTAACATTGTTTTCGTTGTTTTCGTTAGGTTCCTTTGGAGCGGTTCGGTGGTGATGGTGTTGATTACAGTACGCATTTCGTCACATGAGTTATTTGATAGTGATACAGATGCAATTAATTGGGAAAAACAAATTGCCCTTACTATCGGGTTTGAGTTGATAATTTCGTCACACAAGAAGAATGGAAGCGTAAAATTGTTAAGATGCAATCGAGGTGAACGCTACAGAGGGGAATTAAGAGACTTAGATACTGCTGCTCGGAAGAAATCGAAAACAAAGGCTTGTAAATGTACGTTCCAGTTAAGAGCTCAGCAAGTGTATGGGTCCAGTAGTTGGATGATTGTCACATGCCTGGGATTAGGGGTACGCACAACCATGACTTTGCTGTGTTTCCTGAGGGATATCGTCAGATGAGTGGTCTTAGTCCTGGGTCAAAGAAACTCGTTCGTGACATGACTTCGGCACAAACAAAGCCATGTGCTATCTTGGCGGCTATTAAGGAAAAATTTCCCGAGGACAATGCAACTAGACGGCATGTGTACAACCACAGAGATCGTATAAGGAAACTTGATTTTGAAGAGAGAGATGTCATTGGTCAGTTTCATCATTTAGCTGTGGAGAATAAGTACGTACATTGGACAAGAGCCGACCGAGCTACTAATGAGGTAACTCACGTGTTCATGGCACACCCTACATCAATTCAGTTACTTCGGTCTTTTCCTTGGTTGATTGGCTTAGATTCCACATACAAAACAAACAAGTATAAGATGTCGTTTCATGAGATAGTGGGGATGACTCCAAGCAATAAGAACTTCCTCATAGCTTATGCCATTATGAAGGATGAGACTGAGGTAAGCTATGCGTGGGTCTTACATAAGTTGAGGATGCTTATTGGAAATGATGTACACCCAACAGCAATTTTGACCGATCGTGAGCTAGGGTTGATGAGACCTATTAGAGAGATATTTCCCGAGAGTGCCCATTTGCTCTGTACATGGCACATTAACAAAGTCGTAGAAGACAAAGTGTACAGACTTTGTGGAAAAGATAAGCGCGGCGCGCAGAGGTTCAAGAACGGGAGGTGGAAATGCATCATGGAAGCTTCCACAGAAGCTGAGTACGATAGAGCAGTGCGTTTGATGAAGGATAGTGGGAAGAATTACCCTCACGTGATATCCTATGTAGAGGAGACCTGGTTGAGATATAAAGAGATGTTTGTAGCTGCGTGGACGAATAAGGTGCTACACCTTGGCAACACTACGACTTGCAGGGTGGAGAGTGCACATGCCGCGCTAAAACAGTGGTTGAACTCCTCAACTGGAGCTTTGGACAATGTTTGGAACAAGGTCAACAAGTCAATCGAGTCACAAATAACTGAGATCAAGTACACACTTGAAGAGTGCAGAAGACGAAGAAGTGTGATGTACTCGGGTTTCCCATTCAACTATCTGACCGGGTATGTTTCCCATTACTGCTTAGAAATATTATGGGCTGAGCTGAACAGGATGAGAGAATTGAGTCACCAAGTATTTGATCGTTGCGGTTGTGTATTGAGATCCACTCATCAGATCCCGTGTGCGTGTGAGTTGAAAACGGCCACGGATACGGGCACGCCACTTAGCTTGAATAGTGTCCACAAATTTTGGCGAACACTCGTTATTAGTGATGCAGTGGAGATAGATACGCTTGACATGACTGAGCATCCATCTGAGGACCATCGATACTTTCACTCTCTCGTCGACGAGGTTAAATCAAGCGACCCGGCAGTTGTGCGCAACATATCTGTCCTTATGAATGAGCAGCTTCATCCTGAGGAAGCGAGTTACGTCGAGCCGGAAGCGAACACGACAGTCAGGGGTCGACCGTGAGGGAGTTCCTCTACCAGACGTGATCCTAGTTCATGGGAGTACTCCCAGAGGGGTTGTGGTCGCCCTAGGTCATCCAGTTCGAGCCACGGGCGTGGTCGTACCTCATCCTCATCGAGTAACGTCGTGCGGAGTACTGGTATGAAAACCCATAATTTATTAACATGTACATAATGTTGTTAATTACTTTTTGATAAGTACTATTAATGACTTTCTATTATATTGTCTTGCAGCTGGACACGCAATAGATATCACTGAATTCTATCATGTTAACAAAATTCCGGGAATCATCATACCTTTCATTGAAGGATATCTCGATGTGCTTGGGGATGGTAATTGCGGTTTCCATGTCATTGCGGACTACGTTTTCGGAGACCAAGAGCAATGGCGATTGACGAGAGTTTGCATTGCACACGAACTCTTAGCTAACCGAGCATTGTACGAAAACATATACGTTGAAGGGGTCGACGCTGGTTACCGCCGTATTATGTGGGACGGAGGTGCGTGTAACGATGATCACTGGATGATAGTAGTTGAGGATTTGTTCCCGATTGCCAACCTCTTCAATGCAGCGATTATGTTATTCGGATACGGCAGCGGAAGGGGGTTATATTCTTGTTACACAGTGCTACCGTTGCAAGCACCTTCGATTGCTACACGTCCAAGTAGGGAAATTGTCATAGCTCATTTAGGTGATTCGTACATGCATTATATCCGTCTGAATTTAGCCTCAGATTTCCCTGTTCCTCCGATATGCGCAGCATGGTTTACTTCCCGTTCTGATAGTGTCGCTGGTTGGGAGCAAATGTATGTTAGGCGAAGAGCACATTGGGATCGTTTAGCGAGGTCGACGTAATTGAATGTTTTGCGTGATCGTTATATTTTTCTACTTATATCATTGTCACATTTTTGTGTGATTGTTATATTTTGCATGTGGAGAGTGCTCGTGATTATTGGAGGTAAATAAAACAACAAATTACAATAAAACAAAAAAGGTAAATAAGAAACAACAAACTACAATAACACAAATAAATAACAATAACAATGAAACTCTTATATAAATATATAACAAATTTATCTAGGTTCATATATACATCATTTGGCATCCCGCCAATCTCTCATATACTCCTCCATAAATGATCGAGGACCTTCCGCTTGCTCCGGAGGAAGCAAAGTAATGCAAGACTCAAATCCGACGGCTAGACGATTCACCCACTGCAAAAAAGTAACAATGAGTGTGAGTTCAGAGATATGTAATACGTAAAAAAATATATATTTTAGTTAATCACTTACATAATCGCTGTTGGATCGTGGAGGGATCACAAATCCAGGTGCTGCATCGTCACGTATCAGCAGAGGGTGGGAGTGACGGTAGTACCATGCGAGGTAGTCATCCGTACATGCTGTGGGATCTGACGTGGATGCCTGAAACCCATGGAGACCAAGAATGGCCCATCCCGGGAACATACGCCAGGCATCAGATGATACTCGTACGGGGTAGACAACCTTGTACGAACGACTGCTCCATGACCTGATCGCTTTCTCTGGCCTAGTGATCGGGAAAGGGATACTCTGTACGTACCCGATTTGTCGTAAACAACGACCAGGCATGTACGGTTCGATAATATCCCGATACCGTAGCCACCCCATGAATACAGTCCTCGGTACAGATGCAACCGGGTCAGAACCGTACGGCAGCCACACCACCTACGTAGAAATGTTCAAGTTACGGTGAAGTAAAAAAAACATAGCAAACGACGAAATAAATCATGAACACCGATAACTGCATGACGTACCTCTGACGCTCGCAGCTGATCCAAGCGTCTACGTAAGGAGCACAGTCGACCCACGTCCTTGCCCTCAGCCTGGGCACTCCATACGCACGCACGGGGAGTCTCGTTGTCCCCGACAACCATCCGCTCCCGATGAGGTCGAAAGCAGGAAAAATACTCGTATATCCATGCCTGGAGGAGAGTTAGGCATCCGTAGATGTCCTGAGAATCCCCCTGACTAGCTATACCGAGCTGACGATATAGGAAGGCGAGGGCAGCAGATCCCCAAGAGAAGTCATGCGCCGTTCCGACACCGTCCCTCACCTCCATCACGCAGGAGGGTCTAATACGGTTACCACTCTTGTCGACAAACAAGGTGGATCCAATAAGTAACCACATCCAAGCTATCGCCTGGATGTCCTCCACTCGGTCCTCCACTCGGCAAAGCTCAAAAATCGACTCCGTGAGGACCCCACCGCCCTGCCAGTAGCTAAACAGCAGTTCATTTCGGGTGACCCCGAGAACCTCCATGGCCGTCGCCTGCAGCTGCCCATCCCGTCCCTCAATGGAAACGATCTGTCCCTCTACAGGAATCCGAAGAATATGCCATACATCGTGCAACATGATCGTCATCTCTCCGAACGGCATGTGGAACGAGTTCGTATCCGGCTGCCACCTTTCCACGAATGCAGATATCAGGGGGAAGTCAATATGTCTAAACATAATGTCTGTCAGGTGTGATAACCCAGTCCCCTCGATCTGGGCCCTCACCTCGGCCGACATCTTCGCTCGCCACTCACTCAGCCGCTGATAGACGCTGAATCGGTTCTGACAATTCAAGAGACCCCTCATCTCTCCCTTCCACATACGAGACGCTACGTGGCCCAGGAAGCTCGGTATGACGCTATCATCCGCCGGCCCACCGGGCACAGGCTCTGTAACAAGCCACGTAGTGTCGTCCTCCGCTCTAGATCGTTTGCTAGTACTGGACGACCCAGTACTAACAAACCTACCGCCTCTGCCCTTCACCACGCGCCAATCTGAGGATGATTCGACGCCAATCTGATCATCGTCCATGGACTGATCCCCGGAGTAGAACTCGCTAGTTTCGTAATCGTCTTGCTCAGCAGTCATCTCCCTCATCCGAACTGCCTCTCTCTGTCTCCGTACAGAGGCACCAATCCCGCGCGTCCTCGTGTGACGCGGTCCTGAACCAGCTAGTTCACTAAATAACCTCGGCACCTATTTACCGGCTCTTCCCCTCTATCATTTCACATTTTTAATTAATTAAACAATAATCAGTAATAATAATAATAATATTAATAATAATAATAATAAATAATAATAATAATAATAATAATAATAATAATAATAATAAATAATAATAACAATAATAATATTAATAATAACAATAAATAATAATAATAATTATTATAATAAATAATAATAATAAATAATAATAATAACAATAATAATATTAATAATAATAACAATAAATAATAATAATAATAATAATAATAATAATAATAATAATAATAATAATAATAATAATAATAAATAATTTTTTTTTTTGTGTCGGTCGTCTGCCGATCACGACTCACCCTTGGGTGAGTCGTCTGTGACTGGCGACTCACCCATAGGTAAGTCGTCTGTCGACCTCGACTCACCCAAGGGTGAGTCGTCTGCTACAGGCGACTCACCAATGGGCGAGTCGTCTGCCGATCTCGACTCACCCATGGGTGAGTCGTCTATTACAAGCGACTCACCCATGGGTGAGTTGCCTGTTTCAGACGCCCGACTACTCCGACGAACTCGAAAATTCACAAATCAATCAACACAACTTCAAACAACACAAATTCAATTCAATTGTCTATAAACCGCGAATAAAAACACTCCTATATCAACACATTTCGTAAAAATCAAAGCAAATTAGAGTAAATAAAGCAAAAAAAAAATTTGAATCTATACCCCCGCGCCGCTATGCTCGCCGCCTCCGTCCCCGTCGCCGCCGCCTCTGCCGCTGCCGCTAGCCCCTGACATTTCGAATGGTGGTGGTTTTGCCGTGAGTGGTGGTGGTTTTGCCGTGAGTGGTGGTGGTGAGTGGTGGTTTTGCTTTGAGTGAGGATGAGTTTGAGTGGTGGTGAGTGGTTTTTCGAGTGGTGGTGAGTGGTGGTGGTGGTGGTAGTGGTTTTTCGAGTGGTGGTGAGTGGTGGTGGTGGTGGTTTTGCTTTGAGTGAGGATGAGTTTGAGTGAGGATGAGTGATGAGTGAGGATGAGTGAAGGGCAAAAGGGGAATTTATAGGGGCGGTAGGTAGTAATTTGGGGCGGTATTTAGCAATTCAAAAAAAAAAAAACCTTGATTATTCCAGATATCAACAGGGATGAGTGATTACCGGATTAGGATGTGAAAATGATCTGAAGTAATTATCTAGAGTACACCCATTCTACGTCAACTAGCAAGCTCCCAACCCAAGTTGCATCCTGTACCTACCACTGTGAGCGAAGAAGAGAGAGAGAGAGAGAGGGGTTGAGCAATGGTTAATTCAGATGATGAATTCTCAGTTTTTGTGTTAGCATCAGATTTAGGTGTTGATGCACGTCCCTTCTTGAATTCAACGGAGAGGGAAACAGATGACCCAGAAAACTGGCATGATTGCCCTTCTTATTTTGGTGATGAAGATTTCTCTGATCTTGAAGCTCGTGACTTTTTTCGTCTCCAAGGCTCTGATAAACTCGGCAATCGCATCTTTCGTATTGTTGGCAAATTCTTTCCGGGTAACTTTTTCACTATGCTTTTTGATAGAAATGTTAATGTGGGCTGTGAAAGAAAAGGGCTTTTTGCTTCAAATTTATAGGTTTTGATTGATACTTTGATAGTAGTTGATTTTTTTTCTGCTTTGGTTGTATTGGGTGTGGAGAGTGGAGACCAAATGATATGATTGAAGAACCCAATTTAGGGTTTTAGCCAATTGGTAATTGCACATGAAAACTAATGCTTTTTCTTTATTTGTTGCTGTAGGTTGAGTTTTAGGTCTATTTTGTGGGTTGGTTTGAGAAACTGGTTCTTTTTATTGAGTTTATGCTGATATTCATGTTGATGATGTAGTATTGTATTTATACAAGTATCAGTGTTAGTTATCAGTTCTTGTATTTTCCCATGGAGTGAGTCGAAAATTTAGCTGTTCCACTGAGATTAGTGTAGTGAATGAGTCTTTGGCTACTGGTTGTTGGCTTTTGGGTTTTTGTTTGTTGGTGATTTTTCTGGTATCTGGGAAATTGAATACTGTTGCATTTCTTCGAAGTAGAAGCATTGCCTAGATAAGCTTTTCTGGTGTTTGCTACGTCATACGAATAATGAAATTTAATGAAGAATTTAACAGAATAGAAGAGACAGTTTGATCAGAAGTGGAATTGTGTGATGGTGTTACTTCATTCTCCATTATCTGGAGCTGAATGAATTGGGAAAGAGGGAGGGTGGTTGTTTGTTTATTCTATGTGAAGAATATCCACATACTGCTAAAACTGATATGATGATCATATTGTTTAGATTGACTCTTAAACTCCTTGCATTTGTGGTGACTTTTAGATTGCTTTAGTGTTTTTAGGAGACTATTTTGATACTGATGAGTGCTTATTTGCAATGGTTTGTTCAGCCCCAGTCATCAGCGCTGAACGGCTGAAGAAGTATGTTTTCTACAAAATCCATACCGAGTTGCCAGAGGGTCCATTCTGCATTGTGTACATGCACTCTACTGTGCAAAAGGAGGACAATTCCCCAGGCATGACAATATTGCGATGGATCTATGAGGATCTTCCAGCATATATTAAAGATAGACTTCAAGTTGTTTATTTTGTCCACCCTGGGATTCGGTCAAGACTAGTATTTGCTACACTTGGACGGCTCTTTTTGAGCGGGAAGTGAGTATATTCTTTCATGGCTGGATTTAGCAAGTTATATCAGCTCATTCTGTCATTTGTGACCTATGAGTCTATGACACTGCACAAGTGCATGGGCATTTAGGTATAGAATTTTCTTTTCTCAATTGTTCTTACACTTCGAAGTTTCATATTGGGCGAGAGCCGAGAAGTTAGTATAGTCTTCCATGCTTTACTGGCTTGAATTAAGTAATCGTCAGCTCAGTATGACATATGCATCACTGCACAGGTTCACAGGCATAGAGGTGTAGTATGTATTTCCAGCTTTGTATTAGGTTGATGCAGTAAATGTCTAATTTTGATTCCAACTTTAGTGCAAGCATCCTGGCACTATGTTAAAAGCTTGTCTGAGCTGACCATTGAGTGTCGTGGCAACTAGTACAAATGTAACTTTAGTATACCTCACTTCCTCGTTACTGAGAAACAGTCCAAACTGTGTGTGATTCAAGGTAGTTTTGGAATTGCCTTTTGCGGACTTGTCCTGAGCCCAGATATAAGACTTGAATTGCTGTTGTCATTCTATGCCAGTTCAAAGTCGTTAGCTTCAAAAAAGAATAAAATTCATTCTTGGGTGATAACATCTGAACTTGGCAGGATTTCAGTGACTATTCCAAAAATTTGTATCACATTCTTTTCATTTTCTCTTTGGTAAAGATTGTTGTAAGCCCTGAGTCGAGACCTTACCTGTTCATCCATTCAATGTTTTGGAGGCATACTTCTGCTGCACAATGTTTTTTTTTGGTTCAGATGATGCACAAAGGCCGTCACAAAATACATATACATGGAGTTGGGGTTCGAACCTTGGACCTAATGTACCCAGACCTTAGTCTTAACAACTAGGCCAAGACATCCTTGGTTGCTGCACATTGTGTATCCTAGATAAAATTACCACCTTTGATTCTTGGTATCCAATATGAGCCATGTGAACTTGAGCTTAGTGAAGTTCTAATGTGACAGAAGATTTTATACCAAAAAGGCTGCCATAATTTAGCTTGTAATTGTTTGCTTGAAAGCTAAATACTCATTTCTGATGTACTAGTGACAAAATATTAAAATTATGTATTATGTAAGCAATGCTTCTAGCATCTCCATATTAAAGATCCATATTATGAGTTTCTTGTATTTGCCCTTTGACATTGGTTTTCAAAATTTTCTGTTTCTGCATATAGTTTTGTAGCGTGTTTGATTGATTTAGTGGAGTTGGTCTAGGGTGGAAAAGCATATGGTTGTAAGTTGTTGTAACATTTCACTTCATATTGCTGCAAACTACCCCCCCCCCCCTCCCCTTTTTCCATTTTGCAGCTTATATTGGAAAGTGAAGTATGTCAGCCGTCTTCAGTACCTTTGGGATGATATAAAGAAAGGAGAGATTGAGATCCCTGAGTTCGTCAAACATCACGACGACGTACTTGAGCATAGACCATTGACTGATTATGGAATTGAACCAGATCCTTTGCACTTGACTGAGATTCCTTCCACGCCCTACTCGTTTGGGAGATATGAAGACAGATGGGCATCTAGAGAGTGCATGTCTTGATGAAACAGTATTTCTTGCTTTGAGTTTGTAAAAATGAGTCATGAGAACAAAAGTACAGGATGCTCTCCTTGAAGCTGAAGTTGGGTGATGTAATAGAAACCATATTATATATTCATGCATTCATGGTGTTGGATTGTATTTTTATGGATGTGTGAGGCTCCTATTAGTGCCGCCTTATGTGAAATGTAAGGTGTGTAGACACTACTAGACAGTAGCCTACAGATAGACTGTCACTGTATGGTTTTCACTCGTCTAGCTTTGCCAATTGGCTTATTGTACTCAGAATTCATTAATAGAAAGAGCTTCAGTTTCTTTTCTGCTTTGTTGCTACCTTTTTCACATTATGGTTGATTTATATTTCATTTTTATTTGTTTGTTACCAAATACTGTTAGGAATTGAAAATATGCAATGTTCTTTGGACTGTAAACTGTTTCTGGTAAAAGGAAAAAACCAGTTATTTTGTCTTGAAGAGAATATGAGTAAAAGGAGCCATCTTCTGTACACAAACCCAACATTTCAGAGAAGTAAAGTTCAAATCTTTTATGTCCCGGCTAAACCTCATTACAAATTTGATAAGTATTTCAGATTCAAAATTAGACTCGATACAAATTGACCTAAACTGAAATCTTGAACAACGCTTTAGTAAAGCCAAAACCTGAACAATAGAGACACACCAAATCAGACATAACTATTTGACACATCTATAACAAAAACGAGTCGAAAAATATTTGTTTCATTTTTCTATTTATGTCTCTCAAAAGTCAAAGCTCGAAGCTTTGAAGTGGCTACTCAAATTATTATTATTATTATTATTATTATTATTATTATTATTATTATTATTATTATTATTATTATTATTATTATTATTATTATTATTATTATTATTATTATTGAATGTAAATTTTGTATTTTTCTAATTTTGTTTTTTGGCTCATCTGGTGCCTACTCAGAGTTCGAAGGTTGGGAGCAAAATGCCTTGTCCATTTTCTATAGTCCCAAATCACCACTTCTAGACTTACTCACCAGTCACCACCATCAAATCCAAAATCAAAATGTACCGAGCAACAACTCTCCGGCGACCCATTTTCTCTCTCCTCCGAAACCACCACCCCATAAAACCCCTTCAAACTCCTCAAAACCCCACCTTAAACCCTCGTCAATTCTCATCTCTCTCCTCAGAACCCTCTCCATCATCGACAACCTCAGAAACCCGGAAATACAAAGGCTACACAATCCTCTTCTTAGGCTGTGCGACCGCCACATACTACTCTTTCCCTTTCCCTGAAAACGCCAAACACAAAAAAGCCCAACTTTTCAGATACGCCCCTTTACCAGATGATCTTCATACAATCACAAATTGGAGCAATACCCATGAAGTCCATACCCGCAATTTCTTCCAGCCTGAGACCCTTTCTGGCCTTGAAAAGCTTGTTGAACAGGCCCATCAGAAAGCCCAGAAGATCAGGCCTGTTGGGTCTGGGTTATCACCAAATGGGGTTGGGCTTTCTAGAGCTGGGATGGTTAATTTGGCTCTAATGGATAAGGTTTTGGAAGTTGATAAGGTGAAGAAGACTGTTAGGGTTCAAGCTGGTGCTAGGGTTCAAGGGGTTGTTGATGGGATTAAAGAGTTTGGGCTTACTTTGCAGAATTTTGCTTCTATTAGGGAACAACAAGTTGGGGGCATTCTTCAGGTTTGTGGGTTTTGTTCTATTTTGTTGATAAAGTACTGTTCTTTGTGGGATACATTTCAATTTGAGAATGCAAGCATGTTTTATTGCTAATTTTTTTGGATTGAATTGTTAGAATTTCTGGGTATTACCAATGTGAGAGGATTTTGTGAATTTGTGTACTGGGTAATTCCTTCTGAGTTTTATTTATTTTTAAAAAAAGTATTGTGGTATCTGACTATCTGTGTAATTGCAATGGCGCATTGTTCAGGTTTGTGGGATAAAGTTTTTTATTCCCCCTGGAAGTGGGGTTCATTTGGAATTAGTATGTTTGTTGTATAATTTGTTGAATTGAAATTTTTGTTGGAAAATTTTGAGCATTTGGGTAATAGGTATTCCGTGCTCTTTTAATTTGATGGTGTCGTCATACTTCCTACATTTTGGAATGCTTAGACTTGGTTAGATGTTTTTCTGACATTGCATGATCAGTTTGGTGCTAAGCTTTAGAGATTTTCTAACATTGGTTGTAATATGTGATTTACTCTGAAATCTTTTGGGGGAGAAAGGAAGGGGGAAACCAACCCATTAAACAAAGCTCATATTGAGGTTCTATCCCCTCCCCAAAGATATCAGGAGTAGGCTAGTAGTCCATATAATGCTGAACTGCTGATCCACATATCAACCTAACAAAGTGTATGTGCTTATCAAAGTTTTTACTTGTTTGGTTGAGAAGATAAAAGAGTTAAAAGTGCTGATTTTATCCCAATATACTTTTCATGATGATTTTATGCCTTCTATGGACCTCTCCTACCAATTAGGTACTTGCCATTATAATTTCATCTTTCTTTTGTCATTGAAATAAATTTATGCAGTTCATATCGTTCTTCTATTTGTTGCATTGGTGAAGATAATAGCTATAACATGATGGTTTTGTGTATTCTCGTTTTGCTTTTTAAATAAAGAGAAAGTATTATTAATAGTTAATAAGGACTTTTCCTCAGAAACACAAAGTTTAGATGGAAAACCATTTTATTTCTTCTTAGAATACAGAGCGTGCTGCCGTCTATTCTATCTTCAGCTGTTCAGACAGAGAAAGCAACCTATAATTTTGAGAAAGCTATGATGGAAATAATTGATTCTAAAAGTTTTGGAAAATAAAGATAGTCTAATTCTACCCCACCACTTGGAATATTATGACAGTGTTGCTTAGAAGAATATGCATACTGAAGCATGGCCATTTCTATCTTCATCAGCGTCCTCTCTAACATTCAATGCTTTTAGGTTGGTGCACATGGCACTGGTGCCAGATTGCCTCCCATTGATGAGCAAGTTATTGCCATGAAACTGGTCACTCCTGGCAAGGGAACTATAGAGCTTTCCAAAGAGAAAGATCCCGAGTTGTTTTATCTTGCTCGAGTTGGTCTTGGAGGACTTGGAGTAGTAGCTGAAGTCACCCTCCAGTGTGTCGATAGGCAGGAGCTTGTGGAGCACACTTATATCTCTAATATAGATGAGATAAAGAAAAATCACAAGTAATCTTGTTATCTTCCTTGATTATTTGATGAATTGCTGTTAGATTTTGAGAACAAATCATGTCCGTCAACAATATACTCAAAAGTCAAGGCAGTAGTCTTTACTGCTACCCTATTTTGTGTGCTCGGCACAATAGAACGTGCCACATATATTTGTTTTGAGTTTTAAATTCCTCTTCTTTTGGTATTGAGATTTAATTAGCTTACCATCTCTCTTTCCAGGAAACTGCTATCTGAAAATAAGCATGTAAAGTACTTGTATATCCCATACACAGACTCTGTTGTGGTGGTGACGTGCAATCCTGTATCAAAATGGAGAAGTCCAAAAAATTTTAAACCTAAATACACAGCAGACGAAGCGCTTCAGCATGTACGAGATCTGTATAGGGATTCACTGGAGAAGTATAGGTAAGTTGCCATACATCATTGTTTAATTTTGGATTAGCAAGCAGCAATCTATATACTTTTGTCATTCCAACTACAAGTTTGATATCAAAATTATTGTAACATCCTTTTGAGCCTAAAAGGGTGTCATATTAAGGGCGGTCCTCTGAGTCCGTCGAAGAACTGAACTGAACTTAGGTTTAAGGTTACTGAGGCTACTAGAATTTGGATCCTGGTGATGCCTAGGGCAAGTGTGCCAACAACCACAAGAGTATAAGACAATTGGTTATATTTATTGCCTCTTTTGATTTGGTTTCTTCCTGTGGATCAAAAGAATATTCTTTGTTCTGAATCGAAGGAGGCCAAGGGGGACTCTCTGTAGTTGTTAATTTATCTTCCATCCCCCTTTCCTGACTGGCAATGCCTTTGCTGTTTTGAATGGTGCTCCATTTCCAGCACTTGCTGCATCTGTATGCTTTGGACACTTGTTTTATACTCTCAATGTCTCTAAAGTCTGTTGCTAAACTGATTTTTTTGAAAACTCGATATCCATTTGTGTTGGTGATAAAAATTCCTGTTGCTTCAAGGTGACAGATTTTTGTGCTTGTTGCAGAGTATCACCCCCTGAAAATGAACCAGACATAGGCGAGCTTTCATTTACAGAGCTAAGAGATAAACTTATTGCAATTGATCCTCTTAATGTAGAGCATATCATCAAAGTGAATCAAGCTGAAGCTGTATACTGGAGCAAGTCAGAGGGATACAGAGTGGGCTGGAGTGATGAAATATTAGGCTTTGATTGTGGAGGGCAGCAATGGGTCTCGGAGACCTGTTTTCCTGCAGGAACCTTAGCAAAACCAAACATGAAAGACCTTGAATACATAGAGAAATTGAAGCAGCTGATAGAAAAGGAACAAATTCCTGCACCTGCTCCCATAGAGCAGCGGTGGACAACTCGAAGTACGAGTCATATGAGTCCAGCATCATGCTCAGCAGAAGATGATATATTCTCCTGGGTAATCATTTTGGCTTCACATCCCCTGCTTTTAATTGCACAGTTATGTTGATCATGGGATTTGTATTTGCGGAACACTATGTAAAAAGTCCATTTTGCCTTTTCGTATAAGTTTTTGTTTTTTTATTTAGAAAAAGATGCTAAATGGTAAAAGTTAATTGACAATTTGTTTTTCTTCTCTGGATGCTATGAAATTCAGCCCTCCTTTTGCAACTCATAAGCTATTAAGACTTTACTCGGATTTTAGGGCCAGAATCGAAGTTGCATGTACATAAATGATTGAGAGATCCATACTTTGTGGATTATTAGATAGGAGTATATTTTTCTTTCTTTTTTGGGAAATAAGGGTGTATAGTTCAGAGTTAGAAAATGGCCCTTAAGCTTGAAACTAAAGATTTTGCTTGCAGTATCAAAATGTAGGTGAGAATGGGTCAAATTGTCTGATTTGTGATGGATATATATGTTTATTGTATACAGCAGCATGAAGATAAACACATGTTCGTATTCCATCCCCTTAATTATTATTTTTTGTCCTGTTTTTTCAGGTTGGTATTATCATGTACCTTCCTACAAGTGATCCTCGCCAGAGAAAGCTGATAACAGAGGAATTCTTTCACTACAGACGTTTGACACAAACTCGCTTGTGGGATCTATTTTCTGCTTATGAACATTGGGCTAAGATTGAGGTATATGATGCATTTTTATCCTGACTGATCTAATGATTTATTGTTCTTGGACTCTCAGTAGTCTGTATTTGGTACTCAATACATTCACAACATCTTTAAGATAATAAACTGATATTAGTTTTGAGGTCTCAATTTCACCTTTACTGTATTCAGGAAAAACAAATTGTTATCAACTTGAGATTGTTTAAGATAGTAGGAAAATGTTATCAAGTTCCACTTTCTACGTTGAAAATGTTTGTTAGGAGGCCTATGTTTCTTTTACTTTGCATTCTTTGCTGAAATGTCACCCACTCCATATATGTAGCAACGTTGTTCAACAGTTTACTTATGCATGCTTTTTTGGTTCACATATTCCCAAGGACAAGGATGAGATTGCAGAGCTGCAAGCTAGGTTAAGGAAGCGTTTTCCAGTGGATGCATACAACAAAGCGCGGAGGGAGTTGGACCCCAACAGGATCATGTCCAATAACATGCTTGAGAAGCTATTCCCATTAGCAGAAGCTGTATGACAGCAATTTGGTAGCCCAGTACTTTGTTTCTTTACCCATATGTGAATTATCTCATTTATACCATTTTTGTATAATTTTGGTCCTTCTTGAGTCAAGTAGCTACCATTGAGGGGCTCTTATTTACCCCTTTAAGATGTGCCAGTTCAACATATGGATTTTCGGATGCCAGTGTAACAACGCATTATAGAAAAAAAGTCTTCCAGAGAGGAGGGCGTAATATATTTTTTTTCATGAACTTTTCACTGAATTACCTCAAGTTTAACATCCATCATGGAATTCTAACAAAAGGAGTGATAGATACCAGGTAGATACTCGAAACAGGCTAAACCTCTATAAAAGGAACTTGAGAATTCGATAAACAAGTAAACACCAAGTAGAAAGTATAATATTGAGTGTTCCTCAGCAGTAATCTTTGGATTGGAAGCCGGTTAACTGGTTAAGTACTACAGTGAATTGTTAGCTGAACTGGTAATACTGTAATAGGCTGTCCGCCTATCCCTCGTTGGCATCGCCATTGCCATCAGCCGTTGCCTTTCCCCATGACATCGTCTTGCAAAGGGGATGGGAGAGCCGGAGAGGGGCAGCAGATCTGAGTAACACCCTCAAATTATCTGCTGAAACTGCAGTTCTAGTAATGCCCCAAAGATTGGTAATGAAGGCAACTTGGTGATAGTAACCATGCCTTATCTTTTGTACTTGAAGCTAGCTAAATCTGTGGTGAGAATAGCAGGACTTACAAATAAAGTTGCACTCAGAATATACAATTTAGATTCACAGCCTTCTCAATTTACTTGGTAACAAGATATAACTAGGAGTAACTCGTTAAGATTTTGAACCCTGCATGAGAAGTACAATGGCATAGACTCGTACATAGCAACACATGACTAATCTCAGGAGTGCAACCACAGACGGTCATGAAGCCTCTCTTCTCCGGCTCCAAACATCTCGTCAACCCTTTCACCGTCGCGGTAGAATTGGAATGTAGGAGTGTAGCGAATTTGCTGGGTGGTCTCAGGGCACTCATCTATATCAGCATAGACAAAGGAAAGCTTCGGGAACTCATTACTCAACTTGCGAAATGCAGGAAGTATCTGGTTGCAGACTCGGCACCTGTAGTTGAATCATCATGAGTATTATTTAGTGTAAATTTCCAGTCAATGCTTATAATTGTGCTTTAAAGACTTGAGTTTTCTTGACAACGAAAAAGTCTGTTGAGATTTCCTTTCTACCACAAATAATGGAAATCAAGCACATGTAGAATTCGGGCTAGACGATACTGAAAATGAACAGTAACAATGATCAGAATTCAGAACTCGACTTCAAAATCAGTTGAATTATACAAATAGGGTGAAGCATAATATGATGCTTCTTGACTACAAAATTCTATCCAAGTACACATTGCTTTCTCTCTTTCCTTTTTCGTCGGTCCCTATTGCTTGACACATCCAAGGCTTTATCTCCACTGTCCACTACATGGATATCACTTTCAGCACGTTAGGTTCGGCAGCCAAACCCTAACCTTTCTGCTAGTAGTTTTAGCCCAAGTTCCTGTCAAAATATCTTTTCTTCTCTCTTATATCATTTGCAAATCATAATCATAATATCTATATATTAGAGGCATATTCTGACAGCATTGGAGGCGTCCACCTAAGCGAGCCATTGTAATAAAATTTTAAAATAAATATAAAATAAAAATATATGTTTTGGTATAGAATATATACTAAAATTGTACTTTCCTAAATCCTTAAAGAGTACACTATTCATAAGAGGTTTTAGAATATATACTAAAGTTGTACTTTCCTAAATCATTAACGAGTAGACTATTAGATTTTAAAAGCATATAACTTGAGTTTCACCAATTAAAAAATTAAATTTCTTACACCATTGGAACGAGTTCGAAATATCCTTTAAAATGACTCATTTGTAGTATGTTCTATTGATTTACAACATTAGATGCGTACACCTAAAAAGGTAATCAGTAATTAGCTTAACAAGCTGACACAACTAAAAAGTTGCATGTAAAAATAAGAGAAAAGATATGTATATTAGTTATAAAAATTTATGAAAAAGCAATCTCAAGGTAAAATATAATAAAAAGAGTATGTGTAGAATAAAGAAATAAACGATGAATCTAAACGATTATAGGAAACTTTACCATTATCAGGTAGAATTTTATAACTGTGCGTAATATACTGATCCCCCATGTTATTTTAGGGTTCCAATTTATGTTCCCTTCAACTTTATAATTATTAATATACTCCCTCCGAACCACAAATAAAATTACATTGGACTTTTTGTGTTCTTCAAGGCAGTACTTTGACCGCATATAACTTTGAAAAAACAAGCAAGCATTGAAATATGTTTTGCTATTCTAAGGTTTACGTCTAAAATTTCTTTACTTTTTGAAAAGTAGTTATGTATACATTAGAGTTTAGACATTTAAATTGACCATAAAAGAAGGATCATATCTTTGAAATATTAGTTGTACACTTATATAAACATAAGAGTATTGGCGTACCAACATCAAGCATAGAAAGACTTTGAAACTATTACCTCTTGGATCATGTAACATATGGGATGAGTTAATTAATAGTAAATTGAAATTTATGATAAGAGTTTAAATTTAAGATGCCCGATAAAGTCATAGTAATCTTATTATATGGCATTCATGATATTAAATGAATTATATAAATATTTATCCATACATTACTAATAATTTTTCATAAGTGACAATTACACTTTTATTTTTCGATGAGATTATTAATAATCACGTTATATTAGTTTTATTATATAATCACAGTCCGTGCAACGCACGGGTATACTCACTGGCATCCACCTAGTTACTTAATATATGGAAGTTGTGATAAATCAAAAATAAGTGCAGAGTTGAACATAAACATCGCAAAAATGGATCTTTTATCTGATTAACATGACCAAATTCCCACATTTTCATAGCATCATTCACCTACCAATATGGTTTAATGGAGTAACTCAGTTCAGCTATCTACTGATAGATCAAATAAGTGCAGAGTTGAAGACCAACATCCCAAAAATGGATCTTTTATCTGATTAACATGACCAAATTCCTACATTTTCATAGCATCATTCGCTTTCCGATACAGGGATTTCAATGGATTTTGTTAGTGCTTTCTTAATTATTAATGGCACCTCCAAGATTGCAAATAACTCAATTATTCAGCTATCTACTCCAGACCCACAAAACAAAACAATCTTCAAATCAACTATGATAACAATTTCAACAAACCAAACCCTTGACCAAAACCCACTAACAAATCCATTATGTGGGGTCAAATTACATATATTCTTAGTCATGATTCATGTAAGCAAAAGCATCAAACCAATAATTATACCCTAATTTTCATGAATAAATAACTAAACTTGAGAAATCAAGACATAATTGATTTGTGAGAGTGATTAAGAAAGCTTACCAAGAAGCTCCATAATTGATCACTGCCTGCAACAAACACAACCCCAGTTGGTCAATTTTAAGCTCAATAACTAAACATAATCAAACTAAATTTCTAACAGACAAACAATTGAGAGGAACCCAATTTATAATTTCAGCTAAAATTAATTTAAAAAGTATGTAGAGAGAAGTGAAGTGGGCATACAGGGGTTTTAGAGGACCGAATTTGGAGAAGAATATCAGTGAGGTGTTGGTCATTTGAAGCAGTTTTCAAATTAACATTGCCATTTCCATTAAAAGTTGCTTGTTTTTTCTCATCTTCTCTCCCTTTTCCCTCTCCGCCGTCCATTTCTCCTCGCTCCCTCTCTCAAACTTCCTAGCTGAAATGGTGAGAAGGGGAAAAGAGGGAAGAAAGAGCAGTGTGGCAATTTTGGTTTTTTTAACAAACTACAGTGGTACAACTTACAAGGGCTGTTCACCGGTCCAGACCGAAACACTCGTGTCCAGTGTGAGACCGGACCAGACCGGATTGTATCCAACCTTGGATCTGACCATTTTTTTAAAAAAGAGACAAGGACAAGTCTTAATCTTTTGGCGTCATACGCCCATTCGGATTAGATCGAAATCCGGTTTGACCGATCCAAAAGCATGGCCAATCTTAGCCGGATCGATCCATACCGAAACATGAGCAACGCTAGGTACAAAGTGACAAGAAAAAAAAGCTCGGTGACATTCTTAGGAAAAAGCGCAATTTTGTGAAAGCCCCAATAAAATACTCTCAGTTTTTGTCCAAAACCTCCTCAATCGTTTGTTTTTGTTCAGTACTCCTAAAACGTTACTTCTGCCCTATCACTCACCCCTTAAGTAATTTACTGGCCAACTTTCATAATTTTTTTTTCCGATTAGACCTCCCATGAGTGACGCATGTCATTTTAAATGACCCCCTTGTTTGACCAATTTAATTATCCCATTTGTCCATTCAATGTGACTATGTTCTCCTCAACGGCTTGTGATACCCCTAACCTATTCTTGGAAGTTTAGTTTACTAAGTGAACCTATATTGGGAGATGGTTCCCTGTGAGTTACTTCAATTATTTTAGTTTAATTTTTATTTAATCATCATCATTAAGCTACTATTTGGAGTGGGAATCTACAATAGGTGTCCATATTTGATTTAGGTTCTACTCGTTCTAACAACAAATAACATGGTGACAATAACAGGTAGGGCCTTGGGCATCATAAACCATCCAAATTGCATAAATTTGTGATAAATATGCTACTCTATTTGTTATCTAATGGCCAATTATTAGTGATGATATACAACTATACAAGGGTGTATTTTAGTTGTGCGTGTCTGCGTGACAATTGTGTTGAAACTTGACTGCTCAGGTACACATATACAGTTTTTTAGGGAGAATTAGGTCCACATCGTTGAATGGTTGTTTTCTTGCACACTCATTAGGACGCCAATGGTCTATCTGGATATTTCCATTAGCACCCCCTCACCCCTTTACTCCTTCCTAGCTATTGTCATTTCTCCCCCTCTCTTTTTCTTTCCTTTGCCCTCAATGTCCTCCATTTTGAGTTTTGAAATTGATTACACAATATCAATATCACAAAAGTTATAAGTAGAATAAGATCATGAACAATCAGAACGTAATTGGGATAATAGAGAGTGATGATCCGGTGTAGAATAAGATATACGATTATATAGCTATCAATTTTGTCATTTATAGTACATTACATCAAAACGATCAAACACCCCCCAAAAAAGCTCAATTATGATGATTATTGTCATTCTATTTGTTATTATAGTCAACCATGCAACCAAATTGCATAAAAATTGTGCTATTCTATTTGTTACTCCATCTGTCTCACGTTTATATTTACATTGGACTTTTTAAGTGTGAACTTTGATCACTTATTTGTGAAAAGTTCCAAAGTTTTACAATGTGAAAATAGTATTGCTAGATTCATTTTAAATAATATTTTAAAATATCATCTTATTATAAGTTATATAATTATGAAATCATAAATATTCATGGTCAAAATAGTATTTTGAAAACCGTAAAAAGTCCAATATATAGATAAACTTAGAACGAAGGGAGTATTTAATCGCCAGTTATAACTCATGAATCATGATATACAAGGGTGCAGTTGTGCGTGACGTTTGTAGAAACTTGACTAATAATTAGGTCCACATCGTTGAATGGTTGCTTTCTTGCACACTCAGGATACCAACTCACCATTGGGTCTAGATATTTCCATTAGCACACCCTCATCCTTTTACGCCTTCCAATAGTCATTTTTCCCTCTATGTTTTGTTCTTTCCCTTGCCCTCCATGTCCTCTATTTTGAGTTTGGAAATTTAGAGTGCGTTTGTTAGAGATGAACTTATTAGAACTGAACTAAATTCAATATTACTAAATTGGATACTACTAAACTGACTGGACACAACTGAATTGAACACAATTTGATATATGAGACAAAAAATATGTTTCTGAACTCAGCACCACTAAACTGAACTCAACATCTTTTTTTTTATTTATTAGTTATACTGAACTCAACATCATTTAACTGAAATTGAAATCACTGAATGAACTAAACTGACCGGATAAGCTCTATCAAACTCACCCTAATTATACAATATCAATGTCACAAAAATTATAAGTAGAATAAGATCACGAACAACGCGAATATGATTGGGCCGGGATAGAATAAGATATAAGATTATATATAGCTATAACTTTGTCATTTGCCGTACATTACATCAAAACGATCAAAACACCCCAAAAATTATAAGTAGAATAAGATGAAACTCACCCTGATTACACAATATCAATGTCACAAAAATTATAAGTAGAATAAGATCACGAACAACGCGAATATGATTGGGTCGGGATAGAATAAGATATACGATTAAATATAGCTATAACTTTGTCATTTACCGTACATTACATCAAAACGATCAAAACACCCCAAAAAAAACAACAAAAAAAAAAAGACGCAACTGGAAATAAACTTGATGAGCTAAATTGTTATAAAAGAGATAAAGATCACACTATATATATTATGACACTCAAAATATGAGTGCAAGTACAAAGGTGATAATTTAAAAGGAACCTAAAACATTTAAAATTTGATAGATGATGGTGAAGAAGACTTATAAGCAGCACTCTTCACATAGCCAACAACAGCATAAGGCCACAAGGCTGCACTCATTATAATAAAAATGGACAAATAAATATCAGATTGATCACAATATTTATTATTAATTAACATGTCACATTACATATATTACATACATGTAATATATGGTGTTCATCACAAATCACATATGCATTGTTGCAAGAATGAATCAAACTTCACAAATAAATTGAGCATGAGATTGATTGATATTGATAATATCATAACATGAATTCAGCCCATGATGATCTCTAGCAGAAGCATTCCAGACAGTGCTGACAGTGCTGACAGATCGAGCAGCAACATATAATATTCCGGCTGCAACCGTCGTAAGATACAACAGCAAACAAGCACAACAAAGAAAGAAAATAAAAGTTATGATTGATTCAATCAATATATAGTTTCCCCAACTCATTATATTAACTTGTCATTGTATATCAAAATGTGTAAAAACAATAGCTTCCAACTCTCTTACGAGGCCGCCTCAAGGGTAATGTCACCTGTACAACCAAGCATAACGTCATGTTTGTGAGTGGCATCACCTTGATCAAACTGCCCCATACAAGTTTGTGTAGTTTCTGAGCTATCTCTTATCTCTACATGTTGTATACTTGTAAAAACTAATTTTGTAAAGCAATAATGATTTGAATTATGGTTGTAAATCAAATACTACCTTCTAGATGTTTCTAATTTTCAATTTTTGTTCATGAGTAGTACCCTTTTATTTACTTATTTTTGCTATTATGACTAGATTATCACTTTATCATTAGCTTTTAGAAGAAAAGCAACAAAGACTTGATTTTTGGGGATTGTGAGTTGGGATTTATGACCAAGTTGCAATAATTCTTGACAGAGTAGGTAAACAAATTCAAACCATCAATAAGAATTAGAAACAGAGAAAGAAGGACTATCCAATTTATATGTTGTGCTCTAAACAATGATTTTCTTTTTTACATTTTTCTTAGGAGAAATTATAGGGTAATTATTATCATAAGAAAGTGTTAGGTAGAAAGTTAAATAAGAAGACAATCACCTAATCAGACTAAGGTTAATACTAATTTCTATAAATTATTGATAGTTTTAGAATCTAGTTCATATGATGATTTAGTAGTAAAGCAAAGAGCAAACAGAAAGAATTGATTCACCACAAAAACATAGTAGTACACAATTAATTTAAGCACAATAAAATTAAGATTATGGCTAGGAGATGACATACCATGCTTCAATGAAACCCATCTCTCCCTTCTTCTTGGTGCTGAAGAATCTCTTCTTCTTCTTCATCCCCACATCAGGAGAATTCAGAGTTGGGTAACCTGTCATAATTATAAATATAAAAAAATCTCAATTAAAACCGATAATCAAAAACTTATTCCTAATCAAAAGAAAAAGACCAAAACCCTCGCGAGTCGCGATGAGGGTTCTCTAACTGTGTACTGCTTACTCTTTAAAAAAAAGAGAGAGATAGTGTTAATAATTACCAGGAGGAGGAACGTTGTCCATGGATTGTTGTTGTTGTTGTTGGGTCTCTGTTTTGCCCATGTTGTTGAGATGAAGTAAACTTGTGTGGTTGTGTTTTTCCTTAGATGCTTAATAATCAAAAGATACAAAGGCAAATGTTGTGATATTCTCTAATGAGGGTTGTCAAAGGTCACTATATGGGCACAAAAAAATGGGTCCATGATGAATTTTCAATGGAAGGTTCGTTTTCCATCTGTTTAGCTAGCTTAGCCGCCTCACTTTTGTAGTTACTGAAAGTTATTTTGGATGTAGCAATCACAATGTAAACGAGTCTTACTTTATTCGCTGGGTTTACTTCTCATTCTGTGTTGGTCAAATTTTATTGGAGGTTCTTATTCCCAAGTTTTATCCACTTATCCACTTCTCATTCTTGTTGGGAGAATTTATCTCATGGTGTATAAAAAAAGCCACGTGTAAGAAAAAAAAAAAAACTGTATCTTCTTGTTCCATTCACATATGCTACTTGTACAATGTATAAAGATCTTTAGAAAGTACATGATATAAGATTGAAAAATCTAATGAGTATCATGAATTTGATAACAACGACGGTGAATGGTGGCGGTCTGGCGGATGCAAATATAAGTGTAAGATAATACTTATACTTTTTAAATGTTAAATAAGAAATTCTTTACATAAGAATTTGTTTTCTCCTTATATTGTATTCGCTTCATTCCTTGGACAAGTGTACATTTGTCGCGCGCATTGATTAAGAGATTCTTCTAAACCCCATTTATCAACTAGTATTCTTGATGTGATTTGGACACATTATTCTCAAATGCTATAATGGTGCACAATATATGCCAGAAAAGCAAAAAACAAGTTAGGTTTTATCAAAGACATTCTTGTCAAATTGAACAATAAAGCGTACTACAGAGCACGTATGTATGAGAAACTCATCAACGACGATTGCAATTGGATATTCAATAAATTCTGTTTAATTTGTAATGTTGTCGTAGTATATGTTGAAAACATGAGGGACATGTCGCTTTATTTTTTAGAACATTTTCATTCAAAAAAGCACCTGGATGTTTTCAACTAGAAAACCAATAAGTTGAGCATTTTGTTAACGCCAATTCTCAAATTGAAGTTATCAATTTGTCGAATATCCGTCCAACTAGGGACTAATAAGTTACATATATGGGTGGGAATATCGTAAGGAGGTTAGTGGGATCAAGTACACTGTTTAAAAATGCTCGGGCTACTAGCAAGTAGCAACATTAATAAAACTATACAAGTCAGGTATTATTTTCCTTATCATTGTTTTACAAAGACCACAAGAATAAATCAAGTAATAGATAATTAGTTATTTTTTATTCGTCATCTCCATGTTGTATTCCGTTTTGCTCCGATTCGCATCATTCTAACCCATTTCATTCCACGCTATATCCCATTCTGTATTTCATTTTATCTCACATTTTATTTGTGAAAAGTTACAAAGTTTTACAATGTGAAAATAGTATTGCTAGATTCATTATAAATAATATTTTAAAATGTCATCTTATTATAAGTTATATAATTATGAAATCATAAATATTCATGATCAAAATAGTATATTGAAAACCGTAAAAAGTCCAATATATAGATAAACTTAGAACGAATGGAGTATTTAATCGCCAGTTATAACTCATGAATCATGATATACAAGGGTGCAGTTGTGCGTGACGTTTGTAGAAACTTGACTAATAATTAGGTCCACATCGTTGAATGGTTGCTTTCTTGCACACTCAGGATACCAAATCACCATTGGGTCTAGATATTTCCATTAGCACCCCCTCATCCTTTTACGCCTTCCAATAGTCATTTCTCCCTCTATGTTTTGTTCTTTCCCTTGCCCTCCATGTCCTCTATTTTGAGTTTGGAAATTTAGAGTGCGTTTGTTAGAGCTGAACTTATTAGAACTGAACGAAATTCAATATTACTAAACTGGATACTACTAAACTGACTGGACACAACTGAATTGAACACAATTTGATATATAAGACAAAAAATATCTTTTGTTGATAATAATCTAGACACACGTGTTTGAGTCTCACTGGTTGACCTTACCTGTCAGGCTGTCGCTTGTGATCTTATAAAAAAAGGAATAACAGCAGAACAAGTAACAAACGAGCATTGCCTTAAACTAAATAATGTCTTTTTTTGACCGATTAGACTGAAAAATGTTACTAACAACAACAACACTATATAAAAATGATAATGTAGACACTAAAGAAAAATGATATTCGTAGGTTAGTTAGAGGGAGCTAAAGAGAAAAAGTAGTTATTAACGTAATACACAAACATATTTAGGCTCTTTTTGATTGAATTTAATTTTACTTAAATTCAGTTCAGTTCATTTTAATTCAGTTCAGTTCATGTGTAACTTTATTACTCATATAACTTTTTATTCCGAAATAATTTTATGATGAAAATTATTTCATCGGAAAGATCTCAAAGCATACTTCCAAATGAGTCCAATATTGACTATGTTTGGACGAATTTTAAATGGTTAACGGTTAAGTTCAAAAAATCAATTAAGTTCAATTCAGTTTAGTTCAGTTTAGTTCAGTTTAGATCATTTTTATCCAGGTGAATCAAACGGAGCCTTAGTAGTTCACAAAAACTTATTTGAGACGGTCTTAGTAGTTTGTCTTTCATAAAGGAAAAGAAATATTATGTTTTTCAATGCAGATCCTAGGGTTGTACTATTTGTATGATTATTTTAAAGTTGGAGTATAAAGAGTATTTTTCTTCTTTTTTAAAGGAAAAGGAGTATAACAAGTTTCGTGAGACCAATTCACATGAAAATGGGTCACTATTTAGAAATATAGGAGTCACTTATAATGAACAGTGACTCTTATTTCATTGAATAATAACTCCTATTTTATCAAAAATTATGGAAAAACAGTATTATAAAAGTTTTGCAAAAGGCGTACAGAGAACATAAATGATTCTTTATTCAATAAGTCTTATATATTGGTACAAATTAGCTCATTTTATTTATCCAGAAGAAAAAAAAAACCGCAAAAAATAGCGGATATATACACGAGATGGCCTATGCAAACTTAAGTTGAGTGATTACGTGATAAAAACATAAGTATAAATTAATAGGCTATATACATATTATAAACAGAAAAAGACGGGTTGAGTTTGGATGCTTATGTGGCAACATGTAAGCATGATCAATATTATTTGGAGTTTTGCCTTGATTGCGACTTGAGCAGTTAAGCCTAACCACCAAAGGCGCCAAGATATATGGAGTACCTTTACTAAAAACCTATTGCATGTTGTAGACTTGTAGTTGCCTAGTCAATAGTAGTAGACCATTGTCATGTTTTTAAGAGTTAAGGTGATGTTCTCTTCAACGGAATGGTGTGGGATGGTGAGGAACGGAACGGAATGGCGCTACGCGGATAATTCAAAAAAATGTGAGACAAAATGAAGTACAGAATGCGAAACGGCGCGGCGCGAAACGGAACGGAACGGATTGAAATGAAACGGAACGGAATGCAGCATGGAAACGACGAAAAAAACAGAGTCTTAGTGCATGTTTAACCCTTGGGTTTAAAATTTGTTTGCAAGTTGCAACCAAATAAAATTTACCTTTACAGTTTTACATGTGCTATTTTCAATAATTTTTATCCTTCAACATGTAACTTTACCTCACAATCATGTGAAGGTGAATGTTAAGGAATAAGACTGTTAAAAATGTAATGTACTAATACCCTCTTTTCTCTATAACATAGATTCATTAATATTTATTATCGAATAGTTATTTTTCCGAATAATTTTTGATTTCACTGAATTTTGTCGAGATTTGTTGGTTCTACTAATTTATGTTGAAATATTTTAATCTTTGTTAAATTTTATTTACTTTATTGAATTTTTTTTGAAAGATTTTGAACTTAGTTTAGTTTTGTTTAAAATTTGTTGATTCAAATAATTTTCATAAATTAATTGTTTGTTTGTTAAAGTTTGTTTATTTTACTAATATTTATTGAATTTTATTTATTCTACTGAATTTGATTAGATTTTAAATAAATAGATATAAACTGGGTAAATTAATTTCACAAAATTAAATAATGACATCGATGGTACTTGTCCTTTTGTTAGCTTATTATGATGATTATATTGCCATAAAAAAGGAGAAGCACATCTTGGTGATGACGACCTTTGATTTTTGAACTGATTTGATCCGCTTGAGTGTCATGATCCATGAAGCTATTTTACAAGTAATTACTTTGAATAGCATCACATGATTCACGGAAAGGACTACCCATACATTTTGTGTATAATACACCTTCTTGTCTTATGTGAGTGGACGGACAAATTTGCCATTTGCTTCTTTGGATTTCAGGAAGGTAATATAGATATGATGAAAAGGGGGGAAAAAGGGAAAATGAGAGAGATAGACACAAAAAAAAAAAGGGGACAAAGGGGTGTAATATACACAAGGTGTATAGTTAACTTAGTTGCATGATTCACACTCACACGGATGTGTGACAAGCTGACAACGTCAAATCTATTTAATAATGGCCCTGTTTGGCAATTGGTTGGTGACATTAGTTGTTGGGTTGGTTGGTGGCTAGTGATTGATAACTGATATTGTTAGCCGATTTGACTGACTGGTAACATTGAATGTCTAGAAAGAGATGTTTGGTAACATTGGCTGGTAACATTAGCTTGTAATGTGTAAACTGACCTATAAGGACATTCATATGATAGAGGAATTTGATGGCATAGAAGTAAATAATTGCAAGTCTTAGACTATCTTGTCATTAGACTACATTAACGCCATCAGCCAATACTAATAAGCTACCCTTCTTGGCTTTTTAAAAGTTGGCTTGTTGGAACCCAAAAGTCAATCTCACAAACTAACAACCAAACACCAATATTGAATGATAGACTGGTCAAACATCCAATTTTGTTAAAAGTCACCCCACAAGGCAATATCCAAACACCCCCAATATTAAGGTGCCAAATACAAAACCTGGAAACTGGTAAATTAGTATCAAATATCACAAAAACTTGTTTAAAAATATATTTGCGTATATAAAAATTGGCTTGTTTGAACCAAAATGCCAATCTCACAAGCTATAAGCACATTCATGTGATAGAGGAATTTGATGGCATAGAAGTAAATAATTGCAAGTCTTGTACTATCTTGACATTGGACTACATTAATGACATCAGCCAATACCCATAAGCTACCCTCCTTGGCTTTTTAAAAGTTGGCTTGTTGAAACCCGAAAGCCAATCCCACAAGCTAACAACCAAATACCAATATTAGATGATAGACTGATCAAACATCCAATTTTGTTAAAAGTCATCCCACAAAGCCAATATCCAAACACCCCTAATATTAGGTGTCAAATACAAAACCTGGAAACTAGTAAATTAGAAACAAGTATCACAAAAACTTGTTTAAAAAGATCTTTGCGTATTTGATGAGATGAGGGTCAGTTTATAGTGAAATAAGGGTCACGACTCATAATAAGTGACCTCAATACAGTCTACATTGCTAATAGTGATCCTATTTTTCTGTGAGTAGGTCTCACACAAGACTTATGCCCTATTCTTTTCGTCGTTTCTATGCTGCATTCCATTCCGTTCCGCATCGCACCGCAATTTCCGTTCTGTTCCGCACCGCACCGTAATTTTCGTTCCGTTCCGTACCACACAAGTTATATTTATTATTCCATTCCGTCCCGCGCTGCAATTTCTATTACGCACCACGCTGCAATTTTCGTTCCGTTATGTTCCTCACCGTCCCGCATCATTCCGTTGACGAGAACAGGGCCTTACTCATAGAAGTAATCATATTACTCCCTCCGTTTCAGATAAATGTATGCATTGCTACTTTTTTTGTTTCAGATAAATATATACATTATTCATAGAGCAAATAGTTTTAATAACCTTTACCCACATATTATTAGACTCACCAACTGATCTCACCTCCCTTTATTCCCAAAAAAACAAGGATAATATTGGAAAGTTAAATCTCTTACCTTACCTTGAAATTAGTGCAAAACAACAATATATATACATTTATCTGAAACGGAGGAAGTACCTTTTTTTTTTTAGGGAAAATAGAGAGAGTACTTAGTATATTGTTTATAGATGATTAGTGTGAGTGGTTCACCACTCTCATCTTTTAAATAAAATCCATGAATTGATTTTTTTAAATCGAGAAAATGCTTGTTGGGAGCATTGAATCCCTTCGGGGCCGACCATAATGAACAAGGTTAGTTCTAACCATTGAGTTAAGGCTGAACATGTGGTTTCCCTCGTCTCATCTGAGTACAAGTTATGAAGGAGACAAATAAATTGGAACAACGGGAGATTAGTCTAAACCAATGAGTTTTCTGCTACTCGATTATGTTGTGTTTGGGCTTGCAAAATGAAGGAAGGTCAAACAAAATTTTTATGTAATCTAGGCAATAAGAATTGTCTAGTATTGACACAGCTTGCCTCAATATATTGAAGGCCATACTAGATCTTGTTTTGGGATTGGATGGATGGTTGTTAGTTTTGGGCCTGTAAACTTCACACTTACAAGATAACACATTAACACTATCATTATTACGAGGGGGTTGCGACTATATAAAGTCAGAATAAAACTCTTCAACCCGTCTTGTATGCACTTGGTTCACCATGAATCAAGAAATCGCGCGCAAATATTTTAGAGATATAGGGAATATATTTAATAAGTTTGGTCCTTTATTCCACTATGGATCAAGTTCATTCAAAATTGTTTACGTACTCCTAAAATAATTTTCTGTCTTTATTATGAAATTTTGACGTTTCTAGCCATAGCGGATCCATGCCTTAGGAATGGATTTCTTGGAACCCACATGGTAGATCTTTTTTTTGAAAAACTCTTTCATAAAATCAATTTTTTCATACAAAATTTAAGATTTGTCCATATCTTATATGGGAGTGACTCTACCAGAACTACCGAGTAATTTCTAAATCTGCCACTGGTTTCTAGTGCCAATCGGACTGTCAATCCACAAATGGCTTCACAACACAAACTTGAGCTGTTTTTGTAGTGGACTGCATTCTAACAGAGACCAGTAAGCCAGTAGCCCAGTAATCAACTTTTCGGACTACAGTGGGCTTGTACTCTGGTTTCTTCGATGATGGAGTTAGTGGGCTTATACTCAGGAAATTCACTACTCCGTATATTGTAAAGCCCAATTAAAGAAGCTGGAGCTTCAGTCCAGTGAGGAAGTGACCATCGGGATGAAACTAAGTACTGTAGGTGTAGTTGACTGGTTGGGATTAGGTTGAGGGTTTGAATTTCGTCTTGGGTATGGAATAACTTTATCCTTCAAATTTCTTGGCCAGATTTCCCATCCTTTAAGGTGCCTACAAGCCAACGCGGAAAAATAATCATTTTAGTCGATCATGAATACCCTAGATTGTGAAACAAAAAAAAAATAATAATACTCAGAATGAAATGAATAATGTTTTCTTTTTTACTTGTTTTTTGTTTTTTTTTTTTTTGTTTTCGTGAGATGAATGAACTTATAAAAATATAAGAGATTTAGAGGGGGATTCCTTGCGATTTCAAAAGGAAGCTTTTTTTCCAGTTTTTTGTATGAAATTCCCCAATATAATCGAGTTTCATGATGTTAACCCATAATAGTACGTAACTTATGAGTTATGAGACCGCTTTAACGTGAGGTCACCTTTATAAAACAAGAATGATATCAGTATGACGTTATTTTTGAAGTGACCTCATGGGCCGCCTTATATAGGGGCAAAATTGTCATTTCACTATTCATAATTGACCAACTTGATGGTATTTCGTTCCTGATTTTGTATACGGGGTGTAGAAATTTTGAACTTTAGATTTTCGTGCAAAGTTTAAAAAAAAGTGGATATCCATTCAAAAGTGCAAACTTTAAGAATACCCTATGAAATTTCCGTAAAACATTTCAAAGAACAGAATTGTCAATCTTACTTACAGGTAGAAACAATGTATCTTGTTATTTTGTTTTTATTGTTATTTTTTTTTCAATTTGTTGTACTGGGTATTGACAAACAAATGTCAATTAAGATGCCAAAGTAAAATCTTAAGACGTTTTCTTTTGGCTGAAAGGGAGAGGAAGATCATGAGAATTGATGGGGGAATCTTGATACAAATCTCATCCGCTGACTTTACTTGAGCAAATAATGTATGTCAGGATGTGCCACTAAACAACCAGTACTGGTGCTCTTCCAAGGGATTAAAATAACGCCCAATTAATAGCTTACATAAGCATCACACTAATTATTATTATTTTTTGCTTGTCAAGCATCACACTAATTATTTGCAGCTTACATAAGCACACTTAATTTGCTTCTCAGTAGACATATGTAGCCGAAAGTCTCACATATTCAGTTTAAGTGAAATCATCCTCTTTTAATGTATATAGAACAAATCTTAAATATGGTAGGAAAAAATGTATTTTATAGAATTTTTTTATAGAAAATCCAGCCAAATGGATTCAATAGAATCCATAACTTGATGAATACATCCGTCACTGCTCACATCGCCTCTAAAGCATGACACTAACATCATTCTCTATATAACTGTTTGTTCTTAGAAATCTAAAAGTTGGTTGCTGAACCGTACCTGCGCATAGAGCTGTTAAAAGCTCATATTGTTCAAGAATTCTGCACAATCCATTTTTTCAGGATCATGACACAAATTTTTCAAATTGAACTCATTAAAATCCGGGAAAATGAACTAGAAATATGAATATTTCCCAAAAATAACCCGTAATTGGTCGAGCCCGAAATGACCCTACCCAAAACAGGCAGACATAAGGGGTACTAGAAGGGGGTTCTTCCCCTGCAACCAAAAATTTTTCCTAATAATTTACCAATATTTTCCACAAATTTATAATTTCTCACTCTCTCTTACCCCTTCTTAAGTCTTAATATTTCCACTCCAAAGTAGTGAAAACCCTTCAAGCTCGTTTAAAGGCGATTTCATATTGACTCACCACCTCAGTGTCTGTGAGGCTCACCATTCTTTACTAACTAAGAAATCAATGTCGGCATCTCCTTGAGAACAAAAAAAAACCTCAAAAAGAAATTGATGGAGAACATTGCTCTTTTGGAGACAATGAAAGATCTGGATTTGTAGGATTCAATTGCAACATGTATGCTTTTTCTCCCTTTTATAATATAAAAGATTATTGCAACCTTTCAAAATATAATAATCCATCTGCTAAGTTTTTCTAATGAATACACGAAGGCGTTACATATAAAACTCTCCCACTTGTTTATTTTTTGTTCAACACTACGACGTGGACAAATATCGATCTTGTACAAAATGTTGTATAATATGATCATTCTTTTTCGGTGACTTTACCAAAGGGCAACTGACATTTTACCGTTATATCATAATCCCAATCATTATGTAAACTAGTTTATTATTAGTTTATTACAACTACTATGGTGTATTGGTGTTGGTTTAGGAGTGCTAGAAAAATACTATTAGAGTGACGATCTTGATCAATTAAAACAATAAATTGAATGACTAATACTTTAATTATAATTCCCTAGATTCTCGTTTAGATTAACGGATATAACTACTATTGAGTAATATCATGATTTCATCGATCTAATCTTTTTATTTCTTCATTATTAATGCACTTTATTTGAGGAGACATATCAAACAGCGATTTGAAAGAATGTGTGCATGTGCAGTTAGATTTAAGCAGAAAAAATTGTATAAGGTCAAGTCATAGTATGAGAGCTCACATGATCCCCTACTCTTTTTTTCTCTTTCTCACTTCTTCCTCTTTATATCTCACGGGATTCGATAGATCTGCCCCGATTGCAGTAATTGCATAGGGTGATTATAAGAAGAAGTAAATAGTCCGCTTATAACATCTTAAACCTTCAAGAAGAATATATAATCTCACTACTGATGGCGATTGAACACGCACATTCTAGGAGTTTGGAGATACACATTACTTAAATTAGCAATACAAAAGAAAGTTATAGATTGCTATAAAATTTCGGTTAGGGGTCATGGCATTATTGGCATATTATTGTACTATTTATCTTGAAAAATCACCAAAATATGCTTGTACTGTGACATGACTAAAGGCAAAGCAAAATATGATTCTTATCACGTTTTGTTAGTACATACAACACTGTATTATTTCCCAAGGGGAAAACGGCAAGCAACCAAGCTTCAACTTGGTACGTTGGAAATCTTGTGTCCAAACCTCAGTGTCAGAATTATTCTAATTAAACAATACATAAGTAATACAACAAGAGTAAGTCTTGTGTGATCACTGAGACCAACTCAAAGAATTGGAGGGGTCACTTATTATGAACATCGACCCTTGTTTTACTAAAAAGTGACATCCGTTATCATACCAAAATTTACAATAAAACCGTCTCAAACAAGTTTTTGTGATACAAGTATACAACTATATTAAATAACAACATAATCTGTGATGCAACCATTATTTCCTTTTAAAGCTGCCATTTTATTTCCGGTAATCAAATGGAGGATGCAAGTGAATGACGATCAAGGCACCCCCTGCTACGTTATGTTCGGACTTTCGTGTTCAATAGCGAACATATCAGACTAGCTGAACAACCAGCGCAAGCACTGGCTCCGTCAACGTAGCACGACCAACAAGGGGCTAGTATAGTTACTAGAAGCCAGCAAACACAAGACATGGAGGAAAATGGGGATTCGAACCCATGATCTTTCCTTATCAAACCACTTGAGAATAAGTTTGAAACCACTAGACCACCAGCCTTGTTGGTTTTTTTAAAGATGCCAGTTAAGACCAGAGACACATACATAGTTTATGTATCTAGTATAAATACAGCATTTTTTGTTCCTTCTAATTATTGTGTCTATTGCAAATAATAATATAGTGTGAACTAAAGATAATGTATCATATAGATCAGAGACAGAAGGCCAAAAGAATTATACTACAAATTGCAACAGACCAATCCTAGGAGCATTTAGTGAACTAGCTAGGGTTTTAACTGTCAGGCTATAAACTTGAAGAAAGTAATAAGCAGAGCTCCCCAAACAAAGGCAAGGTTGAAGAAAGCAAAAGCAAGGGAGGGGGATCAAAAAATAATAATAATATAATAAATATCATATTGTAAAATATAATAATATTTTCTTGTGGTCGCATTTCAATGTTACATTCATGCAAGACAAACCAATCAATTTGTACCCACAAAAGGCTTAAAAGCAAATATACTCTTATTAATAAACCAAAAAGCTAATCAATTAGGTACTAGTACTTAATTTCTCCCACAAAAGGTCTATGGAGGTAACTCATGAAAAGAAATGAACCAAAAGGGAATGAAGAGACAGCTCATTTCCCTATATTAGAACAATATCTTTTCAAACCAATGAGGTGTGGTTGAGTGGTAAGGACTCATCTATCCTTAACCAAGGTTGAGAGTTCGAATCTCGCCTTGGCATGAAGTAGTTTTAAAATTCATTGGCCAGCTGTCCCACCTTTTGAGGTGCCAACAAGCCAGCGGGAGGATAGTCACTGTGGTCGACGGTGGATACCCTTAGTCGTGAACCAAAAAAAAAAAAAAAACAATATCTTTTCATATCCAAACATTGCCCAAACTAAGTAACTAGCTAGAGAATCATTGGGGTACGGAGTAAATTCTATTACATGATGAATTTATATGAAACTACGACTATGTTCTAATCAGCTTAATTTTACTTAAATTTAATTCAGTTTAATTATATTTATCATTTTGATAACTTTTTATTTTAAAATAAATTCATGATGATATATATGTCATTAGAAAGAATTCACAACATACTTTCAGATGAGGCAATAATGAATAGGTTTGGACGAGTTTTAAATGATTAAAAGTCAAAATAAAAAATTAATTAAAGTCAGTTCAGTTTTTTTCCAGCTGAAAAGAACGAAGCCTAAGTACTTTGTATAAAAAAATATATCTTTGAACTTTTAAAGTAGCTAGCTATAACCTATAGGGCTGAAAATGTATAACTTAGTACCACATACCAAAAAAAATAGTTCAAATTAGTTAATGAGTTGATAATGGCGAAATAATACGTTTCGCCATACAATAAACAAGTATCTTAAACTTATAAGCTAGGCTCATGGAATTTTGGAGGAAAAGATGACATGTATTTTATTGAGGCAAATGAAGCTAAACATTCAAAAACAAATTATTATTTCAGTGTCTTGATTAAATTTTTTTGCATAAGAAGCCAAGAAGGTAATGAACCATATATAAAGATTTTGAAATAGAATAATGAAATTGATTTGTTATAAAATGACATGAAATAGAATAATGAAATGGATTTGTTATAAAATGACATGAAATAGTTTTGCTATATGTACTTTGTAATCAATTCAAAATTAAATGTAATCAAAATATTTTCAAATCAAATTATTGAAGAGTAAAGAGAATTCCATTCTAGATTAGTATCTAATCCAAAGAGATCAGAAGGCCTCGAATTCACAACCTCCTCTCAGATAAGTATGGATTATTACCCTAAAATTTAATTAACCTCTTGACATAGGGGGGCAACGTTCACTATAAACATTCATAAATATGTTGTAGGAGGATGTTAATTTTAAAAAAAAAATTCCTTTACAATTTCATGTATACATCAATTATTTCATATGTTTGAGTTCATTATAAATGGGAATGAATATTACGTGGGCAAAATGTTAAATACATAGTCGAGAAAGAACACTTGAAGATTTTTGGTAGATGTGATTATTCTTTTTTCAAGAATAAAGTCATGTTGAAATTGGTTATGAATTGTAAAAATTTTGTAACTTGTGATGAGTTTGAATGCTTAATTAATACCCTTTCAGTAAGCTTCTTAATTCTTTTTATTATCTTGTAGGGAAACATGAACGCTTGACATTGTTTGAAAAGAAAAGAAAACATAAAATAATTTTTATGTACATGCCATGTAGGTATGAATATGTATATTTGATCGATAAATGGATAATATAATTCATACATTACTACACACAAATTTATTCTACCCTCACCTCCATGACTTCTCCAAAAAATATTTCTTTATAAGAAAAGGATGATATTTCTAGAATTTTGATATGATCACACTATTATAAAACTCTAATCATCAATATATATAAAATTGAGTTCTTACCAAGCATTAAATAGGTAATAAATAGCCATAAATACATGGGTGATTAAAAAGAAATTAAAAATAGTATTATTTTATTTTAATAAGAAATAAGTAACATAAGTATTATATTTATCATCCAAAAAAAAAATTATATTATACATTCACCAAAAATGTAATTTCTTTGTTAAATGTATTTTTTTTTTTTTGTTGATAAAAATATTATTATTGTTCTTTGCTAATCCTATTATTCAACTTTATTTACATATTGATATGATTAAAAAAGTTTATTATATTTCTTCTAATAAAGGAGTATGCATGATAAACAAGAACCCGTGCATCACACGGGCACGAAATCTAGTAATGGAAATAAAATTCCTTATCAAAGAGTTTTTTTTAGTGTATTAATGTGATAAAATACTATTTATAACTTCATAAATAAGGATCTTGAACTTTATTGTTTTTACTCTATACATACATCCTGAATAATGATAGCTCGTACTTTCCTTGTGTTTTTTTTCTTTTCTTTTTTTGATAAAAATCTTTTAGCATTTAAGTTTAATTTTTAAAATCTAAAACATCATTTTTTTTAATGTGAAAATAATGGGAAGAAAAATGAGCCAGAAAGAATGGTTGGAATCTTTAAAACTATCCTTATCTAACAAAAGCTAATGGAGATCAGAAGAATAAGGGAGAACAAACTATAATGGGTAGAAACGATGAGTGGGGGACAAAAAAGAAAGGAAAAGCTAACAATAAATAGCCCATGATATTGCTAGATCGATCATAGTGGTAAAAAAAATTCATGATAAAAAAGAAAAACTAAATACAAATTAAAAGGCATTGACAATATTTGACAGGCGGCCAAGATTGAAAGATATTGACCTGGGGTCTTCACTTCACTTCACTCTTCATTGCCTCTTTTTCATCCCCATAATACATACCAAAATAGAGCTCCAAGGATTTCAAAAGGTTAACTCATCAAAGAGTATGATTTTCTCTCTCCAATTGTTCATCACCACCATGCAAAAAACCCTACAATAACATGTAGTAGTACAAATTAAATCATACACTATGCTAATTCCATCTATGTAACTAATAATTTCCTTAATTTAATACTACTTACATAGATAATAGGTAACATACATGAACTATATCAAAATAATCTAACCATCCACCTCAAAAGCTGATCCGATCCGTATCCGATCCATTTAGTAGTCCTGGTGGTGATGCTGGTGGTGATAAATCGACGACGGGTTCCGTTGGCTAGAATGCCCACTATCTTGATCATGTTGTTCTGCTCCAAGATTCAAGTAAACCATCCTTGAATCAATTCCCATATTACCCACATTACCACCACTACTATTACTACTAGTAGTATGATGATCTTGATTATTATCTCCACCACCCCGCATTGCCAAACTAGCATTATTATGAACATTAACATTGACATTATCATTGTTGTTGTTCCCTTCTTCTCTAGATATCACCAATGCAGCTGATTGAACAAGTTCAAGGCAAAGCCTAAGCTTATTAGGCTCAATATGAGCTAAACCCGGTACCGCCCCTTTAAACAAAAAATCCGACGTTAAACTCCTTAGGATGTCTTGAGGAGTTACTCCATCCACTGTCCGAACATTCGGGTCCGCGTGGTGGTCGAGTAACACGGCCACCATGTCCGGTGACACCATCTCGGCCGCCATATGGAGTGGGGTCTTACCCGCAGGCCCGGCCCGGTAGTTAACATCGGCTGCTCCTAGTTCAAGTAAAGCCTTTACAACTTCCCTACTACAATTCTCAACAGCATAATGCAATGCTAATGCTTCATCCAAGTTTAGCCCTTCACCCATTACCATAAGCTTGACTAGCTCAACGTCTGATGAGTCGAGTGCCCGTCTCATTCGACGGATTTTGTGGTCTTCATGGTCGACTGGGGACGGGAGGCCGAGGTCGTGAGGGTGGTGGTGGTGGTGGTGGTGAGGGTGGTGAGAAATTAACGAACGGCGTGCTAAGGTGGTTTTGAGACGGAGTTCTTCGATTTTCGCTACGACGTCGATTGGGAGGTGTTTGGCTAGGACTTCTGGTGGTAAGCCGGATTTGGCTACTAGGTGTGAGCATGTAGACCATAGCTGGTGCATTTCTTGTTTTCTTGAAGCTATTAGTACTTTCATTACGTCTTCTATTGAAGCCTTTTCTACAATGCTCGCCAATTGCTTCTGTATATATCAAGTTAAAAAAAAAAAAAAAACACAAATTAAAGTTGATCATTTATTACATACACACTTTGTATTGTCTAACAAAATAATTATATGTTCTTCAATTTTTAATTGTTTGCATGAAATAACATCTAGTTATACTAGCCATGTATATACATGGTGTGCAAAGTATGTAAGGCATGGAAAATCTGAAAATCATTATGAGTTCATAAAACACTACTGTCAAGTCATTTATGAGTTATGATATATATATATATATGGAGAAATTAAAGAGTTAAGTGTTTCAATACTGACCCGACAAATAGTGTTTTATGACCCCGCAGCAATAACAACACCCTAAAGATTTTGTAAATCTAGACCTTAATTCTATGCACTGTTAGTCATATATACCCTGTTAGTCATGTCCTAGACAATTAAATGTCCAGTTGTCGAGGTGGGTAGTGGAAGTGAGAGAGAGAGAACTGTGTTTTTAACCAAATTGCTATTCACATTCCGTTCCATCAGATCAACAATAACACCAAATCCTCTATATCACCTCAATTTGTATAGATACAATAAAATATCGGTTGTGAAAAAAACTGTACATGATTATATGCATCATTTCATTCATAAACAGTGAGATATGTACTAAGTTTGACAGATTTACTAGTTATGTTATGTTGTTTCTTTTCATGTAAATTGGTTTGATTGATGATTGGTGATTATGGGGGCTTTATACCTTATTAGAAAACATACACAATCATCAGCTCCCAAATGAGGAAAGTTGGGTTTGTTTGTGGCAAATTAGAAACATTTACCCATTTTCTCTCTCCTACCCAAATCTGTCCAAGACAAGACTACTTTGATTGAAATCCCAAATGACTAATTAAAAAAATAGTAAGATCCCAATTTAAGTAAGTCTTTAGTGTACACCTCAAAGTTACATAACTTCCCAATTCATTCATCATTATTAAACTATTTTTGCAAAATCACCCAAAGATTTTTCCCAATAATCTCATCCACCAAATAAAAAAATATAACAAAGGAAAATCTATGACCGAAAAAAAAAAAAAAAATCTCACCTTACTCTCCACTTGTTCAACCATATGACGTTCATAATAAATTCAATTTTTTTTTTCTTATAAAAAACGACAACAAGCTGATTATCCCAATTCCCAATTATAGGATTAAATTATCCAAACACATAACCACCGCAAAATGTTTGTGAACCACAACTATATACTAATAATCAAAACCGTGCGATACCCGAGTTAAGCATACTTATTATGTTATAACTTGGGTGTAGTGTTATGTGCGATACCCGAGTTAAGCATACTTATTATGTTATAACTTGGGTGTGGTGTTACCATAACACTAGAAAATTTTAAAAGTACCTGAGTGAGCAACGCGAGCTGCTCGACCCCAAAGGATCGAGCAGCGGAAAGCGTATCGAGAGCAAGATCAACGGCAGAGGAGCAATTTGTATGCCAACAACCTCTCTCACCACAATTAGGCCTTGGTTCATGTTTCTGAGGCACAATTGAGACTTGACCACTATACAAAAACTGCAACAACAACATGAACACTTCGTAACCCACTGAGTTCACCGGAATAACCATTTGTCCACCTGTGGGGCTGCTGCCACGTGGAGATGTGGCGGCTGATGAGGTTGTCGGGCCTACTGGCCCGCCGGTCTGAGCGTCGGGCCCGCAGAAGAATTTCCGAAAGAAGAGACTACGGGCTGCTAAGATGCAACGGTGAGCGTGGACTAAACGGCCTTCGACACTGAAGGTGACGTCACTGAAAGCTTGGCCGTTGATTAAGAGGTTGAGATAATCTAACGATAGAGATCGTAGGGATTCATCTAAGCTCATCGTTTTTTCTCTCTCTTTCTTAGGGTTTTGGAAAATGGTGGTGCTTTTTTTTTTTTTTTTTTTTTGGAGAGAGAGATTAGAGAAAAGGGATGGAGTTCATGATGTGAGAAAGAGGAGAGAGAAAATAGTGGGAGTGGTGTTAGAGAATGGGTGGGATAAAGGGGGGTGGGTTGAGGTATTTAAAAGGGACAGTGAATAATTGGGGGAGTGTTTAATTTTTAGTTTGCGTAAATGTATAAATTAAACATCATTTTTTTTTGAGAGAGGGGGAATTATTGCATGTGCGAGACGACCTAGAGAGAGGTCTTAGCTAAAAGAGGAGCAATGCCAACTTGCACAATGGCAATTTAGCAAATGCCCATGATTTTGGATGGAAGGTGAAGGGAAAGAGATAAAAGGGTAAAACTAGAGAAAACAAAAGCCAATTTCTAAAGGGGAAAAAAAGAAATGGGTACTATTTGAGGGAAGGTGAAGAACTAAGCTTTCAATCTTTGACCACATTGGATATACTCTTTGAGGAAAGGGAAATTTTAAATAAATTTATTTGAACTTAATTGAATTTTATAACTATTTTTTGAAATTGAATTGACTGAAACTGAATTAGCTTATTTATTATTGAATCCATTTAAAAGTACGTGTTGAAAACATTTCAACAACATATATGTAAGAAAACTACTTTTGTGATGAGTTTCTACATAAACTAAACTAAACTAAACTAAATTAGGCTGAATTAAACACCACATGTATTGGTCAAGTATACTTCAATCCAATTTGGTTCGAATCATTTCAATTAAGCAAAGTTAAATTAAAAATTTATTCATGTTAAAAGAATGAGTCCTTCTATTTGCCCATTGAATTGAGAGTGTACTCTTTTTAACTAAAAACTATTACACTAATTTGAAGTATACTTAATTAAGTGGCGGTGTGCGAGATGATGGTTAGAAAACTAAACTAAAATGAATTGAACGGTAATGAACTATATTGAACTAAATTTGAAACTAGATGGCGAAGGTCAAAAGAACCTATTTAGATCTTTTTCATGTGCCAAAAGGTTTAAGGAAAGATGTAGGTCGGAATCTTAAAATTAATTGTTTAATTTAGTTAACTTGCTACCTAATTTGTTGATTTTGCCTAATAGGGAGATGGTGATACTTGGTAAGAATGATTTGTTTATATAGGAAATTAATAAGGTTGTTTGTGGTTGAGTGACAAGGTGCTTCTTCTTTGTTAAAGGTTTTCTTCTAGTTTGCTTCAAAACTTTTAATTGTGTTCTTAATATATAAAGGATATACCGCATAAGTGATAGTAATTGCTAATGTTGTCAATCAATTTTTTTTTCTTCACTAGTTGAAGAGGTGTTAGGATGATTCGAGATCATGGTTTGAGAGAAAAAGTAGATCAACTAAATGAACTGATTAGAATCGAGCTAAACCAATTACTATAGGTGTGTACTGATTTTTATTGATTGGGTAAGGTCATCAGTAAGGTCCTACCACCAATTTCTATTGATTCGGTAAGACTTTTGCCACTGTTTGCCACTTATTCAATAAAGCCTCGTCATTGATTGTGTCAGTAGGGATGTGTTCTTTTCCATTGACATTCACTGATTCGATAAGGTTCTGTCATTATTTTTACTGATTCAGTAAAATTATGCGACTGATAATTACTGATTAGAGAAAGTCCAATAAGTGAAATATAACACATTCGACATCAAAATACGCCTTTAAGCAAACTTTAATTTCTTACACTCATAAATTTGATTAAAAAAAATGAGTCTTAAACAAAACTCATTCACCAATTTATAGACTTTTTACAATTTGCACACGAGTTACATAAACATAAAAAAAACTTGAATCCACAAAATACATATTGAGACTCCACTTTTCGAGTACAATTTTGGTTTGTCTCACTTAAAATGGATACATTACACAAGAGAGGGAGCAAAGCAAGTGAGACACAACACAACACAAGCCTAGGGAAAGTGTACCGTGTAATATGTAGGGCCATACATAAAAATAAAATAAAAAAAAAACTGAAAGAATTAGGAGAGGGAAGATAATCCTCATTTTTCTGTGTGACCTTTAGAAACTATACTAGTCTTTTATTGGTGCTATATTAATGGGGCTAATTCTTACGTACACTGATTGTTTAGTTAGTCTAATATATTCACTGTTGAACACGAGAGTCTGAACATGATGTAGCAAGGGATGTTCGGTCGTTATTCACTTGCACAACCCTCCTTTTTATGGAGGAGAGGGAACATGACACGCACGTGAGATAGCACGTGCACAATAACAACAACAAAAGGGAAGGCCAGGGTTACTGTCAAATAAAATTGGCAGTAGTAGTATTGTACCAGTCGTAGTAGTATTGTACCAGTCGTTTCTAATCGTAACAGAAGTGGAAAGAAAGTGAGAGGAGACTGTAAACGGAAAATTAGGAGAGAGAGAGAGGAGAGAGGAGAGAGAATGAGACGTGAGGCAAGCTGTTGTTGTTTTGGCAGTCACAATACAAAATCCCATCGATTGACAATACATATCAATATGATCATATCATCTCATCTCTCTCAGTCCCCCACACACAACACTGACTGTCTTATGATTTCTTGACCCTCCGATTTGACATTTGACTTGTCTTTTCAACCCCCCATCCTTTCTCCCTTCACACTCAATCTTTTTTCCTTTTTCCCCCCTCTTTCACTTGCCTTTTTGTGTAGCAAATTGCAATTATACAAATTGGACCTCATTTTATTATAGTCGTGTCATAAAAATTTGGAGCTTTTAACTTTTGCTTTTTTAGTCTTTAGCTTTTTTTTCAGATTTTTCGGATGTGTTCTCCCCCAAGCACATCCGAATAATCGGAAAAAAAAAAGATAAATTAGATGGGTTTTTTTTTCACAAAACTGAATTCTATTAAATTGGAAATGTTCAATTTAATTGAACTCGTATCAATTTAGTAGTGTTCAGCTCAATTTAGTAGTGTTGAATTTAATTCAGTTCGCTTAAATTAAGTTCTGCCCTATAAAACATACTGTTACTCAAACTTGACGCTTATGTAATCAAAGTCGAGCTCAAATTTTAAAGCTCGCTTAAGTGCACACTCTAGCTCGAATAAAGCAACAATCGGCTACTTGTGTACAACCCGACCTATATGTGATAAAGCTTAAGAAGTCATCTTCTATGTCAAAAACTGCAAGCTAGGGAAAAAAAATTCTTAATGATCCTTTATTAAAAGCATGGTCATTTCTTCTATGCATTTCGAGCGGCCGTAAATATAGGATTGCAATGATCTTGTTTACATTATTATTAGTAGTTCTTATTAAGACTACAAAGAAACATATATGCATGTAATGTACTGTAATAATAATTTCACCAAGTTGAACACTGGAAACGTAATGGAAAGCTTTCCCCCTTAAGTTAACATTCCTTGAGATAGAATAGAATGGCTTGATCATCACTTGCGAACAATAATTTGAGGGAAAAGCTGGAGTGCTGGAGGGCGTGCTTGGGGGCCATTACCAGCTAACTATTCATGTGATGATCCTTCTATTTTACCTGGTCAGGTCAACCTAATTGTCGATGTTATGAGCTAGTCTCACCTTGAAACGGGTTCATGCAATACTTATTGAATTACGTATGCCGAACGAATTAACTGAATTTTCTGGCATACATATACTGCCACAGTAATTGGTTTAGTTGAGTTTAGTAATCTACTTTTTCACTCACATATTATTATTAAGTTCAGCTCATTATAGGTAATTTAACCAATATAGTATAGTTAAGTTCAGTTCAGTTTTAGTAAAAAAACTACATACTCATTAATGATACATGAAGGAAACTAATAATAATATAATTAAGATCATTGGTGGATCCAGCCTGATAGGCATGGGGGGCCGCAACTAAATTTTGGAAAAAATTCATTTTGCTCACAGTTATTGCCCTGAATATGGTCCAATTTAGCTCCGCTAGATAGCAATTTATACCCTGCTTCAAATAAAAATCATTTCTGAATTCGCTACTTAAGATCAAACATTAAGGGTGCGTTTGATAGAGTTTATACGGTCGGTTCAGTTCAGTTCAGGTGTCAATTTAGTGATTTCAAATTCAGTTAAATGATGTTCAGTTCAGTTCACTGGTGATGAGTTCAGAAACTTACTTTTTGTCTCACATATTTTTTTTTTGTTCAATTCAGTTCAGTTGTGTCCAGTTCAGTTCAGTAGTGTCTAGTTTAGTGATGTTGAATTCAGTTCAGTTCAGTTCAGTTCTGGTAAGTTCAACTCTATCAAACGCACCCTAAGAGTGTGCTCTTTTTTTTACTTATTAGACATTACCCAATCAGTAGCTAGACCTTATTGAACCAATGATAATCAGTGGCATAACCTTACTCAATCAGTGGAAATCAGCGGTAGAACCCACATTTCTACTCACATAATCAGTGGCAGGATATTACTGAATCAACGAAAATCAGTGAAAGGACCTTACTAAATCAGTGAAAATCAGTGGAAGGACCTTACTCAATCAGTGGAAATCAGTAGCAGGACCCACATTTCTACTCACAGAATCAGTGGCATGACCTTACTGAATCAACGAAAATCAGTAAAAGCACCTTACCCAATCAGTGAAGATCAGTGAAAGGTCCTTACCCAATCAGTAAAAATCAGTAACATAACCTTACCCATTCAATAAAAATCAGTTAAAATAAGTGAAAAAAAACGCACTCTAATTTGAATTTACTTCATTTCTTTATCTAATCGATTAGAGTCATTAAAAGAGCTTACAACATAGTATATGGGTTCCACCTGAGTTAACCAAGTCCGAAGTCAACATGATATTCATCATTATAGGCATTCACTAGCTACACAACATACAAAATTAATTGGGCATTGCTCACTCATTTGCACTTGGATTTGATGTTAGTGAGCTGCTGATTTGATGTTATATATGTAATTGGGGGAAGAATGGCAACTCCATATATGGGAAGTGGGAGGGAACCACATATGAAAGTATATTTTCTAGCCTTTAGGGGAGTTCTTGTGGAGGACATAAGGTCAAAACATCAAAATGCTCACCCATTAAATTTCCATTTGTGGTGGTGAAAATGGAGTCAACTTATAAACTATTGATCATTTGGGAGAGAGATATTTATTTCCACTCATTCATCTAGTAAACCATGAACTTGAATTCCACCAATGAAATAACTAACTTTGCACTCTAACTTGTCCCTTTAGCACCCAAAAACAACTAACTTTGTCCCTTTACCCTCTACTATATTTGCTATTTCGAGTTTGCGACGTCCCTAATTAAACAAAGGAAAAGACAAAAAGAAAATGTGAATCGCAGGTAAATTAATGTTTAGGTCCAATTAATGTTATATTTTCTTGATAAGTTTTCTCATACGAATGCTTAATTGGATTTGAAATGTAAATGTTTTGTACGCCTCTTCAAAATATATTGTTCAAAAATATTCCACTTAAAGAATAAAGACTCACAAAATTTGATCATAAAACTTCTAATTAATCATCCTGTATTTTATTTGTCTCACATTTTATTTCAATATATACAACAAGTTCTATTCCACACCCTTATGTTTCAATATGCATCATTCTGTTACTCTTCATCCTACACCCTTGCATCGAAAAAAAAAAAAACATGAATTTGGTGTAGTGACTCATTGAATACCAATATAACATCATTTATATTTCAATCCGTCTCCTGTGAGGCCGCCTCACCTTGAGGCCTCTTAGTGTTCCAATACCATTAATTCCCTTCTCTCTCTCCTCCTTTCACCTTCACCCTCACCCACACCCACACCCACACCACCACCACCTGACCGCCGCACCACCGCCACCGCCGCCTCACCTCCGCCTCCCCAGCCACCGTCGTGGTCGGCGCTGGCCGGAGACCACGACGGTGGCCCCCCAGCCCACCCTACCCCTCCCCCTCTCTCTCCTCCCCTCACCCCGTAACCACCGCCACCACCTCACCGCCACCACCACCGCCTCACCCCCACCTGCCCGGCCACCGTCGTGGTCGGCGCTAGTCACAGACCACGACGGTGGCCCCCACCAGCCCACCCCACCCCACCCCACCCTCCCCTCACCTCACCCCCAAACCATTATTTTCTTTCTCCTCACGACCCCACCTCCCCACCGCCCCTCCACCCCCGCCCTGGCCACGACGGAGGTCGACTCCAGCCGTGGCCTCCCCCGACAACCACCTCCCCGCCGTACCGGAAAAGTAATCGAAACTCAAAAAAATTTGAAAAAATAAAATAAAATCCAAAAATCCCAAAAAACGAAAACCCTAGGTTTAGATTGGTTTAAAATTGGGCATGGTGAACCCTTTAAAAAAAAAAAAAAAACTGATCGGCGCGTGAATCCATGCGCGCGCGTGGATCTCACACGCCGAGCGGCCGCAGCTTGAGGCGGCCGCATTCAAGTTTTTGCGTTTATATTTATTCTCTTTAATTCTCTCTTTTCAATATCTTAGTTAATCTTGTAAGGGATAAAAAAGGTAGGAGAGTGCTTTTTAAATTGTGGTGTGCTTTGTATAGCAAGTAATAATATGCAATCACAAACGGGACAATATTCTAGATTTGGAAAATTTTGTAGGGTACGAATGGATCACCAAATGGAGCCAAGTTGGTTACTTTACATTGGGAGCCGCATCTTGGTTAATAAAATGTTTTATCAGGGATCAACTTTAAGTAATCGTTTTACAAATAAACTTAGATATACTCGATAATCACATGCTTAACAAGAATTCTCCTAATCTTTTCCTCTTACTAGTGTGTGAGTGAATATAGGACATTATTGTTACACTATTTTCCTTTAGTGAGATAGCGACATTGATAGAATTTTATAAAGTTGTCATTCACAAGTATCTCTCGAACCAAAGTCGGTAATTATTTTGCAAAGACAACAATCACTTATTTCAAGATAAATAGTAAAGGTTTGCACCAAAAAAAAAAAAAATACTAAAGGTGAATGTGTTTTTCCACTAATTTTCCTGATTACAAGACGTATTTGCCTGGTATTAGGCATGGTATCATATATATATATATATATATATATAAAAGTGAGTTCATTTCGTGTGGTCACGCCACGTGGGATGCCACGCAAATGCCTATATTCATGTGAGGGCGACACGTAGGATGCCACGCAGCGCCTAAATTTGTGTGGTGATGACACGTATGCCGCCACCTAAGCCACCCATCCAAGTGGGTCAATCATTAATGCTTGATCATAAATACAACATAATATAGTTATTCTAATATTATTCAAATTATAAAATAAAATAACTTTTGTTATGCAAATTAAAAAATTATAATTCTTACTCCATTTGAACAGGTTCGGAAAATACTTCAAAATGAGATACATATGTACTATGTCCTATAAAGTTGGGTTCTTTTCGTGTGAGGATGACAGGTGGGATGCCATATGGGAGGGATATGTTCGTGTGAAGGTAACACATATGTGCCACATCGGTATACGTATAAAAGTGTGTCCAATTAGTGTGGGCACGATACATAGGATACCCCACAAGAGGTGTAAATTCGTGTGACGATGGCACCTAAGCATCATGTAAACAAAGCTTGCCACATAGCATAACTCTTCATCCAAGTGTTACTCATGAATGCCTCATCATAAGTCAAAAAATTATAAATATTACTTCAATGGATTGGATTTGAAAAAACCTTCAAAATGAGATATATATGTCCTACAAAAGTTGGGTATTTCCGTACGGTAATGACATGTAGGATGCTACATAAGAGGAAATGTTCGTGTGAAGATGACACGTAAATGTCACATGTGCACAACTTGGGCACATAGTTTAACGAATCAATCTAAGTGTCAGAAGTTCATTATTACTCGAATTTATTATTTGATTTATGTGCATATTATTTCAAATTAAAAAAAAATTCTTTAGTTACATAAATCTAAAAATAATAAATCATAATTGATTAGATTGGTTTTGAAAAGGTTTGGTATAAATTAATTGGATAAGACACTTAAGATATCCATATTTGTATTATATTAGTTGTAAATCACACTTGAATATTAGTAACGAAAATATATATTCTAAACATTTAAAATTTACTTTGTAATAAATATTTTATTTTTGTAAGAAAAACGGAGTCATTTTTCATATACAAATGCCATATGGACGGACATTTCGTGTGGGGGATGAAACATGAACTTCAACTCATCATTTACTCCAATGCTTTCTTAGCAAATTAATTAAGACTTTAATATAGTACTTTAGACATACTTATGTAATATAAATGCCACGCAAACGAAAAGTAAGATTCAAGTAACACTCATTATAAGTTGTTATGTTGAAAATTACGAACGTTGAACGACCTAGCATATTTGAGAAATAAATATTTAGTATCAAATTGTTGATTATAATTAATTGCCTCATTATAACTTTAGAAAGTGGAATTTTTTTGCTCACCACTAATTGATTTTATTCAATTATCAAAAATTCAATTGCATTAAGAGAGTGGTTTTTAACTAGAGAGAGAATAATTAATCTTTATTTTTTTTCTTTGGAAATTTTGAAGTACGCTCAAATTATGTTCATATATCAATCAATTTTTACATACATTCTATTTTAGATGTAGTTCAATTGGATATTTAGAAGTAAATTATGAGGGAGATATGAAATTATACTATTATTTCTAAGAATTATCATGCATCGTATGGATTAAAATTAAATGTATTTCACAAATAATATTTATAATTTCAAACCCTAAAATTTTAATGTCTTTATTAAATATATTAGTAAAAATGTTTCTCTTTTTCTTTCCGTGTGTGCACGATATGCAAGACGCCACATAGAGGCCCAAAATTGTGTGACAGTGACACCGAAGTCGTCATATTAGCAAAACTTGCCACATAGCCTAACAACTCATCATCCAAGTATTTTCCTATTAATGCCTTAAAATTAGTTAACTTTATTACATATTTATTAGCATATTTTATATTAAAAAATAAAATAATTTTAGTTTTTTCAATGGAGATATATGTGACCTTTACAAGTTGGGTCCTTACGATGCAGTGATAACATGTAAACGCCACATAAGAGGGAATGTTCGTATAAAGATGACACATTGACGTCACATGTGCAACTTTGTCACATATCTTAACAAATCATGATCCAAGTGCCAAAGGATCAATATCACTCAATTTTATTATATTATTTATTTTCTTATTATTTCAAACTACAAAATAAAATATTTTAAGTAACGTAACTCTAAAATGTAAAAATCTTACTTCATTAAATTATATTTTTTTATTATTTTGTGGAGTTTGAAGTATCCTCCAATTATGTTCACTTTATTTTAGATATAGATCAGTCTAAAAGGGCATTACATACAAAAATATTAAAATAGTCAAATATAGAATTAGTTGTGCGAAATACAACATACATGAGGTATCACCTAGAAAATTATTTACATTTTTGAGAGATATTTACTAGTCCATACAAAGTACAGACATAAAACTAGTATTACTATATAATTGAGGCAATTTGAAAATAGGTCAACTCTCTCAATATGTCGATTACATTTAAAAACCAATTGGTGGTAAAGTAGAGTAACAACCATCAACTTAGATGCCGGCTCAGCATGTCTTGTGTGGACTTAGTCCACCGTGGACCGAGTTATTTTGAGGGATGACTCCAAGTGAAGTAAGAGGGTGGCTCCAGGTAAAGTAAGGGGGTGGCTTTAAGTGAAGTAATTTTGAGTAATTTTGAGGGGTGGCTCCAGGTGAAGTAAAGGGGTAACTCCAGGTAAAAGTAGGGGGTGGCTCCAGGTGAAGTAGAGGTGACTCCACTTTTAAAGGGGGGTGACTCTAGCTGAAGTAGAAAATGATTCCAAATATTGGTCCATCATAAACTAAATCCACACAAATTTTTGTAATATCGTCTACTCTATTCAATTTTTTAAATTGTAGGACACTAACACGTGGATCATTCTCTTAGCCCAGCTACCTAATTTGCTAATTATCTAATCATCTAACCAGAAAGGAATATAAAAGACAGGTCCACAGATAAAAGATTGTCCCCTAATTATTAATTTGTGTCGTCTTTAAAAGTTTGTTAAGGGTTATTAAAATATTCCCAAGAGAGACACTATAGTGAAGCATTGCGGGGGCCCTTTAAAAGGTTTTTTTCTTTTATTATTATTTTACCTTCACTAGCTCTTCTTTAGTTGTTTATGAATGAGATTATATGTCCTCACTCAGGCACTCCATGTTTTTACCCTCGATCGTGATTATAAAAACACAGAAATTCGTATGAGGCGGCTTTAAAGTGAAGCTCCCTTTAATAAATATATCATTATGCTTGTGTTATACTTGGATATAGAGAGACCTCATTTTGAAACAGTCTCATATGAAACTTTTTTGTATATAGTATAGACTATTCTCACTTGATGGATATTTCTGATCGGTTATTTTAAAAGAAAGTGAAATTGCGAGCAACCATGATGACCTAGTGGTAAACATTTGATAAACATGAATTTGTTGCATATTTTGTGATGATTTATACCCCATATTGTTTGATTTAGTGTGTGTCTCATGGTCTTTTAGTTTGAATTTGGTTTCTCTTGTTCCTCTTTACGTTTTTGGTGTATTATGTGCACATGTGTTCATTTTAGATCCAATCCTTGATAGCCTCGCAAGTGCACGAGTATTATCGAAGTAATATAAAAGATTATCGATCCCACGAGGAATTAATGATTTCAAGTACCGACTTTGTCTCGATTTTACGCAAGTTAAACCTATCGATTTAATGATGGATTAAAGATAACTAAAACCAAACTAGAACTAACGCAAGAAATAAAAGCAAACACAAGCACAATCGATGACTAAAGCTAGGGTTGGGTTTCACCTAACTATGATGCAAAATGCAATGGATGACATGGATGGATGCAATCAAATGAGCAATGTGTAGAGATGATTAGGTTAATGTCACTAAGGGCCTCTCTCAAGGTCACCGAAGATGTGCCCAAACCTACTAAACCACCTATTGTCATGGGGTTAAGTCGATAAGAACCCATTAAGCAAGCCTAATAACATGAATCTCCAAGGGTATTAATCCTACTTTCGTAGCCTAATTCCCTCGTTTGGACAATGGAACCTCTATAATTAACCTACCCCTTTCGGTTTCTAAGTTAATTACACAAGAGATTAGCCAAACTTTCATTTAGGCATTTTATCAAACACTTGGGGTGCACAAAGCCAAACACACATAATACTCAATTAATCACACTAATCTCACATCATCCAAACATTAAACCATCATAGTTGGGCTAATCCCAACTCTAACTAGAGAGATTAGCCAATAAACATCATGAGATTAAGCAAAATAAATTTCATAATGACAATACCCATAATATTAAACAAAGATTTAAAATTACAAGTATTGATAGAAAGAGAGAGGGGAGAGAGAAAACTTACAACCAAGTGCTAAGGATTAAAGAGAAGATTAATAAGAAATAACCAAGATTTAAGTTCACTACCTAATCTCACTATTTGAGAGTGTTTGTTCAAGAACCCTAGAAAATTAGGCTAAGATGAGATAAAACCCGAAAAAATGACAAAAGAAGCTATTTATAGGCTGAGAAGCTCGGGCCAAAAATGCTGTAGAAAAACGCCCCTCTCAGGAAAAACGGGGTCCCCATTTTTCTGGAGGGGGCCGTTTTTCTGGAAATCTGGCCGCGGGCCAAAACTGGCTGGGGGGCCGTTTTTCTGGAGAAAACGCCCCTCCAACCCATTTTTCTTCAGCTTGCTCGTGTCTTCGCTTGATCCGATCTCCTTGCGGCTTCTACTTTCGGGTCCTCGCTCCGGCCTCTTCGGGTACACCTGTAAAATTCTCAAGAACCACAAAGACCAAGGAAACGTAATCTAGAAATAGAAAATAAAACTAATCTATCAAATATGCAAACTAAGGTGACCAAAGCTAGCTAAAACCAAGGAGAAAGTACCCTAAAATATGCACGAGTTCATGTGCATCAAACTCCCCCATGCTAGACTCTTGCTTGTCCCCAAGCAAGCATCAACCATTAAGACGCAAGAGATTCAAGAGTCAAACACGAGAGGGTTGAGAGATCGACATTAAACCGTGATACCAAGGGTGAGCACTAGACAAAGATATCAAGAGCATGAAAGACCATTAAGGGACACAAGGATACCAAAAGATCACATAGCTCCAAGACGATAACTCAATTAGTCACGAAGCATGCAAACACTCAATCAACTCGATAATCCCACTCAAAACGTGAAACAAATTAGTCCGATAGACCCTCACTTTAGGAAGTGTGGATCACTCAAACTCGAATGTGTTTGGGGAAGACAATCAATTGACACTCAAGATTCAAACATTGGTGGTATCTTATCATAAGCTTGCCTATCTTCTAAAATCTCTATCGTTAGATGACAACTCCACATGCAAAGGTCGGGAGGACTTTTGGGTTGTAATGAGGCTTAGGGTAAGGTGGGGATACATTTGGGATGTGCGCTTAGAGTCAAAAAGACTTAATGGAAATACAAGCATCCTCTCAATCCTCGCGAAAGATCAAGGGGGTGCAAAAACATCTCCACAAATCAAAAACACCAATTCCAACCTTATGTATCAACCATTAAACCAACCTTTGTCACAACACTAACAAAATCTAACATTAGAGGTATCGGGGCAACATAATTTCGATTAAATGAGATATAAGCCCTTCTTCTACCTCTAGAAGTTCATTTGACTCTTTTTTTTTTTTTTCAAAGCTTATTCAAGCTCAAAGTTAACCATCATCCCTCCATTCTTCACCAAAAGCACCTCCATGCTCATCTTTTACTCCATTTCACAATTCAATACTCAACCCAATGAGAGAGACAAGTTACACTAGTCTTAGACTCGAGAGAGGGAAAACATGTTTGGGAAAAGAGGGCATATAACATGGTTTATCAAGAAAAAGGCATAAGCTCAAATGGGCTCCAAAGTGATAAAATGATGCATTAGGTAGGCAATTTTGGCTTAAAGTAGCTTAAGAACAAGTAACAAGTGAATGCCTCCGTCCTACCAATGCAAAGAATGGGTGCCAAGCACAATTTTGACCAAGAATTAAGGCAAGTTCTAGAAGATTAACCACCAATGTGAATCTAAAACACTCATGAAAGACAAACAACCGAAAGAGATGTGTCGGTTTTTAAGGCTCGAGATCTCACCGGTTAAATGTCTATCGCCCCAATTATTTCACGATTATAAGTGAGATTATCAAGTGATTGAAAAAATGCTTATATACAAAGGGCCAAGAGAATAAAAGCCAAACGAGAAACCATGCCAAACTTTCGGGATTGTGCCTCGAAAAGGCCTCAAGCTCTTTCAACCAAGGTTAAATGCCGACCAATGGCATCACGAGTTAGGGACTACCTCTTCTCTAATTTTATTTATTTATTTATTTATTTATTTATTTATTTTCAAACTAGAACATGGTCTATGCATTCTACATGATGATGTATATGATATCCAACTAAACGGATTAATAATACCTAGCATGCTCCTATATGCAAGAATACGATAGAGTAACTACCTTACTCACAACACATCAACACCAAACTCGCACCCACCACTATAACATACCAACAACCACAAGTCCACAATCACCACACATCATCAACGCCACAACCAACAACCACATACATCCAACATAAGAGATCCACCAACCAACAAAAACCTCATAAGACACCCCCCCATGCTAAGACATGCATTGTCCTCAATGTAAGAAAACGATAAAAGGGTAGGGAGGGGAGGGGAAACTTACAATGCTCATTGAGGCAGTGGGTGTTGGTTGAAATACCAAGTACTCCATTGTTGGAGTATGTCGTTCATGGTCCCCATGGTGGAATTCACAAGGTTAACTGAAGTATCCACATTTGTTAGTTGATTTTGCATTTGATCAATCTTTGTTGTCATGTGGTCCATCGACGATTGCATGCGTCGATGATCACCCTCCAATGAGGTGATCCGGTGGTTCAAATGCTCATACCCATGATAGGGGAGGGAGTCGTTACCATGCTCATGATAGTGGTAATCACTAGCATTGTATGTTTGGGGCACATAAGTATACCACCCACTTTCTTGGTGTGGGGGGGCTAAGTGATCCCAATCGCCTACCGGGTTGCTCGGTTCCCCCACTCTTCCGGGGCATTGTCACCTTCATTTTCATTATTCTCCCCTTCTCCATCACCATTTTCCTCCTCTTCTCCATTATCACCTCCCTCAAGCGCATCTCCCGCCGAGGCCGCTTGGTAATCACGGTTGTTCTCCAACAAGGAGTCATATTTCCAATTCTCCTCCTTTGATGGGTCGGTGAGATCATTGGGAACGGTGAAAGCAGTGATTGGTGTTTCATTGACCCACACCAAACATTTCCATTGTTGCCCAACCCGAACCAAGAGCTTTGCTTGAGTGGCGAATAAGAGTTCAAGTCTCGTTGTGCCGGAAATTGGATTCCCCGTCAATCGATCACCAAGACCCATTCCTTTTATGAGCGAGGTTACAAAACCACCCATGATAGTGGGTTTATTGGTTTTGATTGCCCCGGTCTTCGCCATTTGGAGGGCAAGATGTGCCCCAGCATCCACTCTTATGCCGTTGATCAATGCCCAAAGAAAAAAAACTTCTGACGCCTTCACATTGTGTTGGCTATCGTGCCTTCCTAAAATTGTATTAGCCAAGACCTTCCACATATACCGAATTGTCGGATTGTGGATTTGGGTACCGTGCGACTTACTTGCACCCCATTCACCATGACCAATCTTACCCAAAAATGCAACTTGGTCAAAATCCTCCTCACTCGGGTTATACAAGCCTCCCATCGGCAACCCAAGGTATTTACAAAATTGAGACAAAGAAAACTCATAAGATTGGTTAACGAGGCGGAATGAAACCATCCCCTTTGCATTTCCTTTACGGCTCTCAATTCTAGTCCCAAACGGACTTAACACCTCAAGTGAAGGTTCAAGGTATGTGGGATCCTTCTTTCCCCAAAATGTCCCCCAACTTTGTTTTCGAACCCATTTATCAATATGACCATCAATACCCAAAATTTCCATCACGTTTTCACAAGCATAACGGGTAGGGACAACACCTCTAGCAACTAAAGTGCAAAACTTAGCACGATGGTGCTCATTATACATGACAATATGAGGGTAATGAGGGTGGGGAGGGAGGTCGATACCTTGGGGCGCCCCATTAATGAGAATGCTCGGTGGCGGAGGTGCATTTGACGAAAGGGGCCGTTTTTCTGGAAATCTGGCTGCGGGCCAAAACTGGTTGGGGGCCATTTTTTGGAGAAAACGCCCCTCCAGCCCGTTTTTCTTCAGCTTGCTCATGTCTTCGCTTGATCCGATCTCCTTGCGGCTTCTACTTTCGGGTCCTCGCTCCGGGGTCTTCGGGTACACCTGTAAAATGCTCAAAAACCACAAAGACCAAGGAAAACGTAATCTAGAAATAGAAAATAAAACTAATCTATCAAATACGTAAACTAAGGTGACCAAAGCTAGCTAAACCCAAGGAGAAAGTACCCTAAAATATGCACGATTTCATGTGCATCAATCCTCGAGAGATACAAGGACATTTATAAGATGAGAAGAATCAAGGACAAAGTTTGGACACCTCTTCGGTATTTTGTTCATAAAGTCTTCATACGAGCTTCAAATCAAGTGATTCAAAGTGTCTTGAAAATCTAACAAACAGATCTACAACTTTCGTGTTTTATTTTTTTGCCAATTCCAAGCGCAAGACTGTCCAAAAGGCGCCAGAAGACAAAAACGGCCAAACCAGGTCCCAATTTGCAGTTTCACTTCGCCCCAAGATCGCCAACCTTCTGTCACTGAAAAGCCTGAAAAACGGCCAGAACAGGTGAAAAACAGCCTATAATTGAGAAAGTTAAGCAAATTGGGGTTTTCAATTGATTTTTGTTTAATTATCTACTTTATCAACTAATGAAAACAATCTAAATATGAAATATTGATGGTTTACTAAAAAGTCTTATAAGGTTAACTGGTTTTAACATGAGTAGACATACCAAGTTCATAACTTTTATACAAGGGTTTTCATAGTGTGGAGAATTATTTTCCAAAAGTTCCACCTCAAACTTTTTAAGTATATTATTAAGTTACGGATTTTATTTTTTTTTTCAAAAATTGTAGCTATTTAATTTAGTTTTAGATTAAAAAATACGCTGAAAAACAGAAAAAATATCAAAAAAAATTAGAAATCACTTCAAAGGAAAATTTTCTGAGACCTCACTATAATAGTAGAGAAGGATTGTGGGTAGGTTTGGTTGCACTCGGTGGTGGGGAGCCATGATCGGCACCTAAAAACCGTAGGTTAGCCTCCGATGTCAATAAGAGGCCCTTTTAAGCCTAACCAAGGACCCAATAACCATCCCCGAGGACCTCCCATGGACCCCAGGATTGTTTCGTGCGATATGGTGCGAAAATATCCACCTTCGTTACTGGGCCTCCAAGAAGCTCAAATGTGGATTTACAGTCTTCATTTTCGGCTTCCCGAGGCTCGGTGTAATTTTTGCCCAAACTTCTCCGTGGGAGTAAATAATGACTCTAGAGGACCCTTAGTGCTCCGGGATGGTCATTCGGATCCCCGAACTTCGATATCACCCATGCTTTTGGTGTTCTGACTCTTATATCAGTGTCCCATAAAACGCGCTTCCAAATGTATCAAGGACCAGAGAAGAAATCTCGTGGGCCTCCCATGTCCCCTAGGGGTGTTTCGTGCGATGTGGTGCAAAAATATCTACCTTCGTTTTGGGTCCTCCTGGAAGCTCAAAAAACGTGGATTATAGCCTTTGTTTTTGGCTTCCTAGGGCCTGGGTGTCATTTTTGCCCAAACTTCTCCGTGGGGTTTATCCTGACCCTAGAGGACCCTCGGTGCCACGAGAGGATCATCCAGGTCCCCGAACTTTGATATCACCCATGTCTTTGGTGTTTCGATTCTTACATCAGTGTCCCGTAAAACGCCTTTCCAAGCCTATTAGGGACCGACTAAGCAACCCCGAGGGCCTCCCATGTCCCTTAATGGTGTTCTGTGCGATGTGGTGTGAAAATATCCATCTTCATATACGGGGCTTCCCAGAAGCCCAAAAAACGTGGATTATAGCCTTTGTTTTCGGCTTCTAGGGGCCCGAGTGTTATTTTTTCCCACATTTCTCCCGCAGGTATATCATGACCCTAGAAGGCCTTTAGTGCCCCAGGAGGGTCATACGCACCCTCGAACTTCGATATCACCCATGCCTTTCGTGTTCCAACTCTTTCACCAATGTCCCGTAAATAGCCGTTCCAAGCTTATAAGGGACCAGATAAGCGACCCAGAGAGCCTCCCATGTCCCCTAGGGATGCTCCATGCAATATGGTGTGAAAATATCCATCTTCATTACGGGCCTCCCGCAAGCCCAAAAATCCTGGAGTATAGCATTCGTTTTTGGCTTGCGGGGGCCCGGGTGTTATATTTACCCCAATTTTTCCGAGGGGTCTATCATGACCATATAGAGGACCCTTGGTGCCCTGGGAGGGGCATCCGGATCCTCGAACTTCGATAGCACCCATGCCTTCGGTGTTCTGGCCCTTACATTGGTGTCCCGTAAAAAATGCCCTTACAAGCATATACCTTCATTCTGGGGCCTCCCGGAAGCCCAAAAAAATGTGGATTATATAGCCTTTGATTTTCGGCTTCCTGGGGTCCGGTTTCCTTTTTCACCCAAACTTCTCTAGGGGGTCACCCTAAAGGACCTCCAATGCCTCTAGACCGTCATCCGGGTTCCCGAACTCCAATTTCACTTATGAGACATGGGACATGGGCGCTAGGACATGGGGCATGACACTCACTAGGCGCTAGGACATGGGACATGGGACATGGGACATGGGACATGGGCCACCCAGATTTTATTTCAATAAATTTTTAATGTACTTAGTTTATTTCGATCCGTTATGCACTATGATTATAGCTTTGGTAGGAAAACTATATAACAAAGTATTCTAAAGTTTGTTAATAAAAGGCTAATAATCATTTCTGAAGCACTCAGACAAATATAGATCACAGTTTATTGTATTGCTAATCATAATATATAAGTAGAACTGTAATGCAAATAACAAAGTATTTAGTGGTAGATACATCTAACTTTTATAGAGGCACCACAAGCCAATAAATGTCATTTTCTTTTGACAACAAAGTTAGAAACACGACAACCCATCAAAAAATAATAATTTTTTTTTAAAAAAAAAGTTAAAACATTCCGTACATCGCACGGACATGCGCACTAATTCCTCTTTATTATTACAATTATATTTTAGATCAAAGAGCACAAAGGCCTGTAAGAAAACCATATTTTGATTATTTGGACACAATTAGGGAACGTGCTCCTAACCACTTAATTAAAGCATATTTTGATTCTTCTGCTCATATAAAGAGTGTGTTTATTTTACACTTAACTGAATTAAACAGAACTGATCGAATAATAATATGTAAGAAAAAAGAGTAGATCACTGAAATGAACTGAATAGTAACACGTGAGAGAAAAAGTAGATCACTGAGTTGCGGTGATCTAAATCAAAAATCGAGTAAGTGAAAAAGAACTCATCCAAAAAGTAGAAGTGAGTAAATCAAGAAAGTATTCTTTTATAGTGAATCGAAGTGAACTCCATTAGCTGAATCGAATTGAATTGAATTGAGTTGAATAGTATATGTGAGAGACAAAGTAGATCACTAAAGTGAACTCCACAGAACCACACTAAATTTAAATTGAATTGAACTGAACCAATTATTGAGTTAGGCCTCGTTCGTTTTAGTCGGAAAAAACTGAACTGAATTGATTTTTTTAACTTAACATTTGACCAATTTAAACTCGTACAAACATATTCAATATTATTGGACTCATTAGAAAGTATGCTTTAAAATCTTTCCAATAACTTAGTTATCATCATAAAATTATTTTGTAGCAAAAATTATTTGAGTGATAAAGTTACACATGAACTGAACTGAGATAAATTGAATTGAATTTAAAAGAAACTCAGTCGAGGTGAATAGAGCCTAAAGGTGCGTTCGTTAGAGCTTACATGGTCAGTTTAGTTTAGTTTAGTTCAGGTGTCATTTCAGTGATTTCCAGTTCAGTTAAGTGATGTTCAGTACAGTTTAGTGGTGCTGAGTTCAGAAACATGCTTTTTGTCTCACATATCAAGTTATATATGTTCAATTCAATTTAGTGGTGTCTAGTTCAGTTCAATGGTGTTGAATTCAGTTTAGTTTAATTCTGATATGTTCAGCTCTAAAAAACGCACCCTAAGTAAAAAAAAAAAAAAAAGCACAGCGAAAGTGATGACTTTGAACATGTGTTTGAGGAATAAGGAGCAAATTTTTGGCCCCGCTATAATATCATCCAAGAAGCATGTAGAGTAGTACAGAAAACGTTATATATGCTGCTGAATGTTTTTGATGAGAATGAGAACAATGGTGAAGTAGCTAGTGATAGCAGTCAAAAGCACTAGCAACAGTTGAACCTTTTTGAGGATCTCCTTGAAACATGCATGCGAAGCAATGGTTTGAAAAAGCTTGTGTAAAAAAATGTTGTTTCAATAATTAAACAAGAAATCTTCTACATGAATCTACAGTACCTTTCCGTTATTAGGACTTTCTAGTTTAAGGACTTCCATTGTTCATTTTGGATAAAAGAGACGAACAATCTCTACACCTTTCGTACGTCCTAACAATGCTTTTCAATAAATAAAAAAAATTGTAGATCTTTGTGTAGCACCAACAAAATAAAGCTCAACAAAATTAAATAAAGTTAATCGAAGTTCAACAAAGTTCAACAATAATTAACAAAGTTTAACAAAAATAAAAATTCAACAATAAACATAAACGAAAATAAGTTGAGGAGAATAGACCCTAAGACTGCATCAAGATAATAGGTGCCAGTATAGACAATTAAACTCGAGATATATAATTACATATACAATTAGGGTATTTTTTTATTTTTTATTTACTTAGATCAATAATGGAGTAAGTAGTTTAGTTCAATTTACGTTAGTGGAGTTCAATTCAGTTCACTGATCTACTTTTTCTCCTACATATTGTTATTTAGTTTGATTTACATATTTATTTATTTTTGTAAAATGTTAACTTGAGTTCAAACAAAAGCAAAACTTCATATCTAGCACACTTTTCTTTTGAAGAAACCAACAACGTGGAATGTATATGCATTTTGCTTAATTCTTAAAAAGTTTTTTTTTTGGTAGTAAAATACAGTATAAAAAAAAGTTAAAACAGCTCTTATGGTGACATTATGACATTGAAAACCATGTGGGTGATCGATTAAGCCTAACAAAATTAGATGTAAATATATACCATTAAAGATGGTGATGGATGAGATGGTTTCAAACTTAATTTTGAGTGGTTTGGTACGTGAGGCAAGATCTCACTTTGATTCTTTACCTCTTTTGTAACTTTCCACTTCTAATTAAATATATTTGGGTTTTTGCACAATGCATTTTTACTTACTCGTTCAGTAGTTTAGTTCAATTCAGTTCCATATAAAATAACATAAACTATGCCTAACATATCACCAGATTACTAAATTAAGGATGTGTTATTTTCTATTGATCATCACTAATTTAATCTGATTCACTAAGGTTCTGTTATTGAATTACACTGATTTGAAAATGTTTTGTCATTAATGCTCATTGATTTGATAAGTCATGCTACTGATACTTATTAATTCATTAAGCACATGTCACTGATTTTCACCGATTCAATAAGTGTTTGCCACTAATTCTGTGTTAGGGATGTCTTTTTTTCATCAATTTCTACTGATTTGTTAGAATTTTGTCGGTGATTTTTCACTTTATCCTCACTAATTTTGTAAAGTCATGTCATATATTTCAATTGAGTCAGTAAGATTCTACAACTATTCCCAATAATGTAGTAAGATTCTGTCATTGATCCCTTTTAGTAATGTCTTGGAGAGAAAAAAAAAAAAAAAGTATACTACTTATTCAGCAGCTAAACTAGAAGAGGAGGCAAGGATATGGAAAAATCAAAACTGAATTGATGAGATGGGAAAGAAGATAGAGAAATGACAAGACAAGACAAGGAAGAGTGGGCATGTGAAAAGAGAAGGATATGATAGACATGGAGACCCCATGATCTGACCTTTCATGGGTCACCCCTCCAATCTCCATCCATCCAAATTTTTACTCCCAACAATCTCCCAGTTTCTGACTCATCTCCCTTAAATCTCTGTTTTCTTCCTTTTTTTTCTTCAGTTTTTTTAAGGGCAATTATCAATTGTCTATGTAAAAATTCGTAATCATAAATTATATTTGAATAAATTACCCAACAATAAAAATGTTTTTTCACTTTTTTTTAAATTATTTTTTTTTAAATTGTTTTTAATTTTTAAAATTTTTTTTTTATGAATTGACCTGAATTTTTCTGAACTGAACATATTGTTACCGAATCTACAATAACAAAGAGTAAAATTGTATTTCAATTTACGGAAGTAAACTGAATTTGTTTGAACTGAACTTTTTTTTACTAAACTAAACTAAATCATTCATGGAGAAGTTGAAGTGAACATGGTGGGTTTGAATTTTCATTCCCCCATGCATTGTGTCTGCTGACTTTTGGAAATTATACTAGCTCCTTGTTAGTGCTATGTTGACGGGATCAGTGCTTACGCCTAATTGTTCAATTAGTCTTATATGTTCAATTTTATATAAGAGAGAATGAAAATGACGTAGCGGGGGTGCTAGATGCCATTCAGTTGCATGCATCCTTTTTTGACAATCAAAAGATAAATAAATTACCCAACACTCCATGGATGATGATGATATGTGGAAGAACAAGAAGTGAATATTCATGTCCCTCCCAATGACGGTCCATGCTGCTGACACGTGTGCATCAGCACGATCGATCAGTAGCTCTCATAAATCTTTGACCAGTTAATTTGTTTACCCTTTTTGGGCTCATCAAGAAGACCTGTAGTTTACCAAATGTTTATAACTGAGACTGCAACTGCCACTGTCACACACACACACACTCAATTCATTCTCTCTATCCATGTCCATGGGTGGCGTGAGCGGGTGATTTGCTGTTCTATTTCCTTTTTTGGGGCACTGATTTCCATGTGCTCCATATCTCTGCTCTGACATTTGGGTCGCCATATCCTTTAATCCCACAATTTATATATTGATTTTTAATACTTTATAAATACAAAATCGATCCTTAGCTAACCTCTTATGGTAACTATCCTTGCTGAACAGAATAAGGGTATTTTTTTTCACTCATTAGACCTTACTCAATCAGTGAAAATAAGTGGCAATACTTTACACAATCAGTAAGAATCAATGGTTAGACCTTATTTAATCAATGAGAATCAATGACAGGACCTTACTCAATCAGTGGCATGACCCACAATCCTACTCACATAATCAGTGAAAGGACGGGTTATTGAATCAGTGAGAACCGGTGGAAGAACCTTACTGAATCAGTGAAAATCAGTGGCAAGACCTTACTCAATCAGTGAAAATCAGTAGCAGGATCTTACTCAATCAGTGAAAATAAGTAGAAAAGAACGCACCCTAATTATCCTAATCCTATACTTCTCCCGTGCAAAAAGTCTTGTCACAAACAAAATGATAAGCCTTTAAACTTAGAATCTGCATATTGTATTTTGGGTCATTTGAATGTGTTGTTTTCCATTTCTGCTAGAACGGTTCTGTTCAGTTTAATGAAATTCAGTTAATAAGTGATTATTGGTTATTGGTTCAGTAACATACTTTTCTTTCTCAAATTACTAATCAATTCAGTGAAGTTTAGATTAGTTCAATTTTATTCAATGGAGTTCATGAAAATTAAGGATAAAATAACATGCCCATATTTCCCCTAATTACACTATCAATAATTAGAATGCCTTCTAAAATAAATCCTCACAAATGGGGAAGGGAAATTTGAGTTAAAAAAAAAGAAGAGGGAAATAAAAAGAGAAACCAAAAAAAGGGCAAATGGGAGACAAAAGGGTATTTTGTCATTCAAAATATCGGGTTAAGCAGCAAAGACAAACAAATTTCAAAAATAGCATATTTTGTTAAACAATTAACGAAATTCTCTACACTGGGTACATAATTAACTAGCTAATACACATAAGACATAAGGGCATTTTCTCCATTATTAAAAAAGTTTTGGACACCTTGTCAAAAAAAAAAGAAGAAGTTTTGGACACTAAATGAAAAAGTCTACCAACAAGGGTGGTGGTCTAGTGGTTCCAAGTTTACTCCTAAGTGGTTTGATAAGGTATGTCATGGGTTCGAATCCGCATCCCCCCTATGCCTTGTGTCTGCTGGCTTCTAGGAACTATACTAGCCTCTTGTTGGTGCTACGTTGACGGGGTCAGTGATTGCGTTGGTTGTTCAGCTAGTCTGATATGTTCGCTATTGAACACGAAAGTCCGAATATGACGTAGCAGGGGGTGTCTCAGTCGACATTCACTTACACCCTCTTTTTAACGAGAAAAAAAAAAAAAAAAGTCTAGATCACAAGTATACCAAGTGGAAAAACCGATAAATATTTGAGGCAATTACTATGTACCAAATTTAAAAGGAGAACAATACAAGTACAGTAAAACGGATGTACATATGGAGTAATATATTTGAACTATTTTCGTGCGACATAAATGTAAGTGATGAGATTTTGAAATTAAAACCTAGCGATCTGCTAGGTGAGGGAGGTCTGGCCTTGAATTGATCTGTTAGTGCAATCATCGGGTGACGTCCGTGAAAGTATTCCTTTTGCATGCCTTTACATTTGTATTCTTCTTATCACCTTATTTGCTGTTGCAGTTGTTGGCCCTCATTTAACTCTTTCAGTTTTTTATGTGTATCAAATATGAATCATAGCTAGTCTTTAGATAACCTCCAGCTAGCCTTAACATAACCCCTTTTGTCTTCCTATGGCCTATATCCCTAGCTAGCTACCACTTAGGGGCTCCACCACATCAATGAATAAACACTCTTTTTTCAGTTTCACTAAAAAGCCACCGTCCGACCGTCTTATCGAAAGTTATGAGTATAGTTGTAGAGTTGGTAAAATCTGACCGACCCGAAAATCGACCTGAATCTTGACCTGTTTAAAACCCAACTAAAACTCAATCCGAAAAGGTTTGATCTGCTAATGACCGGATTTCGAAACGATCCGACTTGAGACCCAAGTTAGTGAGACAAAAGTTGTCAATCCGAAAATCTGGCCCGGATCTGGCTCCCCATAAACCCGAAATGAGCAAGCAACCTGATAGTGAACCGACCCGATAATAACCCGTACCCAAAGTGACCCAATGCAACCTAAACCTGACTCGACCCGATCCATTTGACAGGTCTAATTATGACAAAAATATTGTCTTTAAATCAGTATATTGTTCAATTCACTTGAGTTGAGTTCAACAATTCATAAGTCAAAAGGACACTCTATTATACAAGTGTTTGTGATATGTTTTTAGGAATATATAAACAAATTGTTTATTTTTCTTTATTTATTGGGAGAATTGTTGAGCAATTGAGTTTTGAAGATGACAAACTTATTTAATTATAAAGTGATGTTACTTAACTTGTGTGTTAGTGTTTCAGGAATTTATTTAAGCAAGAATTTGCTAGATAAAGATCAATAAAAAGACACAAGTTATTCTCATGTTCTCTAGGTTATTTATTTATTTCTTAGAGTTAATGTTAAAGCTATGCAATCATAATCATAATCATGAATCATAATATCTATATATTAGAGGCATTTTCTGACAGCATGAAGGCGTCCACCTAAGCGAGCCATTGTAATAAAATTTGAAAATAAATATAAAATAGAAATATATGTTTTGGTATAGAATCATATATATATATATATATATATATATATATAAGTTAGTCATATTGGTGTGAGGACGACACGTATGATGCCACGCAAGCACACAAAATTGTGTGAGGACGACACGTAAGATGCCACACAAGCGACCAAAATCGTGTGGTGATGATACGTATGCCGCCACCTAAGCCACTCATCCAAGTGTGTCAAACATTAATGTAAAATTAAATGACTTCATAAATACAAAACAATAGAATTATTATCATTTTATTCAAATTAAAAAATAAAATAACTTTTGTTACGCAATTTTAAAAATTATAATTTTTACATCATTGGATCAGGTTCGGAAAGTGCTTCGCAATAAGATACATATGTCCTATATTCTATAAAGTTGGGTCATTTTCGTGTGATGATGACACATGGGATGGCACATGGGAGGAATATGTTCGTGTGGAGATGACATATACGCGCCACATTGGCATAGCATTTTCACATAGTCTAACAAATCACGAAATGTCAAGCGATTAATACATCATCAATAAGTAACTTTATTATGAAATACTGTAGCATATTGTTTCAAACTGGAAAATATTTCGTGTGGCCACGACACGTGGGATGCCATGTAAGCGCCAAAAATCATGTGGGCATGACACCTAAGATGCCACGTAAGCGCCAAGTTCGTGTGGTGATGACACGTATGCCGCCACCTAAGCCACCATCCAAATGTGTCAAACATTAATTAATAATCATTATTTGACTTCATAAATACAACCTATTATATTTATTATCATATTATTAAGATTATAAAATAAAATAACTTTTGTTGCGCAACTTTAAAAATTATAATTCGTCTTTCATTGGATTAGGTTTGAAAAATAATTTAAAATGAGATACATATGTACTATTTCCTATAAAATTGGGTTCTTTTTGTGTGAGGACGCCACATAGGAGGGATATGTTTGGAAGATTACACATATGCGCCACAACGGTATACATATAAGCTTGCCATATAGCCTAATAAATTATCTAAATGTCACGCGTTTAATAGATCATCAATAATATAAATTAGTATATTGTTTCAAAATAGAAAATAAATAATTTAAGTTACGTAACTCAAAAAATTATAATCTTATTTCAATGAATTGGATTTAAAACATACTTCAAAATGATATATATATATATATATATATATATATATATATATATATATATATATATATATATATATATATATATATATATATATATATATATATATATATATATGTTCTATAAGTTTTCGTAGAAGTTAAGTGGATAAGACACGTAGGATAACCATATAAAGTTGAGTCAATTTCGTGTGGGCACGCCATGTAGGACGCCACCTTGGAGACCCGATTTCGTGTGGTGATAACGCCTAAACGCCACATAAGCGGACACATAAGCAAGTCATACAAGTGACATTAATAAATGCATCTTTATTCTTGACATTAATATAGTAATTAAATATAATATTCATAATTATTAGCCTAAAAATTACAAAATAAAATAACTTTGGCTACACAATTATAAAAAAATCTAAGTTTTACGTTATTGCATTGAAATTGAAAAATACTTCAAAATGAGATGTGTATGTCCTATATTTAAGCTTATAAAGTTTGACCTTTTCTAGGAAAAATCTCATATAGGTTAAGGATAAAATACGTAGAATAATCATAGTGGTAATACAAAAATTGAGTCCTAATTCAAGTGGTGATATAAAAGTGAGTCAATTTCATGTGGGCACGCCACGTGAGATGCCACATAAGCGCTCAACTTTTTGGGGGCATGACAAATGGAATGCCACGTAGAGGCCCAAATTCGTATGACCATGACGCCTAAGATGTCACATAAGCAAAGCATGTCTCCACAAAGCCAAACTTGCCACATAACTAACTTAATAACTCATCATCATCCAAGTGTCACCATTAATGTCTCACCATTAGTTGGCTTTATTACATAATTATTAGCATATTTTTATATTACAAAAAATAAAATTTATTTACGTAAGTTAAAGAATTATAAATCCTACTTCAATGGATTGGATTTGAATTTTCTTTAAAATGATATATATATATATATATATATATATATATATATATATATATATATATATATCCTATACAAGGTGAGTCCTTTCCGTGGGGTGATAACATGTAAACGCCACATAAATCATGTGAAAATGACACGTAGACACTACATGTGCACAACTTAGCCACATAACTTAAACAAATATCTTCCAAGTTCAATTCATGTGGGCATGACACGCGCAGGACGCCACGCAGAGGCCCAAATTCGTGCGACGATAACACCTAAACCGCCACATAAGCAAAGGTTGTTGCGACATAGCCTAACTACTCATTATCCGAGTGTCACCCATTAATGTGTTATCATTAGTTGGATTTTGTTACATATGTATATATTAGCATATTAGTTGGATATTTTAAAATATTTATATATTAGCATATTTTTATACTAAAAAATAAAATAATTTAGTTAGGTAAGTCAAATTTATAAATCTTAGTTCAATGGATTGAATGTAAAGAAGTTTCAAAATGAGATATATATGTCCTATATAAGTTGGGTTCTCTCCGTAAGCTGATAACATGTAGACGCCATATTAGAGGTAATGTTCGTGTGAAAATGATATGTTAGATGCTACATGTGCACAATTTTGCCACATGTAGCTTAACAAATATCATCTCCAAGTCCCACATGATTATCATCACTCGATTATATTATATGATTTATTTCTATATTATTTCAAACTAAAAAAATATATTTTTAGTTATGTAATTCTAAAAATTATAAATCTTACTTCACTAAATTGATTTTTCTTTTTCGTTATGCAAATTTGAAATAGAAATCAAATCATTTCATAAATTAATCTTTTTTTTTACATTCATTCTATTTTAGATATACATCGATTTAAATGGACATTTCATACCAAAAAAATTTAAAATAGTCAAATGTAAAATTAGTTGTGCAGTACAAAAGAGGCATGAGGTATCACCTAAAAAGTATCTTTATTTTCGAGAGATATTAAAGAGTCCGTGCGAAGCACGGACATAAAACTAGTATATACTAAAGTTGTACTTTCCTAAATCCTTAAAGAGTACACTATTAATTAGAGGTTTTAGAATATATACTAAAGTTGTACTTTCCTAAATTATGAAAGAGTAGACTATTAGATTTTAAAAAGCATATAACTTTAGTTTCACAGCTTAAAAAATTATATTTCTTACACAATTGGAACGAGCACGAAATATCCTTTAAAATGAGACTCATTTGTAGTATGTTCTATTGATTTACAACATTAGATGCGTCCACCTAAAAAAGGTAATCAGTAATTAGCTTGACAAACTGACACAACTAAAGAGTTGCATGTAAAAATAAGAGAAAAGAAATGTATATTAGTTATAAAAATTTAAAAAGCAATCTCAAGGTAAAATATAATAAAAAGAGTATGTGTAGAATAAAGAAATAAACGATGAATCTAAAATGATTCTAGGTCCAATCTTTAATAGGAAAATTTTCCATATCATGTATAATTTTATAACTTTACGTAATATACTGATCCCCCATGTTATTTTAGGGTTCCAATTTATGTTCCATTCAACTTTATAATTATTAATTAATGTACTCCCTCCGGAGTATGGGCCACAAATGCGTTCTTCAAGTCAGTATTTTGACCGCATATAATAACTTTGAAAAAACAAGCAAGCATTGAAATATGTTTTGCATTCTAAGGTTTACGTCTAAAACTTCTTTATTTTTTGAAAAGTAGCTATGTATACACTAGACATTTAAAAAGATTTTACCATAAAAGAAGGATCATATCTTTGGAATGTTAGTTGTACACTTATATCAACATAAGAGTATTGGCGTACCAACATCAAGCATAGAAAGACTTTGAAACTATTACCTCTTGGATCATGTAACATGTGGGATGAGTTAATTAATAGTTGATTGAAATTGATGATAAGAGTTTAAATTATATACTAGATTTCATGCCCATGCGATGCACGGGTTCTTGTTTATCATACACACTCTGTTATTAGAAGAAATATGATAAATTTTTTTAATTATATCAATATATAAAGTTGAATAATAGGAGTATCAAAGAACAATAATAATCTTTTTATAAAAAAAAAAACATATTTAACAAAGAAATTATGTTTTTAGTGAATTTATAATTTTGTTTAGGATAATATATATAATAATTATGTTACTTATTTCTTAATAAAATAAAATAAAATAATTTTTAGTTTCTTTTTAATCACCCATGCATTTATGGCTATTTATTACTTATTCAATGCTTGGTGAGAACTCAATTTTACATATATACTAGATTTCGTGCCCGTGCGATGCACGAGTTCTTGTTTATCATCCTCCGTTTTTAGAATCAATATAATAACTTTTTTTAAATATATCGATGTATAAAGTTTAATAATAGGAGTAATAATGAACAATAATAATTTTTTTATCAACCAAAAAAACACATTTAACAAAGAAATTTCATTTTTAATGAATATATAATGTTTTTATAAGATAATAAATACAATAAATATGTTAATTATTTTTATTAAAATAAAATCAAACTATTTTTAATTTCTCTATAATCACCAATACATTTATTACTATTTATTACCTATTGAATGTCATCTTGGTGAGAACTCAATTATACATATATATATTGATTGATTGAAGATGCCCTATAAAGTCACAGTAATCTTATTATATGGCATCATGATATTAAATGGATAATATAAATATTTATCCATATACTACTAATAGTTATTCATAAGTGACAATTACACTTTGATTTTTCAATGACATTAATAATCACGTTATATTAGTTTTATTATATAGTCACAGTCCGTGCAACGCACTGGCATACTCACGGGCATCCACCTAGTTATATAAATGTGGAACTTATATTTGTTAGGCAACAAATTATTAAACGTATAAAAAGGTCTTCGTGTTAAAGAACGGCCCTTGAAACTTCTGTGTTCAATGGAACGTCACCTACAACACTATATTCACACGTTCAATCGTCTGAGTTGAATTTAAGATCAGTATCTTAAATTTAACTTCTTATTATTTATATCCTTTTTTTATTGTGCCAAAGATATTATTTGCAAAGAGATTTTTCTGAAATCTATTTATTCTTATATTTGGCTACATGATTTTTAACTAGGAAAAAAAAATACTTTCTATAAAGATCTTTATTTTATTTTCTTCATAAAAACTGATTTCGATATATTTGCTTTATATGATAAATTATGAAAATCTTATTTATCAAGTAAAGGAAAAAAAGATTTGGTTTCCTAATTGTAAATAGGGTTCCTAGTTGCTTTTTACTTCTTGGTTGTCGTATAAAAAGAAGGATGAACCGAAAATCTGTTTTGAGCCTCTTCGTCGAATTGAATGTGTTATTATCTTTGAGAGAGTCTAATTAACAAACGTTTCCACATAACGCAGAACGTTGCCTAATAGCTATATATAAGTTTCTATGCGTTTATTCATTGCAAAGCTATAGGTTTTATATTATACATTTTCACTTATTGAAGTTCATCAAGGTAACATTATTGTTCCATTGATTAGGACAACTAGTGTTAATTGTTAAGAGATTGGCTTGGGTGAGTGCCTAAGTGCGTTTGGCTTCGACGAGTGTTCGAGTGCGTAGGTTGAGATAGAGTTAACTCGATCGAGTTGTACTATTCTCTTAATAAAAGAAGTAGTCTTTAAAGTTCTTCGGGCCGTGTTTTTTATCCTTTGTGAGTTACAAAGGATTTTCCACGTAAATTGTGAGTGTTTTAGTTCTAGTTTTTTTACACTTGTTTTAAATTCCGCAAACCTAAAGTAACACAATTCACCCCCTTTACCTTGTGCTACTAACAAGAATTACAAAATATTTGAATTTGTAAGGTAGCTAGTTATCAACGAATTTTCCATAAATTACTATAATAAGTTGATTATTGAAGTCTATTTAATACATTTTCCAAGATCTTATAACTTTTGAAAGGCATCAAAATACGTACTTTTATTTAGGATTTTGATAAAGCAATTATTTAACTTCCTTCAAAGTCTTAACAACTACGACTCTATTTGATTCACCTTAATTTACTTAAATTTAATTTACTTCAGACCAGTCTAGTCCAGTTCAGTTCAGTTAATGTGTAACTTTATCACTCGTATAACTTCTTATTCTGAAATAATTTCGTGATCATAACTATGTCACCGGAAATATCTCAAATCATACTTTCAAATGAGTCTAATAATGATTATGTTTGGACGAATTTTAAATGGTAACGGTCAAGTTTAAAAAATCAATTAAGTTCATCAGTTCAATTCATCTCTTTTCAGTTCAGTTCAAATAAGTTTTATGCAGGTGAATCAAATGGAGCCTACGTATTGGGCTTTAATTTATGATGTATATAATTGAGGGTTATTGTAGTCTTGTTGTTTATTGGTTTGATACTTTGATTAAATCTTATGCTATAAACTACTCTATTATTATATCCTATCTGGAAATGAAATACAAAAAAAGAAAACAAAGTAAACCAGGTCTATCAAAATGAACAAACATATAACTGAAGTAGTTTATCTTCTGGTCAAGAAACCTGTAATTATACTAATAATAATAAATTCCCCATTAGTTAGATGACAAGCAAGTAGGATACTTTTACAACAAAGCTAAATTAATCCCACCCTTTTGTTAGTCTTAAAGTATGCCTATAAATTCTCTAACTATAGGCACAATTATGAATAATTTATCCCTATAAAAATAGAAAATTAGAAACATATTATGTCATCACTTGGTCATCACATTAATAAAGAGTGAAAATACGTATCGAGAGAGAGAGGTAGATAAATACATATCAAAAAAATGGGTTTGATGATGAACAAATATGCCGTTGCAATAATGATGATGATGGCCATGATTATGATGATGAACAAATATGCAGTTGCAACTCAAGCGGACGATTATGTATGGATGGGTGCATGCATACCTGCTTGCATGGCGCAATGTAGAGGATTAAGCTGGTCCACTGACGAATTGTGTCAAGAGAATTGTTCCAATGCATGCATAAACCAAAGTTATAATACGAATTTTGGAAAGTTTTGGGCCGATAAACAAGCGAAATTTCACAAGACTGGGAAATTGGAATGAATGTATATAAGCTTGATAATAACATCACGTAAATTATTTATCTCTCGAGTACTATTTTATGATTGAGACCACTTCTATAATCAAGTATGACATCATACTTATTTCAGACGTCTCACGATAAGGTTGCCTAATACGAGTTTATTATGTGTTCTACATAATGAGTGTCTACTAGAATAAATAAGGAAAATGGTCTTAAGACTATATGTTATAAATTTTATTAATTTATTTATGATCTATGACTTATATTGATGTATTGTATTAATTTTTGTGCTTGTGCTTGTTACTAAGAATTAATAGTTTTTGTTAATTGCAAATGTAAAGTTTTTTAGTAAATTGCAAATCTAATAATTTTTTACTTTTTGTTAATCCTAATAGTGCAATTGTTTTTTTTTTACTATGTTTATAAATTCACTGATATTGATATGTACCCATGCCAATATGCCATGTTCAAATTTATGCTATAGAAAGACAATCGGCTATTAACAATTGATTGTCGAACATGACCCAAAAGTTCATGAGAATGATAGAGTGGCCTTCAAACTTTTTTCAAGAGAAATTCATTATGAACTTCCAAACAACAATTTTTGAGGCCCCTATTCCTAATATGATGAGTGTACTCTTCGAGGATCTAGTAGGATTTACGAAGCCTAGAATGATCATTAGCTAGTTTTATTTATTATTTTTTATTTTTCTTTGAACTTTATGCCTTTCATGTTAAAAAAAAAAAAAAATAACAATTTTTGCGCATTTTAGTTGGAGATAACATAATTAGGGATTTGAGGATGATGATGTGTTTTGAAAGGGTAATTAAATTTGTTGTTTTTGATATTGTTTCACGGAAGTCGATAAGATTTTACTTCACAATAATTTCTTCACAATTTTTTCTTTTTGTAAAACAGTCTTAAATTCGAAGTAAATATGTTGGAGCAAATTAAATTTTCGTCTCCAATTTTAGTTTAGATCATAAATAATACATCAATTTTCAACAAAAAAACAAAATTGGCCATCAAAAATTTAAAATAGCTTGTGACCTTTGAAATCTAGTAAGAGGCATGAGCTTCCGTTGCATTTGTTTATTTTTATATGGTGCAAAATTTATACTTATCCCAATCGATATCAGCATATGTAGACAGCATTTTATTGACATTACTACATTCAATAATCCCTTCGAGCTGCTTGCTAGAATGCTTGTTGTTAGAGTCAAAGTCTCAAAGATATACGGGTCCTACTGCAGAATGTTGCATGGCAATAAATGCAAGGATGTAACCTAATTAACAATGAACAAAGTAGTTATTCCTACCGTGTGGGTCTTTCGGAAATAGTCTCTCTTTTAGGCGAGTAATTAGTGATAAATTGTGTATATTTGAACTTCTCTAGACATTGTTCTAAGCGGGATACTTATAGGTTGTTATTGTTGTTGGTAACTCAATGACATACTTTATTTTTCTCAAACAGTACTATTCAGTCCAATTAAGTTTAGCTCAATTCATTTCAATTAAGTTCAGTGGTATTTAGTTCTGTCTAGTTCATTGGTGTTCAGTTTAATTCTCTCACACCAGTACATTGACCTGAATTGATCGAACACCATTGAGTTGAATTGAATTACACTGATTCGTACTCCTATTAAATAGTATTATATTTGTGAGAAAAAACGTATATTATTGAGCTAAAGTGAACATCATTAAATTAAACCAAATCGATTATTAAATAAGTAGAAAAATAATCACAAAAATGGTGAGTTTTTTTTTTCTTTCACATTTTTCATTAAAAATATACTTGAAAAGAAGAAAAATGAGGAAGAGGTTGTAAACAATGTGGGCCAAATGAGGCCGACAAGCGTGGGGTTGTATTGTCAAATCAAGAAGCTTATTGGCCCAGGCCCTACTCCTCCAGCTTCCCTTTTCCACATATTGCTCTTATTTGTCCCACCCTTACATTTACTTCCAATCTCAGCATTTTTGTTTTTTTTTTTTTTGGGTTCACGACCAAGGGTATCCACCGTCGACCACAGTGACTATCCCCCGCGCTGGCTTGTAGGCACCTCAAAGGGTGAGACAGCTGGCCAAGGAATTTAAAGCTGCTCCATGCCCAATGCGAGATTCGAACCCTCAACCTTGATTAAGGACATCATTTGGCAAACTATAAGTACAGAGTACTACTAGTATATCCGGACCTTGCTACCGAAACACATGGTGTACAACATCACTTTTTTAGCCAATTAAAAATTGACATGTAAGAGAGTGGGAGTAAGGGTCCACATACTCTTTTTGAAATCAGGAGGTAGTTTGGTAATTTTGGGGGGTAGTTTGGTAATTTTGTATAAGTCAAAAGAGAGAGATAGACACACGGGAAATTTGGTGTATTATACACCAAATGTATGGGTATCATTTCCCAGTATATCCTTCTAGCAAAAGAATAGGAAAAGCCGTTATTTCCATATAAAAATGTTGTTATTTTGTTTTCTCAAATGTACTAAACACTTCTTTTTTTTTAGTGGGAGTGTTTTCTTTTTCACTAATCTGGATAACCTAAATAGATAAACACTAAAGAACACGACTTTTAGTGATAATAACTATGAGATCTTAGTAGTGTGTGCGTATGCACATGTGTTAAATGTGATAGGTTGGCAGTAAGACGACTTAGAATGATATCAATATCATCAACATATAACTAGCATTAATGCTTCAACTAGTTTGATTTACATATGAAATGGTGTTGCATAACTCTTGAAATCTACATACATAAACATGTTTGATAAGTTGATAACATTTAATTAATTGTTAAAGTGTGATTTTTAAGGTTGAATTGAACTGAGTTTAACATCACTAAACTGAAATAATGTATGTTTCTAAATTAAATACCACTAAATTAAACTAATAAAATAGAACTGTACAGAAGTAAACATATAAACTCTATCTAACACACTCTTAGCGATAACTATGAAAAGATGGAATTCAAATGTTTAACCACAACAACAAAGGATCACTACAAAAAGTGGGACTTGATGATGGTAGATATGTGCCTCTTTTGACATCAAAATAAATGAAGATAATAAACTAGCGAATTAGAAATTGAAAATACCCCTCTAAAATGAAGAAAAAGAAAAAGAAGTGATTGGGCTGTCACATTAAACCTTGTTCATGGGCCTATGTTAGGCCATATATAGCATATAGTACTAGATAGTACAAACTTGAGTAACAAATGGAGAGTTAACTCAGTGCATCTGCTTCTGAGCTATGTCTTTCGTCGCTAAGATTGTCGGTCGCAAAGGTACATACTATCTCCCTCCCTCTTATCTTGCAGAAATAGTCGACTAATACTCTTCATGTGTGGCATATTTTGTTTGGATTTTTTTTTTGCATGAAATGGGAAATGTGGTAAGGAAATTAAAGATGATTACTTGAATCTTTCATTTTTATAGTATTAGTGCTGGATTTTAACAAATGGGGAAAAGCAAGAGAATTTACTTGAACAATTTTTGTCTTCAACAGTAATTTTTGCTCTCTGATTTTCATTTTTGATGTTCATTGCTTCACCCCTAGAAGAAAGTTCTTGTTTAGGACTGTTCATCATGAGATTTTTTTAGGAATGTTTCAGGTGATATAGTGCTTTAATAATTGTTGTTCAGTAAACATTTGTATGGTACACAACAGCTCCCCTTCTTGTATGGGAGCTTTGTGAAGAAATTTTAGGCTTGTTCTGGAACTTTGGCAAAAATAAGCAACAGTTAAGATGATTGGTTATGCCCCCAAGAGACAAAATAAATACAATAATTTGGGAAGGGAGGGGGGTTAATTATGATTATGGAATTTGCATACTCCTATTGTGTGGAAGCATACATTCATTCGAAAATCAAGGCAGTGTTTATTTAGTGGTAATGCAATGCAATCATTTTAGTGAGTAGAGGAGGGAGATGAGAGAGATGAGAAAAGTGTAATTGATTACCCTATCAAATGTAATCATCTTTCGGCTAAAGGTGAGCAATTGTGTTTACATTGGATGATGTAATCAATCCCTCTCTTTCCATCTCTATGCTCCCTCTCATTTCTTTTCCACCCCACCTTTACATTATAAAGTGGTGCATTACATTGTAATCGCCATTACTCTTAAGTGAACGAGCCCTAAGTGTAAGAAATGGTACGGGTATGATGCACGCGAGAAGGGGGTTGGGGAATAGAGAGGGTATACTGTATTGTGCTGTGTGCAGCTTAATGTAGATCGGTTTTCTGGCGTGGACATGCGCCGAGAGTGAACACTTGCAGGTTCAGTCTATGTGGAAGAGCTAACTGGGTGATAGGCAAAGATCACCATAATGTCTCAATTCCTATGTTGGGTGAGAAGACAAGAATGTCTGTACTCCCATCCAGACAAAAACATTGTCTTTAATTCCCTTGGCCAATATTGTTTGGAGGGCTGCAGGTAACAAGATAGTAGCGGCAAATATTTTGATTGATAGGGCTATCTGGCTATGTCTTCTCTCTCTATCTGTAGAATATATCACCCATTTTCCGTCGCTCTCGTTTTCTTCTTTCGGGGCAATTAGAATGTGTGTTTATTCTAAGTAGCATATGTTGTTGAATTGATAAAGAGGAATGTGATTGATTGTTGACGGTTAGTTTTAGACTTCAGCCTCTACTGTGGTACGACTGGGTTATAATGTGTTCGTTTTATGTGTTCTGTTCTACAGTTCAAGGTAATATTATGCACTTATTTCTTCCTTAAATTAATTGAACACGAGTAATCATGATTTAGGAGAAATGGAGAATTCTATTGGTTTCATACACAACTTAGGTAATACATGAGCCTAGATGGTACCCATGCAAGATTCACTCATTAGTAGGAGTAAATCTTGTGTAGTCACCGGATTGGGACTTTCGTTGAACGTCAGACTCCAATACAAGAATTGTATGTGATCGTATAGTAACTGCACTTACCTGCTGAACGGCTGAACCTACTGTAACAGGTTGAACGTCAAGCTCCACTTGCTGGTGTTAGCTTTTTAGCTAGGGTGGGACTTGGGAGGGAGATTTGCCTACCTTAAACCTCTTTACAAACGTCCCAGTTGATGCCGTAGTTACTTCTGACATTCTCAAGGATGCTACTAAAGCTATTGCCAAGACCATTGTCGGCAAACCTGAATGTGTAATCCCTTTGTTCTCTCCTTCGGGGGTGTTTAACTGTTTTTACATTACAAAATGCATATTCACCTGAACCAATTACACTTTGAAGTCTTAGTTTGCTCATTTCAATTTGGTGGTGCAGTATGTGGCGGTGTTAATAAATGCAGGAGTTCCAATTGCATTCGTGGGCACCGAAGAACCAGCAGCATATGCAGAATTGATCTCCATTGGGGGGCTTGACCCCAGTGTTAATGGAAACTAAGTTCAATCTTTGCGGAAATTCTTCAAACTAAGCTTTCTATTGACAGCTCCAGAATCTACATCAAGTTCTCTGATGTTGAGGTTATATGCTCCTTCTCTTTTATGTTCTTACGCTCTCTGTATCTCTGTCAGCCTTCAGTTCTTGCTGCTGGTCTAGAATATTTTGTTGGATTTCCACCTTGCTTGAATGACTTCAATCCGGGTTTGGTTTTGTTCCCCAAAGTCTGGGCCAATGCTTGTTGGTGGTGTCATATTTAATGCCTTGTTTATTCATCATTATATCTTTCACACTTCACAGTCGTAGCTTTCTTTTCATGTGATATTATCATAGATAGAGCAGCTTCATAGTCTTTATCTGGCACTATTACTATGTTTCTTGAAGGCGATAGCTTTTCACATTCTCAACACAAGCGCCAAATTAACTGTAATAAAACTAAAATGCTCCGTCTGCAAGTGTTTACAAACGAATCTATACAGTAATTTGCTTGGGGACATTAATAGGTACAACAAAGTGGAATTCAACTCATTAGGTCGATGTTTACAGCACTCAAGTTATCGAACAATAACTCTTGTGGGATTTCAAATGCATGCATTTCATAATGCTTGATATACTTGGTGCTTCTGTCATGAGTCCAATACACAATATACCTTTGTTTTGTACTGTTGTTTGTTTTTGATCTCTTGATTGCTTTGTCCTTAGTCAATACAACTACATTATGTTGCCCATAAGTAGGTTGGTTTGACATTTGAACATGGAAATACATGAGAAACACTAAGAGCTGAGTAGATCTCACCAACATGATTTTTGGAAAATCGCCTTTGACCACACCTCTTCTCTGGTGTGTATGGTGTCATGTCAATGATGGAAGGACAGAAGGACATGAGAAATAGTAGTAACATGACATAAACACAACAAATAACATTTGAAATCTGATCCATATCCACCCCACCTTTGCCCATTGCCCTTGGTTCAGCTTAGCTGACAATGGAGTATCGCCAAGCTAAGGACAATGTTGAGAGTATTCTAGACACACGAATGTGTTTAACAAAAAATGCCATGGGTGAAACCAATACCACCGGTTCCAAACCAATTCCAGTTCCGATACTGTTGGTACCCGGAATTTCTGCTCACCCCTAGTTTCACCCTTGCATCCACTTTTAGCCCCCCACCCGTATTGTCTGCTTTAATCTTCCTTTCTCTGTAATGATATGTTCAACCTGTTGATAAATTGATTGAGCAATTGCCTCAGCTTGTCATTTTAGATAAGAATAGGCTCAACCATTATTAAGTACCTTTTTTCTCAAGTTTACTGGGTTTGATGCTGTCACATAGTTGCTAAGTGCTGAGATTGAGTGTATTCCCCTTTTATTTTGTTGCAGGCCTCGTTTGTTGGATACAATGGCACCACATTTTGAGTTTCGTATAATTGATTGGCAGATTCACAGAGCCTCACTTTCTCAAGAGTTGCACTTTTTCTGGGTTTTTTCTTTCCTCTTTTTTTTTCGTTTTTTTTTTGGAAAAATTTCACTTAGGTGCTCTGAGGTTTTGAGTATTATTTTTTAGGTGTTCTGAGGTTTGAATAATTTCACTTGGGTGACACTACGTTTTGCGAAAAATTTCATATAGGTGACACTAGATAACGGTGTTAACTATCCGTTAAATTATAGATCTAATTGTAGTAATTAATGTTAGTAAACTAACCTATTATTTTTTCTTTTCTTTCTTAACGTAACTAACCAGCCAATTCCTGTAACTCAATTCCCCTCAAAATCATTTGACCCCACGTCACCCATAATTTCACACAAAATATCTCACTTTTGGAACCTTTCTTTTCTTTTGCAATTCATTTCATTCAAAATAGTGAGGAGCATGTCTTTTTCTTGCCACTTTTCTAAATTTTTTTGGATGTGTTTTCTCACAATTTCTGGGTGAAGTAAGCATATTAACTTCTGGTGTTTTTTTTGGATGTTTTGGGGTTTTTAAGATTTTTTTTTTCGGAAATCTGGTTTTTCGTAAATCAATCGTTACAAAAAAAAAAAAATCAATTCATAGTTTAGCACGTTAATCAATGTTAATCGGAATCATCAAAGATAATCACCCTTCGCACTTCATCAAAAGTTAACGGAAAGTTAACAGAAGTTAGCCTCCATCATCACTTGTCCCCTATGTGAAATTATTTACCAAACCTCATGTCACCTAAGTGAAATTATTCAAATCTTAAAACACCTAAAAAATAATAAGCAAAACCTCAGAGCATCTAAATGAAAATTTTCCTTTTTTTTTTTTTTTTTGCAATTTTTTTTCCCAAATTGTTATGTAATGCTAAACTGCTTTTTGAATATATGTACAAGTCTCATCTTTTCCATGCATTATTTGTCAATCTCCACTCTCCACTCTCCACTCTCCACTCTCCACTCTCCACTCTCCACTCTCCACATCAAGTTATGAAACACCATGAAATTGTGTTCATAGCAGGATGTACTAGAAGCAAGCCGAAGCTCACCTAGCTCAAAACTGCAGTTTTGAAAGATGTAAATATGTACCATAGCTCAACTTCAAGCTCATTTTGAGATTACGGGAACGTTGTTGGCTTGATGGTCTACACTCGAATTCTTTTACTTTCTGTTCACTAACAAATCAATTCAATGTTATACATTTTGTTCATACTACCGCAGTCTTTAGACCAATATACAGATTATCATGAACAAAATAAGTTGGAAGATGAAAGAAGCTACTTTGCATTACTGAAGATCTGTTTGTGCCAGTTCTTCCCTCTCCCCTCACGCTTCAACCTGTTGCCGCACCTGTTGGGACAAGTGGTAGGACCAGCGGGGAATGAAAAATCCTGGAGAGACCAGGTTCCCCCTGTATATGGGAGTCGTATATTCTCTGATTGCACGGAACCTGTATCAATAAGCTGTTTACAGTGCATACCGTTTTTCAGAGGATTGCCCAGAATTTCTTTCTACAGATTAGCACTGATTCCATCTTTCTCTGTTTGTTTTCGAGCTGATACGAGCTCACATCCCAAAGGAATTTCGGTGCCAGATCCTTAATTCTTGATATGACCGATTCTTCATCCCTGATAATTACAAAACCCTGCACATGAACACTTTCATTAAATTCCAATTGGTAGAAGTGAAAGACTGACAAACAATTTAGAAGAGATGTCAATTCTTTCTTCTCTAATTTCAGATTAATCAACATAGACAAGAAACTTGTAAACAAGGACGTGCCTGCCTGGCTGCCTATCCCCTAACTGTAATATGCGTCGCTAAAACATCAGTGGAATCTTTAGATTTAAATAATTAAATGCCTTAAGTTCACTTCAAGATAATTTCTTATTGCTCTCATGTCTCATCCAACCCTTGGGCAGATCGAGGCTGAAACTATGTAGTTTGAAAGCTAGTCCACATGAATCTGCTAATAGCCTCAAGAGGTTTCTAAACATGGTCGCGAATATTACAAGCACCTAATACTGTTTGCTTATTCTTCTGGGAATCAGGCTTTTAAGAAGCTCAGAGAAACGTTTCAGTTTTCATGAAAGACAGAAAGATAAGAAGCATAGAGAAAAATACCTGAGGTCTCAGCATACGATCCATCTCTAACATGATATCCTCCAATAGACAATAAGTGCCATGACCTTTGTAATGCGAGAGAAGATAACTTGCATGCAAAAGATCATAGGAGCGTGGATATGTGGAGCAAGGCTCACACCTGCATGGAAGGAATTCAGAATATTTGGCAAACACTGTATAAAAACACAGATCATGGAAAAAAACTAGTAGCTCAAGCATAGTGGCTTACCAGTCATGGAAAGCACCAATCAACCCTCGGTTATAAATAGCTGATAGTGTATTATCCATGCTTGGAGATACCACATTCATTACCCAAACAGGATATGTGTTTAAAGCTGCACCAAATCCACCCCATAGAGCATTCATGTCCATGACATTCCGTATGTCCGTCTTGCTAGCATTCATCAGTGTCCAGTACTGCTGAACTTGATGCTGCCAGAAGAGAGTGTCTGCAGCAAACCGCTCTCGACTGATACCTATTAGAGTCATGTAAAATTATCATTGTATCAAACAGATAATGATATCAATGAATTTATTTGGATAAGGAGAAAGTTTATGTCAATGCAGAAGCCAGTTTACAGCAACAGAGAGGATAAGGAATCCTCTACAGTAAACTTTTACAATATATACCAATTCCGTTGAATCTCAGTAATAGTATAATCCCAAAAAAGGCCCTGCAGCTTTAGCCCACGAAGAAGCTAAGTAGGTGACCTTCTCCCAACGTATCGAAGTAGAAACTGACACCCCATTGAATAGCCAGGCATTCCTCTCAAACAAAATACACCATAAGAATTGAGATGCAAAATGTACATTACGCCACCACAACTTCCTCTCCTAGAATCCCCAAACCATATATGCAAGAAAGCCGCCACACTAGAAGGCCAAACCCACAGCTCACCAAACAACATATTCCAAAAACTACGAGCCACAGCACATTCGCTAAAAAGATGTAACAACGTCTCAGTACTAGCCCGGCAAAGAAAAAAGATGTCTGACTGCAAAACCGTCCCTGGCTTCGTTTGTATTGACACTATGCAGCACCAAAGTCCACACAAAAGCCCTTACCTTCAGAGGCACTTTCGCTTTCCGAGATAAAGATGTAATATTAAAATTAGCTGTTTCTGATTTCCACAAAAACGAAAGCATCTGCTTCTAGTAACTTACACAAACAGAAGATTTACAAAAACAAAAACAAAAAAAGAAGAGGAAGAAGAGTAAATAAATTTCCTTCGTTCCCACAACAATGTATTATTTGTTTCCTTTCACAACCTTTGTTTTTTTTTTCTTTTTTCCTTTTTCTTTTCTTTATTTTCTTTTCTTTTTTGATATGGCAGAAAGCTGGCCCATAGGCCATAACATCATAGGAGAGGGGGAAGGCTCATAAGCCCACAACACACAAACACCACCGTCAATCCTAGAATTAAGGGCAATGAGTTTTGAACCCACAACTTTGAAGTTCGAGGTGTGGGTGCTCCACCATTGAGCTCCCAACTTATGGTCTCACAAGCCATAGTTTCACCCCTTACAGTAACATTTCACACTTTTAACTTTCTATTACTTTCTTTTCACGGCTCTTGTTTGGATTTCGTGCCAATCAGAATTGAATTGTTATGGGAAAGAGTAGATAATCACCATCCATCTATTCTACTCAAGTAAGCCGCTGAACAAAGACCATGACTAGATTCAAACATGAGCACTAAAAATCCCAATTATGAGTTTCGAGTGTTTTGTACGGACATTCAGAGATCCGCCATCTAGATACAGGGTCTGTACATTGTCCTGTCTGTGTCAAAATTTGATAATGTACTGAGTTCAGTGCCCTTTTTAACAGAAATATATAATATACGTATTCAGCGGTTCCTAGAACATGACCCTTCTTAGCTGTACGAAAGTTGATCAAGACACTATGTATAACTGATCAACCATTACCAATTTAACATATCGACTTGCAAACGCAAGGTTCCGTTTTCCATGTAAATATTCATTTCACCATAAAATTGGAGCAATGACCACACACCAGAAAAGAAAAAATAAAGGGTACAAAATATGGACTGAAAATATGAAAAAGAAATAAATGATGGAATAATGACACACCTATTCTGCTGAGACTCTCAGAATACACTGAAAGACGCTCTGGCCTTGGAGGTAGTTTAGCAGAATTTGGTTGTTCTCTGCTCAATGTTACGCAATTTTTCAGGGGTGTATTCCATGATGGCCTAGGCTCATTGACCACATCACAAATTTGTATCAGGTTCTGCTCTGCATTCTTTCGGACACATGATTGATCTCCCAGTTTAATCCAGATTGCCGTTTGAACCTTCTTCGCTATGAGTTTCCAGCACATTGCTGTTGTCAAGTTCACCAACTTATCCCATATGACAGGGAAATCTTTATCTTTTCTATAAGCAGGTGGAGCAGAGTACACAAAGTACCCATTAGGTCGCAAAAGGCGATCTAATTCTCTCAGCAGGATGCCATCTACATATTAACATGAATAAGATAAATTTCAAACAAAGTCAGGGAAATGATCTGGTTTAACAGGATGGGTCAACTGGGGGTATAACTAAAACAAAGAAACTGAACAATTATTACTACTCTCACAGGATGTAACAAAAACACGTCGGACGTCTAACTACCAGGGCAACAGAGGCAAACTAAAATACAGAAAATGAGGGAATGAAACGAAAGAACCAAAATGACCCTGCTACTATGATACTAACATGAAGCATGAGCTGTTACTTTAATGTGTGAGACAGGCCAGGGTTAAATTAATGGAGTAGTAGGATGCTAACTTGCTGAGTAGACAGCCAAAGAAATTAAGGAACATCAGTCATTAAGAGTTCCCTCACCACTATCGTTAATTTATGTCCTAGCCATCTATATGTACAGCAATGAGTATCGCCTTATACAACTCCAACAACAAAGCAACAAGTAAATACTAACCATTTTCATGCCAATCAACACGACATCTTGAACAATGTACCATGTCGAAGGAACTTGTGGGATAAGGAAGCTGTTTTGTGGATATAGCAGAAATCATAGCCCCAATTCCACGTTCTAAAGCAAATTGAATCTGGTTTTCATGCCCATCTTTGGGTGCAAATGACATTGTCTGTACATCCAAAGGAAGTAGAAATGCTGCAAAACTAGCAACACCACAACCAACATCCAGCACCTGAAACACCCCTGCAGAACGGAGATCACCTGTCTCGTTAGTGGTCATATTTCCTAACCTGCAATCAGAATTAAGCCAGAAGATCAATTCTCGGCACGAAAATGTGAAAGACCTAGGAACCATTACAAAATCACCATTCAAAACTTTGACAGCTGTATTGTATCAGAGGGACAAGGCAATGAACGGTTTTGACAATAAAGCGAGGACATGCTATGATGCATGGCTTGGGTTATTCCAAGCTCTATGGAGATGACAGTGAAACGCATGACAATAAGAACTAGCTCACACTATAGGACTAAAGAGCACGTAAACTACATCTCACTTAAAACCCAAATAAGAAACTAAAGTGATATAAAGTCAAATCAATCAGATTTGACACTTAAATGTAACAATAAAATATTGGATTCTCACAGCAATCATAAAGCACAAGCTGAGGGCATGATGGCCTGCCAAACTACAACATTCTTTGACTCTAGAGAGCCATTATATAAACGTCAAAGATGTCTACCTCTGAATGTACTCAGGAGCTCCATGCTTGAAATGGGTGCCGCCACCAGGAAACCACCAAAGTTGGTCCTTCTCATGTACCCAATTTTGACCTCCTTTCACTTCCGCAAGGTGAGTATGATTGACATTACTTCGCCAAACAAAATCCCTGCTAGTTGGCCATCTTATTGGTATTTTATAATCCTTTGGAGGTGGTACCAAACAAAATAAGCGCTTTTCAGGAGGGGGGCAGTGCCTCTCCAGTTCTTCCTTCCTTGAAAGATCTAGAGTCGGGAGCAACTCTTTCACATAGGAAGGATCATGGCAAGGAATATATTCATTGTACTTGATTGGGCATACATTCATTCCCGAATGAGGAATTAACGGTGTTGTCCGATAAGTTAGAGCAACTCTGTTCGTAAACTTATAGGAACCTGCATGTAATTTGGAAGTGTCAGAGGCACAATTCCAGAGCCATGTAACACAAACACAGATCATAATGTTTTTGATACAGTATTAGTTCATTGGTATCTGGAAATTGACAATCCCTATGAAGAGGTCTTCAAACAATAACCCTGGTGATGCTCCTGGTGGCTCAATTAACAAAGTACATCCTCGATAAAACTTCAATGGAGGTTCTTACAGGCAGTAGATGCTAGGGTTAATGTAGGAGATATGGGTACAATCTCCAGGAGACTGGAGATGTGGGGTTCCTTTTGCATCAAACAGACTTGATGTTGATGCTGAGATGGATGGTGAATAGGATTCTACATCGTTGATGTAGCCCATTGTGCTAAAAAAGCAAAAGGAAAAGGAAAAATTAATGGCAAACCTATGATTAATCAACTCTCTTAAGTGTGCTACTAAGCCAACTTTTGATATATTTATGACTGTTTGTTTGGGTTCCAAGACTTCCAACCAAGCTGAAGCACAACCTGCAATTATCTAAACCTATGATTGCTTAACTCTCTTCAGTGTTCTACTGCAAATAAACGAACTTTTGAAACATTTATGATTGGTCATTTGTTTATATGGATTTCAATCAAGCTGAAGAACAACCTGCTTACTAACAAGCCCTTCATAAATCAACCAACTGAAGCATGTTTGGCTACCTCACAATGGAAAGGAAACAATTCATAAATCATGAATTACATGGCTTGTTTTGTTTAAGATAACATATTATGGGGAATGGTAAGATAATGAAGCTTGCATATTTTTTTCACTACCACTTATACCCACATTTTCAATGATCATGAGAACATTAGAACAGTTTAACTTCTTAACCACGAGCCACTTATGATGAGAAGATTCAATTGGTAATGCTCCTTGATTTGAGTATAACTTTGCTTAACATACTCACAATTTGCTGCCTTGTACCAATCTGGAAGCACTAGTTGCTAATCACTACTAGAACATTGCTAGCCCCATGATTTGTAAAATGGGCATGTCATTGAGTATTTAACAAATACGAGAGATATAGGTTCATGCTCCTTAGATCCTAGAACGGATGTCACTATGTCCATTCTTAGGTCACCACAAATGGAATGTCACTAATGAATATCTATGTACGTATTTGTTATCCATATTACTGATTCGATACTTACGCGATTATTCAAGAAGTTTCTACTCCCACCCATCCAGGAGTTGTGGGTTTGGGCATTTCTTTGCTTATAACCTAATACCTGCCGTCTGTTTTTCCTTTTCTTGTTTTATCCTTTTGGCTTTTGAGATGGACATTGTGTATGAGAACCACAAGAATTTTCGAATTCCCCAAATGTGAATGCTTCTTTCTTTTACACTAATTACTTATAACTAACAGTGATTAGCACAATTTAGATCTCTTCAAGCTTTAAGCCTCACCTATCTATTCTATGAAAAAGAACACCACAGATATAATTATTTGCTAACTAAGCATCAAAATGCACATTCAGATCTGAACAACGCATGTCTCTATACTATACTGATCTGCAACTCAGCAGCAACCTAACATAGTCAATTCCCCTGCCCCTGCAGGGTAAATCCACAACTTTTCATCAAAGGTAGGGAATATTAGAGCTACCAATTACTGGCGTTGTGCTCTTGTTTCTAAGATTAAATTTACATCCAGATGCTCTTTACCAAATATAAAGTGGAGTAACTATGTTCTACTTATCCCCATTTGGCTAACTTTTCATCAACCAAACAACTCATCAATTTTCATCTTTCTACAGAGTTTAAAACTTTCAGTGTTTTCTTACCAACCAAAAGACCACTACCTCACTAAGTAACAGAAATTCAACTTCTGGGTTGTTCTTGTCATTTCTAACAATAAATACAATAGTAATTATGCTCCATATCTATTAACCCCTCCATAGTTCATTAATCATTACAATTTACATCAATTGGCAAAAAAAAAAAAAAAAAAAAAAAAAAGACAAAACAACCGTTCAGCCTAGACATACAGAATGATAATCAGAAACAACAGCAAGTAGTACCCTTCAATTATATTGCCACCAAAGCCCCAACAATTCAAACAATGAAAAATTGAAACTTTCATGCAGATAACAAATTGAGCTTATAGAGTGGAAAATAATGAAATTGATCTATTTCTCAAAAACCCAAATGTAATTATGAGAAAAGGGAAATTACCAAGAGTAGAATTTGAAGAGGGGTAGTTGGAATTGGCGATATCTAAGAGAGGAGCATTGTCTCCAAAGAGGGTACCGGCATAAAATGAGGCACCCATCAGCATTAGACCCACCATTATTGTCTGACCACCCCATATTCCTCCCGTTCCCATCTCTCTCTCTCTCTCTCTCTCTCTCGCTATGGATCACAGTGTTTTGCCGACGGAGAGATCTACAGCTTGAGTGTTGAGAGGGAGAGAGAGAAACAGTTGAGAAACAAAAACAAACTGGTGAAATGAGAGAAGAAGAAAAAGGAAAAATAAAAGAAAAATCATTAAATGCATTTGAAGCTGCTGGCTAGCATCAAGTACTCACGTGGTGTGCACGTGATGTGTGCCTTTTTTCTTTTTCTTTTTTGGTGAATTATTTATTTATTTTTTTTTTTTTTTGGGTGCTTCAGAGGTTCAGGGTTCTTAATTTATCTGTTGGGAAGAGCATGAACTATTTACACAAGACATTTACCCAAACAGGCTTCAATGTTGAAGCTAGGGGAAAAAAAGGGAAGAATTTTACACGAGTCCTTTTTTCCTGGAATTTGATATCAGTTGCTCTGTTGTAAAAAGTTTTTAACAGTACAAAACAAAGATTTTTGAAGATGTGGTGTAGCAGCTGAATTCAGCATTAGTAATGCGCAAAATCAGACAGGGAGCTGCAAACATAGCATTTTACAATGATAGGTTGTGGAACTGAGGGAAACAAGCCTGCAGATATTCTCAATGTTTCTCGAACTCACTCCGGGTCTCAGGGTTTAGGAGAATGCTTTATCTACCCGGTGGGTAGTTTACCCGGTGATGTGGACAAGAAAAACAAGTTTATACATTGGGACTTAAATAATCTATTTTCAACTTAAAATATGAAAAATTAAAACTCAACCAATCATCGATGGACACATCACCTGGGTAGACCACCCGGTGGGTAAACTTATATTTCTCCCAGGGTTTATGCTTAGACACGGAAATTCTAGCAGCAACACTATAGTCTGGTGATGTAATAGTGCCAGATGAAGCAATGAATGTTGGGTTCATTTGACTGATCTGCTGAAATCGTATTTAAGCAACAAGTCGTGGTCTCATGCATTGGTTTCTCAGTTCATAATTATTCAGTGAAAAAGCAGATTCTCTACTTCTTCAGTTTAGTTAACCACGGGATGTGTGTCGAGCTGGTGATCATGAGTTCATGACCTGCGTATCAAGAAACATGCGGGAATAGCCTTCAAAGGGAAGTTCTTCCTTCCCCCTTCTATATCAGGACTGATTGTTTCAGCTTAAGAATACATATGAGGATACTTCATTTGCCTGCTCAAGAATCCTAAAAGCCCATAAACATCCTCTACATCAGGGTGAGATCTATCTCCTGAAACAAAACCTTGAATTTCCCCATTTAATTCGATGCAGCTCCATCCTGGTGCCTTCTTTGAATTCACCTCAGTCAGCGTACTGCGTAATTCTTCCACTGCAGTCCACTGTTCTGCACTAGCTTGCATACTATGTGGTATCCGATATTTTCTGGTTCCAACTCTAAAAGGCGTTTAGCAGCATACTCCCCGAATTTTCTGTCCATATATACCCTAGAGGCTGCAAGAAGTGCACCCCATATCCTACTATCAGGACATACCACCATTTTCAATATTACAGCAAGAGCCTCTTTGAGCTTTCCAGATCGGCCCAAAAGATCAACAACGCAAGTGTAATGGTTCAGATCAGGCTCGACACCAAATTTCCATTTCATTGCATGCAAGAGTTCACATCCTTCATTTGTTAAGCCACTGTGGCTACAGGCAGATAGTGTGCTTAAGAATGTGATGGCATTTGGTTCAACACCTTCTTTCAGCATTTCTTCAAAATGTTTCAGGGCTTCAAGACCAAGCCCATTTGTCCCCAAGCCCTCAATCATTGATGTCCATGCTATAATATCTTTCTCAAACATCATACTGAAACCACGCATAGCAGAATAAATGCTTCCACATCTTATGTACATGTTAAGGATGGAGGTCTCCAAGGCCAAATTATCTTCCAATGAATTGCAAAATAACTTCCTTATGTAGTAGCCATGAATTCCTTTACCCATACGTAAAGCACCGGTATCAGCACACACATCTAGAAGAACTTTTAATACATCACCAGTCACTTCAACTCTCGCAGACTGCAGTTCCTTAAACAACCTAATACCCTTTTCATATTGCCCATGTTCAATAAAACCATACATCAAAGTGCTCCATGTAAAAGTGGTCTGACAAGGCATTTCCCTAAACAATTTAACGGAAGCATCCAGATGGCCGAACTTGCAATAGAGATCCATTAAACAAGTCAGAAAGATATGATCACACAGACCCGTCTTTATGGCAAGACAATGCAGCTGTTGACCTTGAGAACAAGTTCCAGACTTGGACAAGGCTGAAGCCATTAAGGTTAGAGTCTCCACAGTAGGAGTAGACACTACTTCTTTAAGCATATCACGGAAATTCTCGATCAGTCCAATTATATTGCCAACTGAGATGTAATACGAAATCATAATATTCAATGTGACAACATCAACTATACCCAATTCAGAAAAGAGATTTTCGACATCCTGGTAGTTTCCCCTGTTAGTATACATCAGCAATAGTGAATTTCTTACAGACCTATCATTTAGGAACCCATTCTTCAATAGATAGCCATGAAATTGTTTGCCTAAAATCACATTCCCACAAGTTGAACAGGCCTGCAACAGTGTGATAACAGTCACAGAATTGGGTTCTACCTCTTCTCATTTCACTGAAAAACTCAAAAGCAAGCAATATGTTCCCCTCACTAACATAACCGGAAATCAGCGAGGTCCAAGATACAATATCTCTCAGAGACATTTCATCGAACAGCTTGTGAGCATAAGTACTATAACCACATTTTAAATAAGAACCCATCAAAGTACTGCAAAAATACACATCAGAGCTAAAACCCATTTGACTTCCCACACAATGCATCATCTTCCCATATCTCACATCACATAAATACATGGAATACAATTGATTAATAATTGGTAAAGTGAAACCATCATGCTCAACACCCAATTGCCTCATTTTCTTATAACCTATAATACCCATATCATAAAAACCCAGCTCAATAGCTGATTTAATCATCAAGTTCCAAACTTTAGTATTGGGTTCTTGTAAGGAACTCAAAACTGACAAAGAGCTCCCAAACTCACCAAATTTAACGTACAAATTAACAAGCTTTGAAGCATAATGAGTATACTGATACTGAGAAGATACAATAAGATTGGCATGAACAACTTTAATGGCTTGAATATCATTGCAACTATCCAACAATGAAGAAGAGAAGGTACACAGAGGTGAATAGTTTAAGTAATTGGAACGAAAAATAAATGGAAATTTGAAGGTGGGTTGTAGTTTAACAATGTGGAGGAACCCATTGAGAAGAGAGAGAATGTTGAAAGAGGAAAAATAGAATAAAAATTGTAAAACGTTGTTGATGTGCGTTGCCCGTTGGGTCTGAAGAGAAATGCAGGCCGGTAATCAAGAGACCATTCCATTTAGATCATCTACTGTTAAAAGTACTCTACTGTTCTTTTCTCTCTCTATCTCTTCTTTCAACCGTTTAAATTTAAAAAATCCACCCCCTTCATCTAATGGTCAAAAGCCCACCCCCTCCAATCCAATGGTAGATATTTTAAGAAAAGTACTCTACTGTTCTTTTACCAACAGCAGAGGATCCCGACTGATTCCAAGTCTTTTTCATGCAAGATTTTAGGAAACTAACAAACTGAAAATCCTGTTTCCACACTTTCTTATGTAACAAATTGAATGGGTTATAACTTATAACAACGTGTTAATGGCCTTTTTGAGACCCAGTATGATTTTGATATAAACTTATAATTTGAATTTGGGAGTGTTCATATAATTCATATAATCAAGGAGGTGTGGTTGAGTGGTTGAGACTCATCCATCATTAACCAAGGTTGAGGGTTCGAATCTTGCCTATAATCAGTAAAAATGCAAACAAGCAGTTGTTAATTGTGATCTCAAAATTAAAGGTAGTAACCTGGTTTCTGGCATTAAGTAATCACGTGACCTAGTCTGTTAATAATTTTTTTGTGAAGTTAGTTGCTCTTTTTTCCTTCATGATCATGAACTTAGGGTTTCTTGTAATCTTGTTCATTGGCATGGGATGAAACTAAACTAGGAACAATGAGATCTACTAAACCTTGAACTTATGCATTTGCTTCGATATGCAGCGCCATCTTGATTTTTTTTTTTTGTTATCACTTTAGTATTACTAAAGTAGGATTCGGGTGCGGAAACGAGTGCAGGTACAATAATATTATTTTTTTTGGGATGCAAAGCAGGTACAAGAATATAGAATATATTGCATCTTTGAAAAAATAGGATACTGATACGCATTGTGATTAAATAATATAATATATAAATAAATAATTTTTTAAATAAATCTAGATACTAAATTTAAATATTTTGAAAATTACTAATAAAAACCATTGAAATATCTTTTCATAGGTGTGTTTTAGTATTTTTACAATAATAAAAAATGGATAAGAAAATATAAATATGTCTAAAAAGTACCGATCAAGTATCTCCAAGTATCAGACAAGCATCCTACAAGCATCCCCGAGTATCAGACAAGCATCCTACAAGCATCCCCGAATATCAGTCTATCAGACAAGCATCTTACAAGTATCGGTATTCTATAAATATCGAATATAAGATACTACACCTATCATTATTAGAAGTATTATCGGTGCAACCTAAGTCCTAACTACGTTGTTCAATATTATCCGTGGAGAGGAAAGAAAATGAAGCTTATGCGTGAGACAAATGATAGAATGCTATGTTAAATTGTTAGGGTGTCAGTGCCTTGTTAACATTTTCTTTTTACAATATATGGCTTTAAAACTGCCCCATAGACATAAAACATAACAACTTATTCTAGTACTTGGATTGTCTTAAGTTACCCGCCCCCTCAGGCCTCATCAGCGTTAGTTCAAAGTTGATTTAGACTCCTAAGCGAATGAATTACTACTAGATTTTTCAGTACTTATCTAGAACTAACAAACTTTTCTATAAGATCGAAGTCCTAAACCTAGTACATTCAGAGAATCATGAGATTAGTACAGAAGGTTTAGTTGCATAAATAAAACCATGACAAACGATAACAGAAAGAGGGCAGCAAATACCCAAAAGGAAGATGATGTTCATCTTCATAAAAAACGTCTTCTGGGTCTTCATCTTTCACTCTATACCCAACCTTCACCACCATCACAACCCAACCGCGAATTTCCACCAATGACCGCTCCTCCTCCTCCTCCTCCTCCTACTCTCCCTCAACCCGATCCAGTCCCGCCATCGGATGCCAATGTCGTCCACCAGCAGGATGACGGCGATAGGAGCAAGAGCAAGAGCAAGAAAAAGAATAAGAGCAACACAGTACCTGTTTTGTATCCATGGGCGACGGACAGACGTGCCAAGATCCATCCCATGGCTTACCTATTAGGTAATTAAGGACTGATCTAAGTGTATAAAAACAAATTATTATAATTATCGTCAAATCATCGTTCCATAATTGTTATTGCAGATAATGGGATCCAAACCATATCAGGAGAAGTCCAATGCAAGAAGTGTGAGAAGAGCCGCACCATAGAATATAATCTCCAAGAGAAGTTCAAAGAGGTGGTCACTTTTATACAAAAGAAGCTACCTGACATGCACATGCGAGCTCCAACTACGTGGATGAGCCCGACCTTGCCCGCATGCAAGTCGTGTGGTCAGGAGAATAGCTGCAAGCCGTTGATCTCGTCTAAGAAGAGGTCCATCAATTGGTTGTTTTTGTTTCTAGGACAACTGTTGGGTTGTTGCACGCTTAAGCAACTTAAATATTTCTGCAAGCATACAAATGTTCATCGTACTGGGGCTAAAGATCGTGTGCTTTACCTTGCGTACATGGATTTGTGCACTCAGCTTAAGCCTTAATGTTTTTGTTTTAGTGTTTTGATGGCATTCGATTGTGATTTGATATCTACTACACGAGTATTGCGAAGCTAATGGGAATAACTTTTGAGAAACCAGAGTCTTACCTTTCTCATCTTATTAGATTTCTAGTCATGGCCATTTAATAAAAAGATTGTTCACATTTGATTTTTTTTAAAAGGGTGATTGGGCCCCACAAATTTATAGTCATTATAAGAGGAAGGGGGATACGAGGAATCGATCCCGGTACAAACCCCTGGAACTAAGAGGCTAGCACCAATGCGCCGGACCTCATTCCTCGATTGTCCACATGTGATGTTTTACGGAGGACAAACATTGTCCAATATTTTCTATTGTTTTCTTTTTTTTGAGCGGACCACTATTTTCTATTGCTAAAATATTACTCCTACAAATTACAGTAAAACTAACCTTGCGCATTTTCCTTCTAGGATATTGCAAAATACTCTATTGGTTAAGTTCTATGGAGGGTCACGATTCTTCTTAGTTTTCCAAAACTTGACAAGCCCCTAATCTAGGCCACTTATTAACATCCTAGTAAAAGACATATGACTTATGACATTGAGCTTCTCAAGAAATCCTTCAATTTTCACCATAACTTTGCAACAACTTTCGAAAATTTTCCTACTATTAACTCTTATACTACTCTAGTACTCTATAGTATAAATACAACCTCTCAAAATAGCAAGATCAATAATCTATCTGATCATCAATTTGAATTGGAGACACTCACAACTCAATGGAGAGCGCTACAAGTTTGAGTCGACTAATCGTCCATGTTTTTGAAGCTCTGTACGAAAAAAGTTGTGAAGCTTTTGCTCGTGCCAAGGCCTTCTACGACAACATATCGGAGAAGGTAAAAGACGGTCTTTCTCAAGCCATGACAGAAATTAATGAGGCAATGGGTCTCATTCGCAATGTGGTGATCAGTATTATTACTGAATGCAGTATCAGTGCACTCAAGATGACGGCCACCAAACTAGCCGCAGTTTACAACCTCTTTAAGAAGTTCTTTAGTTGGGCAAAACAAGCTTCAAAGCAAACTTTGAACCACTTCACGTTTGATAATGATGGCAATATCAATATCACTGACAGATCATAAAAAACTTTATAGCATAGTCTTAAGACCAATTTCCTTATTTATTCTAGTAGGCACTCATTATGTAGAACACATAAACTCATATGAATCAGCCTCAACGTTAGGTGTTTGAAATAAGTAGTATGACGTCAAGCTTAGCTTGGTCATAATAGAGGTAGTCTCGATCATGTTGAGCCACTCTCATAAGAGACCTATTGTAGATAGAATTGTAACAATAAAGATGACGAAATCGAGATTGGAAACTTTTTAAATTAACATATATCATTTTTATTCATGAAAATACATAGAGAGAAAGAGAGATTGGACATCCAACTAACAAAGTTGATTACCATTTATTTTAATTTGTAGTCATAAAATAGTAGATAAAAATAATTTATGTGATATTGTCAGTCAAGCTTACATCCATTCACTCCAATTTCCCAGTCTTGTGAAATTTGGCTTGTTTCTCGGCCCAAAACTTTCCAAAATTCCTTTTATAACTTTGGTTTTTGAATGCATTGGAACAATCCTCTAGACAATATTCTTCTATGGCCCAATTTGATCCAATTGCTCTATATCGCTCCATGCAAGCAGGTATGCATGCACCCATCCATACATCATCCTCTTGAGTTGCAACTGCATATTTGTTCATCATCATCATCATGCCCATCATCATCATTACTGCAACTCCATATTTGTTCATCATCAAGCCCATTTTTTCCTCGTTTAATTTATGTTTTTTTATTTTATATTTATCTACCTCTCTCTTTATTTTCACTCTTTATTACTGTGATGACCAAGTGATGAAATAATATGTTTCTAATTTTCTCATTTTATAGGGATAATTATTCATAACTTTGCCTATATAGTTAGAGAATTTGTAGGCATATTTTAAGACTAACAAAAGATTAATTTAGCTTTGCTGTTAAAGTATCCTAGTTGCATTGCTTGTCATCTAAGGGGGAATTTATTATTAGTATAATTACAGGTTTCTTAACCAAAAGATAATCTACTTCAGTTATATGTTGTTCATTTTGATAGACCTGGTTTACTTTTTTTTTGTATTTCATTTCCAGATAGGATATAATAATAGTTTATAGCATAAAATTTAATCAAAGTATCAAACCAAAACAAGAAGACTATAATAACCTTTCACTTAATTTTATACATCATAAATCAAAGCTCAATATGCAGGCTCTGTTTGATTTACCTGTATAAAACTGATCTGAATTGAACTGCACTTAAATGGACTGAATAAATTTTTTAAATTGACCGTTAACTGTTTAAAATTCGTCCCAACTTAGTCAATATTGGACTCATTTGCAAGTATGCTTTGAGATCTTTCCGATGACATAGTTATCATCAATCATCATGAAATTATTTTGGAATAAGAAGTTATACGAGTGATAAAGTTACACATGAACTGAACTGAATTGAAGTAAAACTAAGGTGAATCAAACTGACTCGTAGTTGTCAAGACTTTAAAGGAAATTAAATAGTTGCTTTATCAAAATCCTAAGTAAAAGTATTTGATGCCTTTCATAAGCTATAAGATCTTCGAAAATATATTTGAAGGGTGCACTAGGGAAACTCTAGAGGGGGGTGAATAGTTGACGACTTCTTTTCGATTTCACAAACAATTTTGACAATTTCGGCAGTGTGAGAACAAGGTGTGGACTCCTTGTTCCCTAATAGGCAGTTTGTGAGATAAACTATGAGTAATGAAAGCAATAAGAAAGTAAATAACACACAAATTTTTTTAACGTGGAAAACCTCCTAGCTTATGCTCAAAAGGAGTAAAAACCACGACCTAGTTACTTGGGATTTTGTCACACTACCTCTCTTATAACCAGAGCCAAAGCAAGATATAGCACAATACCCTAACCACACAACACACTGTCACTATTATGTTGCAACACCCTCCAAGCTACACACTAACTCGGAATAATACTCTACCCTTCTCACTAAGCTAGAGTAATTACAGATCTCTTTGAGTATAATGTCTGTCTTACAACTCACTTCTTGAATAAGAAAATAAGACTATAATGAAAACCTATTATGCAATGAGTACGCAAAGGAAAGACTCAAACGGATCTGAAAAGGAACAGTGTCCAAAGGTTGTTCCCAGTGTAATGTTGGACTGCATTGTATGGACGACTTTGATACTTTGAGTATGATATGAAAACTCGTTTTTGCACCGTGAAAGCTCTCTCAAAGCTTCAAATAAACTGAAGCTATTCTCCACCTTATATAGGGGAGATGAAGATTCAGTTTCTTTCTAGGTTAAAATCGTTTTCCAAAAGATAAGATAAAATCTCCAAAAAGATATCCTAGAGTTTGAGATAAAGTAAAACTCTTATACTTTATAAAACTCTAACGAATCTAGATGGAAATTCGTCCAACATAATTTACAAGAAGATTTAGATCAGCTAATATATGTATATTATCAGAATATAAACTCTAAAAGATAATAGATATATTCCATAAGATAATATTTTCCATAATAAATAATCATTGGCCATAAAGTAAAAGATAATATCTTTTTCAACATAATTTTTTTTTCTTTTTTGTAAAAACAATTTTGCAATATCTAAATTTCTAAAATAATTTATATTTCACTGGAAGAATATTTATGTGAAGATCTAAAAATATTATACTCAAAATATTCATAGGAATAGTAAAAGATAATATGCATAAGCTCGTCCAGATCTAAAGATTAAAGATTATACACTCATAACGTCACATTTTAACTTCAACTACTACAATATGCTTCCAATAGTTCCTAGTTTGTGGAGTTATGAATCATTGGAAAACCTTACGAGTGGCTAAAGAGTTTCGTATTGTTCAAGATGATCAGCCCCAAAAAGGCGTAGTTGCCAATAGTTTAGTTTCGCATACATGTTCAGCTCTTTTTAAGGAGTTTGTGGAAGATGAGCTTTTTATAGTGGGCCACAAAGACATAGATGTATGTTGCTCGCGTAACATTTATAAGTTGGGTGTTGATGAGTTGTTAGAGTCAGAGAATAAGGGGTTTTTCAGAGTTTTTTTCTCCGGCCTCTGAGTTTAGTGGAAATTTCAATCCCTCTCATGTTAGTTGTTGTGTCTCCAGCCATTTGATAAATTTCAATCCCCATCTGATGTTAGGGCTCCATTTGAGGGGTGTCATTTCAACCACTTTGATGTTGATGTTGCTGAATCATTTCCCTATCATATAGGTCGCTCGAAGAAGTCGAAAAAGAAGTCTTCTAGAGTTGTCGTGGTGTCATTTTCCAAATCAGCTCCTTCTGATGATTCTGGGATTTTATGTGGTGTTCCAACCGACCCTTGTGTCTTAGAATCAGAGGAGTTACCAAATGGAATCGATATGAGTGATATGATGGAGGAACCAAATGAGATTAGATCGGCCATGCTTGATAATAATTTCTCCATCCCCTTGGACGAATTTGACTTTGACGATGATGAAAGTTGGTAAATGGACGCTTTGGCACTTGTGGAGAATTCTTTTGATGATGTGTTTTTCAAGAAATTGTACGAATTACAAGAGAAAGAGAAAATTGATATCGATAAAAAAAAGTGATCCGCATAGTTGAAGGTTTATGCAACTTCTATCGAATGGCTGTTCAGATCACACATTCCTTTAGATTATGTAACTTTTGGTGCAAAGATGAGGCTTTCCTTCCCATTGTGAGTAGAGTTTAGAACTCTCAGATTCAGGGCACTAAAATGTTTATTCTCTGTAAACATTTGAAACTTTTAAAGCCTGAGTTATAGAAATTCCATAAACAGAATTTTGGTGGAATGCAGAAGAGAGTTCAGGAGAAGAAGCAAGAATTGTTTAATTTACAGAAACTGCTACAAGTTGATAATACAGATTTGGTTACTGCTCCACAAGAGAGTATTGTGTTCAAGGAGTTCTGAAAACTCTTGAAGTATGAAGCTATTTTTCTTAAGCAAAAAGCCAGGATTCAGTGGCTCAAGGCAAGGGACCAAAATACTGCTTATTTCCATGCCTGCATTAAACAAAGAAGATTAACCAATTCAGTTCTTGCTTTATATGATACTAATGGTGTGAAGCTGACTTCTCATGAGGATATAAAGAATGAATTCATCTCCTTCTACAAGGGTCTGCTGGGATCTTCTTGCACTGGTACTCAGCTACTTGATGAAGTGTTTAGAGCTAGACCTTCTTTGTCTGAAGGTAGTAGTAGATAGCTTTGCGTGCATTGCTGTCACAGATGAGGAGATTAGAACTGCAATGTTCAGAATAAAAGACAATAAAGCTTCGGGTCCTGATGGATATAGCTCTTGCTTTTTTAAGAAAGCCTGGAATGTGGTTGGATCAGATGTGATAGCTGCTGCAGAGATTTCTTTATTTGTTAAAGGGAAATTGTTGACACAAATCAATGCCACTGCCATCTCCTTGATTCCTAAGGTGTTAAATCCCACCTTAGCCTCTGAATTTAGGCCAATTTCATGTTGTAATGTGATTTATAAGTGCATTGCAAATGTAATGGCTGCTCGTTTGAGAACTATCTTGCATGAGGTGGTTGGAAATCAGTAGGGAGCATTTGTGAAGGGTAGGAATATTGTTCATAATATTCTACTTGCTCAGGAACTCTTAGCTCATTATGATAGGAGGCAAGTTAGTGCAAGAATGACTGTTAAAATAGATTTCCAGAAGGCATATGACTCTATTGACATGCAATTTTTGTTGCATTCTTTGGATAAATTGGGTTTCCCTGCCTGTTTTGTACATTGGATTGAATTATGCATCACAACAGTCAAGTACTCTATTGTGGTGAATGGAGAGTTATCTGGTTATTTTGAAGGGAAAAGTGGGTTAAGGCAGGGTGACCCCCTCTTTCCCTACCTCTTTGTTCTTATGATGGAAATTCTGTCAAGAAGGTTATCTTTGCTCCAGATGGATAGAGATTTTAGACATCATCCAAAGTGTGCTAGTCTGAATGTCACCCATTTAAGCTATGCAGATGACCTGTTTTTATTTTACAAAGGTACTACTAAGTCTGCTAGTAGTGTTTTCAAGGCTTTCAAAGAGTTTTCTGATGCCTCTGGTTTGGTAGCTAATCTGAACAAATGTCAAATGTTGTTTGGAGGAGATATTACAAATGGATGTAGGTCAATTGCCAGTTAGATATTTGGGAGTTCTCTTGACTTCTCGTTCACTTACAGCTGCTGACTGTGTTGGGTTGGTTGAAATGATTACACAAAAAATTAGAGCCTGGGCAAGCAGGTTCCTCTCTTATGCTGCCAGATCACAACGCATTAGCACTGTGCTTTTCAGTCTGCACAATTTCTGGGGCTCTATTTTTGTTTTGCCAAAAAAGGTGATAAAACAGGTTGAAGCTTCATGTAAAAACTTCCTGTGAGATGGAAAAACTGAGTACAAACAAGCTCTTGTTGCCTGGAAAGATTTATGTCAACCTAAGAAAAATGGTGGTCTGGGTTCAAAGACTTGTATGATGTGAATACTGCTCTGATTCTGAAGTTGCTTTGGGGTGTTGCTAATAAGGCAGATGTGCTGTGGGTAAAATGGATCCATGAGATGTATATTGATCAGGAGTCCTTTTGGGAGATGCATCTGACTAAGGCATTCCTGGTGTTTCAGAAAGCTACTTAATCTTAGAGAAGCTGCACTTAAATGTGTGGTTATCCAAAATGGTGAGCTTATATGGACAGCTGGTCCCACTCCTTTTTCTTCTAAGGCAGCTTACAAAATTCTGCATCAATGTGCTCCTGTGCAGCCTTGGGCTACATTCATTTGGGGGAGGAATTGCTACCCCAAGCATTCCTTCACTTCTTGGATTTTATTACAGAAAAAACTTTTGACTAAGGACAGACTCTTGGCTAGAGGAATTCAGGTGGATGCAAAATGTGTGCTGTGTGAAGTTGATGATGAATCTCATGAGCACTTGTTCTTGTCCTGTGGGTTTTCTCAGAAGGTCTGGAAGGATATTGGTAGCTTTATTCAATTCCCTGCCCATCCTGCTAGATGGGAAAATATGATCAGTTGGGGGTTGAAGCACATAAGAGGCTCGTCAGCTCATCGTTCTCTGTGTAAGGCAGCAGCAACTACCTGCTTTTATCACCTATGGGTGACCCGAAATCATATTATTTTCAGGCAATCCAAGCCTGATGTGGAGATTATTACTGCAAAGATCAGATATGAACTCAGAGTACAGCTGAGCAAAATTGAGAGAATGAAGAATACAAAGAAGAATAGAGATTGGTGTGCTGCTGTAGGTATTGAACCTGCTTTTACACACAAATGATAGCTGAAAGTTTGTATAGGAAATAGTATACAGATTATTTGTTATAGGGATTTAGGAGCAGCAAAGTTGTTTTGTGCTCTTGATAGAATTAGTATTTTGATGTAAGTACTACATTGATCAGTTTGGTAAATGAAATACAAAGCTCACATTTTACCAAAAAAAAAAAACTTGTACAATTGAGGGCAAGATAGCTTTTGGGTAGGATCCCCAGAAGGTAATGAACATGGGCAATTTATGAGAGCAGATTGGTGGGGTAGGTCTTCCACAAACCCTCTTATGAGATTATTTTGATTACTCATTAACTTGGGGTAATCCTTTTGATTATGAATACTTTGATCATCCATGAACTTGGGGTAATCTGTCTTCTCCTAACCATGAACCTCTATGGCAGATTGCGATCTTGAAAATCCCATGGGGCGAGGAGGGTGTGCACACTACACACTAGGAACTTGGCCATTGATTTAAATTGATTTGTCTCAGCATTGCACTGAAAGTTGAGATTGTGATATCTCGTTGTTCTCTTCCCTTTAAAATAAAAAGTAAAATGATAGATTCAAACTATTAAAGGTAAGAAAATGTACTGATTGTGAGTAAGATGAGATGTGTGTTTGTTTCTGGATGAAGATGAGCTTTGAATGAATTTTTGAATGAGATACGAAAGTGAACTTGTATACTTTGTGTGTTGGAGAATTAGAGTGAATGACTTGCGTGATTTGAAGGTCATAAGGCCAATGTCTCATTTGTATTTGACTGGTTGATATATTTTTATATTTTAAATTATTATAAAGGTAGTATTATGTTTTATTATCTCGATAGAATGCTTGGTTACTCAACTTTGTTGATTGGATGTTTTTCTTTTCTATGTGTGTGCGTTGTCTATTTACTTATGGTGAACCTATGATGAACATTTTGCGGCCTAACTGCAACTGTCTTATTTGTATTTGACTGGTTGATATATTTTTATATTACAAATTATTATAAAGGTAGTATTATGTTTTATCATCTCGATAGAATGTTTGGTTACTCAGCTTTGCTGACTTTTCTATGTGTGTGTTGTCCATTTACTTATGGTGGACCTATGTTGAACATTTTGCGGCCTAACTGTAACTGTGGGAGTAGATTGGAGAATGCTTTACAGGTTGGTTGTTGTGAAGACCTCGTTTGTTTGATGGACCGGTCGATTAAGAGCTGTCAAGAAGTTGATTATTTTTGTATTTATTTTCAGTTGATGTAATAGATAGTTCTTTATAGTGTTATTTGGTTTGTTGGGATTTTGTAATTCATTCGCGTGAGTGACTGTGACAGTGATGCTCTGGATTATTAGAAGTTTTCCGCTGTTTTTTTGGATATTTTGTCGTATAATCTGTATAAGCAGGTTTTTATAAAGTCGATAACTTGGGATATCTATTTACAAAGGAAACTCTGTCCGATTTTTGGCGTGAGTTTATTCATTTTTATTTATTTATTATTTAGAAAATCCAGGGTGTTACATAAGATTTTACAATTTTTAGAGTTAGGTAACTAAAGTTATTTTATTTTGTGGTGTTGAAACTGTGCTAATAAATATGTTATAAATACAACTAAAGTTGATGCATTTTTTTTGATAATTAACTAAAGTTGATGCATTAATGAGTGACACTTGGAAAATGTATTAAGCTATGTGGCAACATTGTGCTTATGTATCGCCTACGTGTCATCGCCACACGAACACAACCTTGCTATGTGGCGTCCTTTGTGTCCTCCCCACACAAACGCAACCAAGACTGCACTGTATTTTAATATTAAGTAAGATATGTGAAACGAATGGAGTACTATTAATTCATAGCAACATGCACAAGTACAAAAACCAATACAATAATACATATATTATTGATTGGTAAATTCCCCTTGATGGTTTACTGTATATCATTAAGAATATATATTGAGTGAATACAGACTAGGTTACAAGATAATGGGCCTAGATACAAGCCTAAGCTAATAAGGGAACTATAAATTATTTACAATATTCATTCCCTAATAATTACATTATCTATCACACCCCCGCAGTCGGAGCGGGAGAACGACGAACGCTCAGACTGGAGCGAAAGTCATTAAACAGAGTGGAAGGAAGGCCCTTAGTAAAGATGTCAGCGTACTGAGAACTAGAGGGCACATGAAGGACCCGAACATGACCAATAACAACCTTCTCTCGAACAAAATGGATGTCAATCTCAATGTGTTTCGTGCGCTGGTGCTGAACTGGGTTAATGGAGAGGTAGACTGCACTAACGTTGTCACAATAGACCATGGTAGCACGGACAAGGGGACACTGGAGCTCAACAAGAAGGTTGCGAAGCCAGCAGGTCTCGGCCACCGCATTGGCAACGCCACGATACTCGGCCTCGCCACTAGAGCGGGAGACAGTACCCTGGCGTTTGGAGGACCAGGATATGAGGTTGTCACCCAAGAAGACACAGTATCCGGAAGTGGAACGACGCGAGTCCGGGCATCCGGCCCAGTCGGCGTCTGAATACGTAGTGAGTCTGGTAGTGGCAGATCGGTATAACTGCAAGCCAAAGTCCGGGGTGTCCTGGATATAGCGCAGGATGCGCTTAAGAGTCAGGAAGTGGGGCTCTCGAGGGTCATGCATATATAGGCAAATTTGTTGCACCCCATACGAGATGTCAGGCCGAGTGAAGGTGAGGTACTGTAGCGCCCCAGCCAAGCTGCAAAATAATGAAGGGTCCACAACTGGGGGTCCATCGGGGCCAAGTTTGGACTCTGTGTCCACATGAGTGATGTAGGGCTTACATTCGGACATATGAGCACGCTCAATAATCTCAAGAGCACACCTCTGCTGAGAGAGCAACAACCCGGCATTGTTCCGAGTAGCCGTGATGCTAAGGAAGTAGTGAAGAGGACCCAGGTCAATCATGGTGAACTCAGTGCTGAGAGATGTAATGATCTGCAGAAGGAGAGCATCCGAGGAAACTGTAAGAACAATGTCATCAACATATAAGAGAAGATATGCAATATGATCACCCTGTCTGTACACAAAGAGGGAGGTATCAGATTTGATGTTGCTGAATCCAATACGGCCTATGTATTCCGCAAACCGTTGGTACCAAGCCCGAGGAGCTTGTTTTAATCCGTAGAGGGATTTGCGTAAACTGCAGACATAGTCAGGATGAACAAAATCATGAAATCCAGGGGACTGATGCATATAGACTGTCTCATGGAGATTCCCATGAAGAAAGGCATTCTTGACATCGAGCTGGTGAATGGGCCAGTCTCGAGACAAGGCCAAACTAAGGGCAGTCAGGATGGTAGCAGGTTTGATCACAGGACTGAAGGTCTGATCGCAATCAATACCAGGGCGTTGTGACTTCCCATTGGCAACCACTCGAGCCTTGTGGCGCTCTAGGGACCCATCTGAGTTGAACTTGTGCTTGTACAGCCACATAGATCGAACCACATTGACCCCTGGGGGTCGGGGTACCAAGTCCCAAGTATTGTTTTTAATAAGAGCATCATATTCAGACTGCATAGCAGCCCGCCAGTGTTGGTTCCTGAGGGCATGGACATGAGAGCGAGGAAGAGGGGAGGGAGAGGGAGAGGTGGAAATGGAGACATGGAGGTCGAAGATTTTCTTTGGTTTAAAGATACCAAGTTGGCCACGAGTGGTCATACGGTGGTGTGCGGGAGTGGGAGGGAGGTGAGGTGGGGAGGGAGGAGGTGGAGTTTTGGGGTTCGATTAGGGAGACGTGAGGTGATGGAGAGGCCGTGGGGGACGTCGCGGGAGAGGGAGGAGGGGGTTTCACCCCCGGAGGAGAAACGGCCACGGCGAGGGAGGGGGGTGCCGTGGCTGGAGGGGTTGGTGGGGAAGGTTGAGGAGTAGGTGGAGGATGGGGTGGGGCGTGAGGACTAGCTCGGGGGGGTCAAGGAGGATGTGAGAGAGGGGGGAGGGGTCCGGGTCGTCAAGGAACTCATATGAGGACGGAGTAGGGGGAGTGAAAGTGGAGAAAGGGAAGGTGGTTTCATTGAATATCACGTGACGAGAGATGATAATTTTGCGAGAAGCAAGATCAAGACAACGGTCACCTCGGTGGTTAGAGGGATAGCCGAGGAAAACACAAGGAGTAGAACGGGGAGCTAGTTTGTGAGGTGTGGAGGCAGAGAGGTTGGGATAGCAGAGACACCCAAAGACCTGTAAGTGAGTATAAGAGGGTTTTTGTTTAAAGAGACGAGTGAAGGGAGTTTCATTTGAGATGGCGGTAGAGGGTAGGAGGTTGAGGAGTTGGCGACCATATGGAGGGCTTCGACCCAATAGGTGGCAGGATTGTTGGCTTGAATGAGTAGGGTGCGCACAATATTATTGATAGTGCGAATCATGCGTTCAGACTTCCCATTCTGTTGAGAGGTTCTAAGACAAGAAAAATGGATAACCATACCATGAGTTTCAAACAGTTTTAATAGTGGTGTGTTATCGAATTCCCCCCCCCCCCCCCCTTGATCACATTGGAAGGCCTTTATTTCACAATTAAATTGGGTTCGAACATAAGCACGAAAATGAAGAAATTTAGAGAAAGCTTCACTTTTCCTACGGAGAGGGTAAACCCATAAAAATTGAGAATAATGGTCTAAGAAAATGACATAATAGCGTATACCGCTAACACTGGAAATGGGGGAGGTCCAAACATCGGAGTGAATAATGTCAAAGGGGGAGTGAACAACAGTTGTAGAGGAATAAAAGGGGAGTCTAACATGTTTCCCTAGTTGACATGCATGACAAAGAGGGGGGACATTGTCTTTGTTACACTCAATAAAACCATGTTTAGCTAAAGATTGAATGATAGAGTCGCCGGGATGCCCCATGACGTTGATGCCATGTGGACCGGCTGCAGGTGAGGAGAGTTGTGGGAGATGTGGTGGTGGAAGAGTTGTTTGTGACTGGATAGAGGTCCCCTGTGCTATCACATTGGAGGAGGTGGTGCCTCGTCAGAATGTCCTTCACAGAAAAACCAAAAGGGTGAAATTCAACGGCACACCAATTATCTCTAACGAAACGACGCACAGACATAAGGTTTTTGATGATGTGAGGGGCGACAAAGACATTTTGGAGATGGAGAGGACGGGAAGTGGAGGGGATGGAGGAGTTGCCCATGCATGTTACAGGAATTTGGGAGCCATTACCAACAGTTACTGAATTAGCAATGCTCAAATTAAAAACAGTACTAAGTATACCTGGCTGGGATGTCAAGTGGGTTGTGGCTCCCGTATCCATGTACCACCCGGCTTGTCCGGGGTCCTGCAAAGACAAAGTATTGAAAACCTGTGGAAGAGAGGTGGGCTCCACATTGGTGGAGTATGCGGATGGAGGCGCAGGGACAAACCAGGTCCATGGCGGGGCCGGGTGCCGCGGGGCTGGCGGTCTGGGCCTGGGCCAGGTGGGCCGCTGGTGGGCCGGACGGAGCAGGGCCTAGAATTCCAGCGCCACCGGGAGCAGGGGTGGTGGCGTGCTGGACAGGCGGCGCGGGGGGAGTAGGCGGCTAGTGCGGCCACCCCCCCGGCGGACTGAAGGTCGGCATCCAAAAACTGGGCCAAGTGGGCTGAGGAGCCGCGGGTTGGACCTGCTGCGTGGCGTCGGAGTTGCGACCGCCCTTGTGCTTGTTGTTCCTGTTATTATTACGACCACCCTTGTGGGTGTTGGCCTGGGCTTGGGCTTGGGCAGGGGCAGGGGCGTTTGTGGTGGTGGGGCCAACCGTGGCGAGGAGAGAGGGGAGGGTTGCGGGGGAGGGGCAACCGGGTATGTGGGAGGGTACGGCTGGGCAGCCTGGTGGGGAGGTGGCTGAGTGGGGTAGGCCGGAGGTGGAGGTGGTGGGTTGGCATCTAGGGGTTGGCCTGTGTATGCAACAGAGGGGGGGCACGGGTATTGGTAGGGATAGGGTGATTGGGGTTGGGAGTAGAGAATCATGGAGGAGGAGGAGTGGTCGGTGTGTCGGGCTTGACTTTTTGGAGCTTTGGCAAGACGTTGTTCCTCTAAAAGAAGCATGGACCGGCATTGGAGGAAGGTCGGGAATGGTTTGTGGTGTTGTATGACATTAAAGATGTTCTCAAAATCATCATTCAATCCATTAATGGTATGACTAACAATTTGTCGTTCGGGGACGGGACACTCAATGTTTTCAAGTAAATCGGTGATGGTTTTGATTCTATGGCAGTAATCATTAATGGACATGTTACCTTGATCTATATTAATAAGTTCATTTTCCAGTTGGAGGGTTCGGGCATCTTTGTTATCATGAAACAGTTGTTCTAGGGTAAGCCAAAGAGTACGGGCCGTAACTTTTGTTTTCAAGACAAGAGTAAGCAAACTAGGTATGATAGTGCCATAGATCCAAAGTTTAACAAAGCCATCAACCCTTTTCCATTCAATATCATTGGGTCCCGAGGCTACAGAGGTTTCATCTCTATGACCCAATACACCAAAACTTAAGCAGTGTATTTCAAATAATTCCCTCCATGTATCATAATTAAGGTGAACCAAGTTAAGAGTCAAGGGAATGTAAGTTTTAATGTTGTGAATTCCATAAGGGGTAGGTGAGGGATTTGGAGGGGGATTAGGAGGGGGGCTGGGTAGGATTAGGTGGGACTTGATCATCATCATTAGCCATGATAATAACAACAAGAAACGACAAAAGCACAAGAAGCAGATGCAAGTAAAAAATATAATTTAACAAAGTGAAGTCACGGTTATAAGAGATACCGTGAGGAGCAAGGTCACGGCTAGAGACCGTGATGGAGGAAGGTGCGCTGGCGGAAGCGTGAGGAAGGGGACAGCAGGCCGGCCGAGCAGGGCAGGAGCGGCGGTAGCGGCATCGGAGCGGCGGCGGCAGCGGTAGGAGCGGCTGCGGCGGCGGCTAGGTACACGGCTATGTGAGAGAGGGAGGTAGGGTTTGAGAAGTAGGCTCTGATACCATATTGATTGGTAAATTCCCTTTGAGGGTTTACTGTATATCATTAAGAATATATACTGAGTGAATACAGACTAGGTTACAAGATAATGGGCCTAAATATAAGCCTAAGCTAATAAGGAAACTATAAAGTATTTACAATATTAATTCCCTAATAATTACATTATCTATCAATATATATCAATAATATTAGTGACAGATCATAAAAGAATTTATAGCATATATATAATCGTAAGACAATTTTCCTTATTTATTATAGTATGTAGGCACTTATTACGTAGAATACAAAAATTCATATTGAGGCGCTTCAAACAAGTATGACTATGACGTCATGTTTGACTATAGAGGTGGCCTCATGTTGAGGCGGCCTCATAAGAGACCTATTAAGCGGCCTCATAAGAGACCTATTATTGACATAATTGTAATAGTAAATATGATGGAATCGAAAATTGCAAACTTTTAAATGAATAAATAACCTTTTGTTCATGAAAATACATAGAGAGAAAGAGAGATTGGACAACCAACATAACAAATTAAAGTTGATAACCATTTATTGGATTTGAAGTCATAAAATATATAGTAGATAAACATATTCTACTTGATCTTGTCAAGCTTACATGCATTCATTCCGATTTCCCAATCTTATGAAATTTCAATTCTTTAACGGCCCAAAACTTTTCAAATTTCATTTTATAATATGAGCATGCATGGGGACAATCCTTTTGACAATACTCGCCAGTGGCCCAGCTTGATCTAAATGCTATACATTGCTCCATGCAAGCAGATATGCATGCACCCATCCATACATCATCCGCTTGAGCTTTGGGCAGTACTAACATTATTACCACAGTGGCCATCATCATCATTATTGCAATATATTTGTTCATTATCAAGCCCATTTTTCTGATTCGTATTTATCTACCTCTATCTTTCGAAATTCTCTAACTATAGGCACAGTTATGAATTATCCCTATAAAATCAGAAAATTAGAAACATATTATTTCATCACTTGATTGGTCACATTAATAAAGAGTGATTATATATATATATATAATCACTCTTTATTAATGTGACCAATCAAGTGATGAAATAATATGTTTCTAATTTTCTGATTTTATAGGGATAATTCATAACTGTGCCTATAGTTAGAGAATTTGTAGGCATACTTTAAGACAAAGAAAAGGTTGGGATTAATTTAGCTTTGCTGTAAAAGTATCCTGGTGACATTGCTTGTCATCTAATGGGGAATTTATTATTAGAGTTTCTTAATCCGAACATAAACTATTCAGCTATATGTTGTTCATTTTGATAGACCTGGTTTACTCTTTTCTTTTCTTTTTTTTCTTTTTTTTTTTCCATTTCCAGATAGGATATAATAGTTTATATATAGGGGTGCTAAATACCACACCATTTTAGAACAATACCACACCTCTAAATATGAACTACCGGAATTACCCCTAAAACTTTAAAATAATAATAATTAGAAACACAAATACACAAAACTACAACACACATAGACACTCATTCACCCAACCACCTGCAGCCCACCCGCCGCCCCGTTGCCGCCACATGTCGTCCCCTAACAGCCAAGAAGAAGAAACAAAGAGGAAGAGAGAAGGATGAAAGAGAATAAAGGTAATCATATTTCAACAAATTTTCTTTAAGATTGAATTAGTTAATTAATTTTATTTCATTCCTCGTTGAATAATGTTAAGATTTGGTTCGAATTTTACTCCCTTTTGTCAACTGAAAGCACGCGCACCGATAGTTCAAGAGATTGAACTCGTAAATCCTGCGCCTGATTTAGACGCAGGGACTTGAGGCATGCGCCTGAAGTGGGCGCAGGTTCTTCGAACTTGTGCCTGTTTTAGGCGCAGGCCTCAAATCCCTGCGCCGTTTCTGGTGCAGGTCAATTAAAACATTCTTCCTTATTTGGTTTCTTTAACCCAATTGTCCCCTTATTTTATTTCATATAACCTTCTGTATTTGTTAATGTGTATATGAATTTGGATGTTGTGTAGTTATTGTCATTTATGGGTGATCAAAGAAGGGGTAAACAACAATGTACAAGGAAGAGAGGATGATTGGATGACCGTGATCCCTGAACATCCTCAAAGGGCCATGGTATTGGTATTGGTATTGGGAGTAGTGGATTGTCGTTTGCGCCACTCTTTTTGTCTTCGAGACATCGATCGATGACAACTGAGTTTGGGGGTAGTAGTTTTGACGACGAAGAGAGCATGTCGACCCCCCATATTATCCATAAGATACAGACTGAAATAGGTGAAACATCCACTATAGATGAGCGACTCACGTTTACTACATGGGCACGAAGGGATCGAGATGAAACTCAAAGGGAGCAGCAACAACAAGAGCAACACCGTGACATTCAGGAGGCTGGTGAAGAGCGGACTGTCAGGAATGTCTCTGGTCTTGGTCATAGAGGTGCCGATGATTGGGTGTTGAGCACACCCCACGCTGAAGGGCCTCAGATTCTCAACGTTCTCTATGCTTTTCGCGGGCATGTTGCCAGTGAGTTATGGAGGGATCAGGTTTGTTATTATTATTTTACAAATAGTAATATATTCAATTTAAAATTATAATTATATATCTTTATGTTTGACAATGAACTATATATGTAGGATCGGGGAGTTATAAAATGTCATTGGCGTACGATTAATCACTTGATACAGTCTACTGCCTATGCGGAGGAGATCATCCAGGAAAATGGGTTAAATCATTTTGAGAGATTATGTGTTCACCCTTATTAATCAACCCCTTGTTTCTGCCTTTGTCGAGAGATGGCATCCGAAAATGAACAATTCCACTTCTCTTTAGGAAACCTTTTATCCGGGGCGTCTCGGAAGCTCAAAAACCGTGGATTATAGCCTTCGTTTTCGATTTCTTGGGCCCCGGGTGTCATGTTTTCCCAAACTTCTCCCGGGGGCCTATCATGACCCTAGAGGACCCTCTGTACCCCGATAGGGACATCCGAATCCCCGAACTTCAATATCACCAATGACTTAGGTGTTGCTTCTCTTACACAAGTATCCCGTAAAACGCCATTCCAAGCCTATCAAGGACTAGATAAGAGACCTCGAGGGTCTTCCATGCCCCAGAGGGATGTACCGTGCGATGTAATGTGAAAATATCCACCTTCGTTTCGGGGACTCTCGAAAGCCCAAAAAACGTGGATTATAGCCTTCGATTTCGGCTTCCCGTGCCCTGGATGTCATTTTTTTCCTAAAACTTCTCCGGGGGCTCTATCATGACCCTAGATTACCCTCGATGCCCCGGGAGGGACATCTTTATCCTATTATTTTGATATCACCCAAGCCTTCGGTGTTTTGGCACTTACACAAGTATCCCGTAAAACGCCTTTCCAAGTCTATCAGAGGCCAAGTTAGGGACCCCGAGGGTTCCCATGTCCCTTTGGGAGATTCTGTGCAATGTGGTGGGAAAATATCCACCTTCGTTTTGAGGACTCCCGCAAGCCCGAAAAACGTGGATTAGCCTTTGATTTCGGCTTCCCGTGGCCCGGGTCTCATTTTTGCCCAAACTTCTCTGTGGGGTCTATCATGACCCTAGAAGACCCATTTGTGCCCGGGAAGGTCATCAGGATCCCCAAAATTCGATATCACCATGCCTTTGGTGTTTTGGCCTTTACATTGGTGTCCCGTAAAAACGCCCTTCGAAGACTATCACGGACCGGATAAGCGAACTTAAGGGCCTCCCATGTCCTCTACGGTTGTTCCATGCTTTAGGGTGCGAAAATATCCACCTTTGTTACGAGGCCTCTCGGATGCTCAAAAAAGTGGATTATTGCCTTCGTTTTCGACTTCCCGGGCCCCGGATGTCATTTTTGCCCAAATTTCTCAAGGGGTCTATCATGACTGTAGATACCCTCGGTGCCCTGGGAGGGACATCTGAATCCCCGAACTTCGATATCACCCATGCCTTTGGTGTGCTAACTCTTACACAAGTGTACGTCCCAAAAAACACTCTTCCAAGCCTATCAAGTTCCGGCCGGATAAGCGACCCCGAGGCCTCCCATGTCCTTTATGCATGTTCTGTGCGATATGGTACGAATATATTCACCTTCTTTCCGGGGCCTCCCGGAAGCTCAAAAAACGTGGATTATAGCCTTCGTTTTCGGCTTCCTGGGCCCCGGGTGTTATTTTTGCCCAAACTTTTCCGGGGGCCTATCATGACCCTAGAGGACCCTCTGTGCCCCGGGAGCGACATTCAGATCTCGAACATTGATATCACCCATGCCTGTGGGGATGTGGCTCTTACACAAGTGTCCCGTAAAGCGCTCTTCCAGTCCTATCAGGGACTAGATAAGCGGCCCCGAGGGTCTCCCATGTCCCATAGGGATGTACTGTGCGATGTAGTTTGAAAATATCCACCTTCGTTTCGGGGACTCTTTGAAGCCCTAAAAATGTGGATTCTACCTTTCGTTTTCGGCTTCCCGAGGCCTGGGTGTCATTTTTTTCAAAAACTTCTCCGGGGGCTCTATCATGACCCTAGATTACCCTCGGTGCCCCGGGACGGACATCTGAATCCCCGAACTTCGATATCACCCATGCCTTTGGTGTTTTGGCACTTACACAAGTCTCCCATAAAAAGCCCTTCCAAGTCTATCAGGTACCGGATAAGGGACCTGAGGGATTTTCATGTCCGTCAGAGGTATTCTGTGCAATGTGGTGGGAAAAATTCACCTTTGTTTTGAGGACTCCCGAAGCCCGAAAAAAGTGGATTAGCCTTTAATTTTGGCTTCCCGAGGCCCGGGCGTCATTTTTGCCCAAACTTCTCTGTGGGGTCTAATGACCCTAGAGGACCCATCCGTTCCTCGAGAGGGTCATCCGAATCCCCAAAATTCGATATCACCATGTCTTCGGTGTTCTGGCCTTTACATTGGTGTCTCGCAAAAATTCCCTTCCAAGCCGCCTATCACAGACCGGATAAGAGACCCTGAGTACCTCCCATGTCCTCTAGGGGTGTTCCGTGCGTTGTGGTGCGAAAATATCCACCTTCATTCCGGGGCCTCCTAGATGCCCAAAAAACATGGATTATTGCCTTCGTTTTCGGCTTCCGGGCCCCGGGTGTCATTTTTGCCCATACTTCTACATGAGGTTTATCATGACCCTAGATTACCCTCGGTGCTCTGTGAGGGACATATGGATCCTCGAACTGCGATATTCACCCACGCCTTTGGTGTTCTGGCTCTTACACAAGTGTCCACTAAAACGCCATTCCAAGTCTATCAAGCACCGGATTAGCGATCCCGAGGGTGTGCCATGTCCTCTATGGATGTTCGGTGCAATATGGTACGAATATATCCACCTTCTTTCCGGGGTCTCCTAAAAGCTCAAAAAAAGTGGATTGTAGCCTTCGTTTTCGGCTTCTTGGGCCCCGGGTGTCATTTTTGCCCAAACTCCTCCAGGGGGCCTATCATGACCTAGAGGACCCTCTGTCCCCCGGAAGGAACATCTGGATCTTCGAACTTCGATATCACTCATGCCTTTGGTGTTTCCGCTTTTACACAAGTGTCCCGTTAAACACCCTTCCAAGCTATTAGGGACCAAATAAGCGTCCCCGAGGGTTTCCCATGGACCATAGGAGTGTACCGTGCGATGTAGCGTGAAAATATCCACCTTCGTTTCAGGGACTCTCGGAAGCCCAACACACGTGGATCATAGCAATCGTTTTTGGTTTCCGGAGCCTAGGTGTCATTTTTCCCCAAACTTCTCCGGGAGCTGTATCATGACTCTAGATTACCTACAGTGCCTCAGGAGAGAGATAAGAATCCCCAAACTTTGATATCACCATGCCTTTGGTGTTTTACCACTTACACAAGTGTCCAGTAAAACGCCCTTCCAAGTTTATCAGGGACTAGATAACCGACCCCGATGGCCTCCCATGTCCCTTAGGGGTATTCTGTGTGATGTGGTGCGAAAATATCCACCTTCAATTTGAGGACTCCCGCAAGCCCGAAAAACGCGGATTAGCCTTCATTTTCGGCTTCCCGGAGCCAGGGTTTCATTTTTGCCAAAACTTCTCTGTGGGGTCTATCATGACCCCAGAAGACCCATTGGTACCCCGGGGGCCGGGAGGGTCATCCAGATCTCCAAAATTCGATATCACCACGCCTTCGGTGTTCCGACCTTTACAATTGTGTCCCGTAAAAACGCCCTTCCAAATCTATCAGGGACCGGATAAGCGACCCCGAAGGCCTCCAATGTCCTCAAAATCTGGGTTATATTATAGCCTTCTTTTTTCGGCTTCCCAGGCCTCTGGTGTCTTTTGCCAAACTTCTATTGGGGAGGGGGCTATCATGACCATAGAGGACCCTCGGTGCCCTGGGAGGGATATCCGAACCCCGAACTTCAATTTCATTCATGCCTTTGATATCGAAGCCTATTAGGGACCGGATAAGCGACCCCGAGAGTCTCCATGTCCCCTGGGTGTGTTTCGGAGCCTTCATTTTCGACTACCGGGGGCACGGGTATCAGTTTTTCCCAAACTTCTTTGGGGGCTCTATCATGGTCTTAGGGTCATCCCGATTCCCAAACTTCTATATCACTCATGCCTTCGGCGTTACCGCCCGTACATTGGTGTCCATAGAAAACGCCCTTACAAGCCTAAGAGGGATCTGATAATAGACCCCGGGGGCCTCTTATGTTCCCTATGGGTATCCATATAATGTAGTGCAAAAATATCCACCTTCGTTTCGGGGCTTCTCGGAAGCCCAAAAAATATATATTAGCCTTTGATTTTCGGCTCCGCGCGGCCCGATTTCTAGTTTTTCCTAAAATTCTACGGGAGGTCTATCATCACCCTAGAGGACCTCTGGTGCCTCGGGACGGTCATCCGGGTCCCCAGATTCCCATTTCACTCATGGGATATATGGGACATGGGCGTTGGGACATTAGACATGGCGCTCGCTGGGCACTGGGACACTAGACATGGCGATTGTTGGGCGCTGAGATATGGGACATGGACCTCCCATATTTTGTTTCAATAAATTTTTGATTTAGTTCATTTTGAACTATTGTCTACTATGATAATATTTGGTAGAAGAACTTTATATCAGAGTATGCTCAAGTTTGTTAATAAAAGGTTAATAATCGTTTCCTAATTACTCGGTCAAATATAGATTAAAGTTTACAGTATAACTAATCATAATAAGTAGAACTATAATGCAACAAACAATGTCATTCAGGGTAAGTACCTCTAACTTTTATAGAGATACCACACAAGTCAATAATAAATTCATTTATTTATTTTGTTAAATGTTAATACACGACAAGGAAATGATTATTACCATAATTTGAGGACATTCTTGTCCCCAGCATTTTAAAATTGTATGCAATGATGAAACCATGGCATTTTTTTGTTAAACACATTCGTGTGTCCAGAATACTCTCATATGGATAAGATTCAAATGTTATTTGTTGTGTTTTATCTCATATGTTAATTGTATTTCTCATGACCTACCAGCATTGACACCTTACACACTAGCTAGAGAATAGGTGAGATCTACTCAGCTCGTATATTTCCATGTTCAAATGTCAAACCAACCCATTATGAAATGCATGTATATGAAAACCCACAAGAGTTATTGTTCGATAACTTGCAGAAAGTTGAGTGCTATAAACATAGACCTAATGAATTGAATTCCACTTTGTTTATTTGTAACACTTGCAGACAGAGCATTTTAGTTTTATTGTAGTTAATTTGGCGCTTGTGTCGAGAACGTGAAAAGCTATTGTTGCCTTCAAGAAACACATTAATAGTGCCAGATAAAGGACCATGAAGCTAACTCTCTATTTGTTTCTCCCGTTTGTATCTAGATATTGTATGTTGTATATCGCCTAAAATAGGCCCATGAACAAGGTTCAATGTGAAAACCCAATCACTTCTTTTTCTTCATTGTAGAGCACAAATTCTTACCTAATCTCATGATTAGGAAGGACCCTAATCTCATCATGAGATGATATTAGGTGTGCAAGTGGGGGAGAGGGGAGGAGAGAGAGTGGTGAGAAAGGAGAGAGAAAGGAGAGAGAAAGGAAGAGAAATGAGAGAAGGAGTAGGGAGGTTCCAACTCTTAAAATCATGATTGAACTATTGATTTTAGAGGGGTATTTTCAATTTCTAATACTCTAGTCCCTCCGTCCCAAGTATATTTTTACATCAGACTTTTCACGGTCTCTAAGACACTACTTTGACCATGAATATATGATTTCATAATTAGAAAATTTATAATAAGATGATATTTAGAAAATACTAAATAAAATGAATCTACCAGTACTATTTCCACATGATTTCATAACGTCATCATGTTTGACTATAGAGATGGCCTCATATTGAAGCGGATTCATAAAAGACCTACTTTAAATAGAATTCATCTCATGTTGAAGCGGATTCATAAAATACCTATTTTAAATAGAATTCATCTCATGTTGATCGAAGCGGATTCTTAAAAAACCTATTTTAGAAAGAATTATGTAACAATAAATATGATATATAATCGAGATTGCAAACTTTTTTAAATTAACAAACACCATTTTATTCATGAAAATACATAGAGAGAAAGAGAGATTGGACAACCAACTAACAAAGTTGATTACCATTTATTTAATTTTGTAGTCGTAAAATAGTACTAGATAGATAAATAATTGACGTGATGTTGTCAATCAAGCTTACATTCATTCCAATTTCCCAGTCTTCTGAAATTTCTCTGCTTGCTTCTCAACCCAAAACTTTCAAAATTTCATTTTATTACTTTTGTTTTTGCATGCATGAGCACAATCCCCTTCACAATATTTGTCAGCGGCCCAGCTTGTTTTATATTCTCTACATTCATTCATGCATGGAGGTATGCATGCACTCATCCATGCACCCATCCATACATCATCCGCTTGAGTTGCAACTGCATATTTGTTCATCATCATCATCATCATTATTGCAACTACATATTTGTTCATCATTAAACCCATTTTTTGCGATACGTAATTATCAACTTCTCTCTCTCTTTCGATATGTATTCTCAGTCTTTATTAATGTGGTGACCAAGTGATGAAATAATAATATGTTTCTAATTTTCTCATTTTATAGGGATAAATTATTCATAATTGTGCCTGTAGTTAGAGAATTTATAGGCATACTTTAAGACTAACAAAAGGTTGGGATTAATTTAGCTTTGCTGTAAAAGTATCCTAGAAGTGACATTGCTTGTCATCTAATGGGGAATTTTTTAATAGTACAATTACAGTTTTCTTAACCAGAAGATAAACTACTTCCGCTATATGTTTGTTAATTTTGATTCACCTGCATAAACTTCTTAACCAACACAACAAGATCCCTTCACTTATGTACATCATAAATCAAAGCTTAATACGCAAGTTTTGTTTGACTCACCTGTATAAAAAGTGATCTGAATTGAAATGAACTGAATTGATTTTTTAAACTTGATCATTAACCATTTAAAATTCATCCAAACATAATTAATATTGGACTCATTTAATTTGAAAGTATGCTTTGAAATCTTTCTAATGACTTAAAGTGCGTTTGTTAGAGCTGAACTTACCCGAACTGAAGTGGACTGAACATCACTAAACTGGACACTAATGAACTAAACTGGACACAACTGAACTGAATTGAACAAAACTTGATATGTAAGACAAAATGCATGTTTCTGAACTCAGCATCACTAACCGAACTGAATTTGAAATCACTAAATTGATAATTGAACTGAACTTGTAAACTCTAACAAATGCACCCTAAATTGAACACAATTGAATTGAATTGAATAAAACTTGATATGTGAGACAAAAAGTATGTTTCTGAACTCAACACCACCGAACTGAACTGAACATCATTTAACTTAATTTGAATCACTGAATTGACATCTGAACTGAACTGACCGTGAATGGTCTAACAAACGCACCTATAGTTATTATCATGAAATTATTTTGAAATAAGAAGTTATACGTGTGATAAAGTTACACATGAACTGAACTGGACTGAACAAACTGAATATAAATAGAATTAAGGTGAATCAAACAGAGCCGTAGTTGTCAAGACTTTGAAGGAAATTAAATATTTGTTTTATGAAAATCCTAAGTAAAAGTATTTTAATGCCTTTCATAAGCTATAAGTCTTCGAAAATGTATCAAAATAGACTTCAATCAACAGAAAATTCGTTGATAACTAGCTACCTTACAAATCCATATTTTTCGTAATTCTATATATCCCAATAAACAAACGAAAATTAACAATTTGTTTAATCCTAAAAATATATTACAAAAATTTGTATAGAGTGTGTCCTTTTGACTTATTAATAATTGCTGAACTCAACTCAAGTTTTAACTATATAGTGATTTAAAGATAGTATTCTCATAACTTTTGATGAGACGGTCAGACGGTGGCTTTTCAGTGAAACTGAAAAAAGAGTGGTTATTCATTGATGCTGTGGAGCCGCCCCTAAGTGGTAGCTAGGGATATAGGTCATAGGAAGATAAAAGGGAGCATGTATGTATGGATTATTACGGTTAGTGTTATATACACAAACTTCTTTAGTGTCTATCTCTCTTCTCTTCCTTGGACTTCTTTGGATTTCATAGGGTTCGTACGAGTATTTGGGTCTCTAAGACACTACTTTGACCATGAATATATGATTTCATAATTAGAAAATTTATAATAAGATGATATTTAGAAAATACTAAATAAAATAAATCTAGCAATACTATTTTCACATGATTTCATAACGTCATCATGTTTGACTATAGAGATGGCCTCATGTTGAAGCGGATTCATAAAAGACCTACTTTAAATAGAATTCAACTCATGTTGAAGCGGATTCATAAAATACCTATTTTAAATAGAATTCATTTCACGTTGATCGAAGCGGATTCTTAAAAAACCTATTTTAGAAAGAATTATGTAACAATAAATATGATATATAATCGAGATTGCAAACTTTTTTAAATTAACAAACACCATTTTATTCATGAAAATACATAGAGAAAAAGAGAGATTGGACAACCAACTAACAAAGTTGATTACCATTTATTTAATTTTGTAGTCATAAAATAGTACTAGATAGATAAATAATTGACGTGATGTTGTCAATCAAGCTTACATTCATTACAATTTCCCAGTCTTCTGAAATTTCTCTGCTTGCTTCTCAACCCAAAACTTTCAAAATTTCATTTTATTACTTTTGTTTTTGCATGCATGAGCACAATCCCCTTCACAATATTTGTCAGCGGCCCAGCTTGTTTTATATTCTCTACATTCATTCATGCATGGAGGTATGCATGCACTCATCCATGCACCCATCCATACATCATCCGCTTGAGTTGCAACTGCATATTTGTTCATCATCATCATCATCATTATTGCAACTACATATTTGTTCATCATTAAACCCATTTTTTGCGATACGTAATTATCAACTTCTCTCTCTCTTTCGATATGTATTCTCAGTCTTTATTAATGTGGTGACCAAGTGATGAAATAATAATATGTTTCTAATTTTCTCATTTTATAGGGATAAATTATTCATAATTGTGCCTGTAGTTAGAGAATTTATAGGCATACTTTAAGACTAACAAAAGGTTGGGATTAATTTAGCTTTGCTGTAAAAGTATCCTAGAAGTGACATTGCTTGTCATCTAATGGGGAATTTTTTAATAGTATAATTACAGTTTTCTTAACCAGAAGATAAACTACTTCCGCTATATGTTTGTTAATTTTGATTCACCTGCATAAAACTTCTTAACCAACACAACAAGATCCCTTCACTTATGTACATCATAAATTAAAGCTTAATACGCAAGTTTTGTTTGACTCACCTGTATAAAAACTGATCTAAATTGAAATGAACTGAATTGATTTTTTAAACTTGATTATTAACCATTTAAAATTCATCCAAACATAATTAATATTGGACTCATTTAATTTGAAAGTATGCTTTGAAATCTTTCTAATGACTTAAAGTGCGTTTGTTAGAGCTGAACTTACCTGAACTGAAGTGGACTAAACATCACTAAACTGGACACTAATGAACTAAAATGGACACAACTGAACTGAATTGAACAAAATTTGATATGTAAGACAAAATACATGTTTCTGAACTCAACATCACTAACCTAACTGAATTTGAAATCACTAAATTGATAATTGAACTGAACTTGTAAACTCTAACAAATGCACCCTAAATTGAACACAACTGAATTGAATTAAATAAAACTTGATATGTGAGACAAAAAGTATGTTTCTGAACTCAACACCACTGAACTGAACTGAACATCATTTAACTTAATTTGAATCACTGAATTGACATCTGAACTAAACTGACCGTGAATGGTCTAACAAACGCACCTATAGTTATTATCATGAAATTCTTTTGAAATAAGAAGTTATACGTGTGATAAAGTTACACATGAACTGAACTGAACTGAACAAACTGAATATAAATAGAATTAAGGTGAATCAAACAGAGCCGTAGTTGTCAAGACTTTGAAGGAAATTAAATATTTGTTTTATGAAAATCCTAAGTGAAAGTATTTTAATGCCTTTCATAAGCTATAAGTCTTCGAAAATGTATTAAAATAGACTTCAATCAACAGAAAATTCGTTGATAACTAGCTACCTTACAAATCCATATTTTTCGTAATTCTATATATCCCAATACACAAACGAAAATAAACAATTTGTTTAATCCTAAAAATATATTACAAAAATTTGTATAGAGTGTGTCCTTTTGACTTATTAATAATTGCTGAACTCAACTCAAGTTTTAACTATATAGTGATTTAAAGATAGTATTCTCATAACTTTCGATGAGACGGTCAGACGGTGGCTTTTCAGTGAAACTGAAAAAAGAGTGTGTATTCATTGATGAGGTGGAGCCGCCCCTAAGTGGTAGCTAGGGATATAGGTCATAGGAAGATAAAAGGGAGCATGTATGTTTGGATTATTACGGTTAGTGTTATATACACAAACTTCTCTAGTGTCTATCTTTCTTCTCTTCCTTGGACTTCTTTGAATTTTATAGGGTTCGTACGAGTATTTGGGAGAGAAGAGAGATTGAGACAAGACATGTTTGTGGATAAGCCTATCATTTTCCAGACAGAAAGGGTTATGTTAAGGCTAGCCTCGAGGCCCTAAAGACTAAGATTCATATTTCTGATTTCATACATATAAAAATCTGAGAGAGTTAAATGAGGGCCAACAACCATGCAACAGCAAATAAGGTGATAGGACTTGTAAACATTTGGGAAACTACAGGTCTTCTTGATGAGCCCCAAAGGTAAACAAATAAACTGGTCAAAGATTAATAAGAGCTACTGATCGTGTTGATGCACACGTGGTCATCAGCATGGACCGTCATTGTGAGGGACATGAATATACTCTTATTTCTTCATAGATGATCGTAATTTATTTTTATTTTGTATTAAAGATGGGATTAAAGATGGCTTTGTGCTGTGCTCAGGTCGTGTTTGTGTCGTGCATGCATGTTTTGTAACAGCGTCGTGATGTGTCGTGTTTATAGTTGTCGTGCTTCGTGTCGTGCCTGTTCTTCCAAAAGGTAGGTCCAGGTCGTGCCCATGCTGGTGTCGTGTCGTGCTCATACTTTTTCCAAAAAAAATTAAATTTTCGCTGTGTCATGTCGTGACTGATTATGCTCCACCGTGATTTCTTTTCAAAATCCAGGCTTGGGCCCAGGCTCAGTAATTCATGCCCGTGCCGCGTCAGGTAAAAGACATGCGTGGTTGTATCGTACCTTGTGCTAACAGTGCCTAGTGTCATCTTTAGGTGGGATAGTTGGTCAATAGATCATAACTAGATATATGTCCCGTGCGATGCACGAGCTTGTTAGTAAAGTGTCTGTCTTTTTTTAGGTGTCGTCTTATATGTTCGTGTTTATATTTGACAATCGATTTGTGAAATATATATGTACTAGGTTTTATCCCCGTGTTTCATATTTAATAATAAAATGTTGAAAATATTTGAAGTGATATTATTAATATTATTGATAAAGGTATTTTTTTTTTGCAAAGCTTTCTATCGATAGGATGCACGCTAATTCTTGAAAATTATATTTTCATACTACCTTTATTATGAGATTGGAATAAACTTAAATAAAGAAGAAAACATTTATATGTATACTTATTTTAATGAGTAATTCAATTAATGAAAAAATTGAATAAACTCTATCTGCATTAACGCCTTAACGGTATATTTGCACTAAATGTTGATACCTCATGCTCGTTTTATACCGCACAACTAAAATTATGTGACAAAGTTGTGCACATGTGGCGTCTACGTGTCATCTTGACACGAACATTCTCTATTATGTGACGTCCTACGTGTCATCATGCACGGAATGCCCAACTTTTATAGGACACATATACATATGTATCTCATTTTGAAGCGTTTTTCAAATCCAATCTAACGGAGTCAGATTTGTAATTTTTTGACTTACGTTACTGAAATTATTTTATTTTGTAATTTGGAAATATGCTAATAAATATGTAATTAAAGTTAACTAATGATAAGACATTAATGGCGGATGATGTATTATGCTACGTGGCAAGTTTGTGCAAGGGACCCAATTATATATATATGGCAGTGGGGCGGGTACAGGTGGATTTGATAAAGCAAAACAGCCGCGTGGATGGGGCGTAGATGGTTTTCCCTCTTCTCCCAGCGGATACCCGTCGGAGCCCCGCCACACCTTGTACCCACTTACTAGCCCCGCCTCATACCCATCTGCCCAGCCTCATACCACATAAAAATAAAAAAGGTTAAATATAAATATATAAAATCTTGCGATGTAGTGTGAAAATATCCACCTTCATTTCGGGGACTCTCGGAAGCCCAAAAAACGTGGATTATAGCCTTCGTTTTCGGCTTTCCAGGCCTTGGTGTCATTTTTTTCTCATACTTCTCCGGAGGCTCTATCATGACCCTAGATTACCCTCGTTGCCCCTGGAGGGACATCTGAATCCCCAAACTTTGATATCACCAATGCCTTTGGTGCTTTGACACTTACACAAGTATCCCGTAAAACGCCCTTCTAAGTATATCAGGGACCGGATAAGCAACCCTGATGGCTTCCCATGTCCCTTGGAGGTTTTTTGTGCAACGTGGTGGGAAAATATCCACCTTCGTTTCGAGGACTCCCAGAAGGCCGAAAAATGTTGATTAGCCTTCGTTTTTGGCTTCCTGGAGCCCGGGTGCTATTTTTGCCCAAACTTCTCTATGGGGTCTATCATGACCATAGAGAACCCATTCGTGCCCCGGGAGGGTCATCGGGATCCCCAAAATTCGATATCACCATGCCTTCGGTTTTTCAGCCTATCAGGGACCGGATAAGTGACCCAAGGGCCTCCCATTTCCTCTAGGGGTGTTCCGTGCGTTGTGGTGCGAAAATATTCACCTTCGTTCCAGGGCCTTCCGGATGCGTTTCGGGCCCCGAGTGTCATTTTTGCTAAAATTCTCCAGGGGGACTATCATGACTCTAGAGCACAGTCGGTGCCCTGGGAGGGTTAACCGGATCCCCGAACTTTGATATCCCCCAAGCCTTTGTTGTTCCGGCTCTTATACCAGTGTCCCGTAAAACGGTCTTCCAAGCCTTTCGAGACCGGTTAAGCGAGCAAGAGGGCTTCCCGTGTCCTCTATGGGTGTTCCGTGCGACATGTTGTGAAATATCCATCTTTGCTCCGCGGCCTCCCGGAAGCCCAAGAAAGGTGGATTAGCCTTCGTTTTAGGCTTCCCGGGGCCCAGATGTCATTTTCGCTCAAACTTCTCCGGTAGGTCTATCGCCTCCTATGTCCCCTAGCGGTGTTCCGTGCGATGTGGTGCTAAAATATCTACATTCGTTCCGCGACTTCCTGTAAACACAACAAAATATGGATTATATTATACCTTCGTTTTCGGCTTCCCAGGCTCCGGGTGTCATTTTTGCAGCAACTTCTTTGGGGCGTCTTTTATGACCCTAGAGGACCCTCAGTGCCCCGAGATGGATATCTGAATCCCCGAACTTCGATATCACCCATGCCTTTGATGTTCCAACTTTTACACCAGTGTCATGTTAAACGACCATCCAAACCTATCAGTGACCGGATAAGCAACCCCGAGGGCATCCATGTCCCCTAGGCAAGTTCTGGAGCCTCGGTTTTCGGCTTCAAGGGGCACGAGTATCAGTTTTGCCAAAACTTCTTTGGGAGGGTCTATCATGGTCTTAGGGTCATCCGGATCCCCGAACTTCTATATCACTCATGCCTTCGGCGTTACCATTACATTTGTGACCTTCAAAAACACCCTTACAAGCCTAAGAGAGACCCGACAATAAACCCCGGGGGCCTCTTATGTTCCCTGTGAGTGTCTCGTGCAATGTAGTGCGAAAATATCCATCTTCGTCCCGAAGCCTCCCGGAAGCCCAAAAAACGTATACTAGCCTTTTATTTTCGGCTTTGCGGGCCCGACTTCTGTTTTTTCCTAACTTTTACAGGAGGTCTATCATCAGCCTAGAGAACCTCTGGTGGTAATCCGGGTCCCGGACTCCAATTTCACCAATGGGATATTGGACACGCATTAGCGTTGGGACACAAGACATGGCGCTCGCTGGGCGCTGGAACATAGGCGTTGTTAATAAAAGGTTAATCATCGTTTCCTAAGCACTCGGTCAAATATAATTAAATCAAAGTTTACAGTATAACTAATCATAATAAGTAGAACTACTATGCAACAAACAAAGTCATTTACGAGTTGGTACATCTAGCTTTTATAGAGGCACCACACAAGCCAATGAATTTATTCTTATTATTATTTTTGTCACGGCCAGGAAATGGCTATTACCATAATTTGAGGGCATCCCTTCCCCCAATCTTTTAAAATTTTCCCTAAACATATTAAGAGTAACGTTGCGGATGAAACTCTTCAAATCCCGCCTTGGTGTTGTTTTAGTTTTACTTGCCAGTTAATCACAAAATTAGCACCAAAAAAGGAAAACAAAAAGAAAATTATTATAACAAAGTTAGAAGCGAGGTAACCCATCTAAAAACATTAAATTAAAAAAACAAAAATAAAAACAGATGAACCATCCTGTACATCGCACAAGTATGCACACTAGTAAAAAAACACAACAGTGCAAATCTTGAAAAGTGAGGCTCTATGAATCTCACAGTCGATTATGCGAAACTCAAAATGTGGAGGCATTGTATCCAACAAACGAAGCCTGCGACAAAATGAGAACAATGGAAATTACATTCAATGTCAGCACTCAGCAACTACTATGTGACACTTGACAGTATCAAACCCAATAAACTTGAGAAAAATGAACTTAAAAGACGTTTGATCTTGATCTATTACTTCCATACTTTTATCTAAAATTATCAAAAGCTAAGGCAACTGCTCAATCAGTTTATCAACAGGTTAAACTCATCAGAAGGTTTATGCAAAGTGATTCGCATTGTTGAAGGTTTATGCAGAGAAGGTGTTTTTAGGAGACCATTGAAGGGTTAAGCGCAACAGATTGGTCAATGAAGTAACTTTTTTGAGTTTGTGTTTTTGGTGGTTTGCTCATCATTTTCTTCTTGATGGCTCTTAGTATTCGTTGGTTTCTTCATTGGTTGTTTTGTTGTGTACTTTTATAGTTTTGTTAGATTTGAGATCCTCTTATGGTTTCAAGGTGTGTCTTTTGTTGCATCCTTTTGGTTGGCGTACTTTGGTAATTGTGTGGTGGTGATCATCGAGTGTGTTTTGTTTAGTTTTTAGTGGTGTATGAGTCTCGGATCCTATTGGTGTATGAGCTTCAAGCTCCTTTTGATATATGAGCTTCGACTCCTATTGGTGTATGAGCTTCGCCTCCCTTTATTTTCTATTTGATAAAATAGATTACTAATTATCAAAAAAAATATTCTCATCAAATTTACTCTTTATTAAGAGAAAACCCAAAATAAACTTTTAATTAAAGGATAAATGGGATGAATTAAACTCTTTATTCACCTAATTAGCACAAAATTCCTTATTACATACCATACAGTTAAGGTTAGCCACGAGTCGAGTCAAGCCGAACACCGTCAAGCTTGAGTTTGGCGTGTTTTGAAATTTTGGAACTCGAACTCGAACTCGAGCCAAACTCAGTTGAGCCATAAAGTTGAGCTCAAGCTTGGGCTTAATAAAACATTACCGAACTCGAGCTCGAGGTCGAACTTTTGTCGAATATATAAGTTCTATTTTAATCATTAAATAAACTTAGAACATCTCTAATATTCATGATCTGATGATAGGAAAATAATTTATAGTTCATGATCATTATTCTAATTTTCTGTGGCTAACAAAGTTTGTTTCCTTAATAAGAATGTTAACTTATTTACGAAAATAAAAATTGAAAAAATAAATGACAAACAAAATAAGTATTTTAAGATCATTATTAGGAAAAGCAAACGTTTGTAATTTAAAATTATTCAAGAAATTAGAAAAATATATACAATAGACGTGTTTGTTTGATGCTCACGAACTTTCGAGTCGAACACCATGAAGCTTCAGTTTGGTTTGTTTATTAAACGAGCCTAAGTTTAAAATTTGAGCTTGGTTCGTTTACTAATCGAAGCAAGCTCGAGTCGAGCTTTAATCGAGTCGAACCCGAACAGTTCACAGACCATTTGGCTTGTGACCGCCCCTAAATGCAGTATATAGGACAGTCAAAACCATCAAATATTTAGACTACATTTTATTTTGCCATGTGATTTTCAATTAATATAACATAAATATGACTATCTTATATATCTTTTCTACCTAACTATAACCAAAGATTATAAGACAAAATTATCCTATTTTAATAGATTTTTCAAGTCAAATCTAATGAAATAAGATTTACAATTTTTAGAGTTATGTAACTAAAGTTATTTTATTTTCTGATGTGGAAACAATGCTAATAAATATGTAATAAATACAGCTAAAGTTGATGCATTAATGAGTAACATTTGAAAATGTGTTAGGCTATGTGGCAACTTTGGGCTTATGTGTCGCTTACGTGTTATCTCCACACGAACACAACCATGCTATGTGGCGTCCTTCGTGTCCTCCCCACACAAAAGCAACCAAGAGTACACTGTGTTTTAATATTAAGTAAGATATGTGTCACCTACGTGTCATTTCCACATGAAAACAACCCTGCTATGTGGCTTCCTTCGTGACCTCCACACACAAAAGCAACCAAGACCGCATTGTGTTTTAATATTAAGTAAGGTATTGTGAAACAGATTGAGTACTATTATTAATTCTTCGTAATATCCCGTAAATTATTTAATTTTGAATAATTTATTTATTTTATTATTCATGGTGGTAAAATATTTATTGATTTTGATTTTAGTATTTAAAGGAATGAAAAGAGGAATTTCGGATTTTTATTTTAAATAAAATAAATATCAGCTTTCAAAGGTTTTATGATACTCTAACTGTGTTTTGGGAATACTTAACACACAGACTTTACTTGCCTCACGTTTCTTCTCCTCTATCCTTTTACTAGTCGGTTAAGAAAACAAAAGAAAAAAAAAGCATGCTTCTTCCTTTTGAGTGATTCACGTTAAAAACAAAAAGAAACCCTCACAAGCTTTCTCTCTATCTCTCGCTATCTCCGTTCCCCCGTGTGCTTGCTTCGGTGAGCACTTCCAGTGAGTCACACCGTTGATTTCCCTCTCATGACATTGTCCAGTTCACACGAGCTCTTCCCTTTCCGTGCTCGGTCTCTGCCTCGTTGCTATTACCAGTGTTGCTGGTGTTTCTGGCCATTATAGGGTGGGTTTCAGCCATCAGGCGTGACCACCAGCAGTTACGACCACCTTCTCTTCGTTGGTTTGAACAATTGAGCCTTGAACCCCAATTTTGGTATTATTTACTTGAATTCTGTTTTATCGGTTTCAATTCAATAATTCTGATTTGGGTTTTGATATATATATATATACTCTGTTTGTATGCTTAAATGCTAGATGATTGAATTGGAAGGTTTGGATGCGAAACTGATAAGATTTTGATTGTTCAATTGGAGGTAACCAACTTTCTATTCGATTGGACATAATTTTCTTTTTCTTTTCTATGTGGAAATCATGATTAATATGTGAATTGATATGTGCTTTATTCTGAAATTTTAATTATTAAGTTGCTTGAGGTTTGAATATTTGAATTTGTGTTGATTATTTGGTGAGTGAAATCCTATTTCGTACCTTCATGCTTTAATTATACTGTTTTATGTTTGGATTGTGAATATGGTTAAAACATGAAAGTTGTAGCCCTCGTTGTAAGGTTTTCACAAGTTTTTGAATCACCTCGATATGATGTCTAATGAGTGAGATATGACCAAAATACAGAACTGCTGCAATAATCACCCAAAAACAGAGAATTTAACCCTTTAATCTCTTGAACCCAAATTGATGCTTGAACTACATGACTTTTGTGAAAACTTGTATAAGTGTATAGTTGAGTAGACACCAAAAAAGCGTCTTCAGATTTCTCCGCAAAAGCCCGATGATGAAAGGAGTAATTTTTAAGCTTGAACTGCTATTTTGCTTTAATAGTTTAAAATAAGGTCTCAGGTTTTCCTCCAAATGCTCCTTTATTTTATTCCATCCAAAAGCCCCATTCAAGAGCTTTCCAACGACACGTCTCATGCCTCATTCCGACCTCCGGTCGCCAAGTTGCGATATAGGGGTAAAATCGTCTTTCACCACTCAAGGGTAAAACAGTCTTTTCCTATTTTTCGGATCGTTAAAAATTTCCCGGAAGATAAAGACAGGCTGGATGACGCCATTATGACATCATCCAGCTGGCTGCTGACAGCCGTCAGCGGCCTGGAAGATGTCCTAGGGCCGCTAGCCGCGCTGCCTTTCCCTTCGGGCCCCGCTCATTTTTCAGGCCCGTCTCGTTTTCAGCTCAATTTTCACCCGTTCAACCCTACTTCCCACGCCTATAGAAACAAAACCCTCCACCCTCAGTTCAAAACACACAGTCTACAGTTGATAACCTCTATTCTCGGGAGTATTGACACTGAGCTTCCCCCTCTTTCTTCCAAACTTGAGATCTATTTTTACTATTCTTCAAATATAGCCTACAGTTCAGGTACAAATACCTGAGGGCTCAAATTAAATTAATTGCTTATTTGTTTATTTCCTAAATAGTCATAATGTAGATATCATGCTAGAATAATGTTTTTATTGATTCCTAAATACTGTCTGTATAATCGTTGTGCTGCTCAACTTGTCAATCGAATGCATGTCTAAATAAGGGTTAAAAATAAATGTTGTGATGCTTGTGGTGAACCAATTAATAGTCTAAGTCTAGGTTGTTAATCCGTTTTTGCATGGGAATTATGTCTTTAAATTATTAAGCAAACTTGAGTTAGTAGAGGCCGTCATAATACGGGCGAGTTGGGTTTCTAGCACCTTCCCACCTCGTACCTTCGCCCCCGAACCTATTATTCTTGGGTACTTATATATTTTATATAAGCGGGAGTCTTTCTAAAAACATGATTAGTTCACTTTTCGCGCTATTGGGTTCTCCCTTCAGTTTTGTCCCTTCGATAAAACGCCAATAGCAGATTTGTGACCTCTTTCATGGTTTTTATTCAATTCAAGTCTTTTCAAAAGGTTTTCTAACTCGATGGTTCCTTGAACTTATCTAAGCCCCCAACTGACAAATTTTCTATAAGGACGCACTCCGGGAAAAAACAAAAGGATTGGTAATGAAAAATCCCGGGTCCTTACAGTGGCGACTTCACTGGGGACTTATTTAAGAGGGTGAGACTCGAAAGTCAAGTTTCCTTAATTGTTTAAATAACATGTTTTATATTATTTTGCATCATTTACATGTGCCTTGGCACAACCTTTTGACCCTTATCGACCCTCGAGGAAGTTTGTGTCGCAAGACAACGCGTATATCTAAAGGAATATACAGTTGTCCTATTGTGCAAATCGACGCTTCCTCACCCATGACTCATCAATCCTTTGTTGATGAAAAGAATTACAATCGATGTGTCGACCATCCGCCGAACGGAAGTTGTAATTTGTCATGGTAACCTCACAGGAGCCAAAAGCCTCTAACCCACATTTATGCATCCGCTTGCTTGTTGTGCATGTGTCGTTGTAATGCCCGTCTGATCACATGTTTGCCTGTAAACTACGTTGCTATAATGCTTGCTTGAACGCATGAATTACGTGATTATGTGCCAATATGTATCTACGTGCTAGGAGTATTCTTTTATTTTAGTCAGTTCCTAGTGCCCAAAGATGGTGTGAGAATTCAAATTCAATGAACACTCATCATTTTCCCAATGATCTATTCTGAAAGTCATGAACAATTTCTAGAGAGTCAGTTTCTACTCCCCCTTTTGTTATTTTGTATTTTTCCTTTTCTTTTCTTTTGATGCAATTCAGATTCGGTTCAAAAAAAAAAATCAAAAAAAAAAAAAAAAACGGCAAAGGAAAAAAAAAATGCAGAAAAATATATAAAAAAAAGAAGGACCGAATTTTCCTTTTTTTAATTATTTTATGTATCCCATTTTTCATTTTCTTTGAGTCTAAGAAAATAAAATTAGGATAATTATCTTTTTCTATTTTTCTTATTTTCGTCGATTGACTTTATTTCCTTTGAACATTAAGGAAATTTTTGGGCATTTAGGCTTAAGGACTTTTCTTTTAGGACAATGTGTTTTCTACGTGTGGGTCAATTTTTCATTTGATGAGAGTCTCATGTTTCGTTACTAAGCGCTCCGTGCTTCCTATTCAGATAGACTTCAAAGAAGAAAGATTAGGTCTGATCCGGTCCGCTTCTTGATTCGAGCCGCTTGGTCACATCATGATTAGAACAGTCCAAGAGTATCTGGTGGAGATGACTGACCGAGTAGATTGTTTGGAAGCTGACGTCACTAACATCAAGTCACGACAGTTGTGGGACACGCCCATGTTTGTCCCTTCGTCTGAAAATCGCAAATCCATGACTCCAGAAAAGCCTGATCCCGCTCCCCAAGGGCCAGAAAAGAAACGTAAAGACGATACATCTTCTTCCAATGTCTCACCTAAAGAAGGCCGTGTACCCAGGAAGTTCACGTCATTGGGAATAACCCTCAATACTTCTCTTGAAAGATTGGTAGACAAAGACATGCTCCGACCCATAGGTCCCACCCCAGAACCAAGTATCAAAGGTCGCAATTGGAAGGAGGGTCATTACTGCAAGTATCATCAGGGAAAAGGGCACGACACAAATGATTGTTGGGCCCTTCGACACATCATCCAAGACAAGATAGATAATGGCACGCTACCATTGCCCAAAGACAAGGAAGTCGGAAGTTTCGATAACCTCCTAGATGCTATCAATCACATCGTAATAGAGGAGCCCCAAGATTATTCTCACCTCATTCATGATGATGAGGCTACTTTGAGTTCTCAAAAGTCCTACAAGGAAGAGCCTGCCATAGAAAGCTACGAAATAGTGGATGACAGAAACCAAATACAAAGAAGTCTGCCTCGTATAATCAAGGAGATACAAGAGATGAGGGTGATAGGCCCGCAAGTATACGGGTTGTATCGAAGTAATAAAATATCGAACCACAGGGAGCTATCGATTCCAAGTACTAAGTTTTCTTAAATTTAACAAGCTAAGCGATTCACGAATTGGTTTGTTGGATTAGAAAAAATAAACTAATTACTAATATAAGAGAAAATAATAAGAAAAGGAACCTAGGGTTGATTTCACTCAATCAAGATCTTAGATGCGGATAAACAAGTTTCAACTAACATGCCATGTCGAATGTTGCAAGGACGGAAATATGAATCCTAAAACCTTCTCTCGAAGCGATAAAGGAATACTCAATATAATTCTCAACTACCTATTCTCATGGAGTTAAGAAAGTATCAAGAGCATGAAGTATATATAATTTCCTTTCCAATAGTCCCAAGTTATTCTAAACTACTCTCGTGATTAGGCAAACTTGATGAATGATTGAGGTACGACAATTAAGAAGCTTCTCTCGAATTTGACTTAATCATCTAATATAAGCAACAAGATTACAATCAAACATTGTGCAACAATTCTAATGACATACCAATTTCTACTTATTTAATTGAGCATCATATATTCGATTAAGTTACATCAACCCTAGATAAAAGAAATTACCTACTCATGATTTCTACAACGCCAACTAAGAACGTAATGAAATTCATGCTAAAACCTATCAAACTAAATAAAGCAATTAAAATTGGAAGCATAGAGAGGGAGAAATAGAGAGTAGAGATAAGAAATAAACCAAGTCGCTTCAATTATAATCTTCAAGAGAAATAGAAGAAACGCTTGAACTTCAAGAACGAACTAATAAAACTCTTAAAATCTACATTTCGATTCTCAATACTCTAATCTAGAAAGCGTAAGGTGGACTAGGAAAAGTACACTATGGAAAAAGATGATGTCAGATGGGATGAGATGAGATCCTATTTATAGGAAAACATCACAACGAACCTAGACGGTTTACAAAGAGTAACCTCCCAAATATCAATAAGTCACCAATATAACTCCCAAAAGAGTTAAAGCCACTAGTAACTCCATTTCAATGTCTAGATGCATCCAAAAAGGAATCCAATGCTCTCTTCAATACTCTTCATAACTTGCTCTTGCTTTGATTATCTTGAGCATCCAAAGAGAATCCTAAGTCCTTTGCATATGGAGTTCAATTTGACCCTAGAATGACAATTAAAACACCAAAATACCAAAGTAGTAATCCTCATACACAATTAATCATAATTCAGTAAGATATAAGCGGTATTACGTAAACCTAGGATAAATGAGTGCGATTGAGATGTGAATAATAACACTATTTATGCACTCATCAGAGGGAGAAGGTTGACATTCTGGAAGAGCGCACCTCCAAGCGCAGAAACGCAATCATCTTAACCAAAGAAGAAACTTGGTGGCGTCAAGAGCTTTTGTATCACAAGATGTCCAAGTATGGGTATGTTCGCCCAAGGACCCCTACATCAAAGCTTATGCCAAGAGACGGGAACCCCTTTTTAAGCTGCACCTACTGCGCGACTAAGGGACATCACATCAACCAGTGCAGTCGTGCGTTTCATCGATCAAGGGACAATGTGGCCACCCTACACCTGGATGGTCAGCTGGTGACGGCATAGTCATGAAAACTATACCCCTCTCTTTGCGCCAATAGAAGCAATTATGAACGCGCTAGTATGGAGAGGTGACATTCATCCTTACATCCCTTTGGAAGAGGCAAGATCAGATCCGGAAGAAAACCGACCCTACTGCAAGTATCATCGTCTGTTCGGACACCATACAGATGACTGCCTACGTCTGAAAGACGATATTCAAGGTGTTATCGACAGAGGAGAAGTTCCGCCACCACTAAGAGAGGGCAATATGGATGAAGAGCCCTGGAACTGATTTGTTACCCGTAAGAGCTAGAGGAATCGAATCTGAGTCTTCAAGTCCTGTCGAGTTAGGGTCTTAGCTAAATCTTTAGGTTGAGTCTCGAACAGGGGGTGTTCCCCTTCTAGTTTCCTTTTGACGAGTATTAGGGACCCTCTTCCCTAAAGTCATGTGTGCTTATCTATTCTTGCAAATCAATAAAAACTCCTCTTGCTCATTTCTCTCTTTGTTTAACTGTTGACAACTCCAATGAATACAGAGTTGCACAAATCATTAACTAATCAATTTGAGTAACGTAAGTGAATTTCGCAAAGCAAGGATACAGGTTTACACTTTTACAGGAATTTGAGTAGTTGAACTCCCCCCAATGGTGCCACTCCTCAAGAAGAAGAAGCGGGCCGACCTTTTGCAACAACCTCGACACAGAAATGATCTTGGCTCCGATCGAAGAAGACCCTTGGTACCGAGACGTCTACAACTACATCACCAAAGAAGCGTACCCTCAAGATGCCCCACTAAGAGCTCAACGGGCCATCCGTCTCTTAGCGGCGCAATACATAGAATACAAGGGGGTTTCGTACAAAAAATCCCACAACGGTATAAACCTCAGATCTGTGAACGCCGAAGAAGCTGCAGAGATCATGGACGGGTACACAATGGTGTGTGTGGGCCACACATGAATGGTCGAATGCTCTCCAAAAAGGTCCTACGACTGGGATACTACTGGACTACTATGAAAAAGGATTGTTACGACTATGTCAAGAAATGTAAGAAGTGTCAAATATATGCCAACATGCAGCATATGCCACCCTCGATGCTTCACAACTTCACTTCCCTTTGGCTATTTTCTGCATGGGGAATAGACATCATTGGAAAGATCACCCCAAAGGGCTCGGGAAGACATGAATACATCCTAGTAGCCCTAGACTATTTTACCAAGTGGGTTGAAGCCCAGTCCTATGCCATCCTTACCTCCAAACAAGTGTCCAAATTCATAAGGAACAACATCATTTGCCGATACGGTGTTCCACATGAAATCATAAGTGACCACGGATCCCATTTCAAAGCTGAAACCGCCACCCTCCTTAAAAGCTACAAAATTCAGCACCACAAATCATCCCCTTACCGTCCCCAATGGTGCAGTAGAAGCCGCCAACAAAAACCTTAAAACTATCATTGACAAGATGATAGAAAACTACAAGGATTGGCCCATCAAACTCCCTTTTGCCCTTTGGGGGTATAGGACATCCATAAGATCCTCTACGGGAGCAACACCTTACTCCCTAGTCTATGGAATGGAAGCAGTTATGCCCATAGAAGTCCACCTACCATCCATGCGCATATCCTTAGAAGGAGATATCCCCGAAACCCAATGGTTACAAACTCGCTATGAAGAGCTTATGTTCACAGATGAGAGACGGCTACGGGCCCTAGACCATTCCCACATGTATCAACAACGCATGGCGAGAGCATTCAACAAAAGAGTTCGACCTCGAAACTTAAAGGAAGGGGACTTGATTTGGAGAGAACTACGAGCCCCAGTAACCAACCCTAGAGGCAAGTTTCGACCAAATTGGTCTGGACCCTTCATCATCAAAGACATCTTGTCAGGAGGCGCCGTCAGACTCATGGATATTGATGGCATCGAGTTCAGCCAGCTTACCAACATGGATCAATTGAAGAAGTGTTACGTCTAAAAAAAAAACTAAAGAAAAAAAAAACTAAAAAAAAAAAAGAAAAAAAAAGACGAACACTAATTGAACGAACTACGCTGGCCTGATTCCACACTGGATACGTAGGTAACCCTTTCAAAGGGGCCCGGCCAAAATCAATCAACAAATTCCATTCAACTTATTCAAAAAGTATAATCTTTATTCAAACTGAACGAATAAGCTTACATTGCGAGAATTAAAACTTCCTAAGAAAATAATGCAACTCTGAGGGTTTAAGCTAAACAAATTCCTATAATTATTTTCTTTTGAAAACTAGACTTGCTTTCTTAGAAAACTACTTTAATCCTTCTTCCCTTTAGAAGGCATCGTTGAAGAGTTATTCTTTGAAGGACCCTGGCTTGAGGACGACCTGTGATCGCTTTCTTAAGCTGGGGGCTTGCCTCTCTTCAGTACATGGTAGTCTCCCATACGAGACACTTCCTTCCTTTTCTTGTCTCCTGTTTGTGAGTCATACCTAGGCTTTAGTTGGTCCCACTCCTCATGACGAAGGACTCGTCTCGCTTCCCCATCACTGCAGGACAGCCAGTTCAGATAGGTTTCAGAAACCTGGGTTGTGGCGATCATCCGAGGTACAGCCCAAGCGATGCCGGCTACGCCAATAATTTCCCCACTCAGCAGCAAATTCAGTAGTTAAGGCAACTACATTGGGTCTCGTAGTCTCCTGATGAGGAATCACCTGCCTCAAGCCATATTGCCTCATGACCCTACAAGGAAAGAAGAAAGTAGTCCTGTACAAACCTAGTACAGTAGTATGGAGGATCAGGTCGTCACAAGCCACTAAAGAAGTCAAACTCCACAAGGACACATGCCAACGAATGACAGGTCCCGCCTGGAAAAAGGCATCCCATTCTGCCAGGGACTTTTCAGAATATAGCCTTTTCCTCACCAGAAAGCAAGCGGTAGTATAAGTCTTCTTAGACCAAGTCCGAGGAACACGGATAATCAGATTATCCGGTGACTCTATCAACCTCAAATGCTCGCATAACCAGATTTGAAGCAGCAGGGGGCTGCCCGAAAAAACTTGGTTAGGAGATGTTTTCAACCTGTCAAGCCCAATGATGGTTTCTCCTATCACCAGATGTGAAGGAGAATGTCCTTCAACCATTTGATTAACTACTTGCAGCAACGAGGCTCTACCCATGTTTGAAGATTCTGCATTAACAAACAATAGACGGTTTAACATGCACAGTACAAAAGCCTGTCTACGGCAACGTCTGAATATGGCACCTTTTTCAGAAGAGATAGCGAATTTTACGCAAAGTTGAACCAAGTCCACATCAGCACCAAGCACCATGTTTTTAGCTTCTGCAGATGACAAGCCCAAGGATTTTCTGTATAGATCCCTAAAACCATCTCTCACATAAGGCACAGATGGGGGAAGAACGTCAGGAATATTAGTGATCGCAGCAAATTCCTCCACCAAAGGGCATAATTCAGAATTACCAAACCGGAAAACATGCAAGTAAGGATCCCAATAATTCAAAGCAGAACGAAGAAGGGGTCACAATATTTTGGTTGGTTTTAAGTTTAGCAGGGTAGAAACATGGAACGGGGCTAGTTTGAGTTTGTCTTCTACGGTCAGATTTTTGCACCAAGCATCGAACAGATCTTCAAAGGATTTCACCATGGCAGAAAATTGGAGAAGCTTAGGAAAGTTAAAGGGGATATAAAAAAGTGGTACAACATCAAGCACCCCGAATATCCTATTTATAGGCAAGCATGCGGGCCGAAAAAGCAAAAAAAAAAGCTGTCAGCAGACTGGTCAGCGCCACTAGTGGCCCTGACTCTGGCCCCAGCCCGATTTCCTTCCTGCTCCGGTCCGCATTTCTAATCCAAACGACCCGATTTCAGTCCAGTTTTTAGCACCCGCATGGAATGACAAAGCCCGAGACTCTCTTAGATTTATCTTTTCCATTTTTTATTATTATTTATTTATTTTCTTTTTTTAGGGGGTATAATATGTGCAAAATTTTGCGTTTTACTTGCATTTTTTTACTATTCCCTAAATTTATAGCTTTGTTCTACTGCACAACACATTGCATAAAGTAGATCAGACGGGCATAATTGAGTCATCATATCATGTTCATGCATATCAAAAAAATGTATGTAAGTGTTACACCCAAAACAGGAATTCAAAGTTCAAATACCAATGTTCACAAAGCGGCCCAACATCGTTTAACTAGAATCGTCACTGCCGGCCTCATCATCAACGGACGGCCCTTGACCGTAGTGTCCGGTCGAGTAAGGGAAGGAAGAGCTATATATGGGCCTACTGTTCTCAGGCCTCATGTCCCGCCCATGCGCTGGAGCCCGCTTAGGGATACCTGCCGGAAATCCCGAGGCAAACAAGCTCGCTGCGGCCTGACTAGCAAAATCCATAGCGGCATCCTGATGAGAAGGCCCAGCATAAGACATATCCCACCCAGGGGCGTTCGCCCAATCTCCAGCCGAGGGCGTAGGTGCATGCAACCTATCGAAAGAGGGCCGGAAATCAACAGGAGAGAACATCTCCGGAATATATGGGACAGAAGGTCCGGGCACCTCATCAACAGAAGGCCTGGTCATCATCACAGGAGGAGAACGAGCAATGGATGGTCTGCTCGCTGAAGAAGCCCTCCCTGCAGAAGAGTGGCGTGGTCCTACCGAAGATGAAGACTAAGACATCTGCAGATGGTCGAAAATGTTAAGTTAAGCACTTCACTTAGCTAAAACAAAGGAAGAAGGGAATTTACTTACATCAATAGTCTTGGACCGAGAACTCTTCCCCTTGCCCATCGCTCGACCATAGCCTTTCTTCAACATGTGTATAAGCTTGAAGACATGAGAAGTCTGCTCTCGGTTCAACTACAAAAGAAAGGGAGGGCCACAAAATAGAGTCAGAAACTCAAAATAAACACAAGTATAAGAGAGAGAACAAAAAAAAAGATAAAGATGACTCACCCTCGTGCAACCATCGGGCAAGGGTAGGCCCTCCACCGTCTCTCCATCAGCAATATCGAGAGGAAGCTCCTCCAATATGCGCCCCCCACTCTCTCCTAGATACCTCACCTCGTTGGTTGGCAAGGTCACACTTGGGGGCTGACCCCGAGAAGCCCTAGAACGAGACCTCCTAGGGCCCGGAAGAGCTAGACGATCTGTCTACAGGACACAAAAAGTCAGAATATTGGGCAAACAATTTAAAAATGCAGACAAATTTCTTACCTCAGATGTAAGGTCCGACATCAGGCGATCTAAGCAATAGGCCAGATACATGGTCGTCTGGTCCAAGCCAACGACCTCCGGCACGATAAACTCCTGCGCTGCCCTACCACGGATCACAACCCCCAGGTCCCGCACACTCAGGCCACGCAGGTAAAACATGGTCAAAGGAGGATCCTCCGGAACCAGGTGAGTACCCAAGGAGGGATAGACCAACCGAGTCAAGCGATCCCCCAGATACCATACAAAGCTGAATGGCCCCTCGAAGACCACTCGTAGAGAAGATACCCTGAAAGACTCTAGGGTAATATGGGGAGGAACCCCAGAAATCTCATCAAAGGCGGACCATAACACCTGCAGATTATCAAGTCAAAATTCATTCACACAAAATGAACAAAAAGAGCATACAGATCAAACAAGCAACGTACCGTGGACACAGCATGACTCTCAAAGGTAGCCCGGAAGTGCTCCAGGGAGGTGAACGGATGGGTGTCTCTGCCAACCCATCGTGAGCCTAAAGGAAACATCCTCAAACCAGGAAGATGAGGACCGAAGGCTGAAAAATACTCAAAGAACCACAGCTATCACGCACATAAGCACACAAGCAAAGGTGACTTCCATAGTTGAAGACATAGGCAAAAGGAGAGGAATAAACAAAAAAAAAAAAAAAAAGAGAGTCTACCTCTAAAGATCCTCCATGGACCCGTGATAGATGTCCTCTCACTCGTTTCCTTACGCCTACAGGCCCGACAACACCACTTCACCAGAGAAGCATAAGCGGCTCCACCAATGTTGAACTCACACACCTTGGACAAATCCTCCAAACATGTCAAGAAACCGACTTGACACATGCTCTTCTTCTGAGCAAAGATCGTCGAGCCCAGCAAGCAAGCTGGGAAATTACGAGCCCTCTGCTCTTCGGTGAGCCCCTGCGCAGATGCGGCCTCCCACAGCCGCGACAAGGAAATCCGATCCTGGTCAAAATGGGCATATACAGGCCCGTAAAGATCCGACAAAGTGTCACTCTGCCGCCAATGATCCGCGTCATACTGGATACGACGCCCTCTAAAAGACAACCCCGTCAGCACAACAAACTGATAAGGAATAGGAAACATCTCTCCCACAGGTGTATGGAAGGTGCTCGTGGAATCCCAAAACCTCTCCAGTAAACCCCGGGCAACGATCCTAAAATACCCCGAGTGACAGGTAGGGATAACAGTCAAGAAATCAGCAAGACCTGAGTCCAGTACCAAACTCCTGGCCCTCTCTGAAAAGGTACCCAACAGCATAGACCAATGGGAAGTAGTCCCATGAGCCAGCAGCATAATCCCAACACCCTGGCCAAGCCAACAAAACTTTCTCAAATACCCAATACACCACAAATACAGCTAAAATAAATTTCATACAAATTATACACAGCTAACCACCAATCCAGTACAAATCCCAATTTGTTCGTGTGCCGAAGCACTAACAGTTCCAATTTTCAGTTCAAATAAACTGAATACAAAGAAAAGTTAGGTCAGAAAACGTACCAGCTCTGGGTAAGATAAATGACTATGTCTAGTCTGCAACAGATCACTACGGTTCCAAAAGTCAGGCGGGCGCCAGTCTAACCGCATGAACGAATCCTGGTATAGTCGAGCCCCATCCGCGTGACAAGTTGGAGGCTTTCGAGTAGAAGGCAACCCGGTGCGGAAAAGGCTCCGGTCATACTCCTCGTCGCACATAGGACGTTACCCCTTATCTACGGGAGCCATGAGAACGCAATGAAGCTTTCTCTCTCTACAAGTGGGAAAATAAAAGTTTCAGATTCGCAAGCTACAAGCACCCATTCAACAATGCAACTCAAAATTCAGCAACTAGGCGAAAAAATAAGCAAGTTCAAGACAAAAACCGAAGAAAACGGACAAGAATCGACTTACCTCAAGTGGAGTGAAGCACTCAACAATGGAGGACCTTCAACCCAAAGCTCTCGACAATGGCTCGGTGGGGAAGAAGCAAAAAAACGCGAAAAGAGGAGAGAGAAAGCGCCAAAACGCTTTTATTTGGCTCAAGCCCAGCGCCGCTAGCGGCTTCAAGCCGAAGCCCAGCGCCGCTAGCAGCGCTGGCCTGGGCCGCTAGCGGCCCTGCAGACCTGCAGCACGGGCCCCACAAGCTAACCCAAGGCCCCTTCTTCAGTCCAGAGTTCGTTATTACAGTTCGTCTCGCGACAACTTCAGTACCAAACGCGCGGGAGCAAAGCCCTCGGGCCCACAAATTCAAAATTCGACAGTTGACCCATTTTACGGTACCAACTATTTACAGGTAAAACTAACCCGTTTATTTTGCAGGTCCCAGGTACTGAAACTCGGATCTACGGCGACGACTCTCACGACCCGGAGCGCCCGATTTATTTATAAGCCCGAAATTTTCAACGACACTTGTTAAGAAACACGACACTACAAATTTTCGGGGTTAGTCAATGATCGCTAAAGTTATTTGCGGTTAAACTGTCCCTCTACAAGGTTACAAATTTTTGGGGTTAATCAATGATCGCTAAAGTTATTGCGGTTAAACTGTCCCTCTACAAGGTTACAAATTTTTGGGGTTAGTCAATGATCGGTAAACTTATTGCGGTTAAACCACCCCTCTGCAAGATTACAAATTTTTAGGGTTAATCAATGATCACCTAAGCTATTGCGGTTAAACTATCCCTCTGCAAAGTTACTTATTTTATGCTTCAGTCAATGATCGCTTAAACTAGTGCGGTTATACTATCCATTATATGCTTCAGTCAATGATCGCCTAAAGCGGTTATACTGTCCATTGATTTTATATGTTTCAGTCAATGATTGCTTAACCTATTGCATTTAAACTGTTCATATGTTCTAACCATTTTACTGCCATCATTTTGATTGCGCTGTCTCGTCGACCTTTTCGTTTCTTATGCAGGGACGGAATCTCGGCATCCGCCGAGTAGTGCTTAGTCACTATTTGCTCGATAAAGCATTTATACTATTCACTTTCATGTTGCTAACCATTTTTGCAGCCATTATTTTTAATCGCGTTGTCTTGTTGACTTTTTCGTTTCTCGAAGAGGAACGAAATCTCGACATCCGTCGAGCGGTGTTTAGTCACTGTTTGTCGAAGCACTCTATGTTGATCATTCTCAAAGTATTACTAAGTTTTTCATTCACTCTGAATACAGGTCCCCAGCAGACGTTTAGGCCATCTATCCTGCTACTATTAACCTTTCAGTTTCTCTTGTGTTCACAGGGATGAAATCTTAGCACACTACGAGCGTGTTCCAACACAGGTTTGTCTTCATATGCATGCATACTGTACACTCTCACACACCGTTTGCACATCAGCATCCTGCATGTCGCCTTCGGAGTACTTTGATCTTCGCTTTTACTCCAGCTCGATCAAAGTGGGGGCTTCTGTAGACGCCAAAAAAGCGTCTTCAGATTTCTTCGCAAAAGCACGATGATGAAAGGAATAATGTTTAAGCTTGAACTGTTATTTTGCTTTAATAGTTTAAAACAGGGTCTCAGGTTTTCCTCCAAACGCTCCTTTATTTCATTCCATCCAAAAGCCCCATTCAAGAGCTTTCCAACGACACGTCTCATGCCTCATTTCGACCTCCGGTCGCCAAGTTGCGATATAGGAGTAAAATCGTCTTTCACCACTCAAGGGTAAAACAGTCTTTTCGTACTTTTTGGATCGTTAAAAATTCCACGGAAGATAAAGACAGGCTGGATGACGTCATTATGACATCATCCAGCTGGCTGCTGACAGCCGTCAGCGGCCCTGGAAGATGTCCCAGGGCCGCTAGCGGCACTACCTTTCCCTTCGGGCCCGACTCATTTTTCAGGCCCATCTCGTTTTCAGCTCAATTTTCACCCGTTCAACCCTACTTCCCACGCCTATATAAACAACCCTCCACCCTCAGTTCAAAACACACAGTCTACAGTTGACAACCTCAATTCTCGGGAGTATTGATACCGAGCTTCCCCCTCTTTCTTCCAAACTTGAGATTTATTTTTACTATTCTTGTCAAATATAGCCTACAGTTCAGGTACAAATTCCTAAGGGCTCAAATTAAATTAATTGCTTATTTGTTTATTTTCTAAATAGTCATAATGTAGATATCATGCTAGAATAATGTTTTTATTGCTTCCTATATACTGTCAGTATAGTCGTTGTGCTGCTCAACTTGTCAATTGAATGCATGTCTAAATAAGGGTTAAAAATAAATGTTGTGATGCTTGTGGTGAACCAATTAATAGTCTAAGTCTAGGTTGTTAATCCGGTTTTGCATGGGAATTATGTCTTTATATTATTAAGCAAACTTGAGTTAGTAGAGGCCGTCATAATACGTGCGAGTTGGGTGCCTAACACCTTCCCACCTCGTACCTTCACCCCCGAACCTATTATTCTTGGGTACTTATATGTTTTATATAAGCGGGAGTCTTTCTAAAAACATGATTAGTTCACTTTTCGTGCTATTGGGTTCTCCCTTCAGTTTTGTCCCTTCGGTTTGTCCCTTCGATAAAACGCCAATAGCAGATTCGTGACCTCTTTCATGGTTTTTATTCAATACAAGTCTTTTCAAAAGTTTTTCTAACTCGATGGTCCCTTGAACTTATCTAAGCCCTCAACTGACAAATTTTCTATAAGGACGCACTCCAGTGAAAAACAAAAGGATTGGTAATGAAAAATCCTGGGTCCTTACAAGTTGCATATGATCTTGGATATGTATTATTTATATTATGGCGGGATATAATCATGTGACATGTGCAAGAATTGGTAATAATTACTGCTAAGACTTTAGATGAGTTTGTTGTATATATGTTTGTAGCCCTCTAGATATGGTTTATGCTCATGTAAATCTTGTTTATAGCTTCTGGTTTTATAGTATAAAGTACGTATCTGCCATGGAAAAGATTGGTCTATTGAGTGTGTTATTAATCTTGGAAAATCTTGATTAGTTGCAGACTGATTGTGGTGTGAAATGTCTATTGTTTGTGCTTGTTTATGGAATTGTTGAATGCTTAAAATATAATGTTAAGTATACTGAAATTAAAGTGTTAATTAAGTTGAAATTATGACGTGAATTACTTGCTTGGTTAGTATAGAAAATTATTGAACTTGTGCTTCTGAGATAGTTTTTTGGTGAAGATTGATATATGTGTTGTGATTTTGATATGGATACCTTTATGAGAATTGTTGGAAAGACCCTTTGAGGTTGTTTGGCATAATCTATATTAGAATTGAAATTGACTAGTGACTAGTATGTCTTTGATTGGTTACTGAAATGAGATGAACTGGTGATATGGCGTTGAATTGGATTTGTGAAGACTCGTTGGTGTGAAAATTTGAATTCTTTTAATATATTAATACTTAAACTTGAACAATTGAGGGCAAGATAGCTTTTGTGTAGGATCCTCGGAAGGTGATGAACATGGGCAACTTATGAGAGCAGATTTGTGGGGCAGGTCTTCCACAAACTCTCTTATGAGATTAGTTTGATTACTCATGAACCTGGGGTAATTCTTTTGATTATGATATTTTGATTACTCATGAACTTGGGGTAATCTGTATTCTCCAAGCCATGAACCACTATGGCAGACTGCGGTCTTGAAAATCCCATAGGACTAGGAAGGTGTGCACACTAGGGACTTGGCCATTGATTTGTGATCAACATTGCACTGAAAGTTGAGATTGTCTGATCTCGTCGTTCTCTTCCCTCTAAAATAAAAAATAAAATGATTGTAACACCCTGAATTTTCGTCTAATTTAAAATCATTTAAAATCACGAGTTGCGGCGGAAAACCCTAGAAATACGAAGCGTCACCGTCATATTTAATGTTCAAATTAAATATAAGGTTAGAAAGAACCAAATTTTTAAATCCCAAACATACATACTAGATAATTAAATAATAACTATCTCTTCCAACTAGACTTAAAACTAATAATCTAAATGAATTAAGAAATAGTAACTATTAATTCTCATGCAAGAGAATTAATCTTATTACAAATACTAGATTTCGTGCTCGTGCGATGCACGGATTCTTATTTATCATCCTCCGTTATTAGAATTATTATAATAATTATTTTTAATCACATCAATATATAAAATTGAATAATAGGAGTAGTAAAGAACAATAATAATTTTTTTTATCAACCAAAAAAACACATTTAACAGAGGAATTCCATTTTTAGTGAATAAAAAATATTTTTTTAGGATAATAGATGTATACTTTTGTTACTTATTTTTATTAAAAAATCAAACTATTTTAATTTCTTTTTAATCAACCATGCATTTATGACAATTTATTAACTATTCAATGCTACCTTAGTGAGAACTCAATTATATATGTATACTATATTTCGTGCCCGTGAGATGCACGGGTTCTTGTTTATCATGCGTATTATGTTATTAGAAGAAATATAATAAAATAAAAATTAATCATATCAATATGTAAAGTTGAATAATAGGAGTAACAAAGAACAATAATAATATTTTTATCAATAAAAAAAACACATTTCACAAAGAAATTACATTTTTAGTGAATGTATAATATAATTATTTTTTTTGGATAGTAAATATAATACTTATGTACTTATTTCTTATTAAAATAAAATAAAACTAACTTTGATTTCTTTTTAATCACCCATACATTTATGGCTATTTATTACCTATTCAATGCTTGGTGAGAACTCAATTTTACATATATATATTGACTAGTTTTATCACCGTGCTCCGCACGGACTCGTGATTATCTCTCGAAAATGAAAATAACTTCCTAAGTGATACCTCATGCATGTTTTATACTGCACAACTAATTCTATATTTGATTATTTTAATATTTTTAGTATGAAATGTCCCTTCAAATCGATCTACATCAAAATTAGAATGAATGTAAAAAAGATTGATTTATAAACATAATTTTAACCTACATCAAAATTCTAAAAAGAAAAAAAAAAAAGATAAAGACTAATAAACCTTTCTTCGAGTATACTAAGACTTTATTTTATCAATTTATTATGAGTCCAATTTAGTTTAATCTAATTTAGATTAGTTAAATAGATGATGGAGGAACTTACAATTTAAATAAATTTCATTTATGCTATAAAATATTAAAGGTCAAGTTAAATACATATGTCATCAAATAGTTAAGGCCGGTATTGTTAGAAGTGTCATTTATTGTTATTTAACAAGGTTGTACACATGTGGTATCTACATGTAATCTTCACACGAACATTCCCTATTAAGTGTCATACTACATGTCATCACTGCAAGGAAATGACCCAACTTTCGTAAGACATATATCTCATTTTGAAGATTTTTTCAAAATTCAATCCATTGAATAAAGATTTATAATTTTTTGACTTTCATAACTAATTCTTTTTTTATTTTTTATTTTGTAATATAAAAAAAAAGCTAATAAATATGTAATAAAGTCAACTAATAATAAGTCATTAATGAGTGACACTTTGATGGTGAGTTGTTAGGCTATGTGACAAGCTTTGCTTACGTGACGCTTAAGGGTCATCATCACACGAATTTACACCCCTTACGTGGCGTCCTACGTGTCGTGCCCACACGAATTGGACTCACTTTATACGTATACCGATGTGGCGCCTATGTGTTATCTTCACACGAATATATCCCTCCCATGTGGCGTCTCACATGTCATCGTCCCACGAAAAGAACTCAACTTTATAAGACATAGTAGATATGCATCTCATTTTGAAGTATTTTCTGAACCTGATCCAATGGAGGAAGAATTATAATTTTTAAAGTTGCGTAACAAAAGTTATTTTATTTTATAATCTTAAAAAAATGATAATAAATATAATAGGTTGTATGTATGAAGTCAAATAATGATTATTAATTAATGCTTAACACACTTGGATGGAAGCTTAGGTGGCAACATACGTGTCATCACCACATGAACTTGGCGCTTACGTGGCATCTTAAGTGTCATGCCGACACAATTTTAGGCGCTTGCGTGGCATCCTACGTGTCGTGGCCACACGAAATGAACTCACTTTTATATATATATATATATATATATATATATATATATATATATATATATATATATATATATATATATATATATATATATATATATATATATATATATATATATATATATATATATTGATGATAAAGTCCCAATACTAAAGAAGTTCCAAACTAAACAATAAAATTAAATTGTTCTTTGAAGATATACTATCTTCTTACGTCGCCTTTCTTAGGACACACCACGAGCTAAAAATCCTGTCAATCTAATCCCCCATATAGACGAATTCCATATAGGTTCATCGTAGGCCCACCATTGAAAAGAAATGGACAACAAACACAAGTAAAAAGAAAAACAACCAATCATCAGCTACGTTGAGTAATTCATAACCACATAGTCCATTTAAATCTCCAAGTTAAGCCAACATGCTTAATTAAAATAACGATCATGCTTAAGAAAAATAAAAGACAACATGCTTTAATTTAAAGACACGCATAAACACCAAATAATAAATCCAATATTTATTATTATCCAATAGCCAAGTTCATTTGAGAGAAAAGAATCGCATGAATTGTCAAACCAACCGCAGTCGATTCAATAGCATCTTAGTCCTGTGCACATGGCAAAAGAGGGATCAACCGTCCCGGAGTATAGATGACTCCCGAAGTACTTCAAATGTTCCTTAGTATGCATACCCTCATTCGACCCTTAAGTCTACAGGATGAACTGTTCCAGAGAACCACTCGCCCAATTACTCAGTATGGATACAAGATTTCCATTACGTTGAGGCCATAACCAATGAAACCACTCAACGTAACAAGTGACAAATTCCCATTCGCATCCTTTGGTGGATCCATTACCAAAGAAGTCTTAACTCTCAATTCATTTTAATATAGTGATCACATAACAAGTAATACACATAATCTTAGCATTCAAGTAACACAATATGGTTACATTTTCCAATAGCATTTTACATGAATGACATCTAGACCTCAATTCATAACCACCTAGTTCAATACCTTTAAGTAGGTTCCAATAGTCAAAGTTCAATTCAACTTATTGAAGTAACATGCTTACTAACATGAATCCACATGCTTACCAACATGATACAAAAATAGCGATACAAGCTATATTCCAATTGAACAATTATTAACACAATTTTCGTTTAACAACAATAAATCATGCATCTCCTCACATGAATATCAACAAGTAGACATTACTACACAAAGTGAATTTTTAACATATTACATGCATTCACTAACATATAATTTTATACGAATTATCACAAGGACATAAATATCAATTATCCCTTTCCAAAGTACTCACAAGTCCAAATATGAATTATCATTCTCAATCCAATACCAGACAACATGAATACAAATTCCACTAGAAATGAAATATGACAATGAAATTACATAATTCACCAACCAATTCTAGACAATGAATTACCTTTAGTAATAGGCAATCACGACAACTAACGTAAGCTCCTTACGTTCACGTGCAGTCAACGGGTCCTAACAATTCCACAATACGCAAATAGTCAATACTTGACTTCTAAACCACTTTATTAAACTTTAAAGATGATTTAGTACACTTAACTAAATTAATTAAGTTGTTGGAATTTTAGTTACTCATGCATGCTCAAAGTTTCCAAAAACAATTTACACAACTAAATTAGGAAACTTTCCAAAACCCTAAAAACAAGTCAACAAGTCAAACCACCAAAAACACCACCCAACTCCACCATCACCACCGCTGACCACCGCCAGCGATGACTCCACATTGAGCAATAGGATGAATTGTGAAAGAGTGTCAAATTCTCTTCCTTCCTTCTTGTGTTCGGCCGTGCGTGAGGGTGAGAGAGAGAAGTGTTTTTTATTTTTTTTTTATTTTTTGATTTGGTAAAGATTCAGTTGATTTAGAAACTAAGTGTATTTAGGGACTAAATACACTCCTTCCTTATCTCAACCTCTCCTTTCCTAATACCTCTCCTAAAATCACTGCACTAACCAATGATTTTTGGCTAGGAGGGCCGAAAATGAGGCCCTAAACTTCCGAAAATTATAGAGCCCAAATACTTTTATGTATTTTGGCCCAATTACAATTTAATTAGGCTGAAAACCAAAACCCAATATTTTTAGGTACTTTAAATGAGCCCAATTAATTATTTAAATCCGAAATTACATTTTCTTTTTAAATAATTATTATTCTAAAGTGAATAATAATACGGGGTATTACAATGATGGAGTGAAAGTTTGAGACCTTTAAAAACTATGGAAATTTGGAAATTGATATGTATATGATATTTGTGTATGTTTTTACAAGGAAGTGACCTTTGAATGAAATTGTTGAATGAGATAAGGAAATGGACTTGTGGATTTTGCGTGCATGAGAATGGAGTAACAAACTTGCGTGATTATCAAGTCGTAGACCAAAGTCTTATATGAAGTTGATCCATTAAAATGTGTCTTATGGTCATAAATTATTTTAAAGATTTGTGTATTATTATCTCGATAGCAGAATACTTAGTTACTCAGCTTTGCTGATTGGATATTTTTCTTTTTATGTGTGTGTGTTGTCCATTTACTTATGGTGGATCTATGATGAACCTTTTGCGGCTTAACTGCAACTGTGGAAGTAGATTGGAGTATGTTGATAGGTTGATTGTGTTTGAGGATCACGCTTGGAGGATCATTACAAGTTGATCAAATATTAGTGTTTTCATTTGTAATTATAACTTTCAGTTATTCATTGAGTTATAATTAGTAAAGAATTATAGTTTATTTGGTTGGTTGGGATTTTGTAAAAGTTTGCCTTGTACTCATCCTATGAGTGAGTGTGGCAGTGATGCTCTGGATTTAGTTAGAAATCTTTCGCTGTAGATTTGGTTTGGTTGTATATTCTGTTTAAGCAGGTTTTTATTAGTCGATAACTTTGGATTTTCAGTTTATATAGGAAACTCTGCCCGATTTTCGACGTGAGTTTATTTATTTTTATTTATTTATTATTTAGAAAATTTGGGGTGTTACATTCTTAGTAGCATGTGCAATTACAAAAACCAATACAATAATGCATATATATCAATAATATTAGTGACAGATCATAAGAGAATTTATAGCTTATATATAGTCTTAAGACAATTTTCCTTATTTATTCTAGTATGTAGGCATTTATTATGTAGAATACAAAAATTCATATTGAGGCGCCCTCAAATAAGTATAACGTTATGACGTCATGCTTGATTGTAGAGGTGAACTCATGTTGAGGTGGATTTATAAGAAACCTATTAATATAGATAGTATTGTAATAGTAAATATGATAAAATCGAAAATTGTACTCTTTAAATTAATAAATATCATTTTATTTATTAAAATACATAGAGAAAGAGAGATTGGACAACCTACTAACAAAGTTGATTACCATTTATCTAAATTTGTAAACAACTGCACTACTCACAAGTAATAACAAAAAGTCAAAACTATTACATTTGCAGTTAACAAATACTACTAATTCTTAATTGCATGCGCAAGTACAAAAAACAATATAATAATACATATACATAACAATATATCAGTGACAGATCATAACAATTTTTATAGCATATAGTCTTAGGATAGACCATTTTCCTTATTTATTCTAGTAGGTACTTATGTAGAACACAAAAACTCATACTCTCTCTGTCTCAGGTTTATATTTATATTGGATTTTTTGAGGTCAAAGTTTGTGAACTTTAACCACTTATTTGTGAAAAGTTACAAAATTTTACAGCGTGAAAATAGTATTGCTAGATTCATTTGAATTAGTATTTTCAAAATATCATCTTATTATAAGTTCTATAATTATGAAATCATAAATATTCATGGTCAAATTAGTATCTTGGAGACCATGAAAAGTCCAATGTAAAGATTAACTTGGGACGGAGGGAGTATGAGACAGCCTCAATAACGTGAGGCATTTGAAACAATTATGATGTCATAACGTCTTGTTTTACTATAGAGGTGGCCTCATGTTGAAGCGGACTCATAAAACACCTATTAGAAATAGAGTTGTAACAATAAATATGATATGGAATCGAGATTGCAAATTTTTTTAAATTAACAAATCTAATCTAATATCTAATCTAATCTAATCTAATATATATATATATATATATATATATATATATATATATATATATATATATAAAGTTGGATCATGACCGCCGCTGCATCGACACGTGTCATGCCATGTCACGATCCCAATCATCATTATATCTAAAAGTCAATGCCATGTCACCCAAATAATTAATGACTGATACATTAACTATGTTATTTAATTAATTACGATACATGAACATTATTAATTTCATAGATATGGTACATGAACTTAAAATAAATTATGCTAAAAACTAGGTACAACGAATCTAATTTATAAGAGAAAATAGTCCTAACATATATAGTCCATGTTTTGGTAGATTATACATCTGAAATTTTTAATGATTCTCCATGAAGATGGAGAAAAATAGTAGATTAGTAGAATATATAGTTAAGTAAGATAGTTGTAAACATATTTTTTTTAGTATTTTTTTAATTAGAAAAATAAAAGATTAATTTGTCTATATGAATCCAAATAAACAATCGCTACATAATACATAATATTAAACAAAATTATAAGTGATTCTCCATGAAGATAGATAAATGTAGTAAATTAGTACAATATTTAAGTAAAATAGGTGTAAATATAATTATTATTTTTTTCAACCCATTTCTTAATTAGAAAAATAGGAAATTAGTTTGGCCATGTGGATTCTAACAACTGTTGCATAATACATGACATTAAACATAAAAATTTTTTAAATCAAAAAAATATTATCAATAATCTTAATACAATGTAGACCAAATAAGAATAAAAACGTTAGTAATGAGTATTGTCATGGTAGAAAGTTATAGAATTATACAAGCATGTAGAGGTATTAATATTTCGGTTGACAGAGCACGTGAAAATGGTAGTTAATTGTAAACCTATCACTTAACTATTTTCTTGAACAAATTTTTTGGTGTATGAATTTTCTAAGAAAGAACATACTATAAAATGATCCTATATAAAAGTCTATCTAGCGCTGTTGTATAAATCAAAGAGAGATAAGAACCAATAGTAGTATATTGGCTATTAATAATCTCGGTAGATAAATTTATGGACTACATAAGCATACAAATGTATGTATAAATCTAACTGTCTGCAAAGACATTTTATCAAAATGGTGCGCGGTTGAGAATTTGTCATTTAACTATTTATTTGAATACTTTTTTAAAGTATGAAAATATATAAATTTAACTTATCATTTAAAGCTAAACAAAATTATTATTGTATGTCACATAAGCAATTTTATATTCACATAGCACAACTTTGGTTTTGTACGGGTAACTTCATATTAGTTATTATAGACGGTATTGATAAATCATCAACCTATTTTCTTGATAGCATTCAGAATATATTTTCAAATGATAAACTACAAGTTCGTGCATCGCACGGGGTATACACCTAATACCATTTATTGATGAAAATGCATAGAAAGAATAGAGAGATTGGACAACCACCGAAACAAAGTTGATTACCATTTATTGAATTTTTATTTTATTTTTTTGGCAACAATTTATTGAATTTGTAGTCATAAAATATATAGTAGATAAATAGGGTAATTTATACGTGATGTTCTCAAGCTTACATGCATTCATTCCATTTTCCCAGTCTTGTGAAATTTTGATTCTTTAACGGCCCAAAACTTTCCAAATTTCGTTTTATAATTACTTGGGTTTAAGCATGCATCGGGACAATTCTTTTGACAATTTTCGCCAGTGGCCCAGCTTGATCCAGATGCTCTACATTGCTCCATGCAAGCAGGTATACATGCACCCATCCATTCACCCATCCATACATCTTCCCCTTCAGTTTTCGGCACTACTAACATTATCATCACCATGCCCATCATCATCATTATTGCAACTGCATATTTGTTCATCATCAAACCCATATTTTGATACGTATTTATCTACCTCTCTCTTTTGATATGTATATTCACTCTTTATTAATGTGACCAATGAAGTGATAAGATAATATGTTTCTAATTTTATAGGGATAAATGCCTATAGTTAGAGAATTTGTAGGCATATATTAAGACTAACAAAAGGTTGGGATTAATTTAGCTTTGCTGTAAAAGTATTGTAGTGGCATTGCTTGTCATCTAATTGGCGACTTTATTAATAGTACTAGTTTTATGTCGCACGGACTCGTAAATATATCTCGAAAATGTAGATAATTTTTTAGGTGATTTTATATCCGCACAACTAATTTTATATTTGACTATTTTAATATTTTTATATAAAATGCCCTTTTAAATTGATCTACACCTAAAATAAAATGCCCTTTTAAATTGATCTACACCTAAAATAAAATGAATGTAAAAAAAGATTAATTTATGAACATAATTTGAGGATACTTCAAACTTCACAAAAGAATAAGAAAATATAATTTAATGAAGTAAGATTTTATATTTTAGAGTTACGTAACTTAATATATATTATTTTGTAGTTTGAAATAATAAGCAAATTAATCATATAATCAAATCGAGTGATATTGATCATTTGGCACTTGGATCATGATTTGTTAAGATATGTGACAAAGTTGCACATTGACGTCAACATGTCATCTTTACACGATAACTCCCTTAAATGTGGCGTTTACATGTTATCATTGCATGGTAATGACCCAACTTGTAAAGGTCACATATATCTCCGTTGAAAGAACTAAATTTATTTTATTTTTTAATATAAAAATATGCAAATAATATGTAATAAAGTTAACTGATTTTGAGGCATTAAGGGGAAACACTTGGATGATGAGTTGTTAGGCTATGTGGCAAGCTTTGCTAATATGGCAACTTTGGTGTCACTGTCACACGATTTTGGGCCTCTTTGTGGCGTCTTGCATGTCGTGCACACACGAAAAGAAAAAGAGAAATATTTTTACTAATATATTTAATAAGGACATTAAAATTTTATGGTTTTAAATTACAAATATTAATTGTGAAATACATTTAATTTTATGTTAACAAAAAATTTATGCATAGGATGCATGCTAATTCTTAAAAATAATAGTATAATTTCATAATTTACTTCTAAATATCTAGTTGATCTACATCTACAATAGAATGTATGTAAAATTGGATTGATTTATGAACATAATTTGAGCCTATTTTAAAAGTTTCAAAGAAAAAAAATAAAGATTAATTATTCTCTCTCTAGTTAAAAATCACTCTCTTATTGTAATTGGATTTTTGGTAATTGAATAAAATCAATTAGTGGTGAGCAAAAAAATTCCACCTTCTAAAGTTATAATCAACAATTTGATCCTAAATATTTATTTCTTAAATGTGCTAGGTAGTTCAACGTTCGTAAATTTCAACATAATAACTTATAATAAGGAGTGTGACTTGAATCTTACTTTTCGTTTGCGTGACATTTGTATTACATATGTCTAAAGTGCTATATTAAAGTCTTAATTAATTTGCTAAGAAAGCATTGGAGTAGATGATGAGTTGAAGTTCATGTTTCATCCCCCACACGAAATGTCCGTCCATATGACATCTGTATATGAAAAATGACTCCGTTTTTCTTATAAATATAAAATATTTATTAACAAATTCAAAATATTTAGAATATATGTTTTCATTACTAATATTCAAGTGTGATTTACAACTAATATAATATAAATATGGATATCTTAAGTGTCTTATCCAATTAATTTATACCAAACATTTTCAAAACCAATCTAATCAACTATGATTTATTATTTTTAGATTTATGTAACTTAAGATATGTTTTTTTATAATTTGAAATAATATGCACATAAATCAAATAATAAATTCGAGTAATAATGAATTCTGACACTTGAATTGATCCGTTAAGTTATGTGGCCAAGTTGTGCACATGTGACATCTATGTGTCATCTTCACACGAACATTTCCTCTTATGTAGCATCCTACATGCCATTACCGCATGGAAATGACCCAACTTTTATAGAACATATATATCTCATTTTGAAAGTTTTTTCAAATCCAATCCATTGAAGTAATATTTATAATTTTTCGACTTATGATGAGGCATTCATGAGTGACACCTGGATGAAGAGTTCTTAGGTTATGTGGCAAGCTTTGCTTACATGACGCTTAGGTGCCATCGTGACACGAATTTACACCTCCTATGTGGTGTCCTATGTATCATCCCACATGAATTGGACTCACTTTTATACGTATATCGGTGTGGCACCTATGTGTTATCTTCACACGAACATATCCCTCTCATGTGGCGTCCCACCTGTCATCCTCACACGAAAAGAACCCAACTTTATAGGACATAGTACATATGTATCTCATTTTGAAGTATTTTCCGAACTTGTTCCAATGGAGTAAGAATTATAATTTTTAAATTTGCATAACAAAAGTTATTTTATTTTATAATTTGCATACTATTATAATAATTATATTATGTTGTATTTATGATCACGCATTAATGATTGACCCACTTGGATGGGTGGCTTAGGTGGCTGCATACGTGTCATCACCACACGAATTTGGGTGTTGCGTGGCATCCCACGTGTCACCCTCACATGAATTTAGGCGCTTGCGTAACATCCCACGTGGCGTGACCACACGAAATGAACTCACTTTCATATATATATATATATATATATATATATATATATATATATATATATATATATATATATATATATATATATATATATATATGATAATTACAGGTTTCTTAACCAGAAAATAAAATACTTCATCAATATGTTGTTTATTTTGATAGACCTGGTACCTCTTTTTTTTTCATTTCCAGATAGGACATAATAGTTAATATACGGGGTGCTAAATACCACACCCCTTTTAAAACAATACCACAACCCTAAATGTGAATTACACGAATTACCCCTAAATTTAAAAAAAACGATATTAGAAACACAAAAATGCAGCACACACAGTCACAAGACTCACTCACTCATTCAATCAGCAATCTGCAGCCCACCCGCGCGCCCAACAACCGCCCCGACGCCACCCCGATGCTACCTCCTGCCACCCCTAAACAACCAAGAGGAAGAAAGAAGGAGGAAAGAGAATAAAGTTAATCAAAATTTCAACAAATTTACTTTAAGATTGAATTTGTTGCTTAATTTTACTTCATTTCTCGTTGAATAATGTTAGGATCTGGTTCGAATTTTGGTCCCTTTGGTCAATTGAAAGAATCGCGCACCGACGGTTCAAGAGATTTAACTCGTAACCCTGCGCCTGATTTAGGCGCAGGGACTTGAGGAATGCGCCTGAAGTGAGCATAGGTTCTTCGAACTTGCGCATGTTTCAGGCGCAGGCCTCAAATACCTGCGCCCGTTTCTGGCGCATGTCAAATAAAACTTTCTTCTTGATTTGGTTTCTTTAATCCAATTGTCCCCTTGTTTTGTTCATATGACCTTCATTATTTGTTAACATTTATATGAATTTGGATGTTGTACTGTTATTGGCATTTATGAGTGACTAAAATAGGGGTAGACAACGATGTACAGGGAAGAGAGGACGATTGGATGACCGTGACCCGTTAACATCCTCAGAGGGCCATGGCATCTGTATTGGGAGTAGTAGATTGTTGTTTGCACCATCCTTTTTGTATTCGACACGTTGATCGATGAAACCTGAGTTTAGGGGTAGTGGATCTGACGATGAAGGGAGTATGTCGACCCCACCATATGGACACTGAGATAAAGACTGAAATAGTTGAGACATCCACTATAGGTGAGCGACTCAGGTTCACTACAGGGGCACGAAAGGATCGAGATGAAACTCAAAGGGAGAAGCAACAACAAGAGCAACGCCGTGACATTTAGGACGCCGGAGATGAGAGGACTGTGAGGAATGTCCCTTGTCTTGGTCACAAAAGTGTTGGTCATTGGGTGTTGAGCACACCCCACGCTGGAGGGCATCAGATTCCTAACCTTCTCTTTGCTTTTCGCGGCCATGTTTCCAGTGAGCATGGAGGGGTCACGTTTGTTATTATTATCTTACAAACAATGTATTCAATTTAAAATTATAACTATATATCTCTATGTTTGATGATAAACTATATATGTTGGATCGGGAAGTGATAAAATATCATTGGCGTACGATTAATCACTTGATACCGTCTACTACCCATGCAGAGGAGATCATCCAGGAAAATGGATTAAGTCATTTGAAAGATTGTGTCTTCATCCATATTAATCAACCCCTTATTTCTGCATTATCGAGAGATGGCATCCGGAAACAAACAGTTTCCACTTTTCTTTTATATTAACAAATATCATTTTCTTTATTAAAATACATAGAGAAAAAAAAGAGATTGGACAACCACCTGACAAAGTTGATTACAATTTATTTAAATTTGTAAACAACTGCACTACTCGCGAGGAATAACAAAAAGTCAAAACTATTAGATTTGCAAGTTACCAAAACTATTACATTTGCAATTAACAAATACTATTAAATCTTAATACATAGCATGCGCAAATATAAAAAAAACAAAACAATAATACATATACATATCAAAATCATCAGTGACAGATCATAACAATTTTTATAGCATATAGTCTTAGGATAGACCATTTTCCTTATTTATTCTAATAGGCACTTACTATGTAGAACACAAAAACTCATATGAGGCAGTCTCAATAACGTGAAGCGTCTGAAACAATTATGATGTTATAACGTCTTGTGTGACTATAGAGGAGGCCTCATGTTGAAGCGAACTCATAAAAGACCTATTATAGATAGAGTTGTAACAATAAATATGATATGGAATCAAGATTGCAAAAAAAATTTAATTAACAAAGAAAATACATAGAAAGAAAGAGAGATTGGACAACCAACGTAACAAAGTTGATTACCATTTATTGAATTTGTAGTGATATAATATATAGCAGATAAATAATTTATACGTGATGTTGTCAAGCTTACATGCATTCATTCCAATTTTCCAGTCTTATGAAATTTTGATTCTTTAACGGCCCAAAACTTTTCAAATTTCCTTTTATAATTACTTGGGTTTAAGCATGCATCAGGACAATTCTTTTGACAATATTCGCCAGTGACCCATCTTGATCTGAATGCTCTACATTGCTCCATGCAAGCAGGTATGCATTCACCCATCCATACATCTTCCCCTTCAGTTTTCGGTTTACCTCTTTTTTTCATTTCCAGATAGGACATAATAGTTAATATAGGTGGTGCTAAATACCATCCCCTTTTAAAACAATACCACAACCCTAAATTTGAATTATCCGAATTACCCCTAATTTTAAAAAAAAAGACGAAATTAGAAACACAACAATGCAGCACACAGACATAAGACTCACTCACTCACTCACTCACTCATTCAACCATCCATCTGCAGCCCACCCGCGCGCCCAACTATCGCCCCGACACCACCCCGCTCTCGCCTCCTGCTGCCCTTAACAGCCAAGAGGAAGAGAGAAGTTGGAAATAGAATAAAGTTGATCAAAATTTCAACAAATTTTCGTTAAGATTGAATTAGTTGCTTAATTTTACTTCATTCCTCGTTGAATAATGTTAGGTTTGGTTCGAATTTTGGTCCCTTTAGTCAATTGAAAGAATCACGCACCAACAATTCAAGAGATTGAACTCATAAGCCCTGCGGCTGGGCCTGATTTAGGCACAGGGACTTGAGGCATGCGCCTGAAGTGGGCGCAGGTTCGTATGCCTCAAATACCTGCGCCTGTTTTTGGAGCCTGGAGGGCCTCAGATTCCCCACCTTCTCTATGCTTTTCGCGGCCATGTTTCCAGTGAGCTATGGAGGGGTCAAGTTTGTTATTATCATCATACAAACAATGTATTCAATTTAAAATTATAACTATATATCTCAATGTTTGATGATGAACTATATATGTAGGATCGGGAAGTGATAAAATATCATTAGCGTACGATTAATCACTTGATACCGTCTAGTGCCAGTGCGGAGGAGATCATCGAAGAAACTGGACTAAGTCATTTGAGATATTGTGTCTTCACCCATATTAATCAACCCCTTATTTATGCATTTGTCGAGAGATGACATTCGAAAATGAACAGTTTTCACTTTTCTTTTGGAGAGATGACTATCACCCTCCACAATATTTGGTATATTCTTGGTATTGTTGATGAGGGTGTGCTCATGGTCTGGTCAGATGATCTTGACCTGATGAATTTAAAGTCCTTAACAACCACTCTTGGCCAGTCTTCGGCTACGATTACGTAGACTATGGGCCAGATTTCAGGCACCCTACCTTTCAAATGGATACTCGACTATTTGAACAATGGTGACATACCCTACAAAAACATTGCTAGAGACGTGTTCTGTTTGACCTCAAGGGTCTCTCATGTCCCATAAGGGTGTACCGTGCGATGTAGAGTGAAAATATCCACCTTCGAGTCGAGGGCTCTCGGAAGCCCAAAAAACGTGGATTATAGCCTTCGTATTCGGTTTCCTGGGGCGAGGAATAACAAAAAGTCAAAACTATTAGATTTGCAATTTACCAAAACTATTACATTTGCAATTAACAAATACTATTAAATCTTAATACATAGCATGCGCAAATAAAATAAAAAAAAAAAAAAAACAATAATACATATACATATCAAAATCATCAGTGACAGATCATAACAATTTTTATAACAAATAGTCTTAGGATAGACCATTTTCCTTATTTATTCTAGTAGGCACTTATTATGTAGAACACAAAAACTCATATGAGGCAGTCTCAATAACGTGAAGCGTCTGAAACAATTATGATGTTATAACGTCTTGTGTGACTATAGAGGTGGCCTCATGTTGAAACGAACTCATAAAAGACCTATTATAGATAGAGTTGTAACAATAAATATGATATGGAATCGAGATTGCAAAAAAAATTTAATTAACAAAGAAAATACATAGAAAGAAAGAGAGATTGGACAACCAACGTAACAAAGTTGATTACCATTTATTGAATTTGTAGTCATATAATATATAGCAGATAAATAATTTATACGTGATGTTGTCAAGCTTACATGCAATTATTCCAATTTTCCAGTCTTATGAAATTTTGATTCTTTAACGGCCCAAAACTTTTCAAATTTCCTTTTATAATTACTTGGGTTTAAGCATGCATCAGGACAATTCTTTTGACAATATTCGCCTGTGGCCCATCTTGATCTAAATGCTCTACATTGCTCCATGCAAGCAGGTATGCATTCACCCATCCATACATCTTCCCCTTCAGTTTTCGGTTTACGTCTTTTTTTCATTTCCAGATAGGACATAATAGTTAATATAGGTGGTGCTAAATACCATACCCCTTTTAAAACAATACCACAACCCTAAATTTGAATTATCCGAATTACCCCTAATTTAAAAAAAAAACGAAATTAGAAACACAACAATGCAGCACACAGACATAAGACTTACTCACTCACTCACTCAATCAACCATCCATCTGCAGCCCACTCGCGCGCCCAACTATCACCCCCGACGCCACCCCGCTCTCGCCTCCTGCTGCCCTTAACAACCAAGAGGAAGAGAGAAGTTGGAAATAGAATAAAGTTGATCAAAATTTCAACAAATTTTCTTTAAGATTGAATTAGTTGCTTAATTTTACTTCATTCCTCGTTGAATAATGTTAGGTTTGGTTCGAATTTTGGTCCCTTTAGTCAATTGAAAGAATCACGCACCAACAATTCAAGAGATTGAACTCGTAAGCCCTGCGCAGTTGCGCCTGATTTAGGCGCAGGGACTTCAGGCATGCACCTGAAGTGGGTGCAGGTTCGTTCTTCGAACTTGCGCCCATTTCAGGCATGCCTCAAATACCTGCGCCCGTTTTTGGCGCATGTCAAATAAAACTTTCTTCCTGATTTGGTTTCTTTAACCCAATTGTCCCCTTGTTTTATTCATATGACCTTCAGTATTTGCTAATAATTATATTAATTTGGATGTTGTGCAGTTATTGGCATTTATGACTGACTAAAATAGGGGTAGACAACGATGTAAAGGGAAGAGAGGATGATTGGGTGACTGTGACCCGTTAACATCCTCAGAGGGCCATGGCATTGGTATTGGCAGTAGTAGATTGTTGTTTGCACCACCCTTTTTGTCTTCGACAAGTCGATCGATGACACCTGATTTTGGGGGTAGTGGATCTGACGACGAAGAGAGCATGTCGACCCTACCATATTGACTCTGAGATAAAGAGAGAAACAGCAGAGACATCCACTATAGGTCAGCGACTCAGGTTCACTACAGGGGCACGAAGGGATCGAGATGAAACTCAAAGGGTGAAGCAACAACAAGACCATTACCATGACATTCAGGAGACCAGTGATGAGAGGACTGTGAGGAATGTCCCTTGTCTTAGTCACAGAGGTGCTGCTCATTGGGTGTTGAGCACACCCCACACTGGAGCCTGGAGGGCCTCAGATTCCCCACCTTCTCTATGCTTTTCGCAGCCATGTTTCCAGTGAGCTATGGAGGGGTCAAATTTGTTATTATCATCTTACAAACAATGTATTCAATTTAAAATTATAACTATACATCTTAATGTTTGATGATGAACTATATATGTAGGATCGGGAAGTGATAAAATATCATTAGCGTACGATTAATCACTTGATACCGTCTAGTGCCTGTGCAGAGGAGATCATCGAAGAAACTGGACTAAGTCATTTGAGATATTGTGTCTTCACCCATATTAATCAACCCCTCATTTCTGCATTTGTCGAGAGATGACTTTCGGAAACGAACAGTTTCCACTTTTCTTTTGGAGAGATGACTATCACCCTCCACGATATTTAGTATATTCTTGGTATTGTTGATGAGGGTGTGCTCATGGTCTGGTCAGATGATCGTGACCTGATGAATTTAAAGTCCTTAACAACCACTCTTGGGCAGTCTTCGGCTACGATTACGTAGACTATGGGCCAGATTTCAGGCACCCTACCTTTCAAATGGATACTTGACTATTTGAACAATGGTGACATACCCGACAACAACATTGCTAGAGACGTGTATCGTTTGACCTCAAGGGTCTCCAATGTCCCATAAGGGTGTACCGTGCGATGTAGAGTGAAAATATCCACTCCTGCAAGCCCCAAAATATGGATTATTAGCCTTTGTTTTCGGCTTCCCAGGGCGTGTGTGTCATTTTTGCCCAAACTTCTCTTTTGGGGTCTACATGACCCTAGAGGACCCAACGGTTGCCCGGAGGGTCATCCGGATCCTCAAAATTTGATATCACTATGCCTTCGGTGTTCTGGCCTTTACATTGGTGTCCCTTAAAAACGTCCTTCCATGCCCTCTAGGGGTATTCCGTGCATTGTGGTGCGAAAATATCCACCTTCGTTTCGGGGTCTCCTGGATGCCCAAAAAACGTGGTTTATTGCCTACGTTTTCGGTTTCCCGGGCTCTGGGTGTCATTTTTACCTAAACTTTTCCAGAGGGTCTATCATGACCCTAAATTACTCTCGGTACCCTGGGAGGGACATCTGGATCCCCGTACTTTGATATCACCCATGTCTTTGGTGTTTTGACTCTTACACAAGTGTCTCGTAATACGCTCTTCCGAGCCTATCAAGGATCGAATAAACGACCCCGATGGCCTCCCATGTTCTCTATGGGTGTTACGTGTGAAATGGTACGAATATACCCACCATCTTTCTGGGGCCTCCCGGAAACCTAAAAAAACGTGGATTATAGCCATCATTTTCGGCTTCCTAGGCCTGGAGTGTTATTTTTACCCAAACTTATCTGGGGGCCTATCGTGACCCTAGAGGACCCTCTGTACCTAGGGAGGGATATCCTAATCCCCGAACTTCGATATCATCTATGCCTTTGGTGTCCGATTCTTACACAAGTGTCCCTTAAGACGCCCTTCAAAGCCTATCAGGGACCAGATAAGCAACCCCGAGGGTCTCTCATTTCCCATTGGGGTGTACCGTGCGATGTATTGTAAAAATATTCACCTTCATTTCGGGGACTCTCGGAAGCCCAAAAACCGTTGATTATAGCCTTCGTTTTCGGCTTCCCGGTGCCTGGGTGTCATTTTTTTGCAAACTTCTCTGGAGGCTCTATCATGACCCTATATTACCCTTGTTGCCCATGGAGGGACATCTGAATCCCCAAACTTCGATATCACCCATGCCTTTGGTGTTTTGTCACTACACAAGTGTCCCGTAAAATGCCCTTCCAAGTATATCAGGGACGGGATAAGTGACCCCAAGATCTTCCCATGTCCCTTAGAAGTATTCTGTGCGATGTGGTGGGAAAAAAATCCAACGTCGTTTCGAGAACTCCCGCATGCCCGAAAAACGTGGATTAGTCTTCGTTTTCGACTTCCTGGGGCCCGGGCATTATTTTTGCCCAAACTTCTCTATGGGGTCTATCATGACTTCTCTGTGCGCCGGAAGGGTCATTGGGATTCCAAAATTTGAAATCACCTTGCCTTTGGTGTTACGGCCTATCAGAGACCGGATAAGCAACCCAAGGGCCTCCCATTTCCTCTAGGGGTGTTCTCTGCGTTGTGGTACGAAAATATTCACCTTCGTTCCAGGGCCTCCCGGATGCCCAAAAAATGTGGGATTATGGCCTTCGTTTCCGGCTTTCATGCCTTGAGTGACATTTTTGCTAAAATTCTCAGGGGGGACTATCATGACTCTAGAGCACACTCGGTGCCCTGGGATGGACAACCGGATCTCGAGCTTCGATATCCCCCAAGCTTTTGGTGTTCCGGCTCTTACACCAGTGACCCGTAAAACGGCCTTCTATGCCTTTCGGGAACGGATAAGCAACCACCAGTAACCCGTCCCGAGGGCCTCCCATGTTCCTTAACGGTGTTCCGTGCGATGTGGTGCGAAAATATCTACCTTCGTTCCGCGGCATTCTATAAACACAAGAAAATATGGATTATATTATAGCCTTCGTTTTCGGCTTCCCAGGCCCTGGGTGTCATTTTTGGCCAAACTTCTTCCGGGGGTCTATCATGACCATAGAGGACACTCGGTGCCCCAGGAGGGATATCTGAATCGCCGAACTTCGATATCGCCCATGCCTTTGATGTTCCAACTTTTACGCCAGTGTCATGTACAACGCCCATTCAAGCCTATTTGGGACAAGATAAGCGACCCCTAGGGCCTCCATGTCCCCTAGGCTTGTTCCGGAGCCTCGGTATTCGGCTTCCAGGGGCACGAGTATCAAGTTTGCCTAAACTTCTTTTGGTGTCTATCATGGCCTTAGGGTCATCCGGATCCCCGAACTTCTATGTCACTGATGCCTTCGGCGTTACCATTACATTAGTATCCATCAAAAACACCCTTACAAGCCTAAGACAGACCCGATAATAGACCCCGGGGCCCTCTTATGTTCGCCATGGGTGTCCCGTGCAATGTAGTGCGAAAATATCCACCTTCGTCCCGGGGCATCCCGGAATCCAAAAAAACGTATATTAGCCTTTGATTTTCGTCTTCGCGGGCCCGACTTCTGCTTTTGCCTTAACTTATAAGGGAGGTCTATCGTCACCCTAGAGGACCTCTGGTGCCTCGGGACGGTAATCTGGGTCCCCGGACTCCATTTTCACCCATGGGAAATGAGACATGCATTGGCGCTGGGACATTATTAGACATGCATTAACTTATCATTTAAAGCTAAACAAAATTATTATTGTATGTCACATAAGCAATTTTATATTCACATAGCACAACTTTGGTTTTGTACGGGTAACTTCATATTAGTTATTATAGACGGTATTGATAAATCATCAACCTATTTTCTTGATAGCATTCAGAATATATTTTCAAATGATAAACTACAAGTTCGTGCATCGCACGGGGTATACACCTAATACCATTTATTGATGAAAATGCATAGAAAGAATAGAGAGATTGGACAACCACCGAAACAAAGTTGATTACCATTTATTGAATTTTTATTTTATTTTTTTGGCAACAATTTATTGAATTTGTAGTCATAAAATATATAGTAGATAAATAGGGTAATTTATACGTGATGTTGTCAAGCTTACATGCATTCATTCCATTTTCCCAGTCTTGTGAAATTTTGATTCTTTAACGGCCCAAAACTTTCCAAATTTCGTTTTATAATTACTTGGGTTTAAGCATGCATCGGGACAATTCTTTTGACAATTTTCGCCAGTGGCCCAGCTTGATCCAGATGCTCTACATTGCTCCATGCAAGCAGGTATACATGCACCCATCCATTCACCCATCCATACATCTTCCCCTTCAGTTTTCGGCACTACTAACATTATCATCACCATGCCCATCATCATCATTATTGCAACTGCATATTTGTTCATCATCAAACCCATATTTTGATACGTATTTATCTACCTCTCTCTTTTGATATGTATATTCACTCTTTATTAATGTGACCAATGAAGTGATAAGATAATATGTTTCTAATTTTATAGGGATAAATGCCTATAGTTAGAGAATTTGTAGGCATATATTAAGACTAACAAAAGGTTGGGATTAATTTAGCTTTGCTGTAAAAGTATTGTAGTGGCATTGCTTGTCATCTAATTGGCGACTTTATTAATAGTACTAGTTTTATGTCGCACGGACTCGTAAATATATCTCGAAAATATAGATAATTTTTTAGGTGATACCTCACGTCTGTTGTATTCCGCACAACTAATTTTATATTCGACTATTTTAAAATTTTTATATAAAATGCCCTTTTAAATTGATCTACACCTAAAATAAAATGAATGTAAAAAAAGATTAATTTATGAACATAATTTGAGGATACTTCAAACTTCACAAAAGAATAAGAAAATATAATTTAATGAAGTAAGATTTTATATTTTAGAGTTACGTAACTTAATATATATTATTTTGTAGTTTGAAATAATAAGCAAATTAATCATATAATCAAATCGAGTGATATTGATCATTTGGCACTTGGATCATGATTTGTTAAGATATGTGACAAAGTTGGACATTGACGTCAACATGTCATCTTTACACGATCACTCCCTTAAATGTGGCGTTTACATGTTATCATTGCATGGTAATGACCCAACTTGTAAAGGTCACATATATCTCCGTTGAAAGAACTAAATTTATTTTATTTTTTAATATAAAAAATATGCAAATAAATATGTAATAAAGTTAACTGATTTTGAGGCATTAAGGGGAAACACTTGGATGATGAGTTGTTAGGCTATGTGGCAAGCTTTGCTAATAATGCAAGCAGGTATGCATTCACCAGTCCATACATCTTCCCCTTCAGTTTTCGGTTTACCTCTTTTTTTCATTTCCAGATAGGACATAATAGTTAATATAGGTGGTGCTAAATACCATCCCCTTTTAAAACAATACCACAACCCTAAATTTGAATTATCCGAATTACCCCTAATTTTAAAAAAAAAGACGAAATTAGAAACACAACAATGCAGCACACAGACATAAGACTCACCCACTCACTCACTCATTCAACCATCCATCTGCAGCCCACCCGCGCGCCCAACTATCTCCCCGACACCACCCCGCTCTCGCCTCCTGCTGCCCTTAACAGCCAAGAGGAAGAGAGAAGTTGGAAATAGAATAAAGTTGATCAAAATTTCAACAAATTTTCGTTAAGATTGAATTAGTTGCTTAATTTTACTTCATTCCTCGTTGAATAATGTTAGGTTTGGTTCGAATTTTGGTCCCTTTAGTCAATTGAAAGAATCAAGCACCAACAATTCAAGAGATTGAACTCGTAAGCCCTGCGGCTGGGCCAGATTTGGGCGCAGGGACTTGAGGCATGCGCCTGAAGTGGGCGCAGGTTCGTATGCCTCAAATACCTGCGCTCGTTTTTGGAGCCTGGAGAGCCTCAGATTCCCCACCTTCTCTATGCTTTTCGCGGCCATGTTTCCAGTGAGCTATGGAGGGGTCAAGTTTGTTATTATCATCATAGAAACAATGTATTCAATTTAAAATTATAACTATATATCTCAATGTTTGATGATGAACTATATATGTAGGATCGGGAAGTGATAAAATATCATTAGCGTACGATTAATCACTTGATACCGTCTAGTGCCTGTGCGGAGGAGATCATCGAAGAAACTGGACTAAGTCATTTGAGATATTGTGTCTTCACCCATATTAATCAACCCCTTATTTATGCATTTGTCGAGAGATGACATTCGAAAATGAACAGTTTCCACTTTTCTTTTGGAGAGATGACTATCACCCTCCACAATATTTGGTATATTCTTGGTATTGTTGATGAGGGTGTGCTCATGGTCTGGTCAAATGATCGTGACCTGATGAATTTAAAGTCTTTAACAACCACTCTTGGCCAGTCTTCGGCTACGATTACGTAGACTATGGGCCAGATTTCAGGCACCCTACCTTTCAAATGGATACTCGACTATTTGAACAATGGTGACATACCCTACAAAAACATTGCTAGAGACGTGTACCGTTTGACCTCAAGGGTCTCCCATGTCCCATAAGGGTGTACCGTGCGATGTAGAGTGAAAATATCCACCTTCTAGTCGAGGGCTCCCGGAAGCCCAAAAAACGTGGATTATAGCCTTCGTATTCGGTTTCCTGGGGTCTGCCTGTCATTTTTTCCCAAACTTCTCTGGGGGATTCATCATGATTTTAGATTACCCTCGGTGCCCCGACATGGAAATCTGAATCCCTGAACTTGGATATCACCCATGGGTTTGGTGTTTTGGCACTTACACAGGTCTCCCGTAAAAGGCACTTCCAAAGTCTATCAGGGACTGGATAAGCGACCCCGAGGACTTTCCAAGTCCCTTAGGGGTATGTTGTGCAATGTGGTGGAAAATATCCATCTTTGTTTCGGGGACTCCTGCAAGCCCCAAAATGTGGATTATTAGCCTTTGTTTTCGGCTTCCCAGGGCACGTGTGTCATTTTTGTCCAAACTTCTCTTTGGGGTCTATCATGACCCTAGAGGACCCATCGGTTGCCCGGAGGATCATCCGGATCCTCAAAATTTGATATCACTATGCCTTCGGTGTTCTGGCCTTTACATTGGTGTCCCTTAAAAACGCCCTTCCATGTCCTCTAGGGGTATTCCGTGCATTGTGGTGCGAAAATATCCACCTTCGTTCCGGGGTTTCCTGTAAACACAAGAAAATATGGATTATATTATAGCCTTCATTTTCGGTTTCCCAGGCCCTGGGTGTCATTTTTGGCCAAACTTCTTCCGGGAGTCTATCATGACCCTAAAGGACCCTCTGTACCTAGGGAGTGATATCCTAATCCCCGAACTTCGATATCATCTATGCCTTTGGTGTCCGATTCTTACACAAGTGTCCCTTAAGACGCCCTTCAAAGCCTATCAGGGACCAGATAAGCAACCCCGAGGGTCTCTCATTTCCCATTGGGGTGTACCATGCGATGTAGTGTAAAAATATCCACCTTCATTTCGGGGACTCTCGAAAGCCCAAAAAACTGTTGATTATAGCCTTCGTTTTCGGCTTCCCGGGGCTTGGGTGTCATTTTTTCTCAAACTTCTCTGGAGGCTCTATCATGACCCTATATTACCCTCGTTGCCCATGGAGGGACATCTGAATCCCCAAACTTCGATATCACCCATGCCTTTGGTGTTTTGGCACTTACACAAGTGTCCCGTAAAACGCCCTTCCAAGTATATCAGGGACGGGATAAGCGACCCCGGGAGCTTCCCATGTCCCTTAGAAGCATTTTGTGCGATGTGGTGGGAAAAAAATCCAACGTCGTTTCGAGGACTCTCGCATGCCCGAAAAACGTGGATTAGTCTTCATTTTCGACTTCCTGGGGCCCGGGTATTATTTTTGCCCGAACTTCTCTATGGGGTCTATCATGACTTCTCTGTGCGCTGGAAGGGTCATTGGGATTCCCAAAATTTGAAATAACCATGCCTTCGGTGTTCCGACCTATCAGAGACCGGATAAGCAACCTAAGGGCCTCCCATTTTCTCTAGGGGTGTTCTGTGCGTTGTGGTACGAAAATATTCACCTTCGTTCCAGGGCATTCCGGATGCCCAAAAAATGTGGGATTATGGCCTTCGTTTCCGGCTTTCGGGCCCTGAGTGACATTTTTGCTAAAATTCTCATGGGGGACTATCATGACTCTAGAGCATACTCGGTGCCCTGGGATGGACAACCGGATCTCGAGCTTCGATATCCCCCAAGCTTTTAGTGTTCCGGCTCTTACACCAATGACCCGTAAAATGGCCTTCTATTCCTTTCGGGAACGGATAAGCGACCACAAGGGCCTCCCATGTTCCATATGGTTGTTTGGTGCGACATGTTGTGAAATATCCATCTTCATCCGTGGCCTCCCAGAAGCCCAAAAAAGGTGGATTAGCCTTCGTTTTAGGCTTTCCGAGGCCCGGGTGTCATTTTCGCCCAAACTTCTCCGGTGGGTCTATCATGACCCTAGAGTACCCTCGGTGCCCGAGGGCCTTCCATGTCCCTTAACGGTGTTCCGTGCGATGTGGTGCGAAAATATCTACCTTCGTTCCGCGGCCTCCCGTAAACACAAGAAAATATGGATTATATTATAGCCTTCGTTTTCGGCTTCCCAGGCCTTGGGTGTCATTTTTGGCCAAACTTCTTCCGGGGGTCTATCATGACCATAAAGGACACTCGGTGCCCTGGGAGGGATATCTGAATTCGTCGAACTTCGATATTGCCCATGCCTTTGATGTTCCAACTTTTACGCCAGTGTCATGTAAAACGCCCATTCAAGCCTATTTGGGACCAGATAAGCGACTCCTAGGGCCTCCATGTCCCCTAGGCGTGTTCCGGAGCCTCGGTATTCGGCTTCCAGGGGCACGAGTATCAGTTTTGCCTAAACTTCTTTGGGTGTCTATCATGGCCTTAGGGTCATCCGGATCCCCGAACTTCTATGTCACTGATGACTTCGGCGTTACCATTACATTAGTATCCATCAAAAACACCCTTACAAGCCTAAGAGAGACCCGATAATAGACCCCGGGGTCCTCTTATGTTCCCTATGGGTGTCCCGTGCAATGTAGTGCGAAAATATCCACCTTCGTCCCGGGGCATCCCGGAATCCCAAAAAACGTATATTAGCCTTTGATTTTTGGCTCGCGAGCCCGACTTCTGCTTTTGCCTTAACTTATAAGGGAGGTCTATCGTCACCCTAGAGGACCTCTGGTGTCTCGGGACGGTAATCTGGGTCCCCGGACTCCATTTTCACCCATGGGAAATGGGACATGCATTGGCGCTGGGACATTATTAGACATGGCGCTCGCTGGGCGTTGGGACATGGGCCACTCATTGTTTTTTTCAATAAAATTTTTAATGTGTTTAGTTCATTTTGAACTATTGTCTACTATGGTAATATTTGGTGCAATAACTTTATATCAGACTATTCTCAAGTTTGTTAATAAAAGGCTAAAAATCGTTTCCTAAGCACTCGGTCAAATATAAATCAAAGTTTACAGTATAACTAATCATAATAAGTAGAACTATTATGCAACAAACAATGTCATTTAGGGGTCGGTACATCTAACTTTTATAGACGCACCACACAGGACAATGAATTTATTTTTATTTTTATTTTTGTCAAAGGTTAATTCATGGCCAGGGAATGACTATTACCATAACTTGAGGGCATCCCTGCCCCCAACCTCTTAAAACTTTCCCTAAACAAATTAAGAGTAAGGTTGCGGATGAAACTCTCCCAATCCTGCCTTGATGTTGTTTTAGTTTTACTTACCAGTTAATCATAAAATTAGCACCAAAAAAGGAAAAAAAAAAAAGAAAGAAAATTATACAACAAAGTTAGAATCCAGCCAACCCATAAGAAAACATTAAATTAAAAAAACAGAAGAAAAAAAAACAGACAAAATATCCCGTGCATCGCACAAGCATGCACACTAGTAAAAATAAAAATAAAACAATGCAAATCTTGAGAAGGGAGGCGCTATGAATCTCACAGTCGATTATGTGAAACGCAAAATGTGGAGCCATTGTATCCAACAAATGAGGCCTGCGACAAAACGAGAACAATGGGAATTACTTCAATGTCAGCACCCAGCGACTACTATGGGACACTTGACAGCGTCAAACCTAATAAACTTGAGAAAAATGAACTTAAAAGACGTTTGATCTTGATCTATTACTCCCATACTTTTATCTAAAATCATAATTGGTGAGATCTACTCAGCTCTTGGTATTTCTCGTGTATTTCCATGTTTAAATGTCAAAGCAAGCCATTATGAAATGCATGTATGTATATGAAAACCCACAAGAGTTATTGTTCGATAACTTACAGCAAGTTTAGTGCTATAAACATAGACCTAATGAGATGAATTCCACTTTGTTGTACCTATTAATGTGCCCAATCAAGCAAATGACTGTATCAATTCGTTTATTTGTAACATCTTGTAGACGGGGCATTTTAGTTTTATTACAGTTAATTTGTCGCTTGTGTTGAGAATGTGAAACGCTATTGCCTTCAACAAACACAGTAATAGTGCCAGATAAAGGACTATGAAACTAACTTGATCTCCATTTGTTACTCCATGTGATCAGTTAACTCACTTGAGTCAGTACAACAGAAAAGGCTTACGATAGCGGCCCTACGACAGCGGCTCCGTGATAGCCGCTGTCGTAGACGATAAATTAATTAAAACAAATGAAAAATATAAATAAAATAAACTTATGACAATGTAGACCAAAGAAGAATAAAAACGTTAGTAATGGGTATTGTCATGGTAGAAAGTTATAGAATTATACAAGCATGCAGAGGTATTAATATTTCGGTTGACAGAGCACGTGAAAATGGTAGTTAATTGTAAACCTATCACTTAACTATTTTTCTTGAACAAATTTTTTGGCGTATGAATTCTCTAAGAAAGAACATACTATGAAATGATCCTATATAAAAGTTGATCTAGCGCTGTTGTATAAATCAAAGAGAGATGAGAACCAATAGTAGTATATTGGCTATTAATAATCTCGGTAGATAAATTTATGGACTACATAAGCATACAAATGTATGTATAAATCTAACTGTCTGCAAAGACATTTTATCAAAATGGTGCGCGGTTGAGAATTTGTCATTTAACTATTTATTTGAATACTTTTTTAAAGTATGAAAATATATAAATTTAACTTATCATTTAAAGCTAAACAAAATTATTATTGTATGTCACATAAGCAATTTTATATTCACATAGCACAACTTTGGTTTTGTACGGGTAACTTCATATTAGTTATTATAGACGGTATTGATAAATCATCAACCTATTTTCTTGATAGCATTCAGAATATATTTTCAAATGATAAACTACAAGTTCGTGCATCGCACGGGGTATACACCTAATACCATTTATTGATGAAAATGCATAGAAAGAATAGAGAGATTGGACAACCACCGAAACAAAGTTGATTACCATTTATTGAATTTTTATTTTATTTTTTTGGCAACAATTTATTGAATTTGTAGTCATAAAATATATAGTAGATAAATAGGGTAATTTATACGTGATGTTGTCAAGCTTACATGCATTCATTCCATTTTCCCAGTCTTGTGAAATTTTGATTCTTTAACGGCCCAAAACTTTCCAAATTTCGTTTTATAATTACTTGGGTTTAAGCATGCATCGGGACAATTCTTTTGACAATTTTCGCCAGTGGCCCAGCTTGATCCAGATGCTCTACATTGCTCCATGCAAGCAGGTATACATGCACCCATCCATTCACCCATCCATACATCTTCCCCTTCAGTTTTCGGCACTACTAACATTATCATCACCATGCCCATCATCATCATTATTGCAACTGCATATTTGTTCATCATCAAACCCATATTTTGATACGTATTTATCTACCTCTCTCTTTTGATATGTATATTCACTCTTTATTAATGTGACCAATGAAGTGATAAGATAATATGTTTCTAATTTTATAGGGATAAATGCCTATAGTTAGAGAATTTGTAGGCATATATTAAGACTAACAAAAGGTTGGGATTAATTTAGCTTTGCTGTAAAAGTATTGTAGTGGCATTGCTTGTCATCTAATTGGCGACTTTATTAATAGTACTAGTTTTATGTCGCACGGACTCGTAAATATATCTCGAAAATGTAGATAATTTTTTAGGTGATTTTATATCCGCACAACTAATTTTATATTTGACTATTTTAATATTTTTATATAAAATGCCCTTTTAAATTGATCTACATCTAAAATAAAATGAATGTAAAAAAAATTAATTTATGAACATAATTTGAAGATACTTCAAACTTCACAAAAGAATAAGAAAATATAATTTAATGAAGTAAGATTTTATATTTTAGAGTTACGTAACTTAATATATATTATTTTGTAGTTTGAAATAATAAGCAAATTAATCATATAATCAAATCGATTGATATTGATCATTTGGCACTTGGATCATGATTTGTTAAGATATGTGACAAAGTTGCACATGTGACGTCAACATGTCATCTTTACACGATCACTCCCTTAAATGTGGTGTTTACATGTTATCATTGCATGGTAATGACCCAACTTGTAAAGGTCACATATATCTCCGTTGAAAGAACTAATTTATTTTATTTTTTAATATAAAAATATGCTAATAAATATGTAATAAAGTTAATTAATTTTGAGGCATTAAGGGGAAACACTGTGATAAGAGCTTAAAACAAATGAAAAATATAAATAAAATAAACTTATGACAACGGTCAATGACTAGCCGCTGTTGTATATTTTTATACGACAGTGGCTGTCTTACGACCGTTGTTGTAAGAGCTTAATGACAACGGCTCTACTGTAGAGAACTCGAGAAGGCCATTATTCTCATCTTCCCTCTCTCTCTCTCTCTCTCTCTCTCTCATCACCGCGAGCCCATCCGCACCACCGCGAGCCATCCGCACCACCGCACGCCTTCCTCTCCGTCCACCGCCCGCTATTCCTCTCAGTTCTCAAGTTCTCTGACAACCGCGCCTTACTTTCCGCACCACCGCGTACCTCTGTCGTCTCTCTCTGACAACCGGCGTCGTTTTCGCCCCTCTGACAACTGGCGTCGCTTTCGCCCCTCTGACAACCGGCGAACTCTAGCCACGATCTCTATTTGACATCTCCTCTGACCTATATATGTTTTCTGCTGAAATGAAACCTATGGTACTCAGGTTCTTGATCTCAACATCTCTGACCCTTAAATGTTCAGCTATCAAGAGACTATCTTTTTATGTCTTTGTTTATGCTAGTGCTTGGGACTTGGTTGGTTTGTATCAGTGTCAGCTTATGATACTCAACTACACATAATACCATAACTATTTCTATAATTTGAGATAAGAAACAAAAATGGCATAATCTTAAAGAATTTAGAAATTTAGTCTAATGGCCCATTGTAGAATCATGTCTATCCTCGGGTGCCCACATTAGTCATTCAAATCACGTTTGTAAGACTTACATATTAATAATTTATTTTATTCATTTGGCAAGGTGAAAGCTTGCTTATTGGTGATTGTTGGTGCTGGTTATTTTGGGCATTCTAGAGGAGAAAACCCACTCACTCAGTCCCGTCCCACGCACTCGCCCCGTCCCACTCGCTGAGGTACTTCTTTCTCTCCCTCTCCCTCCTTCGATTTAGGGTTATAAAACTGTTTATCATTTTGGTGAATTAGCTAGTTATTTTGGATGTGTTAAACACATGATGCTCCCATTCATGCTCTCTCATGCCCCATTTTTATTGAGCATAACAACACTTGTACGTATCATTACAAACCATGACGATGTTGATGATTGATTTAATATATTAGCGATGTGTTAAAATATTTTTTATTAATTCATGAATTCATAGATATACTATGGATCGGAAGTGGATGGATGGTGAGCGTGATAGAATAGAATACCTCGATGGAGTTGAGGAATTCATTAAATTTGCAACAACACGTACTTTAGACCTTGAAAGAATTATTTGTCCATGCATTAAATGTTGTTATCCAAAAGGACTTAGTGCAAGGGAATTGAGAGGACATTTAATATTTAGTGGGATTAACAAAAGTTATAAGGTATGGGTAAATCATGGGGAGAAGTTAAACAAGTCTAGCAATATGGAGACTTCAGCGGAAGACAAGACGAATGATATGGATACTGAATTTGATGAGGGTGACAGATTAGAAGAGATGGTTGATAATATAGTTGAAGAAGATATTCATGATTGCGCTGAAATGTTTGAAAAGTTGAAATTCAATTCAGAATCACCGTTGTATGGTGGTTCGAAGTACTCAAAGTTATCAAGTGTTTTAAACTTGTTCAACTTGAAAGCTGTCAATGGGTAGAGTGATAAGAGTTTCACCGATCTACTCATCTTATTGAAAGATATTCTACCCGAGGATAACGTGCTTCCCAAGAAGACATACGAGGCTAAAAAGATGTTGTCCTCAATGGGTATGACATATAAAAGAATACATGCATGCCCCAATGATTGCATATTGTTCCGTAAGGAGTATGCATCACTGACAGAGTGTCCTAAATGTAAGGCATCACGATATAAGGAGAAGGCTCCATCAAAGTGTACGTGGTATTTACCTATTATACCACGGTTTAGGCGCTTGTTTCCTAATGAAGAATGTTTAGGCTCCATCAAAGTGATGCAGCAGCTGCTGTTGCTGGTTGTTGTTGGTTGCTGCGTGCGGCAGCTGATGCTGATGTTGCTGCGTGCGGCAGAGCATGCTGCTGCGTGCTGCAGCTGCTAGTTGCCTGCTGTTTTGATCAGACTCTTTCATGTGTGACTGAACTTAAATTAGCATGTGTGTTGCACATAGCTACTTAAATGTCAGAATTCTAGATGTTGTGCATATGGTGAATTTCTGTTCGGTTTTGAGCAGGAATTGAGTGAACAGAATTGAGAACGTGCTACAAATCCTGCGCATAAATATAGAGCATCACGCCTAGGGTACGCTGGCATTGAGCATGATGTTATATTGGCGTCCGGGGGGACCCTACAGTTCATTCTATCCCGAGAGAAGAGCTTTGGATTTCAGCGCGGAAAGACAAGGATGGAAATATTGTTGATTCAAGCGTTCAAACGGTTGTTTATCAAATTCAAACCGGAAGGAATTATTTTGTTTTATATTTTTGTAAATTGTACTCTGATCTTTCTTAGCTTTTTGCTTATAGTGACATTTTATTTACTTATTTTTTGTCCTAGGAATCCCTATCCCAAAGAGGGAGTGAAGAGATGACTTCTAATCGACATGATATTTTGGCCAAGGCCATTGGGAAGAAAGAGAATTTACGTCGTGTGAGAGGTGTTGGATATGGGGTCACGAACAAGCAATTCTTTGGCCAAACAAAGTATGCGGCCAACATGAGAGTGAGATGCATAGAATTAAGACACTTCAGCGGGACATGATTGTCATGAAACAGCAGCTTGCATCCTTAGTTGGAAATTCAGACCCCGCTCCTAAATCGTAGAGGAACTTCAGACGCCGCGAAGTGATAAAGGAAGTTGTTCAGCCGCACAACAACAAACTCCTCCCTCAACCATGTTGGTTATCATTCCAGACGTAAGGAATATATGTTCCTGCTCATTCATTCCACCACCACTCGTTCATTCAATTTTTTCTAATCTTTTTAATATCAATGAAATAGGGTATCACAAATTGTGAGGTAGTGGTGAACAATCCCCATGCATTGTCCACGTCTTTTAAACGAACTGTGGCCAAAGGAAAGGTTCATAACATATCGAGCGACCAACCAGTTAAGCTTCATTGCAAGGTATTAGACAAAGCCCATGTTATAGTCGAGATTTCTCATATCTATAAGGGAGAAAATAATACGCCATATTACCAGTGCCTATTGAGGATGAAGCTTGCAAGATTTCAGAGGCTTTAGGTACAATGGTTGCTTGGCCGAGAGACCTTATTGTTTTAGCTACGACAGTATGACATTTAACTTAATATTGTCATTGTTATTTCTTTATTTAATTGATATAAATGATATATAGAGTTGATTATTTAAATGATATATATAGGGGTCCACTGAGAAATCAATGAACAACAAGCACAAGGGAAAATCAAGTCATGCAAAGGAAACAAGTACTCCAAATGATCAGGAAAAAAAAAAACCTATCGTTTGCCAAAACGTGATAATCTTCCCTTACATCTTAAGAGTTTGACCAACTTTGTGCAAAGGATGGCTCCCAGTGAATTGATTGAGTTGTCTATGGAGAAGTATATTACCTTCTACCATCATGAGGTGCATACCGGTCATGAGGAGTTTTACCATGTCATTGCCCATGAAGAGTTAGATGTTACTCATGTTTCGGTGTACATAAGGTGATTTGTTGAACATCTCGTATTTTTGTTTTTGCTGTGTGTTCTGTCGTTCGTGCTGCTTGCTGCTCATGGGTTGCTACTCATGTTTCAGCTTGCTGTTGTTGCTGCCGCTGCGTGCTGCATCTTGCCGTTGCCGTCGCAGGCTGCTGCGTTCTACAGCTGATGCTTTGGAAGATCACATTGGCCTTTTCATTAATAGTTTTTGTTTTTCCATGATTTTGCAGGTTTTTGTATCAAGCCTTTGTTAAAAACATGATTTTGAGATCTTTTGGATTTTTGTGCCCACATTGAATATGTCCCATCCCGGATGATTTGAAAGATCGTATTGGTTATGTGGCTGATGTTTTCATCCAAAAAGCGATACCAAACAAGTTATTTTTAGCACCTTACAATGTTGGGTGAGTGAATGAAATTTGTTGATCTACAAATATTTTTTCTATGCAAAAACGTGAATTGCATTCATGAAGAACAAATTGCTTTGGAACTCAAATGTGTTATTTTCAACTTCTTATTTCTGTTTGTTTAGATGCATGTTCAGCATGTTTTTTTAGCCTATTTATAATGAATTATGCTTGCTAGATAGAGGAAGTAAGGAAAGTGAACAATAGTTGTTGGTGATTTAAAGGTCAAAATTGATAGTTGTTCTATTTTTCTGATCAACCTTACTTTTGCATGGAAATACTAGCTGCAACTTGGTGGAAATAAGTGGACATTGGATGTTGTTTTAATTTACTCTAATTTGTGTACTTGGAATAAGAATGTTTCTTTTATAAAGGTTCCTTTTAAGTCGATAACTTGGGAAGTTCATATTTTAGGAGAAACTCTGCCAAAATTTTCCCGTGATATATAATTTTTTTTATTGCTTTTATCACTTTTGTTTGATTAATATATCTTCATTGCGTGAAGGCATCATTGGATATTGATTGTTATTGACCCTATCCGGGAGAATATATACTATTTGGATCCCCTGCGTGGCGATATACGAGATGAAATCACTGCTTTATTTGAAGGGTACGCTTTACCTATATCAATAATTAAATAATTTGAGCTTATTTATGAGTAACTTACTAATTTCTTATTTAGTTTTGTTTCTTCTTATAGCGCTTTGACTTCTTTTCGGGAGAAACGGGGTAATGGTAAGACGAAGGGTAAATCTCCTAAGTGGTACCCAATCCAGGTTACTTTTCTAACTTTCAAGTTGTTTTTATTTGTAACTAATTGTATAAAATTATATTTATTTCTATTTGTATCAGATACTCATTTTATGATTGTAACTATTGTCTTACTTGTAGTGTCCTCGCCAAACAAACAATATTGATTGTGTTTATTATTTCATGAGATTTATGCGGGAGATTATTGCTCATAAGTCAAGTGCAGTTCCACTTCTAGTATTTTAATTTTTTATTTATCGAAAAATTAAGTTATATATGTCGTACCTATCCATTGTTAACTAAAAATTGTTAATTTTTTTTTTTTTTTGTAGTACTTTGAGGACTCCAAATGTTCTAAGTACTCAACGAAAAAGATTGATGAAGTTATGAGCAAGTGGTCGTTGTAGGTTATGAGTCAGGACAAGTTTATTATCCCCGACACTTAGAGATTCTGTGATTTAAGATTTTACTTTTATGTTGGGTTTTAACTCTAAACACTTAGACTTTTTTTTATATGTACTATTTTACTTGTTCAAAAATGATGTTGATTAAATTCTCTTTTTATTTTATTTTTTTAGTTTCTATTGATATTTACATTTGGCGTATTTTATTTAATTTTAGAGCTTTAAAGTCGATTTTCTGTATTAGAGGTTCAATCATAGTCAACCAAAATAAATAAATAAATAAATAAAATTAAAGGACATCGTCTGGTCAACAGTCGTTGTCGTAGAAGTCAACGACAGCGGCTAGTCAACAAACGCTGTCGAAGGTGCTACTTCTACGACAGTGGCTAAACAGCAGCCGCTGTTGTAAGTACTTAATAAGTCAAAGTCAAACGTGACCACATAAAACAGTGGTCAGAAGGTAACCGATGTTGTAGCATGCTCTATGACAACAATGTTGAGCCGCTGTCATAGATGTCCCACATACGTTTGCGGTCGCGACGAAAATGGTCGGAACCGCTGTCGTAGGCCAAAAACGACCGCTGTCGTAGGCCTTTTTTTGGTGCAGTGAGTTAACTCTCCATTTGTTACTCCAGTTTGTATCTAGATCCTATATGTTGTATATGGCCACTGGCGGAACCAGGGATAGGCCAGCAGTGGCTGCCCCCCTCCTCGACTCAAGAAAATGTCTAATTTTCGGGTAATTTTAGTCCAAACTCTATATATTTATCTTTGGTCAGCCCCCTTCTCCCTTTGCGCTATATATATTTTTAATTTTCGCCCCGACCCTCACACTCATAATCCTGGTTCTGCCGTTGTATATGGCCTAAAATAAGCCCACGCGTGACAGCACAATCACTTCTTTTTCTTTTTCTTCATTTTAGAGAGGTATTTTCGATTTCTAATACTCTTGTCCCTCTGTCCCAAGTTTATTTTTATATTGGATTTTTCACGGGTCCAAGACACTACTTTGACCATGAATATTTATGATTTCATAATTATAGAATTTATAACAAAGATATTTAGAAAATACTAAATAAAATGAATCTAACAATACAATTTTCACATGATTTCATAACGTTATATTTGACTGCAGAGATGATCTCATGTTGAAGTGGACTCATAAAATACCTATTGTAGATAGAATAATGTTATAATAAATATGATATATAATCGAGATTGCAAACTTTTTTAAATTAACAAATACTCATTTTATTCATGAAAATACAGAGAGAAAGAGAGATTGAACAACCAACTAACAAAGTTGATTACCATTTATTTAATTTTGTAGTCATAAAATAGTACTACATAGATAAGTAATTTACGTGATGTTGTCATCAAGCTTACATTCATTCCAATTTTCCAGTCTTGTGAAATTTGGCTTGTTTATCGGCCCAAAACTTTCCAAAATTCGTTTTATAACTTGGGTTTAAGCATGCACTGTTACACTCGTCTTCACACAATTTGTCAGAGCCAGCTTGATTCATATCCTCTACATTGCGCCATGCAAGCAGGTAAGCATGCACCTATCCATACTTCATCGTCCGCTTGAGTTGCAACTGCATAATTGTTCATCATCATCATCATTATTGCAACTGCATATTTGTTCATCATCAAACCCATTTTTTTGATACCTATTTTCACTCTTTATTAATGTGATGACCAAGTGATGACATAATATGTTTCTAATTTTCTCATTTTATAGGGATAAATTATTCATAATTGTGCCTATAGTTAGAGAATTTATAGGCATACTTTAAGACTAACAAAAGGTTGGGATTAATTTAGCTTTGTTGTAAAAGTATCCTACTTGCTTGTCATCTAACTAATGGGGAATTTATTATTAGTATAATTACAGTTTTCTTAACCAGAAGATAAACTACTTCCGCTATATGTTTGTTCATTTTGATTCACCTGCATAAAACGGCTTAACCAACACAACAAGACTACAATAACCTTTCACTTATATACATCATAAATCAAAGCTCAATTCGTATTAGGCTTTGTTTGATTCACCTGCATAAAATAAACTGAACTGAAATGAACTTAACTGAATTGATTTTTTAAACTTAACCGTTAACAATTGAAAATTCGTCCAAATATAGTCAATATTAGACTCATTTAAAATTATGTTTGAGATTTTTCTGATAACATAGTTATTATCATGAAATTAATAATTCAGAATAAGAAGTCATACGACTATACGAGTGATAATGTTAGGGTGCGTTTGTTAGATGTGAACATATCAGAACTGAACTGAACTAAGTTGAGCTGAATTTAACATCACTAAACTTGATACTACTGAACTGAACTGGACACAACTGAATTGAACGAAACACAACTTGATATGTTAGACAAAAAAGTATGTTTATGAACTCAGCACAACTAAACTGAACTGAAATGAACACCATTTAACTGAATTTGAAATCCCTGAATTGACACAAACTGAACTGAACTGACTGTGTAAGCTCCAACAAACGCACTCTTACACATGAACTGAACTAAACTGAACTGGACTGAATTGAACTGGACTGAACTGAACTGAACTGAATTTTAAGTAAAATTAAGGTGAATCAAAACAGAGCTGTAGTTGTCCAAAAATTTGAAGGAAATTAAATAATTGCATTATCAAAATCCTAAGTAAAAGTATTTTGAAGCCTTTCATAAGATATAAGATCTTCGATACCTTCGCGAGAAGAGTTGTCCAATTTTAACAATACTTACTTAATTAAAAAAAAAAAGTTATAAGATCTTCGAAAATGTATTAAAATAGACTTCAGTCAATCAACTTATAGTAATTTATGGAAAATTCGTTGATACTACCTCTATTTGAGATGGTCTTATTAAAATTTTTGGTGAGACGAGGGTTATTTTTTTAATAAAACAAGGGTCATTGACTCATTATTCACAATAAGTGACTCTGACATATTTTAATAATGACCCTTACATTTCTATAGGTTGGTCTGACACAATATATATAGTCAATTTTGAAATAGCTATCTTACAAATTCAAATGAATTTTTAAACTTGAACTTTAACCATTTAAAATTCGATCAAAAAACATATATAGTCAGTATTTCGTAATAATGACCCTTACATTTCTATGGGTTGGTTTGACACAAGACTTACTCTAGGCCCTGTTCTTTTCGTCGATTCCATGCTGCATTCCGTTTCGTTCCGTTCCAATCCGTTCCTTTCCGTTCCGCGCCGCATTCTGTACTTCATTTTGTCTCACATATTTTTGAATTATCCGCGCCGCGCCGCGCTGTTTCGTTCCAATCCGTTCTGTATCGTTCCGTTCCTCACCGTCCCGCACCATTCCGTTAAAAAGAACAGGGCCTAAATAGCTACCTTACAAATTCAAATGGATTTTTTAAATTTGGCCGTTAACCATTTAAAATTCGTTCAAAAAACATAGTCAATATTGGACTCATCTGAAAGTAATTTTGAGATCTTTCAGATGACATAATTATCATCATGAAAATATGAAAATATTTCGGAATAAAAAAAGTTATACGAGTGATACAATCACACATGAACTTTACTGAACTAAACTGAACTGAATTTAAGTAAAATTAAAGTGAATCAAACAGAGCCGTAGTTGTCGAGACTTTAAATGAAATTAAATAATAATTGCTTTATCAAAATCCTAAGTAAATATTTTCGCGATATGACAGAGATTACAGAGGCAATGGCCGGATGGCCCGCATTGGACAATTGATCAGTGAAGGGAGTTCTGTTAAGGCATTCAAGGATCTAAATGGGCTAATCTAATTACCACATTAGTCAAGAAGAAAAAAACAATTTGTAAGATAACAATAACAGTACTAAACACTTCATGGATAAATGTTGTTGATGTTTCCAAAGTTCTTATAAAACAAGTACAATATGCCCTCTTTAATTGATACAAAACGCCCTATTTGGCGCTATTTCTAGTAGTGTTACCATTCATTTCTGATCTTATATATTCAGTTCCAATTTCCAAAGAGAATCAAATTTTCCAACGCCCTTACTTGAAAGTTGAAGTACATAATCTAGGGTACTTAAAGGTGTTATAAATCAAATTTAGTCACCATGGCCTTTAAATTTGGCAATTGACAGCCAATGCAAGTAATCCTTAATCTCAAATCACTCCCTTGATTACAGTGGAGTTTTTTCACTTAACATCCTAGTAAAAGACATATGATTTATGACATTGAGCTTCTCTAGACAAATGATAACTGTTGAATTTCCACCATAACTTTGCAACAACTTTCAAAACTTTTCCTACTGAGTAAATAATTTTAGTACTACTGTACTAGTATAAATAGAGTTACATACAACCCATATTAGCTCATTCATACAACCTCTCAAAATAGTAAGATCAACAATGGAGAGTGCCAAAAATTTGAATCAACAACTAATCATCATCCATGTTCTCGAAGCTCTATATGAAAAAATTTGTGAAGCTTTTGTTGGTGCCAAGGCCTTCTACGACAACCTACCGGAGGAGGTAAAAGATGGCCTTTCTCTAGCCATGCTAGAGATTAAGGATACATTGCTCTGCATTATTCGTCAAGAATGGAGTACTAGTGATGAATTCAAGAAGCTTGCCACTAAACTTGTTTACCAATTTAAGAACTTTTTAAACTTGGCAAAACAAGCTGCTAAGCAAAATAAGTATCGCTTTGTTGGAGTATCCCTCCTACATGGAGGAAGAGCCCAATTAATTTGGGTTATATTTGCTTACCATATGGGTTATCCATATGATGTTTAAGTGAAGGGCAATTTCGTATATTCACTCCCAAGTGGCTTCCCTTATAAGCCAAAAGGTTAGAAGGGCTGAGTGCAAGAGAGAGAAAGCCTAGACACTCAAAAAAATCAGGAGAAAAGTCTAGAAGAGAAGAGGAGAGAGAGAAGAGGAGCCACCCACGAATTTTGGTGCTGGCAGCCCAGAAATCCGCCCCGATCGACGACCAAACGAACTCCGATCGTCGCGAGATTTTAGCACGTTGTTCCTGACATCCCCTTCTTCAAATCCAACGGTCAGAATTTTATTTGGAGCTCTCTAGGTCAGTTTTCTAAATTCAGCTCTTATTTTATACGAAATTGTATTTCCACTCTTTTGGGTGATGATTTGGGAGACTTGTTGTGCCAAGGTTGATCCTTGATGATTGTGAATACCTCTAGTTGATCTAGGGAAGAACTATTATTGTACCCACTTGTTAATTTGTTGATTAGTGGAGGTTTTGGCACCGTTTGTTAACGGTCCCGTGGTTTTTTCCCCGCATCGGGGTTTCCACGTAAATCCTTGCGTCTCCTTGTTTATTTACTATTTTTTGGGCTGATTTATAGTTCCATTTGCTGCTGTCATTTTGGTTCAATATTGTTTGGTTGCTTGAATTGGTTATTGCTCATCTTTGCATCACAACCGGGGAAAAAGTCTTTGTTGCTTCCGCTTGTGTATTTGTGTGCTAACCCCAACATAGTGGTATCACAGCTTTGGTTAGAGTCATTGTGAATTTGTTGTGTTGTTAAAGATGGATGAAAAATCTGGTGTGCACGGAATGATTAGTTTGAATTCTGGAAATTACTCCGTGTGGAAAACTAAAATGGAGGATATCCTTTATGTGAAGGATTTGTATGAACCAATTTTAGATGCAACCATACCAACTGGTGTTGTTGAAAGTGAGTGGGAAATATTGAACCGTAAAGCCGTTGGAACAATTAGACAATTTGTTGATATGAGTGTCCTCCAACATATTGCCAATGACACGAATGCTTATACTCTTTGGAAGAAACTTGAGACCATGTATGAAAGGAAGAATGCCTTGAGTAAAGCGTCATTGATTAGAAAACTTGTGAAATTGGAATATAAAGATGGTGATAGCATAGTAGTTCACTTGAATGAATTTCAAAGTTTGATTAACAAGTTGTCTGCAATGAAGATGAATTTAGATGATGAGCTGCAGGCATTGCTACTACTTTGCTCATTGCCAGAAAGTTGCGACACTCTATTTGTATCACTTAGCAACTCCGCACCAGAGGGAACGCTGACAATGGAAATTGTCAAAGCTAGTTTGTTGAATGAAGAAACTAGAAGGAAGGAAATGAGTTCCTCCACACAACCAGAGGCTAATGTGACACAAGAATCAAGCAGGGGAAGAAGTAAGACTCGATATCCCCAGCATAGAGACAAGTCCAGGGGGAGATCAAAATCAAGGGGTAAGATCATTTGCCACTATTGTGATAAGCCAGGCCACATTCAAAAACATTGCAGGAAAATGAAGAGAGACAAGTCCAGAGAAAGGAAAGAAAAGGGTGAGACATCCGGGCAACAACAACAAGAAAAAGATAACAACACCACTGCAATTGCAACAAGTGATGAATTATTTTTTATTGGTGACCATTGCCTAAATCTAGCTAGTGATGATTGTACTTGGGTGATTGACACAGGTGCTTCGTTTCATCTAACCTCGCACCAAGATTACTTCTCATCTTACACCAGCGGTGACTTTGGCTATGTAAAGATGGGGAATGTTGGCTCATCCAAGATTGTAGGCATGGGTACAGTGTGTTTGGAGACATCCACAGGTTGCAGTTTGGTGTTGAGAGATGTCCGACATGTTCCAGACATTCGGCTGAATTTGATATCTCCTGGGTTGCTCGATGATGCTGGTTACTCCAGCAACTTTGGTGGTGGAAAGTGCAAGCTTATCAAAGGAAGTTTGATTGTGGCTCGTGGGAGCAAGCAGAGATCCTTGTATGTGATGCAAGCTAAGTTGTGTAAAGGAGAAGTACACGCAGTTGATGATTCCTCGAGCGAGTTATGGCACAAGAGACTTGGTCACATGAGTGAAAGAGGTATGCAAATGCTTGCTAAGAAGCAACTCCTTCCTGATGTTCAAGGTATGTCCTTGAAACCCTGTGTTGATTGTCTAGCTGGAAAACAACATAGGGCAGCATTTCATACTCGTCCCCCATCTAGAAGAAAACATGCATTAGATCTTGTTCACACTGATGTATGTTCTATGGATACTAAGTCACATAGCGGTGCACTTTATTTTGTTACTTTTATTGATGATTATTCTAGAAAACTGTGGGCTTTTGTGTTGAAAACCAAAGACCAGGTGCTATAGTTTTTCAAGCAGTTCCAGGCCAGAGTTGAGAGAGAAACAGGCCGGAAGCTCAAGTGTGTTAGAGCTGACAATGGTGGAGAGTACAGGGGTCCATTTGAAGAGTATTGCAAAGTACAGGGCATCAGGCTTGAGAAGACAGTTCCCAAGACACCTCAGCTGAATGGACTTGCAGAGAGAATGAACAGAACAACTGAAGAAAGAATTCGATGTATGCTCTCTCATGCGAAGCTGCCTAGGATTTTTTGGGCCGAGGCAATGTTTACAGCAGTGTACCTCATCAACCGGTCACCTTCAGTTCCTCGTAATGGAGATGTTCCGCAGAGAGTATGGACTGGTAAAGAGGTATCATTCAGCCACCTGAGAGTCTTTGGGTGCCTTGCATATGTTCATATTCCCAGAGATGAGAGGTCCAAGCTTGATAGCAAGACAAAGCCATGCATCTTCCTAGGGTACTCAGAGGATGAGTTTGGGTACAGATTGTGGAATCCAGTTAGCAGGAAAGTGATTAGAAGCAGAGATGTAGTGTTCTTTGAAGACAAAACCTTTGCAGATTGTGAGAAGAAGAAACAACCAGAGCCTTCTCCTAGTGACAGCGCCAACACAGATCCAATATTTCCTGAAGTAACTCCTAGAGTTCAAGGGGGAGAACAACAGGAAGATGGCAATGATGATCATAACAGTGATGATGGTGATGATGTTCAGCCACCACCAGATCATACACATGAAGAAGAACCCCATGTACAACCAGAATCACAATTGAGGAGATCCACCAGAGAGAGACAGTCTACCTCTAAATATCCAGCAGATGAGTATGTGTTGATGACCGACGGGGGAGAACCTGAAAGCTACGAGGAGGCTATGTCACATGAGCACTGCAAGGAGTGGTATAATGCCATGCAAGATGAGATGAAATCCTTGCATGAGAACCACACATATGACTTAGTGGAGTTGCCTAAGGGCAAGAGAGCACTCAAGAACAAATGGGTGTACAGACTGAAAACTAGAGAAGATGGTTCACCACCTAGGTACAAGGCACGTTTGGTGGTGAAAGGCTCAGGTAAAAAGAAAGGCATAGACTTTGAAGAGATTTTTTCTCCAGTTGTGAAGATGTCTTCTGTTAGAGTTGTTCTTGGCTTAGCTGCTAGTATGGATTTGGAGGTGGAACAACTTGATGTGAAGACTGCTTTCCTCCATGGTGACTTAGAGGAGGAAATCTACATGGAGCAACCAGAAGGTTTCCAAGAGAAGAGAAGTGAGAAGCTTGTATGTCGTTTGAAAAAGAGTTTATATGGCTTGAAACAAGCACCTCGACAATGGTACAAGAAGTTTGAGTCTTTCATGAAAGACCACAGTTTCCACAAGACACATGCAGATTCATGTGTGTTTGTGAAGCATTACGCCGGAGGTGATTTTCTCATCCTCTTACTTTATGTGGATGACATGTTGATTGTTGGACAGGATAAGGAGAAGATTGCCAACCTGAAGAGTGCCTTGAGCAAGTCCTTTGCAATGAAGGACCTTGGCCCTGCAAAGCAAATTTTGGGCATGCGTATCTCTCGTGATAGGAAGAACAAGAAGATATGGATATCACAAGAGAGTTACATCCAGAAGCTGCTAGAGAGGTTCAAGATGGACAAAGCTAAACCCGTGAGCTCGCCACTTGCAGGTCACATGAAGCTAAGCTCCAGCCAGTGTCCTACAAGTGAGAATGACAAGAAAGAGATGATGACAGTGCCTTATGCATCCGCCGTGGGGAGTTTGATGTATGCCATGGTATGCACTAGGCCAGACATTGCACATGCCATTGGGGTTGTTAGCAGGTTCATGTCTAATCCTGGTAAGGAGCATTGGGCAGCAGTAAAGTGGATCATGCGGTATCTCAGAGGTACTTCTAGAGTGTGTTTATGCTTTGGTCCCGGACAACCTGTGTTAGATGGCTACACAGATGCTGATTTGTCGGGTGATATTGATGCTAGTAAGTCTACCTTCGGATACTTGATGACAATTGCAGGGGGAGCTGTTTCATGGCAATCAAAATTGCAAAAGTGTGTTGCTCTGTCTACCACAGAATCTGAGTATATGGCAGCGGTTGAAGCTGGCAAGGAGTTTATTTGGATGAGAGATTTTCTAGAGGAGTTGGGTTTGAAACAAGACAAGTACCCTCTTTATTGTGATAGTCAAAGTGCCATCCACCTTGCCAAGAATGCAGCCTACCATTCCCGAACCAAACACATACGGAGGAGGTATCATTGGATTCGAGAAGCGGTAGAAGACAAGTCATTTGAGCTTGTGAAGATTCACACCGATCTCAACGGATCGGACATGTTGACGAAGGCCTTGCCTAAGGAGAAACTTCTTGTTTGTAGAAAGATTGCGGGCTTGGTCGAGCCCCCCATGTAGGAGTGAGGGGGAGATTTGTTGGAGTATCCCTCCTACATGGAGGAAGAGCCCAATTAATTTGGGTTATATTTGCTTACCATATGGGTTATCCATATGATGTTTAAGTGAAGGGCAATTTCGTATATTCACTCCCAAGTGGCTTCCCTTATAAGCCAAAAGGTTAGAAGGGCTGAGTGCAAGAGAGAGAAAGCCTAGACACTCAAAAAAATCAGGAGAAAAGTCTAGAAGAGAAGAGGAGCCACCCACGAATTTTGGTGCTGGCAGCCCAGAAATCCGCCCCGATCGACGACCAAACAAACTCCGATCGTCGCGAGATTTTAGCACGTTGTTTCTGACATCCCCTTCTTCAAATCCAACGGTCATAATTTCATTTGGAGCTCTCTAAGTCAGTTTTCTAAATTCAGCTCTTATTTTATACGAAATTGTATTTCCACTTTTTTGGGTGATGATTTGGGAGACTTGTTGTGCCAAGGTTGATCCTTGATGATTGTGAATACCTCTAGTTGATCTAGGGAAGAACTATTGTTGTACCCACTTGTTAATTTGTTGATTAGTGGAGGTTTTGGCACCGTTTGTTAACGGTCCCGTGGTTTTTTCCCCACATCGGGGTTTACACGTAAATTCTTGTGTCTCCTTGTTTATTTACTGTTTTTTGGGCTGATTTATAGTTCCATTTGCTGCTGTCATTTTGGTTCAATATTGTTTGGTTGCTTGAATTGGTTATTGCTCATCTTTGCATCACAACCGGGGAAAAAGTCTTTGTTGCTTCCGCTTGTGTATTTGTGTGCTTTCCCCAACACGCTTTATGTTTGATAATAAAGGTTTATTGGGAAATTTTAATAACTGTGTCTTACAGCTTATCAAACAGAAGGATTATGCAAGTACTATTACTACTGCTGAAGTTAATATGGTTATGGGTTTGGCCACAAGCATTCCAAAATCGGGTCAAGTTATCGTTCGACTATTTGAAGTTTCATGTGAAAAGATTTGTAAGGCGTTTAGCCAAATCAAGGCCTTGTTTGACAAGCTGTCTAAGAAGGTAAAAGATGGTCTTATTCGTGCTAAGACAGATTGAGAATGCAATGCGCAGTGTTCGTAAATTGGTTAGTGAATGGTGTGAATGGGGTGTTGACCGTGTTGTGAGTGCATTCAAGAAGCTAGCTGAGCTTCGCGACAGTGTCGAGAGCTTCTTCAGCTGTGCATTCAAGAAGCTTGCTGAGCTTCGCGACAGTGTCAAGAGCTTCTTCAGCTGTGCAAAACAAGCGGCGACCACGCAAACTTCTGATGACAGCTTGAAGAAACCATTTGTTGTTGTTGATGATGAAGATGATGAGTTTTCAAGAAACCATACATACTGGGTTTCTCAACTCATCAAGCTTTGGGAGAAAATCATTGTACCCTCTTGGCCTATAAATCCTGAAATGGGAATTGAGTTAATCTATGCTGTCATTAAAGGCTTGACAGGTGAAGCTGATATCCATTGTGCTTAAAATTAGTATGAGGGTTTAATTTAAGCTGTGATCTATTGGTTTGTTAGTTTAATTTACTAGTACTTTGTAGGGAAAGACTGTTAGAACTTAAGGAGGGAAGGATTTTGATGGAGTGCTTGTCATATAGACAATTGAAATGAAAATCTAATGATATTATCTTGTTCTTATGGATATTTGATGATTAGCACATTTAGCACATAAAAGTGATTATTGTTTGATCACTCTGGATCAAACCTGTGTCAGTGTGTGTTTATGTTTTCTTTTTTCTTTCTCTTTTTTTTTTTTTTTTGTTGTTGATTGGGAATGTGGATAGACTCAAACTGGGAAAGAAAAGGGCTTATTGGTAATTACCACAATGCCCTTTATAATGGAAGAATCTCCCATTCACTTTACAGGAAAAAACAATCTGTCTATTGGCTAAGGCAGTAACAGTACTGAAGACTAAAATTTTCCAAGACTGAGAGAGACTCTAAAGACCTTTCATTTCTGATCTTATTTAGTTCTAAAGAGAAACAAAGAGAGATGGATCCAAGGTTACAAGATGCAGCAATGAAAGGGGACATTGAAATGTTGGACAAACTTCTACAAGAGCATCCATTCTTGCTCAACATGATTTTACCACCCTTTTCAGAAAACCCTCTTCATATTTCTGCCCTGACTGGACAAACTGAATTTGGAAGGAAGGTGATTCATCAACGACACGAGCTCGTCGTTGAGCGAGCTGGACAAGGTGGACTGACCCCCTTACACATAGCTGCTGGGGCTGGTCATGCTGAGTTTGTCAACATGCTGCTTGTCGAGGTCGAGGAGGATCTCGCAATCGCCTTAACCCTCAAAGGGGATGACCAGAATAACATACCACTTCACTATGCTGCTGCTAAGGGCAAAGTGGATGTTATCAAGTGTTTGGTTAACATGAATAAGGGAGCTATTTGGAGCACTAACTCCAAGGGTGAAACTCCCCTTCACTTTGCTATCAGAAGTAGGCAAGTTGAGGCATTGCAAGAGATGGTTAAATGCCTTGATCAAGATGTTCATACTTCTAATGATCTTATAGAGGCTCTAGATCATGGTCACGACTATGCCTCTTTTGTGTTGCAGCTAGTGACCTCGACTGGACAAACTGAGGTCTCATCCTGCTCTCAGCTCTCCCCTCTTTTCTGTCCCCTGCCTATTTGATCAAATTTCACCCTTCCTTGTTATGATTTCTCATAGTATTGGACTGTCCTAATTGCTAAGCTAGTACTTTATTTCTGTCCTAATTAAATTAGCTAAAACATAAGATAGTACTAGTCAATCAACAGCTAAAAATCAGGCCAATGACAAAAGTTAGTTTCTAGAATATCATGATTTGTGAAGATCATCACATGTATACAGTATAATGGAGTGCCATTTTCAGTGAAAATACTAGCTCGCACATATAGGTAAAGTTGTTCAAAACCAGATATAGGATCTGATCAACTGGTACGAAACTACAAACAAATCAATTTGTTGGTGAACATAGGAAAAGAGACCATTTCTTGTTCAAAATGTTGATCCAGTATACTCCTTGGTAAACAAAATAGTGACCTCAGGCTGGTTACGAAGCTAACCTGTTGGTGCTATCATAGTGGTCTGAAATTATAACGAGTATATATATAGCCTATAGGGTATGAAAATCACATGAGAAGACAATTTTGGATAATTAGGTAGTAGAAATGAGGTTGCACTGGAAATCCAGAGCATGCAATGTATGATAGAGCTAATGTGATAGCAAGGATAAGTTTGATTGTCCCAAGGTCATGAAGGATTTGTGACTTTTGATCATTAGGCATGAATGCAAGATGATGAATCACTGTTGTGTGAGGAGAGTACAATAGCGTCAAAGATTGTAAGATGTGGTGTAATATGGTCCTATTTTACTCGGGCTCTTCATTTCAGCTGAATTTTCTGTCTTGGATATTCGGATACTAGTATTGTTGAGCAATTGAGTTTTGAAGATGACAAACTTATTTAATAATAAAGTGATGCTACTTAACTTGTGTGTTAGTGTTTCAGGAATTTATTTAGGCAAGAGTTTGCTAGATAAAGATCAAGAAGAAGACACAAGTTCACATGTTCTCTAGGTTATTTATTTTATTTCTTAGAGTTCATGTTAAAACTATGTAGTTATATAAATGTGGAATTTATATCTATAAGGCAACTAAATAATAAACGTTAAAAGAGTTTGTGGTCGGGAACGCTCCTTGAAACTTTAGTGTTCATAGGAACGTTTCTGTGACACATATATTAATACGTTCATTGACTGAGATAAATTTTAGTTAAGTATCTTAAATTTATTCTCTTAATATTTTATTTTGCCAAAGATTTTATTCATAAAGAGATTTTCTCAAAATCTATTTATTATCTTTATTTTGGCTACATGGTTTTAATTAATTAAGAAACCGTTTTCCTTAAAGATATTTTATTTTATTTTCTTCATTAAAACTGATTTCGATATATATGTTTTATCTTTAAAGATATTTATTCCCCTCTGTGAAAATCTTATTGTGCAAGTAAATGATTTTCTATTCCTAAGTAGGGTTAGGGTTAGGGTTAGGGTTACTAGTTATTTTCTTTCCTATTGCCTCTCACGTATATAAGGGGTTTGACAATCAGATTTTACTCATGCCTCTCACCACACTGAACGTAATATTATTTTGAGAGAGTCTTCATCACAAATGTTTCCACTTTACACAGAACGTTGCCTAATAGTTATAAGTTTTACACGTTATATTCATTGCAAAGCTATAGGTTTTATATTGTACCTTTCCACTTATTGAAGTTCATCAAGATAACATCGTTCCATTGATTAGGACAGCTAGAATTAGTTGTTCAGAGATTGGCTTGGGTGAGTTCCTAAGTGCGTTTGGCTTGGAAGAATTTCTAAGTGCGTTTGGCTTGGACGAGTGTTCGAGTGCGAGATTGAGTTAGAGTAAACTTGATCTATTTGTACTATTCTCTTAATAAAAGAAGTAGTCTTTAAAGTCCTTCGGGCCGTGGTTTTTCATCCTTTGTGAGTTACAAAAGGTTTTCCACGTAAATCGTGAGTACTTTAATTCTAATTCTTTTTACTTGTTTTAATTCCGCAAATTTGGGGTAACACAATCCCCCCCCCCCTCTTGTATACCTTGTGCTACTAACAATTGGTATCAGAGCCTCGTTTTCTCTTAGTAACAGGTTAACACTTGAAGAGAATCGATCATGAATAATGCACTAAAGAATATCCAAGAGGGACACTCTCCAGTTACACCTTCGATATACAATGGTAAGAAGTATGTACGGTGTAAGGCAATATAGATGAAGAGAAACTTACTCAGCGCACTAGAAAATCAAATAGAAACTCAAGAACAAAAAGGAAGACAAAGAAAGGTAAAAATATTTATTTTGATAATAAACTGATTTCTACAAACGAGAATTTTTTTAAGTGTAGGAAGCTTGGTCATAAAATCAAAAATTGTCCTTTGTGGGAGATGAAAAATCAAAAGGAGATAAACATTGCATCCAAGAAGGATTTGAGCAACTTAGGCAACAAAGATCAAGAACATGAAGAGGAACACCCTTCTAAAGTCATCCTTGCTCTTATGGTAAATTCGGATGATGAGACCTATGATGAAGAAGATATTGAGGTAACATTGATTGAATTAAAATCTAAATTATCTTCCTTTTCAAAAGAAAAATTGATGAGTGCAATTGATGTTATTGTTAATAGTTCTCAAGAGACCTTGTCTAAAATCAAAGAAGAGGCTGAAAATAGTAATTTAATCTTGATGAATAAAATTAATAAACTAAGAAATAGGATTGATACTCTTGAGAAATTAGAAAAAATCTCCACTGTTAAAATATGTGAAGTAGAGAACATCAATGAAACACTGACTATGCTCAATAAAAATTTGAAGGAAGAAAAGGATGTTCTGACAAATAAAACGAAAGATTTAGAAAAAGAAAATAATTCGCTCAAAGAAAAGAACGACATCTTAGAAAAGGAAAGAGGAACGTTGGTGAAGAATTTGAAACAATGTTCCTTAGAGTTAGAAAAGGAGAAATGCTTAAACGACAACATAGTAAAAGAAAAGGGAACGTTGGGTAAAACCTTGAAGGAACGTTCTATAGAATTAGAGAAGCTAAATTATAAATTGAACTTCGTAAAAGAGTCTGACGCCTCCACTAGTTCTATGGATCGTTCCCATACCTTTCAGAAATGGTTGGACAAACTTTGTGAATAGAATGAGACCCTTAAACAGAAACTATCTAATTTGGAAAAAAAAATTAGACTACTACCACACACAAAGAAAATTTGTGGTATATTGGACAAAAAGCTTTTGATATGTATATGAAGCATGTTAATACACCTTCCAATCAAAGAACTAGGACTGTAGCTAAGAGTAGTCCTAAAAAGAAATATATAAAATATGTTGATGTGCCAGAACATCGTGTCTGCATGCATTGTGGTCTTATTGGTCATTTTACTTATGAATGTCCTAAGAAATTATCTCATGATAAGAATAATGTCACGTTTAAACAAATATGGGTTAGGAAAGATTCTTTGCATACTATTAATGCTACTAACCCAAAGGGAACCAAAAAGGTTTGGGTTCCCAAAATCAAGAATTGATTGACTTGTGTAGGCTATATGAGAGGGAGTAAACATTAGTATTGACTAATTATATCATGTTTGGATTTAAATTGAATTACTCTCACTCTTGGCTATTGAGAGTGAATGTGGTGATATTTGGCAACAATATGAAATGAAGAATTGTTAAGAGGAATAAGGTTAATAAGTCACTCACATATACTCTCTAAATAAGTGTTCTTGGTAGATGTATGTTTAAATGAAAATTTTGTTTGATATTACTTAGCTACGTGACAGGGGGAATATGCTGAATTTTAATGGTTATTGTCATGTAGTTGATGATTTCGTGGGAATTATTTACAAGGAGAATATTCATTATGCTATAAGTTTGTTCCTTGGAAATAATAGTTTACATATTAGTTTTGAATGATGACATATTATATTTGGTTGCGATATGTGAATGTGTCATTAATTTGTAGCACCCATTTACTATAGATGGGTAGCATACTAAATTGAAGTTTTTGTTGATTGATTAATGGTTGATATTTTTACAAAAGCTTTACATAGAAAAGAATTTGAGAAGGATCACGCTTGATCTAGATATGGTTATGCTTGATTAGTTAGTATCCTACATATGATCCCTCAATGATTGATTAGAAATTGTTGATTTGTCATTTTTCATAATCGATGCTTATTTACAAGGGTATAACGTACGAGTCTTTGTTGATTTCATTTACCTAATGCATTAATATAAAAGACTCGCTATGTCTCACTAGATGCTATACTGATACTGCATTTATCGTTTATTGTTACTATCATACATCCAAAACTTTCTTTTGTGCAAGACGAATTCTTTCTTAAAAGACTGATTATAATTTGAAACCACATTACAAGCCAAATCAGTCTTTGAATTTTGAGCCATTGAAACACAACCAAGCTCCGGAAACAAATGTTCCCTATCCATCTTTTTACCCATTGCTAATGTCACGTTAAATATTTCGGTAGGGGGAATTATTGATGAGATATGGTATAGTTTTTATTTGGAGAAATTGTTGCATATCATAGGGTTATAATATTTGGTTGTATAGGGGAAGTTATTGAAAAGGAAATCAGTCAAGTCTTGTGAGAAAGTTGTTGTAGTTCTAACAAAAAAAAAAAAAAAAAGGAGGCTTAAACGCCAGAAGTGAATTAACTTCTTTACTAGGAACGTTTCCTTTGTTATTGGAACGTTCTTGTTACATATAATGTGAAGCTGGATATACGTGGTTATATAGGAGAAATAAGGAGAGATTCCATATTGGTATTGAATTTTCTTTTAAGGGATATAGGGAAGTATTTCTTTCAATCTCATACCAGAAGGAGTTTAATCTTAGAGATAATTATTTTATATGAAAATGGTTGTTGGAGTAATATGCTAAAAAGGGGAGAAACGGCAAAGGTAGAACGTTAGGCTTTGGCATACATATATTGTTCTAAGTTTCATTGCCACCTAATCGTCTACCATGTTGGGGAGATGAGGAATTCATGTTGGTTAGTAGGAGAAATAAGAGTACTCTTGCAACAATGATGTTTCAAAGTATTTGATCTTGACACTGTAACTAGGCCCTCTCAATATTCTCCTCACTATGTGACATTGGCTATACCTTAAACCAACCAGTTTTTTCACTTTCCAACCATATTATCTCAAACCATGTTTCCTATATCTAAAAGGAAGCATCTTCTAAGGGGGAATGATCTCCTTGAACCAGTGAATGATTCACATATGCTTTATCCTTCATCATGATCAAATCATAACATACCTTTATCGTCTTGTAATTCAAACAAGAGCCTTTGATTTAATTCCTTGGATGTCATGATGTGTACTTGAACATTAGATTGCTTTTGGTGTAGTCATAGCATCACTAGATTGTGCTTGAGCTACTTTAGTTATGCTTATGTTATGATTATCGTACTCTTGACTCTATCTTATGGTTTTGTGATGAGGTATCTTTACTTGTCTTGACTTATTGATCTTTTCGATGATGCCAAAAGGGGGAAAAGTATGGTGTGATGCTAGGTATTTAAGCTTTGATCTATCTAGTTTCAAAGAAGGTCTTATTAAATTTGATCTATCTTTGTCTTTTGTGCTAATACCACTGTTGTCATTAATAGACTTCTTGATTATGAATATATACATGGATGACACAATTTATCATGAATGAGCTCTTTGATTATCTTGCTTTAACATTACGGGCTCTTGAACGTATGGTTATAATTATTATGTTTGATTGCTCCCTCTATTCACTATGAATAGAAAGCGCTACAATCTTTTATTTGTGCTCAATTATAATTGGTTATTTTATTTTAGCACTATTATGCATCACAAGTTTGCCATCATCAAAAAGGGGAAAATTGTTGAGCAATTGAGTTTTGAAGATGACAAACTTATTTAATTATAAAGTGATGCTACTTAACTTGTGTGTTAGTGTTTCAGGAATTTATTTATGCAAGAGTTTGCTAGATAAAGATAAAGAAGAAGACACAAGTTCACATGTTCTCTAGGTTATTTATTTTATTTCTTAGAGTTCATGTTAAAGCTATGCAGTTATATAAATGTGGAATTTATATCTATAAGGCAACTAAATAATAAACGTTAAAAGAGTTTGTGGTCGGGAACGGTCCTTGAAACTTTAGTGTTCATAGGAACGTTTCTGTGACACATATATTAATACGTTCATTGACTGAGATAAATTTTTAGTTAAGTATCTTAAATTTATTCTCTTAATATTTTATTTTGCCAAAGATTTTATTCATAAAGAGATTTCCTCAAAATCTATTTATTATCTTTATTTTGGCTACATGGTTTTAATTAAGAAGAAACTGTTTTCCTTAAAGATATTTTACTTTATTTTCTTCATTAAAACTGATTTCGATATATATGTTTTATCTTTAAAGATATTTATTCCCATCTGTAAAAATCTTATTGTGCAAGTAAAGAAAATGATTTTCTATTCCTAAGTAGGGTTAGGGTTAGGGTTAGGGTTAGGGTTAGGGTTACTAGTTATTTTCTTTCCTATTGCCTCTCACGTATATAAGGGGTTTGACAATCAGATTTTACTCATGCCTCTCACCGCACTGAACGTAATATTACTTTGAGAGAGTCTTCATCACAAACGTTTCCACTTTACACAGAATGTTGCCTAATAGTTATAAGTTTTACACGTTATATTCATTGCAAAGCTATAGGTTTTATATTGTACCTTTCCACTTATTGAAGTTCATCAAGGTAACATTGTTCCATTGATTAGGACAGCTAGAGTTAGTTGTTCAGAGATTGGCTTGGGTGAGTTCCTAAGTGCGTTTGGCTTGGAAGAATTTCTAAGTGCGTTTGGCTTGGACGAGTGTTCGAGTGCGAGATTGAGTTAGAGTAAACTTGATCTATTTGTACTATTCTCTTAATAAAAGAAGTAGTCTTTAAAGTCCTTCTGGCCGTGGTTTTTCATCCTTTGTGAGTTACAAAGGATTTTCCACGTAAATCGTGAGTACTTTAATTCTAGTTCTTTTTACTTGTTTTAATTCCGCAAATTTGGGGTAACACAATTCAACCCCCCCCTGTGTACCTTGTGCTACTAACAAGTATACAATATGATACTTGTACACCTGAAATTAATCCAAAAAAAAGTAAAATATCCTTAAGAAAGATAAAGTCAGAATGCATCTCTGATGCTCAGATCCACACCAGAACATAGATATTGTGTATGGCTCGACTATGGACTATCCAATTGGATGACCGAGGACTAAAAGAATGAAAGCAAAAAAGACTTACCGTCTAGCAGGGCAAACTGCTCATCAGATCAGAATGTAGAGAGGATCAGAAGAGTAGCTGTCCTTGTTTATGTTGATTGTATTGATCAGGTTTGATTGTCAGCACAGTTAAGTTTCAAAACAGATTCTACTTCTTCAATGCTGATGATGCTGGATCTAAGACTGAGAAAAAGAAATGTTTTTAAATTTGTGTTACCAGACATTTTGTATTGAGAAATAAAAGCAAAGGACTCTGAAACTAGTGGAGCAGAATCATGGATCTTCTGAATAATATTGTAATCTTCACTTAGATAAGGTAATAAATTAAGCATTAGGAAAATTCACCTGTTATGCATAATAATTGTTAAGTCCCGCGAGATGTTGAATCAGTTTAGCCATCTCAATCATATAAACATGCTAGAATGTTTGTCAGGCTTTTTAACTCATCTCAAAGAATTTTACACGCAGTGAAATTAGCAGAAATGAGAAGCTTCCCTGCAGACAAAGTGTTATGTTTAAAAACACTTCATACACATACATTATTGGTCTCCTTGTAACTTGTACTATCATTACTAATACTACTGCATGATTAACATTACAGATTGTGGCAGAGTTGGTTAGTGGTAAAGGCGATAAGAGGACCGACAAAAAAGAAGGAAACACAGTCGAAAGGGATCCATTGATATCATCAGGAGATGCGTTGCGAATAGTAGGCAGTATGATAGCATCAGTGACATTCCAGGTTGCAGCCAATCCCCCTCCTACTCTATGGAAAGATGGCATGAAATTCAAATTCTGGACTACCGATCATTTCCACTGTGGTGTTGAAAATAATCACAGAAACTGCGCAGAAATACGGCTTACAGGAGCTATGATTTCCAGCACAGTCAGTTTCCTTACATCAATCTCCCTTATGGTTTTCTTCTACAAGACAAGCATAGCATCATATTTGTTGGGTGCTTCACTTGTATGCCTTATGTTGACTCACATTTCGTTAGTCCTAGCTTTATCACCAAGTAATGAAGCAGCATGTTTTATCACTGTGCTTCTGTATGCAGTTCCATCTCTGTGTCTAATTTATGTCCTTTTGGTTAGACGTTTAATTTTTGTTAATCTTAAGTTCGCCCTCAAACAAAGAGGTCGTAACAGGCAAATGACTCGAGTAGAAAAACAGACTGCTCATGGTTCATGTTGAATGTCTACATCTTTTGGTTGATCTATGGAAAATAGTCACTTGGGAAATCAGCAAATATTGTTTCAATTACTTTTTTGCTTTTTTTTTTAATAATATGCAAATATTGATTCAATAATGTAATACTCCATATGTTGGCTGTTTTTCAGCTATATTTTTTTTGGTTCACGACCAAGGGTATCCACCATCAGGGGCGAAGCCATGGGAGGGGCTGGCGTAAGGCCTGGCCCCCGTGGCCCAGCCCAGAGTTTGTTAATTTTTTTTCCTGGCCCCTGTAAACTTATGTACAATATTAGTGAAGTGCGCTCTACTAACAAGAAAACTAAAGTGGCATAGTGGTAAGGCCTGTTTTGATAGGCGCGCACAGTTGATCCGCGATCAAGGGTTCGATCCCATTAAGTAGCTTTTTTCTTGTTCTCATATTTTTCCCCTATAATTCCAAACCACTATTTGTAACAGTTCTTCAAATACTACTGACTTAGCCTATTACTTTTTTGTTATTTATTTATTCAAAATAAAAAGTGTGTTCATTCAGCACTATTTTAAATTTTTATCATCGTATTTTAATTATATACAATTCTTTTAATTATTGAATTGTCCAATTCAGTGTGGAGTGATAAATAAAATGTACAAATAAGCTTACTCAAATGTAATAAACGTCAATAAGCAAAGATGAACTTTATTTTTTTTATTGATAATAAATATAAAAGAGATTACTAAATGACATAGTTTGGACTCTATTATTGATGATTTTTCTTATATTAAAAACATAGAATATTGACTAATGAGTTATTTTTTTTAACACTAACCTATTTTACTCATTAAATTTATGTCATCTTCGGCCCCCTTACTAAAAAAATCCTGACTTCGCCCCTGTCCACCATCGACAACAGTGACTATACCCCGCGCTGGCTTGTAGGCACCTCAAAGGGTGGGACAGTTGGCCAAGAAATTTAAAGCTGCTCCAAGCCCAAGGCGAGATTCGAACCCTCAACCTTGGTTAAGGATGGATAAGTCCATACCACTCAACCACACCTCTTTGGTTTGTTTTTCAGCTAGGCTCCCCTTGTCCACAAATTAACAGCACAATTTGTATAATTTTTTTCAAATGTTTTAAACTTGGACCTTTGTCTCTTATAAAACATGCAAACTTATTATATGGACTGTCAAAGTGTCAACTAGCTTGAAGAATGGAAATTTAATTTAATGGCATTCATGGCTGTCAGAGGTGGCCATGGGCCGTGCCGTGTCGAAGTTGGGCCGGGTTCTCAGGTGGGCTGGGTTTCCTTGGAGGGAGGTATTGCTTTGGCACTGTCAACACCGTGTCGTGCCAGGCCTGGGCCCCGAACCTAGCTAGGTGAAGCACGCGGTTGGACCGCCATGAAGAGAGAGAGAGAGAGAGAGAGAGAGAGAGAGAGAGAGAACATCCATTGAAAGGGAGAGAGAAAGCTAAAGGAGAGAGAGAAAGGTAGAGGGAAGAGAGAAAGCAGCAGCAACCATTGAAACCAGCAACCATTAAAGGATGGGAGAGAGAAAGCCAGAGGAGAGAGACGGGCTATAAGACGGGTCGGGCTTCCTCGGAGGAGGCACTGCTTTGGCACCGGTAGCACCGTGCCGTGCCCGTGCCTGGGCCTGGGCTCTTTCCTCACCGGCACAGCTTGGACCCTCGACAGTCCGGTCAGAATGGACTTGGGCCTAGCCCGGCCCACTGACCACCTCTAGCTGTCAGTCACCCAAGCAATATTAGTTGGTGGTGACAAATATAGTGGGCCTTTTCCACATAATAATAACGTTCCATTACTAGTACTACCTATTCCGTAGTAAAAATGGAGTAGCTAGGTACCTTATGTCAACTTGATTTAAGTTGATTCCAAAACAACGTTCAATATATTTATTATGTGTCATTGAGAGAAAAATTAAAGAATTAGATGACATAATACAAAACAGTTCGCATTAATACCGTATCCCTTTTAAAACAATACCGCACTCCTACTAAAATTTTGACAAATTTGCCCTAAAAATAAAATACCCTAAAAATAACACTACTCATTCCTCTGCCCCTTTCAACAGACATAGCAACATAGACACAACACACACTCACCCCCATCGAGACACCAATCCTTGATCCCTCCTCCTTGCTCACCGCCCCAGTCATGACCCACCCACTACCGGAATGCCCCTCCCCGAAACAGCCTCCACAGCAGGAAGAAGGAAGAGAGAGAAATAGCAATCCTGAGAAATCTAGCAGCACTACTAAGAAATACAGTAGCACTTTTGGTTTTGGATTATATGGTAATGATTGTTTATAATATACTATATTTTCTTAGCATCCTTTAAATCTTGTCCCACATAAGTTTGATTGATAGGTGAAGGCCACAAATAATGCTGCGCCCAAAAGTGATGTATGTTATATAGACCTACGCCCAAAAGAGGCGTATGTTGTATAGACTCACGCCTAAAAGAGGCGCAGAGTCATTTCACGTATGCCTATGCAGATTTAATAGTTTTCGGGGGAAAAATAATTAAAAATGTGAAAATTGGAAAAATAATTAAAAGTGTGCTCAAACGGAACGAACATCAAAATAGTTTTACTCTCTATCATTATGATTGAGGTTGATCGAACAAAATTTATTAGCATATTAAAGTAGTATGTTAAAAACGATTTGCAAAAATTATTGTATGATAATAATCAGAAAGTTATAATAAGTTGCGATAAGGGGAGAGTATTACAAAAATCTTTATATGTTTTAGGGGTATTTTGAATAGTTTAAATTTTGGGGTGTGGTATTTTTTAAAAGGGATGCGGTATTTAGCTCCCCCAATACAAAATAGGATTAAGCTTAAATTAAGTAAAGTAATAAAATTCATTGGCATAAAATGGTCAAAAAGGTAGGGAGTTTAGGTCATCATTTGAGGTTACCATAAAATAATGTGACTTTTTTTTTTAGGATGGTAAGGAGGTTCCACCTAGGAGGGGGAGGGGAGAGGGGATAAATCCCTCATTAGATGAGTGATAGAATTTAAACCCGAGTCTTTTCCAAATTCATGTAAGGTGGTTGCCATCTCATCTCCCACCTCAATCCTACCATAGAATGTGACTTAGGGTGGGAAGGGAAGGGAAGGGAAGGGAATGAGGGGGAGGGGAAGGGAGGAGAATGAAGGTGAAATAATTCACCTTGTTTGGGAGTTTAAGTGAGGAGAAGGGAGGGGAATGGAGGGGAACCGACTACTGTCACTTAAAATTTCCCTTTCCCCTCCATTCCCCCCCCCCCTCCCAATTTGAGGGGGAACAAAAATTGAGTTAATGGAGGGGAACTGTTCCCCTTCATTCCCCTCCCTTCCCCTCTTTGAAAAAACTTACAAACAAGGACACTATTTATTTCCCCTTCATTTCCCTCCCTTCCCCTCCATTCTCCAACTCCCAAACAGGCTCTTATGGTCATGAAGTTGAGTACTTTCTAAGTTTCTAGTTCCTAGAGCACAAGTGGTGACTCTTATGAGTTCAAGTGATAGTTGAGTACTAGGTCTCTTATTTGGTATTCTATTGACAATGTTTGGCACAAATAATTAACTTTTCAATAAAAGTTATATTTTGAAATTTGCAATTAGTGTTTTTGTTTTTTTTACTTTTTTCATCAAACTGTTTGTCATATTATGTTCACTCTACAAAACACATGTACACCTAGTTTATTAGCATATTTCGTAGCAATGCAGTTATCTACTAAGTTGTTTCCTATTTTACATTTAACACTAGGAGCCTACAACTAATTAATATGGCCAAACATAGGATGATTTTAATTAATAAATATGGTCTATCTTCTGAATAAAATAAAATGAAATTGGCATTCCCGCACAATTTACCACCATCGCTATCTATATTTCGTAGTAATTTTTAGCAGTTATTTACTAAGTTGTTTCCTATTTTACATTTTTTTTTATGCGAGGAATCCTCAGCCACTTCTCTTTGAGTGTGCAATGGATAAATCCCGAGTGTATACAATAGCCTGCAAACCATACACACCAAGCAAACCAACAAGATAAATCTTGTAGACAGGCTCAGCAAACATGCCTATTTTACATTTAACACTAGGAGCCTACAACTAATTAATATGGCCAAACATAGGATGATTTTGATACGTACATATGTCCATCAACTACAACAAGGTCGGTCAGAAAAAATCAATTTTGAAAAGGAAATAAATGAAAGTAATTCCTCCAAATAAAGAGGAAGAAATTAAACAACGAAGGTTCCAGGAAAAAAACTGAAAGATCTCATTTCAATGCCGTGCCCCTTGGAACATTTTATAATCTTATCAGTACAGAATACGCATAGATCAAAGTCTGAAAGTTACTAATTATTTCTCAATTAATTACTTCAAACAAAACAAAAATTCTCTGTTTCGAATTATTTTATACCCTGCCAAAAAAGACATGCACCCAACAATGATGTAAGGGCTGATTAGAATAAGGAAAAGACTAAACTGGTCGTCTATAGCAACTTTGTAAAAGTAAATTTAAACAATATATACGTTTGCAAGTAAATGACAATCGAGACAACCCCCACTACATTATATTCGTATTTTCGCATTTAGCAACGAATATATTATACTAATTGAACAACCTGCAAAAGCGACATGGAAAATGAGAACTTAAATTTATGACATTACATTACCAAACCACTTAAGAGTAAGTTCGGAATCACTAGATCACCACGACAACACCCTTGTTGTTTTTTTGTTCACTTGTTCCGGCACTTGATGGTCTAGTGTAGTCGAGCGCATGTTCAAAACGGCACCGTCCCACCATGGTCCATGGATGAAAGAGAAAGGGAAGAAAGATTGGTTTCACGTTATTGTTTTTACACTTTCCGCCAAAACCCGCCTTAATTTGGTGACTTATTCTAACTTCCAACTAACTCCTGCCTCTTAATCAACGCATGTTTTTGGTAGATAATAATCTTCATTAATCTTGATTATTGGGTGGGAAGAATTTGTTGCATTTTCACGGTTAGTAGTGGGTGGATTTGTGGAACATGGAAATGGTGTGTTAATGTCTAACTACCGTTTTGCAAGTCTTTCTATGTAGCTAAATAAAATAAGTACCCGATGAGCAAAAAAATAAAATAAAATAAGTACCCTAGGCTTATTGGAGAACTTCTCTAGCTCTGTTATTGTTATTGTGAATGTGTGGAAATGTGTCACCTGCTATCCATCCTAAACTCTATTACTAGGTTACTCTACACCTTCTATAGGTCCACTAGGATAAGTTGTAGGAGTTGCAATTCTTGGTATCCCGAAATTAAGGGGTGAGGATCTTCTACACCTTTTAAAGAAATAACAGATATGCAGTCTTTTAAATCTCACTTTAGGATTAGTCTCTCTTTTTTTTGGAGTTAGTAGATTGTACGGAGGATTTGGATGGTTGAAGAAGAAAGATAGAGAGAAGAGATAATTGGGCTCTTCTAACAACAGGAGATCTGAACTCGAAGCTAAGTGTGTGATAGAATTGATAGTACATAGTAGAAGATGTAGGAGCATTATAAACTGCCGAGCCAACTGTTGAGGGAATCACGGGACCAGCCAAACATTGGCCTGAAAAGAAGAACAGAATTTAGGCCTTCCTCTTTATTCTCTTTTCCTATACCTTACCTTTTTAGTTTTTTTAATCTAACAATGAGGATAATCCAAATCTTAGGTTTGTTATTCACATGATAGGCCATACATTTAGTCAATAATGCCAGCCAAATTACGGTTATCTCTACTATTACCACGCACCTTTCAAGTCCAACCAAGATTATCACCTAGTGTTTCTTCGAGAAAAATAAAATATATAAACTATCGCCTATATCCTTTATATAGGAGAAAGAGAAACGATTGTGACCAAGTACAAGGGTATAAGTTCTAACCACTCGCAAAATCCCAAAATGAAGTAAACCAAAAGAAAAGAAAACACTACACTAATCGTGTGTACATAAGGCTATTATATGCTATGTAACCTGGTAATGGTCAATTAGTCATAAACTCGCAATACGACTTTACAATGAAAATTTGCAATGAACAAGATAAATCTAAACTTCGTTTTTCCAAACCGTTGTAATTGTGTTAGGTATATGGGTGTGTTTTTTTCGTTCAGTAATTGGTCATTTTAGTTTGATAGAAAAAAATACACATTTATATAGTACTCGTAGATCATACTTGGAATTTTGAAAACAATAAAATCACTTTATAAAATGACAATATTTGCCAAACAATCATATGTGACCAAATAGGAGAATCTAACTCACGTACATTTGTCAAAAGAGATTTATTGAAATTATACATAATTAATGGTCGCCTTATACAAGTTTTTGTGTCTAAACAATACTAGCACATACAAGTTACAATACTTTGCATTGTGTGATACTCCTATGTCACAAATGTGGATAAACTCAATACTCAAGGGATTACATGATTACCAAAATGCCCCCTTTATAATCGAATCTCCCATTCACAATTTTTTTTTTTTTTTTTTTTTTTTTGAGAAGATTCACAATTTGTCCATTGGCTAGCTAAGCTAAGGTAACAGTAGTAAAGTTGCGTAAGCACACAAAATTTTCCAAGACTACAACACCATAAATATTTTCACAATAAACAAGATTTTCCATTAATTTCAACTCACCTTCACATTCACATGATCAATATGTACGATCATCACAAATATCATCACGCAACAAACTGATCAAAAACAATAATCCTTAACATTTAATAATAGCCGTCTGATCAAACCAGAAGATATACTAATACTACTAACCTCCTCAATCTAAACCCATTCTTAGAGAGAAGATAAGTAACATTAATTAAATTAGAAAACTCTACACCCTCTGATTTTCTTAAAAAGAAAATAAAAAGAAAAGAAAAAAATATTACAGATCATCATCGTTGAAGGTCCATCATACGAGCAAAGTCATCAAAACAGACAAACCCATCCCCATTCTTATCAACACCTCCTATCATACGCCTACAATCTGCTAACGTGCACCTTTCATCCCCTAACGCAGTAAAAACAGAGTAAAGCTCTTCAGCTGTAATTTTACCGTCATGATCAGCGTCAAAGAAATCAAAGGCTTCACGTAATTCATCATCTGAATTTGTGACCGTTGATTCGAAAACAGATCCAACGGTTTGGAGTTCTTCTAGGCTTATACATCCGTCACCGTCACGGTCTATTTCGTGTATCATGGCGGTTACTTCTTCTTCCGTTACTGTTGTTGGGCTCACGCGCTTTAAGAGTGATTCTAGCTCCACGCGCGTTATCTTTCCGTCTCCGTCACGGTCGATCATCTTGAAGGCTTGGACGTAGTCGAAACGGAAGAGTTCCGAGTTGTTGAGTTCGGGCCATGAGTCTGAGTCTTCATCGTCGGGCCTGGTTCGGGTCAGGAGAGTGGTGGACCGGGCCTTGATTTCTCCGTGAGAGGAAGTCGACGAGTCTGATGACGTGGAGGAGAGAGAAAGGGACCCGAATGAAGCAGGGGCTGATTTAGAGACGGATCTTGATTTCTTGAGACGAAAGATTTGTTTAGGGTTGATGGATTTGAGGAGTTTCATGGTGGTGGTGGTTGTTGATGTTGTGGTGGTTTGAGGAGAGAGAAAATCAAAGTGGAGTGCAGCAGGGAGGAGGAAAGAGAGAATGAGGAAAATAAGGAGAGAGAGAAAAAGACGGGTTGAAGGGAAGGAGAGGGGAAGGAGGGGATTAAGAAGGAAGCCATGGGGGAAAGGGTGAAGTGAGCTTCGAGGAAGCTTCGTGGGATATTAAGTGAAAGAAACGCTCAGATGAGTGTTTTTTCTGTACTGAGCTAGTACACTGTATCGGATTTTTTTTTTGAAATTAATTATTGTTTTGGAAATATTGGTTTTTTTATTTATTTATACTAGTTGGTAAAGCTCTCAAAAGCTGACACGACCTGAAAATTCGATCCGACTCATTTTTTAGGGTCCTGAGAAAACTTTTTCGATCCGAATTCATTTACAATTAGGGATGGCAATCAGTCCAAACCCGATCCGTTTAGACCAAAAAAATCCGAACAGAATTCGAATAAAAAATACTGAGCCTACGTTTGGTTGGGGTGAAAACAGTTTTCCCATTTTCCGTTGTTTGGTTTACAATGAGAAGGAAAATGGTTTTCAGAGGGAAAAGCATTTTCACCTATATAGGTGTAAATGTTTTCGCTTCAAAATAAAGGGGGAAAACGGTTTTCCGTTGGTGGGACATTATGTCCCTGGAGCACTAATAGTGAACTTGATCATTGGGTTTGGTTGTCGGGACATCGGGTCATAAAAACAAACTCGCACCCGACTTGATTGGGCTTCGGGCCGAACTTTCGGGCACTTTCTCAATTTTTTTTTCTTCAAATAAGTATAAGTTTTGACTACGAACTACGTTTGAGGTGATTTTTTTTTTTTTGAATCCACCTAACTTTTCGAGATCGACGCAACTATGTTAGTAGAATTTATTTCTTATAAAAAAGTTTTTTCAGGAAAATTGTTTTTCGTTGTAACCAAACAACGGAAAATGTGAACGGAAATACATTTTACACTGAAAATGATTTTCAGCTGAAAGTACTTTTTAGTTGAAAACGGTTTTCCGCCCAACCAAACAGAGCCTGAGTTTGTTACCGACTCCGAATAATTTTGGATTCGAATTCTCCCTAATTAGAGGTTATTCAGATTCAGAGGTGATTTTAGAATCCGTTTAGTATTTGGAGCGAATTCGGATTTAGCATACTCCACTCTGAATCTGATCCATTATCATTGGTATTTACCGACTCCAAAAATGCAAGCGGCTCAAAAATCAACCATAACTGACCCGACCCGAACCCTAAATAATTTGATCCAAAATCAGTCTATCTATTTAACAGGTCTAGCTGAAAGGAATTTATTATATTTTGATTTTTTGGTAAAAGGATCTTTAGAGGTTGATGATAGGAAAGGGCGTGGCGTGGCAATTTGGCATGGGAAGGGAGGTAAATTTTTTGAAGTGCGGGGTGTTGTTGTTTAGTGGGGTCCAAGTATTTTCTGGGTGGGTGGGGTTGTGGGGCCAGTATTTGATGTTCGTATTCTTTCTCGTCTCCCAGGTGAGATGTCAATTTCATAAGTGAGGCTGTGAGGGTATTAAATTTGGGCTTGAAATAGAATGGGTTATGGGTAGACTACATTGATATCCAATGTACAAGTCTGATATGTGGGCTGTGATGGGTGTGTAGAATACAAAAATTTGTGTGGATTTAGTCTATGGTGAACTAATAATTGGAGTCACCCTCTACTTCATCTGGGGCCATCTCCTTCTAGAAGTGAAACCACCTTTACTTTACCTAAAGTCACCCCTCAAATTTATACTTGGCATCACCCCTACTTCACCTAGAGTCACTCCCCTACTTAACCTGGAGCTACCCCTTACTTCACCTGGAGCTATTCTCCAAAATTACTTTATGTGGAGTCACCCTTCTACTTTATCTGGAGCCACCCCTACTTCACTTGGAGTCACCCCTCAAAATTACTTGGTCCATGGTGGACTAATTCCACACAAGACATGTTGGTGTCAATTCCGATTATCAAAAATATGAACTTGTATCAAACAATTTCAATTTTGATTCCTAACTTTTGGGAATCGAACTAGTTGAATATCGATTTATTCAAGCATTTTTCTAAGCTATTAGTGAGGGGTTCATATCCTCTGCTGTTGCAGTAGAGATAATCTTTTTCTTCTCTCTATTTCTCCTCCAACCACCCAAATGCTCCTTGTAATACAATAGTCCGAAAAAAAGAGAGATATTCTGTGAGATTTAGAGGACATCTGTATTGTTTCTTTAAGAACTACAGAGGATTTTAACCCATTAGTAAGATACCTTTATTATACTCTTAATTTGCAGCTACACAAGTAACCGCATTGCACCTCCCATCTCCTATTTGCCCCTAATAATAATTTGGTTTAAGTCTTATTATCAATAAAGTTAGAGGTTTCCTTACTTTTAAAAATAAATTAAAATTTTAGCTACACTGAAATTAGGTTTATATTTTATAATTGTGTTTTTTACTTGATGATCACTAAAATAGAAGTGTGTTTTTACAAACTCTACCATTCAGTTGGCAATTTTGTTCAATACAATTTGGCAGATCTCAATCAATTTAGTTCGGATCACATTATAGTTTAAGTCAGTTTACTTTTGCACTTTTGTACCTTCATTTCAAAAGAAAATAAAATATCCTAAATTTTGCTCTGATTTCCCATTGCAAAAACTCAATATTTAGATTGACAATTTGGATCCTCTACTGTTATAGCACTTTAATGTTCCTTTTTTTCTCTATCTCTCTTCTCTAACTGTTTAAATTTTAAAAACTCACCCCTTCCATCCAATGGACAAAACCCACCCCCTCTAATCCAATGGTAGAAATTTTAAGAAAAGTACTCTATTGTTCTTTTAATAACAGTAAAGAATCCCGACTGACATAAAGTCCATATTTTTTAAACATGGATGAAATTACTCTCCAAGAGAATGACTTTTTTTTTTGGTCTGAGACCGTCCGGTTGAATCTGGATCGAGCTGGGTGGGACCACAAGGGCGGCAAAGCTCTCCCAACAAGTATTTAACACTGCTGCATTCACAGGATTTCGAACCTGAGATTTCTGCTTAAGCTAAAAGAGTCTCTCACCAACTCATCTAAGTGCTTGTTGGTTCCAAGAGAATGACTTTAAGAGGTGCAGGCAGCTTATGAAGTAGGCCAAGTATACGTGGCTGATACGTTGTGATTTTGTGGAATCGATATGCAGGCTATGACTTATAAGATCTCCATACATCTCATTTCTTTTAGTTTTTGTCTTTTCTGGATGGGGGTGGTGGGGGTGGGTGGTTGTTGTCCTTGTCTCTCTGTCATGGTGAATTGTTTCACTGACTGTATAATCAATTAGTTGTGTCATTTTTGGAGAAGTTTTCTTGCAACTTACAGTTTGATTTGATTATAAATTAAAGACTATTATAGACTACTATGGAGGACTCTTATTGACCATATGACAAGAGGAAATGTACATTCCCATGATTCACGAAATGGGTGGCCAATAACCAACGATTTGTTGGTCTAGACTTGTTCTCTTTAATGGAATGGTGCGGGACAGTAAGAAACGAGATGAAACAACACGGATAATGAAACAAAATGTGAGACAGATTGAAATACAGAGAATGCGGAATGGAATAGAACGGAATGAAACATGGAGAAGACGAAAAAACCGGGTCTTACTTAAGCTCGTTCTTCTCTATTGAAAGGAAAACTAAATTGAACTAAAATGTATTTTTAACTTAACCCTTAATCATTTAAAACTCGTCCAAACATGTTCAATATTGTATTCATTTGAAAGTATGCTCTGAAATCTTTCCAATGACATAAGTATCATTATTAATCTATTTTGAAATAAAACATTATCTTAAGTGATAAGTTCAACATGAACTGACCTGAATTTAAGTAATATTAAGCTAAGATGAACAAAGTCTTAATAATTAAAATTGAGATGTTGCGTACATTATGTCCCAATTTTGAATCTCTCTCTCCTCTATATATATGTGTATATTCTACCGACCTTTGAGCCCAATCTGGATCAAATTGAAAAAACTAAAATAAAATGAAATACGCTTATGTTACGAGATATGCGAGATTTCAGGCGTGACTTATGGAAAGTTTGGTTGCGCCTGAATATGGCAAGTTATCATAGAATTTGATATGGTTTAGGATTATTTCCATATACCAATTGTTTCCGTTTTCTAAAAGATATGTATAGATACTAGGGCTAATCACTAGGGCTGTATATATATTCTCGGTGATAATCAATACAAACACAAGCTTTTAGCCTCAATCTTGTCATGGTATCAGAGCGTGAAAGATCCTTAAACAAACCTTAAACAAAAACCCAAAAACCTTAAACCCTAACAATGGCCGTGGAAGATCCACCACCAAAAATTGACTCAAAATCCCCTTATTTCCTAGGTCCTCAAGATCGACCTGGTGATTTTATAACTGCAGCCAGATTTAGTAGCGAAAATTAGGATGATTGGGCTGGTGAAATGGAAACCGCCCTTCAAGCTCGAAGAAAGTTTGGATTTTTGGATGGTACGATTGTATCTCCAACACCTCCTTGCACACAAGATGATTGAAATACAATCCAAGCCATGTTGGTATCTTGGATTATGAATACCATCACGGCAGAAGTAAAGAGTACCTTGTCCAAATATAAAGATGCCAGGCGTCTATGGGAGACACTTAAGGAGCGATTTGCTCTTACGAATGGACCACGAATACAGCAGTTGAAGGCGGCCATCTCTGACTGTAAGCAAACCAAATCCATGTCGGTTGCTTCTTACTATGGAAAACTCACGGCTCTATGGGAGGAATTGCATAATCATGAACCCTTGATTACTTGTTCTTGCTGTGCAAAGTGCACCGCAGGGCTAGAACATGAGCGTCGCCGTGCAAAGGACATACTCCATGAACTCCTGATGGGTTTATATACTCCATCTTATGGTCCTTTGCGATCAAATATTCTTTCTCAAGATCCTCTGCCCTCTCTCAACCGTGCCTACCAGCTTGTTATTCAAGATGAACGAGTCAGAACGTCTTCGGCTCTGCCCGAGGAGAAGTCCGAAGTTGTTGGATTTTCTGTGCGAACTAGTGGGCGCACACGAGGCAAAATGACGTCTATCCTGCACCTACTGTAAGAAGATAGGCCACGAAGTAACTAATTGCTTCGAAATTCATGGTTATCCAGAATGGTGGGAAGATCGTGTGAAGTCTGACAGCGGATCAAGTATGACCAAACTGATGATTGGTCGTAACCAACCATCAACGACCTCTTTTTCTTCCCTTGCGACAGGACGCGGTGGAGGGGAGGTCTGTGCCAATGCTGTAGTTGTTTCAGTACCCACTGGAACACCATCTGCAGAATTATTTTCCGCTGATCAATGGAAGGCACTTGCAAGTGTCTTTGGTAATATGACTGTTTCTGGTAATCGTTTGAGTGGTAAGATTAATGGTCATTCTTGGATTATTGATACAGGTGCATCTAATCATATTACTGGTAAGCTTTCTCTATTATTCGATGTAAAAGACATCTTATGTCTCGTTGGTCTTCCGACTGGGAAGAAAGTGGTTGCAACAAAGAAGGGATCAGTGCGATTGTCGGATGCTATGACTCTCACTCATGTCCTTTATGTCCCTCTCTTAAACTGCAGCTTATTGTCCGTGTCACAATTATGTGATGATTTGGATAATGTTGTCATTTTTAATCGTCATGTGTGTGCTATACAGGACCAAACGAGGAAGCTGATTGGAACGGGAAGTAAGCAAGATGGACTCTACTACTTCAAGGGACCACAAACAGTGCAGAAAGTCACAGTAGACGAGGACGCTTCTTCTTTGGCTCTTTGGCATGCTAAGATGGGGCATCCTTCAGAAAAAGTCGTAAAATTGCTCCCTCCCGTTTGTAATTCTCAAGGTAGTTTGAATAAAGCCTGTGACGTATGTTTTAGAGCTAAACATCACAGAGACAAATTTCCTTTGAGTGAGAATAAAGCCAGTCGAATTTTTGAACTAATTCATATTGATTTGTGGGGCGGCTATCGTCATACATCTTCTTGTGGTGCTAGATATTTTTTAACTATTGTGGATGATTTTTCTCGGGCTGTGTGGGTTTATTTAATGGATGATAAAATAGAGGTCTTTTCCAAATTTATGTCCTTTGTTGCGATGGTTGAGCGACAATTTTCTCAAACCATAAAAATTGTTCGGAGTGATAATGGAACGGAGTTCCGGTGTTTGCTTGGCTATTTTACTGCCTGTGGTATCTTATTTCAAACCTCATGCACTGGGACACCACAACAAAATGGGAGAGTTGAAAGGAAACACCAACACATCCTAAATGTTGCCCGCGCCTTGCCCTTCCAAGCTAATTTGCCTATTTATTTTTGGGGGGAGAGTGTTTTGACCGCTGTTCATTTAATCAATAGAACTCCTTCTATTGTCCTTGAAAATCACACTCCTTTTGAGAAATTGTTTGGTTACCCTCCCTCTTATGGTGCCATTCGAGTGTTTGGGTCTTTATGTTTTGCCCACAACCAAAAGACAAACTGGGATAAATTTGCGAGTCGTAGCCGTAAATGCATATTTGTTGGGTATCCTTTTGGTCAAAAGGGATGGAGGCTTTATGACCTTGATAAACATGAGTTCTTTGTGTCAAGAGACGTAAAATTCTTTGAAGAGATTTTTCCTTTTATTGACACGGAAGCTAGCAATATTAGGCCAATGGATCACTTTGATATGGATGTGGATATTGATTTAGACTTTGCAGAATTTTTGGATGACCCCACTGTTGCCACTGTCCCTAATACCAGGGATACAACAGATGATGGTCTGGATGTGCCTCTTATCCCCAATAACCCTACTTCCTCTGCCACTGTCAACACTGAGTCTGACCAAACCACAAGTCCGCCAAGCCCAATAGAAATAGAACAGTCTAGTGTTGAGGACGACTCTGTCCACACTGAGTCTAGGTCTGACCATACTGAAGAACAGGCATGCTTAAATAATCAGGGTTCCGAAGAAGTTTTGGGTCGTGGAAAGCGCACTAAAACCCCTTCAGTGCTCCTCAAGGATTTTGTTACTCACAATATTGTTAAAGAGAGTCCATCGAACACTGCTACTTCTCTTCCACAGCATACCTCAGGTACTCCTTTCCCTATAGCACATTATATTAATTGTGACAATTTCTCTGTGCCCTATCGCAAGTTTCTTGCAGCTGTCACTACAAGAGAGAAGCCTCGGTCTTTTAAGGAGGCCATGAAAGATGATGGGTGGAAGAAGGCTATGCAAGAGGAAATTAAAGCATTAGAGGATAATGGTACTTGGACTCTCGAATCACTTCCACCTGGCAAGCGTGCACTGGGAAATCAATGGGTTTATAAGAGGAAATACCTCTCCAATGGTGATCTTGAGCGGTTAAAAGCTCGCTTGGTTATTTTTGGAAATCACCAAATTGAAGGTTTGGACTACTCTGAGACATTTGCTCCCGTTGCCAAAATGGCAACCATTCGTGCTTTTCTAGCCATTGCCGCTTCCAAGAATTGGGAACTTCACCAAATGGATGTTCATAATGCCTTTCTCCATAGTGATCTCGATGAGGAAGTTTATATGAAATTACCTCTTGGTTTCACATCATCGGAGCCGAATTTGGTTTGTCGTCTTCGCAAATCTCTATATGGCTTAAAACAAGCACCCCGTTGTTGGTTTGCAAAACTGGTCACTGCTTTGAAAGGGTATGGCTTTCTTCAGTCTTACTCTGATTATTCATTGTTTACTTACGCTAAAAATGGCGTGCAGCTTAATGTCTTGGTGTATGTTGATGATTTAATTATTTCTGGCAATGATTCTGTTGCTTTAAGTGCTTTCAAGGCCTATTTGGGTGACTGTTTTCATATGAAAGACCTTGGTCCACTTAAATATTTTCTTGGTATTGAGGTAGCTCGGAGTACAGCTGGCTTATTTCTTTGTCAAAGAAAGTATACCCTTGACATTATTACTGAGGTCGGCCTCTTGGGGGCAAAACCAGCAGATACTCTTATTGAGCAAAATCACAAGTTAGGCCATGCCATTGGTGGCAAACTTGATGATCCGGAATTCTATCGGCGTCTTGTAGGTCGTCTTGTCTATTTATCTATCACACGACCTGACTTGACATATTCAGTTCACATTTTATCTCAATTCATGCAAGATCCTCACCAAGAGCATTGGGAGGCCGCTCTACGGGTGGTGCGTTATTTGAAGGGAACTCCAGGTCAAGGTATTTTATTACGAGCTGACAGTGACTTGTCTTTAAATGGGTGATGTGACTAGGATTGGGCTGCCTGCCCTCTCACACGGCGCTCCTTAACGGGTTGGCTGGTATTTCTTGGTCAATCACCTATCTCATGGAAAACAAAGAAGCAAACTACTGTCTCAAAGTCTTCCGCTGAAGCAGAATATCGCTCCATGGCTGCCATCACATGTGAGCTCAAGTGGTTGAAAGGTGTGTTATTAAGGTTGGGTGTTTATCATCCCAAAGCTATACCATTGTTTTGTGATAGCCAATCGGCTTTACATATTGCCCGCAATCCTGTTTATCATGAACGCACGAAGCATATTGAAGTTGATTGTCATTTAGTTCGTGATGCTATTACCGAAGGACTGATTGCCCCTTCGTATGTCCCTACGACAGTGCAATTGGCTGATTTATTTACAAAAGCTCTAGGCAGGAAGCAGTTTGATCTATTACTCAGCAAGTTGGGCATTGTGAACCTCCATGCTCCAACTTGAGGGGGGGGTGTTACGAGATATGCGAGATTTCAGGCGTGACTTATGGAAAGTTCGGTTGCGCCTGAATATGGCAAGTTATCATAGAATTTGATATGGTTTAGGATTGTTTCCATATACCAATTGTTTCCATTTTCTAAATGATATGTATAGATACTAGGACTAATTACTAGGGCTGTATATATATTCTCGGTGATAATCAATACAAACACAAGCTTTTAGCCTCAATCTTGTCAGCTTATGAAGTAGTAATATAAAATGGACTAGTAGTACTCACATAGTGAAAGTTCCATGAAATTTTCAAAAGGACCAGAACAACATATGACAAAAAGCCATGCATTCTAACATGTCATGATTGATTCCTTAAGTTTGGTGTGTTAAGTAGACGCCGAATAACGGTAAAATCAAAGTTCATGGGGGGGATGAATTCAAAGTTCAAACCGATATGGATTCAAGTTTACCAAAACAAAAATTATAGATTCAAACACAACATTTTTAAAGCGACTTATGGATCCGAAAGATCTTGTGATCATTGCAAACTCCTAATCATGCAAAGATGCCCTTCCTTGATCATTGGGTGAGTATCAAAATCATTCCAATATTTGGTTTTGCATCGCATTGTGCATGAATGTACTTATGTGTACTTGGTATAATACAGTTAGGTTAAGAAGATTATAAGTATGCCAAATTAATTAATTAGTTACATGAATCTAGAGCTTCAATCTTGAACATAAAACATGTATCACGACTAATTGAACCACCTTAGGGCATCCCTAATTAAGTCTATCTCGAAGATACATCTACATCCTTGAAATTTGGGGTTGTGTTCTGGCTTCATTTTCACTTCCGTCCTTGAGATGGTGGTTAGTTCTTAATTTGTCATCCCATTAATTAGACTATATTAACATAACAAGTACAATATTACTAAATGTAAATAGGTATGCCTTCTATTGGAAAATGTTTCTCATATAGAACGAATAATTTCAAAATCACGTTAACCAAGTTTCAAACAGAACCGGCTAAATACAATTCTCCCCAAAATCAGATCTTTTTTTGTTAAGTTCACGGTTCAAAATTTACCTACATTTCAGTTTCGATTGGCTCCGCCTGAGTTTCGACCGGTGTGCAATCCAAAATAGGAGTACAACTACTCGATTAATCAAAATGGATCAACAGAGGATGCACGAGGTGGAAGCACAAGTGATAAGTGTCCCACTCTCCTAATCCAGTGGTCAGAGGTTCAAACCTCATACTTGGAGGGAGAATAAATTCTCCTCTACCTTTCTTTAAACCCGTGGGTTTTAAATTGGCCCGCCCGGCGTATATGGTTTGCGGGCTACTTAGCGGAAAAAAATGGATTAACAAGGCATTACATATGTTAACTTGTTAAGTAAATGTAAGCTTGATTGTACCAAACTTGGATATGGACATTTGCCAACTTGGACAAGTAGCGATATAAAACTAACTAAGCTGGCGTGAAAAACAATATTCTTTTTTTTGGTATCCATCGTCGATCGCTGGCTTGTAGGCACTTCAAAGGGTGGGACAGCTGGCCAAAGAATTTAAAGCTGCTTCATGCCCAAGGCAAGATTCGAACTCTCAACCTTGGTTAAGGATGGATGAGTCCCTACCACTCAACCACACCTCCTTGGTATGTATATATTATTGTGATTGTTGTAATTCAATTACAAATTATGTGTGTACATCACGTCGTCCTGGAAGAGCAAACCATTGCTCTCTCTCCACAAACATCATTTTCGCCGAAATGAAAGGTTCATGCCCAAGTGCAATTATCTCTTCTTTTAAAAGGAAAAAAAAGGGAATAATCTATTGTTTAATCTTTTTTTTTTATAGGATAATCTTTGTTTTTTTTTTCGAATGAATCTCTTGTTTAATCTTTTTTCTTTTTTGAGGGCCTCTTGTTTAATTAATCTTTGGTCAAACTGTCAAACCATATAATTGCAATTTTTTTTTCATTCCATATTTACTATGCTTTCATCACTTTCAAGCCGACCATCTATCTATATTAATTGTTTAATAAATTTGTCAACACAAAACTCCGGCCAATGAACGATTTCTCGTACCCAAAAAAAACATCCTTTAATTCGATTTCTTCAAACAGTTTCTGGTTCAAATTTCTTATCAATTTCGAATAATGCATGTTAGTATGTTACTGGCCACAACAATTAATAATTAGGTGAATCCTAATGATTGATATTCATGAAGATGTTAATGTTATAACTAGTTAGAACACCTTATTTTATTTGAGCAATTGAAATTTAATAATTGAAACAACTTTAGTTTTTTAAAGAATGGTAGGAATTTTATCGTCACAACAAATTCTATTCGTGGTCGTGGTACGGTACTGTTTGGAATTAAAGTGATGTCGGGTGGTTTTCTAATACATTTTAGAAAAACTTGTTATGGCTATTGTTGGAGCAGCAACCCTTCAAGTTTTCAGAAGATATTGTTTTAGTAAACACAAAAAATTTTTGAAGACGGTTTTTCTATAACTTTTGATGAGACCAGTGTTATGTTTAATTAAGTAAAACAAGGTTAAGAGTTCATAATAAAGGACCCTATTTTATTTCTAAATAGTGATCATATTTTATCGTGAGTTGGTCTTACACAAAACTTGCTCTTTAGTAAATAGTATAGACTTAATTAATTAGACTTAGGCTCTGATATTCTATTGGTTGGGTACAGTACGTGTACAATCGCATAAGCAATTTGACGGTTTGGCACAAACATAATAAAATTTTCGGGCTCTTTTCGGGCTCAATTGGGCTAGGTTCTCCATTTTAAGTTCAATTTTCAAATTTTAAGAAAACTAAAATCGGATTTTGGTTTGAGTTAGGTTTCAATAACTTTCATGTGTCCTTTGAATATATTTAGGGTTTTCTTTTAAGGCAATGTTATGGCCACCACATAAAATATTATTGTCAGGTTATTTATATAATATATAAAAATATAAGAGGTCAACTTTTTAATATTGAATCTCATATTATTGTGGTGGAACTATCCAGGTGATCAATTGTTGTAGGGTTAGTGGTTACTGTTTCGGGGATAAAGTCTCCCAATTAGTTACATATGTACTCTTGGCGGGATATGCTAAAGGCACATTTTTTCCACTGATTTCCACTGATTCGATAAAGTTATGTCACTGATTTCACTGATTCAGTAAGGTCCTGTCACTGATTTGGTGAGAAGGGATATGTCATTTTCCACTGATTTCTACTGATTGACTTAGGTCCTTCCACTGGTTTTCACTGATTGGATAAAGTCTTACCAGACTATCACATTAATTAAATTTACTAAGATTATGCCATTGAATTTTCATTGATTGGGTAAGGTCTAATAAATGGAAAAGAACAAATACCCCGAGTTGTTGTTGTTGTGATTCAATTGATGTTGAAGTGGGTTATCCCATATTGATTAAGAAAGAATGTCTTGAGATGTTTATAACTAAGGGTGTTACTCTACCTATCACCAATTAATTTTAGGTTGGAACCTCGTTTATGCAGAAGTTAACAATTAAACGACTAAAACAATATGGCCTTTTTCACTTGGGGATTGTTTTATAGGCCTAGGCTAAGTTCTTATAGCAGGACGACAAGAAGATAAGGGCTAGAGGACTATAAACTAAGTCACGCTACAAAAGTTGGCATGTCTTTTAAGGGTAACGTGATCCGTGATGAGGAGAGGAAACAGGAGCAACAGCACGCGGAAAACATTCAAGCACACCGAAATACAAATACAGAATACTCCACACCCCACACAGAGGGAGAGTGTGTGTTTCACACTTTGCCCGCAATTCACACGCGTCGAGCAAGTCAACCTATTTTTTATGGGCTGACGGGTTTAAGTAGAGGTGGAGACCCTCCCTATAAAGAAAGGTAGAGGAGATTTTATTATTCTCCTTATATGAGGATTTGAAATCCCTAACCACCAAGTTGTGAAGGTAAAACACTTACTACTTGAGCTCCCGGCCACCTCATCCTCAGTATGTGTTTCACACTTTGAAAGAAATGAAAAGCATTTAAGAAACTACACCAACGGACCAAACCAACAAACATCCCACGTCCCAAGCCGCAAGACAATGTGGGCGATGAGTGGGGGTGATAGGACCACCCAACACCATTACATTTACAATACAATGCTCAATGCATGCTTTAGTCAATGTCTACTAAATTAGACAGGACTTTATTTGCCTCTTTTGCTATCCACTCCTTTTTCATAGTCAATGCATGAGATGAGGCGTGATATCTGTGACCAAAAATATGATACCATCACTGAGGTTCACTGTATATGAAAAGTGATACTTTCCGTCAAAATAGTAAAACCTCATGCATGAAACCACCTCATAAAATAGTTTTTGATTCATAATTCCCTACCCTCTAGGTAAGAGTATTTGTTTTGATGAATAATTGGAGTTTTGACACATCCTATCTTAAGTCAATGAAAGGTGCGGTTATTCTTGAGAGGATTCCCGTAGACTCAACCCGTTTGACCCTGAAAAAAGACGGAAACGAATATGAGTTGTTAAATTTATAAAACTCCGAGGTGTTTGCCCTGCATAATCTCACTTGTTAGCTATTCATGTCAACACCGACCCACGTAGCACCCAAATTTGCCTTTAATTTGTACAACGTGGTTATTCACTCCTTTTTGACAATCCCCTCCCATCCTTTTTCCAAAGCTAGTTCATTTAATGGACATTTTGACAACTCTTTTAAGAGGTTTCGGGTTCATATTGAATTTTTCTTTTTTTAAATTGGCTACAACTGGATCGGGTTTGAGGGGTATGGGAGTGGTGGATTACTACTCATGCACTCAAAATTGGCTTCATATACGATGGGCTAGTCTTAGCTTAATTTGTAGTGAGTTAGGCGGAGGCCCACTAGTACTTTCTTTAAAATAAAAGAAAATTTTCCTCTTATTTCTTCATTTCCTTACAATAATTTAATTGAATCTATAAAAATATTGTTTCTTCTAGAGTAGTCATGTTGATTTATCTAAGTTGATTACATTGCCATCGTAAATAATGTTACACAAACTTATATAGTTGTATAAGGCAGTTTTATCGTAATTTATTGCGCAATTTGGCGAAAACCACCTAACATGTTTCAGAATTTGTCCAGTACCCCCTAAAACTTTACTATTTGGCGAGTACCACCTTAAAAGTTTATTCCGCCATGGAAGTCACACCTAAATGGATTTTCCGGGCAAATCCAATTTTTTTCTGACCAATTTTACCCCCCCACTTAGATGAATTTTTTTTTTTTTTTTTTTTCTCTCTCTCTCTCTCTCTCGCTCACTGTTCCCACATATAAAAAAAAAAAAAATTAATTCACTCTCTTTCTCTCTCTCGCTCACTCCATCTTCTTCCTCTCTCTCTGTATCTCCATCTTTACCATCTCTCTCTCGTAATCTCTCTCTGTTTCTCCTGTCATCTCTCTCTCTCGTCATCAACAACAACAACAACAACAACAACAACAACAACAACAACAGTCTGTCGCTCTCTCTCTCTCTCTTCCCCTGTTTTCGTGGCGAAACAGAACACACTCTCTCTCTCTCTTCCCCTGTTTTCGTGGCGAAACAGAACAACAACAACAATCCATTAAATTCTGAAACAATCAAACCGAAAATTAAGACAAAAACGAGAAATTCTGAAACAAAACCGAAAATTAAGACAAAAAGGGAAAAAATTAAAAAGATAGAAGGAGAAGCTTAGCTTGGAATCGACAGATCGGAGCTTCTAAAGCTCATGCATGGCCATTGAAGCTCGCTCGAGATTAATCAGAAATGTCGCCGACCATGGTTCATGGCCGGAAACCACAAATCGGTGGCTTGAGATGTGGTTGCCGGACAAAAATGGTGGTCGCCATTAATGACGATCTTCAGAGCTTGAGAGAGAGAGAGAGCGTTGAGAGAGAGAGAGATGGAGATGATGGTCGAGCTTGAGAGAGAGAGAGATGGTCGAGCTTGAGAGAGAGAGATGATGGTCGAGCTTGAGAGAGAGAGAGAGAGAGAGATGATGGTGGAGCTTGAGAGAGAGAGAGATGGAGATGGAGATGGAGAGAGAGATGGTCGATGGAGCTTGAGAGAGAGAGATGGAGATGGAGCTTGAGAGAGAGAGAGAGATGTGGTTTTGTTTTAGTTTTAGTTTTATTTATATTTATATTTTTTATTTTTTACTTTTTATTTATTTAATTATTTAGTTTAATTAAAAGTCACGTGACTCACACGTGGCCGACGTGGGGGGTAAAATGGTCAGAAAATTAATTAAGGTGTGACTTCCAGGGCGGAATAAACATTTAAGGTGGTACTCGCCAAATAGTAACGTTTCAGGGGGTACTGGACAAATTCTGAAACATGTTAGGTGGTTTTCGCCAAATTACGCTAATTTATTTGTGAGTTTGTCTAATGAATGACATGCAATTTCCTTTCCACGTTAATTTTCGTATTAGTTAACTAATTTGTTGGGACCCTACTACATATAACGCGAGTTGCAAAAAGGGACTTTCAGAGAAAATGCAACTTTTCAACCGATGGCCCATCATACCTCAAGTGTCTTTGAATGGAGAATACAGTTGAATTGGCCCCAGGCCAGGAAGGACTACACACTACTAGTACACAGGCTCACAGATATGTTTACTTCGTTTTTCAATGCTTTACTCAAAGAGCTCAATTTTTTCGAAAGAGTTCACACAAGAAACTCATGAAAGTTGCTTTTTTTTTTGGCTAGTCAAGATGTTACTTGTTTGTATCAAAGTGACTTAACAAACATACAACCTAGAGTCTGCAATGCGGGGGAAACTTCTCAGTGTGGAACTGTGGATAGTCCCTGTAAAACCAAAGGAGGCCGCCCAAGCGACAGAAGAATGAGCTAAACCATTAGAGGTTCTTGGAACAAAGTTAATTATTGCAGACAATGAAATTAACTGAACATAAATATCAAGAATTCAGCACATCTTCCAGGGGTGGGGCTTCCCTTACTTGAGGTCGTCAACGCCACATTTAGCATCACTACGAATAAGAGCATGTGAGATGCTCTTCTGTTGGAGGTCAGCTGCGCTTCAAAGATTGCTTGTGCTTCAGCTTCAGCTTCATAGGGATCATCCGTGTTAGCAACACTAGCGCCAACTTTGACGATTTCACCTTCACAGTCAAAGATGCGCCCAGGCCACCGAGGCTTAATCACGAGCAATGCATTCAGCATTCATGAAAGTTGCAGATTTTGGAACGAAGAGAGTAGTATCTTCGGATATTTCATTAAAATAAACCTCGTTTTCCTTGTCCCTGGTTGTCAGAGATTGGTATCATGTAGATTACTAATTTACTTTCATGGTATGCGTCAGGAGGCATGGAACCACTCATGTGCTGTTGCAGAAGAATCATGCAAATCCAAGCCAAAGCTAGTTGCTACTTTGAAGAGTGTTTCTAAAGCCAAAGCTAGTATAAACTTTCCCATTCCATGAAGTTGTTCAAGGTTCAAATAACTAAAGCCCATATAAACAATGAAGGGATAAAAATTATAACACAAAAAAGTTCTAAGAAATATAGTTAACACTAATATTACAAGACAGCAACCCCTAAATGCTGGCTAACTTAATATTTGCGTCATCCTTGGTTCAAATCCTGCGCACAACTGTCACTGCCTTAATCTCCTGCAGTGAGACAGGACTTCACGGCTTCACAAAATACTGATACACATATACTGAATGTACAACGATATCATCAGAGGTCATCGCAGATCAATATCGTCATGAAACACATGACGATGACAAAACTGCATCTGAACATATCCCTCTGATCAATCATGTTATAGTCCTAACCAAATTACCTGATCTGTACACTTTCTGTGCAGTGCACAACTTTTACGTTGGAGAAGTGTAGAAATCATCGAGGAGCTAATTGAGATATACCTTTGATGATGGCATATTCATTATACTGCACCTGCACTTCCCTCTCCTTGATCTGACATAACAATACTTCTGACAAAATTACTTCATATCTACACTCCCTCGACGTACATACCTCTTGAGAAGAGGTTTAAAGCTGGCTCCTCGCTTGATCTTGGGTTTACGAGCAGGAATTTGCAAGAACAAACTTGGAAGTTATGTTAATCAAGTTCGGGAGCCAGTTGCAAACGATCTGTTGTCCATTTGAAGCAACAGTGTGCCAACGCCTCAAGTTTCAGATGAAGAATCTGAAGCGACAACAACATTTCTACTTTCCATGCCAGAATGATCAAGTGGCATAGACTGAGAATCAACTTCACTAAGACGGGTTTTTTCGTTGTCATCTTCGTATTCTGATGATGAGCTAACATCAGTGTCCCTTTCGGGGCATTCGAGTTGCACACACTCAGCCCCTGGGCTTGGAATGCTGTTGAAGCTCTCTGAATCATTACTTCGGGCTGATACTGTGAGGTCTTCCTTCTTGACAACATTGAACACTATCCCATTATGTAATTTCTCTGGCTGCAAAAGATCACCTTCGGTGACCATGATACTAGCATTGCACATACCCGGTCGGATTCCAGAATCCCTCTGATCAAATTCAGCATTCTCCGAGCATCGGTCAGGGGTCGTTATCCTCGATTCCCTGGCCACTGACTGCATAACAGCAGAGTTCAGGTGGCCTGTGAAATTGTGCTTCATTTCAACATCCATGTCTAAGCTCTGAACAAAGTCAACAAACTTGTTTGCTGATGTGGTCCTCATCAGGGGCCCACCAGATCTCGTCCACGTGTTAATATCAATACTTTCGGATTCGCTATCACTGCCATCATGCATGTTGCGGCCAGGCCGGGGAAGCCGGCTCGAAGATCCACCCACTGGATTATTCATTTGTTGAAAGGAACCCACATCAGCAAGCAGTTCTTCATCGAGAGATCCAGTCGAGTTCTCTCGAGCAATACAGTTCCATGATGGAATCCTTTTAGAAGCATTGAATCTAACATTGCTTGATAAATTATGTGTCTGGTTTTGTGCAGCAGCAGCAGCCCTCTGAGCACTCCGTTTGAGTCTACGCATATGGTTGAGAATTGCAACACACTCATCCAATGCAAGCTCGATGCCACAGTTGGCTTTCATGGCAGAAAGCTTCTCCCAGGTGCACCTTCTACCCTGGTTTGCTGCCTTTTGGAGTTCCCCATGTGATGGGTTTTGAATAATTTTTGAGTACTGAAGAGAAACACAAAGTAATCCAGTTAATTCAGGTTACAGAAGAACTTTACCTCACAATATAATTAAACTGGACTATCTCAGGTCTTTTCATTATGTTTCAGGTAGATAGAAAGCATGCAATCAGATCATTTAAAAAGACCGAAAAAAGGCCCTATCATCATCTCATGATGAGAGTTATTTTGAACATATGGAAAGCAATGAAATCCAATCCTAAAAGCAACACTTGCGTAAATTGGTGGTTCAATGTACATAAGAGGGCCTGATCCCAAATTCACAGCAACTGAACCCAAGCAGACTGCATATTTTAATTTCTTCTCAGAACAATTTCCATATATGTGAACAAGATACTACTTATGATTTCAAAATTTAAGAAATAAGGTGAAAATAAATATACTATTTTAAGCAGCTTCTTCTATATCAATTTACTGTGAAGAAACACAACGTAATTTAAAGTCTTTTCTGTCTACTTTCAATGGAGTGCACAATTGGGCATTTTCCAACTTGGGATTATGATGGAATAAATCAAATGACACATTAAATTGTTTTAATAGCAGAGAATCAACACATTTCCAATCAAACGTCTATGTAATTGCAGGGTTAAGGCTGCACAGATCTGAACCTCATCCCCCTTATTGCACCATAGATGGATCATCGTGAGAAGGACTGGGGTAACTGTAGTGTATGTATGGTACTCTTTAAGAAACCGACAAACAAAATATGAACAAACATCGAGATGTATGTTCAGTACATACCTGAGCAAGTGTGGCAGGCATCACTACTGTGACATCACCCTCCCATGCCTGAGCAAACAATTTGGGAATTCCACCAAAGGGAAAACCCAGTTCCAGTATCTGGTTACATCTGTGTTTCACTTCCATTTCAGCCAATTGAGCAAGCTTCAAGTTTTAATGACAGCAGTTATTAGTACAGCTGACTAAACTCAAAGAAAAAGAAGCATTTAGAGAGAGAGGGGGGGAGGGGGAACCTGCATACAGAAAACTAGATTCAACAAATTCACTGATCACTCTAAATCGAAGTATCTAAGGCTTTGCACCTCGACAATGTTTCACCTATGGCCTCAGGAAAAACATAATGTGAGTACAAGGGCAGTAACAGAGAATTATTTCAGGGAGGGCATAACCAACCAAAAGACAATTAACTCACTAAACTAAGAAAAAGTTTATCAGCTGAGAACAGAATACCTTAGCAGCAAAGTTGCCTCCAAAAGCTCTGACAAAGTCCTTCAGCCTCAATAAAGGTGAGATATGAGGGTTTGCCTGACTGACAATAAAGTGATTAACATTGAAAAGCTCCTTCAACTGTATCATGGGTAAATCACTCTCCAAGCTACCATCTCTCCATCGACGTGTTGCGCCTTCTTCAGGCCCGAGATGAAATGGCGGGTGGTAAGGTACAAGCTCACCGAACCTATCTTTAGCCATCAGTTCCTGGGCCTCAAAAAGGCCAGGAAATGCACAAGAAGCTGTCACTGCACTCCATATAACAACATGAGGCGAAGTCAAGTAGTTAAGGCAACGTGGAGGCTCATGTTTCCTAGGAGAGCAAACTGTTATAGCAAGAATTCTTCCAGTCATGTCGTAAGCCTCCTGGAAAGTCAGATTGCTTGTGAGATTCCTCAACATCATTTGCAGGTGCCTAATCTCATGGACAGCTCCAAATGTCATGACCCTTTTAACAACTGTAAAAACTCCACCCAATTGGTCAAAAAACTTCAGAGCATGCCAAGAATCCTCAAAGAAACTCTGAAGCTCAGGCCAAGACCTGGTAGCAACAATAGAACACATAATGGACCCTACACTAGAACCAGCAATGATCCGAGGCAAAAGTTTATGTTCTACCAGTGTTTTAACAACGCCAACATGGAATGATCCAAGAGAAGCACCACCACTTAAAAGCAAAGCTGTCCTCCCGAAAGCATGCCTTGTCTCGTGCATAAAAGCGAGCTTCTCTTCCAAAAGGAGCTCTTCTGAATCTGAATCACAAACCATTCTCAATTGTGTGGTGACCTCATCAATGTACTCTTTTATAAGTTTGGGCACCTGAAGCCTCCCCTTATGAAGCTCAGGGTTACACATATTCCCCAGATTCCTAATAAGATCTGCCCTCATACAGAACATAATGTCCCTTAGTGATCCTTCTTGGCGACGATGCCTTAACTCTTGCAGCTTGTTCCTCACAAGTTCCTCATCATAAAACTCTGCTTCATTCAATTTGGGGCTTTCTTTTTCCAACATCTTGGCGGCATGAGACCATTCCTCATAAGTCAGTGCCGCTCTCATCATATTGCGCCAAAATTTCCTCTTATAAGCCATCTCCGCTCTCCTTTTGAAATTCGTATAGCGCTTTAACACAAAAGCTATAATAGTCACCATTGCCAATATCCCTTGAGGGTTCCGGGGATGAAACCACGAAAAAACTGGAGCTACATAACCTCTGAATCCACTAATGGACCTCATTAACACAATAGCCAATTGATGCTTGAAATGGGACATAGACTTGCAGAATAGTATCCTAAAGGCAATTGTCCGACCAACAATTGAAGTAGGTCCAATTGAGAAAAAATCAACATCTGCTTCATTACTTATATCCATATTTCAATCAAGATACCAACAACTTAGTACGCTATCCACAATTTATATCACCAGAAAGCTAAGCTAGAAACCAAGACAACACAAATTCCTATGTAGAGCTCCAACAACAATGATCTGGGTAACTACAGACCCAAGCTTAAATTCCAAATACACCAAAATTTTCACCAAAGAATTAATCTTTCGCACAAGGGTCCTACTGATCAAGGTGATCAAGAGTTTCTATCCAAGAACAAGGATCTGGGCAACCACAAACAAACCCAAGTTTCACAATACACGATAATTTTCACAAAAAATTATCTTTCCCACAAGGGTCTCACTGATCAAGGGTTTCTTAATCATCAGCAAATTTCCTTATATCTAGCAAAAAGAAAAGTGTCTCGATCAAGTCATATAACCCACAAATATCTGAGCATATCAGACCAAAAACAACAGATATTATGAAAAGAAAATATATAAATAGCTGAAAGAATGAAATGCCAACCTCAAAAATGGCCACAACCCAGGTTTCAAGTCCTTCGTATGAAACAAGAACAACCCAAAAATATCAATTACTGATCAGAAAATTTGATGGGATTTTTTGCAGGGAAACAAAAAGAAAACTCAATCTGTTAAGCAATTGAGAGATCAGAAGAAAATAAAATAAATTCCAAATATACAGGAGGGAAGTTTAGTGTTGAAGTGCAAAAGGGATAATTATTCAACAAATATTAATAACAATTTATGGGGAAATGTGATGAAGATAACATTGAAGACTTAAAGTGACGTCGATCACGATCAGGAGAGAGAAAGAAGGTGGATTGGATTGAGTGAATCAGAAGGATAAGGGAGAAAGAACAATTCTTTTTTTTCTTTTCTACAAAATTTGTTTATTTTTGTTTCTTTCTCCCTTATGGCAAGAGACAAGGGATGGCGTGAAAGAACCCTCTCCAAATCCAAAGACCAAAATCAGAACTTTCTTCCAATCATGTTGGGTAAAATCAGATTTATAATGCATTGAAAATTTCATTCTCAGACGGCAAAATTACACGTGGAGATCACATGGTTGCTGTAACGTATAAACAATCACAAACAAAAATAGCTTATGAAGGATTTGGAAAGATGAAGTTCTTGGGATTCAGAAGTCATAGGATCATATTATCGTCCATTTTCAACGATATGCCCCTCAAGGCACGGGAGCATTACGAGTTTACGTTACAGCAACCATGTGATCTCAATGGGGTCCGTTTTCGGTCGGGTTTAGGGTATAACTGAATTGAGTCGATTCGGCGGATTCTCGGACTTGGCTCGGTCAAAGCTCGGCTGATCCGAGTTCGAGCCGAGTCCAAGCTAGCTTGAATGCTTTTCGAGCCGAGCCCAAACCTACTATAGCTCGGTGCGATTGGCTCGATTTAGTTGATTTTCCTCTCTGTTTGAATAAAACCATTAAATATTTATAGAGATTTAAGTTTTTTTTTTTTTTCATACGAGAACGTGCAAGGGATCACTTTTAGTCAAATTCAATTGCAATAATTTAAATCAAATTTTTCTAGCGTTTGTAATAATGAGTTTGAATTTGAGCAGTCAAGCCGAGCCACGAGCCTTGATTCGCCGAGCCCAAGCCAAAACAAACCGAGCCGAGCTCCAGCCATGCACGGCTCGGGCTCGACTCGGCTCGGCTCGGCTCAACTCGTTTACACCCTTAGTCGAGTCTAAAGCAGTTTGGGGTCAAATCCGTTTTTGAGTTGTGTCAGATTTTGCCAAATCTAAATGAGATATTGAACATAAATGCACTAGGAGTTGGGAATTGGGAGAAGCGGTATTTCACTATTAGAGCAAACTTTTGGAACAATATATATCATTAGAGCAAACTTTTGGAACAATATATCATGCGTGTGTTTTCTCAATATTTTTTTAATTTTGTTCAGTTCAGTTTGGTTCAATTCAGTTTATGTGAGAACATTCACTCAAATAACTAAAACAAGTTAGATTTGAAATAGGATATATTGTTTTCATTAATTTAGTGATTGAATCAAATTTCAATGACATGAAATTGTCTCACATAATTCACTTCAGTTTCCAATTCAATGAAAAAAGCAAATCCATATTTTATTTGATTTTGCTATTGGTTAAACCGGAGATTTTGCCTGTTCTGCACTAATGTTGGATTGTTGGGTACTCAAGCTATTGCCCGCTCAGTCCTATAGAGAGCTGCAGCGACCCTTATCACTAAAACTCGGTTTAGGGCCACCAATGGCAGTACATAGAATAAAACAATATCACAAGCAGCAAAACATACGACTGGAAAATAGATTTGTCACATTGTCACACAATCTAGTAATATTCTAATGACTTCAAATCATTAATTCAATTTCATTTCTTAATATTAACCCTTTTTTTTTTAATCAGATAGATAGCAAAAGAATTTATTTTTTTTGGGGTTGTAAAAGAAGAGGCACAAAGCTCACAATAAGAATCAAACTTTCAATCTCATAGTTGAGAATGATACTTCTAACCACTAAAATATCTCTTAATTCCTATGCAACAACTACAAACTAAAGCAAAGAAAGATAGCATTTTTCTTTAAATTTTTTTAATGAGGTAAGAAAGGGGTGTGAAACTAGGAGCGCCTCCTCTCAAAGGTAGCTCCTAGCCTATCAGCTAAAAGGATTTGATCAAGTTCGAGCGAGGGAGAATAGTCCCACCTAGTTTCGTCTCCTGTGATGTGTCCAAGATTTAAGAACCAATCCGCTGCTCTGCTCCCTTCCCGAAACGTATGATTGACAATAACAGGGTTGCAGCTTGCAGGTAGCGAGGAATCGCCTAGCATCAATGATGATGTTGTGAATGGTCCAAGGGATGACAATCTCACCGCGCATAGCCTGAATGACCATGAGACTATTCCCTTCAACTTGGATATGCTTGAAACATTTATCTATAGCTGCTTTGATACCATTTCGCATAGCTGTTGCTTCCGCAACAGAAAGATAACATATATGATAACACAAAATGCATATACAAGCATGATTTTATGAGAGCTAACTCCCTATCATGGTTCTTTTCTTACAACACAAAAACTCATATGAGGCGACCCAACATGAGATACCTCAAAAAAAACATAATTTTTATTATTGGATATGAAGGTGGCCTCATGTTGAGGCGGCCTCATAAAACACATTTTGTTCATACAAACCAACTAATGTGAGGTGAATGTAGTCATCAGAATTCTAAAGTGGACTCTGACTTTTGAGGATGCATCAAGGAAAAAAAGAACAAAAAAGTAAAAGAAGATGAGAATAATTGTCAATCAAAGGTGCCACACCACATGAAGCCCCCCACTAATCAAACTATACTACTAGTCGGTGATCCAATGAAGATGCATGGGGCCATCCTTGCTTGTGGCACTTTATATGACACATCTAAAGCAAGATATTAGAAAACCAATTTACACCCAGAAAAATTTCCAGTAATTATTGCTTGCTAGTTCACTTACATTACATTGCATGTGTGGTGTACTGGTGTGTCACAGCAAGTCACAAGTGCAAAGATTCCAGCAAAATGATAATAGGTACTAAGGAATCTCAATACATTATTCAGTATACAGTTGCAGATTTGCAATTAACCATCAAATAAACGAAAGCCAGTTAACAAGAAAAGGGCAAAAGACACAAAATTTCAACATACTAGGGTGCTAATCGTAACATTATAAAGCAATACAAGAAGTGCTAATGCTGAAACTGGAACGACATAATCTCGTAAAAAAGTAGAGATCGAATTAATTCATAGACATAATCCTCCGTATGTAAACAACCTATAATTTTGAGCACCAAGTTTATAAGTTCAAGCGTCTTAGCTAGGGAGCTCCTATGAGAATGAATTCATGGTGTATCCGTAAGCAACGCACAAAGAAGTATGTATCCATGGTTCCAAAGGATCAGAGAGGTTTCCGCAATCTTTGAAAACAAAATTAAAACTAAAATTAAAAAACAGAGATCCATCTGATTGGTAACGTAAGCCGTCTCATTATTGTGTTTAGGAGAGAGGGGGACCATGTACTCCTACCTTAATTATTAGATTAGTGGGAAGACACGTACTTAGTCATCTAATACCTTTTTATCATGCAACTAACTAATAGTTTTTACTATAAAAATTCTCCTACATCCTACCTAGATTAGTCAAAAGAAAAAAAGAAACAAACAGTGAGGAGAGAGAGAGAGAGAGAGAGAGAGAGAGAGAGAGAGAGAGAGAGAGAGAGAGAGACCTCGCTTTCAAAGGAATGAACATCAAGATTCAGGAGGTGAGTTGAGTCTGCTGATCAACTTATACAAGTCAAGACGGCAATGGAAGGCCAAGTCAATTATTCAATACCGCCTATTTCAATTTTGTACAAGTCAATGCAACTACAAACCAGGGCCAGCAATTAGCTGCTATAATGGCCAGTGACAACTGACATATAATGGATAAAGGATAATGCATTTTTCATCAAAAAAAAAAGCCATCCTTTTGAACCTAATCTCCATTTGAAAACCTCTGATTTTCAACCACTAAATTCATTCAATGTCTAATAAATCTTTGCTTTCCATTTACAACAGTCCAGGAAATCACTTTTCTTCCCCTAAAGTAGATGCTCTCTATATAGAAAGAAACAAATCACTTTCAACACAGAAACCAAATTCATACCCTCACTAGATTCTTCCAGATTTTGTGGAAAAAAATCCAAGAAATCATCCCAAAAGAGATTTATTTTCTTTGGGAAATCTCATCAGATTCTGCTATTCTCGATATATACCCAGAAACACAAAATGGGTATCAGAACAATCCCATCACAAGAGAGATGCAATAAAAACAGGGGAAAAGAGACCGAGCCAAGGAAGAAACTGAAGAAGTTGAGGTCAGTAAAGGTTGCAAACCTGGACAGGCTGATGTTATCAATGAGGAGAGAGAAACCCCGATTCAACCGCAACCGTGAATGGGATGATGCATCTGAAGCATCTTCTACTTCAATGACATTGTCAGGGTCATCATCCCCCAATTACATGAAGGCCACATCCAGCTTTAGTGCCAAAAAAGGGTCAGTGCAGACAAGTTCAGGTAATCTTCAATTTAGTTCTCCTAGCAGTAGCGGTAGCAGAACCCCACGAAGAAAGAATGATCCATCTTCAACAGAAAAGCTTAGCACACATTTCAACAGGATCGCTGGGGAGAAATGCTCTCATCCTGTAGGTGTAAATACTCCTGTTGACATTAGATCAGGGAAAACTCTGAAGAGGGTGTCTAGTGTAAAAAGATCGAAAAAGCTGTCTAGTATGAAATCAATGAAAATTAGGACAAAGTATTCTCAGTTTCCAAATGGTGGGTTTGTGCCTGGACAAATGGAGCTAGAAGATATATCAGAGGACCTGACTGAGAATGCTGCTAATGATAAGGATAGCATGGTCACGGCAGGAGCAAAACTCGAGAAATCGAGATCAATCAAGCTTACCAGACACAAGAGCATAAGATCGTCAAGAAGAAAGCTAAAATCCAGACTTGGTGGTGGAGCAATCCATAATCCTGAGGCTGGCATGTCCAATGCAGAGCCGCGCTACATGAAGGGCACTAGCTCTCAAGAAGCAAGAAAGGTGAGTTTTACTGCCCAAATGTGAATTTAGAGTGATGCTCATTTAGAATTTAAATATATGAAATTGCTTGATAAAAACCAAACAGTGATACTAGTACAAATTTATAAGCTAAACATCACTTCCACTTGTCAGAATCCCGCCAAGGGTTTGACAAGGACATCCAGTTTGAGGCCTTTAAGGATCCTAGCAAAGATTCCGAGCCTGAGACCAAGAAGTAAAGTACAGAAACCACCTGAGGTTACTCCAGTGTCAGACATAAGCCTTGATCGTGCCACTTGTTCATCGACTCTAAAGAGTGCCAAGATTCCTAATCTTAAAGAGCTTCATTCAGGGAGCCATGATGTTTGCCCGTACACTTACTGCTCTTTCCATGGTCACCACCACCATGCCCCTTCTCCACCTCACAAAGAGTTTATCTCTGCAAAAAGGCAAATGTTTACTAACCAAAAGGGCAAGCAGCTGGAGAACCAGTCTAGGGAAGAAGTACAACATTCCACAAGTGTCACAGAAACTGATCACTCAACGCACATAGTCGCTGCTGAAAGTGCTGAGACTGAAGAAATGACAAATGCCAGGACAGCAAATGCTCCTGAAGTTAAAGACACTGGCGTAGATTTTTTCATTAAAATCTATGCCAGACCTAGAAAGAAGTGGGCCCCTGAAGGCACTCCCAGTGAGGAGGCCGAAGCATTTGAGGGCTCAGTCAGCAATCCAATGATTCCAATCAATGCTCAGGACTACTGTTGGAAGCTAGCAGAAATGCTCGGTGATGCATCGAGACCTGAGGTGAGCATCAGAAACAATTTTAATGGCATTGTTAATTGGCAGAGAAACAAGATTGGCACAAGGCACACCAAAAACAAAATTAAGTTGGTCTTGAATTTATATAATTAAAAAAATGCAAGATCTGGTTCCCCAGTGGAAGACAGATCTCATAGCAGAACATGTTGCTTCGTTAAATGATTTGTTTTATGTAATTTCGTTTGCTGTTAGGCAAGACAAGAAGCATTAAATGATGGGCAGACGAAATCATATCAGGTTTTGAAGCTGTGCAATATTGAAGCAGATGATAAAACTCAGCAGCACAATACTAAAACTGCAGTCTCAAGTTCGGCTTTGGCCTTACCTGACAATGATCCCAAGTCAGCGTCTGTTGATGAAGAACTTGGGGTCTGTATAGGTGAAGAAGTAATTCAGAGTTCCCTCAAGGATGCCCTCCGAATTCCCAGTGGGGATTCTGAAGTCAGTCCTGGGGGCAACCTGCTAAAGATCCTCTCTGACAAGAAAAAGTACACGAGCATTTGGCAACTGATCTACCAACAATCTGTATCAACTGAAGCATCAATGGTAGAAAACCAGGGAGTCAATGTTGCTGATGAAAGAGAACGTGGGGATGCAAATACTTGCCAGGAGAGGAATTTAAATCTGCAGCAGAGTAATTGCCACAAAAATCTCAATGAAGATGATGATAACCAATCTGTGGCAATGGACAAAATTGAATTTGATCAGAGTGCTGCATTAAACTTGGTGCAAGAAGCACTGAATGCAATCCTACAACGTGGGGAACAGTCATCAGCCGAGCAATCCATTCCATGTCAAGAAATGCCTCTTACTGCTGTTGGAGAACATATTTCAACTCCTGCAGCTTCTGCAGAAGAAAAGTTCAGAGAAGGTGGTAAGATAGTTGGACATGAGGCAAGTATAGAATCAGAAGATAAGCTGCACATTATGGGACAAACAGGGGCTGCATTACAACAAAAGGCAGTACCAAAGGAAGGGAAGATGCTGGAAAGAAAAATGTCCAAGGGTTACAGCAAGCTGAGGAAAATGATTATGACTGCGAAATTTATCAGCACAATGGAGAGACTGAGGAAAATAAGCCCACGCAAACCACAATTTTTGCCTTCAGAGCAGACCACTGAGGAAGAGAGAGTTTATTTAAGGCATCGGAGCATGAATGGAAGGAAAAATGATGAAGAATGGATGCTTAATCATGCACTACGGCAGGCAATTTCCATGTTAGATCCTGATCAGCAAAGAAGGGTAGCTCTACTGGTCGAAGCATTTGAAACAATCACCCCAGAGCAGAAAGAGAAGGGCACCAGATGCTTTCCTGTGAAAGGAGAGTCTGCTCCTGGCATTGAATCAGCCAACTCCATGACTGAAGAGCCAGAACAAACAGTTGAATCTGAGCAAGAAGTATCCATATCTCATGATCAGGTTCCCCAAAAGCATGACATTGAAGTCCCTCTATCTCCAAAAGGTGTTCTGGAGCAGAAACACTTAAGAGAAGATCATGACTGTGAGGCACACGGAGCAGGTAACTCTATTTCAGTTTATGTTGATAGGACCTTGAAAGAACCGAGTGTGGAAGATGATAACATTGTTACATTATCAGGTGATAGTCATTCTGAAACATATCACTCATTTTATGTAGGGTATGATGCTCCCAATGATAAAATTCAGCAAGAGTTAACCAAAACTGGCGATTCACAATCAACTTTGAGGTCATCTAGAAGCAACTCTAGATCAAGATCCATTGATCCAGCATTTGAAAAACCATATATGGCAAATGGCGAAACTATGAGAGCTCTGGAGGTTTCAGCCCAATTTTCAGCAGAGAATTCGGAAGGCAGCGATGGTCATATGACCACTATCCTATTTGACAAACAAAAGTACACCAGTATGTGGAATCTGATCTATCAACATGTCCAATCAAGTGAAGTACCAACGGATGGAGACAAGGGAGTCAATGGATTTGTTGAAAAGGAACAAGGTCGTCAGGAGCTGAATGAACTAAATTCAACTCAAAGTAGTTACAACACAAATCGCAAGGAAATGGAGGGGGATGATAACCAAAGTGCAGTTTCTGAGAAGCATGAACTTGATCAGTCAGCTGCTATAAAGCTCGTAAAAGAAGCAGTTCATGCAATCCTACAACGTTATGAGCAGCCATCTGATCAAGAATCCATTCCAGACAATGACAGGGCCACTAATGATGATGGAGAACTTTGCATTTTAACTGCTACAAATTCCAGTGAAGGAGATTCCAAGGAAGGGAATAAGAGACAGGAAAAGGATACACTTACAGAGCCCAAGGCTAAGCTTCATCAAGTGGAGAAGACAAGTGAAGAGCTCCAGCAGCAAGTGGGATCCAATGAATCAAAGGCATCCCAGAGAAAAATGTCCAAGAGCTATAGCAAGCTGAAAAAAGCGTTTGTAACTGCAAAATTCATCAAGGCCATGGAGAGGCTGAGAAAGACCAGCCCAGAGAACTCACGACATCTGCATAGAGAGGCAGCCTCCAGTGAAGAAAGAGTTTATCTGAGGCATCTAAGCATGGATGGAAAGAAGAATAATGAAGAATGGATGCTTGATTATGCTCTTAAACAGGTGATTTCCAAACTGGCTCCTGATCAGCAAAGAAGAGTGGCACTACTTGTAGAAGCATATGAAACAGTGACTCCTGAGCAGAAACCAAAGAGCATTAGATGTTATCCCTCAAAAGGTGAACCTGCTCCAGGCATCAGATTAGTCAACCCCACACACAAAGCCCCAAAACAATATTTTGGATCTGAGCAAGCAAGATCCATGTCTGATGAGCAGGTTCCTCAAAAGCAAGAAAATGGATCTGTGCTATCTAGTAAAGGCATTTGTGAGGAAATAACTTTGCATGAAGATCATAACCATCAAGAAAGTGCAGCAGGTAACCTTGAATCTTTTTCTGTAGATAGGGCACAACAAGAACAAAAGGCATTAGGCATAGAAGTTAAAAAACATGCTGCATCATCTCTCCTTTTTTTTTCTGCTATTCTGAATCGTATCACTCGTTCAATGTTCCAGACGACGAAATTCAGCAAAAGACTGATAAAACTACAATTTTAGATTCAACTCTGAATTTGTTTGAAGACACAATATCAGGTTCTGTTGATGTGGCACTTGAAGACCCAAGTGCTGCAGGTGACGGAACAATGAGTACTATCCATGTCCCTTCCCTATCTCCACGTGAGGATTCTGAGGTCAGCTTTGTTGGTGATGTAACCACTATGCTCTCTGACAAACAAAAGTATAACAGTATGTGGCACCTGATCTATCAACATGTCAAATCAAGTGAAGCAAAGCAGGGAGAGAATGGAGTTGATGAGGATGTAAAAAGTGATGATGCAAACACATGCAAGGAAATGAATGATCTAGATTCCATTCATAGTAGTCACAGCGCAACCCAGAAGGAAGATGAGAATACTCAAAGCGCAGCTTGTGATAACTATGATTCTGATCAATCAGCTGCCATTACGCTGGTTAAAGAAGCAATTAATGAAATCCTACAATGTCATGAGCAGAGGTCTGACAAACAGTCCCTTTCAAGCCCTGACATGGCGGCTAATAATGGTGGAAGACTTTGCTATACAACTAATCCAGCTTCCACTAGAGAAAATTCCAGAGGGGTGAAGAGATTGGAAGGGCATACGAATTCAGAGTTAGAAGATAAGCTGCACACAGAGGAGAAGACAAGTGCCCCAATCAGAAAGCAAGCGGAACCAAATGAAGTGAACACATCTCAGACAAATATTTCCAAGAGGTATAGTAAGCTTAAAAAAGTTATCGTAACTGCCAAATTCATAAAGGCAATGGAGAAACTGAGAAGGATAAGCCCACGGAAACCACGATATCTGTCTCCTGAGGCTGCTGCAGAGCAAGAAAGTGTTCATCTAAGGCATCATAAGACTAGTAACATCAGAAACGATGAAGAATGGATGCTTGATTATGCACTTAGAAAGGTTATTTCTGACCTGGCTCCTGATCAGCAGAGAAGAGTGGCATTACTTGTAGAAGCATTTGAAGCAGTGACCCCGGAGCAGAAACATAATGGCAGTAGAAGTCAAATGAAAGCTCAACCAACTTCAGCACCTGAGCATCATGATTCCACATCAAATGAGGACCATATTTGCTCAAATCATGATGATAAGTTCAGCCTGCTGAGCAGAGTTGCTCCACTAAACACGAATCTGCAAGAAGATCGTTCCATTGAGATTTCCAACTTCAGGACAGAATTAAGTGACAAAGTTTTTAAAGGAAAAAACTTTCACATTTACCATCAAGCCAGCCCAAACGGTAAAGGTAAGTCAGTATTATTCTCTATTTGCAACATGCTAGAAGCAGCAGGTCATCGCATTCTGTAATACTTAGTCTTTATCTTTGATATGTCCAGTCAGTAATCCTGTTAATATATTTACAGTGAGAAAAGAAGACACAGATTCCAAGCCGACGTCTGAAACACTTCAGCTAGCTTGTTTAAGCAAGGAGCCTAAACAAGAAAGCGAGGCTAAGACAGCAACAGACTTGTGTTCTGACACACAGAAACACACCACGATGTGGCACCTGATATATCAACATGTCAAATCAGCCACTGATGCAGCAGCCGGCAGCAATCTAGGTGAAACAGTGGCCAACAAATACCAGATGACTCGTGGCAATGTGCTATCTGATACGATTGCTGATGCAGATGGTGATGATAGTGATGGAAGCAGTGTGGCTAGTGAGCTCACTGAAACAGAGGCCATTAAGATGGTCAAAGATGCCATTGAAAATATTCTTAATGTCCCACAAGAGCTGGATAATGAATTCACTCCAAGCAATATTACAGCTATACCAGAAGACGACGAAAGATCAGCAGCAGAAGAAAAGCCTGAAAAACGTCTATCCAGGGGCTACAGTAAGCTCAGAAAGCTGATTATCTGCAACAAGTTCATCAGAGCAATGGAGAAGACGCAAAAACCCTACCAACAGAAGCGCAAAATTTCAATGTTGGACTCTGACCTGGAACCTGAAAAGGCTCATCTAAAGCCTAGTGCAGTAGGTGAGAAGAAAAACACAGACAGCTGGATGCTTGACAATGCACTACAGAAAGTTATTGCTGGACTTGCTCCAATACAACAAAGAAGAGTCGCCATGTTGGTGAAAGCTTTTGAAAAGGTCAACCCTGATCTTGAAGAAACAAGCAAAGAATTATGTTGCATTAGAACTGAATTCGCAGATGGTGTTTCCTCAACTGGCAATGCAAAAGAAAAGGATCCACTCTTTGGCTCTTCACAGAATTCAAGTGAACTACCTGGCGGCTCTGTCGAGGTAGAAGAGTCAGTAGTAACTACTAGCAGGGAAGTTCTCACAGAAAGGGCTCCACAAGAAAATAGTGAAGACACAACTTCAAGTTTGAGTGAAGAAAATGAGTTGAATGGGCGAGAGTGGAGATGTGAAGATCCATCTAGCACCATAGTGATAACATCTGATACAATTGAAACTAAATCAGATCTTTTTAAAGACACAACGGAAGTTAAGGGCACAGAAATGTCATGTTCTAGCGTTCAGCAGGAGGAAAGAAGCTCCATTGGTGAAAAGACGGAAGACTATTCTGGCCCAGACACTGAGCCTCCAGCGAAGCCTTCTCAGCCTGAAGGCTCGGAGGATGATTGGAATGCTATTGCAGAAAATAATATATCTTTGAAAAGGGGAAAATTTTCCAACCTGTGGTGTCTACTAGCCCAGCATGTCAACTCTGATATTCCAGAGAAAATGGAGAAGCAAATACCATGTGAAATTGATGCAAATCCACAGATAGACAGTGCAAATGTATCGCTTCGAAGGAAAAATGATGATTCCTATCATGTTTCTCCTGAAGTAAACCATGACAATATTGACATGGATGTTCAAATTCGAAAGTCAAAGAGCTTTGAGTTCCAAGAAAACGAGGCAATTAAGCTGGTACAGGAAGCACTAGATGAAATCATTCTCCTCCCTGAGAATACATCTGATGATCAAACCATTTGTACTAGCACAACTTCAGATCAAGAGGTTTGCAATGAAAACCATGGATATGGAGAAGAGCTCTCATCTGACGTTCATCACGAAAAGAATATGTCACTACAAGAAAATCTACCAAACAGCTACAGCAAACTGTCCCAAGTCATACTATGCAAGAGATTTATCAAAGCAATGGACAAAATGCGAAAACTCAAACCACAAAATGCTCAACAGTTTCACTCAGAAGCAGATAGCAGTCATTCAATGCGCCGAACAGCAACAAGTGAACAGAAAAGTTGGGAAGAGTGGATGCTTGATAACGCAATGCAGCAAGTTGTTGGGAAACTAGCTCCAGCTCAGAAGAAAAAAGTATCACTGCTTGTTCAGGCTTTTGAGACGGTTAGTTCACAGCCAGAACCGCGTTATCAGCCAAGAGCCAAAGCAGCAGCCCTGTGACGACATATAATGACTGGCAACGCCCAGGTAAACACTTCTTGTTCATCTTTATCATCTTTTAGTATGAAAATATAGGTGTCATAAATGTTCAAAATGTAAATAGTTGATTATTCCATTTGATTCAACAACTGAATGGCGAGCAAGTCTGAGTTTGCATTCTACCAATTGTGCAGGAAGGATGACAAAATTTCCCAGTAAAAAGACGACCAAGAATAGGATGTTCCCAGAGGCTAATGCCTCACTCAGAACACATAGAATTGTTCTGCTTCGCCCCATTTAATGGGCTGTGATGGTATACCAGATGCTCCACAATGAATATTTAATGTGAACAATTTCACTGTTCCTAGGTGGATCTTTATCAAATTAAAGTCCCAAAATGGAAAAACCATTATTAGGAGTATATATGTTTCTTTGCACAGAGAATATTTTTGTATAGTTGTATATACATTTTATCCATTAATTGATTGGGTAACATTTTCATGATACCATTCAGCTGATAAGTGTGCATATTGTAAAAAAATGTCCCATAAACATGCAGTGGCAGAGAACAAACCACCAAAGGATAAAAAATAAAAAATAAGTAGAAAAACTAACTAACAAAGCTCTTCCTTTTTGCTACTTAAACTTCTCAACATCCAACAGGTATGAAAGATTTCATAACTCATCTCATCCACTATAAGATTCATAAACAGTTGAAACATCGATGATCAAATTTTAAACTCCCATATACTTAAAACCGCATGATTCGTAAATTTCGTGTTTCATTGTACTTGATTATCAAAATTTGAGGCTAAACGCACACACTTGGGAAACATACAAAAATTTTACCTAATTGAAGAATAAGAGCAATTCCAACCAAAGTAGAATAAGACGAAAAGTGACAATTCCATCAACAGAACAGAAACAGAACCATAATTAGGAGAGAGAAATACATTAAACCCTAGCAAGGATAAATGCCATAAAAGATCAAATTATGCAGCATGAAATTAATTAAGTACAATACCATTTTCGTTTACTTTCACTCTTATTCCGACTCTCCAAAAGTCAGCTAGACATTTAGCATTAGTGGGTTGGTCCAAACCTTGGGGGAATGCCACCGTTGGCACTCCGAGGCTTAGGGCTTCGATTGTAGAGTTCCATCCACAATGAGTCACGTAACAACCTATTGCTCGATGAGAAAGAACCTCTAGTTGGGGACACCAGTTCACAATTAGGAGATCCTTCAATAATGTCGTCTTTTTGAAATTTAACGGAAGTTTATTCTCTTCAGAAACCCTAACAACCCAAATGAAATACTTGTTACATTTCTCCAAACCCATTGCAAGTTCTTCCTGCAATAAGAATTTAACGACATCGTAAATAGACATTCTGAATATTGAACTTTCAATACAGTCGAATCATAGAAGAAATCAAGAAATATATCTTGGAGTTTCGGATTTTTAGGGTTCATCAATTTGTTGCCAATTAGGCGCGAATTTGGGGAGAGTAAAGGGAAGATTGAAGAACAGCAACCTGACTACCTGAGTGACCGTTGGCTTTAGTAAACAGACAAATTTTCGGTTGGGGCTTTTTTGCTTTGATGTTCAGGGTTTGGGATAAGTGGGCTAGACTGAAGCCCATTAAAAGGAATCCTTAGCATTTCCTCAAATTTCTTCTCAAATTTCTTTTTTTTTTGGAGCGAATTTCTTCTCAAATATTTAGTACGAAATACTCAATTGTCCTAATTGATTACCACAAATTTTCGTATGAGGCGGCGTTAAGATGAGGCCTCTTATACGAGATTTTGTGTTGTTTAATGCTGCCTAATACCGGATACGAGTGTTTGTGAATCAAGAGTGTTGTTGTTGTTGCTACTGCGCACCAGAATTGTCTTAGGGACATCTTTTACATAAAGTAGTAACCAAGATACATGTTGTTGACACTTGACAAGTACCAAAATAGGTTGAACTTTTCCAGAAACTGGGAGCCAAACACCATAAGACTATAACTAGAAGAGCAACCTAAATTAAACACTCCACTACACCACACATTTGAATGCCTATATGAAAAGGTTAAAAACACTTTCAAGAAGTGAAACGACACTTTGTTATCAAACACAAAAAAAAATTCATACTTTGTACTCCTATATTTGAAAGGCCACTCTTTGTTTGCCATGACTTTCTCAACCTATATTTTGGTCTTTCGAAGAGTAGGAATATCCTCTAAAAGCATTTTCCATTGTAACAGGTAGGTAATTAGGAGAGGGAAAATAATCTCAAAAACTTAAATGAGGTTGTCTCATGCATGAAACATGATTTCTATGAGCAAAAAAAAGGTGATATCATCGTATATGAAAAATGATACTTTTAAAAAAGTGATACATAATGCATAAGGCCGTATTATAAGAGAGATAGACACTTTTCCGACTTTGTGAGAAGTGGATCAATGATCCCGAACCCCGCGATTGTTAGGGAATATTAATATAGTACTCTTAGGAATATTATTCTAGTACTTTAGGAATATTATTCTAAAATAGCATATATTATAGAGATTGTGTAATAGTACTTTAGGAATATTTCAGATTGTACATTTTTTTTTTTTTTTTGAAGGACAGAGAATTCATTCATTGATAAAAAGTCATCCCCACTTGTTTCCAGCAATGAATTGAGTTTAAGTCTTATTTCCAACAAAGTTGAAGATTACTTTGTTGTTCAACAAAAAAATCAATTAATAGTGTTGAAAAACATATTCATATTGTTAATAGATTTAGACACAAGTTGGGAATAACATACTATATGGGGTGAAACAAAAATAAAACAGAAAAAACGGATACGCATGCAGCCTGAGATTCGAACTTGGGTTAAGGGAAAGGAACACTTCCTTCCATACACTCATCACTAGCGGACCAAAGAGATACTTATGTCTCTTGCTTGCAACATCCTATACATATATTATGTTTTTCTTACTTTTTTTGGGCCCCTCCAAACACTGGGCCCTAGGCGGTCGCTCCTTAGACCTACCCTCTAAAACGGCCCTAACTACACACTAAATTTTTGAGAAAATATAGACATTCAATCTAATCAAAATCCCACACTTGTATATGTATAATCCAGCCCTCGTAACTCGAAATTTTTTCCTTTAGTTTGCCTATATTTTCTCCATATATAATTTATAGTCTCTCGATCGCACCATTCAAATCTCAATTTCGACCCTCCAAAATGAGAATCTTGCGTCCGCCTCTCATGATATATGATCTAGAAAAAGAGATACATTGGTTAATAATAATATGGAGTGCATGTTCACCAGAGCTTGATAAACATCATTTTAATGTAAATTTTACAACAAAATAAATAATGTTATGTTTCCTATAATTTACATACAACTCGATTGAGGATAAGAAATCAAAAAATATTCCACCCTTTTTCTTCCCTATCCAATATTTTTCTTCCTTTCCGTTTAAATAAGAATGGTCGTGGAGAAGGGGACTCATTGTACTCAAAAAGTTATTCAATCAAAGGCAAAGGAAGCTCTCGCGAAGGGCTCTTCCGAGAAAGAGCTCAAAGCTAGTCGAATCCTTATTACTTCTTTAGGAGAATAAGAATCAGAAAATAAAGATAATGTTGAAGGGGATATGAATCCACCCCAAATTAAGAGTATCGTTCTCTAACTTTAAAATTAAAAGTTCGATTCCTATCAAAAACATTTACGCCTCCTTCAAAACCAAAAATATTGAGCAAGGATAGCATCATAGACTATTATGAAACTTTCATAATAGGCTACATAAGTATAATTAAACACGTTTAATATGTTGGCGTGCGAAGAACTCGGTAATAAAGAGCACCAACGACCATTGACTCGAATATTCTAGTTCTAGAAATCACTACTCCTCACATAGCAAGTTAACAACCACAGAATCATCCCAAATGTTCAACTAACTTTTTAACGACCAAATTACCGGTCAGCTTTAAGCCAACGCCACTATACAAAACAAATATCTCCACCATTTTATAGACGTTTTTTATGTACTCATTACTTTACTAGTACGATATTATTTTCTCCGCCCCACTTCTAATTCTCTCTCCTCTATAAATACCAAAGTTGAGCTGCATAGCCACTTATCAAATACTCCCAAAAAAACCCAAAATTTGATAAACATTTGCAATATTTCATACATTGAATTTTATTGATTTTGATGGCAGGTCTACAATATTATTTCTTCCCAACTGACTTTTTTGTCCCTCCATTGGAATCATCTATTGGTGTTGAAAAGGGCACACAGCAGGTTATTTCTGTAAAATCTCAGTCAAAGGAGGGTATTATTGGAAATAAAATTTCTGTTAAGTCTTCTTCCCCTTCTTCTTTGCCTGGTGGGTGGTGGTAGTGCTGCTATCACTCCGGTGAACAAGAACAAGCGAGATCAAGGTGGGTCCCCCAAGATTTAATTCAGAAAATCAAAGTGGGATTATTTTTTATTTTCGATAACTGATATGATCTTCTACATTTTGATGTAATTAGTGTTAATTTGTTGATGAGCACAGAAAAAAAAAATAAAAAAGTGTTAAATAGTTGGTTTCGAGTTGTGATGAGTCGGATGATGATGATGATGATGATGATCATGATCATGATAAAAGAAGGGAAACTTGTTTTAGATGTTTCCCCTTTGATGTATTTTTCATCGATAATAAATGTATCTAATTTTGAATTTGGTGTTTGTGAATTGTGATTAAGTTTTCGTGAATTATTTGATGATGATCACTTGCTGCAATTTAACCCCTTTGAATGTGGCACAAGATGATGTCAAGAACTTCACCAATTCTGAGTCTTCTCTCAAGTCCAAAATTATTTTCTTGTTATTTACATGTTTTTCATAGAAAGCATACTTGTACAGTAGTATGAGAGGTCACATTTTAAGGCGGCCTCATATGAGATTTTGTACTTCAAATATTACATTAATCACGAACCATACCTACCTACGGTATCCACCTATAATGGTTGATATTAGAGACATCAGACATGAGTTCAGATGCGCATAGTGTTGAGGTTTATGCCTTTCTAGCTTCTTTATTATTATTATTATTATTATTATTATTATTATTATTATTATTATTATTCATGTCAAACATATCAGACTAAATCAAAGGCTTTTTTTAATTTTTTTTTTTGGTTCCGTTCAGAAATCAAAGGGCACGGGACGAATCAGGTGGAAGATTCGGTAACATAACAAGATCTTCAATAGTTCCGTGTGGTACATTCAAATATGAAACTTGCTCAACATAAGTGAATAAAATTAGGAGTAATCAGTTAATTAGGAGTGCTTAGATATTTTCTTCCTACATTGCAGGAAAGTAGAGAAGACTAAAAAGAGGGGGAGAAAATATACCACTCTAGAAACTTCAGTTTAGGTTTCCACTTTCATTTACGAGTCCACAAAATATTATTATCAGGACATTTACGCCACATATAGAAATATAAAAGAGTTTATTTTCTTTTTTTGGTAGAAAAACATAAAAGAGTTTAGCAATCAATACTGAACGTAACAATAGTATTTTATTACCTCTCAATAACATCACCCTTCCACAAACCGGGCCCCAAAAAATAACAAGTCATAGAATTTTCTTTACATTTTAATGTTTTTTTAATTAACAAACAAGTTACAAATTTTTATTGTTTACCAGAAACTACAAGATTTGGGTCACAAGTCCAAACTCTTTTGGTCAAACTTGTCTTGGAGCCCAAGCACTCAATCTAGGACCTCTTTTTTTCCTTTCCCTTTCCTTTCCAGCTTCATATATATAAAATCACTACATAAACCTAATCAATGATTACATCACAATCTTAAACACACAAAATTACTTGAGGTTCAAAAACGCATTATTCTAACATTAATGGCTGGCCCTGGGGTGTATTATTTCTTTCCAACAGATTACTTTGTACCTCCCCTGTAGTCCACCACAGTGGATCATAAAAACCTCCAAATTCTCAAAAGTTCTACACAATCAGTTAAAGGGATTTTGCCAATGACAAAAAGGGTATAATAATGTGAAATCTCGTTATCACAAATTATCAAGGGATAATTTTGAAGAACTTGTTACTGCTAAAAGGGAGTTGTTCATGTCTTACCCTGTTTTTGTATCTTCAATTCCTAACCAAGTTCTTTGATTTTGTTCCCTTAAAAATATTAGAAGTACTTTGATTTGATTTGATGCAATTTTTTGTGCATAAATAGTGGAGAGGCAAGTTTTTGGCTTGTAATTGAGGTTTTGTGTATAATTGATTCTGTGTTACATAATCGTAATTATTTCTCGGAGTTTATTCAATTATTTAATGTGTATATAAGATTGAAATTCAGTTTAGTTATCAGTAATTTGATTTACCTGCACAATAAAATGGCTACCCATGTACCCGGCCTATACTATGACTTCTATAATTAATGAAGTATTAGGGTTTCCCTCGATTAATAATTGGAGTACTACTCAATTTTAGTTTTTTTTAGGGTTCAATGGTTCGTCACTAGTTATAGCACTAATAAAAACTGTCAAAATAAAATGCTACCTTGACTAGAGTTGTTCATGAGTGGAACAACCTAGTAAGGTAAGCCGGATGGTGTTTAGTTTTCAAAAAAGGTGTCCTAATCTGAGTGCGCGTGTAAATATTTTAGAGTCTAAGTGCGCGTGCAAATATTTTAGAGATATATGGAAAATAAAGATGTGGTTCTTTAGAGCACCATAGACTTTCCACACAAGATCTTGTAATAAGGCGTGGTCTGGCTTTTTAGCTAGCTTACTTGGTAGCCTAGTCCATAGACAAAATCTTTTAGTGTCAAGCCCGATTGACCTGCGTTCGGCCTAGGGTTCACTTCTGAATTGCTTTAACTTAAATTGATCATTGTTCTATTTAGATAAGTTTCTACTATTATTGAGTCCGCATCAAATAAGTTTTTATTTTCATATTAATATTGAACATCGATACAAATACTTGATGATATACTGATATAAATAAGGCTTCCAAATACAAGTATACTAGTAAATTATTGTGTACTGAAAGAATATAAAGAAGTGGTCCTTGAAGGTAGAGTTTAAGGGCATTTTGGTCCGCCTCTCTTGGTCTTCCAGTTATTGTAACAAGGGCAAAGTTGCTTGTTGCCGTAAGTACCAGGAGGCACACATAAACATTTGGCGCAACACTTCTGGCAGAAAAACATGCATGGCTTCTTGAATTGTGTCTTTGAACATCTTGATGTACATCGTGGCCCACACTCTGTTCCATTTTTTTTTTTGAACAAATAACAAACAGATTTTAAGAAAAGATTAAAGAAAATAAAGTAGAAGCAATTTCATTTATCTTCATTCTTCACTAGATTAAAATTTATCATTTTTTGGGGTATGAATCGGTTTATTCAGCAAGTCTTGTGTAACACCAACTTACAAAAAATTAGGGTCTCTTTCATCAATGTAGGGGTCACTTATGATGAGCAGTGATCCTATTTTCATTGAAAAGTGATTCACGTCTCACCAAAAGTTACAAAAAGACCGTCTTATATAAGTTTTTGCCTTTTTCTATTTACATGTTTGTAGAGATTCGAAAGATTTTTATAAACTAATCAGAAGGTTTCTGGTGCTACGGTAACATCAAATAATATAACTACCCTCTCGCAACTAGGGCTGCACATAGGTCCAGAACCTAACTGAATCGGATCGAACTTGAATTGGACCGAACCTGAATTTAGTTAATTGGTGGACCGAGGACCTAACCTAAATACAATATGTCTTGGACCTAACCGAATCTGAAAAACCTGGACCGAACCTGAATGGACCTAATGGACCTGAATTGTTTTGTGCTCCAATACGATTTTTAATATTACTCTTAAAAAAATTGCCCAAATAATATTCAATTCCAAGCAAGTAAACAACACAAAAAAAAACACAATAAAAGTCCAAACAAGCCTTAATATGTTTAAGCAACGCAAGAATGAATTAAAAAAAATCAAAAATTCAAAGGCTTTCGGCTCACAAAAACCACAAAACCACTTTTTTATATTATTTTTCATAATTCTAAAAGTTTTCGGTCCATCAAACCCCACAAAGCCACTTTTTTATATATATTTTTTATAATTTGAAGGTTCTCGATCCAACCAGGTCCAATTAGGTCCAATCAGGTCCAAACCGGAAAAAAAAACCGAATCGAACCTAAATCGAAATTTCATAAAAGCTGGACCGTGGACCTAACCGAATACATTAGGTTCGATCTAGGTCCGACCCGATTAGGTTAAGTCCGATCTAGATATCAGGTCTGGACCTATTTTTGTACAGCCCTACTCGCAACCCTCTTAATAAGAAAAAGGAGCTACTTGAGACAAATTCAATATGACTGTGATGTCTTCTTCGTACGATATACTTGGGCTGGGGCAATTGTCCCTTAGCTGAATAAATTTGGGCTAAGTAATGTTAGGGGTTTGTACTTAAAAATTTAATGCAACGTCCAAGTCCAACATATTCCATTCCTTATGTTTTTTGTTCAGATCCAAGTACATCTAGGGTTTATATTCATAATGATTAATGAATATTTGTAAATTTCATATGAAAAATCAATTTATCTCATAATCAAAATTGGAGTATTAATGGATATTTTGACCCCACATGAATTACAATATACAAATCACAACATAAGAAATTGAATGAAAGTTGCATAAGATGAAGCTAGTATAAAAGTTTTTACCTTGTGGATTGAGACTGCCTGGGCTATAACCATACTGAAATTTCACCAAATATTTAAGTTAGCACTTAGCAACTTTGTTTGAGCATTCTTTGATATGAAGAACATTTAACAAGAAAGTCTACTTAAATATCAAAAGATAAAATAAAAATAAAAATAAAAATAAATTAAGAAAAGGAAATTCTACTTTGTGCATAAAACACTAACATAAGTAAGTCTTTTTTTCTCCTGTTAAGGGGAAAATGAATTGAACCCATGTCATTTCTAAGAGTGAACAGCGACTAGAAAGTGCGACATTACGCTACCTACTCCAAGTTTATAAAGGCATTCTCATTGTAACAAGGTAGCATTATTTCCCATTCTACAAAATGTAAATCTTACCGAAGGAAGGTTGCCTGAGGGTTGTGCTAGTGGACTTGGACTTGGTGCCTCTGTAATGATAGGCTGCAAAATCATCAACATAACAAAACTACAACTTTAATTTTGTAGCTTTTTGACATTTTGATATTCTTTTGAGTAGGAAATAATTGAAGAAACAGAACAAAAATGGTAAAAATGAGAGAAAAAACATTGCGTACATAGTTATCAACAGGGGAGAAATGCAGGGCCATAAGAAAAATGATCAAGATAACAAATATTTTGAGAGCCATTGCTTTATATGCTTTATCTACAAAACTCTTTGTTGTACCTCAAAAAGCAGAGGAAATGAGAGAAAGGGGATAGAAAAGGTGAGAGTGTGAGAGACAGTTGATGTGGTGGTTACAAAGGACGTTAGAAGGTATTTATAGACAGATAGAGATCGGTATGTGCGTTATCACAATTTCAGTAATTAATACTGAAAAGTTAAGGGAGGCCCAGGATTACAAAGACAGCTTGTGTTATGTAACTTAGCTGGTAGAATTTTTTAGGTTGTTGCATCTGAGGGCTGAAAGTTATCATCAATTCATATACCCAATATCTAGAGCTGGAAATTCGGGTTAAACATTTGGGCTCGGGTGAGATTTTGGTTAATTTTGGGTTAGTGTTAAAAAAAGAAATCACTTTTGTAACAAATTTTATAAACATGCAAAATTTGGTTTGTGTTGAGTCGAGTCCGAGTTTCTCTTAATAACTTCAAGTCGAATTCGTGTCAGAGTGAGTATTATCAGCTCTACTTCATTCTATAACCTATAAGTATCAACATAAAAAGCAAATATATGTTTTTACCACCCATTCAACTTACAAATTACAATGAATATAAGCGATTTATTATATTCGGGACAAACAGAGTAATACAATAGGACCAATAGGTAAAATATGTCTATTTTGAATAACTATGTTTTTCATAATTTTAAATGCAAAAGATAATTTATACATGACATACAGATCCTAATAAAAATGAGGAACTTGTATAAGTTAATTTTTTTTCAAAATTATTTCAACCTACATAAAATTAACTCATTTGTTGTAATATCGTAATAGAGTCGTAATTTAATTATTTGTTGTGCTGTGAACAACCATTATTCTAAACTTTGAAACTTTTTCCAACAGTAGGATGTTTCTCTTAATCTTCAATAAATGTGACTCTAGTCATCCAATACTTCAAATAAAGCCTCCTCATCAAGCTCACTTACAATTCTTTTTTCTTCCAAACTCTTCACTAGATCAGATGCTCTTACTACACCCCTTATGTTAAAGACAAAATAGAAAGGGATTGTTTGTAATACGTACAAATGAAATGTAGGATTGATATGAAATCCCTTAATCAAAGGGATTACAGAAGATACGACAGAGAGAAAATTACCATCACGAATCACAAATTCACATGCAGTAGTTTTGGTCAAGAATCAAAGTGATGGTTTTGCTATACTTGTTCAGTGACTTTCCCTCCTTTGTCCACGTAACACACATGGACATTTTTTTAATATCTAATTCGTTCTCTCTGTTTGTTGAAATATCACGGATATATTATACGTACCCTAGTTTTTGTTTTGAGCTTGAGAGGGGAGAGCGACATTGCCACAAGAGCCTATGATTACACACAATGCAAGGGGGATGTTTATGATTACAATTACCAATAACTAAGGCCGTGTTCTTTTCGTCGTCTTTATGTTACATTTTGTTTCGTTTTGTTCCGTTTTGTATTCGATACTTTATTTTGTCTTATATTTTTTTTCCATCATCGACATCGTTCTGTTCCGTTCAGTTTCGTCGATTTCTCATCGTCCAACACTATTCTATAAAAGAGAAAAGACCCTAATTGTCATAATCTATGACCGATGTTATTGCCACATTTAAAAATACTAATGTAAGATCATTAATTAAAAACTAAAAAAAAAAATGGTTATGGTTACATTGACATACAAACACCAAAATCTTACTTCTCAAGTCATTCGGCCGAGAGAGGATGAGGTGGGAGTTCAAGTGGTAAAAGTTCATCCTTATAAGGCAGTGGTCAGGGGTTTAAATTCTCATTCATGTAGGGAGAATAAAAATTTCTCTACGTTTCTTTGCAAGGAGGGTTTCCTCCTCTGCTTGAACACGTCAGCCCATTAAAAATGGGTTGGCTTGCCCAACACAAGTAATTTGCGAGCTACTGCATGCGTATTTGAAACAAAAAACATGAAAGAAAGAGAAAAAGTGATTTGGGAGGAGATTTCCAAGCTCGTGAAATAACTAGTCCCAAAGGACTAAAATGGGTGAAATCCAATCCATGGGTTTCAATTTCATGTGCATGTGAATGGTACATACACATCGAAAATGACAGAGAATCGCTTCACTTCACATGTGCACCCGCTTTCACATATCCATATTCGACTAATATAAGGCCCTAAACACACTCCCTAAAGGGCCCACTAAAGCCCAACAGACAAAACTAACCAACACAACAGACAAATAGACAATGCAATTTTAATTTGAGCACTGGATTTTCATTTTTTTGGTCGATATTAGGATATCCACCGTTAATCACAATGACTGTTTTTTCGCGCTACTTCATAATTGGCCAGAGGGAAATAATTACTGTATACAATAATGTTCATGGCGAAATTCGAATCCTCAATTTTGATTAAGGTTGAATGAGTCGCTACCATTCAACCATACTTCCCATGGATATAGAGCACTAGAAAATACATGTATTGGTTGCTTGTGTCAGTATATTGTTCTCAATCAAACTTGTAACACAAGAATTTTATAATTCATGTCATGTGAACTATATAGTTGAATCATTGATGAGTTGCTCTCAGGTCTCAGCTGGTATGAATTTGCATGTTACTATATCTACTATACATTGCAAATGACAGAGAAGTTTGAGAAGGAAGTGGGGGAAGCTAAGCCCTTCCTACCAGACAGCAGTTTGTTTGCCCGTGAAGCCTATGCACTTTTAGAGCCGATTATTTTGTTTGTTGGGGACTTGAGTATTTGTTTCTCTTCGTTGAATAATTTTTTTCTTGAAGGCCTTTCCGAAAATGAAAATTAAAATTTGAGATTGTTGGGATGGTGATGAGATTTGTCTTTGACGATAAAGAATTTTTGTAGTTAATTTCATGACAGAATAGATAGGGAATCTTTTTTTATTGTTATTATGAAATCAACTTATCAACGCGAATGAGTTAAAGAAACAACCTAATTTCACCCGAACGAATAGGTAAATTGGTGTTGATGTAGTACACTAGACTTACGCCCGGCGAGCCAGTCATCAATGCTTCTTGAAAAACAGTAAGTCTTGTGTGAGACCACTTCATAGAGAAATAAGGTTACTATTTAGAAATGTAGAAGTTATTTATAGCGAGCAGTAACCCTTATTTCATTGAAAATACCGTTTTATTTAAGTTTTTTTGCTTGAAAAAATGGAGGCACGTCAATTCTTCAGCAATGAACTATAAAACTAAAAAAAATGTAGTGAGGTTTTTTTTTTTTTTTTTTTTTTGAGGTGAAACGTACTAGTAAGCTAATTGACAGAAGAAGTGAAAACAAAAACTACTCCATTTGTGACAAGTTCAGAATGAATTGTGAAGTCTTCTTCGTACGATACTTGGGCTGGGCTTAGTTGTCTAGTATATTTGGGCTAAGTAAAATTTCAATGCAAGATGCAACCGTCCAAGTCCAACACATAAAATCACGTTCTCGATTTCCCGGATCAGCAACCTTGCCGCGATCGCCTGAGTGAGTAGGAACTAGTTGGGTAAAGGACAATTTATCAGATCATGAGATTAAGTCAATGCTTTCCTATTTCCTAGTATCAATTACTGTTAGCGCAATTTGGTTAAAACCACCTAACATGTTTCAAAATTTGTCCAGTATCCCCTGAAACGTTACTATTTGGCGAGTACCACCTTAAATGTTTATTCCGCCCTGAAAGTCACACCTTAATTGATTTTCCGGGCAAATCCAATTTTTTTTGACCATTTTACCCCCCACGTGTGAGTCACGTGACAACTTACATGAATTTTTTTTTTTTTTTTTTTACTATCCTATTTATTGAATTGTTGTCCTCTTTTATTTTCCTCTGTTTCTCTCTCTTCTCTTTCTCTCTTTCCTTTCTTCCTCGCCATTCTCTCATCTGCCATTCCAAACACCATCTCCAAGTACCATCTCCAAGTCCCTTAAGTAACGGTGTGAAACTACCGGATTATGTTTTCACTAATAATTTTTTCTCTCTCTTTAATTCGTTTTGCTTCTCTGTTCTCCGTATCCCTTTCTCTTTTTTTTTCTTCCCTCTTTTTTCTGCTAGTCTTTCTTTTTCTCCTCCTTGCTTGCTACCTTTTATCTCTAATGGTTCCCAATCCCAGTAGAGTGAGGCGGCAATGGCGGGCTAAATGCTGGGTTCGAAGCAGCGAAATTCAAATGTGGACTGTTTTAATTTCTAATCTTATGGACTTATGGAGTACAATTATACATTCACAATCTGCCAAATCTCTCTCTCTCTCTCTCTCCTGCCATTTATGCTTTATGGTTGCCACCACTCAGCAGCAAAAGGCAAAAGATACAGAACATCAACAATCACCCCATATATTAAAGCCTTATGCAATCAATAACTTTTCTCAAATTTAAACCCTAATTTATTCAATTGCAATCAAACTCAAATCAAGTTCTTTATTTTTCTCTCTCCTAGACAATGACCAAATGGAAACCTAGCACCATGAAGATAACAATATCGAAGAAACATCAGTTAAAAGCAAACTAAAAGATGGGAAATAGGAGAACAAGATTGAACAAGCAAGAACCAGCTACATATGTGTCCTTCAATTAGAAATCTTTTTGTACTGTACATGTTTTTCCCTTGTTCATTAAATGGTTAAATTTACTTAATTCGCATCTCCAGTTTCGCAACCAATTTGAGCAGCGTCAAATTCTGTTCAATTTACCGATCGGAAAGATCGATGGCTGGAAAAAGATGGAGTGAGCGAGATGACGAGAGAGATGACGAGAGAGAAAGACAGTGAATTCAATTGTGGGTGGGTGGGTAAATAAGTAATAGTAATAAAATAAATTAACAACTAATAGTAATAAAATAAATTCTTCATTTAAACAAACATAGTAAAATTAAGTAAAAAAAAAAAAAAAAATCATGTAAGTTGTCACGTGACTCACACGTGAGGGGTAAAATGGTCAAAAAAAAATTGGATTTGCCCGGAAAATCAATTAAGGTGTGACTTCCAGGGCGGAATAAACATTTAAGGTGGTACTCGCCAAATAGTAACGTTTCAGGGGGTACTGGACAAATTTTGAAACATGTTAGGTGATTTTAACCAAATTGCGCTTACTGTTATTTACAATTCACAAAACATACGAATTTCCCTCTGTTTGTTCTTCTCCTAGGAACTAATAATATCCTAACAATATAATCTAACCAAATAACATTAAACTAGATATGAAGCCCGTGCGTTGCACGGATTAGTTGTTAATATTTTATAATTAATAATACACTCATATGCTGTTAGTAAATATAATATTGAGGATCGAAGTAGGTTGGCAAATTCACTTGGGGAGTTTGGAGTCGTGTTGGACATAAAGATAATCTTGTGCATTGCAAGATTTTTAGTGAAAAGTTTACATTATTCAATATTTTTAGTCAAATGCGCATATGAACCAATTGAATTTTTTTTTTAAAAAATTGCCACAATCTCTTTTTTTTCTTATATATTTGTCATTAATTATTTTTAAAATTTTAAAGTAATTTTTTTCTTTAACGTGATGCTCTATGAACTATGAGACTTTGTTAAAACTCTAAAAATTATAGGTCAAGCTCTTTTATCACCCTGAACTTTAATTATTTGTGAAACTTTACAAGTTCGTTTATGTGGCTATATGCTTCTGGCCGGAGGCTAATAAGTAACTCTTCATATTTTTGAAATAATTTGTCAAAATGACAAAAATTATATGTTATTTTGTAAATTAGTTTTATACATGTATATAATATTTAGTAGAATTAGTGTTATATACTAAGTTAATATGAATCGTTCCTTTCCCACATGTAATGTATCTCATTTTGTATTTTATTTTTTCTCACATTTTGTGTCCATTATGTCATTTTGTTCCATTATCTTTCATGTCATTTTATTCTGTTCGGTTTCGTTCTGTTTTACACCATTAAAAACTACAAAAATACTTGATATTACAACGTAATAACACCAGTCTCCTTAATTTTATAAACTTTTAATTATAACTTATTCTTTTCAACTGATATTATATCTTAATTATATTTTTGTTATTTATTTAGCTTAATAGTAGCTCGCATAGGTGGCACTTTTAATTCTAATCTTAGATGATTCGATAAGGCGAAAACGTCCAATACGATCACAGAATATCTCCTTTATATATATAGTAGGTTTATGTTCGTGCGTTACACAGTTCGTGGTCAATTTAACGTGTTAATTAATCATATCAGTTGAAAATCATAAGTATAACTATCACTTATGAAGAATTATTTAGTAATTTATGATTAAGCACAATATAATCATTCTAATATATATATAGGATTATTTTGCATTATATGTGGCACATTAAACAATTCTAACACTTGTCACCAATTTTAATTATTTTTTTAAATTTTTTTTTACCATACAAACTCAAAATACCTTTTGAATGAACATAACATTTCTTTTCTAGTATTAATTGGTAGTAGATATTGTGTTGGTGGTGTTGTAGTCTGATTCTACATTTTCAAAAGAAGATTTTGTTTCCCAATTTTTTTTTTCCAATGGTATTAGTAGATGTTATTTTATCTATCATTAAAATTAAATATTTTTTATTAGTAAAATTGACAAATTCCTATTAAAAATTATTAAAACTTAACATATAGCTAGTTTATCTTTCTTATTATTTTCACTTAATATTAACATTTAGGTTTAGAATAGGAGAGAGTAGCATAATGCTACCGTGAAAGTTTTTTTTCCTCTGTTCTTTTTGAATACTTTTTTTTTCCCATGAATGTATTAGGTTAATTATTATACAATAACGAATATGACTATGGTAATATAATTTCCTATTATAAAAAATGTCGTGACTATATTTTTGTCTTATGTTTTCTAATTGAAATTTAATTTTAAAAAATATATTTTAATATAGGATTTTATATGCTTGCTTAGGTGATGCGTCCCTAAGTGACTTGGTTAGGTGACATAACCTAATACTATCATTGAAAATATTATATTGACGCTACCTATACTCCTGCAAAATGTCAATACGTAAAATATAAGACAAATGAGTCTTATTTTAAAGTGTATTTTGCATTATTTTCAATGTTGTAAGTCGTTGTTTGAATTTTGAAGCATAACATAAAAGTTATACACCTCTTCAAATGATTTACTGCTATAACTCTAATATTCTCTCTTTCATAACTTTTATATATGGTATTATTATTATTATTATTGGACCTCCGTTCTTTTGGGCTTATCTCAAAAATTAACTCATTAGATCCCTTTAAAAAACTCATAAGCATAAGTAAACGAAAATTTTTAAAAAAATGTGGCAAGTATAGGAATCATGATAGTTAATCAAAAATGCAAATGGCCATCACGTGATTGATCGAAATATGGTTGCATATATTCTATACCATTGTTCTGGATCGATCTCAACTTATTAAACATCCAAGCTTATATATATTTTTTTCGCTAATGTAGAAGATGAGTAAACTTTTACTAATAAATTATTTTATGTATATTCAGGTTTTTGAATTTTAGAATAAGGATTTAAATAATGAGGCACACACTATATCTGTATATTAGATCTTATGTTTAATACTCCCTCTCTGATTATGTGTAGACCATTGTTCTACCAGTTCATGCATGAATAACATAAAGATCATCCAATTTTGACTAATGGATCACTAATGATTTTATAATTTTGCGAAGAAGATAGAGAAAGCGTAGTTTTTTTCTTTACGTGATTTTTGTATTAACTTCTTTATTTGGAGGGCTTTTTTTTTTTTTTTTTGGTTTTCTAGATTGGGAGGAATGCTAATTTATTTATTTTATTCACCTATGGCGGCTCTCAAATATTATGTCAATCTTCATCAGTTTATATGTGTAAGTTATGTATGGCTAATCAAATAGAATGCAACAAACTTATACGTTAACTGAGTTTAGTCAAAGATTTTAATGTTAATGTTGGCATTTTTCACTAAAAAGAATTTATTACAAACAATGTTAAGGATTTTCAATGTTTCTTTGTCCAATATTGAAAATGTTTGAACAAATCTGTAATGATTAAAGGTCAAACAAAAATAAATAATTCAATTTCAATCAAATAAGTTTACTTCAGGTCAAAAAAAAATGCCGTATACCTTAAATGTATCAAATATTAAAAGAGGAGATCAAATATAATTGTTGTTCAAGCAAGTCTTGCGTGAGACCAACTTATAAAAAAATTGGGGTCACTTTTTAGAAATGTAGGGGTTACTTATATTGAGCAGTGACCCTTGTTTCATTGAAAAGTGATCCCTCTCACCAAATTTTTTTTGTGTTGTTGTAAAAGTATAGGGTATTTTTCAAAGAGCACAACTTTTAATATGTGATAAGAAGTCTATGTCTATATACTGTGTACCACAACTTATAGGTAGATGTCACCATGATCTCCTTAAAACTCCTGATAATTAAAAAGCAACCAATCATGTGTTTTTTTTGCCAATGGTTTAAGCAGTCATTGTGTGTAGAATCAACAAACCCAGCATTATTTCTCCCTCAAATATACATACATTGGCAACCAACATCATAAAACATGGAAAGTTATAACCTTTAATGATGGACACAGCCAAAAGAACCCAAAAGCATTAAAATGAGAAAAAAAAATTTTTTGCTCACTTTTAAAATATGGCTGAATATTCTATATCACTCGTTCAAGGATCTACAGAGCACATACTGTATAATGCATGAACAATAAGTGGGAGTACTGTTAATTATTAAGTTTTCTCCATTTAGTGGTCATCAAAAGATCTCCATCTTGTATTTCGTATTAGTTGCCATTTTTTGGATAATTAAAAAGGATCTCTAAGGTGAAATAGCGCCAAATAACTGTTTTAGGTGTACACATTCTATATGGTCATAAAATGCCTCCAAATATTATGATTATGATTATGATTATGATTATGATTGATTGACGCTCTATATGCTCCTATAAGATGTCAATGCATAAGATATATGACAAAATGAGTCTTATTTTAAAATGTGTTTCACGCTCTTTTCATTGGTGTAAGATATTTGAATTTCCGAAACATGAAATAAAAGTTATACCGCTCTTAATGTTTCATAATCTTCAATGATTTACTGCCATAACTCTAATATTCTCTCTTTCCTTATCTTTTATTTATGATTTATTATTGTTATTTTTTTTAACAGAGGTTCGCTTAGGTGGACACGTCCAATACTGTCAGAAAATGTCTCAATTATATTGATATTATGATTATGATTGCAGCCAAAAGAGTTTCCTTAAAACCAAATTTCTTGCTTACAAAAAAAAAAAACTTATTTACGTACCAACTCCAAAAAGAATAACACAGTTAAACCCTAGCTCTCCTTAATAAAAAGTGATTTGTGTGGGGCGTCCATTATTACCCTAATTCTAGAAGTGAGTAGGAGATTATAGAGAAGATAGAAGCAGGCGTGATGATGACTTGATAGAGATTCTGTGGTTAGTTTTCTGTTCTGATAATTTTACTTTTGGTCATATATGAGTCTCTGAATTGATCGGGTGTTTCTTGTCACTCTATTTCTACCATTATATCTTAATAACTTCTATGTATTCTAAAAGCTCATATTTTTGTATACCATTAGATGATGTTAAAGACAACAGTGTTACCAACAAATTTCCCATATTGTTTATATCAAAATCATGATTTGGATACTTATTTACATCTTAAAAGACTTTTGTGCTAGGGAATACAATCACATTGACATGAACATCACCAAACACAGAGAGCTGAAGTTGGTTTCAGGGGCCTTTTACATACCTAAGGACAAAGACTCGAAGCCTCGAGGGGACGATGCATACTTCATATGTGAAGACAGACAGACATTAGGTGTTGCTGATGGCGTTGGCGGTTGGTCGAAGAAGGGCATTGATGCTGGAATCTATGCTAGGGAGCTCATGGAGAACTGTGCAGTTTCAGCTCTTTTATCACCAGAGGATTCAGTGGTTGATCCTATGGTGGTCTTAACTGAAGCTCACTCAAACACTAAGGCTGAGGGCTCATCTACGGCTTGCATCATTGCACTCCAACACAATGTATACATTTTTTATATAAAAAAACTCATATGAGGCGGTCTCAATGTCCCATGACGTTATGCTTGGCTATAGATATGGCCTCATGTTGAGGCGGCCTCGTGAGAGACATTTTGTTATTTATTTCTTCTGGTGTCGAAAACTGAACGCAATATACTCTCTGTTTGATTAAGTTTGTGTTCTTGCAGCATTTGTATGCTGTAAATTTGGGAGATAGTGGATTTTTGGTGCTAAGAGAAGGAAAGATCATCTATAAATCACCAGTTCAGCAGAAACATTTCAACCATCCATATCAGCTTGGAAGTGGCAAAAGTTGCTATAGGCCAACTGTAGCAATGGTTAGTCATCATAATTAGCACTTTCTTTGCTAATTTGATGTTGTTTTTCACTTGTTTAAAGTACTAAATTAGATGGGTTGATTAAATGTGCGCAGCAAATTAAGGTGGAAGTAAAAGCTGAAGACATAATAGTAGTTGGAACTGATGGGTTATTTGACAACATATTTTGCTCTGAATTTGAAGAAATAGTCAGAAAGGGACAGGGTTATGATCCTGAACGCTTAGCGAAGTACATTGCTGCAAATGCCCTGAACCACTCACTGGACGAAGACTCTGAAACTCCATTCTCAACAGCAGCCAAGGAAGCAGGCTACGAACACCAAAGAGGCAAGATTGACGATATCACAGTTGTTGTCGCATTAGTCCGGCCTTGTGATCCAGTAAGCACCGATACTTCTGTCAACTCACCATCCCGACAGACCACCAATACTGGTCGAAACAGTATTGGCTCGGTTGTGCAACTGTTTCTACTTTTATTTTTTTCTATCATTTGGGGGGAAGGCAATAAGTGGTAGGGAAATCCGTTCCCCAAATGCCTTTACCTTATTAAGTTCTAAGAATGTGCAACTGATTACTTTCAAAGTGTCTAAATTTTTTTTTATTGAAATTATGTGTAAAAGTTTTTGTATGCATACGCTAAACTATGCTTCTATGTTTTTTCTTTTCTGCAGGAGACAGTTTGTGTGCTATAAAAAAGAGCAATAGCTTTCTTCCCAGTAAGCGTATGAGTTGCATGTAACTGTAGGCGACCTTGAAGAACTAGAATTACTTTCTAGATAAAGCAAACCGAGTTTCGTTGCAACGTACAATGTACTGGATCGGGAGTTGATAGCACAACTAACAGAAGTTATGGGGGTTATTTGCTAGTTTAACCAGAGACGATGTATATTCAACTTTACAAATGACAGAAAAATGTAGCATTTTACTTGACACTTGCAACTCAAGTGATCTCTCAATCTCATTTGATTTCTCATTTCAAAATATTTGCTTTGGATACATTTTAGCACCTTCTCCAAAGATCAATCAAGGACTTGTATACACTACTACAGAAGTTGCACTTTCAATACCATACACCATACACCATACACCATACACCATACACCATACACCATACACCATACACCATACACGTACCTAAAGAACGAGCACCCCAGAGAAATTGTAAGCATATATTGAAAGGGACAAAGAATTTCTGTGGAGAAGATAGTTGGAGACGATCAAATTTGGTCAGCATAGAAGTATTGCACCTTCATCTTTGCCAATGAATCTTCATGATTGCAAACAGGTAAGGACTGCATCATAGCAAATGCGCCAATAGTCTCTGTAAGCAATGAACATCCAAGGTATCTTTGTTGGAAGCTCATCCGTCCTTGAAATGCTGCATTAGGACAATCACTGTGAGAGCTACATCCATCTTATTGCTACTCCGTCAGGAGAGAGGGAGTCAAAATCATATTAAACTTAAAGATAAATGGATAAAAACCTACCTTTTTCCTGTGAGAACCCCAGAAATTGCTGAAGCAATAGTTCGTCCATGAATTCCAGAGCTAAAGTTCAGGTAGTGAGGAGAGACCACTTGTCCTGAAAATTTTGAGTTATAGCTCAGCAAAGCAAAAGACACAATAGAAGTACCCAAAAATGCCAACTTCTACTAGAAATGTGAGACTTCTAATTTATCGGCGCTCGTTATTTGCACACACAATTGCAAGAACCATTCCTTCAAGTACCACAATCCATCTGCAAAAGGTCCCATCAGAACAGCCAGCAAACCTTTTAGCAGAGGCTTCAATCCCCACCCCCCATAAATTTGAAAAGTGACCACAAAATTACCTACATATTCCTCCATGGGCCTATCGCCTATGTTCTCATACTATCCATTTCATCTTAAGTTTCCGTGTCCGATTTTAACAATCCAACATGGATATGGGCACTTGACACTAGGACAACATGCAAAACTTTAAAACAGTGGCAAGTACGAGACTTGCACATGTAATTTAGTTGGATAGTAATAGCTGAGTTCGAATAATATAGCTGCAGACAAAAGGGTCATAAAACAGTTCAAGGCCTCACCAAATGTTAAAGTGTTGATGCAGAGAGTTGAAAGCAGAATCCCAGATTTCCCAGCATTCATGTTCTGTTCTTGTGGGACATTGTTGCTTGGTAAAAAATTTCCATTAAGAAGTCCATCAACCGAGGATTCATCTGGAGCATTCTGACAGTGCATTAAATCAAACCAGATTCCAGAAGGGAATCTTCTTGATCACACTAACCACAATACTATTTTTGTGTAAGGTGTTGCATGAATAACAGATACAATAACCTCTATTAGTGAACGCAAGAAGACAATAGTTAAATTAGTGATGGAAAAAAAAACGTAGAAGACAGATATAGTTGGCAGCAGTAGCAACAGCGGAGTGAACACCAGAGATCCAACTATATGCTGCTGAACACTGTATTCATAACTATCTAGCCTTTGACGAAGAGGATTCCACTTCCGGCCCCTGCCATAAATAAATTAATAAATAAATAAGCAGCTCATAAGCAGCTAAAACCACCACCAGAATACCAAAATGCTGTTACATTATTCCCTAGCAATATATACAAAGATGAAATGAACCACTGTGATATTTTTCACAAAAAGGTGATTTGTGTATGATATGAGCTAGCAGGGAAATCAACTATAAAGAACCTTATCCGTACTTTTCCTGAGATGAAAAGAGAAGTACCAATTTCTACTAATGGTTTAAGATATCTAACACAATCTAGTATGCTTACAAAAATGACCGATATGAGGCTTCGGAAGGTCATAGTGACCTCCATCAAAAATGGTGAACAACCATTAACTCACCCTGTCACACAGCATGTGTATGCTTAAAGTATACTGATACTCTTCCCTTTCCCACAGACGTTATTTCTATTGAATTTTCTTTTCTTTCTTTTCATTCTTTTTTTTATGGTAGTGCATGCTTATAGAATACTGATACTCTTCCTTTTCTCACAGGCGATTCATCTCCTATTTATTATATCTTTTTTTTTTTCCTAACCCTGTGTTTTACTGAATTAACTCACCCTGTCAATCAGGTGCCTCAAACAAACCAACCCAACAAAGGGCAGGAACAATAACCGTGAACCATTAAAAATCATAGCCATCACAGCAAATTTTCATAAATACTACATTCAAATCTTATAGCATGATTCTGGGCTTCCCCTTTTTCTGAAATACACATCAAACTCCACCACCCCCCATCCCATACACACACACACACACACACCCAAAAAAAGAAAAAGGAAAAGCAACCACACACTGAGAAAGGAGAAAAATTATGATTCCTAAAATAAAAATTGTAGTGCTTGTATATTCGTATTCAAAACCCCACATGAGAGCACATGTTATCATGATAATAAGCACCACTGCACCAGTATCCTATTATACAGAACATTCCCCCTAGCAATGATAGAACTTTGAAAGAGGTGTGAATACACAGATGTATTTTAGCCTTGTCAGAAGCTGATTGTCTGTAGAACATATTTGCATCAAGAAGAGCATATAAATTTTTTTTAATTTTTTTTGTGAATTGCTATTTACCGCCCAAAAATACTCACCACCGCCCTTAGAATTTACGATTTTGCCCTTCACTCGTTTTTTTTTCCAGTTCATAGTATCGGGCGTCTGCAATTTCCGCCTGACCCATGGGTCGGGCGGAAATTACAGACGCCCGACCCAGTTTCTGCGAAAAAAAATGGTCGGGCGTCTGTAATTTCCGCCTGACCCATGGGTCAGGCATCTGCAGATTACGCCTCACCCATGGATCAGGCGGAAATTACAGACGCCCGACCCAGTTTCTGCGAAAAAAAAATTACCTCGGACGGCGTCGACGGCACTTCTTGGTCGCCGGAAGACATTTGCGGTCGTTCCTTGCTTGCTGGTGAGAGAATGTTGGTGAATGTGGGTGGGTGTGAGAGTGGGTGGGTGAGTTAGAGAGGGAGTTAGAGAGGGAGTTAGAGAGTGGAAGAAAGAAGGGTGAAAATGTGAGCGGGGGCAATATTGTAATTTCCAAGGGCGGTGATAAGTAATTTTATGGCGGTATATAGTAACACCCATTTTTTTTTCACCCTGTTCTACCTAGCTTTCTGTTTTTTTTAAGGGCCCACCAATTAAAGAAACTGAGTTCATACGCAGAATTCTAACATGACAGTCAGAAGATTTACCTAAAAAGGCGCCATAGGGCAGTTAATGCCTGAATCTGAAGTGAATACAACAGAGACATCAAATAATGGAGAGTGGACACATGGAATGCAGCAACTGCAATCATGTCCACGAACAAAGCAGCAGGGATAGTCATGCCAAGAAGAATCCCAGACAAAGCAATAAGCTTGATAACATAATAAAGGATGTGGGAAATCGAAAACCAGAGGGTACTCCGTATCTGGATAGCATTAAGAGATATCATGCCCAGGACTCCTGCAAGTTCTGTATTTAGCTTAAAACCCGCAGGGACTCCCATCAACCACACACATCCCGTACGCAAAACATCATCAGTAAAGTGATTGGCTGAAGTTGAAATCCATTTGCAGACAGCTTCTTGATGGACTAACAAAGAAAACCCAACCAAGTTCCCTAACATGATATCAACGGCTACAGATGACCACAAGGAATGCCTTCTCAGTGCAGCTTTCTCTGCATATTCGACGCATGCTTGAGATCTAACATGATGACAAGTTCAAGAATGGTCAGGAAAGACACTAGCAAAAGTGGGATTTGCAAATGCAGACAGATACAAGTTTGAAATACACAAAGAAAGAGTGGTTGTTTCTATTACCAAGGAAAAACAACAAAAGTTCAGTTGTAAATGTGTCAGATTAGTCCTTTTCTCTTTTCAACGGAACAATGGTAATTTATTGCAGTCTTTCCTATAATGTAGCAATATTATTGCAAATCTTAGATCTAATATTTTAGCAACAATCATATTTTTAACTGAACCACTATCAGGTTAAGATCAGTTATGACGCCCACAGTAAGATCCCGTCTATTTTCAAAGTACCTCGTAACATCCAAAGGTCTTACATCTTACTGTAAATTACATAAACAAATCAACCTTGGAAAAACTATCACATTGAGGACCACCTTCGTTGAAAGCAATTAAAACTCGTCCAGTCCTAATTTGGAATCTAAAGTTAAACATATTAAATTATCAACCTAGAAAGCCCATACTCACCTTAGGCCAGCTTGTTGAAGAAAGATTGGCCAATATAAGATCTGGTAACATCGAACTTGTATATTTCTCCAAGTGCTACTGAAAACGTCTGCTAATGTGATGCATATCCAGAATTTTGATCCCCACACTGCCAGCTGGCGGAGATACTGAAGAATTATATAGAGAAAAGTTGAAAATGACGCCACAACTACCGCCCAAAGCCTCCAACTAAAGTTGAGAAACCTACAATATTGTGCGACGGCCCTCAAAAATAGAACAAAGAGATACAAAAGAACAATGCATAAGAAGCACAAACCATCAGATAGAAGTTTGAATGTACATTACTGATAGGCGGCAAGGAGATTCTTGGAGCCCAAAATCTCTGTCAAAGTGCATTTTCGCAGCTGCCGAACTGTTAATTGCTACTACAACTGTGTCCTGTAATTTGATTAAAATTCAAACATAATATGAACCAAACACGACAGCTGTCTAATTGCAAACCAAGAAATACTAGCCAATCTTACCAAGTCAATATGCTGAGGCTTTTGATAGAGTTTGTCAACCCAATTGGGTCTTTTTGGGAGACATTTTGTATGCTTAGGACCAGAAGCATTTACTGAGAAATGATGGCCGCCAAATCTAGGAGTTTCGTAAACCATAACCTGACATCTTTAAAAGCAGAAAATAAGTTGCAATCAAGACTGACTTTTATTATTTATAATAAGCAACAGAGAACAGGAAGACTTACATACATGGAGTTCAGACTGAGACAATATATTCCCATTCCAGTGGAGATGATGCAACGTAGGAACCCAGCAGATTTCATTTGCAGAATAGCTGTGAGAATCACTGATGAGATGGATCCAAGTTGAGCTATGAAGAGAACTGCTCCACTTTCCACAACTTCCTAAAGAACCGTGCTGGTTATTCTGTGAGAGAGGCTCCGTACAACTGAAGGGGTGTGTGTGATCACTATCAGCAGTATTGAATTTGCACATCTGATCTGTATTATCAAGTGTCACCATACAACGACCCAGTATAGAGAATCTAGACTTATCCTGCAATGTGATGGGCAATTTTCCATTTACATGATGGAATGCCACCTTCATCCCAGAAAGAAAACAAAAAGTTGCTTTAGAAAGAGCTTGATCGATAAGTGGCACTGTAAAACCTACCAGAGCAATATATCTAATATTATGAAGAAAAAAATTTAATTAAGATCCTGCTAACACCTCCTTTTTTTGCCTTTCTCTTTTAGCTGTGTAAAGTGGCAAGAGTATCACGTTGCAGGATAGCAATTGACATCACTCTTTTTTATTTTTTTCTTTGAGGTGCAAACATTTGACATCACCTTAAAGCATACCTATAATGCAATCAAACTAAACAAAGTATTTGTTTATAAGAAAAAAGTTTGCATCAATAAAAATCAGAATCATACCCCAAGAGGACAAGGAGTCCTCAAGAAGAGTCTAATTACAAATCACCCCGGTGAAGCATAACCTATGTAAGAGAATAGCTCCAAAAAAACACCCAAGAGCCTTTGCCCGCAAAAGAGGCTAGGTAAACTACCCAATCCCATAACATGTCAACTAACATAGATACATCACAAAAGACCCTCACATTCCTCTCTAGCCAAATACCCTGCAAAAATAGCATTCTTTCACAACAGCTTTTTCTCCTTCATCCCCACTAACCTCACCTGCATGATCTCCATAACAGTCTGGACACACCCAAGCCAAGCTAAGCCAAGCTAAGCCACGCTAAGCCTCACCCATAATAGCTTGCCGCACCCCCACATCGGGAGATGAAGACTGAATTCAGCCTTATTCGCTGTCGTAAATCGTTGGTAATGTCAAACTAAACAAAGTTTATTATTCCAATTGATCAAGCTTTACAAACATAATCTTCGAATTAGGGAGTTCGTCTTCACATTTGTGTTATATCTAACAGCAGCTATAATATGTTAGAACCAAATTAGATCAATTTTCACTCTACCTGTATTAGTTTTTTTTTTGTCTAATTTTACTCTTATGCAACCCGAAACCGCACACTGTCATTAACTCATTTTAATTGAAAAAGAAAAGCTAATTATCCAATGCAGTGTATAATAACCACAAACAAGCTAGCATAAACTAGCAGAATTACCAGTCAGTATCTAAAACTACGAATCATCAACTAAATTGAAAAGAAAACATAAATTCAAAAATTCATAAACACTAGCTTGTAAAATTACAATAATTAACAACTAAATTTATAAATTTCAGAGATGCGTAAAATATTGAAAGTTTCAATTACTAACCTCAATGGCGGATTGAGATGAGTGATGAGAGAGAAAATCTTCGTCATAAGCAAAAGCCACAACAACATCAAGGCAAGAAGGAGAGCAAGAAACGAACCACCCAAATAATAAGAGACTTTTTGTTAATCGTGAGGGTTTAGATGATGAAATTGAAATATCTTTGGGCCACCAAACCCTACATTTTGTGCTCATTTTCTACTCTATAGATCCACCATTAATCAATCAATTCCCTCTAAAAAAAGATCCGCCATTAACAGAAGCTCGATTTCATTTCCGCAGTATTCTTCAGTGTTTTCTCTCTCTCTCTCTAATGAAATCTGCGATTGGGTCGAAGATTCGAATTTTCGATGAGAGGAGAGAGACTGAGAGATAGAACAAGGGGATTTGGGCTGAGGATGTTGGCTTTGGGCCCAATTTGAACACTTTTTACAAAAGAAGTATGACATTAAGGTCTAACCAAAATGGAGCCAAATTAATGTTACGGATCCAGCCCTTTTTGTGTTATGATAAGGCTCAATGCTTTTTTTTTTTTTGGTTCACAACGAGGTTCATTATCCACCGTCGACTATTTTCCCGCGCTGGCTTATAAAGTTATAAGTACTTCAAAGGTTGGAATAGGTGGCCAAAAAATTTAAAATTGCTCTGCTTAGTTAAGGATCCGAACCAATCAACATTGGTTAATGATGGATGAGTCCTTACCAATAAATAGACCTGGCAAACGGGTCAATCGGATCGGTTTTGGGTCGGGTTAATCGGTTCGGGTCTAATCTAATTGGGTCGACATATACTCGAGTATGGGTCGGGTTCAATTCGGATTGTACTTCGGGTTCGGGTTTATTCGGATTTGTGCCTTTTCGGATCATCTCGGGTCGGTTCATACGGGTCGGGTCAATATCAGATCGGTTTTTGTTTAAAAAACCAGGTACTTTTGGGTCAGGTTAAAATCGATTTGTGTCATTTCGGATCGATTTCGGATACAGGTCCAAACTTTCGGGTCAAGCTATATTTTGAGCCTCCATTCTCAAATTTCCATTCAAATCACCAAATTGGGTTAACACTAAATAAGATTTAGTGTATAATCTTTAAATTCTTTGGTAAAAAATAATTATTTCCATTAAATAATAGCGTTTAGCTAATTTCAGGTTCGATTTATTTTGGTTTCGGGTCATGTTCGGTTGAGGTCGGTTTGAATCGGTTTGCGTTTAGTTCAGATCAAATCGGTTTCGGTTGTGAACGGTTCGGTTCCGTTTCGGTTCGGTTCGGGTCAAATTCGGATACGAATCATAGTCGGGTCAATAACATTTTGGTTTCGGTTCATTTTCGGTTCGGATCATTTCGGATAATCGGTTCTAAATCGGATTGCCACTATTCGGATATATTCGATTATGGTTTCGGGTTAATCAGGTCGGGTAATCGATTTCGAATCAGGACTGCCAGATCTACCAATAAACTACACCTCCTCAGTTTGATAAGGCTAAATACTTTAAACACAATATATTGGCATAAGTTCAATCCAAAAGCATCTTAATTGGTCCCCCTTCCTAAAAGTTAAAATAGCAAATTTGTAAATAGGTGTGCCCGCGGCTGCGAAATTGACCTCACAAAAAAATACAAATTCCTATAATAAAACAATGAAAATGAAAATGAAAATGAAATTGAGGTAAATGTGCTTAAAATATCTTTTTCCGTTTCCTCAAAAAAAAAAAAAAAAATCTTTTTCCGTGTATAAAACGAGGGACAACATTGCGAAATTGACCTCACAAAAAAAAAAATTCAAATTCCTATAATAAAATAATGAAAATGAAATTGAGGTCAGTGTGCTTTCCCGCCCGTGTATAAAACGAGGGACAACGCAAAATGAGAATCGATAATTATGAAGCCAAATTGACGTTAGATAACTAATAGGGAAAAAAGGGACGAGTTCAATAATGAGGGTCACACAACACGTCTTCGGTGCACGTATTGAGTCAGACGCACGTTTGGGCTACGACTTCTGTACTTGGTATGGTAGTTCGACTGGCCTTAAAAAGGCAATTAGATGTATAAATTCTAACAAATTTGTTCATATTCTATCCATGTTGATGAGCACACTCACAGCAGGGAAAGAGATATAAAAATAAGCTTTGCACTTCTATTAACTATAACTAATCCAACAAGTTAATTTTATTGGAACATTTTTATCAATTGAATGAATACAATGAATGAAAATGACATTATTTTTACAATAATAGTGTGAACAATTTTCCATTCCAACCATCACACTATATACTTGAATTAATGTAAACTTCAAGATCACTGTAATCTATTAGCTCCATCATTCACTTACAATAAGGTTCACTCGTTTAAACTCTATATATTATCCTCCTATTGTTCGAAATAAGTAAAGAGTGGATTGTCAATAAAAATAAGAAACAAATGATTACGCATAATTTTATTTTTAACCGAGTAATCAAATAATATGTAGAACACGCCAACAAAAAAGGACCTTATCTAGAGACTGAGGTATGGCTAAACATCACTCAGTGGTCTGGGAGGCTTGACCTGGTTTCTTTTTCATTTCCATCTTGTTGGTGTGTGGGTTTAATTAGGTTCTTCATAGTTAGTTTCTGGTGGGATTACATGGGTTTGATGGTTTAAGTATCTCATTTGACTTTTAGGCTTGTCTTCGGTTCTATCTTTTGTGTAGATTACATAGGTGTTTGACGCTTTATTCTTGTGGTATTGGTGATTGTGTGTGCAGCTTTTTTACTCAATGGGTGTATGTGCTTCGTCTCTAATTGATGTTAGAGCTTCAATTCCTTTTTTCCGGTTAATAAAATGGACTGCTACTAACCAAAACAATTTAAAAAACGTCAACCAAACTTGCACTAATGGCTGTTGCGAAAATGCACCAGTTCCTCGGCTATTACAGCACTGATTCATAAGGGAGGATACCAAAAGAAGTAGGAGGAGAAACAAATTGGTTAGGCCTTACAGAAAGATAATTATAACAAACAAAATTAACAATGTGAGTTAGGTATCAGTTTTAAACTTTTAATTAGATTTTTTTTTTTTTTTTTTATCTCTAAACTTTTAATTAGATTTGAAAGGCAACTTAATTCAATAGACTCATAATGTTTCGTCAAAATAATTATTCTCTAACCAAGGAGGTGTGGTTGAGTAGTAGGGACTTATTCATCATTAACCAAAGTCGAGGGTTCGAATCTTGCCTTGAGTATGAAATAGTCACCGTGATCGATGGTGGATACCCTTGGTCGTGAACCCAAAAAAAAATTAAATTCTTCTCTTTATGAACCAAGCGTTACTATTCTCATGACATGAACGCTTAAAGCATAATCACACCCCATACCATATGACCAATCACAAATCACAATCGTGACTTTCCAAAATTTGAACTCCAAATAAACAATCTTACCATAAGAATCTAAAAAAACATGTTAGACATAGTATATAGATAGTGTTTAGTTTTAACTTTGTCAAATCACCACCACTAATCTTCATTTTAGGTGCTCGATAAAGTAGTTATAACTATCAATTAATTATTTAGATTAGTATTCTCAAACACTACTTTAAAAAAAGAGGTAAAGAACACAATAGTGGGGAAAGTAGATAATTTACAACAATTTGTTGTCACTCCATACTTCTTTAACCTTTTATCTTTTAATTTTAAAATATACTTCTTCAACCTAATCAACCAACAAAGAACAAACCATGTGATGTGAGGAACCGACTGTAGTGTATGTAATAAGGGAAAGAGAAAGATTAGTTGGCAAAACCAACCCTACCCAAATAATTAGCATCACCACCGTCCGATCATCGCCACGTCATAAACCCACCTACCTAACAAACAATCCACTAGATTAACCGCGGACCAAAAAACAAGATAAATAATAATAAATAAAAAAAAAAAAACACTTCACAGTGAATGATACACCAAACTAAGGAGATGTGGTTGAGTGATAGAGACTCATTCGTCCTTAACCAAGATTGAGCGTTTGAATCTCGCTTGGGCATGAAACAGTCTTAAATCTCTTAGGCCCTGTTCTTTTCGTCGTTTCCATGTTGCATTCTATTCTGTTCCGTTTCAATCTGTTCTGTTCCGCGCTGTTCCGTTCCGCATTCTGTATTTCTTTTTGTCTCACATTTTTTTGAAATATCCGCGCCGCACCATTCCGTTTCGTTCCATTCCATTCCTTTCCGTTCTGTTCCTCACCCTCCCGCACCATTCCGTTGAAGAGAACAGAGCCTTAGGCCCTGTTATCATCAATAGAATGATGCGGGACGGTGAGGAACGCAACGGAAATTGCAGCGCGGTGCGAAACGGAACGGAAATTGCAGCACGGTGCGGAACGGAGCAGAAAGTGCAGCGCAGGACGGAATGAAATAATAAATAAAACTAGTGCGATGCGGAACGGAACGAAAATTGCGATGCGGTGCAAAACGGAACAGAAATTGCAGTGTGGTGTATAACAGAACAGAATACAGCATAAAAACAACCAAAAAAACAGAGAATTAGTCAAATATAGTCAAATATTATCATTTTTTGGGATGTCTACAACTCATCACAAGAGATAGTCACTATGATCGGATACCATAAACGGCAAACAAAAAAGAAAAAAACAATCAATTGATAGACCAAATCACTCTCAGCCCACATGGAACATTGGGCCCAACAAAAGTCAAATCAAAAAGAAACTCCAAAGTCTATCCATACACGCCATCAAAAACGACTACCCACAGATTAAACCGGCTGTAGTCGGTGACGAACCGTATTATAATTATTCTTTGGGTCGGGTTACCGGTTCAGAAATATCCGGTTCAAGTTACCGGTCTTAATTATTGTCTATATATATTTTCACAGCTGTTTTACAGCTCTGTGTTTTTTCTTGCTTTATCTTCTCTCTCTCTATAAATCCTTTCTTTTCGTGTTCTGGTCTGAACAAGGCGAGATATTTTTTTTGTTATTCCTTCATTTCGAACTTTTTGAAGGTAATTGTTAACTCTCATCGTATCTGATTTTTTTTTTTTAGTTGAGTGTTTGATTTTTTATGTTTTTGATTTGTTTGATCTTAATTTTGAATCTTTTTGATTCTTGTGTGTCTCTGATCTAATTTCAGCTTTTGATGGTTGTTCCCAATTTTTTTTTGAAGGGAAAATTGGCCAAAACCCCCAAGATCTTTACACTTTTTGATAAGAACACCCAGAAAAAAAAAGTTTGTCAAGAACCCCCAAACTAAATGAAAAAGCCGTGGTTTTACCCCGGGCAAATGAAATTTTTTTTGGACCGTTTTACCCTCACGTGCAGAGCACGTGTTTCAATTGAATTTTTTTTTTTTTTTTTTTTGAAAATTGGTCGGTTGAGAGAAAGAGAGATGGAGTAAAAAAAAAAAAAAAAAAAAAAGAAATTCAATTTTCATTAAGTGAAGCACGTGAGGGTAAAACAGTCCAAAAAAATTTCATTTGCCCGGAACAGTACTGCTTGGGGGTAAAACCACGGCTTTTTCATTTAGTTTGGGGGTTCTTGACAAACTTTTTTTTTTTTTCTGGGTAATCTTATCAAAAAGTGTAAAGATCTTGGGGGTTTTGGCCAATTTTCCCTTTTTTTTATGATTAAATGTTGACCTTATTTTGATGATTATCCTTTTTATCAAATTGTATCATGTGTTGATGATATGTGAGTGAAAATGTTTTTTTCCCCTTTCAGAGGGAAGAAATGGGATTATTTGTAGGTATGTGTTTGTCTCAAATTCATGTTCATGTTGACTTGTTTGTTTTTACAAATTTTAAATTTAGATTGTTTTGAGGGGTCATTCAGTGATAGATTCTAATTGAGATAATGGGGTTTAAGGAGCACCCTTAAAATTTCTTGCAAAAATTCCAGAGATCATCTTTTGTTAATTTGTTATACCCAGACAGGAATAATTTGATGAGTGATATTTAAAAATACCAGTGAAAAGATCACTCTTAAGTTATCACTATTCCAACAACCCTTTTTCTGTGATCATGTATTTGGTTGATTGTTTCAGAGGTATTTTTTTTAATTTTTTATTTTATTTTTTTTGTTGTTGTTTGTGATGCTATGGTTTCTAATAGGGCAATTTTCCTAACCCATTTAGTTTTGTTTTCTGTTGGGTAAACTATACACTATCCCATGATGAAGTGTTGCTAATTGTGGTTGCTTCTACATATTAAAAGCTTTATGTGATGTTAATATGTGATCCTAATGATGTGCCACTTCAAAAGGACACCTGGTTTTGCTTATAGTGTTTGGTTGCTTTTTAACCAATACCATCAATTATTTGATTGTTTTATGTTTTGATGTTAAGTTGATTTTTTTTGTTCTTGGTTGGCCCTGTTGTTTCTTTTTTGATTGCACCATGTGCTTCTCTCTTGGCCTTTAGTGAATTCCATGATCCCACTATTTGTTCCTCTTAGACTTTCAGTGTGTGCAAAGTAAACTTTCAGCAAGTTTGTTTCAAACAATGAAAATGGTTTAAAATGGTTTTGAATTTGAATGGGCTAACTTGAACTTCAGCTTCTTGGTTTTGAGCCTATCTGAATACAATTGTCAATGGTTAAGTAAGAATGAACTTGAAGTTGCTTGCATAGCTAGATGTACTATGACCTCATTTGTGGCGTCCCGTAATCAAATATTTTGGGTTTTATGTTATCAAATCCAAGATGATGCTGTTGACTGTGGGTTAATGATATTGAGATCATTTTGGGGTATTTCCACACCTCTATTATTCAACTTTCAGCATGGGAGTTTAGGCTCTTAGTTACCATTTTGTCTCTGATTTTTTTATGGCATTTCCGCACCTGCTGTTAAACTTTCGATACATGCTTGATTATGAGAATTCAGACATATCATTCACTTTGTGTTCCTGTGGTATGATTTGACGCTGATCATGTGATTGATGAGCAGGCAACTTTGAAGAACTATTTTCATTTAGAGGATTAAGAAGAGTTTGGTGGCAATGGCTTTAGTCTCTGGTGTAAGATCGACACTGAATCCCAACGCGCCTCTGTACGTCCCTGCTGCTTTCCGGCAGGTAGAGGACTTTTCTCAGGAATGGTGGGACTTGATCACGACATCTACATGGTTCAGGGACTACTGGCTCAGCCAAAACCAGGAAGCTGAAATTGCATATGGCAACCACCAGGAAAACTACGAGCGTAACGATGTTATCGACTTGCTTCCTGATGAAATTGATATTGGTGTTGACGAAGATCTGTTGACTATGGAATCCCAATTCGAGGAATTTATCAAGTTCTCCGGGAGTCAAGAAAGCAAGCTTTTGCCCAAAGATGGTAATACTATATAAGCTTTCAGAAAAACCATTATCTGTTTCGAAGTAATTGTCACCCATCCGATTTATGGACAAATATGAAAAAATATATTAGGAACATCTTAAAGAAGGTCAGACGAGACTGGCATCGTTGTCCAGGTTGTGGGGTTTATATGCAAAATGTGCAACTTTGCCAAGTAAATGAGGTTAAATGTGTTCATTATTTATCGTTTACCACTCATGTGCTGACATCCTCTTTGAATGGCAGTGTTGGTTGATGCAAAGGCGGGATCGAAGTTTGTGATGCTGTCTCAGGAAAAACCAGCTCAGAAGTACTACTAGATAACGGTTGGGAGTCGTAGGTGGGAGCATCGTTGCCCTCTGCTAACAATGCGGACTCTTTTCTGCTGTAATTTTTGTACAGAGCAGGTTACAGCTCTTGTATCAGTTCTTGTTAATGCTGTTTTCTTTCAGTAAATCAAGAGACCTTTCAGGAAGTGTAGAAAATAGGAAAAAGAGGGAAAATGTAAGATAATCCTTTAAAAATTAAGCATATACTTTCTTCCATGTTTCATGGTCTCAACTCATCTACCCTTTTAAACTTGATCTCCCTTGAGTAGCAGATGTCAGTGGCAGCAGCTAGTGATGTATTTAGCAGGCGCGGTGGAGTTAATTCACCTTACGCCGGCAATTTCTTGGCTACACCTAGGAGTAGCCACAGTGTAGCCACTTATTCTTCTCTCTCTTCTCTTGATTAAGCTCAACTCTCAGTTCAACTGAGTTAGCTGAGCCATGCAAGTCAAATGCACGAATGGTTGGGGCATGTGACTCACTTTCATAAGCTCGAATCAGCTCAATGCGACTCATTTAGGCTCAACAGAGATTTCGATACACGCTGAAAATGGCAGCTCAGGCTCTGCTAGATTGACCAGTCGCAGTCGCCTAGTGACTAGTGTGTTCCGACTGTTTGTTGCGTTTGGGAAGGTGAAGATGTATCCAATCTTACCCTAAAACATTGAGGGCAGTACACAGATGCATAATAGTGGCAGTACAAGCAGATATCGAACACTCAAAAAAGATACAGTATAAGTGCAGTACTTCCTGGAGTAGTGTAGGAATAAATGAACCAAACATGCACCATGCCAAGGTTCAGGTGGGCATAAAATGGAAAGATTTTCCTTAATCTAATCGATTTTGTCCAACTGGACCAACTTACAACCTTAAACGTTATAGCCTATACGCTTAAACCAATCATTAAGTATACAAGTATAGTAGAAGGGAATCTTTCTAACGAACATCATTTTCTCATCAAACCAAACATGATTTACATTTTACATTTCCAAAAGACTGAAAGGAAACTATTGGATGCAAAAGACATTGAGGGCACATTAGGGATATCTAACATTAGAGCATCTTCTATGTTAAAATCCTTTAATTGAATTTTTAGGTGTGACATATTATAAATGCAAAAATTCTCTTTTATGAACCCCTTTCTCCTAATGTTACAAATCTTTAAAAACTTCATATTAAAGGGCTCAATATAGAAAAAGAACATGCTAAAATTTCGTTTTCTCTAGACAAACCACTTTATGAAAACTACAAGTTTTTAGGTTGTCACTATGGGGTAAAAGTTTATTGGGAAGATTTTTAACTTCACAAACCTCTACAAAAACCTTACATTGTAGATGCTTTTAGTCGCATATTCATCTGTTAGAAATCTTGGTCATTTAAATTAGGGGGGTGGGGGACAGTTAACAATAGATATAAAAGGAGCCTATGAATCATTAGTAACCACTGCATGAAATGTAAGATCGTTTGTTACATTTTCTTTACCAACATATCTCAATCTTTTGTGTATTTGGTTTACAAACCAACTCAATATTAAAATAGAGGTAAAATATAAACGATGTACGTAAAACTGATGAGACCGTCTCGCTATAATAAATGGGTCACTTTCGATAAAAATAGGAGTTAATTGATCACTATAACAAAATTGACCTCTTTGTTTATAAAAAAAGTGATCTCATCTTAATTGAGACCGTCTTACACAACATCGACTCTGAATGATATACATATATATTGGTCATACTCTGAATGGTATTGGTATTGCGTATATAATGCCGTTTGAGATGAGCTAGGAATACTATGAATGCATAAGCAGGTGCAAGTAGATAATATTGTTTTCTCTAGTAAGCTAGGTTGTACGGACACGGATACGGGTGTGAGTATGGATACGGATACGAATACGAGATACTGTATTTTCAAATTTTACAGAATACGGATACGGCAAATTATATAATAAAGTATATTTTTTTTAAATAAATAATTTAACTTTGTCACAAAATTATCACACAAATGTGAGTGATTTCATCAAATATACATCATTCACAAACTAATTCCCAAATTAGCTTCGGTTCAAAACTATTTCCCCACATATACACCACGTAGGATCGGACTGTGGGCTGGAAGCGAATTTAATTTTTTTTTTTTATAGCGGAAGGCAAAGCCGCTGTGGGCCACATCGGCTTATAGTAAGCCGCTGTGGCCCACAGCGGCTTTGCCTTCCGCTATAAAAAAAAAATTAAATTCGCTTTCAGGCCACAGTCCGATCACTAATTTTTTTTTTATAGCGAAAGGCAAAGCCGCTGTGGGCCACAACGACTTAAGTAAGCCGCTGTGGACCACAGCGGCTTTGCCTTTCGCTATAAAAAAAAAATTAAATTCGCTTCCAGGCCACAGTCCGATCCTACGTGGTGTATATGTGGGAAAATAGTTTTGAACCGAAGCTAATTTGGGAATTAATTTGTGAATGATGTATATTCGAGGAAAACACACCACAAATGTACTACACTACTACTACAATAAAACAAAACAAAAAAAAATTTAATTAATTGCTAAGCATTGGCTGGTAAAGAGTGATAACCCCCACAAAGGCATGCCAACTGATTTTGGAGAGAGACTTCCATCAAAAAAAAAAGAAAAAATATTTTGGAGAGAGACAAAGGCGGGTCAATAGACCCCCAAAGGGAAGGCCCAAGTCCCGAAACAACAATAACAATGTCTGTCTTGTTATCTGCACTTGCACTTCCTTCACTCACTAACACTAAAACCAGCAATTCTCGAGATAGCACGGCAGAACGAAGCATAATCACAACGTTTCCTTCTCTCACGGGTATGTTCCCTTCTCTCCTTTTCTTTGTTCTCTATGTTTATCCACTTAGCTTATTTTTATCTTGCATTAGAATCAAACAGATACCCATTTCTCTAAATTATGAATGCTTAACAGGGTTGAACAGGAAAAACAGTAAAGATAGCTCATTTATATGTTTATCTGTAAAGGGTCAATCAAAATTTCAGAAAACAGATGTTATTAATGGGAAAATTTTGAGGAAAAGTGGGGGGAAGGTGGTTTTAAGTGAGGGGAGAGATGAGGATGAGAGCTCTGGGCTTATATGTCCAGGTTGTGGGGTTTATATGCAAGATAAAGAGCCAAATCATCCTGGGTTTTATAAGAAAAGGAAGGTTGAGGTCTCAGATGTGGATGAAATTGAGGAGACAATTGAGGGTTTAGTGGTTGATGATTTTGATGGAGAAGGAGAGGAGGAAGAGGATTTTGATGATGAAATTGAGGGTGATTTTAATGGGGAAGAAGAAGAGGAAGAGGGTTTTGAACCTTTTGATGATGAAATTGAGGGTAATTTGGAGACAAGTGATGTAGAGGCCGAGGACGATTTGGAAGTCAAGGATGGGGTTGATTGGGATACTGAAGAATGGGAGGAGGATTTGGATGGGGAGGGGGATGTTTCAATGGATGAAGTGGATGGGTTTTCGCCTGCTACTGTTGGGTATGGTAATATCACTGAGGAGGTAGTGAAGGAAAATGAGGAGAAGAAGAAGAAACTGTCGAAGTCAGAGAGGAAGAGGTTAGCTAGGGAAGCTCGAAAAGAAATTGAAGAGGTTACAGTTTGTGCTCGGTGTCATTCTTTGAGGAATTATGGGCAGGTGAAGAATCCGACAGCTGAGAACTTGATACCCGATTTTGATTTTGATAGGCTGATCAGCACCCGGTTGATGAAACCTGCTACAACAGATTCTACGGTTGTGGTTATGGTTGTTGATTGTGTTGATTTTGATGGGTTGTTCCCAAAACGTGCTGCTCGGTCTTTGTTCAAGGCTTTGGAGGGAACACATGATGCTAGGGTTAGCAAAAAGTTGCCTAAGCTAGTCTTGGTTGCGACAAAGGTTGATCTCCTTCCATCCGAAGTTTCACCTACAAGGTTAGATACATGGGTTCGTCGGCGTGCAAGGGTTGCAGGGGCTCCAAAGCTCAATGCTGTTTATTTGGTTAGTTCTCGAAAAGATTTGGGGGTGAGGAATTTATTGTCATTCATTAAAGAATTTGCTGGCCCTCGAGGGCATGTGTGGGTTATTGGGGCTCAGAATGCTGGAAAATCTACCTTAATCAACACATTTGCAAAAAAAGAAGGGGCTAAAGTTACAAAGCTCACTGAAGCGGCAATTCCTGGGACGACGCTCGGGATACTGAGGGTTGGAGGGATTTTGTCTGGCAAGGCCAAGATGTATGATACCCCCGGACTATTGCATCCATACTTGATGTCCATGAGATTAACCAGGGAAGAGCAGAAAATGATTGAGATACGGAAAGAGTTACGACCTCGGAGTTACAGAATAAAGGCAAGTATATATTCACTAAATACTTGTGAATTTATTTTATTAGTGTTCCTGTTAGTTTTCAATGGGTCGTGAAAAGTGAAAACACCTGATTGAAGTGTACGAGATCTGCTGGTGTATATTACTGTATTCATCACACAATTTTGTCAACATAATCGATTACTGAATCTTTGCCAATTTCTTGCTGGCCTCCTTGATTGATTTTGAATGAAACAAAGTCTCACTTTTCTGGCTGGTCTATCAGTGATTTCTTTGTACCATAGAAACTAATAATCTGTCGTTTTATGGATTTTGATTGTTAAAAGCCAATTATGGTTAGATTAGAATGATCTAATTTGAAGAGAACAATGTCAATTTGACTTCTTCTTGGGTGTGCTTGCAATTTGCAGGTAGGGCAGACAATTCTTGTTGGTGGCATAGTGAGATTGGACCTTGTCCAAGCATCTGTTCAGACAATTTATGTGACGATCTTTGCATCACCGAATGTCTCTCTTCATCTAGGCAAGACCGAAAATGGTGATGAAACCTGGAGAAAGCATGTTGGTGTCAGGTTACAGGTAATGATTTAGCTTAATGGTATCTTTCCCATGTTCTATGTGTTTCCTCTATTTCCAGTTGTTCTGCCATTATCTTGTCTGTGAAAAGCTTGAGAATGAACATCAAATCGTACCATACAATACCATTCCTATCACCTTGTGCCTCTTTCTATTAGAGAAACACCCTTTCTAGTAGACCCTTGATTGGAAAGACATGGACTGGCCTAATACTTGATGATGAATAAGAACCACATGGGATCAGAACATTTGATGTAGTTTGTTATGACCCAAAGTTCAAAAGTTGCCTAATACAGTAGTAGTCTTTCGACTCTGTTGATTAGGTACAAAAATTGGACAATTACTTATATGAATACAACACCAGAGCATTGTACCCCGTGCCTCTCACGGGCTCTTATCAAAGATGGGTTACTATTTTTGGGTTGGGAGGGGGACTATCAAGTGTGCACAACTGTGCCCTACAGCCCTGCAAGCACAGAGAGACTACTTCAGTACTTTGTGGGACATTTGACTTCACTCATTAAGTTTGAAAATTTGTTGTACTTTCTTTACTTTGTTGGAAACAGACATATATGAATACGATAGGCGCCCATAAAATCTGCTTCTTGACCATCACTTGTATTATGGAACCTTTGCATATCGAAGCCTATCTAAGACCCATGATAATATGATAGTTCAATTGAATTTATCTCTGATAGCTAGTCATTTGTAAGATGACAGATAATTTCCAGGCTAAAAGCCTATATTCTTGTGGTGGAATGGTGAACTATAATTATTAGGACAATAGCTGAGTGCTGTAGCCTAGTGCCCCCCGGGGAGGGCAGGTACACGGTACACCTTAGACTTTGTCTAGCATTATAATCCGTAGACTAGGAGGTTATGCCTTTAGATTTCTGGTGCTATTGAGCTCTTTCATTGCAGCAATATGACTGGATATAGTAAAGTTCTTACGATTAGTTCTGTCTGACATAGTAACGTGCTTATTGATGGCAGATAAGTTATAACACTCCTCTCATTAAGGCCTACCAATGCAGTCTTTATACCACTGATATCCCTTCAGACGAGATAACTAACTAATGATAGGGGTAACAAAACATCTAATGTATTATTCAGCAGATTTTACCAATATTGATTGCTAGCCTAGCAGAGTTTCATGTCAAGTGAAAGTTTATGAGTTCATTCAAATAGGTTCAGCCAGTTGCTTACTTGTTTTAGTGATGTGATGGAAGTTACATGGTCCATTTAGGGATTATGGATAACATAATCATTGGAAGCAATTATTTGCCAAAAGGTTACCTTTGTTTGTGAACCTTTTTCCCAAGGAAAAGAAGGGAATCCAAGCATAGAGGAGCAAGCATGTTCACCCGTGTCTCGTTATTCTGTAATTAGCTCATGCTACTATCAAGTGTGCATTGTCTCCTACCATAAACTAGATATGATATATGAAAATAACAATCTTATGATTATCTGAATGGAAGGGACGCTTTGACCAAGAGTTTGTTTTCATGTGATCGAATTTATTCTTGCAAGTTGCAACTCACCCTATGTTTTTTTCTTTCCTTTCCCCTTTTTGGCTTATTTTCTCTCAGCCTCCTATCGGTACAGATGAACTTCCAGAACTGGGGGATTGGAAAGAAAGAGAATTCAAAGTGACTGGAACAAGTTGGGATGTAAATAGTTCTGACATTGCAGTAGCTGGATTAGGCTGGCTTTCCCTGGGGCTCAAAGGCCAGGCAACCTTGAAGCTAAGGACGTATGATAGTATTGATGTTGTCTTACGTGAACCTTTGGTTCTTGATCGGGCTATATTTCTTGAACGACCTGGATTTTGGTTGCCCCAGGCAATATCTGATGCTATTAGCAACCAGAGTAAGCTTGAAGCTCAGAAACAGCAGCAGCTTGATGAGGAGTCTGAAATGCTTCTAGATGTGTCCGCCTAAAGAATATGGTTAGATTGACTTCTCTGGTCTTATTGTGAACCGCAGTTGCATCATACCTGTAGCTGGAAGGAAATGCAAATACGACAGGTTATAAATTTTTTGTGTTTTGTGATAACCTGTCTTATGCTTTTCCAGATCTGAGTGAAGCATCGGATTTTTGTTTGTCAAAGCAGGTCATATCATGTTGTATTGAAGAAGGATATCAATTTGGCCTAGTATTCTATTTTGACAGAAATTATGATAGGTAACATGTAAATACTTTTGATTCAGTAACTCACCGCCGTATAATTGGCAACCTTGCGATTTGCGAAAGGTTAATTTGTGTAGCCTCGTCTGTATAATGTCTTTGTTACATTCTTTACCCTGCAAATTATAAGTGAAAGACGAGGGACTTGAGTGTATTTGATTATTCAATTCTTCAGGCTAACATCACACTTCAATTATTTTCATAATAACCAATATCACATCTAAACTTTTTTGAATTTTTTTCAATGCGATACAAAATAATAGTGTGCCAACCACTTAAGCATCTCTTGATTCCTATTATTTTGGTGGTCATACAAAGAAGGATAATCGTCATGTTCGTCACTACACAAACAAAATTTGATTACGTTGATCAACAAACAAAAAATACCAGAGAACCTGAATTACTAGGAATAAATTCTGAATCTCTTCCAAGTTGCAAGTTGCAAGTTGCAATGCTATAGCTCTCGATCAGCTCCTTACGTCTTACGGCTGGTGTTTGTGGAAGCGAGGAATGTAACCCACTTTGTAGAGGTAATTCGAGATTCAACCTTCTCCTTAATTCCATGAATTTTGATGCTTTATCTACATATTACTAGTGTTTTTGGAGCTATTTCTTTGAATGTTTTTGTGGAGCTTTACTGCTTTTGTGTCATATATCAACTATGGATGAGAGACTGCTCCTGTAATTGTAATGGCTCCTTTTGCCATTAACATCAATATGTAACCTCCTTCAAAGAAACTTCTTTTCTTTTTGCTTTTGATTGATGGATTTTCCAACTTAAGCACTAGGGTTAGATTGTCTTGAAGGATATTTCTTTGATCATCTAAAAATCCAACCTTTTTCCCATTTGGGATTTGCAGATCATCTAAATTGGGGAATTGCCCAGAAAAATAAATGGCAAGGGCACCTCTGTAACTCTTTGCAATTGCGGAAGGGATGTTCAAGCTTGGAATTTGAACTACAAGTCATGTGAGTTCTTCTACTGATCTTGCGGTTTATCTCTTAATATAATGTGAAATCAAGTCAAATTCTTTGATGGGCCTTAGAGATTGATTACTGTAACTCTGTAGATATCAGTGTTTGTAATTCTGAGTTAAATAGATTGGACTGAAATTCAAAGATTATCTGATTTAGCTTGCTCAAGGACATTCATTTGTTTGGGTATTTTCCTTTAGAGTGGCATATCATTGCAGTTGCTCAACAACATTCAACAGCATCACCCCAGTGCCTCCAAAGAGGCTCCCGCCTAGGCAGGGTAAGGGGGGGTCGGTTGTACGCAGCCTTACTCCTGTGAGAGGCTCACAGAGAGGCTGTTTCCGTTTGACCCGAGATCCAAAGTGCGACGACCATTGGCAACTTCACAATAAATAAGAAGTGCTGAGAGTTTTATGAGCCATTTTGCTTTAGTCCATTATATTCCAAAGCCAAAAAGTAGTGAAGCTTTTGGCTCCAATGGAAATGGTGGACAAATGTCGTTGCAGTTACTATTATAGGATTTCTTGTTTGTTTATGTTGACTAAATTTACTAGCTCCTTTATCTATATGTACAAATATTTCCTTTTGTGGGTTCAACTACAGTTTAAGGCAATGATTATGATAAGGAGATGGTGTATTTGACAACGAGTGCCTAGTTGCCTGTAAGCAGTTATGCAATGGAAATGTGTTGCTTGTTTTTCCATGTATATGTTGTGTCTGACTTGATGAGCTGAATTAGTTGTCAGATGCTAATAAATGAAAAAAAAGGGCAATTACAGATTGCATCTCTTAATCATTTGAACTTCAATATGCTGTGGCCCTATCCCCAAAGAAGAAAGACTCGGGATTAAGGAATCTCCCGAAATGAAATGAAGATAACAGAGGATTGGGATTAAGGATTCTCCTAAACATTGATCATTGATAAAGACAAAGTGGTATACCCTTGATAGCTATTGCTATCTTTGGTGTATGGAACACTAGGTACTGCTTCTCTTTATTTTCTCATAAGGAATTAACATCAGTATTTTACTCTAAATGAATCAAATATACTAAAAAGGGAGAGATATGCATTCAGGGATTTCTTTTGTCAGAATCTTTCTGACATTTTCACATGTAGCTTCTTCATTGTCAATCATATATTAGCTTAAATTTCTCCCCATTTGTTTGAATAGTTCTGTTGAAGCAACAAAAGAAACTGTGTTCTTTGGGTTATTGCACATTGAATTTGATAGAAAAATTCAGTTCTATCCTGTATTTGGTAGGTCTAATAAGAAAGTGGAAGCCTTGCATTACAAATCTTCCGTTGATTGGCATCAAAGGTTGTTATTATGATGATGATATTAGTTCACCTTCCACCTGTGGTACTCCTTCAGTAATGCTATGTTGACTCTCTGAAACCTGTTTACGAGTTACGACTATGAGTTATTAAATAAATAATCTTTGTACTCCATGTTAGATCCAAGAAGATGGTGGGAGCTCCATAGCCCATACTAGCAGTTTTTCATTAGCCATCACTAGTGATCAAAGTTGATATTGCATACCCATTTAGCTTGATTGTACAATGTTTAGTTACTGTCAATTGAGAATAATTCATCAGCCATATGACATACAGATATCATATGGCATATGAGGTACCAAGAGCTATAGTGATGTCAACTGGAAATTATCTCTTTGTTGAAGTTTTTTTTAGTCTTATCTTGTCCTACTTTCAATAATTTGCCTCTCAAAGCTCCTGAAGTGATGCCTCTGTATGCTGGCGGCGACAATAAGCTACGAGACAGTACCGATATTATTGAAGTGTAATTCATGGCGCTGTTATTGCAAATTGAAGAGCAGTACCTGAGCATATCATAGTTCTAGATGAGTTTGATAAGCAGTGAGAGTGGTGTCATGTTACTTTTTCAGGAGGAATAAGTTATGTCCCACATCGATAAATTTATTGGCACCTCAACTCTTGCTAGTGATTGAAGCGCTGAGTTGGTGCCCACATCGGTAGATTAGGGAGAAAACATGGATTGCTTCTTTATTTAAAGTTGTCAATGTTGTTCTTCCTTTCTCATCCATCAATCTTTTAGATTCACCGATTAATGACTTGGGACCATTATTAGGTCTCAAGTATGGCAGTGGCATTTATTGCCATGTCAAAGGTGAAGAAGAAAGTGATGATGATGATACAGATGGAGAAGTCATTATCAAGCCATCAGTGGTGTTCAGGGATCGAATTAGCGATCTACCAGGTATGTTTCCTTGTTTCTCTTTAATTTCTTCTGTTTGCTCATCCATTTTCAGTTAATGCTATATTTTATGTTTGAGAGGTTATTCATATTAGTATTATCATGTTTTTTCTCTTGCTGCTCTACCTTTTTAGCTTTATAGAAGTGTTTGTTGTTAGGGTTCAAGATTGCTGGTTAGTCTTAGATATCATAACTGTATTGTCTTATACTCTTCCCTTCTCATTGCCTTTCCCTGTTTAACCGCTACACTTGTAGAGATGCAATTCATGGGTAAGTTCAATAAGAATCAACTATAGGTTTCAACAAATGCCGGCGTGTATGATAGAGCGATGGATGGTTTTGTGTGAGCTTACAAAGTTACAATATGCTAGATTGTTTATTAGAGCTATTAGTTTACAGATCAATTTACATGCTGTGGATGCTTGGTGGGTAGATGGAGACAATGGCAACATGTTCATGATTGTCGTATATTTGTAGTCAACTTTGTGAATAACTTGAGAAGAACTTTTGGTGTGGTGGGGGATACTCTGTGAACCATGAACATGATCCAGTCCAGAGATCCTGTAATTGCACTTTGTTGCTTTTGGATGAAAGTGACGATAAATATTTGTGGCTTCCTTAAAGCAAGAAAGTGCTCAAGAGATGCTTGATTCCAGTAGATGCAGGCAGTGATTCGTCAGATTTAGTATTAAATCATGGTAGTTACAATACTGAAAAAGGCAATGTAAACCTTCTAAAGAACTAACGTCTGGACATATCCTTTGTGCACAGAAAGTGAATTTTAAATGAAAACAACACAATAAATTCCTGTAATTGCACTTTGTTGCTTTTGGATGAAAGTGATGATTATTTTATGTGGTTTCCTTAAAGCGAGAAAGTACCCAAGAGATGCTTGATTCTGGTGGATAAAGTCAGTGATTAATTAGGTTTAGTATCAAATCATGATTTAATTTGTTGACCGTGTTGCTTGCATAGTTACATTACTGAAAAAGGCAATGTAAACCTTCTGAAGAACTAAACGTCTAAAATATCCTTTGTGCACAGAAAGTGAAGTTTTAAAATGAAACAACACAATAAATTTACTCCGTGTAAAGTGGAAATCAGTTGTCACTTCAAGATAAGGTGGCAATATTGTGACTTCTTAATTCAAATGAAATTGTGGCGCTGATCTTGTAAAGCTGCCCGTGAGGAAGATGTGATGTGATGTGCAGAGGAAACAACTCCATTTGTTTAGACAGATGTGATGTGATCACTATGAATTGTACTTCTAGATATTGACCAGGAGGCCAAATATATGCAAAAATGTTTTGTTGTTTTGACAAAGCTATGTTGTTTGTTGCAGTACTGTGATGGTTTGACTTTCATGTATCCTGCATACATGGGAAATATTCAAATCTTCATTATGGTTGATGATGAAATATTCCTTCTGTTTTTTCAGATTTATTCCTACTCACTGTGGATATAATCAGCTTTTGTGATTCCAAATTCCAAGATGGCTCAAGAATTCGAACAAGCCACTTGAATTACAGGTTACAGCCACCCGTCGTGCTGTTTCTTGCTCTAATATTGTGCTGTCGTACTGTTTCTTGCTCTAATGTCACGCTATCGTTAGTGGGTCATGCTTGGACCAGCAGGATAGCCCTGGCCATCTTCAATGCAGGCTGGTTAAGCGTCAGGAACAGAGCAGTGTAACAATGCCATGGAATGGAAGAGGGGCCCATGAGCGCAATATGATGTTCCATTTACAATGAAGAAGATTCAGGCCAAGTTTCTCATGGATAGGTTCCCTTTTTTACTTTTTGCCTTGGAATGCCAAAAGTTTTGCGCTTATTGCAAATGCTTAATCTCACAAGCATGTGTGACGAATGTGAGTGAGAGGATAGTGACAAGGAAGGTATTGGTTTGGATTAATAGTTGGAAGTGAGATGCATATTCTGGATTGTTGGTTGCAATGTCTGTGATGGTGGTCGTGGTCGTGGTTGTCATATGTACCTTGCAATATCCTTCTAATAGCGGAGCTGTTTCAGGTACTCCTTTGGACTCTTGATTGGAAATGCAAAGAAATATGTAGCACTTGATTGAACCTTTGATTGTGAAGTGGATATGTAGCACTTGATTGGTCAATATTTAGGTTTTAAGCTGACTACATGCAAAGTTTCTGCATGGAGTCTGTCATACTTGTTTTTGGTGGTTACTTTGGTGTGGTGCTCCGTTGGTTTCTTGATTGTAAAAGTGGATATGTAGCTTTGATTGGTGAATAGATGCAATGTTCATGCATGAAGTCTGTCCTGCTTGCATTGTTTTTGTTGTTACTTTGATGTTAGTTCTGAAGGGGAAGGACATGGCGCTTGTGACTTCTTAATTTTAATGAAATTATGGTGCTGATCTTGATGTGATCTGATGTGCAGCTGAAACACTTACGTTTTTTTCGACAGATGTGATGTGATCACTATGAATTGTACTTCTAGATATTGACCAGGAGGGGAAGTATATGCAACAATGTAAATGTACATGGAAAACTTTTACAAAGCTATGTTGTTCGATGCTATATTGTGATGATTTGATTATCATGAAACCTGCATACATGGGAAGTATTCATTATTATGGTTGATGATAAAATATTCCTTCTGTTTTTCAGATTTATTCCTACTCACTGTGGATATAATCAGGTTTTGTGAATCCGAATTGGTAGATGACTCAAGAATTCGAACAAGCCACTTGGATTACAGCCACCGTCATGCTGTTTCTTGCTCTAATATTGTGCTGCCCTACTGTTTCTTGCTCTAATGCCATGCCATCGTTAGTGGGTCAGGCTTTAACCAGGATAGCCCTGGCCATATCTAATACAGGCTGGTTAAAGGTAAGAAACAGGAGCAGTACAGTGTGACAATGCCATGGAATGGAAGAGGGGCCTATGAGCACATAATATAGGAAGTGTTCCATGTGTTAACTATACCGTGAACAAAACTTGTAAGGCCTAGACTTAGATTGGTTTACTTTGTTAACTCTTGGTTTTAGCTAGGATTCTATGTAATCTTATCGTTTAAATCTCGTTGGGTAACTTAAATACCAAAATGGGTATGATAAAAGAAAAAAACTAACCCTCATAGAAAACAAGGGTAGAGGATATGTAACACTTGATTGGTTATTATTGCGGTTCAAAGCTGTATACATGCAAAATTTATGCATGAAGTTTGTCGGAGTTGTTTTTGGTGGTTAAGTTTATTGTTGTTTTGGAACGATATAAGTTGCGCAAATATCGCAAAATGCTTAATGTAAACAGCATGTGTTGAAGGAGGTAGGTGAGAGGATAGTGGCAAGGAAGGTATTGGTTTGGAATTGAAATGAGGTTCTTGTTCTGGATTGTTGGTTGCAAAGTTGCTGTTGATCTCTTCAGAAGTACCCTGCACTTCCCCTGTGATTATGGATATATTTCAGTTGATCCTTTGGACCCTTGACTGGAATTACAAAGGAAATTAGGCATCTCACTTTACAGATTTAGAATGCCGAATGCCCCTGTACAGTTAGTATTTAGTACATTGAGTACTGCTACCTTTTCGTTTACTATGTTTTGATTTTAATCAGTTGCTGGTTTGTGGTCACACTGCTGATTGGCGTGTGTTGTTAACACAAGATTCTGGATTTACTGGTCGATATTTTTAATTATATAAGGATCTCTTATTACTGATTCCTATTGTTTTGCTTATTCATTTTTGTGTACCTTTTTAGCAGACCCCAAACTCCATTTTTCTTAATTCTCCAACTAAAGATTTGCAAGGTGATCATTCTTTTTGTTTTTTTTTTCCAGATAACATGGGGTATCCAAGTCATCCATAATCTATACTAGTCCATCTTCAACCAGAAAAAGCTATCATATAGCAATACATATTACCGTTCCAATTCATTAAGGTCTTATTTATCTAACTATTTACAAAGCTCTTAATAGAGCTATCAATTGATTCAATACTATCTTGCTAAAAATCTTTATACAGAAAACACTGCACTTTTACAGGTACTACTAAAGGCCAATTGACCTACACTTTGAGTTTGAGCCTCTTAGATAGCATGGCTATCAGCTTTTGAATTCCATCTTCTGAAATCAAATTACCACTCAAGTTGAGCTCGTGTAACGGCTTGCTCATATTTGTCGCTTGCACAATCAACAAGGCTCCATCATCACTTAGTGCACATTGAGCAATGTTCACTTTCACCAAACTTAACTTGGATGATATGGTAAATGCTACCCCTGCTGCTCCTATAGTACTGCTCATAAAATCTCCAGCAATCGCTAGAACATCAAGAGACGAAGTTGACTCCTTAAGCCCTATAGCAACATCCCAAATACCTTTGTCATCAAGGTGCATGTTGTTGAGGTGCCTAGCTCAGTGCATCACCCAACATTGTTGCAGCCTTATCATGAAACTGATCGTCAAACAATTTGTAATATTAAACATAACGCATCATAACATAACCTATTTATTGAAATGTGATCATAGTATAAATTTATGTGATGAAATCGATAGAGTGGGAATCTTTAACGTCTCATTTTTTTTTTATATTTTACCTAATTTTCTTTTGTTCTTCATCAGGCTATGTTAATTTTTATCTATTCGATAAATTTTTAGAACAATATTCTAATAGAATATCAAAATTATTATTTGCCTTATAAATATTTTCTGATTTTCTCACTTCTATACGCATTCAAGTTTTTGACGGGAAAATTTGCTCAAGTTGAAAAGCATAATATATGTTAGACATGTGACATGTTGTGTCCAAGCGTCGGACACGTGACACAGGTCACACAGCACAACGTGTCCGTGCTTCCTAGATCACCACAATAAGTACCACGTTTTTCATTATTTCACAAGTTTACTGTAGGCATGTGCTCCAAAAGATAGGATCTAGACATGCCCTATTCTGGAGAGACAAGGACTAAGGTAAATGCACACCTTGATCATCCTGCTTACTTGAGACATTTGTCATAACTCCTTTAGTTGCTGAATCATTGCAAGGTTCCCAGTCCCAGTCACTAGCTAGTAATCATCGTCTAAACAAAAATTATGAAAAATTATAGTAAACGATCCCACCAAAAATTGGGATAAAACCGACCAATACATTATTGTGATTTTTTTATAGGTTTCCAATTCATTAAGGTCTCATTTATCTAACTATTTACAAAGCTCTTAATAGAGCTATCAATTGATTCAATACTATCCTGCTAAAAATCTTTATACAAAAAACACTGCACATAGTATATCTATCATGTTTTACAGGTACTACTAAAAGCCAATTGACCTACACTTTGAGTTTGAGTCTGTTAGATAGCATGACTATCAGCTTTTAAATTCCCTCTTCTGAAATCGAATTACCACTCAAGTTGAGCTCGTGTAACGGCTTGCTCATATTTGCCGCTTGCACAATCAACAAGGCTCCATCATCACTTAGTGCACATTGAGCAATGTTCACTTTCACCAAACTTACCTTGGATGATATGGTAAATGCTACCCCTGCTGCTTCTATAGTACTGCTCATAAAATCTCCAGCAATCGCTAGAACATCAAGAGACGAAGTTGACTCCTCAAGCCCTATAGCAACATCCCAAATACCTTTGTCATCAAGGTGCATGTTGTTGAGCTGCCTAGCTTAGTGCATCACCCAACATTGTTGCAGCCTTATCATGAAACTGATCGACGAACAATTTGTAATATTAAACATAACGCATCATAACATAACCTATTTATTGAAATGTGATCATAGTATAGATTTATGTGATGAAACCGATAATGTGGGAATCTTTAACGTCTTCATTTTTTTTTTTATATTTTACCTAATTTTATTTTGTTTTTCATCAAGCTATGTTAACTTTATCTATTCGATAAATTTTTAGAACAATATTCTAATAGAATATCAAAATTATTATTTGCCTTATAAATATTTTCTGATTTTCTCACTTCTATACGCATTCAAGTTTTTAGTATATAAATTTATTCCAAACCATTGAGACATAAAATCAGATTTTTAAGGGCATTGATATAAACCTTCCCTAACCAAAGCATTATGTGATATTTAGGCACAATAACAACTTGTTTTATTCTAAACCCTCGACATTTGATCGAACTATTAAGTGTTGGATATATCTAATCTAGTCAACCGGATTTTTTCAAATGCATATCACTAGCTTGTAAAGTCATGTATGGAGAATGATGTCCAATTAAAGGTGAGAAATTAGCTTAATAGAGTCTACTGATTACCATTTATTATTAAGGAGACAAACATGTTGGCTTAAGCTTGAAGCCAATATTAAAGAGGATAAGGAATCGGAGTATATTTAGGAGATAAGCTAAATATACATTTAGTATTAGGAGTTATCTAATTATGTAGGTTTCCTTTTAGGAATCGGATTCCTTTTAGGAATCGGATTCACCTCCCTTCTTTGTATATATATAGATGCTGGTATGTAGCATCATAATCAATTGGTGAGAGAAAAAAGAGAGCTTAAGTTTTGAGAGAGTTTCTTAAGCAATAAAGAGAGTAATTCTTTGATCTTTGTTTCTCTTAAAACATCATATTGGTATCAGAGCTTGCGTAAATCAAGAGATACAAGATGAGCGGTGATGAGAAGAAACCATCAACGTCCGGGCTGAAGAAGGAAGGAGGAGCTTCCTCAATCAAATGTCCGATGCTCAATTCCAGTAATTATACTGTTTGGGCCATTAGGATGAAGACCTTGCTTAAAGTGAATAAGGTATGGGAGGCCATTGAAAAAGGAGAAGACGATGGAGACAGAAACGACTTAGCAACAGCACTGTTGTTCGAATCAATTCCGGAAGCTGTCATTTTGCAGGTCGGAAAACTAGAAACTGCAAAGAGAGTATGGGACGCTATAAAACTACGAAACGTTGGAGCAGATCGTGTCAAAGAAGCGAGACTACAGACGTTAATGGCTGAATTCGATCGACTTAGGATGAAAGAAACAGAGAAAATTGATGAATTCGTTGGTAAACTAACCGAAATAACGTCAAGAGCAGCAGCGTTAGGAGAAGAAATAGATGAACCCAAAATAGTTCAGAAATTTCTTAAAAGCCTTCCTCGAAAGAAATATATTCACATGGTAGCTTCACTTGAGCAATTACTGGATCTTAAGAAAACTCCTTTTGAAGATATTATAGGGCGTATTAAAGCATATGAAGAACGTATTGCTGAAGATGAAGAAGAGACTCGTGAAGACCAAAGCAAACTTATGTTTGTAAAATCAGAAACACAACCAACTCGTGTTTTTGATGGAGAAAATCGAAGTAGAGGACGTGGTTTATATAGAGGAGGAGGACGAAGTTACAGAGGTAGAGGACGCGGAGGACGTTATAACGGAACTAAAGATTTGTCCAAAATCGAATGTTTCCGATGTGATAAGTTTGGACACTTCGCATCGAGTTGTCCAGATCGCCTACTCAAGTTACATGAAGCTCAAGAATTTAATAACTCAGACACACAGGAAGCAGATGAACTTATGATGCATGAGGTTGTAGAAACAAATGAAACAGTGCTGCTTAATGAGAAAAACGTAAAACCAAAGGATTTCGAAACTTCTGCAGATGGAGAAAACGTCTGGTATTTGGATAACGGGGCTAGTAATCATATGACAGGAAATCGAGATTTCTTCCAATTCATTAATACATCCATCACAGGAAGGTCAGATTTGGGGATGATTCTCGAGTAGACATAAAAGGGAAAGGTTCAATTATGTTTGTCAATAAGAATGGAAAGAAGAGAGTTTTGACCAATGACTACTTCATCCCGGAACTAAAAAGTAACATTATCAGCCTTGGACAGGCTACGGAATCAGGCTGCAAAGTTAGGATGAAGGAAGATTATCTTACTTTACACGACAAAGAAGGAAACTTGATCATAAGAGCTAGCAGATCGAAGAATCGACTATACAAAGTGATCTTAGAAAGTATTGATACAAGGTGCTTTCAACTCATAACCACAAGTGATTCAAGCAAATGGCATGCTAGATTAGGACATATTGGAGTAGAATCAATGAAATCAATGGTAAAGAAGGAACTAGTGGTCGGGATCCCTGAAATCGTAATTGGAAAAGAAATATGTACTTCGTGTCTGCTGGAAAAACAAACGAGAGGATCATTCCCACAAGTTGCCAAATATCGTGCTTCTCAAGTGCTTGAACTTATACATGGAGATCTTTGTGGACCTATTACACCTCCTACACCGGCGAGAAACAGATATATATTTGTTTTAATAGATGACTATTCCCGCTATATGTGGACAATCCTATTAAAGGAAAAGGGAGAAGCATTCGACAAGTTCAGAAAATTCAAGACACTAGTCGAACAAGAGACTGGAGCTGCTATCAAATGCTTTCGTACAGATAGAGGTGGTGAGTTTACATCTTTAGAATTTCAGAATTTCTGTGAAAAACCTGGGGTAAAAAGGCACTTAACAGCTCCATATTCACCTCAACAAAATGGAGTGGTAGAGAGGCGAAATAGGACATTGTTGGAGATGACAAGAAGCACTCTAAAACACATGAACATACCAAATTACTTGTGGGGAGAAGCGGTGAGACACTCCACCTATCTAATCAATCGAGTTGCATCAAGAGCTTTAGCAAATCAAACTCCATATGAAGCGTTTAAGAAGAGGAAGCCTAATGTTAAGCATTTGAGAATTTTTGGATGTATCGGTTTTGCTAAAACAGAAGCACAGCATCTTACAAAACTAGATGATAGATCAAAGAAGTTAGTACACCTTGGAACCGAACCAGGAACAAAGGCATACAGGATGTTTGATCCAACTAATCAGAAGATAATCGTTAGTCGTGATGTTGTGTTTGATGAGTCAAGAGGCTGGGATTGGAATCAACAGAATAAAACAACCAACGAAACCGAAGATTTTAGTATAGAACTTGGAGAATTCGGTAATCACGGAGTCGATATCAGTACCCATGCAGAAAATAATTCTGTTTTATCGAACTCAGATTTTGGAAGCTCTGGTTTGACAGCAGCGGAAAACAGAGGAAATACAGAGCACAACAATAATGAAGGCAACATCCAAAATCCAGAAAAAGATTACATTACCATTGAAACAGATAACGAAGAAGATGATGAAGCTACAGAAGAAAATCAAGATCATCTGATTCCAAGAAGAACACAACGATTAAGCGTTAAACCAAGTTACCTCAATGACTACGTAATGATGGCAGAAGAAGAAGGTGAGTATCCATCGCTATGCTTAAATGAAGAACCACGTAACTTCTCTGAAGCTAAAGAATCGAAGGCTTGGCTGATAGCATGCGAAGATGAAATCCGATCAATAACAAAGAACCAAACCTGGAACCTCGAAGATGCCCCGTTAGGAATTAAACCAATTGGTTTAAAATGGGTGTTCAAACTAAAGAGAAACTCAGATGGTAGCATCAACAAATACAAAGCAAGACTCGTCGCCAAGGGATATGTGCAAAAACATGGAATAGATTATGAGGAAGTATTTGCGCCTGTGGCTCGAATTGAGACAATTCGCCTTCTTATTAATCTTGCAGCTTCTAATGGATGGGAAATACATCATCTTGATGTCAAAACAGCATTCCTTCATGGAGAACTAAAGGAGACAGTTTATGTTACACAACCGGAAGGTTTCGAAGTAAAAGGATGCAAAGGCAAAGTTTACAAACTCAAGAAAGCATTGTATGGATTAAAACAAGCTCCAAGAGCTTGGAATGACAAGTTAAATCAAATACTTCGAGATCTTCAGTTTAAAAGGTGTTCCAAAGAACCATCAGTTTATCGAAGAGAAGGAAAGCAAGAAATCCTGCTTGTTGCAGTATATGTTGATGACTTATTTGTTACGGGATCGAGCTTGGAGGTTATCATTGAGTTCAAGAAAGAGATGGAATCCAAATTTGAGATGAGCGACCTCGGCAAGTTATCTTTCTATTTAGGAATGGAGATATGTCAAGACAAGGAAGGAATTACGGTAAAACAAAAACGCTATGCGTTAAAGATCTTAGAAGAAGCTGGAATGAAGGAATGCAACTTGATGCATACACCTATGGAAGCTGGAATGAAGGAATGCAACTTGATGCATACACTTATGGAAGCTGGAATTAAACTATCTAAAGGGCTAGAAGAAAAGGATATTGATGCGACAAGTTATAGAAAGATCATTGGGTATCTTCGTTATTTACTTCACACAAGACCAGGTTTATCTTATTGTGTAGGAGTACTAAGTCGTTATATGCAAAAACCGAAGCAATCCCATGGAGTAGCATTGGAGCGATGTCTAAGGTATTTACGAGGTACTGTTGATTTCGGATTGGAGTTTAAACAAGCTGGATCAGAAGCAACAAGTCTAGTTGGTTATAGCGATAGTAGCCATAATGTGGATCCGGACGATGGAAAAAGCACCACAGGACATGTGTTTTATCTTGGCGGAAGTACAATATCTTGGTGTTTACAAAAGCAAGAAACTGTAGCGTTATCATCTTGCGAAGCTGAATTTATGGCAGGCACAGAGACAGCAAAACAAGCTATTTGGCTTCAAAATTTACTTGGTGAAATCACTGAAAAGATATGTAAAAGGGTTATCATTCGAATTGATAATCAATCTGCAATCGCTCTTACTAAAAACCCGATTTTTCATGGTAGAAGCAAACACATACATACGAGGTATCATTTTATCAGAGAATGTGTTGAGAAAGGATTAATAAAAGTAGAACATGTTCCGAAAAATGAGCAAAAGGCAGACATTCTAACAAAGGCTCTTGAAAGACTCAAATTCAAGGAGATGAGGGACCTTATGAGTATGAAGGATTTAGCTTGAGAATGACTTCAAGCTTAGGAGGGTGAATGTTGGCTTAAGCTTGAAGCCAATATTAAAGAGGATAAGAAATCAGAGTATATTTAGGAAATAAGCTAAATATACATTTAGAATTAGGAGTTATCTAATTATGTAGGTTTCCTTTTAGGAATCGGATTCCTTTTAGGAATCGAATTCACCTCCCTTCTTTGTATATATATAGATACTGGTATGTAGCATCATAATCAATTAGTGAGAGAAAAAAAAGAGCTTAAGTTTTGAGAGAGTTTCTTAAGCAATAAAGAGAGTAATTCTTTGATCTTTATTTCTCTTAAAACATCAAAACAGAACTCAGACCATTATAATTTATTCCTCACCAATTTATTCCTCATGCTAGCCTGCTAGGAGGACATGACGGTGGGATAAGGCGGTTATATGTGAACCTTGTACCCTCATTTGTAGAGAAGACTCCTATTTTTTACCCTAATTTACCTCACAAACCACACCTCACCCTTAACCAAATTTTCAACTTACAAACTTGTTAAGCTAGTAATCATCGTCTAAACAAAAATTATGAAAAATTATAGTAAACCATCCCACCAAAAATTGGGATAAAACCGACCTATACATTATTGTGATTTTTTTATAGGTTTTAACAAAAAGCAATGTAAAAAAAATTACATGGTACTCCTAATCTAATAGTCAGAGAGTGTAGTGTAGTTCTACATACATTTCCTCATGAATACCTGTTTATTAATTTCTGTCAAGCTTGGAATAAGTTGTAGTGCGCTGCTATGGTGCTATACAAACATTTCCCCTCAATGAATCAAACATGAAGAAAATGCTCCAAATAAAAGAGTCCATCCTCAAGACTAATATATCTCCAATTAAGTATACTCAAAATCCCAACACTCACCTTCTCAACTCTCACTTTCCTCCCTTTACAACCCCAAGTACTCCCCCAACAATACTCATGATCTTCATGACCACCTTCCAAGCCCACCACCCCTAGCCTCACATCCGCCACGAGCCCGCTCGACATCGTGCTCGAACAACACCACCCCGGCGAGGGGACGGGCAACTCCGTCGAGAACCAACCCTTGACACCCGACGACGAAAGTCTCCCTTTCCCACCACACTCCTCCACAACATTAAACACCCCCTTCAATTCCTTCTTCTTGTTATTATTACTCTCAGTTTCAATCTCCACCACATTCCACGTCACCCTGACGTCATCCACATCCTCAACCGCCAACCACTCTTTCTCCTCCACGTCTACATCGAATCGAAACAGCCCGTGTGGGTCCCTCTGCATGTCCCCACAACCCTTGATGACGTGGATGACCTTGCTCCCTGTATTGTTGGTTAGGGTAAGAGCGAAGAGGAGACGGTCGAGGGCGAGACGGGGTTTCGGACGGGTTTTGAGGCGGCGGAGTTTGGCGGCGTGGCCGAGAGCGTAGAGAAGGCGGCGGGGGACGGTGGTGGTGGTGGTGGTGGTGAGGGAGGCAAGAGAAGGGAAGTGGGACATGCAAAGTGGGGCCCAAAGGTGGTCTGAGGAGAAACAAGTGAACCATGTGGTTGAGACACATGAGGCTATGGCTAAGGATTTTGGGTCAAGGTGGTTAGCTACTAGGACTAGGACTTGCCATGGTGGAGGATAAATAATATTGGCATATGTTTTGTTGTCATGATCAGTATTAGTTGACATTATTATGGTCATTATTTTTCCAGGTTTAATTTGTGATTTTGAGTTGGTGTTAAAAATGGTAGTAATATTAATATATAGTGTGTGTTTGATCGGTTAATTTATACAAGCGGTTAGATATACATGTTGACATTGTTGAGGTGTGCGCATTAACATATGTGTCAAGATGTGGAATGTTTATGCATGGGTTTAAGCTGCCACGTACGTCTGATCTATCTGTTTGGGGGTTATGTAGGCAGTAGGATTCTGCCAAGGGAATGAAACACCGAACTATCAAATCAAATTCAAAACGACATGCGTACAAAGGACATAGGTTTGTTTTGGCAGGATTCCCCAAACAAAAACTTGATCAAGTTGACAAAACAAAATTCAGCTTAAATTTTATTCAAGCAACTTTAGTTCAGTTAATAACGAGCCAAAAAAAAAAAAAAAAACTTTAGTTCAGTTAATGCGAATATTACATTACATTACGTTACCTTTGATTATATTACATTTGATTGTAACTAAGTAAATATCACCGCTTAATTTGTTTTTCTTATCTTGATTTTTGGTACACTTGATCAAATAAATGCATGTCTAAATTGGGACAAGCCTTTGGATTAATAGAAGTAGAATGCGTTTTTTAGAGCTGAATTTATCTGAATTGAACTAAATTAAACTATTCAACATTGATGAATTGAAATAAACATAACTAAACTCAACTGGACATATAGTACATTTTTAAAATGAGCACTACTGAACTGAATTAAACATCCCTGAACTAAACTAGAAACCACTAAACTAACATGAGATCACCGCCTTTGAACTGAACCAAGTTGACGGAGTAAAATCTAAAAAACATACCCATAGTGAATTCATGAAACTTTTTTATAATGCAATTGAACTTTGCAAATACATCAGCATGTCTTTTGTGGACTTTTATCCCATCGTGGACCAAGTAATTTTGATGGGTGATCTTAGATGAAGTAGGAGGTGGCTCCAGGTAAAATAATTTTGAGTAATTTTGAGAGGTAGCTCCAAGTGAAGTAAGGGGTAGCTCCAGATAAAGTAGAGGGTGACTCCACGTGAAGTAGGAGTGGTGCCAAATATAAATTTTAATGGCGGCTCTAGGTGAAGTAGGGGTGGCTCCATTTTTAGAGGAGGGTGGCTCTAGGTGAAATAGGGGTGACTCCACAGTTAGAGGAGGGTGGCTCCAGGTGAAGTAGGGGGTGACTCCAATATCCATCATGGACAAAGTCCACACAAGTTTTTGTTTTTTTTACTTATTTTAAGATTACCAAAACAAAGAAGAAGAAAGTAATACTGATCAGCATGTCTTGTGTGGACTTAGTCTACCGTGTACCAAGTAATTTTGAGGGGTGGCTCCAAGTGAAGTAGAGGGGTAGTTACAGCTAAAGTAAGGGGGTGGCTTCAGGTGAAGTACGGGGGTGACTCCAGGTGAAGTAGGGGTAGTTTCAAGTATAAATTTGAGGGGTGAATTTAGGTGAAGTAGGGGTGGCTCCACTTTTAGAAGGGGGTGACTCTAGGTGAAGTAAGAGGTGACCGATGATTCCAAGTATTAGTCCACCATGGGCTAAGTCCCCCACACAAGTTTTTGTAGTATTAAGTAAAGTTGGCGCGGGTTTATAGGCCAGCCCACAAATAGTAAACCTCCATGAAGGCCACTCAAAGGCTCAAGCCCAAAGCCCAAATACGCGTTTTCTCCAATCTCCAACTCTCCACCGCCCAAAAGGAACGGAAAAGGCGAAAAAAACTTTTGGCGCTAAAGTATATAACAAGCTATCCGCCATTTTGAAGCATTCAACCTTTTCAAAACAAATCTGAAAATCATTTTCAATGGCGCGGAAGAAAATATCATCCACTCTCTCTCCTATTCCAATCGGTAAAACCCTAAAATTCCTCTGAAACCCTAAAATTCGACTTTAATCCACTCACATTTCATTTTCACATTATCATTGCTTTGTGTGGTTTAATTTTGCAGGTAATTGTGAGGTTTTAATCGAAGGAGCTGCGAAGAACTTCAAATGTGAATCCAATCCAAAATTTATTCAAATTTCCGCTTCTAAAGGCACCAAAATCAAAATCTCAGGTTCGAAGTTTTAGAATATCGAACAAGTGTTGTGTTAGCGTAAGATAGAAATTTCATTAATGTGTTTATTTGATTTTCTTTTTTGGTTTTGATAGTGATGGAAGATGTAAACCAAAGCAATAATGGCGGATTTGGTGACCAGAAGTCTGGGGAAACTGGTAACTGTTACTTATTAGGTTAAATAGGGTTTCAATTTTGGTAGTTTTAGTCTTTGGGATTTCTGATTTATGCTTATGATGTTAATTGGTCTAAATTTTGTGTTAATTAAGGGAAAGAGGAGGAAAGTACGTCTTATATGGACTGTCAGTTCTTGCTTATCAACCCTAAAGACGTTGATAGCGGTACAAAGTCTTTGCTTGAGGTATGCATTCCTCCATTTACATTTTTATGGCGATTTGATGGATTCAATTTTGGCTAACTTTAACCGTGAATAGTATAAATGTTGTACCTTTCCGTAGTTTAGGGCCTGAAATTCCATAGATTTCAGAAACCTCATCATGAAACATTGAATGAATGTTGCTTAAACACAGAGAATTAAATTTTCTTTTCTTAACTCATATTTACATTTGTTTCTCTTTAGAGAGTTAATCATGGCTTTTAGTTTGGACTTTTTTCTTTGTGCTTTGATGTTTTGGAGTCAAACAGATGTGCAGTATTGGAGTTTATTGAGGGGAAAGAAGCCTTTATTCATAAAATGATAACTTGACCTTGCAAGTAAGAAAGTAAGAAAATAGATGAAATGAAGGAAGACGATGTTATATACCATTTAAATTCATTTGAGATGCCATGTTGACATTCTGGTAACTTCCTACAACCATGCATAGAGAGCTTATAAATTAATGAGTATAAAAAAGTATCACCTTTGATGGTGTTTAACTATCTGACAGACTGACACCATGACTAGCTACTGTGATGGGTTGAAATTGTTTACCATGTTGACTTTCTGGCTTTCTGCTGTTATAGCAGTCTCCTTGCTGTTACACTTCTATCACATGAATAAGCTCCTCCTTTTCATTCCTTTCTCTCTTTTTCTTAATCCTCCTTCTTATAATGTATCTATGTGTTTTGCTTAGTAAGTAGATACATTATTTAAAATGACTCATTTATTTACAGGAAATCCTGAGCTTATACATGAAAGAGCTTCCTGCCATGAACTATGCTGCGAATACTGGAAAACAATCATCGTTTCTTCAAAGATGTATTTCAAATGGGTATATTCTTATTTTTATTGTGTTCCCTTGTCACCAATTGTCTTTCTTCACGTGCTATCATTATCTGTTATGAATTTCATTAACTATGCTTAATTAAATGGACAATGCTTGGTTTACCCACCGGGTAGACTACCCGTGTGATGTGGATTACAAAACAAGCTTGTGTATTGAGATTTCAATAATTAATTTCAATTCAAAAAAAATAAAATCCAAAAAAGTAGCCAATTAACCTCTCACACATCATATGGGTAGTCTACCCGGTGGTTAAACTAAATTTTCTCCTAATTAAACCTACCCATGGGTATTTTCCGCAATAACATAGCATGGGTATTATTTGTATTACAGGGAATTACTGTTAAAAGAATCTTTAATTTTAATTTTGACTTTTATTTTTGCTTTATTTCAGGAAGTTTTGCACTTTGCTTCTGAGATCAAAATCTGTGGAAGGCTCAGGAAAGGTAAATTTGCTCATTACTAATCCTGTCGTTTGGCCAACGATTAATTTAGTCGTAGATTTACTGCCACCATTCTCTTTAAACCTGTGTCGATGCAGGCCTGCTCAGGTCGGCATGTTTGCTTGTTAACTCCTTTATGTTTGGGGCGAGAGTACAACTAAAACATTTAGACTATGATACCATATGTTCTCTAAATATACGCAAGTAAATTTACCATACTATTCCAGTGTTGTCCATCTAGTTTAGTTTATGCAGGCTTCAACAGCTGCATCTGTTCCTTTCATTCAAATCTGTCCTGTATGCCTCTAAACAATGCCAAGTAATTGCATATTGCACTAGCTGAATTTTGCTTGTTCTCTTTGCGAGTCTACACATTGTAGTTGGCGCAGAATTTATGGTTGCCTGGTAGCATCGGTTGACCCGTCATTCTCATCTCTTCTTGCAGGTTATTGCAGCAGTCACCTACCAAATTGTTCCAGCTGATACCCAATATGCTGAAATTCCTCTAGCTGCTGTCAGTTCAGTGTACCAGCGCAAGGTTTGATGTCATTTCTTTCTTTCACTCTCTATATTTCCTACTACTTTTAGTTGAACCCTTTTTTTTCCACCTTCCTGATGTTTCAATGATCAAGTAACAAAATATTACAGATTAACAGACCTTTATGTCCCCCTGAAGCTTGTCAGTAACATGATAGCTGCAAGTCTCCAGCTTTGTTATCATCTTGCTTATTAACTGAAGGATGCATACAGGGAATAGGTCGTCTCTTGTACTCGGAATTAAGAAAGAGACTACAGGACGTTGGCATATGCACAATTTTATGTTGGGGGGACAAGGAATCTGAAGTATTTTGGCATAAACAGGTACTAGTTAAGATATGTTTGATTGTAGTAAAATCATAAAGTGATTGCCGAAGCTACTGATAGATCCATTTTACTCTTTGCTCAAGTGACATTTATTCATGCACTGAAAGAATCTACTAGTTTCGGATCTTGGATATTGATTGTCATATGTACAATTCCATAGAACTTATAGTTTCAATTCCAGTAGTCCTAGGCATACTGAGCAAGGAAAATCAGGAGATATTTGTTCAGCATATCACATCTTTGCATGAAGTCCATCAAATGTCATGTCTTTTTCTTGGTTGGTCAATCTATAAAAATCATTTATTCACATGTTTGAATTTTGTAAATCTGAATGCAGGGATTTGTATCAATAGCACAGGTGGATACTAAAGGTAGAGCTCGAAGACTTCCTATTAGGGCTGATATACGCCGGGCACTGTGTTTCCCTGGGGGTTCAACCCTCATGGTATCTCATCTGAACAAAACCTTCCGTGAAACTGGGGGCTATTCGATAAAGTTTTCATTGAAGTCACCTGAGAAGTCAACTTCATCAACCAACGTGTTTTACAGCCTTGATGGTAGTGGAAAGGGTTGTGATTTATCAACTTTAGCAACTGGATTGCCCGCTGGCCAAGACAAACTGCAACTAGAGCTAAATGGTAGGTCCTTTGAGAGAGATACATGATAACATGCATTTTGTTCTCCCCCTTATACAGATTAGACAATTTTGTTCTCCCTCTCACTAAAACTTTCTTGCCAGCTTTTCTTTTCTCTCTTTTGTTTTGCTTTGTTCTGTGGGGGATGGAGGGTGGGGAGGGGGAAATTCTTGGAATTCTTTGTTCTTAGCATACTGTAGGGCCTGTAGCATTTCCTTCACACACGGCGATGTCATCTCACAGGTGCGTGATCTTTTTCATGTTTAAGGCCTTAATGGGAAAGTAAAAGTGGACTCAAAACCCATCTGAATGATCTGATGGGGGTAAATGTGGGAATACCTAACTCTAGGTTATCCTATCTTTTCTGATACTGACGTTGAGTTTCTTGAATCATATAAAATGAAATAATATAAGGAAGACAATGACTTTATGGGGGAAGAGATTTGAAATGACTATGTGCTGTGATGTGGTTGTAATTAGTTCAATGATACAAGTTTAGTGAGATACCAAGTTAGGTACTTGCTTTTACTACCTTGTAATATTGTGCTCTTTATTAGATGACCATAAGGTTTTTTTGCTCAAGAATTATTACGTGCTTTCCACAGGTTCTCCCGAGAGAAATTCACAATGGAATTGCCAGGAAATGGCTCCCCATGAGAAAATGGATATTGACATAGTTAAGAATTCAGAATCAGCAGAAGCAATTGCTAAACAAATTTCTTCGACTTATGAACGTAATTCGAAGAGGCGGGTGTGGGAAGCTTCCTCTTCGTCATTCAAATCAAAAAGAGTAAAGGCTGATCTTGTTGATAATCAATCTTGTTCAGATTCTACTCGGATCTTAGAAAGGGAACAAAAGGATGAGAGTGATTCTAATCGAAGTCCTTTGCGACTGGAAAGTAATATGCCTGCAGTTAATAGTAAACCTGTACATGCTGTGATGACTCGTTGTATGCAACAGAGCTTTAAAGAATGTGCACAAGCAGATATCACGTTCGAAAATCAGCTCAGAGATGAATCTCATGCAAAGGGAAAGCACATCAATGTCATGTTGATGGATATTGCTGATGGGACTAAAAAAGCATATCTTACAAAGGTATGACTGCTTGTTTGCTTCGTAATTAGATGACATTAATTGAAATGTTACTAGAAATCACAAATTTTAGATTCTATTTCCATTTTTATTAAATCTACATGTGAAAGTGAATGGATATAGCTGGTGACGTCAAATTTCATGCCACGGCACATCCAACATTTTCCTGGATTCAATTTATCATAGTATTTCTCTCCTGTCTCTATATCATATTTGCTAATTTAACAATGGCTTGATCCTGTGTGTACAGAAAATATGGGACCTTGGTGGAGCTGTTACTACTGATGGAAGCTTATGTACACATGTTCTTACAGTAAAAGCTAGAAGAACTTTGAACTTCTGCACTGCTTTATGCTCAGGGTTCGTCTAAATAACTACTTTGTGGTTTTTGTATATGTTGTGGACTTGTGGTACATGTTGCTTCATGTAGTTAATATGTGTGAGCATGCCTCGTTCCCAATTTTGATAAATAAGTTATCATCAAGCAATCATCAGTTAGAGATTTATCCATTTGGCAGGGCTTGGATAGTTTCACCCAACTGGCTAAAAGAAAGTTCCAGGCAAGGCAGATTTGTTGGTGAGTCTTCAAGATTCTGTTTTCCTTGTGATTTTGTTTACAGGTGATTGCTTCTGCATGCATGAGGATCTGATATGCTAATCTGTAGCGCCCATAATAATCTGATTAGTTACATCTGAAATTTTCCAGATGAAGTACCCTTTATCTTAAATGATAAGGACTACCTAATCAAGTACAGGGTCGATTTAAAAGAAGCTGTTCTTATAGCCAGAACAAATCCTCGAGCTTTGCTGAAAGGATATAGTATATGTCTGACAAATCATGTTCAGCCTCCTATTGATACATTATCAGCCATTGTCCGGTCTGCTGGTGGTGAAGTAAGTATCTTGCCCCTTGTTTCTCATGTCCTCATATATTGTGACAAAACCTTCATGTTGCTTTGTTCTGTTTCTTTTTCGTATGTTAAAAGTGTGCAGGTTTCAAGAAGGGAAAGTAATTTGGTAGTTTTAGGAGATAGGTGATGTCGTATCCTAATGAACTAAAAACATCTATTAGCCCATTAAAATATCTTCTGAAGTTAACTAATAAAAAGTAAAAAATCTGTTACTGAAACAGCCTATTTGTTTTTGAAGGGGAAAGGCTCACCTGAATCCCGCCCCCTCGCTTGAGCAGTTGGGTGGGAGCCTCTTTGGAGGCACTGGGTTGATGTTGATCATAAAACTACAATTCATGTCATTGGGCCTCAGAAACCTCTTGTTGTCACCTCCGTGTCCTATGGCTCCACATCAGACATGTAAAAGCAAACACCACTTTCTTTGAAAAGGATAACAGTAGCTGAAAGTTGTTTGGTTCTGCCAAAACATGTCAAATGCTGCTTCAGATAAACTGTTGCCATTAATTAGTATTGATGGAGTCCAACTCCGTCTTTGATGCAGGCCTGTAGGGTGTTGCAGAAGAAAAAAGGTGCTTAAGTTGAGTTTTCCCATTTTGCATTGTTGCCTTGTCATTGTCGCCTTTCTTTTACTCCTTGCTACTAGGCCCCTGTAGGGTGTTGCAGATGCTAAAATATAATATTCTTGATTGCTCCTCTTGTTAAAATTTTCTCTTTTATAGTACAATTAGAGCAAAGGGCAGAATTTTTCGAAAGTTTCGTTCATGATATAAGAGCAACAAGTATTGAAATCTGAAATTGTTTGGTAAGCAGTCACAACTATTAAGAGTTCCTTTGGTGAACGTTCTTGTTACAAGAACTCTAAGCAGTCATAGCTTCTTCACATCATTTTCTGGAGAGTTTGACAACATCAATAATTCAATATGTACTAAACCACGCTTTGGATCATCCAGTTTCTACTTTCTAGCCAAATAAATCTGTCTTTTCTTCTCTGTTCCTTCTGCTCCTAAATTGCATATTGTGCTCAGAACTGTGAAATTCAGACATCACGATCTCTATGCTGATTCAAGACATTGTAAAGCTGTAAGCTTGTAAGACAGCGAAATGTTATAAGGGCTTTACCCCTCTGAATTCTTCTTTCTTTTACTTCTTTACTTTGTGACCTCTACTACGTTTTGGAAATATGGATTTGGCATGCTCTAAGACTACACACTTCAGAACAAAGGGCGAGAGAAATTTATCTTAATTTTCACCAAAAATTGTGTCCATTTTTTCATTCAGGTAATTGTTGGTTTGGAAGAGATATGCGACAAATCAAGGACGATTTTTATAGCTTGTGAGGAAGACATGGAGGAAGCATTGGTAGCAGTGAGGAGGGGCGTTCGAACATTTAGCAGTGACTGGTTCATGAACTGTGTCATGAAGCAAGAACTTGACTTGGATGCTCCACAGTTTGCAGAATCCCTCTGAGGTTACCAAGTTCCACTCACGTTAAGAGCACAAAGCATATAATTACGTACATTTTGGGGCAATGTATCTATAGTGTTAGTATTTATGGCTATGCAAGGATATTTTCTAAGATCATACTTTTGCAACCCATTAGAAGGGTTTGTGTACTTGTGGTACATAGTGAAAGAACCATCTTAAAACTTACCTGGAGCGAAAATTTGTGGCCATGATGAACCTTTTCTTTTAGTTACATTCTCCTTGCGATGCACGATTTGTGTGTTTATAACAACTAAAATATTTTTATTACTACAAACTTGAAACAAATTTTTCGGCTATTTACGATATTTTCTAATACAGTATGTGGACCTTTCTCTTTTTATACTCATCATGAGTTATCAAAACAACTTTCTTTCTTTCCTATTTAATTCTAGTTGAATGCCCCACGTGATGCACGATTTTATACGAATATATTTAGTTCCAATAAAAATAATATTTGGTAATAATTTATTAGATACATATGTCTAATAGAAGATAGATGCACCCATGCTAATAATACTAATTGAAGATACATACACCCATACTAATAATACTAATTGAAGATACATGCACCTATACTATGACATTAAGATAATAATTAAATAGTCAATATTTGCTTATGTGTCAAAGCCTACGTGTCAACATATACTTGTGGGTCAATCCTACGTGTCAATCTAGCAATGGTGCACATTCACTTATATATATATATATATATATATATATATATATATATATATATATATATATATATATATATATATATAAGTGTGTGATTTCCTCAAATATACATCATTCACAAACTAATTCCCAAATTAGCTTCGGTTGAAAACTATTTCCCCACATATACACCACGTAGGATCGGACTGTGGCCCGGAATCGATTTTTATTTATTTTTTTAAAGCGAAAACCAAAGCCGCTGTGGCCCACAGCGGCTTAAGAAAGCCGCTGTGGGCCAGCGCGGCTCTTATGTAAGCCGCTGTCGGCCACAGCGGCTCTTATGTAAGCCGCTGTCGCCCACAGCGGTTCATTTTGCTTCTATTTTTCCAATATACAATTCCTCGACCATTCGAATCACTCTCACCCGCGATCATTCCTCTCCCTCCCCTGCTCTCCCTCCCCTGCTCTCTGTCCCCCGCGTTCGCTGCTACCCCCCCTCCCCCGCCGTGTGCTCAGTCCTCGCCGTGCGCTGCTACCCCCCTCTCGTGGTCAGGCTCGTCGTCATCGTCGCCGGTCATCCTCGCCGTGCGGTCATTCTACAGTCGGCAACCCAAAATTTGTTGAAGCCCTAATCTTTTTGGGGAAGTTTGAGAAAAGGTAATTCTTTACCCTAATTTCATGCGTTTAATTCTAGATTTTGCCAAAGGTTGAGTCTTTATTTGAATCGTGCTATAATTTGTGAGGAGTAGAACCCTAATTTTGAGATTATGCTATTCTGTTAGTTTTTTGTCGGTTTTGCTATTTTGTTCGTGTTTTCTGTTTGTCAGCAATAAGCACGGGTACTTAGCAACAACAGGAGACTGATTTCATCAAGAAGGAAAAGATGCAATTCCATTCATTTCACCAGAAAAGGTTAAAAAACAAAAAAGAGAACAAAATTCAACTGAACCCTAACTGGCTATGATACAAAATGGCTCCATAGTAATGACATAAACCTAACCTGCTCTGTTTCAGAACACAAGATAAAACCAATTGTTGAAACTGCTCTGTTCCATATAATTATATGCTATTCATAAATTGTGATTATTATTGTTGTTTTGGTTTAATAAATTTGATATCTTTGCATGGAACAAGGAAGATGGAATACTCAGGTTACCCTATTATATGTTATTATGGCGGAGATATTATTGAAAAGGATGGAGATGTTAGTTATAGTGGTGGAAGGTTCTGTTTTGTGCTTGCCGATAGTCAGATGTGTTTTAGTGAGTTACTCAAAAAGATATACGAGAGTATGGAGCTTGATCCAAGTAGTTCTGAATTGAAGGTGAAAATGAAATATAAGACTCTTGGATGTGTAAAAGTAATACCACTGGAAAATGACAACTCATTAAGTGCTTTTTGGGCTAGTGTAAGACACTCATTGACACCATCGATGGAGTTGTATGTTGATGTGATACCAATTGAAAAGTGTATTAATCTAAGCTTACCATCATATCCTAGTTCCTCAACAATGGAAAACCCACCATTTAGCGGGTCTTTTACTAGAATGCTCAACGATGATCAATACTTTGTGGAACAAAACTTGTGTTCTTTCAATCGTGGTGGTGAGCACCACATGTTGGGGGATATGAATGATGTTGGGTATGATAGTGAACCTGATTCTCCGAGGAGTGAAGACATTGAAGGGGATGGCTCTGGAGATGAGCAGGTTGATGTTGGTTGTGGTGCTCCTATTCCAGACTTTGCTAGCGTCACTCCTATTAATGAATCTTTTGTTAATTCTTGGAGGAGTTGGACGGCTAAATATGTATTTAAAGAGGGCGATGAATTTCGTCCTGGTCATGAATTTGATAATAAGACGGTGCTGAAGGATGTGGTAAAAGTATATTCCATAATGAGGAACCAGGGTTTCAAAGTCAAGCGGTCTAGTGAAGATTCAGTGACACTTGTATGTAATAGGGATCCACCATGCCATTGGTGGCTTCATGCAAGTAAAATCAAATTCTCGGATGCTTTTAGAATCAGTGTTTACAAAGGCCCACACGCACCCTCTTGTGTTAGTGACTCTGTTCCCAAGGATCATTTTCAACTGGGTTCAGAATTTATTAGCCATAAAATTAAGGATCTTGTGCGTGCAGACACCTCTATTAAAGTTCGTGCCATCATAGAGGTAATACAAGAACGTTTTAAGTATACCATCTCATACAAGAAGGCTTGGCTAGCGAAACAACTAGCAATTGGTCATATATTTGGTGATTGGGAGAGATCCTTTGAAGAGCTTCCTCGTTTGATGCAAGCAATGAAAGAAGCAAATCTTGGGACTATTGTACATTTTGCTAACAAGCCGACAACCGACCCATCTGTTGAGATATTTGGAAGAGTGTTTTGGGCTTTTGGACCTTCTATTGAGGGGTTTAAACATTGTCGTCCCCTTATTAGTATTGATGGAACCCATTTATATGGCAAGTACAAGGGGACTCTCCTTATTGCAATGGGTTGTGATGCTAATACACAATTGTTCCCACTTGCATTTGCCATTGTTGAAGGGGAGAATGGAAGTAGTTGGTCTTGGTTTATGGCGTGCATAAGATTATATGTCACTCAAAGACATGATCTTTGTGTTATTTCAGATCTACATCCGGGTATCATGTCCACTATGAACGATCCCTATGGTGAGTGGCATGAGCCATATGCCCATCATAGACTATGTTTGCGCCATCTTGCCTCCAACTTAAATACTCGATACAAGGATAATCACTTGAGAAACCTCTTTGGTTGGTCAGCTGAGCAACACCAAGACAAGAAATTTGATGCTGGATTCAAGAAAATAAGTGAAATGAATGCTACTGCTCATAAATATCTTTCTGATATTCCCTTGTGTATGTGGTCCCTTTGTCATGATGGTGGGAGAAGGTATGGCATCATAACGACTAACTTGTCTGAAGTTTTCAATAGTGTGTTGAAGGGAGCACGTTTTCTACCAATCACAGCCCTTGTGAAGTGCTCATTCTATAGGGTAAATGCTTATTTTGTTGAAAGACGTGGATGGGCCTTGAAAAGACTTCATGAACAGCATGCATATAGTGAAAAATTGACTAATTTGCTACAAAACAACATGGCCAAAGCAGCACACCACACTATAGATGCTTACAATCACCAAATTGGGAAATATCAAGTCACCACTGGCCAAGGAGGTAGGGAGCATAAAGGTGGTCATACTCATATTGTGAACTTCCAGCAAAGGACTTGCACCTGCAAGAAGCTCCAGTTATACAAGTTCCCATGCTCTCATGCACTTGCTATTTGCAGAGAATATAGCTTGTCACCGGCTCAATTGATAGACTCATTCTTCTCTTCAATCGAGTACTATGAAACATACAAGCCAGACTTTGAGCCCATTCCCGATAAAGCCTACTGGACACCTTATACAGGACCAACTGTTATTGCTGACAATAGCATGAAGCGAGGTAAAGGGCGACCAAAATCAAAGAGGCTTCGAAATGAGATGGATGAGAACCCTCGTGGAAAGGTGACATGTGGTTTGTGTGGAAATAAGGGCCACAATAGGAAGACTTGTCATAAAAGAGTGAGGAATGATGTCAATTCTGGGTAAACTTATATACTATATAGATATTTATTTATTTTTAATATATGTTCTCTTGTAATTCATATATTCTGATTACGATGGAGAATTGATAAATTAATTTCTTGTAGATTTCATGGAGTTAACGGTGGATCCGAGACCTCATGATCCATCCGTTCTTACATTACAACAACACCATAGAAGTCAAGATGTGTGGAGTGGTAAGGTAATGTGCTTTCTGTTGTGTTTTGCTGTAAGTTTCTTTTGCTGTTTGTTGTACGATTCCGTTGCTGTAAAATGGTGTTATTTTTTTGCTGTATTTGCAGTCGCTGTTTTTGCTGTAATTGCTGCTGTTTTTGTGCTGTTGTTGTAATTGCTGCTGTTTCTGTACACTATACCTGGTTCACAAAGCCAAACAACAAATGTTAGTTTAATGGAGTTGAAGTTTTTTTTTTTCTGTATTTGCAGCTGATGTTTTCTGTAAAATGCGTTGACTTTTTGCTGTAATTGCTGCTGTTTTTGTGCTGTTGCTGCTGGTTTTTTTGCTGTGTTTGCAGCAGCTGGTTTTTTTTCTGTATTTGCAGCTGACTTTTTGCTGCAACTGTTTTTGTGCTGTTGCTGCTGGTTTTTTTGCTGTGTTTGCAGCTGCTGGTTTTTTTCTGTATTTGCAGCTGACTTTTTGCTGTAACTGTATTTGTGCTGTTGTTGCTGGTTTTTTGTTGCTTGAAGAAGTCTAGGAAACATACTTAATTGTATAGGATACTCATTTGTTGAACTAATTATTGGTTTTACAGGTTTCAACACCTTTAAACTGCAGGCAACACTTGAAGGCTTTGCAAGATTGGGGAGAAAGAGATAGTCGTGTCTTAGATTATGTTAGAGAAGCCGGTTTCTATGGCTTACATAGGTTGTGTTTTTTACCTTTAGATAGGGGACTTATTACCGCTCTAGTAGAGAGGTGGCGTCAAGAGACTCATACATTTCACCTTGCTGTTGGTGAGGCCACCATAACTTTACAAGATGTAGCAGTCTTGCTGCGCTTGCCAGTGCGTGGTTCCTATGCCATGTGTCAATTTGCCAGTGCGTGGTTCCTATGCCATGTGCCATAACTTTACATTGTTGAGATGCATTTGCCTGATCGTGTTATGCGTCAATTTGGTCTTCGGCAGTTGGTTCCTATGCCATGTGACACTGGTCTTCAGTTGCATAAAACAGATCGTCGTGGAAAGAACAAGATGGATTGGGCCAAACATCATCGTGTCTATGTTTCTGAGTGGGATAGCTGTCTTCAGAGTGTTGTTACTGGTGATTTATTTCGTGGACAGATGGAGTATAATGATCCTTATATGATATGGTATAGAGGAATTACACGTCGCTTTATTACTCCATTATTACCATCATCTCCAACTGAGTATCAACCTGGTTATGCGCAATTGCGTGTGCTGGTAAGTATAATAATCTGCATTTATTTTTTCTAACAACTTCATTTTATTGATTGTGCTTTACGTCTTATGTAGACCAACGGTATAGCCACCATAGCAAAGAAATGTCAAGGTGAGTTAGATCAAGTTGGTGCGGAGTATCCTCCAAATGTACGATCTTTACTTGGCAACATAGCGATGTATTGCAACCAATGTCTAGATACAGCTGGTAGTCGACATCTTATTGAGTCTCCACCTGCAGATCGACATCTAGAACGACCACCATCGGTTCAAATTTCACCTTCTCCTACACCATCTGTTCAAATTTCACCTTCTCCTACACCATCAGTTCAAATTTCACCTTCTCATACTCCAAAAATACTTACTCCAACTCCACTTCAACCTTCTCCACGACCTTTGCCTCAAGCTCCTCCACGACCCCTGCCTCGGCCTACTCCTCCACTTATGCCTATTCAACCATGGTCTACGCTTTCAGAAATGCCTATGGATATGCCTGAATTTCCTTCCCTTTCCCCTAGCCCTGCCCCTCCAATTACTCCCACCCCACCGGTATCTGCATCTCCTTTTACCAAAACTTCTCCCATTTTGACATTTAGGAGACGACCTCGGACAACTAAATCTACTTTGAGCTCTACCATGACATCCTCAGTGCAATCATTGTCAACTATCATAGAGTCTCCACCTTCTTTGAGGATCGAGGAGAGCATGGGACGAGATGGAGTTCCATAGAGGTCTGGTTCTGCTGTTGTGATGGTGTTATTGCTGGTTCATAGCTACTGTAATGGTGTTGCTCATAGGTTTTGTACTGCTAATGTTGTTTAGGTGTGAGCTACTATTTTGTTTGCTATGGATGTAAGCAGGAGTAGTGTTGGTTGTATTTTCTTTGGGTGATTTGAGTTATGTTAACTCAACTTTGGCTTGTATTGACATTATGTTGGTGATTAATGAAATCTTTTAGAGATGTGTAATTTGGATCAACTATCAGTTTATTTTTTCAATGGAATATAAATTTGGATGAACTGTTGGTTGAGCGGCGTCTGGATTTTTTTGCTGCTTCAGTATTTGGTTATGCAGGTTGATATGTGTACAGAGAAAATGTGGGGAAAACTAACAAAGAAAAGCGTTGGGAAAATGAAACAGCAAAAGCCGCTGTGGGCGACAGCGGCTTCCTTAAGCCGCTGTGGCCGACAGCGGCTTACATAAGAGCCGCGCTGGCCCACAGCGGCTTTAGAAAGCCGCTGTGGGCCACAGCGGCTTTGGTTTTCGCTTTAAAAAAAAAATAAAAATCGATTCCGGGCCACAATCCGATCCTACGTGGTGTATATGTGGGGAAATAGTTTTGAACCGAAGCTAATTTGGGAATTAGTTTGTGAATGATGTATATTTGAGGAAATCACACTATATAAGTGGCGCCGAGCTCACAACTTATGTGATGTGGCAAGATTTTGAAGTTACTTGTAGTATGGATATGTTCTTTTAGTGGTATTATGGGTATGATATACATGTTCTTATTTTGGATACAGGACTTTATGTTTAACATAACGAGGATTTAGCTTAATACCATGAGCGTTATTGTTATTCAAGTGGCACGAGAAGAAGGAACGGCGGGTGCCCGGGCAGTATATAGTGTATACTGAATAGGGACAACACTCCATTTTTCTAGGGGAGGGATGGAAATATGTTGTGGTGTTGGCTTTTGTACCTGTTAAAAATTGAAAAAAGGAAAATAAAAAACAAAAAAAGAGTAAATTGTAAAAAAAAAAAAGGTAAAGACAACATTTTTAACCCAATGGATAAGATAAGGGATGTAGGTTCCCGTTGAGAGGATTGTTGCGGCTGTTTAACGGCCAACAAAAATGGCGGCAGAGTGTCTGCCTATCACCTCCAAATGGCAAGCTTCTTTGAAGAACACGACCCGTACCCGTTTTCTCTGCCCGTCAATTCGAGCTTCTCAGTCTATGGATGACAAGAACAAGGTCTTCAAAGAAATGGGTACTCTCTCTCTCTCTCTCTCTCTCTCTCTCTCTCTGAAGGGGTCTTACAATGAAATTGGTGGTGCTTTATATCTGAATTTAAAATGGTTAGATACCCTTTTTAATTTCAATTTCGGGAATTCAAGTAATTTGCTTTCTACTAAACAAAGATTGGCCCTTTTTTACGATAAAAAAAAAAGGACAAAAAAAAGAGAGAGGCCCTTATAATGCTTTGGCTGTTAAAATTGGGCTGATTAGTAGAATTGCTTTACCTTTGCTGCTTATTTTATGAAGCTCTATATAGTATATTGATTCTTTCCTTGTGAGTGTCTGCTGTTTTCTAGTCACTGATGCTTCTCCTGTGTAGTTTTCTAGCTGCTGTTACTGGAATTGGTTTTCTTACATAGGATGTAATGTAAATGTAATGGGCACTATAACATTTCCTTTGGGTTCGGAACCTTACACATATCTTGCTGTGATTTGATTGTTTGGACCGATAATGTTAAGAAGTGTTGGCACTGCTATTACCCTTTTATTTGATAGGGCACAATGCAATGCAATAGAATGTATCAATGGTAGGAATTTGTTTTATTTGCTACTGTCCTTTACTTTACATCACATTGCCTCATATTGTGCCCTAGCAAAAGCAGGAAAATGATATTTTGGAAGGATTTGATCAAACATTTGCTAGTTTAGCTCACTAGAGAGTTTGTTGATGGTAATAAGTCTAGAATGTCTGAAAAGCACGATATTCCTAAGTTAGGATTGATGACATAATCAAACTTATGAAGGATGAGAGCCAGGGTGACGAGGATTAAGGACTGTTTGATGGGCAATTCTCATGGTGTCTAGGAATGGAGTCCGCAGTTTTGGGGTGTAACTTGTACTTTTTCCCTCCTTTCTTCATTCGGGTGTTTTTGATGGTGTAAAGGATGGTTTATTAGCTCGTACCATCCTGCTATTTTAGGGGTTCGAATTGGTGTTCGTGTTTACGTAGGTTATCAATCTTGTACCATGTTGCTCAGTCAGTTTGTGGTCTATGAATGAAGTTTATTCCCGCTTTCAGCTCCACCAGTAAAAGTTTTTTACACTTTTTACGATAAAAAAGCATTATATTCCTAAGTGTTTAGCTCTGTCATCTGTAGTTCATCAACAATTTGATTGGTTTTGTCAAGCGATCATTTATAGTTTTATACTGCCTTAGGTTTGTTTGCGTTGAGGAAGAAAATTGAAGATGCTGTTCTTCGTGCTGAGATGTTAGCACCAACAGCACTTGAGCTTGAAGAAGAGAAACACATACAGAGAGAAGAAAAGATGCGCGATTACGACCTATGGGATGATCCTGTGAAGTCAAATGAAATGCTAGCCAAATTAGCTGATAGCGCCAAAGTAGTTGACACTCTCAAAGATCTTGCATATAAGGTGATGCTCAACTTGCAATCTTTTTAGCCAAGATATTATATTAGAAGCATTTGCATTTCATTTATTGGAGATACTTTGCATAGAAGTGGCCATCTCTGTTGTAAATAAAGTCCATGATGGATCCCTCTTTTGAGTTCCATGCAAATTGCTTTCTTAAATTGTTCTTCATGATGTGATGGCATGCCAAAAATTGGCAAAACCTAGTAGGTACTATGCTTCATACATTAATCATGCACGATAGATGCCTTAACAAAAGAATAAGTTATTATAGTAAAGTAACTGTTTGCTGTTATGTTAAACAATAGATATCTAATATTAGGAGTTAGGACAGCAATATCTGTCTTTTGAACGACAGTCGGAGATGTATTTAAATTGATAATAGTTTTAATACCTCGATGCCTATTAATATATCATACTTACAGTCTTCATCTTGTTCATTCAATTGAATATGCATGTTGTAGATCTTACAATTTATGGTCGTTACACTAGATGGGACACAAGTTTCAATCTAATTGGTGGTACATTTTGGTGCTAAGTTTAATGGGAGTGAGAGGGTTGCTCCAAAAAGGGTTCACATATTGGTCATCAAAACTCTAGAGAGGATTTTTTGGAAGATTCTTTCATCACCTAGACCTAACTAGGAATTTTTCATAACATATGACTTGTATTGCAATTAAAATGAGTGAAATGACAAGAAATATTCTAGTATATATCATTCCATGCTTGGCTTCCTTAGCTTAAAATTCTCACCTGAAGCCACAAACTTATTCCTTTCTTGCACTATATGCTCTCAGAAAAATATTTGCAGTAACTTTGCTGCCAAAAGGTGAACAAGTCATGCACAAGTGAGGAATAAGTAGCAAGTGGTTCAATCCTTCTCCGAAAATGAGGAAGGGCGGTACCATGCGGATTCCTCCTATAGCTAATATAAAGGAGTCTATTTCCTGGCTCTTGCCACAGCAACCACCAACAGAAACTATTTTCCCCCTTTAATTTCATAAAACATTTGATACTTCCTGATATTTATTTTTCATCTACCTGTTCCACTATTGTTGTGTTTAAACTCCCCTTATTTTCTGTGTGTTTTTACGGTGTATGCAATAATTTTGATTGGGACATGACAACTCTCGAGTTAGAAAAAACTCCTGATCTTTTTATTGCTCCTTATAACTTTGGCAATAAGTTTGTTTATCAAATGGTTCATATTACTGGGGAGCAAAATATGAGTTTTGGCCGTACCATAGACCTGAGAAGGGATAAACTGGTGATATATGGAACTGAAATCAAAGAATCTGTGTTAGAGAGGTTGTATGAATCCCTTGTTTTGAGGTCAAAAGCAGGGGTTGTTCTTGTTAATTGTGATGGATCTTGTTATTTCCTTATACATGGAAAGGGTCGTTATAGACTGGTTCATAGTGTTATCTTTGACTGGTCGCCATTTGGAGTCACAGTACCGAATTCTGTCAATGATTCCTTGCAAAGGAAACTAGACCAGAAACAGAAGGAGATAGATAAGATGAACTGCCAGCTTTCTTCTGCTGAGGCTGAGGGGTTATCAACCAAGAATGATTTGGAAGCCACAAAAAAAGAGGTAAAGGAGCTTCAAGGACAACTTTCAGCTTGTAAAAAGGATCAATGTGACATGGAACTAAAGTTGCAAAAGGTATGTAATCAACTTTCTTCGACTGAATATGAGCTAGAATCTAACAAGATTGAGTTGGAGTTGTCCAAGAATGAGGCAAAGAAGTTTCAGGATCACCTTTCTACTTGTATGAAGGAAAGGCAAGACATGGAAATGGAATTGCAGAAGGTACGAGAGGAACTTTCTTCAATGGATTCTGAACTACAATCCACCACGGCCCTTTTCGAGGTGTCTGAGGAAAGGGTGATGGAGCTTGAGGAACAACTTAGCATTTGTGAGAAAGGAAGTCAAAACATGGAAGTAGAACTACATAAGGTGCAACATCAACTTGCATTGGCTAATTCTGAGTTACAATCCGCAAAGTCCCAGCTGGAATCCACAAACAGATTTGTGAAAGAGCTGGACTGTCAGCTTTCCTTTTCTAAGAGGGAAAGTCAAGGTATTGAGCTGGAATTACGTAAGCTACAAGATGAACTTTCTTCCGTTAATTTCAAGCTAGACTTGAGTACGAGCCAACTGGAGTCCTTGAAACAAATGATAAAAGAGCTTGAGGGACAACTTTCTGCTCATAAGAAGGAAGGTCTAGCGATGGGGGTAGAGCTAGAAAAAGAGCAAGATCAACTTTCTTTCGCTAATAAGCAGTTACAGTTGACCAAGACCCAGTTGGCGTTATCGGAAAAAAACATTCAGGAGCTTAAAGATCAACTTTTTACCTGTAAAAAGGAAGATGTACGCATGGAACTGCAAATGGAAATGCAAAGGGTATCCAAACAAATTTGGTCAATTGATTCTGAGGTCAAGGCTACTAGTCAGAAGTTAGATCAACTGTTGACTGACCTCAACCATCACCACTGTTCTCAATCCAGATTACAGTGTCCAGTAATTGCCGATAAACTGTTGCAAGAAACAAGATGTGGATATTCTCTATTGCCACATGAAGGACTCAAAACTTCCCCTTGTATTCTCCCGAGTACTTATGAATGTCCAAATTCTATAAGCACGTTACCGATTTTTATAACAGTTGAAGAAGATGTACATGTACAATGAAAAGGGTGTGGATAATACTCGAGAATGGTCAGTGCTAGCAAGCAATGTTCACCAACCTCACTCAAACACATTAAATGTACTAGTTTGGAGACAATAATGACATGTACTGAAATAGGGCACAAACCTTTAAGCTTTTCTTTTTATTGATTGCCTTTTATGTGAAGTATAAGAGCGTGAGCACTGAGCAATGCCTAAACAGATATTGGATTTTATTGCATCCTTGGGAGTCTATTTTAGTAGGCTTGTTAATTGTGGTGTGAAGTGGACATATGATCTCGTTAAGGCAATTAATAATTTGTAATGTTATAATTTATGAAGTCGCCATTGAAGTCTGTACATTACGGAAGATGTGCGTTAAGGTGCTTCCCTCCAGAAGTGTGAAAGCAGCTAACATGATCACCAATGTAACAGTATTCATGTTCTTCCTAAAGTCCTTTTCTACTTCCCAAATTACATCAAGTTGAACAGATAAATCCTTTATGGTTACGGGCAGATGACGCCTCAGGTTTACCTGTCAAATTTAATAGTAAGTTTATTAATGGTAGATATTCAGTACTCATTGATCATGAGGTTATATTCAAAATAAAGATTTTATACTTCTACGTTTTTACTCTCGTTGATCTCAGTATAATCATCCACGTTTGTTTACCTAATCAGTTTAACCCTATCGTTTGCTTAGTTATGTGATCTTAGACAATTCTTTCATCTTATACTAGCCAACTGTTGCAGATCGAAGAAGCAAAGCTTATTACAGAACTGGCAGAAACTGATGCTGTAAATTATAGGCTCTTTAAACAAGCATATAATGCATCGGTTGATGTGACCAAGTTCTTGACTCAGTATGAGTTATCTAAGCTCTTGAGAGGGACATATGACATGCATGGAGCGTCACTTGCTATTAAAACTGGAGACAAAGGCATTCATTCGAAGGTTTATGCTCTGTTCTATTAGTTACTGCTTTTTCTAAACAAATTTATATGGAAAAAGGTGTAACCTTGCTCACAAACTTATGCTAAATGAAGATACTTTGCTGATTGATGTCCTTGCCTTCTTGCTGAATTTCAGTAGCAGTTGAGCCATGGATCCATCTCCATTATTTTTGCCTGATAATTGTAGGCATGAAAGTTGCATTGAAAATGGACTTTTTGTCGTGTTTATTTATTGTGCCTACTTGAGATGATTACAGCAGCTTGGTCGTAGGAAAAACTTAGTAGGACTCTCCTTATGTCTTTAATTGTTTTTTGCATAAATTTCACTACTACAGATTCTGGAAGCATATTAGATACATTTATTCAGTATTACAGAGCCATGATATGCTATCTGCGTTCTGACTTCCGTGGCATTGTACTAAAGCAAGTGTATCCTGTAAACCCTCACGACCCTTTCCTGTAGAAGTTAACTGACTATCTATATTCTTTCCTCTCTAAAGTTAGCTTGGTGGAATACAAAGGTTAGAGATCATTGGTTCTAAAATCTATAGTGCTCCTCTGCGAGTTGCAATATATTCTATCATCTCTAACTCATGTACCTATGTTTGAGTGTCAGAAGTATTGCTTGACCTTGGTGATTTGGCTATTCCTTTCCACTGTTTCAAACTTTTTGATGTACTATGTTTTTACTTCTTACTTCTTTTGGTATTCTCTTACAATAATTAATTACAGATATGGGCTGGAAAGCTTTTACGCATGTACATTAAATGGGCGGAAAAACTAGGTCACAAGGGGAGGGTACTGGAGGAGGTTTCTTCCAGAAATGGGGGCATTAAGTCTGCAACCATTGAGTTTGAGTTCAAATATGCATATGGTTATCTGATGGGAGAAAAAGGTGTTCACTGCATGATGGATTCACTTCGTGGATATACTACTGATGAGGTACACATGTCATTCAGCTATAGGCATGATTGTTTAAATTTAAATTGAAAGTGTCTTAAGTGGTTGTTTACAGTGTAGTATTCTCTGGTGGATACTCTGCTAGTTTGCAATGTTTTCAATGTTTTGGTCCCCCCTCTCTTGAACATGATTTCATATACCGTTGGGCCTAATGTGTAATAAAAGGTGACTAGTTTGTGAAGAGTCTTCTAGGGTCCAAAGTTGGAATTTTTGAGCATTTTTGTAAAGTAAATTCCATCGAGTCCTGAGTTTGATCTGTCCAATTCAAGTTTATGAAGTTTGTTAGAAGTTCAGGATTGAATCTTACATTTTAGTTTCCGGCCTGACTGAGCAGGTTGTACAAAATTAGTCATGGTAAATATGGATGCAGAAGAAGTCGTGAAAATATAAGTACATGAAGTTCAAAAATGGAACTGGGATAGCAACAATGATGACAACAATAGCTCGCAGTTGTATGGAACATTATCATGGGATGTGGGAGGAGGGGGAGCAGAATTACAGCTTAGGTGGTGTTTACGAGCTTGCAATCAAATGCTTGCAATGCAATCATTTTATAGGGTAAATGTGAGGTGGAAAATGAAGGAGAGGGAAGAAGGAGATGGGAAAAGTGAGGTTGATTACATCATTCAAAGTAATCAATATTACATGGGAAAAGTTGAGCAATTGTGATTACATTGAATCATGCAATCAACCCCACTTTTCATATCTCTCTCCTCCCACTCCTTCACTTTTCACCCCACATTTACTCTACAAAATGATTGCATTGCATTACATTTGATTGCAAGCTAGTAAACGAGGCCTTAGTGTCCAAAATAACTTCTAAGCATAGTCCAAAGTGTTTCACTTAATGAAACTTCTTCACAGTATGTTCTGTGTCACTGTTCACTGAGGTTATCTTATATCTGTTGTTGTCTGATCTTGCTGTGCAGGCTAGCTTAGCAGCTGTGGATGTTATTCCTTTATTTCTCGATACAGTTTCTGACATACAAGTAGATGATAATGATCTAATTATCTCTTACGATTCACCGAGTCAAAGTGAGCAAAGGCCAAATGTAGTTGCTGTTCGCGTTCAGCATGTTCCTACTGGCATATGCGTGCAATGCTCAGGTAACTGATGAACTTCAGGCAACTTCTGCCATTCATGGTTTTGAAGGATAGTATGACCGCTCTTTCTGTCTCGTCTGTGTTGTTTGTCTCTTGCCAAGGAGGCTGCTAGAGTTGGGTGAGGCAGACAAAAGGGAACTAACTTGAACTGGCTTTATATAGTTGCACAAGAATGATTTGACTCTTTCAGTGCCATTTTGAGCTAGGCTTAATAGCTTCATTAATAGGTTGAATGATTTTCTCTTAAGTACATAACACTAACTCTACACCAAATTTTAATTAAGACAAATCTGCAGCACAAACTTGGCCAGAGGTAGGAAAATTTTCCTGGAAACAATGACATGTCAATTGAGGTTCTATTAAATTAGTTTCGTTTGGTGCTAATAGAAAGCTGAACATGTATAGTGGGATTCTATTGAACGTGTCATGAGTCTACTATGTGATACAGGTGGAACTAGAATATAAAGTTAATGTTATTTATCTTTAACATATAATTGGTCTTATTTGCTGAACCAAACAGTGTTATTGTATGGAATTTCCCCTCTCTCCTTTTGGGGCAGAGGATTATACAATAACATGGAAGAATGTGGTCCTTTTTCTTGGTTTTAGAGGTGGCACAAAGGCCTATAAGAATCGACCCTCAACCTTACGGTTGGGGGACAATACTTCTAATCACTGGATAGGATAATGTGATCCTTATTAGCTAGTTGTATGTAAAAGAGACAAATTGATATATGAAGTCCGCATTAGACCATCTATTAATTGTAGGGCCTTATATCTTGCAAGCTGGCTGAAGATGTGGTAAAGGGGTGGAAGATGTGGTGGAGATCTGTCTTTGCTGGTGCCTGGTGATGAACTCTTGCTACATAAAATCATGGGCTGTTTTAAAAAGTGGGCGGGTAGCTTTTCTTATCATATGTAGGGATCTCATAAGGAAAAAGATCTATCCCTCTTACAAGCTTGCGTTTTGTTGCAGGCGAGAGAAATAAATTTGCAAACAAGATGAAGGCACTTAATCGATTGAAGGCAAAGCTTCTTGTTGTTATGTCAGAGCAAGGGGTTTCTAGTGTGAGCAGCATTAAGAAAGATGCAATTGTGGATATATGGAAGCAAGATACTCGGAGGTACATGTTGCAGCCATACAAGCTAGTTGAGGATTTAAAAACTGGTGTTCAACTACATGATTTGAACCCTGTGTTGAATGGAAATATTGACCTGCTTATTGGTGCCCATATAAATTTAAGACATGCTAGTGAAAGAGCTGAAAATGGCTCGGTGTTTACAATTTGATTGTGGATTTTCATGATCATTTGTTTTTCCATCTCATTTTGTAAATTTGTAGGAAATTTAGGACTGATTTGAATGACTTTCCACTCTTCCTGACTTTGTATTACTACTTTCGACTATATGAAACTGTGCTGAATATCTGGGATTTGGTAAGTCACGTATCCTGTCGCCATGATGTCTCAAAGTCAAGCTATGAGCAGTTCTAAGGAGACATCGTGGGTTTGGAATCAAGTCTCAATGTGGAACGAGCTAAGTAATGTAGCAGTTGAGATTATTGAGGTATAAAGGTCGAAGGTAAAGAAATTAGGAAGATTAAGGTATATGAAGTCGACTTTCATAGGAAATCAAATAAAATGTTTACATGACTTCCCCTACGTTTTCCTTGCATTGGAAGGTTTCTAACTGTATGTTATGTCCTGTGTGAGTTATCTGTGTTGTCCTGTCCCTTCTGCCTTCGTCGACTGTGTGTCGTGGTGTACTCTGATTCTTGCTAATGCTATTAGGAGAACTTAAAATAGTGAGAGTTTTTTCCTTACGAAATCTGGAGGGAGACATCAAAATCAGAAATCATTAACTGTTTGCTGTTATGTCAAACAATAGATATCTCATATTAGGACATCAATATCTGTCTTTCGAACGACAGTTGGAGATCAATGTTTTACATTTATAATAGTTTAATAGCTCGATGCCTATTAATATAATCATACTTAAATCTTCATCTTATTGATTCAATTGAATATGCATGTTGTAGATCTTACGATTTATGGTCGTTACGCTAGACGGGTATATTTTGGTGCGAAGTTTAATGGGAGTGAGAGGGTTGCTCCCAACCCAAAGGGTTCAAATACAAAACTCTTAAGAGAAGTTTTTTTGGAAGATTCTTTCACCACCTACCCTTAACTAGGAGATTTTCATAACATATGACTTGTATTGCAATTAAAATGAGTGAAATGACGAGAAATATTCAAGTATATATCATTCCATGCTTGGCTTCCTTAGATTAAATTCTCACCTGAAGCCACAAACTTATTCCTTTCTTGCACTATATGCTCTCAGCTCTCAGAAAATATTTGCAGTAACTTTGCTGCCAAAAAGTGAACAAGTCATGCACCAAGTGAGGAATAAGTAGCAATGTAGCTAATAAAAAGGAGTCCATTCTCATGGCTCTTGCCACAGCAAGCACCAACAGAAACAATAATTTTTCCCCTTTAATTTCATAAAACATTTGATACTTTCCAATATTTATTTTTCCTCTGAACCTGTTCCATTGTTGTTGTGTTTAAACTCCCCATTTTTTTTCCGTCTTCTTTTACGGTGTATGCATAAGTTTCGATTGAGAAATGGCAACTCATCAGTTAGATAAAACACCTGATATTTTCATTGCTCCTGATAGCTTAGACAATAAGTTTGTTTATCTAATGGTTCACATTACCGGGGAGCAAAATTTTAGTAGTGTCCGTACCATAGACCTAAGAAACGATAAACTAATGATATATGGAACTGAGATCAAAGAATGTGTGTTGGAGAGGTTGTATGATTCCCTTGTTTTGAGGTCAAAAGCAGGGGTTGTTCTTGTTAATTGTGATGGATCTTGTTATATCTTTACATGTGGAAAGGGTCAGTCTGAACCGAACAGAATGAGCCAACTAGTTCATAGTGTTATCTTTGATTGGTCTCCATTTGGAGTTACAGTACCGAATTCTGTCAATGATACCTTGGGAAAGAAACTAGACCAGAAACAGGAGGAGATAGATAAGATGAACCACCAGCTTTCTTCTGCTGAGGCCGAGGTATTATCAACCAAGGATGATTTGGAAGCCACAAAGAAAGAGGTAAAGGAGCTCAACGGAAAACTTTCAGCTTGTAATAAGGATCAATCTGACATGAAACTAAATTTGCAAAAGGTATGTGGTCAACTTTCTTTGACTGAATATGAGCTAGAATCTAACAAGATTGAGTTGGAGTTGTCGAAGAATGAGGCAATTAAGTTCCAGGATCACCTTTCTACTTGTATGAAGGAAAGGCAAGACATGGAAATGGAACTGCAAAAGGTAAGAAATCAACTTTCTTCAACAGATTCTGAACTACAATCTACCACGACCGATTTTGAGCTGTCTGAGGTAAGGGTGATGGAGCTTGAGAAACAACTTTGTACTTGTAAGAAAGGAAGTCAAAACATGGAAGTAGAACTACAAAAGGCGCAAGATCAACTCGCATTAGCTAATTCTGAGTTACAATCCACAAAGTCCCAACTGGAATCCTCGAACAGATTTGTGAAAGAACTGGACTGTCAGCTTTCCTCTTCTAAGAAGGAAGGTTTAGGCATGGGGGCAGAGCTACAAAAAGTGCAAGATCAGCTTTCTTTGGCTAATAAGCAGTTACAGTTGATCAAGACGCAGTTGGCATCATCGGAAAAGAACGTTGAGGAGCTTAAAGATCAACTTTTTATGTGTAAAAAGGAAGATCTACACAAGGAACTGGAAATTGGAATGCAAAGGGTATCCAAACATATTTGGTCAATTGATTCTGAGGTCAAGGCTACTAGTCAGAAGCTAGATATACTGTTGACTGACCTCAACCATCATCACTGTTCTCAATCCAGGTTACAATGTCCAGCAATTGCTGATAAACCGTTGCAAGAAACAAGATGTGGAAATTCTTTATTGCCACACGAAGGACTCGAAACTTCCCCTTGTAGTCTCATGAGTACATATGCATGTCCAGATTCTATAAGCACGTTACCAATTCTTATAACAGTTGAAGAAGATGTACATGTACAATGAAAAGGGTGTGGATAATACTTCAGAATGGTCAGTGCTAGCAAGCAATGTTCACCAACCTCACTTAAACACATTATTAGTACTAGTTTGGAGTCAATAATGACATGTAAACCTCTGAGCTTTTCTATTTTATTGATTGTCTTTTATGTAAAGTATAAGAGCGTGGGCAATGCCTAAACATTTGTTTAATGATATTGGATTTAATAGCATCCTTGTAAGTCTATTTTGGTAGGCTTGTTAATTGTGGTGTGAAGTGGCCATATGATTTGTCAAGGCAATTAATAATTTCTAATGTTATGACTTATGATCTATGAAGTCACCATTGAAGTCTGTCCATTTCGGAAGAAGATGTGCGAAAAGGTGCTTCCCTCCATGAATGCGGAAGCAGCTGACATGATCACCAACGTAACAGCATTAATGTTCTTCCAAATGTCCTTTTAGTTTCGGACCTGACTGAGCAGGTTGTACGAAATTTTACTCATGGTAAATATGGATGCAGAAGAAGTCATGAAAATAAAACTACATGAAGTTCAAACATGGAACTGGTAATTTGGTGTAGCAACAAAGACGACAACAATAGCTCGCAGTTGTATGGAGTATTATCATGGGATGTGGGAGGGGGGGGGGGGGGAACAGAACTACAGCTTAGTGTTTGAAATAACTTTTAACCATAGTCCAAAGTTTTTCACTTAGTGAAACTTCTTCACAGTATGTCCTGTGCCACTGTTGACTGAGATAATTTTATATCTGTTGTTTTCTGATCTTGCTGTGCAGGCTAGGCTAGCAGCAGTGGATGTTATTCCTTTATTTCTTGATACAGTTTCAGAAATCATTAACACCAACTTCAACTTTCCCATGCTGCTGCCTGCTTGTTGAAACTTGAATGAGTACCAGGTCTGTATGTAGTCTCATATGTCATTTCTATACAATTTCAACGCATAAGGCGCATCAGCTTTGGGAAAACCTAGCGAGTCTTCGCCCTTCAGACAATAAGAGAGATTAGCACTGGTGCGTCTTATTCTTGGCAAACACTTCAGATTACCTATACCCTGAATTTACCCGATTGAACAGCAACTGACTGGAGACTTCAGAGGCCTGTCGAAATCGAATACCTGCACTTGGCTTGATGTCAAAGTATGCCAAGGAATGGAAGCCCCACGTTGAAAAGTACCAACATGAGTTAACTAAGCTACACTAGAAGAATCTCAATTGATTTGTATGTGGTACCCTTTCTAATTGTAGAGGCGATGTAACTTTCAACATTGTGAATCCGAAGTACAGTATTCTTCATTTTTCTTTTTCTTTTTTCTCACAATTTACAAGCCATTCATTGTTAGTATTAGTCAAATCAATTTTCTCGATATCGACAAACCAGTTTGAATTCACCTCCAACCAGCTCGAAGCACAAGCACAATCACAATCACAATTTTAACAAGTATCTTCACCTTTCTTTATACTTAGTAAGATTTAAAACTCATAACCACTTGCGCGCATAACATGAAGCATACTGACCATTAACCCTCTGCATGAAAATTGCTCTGAATTGTCAATGAATTCGCTTTATAATAAAAAGAAAGATGGCAACAACGGTGCTACGACACATTGAAATCTAGGATAGAAAGGGATCCTTCCACAATGATGATTTCAAGAGTATTAGGATCGTGGAGCGTCCACGTTAACAAGAGTTTTGGGAGCATCAAAGAAAGTGCAAGTATTACAGTAAGATCCCAATTCCAATCATCCTGAGATTACATCTTGAGATTACATCATCAGTGTTGCATGGTGCTTTCATGTAATTGCCCCTAAGTACGACGCTTTCGGTCATCATCTTCATCATCGTCAGAGTCACCGCTTTCACGGAAACGTGGGTTTTTCTCCTGCACGTATAATTGCAAAAAATTATGCATCCGGGTGACATCTGTTGCACATTCAAAAGCACTAAAATGAACTGGCAAAGAAGCAGTGGACTTCAACCTCTGTTTAAATTTTAGTCGCCAGAAGAACTAACATAGTTGGTGATTATCACACCTTTCAAACCTCTTCTTTCAGATTTTAAGATAGTGGAAACACTTATGTACCACGTAAAAATTACAAGACATTTAAAACCCACCGGTCTAGATTCATGGTCAGTGTTTCTGCGTGGTTCATGCTCTGTTCTTTTTGACATCTCAGCAGGATGACGATCATCTTCCCGATGCCTCTTCCTATAGTGATCTGTTCACAAAGCGCAATGTTAATTACAAGATATAAACCTTTTGACTTTTGAGTCAATGAAGCATAGAGAAAATGAGGTAATATTGTCAGGGACTACCTTTACCATGCCGATAAGAACCTCCATGACCATGGTTCCTTTCCTGTCTGCCATCTGCATAATCGTCGTTATTAGTTGCAAATTGCCAGATAAAGATCTAAAGCAACTATTTAAAGTCAAATCTCTACAAAACACAATACTTTAACCAAAGACAGCACATGATCTGTTGTGCGCCATATCATGTTTGCCAAGTATAGCATCATTCATACAGACGACTTAACTTTACAACACAATGTCCCATGTACCACTGTCAAAGAACTTTTAAACTATAGTAAAGGACTAAAGGCCTATATTTAACTATCTTAGGTCGTTAACTATCAGCACTTACTCAGCCTTTTGCCCAATTGCATACAACTTTTTTGCTTCTGCCTTCCAACGAGCAAAAACGGATTATTTCAATTCTAATAAATATAAATAAGTCCTAGCATCCGCAACTAAGCTCTTAGCCCATTTGGCATCTACCTTCCACAGAGTCCATGATGGCTTTTGCCCTATGGTATACAACACCAGCATTGGACTCCTAGGAACCTCATAAATCCCTTTGTGTGGAATACATGATGGCTAACTAGTTCATGAATTTGGCCCCTAGTTCTTCTATCCTGGCATGATTGCTTGTCTTGGCCTATTATTGTGTGGGTTAGGAAGTCAATCTTTGCCAACTAAAAAAAGATCCTAGAAACCACTACAATTTCAATCTTCACTGAAAAGACACAATTCGAATTCTATCTGCACATACGAAAGTCATACAAGAATATTGCAACATCAATCTGTAACCTTCATCTGGTATCAGATACTCATTCTCCTTGAATCCTAGATCTAACATCAGGTAATTGATCCAATTCATGCTCAGTGGTAAATAAGGTACATTCTAGACAAATTCTATGATTCCATACAAACAGATAGACACCTAGCGCATACCAATAACACACATCACGCAATATTATTGTGCACAATCAGGAATAGAAACCAAGCCAGTACTGGTAAAAATTTAAGTATAATGAAATTACGAACTTACAGTGAGTTGGCATAATTGGTGCAAAAGCTCCAAGAGAACCAGTACCATAGTCTACAAGCTGTCTCTGAGCCTCTAGCTCTTTCTGGACCAATTTTCCATAACCACCTCTACGTACAACTTATTAAGGAAACTGATAGAACTTTAATGTAGCTGGCCAAAAATTTCCAGTACACAAGTAATGCACCATTCTCTGATTAATGAGATTAAGACCTTCCTTTCAGAGCTCTTATGCCACATAGGCAGGGGAAAAGGTCTAGTAGATAGTTTCACAGTCCATTTTCAAATTAACTGTTACCAAGCTACCTCTTTTACAAGCTGGTTTGTCAACAGTATAACACTGTGCATTTTTCAGCATTATAACAAACTAAACAGCCCTAAACAAATGTACAAAAACCCAAGATGGTGATTTACAATCAGAATCAATAATAGTGATTTGGCACAGTTGCGGCTTTTAGTTTACCTATGCTGTAACCTTGTTCTTTTTTATTATTTTTCTCAGCGATTTGCTAAGTTTTGGTCCCTGAAATTGGTGGTTTAAAAGTGCTACAGTAAACGCTCAAACAAGTCCCGTCTCTATTCCAATATCTGACGGTAGCAAATCTCACAGATCAAAAGCCACCACCTACACATACAGGACCAGAGGAAGAGAAAAAGAGATAACTATAGATGTCACTCATATTCACACACAGGCATCCTCTGTATTTATAAATTTGTAAGGGCATCCTAAAACAGTCCAAAATCCAGATATATATACAGTGGACTAATATAAGAAGGATATCAGGATCGTAGTCTGTGCGATATTCATCCCGCACCTGTGCAAACGAGGACAAAAGAATAACTAACAAGGCGATAGTTAAGCCCCGTTAAGAAAAGAGAGGAGAAATAGCAAACAACATACCTGACCACCACTTCGACCACGTCCCCATTGCCTGCCTTCTTGGAAACCCCAGTCGAAGTCCGCACGGATCGGGCGATCATCAAGAATCGTTCCGCTTATATACTTGACAGCATCCTCAGTGTCTTCTCTAGAGTAATATCTGAGAAAAATAGTTTTGATGCAATCCATAAGCCCTCGGTTAATTTATATCACGTATTTTGCCACAAGAAAAACCAATTGTCAAAGAATGTTAATTCACATTTAAAAGACATCTACAACAAAATTGAAACTCACTATTATATTCACTCACTAATTCAATGGACACGTATAGGACTAGGGTAGTAAGAACTTGAAACTGGAGCGTGGGATTGGCAAAAGAACAAAAGAGCCTTCAACAATACATCACAGGATAAGCAAGAACCAACCATTCAGATATTGTAACACCAGTTCCCAATTTCACCTATTCATCTATGAATTGAAGCACACACAAAGACATGCAGATTACAGCAGAAACAAAAGGCTTTCTGAAAACAATTAGGCACTCCAGAAGTTGGACAATAAAGATCTGCCTGAGTAATTAACACATTGCAAGTTTGCATTTGGAACATTTTTAATATAGACAATTGATACATAGACGGGAAGAAGACAAGTGAGCCTTACAATACAAAACAAAAGCCGCAAGGGGTTTTTGAGTTTTTATCCAAACCCATGGTTATCTTTTTAATCTCTCCAACTCGAGAAAATAGCTCAAAAACTTGCTCTTCAGTTGTATAGAAAGACAAGTTCCCAATGTAAACAGTTGTAGAGTTCTTTAGTGCTTCCTCAAATTCTTCTTGGTTTCCCGGAAATCTTCTATCTCGATAAGCTGAGAGCTTACTTGGATCCTGTAATGAAATTAGTAATGTAGTTATGTCACCGAAAAGGTGCAAAAAAGACCAGTAACTACTGCATTGTCAACCAACAAGGGTGTTGGTCTAGTGGTTCCAAGCTTACTCCCAAGTGGTTTGGTAAGGCAAGGTCATGGGTTCGAATCCCCATTCCCCCATGCCCTGTGTCTGCTGGCTTCTAGGAACTATACTAGCCCCTTGTTGGTTCTACGTTGACGGGGCCAATGCTTGCGCTGGTTGTTCAGCTAGTCTGATATGTTCGCTATTGAACACGAGAGTCCGAACATGACGTAGCGGGGGTGCCTCGGTCGCCATTCACTTGCACCCTCTTTTTTGATTACCAAAAAAAAAAAAAACTACTGCATTGTCAAACTGCTGGGGGCGGGGGGCAGGGAAATTCAGGATCCCAGCAAAGTTTCTGGTTATTGAAAAAGAAAAGTTCTTTGTTAGCTCACCCTTTCCAGATTAGATGATGCCATGGTTTTCGGTTACATATAAAATGCCGAATAAAAATATTACATTTAAGCCTCCTTTATGCCAGTGTAACATTGGTAGTAGAAAGAACTCCAATGGTTCTAAAAACCCTAAATTTGCAAATATTCACTCAAATTCTCAACAAATTCAGTTAAATAGGCAAATAAGTTCCCAATTTTACAAACCTATGCAATTATATGCAAGACAAAGAGAAGGTGACTAACAGCAACGATTTTGAGATGGGTATGCTTACCTTGAATAAAGAAGCCATTTTTACTCCAAATATTGAACAGGAGAAACAGTCGAAATGCTCAACAATGTGTTGCCTGCTAAAAAAAATATAAAAAAATCAGTAAATATATCGAATTAGTATATGATATACTCAAATTCAATCAGAACCCCTACCATGAAAAACAAAATCCCTAACTAAAGCCCTAACCCAATTGATTGAGATATTCAACAACCCTCTTGATTGAGAGAGAGAGAGAGAGAGAGAGAGAGAGAGAAGATGAGAGAGAAGACGAATCGAAAGTTGAGCTCGCGAGGAGAGAGAAAGAGAGAGAGAGAGAGAGAGAGAGAGAGAGTACCAGAAGGAGCAGGCACTGTCTTCTCCGGCAGGAGTCTAAGCCAAGGTAAGTGCAGTGCTCCCTTCTTTTAGCGCCTCAAACCTCCCTCCCCCTTCTGAATCCTTTATTTAATTTTTCATTTGTTTTTTCCTTTTTGGGAAATATCAATTATTTTGTCACTCAAACAACTCTTTTTCCTTTTAATTTTTTTCCTTTTATATGAAGATTTTAACAAAAAAACTCGTATAACACGGTCTTATTATAACTTTCGGTGAAATAATATTGTTTTTTTAGTGAAATAAAGGTCACTATTCATAATAAATGACTCATATATTTGTAAAATAGTGATCCGAACACTTGCTCAAAATTTAAGAATCTATCATCAAAACAAATTAAAAACTCTTAATAACCTCGTTTTCTGATTTTGACTTCGTTGTGAACTCTTTTTTTTCCAGTAAATCTTGTGTGAGACCAACTCATAAAAAATTGGGGTCACTTTTCAAAAATATAGGGGTCACTCATGATGAGCAGTAACCCTATTTTCATTGAAAAGTGACCCCGTCTCACCAAACGTTTCTAAAAGATCGTCTTATAGAAATTTTTGCCTTTTTTTTAACGTCAATGCGCACATTTTAAAAGATCATTTAAATCTAAGAATAGTAAAGTTTTTGGTGAAGTAATTTCGCCGAATGACCCACCGATATTTCATGAGAATATTAGAAACTATAATTAACTAGATAATTCCATTCAGTTTTTTAAAAAATAGTTATGTCGTTTTTGAAAATTCTATTTGTCATGTATAGACTATAGTAATCATTATGGAAAGAATGTTTTCCTAAGTGTAATATTTTATTATTATTTCTTAACAGATATTTATTGCTTAACTTTAAACTTGGTAGAGTGGATTAAGCATATGCCCAATATTAAAAGAAGGTTGACTTTTAATATGCATGAACTAAAATAAAATGTGTATATACAATAATTTTAATATTTATAATATGAGATGCTTATCTCAAAACTACTCGTATGAAATCTCAAGTTATCAATTCATTCTTATCAAAAAAAAGAGTTATCAATTCAAAAGATAATTTGGTAAAATATCTGGTTCTTATCACTTTAAAGTACTTAATTTTAGTAATTTCATTTTTCTTTCTACTGGGTGAAGGGAATTCACTAACAAGAACAACAACCTATTAGAATCTATTGGGAAAATTCTTTTAGAACCTGATAATACTAATTACCAAAAAGGACTGGAACGCCTCATAGTGCAAAGAGAGAAGCTACTCTTATTTTCCCAAAGTTTTTGGAATGACTATGCTAAGAAGAAATGGCTCACGGATGGTGATCGCAACTCGACTTTCTTTCAACGGATCCACAATGCAAGAGCTAAAAAGAAAAGAATTTTTAAAATTCAAGAAAGTACTGGAGCTTGGCTTGAAGATGACTCCTTAATTAAATCTCATGTAAATCACGAATTTATGAAATGTTTCACTTCGGAAGCCACTTCCTCCCGCAGTCTTGGCCTTAGTGATATCCCCTGCATGGTTAATGAGGATATGAATAGCCAGCTCACCATGCCAATTTCAGATGAAGAAGTCAAATCTGCAATATTTCAAATGAACTCAGCTAAAGCGCCTGGACCCGATGGGTTTGGGGCGTGCTTTTTTCAGTCATACTGGAACATTATCGGGAAGGAGGTAACGGAAGCAGTCAAAGCCTTTTTCCATGGAAAAAAAATGCTCAAAGAAATTAACCACACTTTTATTACCCTAATTCCGAAAATTAAGGCCCCTAAAACTGTCAATCACTTTAGGCCTATTAGTCTGTGCAGTACCCTCACTAAGATCATCTCTAAAGTCTTAGTTAACAGACTTAGGCCCTTTTTAGAAGATATGGTTAGTCCCTTTCAAGGCGCCTTTATTCCTAGCCGCTCGATACATGATAATATACTGCTTACTCATGAGATTATGAACAAGTTTAGGAAATCTCGAGCAAAAAAAGGATGGCTTGCGATCAAGCTAGATATGGAAAAGGCTTATGATAGGATTGAATGGGATTTTCTCTTCCAATGCCTCACTTGTTTAGGATTCTGCCCCACTTGGATTGACTGGATCAAACAATGTGTCACCATGGTTTCCTATTCGGTTTTAATTAATGATGAACCCTCTGCCTCTTTCGGGGCCACTCGGGGGTTGAGACAGGGTGACCCTCTTTCCCCTTACTTATTTATCTTATGCATGGATGTATTGACAAGGAGGATTTTAGTGGAAAGCTCTCGACGCCAAACGGGTATCGGTATTAAGCTAGCTCCTGGCGCCCCGGTAATCCCGGGGCTCTTTTTTGCTGATGATAGTATTCTTTTTTGCAAAGCTTCTCGGGACGCTTGCAACAGCCTTAAAGCCATTCTCCAACAATTTTGTTCCGAGTCAGGACAGCTCATCAATTTTCATAAATCCGCAATCGTATGCTCTAAATTTGTATCTTCGTCATCCAAGCAAATGATTAACACTATCTTTAATATTTCGATTCGGGATTCGTTGGGAAAATATTTAGGATGTCATGTTTTAGATAAGTGTGCAACTAATGCGAACTTTTCAGAAATTATTGATAAGACTAGGAACCGAATAAATGCATGGACGGCTAGCTCCCTCTCTAAGGTAGGTCGGATCGCCCTTATCCAAGCCAACCTCGAATCCATCCCCTCTCACACGATGCAATGCTTCTCTCTTCCCACCTCTACCTGCAAAGAGTTAGACAAGATTAGTAGAAACTTCATTTGGAAATCTTCTAATGATAATAGACCTTTTCCTCTTGTAAGTTGGGATACTATCTGCCAACCCAAGGATATGGGAGGATTGGGGCTTAGGAAATACGAGGTTGTTAATGCTGCCTTTATCTGTAAATTGTCTTGGAAGATTCTCTCGGAACCAGATAATATTTGGGTCAAGTCTATGACATCTAAATACCTTTCGCAAACGAGTTTGCTTGACTGTAAAATCACTAATTCTTGCTCTTGGACTTGGCGTAAAATTCTACATGCTAGGTCCCTTCTTTGCAAAGGCATCAGGTGGAAAGTGGGTAATGGGAATCTATTTCTTTCTGGTTTGATAATTGGTGTTACAGTAAGCCTCTAGCTGAGAAAGTTGACGTTTCGGATTTTTCGGATGACATCATCAATTGGAGAGTTTGTGATGTAATCTCGGGCGCCAAACTTTGGGATGTTTCTAAGCTTAGCTCAATTCTACCCTCTGATGTTGTCTCCACTATATTAAGCGTACCTTTGCCTTCTCATGACATTGAAGACGATTTTTGTTGGGGTCTCACAGGCAACGGGATCTTTTCTACTAAAACTGCGACCTGGCTTGCACATGGTCTGGATGCTGAGAGCGCTTATAAGTGGCCTTTTGCTTGGATCTGGAAACTTGACGCCCCCCCTAAAGTGCGTGTCTTTGCCTGGCAAGTTTGCCATAAATCTTTGGCGATTAGAAGTATCTTGAATCGTAGAGGTATTCCCATTGAACCTACTTGTCCTCTCTGTGGTTCTGATATTGAAGACTTAGATCACCTCTTTATTGAATGCCCTTTCACGCAACAGGTTTGGGAGCATGCTTATGACTCCGGCTGGTTGGAGTGTGTTCCTCCAGAGTCTAACATCCTCTCTTGGCTCGATAACCTCCGACACACTAGGGATTGCTCGGCAAAAGAAAAATCCAAAGTTCTTATGATTTTATGGAGCCTCTGTATTGAACGGAATAACGTTGTTTTTAGAAATCAAAGGTTTAACCCTATTGGTTGCTGGCTGAGAGCAAAATCTTGTTATTTTGAATGGGAAACCATGAGCGCGCCGTCTGTTTTTTCCTCTAAAGTCGGCCCTAGCGATGTTAATCTTCCTGTTAGGAAATGGGTTGCTTGGGAGAAACCCATGATTGACTATGTCAAAATCAATTTTGACGGCTCTCGCCAAGGTGAGGAGGCGGCTTTGGGCTTTGTCATTCGTAACGAAGGAGGCTCGCTCCTAGGTGCGGGGGCCAGAGCTATTGGTAATGCTTCTGTCTTAGTGGCTGAAGCCACTGCCCTCCGGGACTCAGTCAAGCGAGCAGTTGCAATGGGATCCAAAAAGTTGCATATACAAGGTGATAATAAAATAGTCATACAAGCAATGCGAGGAGAGATTGAAATTCCCTGGCAAATTCACTCGCTTATTATCGACACCCGAAGATTTTTAGCCCCCCTTGGCCCTGTCATTGTTGACCATGTCTATCGTGAAGGAAATCGTGCAGCAGATTGGATGTCGAAGCTCGGACATCAAAGTTCTAACGATCAGTTTTGGCTTTCTTCGCCGAACCCCGAGTTAATAAAATCCTCTATGAGGATGTGTTAGGAGTTCACCTCGAGAGGAGGTCCTCCTAATCTTTCCACCTATCCTTACCTTTCTTTAAAAAAAAAAGAAAAAAAAAGAACAACAACCTATTAAATATCCCGCCTAGGACGAAATCTGGGAGATCTAGATATACGCAACCTTACTCATAACTAATTACCTAGTAGAGAGACTGTTTTCGAAACACCCACAACAAGTCTTTTTTTTTTCGAAAACATCTGCGATTTTTTTTTTTAACAAAAGTGCATGCAAAGGATAAGGAAATAATGAATAAGCAAAAAGGTCAGTGATAGAAAGCAAAGTCACACAAAAACATAAAGTTACTAGCATAATAGGATAAAAAGAAGAAGACAACTAACAAGGTAGAAAACAAAATATCGCAAGCTCTAGTTCCTACGCAATGCAAAAGCCACAATCTATCGAAGATCCTCTACACGGCTCCTGCTACACTAAAATTTTCTATCTAGGGTCAAGTCCTCGGTATGTACTAGACGAGTCAAATTCTGCATGATTATCTCTTCCCATCTCTTCTTCGGGTGCCATCTTCTCCTCTTGCAGTCCCTAAGTATAATCCTCTTACACCTTCTCACTGGGGCATCCATCTTTATGTCTCCTCCTAACACGCCCAAACCATTGAGCCACATCTCTCGCACCTTGTTGTTAATGTCGGTCACTCCCACCTTACCTCTTATCACTTCATTCCTTATTTTGTCTCTTCTTGTAAAGTTGCACATCCAACGAAGCATCCTCATCTCGGCCACCTGCATCCTCTGCACATGCACTTGTTTCAGCGACCAACACTCTGCCACATGTGAAATGAACTCACTAATAACATAAAAATATGTATAAGATCATCTTAGAATGAGATCTATGAGATTACTTTTTACAAATAAAAAAAAATCATTGTTCACAATAAATAACTCAATTTCTACAAAAAGTGACCTCTACCTAACATAAATTAGTCTTGCACAAGATTTATTGTACCAAAGTGGTTTTGGTGTGGATAGTTCGAAACTTTATTCCTTTAAGCATGATCGAGAATTCGAATGTTAATGAAAACACTTTATCTCTTCATTGGTGAATTCAGTGGGAATATTATTAGTCCGGATAGGGTGCAAGATAAATCTGTAATTTAAAACTTTTTTTATATATATTTTTTGAAGTTTTTTTTTAAATATTTTTTTTTTGAGAAGAATTTTTTTTTTTTTTTTTTAATTTTTTCACCACAACCACATTCCAAAATGAGCTTTTTATTACAAGAGAGAAGAAAAAAGAAAAGTGGGAAAAAAAAGAAAGAAAGAGATTGTTCAGAGGATGCCGCCATATGACGGCGTGGAAGTATCTGAACTACTATCAGCCACCAAACCCAAACAAAATTCTCTTTTGTTGTCAATGTCAATGTCAATGTCAATTCATCACTCACTTTCTTCTCCACCTTTGCGTACAAATGCTTGAACCTCAAACATATGGTTTGCTTTAGCTAAGACCCTTTACACCACTTCTTTTGCTGCTCCTTATTACCCCATTTTCAGTTTCATCAAGCTTTGCTATCTTCTGGTAATTTCATTTCTCCCCTTTCTCTTGCTCTTTATTTCATTAACAAATTGTTCTTTATTATTTGCAAATGATTCGTATCATGTTTTGCGTATTTTCTATGATGATAGGTTTTGTGATTATTGGAGCTTCTAAAATTGTAAATTATCATGTGATGTGGGTTGTGATTGGAAATGGGTTGAGTTTGAAAATTGTTTTGAGGGTTCTTTTGCCTTTTAATTGTAATGGGTCTGGTAAAAAATTGCAAATTTCTGAATCATACTTTGAGTATTTTGCTTTGTTTTTTGTTTGTTGAACTGTATTAATTAGGTCTAGCCATTGTTTCTTCATTTAATTAGGGCCCACTTCATGAATTTTAGGACTAGTTTCAGCTTCTCAATTACATAATTCATTTGAGACCTCTTTTTGGCGCCAAGAGAGGGCTGCCAACATAAAATGCCAACTTTCTCCATTTATCATATTGGGTTTGTCTTGCAGTTAACAGGTTACTATGTACACTCAATCAAATAGCATCGTAAGGCGTCAACTGCTTGGTGTTTCACGGTTCTTTGAGAGAGAATGGCGGTTATCTGGTGTTACAGCTTGCAGGGTGTCTTTACCCCCTTGCTTGGACAAACATGAACCTCTTTACCGAAGTAAGTTGTAGCTGTATATGTCTGTTTAATACAATATTTATCATGATTGCCTAAGTAGACCACAGGCAGTTATGACTTATGAGCTTCACTTCAAAATACAGCACGTCCACTGCCACTGGTAAACTGGTAATAGCAGTAAACCTGTAAGTGACACTTATAACTTCAGATTCATGATAAAGTAGAAATAAGAAAGACATGTGTACTTTAAGGTGAAATGAAGAGGCCTTGTAATGTATGTTTGACTAGCTAGTTGGCAATATAAAAACTATGGATCTGTTTGAATACTACACTTTCATATGGAACAGTGGAAGAGCTTCGTTTACTGTAATTCCTGTATTCCTGTTTGCAACTGTGTTTGTATATTGCATTTTGAGTGAGACGGTTGCCTGTTTTCACTATACCTTTCTTATTAGGCAAGCTCTTGTTCTTTTTGCCTTTTGCTATACTTCTTCCTCCCCCAGTTTTGGAAAACTAGACTTAGCATATTTTCTTTGGAGCTTAGACATGGTTGATGATGGATCTGCGGAATAACTATTGAGCATAGTGATTGAACCATTGTGACTTAATGAGAAAACTGCCTACATGGTTTAGTTTGGTACAGCTATCGTCATCGTTTGTCATGGATGTTTTTGATAGATGAATGTGTGGAGTTCTTCTTTCACTTCTTTGTTCTGAAGGTGATAAATCTTGTCTTCTGTTCAAAATGCTTAATTACCGCGCTGTGTAGAATGGTGCTAGTGACAATGTTAGGTGGTTGCTTTAATGCTTTCTATAGTTAGGTGCTTTTTTTTGGCACATCTTTTCAAAAGCTTTAATTTCTTAGGTTTATGGTTATGTTAGAAAAGATACACGTTTCTCTTGTAGCTTTTCTTTGGAACACAATGGCTTCTAAGAGAGTGGTTTCTTTTCATGGGAGGCCAACCACCCAACAAAGAACCTTTGGCTATGGATAGGTTCTAAAAGAGGACCCCCTTTCCTTTTTCTTTGACGTTATTGTTAGTAGGTGCTGAATGTTAAATCTTATGCAATTCAGAATCTTTCCAACTTGCAGTGAGTCATACAAGTATTTCTGTGTGGTCTATCTTGGCTCTTCAGGTTTATGTTCTTTTGTTGATGAGATTTAGCTTGGCTAGATCGCAAAACTTACATGGGAAGTTGACTATTTTCATCCTCTTTATCTATAAAGGATTATAAATTGGAAGACTTTTGTCTTATTAGCACGGATAGCTACTGCATAGTGGTTAGATGGTCTGTCTTCCTTGAGGAATACCTATAAAGTTTGTTACTTGGGTTTCCCACAGTTAAATGACGAAAATTAATAAATTGAAAATCTTACCTACCCCAACCCGCCAAAAAAAAGTACAAAAAAGCCAAAAAATTGGTTACCGATTTTGCATTATACCAGATATCCAAAGAGCTGTGGTATGATTCTGGATTGTTCAGAAACCCAATGGAGAGAGAAAAAGAAATATGAGCTTCACAAAATCCAGAGCAGATTGTTTACCATACAAACTAGAAAAAGTCCAACCGTCAAACATAGAACAACACCATTCAATTTAAGGACATTAGTGAGAACATTTGTGAGTGCCCACAAGTCACAGTCATGAGGCTAATTGTTGAGAAGGGGATTAAATAATGTTGGTGGCTGGCTAAAGAAGGTTCAAAAGCTTAATTTGCTTCATTACAGGCAGACCTGCAGCAACAACAGGCTGGGGAGATTTTGAGAGAGGGTATAAGATAGGCCACATGTTAAAATGAAGTTGAATTTCTATGTTGGGGTGCAACATCTCTGGAGATTACTTCCATTAGGTCTCATCTCGAATCTCCTTAACAAGTGATGACTTGGAATTTGAGAACAAAAGCGAGCAAGAGAGAATTTTTGCTTTTTTCTTGTTAGTATGGTGGCTTCTAGAAAGTAGCATGGTTTTTAGAAATTTAGGTCAAAGATAAAATATTCACTCAGTTGTGAGGTCATTGCATTTCTAATTAGCACGAGCCTATGATGCATTGAAACTTCATAAATGTCTACGTCACTCACTCATAATCCTGATTCCACCTCAAGTACCCATGTTGGATACTCCACACTCGGACATACATATGACCACTTGGCACCTCTTTTTAGGCTAAAAATACACATATTTTGGAATCAATGGCCGAGAGTGACACTTGGACATGTACCCATGTTTGGACATTTGAGTAGCCTAGCATAAACCCACATTCCTGTTTCGGAAATGTTTTGGTTCAAAACTCCCCAAAACTCAGGGAAGCCTCTTCTTTAGTTTACCAGCCTTGATTGTTCCCTCCATTGAACTTAAGATTACCGGAGTTGTTTTTGCTTTCGGCCATCTCGCTTTTAGTAGTGAAAATGTCAGTAACCCAAATTGGTAATATTATGATCTTCACATAAGCATTTTTTTTTCATTCCATACTTATGTAGACATCTTTCGTATATACTCTTTATTTCCAAGATGTTTCCATCTTTTTGTACTTTTGGGAAATGCCCTATCCCCATTTTCATGTTGTATCATACCAGTTTCTCCGTTTCTGTTTCAGTGCAACATAGGCACACCTGCACGTATAAAACATTTTATCTCACTTTGACTCAGATTCTTTTTCCTCCTCATCCTCCCCTCCCACTACAAAAGATAAAAAGAAAACGTAAATGCATAATCACATAGTACATTTTATGCAATCCTTCTATGCTGGTGGCTACATAGCTCCAAAGGTTTCCAATATCGTAGGCATGGTGTGTAAGCTGCATGCCTGCATATGACTGGGTACAATTGCCTCATGTGAATGGGAAGGCAAGCAGCCTATTTTCATCTCTATATCCTTTCCTCTTTCTGGTTTGTTCTTTAGTTCTGACCTCCCCCTTGGTGTTTGGTTTCCGTTTCCCGGTTCGACCTCAGAAATAGAGTTTTGTCTAGTTCTCAGTGACAGTAATATTTTCACACATTTTCAAAATTGTGGGGCAACATTTTGAACTTATTCTGATCTGATGTGCAGTTCTGAGACCTAGGATGATATCATCTGAAGTTGTTGAAAAATTAAGAAGCGGCGAAGTTGTCAGTGAACATCCCCGGGGCTTGGCTGAATCAAGTTCATACGAAACTGCCATGGAAGCACTTTCTTCTCTCATTACTCGTCAGAATAGGGGAGATAAGTCTGCTGTTAGTGCAAAATACAATAAATTGGAACGGATGAGAATATATCTTAAGGTAATACCAATTAATGATGTCATATATTCAAGGTTTCCAGCCATTTATTCTTGTTCCTAATGTTATAAAATACACTCCTCTCAAGCATTGTTTGAGAATGAAGAAATTCATGTCCTAATTAAAGACATTTTAATTGATGGAGACTGATTGATCTAGGATACTAGAAAAGGTAGGAAAATGGCAAAGAACTATTTGGGGGAGGCAATCAAACAGGACTTAGTCTAGCTCACGTAGCACATGTCTTTGCACAGGATTTTATAGCAGTCTAGGATGTACTCTGTATGCCGTGACTTTGTATGGTCACCGGTTTGGACAATTTATGTTCTAGTTGCTCCAGGTCTTGTGTGCACGGCTCTCTTTGTCACTTTCTTTCTGTCCATACCCTTGCCTTATTGCCTAATTTTTTGAAATTTCTCTGTCAATATCCTCGTTGTGTAGGAGCTAAGAGATATCAGGTTACACAAATGGTCAGCTTTTATATGTCTATTTCTGTGCTTGTGCTACTTACTAGCTGCAACTGAAGGAAAAGGACACCTTGTCTGTAGTCTGTACATTATATTTATTGCAGGATATGGCTATTCAGTGTTTTAAGATAAATAGAGAGTTCTATCCATGGATTAGCCGGATGAAAGGGATAATGAGTCATGATTGCGACAATATGTTCCTTAAATCAAAGTGGTGCTAATTCATCAAACATTCTGATACTAAATTCTCGTTTTCTATCCAGATATATTTGTTGCAGTTCAGTGCTATGATTAGAACCTGCAGGTGTCCTCTGGATGCATCACCTTTTTAGCAAACTGCATTGTTTTCTGATCAAGAAGTTAGAAGTTTGACCTGTTTTTCTCCCTCCCTATTCATTTCTAGATATTGGACTTGGAGGATAAAATAGCTGGACTTAAAATTATCCATGTTGCTGGAACAAAGGGAAAGGTACTCTTCCAATTCATCTTAATTTTCACTTGGGTTTTTGTGAAGACATGTATGTGATTGATTTATATGAATGCTATTCTATGTTTTTCCTGGTGTGGAGGGCAGTCTGTAGTCATTCTCCGTCAAATGGTAGGTTTCATGGTGAAATGGGATTCACATAGTGTAACAGCCTATTGGATAGAAAGTGAATAAGGAGTATGTGTCACTCTAGATTAAACATGGAAAGTTTCTTGGAATATATCTTAATCCTCTCTTTACCTCTATTTTTTGTGTTTGTTTTTTGATCCAGGGGTCGACATGTGCATTCTCTGAGGCAATTCTGCGTGAGTGTGGTTTCCGTACTGGTCTTTTCACATCTCCCCACTTAATAGATGTGAGAGAAAGATTTCGAATTGATGGGTCAGTGTGTTTTTGTATTCAGTCTTATCCTCTACTGGTCTTCATGAACCTTGAGGGGGTAGCTCAGCTGGTAAGACCTCTGAGAAATATTCCAGAGGTCCCAGGTTCGAGTCCCCCCAGGGCCATTGGAGGTTTTACCGGTCGTTAACTTCAGGGCCCATGGGATTAGTCAAGCAAAGCTTGGACACCCATGTTATCTAAGAAAACAACATCGTATTTGCAGCTCATTTGATGGCGTCGAATGATAATAACACAGGTGTCTCTTGTTTTACTGTACATTTTTTTTAGATAACAGTGTTCACTAACTTGGATAGGCCTGCATCTTTTGATTGATAATATGCTATGTTATAACAGCTAAAAGAGTGGGCTTTGGATATCTACTTAACTGTTACATGAGTTATCTTTACATAGTAGAAACCTGATAATCAACTGAAGAATCTAAATGAGTTGTTTCTCGATTGTAGCATATATTGTGTGTTGTTGACTGTTCTTGTAGAAACTTTAATGAGGTTTCATCTAGTGTACTATGGAGCAATGCCACTGTTTCATTGTTCTAACTTAGGTTAACGGTTTTCTGTTGTGATGTTTGCCTTGAACTTGAATTTACATGTGTAGGCTCAATATATCTGAAGAGAAGTTTCTGCAGTACTTCTGGAACTGCTGGGATCAGTTGAGGGTATGAATTTACATACAGACATGATCCTCCATCTTTACATGCCTCTCCTACTGAAATCATATTAACTTTTATAATGAAAAGAAAATTGCAGTTACTCTTGAAGTACAATATCACTATGCCTACTTGGTGTCTCATACCAGTCCAAATCCTAAACTTAGTTAAAGGGCTGCGCCCAGGATTTAAGAAATGCTCCAGAGTTAAGGAGTGTCGACTGTATCGTCCCCCAACTGTGAGGTTGAGGGTTTGATTTCTATTAGCCTTCGTGCCTCTGTAAAACCATAAAAATAAACGTTAATGGGCTAAAGCCCACGACTTTTCCTAGATTAGTTGGTAACACAGCATAAACACGCCACGTGTTGTTGTGATAATACCAGAAAGCTTCCGTTGAAGAAAGGGCCTTGTTTTGTTGATCAAAGGAGCTGCTACAGGGGTTGAAACCTCAATGCTTTTGCTTGGTGGTCTCTGATCCAAAATATAGTTTTAGCTGTAATGGCTAATTCCCACACTGTTTTCCGTGTTCTCTTTTAATTGTTAGTACTAGTGGATATTGTCATTCTTCTTTCATTTTAATTAACATCATTATTTCTCATATTGAGATCCCTACCTGGAAGTGCAATTAGTATTGCTAGATAGGTTTCTCTCTAGTTTGATGCTACCATTCTGCAAATTATGTCCACAATTTCCAGTGGAGCCAAAAGCTTCTCTACTTTTTGGCTTCAGAATGTAATGGACTAAAGCAAAATGGCTCATAAAACTGTCGGCACTTCTTATTTATTGTGAAGTTGCCGATGGTCGTCGCACCTTGGATCTCGGGTCAAACGGAAACAACCTCTCTGCGAGACTCTCACAGGGGTAAGGCTGCGTACAACCGACCCCCCTTACCCTGCCTAGGCGGGAGCCTCTTTGGAGGCACTGGGGTAACGTTGATAAAAATTCTGCAAATTATCTGTCTAGAAAAGCTATTTTATAATTCTTTTTTAATTACAATTTATCTCTGCTATTAAGAATAGTTGAAATGCAATCAATATTACTAGATTATCAAGGTAGAAATGACAACATAATTTGATGCTTCTCTCCAACCAATTTGTGAAACCCACAAAAATCTACTATCTCTCAAGCCCAAAACTCATGTTCTAATGAAATGGTAGTATGGCACCACAGTACTTTTACGAAAAACTGTATACACCTAAGTCTCATTTTATCAATGGAAGAAATACAAAGAAAGGAAAAGAAAAAGGAAGAAATTTCAAACTATCTGCATTGACTCTTGCTACTCTTTTCAACTCTCAAATTTGAGGGTACCCTAAGTCCTGCTCTGTCATCATATGGTGTGACGTGTGATACGTGTATCTAAAATGAATCAAATGGTGGGCCCAAAGGGTTATACCTGCCCTTCAGGCCAGTGTCAGCATGCCTTGACGACAGTTTAACTTTGTTAGTTACATTCTTCTTTACTTTGCCAGTTTATTGGTTCATTTAATACATGTGATGTGCTAGGTTGCTTCTGTACATTCTTGCTGATTATACATAATGGTTATTTGATCTCAACTTGAGATTGAGATACTTTTTGATACAATTTTTAGATGGTAAACATCCTCTGTCTTTTGTTTTCGAACTTTGACTATGAAGCTGCATCACAGGTTAAAGTAACCAAGGAGTTGCCGATGCCTCCCCTGTTTCAGTTTCTCTCACTTATGGCATTCAAAATATTTGTATGTGAAAAGGTCAGTTTCTGATATCTGTTGCCTTTTTGGTTTCTTCTCCCTCATATGTTTTGTTTCTTGTGTAGAGCAAGTATTTCTCCGATTTATGTGTCAGGCCAAGATTGCTGTGTTCATAACTCTCAGATAAAATTTGCTGCCAGAGTATGGGCTGCAATATTAACCTGACTCAACTCCATAGCCTGTCTCTCAGAAAACGTTGTTTAGAATATATGCATTGAAGTTTTTGGGAAGTGTTGTTTCTGTGGCTAATTGTTATTAGTGTAATCCATCATTGTTATCTTGTTTGTCCTGTCTTGTGTTTACCTGTTCTCTTGTTTAATGAGACTTTAAATGCGCAAGTTATCAAATATATCGTGTTTGTATTCCCTGCACTCAGTGGATGGTATTAACTGACCTCTTTGTTTTATGATTGTTGTTGATAGGTTGATGTTGGGATTATTGAAGTTGGTCTTGGTGGCAGAAATGATTCCACAAATGTGGTATGTATGCTTAAAAGTAACTACATCTAAGCAATCTCCTTAAACAAGAGAAGATTTATGTAAGCGATTTCCGACTGTCCTACTAAAAGGCTGGGATTGCATTTTTCTGAAAGATTTGAGTAGTGAGATGAGCAACTGATTCCACCTTGTTGTTTTGGTTGGAATTTTGTGGCTTTAGTAAGCCACTCAGTTAGCTTTGGAGTCAAGTTGTGTACTTGACTTTGACGTGGGCCAAAGTAGCAGGGGCTTATAGTGATATACGTATTACTCATCTTCAGCTGAATTTGAAGAAATTGAAATAAGAGCTTTTCAAGGTCTCTGTGTCCTCATAGGCTGTACTCTGCAATTAAACACAACTGATGTTGTTTAATGAGGTAAGCTAACCTAAGGTTCCTTCAACATTTTCAGATTAAAGAACCTATTGTTTGTGGAATAACTTCATTGGGGATGGACCACATGGAGACATTAGGTTTGTCTTGTTTCAGTTTCTGTATAAATAAGCTTTTCTCCTGTTCCATTTCTTCATATATCTCTATTAGCATGTATTGTACTATAGTATTTCCCAATTAATCTGTTTATTTACTTATTTATTTTGTGTCTGTTCTCTTATCTCAGTATTATGTGTTGGTCATAAATCACCCTCTCTAGACAAACTATTTGACTCAAGTCACTATGTTCTGGCTTCTGCAGCAATCTGTTCAATCACAAGAACTTGATCTCCTTCAGATTAGATATCAATAACATGGATATGTGCTGATACATCTTGTATCCAGAAACTTTGATTTAATTTTTTTTATGGATCATGGTGGCGTGGTGGACATGGCGGGATAGGGCATGGATATATTAGTTGTTTTGAGATGGTGTATTTCTCCCTAAATGAGTGACATGGTAAACAAATGAGATTTTGGTGGTATTGTTGATAAGGAGAATATGGGTGTCAGTGTTACTAGAGAATCAGAGATAGAGCACTGTGTTTTATATATAATTTGTAAACTACTGAATTGCTTACTACATTTTGAGATGTATCCAGAGGTTTTAGAAGTGTGTATTTGAAAATATGTACATGCAGCAAACATGGTTGGATAAGCCGTGGATATATTAGGTGCTTCGAAATGGTGTAACTTTTCCATGATGAGCCTGAGATGGAAAAATCTGATTTTGGTGGTGAGTTTGATGGGAAAAGTATGGATGCTGCTGTGATGTTGTTACTAAAGAGTAGAGGTCGTGGACCCGTTTTTTCTCGTTCTTTTCTGGGATTTGTAAGACTACTGAAGTTCTTAGTTTTGGAGATGATTGATTCATGCTTTTCCTTTTTGTTTAGTGGTTTGAACAAGTATTTGGTTCAATTTTTTTGACTTGTATCTTTGAAATGTTATGTTGTTTTACTTATATTAAGTAGTAGTGCATAAATGTTGTGGAGAACCTGCAAAACTACTTTTATTTTGGTATGTGTATTACATTAAATAGTTTTGCTGTGTCCTTGTCCTATATATTGGAATGTCGTATACTCGTATCTGTTTCTGTACCCATTTCGGTTTCCGTGTTAATTCCTGAGCATCATAAGCTGTGTATACCAAGTATGAATACTCGATATTAAGTTCATCTGAAGTGACAAATTACATGTCTAGTGTTGACAATGTCCTTTCCAAAAATATTCTGGTTTCACACTTTCTAATACGGAGTACCTTTTCTGTGAACCTTAGTGGCCACATTATTGCCGTTAATCGAACATGGAGAGAACTCTTTAACCATAGATAACGTGTCAGAGATACAATTGACTGCACAAAGGCATGTAACATGCGCAACTTCCTCAAAAGTATAATGGTTGCTGGAAGGAGGACGTTTCTTAATCTGGTTTTCATAGTGATGGATGTAGTACAGCAATTACACCACCAGGTGAGAGAGGCCGTAGATGTTGGCCAAGTACTAACATAATAATGCGGCACCAAATCTAATCAATATGGTCAAGTGAAGGCAGTAGCAGATACTGTAGAAGACAAGATGTCGGACATGTACATGCTTGCTTACATGGTGTAACGTCCTTTCTTATGGATGTTATGCTTCTAATTGTCTTGCACAAAGTTCGATTGAGTTGTCTTTTATTCTAGTGGCTATGTGCAATTACATATGTTCAGCATGCAGCATTATTTATACCTGTCCTCTGATTGCTTCTACGCTTCCCCTCCCCCCTTTGTGATGCCCCTCCCCCCTCTGTGATGGCACTTACTTTTATCATGTTGGACGTCCTGTTATCTTTATTTTCAGCAGATTTTGCTTCTCTATGCCTCATTCATTGTCTTGTCTTTGTTTGCAAGTGTTGTGAAGGACAAAAATCGTAAATAAAAATGGCATAGCTTAGACAAATGTACTAACTGTGGCAGTGTTATACTTTAATTTTGCAGGAGACACAATGGAAATGATCGCTTCACACAAAGCTGGTATATTTAAGGTATAAATCCCATGGGACTTTATGGTGTCATAAGAACTTCTCCATCATGAGTTATTCATTGGATTCTGTTTGATATATGGGACTGGCAGTTTCATTTTTTACGAGTAGTTTTTGAATTGGATTGATGTCTTCCATGCTCCTGAAGCCCAATACACCAGCATTTTCTGTGCCCCAACTTCCTGAAGCAATGGATGTTATCAAGGAAAGAGCTCAGCAGTTGAGGGTAAGGTTATTTTTTCTATACCTTTATATCAGCAGTTGGCATTAGTTTTGGTTGCTCTTCAACTCCCACCCTGAACCCTGAAAAAGAATCTAAGAAAAGAAAGTACTAATTCCTCAGTTCTAACTACTAAGCTGAGTGAGTACTGTGCAGCCAAGGGCCATGTGTATACAATCAGGCTTATTAATTGTCATACATTGCCAGCTATTGGTACAAATTGACCGCTTAGAATCAATGTGCCAGGCTTGTTAAAGATTATGCCATTTAAGTAATTTGATTTGGCAGAAAATTATAAATGAACACATTTGATTAGAATTAAGCAAATCAGAACAGGCTAGTGGGACATTAGTGCACTACAAAAAGCTTAGGAGACAAAATTCTATGCCAACCACCCTGTACTCAGAGTGACATGCATCCCCCTATGAATACCCCACAAGCGAGTCTCAAAAACCGAAGCGAGAAAGACATCCTATTCCCAAAGGGATTACAACCACTAGCCCTATTTTAGGAAATCATGCTGTTCCTTTCTAACCACAGCACCCACAAAATGGCCATAAAGTTTTCTGCTTCTTAACCTTACGAAAGTTCAGATAGTCAGTGAACAAGTCCACATCTCACCTGCCAGAGGAACATAACAATCTCACAATGCTGAAGGAGAGGATTCTTCACTTCATTACTGAATTATTTCTTATAAAAACAGTATCATATGTTATCTCATTCAAAACTTAATTGACCTAGAATTTCTCTGGGATCTGCAGAAGCACAAAAGAATTTCTAAGCTTGATTAGCTGACCAAGTCTTTGTTTATGTGACTGCTAAAGCAGTTAAGGGCTTGCGACCCAGTAAAGATATATAATGTTTGAACATAATCAAAGCAGCAAGACTAGATTATCAACTTCTTTGGTATAAAAACAAAATTTACATCCTAACTAGTAGGCTCATGTGGAAAATGGTATGTCCATCAACCATCTGATCTGTCTGGTCTGCTCCTACTGGTTGCAGGTTCCGTTGGAAGTGGTGTCAGCTCTTAGCTGTGAAGAGTTAGATGGATTTCAGCTCAGTTTGGCTGGTGATCATCAATTTGTTAATGCTGGTCTTGCTGTTTCTGTCTGTAAATCTTGGCTTCGTTGTACCGGAAACTGGAATAAAATGTTTTCCAATGTGGGTTGCTACTGCTTGTTCTTACTTTTTTCTTGTGCTGCTTAGCTTGAATTGTAGAACTTGTTGGTTACCATGACAAGTTGATAGCCATGTGCATCTTTGGCCCACTTTAAAGATGATAGGAATAGGATGCATGCCAATGATGCCATCAGATTCTTTTGCCACATCTGTTCAGCATGCACCATCTTTTCAAGAACTTAACCTTCCTTGTATACTTTTCAGCCCTTTTGGCCGTTCTATTTTGACATTATGAGATTGGTGTAATCATGTAAAAGCAATATATGAGGGTAATTGTCCATGTGGCTGCAATCCACATTGCTGACCTGAGAGTGGAAAGCCTATAAGTGTGTATTTTGAATTTTAGCTGAACCCTTGAAGGAAGTTTGGCATGTGGTATGCAAGAAAGACTGACTTTGAACCAGTATTGATTATCTTTGATAACGTCCCTAAAGGTTTAAACGTTTGATATTTTGGTAAATTTGTTTGTGTTCTCCTTCCAGTAGTTGATTGTTACCTTATTTCGAGATATATTTATGTATATAAAATAATGATAATCAGGATGACCATGAAGCTGATTTGCCAGATGCTTTTTTGAGAGGTCTTTCATCTGCACATCTTTCTGGGAGGGCTCAGATTGTCCACGACATCAAATCCAAGTCCTCTAGTTCAGGAGATCTAATATTTTATCTGGACGGAGCACATAGTCCTGAAAGCATGGATGCCTGTGCCAGATGGTTCTCTAAGGCTGTGAAAGGGAATGACAATACAACATCATTGTCCTCTTTAAATTCATCTTTTCCGGGCGAGCTAATGGACGCACTTAGCAAAACTGGTTTCACTGACTCTGAAAAGGGAAATAGTGACAAAATTTTCAAGCGGGTATGAATCTGCATTGACGTTATTTACGCATAAGTTTCTCTTATTAATTCTCTGTTTGCACAAGGAGACCATGGTCTGAGCTGACATCGTAGTAATGTGGTGATTTCTTACTTGGTGTACCTGACTTTGTAGTTTCTTTTGTTCAATTGCATGGAGGTGAGAAATCCACAAATTCTGCTTCCGAAGCTTGCGAGCACCTGTGCTTCCTCAGGTATATGATTGCTCGGGATGCGTTTCTCCAATCTACTACCTTTATCCTTGAGTAATTCACAATCGTGACTTTGCAAGCAACCGTCATGGATTCAGCATTTTTCATGTTCTCTTTTATTTGAGAATTTGTGTTGCTCTTGTGAGTTGAAGCTCATTTTAGTTGGCTAGACAATTTTCTGTGCTGTACTTTGTTAACATAAGTTCGTAAGATCCTTGCTATGAGCTTGTTGCCTTTTTTGTTTCGCACTGTACTTCTGTCTACTGCGACTTCTCCAATCTGAGGCGGTAAGGTTGTCTTATATTGCAGTAAGATGCCATACTAACTGATGTAAAATCTCATAACTTCATGCCAAAAGATATGTTCTCCATGTGGAGATTTACGTCATAATGCATTTCAAAAGTCATGGTTGTTAAATTGTTTGGTGAATTTTGTAGTTCTATTTTCAGCATCATGTGATTTTGTATAGGTCTGGATGAGTATGTGCGGTTGGAATATATGAAACATGATCCCCTGAAGAAATATTTCACACACTTTGTTGCTCTACAATTCTTGCTCCATTTGAGAATCCTCCATTTTTTCAGGTATTCATTTTTCGAAAGCCTTATTTGTTCCAAGCATATCAACATACAACAGAGTTATATCTGGGTCTTCAATTAATTCTCCAAAGATGCCTGCAAAGGACTTGTCCTGGCAATTTAATCTTCAGAGAATGTGGGAAAAGCAAATCAATGGGAATGGTACGCTCTATTATCTCTTTCAAAAGTGTAATTACATTTATGCATCTTTATCTCTTGACTACGTGCTTATTTAAAAGGCCCCATTTTATAGATTCTGAACCATGATAAACATGTTATTTTGTATAGGTTCTATAATTCTACATGTCTGCTCTTGTATAGGTTCCATAAACATGTTATCCTGTCTTCTCTCATCTTTCAAGGCTAGCACTCTATATAATGCTATTCCTACAATTTTGCCTGCCCGGCTCCTCTTCTGCCCTTCTCTTTTCCTTATTTGAGACGGGGGAGGCAAGTTCGGCTGCAGTATGTTCAGGTAGTTTATCTGCTGATATAAGTTGTATATGTTCAACCACAGTTTGATCTTGATAGAAATATGAAGACTCAGAGCATAGAGACCTTTCTTCCGCTTGGATCTTTTCGTGAAGATTATTGTGACAACGCTGATGATTACTATCTTAGCAGTGCAGTGATTCCTTCATTGTCACTGGCATTAAAATCTTTGAGGGATTGTGTGAAGGAGAACCCTTGTCTCAGACTTCAGGTACGCATTCCTTTTACTATATTTGGGTAAAACTTGAAATAGAAATGCAATGGTACTACTTCCCCCCAACCCCCCCCCCCCCCTCCAAAAAAAAAACGAAGTCTTATGTGACATATAAGTTAAGAGGAAGAAGAAAGTTATGTAAAAAGTTACTGCAGAAAGACATGGACAGCATCCCAGATGAGTAATTGACTAATTTAATTTCTGTAGACGGGTGATTATATTTAGAATCATAGACTTGCAAACTCATTTCATATGACAACCTACTTTTGCTACCAAGCCGTTTGGGGCCTTTGGGCTATATGCATAAGCCATACTCCAACAGTCCAACTATTATCAAGGGATCAAATAGATTGGTACAGCTAATGTGAGATATATATCAGGTGTTAGTGTTGCATTAGAATATTGACATGCCCGATTTGATGGCAGTGTATAGGCAATAAACATCTCCTTCTAGGTTCCCTTGGTGAAGATTATCAACCAATTTTGTTCCTCAACTGTCTTAATCGGGATAGGCGACCCATATTCATTGAGAACAATCCTATTGATTGGATCTAATGACAAGGCTACTAAAGGCCTGTTTGGCCTAACTCCCTCAAATTGCAACTTCTCCTCTCACATTTGTTCTTGCTCACCCCCTTTTGATCCACTCCCGCCACCTCCAACTTCTAGACCTTGAAATAGAGGTAGAAGTAGGAGGAGGAGAAGTTAAAATTTGTAGCTTCTACTTTTAGCCCTAATTGTGGCTATGTTTCAACTTCTTAGAAGTTGGTGTGTGGAGGCGGAAGTGTATGGAAGGGGGTGGGTAGGAACAAAGTTGAGAGTAGAAGTAGAAGCTGGTGGGAGCTAGGCCAAACGGGCCCTAAATTGGTTTACAGTGCCTGTTGCTTGAGGTGGAACCTAGCCAAGTTGAGCTCATGGTGGGGGAATAAGGTTTTGAGCTAAGCAAGCCTAAGATTGTCAAGCTCAGGCTTCACTCTGTATGAGCTTCCGGCTCAGGCTTGACAGCCAAACATTAGTATTCCAGCTATCTCCTTTCTAATTACCTACTGACATATTCCAGAAATGAATAAAGAATAATTACTTCAAGGCTTCAAGCTTATTTAAATGCCAACAATCAATTTTTTACGATGAAAATATCTCCAAATTGCCCCTAAACAAAGTTTTGCAAAATAAAAAATAAAAATGATTATTATTAGTAGGGAATCTTCGTGAGGTCAGACCGTCAGAGGTCTGGTGTACTCAGCCAGGAGGAATAACTGACGAATTCGTCACTGAACTTGGGTGGTGGCGATGCTACTCCGTCTTTAGCATAGGATCTCTATCTGTGATGGGACGACTCTTGAGCCTTGATGAGAGGTGCCGTCAGTCACAGAGAAGGAAGGTGGTGATGGCACTGTGGAGTTGACGGAAGATGAAGACAGGAGGAAAAGAAGGGGGAAATGAAGCCAAACCAAGTTGGGCTTTCTTGTGCTCAGGCTGAGTACATTATCTGGCTCAGGCTTAAACCAAGGCCACCGGTGGCTGAGCCGGTTTGGTTACCATGCTGCCTTGGCAATTATCTGAACACAATGGCTGATAAATTAAGATTTACACTCAGCATTTAAATTTTAATTTATTCCTTTCCTTTGGGGGATGGGGGAGGGGAGGTCACTACAACTGCACAACATACTGTAGACGCCAAAAAAGTAGTCCCTACAATTCTATAAGGACCGCGTCTGGCCGGTTTTGCCACGGTCCTTACACATACCAGTCCAATGTACTAAATATGTACGCATGATTTGTGACCAATTTGACAGTCATGAAAAGCCTAATGGCAAAACTGGTTATGCAACCAATTTTCTGAAGTCTGTCATTGATACATTAGGTTACTAATTTGGGAACATCTAACAGAAAAGAATTGTGACTTGGTTGTAGGATATGGGATTACCTGTCAATTGTCATCCACTGATAATGTCACAGGAAGGTGATTTTGAAGCAAGTGAATTTCTGCAAATTACGTTTTCTGAAAAGACATACTGCCACAATCCTTAAGAAATATCTGGAATGTTTGTTCTTGGTTATAGAGTTTTAGCTATTACCCTATTGTCAATCTGTTTTCGCATCCCCTGCTGCATGTGTATGCTCGATTTTCCCTGCTTCTCTGGATGTCTTAAATGGGTTGCATTAACTGCCAGGTGCTTGTAACGGGATCATTGCATCTGGTCGGAGATGTACTCAAGCTACTGCAGAGATGATTCAAGTTGTAGAAACATACTTGTCTAGAAGCTCCGAGTTTGCAAACCAGTATATTTTTGGCATGTTAGCCTGTGGCATCTTCAGATGTTTATCTTTACAGAGTACAGCTGATGCTGCTTCTGCGCCCGGTCTCATCTGAAATGGTTAACGTTGAATCATAACGATTCCAGTGCGCCATCATGTATATACAAGCTGTCTGGGTTCAGGATTTAGTTGTTTAACATTCAGAATCAGCTTGTGGCGAAAATGAAATCATTGAGATTCATTCAGGCCGTTCAGTTTAAACATGCAGGCCACAACCTCTGCTGAGCCATCAACTTCTTTTGATGGTGTTCTGACTTCTGATAGTATGTACGACAGTCCTCTCTAACTTTCATACATAACATCTGTACGTCTCAAATGAGACCCCAAGCCCATTGTGGGTGCTCTGTTGCTCTATCAACAAGAACTTATTTGTGACTTTAACGTTTCCCCTTATATTTTCCCAAGTTGCCAAATGTTTATTGTTCTAAGAACCCAAGTAAATAGTTGCCTAATCAACAAAACAAAAAAGTAATAAATGACTTTCTTCTTCTTTCAGGGAATGAAAATGGGTGTATTCTTTTTCACTTACTCAGTAACTAGTTCAGGAGAGTTTAGTTGTCTACTCATTCTCTCACATATTAGTATTCAGTTCAATTCAATGAAAAAAAAAAACACATGCGCTTCATGCCTTCATCCACCCGAAAGTCGAAACCTACAACAAAGGTAAAGTGGACAAATAGAGAAAGATATGTGCTGACCTGGCTATGCACATATTTCAAATGCTGCGAAAATATTGGGGCAGAAAAGAAAGTTTTAGCTTCCTATCAAAAGAAAGAAGAAAAGAAAGTTAGCTTTGTTGCATGGTCCTGGTGCATGTGCCAATTGCCAATTGCCTAATGGAAATTAAGCAAGTTTAGGGTGCGTTTGATAGAAATGAATTTATCAGTACTGAATTGAACTGAATCCAACATCACTAAACCGGACACTACTGAACTGAACTGTACACAAACTGAATTGAATTGAACAAACTTAATATGTGAGACAAAAAGTATGTTTCTGAACTCAGCATCACTGAACTGAACTGAACATCATTTAACTGAATTTGAAATCACTGAATTGACACCTAAACTGAACTGAGCTGAACTGATCGTATAAGCTCTATTAAACGCACCCTGAAGCAATCTCTCCCCAAACATAATCTTAACACTTTTCTAAAGTACATCAAAAACACCACGTGTAAAGCTTAAGATGCAAAAAGATCCCTTAAAGTACCATATCTCACCATGATTCATATGGAAAAACAAGAATCATAGGACATGGAAAAACACAACTATGAATAGACAATAGTCAAAGGCCTATGAATTGTTTAGAGCATAAACATTCTCTGAATGCCACATGGCAACAAACAACTAGCACCCATTGTTTCTTTTGAGCTTCGAACGAGTGGCTCTTTTTAGATACTTCCTTATCAAAATAATAGATCAAGTTCAAACTCCAATGTGATTATTATTTTTGGACATAATAAATCTAAAGTGTTCATTACATGAAGTTCAAACTACATGGGCCGTCTCAGAGGGGTAGACAAGAGGTGCGATCGCCTAGAACTCATCGTTAAAAGGGGCCCATAAACTTAGGAGTTTATTTATATATTGACGGTTGCATTATACTCCCTCCGTTCCCAATTGATAATCACATTGTAAATGGCACAGAGATTAAGACAATTTTACTTGTACTATTTTGTTCCCCTTATAACCTCAATTAACTAGATATATATGGTGGAGGCCACCACCAACCATCCAAAGCAAGAGAGAGAAAAAGTTAAATGATTTTGGGGCCACACTAAGGGTAAGGTTGTAAAACCATAAGCAACTTTTTTCCATTTTAAAAAAACGTGACTTTCAAAAGGGAACGGACTAAATAAGAAACGTGACTATCAATTGGGAACGAAGGGAGTAGAAATATGCGTGAATGTGTGGCTCAATGGTTTCCACTTTTCAGTGTTAATCAATTTATGATTAATATTTAAACTTTAAAACAAGTTATTGATACCTTAAGGGCCATTATTTTCATTTCGCCTTAGGGCCCCTAAAATGTCTGGAACAGTGTTACGATGCATACATTTAAATACCAATCTCTCCTTTGACAACTAGACTTTCGACATTAATCCTAATAGTTAAAATTTTTCAGTTCAACAAATAAAATTGAACCGTCTACATGAACTACTATACTTCTCATTGATGCTATAAACCAAACCAACACTTATGTAACATATATATACCTTATTGACTTATTCACACCAATAATACATTGACCTATTACTCAATTAACATTAATACATTTTTCTCAAAAAAAAAATTAACATTAATACATCAAATTCCCTATTCAATTGTACATAGAGTTGGTAAAAACTGACCCGACCTTATGAACAACCCAAATCGACTCGCCACAGACCTGACTCAAAAAAGTTCAAACCCGAAATAATCCGGCCCGTCTTAACTCGAGATCGAAATGACCCGACCCAAATCCAACCCAAACCCAAAAATTATGAGACAATACTTATAAATCAGTCGGATAATCCAAAACTGAACCCGTATTTTACCCGCCCCGAACCCGACCTAAACAACCTATTTACCCTATCTAATTGTACCGTTCCATTTCCATATGTATTATTCTCCTAACAATTACACCTCCATGAACCCAAAACCAAAAACATAAACATCATTAGACAAACATTGAGACACAGACAATATCTTCTTTCAATTGTGATTTGTGACTATCATAACACCTTTTTTGAATCAGACTTGCGCATCTTTAACAATCATTGATTGAACATGAAAGTACCTAATCTATACGTGTTAAACCATTGTTGATCCTTATTATTTTTATCCCACCCTTATTATTTTTATCCCACCCTTTTAAATCCTCTAAATCGGAAACAAATTGACAAATTCTAACAACAAAACGGCTCTCATTTCTCTCCATTTACGTTTCCCTCCCATTAAAACCCCACAAAAACAAAACATTTCATTTCTTTTCTTTTCTTTAAATTCATTATTCACCCCCCTTCAATGGCGTAACAGTCTTACATACAAAAAATGAAAACAAGATCAAATCTTTCATGAATTTTCTCTCTCCTCATCTCCTCCAATGGCGGGTCTTCACCAATCCGTGAGACCCAAATCATCATCTTCTTCTTCATCTTCATCTCACTCTTCACAAACCTTTCTATACAAAATCCTTTTATTCCTCTGTTTTCTCTCTTTCAGTTTAGCTCTGTTTGCCTTTCTTCTTCAATGGCCCGGTGGACCTGATGACCCGATAACCCGGTTTTCCCTTGAACAGTCTCAGTTCCCGGGTATGGTTAACCGGGTTAACCCATCAGATTCTAATGGGTGTGACTCAAATGTGTTGGGTCAGAAATCTTCCCCTGTTTTTCCATACTTCAGGGGTTGGAAATTTAATTATAATCACTCTGACATTCGACCCAAGGTCAGTTCCTTTTTACTTTTTTGATTGAAATTGTCAATTTTTGATGTTTTTTTTCACTTGGGTTTGTTTATTTTGATGTTTTTGCATCTGGGCTTTTCTTGTTTTTGTGTAATGTTGGTCGTTTCTTGGATTTCTTCCCTTACGTTAGTGTTGTGAGTTTTATTTTTAGTTTTTAATTATTAACTCGCATTTATTTTATTTTAGGAAATGTAGTATTAGTGTGACTGGGTGGAGTTTTAATTACAGTGATTCTGATTTTAGACCTAAGATTTGCTGTTATTGCCAGGTCAAAAAACACTAATGTCAGGCCAAAAAATCTTTGAGTAAACAATTTAGCTCTTTATATTAATTAGGCTACCTAAATCATTCTCTTTTTGTAGTATGACTTTATTTACGCTTTCTTAGCTTATTTACCTATTGAGTATCCATCTATTTTAATCATAATGATAGTCAAATAAAATATTTCTAAAATTTCAAAGAATATTTCCATTGATACAAAATATCTAAGATCCAAAAATAAAATAGTTGAAATATGCAATAACTTTAATTGCTTGGGTTGTTGGGCATGTTATTCACCAACGATAATTATGAATTAATTAATGAGATGCAAATATTTATTTGCTTGATTTTTTTTCTTTTTTATTACAGTATTGTGGAGGATGCAATTAGATATTACAAGTTATATAATCCTTACGTAAAGAGTGCGCTTCCCCCTCAACAAAAAATGTAAATAGTGTGCTACGCCCTAATCAGTAATGATGAAGCTCTGTCAAGAGTTTTAAAGATGCCTATAATTAAGTGATACGATTTTTTTTTTAAATTTCGTAGTAACCATTATTTTAGTTCTCAAACGGTTTAATGATATCTTTTTATAATTTTGCTAGCAATTTTTAAAACTAAGTTATATTTATTGGATAAAAAGGATCTTGCTAGGTTAGCTTCTTCTTCTAACAATTTGATTGGAGAAGTTACGTTTTACATGGCTATAGTAAGCATATAGAACTAGAATAATACATGAGGACGAAGATATTTAGCAAAAGAGATCAAAATCATGGAAATCAAAGAGCCATGGGTTATGACTTATGATAGGAAGAGAGCAATATAATATATAATGTGATATTATTCTCAATTCAATCTCCCTTCCAAATTTAATGCTAAATTAGTGGAATTATTGGATTCCTAATCCTAATACATTTTCCATAATTTTTGTTTGTAAAAAAGGCAATTAAAGATAGTATGGGAGAGAATATGTATTTTGCCTTATTAATATGAAGGGCTACATTGTCAACTCAAAAAGTTAATGACCTGTCATTAGTATTTTTAGACCTGGCAATAACAGCGGCCTTAATTTATTTGGTGACAAATTTGCGTGATTTTTGTTGATGGGTTCTTTAATTATAATTAATTTTATTTTTCGTTATACAGTGTTGTTTTTGCATATGGGTTTATCTTGTTTTTGTGTAAATGTTGATCGTTTCTTGAATTTTCTTTGATAGGATTATTAAATTGTTATCAGTTTTGATTCTTACTTCTCAATCTCAATGACTGGATCAACGTTAATGTGAAATGTAAAATATTGTAGTTATTGTTTCATTAGTGTGAAATCTTGGATTAGAAAATGTCAAAGATGATTATGTAATGGTGAAATGGTCAATATTCATCTGATGTTTATAGTAATACCACCTGGAGAGTCTTTGGTCTAAAATGTACAAAACTGCAAAAACACAATGGAATCTTGGAAATTCTTCAAAAACACATGAAAATCATCGTAAAACTCGAAACCATGGACCAATGCTTGATCAGGAGACAGAAACACACAGCTTTTTCTGCATGAAATCAATGCACTGCCAAATTTTGGGAATTTATTTCATAGGAGTATCATTTAATAAGTTGAAGTTCTCTTCTACTTTTGGATTTCTTTAAAGATAGTTAATTTGGTAGTTTCCTCTCATCCTTATTCTTCTGTCTTCTTCTGTACTACTGCAAGTATTCCGAAGTTCCTTCTATGATGGATTACTTATTTTACTATGAGGTCAGAAATAAGAATTAAAGCATAAATTATGATGTATCACAGTTTTTCTTTCACTGGATTATCATGTTTTTGCTCTAATGGTAAAAGTTATCTTTTAAAGTATCTAACATCAATTTTGATTTGTGACCTATTTCCTCTCACATTGAGGAATGTCTCATATGATAGCTAACAGAAGAAACTTGCTACACATGAATGCATTTCGCGATTTAGTGGTAAAGAATTTGTATGTGTGGCGAACTTACCTAGAGGAATAAGGCTCGGTTATTGTTTAAATTGTATGGTGGATGACAATGTAGTACATTTCTCACATTTATAAATGTTACTGTCTTACTGATGCAGCTATTTTATGACTCTATGTTGTGTTAGATAAGTATTACTTCAAGCACTTCGGCTGGTTTAGAGCAAGTCCTACCATGGATCTTCTACCATAAAGTTATTGGCATTACAAATTTTTTCCTCTTTGTGGAAGGGAAGGCTGCAAGCACCGAAGTATCTAAAGTACTTAAGACTATTCCGGTGAGCTTACTTGCTTACCTTACTCGGGCTAAACAGGCTTTTGTCTATTTCATTCTTGCATGACTAAGGTGATGATTATGTTGTGTGTTCTTGCAGGGGGTACAAGTTATACATAGAACAAGAGACTTAGAGGAACAACAAGGACGAAGGTTCGTCGTTTGGTTTCCAATTTGGTGTTGTTGATGTCACTAACTTACACTAGTCCCATTTGAAGTTTTGGGTTCATTTCAATGTGGTGGCCTTGTTTGGAAGACCAAACTGTTATGTCCTTGACTTTTTGGTATGGGAAATTGCGAATTTAGGGCAGAGAAAACGAGTATTATGAATTTCTTCGAATGATATTTTGTTCGTTTATTTCCCCCTTCCATTCCATTTCTATGATTCAGTAGCTCCTGTTATTGTAGCTCCTGTGTGAACCATATTCTGTGCATACCAAACACCAAAATCACATGCTTTATTGTGCTTCTGATATTGGATTATCAGCCGAATATGGAATGAGAGTTGGATGTCAAGCTTTTTCTACAAGCCATGCAACTATGAGTTATTCGTCAAGCAAACCCTCAACATGGAGATGGCTATAGTCAGGGCAAGGGTATGGATTCCTGATAATGTTTCTATAGTTTTATTTTATTTTTTGGCTGTTCTACTCTGACCTTGAGTTGAGTAGTATACTTCAATTGACTATATGATATCTTAATGACTAGCTTTGCTTCCTCTTTCGACCCTAGGATGCTGGCATGGAGTGGATCTTCCATCTTGACACTGATGAGCTCCTGCACCCTGCAGGGACTCGAGATTACTCTGTGCGAGAGCTGCTAGTAGGAGTTCCTAGAGATGTTGACATGGTTATATTTCCTAATTACGTGGGTAATCGATACAATCAATTCTGCAGACTTAAGAGTTTGTTGAAAATGTCTCATTTTTAATCCTTGTTAGTTGTTACCATCATGCTTTTCAGGAGAGTGCTGTCGAGCGGGATGACATTAAAGAACCTTTCAGTGAGGTAAATTGCTTTGTTCTTGACAGTATCTGTAAAATAAATGAGTTTCTTTCCTCTCTTTTTCTTCATCTGGGTTGGTGGTTGAATTCGGTCCAGCTTCATGCTGGTAGCATACTAGTCTTGCTTACTACAGAGAGATGAAGTTAATTCCTCTTAGCCTTTGTACACTTTTATTTCTCCTTCTGAATCTCTTTTATGATACAGAATATGCCAATACTGGAAATTTCCTTGTGAGCTTATCTTAATATGTTGTGTGCAAGTTTTCATGACACGCAGTTGACTTTCTTGTTTGGACTAGGGCAGCCTTAGGTATTTGAGTTTCAGTTTCATAAAATTTAAAGTACTGATTAAATTGGTTCATGCTAAAATCACAACACAATCATTGCGCTTAAAAGAACCATATTGCGTATGTTTGTCTGAACTACATGATTGGCTGTTAATGCATCTTATTGCACTATTGTTTGACAAGGTTACAAAGTAGAAACATCATCTTTCTGGTTTTAGATATGTTTGTTTACTCCCTTGATGTGGTATATAATTGAAACTTTAATCTGTCTTTTCGGTGTGTTTTCTATTGGCTTATTTCATTGCTTTATAAGCTAAACAAGTGCATGAAGTTTTCTTTGTGAGCTGCAAAGATAGGTTCATTGGGGTTTTCCTGACGACCCGCTTTCCTGACATTTCATACAGGTATCCATGTTCAAAAGAAATTTTGACCATCTTCCCAAGGATACTTACTTTGGACTATATAAGGAAGCTACCCGGGGTAATCCAAACTATTTCTTGACTTATGGAAATGGAAAAGCAGCCGCAAGAGTCCAAGATCATCTACGCCCCAATGGTGCCCATCGATGGCATAACTACTTGAAAAAAGTCACGTAAATTCCTGCCTCTTGTTTTCACCTGTTTCATGTCACATCTTGCCTCAGTAATTGTTCTCTTAATGTGTGAGCATATTGCCTATATCTATACTAAAAAGGTCATGTATTAAGACTTAATAGAGTCTGATTATTAATGACAGAGAGATCAAAATGGACGAGGCTGCAGTTTTGCACTACACATACTCAAGATACTCTGACTTGACTTCAAGGCGCGACAGATGTGGTTGCAAGGCGACGAAGGAAGATGTCAAACGATGCTTTATGTTAGAATTTGATAGACAGGTAAGTTACAGTTCAACTTGTCTGTTAAGTTCCTCTGAATATGCTTGATATCTGCCTTTATTCTACTTGGCATTTACGGGCCTAAGATCCTTGGTCGTTGTTGAACTGCAGGCATTTATTATTGCTTCAACTGCGACACAGGAAGAAATGAGTCAATGGTAAGAAACCAGATGATAGTATGCACAGCCTGATATTTGCATTTTCTTTGTATGCCAGTGCACCAAAAATTATACAGCTTACAGAAGTTTTCAATAGCGTTCTTGATACAACACTATCTTATGCCACATTTTTCTTCTTAATCTTAGGTATCAGGAACATGTAGTGTGGCATGATGAAAAATTGAGACACAAACTAATGAAGGCTGGCGTCATGACTCGCATTTATGCTCCCATGGTAAGTCCAAATCACCAAAATTCTACTCCCTCATCCTTCTTTAGCCATTACAAAAGATTTTTCGATTGAGTTTTTTGTGATCAGTCTTTCATGTTTATTTTTATTTTTGTGTGCCCACATGTTACTTGTAGGTCATAATTCAGGGATTAAGGGAATCTGGGGTGTTTGCTTCTGTAATCGCTTCAACAAGCTCTGTTGAATCATCTTCCAACACAAGCCATACCGATTCATTCAGAAAAACTGTAGGGACTAACCGCGAATTTCAGTCCGCTACAAGAAAGATGCTAGACATTGGAGAAGCAGCTGATCATCAGTCTCAAGCAATGCTTCCTTTGTCTCCTCCCGGCATGAATGACTTTCCTTCAGATCAGAAGAGTTATAAGTCATAAGATCAGATCATTGAGCCTGTTGAAACTTTAGAGCAAACATTGATTGATGGATGGGTATTTCCTATTCCCCTCACCTTTTTTGAGTAGTTAGGACACAAGTCACAAGCCATGTACATTGCAGGCTAGAGAACACATATAATACTATGTATCCTAGAGAGCAGCTGATCAGTCTTAAACGATACTATGTATCTTAGAGAAAGGCTGAAATGAAGCTCTTGCCTTTGTTTGTATTGATTGATATTGTTTAGAATACTCATGTAACATCTTATGCAGTTTATATGGATGGTGAATTCAGGATAAATGAGTGAACTAGATTTAAGAGTACTTCACTCCCTTTTCTTTTTCTTTTCTTTTTTGTGGTAGAATGAGAGGTCACTACGATTCTTGGGCGTAAAACCCCAATACAATAATTGTCTAAAGTAATACGACAACTGGAGTTTCATCAAACTCAATTTAAATATTACAATCCAAATCCGAATGAATGATGACATTTGCAACATTGTCTACCAGTTCATTAGCTTCTCTTCATGTATGCATGATCTTCATCTCGTCCATGGTGTCCACCAATACCATGCACTCCAAATTTATATGCAATTAGTACATCCATATGGAACTCTTTTTGACTGAGTAACAATAGGAACAATAACTCATCAAACAAAAGAAATTGGAATAACTCTCTTTTCCCTTCTTTTATCTTTTCTTTCCTTCCTCTCCTTTCTTATCGTCATCTTAGAAGAAAAAACACACTTTTTATGAGCGGTCATAGCCGGTAGGTACATTACAATAAAGTTTTTGTAAAAGGACATCCAACTGACTCGAAGTTATTGAGAGAAACCTGAATACGACACTGTTACAGATAAGTCAAATCTAACACGTCTACACCAATGTGACCAATTTGAGGTAGAATGTTTCTATTTTCAATTTCAAAAAATTTGTAAGACCAACACTGACACAAAATCGACACGGAACGGAGCAAGATACGACATGACACGACTTATTTTATTTGTCGGGTCGGAGTAGTTTGAAACATCGAATGTTACCCGTGGTCTCCGGGTTAGGAGCCTTGTGTTGTAGCCCATGTCATTTCCATACTTCTGAAAATAGTGTACACTGAAATGTGGCGGCAATGAAACAAAGCTCTCGCCATTTCTCTCTCTTTATGAGCAAAAGTGGGGAGCTCACTTGGTTGAACTCTCACTCCTCCAACCTAGAGGTTGGAGGTTCAAGTCTCATTCGCCTCAACTTTAGAGTTGAGGGTGGTATTTGTAGTATGGGCCTTAGGCCATCCCCCTCCCCAAATGATGTAATGGGCCAAAGAGCCCGGCTTCCTTGCCTATTCAAAAAAAAAAAAAAAAATTCTCTCTCTTTCTCTCCTTCAAACGCGAGACTATACTGAATTACTGATGCTGGTAAAGTGGTAACCGCCTCTCACCTCTCTTTCTCCTCTTCTTCATGCACTTCCATCGAGCTACAATAATGCTACGAGGGTTTTGAAATTTCATCAAATTTAGGTCATTTCTTTTGTAATTCCCACATTCAATTAAAATGTGTAAATTTGAAATTTGATCTTTTGCTGCAACAATTGTAGTTTTGCAGTGGTACCCAGAAATCTGGACTATCGAGGGTTGCTTGCTTTTCAAGGGCGAGGAATGGGTTCTGGGAAAAAAATTGGCATCAGTTGCTATATATGCAATGTCTTAGAAGGATTTTCATATCTTTAAAGTGGGTTCAATTGATTAAACCTATTGTTTTATGGGGTTATATTCTTGTTGTGTAGAAACTTTTTGGTTGATGAGTTTATGTTTAAATGCTCAGGGAAATGACATGGGAAACAAATTGGGTAAAGTTCTGAGTATGAAAAATGATCCTGCCAAGCTGGAGAGTATGACAGTTCAAAAACTTAGAACAGCATTAAGGTAATTGTAATGACCACTTCACTCTTTTTCTTGAACTCTAGATTCAGCTATTTGGAAACATATTTGAGTTTGTGTTTGTGTTTGTGTTTGTGTTTGGGTTTGGGTTTGGGTTTGGGTTTGGGTTTTATTATATATTGTAGTATAGTGTATATGTATATGTAATTATGTATCACCATTTTTCTTCTTCAGAATTATTGTTTGATAGGATAAGAATTGAAATATATAAAGTATCTGTTGGAATAATGGCACCCAAAGGTTATGGGGTGATTTGTAACCGATTTGTAATTAATTGTGGGTAATTCATATCCCATAATGTGCCACTAATAAACTCATTAAAGCTACTTTAATGGGTAGTGGGAGGTTACATTTACCATCTATAAATTGGGTGTCCATGTTCACTAGAGTATGAGTAGAGAGAAATGTGAAGCAAGACATTTCTCCTCATATCCCCATGTGTGATTAGTTTCCGGGCAATTGTATTTGTGTTAGTTCCAAACCTCCATCCATGAGTGCACTTGTTTGGGGGTTGTTGTGTTAACCTTGGAGAGCAACCGGCGGAGACGATTTGCACCAAAGTCGTGCCGAAAATCGCTTTCAAGGCAGTGGCCCTCATACCACGGCGCAACGATTATTTGATAAGTTATCTACTCTATCCTTTCTATATTATTTTGTTATTGATCAATACCTTATATTTCCTACAGTATCCTTATTTGAGAAGGAATAGATCAGCAAAAATAAAGCCTTGCGATCCCTCGATAGTCGATACCTAAGTTAAAGATGCCCATAGTTGCTGTAGAAAGACTCTATTAGCAAAAGCCCCAAGTGATGCAATATATGTTATAAGTGAACCTTCAGAAGTCTGTTGTTCCTTTCATACCAAATGCAGCATATCACAACAATAGAGCACTTATTCATAGGATCTTATCCCCCTTAACCCCAGACCCTCTATAGTTTTTGTGGAACATTGTTATCAGATTTCAAGGACAATCTGATGCTCCCCGGAAAACGCCAAACAACCTCATCCAGATCTATTTTGAGAAAGAACACTGAGATAATAAATATCGCTGGTTTCCCCAGTTCTTCAAATTCGTGGGTCTTTCGGAAACAGTCTCTCTTCTAGGCGACTAGTTAGGGGTAAGACTGCGTACATCTGGACCTCCCCAGACCCCGCCCTAGGCGGGATACATACTGGGTTGTTGTTGTTGTTGTTGTTGTTGTTGTTGTTGTTGGTTTCCCCAGTTCTTCAAAACAATGCACAAAGGTCCAGCTAAATTGCTGGATGGGGCTTTTGTTTGTGCTGCACATGTTTGGTGTTAGCCTTGTTAAGTGCAATGGTCCAATTGAAAGAATGGACCTTTAAGGGAACTTTGGCCTTCCAAGTGAAGGAGCTGAGTGGGGGAATAATATCGGTGAGGGTAGGAACTCAGGTGCTGGAGGAAATTTTGCAGAAGAAACACCCTGTGTTTTGAAGTTTCTTTTGACTAGTTAGTAGAATATGAGAAAGAGTAATGCAAGTGACTAAGGCCAGAAACTTACGAAGATCCCTCACATGTCTCAAGAAATGGAAGTTCCACAAGACATGCCCCGTGGAGGAGTAGAAATGGAACATAGGCTTGCTATCAAGCAATGAGGGTCTATAAAGGCCAGGAGAAGTAAGTGAAAGAGGGATGTTGCCCCTGGACCAACATTGGACTTGGTCTTTTCCTTGTCCTTTTTCATTTTGTATTACACAGCTTAACCTCTAGAAAAAATATTACACAGCTTTCCAAACGAAATTGATTCCCCCCCACCCCCCAACTTCGTTGGAGCTGGGCGAAAACAGGGTCATTCCATGAGCTACTGCTCAAAGATTGTAAACTTCAGTGCTAGCCTTCTGATATCCATTCGTGCTGCTTCTTACAGTCTTCAGAGTTCAATGTAAACTTGGCCATTTTATCACTATTCTCTTATAACTCTGTCAGTATTTCGATGTCTTGTGCTTTCATTTATAGAACACAACTGTTCAGAGGTAATAGATTTATTTTGTAATAACAACGACAACAAAAACAAGAACAAGTCCTTCATTAATTCCCCCCTCCCCTTCAATGGCGTAACAGTCACCCTTGTAATAACAACAACAAAAACAAGAACAAGTCTTTCATGAAAATTCTATGTCCTCGTCTCCTCCAATGGTGGGTTTTCACCAATCCGTGAGACCCAACTCATCATCATCTTCATCATCCCTCACCTCTTCTTCTCACTCTTCACAAACCTTCCTTTACAGAATCCTCTTCCTCTGTTTCCTCCCTCTCTGTTTAGCCCTGTTTGCCTTTCTTCTTCAATGGCCTGGTGGGCTCAATGACCCGGTAGCCCAGTTTTCCCTTGAGCACTCTCAGGTCCCGGGCATGTTAAACCAGGTCAAGCCATCATCGTCTGATGGGTGTGCCACAAATGTGTTGGTTCAGAAATCCTCCCCTGTTTTTCCTTACTTCAGGGGATGGAATTTTAATTATAGTCACTCTGATCTTCAACCCAAGGTCAGTTTTTGTTTACGTTTCTGATTGAAATAGTCAATCTTTTATCTTTTATTTTGTTGTTTTGGCATCTGGGTTTTTCTTATTTTGTGTAATGTTGATTATTTCTTGGATTACTTGGATAGTAGTCGGTTAACTCACATTTATTCTCAATCTAAGATTAGCTTAAATAAGGCTGGGAAATGTGGTATTGGTGAACTGGGTCAGAAGTCTTCCCCTACTTCAGGGGAGGAGTTTTAATTATAGTGACTCTGATTTAGACCTAATATCAGTTGTTTGATTAAACTTTTGTGTGATTTTGATTAATGGGTTCGTCATTCCTTTTTGATCTTTTTGGCTTGATATTGTCATGTACGTTGGTCGCTTCTTCGATTTCTTTGATGGGACTATGATAGTGTTGCCACTTGTCAGTTAAGATTCTTAGTTCTTATTACTGCATTTCTTAGCAATCTGGATGAACGTTATTGTGAAATGTTAAGACTTGTTTTGGTTATCATTAGCATGGTTCGAAATCTCTGTATCGGGCGCGATTGCGGGAATGGTCGCGACGTTGCGAAAGCAGACTGATATCATGTGAATCAGATCGCCCCTGTCCCCGTCCCGGCATGAATTTTGGTATCGGTCATGTGTTAGTCGTGTAACGGCCGTATCGGTCATGTTTTGGCTGTATCGCTCGCATATTGGTCGTGTATTGGCCGATATGCGCGTATCGGCTGATATTTGATACCATGATCATTAGTGGAAATATTGGATTAGCAAAGGTCAAAGAAGATTATGCAATGGTGAAATGGTCAATATGCATCTAATGTTAATAGTAATACCACCTGAGCATTTGATCCAAAACGTACGAAAATTGCAAAAGAACGATGGAATGTTGGAAGCATTTGAAAATGACATGAATCCTCATAAAACTCGAAACTATGGACCACTTCTTGACAGTGAGACAGAAAAACACAGTTTTTGCATCAAATGAATGCCCTGCCAAATTTTAGGAATTTATTTTCATGGTATCATTTAAATAATTCTCTTCTTGTTTAGATTTCTTTATGAATGGGTTTATTACCTCATTAATGATAGCTAAGGGCCCATACTGGGTGGTTTTTAGTTTTTATTTAATTATTTTTTGAAAACTAAAAACCAGTTTTTGAAAACCACAATTTTGTTTTTTGGGTTTCTGTTAGCAGTTTCGAATTTAAGTAGATAACTATTGGGAATAAAAGTTCAGCTCCAAATTTTTTTTGGACAGAGATAATAAATTTTCAAAACCCCAATGCTGCAACTCGAAACCTCCAAACGGGCATAGTAGTTTCCTCTCATCCCTTTTCTTGTGTCTGCTTCTGTACAACTGCAAGTACTCAGATTTTCCATTTATTGATTCCTTATTTTACTATGAGGTCAGAACCAGAGTAGAAGCAATAAGTTAAGAAATTCAAGGTTACCACTTACCTTAAGCACCAAGTAATTATGCTCTACTCATATTATATACAACATAATTCTTCTTTCACTGGACTATCTTACTTTTATGGTAAAAGCTGGGTCTTTGAAAGTATTTTACATTGATTTTGATTGTGACTAGTTTTTCTCATGCATTGAGGAAATGGCTCATTTGGTAGCCAACAGAAGAAACTCGCAAAGCATAAGTGCATTTTGCAATTTAATTGTATAGAATCTGTGTAGCCAACCTAGTGGGATAAGGCTTGGTTATTGTTGTGGTTGTTATTAATGTGTTTTGACTTCATTGTGATTTCCCACTAAACTGAAACACACAGATTGTAGCTCAATCGGTACTTTGAGATCTATTTCAGAGGTCCCATGTTCGAGTCTCCTCAGGGCCACTGGAGGTTTTCCTGGTCGTTAACTTCAAGGCCTATGGGATTAGTCAAGCAAGGCTTGGATACACATTCTAAAAATAAAAATAAAAACACCCACAGATTGACAGGTTGAGACACCCAAACCACCACCACCACCACCGGAAAAAAACCAAAAAGAAAAATAGTAAAAGAAACCTGAATCTTTCTGTGTGGGCCTTGGGCCTTCTTTGTTGTCGAATTTGGTGGATTACAATATGGTACATGTCTCACATATATAAATGTCACTAATGCAGCCATTTTTATGACCTCTATGTTGTATTAGATATGTATTACTTCAACCACTTCAGCTGGTCTAGAACAAGTCCTACCATGGATCTTCTACCATAAGGTTATTGGCATTACAAAAGTTTTCCTCTTTGTGGAAGGAAAGGCTGCAAGCCCCGAAGTATCTAAAGTTCTTAAGACTATTCCAGTGAGTTGCTTGCTTACGTTACTCAGGCCTAACAGGCTTGTATAATTTCATTCTTGCGTGATTAAGATGATGATTATGTTGGCTGTTCTTGCAGGGGGTGCAAGTTATATACAGAACAAGAGAATTAGAGGAGCAACAAGCACAATGATTTGTTTGTTTCCAACTTGGTCTTGTTGATATTGCTAATAATGTTATGTAACTTACAGTTAGTCCCTTTTAATGTGGGTGGCCTTGTTTGGAAGATATAACTGTTATTGGCTCTTTGGTGTATGGGAAATTGCCAATTTAGGGCAGAGAAAACGAGTCTTGTAAACTCCTTCCAATTAAACTTTCTTCTCTTCTTTTCCCCTTTCATTCCATATATATGATTCAGTAGCTCATCTGTGAACCTCTTTCGTGCATACCAAAGACCAAAATCACATGCTTTATTGTGCTTCTAATTTTGGATTGTTAGCCGAATATGGAATGAGATGTCAAGCTTTTTCAAGCCATGCAATTATGAGTTATTTGTCAAGCAAAGCCTCAACATGGAGATGGCTATAGTCATGGCAAGGGTAAGGACTAGTGATACTGTTTCTATATTTTTATTTTTACTTTTTGGTGTTCTACTCTGTCCTTGATTTAGAATTTTCTCGAATCACTCTGTGATATCTTAATGACTAGCTTTGCTTCCTCTTTTGACCCTAGGATGCTGGCATGGAGTGGATTTTTCATCTTGACACTGATGAGCTCCTGCATCCTGCAGGGACTCGAGAGTACTCGGTGCAAGAGCTACTAGAAGGAGTTCCTAGAGATGTCGACACGGTTATATTGACTACTTACGTGAGTCTTCTATAAAATCAATTCTGTCGACATTAAAAGTTGTTAGTATCTAATTATCCTTGTTACCATCATGCTTGTTCATTATCAGTCATTTTCTCTATTTAGTAAATGTATATGTTGCTTTTCAGGAGAGTGCTGTTGAGCGGGATGACATTAAAGAACCTTTCAGTGAGGTAAGTAACTTTGTTATTGTCAGCATTTGAAAAGTGAAATAATGTTTCTTTCTTTTCTTTCTATTTTTTCTTGGCGAAAAGAATGGAAGCTTCCTCTTCTTAGGTGAAACTTTTTCTACTGGGTTGGTGGTTGGATTTGATCGAGCTTCATGCTGGTAGCAAATTGAATCCTGCTCACTACTGAAAGATGAAGTTAATTCCTCTTAGCTTTTCGGAAATTTTGTTTTTCCTTTTTGTGGATCTCTTTTTTGATACTTGATATGCTAATAGTGGGATTTTTCTTGCGAGCTTGACTTAATATGTTGTATGCAAGTTCCTTGTCTAAAATATAATTATATGTTCTATGCAAGTAGATTGACAGATACATAGTTGTGTAGAGAAGCCTTTGGTGGCTGAGATTCAGATTCAGTTTTATTTTATATCATGGGGGAGGTTGTCTTTTCAAAACTGAAAGCACTTGATTGGCTTATGCCAAATAGAATCATGGCGCACAAGAAACCATGTTGAGTTTTTTTTTTTTTGTGTGTGTCTGAACTACATGATTGGCTGTCGATACATCTTATTGCACGATTGTTTGACATGATGACACTTGAGTATAGAAACATTATCTTTCTAGTTGTAGATATGTTTGTTTACTTTCTTGATGCGGTATTGGCTGAAAATTTCATCTGTCTTTTCAACGTATTTCCCAATGGCTTAATTGATTGCTCTTTTAAAGCTAAGCAAGTGCATGTTCTTTCTTTACGAGCTGCAAAGACAGGTAGTCCTTAACCCCTATTTCTCACATCACCTTTCTTTGACGTTTCATACAGGTGTCGCTGTTCAAAAGAAGTTTCGGCCATCTTCCAAAGCATTATTACTTTGAATTATATAGGGAAGCTACCCGAGGTAATCCAAATTATTTCTTGACTTATGGAAATGGAAAAGCAGCTGCAAGAGTCCAAGATCACCTTCGCCCCAATGGTGCCCATCGATGGAATACTACATGAAAGCAGTCAAGTAATTTTCTGTCTCATCTCACATCTTGTGTCAGGGAAATTGATATGTTTTTTGTTCTCTGTAAATCTGTAATGTGTATAGGTCATGTATTAACATGAATAGTCTCTGATAATTGATGACAGAGAGATCAAAACGGATGAGGCTGCAGTTTTGCACTACACATACTCACGATACTCTGACTTAACTTCAAGGCGCAACAGGTGTGGTTGCAAGGCTACAAAGGATGATATCAAACGGTGCCTTATGTTAGAATTTGATAGACAAGTGAGTTAACAGTTAAACTTCTCTGTTAAGATCCTCTGAATGTGCTTGTATCTGCCTTTATTCCACTTGTCATTTTTACGGCCCTAAGATCCTCGGTCATCATCGAACTGCAGGCATTTATTATTGCTTCAACTGCAACACAGGAAGAAATGCGTCAATGGTAAGAAATCAGGTGGTACTATGTGCAATCCTGATATTTGTATATTCTTTGTATGTCAGTGCACCAAAACTTATACAGATTACAGAAGTTTCCAATAGGAATCTTAACACTAGGCCAGTTATTTTCATTTCATCTAGGTATCAGGAACATGTGGTTTGGAATGATGAAAAATTGAGACACAAACTTGTGAAAGCTGGCATTTTGACTCGCATTTATGCTCCCATGGTAAGTCCAAATTAACAAAAATCCACTCGGGGATCCTTTAGCCATCGTAAAAGTTCTTTCAGTTGTGGTTTTTTGAATGGCCCCCCCTTGTTAAAATGTGCTCATAGGTCATAATTCAAGGATTAAGAGAATCTGGGGTGTTTGCTTCTGTAATCGCTTCAGCAGGCTCCGTTGTTACAACATCCAGCACAAGAAGTACTGACTCATCCAGAAGACTGATGTAGGGACTGGCCGCAAATTTCAGTCCAGTACTACAAGAAAGAAGCTAGACATTGGAGCAGCAGCTGATCAGTCTCAAGCAATTCTTAATTCCTTTGTCTCATCCAGGCATGAATGAGTTTCCTTCAGATCAGAAGATTCTGTTAGATTCATAGGTGATAAAATCATTGAGGCAAGTGAATGATGGTGGCCTGTTGAAACTTTGGAAGAAACCTTGATCGATGGATGGGCATTTCCCATTAACCCCACCTGTTTTACTAGTGAGTCCACATGCATGTACATTTCAGGCAAGAGACACACATATTACTCCACATGGTATCTTAGAGAGAGGGTGATGTGAACACATCATCTTTTGATTTAAAGCCTTGACCAATAGAAAGTTCTTGCCCTTGTTTGTATTGGTATTGTTCTGAATAGCCATATAACATCCTATGCAGTTTGTTGGGATTGTGAAATCATGAGAAAAGAGTGATAAAGATTTTAGATTACATGTCTTAGTTAGATGTATGTAGGCATTGTAGTAGTGTGTTGATATATCCAGTATTTTCGTATTACATTTTTATGAATACAGTATTTCCATATAAAATATTGATAGTATTTTTCATTTGACATAAATGTCCACCATCATTGATTTGTTACAAAAAAAAGTTACGAAATTTTTTAGAAAAACACCTATTAAAATGTGTGTTTTGCATAGAAGAAACACTTGGGTTACAATTTTATTTATTTATTTTTTGTTTAGAACCACCTAATAAAATGAAAATCCCTAATTTTAAACACCAAGGGTCGCTTTTCAACCAAAATTGGAAGAATCTTTCCCTTTTGCTCTCATTTGAAATAATTTTATTATTTGTACTTTGCTTTCTTTTTTTTAGTTTGAGGTATTATTTAATATTCAATGTTGCACCGATAAACAAGTTACAACTTATACACCAGATTACAGGTTCAAGCCTCAGGAAAGGCACCTGGTAACTTTGCTTAGGAGGTGCTCTTTAGGGTTTAGACGCGCCCTGGAAGAAGGAAGTTTTTGGTGTCAAACCCCAAAAAAATTTCCGCAGGGACTCTGAAACTGAACTGTGATGCTGCTGTTATGTGTGAACTGTGATGGCATGATTGGCTTGGGCATGGTGATCAAGGATGCAGAAGGATGGGGAGCAGAGATAGCAGAAATTGAAGCTGCGAGGTTTGGTCTGCAAATTGCAAAGAGACTGAATTTTGTCATCCTTGGTGTTGGAATCGGATGCTCTCAGTTTAATCTCTAGGCTTAGAAATAGAAGTATAGGTTTAGATATTGCAGATTTACTTTTAGATGATATTGTGATGTTATGCTTAGGTTGCAATTGTAATTTGTTTTCTCACGTTAAAAGGGTGGGGAACACGATGGCGCATCTTGCTGCGAGATTGCGTCCTCAAAATGGGATTGAGGAACTATGGTCCTTTAATTTCCGGCAAGGCATTATTACCTTAGCGGAACTTGATTGATTTCATTAATGGATAACTCCCTCCCGACTGTTGAATGTCAAAAAAAAAAAAAAAAAAAAAAAATCTCTAGTGCAAATAATATATATATATATATATATATATATATATATATATATATATATATATATATAAGTGAGTCCATTTCGTGTGACCACGACACGTAGGATGCCATGTAAGCGCCCAAAATCGTGTGAGCATGACACCTAAGATGCCACATAAATGCCAAGTTCGTGTGGTGATGACACGTATGCGGCCTCCTAAGCCTCCATCCAAGTGTGTCAAGCATTGATTAATAACCATTATTTGACTTCATAAATACAACCTATTATATTTATTATCATATTTCAAGATTATAAAATAAAATAACTTTTGTTACACAACTTTAAAAATTATAATTCTTCCTCCATTGGATTAGGTTTGAAAAATACTTCAAAATGAGATACATATGTACTATTCCTATAAAGTTGGGCTCTTTACGTGGGATGATGACATGTGAGACGCCACATGGGAGGGATATATATTCATGTGAAGATGACATATATGCGCCACAACGGTATACGTATAAAGTGAGTCCAATTCGTGTGGGCACGACACATAGGACGCCTTGTAGGAGGTGTAAATTCGTGTGATGCTGACCCCTAAGCGCCACGTTAACGAAGTTTGCCACATAGCCTAACAACTTACCATCCAAGTGTCACTCATTAATGCGTTATCATTAGTTGGCTTTATTACATATTTATTAGCATTTTTTTATATTACAAAATTAAAAAACTATAAGTCAAAAAATTATAAATCTTGATTTAATGGATTGGATTTGAAAAAATCTTCAAAATAAGATATATGTATTTTAAAAGTTGAGTCATTTCCTGACGGTGATGACATGTAGGATACCACATAAGAGGAATTGTTAGTGAGAAGATTACTATATATGCCACATGTGTACAACTTGGTTAAATAACAATAAACGACACTTCTAACAATACCTTAACTATTTGATGTCATATGTATTTAACTTGACCTTTAATCTTTTATAGCATAAATGAAATTTATTTAAGTGGTACGTTCGTACATGATCTACTTAACTAATTTAAATTGGATTAAACTAAATTGAACGAATAATAATTTGAGAGGATAAAGTCTTAGTATACTCGAAGAAAGGTTTATTGATTTATCTCTTTTTTTTCTTTTTAGAATTTTAATGTAGGTTAAACGTATGTTTATAAATCAATGTTTTTTTACATTCATTTTAATTTTAATGTTGATTAATTTAAAGGGACATTTTATACCAAAAATATTAAAATAATCAAATGTAGAATTAGTTATGCAGTATAAAATAGGCATGAGGTATACTTAGTAAGTTATTTTCATTTTCGAGAGATATTCACGAGTCCGTGCGGAGCACGGAGATAAAACTAGTATTTAGTTAAAACTGGTTCCATATAATGGTCAAATAAAAGCCTTGTGCTCACAATAGATCAAATCCTTTAGAAAAAAAAAACACAAATTATGCCTAATGCCTAGTCTAGACTTCAAGAGTCTAAGGTAGTTTCATTGGTAAAATGAAATTCGTATAATTTTGTTTTCTTAATCATACATTCATTGTGAGTTTCATTTTTCCTTAGGTTTTTTTTTTTTTTTTTTTTTTTTTTTTTTTTTTTTTTTGTCGTTTTCATACTGTATTTCGTTTTGTTCCGTTTTCTTCCGCGTCCGCATTATACTTCATTCTCCTTCATTTTGTGAAACATTTTGTTTTATTTTCTGCACTTTTCGATTCCGTTTCTCGCCGTCCCGCATTATTCCATTCAAGAGAACGTGCAGCGATAGTTTTTATTTCCGGGCTGTAGGTAATAGGAATTGGAAAAAACCGTGGTTTCCGGGTTCGGAGCCTCCAGCCCATATGAGTACTTACTATCATTTCCATACTGTTCTAAAACAGTTTATTTACACTGAGAAATGTGGCGGCAATGAAGCTACCTCTCGCCGTTTCTGTCTCTTTCTCTCTCCTCTTCAAAAGCGACACCATTGTGAACACTTTATGCTAGTAGGGTTTCGAAATTTCATCAGTTTGAGGTAATTTCTTTTTAACTCCCACACACTCTCTCAGTCTGAGTTGAATTAATTCCAATTGAGCAATTATGATCTTTTTTTTCGACAATTGCAGTTTTGCAGTGGTACCCAGAAATCTAAACCCTCGAGGATTGTTTGTGATTCAAAAGCGATATATGGGTTCTGGAAAAAAAGATAAATTGGGCAAATTATCAGTTGCTGTTAGTGCAAAGTCTCAGAGGGATAATATCTCCAAAGTGGGTTCATTGAATTTAACATGTTTGTTTAATGGGGTTTTATTCATTTTGTGTAGGAACTTTTTGGTTGATGAGTTTATGTTTAAATGCTCAGGAAAATGACATGGGAAACAAATTGGCTGAAGTTCTGAGTATGAAAAATGATCCTGCTAGGGTTGAGAGTATGACAGTTCAAGAACTTAGAACTGCATTAAGGTAATTGTGATGAATTACTCACTTTTTTCTTGATTAATTATGCAAATGTATTTGGGCTTGGGTTATATTTATAAATGTTAGAGGAAATTATTTGTTTCTTTGATTATATATGTATCTGGAAATGTGGATGGTGTTGTTTTGTTGTATATTAAATAACTCTGAAGCTGAAGAATTCGCAGCAAGCAAATTAGTGCCCTTTTGTGTATTTTTTTTATACTTCGTATGAAGCGACCTCATCCTGATCCTCCATAAGAAGAACAACACAATAATAAGTACTCAGGTGCTAGTTTTCCCACTTATCAAACAAAATACACAGATGTCCAGCTGAATTGCTGTATGGGGCCTTTATTTGTGGTTTTATGACATTTGGTGTTAAATATAAAATTGCAATGGTCCGAGAGAAAGCACGAACCTTCAAGGGGACTTTGCCCTTCCAAGTGAAGGAGCTGTCTGGTGAAGAATTCAGTGAGGGTAGGAACTCAGATGCTGGAAGGAAATGTTGCAGGAGAAACACTGTCGTCAAGTCCCAAGCCCTTTTCTGGAGTTTAACAGAACATGAGAAATAGTCACGCAAGCGACTAAGACCAGACAACTTATCAAGTTTCTTCACACCAAGAAATGGAACTTCCACGTGATATACTCCATGGAAGTAGAAATGGAAAATAGGCTTGCTATCAAGCAATGATAGGCTATATAAGGCCAGGAGAAGCAACTGAGGACGTTGCCCTTGCCCCTGGATTGACATTGAATTTGGTCTTTTGCTCAGCTTTTTTTCTTTCTTTGTTTTCTCGAAAATTGTAAATTCAAGGGGCTAAAGTTGTCCTGAATGTATATGTAACCAGCAGTCCTTTGCTTTAATCTGTGATTGGCCAGAAATGTTGGAGCATCCAGCAAAGGGCGTAAACAAGAGCTTGTTTCAGCGTTAAAAGCTATTTTGGACAGCGGAATTGATGGTATGATTTTAAGCTGTTCACTTGTGCCTTGAATTCATATTGGTGCAATATATCTCGAAGATCATTTGTTCCCTTCTTAATCCAAAATTGCTCGTCACTGTGTTACCATGAGTTTTATATCTTATGTGCGCAGGTAACAATCCTTTGGTACGTGAGAAACAGCCTTCAGAAGAGCACCTTCTCAATGAAAATATCTCAACAACAAGGGAGGAGGATAGTGCAAACATTCAAAAGTCCGACCAAGAATCCATTGAGGTTTTAGATGCTTCCAAACGTCAGCGGAGCAAAAGAAAGGGAAATCATGTTGTTAACGCAAAGTTGGAGGTCAATACTGACATCAAGACAACGAAACAGACTACATCAGTAGAAACTAGTGGTCTGTCTGGTACTTCATCTTATTATGCCTGTCAAGTGTGATAATCTCCAAAGTGGTCTGATATCTGCTGGCCTAGGCTCTTTTTCCTTAGCATGTATTGACTTGCATCTGTACATGCATGGGGCACATTAGTACTTTGCCATATGCCAATTATATGAATGCTCGCTACCATGATGAATAGCTAGTCGGTAAATTTTGGCATTTGGTAATTCAATAAACTAACTGCTGCAGGCAAGAATCGGTCAATAAAGAGAAAAGTAGCTCTAGAAGCTGCTAGCATTGAAGTTGAAGTTTCTAAAGGGGTTGATGAATCTGCTTATGAAGAGGAGCCATGGACAAGGTTTGCCCACAAGAAGCCACAAAAAGGCTGGGTGGTTTATAATCCAAGAATCATGAGGCCTCCTCCTCTTACGCGTGATACTAATTTTGTGAAGCTGATGTCTTGGAATGTAAATGGTTTGAGGGCATTACTAAAATTAGAGGGGTTCTCTGCTCTCCAGCTTGCACAAAGAGAGGACTTCGATGTTTTGTGCTTACAAGAGACTAAGTTACAGGCAAGTCGTTGTTATTGTATTCCTGTTCTGTTCTGTACCATGGAGGATAGTAGTTTGTCTATTATTATTGTATTCCTGTTCTGTTCTTTATCATGGAGGATAGTAGTTTGTCTATTCTTCTGGCTTATCTAAAGCGAAGAATTGTGATTTTGAATCTATCTTTCCCCAGTTCTGTCAAAGTATGACTAGGCTTAGATTCACAGAATTTTATATGCATCTATTTGGAAGCTTAGAAATATCAGTTGAGTTACAGACTTACAGTGTTAATAGTAAATCCTCAAAAGGAAGAAAGTCTAGCTCTTTTGTTTATTAACTGCTTCATTTCTGATCTTTTTCATTTTATTTTATATGTATATATTAGGTAAGGCTAACTAAGAGTAAAGCAGTAGGGTTTTCATCTTGGCAATGGGAAAACTAATGCCTAATGATGGAACATGTTAAAAGAGATTTATTATTATTTATTATGATTATTCTCATCTTCTATTGCTCATAACTAGAAGTTGTTCCGCTCAAAACTTTCTGAAACATGTCTTTCTAAAGGAAAAATGACCCTCTTAAACATGTCAAAAGGATCAGGTTAACAATCTTGAACTTGGAGAACATTTATTCCTAGTTCTTTTTATAAGGATAATTACTCCTAGATTCCGTCTCCTAGTTGAGTAGAATGAATGTAAGTTAACATGTTTTATTGATATCTAGCTATCATTTATTTGGTTGACTAGGAAAAGGATGTTGATGCAGTGAAAGATCTTCTGGAGGGCTTCGAAAATAGCTTTTGGACATGCAGTATAGCCAAAGCTGGATACTCTGGTACTGCAATTGTTTCACGGGTATGTTCTTAGTAGTCAATAATTGAATGGAAGTCACTCTTTAAGAGTTGTAAACATGGTCTCTAGTTTTCTTCTTCTTTCATTTATTGACAGTTTGTACAAATTTTCTTTGAAATTTAAAATTTAAATTTCTATAGAGCTGGTAAAAAACATGGCCATTCCATGAGTTCAGAGATAGTAAACTTCTTTGCTAGCCTTCTGATCTCCATTTATGTTTCGTGTGTAAGTAATACACAATAAAGAAAGGGAAGAAATATAAAAAATTTGATGTTTAACTTTAACCAGTGCTGAGTGTTTTATACCTGATATGATAAATTCTTCTGACAGATAAAACCACTTTCAGTACGATATGGTCTTGGCATATCGGATCATGATACCGAGGGCCGTTTGGTGACAGCAGAGTTCGATTCATTTTATCTATTGTGTGCATATGTTCCTAACTCTGGGGACGGTCTAAGAAGACTGGTATTTATTTCCTCTGGTTTCGTAAATATCATTTCTTTGGAGTTTTAGATTTAGGTATTTGTTTAATTCTATCAATCTATCATCAGGAGAATTTTGGTTTTGATGAGTGCTCTTTGGTGTTAGGACTACAGGATTACGGAGTGGGACCCAGCACTCAGCCAATACATGAAAGTAAGAATGGAACTTAAATTTTTATATCTGAGGCTGCAGCTGTTCAAATTGTTCGTCAGTTGCTCTCCCCCCCCCCCCCCGCCTCCCTCTTTTTTATTTTCCCTTTTCTTATACTCAACTTTTGAGGTTCATTTTTTAGTGGTACGCAGAAGTGCCCACATTTTTAGATTGAATTAAAAATTTTAACCCCTGAACAAGAAAAACGAATTTCTATAGCTTAAAATCTATGAGAAATTAATTGAGGAAAAAATTATTAATTATTAAATTCTATTGTTACTTTGACCATGTCTCTTGACATGACTCCTCCCCATATCTGGCTTGGCTCCTATTTGGCTGTATATTTGTCTCCGATTATGCTGACTGTTTTACTGATAACTGATCCTGCGATCCTATAAGAAGTCATCAACCTGGTTAGTGCCCAATTGGATTACAACCTCTAGCCGGCAGTGAATTATTGTTACATTGGATAGTCTCTGTTGTCAGATCAGATCTTGAAGAGTGCTTACCTGTTTGTGTTCTTGAATGTAGCTTGCTCTCCCTCCCTCATTATGCTTGCCTCTTTTATTTTATTTTTTTGACTACTTCATTATCATTGGGTCACAGTAAGTGTGAATTCTGTTATATACGTAGTTCAAATTATTTCTGCCTCATGCAGGAACTGGAAAAGTCGAAGCCTGTAATTTTGACTGGTGATCTGAACTGTGCACACCAAGAGATCGACATTTATAACCCTGCTGTAAGTAGTGGTAGTTTCCATATCTGTGTTATGTTGACTTGTGGAAAATGATTGACTGATGGGCTTCATAGTGTTTAACTTCCCATGGTTTGGCAGTTCCAGAGTCCAGACTTTTAATAGCTTGATAACAACATGGTCTGACTACAAGTAGTTTGGTCATGTTAGATTTCTCAGAAAAAGTACTTCCATGTATGTGTAGTAGCTTGAGTGCATATGATTTGTGAATCAGGTCAAAGTTTAAGGAATGAACAGAAGAGGAGTTCCACAGATTGGTTTCAACTTCCATAGATGACTTTATCTTCCATGTAATTTAAAATGTTCATCATGATCTGGACATACTAACATCACAATGCCTTGTCTTGGCTGAATGATTTATTTTATACTCCGTATTTTTTAGCCGGATATTTCTGATGGAAACATTGTTACTTGTGATTTACTGATCTGCACGTTTATTCTTCTGTGCGAATGCAAACTCAAGTGGGATTTTCTTATTTTCTGATATGGTGCTTCTATAGTAGATTACAAATGGTAAAGATCATATGCTCTTTTAAGCTCTTTCGTTGAATTGCATCCTTCATTTTGTGAATAAGCATTTCGGCTTCTCCATGCGGAGCTGCTCCGTGTTCAATTGCACATGGGACTTATGAAGTGGAAGACATGGAATTGATTGGCCTAAATCCTGGGCTTTTGTTTGAATATCCTGTCTTGATACACTGGAGGCACTGGAGGTTGTCTCGGTCCTTAACTTCAGGGCCCATGGGATTAATAGGGCAAAGCCTAGATACCCATGTTATCCAAAAAAAACACACACACAAAAAAAAAAAAAAAATCATGTCTTGATACACCATTATTACATAAATCCACAGGGAAACAAGAGAAGTGCTGGATTTACAGTTGAAGAAAGGCAATCATTTGAGGACAACTTTCTGTCCAAAGGATTTGTGGATACTTTCAGAAAACAGCATCAGGATGTCGTAGGTTATACCTACTGGGGCTACAGACATGGTGGACGTAAAACAAACAAAGGTATGGAGCAGTGTTGATTTGATGCATTTTTTGAATAATAATGGAACAGCTCTTAGAGCCAATTGGCATGGTTACATAAGCAATCTGCTGAAATTTGCTTTGCTCTCTACCAGCCGTTGTGATTTTGCAGTTTTGCTTTACTAAGTAATCATCATCCTTTACCCACTTACTGAAGGTGGGTAGCTATTTGAAACGAAAAAGAAGTAACCATCGTCTGCAATAGAAGATGTCTTTCTTTGGCTTACATCTAGTTCTTGTAGATAACGCTCTGGGATCTAGGATCGGGCACATTGAATCTCTGCAGTTTATGAGTCCAAGCTGTTTAAAGCTGTCTTACATCCTTTAGTCTCCGTTTGGCTTAGCTTCAAGGAATTGAACTTCATCCTCTCACGTTCCTCCTATCGCACCCCATCTTCCTCCACTCCAGTTGAAATAAGGCTACAAGTTAGAAGCTACAGATCTGTAGAAGCTAGGCCAAACGGTTCTCTCATTCAACTTCTTCTTTTTCTTTTGACCTTTGTGGCATTCATTATGAGGGTAATTGTCTAATGTACCACTTATCTATGTGGGTTTTTGTGAATAAAATCTATATTGAATCAGATTCTAGATACCAAAAAAATGACAAAAGAGCTTGTGCGCTTTGTCTGTCGACCCTGAAGTCTACAGAACTGGGCAGTCTTGTGGCCTTGAAACTGGGCAGTCTTGTGGCCATCAAATTATGACTAAAGCAATTGCTTACTGTACTATTTGCACATGGCTTTTCTCCATAACACTGATTCAAATAGACGCTGTTGCATATATTCTTTGTGTATTAGGCTATTAGTCTCCTTTGTCTAGTGCATTGAGTTTTAATTGAAGCCCCTTAATTCAATGTGCTTATTCCTATCAAGGAGATTGTGCTTATTGATAACCTTTTCCACATGTCTGCTAATCCCTCTTTTGATCTGAAATCAGGATGGCGCCTTGATTACTTTCTAGTCTCAGAGTCAATAGCTGACAGAGTTCATGATTCTTATATCGTTCCAGATGTCACTGGTAGTGACCATTGTCCCATTGGCCTTGTGCTCAAGCACTAAGTCTAACAATCAAGCGCAACTGAAGTTGTGGGTTCCTGCAGCTGCAATTTTGACATTTTGTTGCGCAATTTTGTGCCTTTGATGCAAGGTTTTAAACATGCATGGCACTGCAGCATAGATATTGAGGCGTCTAAGAAGCGGTTTTGTGACAGAAAGGGTTCTTTCAAAGTTTTGGTAGTCATCCAACGCCCGCTGTGCAAGCCTGGTAATTGAATTCGGTTCATAGGTCAATTCAAGTTTTGCTACACAAGCTTCACTGTATCATTGGATCAAAGATATGTTCTCGCCATAGAGGAGGTACTCAAGTTTTGCATCTAGGATCATAACCCTTGTATAAAAAATTGGAAACTTATCGGTATTCATAAGAGGCCTTGGACTCTTAAGAGAGAACTCGACTGGTTTTGCAAGGAAATTAAAGCCAAGGCAGTGCAAGCGAAAGCCAAGAGAACAACTTTGGCTGCTACTATTTATGTTGTGGTGGGAGAGAAACAGTAGAATATGTGGACCGGGGGTTCGAACTGTTGAGCAACTTACGAGAAGCATACAAGTCACAGTTTATGCTCGTTACTATATGTATACAGTAGCATAGGAGAACTGTTCTTTTGTTTGAGCTTGGCCTGTAACACCATACCTCCATGATATTCCTATGCTTTGTAGAACTTTTCTCCAACGGTATCATGTTGATATTCTTTGGAATATGGAATACAATTTCGACAATGTTGTTGTATATATTTGATTGAGATAATTTAAAGTAACCATAAAGTTGGATTTACTTATTTGGGTAACAAAAGTTCATATACTCCACGAAAATCCAACAACAACAATAGTCATGTGTCGTGCAAATTTCAGCAAAAGTTACACTTTCTCAACTATTATAAGTATCCATTATCAATGGTTGAAAACAAAATATCCATTATCAATGGTTGAATTTTCTTAATTTGAATTGGATGAGCCATATAATGAAATAATAATGCATCTTCGTGAATTCCAATCTTGATAGTTAATCCAATTCTCAAAATGGAAAAAAACACATCCTATTTATTTTTCTTGTTCTCTAATATTAATCTCATTGGTTCCCCTAATCCTCTACTAATTCACTCTCACAATCCAATGGTCAAAGGTTCAAATTCTCTATCCTCTTCTTCTTGAGCTCAAGCATAAAGTTAGCTTGCTTAGCGCATGTGATTTCCGGGCTATTGCATGCGTGACATGCATCCTTGTAGCCAAAAAAAAAAAACCTGCTGGTCCACTTCTTTACCGTTGATGTACTCAATCACACCATACCAAACCACCATCAAATGAACTAAAAACCCAAAACTTAAAAAAACCAGAAACACAAAACACACACACACACACAAAAACCCATTAGTGTAAACGTAAAGCTACAGAAACAGGAAAGAGAAAGAGGAGAGAGAGAGAGAGAGGCAGAGATGACTACCCGGCGACGACCTCCGGCGAACGGAGCCCAATCTCAGGCGAGAGAAACCCAACCAGACCCCCAAAAACCAACAACAACAACAACAACAACGACGTCTGTGACAAATGACCCAAAGATCACAATCCCATTTTCAAAATGGACAACAATCATGTTCATTTTCTCTCTCCTATTTTTCCCATACGCTTATCTCCTCTTATTTCACTTCCAAATCGATGCTGAACTCAAGCGATCGATCCTCATCAATGCTGCTCTTAGTGTTGCTGGGTTTTTCGTTACGGTTAAATTGATCCCTGTGGCTTCTCGTTATGTTTTGAGGCGTAATTTGTTTGGTTTTGATATTAATAAGAAGGGTACACCTCAAGGCGCCATTAAGATGTTAGTGAATTTCTGTCTCTCCTAGTTTTTCACTCACATTTGTCCTGAATTTTTTTTAGTTTGATTTGGGTAATTTGGTTTATAGTTTTTATTTGTTGTTTTGAGTGTTTGGAGAAATTGGGATTTTGATTTTGTTCGGCATAATTAATGAAAGATCATTGCTATTAACTGATTTTACTATAATTTGTCGCTGAATTGCTCATCATTGTTGTTTTCATGGAATGTAGTGATGAAAAAGTATAAGACTTATGTAAGTAAGCTGTTATTTTGATTGAAAGTTAATCTTGGACTTGGGCTAGTGTCAATTGGAAATTTTCAGTTTCGGGTTTTGAATTTTTCGGGGGTAATTAGTTCATGTTATTTTTGGCTGTTTTGGTGTGTTGAGATTAGAGAGTGTGGGATTTTGATTTTGTGTGGTCATTGGAATAGGGCAAGTTCATCACTACTTTGGAACTGTTTTTATGATAAGCAGTTGTTTTTAGTTTATGGAGGAAATAGGTTATTGTCTAACTGATAGTTTTCAGTTGAATTGTTTTACATTATTGTTGTTTGTGAAAAGGTGTAAGATTTATGTAACGAGATGTCAATCTTTTGATAGAAAAGTTTAGAACTTGGCATTGGGTTAGTGTCAATTGTAAAATGGACATTTTGAGTCTTGGGTTTTGATTTTTTGAATTTCTTAGGGGTTCATTTGTTTGGTATAAATTTGGTAGTCCTGATCTCTTTGGCTTCCTCCTTTGGAGTTTGGATGTTGCTACGTAAGTTAGGTTTACTCGTTGATTCAAAATTTGTCGTCTCAATTACATATATAGCATTGTTCCCTCTCTCTTTTGAGAGTCCTTGGATATTCATAGCCTGTTCCTAGCTCGACTCAGTTTTAGAATTTATAAATCTACTTTTTGAAATGCAATGCACAATCTCAGAATTCCATGTATGCTTGGGAAGCTCAATTAGCTGTCTTTCTGCTAGAATATGTAGTTGAATTAGTGAGTTTCCACTTTCATATTCCTTGCATTATCTTTCTTAAATGCTGTTAATGCAGTATTTTTTTCTCTTTTTTATTGGATTTGTATAGAAAAACATGTGACTATGGTAGTTCCTTGCCATGTGGTCCTTCAATCTTTCCAACTCGTATTGAGCTTGAGACTAGAATTCTTAGGATGGGAATTGATAGCTGATTTGTTGAACCTTCATGTCATTCTTTTGCTTTTCCTAGTGAGAAGCTGTAACTGCCTCTATCTAAGGATGGTCAGCTTTGCGAGTTGTAAGTTGGTTTATGTTGGATAGTTGTAAGAGGTGGGAAACAGGCCAGATCAAGTTCGGGACAGGTTTGGATCTGATAGCTACATCTTTGGGCTATTTACAGGTTGTGTCATTTCGGTATTTGTTGAATAATGCTTGATGATGGCCCAAAATGTACAATTTTTGATCGACCGAGCTAATCAAGAGTACCTTCTACCATAAAGGGCAATTGTACTTATGTTCTTTTTAACTTAGCTTAAATCACACACGTCATAGTGATACTAATTAGTAATTACTTAGATGAATAATATAGGCTGCTCCAACCACCAAATGAAATATCAAGATCATGGCCGTTGTTACACGTGGTGATGTGCTGGTGTAGAAGAGCTGGAAGACATCATCATGGAGGGAGAATGAGTCATTCTAGAACTGAGTCTTGCGAGTTATCTATCTTTGGGGGGATGGAAGAATATATGTCTATTTAAGAACTTTTAGGAAGAAAAAGAAATCAAGACTCCAAAGGACATCAATTATCTGAATTTAGATGCACAGCCATTACACCTTGATCTGTTATGGTCTAGAGAGGAAGGGGAAGGGGCAGTGTTAGGGGGAGAGATATTGAGAGGGGAACTGGAAAGAGAGGGAAGTATCTGGGGGGGGGGGGGAGTTTGTTGCCAAGTAACTGAAAGAGCTTATTTTAATGCATTACATGATAATTAGTAAACTGATAATTATGTCTACACCTTCTCTTCCCTCTGTCGACTCCTCCCTCCTCCCTTTCACAAATTGCATCTAATCTTTGCTTTGTTCTATCTGCAGACCTGAGTCCTTGGGTATAGTTGTTGGGATTGTCTTCTTGGTTTTGGCAATCTTGTTTCAGCATTTTAACTTCACTGCTGACTCCATTGTAAGTTCCTACATCTCCTTTAGGCTTTTTTTTATTTATTATTTATTTTTTATGATGAAATTGTTTAGGGCTTTAGGCTTCTTTTAGTTTGCGTATAATGTAAATCATTCTTCATTGTTTAGTTCTGCTGCTATTACATTTTAGGTTTTTGTTAACTTTATATTATGAAAGCAATCTGTTGTGAACCTAAATGTGTACAAACCATATTCGGAGAGCATTATGCGACTCCAAATTTCTTGTTGATGCTCAGGACAAGATTTTTAAATTACTGTGTTGAAGATTATCTGCACTTGAAGTCCAATAGTACTAATAGTGAAGTGCTTCTGTGAGCCATGTAAAGCAATTGCGAAGTGGTTTTTGTTCCCGTGGAAATGATGAGAAGTTTGGCGCATTCAATGGATAATGTAGTGGTTACCAGCTTATGTGACATAGCTCAGTCACACACTGAAAATTGAATGGTGCGGATTTATACTCTGGTCCATCCTGTAGCATGCTAGATTTGTGACATTAAAAAGGATCTGATTGGCACATTTCAAGTTTTCTCTTAGCGTTAAGCCAAGTTTAATAGACCACATTGACATATCACAAGGTACCTTATATGGAAAAGACTTGTTTATTCATGATTTGGATCCGTTTCTTTGGAGAACTTATTACTGTCTCTTTTCCTTCTTGCTGGTTGCTTGGTAGAAGTGAGAATAAAAAGTTCCTCTCTAATTGCTTGCATCCTTTATCATTTACTAATTCAAATTGGATGGTAATGTTCCTATTCTATTGTCCCATACTGTCACTTTGGAGATTCTTAAATAAACTATTTCGGTGCACATTTTGCTAAAAAATTGTTGACAGTTATCTCGGTACATTATCAAGTCATTTCATGGTAATAACTGATTAATTTTGCAGTGGCTTGTTGAGTATAATGCAGCATTGGCATGCATCTGTTTCATGACCTTGCTTGGATTTGTGGATGATGTTCTTGATATCCCATGGAGAGTGTGAGTATCATGCCCGTTCGAAAATATTCTCTCCCATATATTGCTCAATATATTTCGCATTGTGAGGCATTTTCTGTTTTTAACATTATTATGCGGTCAATCTGTGCAGGAAATTGATTTTGCCCTCATTTGCTGCTCTTCCTTTGTTGATGGCCTATGCTGGCCATACAACCATTGTAATCCCAAAGCCTCTCATTCTATATGTTGGCCTGGATGTTTTGGATCTAGGTAAACTTCTCAGACTGGAAATTCCTTGGTGCTACTTTCTTGCTGTGTATGGGTTACATTAGTGCTGGCATGTTGCAGTCAGATTTGGCAATAAATTGCTGCATCTGAATCTAGAGAAAGCATCAAGTCTGATATTGTTATTCCAGTTGCCAGTTTATTGCCTTGTTTATTTTTCTGTTCTTGTGATGCAACCTAGATTGGTCTGACACAAACACAAACACAGGCAAGGATAGGATAGACATGGGAAAGCGCCATTTATGGAGAGTAAAGAGCTAATGTGTCAGACAAGTGTATTGTGCTGTGTCGTTCCGCATGTCGTACCTATTGGGTGTGTATTTGTTTCTAGGTTAGCCGTTATGCAATGCAAATGGTTGGTACGGCAGGATTGTTTAGCTTACTGAGATGTAATAGACCATAACGTAGTTACGTAGTTCTAGAAATCATGCCCTAACATTCGCCACGAGCCGTAATATGACATTGGCTGTTATGGTTCCTTATTAGAGGTGTTACACCTTTGATGTTATTATATTTCGTACATAGGAAAATAATTTACTTCTAGCCTTGGCAAACATAGACATCTCAACTTTTTTCATAGATTGACAAGGGAGGTGGCAACGGGCAAGACGTATATTTCTGTGTTTAAATCAGAAAACATGTTTAGGGTGACTATTTAGAATATTTCGTGGTTTTTCTGCACCACCAACGCTGTTGTTACTGTGTTTCCTCACCGCAATTCGTGACATCAAGCACAAGTTTTGTCTATGGTTATGATGTAAGAAAATCATAGAGAGACCATGGATGTAGGAAGATTGCCGAAGCATCTAAGATGTCTTATATTTCATATCTTGCTCCTTAATATTCGTTGTGTGTGAATCTGACCCTAATAGAATGGTGGCCTCGCTCTTAAACTGTTGGCAACTTAGTTATTAAGTGGAAAGATATTTCATATAGCTGCTGTTAAAATATGCAGAATGTGTAGCATTCTTGAGGCGGTCCTCTGATCATGCTGTTGATGTTTATTTTAAGTTTAGTCTTCAATTATTGTCCAATTTTGTGTCTGTGAATAGTGAACATTTTTCGCCCTAAAACAAAATTGTACCGTTCGATAAATTGTTTTGTAAAATACTCCCTCTGTTCCATACTATAAGTCGTTTAAGAAAATTGGTTTTGTTTCATATTATAAGTCATCTTGGAAGTCCAATTAAGCATTTATTAACCCATAATGCCTTTGTTTCACATTACCTTATTAATTGTTCACATTTTTTATTAAATATAAACTCAAAGGGTGAACTAGTCAAATATGACTATCTTGCTAGAATTGAGACTATTTAATGACTGTCTTAACTCGTGCACAATAACCTTAAATGACCTATCATGAGGGGCGGAGGAGTAGATCGATGAGAAGAGCTGCTGCATAGCAACTGAATTGTTTGACATTGAGTATTTGGACATGTCCTGTTCTAGCAATGTCGTGGCTGAGGCTGATTTTTCATTGCTGCCTTTATCTTTTAACAGGTTGGATATATAAACTTTATATGGGACTCCTGGCAGTCTTTTGCACTAATTCTATCAATATTCATGCTGGTTTAAATGGTCTCGAAGTTGGGCAGACAGTTGTCATTGCATCAGCTGTAAGCATACTAACTTTGGATTGTGGATTTTGCTGTATTATGAAGTTTCTAAAGTTTCTGATCACTTGATTGCTTTCAGATGCTTATACATAATATTATGCAAATCGGAGCATCCCTGGACAACCCCGAGTATCAGCAGGCTCATGCGTTCTCTATTTATCTTGTGCAACCTTTATTGGCCACTTCTTTGGCTTTACTCTCTTACAACTGGTACAATGCGTTTTCTGCTGAATACATGATTGTTCTGTAAATTATGCGTATGTATAAGTTCTTCTTTCCATGTATTTTAGGTATCCTTCTTCGGTGTTCGTTGGGGACACCTACACATACTTTGCAGGAATGACAATGGCTGTAGCCGGCATTTTAGGTCACTTCAGGTGAGTTTGTTCGGTTCTTAATCCCATATCATCTCATTGTGTTTCTTAACTTTAGTTTGCATGTGTTTTATAGATCATGCCTTTGAAGTTGTCTGCTATAACCATAGTAAGAGCATGTCTTTTAGTTTGAACACGCATGTCAGAGTTCATACTTCAGAATATTGTCTCTAACTTTGTGTCTTGATTTGTATTGCACAACATAGTCTATATTCGGGCAAACACACTTTTTAAAGCCCTCCACATTTGCCAGCTTTGAGCTGCAGCCTTTCGTTGGGAGATGTCATCTGCTGTAACTGCTGTGCAAACCCAATCTACCACGAATGATTTGCATCATTTGAATGTGCATTTATGTGAAAGAACAAGAACGATTATCATTCTTGGAATAGGATTTCACTTTTTATGTGCATATTATCACTATTTCCTTTTAGCTGACGTTTCTTCCTTTCTTCTCTCTGGGCTTCTACAGTGAAACACTGTTGATTTTCTTTGCCCCTCAGGTTCTGAATTTCCTCTTATCACTTCCTCAGGTTTGTGATCTTTCTCTATCCCCTCATTGCTCTCATCTGTCTCGCAATTCTTGAACATGCTATGCTAATGTGTGTGGTGATTCTTATCAGCTTGCTGGAATAATTCCTTGCCCCCGCCATCGCCTTCCAAGGTATTTTTTGTATTGCACAAAGATGAGCCTTATCCATCTCCAGCTTCATCCACTGACATATATGTATGAATGGCAGGTTTGACCCACAGACAGGATTGTTAACTGGGACAAATGATGGTACACTTGTCAATGTCTCATTAAGATTACTTGGAAAGATGTCTGAAAGATCGCTCTGCACTGTCCTTCTTTTGTTCCAGGTGATTCCAACATTGTCTGTCCCTCCCTCCCCCAGTAGCTCCACCGCCTTCTTGAAAATGATGAAAGAGGGGGAAAACAATTTGTATAGATATTTGAATGTTGCGATTGGCCTAGCCTGACCCTTTCTTGCATTTTGAATATCCAATCTGATTGTTGGAACTTGGAAGAGACTATTCTTAGAAAGCATGCAGTTGGTTGTTTTCTATGAGTTTAGAGTGGCACAGTTCATAATCAGTTATTTTCCTGCAGGCTATTGCATGCTGTTTCTGTTTCCTGCTGCGGTGGCTTCTTGCTGGCTGGTACAAATAAGATATTGCATATAACAAAGAACCATGGCAAGTAGAATATTGACAGCTCTGTCAAAGGAAAGATATGTTGTACTTCTGTAACTTGCACTTGGAGAAAGCTCTCGCCGAACAATTTTGTTTAGAATCGCCACAAGGGCTGATTGCGACCCGATCATAGTCAATGCTATTGTAATTTGTAACATGAGCTATATAGCTGTTCTTCAAGAGTTTTGAAGGACATAGATTTTTGGAGCTGATTGTTCAACTGTATCAAGTGACACATCACAAGTATAGGTTTGAATTCAATGAGAATCCCAGGGGACTAGTCAACAGTTTCGATATGGACCTCAAAATTTAAGTTTCTATATCGTGGATACTGCATCATCCTCAGGAAGTCAATGTTGATGTTAGATTGTAACGTTCCCTCTTTGGGCTATTTGATATTGAGTTGAACGAGTTTTCGAGGTGTAAAAGGAAACCAAAATATGTACAAGTAATAGCAGTTGATTAATTCTAGCCTTTTTACCATTTTGTTTCACAGTTCTTCTGACCTATGAAACATCAATACATTTGTGATTTGTTCACAGGATTTCCAATCTCTTCTTGCAAATTGAATAGTTACATTGTATTCACAAGGGAAATTGTATGGGAACTACATAGAGCTAACCATGCCAAATTATATAGCAGCTGCTGGCTTCTGGATTCCTATGCACAAGCTGAAGTTATTTCCTTAGCAGCTAGATCTTTTACTGTAACAAGTAGCAACTCCTCTATCTTACTTGCAGATACTATTGATGTTAGAGAAGGAGTTCATACACCTAAGTCGAAACCTAGATACTATCGACGTTAGGAAAGGAGTTCCTATACCTCGGGCGAAACCTAGGTATCAAAAAACATTATCATGACTTTCACAATGATCGAAGTACTTAGAGAGAAAAAAGGAGTTGGTTCAGGATTGCCCATTTTTTTCAAATTTAGGGTTTTTCAGAATCTACCTCTGTCGAAAGCTAGGAATCGAAAGATATTATCGTGACTTTCACAGTGATCAAAGTACTTTGAGGAAAAAAAAAAAAAAAAAAAAGGAGTTGACTCAGAATTACCCTTTTTTCATAATTTCGAGATTTCTCTAAATTTACCTTGTTCGAAACTTAGGTATCAAAAAACATTGTTGTAACTTTCACCATAATCGAAGCACATCGAGACAAATGATATGTCTCTTGGTATGAAGGGAAATAAGACTTTAGGAAAGTTTTTTTAAAGGTTGATTATCCTGCTTTTCTTGGCTACCAATAAGGATAATTTTGTTGTTCTTATTTGTTGATTTTTGAAGACAACAAAAAAGGGGAGGAAGGAAGGAAGTGGAGAATGGGAGATTGCAAGAGCGCCAGCGGAGACAAGACGACTGACTCAGAAGGCAAAATGGACAAGGTCAAGCCCAGGCCGTGAAGTGAAGGTGTATCCTGAAAGGTGCTCTCGTGAGGGTGACCTGACCTCCACCTTTTCGTGAGCGCGAATACTCCATTCTCTCTCTCTCTCTCTCCGTTCTCTCTCTCGCTCTCTCTCTCTCTCTCTCCTCTTTGTGTCTTCTCTTCTAAGCTAGCCTGCTTTGCTCTACCCATTTCCCCCCATTCCTTCAGCTCATCTCTCTCTCTCTCTCTCTCTCTCTCTCTCTCTCTCTCTCACCTCCAGCGCTGACATACCCAAAAGGTAATTTCAATCATCCCCATATAGTATATGATTTCAATTTCATAACTTTCATATGCTATATGATCCCAATTGCTAAAGCTTTTCTGTCTTTTCATTTTCAATTTCATTCTCTCATGTATTTTTTTAATATTTTTTCATGTCTGTTTGCTGCTTTTTCTCATCCAAAACCTAATCTTTTTCTTCTTCTTCTTGACTTCTCTTTTCTTTTTATTTTTCTTTTTACTTGCCAATTGACTGCAGAATTCAAACTCAATATTTAGACATTGATTTATATCTGCTGCTTACAATTTGCAATACCCAATAAAGAAAAAAAATAAAATAAATAAATAAAGCAATCAATCAATGGATTTTATGCATTTGGTGATCATGGTATTTCTTGTTCAACATGTATTGTATTAGAGTATGTTCTTGGCATCATTATTTCAAATTTCAACTATTTCTGCTCACTGACTGTTTTTACAACTAGTAGCTTATCCCAAAATGAAAACAATAGCTAAGAAAGAAACACTCCACTAGAGTGTTTATTGTTCCTTGTCATTATTTAGCAGCTTCAGCTCAACTAGACTAGTCCCAATATGGCAAAATCCTTGTTACACAATTGCCACCCACACCCCTTTAATTCTTGCCTTTTGTTTGTTGTTGAATTATTATTGTTCTCACAAAGTTACCCTGAAATTTCAGATTTCGAATCGGTTGGTCTTTTGTCAAAGACATAGTAATCTGAGGGTGGGATGCTGGAAGATGTGAATTTCTGTTGGGGGAGCTCGTGATCCTGTTGGTACTCTTTACTTCCTTACTCCGCCATTACTGATACTTTATGAGATTGTTTGTATACCGTCATCACTGCTTTAATGTTGAAGTACGAAATCCTACATGGATCACATCACCCTGTATAAAAAAGGGCTCCCAGCATTTAGCCTTTTTGGGTGTGGGGGTGGTTGATCTTCCTTCAATGCTTTAGTTTTTCCTGCTTTGTACATATCTTTTACGGTTTTAGCAGGAGAAGGCACGTCTACTAATTGTACTTTGTGAAGTCACATGGAGAATAGACCAGGTATCGTGATGCAAAAATATGAAACGGGGAGGTTACTTGGCCAAGGTACCTTTGCTAAGGTGTATTATGCAAGAAGTCTCAAAACTAACCAGAGCGTAGCTATCAAAATGATTGACAAAGATAAGGTGTTAAGAGTAGGGCTCATGGAACAAATTAAGAGGGAAATTTCTGTTATGGGAATGGTTAGGCACCCTAACATCGTATTCCTTTATGAAGTTATGGCCAACAAGGCCAAGATTTACTTTGTGATGGAATATGCTAAAGGTGGAGAGCTCTTTGACAAGGTGGCCAAAGGAAGGCTAAAAGAGGATGTCGCCCAAAAGTATTTTAGACAGTTGATCAGTGCTGTGGATTTTTGCCATAGCCGAGGAGTTTATCACCGTGACCTAAAGCCTGAGAACTTGCTCCTAGACGAGAATGAGAATTTGAAGGTTACCGATTTTGGCTTGAGTGCCCTTGCTGAATCAAAACGCCAAGATGGGTTACTTCACACCACTTGTGGGACCCCTGCATATGTTGCTCCGGAAATTATCAGCAGGAAGGGCTATGATGGAGCCAAAGCTGATATTTGGTCTTGTGGGGTGATTTTATATGTCCTCTTGGCTGGTTATCTTCCATTTCATGATTCAAATTTGATGGAGATGTATAGGAAGATTGGTAAAGCAGAATATAAATGCCCTAGTTGGTTCCCGAAAGATGCACGTCGACTGCTAATGAAGATCTTGGATCCGAACCCTGATACTAGAATCTCCATCACAAAAATAAAGGAGAGTCAATGGTTTAGAAAGGACTTGACCCCAGTGCCTGTCCCATCTGAACCGGATGGCCAAGACGTATCTCGTATGGGTACAAATGGAGATCCAGGTCCTTCCAGAGGTGGTAATACAGACGAAGAATCTAGGCAAGAGTTCATCAGACCTGCAGAATTGAATGCTTTTGATATCATCTCTCTTTCATGTGGGTTTGATTTGTCAGGCTTATTCGAAGGCTGTGGTGAAAAGAAAGAGGCAAGGTTTACTTCTAGGGAACCTGCTTCTGTTATCATTTCTAAGCTGATAGAGGCTGCCAAGTGTTTAAGGTTAAAAGTAAACAGGAGGGACAAAGGCTTGCTAAACTTCGAAGGCCTTAATGAAGGCAGGAAAGGGGTCTTGTCCATAGATGCCGAAATATTTGAGGTCACCCCAGCACTATTTTTGGTGGAGATGAGAAAAGCGAACGGAGATACCCTAGAATATCATAAGGTATTGAAGGAAGATATGAGGCCTGCTCTTCGAGATATTGTTTGGGCCTGGCAAGGTGAGAAGCAACAGCAGCTGCAAGTGCAACAACAGCCATTGCCTGACCAGCAATCGGAGAACCAGCAGCTCAACCAACAAGTACGAAATCAGCAGCTGTCTTAGCAGTTTCAGTGGCCATGAAAATTTATTTTTTACAACTTATTTTCATCACACCAGATCTCATCCATTGTACAATCATGTCTTTTATAGCTAGGCACACATGCGATACCTTTTGCCCTTCCAATACAAATAGATTTCTGCTTTAGTACATGCCTCCTCCACATTGTCAAAGCTTGTTCATGTTGAATGTATTTGGATAATCAAGGCAACGGAGATTATGTAAATGTTCTGCGTCTTTATTTGTCAATAGATATTTGGGAGTTCAGCCCATGGGATTGAATTTCAAACTAGGTTGTTATTACTCACTCTTGAAGGGTACAAATCTGAGCTCCGTTATCGCAGAATGCTTCGTATCTGTGAATTTCCCTTCCTGTGTCGCTCGAGGAGTGTTGTTATTTCACTTCAAGGGTACAAATGTGACCTTAAGTCTGCTGCTCATCTTTGAAGATGATAATAGCATAAAGCTTCATATATGTGGATTTGCATCCTGTGTCACTCCAGGAGCTCAATGGAAACAAACTGATAAGGGTATGCTAATCTAATGCTAACGTTACACAAAGTTCTAATACTGGTTGTTTAGCACTTTTTCCATTGATGTTCATATACTAATCCTGCCATCCTGGTATGACAACTGACAAAGGTATGCTAATCCTGGTATGCTAATCTAATGCTAACAATAGTAACAATAGTAATCACACTCAATATCATTTATACGAATTATACTTTATTAGGAAATATGTGCTAAATTTACATATTTTTGGTAAATTACCAAATTAATATCCTAGATAGTTTTGTCAAATTCACTACAGGAAAGCAATCCAATAATGTGTTTTTTATATCTTCACTATAATTTTACACTGAAATTGCAGAAGAACATTTTTCAATGACATGTAAAACCGGGGGAGTATATGTATATCCCAAAAATCAAGGATTTCAGCCCATATATATCAATTAAGCAGAAATTGCCTATTCCTCCACAATACTTTTTGTCCATTCTCATGTCATACGTCTAAAAAGGTAGGAAGCAAAACCTAATTCTACAAATGGCACAGCAAGGGCTAGTTAGAATAGTATACTGAGTTGAAGGATAGCCGAAGCTTTACTTCAGTTTCCATTCTTATGCTCTTCGTTCTGGTGCTGGAGTTCAATGTTTCATTGTGCAAGCTTGAGACACGGCAAGCCATGAAACATATCATACAAAGTTTAAACACAAACTTTCAATCTGAAACATCCTCCCACACATTTCAAGCTTTTGGAGAGTTGTGTTTTGCATATTCGCTGATCGTCCACACGACCACACATATCCGCTGACTCCACGATATGGATGGTGTCAGCAACCAAACTTAGTCTATGTCCATGGACTTCTCTTCTGAAAAGGTACTGCTTGACCATAACTTGATAGTCCGGTCATGTGCAACAGTTGCAATGTACTGCCCATCTGCATAACAGCATTTTAAAAATTAAATTAAAAAAGGAAATGAAAAGAAAGAGGGCAGGTAAGTGTCACTCATGTCATACATTTCCTCCACAAATTACAAATATCAAATTTTTAAGGATTCGGGCATCAAGAAACTACATCTCAGAAATCTCAGCTACAAATGAAATAACAGGAACATGATACGAGGAAGATCAAATTTCCACTATCTCTACTACTTGTCCAACTGGGAACGAACTCTCACAAGTCACAAGTTTGTCAATATGCACCAACTGTTGTAGGAAGCCTTAAGAGAGCACTAAGATATAAGCCAATCATTTCGGAATCAGTAGTTTATAAGAAATTTTATAAATTTAAACCTTTATCTGATGTGCAATTCACCGTATTGCTATTGAACATCAACTATTCCCATCTCTGGTCCTTCAAAATGTGACACCAGAAGACGTTGGCTAATAGGATCATCACACTCTGATCTTTTAGGTTCTAGAATGAAGCCAACTAAAAGTAGATATTTCGAAACCACTCAATCATTTTCTGAAAGGAAATTAGTGGAGCAGTATTCAAATCATCTCAGGCACTCCTTTTTTAAATAAAGCATGTCCCACCTTTGCGTGATTCAAGGTTCATGGAGAGCCATAAAAATGTACACTCAAGGTTCAAGTTCCAACTTTACATAGCTCAAGGTTGCCAGGATAGAGGGAAGCTTACCTCCTGTTACATCTACTGATGTAACTTTTGCTTCATGGCCTGCGAGAGTCTTCACAAGTCTGAAGTCTCGAGATGACCATACCTGATAAAATAAGACACACAGTCACAAGACTGGACAAAACATCCTATAAAAATCAGTTATTCATAACCAATTACCGAGCTCATACCTTAGCCGTCATGTCGTAAGATGCAGTTACCAGATAATATCCCTCTTGAGGCTCAAACTTGACCTGTGAAATAAGGTTTGAGTGGGCTGGGATTATGTACGAGGATCTTTTCTTTCTTAAGTCCCAAACCCGACAAGTATTATCCTCAGAACCAGTGGCCAGATGATAGCCATTAGGAGAAAAACTGACCCCAAGAACCTGAAAAAAAGAGCACAACCAAAGTCAATCACAAATCCAACAATATCCAAGCATGAAAGATACACAAACACAGCAAGTAAAGTAAACTCACAGGTTTAACATGACCCTCAAAAGCAAGAACACTTCTTCCTGTACGAAGATCCCAGACGCGTGCAAGAGCATCCAGCCCACATGATGCTGCCAATGATCCATCCGGATGGAAAGCAATCCCATACACGCTCCTGCTATGGCCTTCTTGAAGAAGCAACTCTGCACCACTTTCAATATCCCACAGACGCCAAGTTTTGTCAAAGCTGGTAGTGCCCAAGTACTTCCCGGATGGATGGAAGGCAATACGAGCAAGACGGTCTAGGTGACCTTCAAATTTCCTCACTAGACTACCCGTTGAATTCCACAACCTTGCAGTGCGGTCAGCTGAGGCAGTCGCCACAATATCACTTACAGGAGAAAATGCAACGTCAGTTGCACGCTCAGTGTGTCCCTTCAATGCAGAGACCTTTTTCACCTGAGGCATACTCCATACCTTGGCAACCCCACTTAAGGAACTGGGAGAGAAAACAAGGATCAGAACCGGAAGTTATTGATGCTATATTAATGACAGCCTCATAACTTAGGACTATCATTGAGGCTTATTGTCTCCCAATAATGCAGAAAAATCGCGTAACTATTTTTCCTATCTTGACAGAGACAACAAGTTCGCATTCACACCTTATAGATAGTGTGGGTGTCCGGGCGTTTGCCTGACTAATCTTAAGGGTCCTCAAGTTAACGGCCATGAAAACCTCCAGTTGCCTAAGGGGGCTTGAATTAGTGGAATAGATCTAAGAGCTCTTACAATTTGAGCTACCCACTAAAGGTAGGTTAGCATCTGCAGTCTCTTCGTCATATTAATAAAGGTTTCTTCTAAAAAATTATTGCTGGTCTTGTTTGGTACTAATAATTACTGTTTGATAAGTCTTTAACAAATGGAATCATGCAGAATATTATGTTCAACAAATCACATTTGACTCCAATAAACTGCATAACTATAAAAAATGCCTAAAGTCTGACCATCCATGATCACCAAGTGCAAAGGGGAAAGGCTAAATTGCTAGAGAACATACCAGGTTGCAAGCGACTTCCCGTCATTTGAGAACGAACATCCAGTAAGTGGACGATCATCACCAATCTCACTGCAATCAAGTACCAAACCTTCAGCCTGTCTCAGAGCCCAATTAACTTCTGCATCCTCATCTTCATCTGGATCATCCCTTTTCCTCTGTGCACGCTGAAGACGCTGAGAAGCTCTGGGGATAGAGAACTTAGTTATAAATGTCCGAGCCTCTAACAGTTCTTTTGTCCCTTCAGTATAAAACGGATATTGAAGTGGTTCATCTTCAAGGTCCTCCTTCCTAGATGAAGCTGCCTCCTCTTCTTCCTCATGGGCTTTCATCAATTTTTCCAACTGCCCCTCTTCATCAAGTTTTGCCATAAGCATCCGGAGCCTGTCCCGTCTTTCCATTTCTCTCTCCCCGAAGAGAGTTATGGGTTCACCAAGCCGTCGGAGCCGAGCGCGCACAGCCATATCATTAGTGGGTACAGCAAGAGCAGCAGCGCGCCGCTTCATCATGAGATCACGCATCGCTTTTTCCTGCCGTTCCCTAACCTGTCTACTTTCCTCTGTTATTTCGTACTCTACAGATGAAGCCCGTGTACCCCTTCCAGAACCTAGGTCATCATGGTCAGATTCTGAATCACTTGCTTTCACCTCCCCATTTTGTGTAAGGGGTGGTTTAAGCACAGGGGGGCGAACAGGTAGTGGTGCCAATGGTCGAGGAACTGTGGGAGGTAGAACAAGTATAGGAGCCATTGGAGGGACCCCTGGAGGTGGTGTTGATAATGGCACAACTGGAGGTGGGACTGATGGGGGCACAGCTGAAGGGTGGACTAACTGAGGGGCTACAGGAGGAATTACAGGAATCCCAGGAGGCGCTGGAACAGCAGCCAGTGACTGAGCCTCAGGATCAGTTGGAGCAGTCAGCATCTCGGTATCAGTCTCCACAGAAGATGGCTGTGCAGCTGAAGCAGAAGCAGGATTTTCTTCATCTACCTCCATGGTTGCTGGTCAGGCAGAAAAATCGTGACTTAGCACATCATAATCGATTTGCTTTGTCTTACATTTACTGAAATTCATACCGTTTTAAGACAATTATAGGAAAAGGGGAAAACAACAGATCAAAAGCAAAAACAACAATAGAGCAATGGCATTTCCTGAACTAAACTGCTATAACATGTTACCCAGATGAAAATTAATAATCAAGCATTCAGGTAACAAGCTTTGGACTCTGTATATGCTCCATATTTTCCAATAGATCAAAACACAAGACGGATCAGACCACAACGTCATCTATTCATATGCTGTCTGAGACTCATATGAACAAAGTATATGCAAGAACAACATACCACCCAAACACAGTAGCCCTCAGCAGCAAGCCAAAGTGGCAGAATGTTTAATTAATCATGATCACAGTTCAATACTATAGTTCACAATGTAGACACAGAGACAATGCTCAAAATAATCTATTTGCCATCATGTTCAGAATTGAAGTGCAAAAATATGAACATGCACAATTTGATGCCACCAAAAAGAAACATTTCACCAATGTTGGAGAAAACAAGTCCTTTGATTTTCTTGTTGCTTTCACTGCTAGTGCTAGGCAAAGAAGAAACACATATGCCCACATATTTTCAGAATCAAAAGGGGAGCGGGGAGCAATTAGATTCTGGTATCTTACATAAAACCCAATAACTCATTCACTGTAATTAATACAAAATTGACGCTTTCAAAGAAGCCATAAACAAAAACTCATTGAGACAAAACAACAAACACCATGTGTGCATTCCAAAGAGTGGCCCAATTCCATCCAATTTTCCACCAAAAACAACCCCAGAACATCAATTCTAATCACAATATACTTCATTCAATTGTACGAATCTGGGTAAACATCTGAAAAGCTCCAAAATCCATGCCCTTCGAAATTGCCACAAAAAACTTAAAACCCAAAACCCTTATGAAAAAAATCAAAAAGGGTAATTTCGTTGAACCCAATTTTTAAGTGGAACTAGACTTGCAATCAACTAGAAAGAATAGATTTTCTGAAAAAGGAAAAACCTGGGATAATTTTGTCAATGTTTTAGCTCGTGCTTCAACAAGAGATGCAGTGCTATTTATGAGAGAGAGAGAGAGAGAGAGAGAGAGAGAGAGAGAACTGACCAAGTGGAAGATTTGAGAGTGGGTTGAAGAGTGAAGCTATGAAAGCAAAGGCGTTCAGAAATTGCGACCGCCAATGTCCAAGTCTTGCTCTCCACCGGCGCCGGGGTTATTTTATGTGTGCAGTGTGACGAGTTTTAATCTCTTTTCCCTTAACTCCCAACTAAAAAGTTGTATTAATACCTTGATCACAAAAAATTTTATTTCACGGTTTTTTTTATAGTTTTCAATGAAACGGCAATTACTTTTCAATAAAAAGTTTTTGTTTGTATAAACCTTAAAAAAAAAATCAAAATTATTTTTGGGGGTTACTTAACGTAAATCTCAATTTACTAAACGCAAATCCTTTTTTACAATAATGTCCCTAACAATTTTCTCTCTCCTTTTCCACTCTCCCTCTTTTCTCTCTATCCCTTCTCCATTCCCTCAACCCAATTTATCATCTCCTTTCTCATGAGGACTACGGATTTAATGTTCATATCTGCCGAACACAACTATAATACATGAATGCCGCAAATAATTCATATACAGTAATAATATACATGAATTTAATAGCAATTGATAAATTTAATAGCAATTGATGAATAATATAATATACATGAATCTAAATCAATTAGAAATCTGGAAAAAGGAAAAAAGAAACCCCCCAACCCCTCTCAACCCTATTCTCTCTCTCCTCCTCTTCCCTTTTCGTCTCTGTTATAGCAACAATGGTGCAGGGATGGAAATGGAGCACAAGGAGGTCTCATTTCCCTATGATTTCCCTAATCTCCATGGTTTTTATAGCTGCTACAATTCTCTTCAACGAGCTCAAACTTCAGCGAATTTCATCACCACCACCCAGATCATCCCTATCCTCAACATACCCACAATTTTTCTCCTGGTAAGTAACTATAATCTCTCTAATTTCTGTACTTTTTTGCGGCTAAAATTTTGGTGGGTATCATAAAGTTCTATTTTCACAAGGAACAAAGCAAAAAACATGAGAGAGGAGAGAGAATAAGGTAAGGGTTTGCATTTCAAATAAAAAGGGCGTTTCAGGAATTTTTGTGATAAAAATATTTGCGTTTAGTAATTTTAGATTTACGTTAAGCAATTCCGTTATTTTTATGCAAGTGTGGTGAAAATTATAAAGGTTGTACTCCGTATTAGTTATTTAAACCCGTACGGAGTGGGTTTAGGTTTTTAAAAGCTAAAAACTAGTTTTTGAAAACAATACTTTTTGGTTTTTATTTGTCATTTTCAAAAATTTAGTGGATAACTATGAGAAAAAATATTTCAGCTCCAAACAAAAATTCTACGAATAGATAATAAATTTTCAAAAATAAAAAAATGCAACTCGCAACTACTCCAAAGAGTCTTACGAGTATTAGTGATTTTAACAATAGTATATATACTTAGAGCATAACATTCACACGGGTTTTTAAGCGTTTTCAAAAATTTCATATCAAACTTTAAGTACATTATTAAGTTATAGAAGAAAAAAAAGATTATTTAAGGTTAGCTATTTTATTTAATATTGATTAAAAAAGTACCCAGAAAAATAGAAAAAAAAAAATTGAAAATCTCTTCAAAACAATTGGGATGAAGTATGAGACCTCATTATCTCACTATAATAGTAGATAGGACTTGGGGGAAGATTTTTTGGCACGGGATGGAAGGGAGCAATGCTCGGTGCCCAAAAATCATGGATTATACCCATTGATTTCCGACCTTTCGGGACCCAGTTATCATTTTTGCCTAAACTTTTTCGGGTGGTCTATCGTGACCCTAGAGTAACCTCGGTGCCCCAGGAAGGTCATTCAGGTTTCCAAATTTCGATTTCACCCATGCTTCGGCATTCCGACCCTTAGATTGGTATTCCATAAAACGCCCTTCTAAGACTACTAGGGACCCGATAATCGACTCTGGGGGACTCCTATCTCTCTTAGGGATGTTGCATGAAATGTGATGCAAAAATTTCCACCTTTGTTGCGGGGCCTCCCAAAACCCCAAAAATCGTGGATTATAGTCTTTGATTTCCGATTTTTGGGGCACAGCTGTCATTTTTGTCCAAACTTTTCCACGTGGTCTATCGTGACCCTAGAGGACCTCGGTGCCCCGGGAAGGTCATCTGAGTCCCCGATTTCTGATTTCACCAATGCTCTTAGCATTCCGGACCTTATTGGTGTTTTGTAAAACGCTCATTCAAGCCTATCAGGACCCGATAACTTATCCCGTGGGCCTCCCATTCTCTTAAGGGTATCCAATGCAATGTGATGCGAAAATATACAAATTCGTTGCGGGCCTCCCAAAACCCCAAAAACCATGGATTAGCCTTCGATTTCCGGCTTCCCGAGACCAGATTGTCATTTTTGCCCAAACTTCTCTGGAGTGGTCTATCGTGACCCTAGAGGCCCACGGTGGCTCGGGAAGGTCATTTGGGCCCCCGAACTCTAATTTCACTCATACTTTTAAAGTTTTGACTCTTACTTTAGTGTCCCGTAAACGCCTCTCCAAACCTACCTGGGTCCAGTAACCGACCCTGGGGGCCGACCATGTATCCTAGGGGTGTCTCTTGCTGTGTGGTGTGAAAATATCAACCTTCGTTTCATGACTCTTGAAACCCCCAAAACCATGGATTAACCTTCGATTTTTGGCTTCCCTGAGTCTGGGTGTCATTTTACCAAATTTCTCCGAGGGGTTTATCGTGACCCTAGAGGACCCCTAGTGCCCCAATAAGGTTATTAGAATCCGCGAACTTTGATTTCGCCCATACTTTCAGCTTTTTGGCTACAGATTTATGTCCCGTAAGACACCCGTTTAAATCTATTGGGAGCCTGATAACTGAGTTTGGGAGTCTCCCATATTCTCTGGGGTTGTCCCATCCAATATGGGCAAAAATATCTACCTTCGTTTAGAATCTCTCGAAATCCAAAAAACGTGAATTATATAACCATTTTGCTATAATAAAAAAAAATTACTTTCAGATACTCTAATTTAATCTAAAATGGTCCTCATCTATCAATTTAAGGCCTTATTTTCGTCAACGGAATGATGCGGGACGGTGACTCGCTGAGGAACAATCCTATCGATTTAGTCCGGAGCAATAGGATTATGTGCCACCTAAGAAGAAGGGAAAATCCCACGAGAATAAACCGCAAAAGTAATCAACACGTATAAGTCTTTCCATTGTGGAGCGTTAAAGTTAGGTGAATTCAGCGAGGGAGGCAAACAACCAAAAGCCAACAAAACGTGAGAAAACAACAGCGTGAGTCGTCACTGACTGCCCTGCCTGCCTGTATATGTATATCCTCCCACCCTCTAATCTGTCTCTTCTCTCTCTCTTTTTCTCTCTCCAAACAGTCCTTATCATCAGTCCTAAAACTGTTAGGATTTCCTTATTATTATTGGAAACCGACCAATATTACGTTTTCTCTCTCATCATACTATAAATACCCCCACAAACCCCTTAATTCCAAAAAAATAGAATTTTCCATTAGTTTCCCTAAACCAAAACAAACACCCCCTTAATCTCTCTCTTTTGAAGATCAAAAAACCTAACCCCACAGTGTTTTGATCACGCTTCTTTTTTATCTTTTGCCGCTTTTTCAACAAAACCCTTGATTTGATTTTTTCTGTTCTTGGTGGGTTATGGTGGGTGATGGATACAAATTATAATTATAATTGTAATTATAAGAGTGGTGATAATAATAATAATAATAATTGGAGGAAATCAAAAGAGGAGAAAAATCTTCATTATAATCAAATGGGTGCTGGTTTGAAGCCCAGATCACACAACAACAACAACAACAACAGAAACCCTTCTTTTGGTAAGTCTTTTGTCAGACTTTCTATTTTCTGATTTCTGAAACTTTCTGTCTTTCTCTAATTTTGTTTACCTGTTTGATGGGGTTTTTTTTTTCAATAAAAAAATTAGTTAATTTTTTATTTAAATTTGTGGGATATCTGATTTTGGGCACACCCCATTGGAGATTTTTTATGTCGGCAATGGGTTTTAGTATAGATCAAGATATGGGGTTTCTGGATTTTGAAGTTTAGTTTTTGAGAATTAGTATGTATGCTGAAATTGATGTGCTTCAAAGTAGTATTTCATCTCAAAAGCTTCAATGATGACTCTATCATGCATTGTTTTTTTTTTTTATTTATTTATTTATTTTTATTTTTATATAATGTGAATTGGAATTACTGTTAATTATCGAAAGAAATAACTAGAAATACTGTTGAATGTGTTGATTGTAATAGAGTAGCTAATTTTGATAGTAATGTATCTCTGCTTTTACTTGGGTTTTCATTTATTTATCAAAAAGCTAAATCAAAACTGGTTAGGATCTTCATGCATATATGTTAATGTGATCAGGACTAATCTTTTGTCTTTCATGAGACGAGTCAAAAACTAACAAACATGTGGTTGGTTTGGTGGTGTTAACGTTGTCATTAACTTAATTAGACTTTGCCTTCAAACAATGCAAAAAACATAGATTATCTTTTAGGAAAGAATAGTTAATTATTTGTGGGAATACTTAATTGTTCTGACTAGTTCTGGAGTTGCTAAGAAACTTTCTGGATGGTGACCTTCATGTATATAGCCATTTTAGACTTTTTTATAACATTCAAGGCATCTTTCCATATTCTTATTATGCTCTACTGTCAGAGAACAAAAAGTACTCAACTTGCTATATTTTGTGCTTTTTTGCTGTGTTTTTGGAGAAGAGGAAACCTTCACAGATTGTCTATATTATCTGGCATTCGTTTTTTTTTTACCAATCATGAGTACAAATCCAAGACTTTGCCGTTTTAGTGAACATATCAAAAACTTTGCCTAATTTGAACTGTTATGAACTTTATTTGTTTGCTTTCAGTAGTGGTCATTTTCTGCCTTTCTGGTTATCCTGTTTTGTGGTTCGGCATCATTACTGATCGACATCGGTCAGAATTAGCTGATATTGTTGTCGCTACTAATCTTAATTTCTGTAGCCCCTGTGCCCCTGAACTGCTGCAGAAGAACAATGTGCTTATCCACTCCTTTTTCATCTTGTAGGTTGGCAGTCATCTTCATGGGAGAAGAAATTCTGTGCTAAGGCTGGAGTTTCATGGCAAAAGGTGTTGGAAACCAAGAAGTACATGTTCAACGATGAAAAGGTTCTTAAGTGGAATGATTCAGCAGTCAAAGAGGCATTTTTGGATGCGAAGAAGCGCTTTTGGGCAGAGATGCACGGCCAACCTTGTGATATAAAAATGCCTGATCCTGACATCTTCATTGACAAGATCGACTGGGACTCCAATGTTGACCCTGTGCTCATGTCGGACTTAGAAAAGAGAGAATCCGATATCCCTTGTGAGACAGAGAACCAGGATGGTAATGTAATCGAGGGGATTCCTGTGATTCCAGAACAATATCTTCTCACCCCCACTGGGTGGGGGGACGCTGAAGAGGCAACCCCACAACCGAAAAACTCTGAACGTCATCATGATAATTTTTATGATCAATGGGGTGAAAATTATGCAAACGAGGGAGAGAATACTTGCTCGAGAGCATGGCATGGTGGTTATGATGATTTTGTTTACATGACTAAAGATAGGGTCAGTGGTGAGCACAATAGAGATAACGGATCAACATGGCATGGCAACAAGAAGCAATTTGATCATGGCTACAACAGCAGGAAGTGGGATCATGGGGCTTGTCATAACACATCGAGGTACAAAATCTCTCGATACCACCATAATGGTAACCACCAATCGCTGGTTGATGATAATGGAAACCATAGGACCAGTTTTGCTTATGAACGTCCTTTGGTCCAGTGGAGACCTGTTACAAGGAGGTGGTAGATGTTGGATGTGTCTGATAACCATTTTTGCAGGTCGGAAGTACCGGCGTATTTTGTTAATACAAGTGATTCTGTAAGTGATCTAGAATCATTATTTGAGTGTAGATTGAGATGATACCAGATATGCTAGTCTTTGTTAGCAGGTGTAGAGTTAAGTACTTCAAATGGTGACCAATTTGTTGTCCATTTTGTATAGCATTGATGTGCTGCTATAGTGTTATGACCAAACTATTGTCAACGCTTATGCTGTCTGGTTTATTCTGCGGAATTTCCTGATACTGTTCTTTGAACAGATTCCAAAAACCAATTTGTATAGTATACCATAGTTGGCCATTTGGATATTCCAAATTGATGTGGTGGGGTTTGGCAATTTTTGTCTTCCCAAAACTGTTCCAAGTTTTCGTGTTCATAGAAACATCCTCTTCTTGTCTTGTGCTTTGGACGATGGCCACACTTCATGATTAACTTAACAGAGGTTACTGTCCAAATTTATAGATTGTAGTACTAGTACAGTATTATCTAGTGAATGACGATTAAGGCTCTGTTTGATTCACCTTAATTTTACTTAAATTCAGTTTAGTCCAGTCCAGTTCAGTTCATGTGTAAATTTATTACTCATATAACTTTTCATTCCGAAATAATTTCATGATGAAAATTATGTCATCGGAAAGATATCAAAGCATACTTTCAAATGAGTTCAATATTGACTATGTTTGGACGAATTTTAAATGGTTAACGGTCAAGTTTAAAAAATCAATTAAGTTCAGTTCAGATCAGTTTTATCCGGGTGAATCAAACGGAGCCTAACTCTCTACTCAATATGTTTTTTGGTTCACGCCTTCTATTTTCCCGCACTGACTTGTCGCTTGTAGCCACCTCTAGAAATGGAATATTTGACTAAGGGATTTAAGATTGCTCCATGTCCAATGCGTTTTGAACTCAATATATATGTAGAACATGACTACATGAGAAATGAGATATTGGTGGAAATTGTGAAATTATTAATATTTCACCAAATTTTGGTTAGGCCACATTATATGTTACTGAAATGTTTGTTATTTCCACAAGTCTAAATAACATTCATTTTTTTTCAATCAAAATACAGCAAATTTCATCAAGCAACCAGCCTCTTTGATGCAATAATGCCAATCATTTTCACAAAACATATGCCAAGAGAATATCCCCTCCTTGCCTTACCAAAAATAAAAACAAAACAAATAAGCAAATGGATAATTCTCTATTCCATGGTGCTTTTACCCATCTACCCTTCAGAAATATCTTGGAACACATATTTTATTAAGGGACATTTTTGCCAAAACACTCACTATGGCAGTTGAGCCCTTTTAGCCTTTTATGCCAAGTTAGGAAACCAAACAAAAATCAATAATTGTGGTGGTCCTGTAGTTCCAAGTTTAGTCCCAACTGATTTGGTAAGATAAGGTTATGTGTTCGAATTCTCATTCCTTAATGCCTTGTGTCTTGTTCAGTTAATTTGATATATTTACGGTCGAATACGAGAGTCCAAACTTAACGTAAGGGTGCCTCGGTTACCATTCAAGGAAACCAAACAAAAAGCGTAAGAATTAAAGCAAGATAGCTCGCTAGATTGCAACATCTCTCTATCTACTTTGTTGGTTTTTTCTTGGCTAAAATGACGCTTTAACATTTCACCCAAAAAAAATGACGCTTTAACAAATTGAAGGTGAGATAATGGCGAGCCAAAAAAAATGAGAAACCGAGTAATTCTTAAATCCAACAGTGTGGGTGAATAGAACACCCACACAGTGCGGGTCCCACGGTATATTTATTTGCTATACATGTATCATACCAAAATCAATTATACGGTTAGGAGAGAGACTGAAAGAGGCCAGGAAATAAAAAAGCTTATACGTCTCTCCTCTCTCCTCTCTCCTCTCTCCTTAACTGGCTGGAGTGGCCAACCACCGCACAGCCACCCAGCACTGCCCAGGCCCCGCATCTCGCCCCCCACACTACGGCCAGCCACAGATTCTCTCTCTTCTATCCACGAAGCTCGATCCATCACTAATTCACCACCACCATACCACAAATACCACGCCCACCACTATCTCAGCGGGCTTCTTTGAAAAAAATCTCACTCTCCTTCTTCATCTTCTTCTGGTATATAACTCTCTCTCTCTTGATTTTTCATTGCTTTTCTTATTTGTTATCCTGTTATTTGTTTTTTATTTTTTCAATTCAGGTTATGCGAGTCATTGAATGAAATTGATGCTGTTCTGAAGGTAATAATGAATTTCTATTTACTTTTTTAGTTGGTAATTATTGAATTGAATTTGAATATGAGAAAATGGGAGTATAGTTGTTGCCTGATTTTTCTATATTTAATTAGGTCATGTATTGGTTGTTTGAGCTAGGTATTCAGCTAGCAATTTTCTGCATAGTATGTTCTCTTGCTCCCAATTTGGGTAATCAGGATGACAGGTGTGGCTGATTTTAGGGTTCAGTGGCTGATTTTGAGCATAACTGAAAATTGGCCTCAAAAAAGTAGTTGATTAGCAGTAGACTTACTAATTGTAGCTATATCATGTGTAGCTAGTTGGTTGAACTCGCATGCGCCCCCATGGCCCCAAGTGGGCTAACTTCTATTATTCTTCCACTAAAAACACTATATCCCAGATCTGTACAACCACAGGGTATAGCCTGCAGTAGACCACACTGAAAAACGCTAGTACATACCAGACACTACTAACTGAAAAATACCAAAGAAGAAAGGACCAAACTACCTACAGAAGTAGATCAGCAGTTTCTTGTTCTGACAGCTCAGCTCTGTGATGGATCATTCTGATACTCACCATATATTTCACATAGTTAGACAATCTGTTTCACAGTTCTAGCTCCAGTGGAGAAGGTCTTTTGTTGCGTTCTGCCATTTTTCATAGACTGCAGCCACAAGTGTAAACCTTTTATATACCTCGAAAACAATTGGTACCTCAACAACCTGATAAGATCAAGAGCCATAGAATTAAAACAGATTCCACAATATGAAGAAAAGAGTTTAAGCGTCTGACAATACACCACGGAGGTACTACTTCTTTATATGAAGGTACAATATCCACCTTGATTGCTAGTGTCCTTTTTATTTTGTCTGCGAGGGACTCATCGACAAAGGTCCAAAACAAAATAACAATAATCTAAGGCATGAGAAGACAATATGAGCCATTGAGCTTAATTAACCTAACATCCACATAAATTTTCCCTTCACAATCCCATGTTTCAACATTCAAGACTTTTGTGTTGAATCACCTCGATATGCACATCCTTCTTGAGACAACTTGACATCAATTGTCGCTACATGATGTAGGTCAAAATTGATACACAGACTCATTTGCAGAACTGGTCTTTCGGATGAACACCAGTTCTTCCCTAAAAAAGAAAGGGAGAATAAGCTACTGAACATTGTTATTTGTCTAACAGGATAACAGGCAGAAATCCTAGGGTTTATAGGTGCTCAAGTTTGAACATAAGCAACCCACATCTCTTCGGCCTCTTGCGAAGATTTTAGGACTTATGTGCATAAAATTGTTCTTCAAATCTATTTAGTATATTGATCTTACCGAAGTCACAAATCTCTTTGGCTGCCTGAGCATTGAGTAACAGCTGGGGGCTAGCTTGATGCAACATATATTTGAATTAATAACTCATATTATTAATATCAATAGTGTTTTCAGATACATACTACAGACAGCTGGTTATTAATGGATTAATAATATCAAGCAAATTAATAATGTTTCTTAATGTATTCTGTTTCGCCTTGGTATTTTGGTACTGTTTTTGGATGATTATTAGCTGCTGGTTATCAATGTTTTTAGCATGTCCTTAAGGTCTAAATGAGCTTATGTGACAAGTAAATAAATATAGACAACTAGGATTTAAAATGCACTCAATAGGACCTGATTTTAGGCTCTTAAAGTGACGAAAATTGACGATTTTTTTTTTTTTGATAATTAAATTTCATTTTATTCATGAAAGCTCAACTACAAAGATTGTAGTTCACGGAGACGATTTATATTCTGTCTTTAGGTCTGAATTCAGACATGATTATTGATTGTTTCAAGATGATTTTTGTGTCAAATGAGGCTTGAAGTACCAAGAAAAGTCAGCACTTAGGTGGGGATATAAAGTAGTTCAGCTAAGATTCAATTCCTTTTTATTAGCACTTAAATGGATGATTTCCGTCATGTTTCTCAGTTGTTTCCAGGTTCTGAATTTCAGACCTGAAGTTTAGGTGTTAGACCTTGATCTTTGCAAGTTTTGAGGTCTATTTCTCAAGAAGAAATCAGATTCTTAACTGGTATTTTACTAGAAAATAAGGACAATCAATATGGCATCTGTGGTAGAATTTTTTCAGGTTTATGGATTGATTCAAATCTGAATTCACTTTCGCTTATTTGCTATTGGAACCTGTTATTTCCTGGTATTTTTACTTGAAACAGTGTGAGTTGTCATTTGTAAGTGGTGAGGCAGAGGGGATTGAATAGAGGTAGTGTACATGCACTTTACATAGTAATCTCTGCCTGTGTTAAGTTGATGGAATGGTCACTTGCTTATAATTTTTAGAAAGAAACCGAAATGTTGTGTTACTGCTTTTATACTTGGAATAGTGTACAACCATTTCCAGTGGAGCCAAAAGTTTCACTACTTTTTGGCTTCGGGATATAATGGACTAAAGTAAAATGACTCATAAAACTGTATGCACTTCTTATTTATTGTGAAGTTGTCGATGGTTGTCGCAATTCATATCTCGGGTCAAACGGAAACAGCCTCTTTGTGAGACTCTCCCAGGGGTAAGGCTGCGTGCAACTGACCCCCCCTTACCCTGCCTAGACGGGAGCCTCTTTGGAGGCACTGGGGTAATGCTGATGTTGCTTTTATACTTGGTATAGCTAGAATGGGCACGTTGATGAAGTATGACATTTCATGTTCTTCCACAATCTATACGCAGCATTTCTGATGCTATTTCTTTGCTTGTGACAGATTCTGGCAATGTTCTTAATGTACAAAGTTTTGCCAAAAACTTGATCGCAGTTGGTTGTAATTTGAAGACTTGTGATATGGAGCAGAGATTGTAATACTATGCTTGTGATGGTTGGGTACAGGCATTTTAAGGCAGCATAATTGAGACGGCAATGAAGCTGTTTATTTGGAAGATTGGTTAGAACAACGGGTACATATGAATGCGTGAGCAAAGAGAACTAGCAAACTTAAACAGTTTGGTTTTTAAAGGAGAAGTGTTTTTTTTTCTCGTGGGAAGGACAACTACTTTGAAAGATGTAACACATAATGTGTTGGAATATTATTTTGTTGGTGCAAATGTGTTGGATTATTGTAATGGTATGATATTATGAAGAAAATGAAAGTATTAGTCGTTTCTTTTGCCTTTGAAATGTCTCAAAGAAGGCAATTATATTTGTTGTGTTTGTAAAAATATAAAGTAGAGTGTGTTGTGTTTGCGAAAATCCCATCATATAGTTAAAAAAAAAGCGGATGGGATATCCAATCTGATTCGTTCGGGTTGGATATTTGCATTTTGGATCAACGGATCAGAATCACTCTCCTCAATCCTCACCCCTAGTTCAAATGTCATTGTGGCTCTCCTCAGCCCTAGTTTAAACTGTATTTTAAATAGCTCGAGAAACTCAAAAAATATTTCATACATCATCATTATCTTGAACCTCGTGAATATGATAATATTTATCCCCAATAAAGTAGTATAGAAATGTCTCCGTCATAATCTTTAAAATATAGTTATAAGATTTTCTTATCTTGTTTGCTATTAATAATATTGTTATTGACATAAAAATACTGTTATAGTATTAGAAACTATATTTCGAGTTTTAAGTATTGATTTGGTATCAGAGCCAAGTAGTTAAAATCTGAATTCTTTAAATACTTGTAAGTTCCCAACTTACCCTCATATTGTACACAATCCAGAAGGATGTAGTAATTTGGCTCCACATCTAAATTATATAACAAATTTCTCTCTTTTAAGAACGAAATAGAAAAAATGAAAGTAGAGTTAAAGGCTTTAAAAAATTAATTGAAACCATAAATTTAAGTCTAATATACACGAAATTAGACATAATAAGATAATGCCATAAAAGAAAGAAAACTCTTCGACATTCTTTATATATCCATACCCTTCTAAACATAAAAATAAACAACCTTTTCTAATAGCCGACTTGGCAATAGAACTAGAAACCTCACAGGATGAAAACGATAGACGAAAAGGATCTATGCTATGCCTGATCTAAGGAAGGGGTGGTTGAGGTTAGCAACCTCTATAGATCTAGAAGCTATAAGGAATACAAGAATTCCAATACCAACTAAGTTCAGGTAATGGTCAAAACTCTTTAATAGTGTATTTGTTTGCGAATTATGGTTTAACCATAGAATACATATTATGTGCAGTATAAGTAGTAGATTGTGATAATTAGTACCAGTAAAAGTCATTAATTAACTTACAAACGTGTTTTAAACCCTTTGGTAAATTATTTAGTATCACACTATATTCAAGTAGTGTATTAAATATATCGTTATATTAACAATTAGTCTATTATATTCTAAACTTATTACTGAAAACTATTGGGCCAGAAAAAAGTAACCAAACATTACAAAGACTAAAAGACAATTAAAAAGCAAGTGTGTGGAAACACTTTCATCCACACAATGTTGGATGTAGCAGCTCCCATATGAAGGAAGCTTGTTCATACAATGGGAAAAGAAGTTTCTACTGTATTAAAGCTAGGAGGAAGGCTAGTTGAGAGTTAAAGAACTTAAAATCTAGTACTAACTACTAAGTATGATGATTGTGGGTTAAATAAAGGTTTTATGAATAAGCATTAATTGTATATGATTTTTCTTCGTGGTTTGCTTGAGTCTTGATTTGGCTTTTGGTAGCTCCCTTCGACTCTGCTTGAGGATTACCTTCTTTTTTTGGTATTCTATAAAAAAAAATAAAAAAATATAACAAATTATTAATTTATATAAAAATATCTTAATTTAGTATAACGATTAATTGAGAATATATGGTTTAATTCCTAAAATTAACATGAGGTATTGGTGTGTCCGTACTAATTTGAGTAATATCTTTTAAATGTATTGATTCTCACAGGGTGGAGGGGGGGGGGGACTTTCATAAATTCTACATGCAATAATATTCTGTTAATTATCATCCCTAACTCCCAATCGCGATAACTACATATGCAAATATGGAAATGCCACAATTAGTAAAAATAATTCCATACATATTCTTACTATAAGGGTATCAATTTACTATATAACGGTATATATTATTACATACCATTGTTTAATTTGTAATAGTGTATTTTCTTTCTGCCAGTAAGATGGTCTTGTAATGTTAATTCCGATGATGAGTTTTTTTAATTATTTGGTAAATTGATCGAATTAGACTTGCAGTTTTAATGTTATGGTGCGAGGAATATTATTTTGATAATTATCCTTGTGACAGTTAAATAGCTTTTAGTTAGCAATTTATAAACTATTTATAATAAATATTAATAAAAAAAATCTTAAACCAATTTATTAATTAACATAACGTTATCTTTATTTATCTAATGATATTTATCAATGCGAATGGGAAATAAATGGATGAATCAATAAAATTAAAATGGAGTGTACTAAATTGATTGGCATGCATTGACTAATAAGCAATATAAATTTCATCTTTAACCTTTTTTATCTTTACTTTCACACAAGTATAAAACTTCATTTATATCATTTTGATGCATCAAATGTAAAAAATCAATATAGACGCGTCTACAATCAGAGTAAAAGTTTCGAGACTACAAATCTAAAATGAAGATAACACAGACAATGAGACTTGTGGGATTGAGAATGTAAAAATGAGATTCTCCTGCCATAGATATCAATTTCAGGTTTACTGCCATAGTGACGCATAAAAACTGCACAACTGCACGAGCATCTTCACTAGACACTGCACTAGTACAAAGGTCTGTTATTGAACCTACGCCAAAGAGCTTATAGGCATCGTCCTCTAAGACAACCGATTTTAGGCATCGGTCTATTAAGAGAAGTAGACAACCAACGCCAAAAAGTTTGAAGGTGCCGATCCTTTAGGACAAACGACGCGTATTCCATTTTTTCCCCATACCTTCACAATAAAAACTCTAAAATCAGCCTATATGGGATTCGAACCCATGTCTTTTGTGCAATATCACAATTGCTCTACCATCTGAGCTAATAGGCTTCAAAAACTACTACTACTTAATGTATATGAAGGTTTAACTGGAATCAGCTCAAAACCATAAAAGCATTCAGAGTTTGTTACCCAAATTCTTCATTCTAATTTGAAGTACTTGAATCCTTATCAACCTTATATACCATGAATCTCGGATACTTCAAGTCAGAATACGAACAAGCGAGACAACCTGAAAATAGTTTTTTCTTAGATAAAGAAGACAACCTCAAAATAGTTATATATCCAAACTTGTATATGTCCTGGAGTTCAACTAAAAAGTAGACATGTGCAATTCCAAACTTGTATATGTCCTGGAGTTCAACTGATCATTCAGTTATGTGTTAACTTGCACATGATGTATATGTCCTGGAGTTTAACTGATCATTCAGTTATGTGTTAACATGCACATGATGTATACGCTATAGAAGATTGCAGCCATTGATTTGGTTCCGTGTGCATGTGGGCGCACATATAGTTGGTCTTCTTAGATTTTGGTTCCATCATTTTCATGAAATTGCATTACAACACTAGAAATGACTCCAACGAACACAATGAAAATTAACACAATAACTAGACACATCATCAACAAATAAATCAAAGACACTTCGACCTCGCTCTCCAGACTTAAGAGCGTTAATTGCCTGTAAGCAATCACTTTCCATAATAATGTCAGAGAAACCATGTGTATGAGCTAGTTGCAAACCAAACATATGAGCTTTGAGTTCCGCTACTGCCATATCCCATTCTTCCATGAACTGCATCGTAGCGCCTATTAACGTTGTACCGACATATAATACCCACACATGTTCCAGACTTACCTATCCACCCAGTATCTACATTTATTTTCACCGTCCTCACCAATGGTTTCCTCCAAAGCACTAACCTTCTGCTCCCACCAAGGCAAGTTACACTTAATTTATTTGGGCATTCAGCTAGCATTTTGTTAATATAAGATACCACAGGCTTCTGCATCATATTATCAAATATCCTATTGATGCGGGCACTCCAAATTCCCCAAGCAAATAGCAGGCTTCTGTCAATAACAATTCCACTAGCCACCTCTTTAATATCCCCAAGCCAATCCTTAAAAAGAACTCCTTCCCTTGGACACACATAATCAAGATATCCGACCTCCCAAACCTTCCTAGCAAAAGGACAATGAAAAAGAGCATGTTCCACACTCTCCTCCATACTAACACATAAGTCACAACCTGCTATTAGCCCAGAAATACGGCGATGCAGACCCAATTTCGTAGGTAATGCACCATGACATGCTCGCCAAGCAAACATCTTAACCCTCCGCAGAACCTGAGCATTCCACACTGTTTTCCACACCGACAAATCAAGCAATGAAGGACTTGCAATATATAAATCATAGCTATCCTGAAACGCTGCATTATACTCACTACGAACTGAATAACAACCTTTCTTTTCAAACCCCCAATGCACATCATTTTCTGGCATATGAATACTTAAAGGGATGGACAAAAAAATATTCAGCTTCGAATGGAACCAATAAACCTATAACAATGCCCACATCCCACCTCCCGTTGTCATAATCAATCAAATCGCTTACCCTTGTATCTTGATCCCAGTTGCCCCTTGGTGAAACAACAGTTCTAGCTCCAGCCCCAGATAACCAAACAAATCTAATTACCACACATTATGGACAAATACTCTGAATCACCTCTTGCCTATAAACTTATGAATGCAGCAACTGACCAATGAGCATATATAGAAGGCAACCAAAAGAAGATTAACGAGCAAACAACAATGAAATTTACTGACCTTGGCTTCAGGCCCTCACATGAGAACATATTATGCAAGCTATAGTCAGAGAGAATTAAAGCTCTGTGCAATTAAAACTTTAGACATCACATTAGCCACTGTCTAGCATCAAATGATATCAAAGGAAAGCTAGTATAGACCAGTACTAATTTAAACATAGCAAGTAAATATGGAATTTATCACCTTCAATAAACCTGGTTGAAGAATATATAAACAAATCGCCAACTTCCACATTCTACCAAAATTGGACATTGAGATAGCCAAATTCACCAATTTCCTTCACACTTCTCTACAATTATAAACTCTCAAATATGCATAAAGAGACAGACTCTATGAAGCACCTATAACAATGATAACTCAGAACTAAACAGAGAACTCATAGAATTTCCCATATTTGTTGAAATTACCATCTATATTGCAATTTTCTGTTGGAAAATACCACAATTTAACAAAATGAAACATCATAAGTTAGGAGAAACAGAAATCAGAACACCTATGACTTTGAGTATAATGTAAAACCCTAAAAAAGAGAAATTGCAAGTGGTTCTTGTCACATTGCTATCAGCTAACGATTCTACACTCGTGAGACATTAATCAACATATCTATAATAAAAGAGAAAGTAAATTGAAAGGTGAAAATAGCTACTCCATATATCAACTATCAAATTACAAACAAAAGCAAGGCAGAAACAACCTGAAATTCAGTCACTTTGGCGGCAGTTCTCTTATTTGCCGTCAGAAAAATCCAATGAAATCATCAGGATACCTGGAATGAGAAGGAAGCTTGAAGAAACTCGTCATCAGGATCATAAGGGTGAGATTTGGGAATTATCAAAAAAAAAAGGGTGAGATTTGGGATCGAACCTTCCATTACCATGAGAGCGTTGTTTACAAGAAATCATCCGAAATTTGAGCTCATGATGATGAAAAATTGGGGTTTGCCGAAATTTGAGCGTTGTTTGCTGAATGAAGGCCACAGATGAGAGGAGACAGGAGAGAGAAAGAGAAGAGAGAAGAGGAGAGACACTGAGAGAGGGGTGAGACCTGAGAGTTTGGCGTACAAATGTATTAAACTCGGTATAGATACATTAGGGAGAAATGAAATACAATGGGTCCCACACTGTGTGGGTATTCTGTTCACCCACACAGTGTTGGATGTAGCATCTCTCTGAGAAACCATGGGAGATTTCATCTTTCCTCATCTTAACATTAATGTTGGCCATGGCCATGGCCATGGTGGAGGGGAGGGGATGACGAATATTCAGGTGCGGCAGGGTGCTCCTTTCAAGATTGCACTGTTTTGCAGACTTGCATTTTGGTGAGGACGCGTGGACTAAGTGGGGCCCTCTTCAGGATGTGCATTCAATCAATGTCATGTCATCTGTTCTTGATCAGGAGATACCAGGTGATGAGAAAATAACACTCTCATTAATTTATTATCTTAGCTTGTATTAGTGTATGTGCCTGCCAATAGTACTATTTATAACGGGTCAAGATCATGTGGGATGAAAGTATGAAACCCTTAATACCACTTTTGTATTCATTCAATAGTTTTAATTTATGTGAGTATATAAAATGTTGAGTATATAAAGAATGAACTTGTCAGGTAAGAATGTTGATCATGATGATTAAACAGTAGGATATAAAATATTGATATTGATTGGAGCTCTTAACCATATGGTTAAAGTTTTAGTTAAATTGGTTCCAACACGTGGTATCAGAGCCAGATGACCAATAGGTCATAGGGGTTCAAATCTTGCACAAAGTACAGAGAGACATGTGCATCATCCACGCTTCAAGCCCAATGGGCATTCGCTTGAGCGGCTAACTCATAGTAAGGCCTATATTGTGATACACACATTGGATACAAGTTTTTCTCTGTATGTATACTCCGTGCCATTTTGCTACGGAAAGAAGAACTAAGAACAGAGGGAGTATTTTGTTGTATTGTTATGTGCATATGTCAAGACTTAAAACTTGTTATTAGTTGGTCTGTTAGGATGAGGAGTATTTTGTTACCTATGGCTGTTATTTCATTTCAAATAAGAGCACCGGATATCGGTTCCATGTACTGGCTGAGTGGCTACAACCTCAAATTATGTTCCTAGCACATTATTATGTCAAATTCTGATGTTTTAGAACCATCAACATTAGGGGGGGGGGGATTCAATTGAATTCTCTTTATATTTAGTCTTATATATGAAATTCGGTCATACAGAAACAACCTCTCTTTGAAGGTAGTGGCACAATGTTGATTTTAATGTTGAGGTTGATGTAAACATGAAATGGATGGCAGTCTTCATCCTACTAGTAATTGTGAGTGATTGATTAATGTTATTTGTGTTGTTTCGTCGACGATTTTAGATTGACTTTAGAAACATTTTGCTAGATAAAATTCTGTCTGTATTAGTATTCAGCTTTTGGCATGTTTAGCTCAATCAATAGCCAGTAGTGGTTCTAACATACTGTGAAAGATAAAAGAAGGGGAAAATATAGTCCCTCATAGCCTAGCCCATTGTCACAATTCACATGATCTTCCAGTACTAAAAGTTTCTAGAAATGAATAAAAGTTAGTTGGATGTTTTTATAGAAAATGTAACAAGCATTCTCAGACGACCGTGTGTACTGTGTAGAGACTAGAAAGGGATAACTGAGCAATTTACAAAGATGATCGATGCCCATGATATATGCAGAAACTGGTGACATGCTGTGTTACCTGGTTGAATAACACTGTTTTATGTAATCTTTTGAGATAAGGATCAGTTGGTATGTACTATGGTTCAAAATTTCACTGTGTAGAAGGGCATATAAGGATTTGATTTGATGATGCAAGCAGTAAGCTAGCAAAGAGAGTACGCGAAAAAAACTCTGGTGAACTGGTGTTCAGCTTCAACAAATATATTTTGTATAATAAGCAGCAGGATATGATCTTTAGAATGGCGTAAAGGTTGTGATGAAGGCCTTCCATTCACATACATAAAAGTTCTTCAGAAACAATTTGATAATGATGATGTATGCTAATGGAATATGTGAACTATAGTTTGATTATCAAGTAAATAACACATTTCATCATATGTTGTTCTAAGTTTGATCATCTTTACATTCTATTTGTGATCTTCAAGTTCTAAACTCAAAATATTATTGCAGACTTTGTAATATATCTTGGAGACATCATTACGGCTGACAACATACCAATTGCAAATGCATGTCTGTACTGGGATCAAGCTATCTCTCCGACAAGAGATAGGGGCATATCTTGGGCGAGTGTATTTGGAAACCATGGCGATGCTCAATTTGTGTGGCCAAAAAAATGGTTTTCAGGCAGCGGCATTCCCCCACTGAATTGCTCATCAGCGACTTCATCATCTTCAGGTGAAAAAGTAACCTGGAGATTTACCTCCTCTTTGACAAACTACAAATGAGTATTCTTACTTTGTGTTTTATAGATGTTACAAAGTCATTAAAACTGCTTTATCGTAAAAACCATATAACTATGCAGTCAAAAACTCTTGCAGTCATTCTTACAAGGGTCATTCTCAAATTCTATGCCATAAACACCTGAGACATTTGTTTAGAAGGAAGGGGTGGATGGACTTACATTGAAAATCTTTGTGGGTTGATTGCCTATGTTTTTCAATCGCTGTGTTGATTTTCAGTATTGTTGTTTCTTTGCTAGGGGATGAAAAATGCAGCTTCACGGGCACAACGCGTTGGCAGTTGATGAATCATGAAACTGGGAGTAACAGGTCGTCATTATCTGAAACTGGTCCTAGAAATCTATGGCCTAGTGTATCCAACTATGTTCTTCAAATTTCATCATCAAATAATTCAGAGTCACCGGTGGCTTACCTCTACTTTCTAGATTCCGGAGGGGGATCCTACCCAGAAGTTATCTCGAATGCACAAGCAAAATGGTTTAACAGCACATCTCAGAAAGTGAACCACAAATCAAGGTACCTATAGATATAATGTTGTAGCATTTTAAGGTACCATCTTTTTGTTAATGTCACCTCAATTAGTTTCAAGTATATTTGGGAATTGGTCAATCAAGATATATATGACTTGTTTCTGTTACGTTATCCACATACGTGGGGAACTTTGCTCGTACATGTTATTTGTTGCATACGCTTGGCTACTAAGATGCATCATTAACATTTTCAGGGTACCTGAAATAATCTTTTGGCACATACCTAGCAGGGCTTATAGCACTGTGGCTCCTTCTGGTATGATAACTAAACCTTGTGTAGGTTCGATTAACAAGGAGAGTGTTGATTCTCAACCAGCTGAGCACGGAATCATGAAGGCCTTAGAAGGCCGGTCATCAGTCCAGGTAAGCACATCTGGCCACCAGAATTAATCTGTTCCAAGGATATTGTCATCATGACAAATACTGAAGATATGAGATTTTCACAAACGCTAACGGACTTAGATTGGCTTCAATGGTAGCATCAGCTTTCATGAATTTTCCTACTCCCAATCTTAGAGATGTGACAACTTGCATAGTTAGTTTGTAAGAATGTTTTGCATTTTGGTAGGGAAAAAAAAGATTTGATGTCCAGAAAAGAGGGAGTTTCTAATATAATGTTGTGGGATGTTGTTCAGTAACATGGGTATTCTGCCATGATTTATACTGAGAATGGTTTTGAGACTTTTGCTTGAGGTCCTTAGGTTATACAATTGTCATTCTCGGTGTCAGGCTGTGTTTGTAGGGCATAACCATGGTCTAGACTGGTGCTGTCCGTACAAGAAGTTCTGGCTATGCTTTGCTCGGCACTCGGGTTATGGTGGCTATGGAAGTTGGGAGAGAGGAGCTAGAATATTGGAGATCAAAGAGCAGCCATTCTCTCTGAAATCGTGGATTACGATGGAGGATGGCACTAGACATAGTGAAGTTATCTTGAGCTCCTGATTTGATCGAGCTCACACCTCTGTTCGTTACACTAAGGTATGAGGAAAATGCATTTTCTCTCCTCAATTCTCTTTGCACATGAAAACAAATACATGCTTACGGAGTCGATCATCCAAGGAACTGGGAGAACTTGTCCTTGTGGGTTAGGAATTCGCTACATGAATGGGATCCGAGAAAATAGAGGTACTATATGGCTTACCCTTTCACATAAGTAAACTCACTTTACATTTGGGGACATCCCAGTGTTAGTTCACCTTTCTGCAGTGGAAACATCTTCCTTCGGATACCATTATGCGAAAGTTCATATGTCCATGCTACTCCAAAGTGAGATTGTTGTGACAAGTCACAATAAGAGTTAGGCGTTAGCTTGTAAATATGATTGATCAAGCTGTGTGGTAAATATTGATCACTTTGTATGACTTCAATTACAGCTACTTATCTCGACTGAATATGGGACTTAAATTTCTGTTTATAAAGGGTGGTCGCAGACTCGCAGTTGCTGCTGTTGTCATGATAATTTTTAAATTTGTCAGCCTTGCATAACTACTTGTAGTCAGTAAGAGGCTGATTGTACAAGTAGCTGCATCAATCAAGTCACAAACTTTCTATATTTAAGCACACTGGTGAAGTTTTTGGCATATGGGTTGAAGAACCTACTGGTGGATGGAGGCTAAAACTGAAGTAATCAATGTACTATAATTCATCTATGTTTATAGATTCCCAGGGAATCTTTGAGAGTTTGTTTTCCTTTGAGGTTCAATAGACAATACACTTTTTTGGGTGGAGCAATGCATCAATGTACAAATTTGCCTTGACCTGGGCCTAGGCACAACTAACTGTTGGATGCCCTACACCCCCAGGCCCCAAACAGTACCTAACTGAAATTGGCAATTTGGCATAGTCCTTTTCCTATATGTCAGGGATCAAAGCTCGTTGCCCCCTCAATTTAGTTTCTTATGGACTTTTTTTTTCTTTTTTTATACACGGAACCCGCAGTCACTATTCTTAGAGAGTGCACGGGATAAACTCCGAGTGTATGCAACAGCTTGGAAACCACACAAACTAATAAGATAAACTTGCAGACATGCTCAACAAAGAGGTCTAGTGAGAATTGAAACCATAACATTTCCCATGAAATCCAATCCACAACCAACTTTACTACCTCTTTATGTACTTGATCGTTGGTGAAACCGGCAAGTTTCACCATCAAGTTGTGAACAAATGTGTAGTGTTGATATTTGTAATTTGAAATGTGTTTTCCAGATAACTAGCTAATCCAATGCAAATTTGTACATAGTACAATGGGTCTCCTTTTCAATCACATAAGATTATAAAAATGAATTGTAGTTTAGGCGTGAAATGTTCTTTGTTCTTTCGGCACAATGTCATTGACATCCACCCTGGCTCTTTGCCCTTTGCCCTTTGCCTTGTGGGGGTGTTCTATGCACCAAAAACAATGTTTTTCCATTCAATGGGTCCATGCCAATTACACAAACTAGGCATATAATTTTAACAAACATTGCCTAATGATGAGTAAATGTGTGTGCAATAATTATGGTGATAAAATGATAATGCCAATGCTTTTTTCATTGCTGAATATTGAAATACTGAGTATTTGTTGACTGCATAATCTCTCACTAGTTGTTCTCCCCTGCTTTGGTTTGGTCCTAAATGTAAATGATGACTGAGACAAACGTCCTTGCAACAAACTCGCAAGTCACAAAGGCACCTACTTACCAACCATTTCAGGCCCATTCCCTTTCTTATGCTATTGGCTGGCTCAGAGCTTTTTTCCTTTGAGTTGGACCCATAAATTTAAAAATAATATATTTTAATAATAATATGAACTTTATATTTCTTGGGTTCCTTTTCAGTTTTTTTATTTTTTTTTTTATTTTTTGAACATTAACCAATTTCAAAAGGATAGATATAGATTAAAAAAGAAATCTCAATGTCTTAAGAGAACCAATTTCTAAAGTTGCGTAAAATTATATGAGATTGTACTTAAACCATCGATATAAATTTGTGTTCAATGATCTATACATTTTGTAGAAAAAGTAAACAAAATACTCGATCTGATGTAGATGGAGATTCAAGTAGTTAAAATCTTAACTCTAATTAGTGTATTACCTTAAGAAAGGTAACTTTTAACCAAGAATTTGTGCACTAGTGAGACCTTAATTAGTATTGACTTATTGTGGGCTGTGGCTAAAGGAGAAAAAAAACATATCGAATTAGAGGGAATGAAGCAAGGGCACATTTGTATAGGGTTCTCAATTTTCATTTCTCTTTAAGGTGTTTTGTATTATACTTTAACTTAATCGATCAATTTTAAGTCAAATTTTGTAGATGATTTCTCGGTTAATTATTGGATTTAACTTTCGAGTGACGAAAATAATATTTGACAACCAAATTTTCAGGTGATTATAAATTTTAACAAGTCGATTTTGACACGAAACAACACGACAACGCAACTTGAAATTACTGAATTCTACATTGATCTCGGGCCATAGGATACATAAGAAAACTCTCAAACGCAGCAGACTACTGGGATCGGGTAATTGCTACAGCTCAAAAGACATCCCATGATCTATGAATAGATATCAATCATATCGTAGCCCAAATAAAGTTGCTCAAGCACCTCAAAATCGCCACAATCCTGACTTTCTTTTCCTATTTTTTTTGCTCATCCAAAATCCTGACTTTCTACAATCTACAATAACATATCTTTGTGATATTGAACAGCTCAAAACTGTCACTTTTTCTTAATATATCTACACTTTCATCTCTTTCGTTCTTTGTTTCTCTGTCTAAAAATGGACCATATTCGTGCTACTATAACAGAATGTGGGTCAAAGGCTGGATAGTCATTCACGTGCTTTATTTTTCGTCGAGAAAATTCTATGAAGTGTCCTTTAAGGCTTCAAGTGCTGAGCCCCACAGTTTCTGAAGGCCTTAATCATTGGATGTTAAGCTACTTATTATTGTGATGAGTTCCAAACTAACATTGGAAAGTTTTATTGCAACTTCAATACTAATATTGTAATGGCCCATCCTACAGCTTTTGGGCAACGTAATCTAGGCCGTAGTATTGTAATTGTGTAGTATTGGAGTCGGTCATAGGATTGAACTTCACAATAAAAATGGTGGGTTTATTTTCCACTAAGTCTCTTTGCTAAACTCGTGGGTAAGATTTATCTTGTTAACTTACCTGGCCTAGTTTATTCACTACAAACTCAAAACTTGAAGTTAGATATGTTTCAACCGTCAAGACCAACATCTCCACAAAGTAAATCAGTAAACCACTAATCAAAAAGTTTTCAATTAAGCTCAATCAAAAAGGCATTGTTGTTGTGATGTAATAGTTGGTAGTATGTATATCTTATAATCTAATCATCATTGTATCATTGTCATAATATCGCCATGTAGATCTTGAGATATCACAACTAATATTAGGCATTTCTATGTGATCGCTCTATTATACACATGGATTTTTTTTATATTTTTTTTGGTTCACGACCAAGGGTATCCACCGTTGACCACAGTGACTAATCTCCGCGCTGGCTTGTAGGCACCTCAAAGGGTGGGACAGCTAGCCAAGGAATTTAAAGCTGCTCCATACCCAATGCGAGATTCGAATCCTCAACCTTGGTTAAGGATGGATGAGTCCCTACCACTCAACCACACCTCCTTAGTTTTTATACACATGGATTTAAGGGAGTGAAATATGTTATGTTTGATCAAGTTTATTATTGTCGAAAATCGAATAATATATGGTAATACTTCAAGCCTATCAAAAATTCAAATTGATTTTTTTTTTTGCAAGCCATCGCGTAATGTATGTTTCTTCCTATCAAATTGAATGGGAAAACTTGACAGAAAATAAAATAAACAAGGTCAATAGTTCCAAAAAATCATTAACGTTATGCACAATTATGGTACCAACGGCCATACCCAAATGAATGAAAATACATAGGGCTACACGCCTAAACGCCATGTTTTTTGGATGTACAAAGATCTCAGGTCACTAAGCATTGTCAGTTGGAGAAACATTAGTTTATCCATCGGGTAGTCTATCCGGGTGATGTGTGCATTGGTGATTGGTTGAGTTTTTAATATTTTATGTTTTAAATTGAAATTAGATAATTAGAGTCTCAATGTACAAGCTTATTTTTCTTGTCTACATCACCCAAATAGACTACCCGGTGGGTAGAAAAAGCATTCTCCCTGTCATTTACCTCTTCACTGAATCAAATGTGCACCTAATAAGGCTAAGGTTACATCATTCATCTGGATCAGCATCACCCAACCAATAATTATTTTCTAGCCTAAGTTTTTTTGGAGGCTTAAAGACATTACATCACTTTCCCCAAAGGTTCCCACACCACATGCCATAGTTCACCTCATCCTTGCAAGTGACACTACTTAACTAATAAATTATTGTGTGATTAAATTATTAGAACCCCTTTTTGGTCACTTACCATTTCAAATTGATGGAATACACTTTTAATTAAGTGCAAAGTTTATTACTATTACTATTACTTTTGAATGTGTAGATAATAATCGTTTTTCTAAATTCAATAATAAAGTATAATTGCATAATCTTAAAAACTCGTATATGACGGTTTTATTATGATTTTTGGTAGAATGAGAATTACTGTTTTGTGAAATAAGGGTCAATGCAAGAGATCGGTACTTCTAAAAGATCACTAACAACACCTAATTTGGGGTGGAAGACATATTTCATTGACTCATTCCTACTTCTGAACAGGGTTTATCCATCTTGAGTAATATTTTTGACTTGAGATTTGAGAATTCACCATGTAAAGTATGAACTCACCTAATTACATGCCACTATTCTAGTTGACTTTTCAGGCATGTTAAAAATTATGGATAACAAGTACACTTGTGGAGATTTTAACCAATTGTCAAATAGTATAAAGAGGGCCAATATATATGATTGGATACCCAAAGAGAGATGATTTGAAGCAGTCATAGGTGTTATACATGAAAACAACTGTTGTAAGTGAGAGAGTGACAGAGAGACCTGGATGGATTCTGAGCACCTCTTATTAAGAAGTCCCCCCACTTCTTAATTTTCTCTCACTTACTCAGTTTCTCTGCTCTGACTTTAACTATTTCTTCTTTATCAAAGCTTTATCAGCATTGAAGTCACCAAGAAACTAGATATAAGTATCAGTTCAAGATCATAAGATTCATAACTAGCTTCAGAAATCAGAATATAATTTCTTGGGCTATATGGGGTGTTTCAACTTGGTATAGTTTTTCAGCGCGGGAAAATAGTCATTGTGTTCGACGGTGGATACCCTTGTTGGTTGTGAACCAAAAAAAACTTGGTATAGTTTTCAAGGTAATTACTATTATGCTAAAATATCTTTCAGTCTCCTTTACAAAATTTCCTCTTTGATGAAATTTTGGGGAAGATTCATTAATACAATAGTCTATATGCTGTGTAAATGATTTTATTTTGTTTTTCCATTAATACTATATGCTATATGGTACTTCCATTGTAGCCACATATTAGGCTATATAGGTGATGACGTGATATGTTGTGTTACTGTAGATTGTATGTATTCATATATCACTCAAACAAGATACACAGTTCTTCAAAGTAACTGATTTGACTGAACTTGTTTCCTCACTTCTGATAATGGGATAATTTTTTTTTTTTTCCAATATAAAGATTTCTGAAAGTTACAGGACTTCTTTCTGCATAGTATTATGCAAGTTTGTGGGGTTGTTTTAATTTTTCTCATTTCTTTCTTGTTTGGTCAATGGTCAGACAATTTGGCTGATAAGCACTGATTTTTCTCTCAATTTTTTAGGAAGCTGATTGGTGTGTTTTGTGTTCAATCACATCTCCTTTATATGGCTGAGAAGAATTGGTGGCTTCTTCTTCTTAAGAGTGTATTCACTTGTGAGTCCAAACCAAAAGCAGAGAAGGTTCAATTCAAAAGCATATATATCTCCTTTTATTTTGATTTTGATTTTCTGATACATTTGATCATTTCATGCATTAGTAGTTTTACAATGGTGGAGATGCATAATTCTTCTCTGCAGGGAAAAACAAAGGGTTGGAAATGGATTTTTGGTAGCTTTAGGTACAAACAGCTCCCTGCATCAGAACCAAAAAGATCACTCAGTGAAGCCAGAGAAGAACAAAGAAAGCATGCACTGAATGTTGCAATGGCCACGGCCGCTGCTGCTGAGGCGGCTGTGGCTGCAGCCCAGGCAGCTGCCGAGGTGGTCCGACTCACCAGCGTGTCGTGTGGACGACAGCAGGAGAGAGTAATTCAGAACATGGCTGCCATCAAAATTCAAACTGCTTTCAGGACTTTCCTTGTAAGTTGTACAAACTCATAAAACTGATCCTTTCAACTTTCTGACTCCCTTTAGTCAATTTTCATCTAGAAGGTCACTTAATAATAGTATAGCCAAGTCAATTTTTGTTTCCAAATTTATAACTATACCATATGATCATCATCAAAGACTAATAACTTGTATAGACTTATGATCATATGGTATAGTGAAAAACCTGTAGTTTTGGTTTTATTTGAAATGTAGTTACTTGATTGACCAAATCCTGTATGAGAGCCTGTACTTTTGGTCTTTCCATGAATTGCATTCAGCAGTTGAAGACTGATTCTGTTAACTTTGCAGGCAAAGAAAGCACTGAGAGCACTGAAAGGAGTGGTAAGAATACAAGCAATAGCCAGAGGGCGAGCTGTAAGACGTCGAATGAGTACAGCCTTAAAGCATTTTCCATCTATGCATCATTCACAGGCGGTCCGTACTATTAAAATTCCGATCACAGCCGATGTAGGTCATGGAATTTGTGAGAGAAACCAATCTCCTAGAACAAAGAATGAGATAGGGGAAAGATTACAGGTACTAAATTCTTCGCAACTGTACCAAGTTCCTTTTTTTCCCTCAAGAAATTGAAATAAGTTCATTTCAACAGCTTGAATGCAAGAGCCAGAGGCACTGGGCCAACAGCATATTCTCCAAGGAAGAAATCGAAACCATATACTTGAGGAAACAAGACGCCATGATCAGAAGAGAGCGAATGAAACAGTACTCGTTCTCACACAGGGTAAAATTCATGTCTATACTAAGTACTGCTTTGTTTACAAGGAGTCCAATGCTAAAAGGAAAAATCGGTCTTTAACTTCCAAGTTTAATATGTGGTACAGGAGAGGCAAAATTCTCAAATACTAGAAGAACTGATACCATTGCGAAACAGTGAAAGACATACCAGCTGCCTAAGAAAGCAATGGAAAGACGAGGAAAATGTATACAGCAAAGGAAACTTTGAAAACGTGGCCTTAAATATCCAACCAAATACAAAGACCAGTAACATCACCGGGAACTTGAGGATCAAGCCAAGGAATTTAGCCAAACAGGATTTCAGTACAGAGGAAGTACATTCCCCTATTAGTCATCCAAGGAGATCATTTTGTCACTTGAGGCTAAAACCAGGAGACATCGACTATCAACTATCAAGTTCTCCTAGTTTTCCAACTTATATGGCATCTACAGAATCTGCCAAGGCTAAGATGAGATCAATGAGCACCCCAAGGCAAAGGGTAGGGTATCTCGATACTTGCTTCGAGCATGGAGGATCACCATGTAAGAATAATAGGCTTTATTATTCTTGGTCGTCATTCAATGGTGATCATCAGTCATCATTGACAAGCACAGCAATTGAAAAGGCTAACTGTTCCCAGTCAAAATCTCTAAGTATTGAGGTTCTTCGCCAAGCTTAGAAGCTATATATGGTTCTTCACCAGGCTCTTTCAAAACAGATTTTGCCTTTCCTTGTATGTTTTGCACAGCTTTAATTATAACTTGAGAGTTGATAGAGGAAATTTATTCTTTGAGTAACATATAAAGTGGCCATAAAAATTTAAAGAGAAACAAGAAGCATGATTCATTGTATTGGTAAGCTACTTGAGAGTGGTATATATATATTATCTTTAATTTGTGTTGATAATTTGGTTAATTTTGCCCCCCTCTTCTTGGTTTTCTGCCTAATACTGTTGTAGTGACTGCTTTCCTGTTATCTTTTGTCTTGTTATTGTTGAAGAAGTAATTTAGTACAAGAATATTAAAGGTCTCTTGTAAGGCTATTTCATGATAAAAACAGTCCAAAGTGACACTTTTTATTCGAAATAAGCAATAAGTCTTGCATGAGGCCGCCTAAAGGTGAGGCTACCTCTATATACGAGCATGACGTCAGCATACGACATCATGCTTGTATGAGAGGTCTCACCTTGAGGCCGCCTCATACGAGATTTTGTGACGAGGCTTTAAGCTCTATCTTAGCGAAACCACCTCAACATTTTCATTTCTTGTCTCACACATTCCCACAAGCCCTTGTTCCTTAAAAGTTAAGGTAAGACTACCCTCAAAACCCAGGACACAAACACAGAAATCATCATCAATCATTTACATAAGTATTAGCATCATTGAAAGTTCATGTTGGCACAATTTTTCTTATTGTTGTATATAACTTGCCATTGAAAAGATTCTGTGTACACACACATAAATAAATACTAAACGGATCTGCTCTTATTTTTCTCCTTCTTTATATTTCATTTCTTCACCTTGCTTAGATGAATGTCAAAGGGAATTTTAGTTGCTTGTTTATTCGAACCAAACAAACCCCAATGCTTCTCAATCTCCGGGCCATCATTTTTATTCTCGTCAAACATGGAAAACAATTAAGTCTCTATAGGCTTTCTAGGCTTCAATGGAGTCCCAGTCTTCACATGTTGAACCAAGTTAGTGATGTAAATTCTCTGGTTGTCAATGTTTGTGGCGACACCACCACCTGAGGGCCAACCAGTTTCCGACACGATGACCTTCATCGTCCCATAACCCGCCTTCTTGAGCGCGAAGTGAAGGGTATCGAACAGGTTTGTGTATTTGCGTTTCCCATCAGTCACCACAGTTGTATTGGACTTGAAAAGAGCATAGTCAAGCATTGTTGGGGTAGGATTTGCAACGTAGCCGCAGTAAGGGTACAAATCTACAAGAAAGGGAGCCTTGTTGGTAGATAAGAATGCGAGAATCGAATTGAGGAAGTTCTTCTCTTTTACTTCATCACTGAAAGACCCCTTCGAAGGTGGAGATGAGACATCCGCTAGGATAGACAGATCGAACGAGGTTGATACCTTAACTTGATCCTGCAAACCCGCGTTAGATAATGCCTTTTGGATTGTTTCCATGGCCTTAAGGAGGGTAAAAGCGAACCTTGAATTCGCGTTAATAATGCTTACTTCGTCCCCCAACAACAATGTACGTAAACTTGACATCGGGTATGTAGGCCTTGATGTTTGTTTGCACGCATGCATCAACAGTTGTTTCATTAGCCACAACGTTTTGGATATCAAGATTCGGTACGCCAAGCATAACCTCTATATTTTTTCCTCGAAGGGCACTTAACATGGCTTGATTGGCATCATATAGTCGAATTCGTTGTATCTTCTTTTCAACGAGTACGGCTACAACTTCTTGTGGAGGTGGTAAGTTATCTCCTAGACTTTATAGCAAAGTCCAACATCTGCCTCTGTATTCAACAATAATAATAAAAACACAAAATAAAGTAAATATACATGTACTACTCATCAAAATGGAGTATTAATATTGATGAAAATAATAACAATGAACAATCCTAGAAACGTAAGATAATGTATTACCTGACTGTTGAAGATTGGAAGCCAAAAGTAATCCAATGACAAGTAAACAAATCATGGTGAATTTGTTTACTTGTTATGATTAAGCAGATAATGAAACGGTGATAAAGAGGAAAAAAAAAAAGCAGATGAATGAAATGGAACTTTTCTTCTGCAATATATACTAATAATATTATAAACTATCACAGGTTGGTAGCTATAAATTAGCAAATTAAAATGGTAGGCTCAAGTTTCCCTTCCATAATTAAACCATTGCTATTTTGGTGTATTGACAACTGAAATATGACCTGACAAATTGACAACCACCAAAGATATACCAATGAATATAGGATTAAAAAAAAGTGTATATATTTGGGTACTCAAACTTGTGTTTGGATCTTCTAGAGTTACTTTCTCTAGAGTTTCTATACTCAACCAAGAAAATATGAAGTGATCCAATATCATGTAGCTCATTAAAAGCCAAGTCGAAATCAGGATGTTAGAGTTGTCTTTGCTATAAGTTAGCTCATCTACTGGGCATCAGATGAAGATTGAAGAAGATACAATACAGTGCACTTTCTTAATCAGAAATCCGCAAATGTTCTGCAAGCACGGTGCCAACAAATGATATCCTGCATACTTCAATATACATCGCAGATAGAGAAGAGGGGTTGGGGGTTAAGGGAGGAGAAGAGAGAGAATACTTGGGCTTATTGGCTATCTTAGATCAAAAACAGGAGAGCAGGAGAATTCAATTCAACTTGGTACAAAGTCCGGTGAAGATGCTGCGATTTCAATAGACCCTTCTGCTCCATGGGGGAAATAGATTCATCTGACAGCCAGAGAGCTGGATGGGAGAACACGTATTTAAGATGTTGGCTGAAGTATTAGTGACAAGAAACCCTCCTACAATCTTCACAATGCTGAGTCTTAATCCGATTAATAACAGCTCCCAGATGCTCATAGTGCACACAGTTTTTTCCCTGGGGTCGTCAAACAGCAGCCTTGACAGGAATGGCCTAGCATAGCAACATACATTGCATCAAAGATGTACAACAATCATGACTTCCTGTCAAATATCTCGTTTCTCAAGTCCATTACTACTTTATCCAAAACCACCTCATTTTCTGCCAAGTATCTTTCTGCAGCCTGCTCGCTGTTGAAGATCTCCCCTTCAATGAAGTAACTATTCCCTTCCTTCAGAATCAATCCATGCTCAAGAGCCAATTCTAGGATCTCAGGCTCACGAAGAACACCTCTTCCAAAATGTATTCCCAATTCAGCACTTTTCATTGGCGGAGCCAATTTATTTTTCAGAACTTGTACACAGAGCTCAATGCCAGTTACCTGAAACAAGTGAAGATGAGGACTTAGTGATCAAGATGTGAAAATACTATGAAACAATATTGAACCAAGTGTCAGAGCATAATGGAATAATGGTGCCGACGGAAGATAGGCACACCGAGCTGATCCTCAGATGATCAGATCAACAGAATAAAAATGAAGGGTACATAGTAGGTTTTCTCCACATATCTAGAGGACATTTGAAGGTGTCATTTTTCATTCTAGAGTAAAAATGACATATCTCAAGCTGCTCACTTGCTTATAGGTGCATGACTTAATAACTTCAACAAACAGTTAAAATAACTAGCCGATTTATCATAGAAGGCAAAACCAACCATAGTTCCTAACACATCATGGAACACTCGAGACCCAGGCAAGGTTCCTTTCACCCAAGTCAAGACAAAAAGGGGAGCTCTTGTTAACGTATGCCTTATGGGTATTCTTATATGTACCCAAATAAGTACACCAACATCTTAAAACTAGGTGTGGGTCTTAAAACAAGTGGGTCTGATTTACAAAATCAAGTGGGCCTAATTCTAAAGACAAAGGGGGTGTACCTAGGTGGGTGCTAATGGGACACTCAGAAATTTGCCCTTGTTAACATAAAAGGCCACCGTAAAACCTTTTATGGGTAGTCTAAAGCCACAATGCTAAACAATAGGTCCATTATGCATTCATAAGGATCAAAGAGCTTATATATAGAAATAGATGCTCTTTTTGGTCAAGAAATAGATGCTCTTCAATATAACAAAACTTGGTTTTATCAAAGCATCCTCCTCCCCTACCCCTCCTACAACAAAAGAAGAAAGAAAGGAAAAAGAAAAAGACGAAGAAAAAGCATACAGATTACAGAAAAGAAGATGAAACACTGAAAGCCTGGTGTGCACCAAGCTTCCAAGTTTCTTCTTATAATTTACAAGTCCCGGAGTGCAAATATGGCGGTCGATAGTCTTGCAAAACAAGGCTATGTCGATTTAGGGAGTTCATTGCTTGGTTGTAATTTATATTTCTTTTTTTCCTTTGGTATTGTACTCTTTGGGCGTAGTTCTTGACTTATAGCCTCATCCTAGCACATGATTTCGGGACCCTTCCCAACGCTTCCTAGAAGGTGGGGGTCGCGGTCTCAAATGATGCTATGAAAGGACGTGTGCTCTGGGAGTTTCAGTTAGCTACTTTGTACTACTGTAGCTGAGTTTATTACATAAAATTGACTTAATTATCAAAAAAAAGTGTCTTCTTATCTCTCACTTGTCCCATTTTAGTAGTTTTAAGATACAGCTCCAGAGGTAAGCCTTCTAAAGTTCATTTTTAGGGGGACTTCTGGTTCACAGGGTGGACATAGGTCAAACTTACAGAACATAAAAGCATCAACTGTTGTCAGATAACAACGAATGAGCTATTCGCCAGTTAACATTCATGTCAGATACGTTGTAAGTTTGAAGAACAAAAGTTTTAACTCTGGTGACTTGTCATAATGAACTGCAACAAAAAGTTAACAGAGCAAGCTCAAAAGCAAAAGAATAAACATGGAGCATTAACACATATTTTCACAGCTTTATTAATTCAAATTTTCTTTTATCTAAAAAAACATGGAGCACTAATAAAAAGAATCCTATATTTATGTCAAAGCAACATGAGATTTGGTTCACCAACTTGATCATCTGACCTAGAGATTGGGGAGGAATGAGGAGTTTCTAGCTTGCTTCTAAGTTTCTCTGCTGTATTTTTTTTCCTGTTGCTGTTTTCTTTTATCATTCTTCTTTCGCCTCTCTATAGCATAGGATCTCACCTACTTTCCCAACCCTTCCTAGAAGGTGGGGAATCGTAGTTGTTTGATGCTTGTGAGAGTGCGCCTGGGGGCTGGGAGATCTTTGTATGAGATTTTTTCTACCCTTTTGATCTCATTATTAAAGTACTCCTTTAAAAAAAAAAACAAACTTGATCATCTGACCTTATCTTTAGCTTTCAGCAATCCAGTTCTGGAAATTCTCAAACGCACTGCTGCATAGAAACCCAAGGCATTTCCACCACAAGTTACTTCACCCATCCGCCCAAGACCTTGATTAGGTCTTGGATTGTATCTAACCTGGTTCAATTACATGTATCAAGAACTAGAGGCATTTGACCTCACCGAAAGAAAATGTGGAAAGAATAGACGAAATGTCTTAAGGGTCAAATATAATGCAACCCACCTGATTAAGAAAGATTATGAGAGTTTTCGACCGACATAAGGAATAGTGAATTCTTCTGAGTGCCTTGGTCATTATATTTGACAGGGCCCCTTGTTCAATATCTCCAATATCTCCATCAATCTCACACTGTGGAACAAGAGCCGCTACCTGCATAATTATAGAAACTAGACATAAGCACTATTGTGACTAAAACACTGTCCTTGAGAAAAAGAGCCTAATACTTTTTCATGCCTTGAACATGTCAACCCCTTATTCCTCAAAACTATACAGAACAAGAAAACACAAGAGCAGCCACTAACTTACACTATCGACGACAATTACATCGAGGGATCCACTTTGGGCCAACTTATCAACTACACTGAGCATGTTTTCAGCAGAATCTGGACATGATATAAGCAAATTTTCTGTGTTTACACCAATGGCTTCAGCAAGCACAGGGTCCAATGCATTTTCGACATCAAGATATGCACAATATCCTGTCAGGGGACAACTTCATAAGTACGATAATACTTGACTACAGAAATAAGTAAAGGAGACAAATTAAAAGTTTATCAGGTCAATAGATAGAGCATCAAGTGCATAATAAAATCCAAGGTATGCTCACTGTCCCATAAAGTTAGTAACAATTTCTATTAAGTCATCCAAAAAATATACTCAAGTCTACTTTGAAACCATGCATGAACAAGAGTTGTGAAATTAGTGATACATAGTGTTTAGATAACACAATAAACGATGCCACTAAATCATTGTTAAGACTAAATGGGCGCTCCCTCAACAGACAAACAAACAAACAAAAAAAGAAAAAGAAAAGAACCAAGGGGTTCCCTGGAATGACAGTAACAGCGGGGGAGTGATTAAGGGCAGAGGATTGGGGACGGTATTGCTCAAACACTTAATGTAGCATACATCAGACTGAAGGATATCTATCCTCTCTCGTATCTGGCTGAATATTCACAAGTAGCTTCCAACAAAGAAGTTATATTTGTCACTACTAAAGCCAAGCAAATAAACATAATCAATCACTTCAACTCATTCAAAAGATAAGTCTCATCTACTCTCCCAATTTTAAGGTCCCTCTCCAATCAAAGAAGCAAGCTATTCCCTGAGTCCGACAATTTCAATAACAGCATGACAGATGAGTGACCTCACTTCTATCAGAAGTTTTCCTTCCTGCAACCATCCTAAAGCAGCACTGCATTAAGGAGAGAATCAGCTTAATCAAAAAGATACATGTACCAGGAAAAGTGTAGGCCATCCTCTGAAACATCCATCAATCTCATGAGAGAAACATGATCTATGGTCTCACCTTCCAGGCAGAATTAGCACCTGTCACTAATTTGGTGCTACTTTGAAGCACTTGTACCTCCACTTCAGTTAGCTAGTGAATATTGCCTTTATCTTTTATGGAAAGATATAGAAAGAAAGAGAAAGTTCCGAATCCTTGTGTAATTATCAGCTGTACGGTGGGTTAGTATTACCAAGTGCTAATGCTGAATGTTTCTTAACCTAAGAATCTGGTTTGCCCTTCTCTAACAGTATGCATCAATGAGAAACAACTACAATAAACGAATTGCAAGATCAGCATACATGACAATATGAATAATATTCAAGACAATGTATTATGACAAAGACATACATCCACAGACTTATGTACTAACTTGGCATTAAGCGTGATAAATTGGGTGCTTATAATGATCTACAAAGATACAAATACAAGATCGGACAGGAAACAAATTGTCCAAAATGGAAATTTCAATTCACAATTAACAACACGTAATCCAGACAGCAGCAAAGTAGGTTTGATGTTTCCATGGATCATCTGAGGGTTTCATCAAATTAAACTAGATTAGTTTCCTATGCTCCTTGTTTCTCTGTCTCCATTACAGAGCTGGTCAAGGGTAGGATGGCCTGGTAGGCCCGATCCATCCGACCTCGACTTTGGGCGGGCTTTGAAAATCTTTTCAAAGAAATTGAGTTAACAGATCAATGCCTCCCGGCCTGTTTGACCTAGCGGCCCGGTCATGGACAGCTGAAAAAAGTCACAGGTAGCCCGTCGCCCAACAATCCGCTTTGACACAACTCTTGGGAAAGAAATTTGTCCTCAAGATTGTTGCTTGAAGTCAAATACTCTGTAAATGCTTTTGAGCACTATTAGGGGAGAATTAATTAAAATAGTTACTACTGTCAAGTCTGTCATCTAACATCTCGTTTCCTTATTACTCCTGCCACCTGATCACTTGCAGTGATTGCACTTTCAATTAAAAGTCTAATTTGAAAAATTTGCAGGCAAAAATACTTGTTGTGGACAAAGATTGTCTGCAAAATGTGAAGTGGACCATTTAAGTCAAAAAGATGGATAAACATGGAGAGGAAGTCAAAAGCCCACTAGGCCTGTAGGCAGTCCGGCCCGCCAATTAAAGGCGGACTAGGGAAAACTTTCCTGGCCCTTTTGTATGGACACTTTTGGCCCAGACCGAGCCCGCAAATGAACAGCACTTGTGCAATTTCTGTGTGTTTTGGTCTTTTTTTTTTTTGGGGGGGGGGGGATGCTAGAATACTATTTTTGCCGAATCACGGGGGTAAATAAGTATGAATCTACCATCTAGTAGAGACAAGCTATATATGTAAACAAAAAAGATGGTCATTTCCACGAATCACACAAGTTGAAAGATGTCGAGCATGAATCAGAAGTTGGAGTCCGTAACTCCATATTTTCATTTTAATGGCAAATATCCCCACCAGCAAGATTAGTAATGAGAGGAAAGGATGAGAGAAACGCTAACCTCCAAGCTTTTGAGCTTCTCTAATTACATGAAGAGCAAGCGTAGTTTTTCCTGATGCTTCCTTCCCATAAATCTCAACCATTCTTCCCTAAATAATTCCAGCCATTTTTCAGATATACAAGAAAGACATTTTACCAAAGAAAGCATTTAGAACTAGACGAAATAGGCGCTTTAAAGAGAGAAAAAATCGATAGACCCTTCCGGTACAATGTACGCCTGTCTATAGATCTCCCTCAAAAACCTATATACATAGAGAGGCATATTAAAGACTGATGCTAAGAAGACCACCTTATTCCAAAACCAACCTACACAGGATCTTGATTATCGAAATTAACTCACATTCCATCCAAAACCACCAGAAAGGCATATTTGCCAGCTTAAAGATCCTAGTGCTCATGAAGTCTCTAAATGTGTCAACAAAACACTTGCATCTTTCTCCGGACACCTAAGTATGACCAGATCAAATATGCCAATAAAGGGGTCGATCAGAAAGACTGAATTTGTCTCTTCACGTTAAGGGGGCCACAAACAGAGATAAAGCTTCATAAGGGCCCCATCTCAAGAATGTTGCTGATTTGGCTACGGATAGGCTTACGCTTGCCCTTCCAAATAACATTGTAAAGGAATAGTGGTACGGACTTATGGTGTTGACTGTTGATAAAAAATTTGATATCATCTGAATATGAGGACATCTTTATAAATGGTGACAGAAATAAAATCATAATACAAGTTCATCCTGCTTTAACCCCATCCACTACCTCATAAAATGAAGATTACAAATTTAAAATTACCGCTAACTGCATTTTAATTACAAAAGGAATATAGGTCTGACACCAAGAGAAGGTAGATTGTTTACTCAAGGGAAAGCTTAAAGTGGAATACTTGATCCTGCTACATAGTTTATTTCAAGTGATTAGTATCAAATGACAAGTTCAAAAGATTGAGCGAAAGCAGCTGTTTTCAACCATCTAAAATCTCATACAATTGCAGGAATGTGACATTGGTGTTGTTATTAAACAGGTTTTAAGGGAAGCACTTCCTATGTACTTTCTTGAAAGATCTGACCATTCCATGGCCTAATCAGGAACATGTACAATGCAAATGTGCAAATAAGCCATGCATCTCCGTTTATGAAGCCAACAATTTCATGAGTTTTGCCAATCAGATAGACCAACAATTTCATCTGAGTGGATCTGTCAATCAGATCATATTGATGAGGGTGGCTCAAAGTACCATGAACTTTGTAAGTATAAAAGCCACAAGCACATAGTCACCCAGCAGATACATTCCTCTAAATCTCAAGAGGCTTCTCCTGCATTGTTCCATTTTAAAACGAGCACATTGGTAGACAGACAGTCAAACCATCCACTTCATCCTGGCTCCTGAGACACTCTGGGGATAATTTTCAGGATCAAACCAATGTCCCATACTCCCATTCATGGTTGATAGGTGGTAACATGCCTAGACCAGAGGATCGTACAGGGTTACCAAATTCTCTCATAACCCCAGCGAACTGCGAACTGTACTCCACGTACTGTTCACAGTTCTCCAGCGTACTAGTACTCTCGAAGTGGTGAACTAGTAGTAGGCCAAAAACAGTGGCCAGAAACTGCAGATTGGACTTATTTCATCCATGGTTTCAGCCAGGAAAGATCTTTTAGTTTATTTTGTTTACCAATTTGTACTATTTTTCCCTTTCATTCTTAATTCTTTCTTTTATCTGACAAGTAAATCTTCAAAAATTAGCCAATTCCAGATAAGGGAACTAGTCATATGTAACCCCTAGCAAATGTAGTTCTCCGCGAGGAGCGAACTGCGAATTCCTACTTCGTTCTCTAACAGAGCGTACGGCGAATTTGGCAACCCTCATATACACTAATACATGCATCTCTAATGAGATTCTACACAGTAAAAGCAGAATACTGTCAGAAACTGAAAACTCTTCTAATTTTAGTTAAGTACCTTTGGTAAACCTCCAATACCAAGTGCTCGGTCAAGCTTTAAGGATCCTGTGGGTATCACAGAAGCACATCGAGGGCTAAAGAAGTTGGATAAAGACAGCATAGACTCTCTTCCAAATTCACTTGCAAGCTGCGTAAGAGCAACATGCAATGCAGAATCTTTCTCCTTAGCTTCTACATCATCAACAAGTTTATCACGTTCAAGTTCTGACACATTAACTGCAACAAGAAGTCTAATAGTTAACAATTTGCAAGGAAAATAAGGAACTTACATGTATCGCATCTTCCAATTCAAAGCACCATAGCATTATTCAGAATAAAAGAGATGCTAATAAACAGAAATGAATAAATAATACCCAGGTTAAGAAATAAGAGCAATCAATTGACCCCTTGATGCTGAAGAAGATTCTAAAGATAAAAGGAAGAAAAAATACACCTCTAAAGGACCACAAGACAGTCCCAGCAAAGTTGTTGATCTGTATTCTTACATATTAACAAGTTGCATTGTGGTGGAGACATATGCTGAGATGTCTCAAGACCTTGTATCTTTCTTGTAATTCTTTTTATTTACATATGTGATTTTCTTCCTCATCTTCCCTTGGGCTATTGACAAATATTTGTTCAACTTCAACCATGTGAACCCTTACAGAAAATCCAAAGTAGAGCACTAGAAGAAAAGGTTCAAAGGTTAGAGACTCCCGACACACGTCTCCTCACATTAACCCAAATTTTCCTTTTTTCTCTTCTTTCTCAATGAAAGAAACTCTTTTCATTACATTAGTGATGACAGATAAGACATCTTGGATTTTCTTCCTTTTTTTCCAACAATAATAAAATATATTGGCTATCCTTTAGGAAATAACAATATCTTTTTCCTACAATAACTACACCAGCACTTTGCAAAAACTCCCTAGATCACAAGCCATATGAAAGACCTTCAATTACCAACTGCCGTTTTGTGCCCAACTATTCAGATCGTGAGAATTAGAAAAATTAGTTTTTATTATGCAAGTACGCGCCTAGTGAGCATCACAACATATGATCAATGCAAGACATGAAACTTCATCTCCTTTTTAAAGACTCTACATCTCAATCCATAAACCACATTTAGTCAAATGGTATCCTGCCGAACCTCATTAGAATTCAGAAAAGTTCCGCAACCCATTCAGATGATCCAAACTCTATCTCTCCATTTACAATTACAGCTAAGTCATATTATGAACATAACTTCATGGTCTTCCCAGCTGACCTACCCACTCAGGATTTTGAATTCTATAATTTTTATATTACATCTTGCTTTGCATATTTGTTTTTCTCTATGTTAGGGCTCTTTAGAATATAGATATAGAGTGCTGACTACTGAGTCCTGAGGCCAAGAAGTGGCAGAAGAGGCCATGTAGATGAATTATTTTAAAGAATAAAACACTGACTGAGCCTTCAACCATCAGCTTAAGCGTTTGGTTGAGCTGGTTCCTTCACAAACTGCCAATTTTTCCAATTATTTTCTTTTAAGGGTTGCAATGTTGTGGTTTCCAAAAGAGGGTTTGGTGGTTTCTACACTATACTATTCCTGCTGTGTGGCTGGGAATATGTAAGGCAATTCAACTTAGAAAAAAGTCACAACATTCATGTAGCATTCTTAGCTTCATAATGATTTCATAAATCATCAAAAAATAAAGGCTGCAGATTTGTTATTAATCCTGAAGGATCCCACAGGAGGAGATACAGTGAGCATGCGAAATCTTCAATTACCTTATTTTTAAGGCTCAAAGTGCGAAAACTCAATAAAAAGAAAAGTGAATGGTGGTTTATTTGAGTACAGACAGAGATGATTTCAACCTCAAAGCCAACAAAAAAATTCAAAATTTACCGCAAAAAGATACTCACTAGTCACTACATCCTTACATAATAGTTATATGGCCTAATATTTGACCAAAACCAAATTGGGTAAACTAGAAGGCACTGTACCTGCTGTACATAATAAGCGGGCATGTGTCTCACCATGGTGAATAACAGCATTTCCCTTCCTATTCTGAAAAGAAAATATATATATACAATCATAAAACTATGTGTTACAGGCCTAATAACCTTTATATACAAATCACATAAATCCAGACAATAAATAAAGAACAGCATTAAGCAAAATTAAGCAAAAAGACGAGCAAATCCATAAGAAAGGGGAAAAACATTACATGAAGTTATGATTTAAAGATTATGCCAGACCATTAAGCAACTTAATTAAACCCTAACTGATCATGCAGGATACAAAAATGCTCGAATTTTACAGCAATTGAACACAATTTTTCGTCTATGATTATGAATTTCATACTTTATAGGGCTATTTTTCACTAATTTAACAATTCTACATAACCACACACAAATGAGAAAAGATAAAGATGGGAAGAGAGAGATACATACCAGGAGAGAGAAAGAAGAGAGGGAAGAGAGGCCATGAATAGTGTTGTTGAAGCGAAAAGAGTGAATTAATTGGAAAATTTTGGGGAAACTCATGTCGAATTTTGTCTAGGGTTTTGCTCTCTTTTCACTCTCCTCTCAATTTGAGCAGAGGAGCTGCAAAAAAATAGAAAAGGAATTATGAATGCGGTTTTTATTTGATTTTTCAGACAACGCTACATGAATTGACGCGCCATTTTTCCAAACCGGTTGAAAAAGAGTGAACCGGATTCACTTCGTACGGGCACATCTCGTATGATATTGGAAAACATTTCTATAAGCCGGTCTCCGTAATTTTTGGTGAGACGAAATAAGGATCATTGCTTATCATAAGTGATTCTTAAGTTGTTAAAAAGGGATTTTATTTTTCTGTGACTTGTCTCACAGAAGACTTGTTGTTTGATTTTATCCCTAAATATGACAGATATGATTTATAAACCCCAAATTTCTATGGACGAAACTCAAATGTATCATAGTCTTTTGCTAATCGTGAAATTGATTCAAGTTACTCTTGATGTAGTTCTAAACTCATGTTTGATATCGTTGGAGTAGTTCTGTGGTTTGTACTATCAAGTTGTGATTTTGACCTTAAGAAAGAAATAATGAGAGAATAGATATTGAAACTATCGAGGAACATAATTCTTTATTGATGGAAATATATTATATGTGTTTTCCTTTCTTCTTTGTCAAAAACTTCATACAATATTTCGAGTATTACTTTGCGCAACAACAAGTCGTTTCGCCAGATTTATATGTATAGCAATAAGGAACATCACAAGTTACGCCTGGCGCACCATGTTGACACTCTCCGCAGGTCTTTATTGTATGACATGCTCCCTGTGGAGGTAATGGGGTTGCTTCAACTGTAATACCTAAGTTTGTAAGAGAAAAAACAACAAACAGTAAACTTATAAGAAATTTGTAAAAAAGTATTGTAATTTAAAGTAGTAAATAATATACAATTTCTTGCAATAATCTTAATTTTCGTTAAAATGTATACGACTAATATATTAGAAAGTAAAGAAATATGTTTATGGGGTTTAGATGATTGTATACCAATGCCATAAGATATAACGAGGGAGAGGACAATGAACGAGAAAATTGGGAAGAACTTCATGATTGGCAAATGATCTACTTTGAAAGGAAGTTTAACTATCTTTGTGGTGAAAACAAATTGAATGATGACACTCACAATTGCAATGTCCCCTCTTCTAACCTTTCTATTTATAGTCGAAAGATATGTGATTTTCCTAGAGTAATTGATTTGATGATATCAATTGTCATTATATTCATATCCTTTGGTATATAATATAATCATTGCCAAAAGTAGAAAATATCATATGATTAATTGTGATTCAATGTCTTTATTGTGTTGATTTTAATTTTTTTTTAAAGGCAATTTATATTGAAGTAGGCAACTAATTGCCAAATCACAACTACAAGAATCCTAAGGCCCTTAAAGCCTTCTAATTACATCCAAAGATACATATTCTCTCCCCGATTTACAGCCATTTTTGCTAATGAATCTACATCATCATTCTTTTCCCTCACTATATGATTTACAGTATAACCATCTATACTAGCAAACAATTTATCTAGCTGTCTAAATGTATTCCAATTAGACTTGTAAAACGGGTCTGGCGGTTCGGGTTCGGTCACAACAGGTAAGGGTCATTTCCGGTTCGGGTCACTTTCGGGTTTGGGTTGAAAAATGCTTGACCCTGACCCAGAGTCTTTGGGTTCGGGTCGACCCAGTGGGTCAGTAGCGCCATTTAAAAAAAAAAAATCTCCATTAACTTTTTAACCAATATTTTGTTCAAATAAAAGACTAAGCAAAGTTTTACACTACTTTAACTTATATGAACAATGAACATAAAATTTTCTTTATGCTTTGCACATATAAAAGAAGTATTAAGTATCCTTAATGAAAAATCAATTAGCGAAATGCTGACTAGGGGTGGATATAAATCACCTCAAGTTGTTATAAGGCTACCAATTCCCGAAAAATAATGTAAAATAATTGTTAAATATACTTGAAAAGTGTCTAACTTGTCAGAAAGGCATTCCCGTGTATCTTTTTTATTCATTATATAGAATAAATTCAAATTTTCGGGTCAAATGGGTCGACCCATTAACTGGCCAGGTTCGACCCAAAAATTATCGGGTTTAACGGGTTAGGATCAAAACAGGTTTCAGGTCAAAAAAAACTTTGTCAAAACCCTAAAAAACGGGTCGGATCGGATTTACGGGTCGGATCAGTTTTTTACAGGTTTAATCCCAATGTTTCAAAGGACGAGTGTCCTTTTGTTGTATCCAAAAAACAACATTAGCAGATTCACTTTCAAAACAAATCCTTAAGTGCGGCCATTGTGTGTGATTCTTCAGCAACTTGAAAGCATGTACAAAAGCCAAGAGCTCGGCATCATTTGAATCATGTATCCCAATATTTTACAGAGTTGTGTTGATTGTATTATATCTTATTGAGGTGATGGGAATACTAATTTGACTCATATAATGGCACAATGCATTTACACTATACTGCACTTCTATACATAATTCACCTACGATGTTCATATTCTTCATATTATATGGGCATTTATGTTGTACTGTGACTTGTGATGACATATTTATTTTTCTTTTCTTGAAAATTTAAATAATAAATGATAGATAAGCTAATCCATTTTTTCCTATTGTTAAAAGAAATCCTAATCTCATTTTTGGTGTTACTGACAATGGCGGCAATGTTATACATGGAGAACTTTCTTCCCTCAAAATGTACTGACATGGAGACAACGCTATACATTCGCGTTTGTTTTGATTTCACATCAAAACTAGTTAACTATCTTATATGATAAATGTAGCTTACTGATAAAGAAGATGATCTATATTTTCCTAGTTCTAGAGTTGTTTCTAGTTTCACCTCTATCCTAGTAGTATGTCTATGTGCAACATGTGTTGTAGTGCTTTATCCTACTTGATAGAGGTGGGAAGACTCCATAATTCAAGTGAGCTCACTTTGGCTAAGGAGTTGGTGTTAGAGACCAATTTGGTCTTAGTTACCGAAGAAACCTAAGGATTAAAATCTCAAGTTTAACCACTTTCGTGAACTCTATTAACCAAACAACTTATTTTAAAAGTTACAGAGAAGAACCAACCACTTATCTTTAAACGTAACCAAGAACTTGTTCTCTTCGACAATTCGAGGCAAAGAAGTAACATTTGTAACTTATTATCTTTTGTTTCCCTCGTTACCCCTAAATTAACAATGGTTCAATCATGACCTTAAGAGTTGTAACCTTCCTACTATTTCTCTCCTTCCTATTCCTTTCTCTATCCTTCCTCACCACTCTCTGTCCTCCCCACTCCCCCACTTGCACACCTAATGTCACCTCATGATGAGATTAAGATCACTTCCTAATCATGAAATTAGACAATAATTTGTGCTAAACCAGCTTTCGCAATAAAATAAATAAATAAATAAATAATTCCACTTTTCTTTGGTTGCGTACCATGAACCATCTACCAACCACTACCAAAAACATCCCCCACAATCAAGTTTGGTCAAACAAACCGACTTGTATCATTGTATGTGTATAGTGTATTACCCCGAACACACTCTCGCCACGATCGCGAGCTCCAAACTTTCATAATCAAAAACATTTTGCCCAAATTGATTTCTCACTCCTGTAAGAGAAATCACTCAATCAATAAAATCAATTCGATCAATTTAATCAAACCAATATCCTCTAACAATGGCGGCTACAGCTTCTCAGCTATCATGCTTCACGTCAATTAGTCGCAACCTCCATTTTCAGCAACGCCGAGTATCGCCGTCCTTCATCAATTTTCGCTCCAAGGTATCGTTAATTTAGACAAATTTTTGGATTCATGTCCTTGTTTGTAGTATTGTCACTTTGATTGAGTATATGAACCCTAATTTGGAGATTTTGTCGGAATTTTGCCGGTATATTTATCCCTGTTTGGTGATTTAGCGGTCGAAATTTGTTGTTTTTGATTGGAAAGAATTAAGCTTTGCATCTAGGTCACGTATTTGATTAAAGCTGGGATTTTGGGTTATAGATGGAATTGTAACATGATCATGTTGTGTTGGATCAATATTCAAAGATTTCAGTTTATTTATTTATTTATTTATTTATTTCAGAGCAATTTCAATTAGTTAGTTAGCAACACATAGCAATCAAAGTGAGAATTTTGCAAAAGAAATGAGTAATAGTGATAACCAAAATGAGCACCCAATTATGCAAATGTGCATTTGCTTATAATGAGCACAGGGGCACCTTAGTATGAGGATGAGGTTGGAGCACAAGTGGTAAATGTCTCACCCTCACAACCCTGTGGTCGAGAAGGGGTTCGGATCTCACCCATGTATGGAGAATAAATTCTCCTCCTCTATCACTTGAGCCCGTCAAGCCAATCAGAGATGGGCTGGCTTGCCCAGTGGTTTGTGGGCTATTGCAGGTGCCCTTGTTGGCTGTTGCAAAATTAAAATAAATAAAATTGCCTTATATATCACAGCATCTCTTGTGTGGACCAAGTAATTTTGAGGGGTGGCTTCAGGTGAAGTAGGGGGTGGTTTCAGGTAAAGTAGGGAGGTCGCTTCAGGTGAAATAATTTTGAGGGGTGGCTCCAGGTGAAGTAAGGGTGGCTCCAAGTAAAGTAGGGGGTGGCTCCAGCCTCCAGGTGAAGTAAAGGTGGTGCCAAGTATAAATTTGAGGGGTGGCTCTTGGTGAAGTAGGGGTGACCCAACTTTTAGAGGGGGGTTACTCCAGGTGAAGTAGGGAGTTACTCCAGGTGAAGTAGGGAGTGACTCCAAGTATTGATCCACCATGGACTAAGTCCACACAAGTTTTTGTATATATATCAAAGTGTTTTAAGACATTGAAACTTTATTTTGTTATTTATGTAGGTGCCTCATTCCTGGTAGAGGTATAGGCTTTGGCCCTGACTATAGTCATTGAGATTGTTATTTAAGCTGTCTTTAATTATAAGAATGTTGAGTGTGTTTTTATTGCTTTCCTTTGGTAATGGCACTGACAAGAAAGGGTCTTAAATAGTTATCAGTTGTTATGAGCCTTGAAGGACATGATGCCGAAACGTCTAGCTCAGGGAACAAGCCTAACCTAAGTTATGCTGCTGATTTATCGAGCTCGAGTGTTGAAGTGACAGCAAAGTCATATCCCGAGATAGAGGAAAATGTTAATGGAAAGATTGGTGCCAATGGATCAATGAATCCAAGCGTCGATGAGCCGAAGAAGGGGGCAAAGATTCATGACTTTTGTTTCGGGATTCCTTTTGGTGAGTGTGTTTGGGCTGCTGATTGGTGTTTAACATCTCATTGTCAATAGTTGATCACATATTTTGCCCGATTACATGTACATATACTGCATACAATTAAGTCTATTTGAATCTATAACATGCCTAGGCCATTACATACAGAAGTTGAGCCGCTTTACAGTGGTACAATGGTTAAGGGGTCTTCCATAATGTATGATGTAAAATGAATTGTTTGGATAATGCATATACTCAATACTGCAAATGTGCGTAGTCATTTATCGGAGCTAGTGAGCAACTGAGCAATGGAAGTTTTACAGAAATGAGTGGTGTGTGAATAATGGCTGATAAAAGAACACTAGATACAATCATTCATGCTTATGATTAGAAGCAGATGACTGAATTGCTGGTTGATTGTCTTGAATTTGAAACAGGTGGCTTTGTTCTAACTGGAGGGCTCCTTGGTTCTATTTTCTCAAGGAACTTGACAACTGTTGCCACGGGTGTGCTCTTTGGAGGTGCTATTCTAGCATTTAGCACAATTAGTTTAAAGGTCTGGGGGCAAGGGAAAACAAGTTTACCATATATACTTGGACAAGCAGGTAGGCATTTCATGAACTTGTAATGTGAAATGTGCTAATGATGTATGTATGTGTCGTTGCATGGTGTTGATGAGGTCTTATTTTTTTGTTCATCATTATCGATGTATAATCCCTGTTGAGCATATGTATATAGAATTATAGATCAATAAAGCAAATCTAAGAACCAACATTTTTACTCAAACTATACTGATGTCTGGACAATATGAGATGGTGCTTGCTTTGAGCTTTGTTTCTATAACCTTTCGTTGATAATGCTGTTCGATACCAGGTGTGCAATACTCTTGCAACTTAACAAATAAGTTAAACACTACTAAAGCAGTGCCTTTGATTTCATTCTTGTCCATTTTTGATAGACTTGTTCACCTGTTATCTTGAATCTAAACATTTTAATGTACTATTTACATATCCTGATCTAAGTTAGGGGCTTAGGTCTAATGTAGACTTTCTGTCTTGCAACTAATTGATTTATTTCCAACCATTTGAGCGCCTCCTACCTGACAATTCATTAGACTTACTGCACTGTTGGATCTGAGTTATCAAACATCATAAGACAGATGAATCACTTTGATCCCAGAATTCCTAGGATTTTGCAGAGCAAAGATGGATCGTCTCCAAGACTGATGCCTATTTTGTTAGAACACAGATATTAGCACTATGTCCAAGGATCCTTCTGTGAACAGGCTCTTGAATCTGAACTGGCACTACGCGTATAATGTTGTCTGATCTGTCCAGGGCCATGACACTAATCTGATTCTAACTGTAATTTCTTTTTTAATGGGGTGGGTGGGGTAGAGATGGAGGAGGCTAAATGTTGAGATCATCTATCCATTATAAAAGTCATAAGGCAATTGAGTTATTGTGATTCTGATTGAGTACAGTTGTTCGGTAGTGTTGCTGTCTCATTCACCTTATGGGGCAATATCTTTACGTTTCAACGTGTTATTCACTTCATATAAAATCATGCGTCTTCTGCATTATCATTTCTTTGTTGCTTGCCCACGGTGTCCCCCCCTCTTCTTGAAAAGATCATTGGTCTTTGCTTGAATGTCCATTTTTCATTTTAGTATGAGACTGGGATTAAATTTGATCGTTAATAATGTTATAGTAGATGCGCTTTTTGATAGTCAACATATATGAGGTAAACATGATATAGGACTGAGTCTTTGCTTGGTTGACTGGCAAACATCAAAGCTGCTATTTCTGCTTTATTTCTTCATATATTTTTCCTCTCCCTTTTGCCGATTACTACATTGGACTCTGAAGTTTGCAGTTCTGTCGAATGGATTGTGTCTCAGTTATTATGCAGTCTTTGCATCCTTTGAAGTATGTTTAACTTGTGCGTCACCTTATGTTTTTGCAGTTCTTGCAGCAGCCTTGTTATGGAAGAACTTACAAACCTACTCAGTGGTAATATGAATTTCACGCACTGTTTGCTGGTATTAGCTGCCTGATGCTTTGTTACTGACTTGAACGTGTTCTTTTGGTTTGTAGACAAAGAAACTTTTTCCATCAGGACTCTACGCTTTAGTCAGGTATGATATTTTTTTTACCTCTGTTAATGCCTTAATGGTAAAGTATTGAATTTATTGCTGACTTCTTGTTAATTACTTAATGTTCCTCAGTGCTGCGATGCTGGTCTTTTACTCATACGTGGTTATTTCTGGAGGAAATCCGCCAAAGAAACTGAAATCTGCTGCAAGCACTGCATCATGAGGAGGCATTTTCAGGGTCAGCTTTGTATCTTCTGACGCTAAAACATGTTTTTGCTCCCCAATTTTTACATGTGAGTGTATTTATTTTGACGTGATGGTATATTATGAAGTTAGGGAAAGATAATAACTTTACGAGATTGGTTATCTGGAGAGCCTGTGGCGGTAACTGTTCATAGAAATGTTTTTGTTTATACGGTAGTTGGAGTTCTTTTGATCTGCTAATGAATTATGGTGAGATATCACACCCCATTCCTTTCTTGGCTGACATGGTTATACTCAAAGTTCTGCACCCATGCTTCGATGTACTATCCCCTACATCAGTGATTCCCCGTCAGCAGAATAAGCATTCGTCAAAAACACACAAGAAATGCACATTTACTGAAACCCCCAGTTTATTATCCACAGGCTGCATGGAGCATTCACCATGGTGCTATGCAGATGAAAGAAAATTATGCGTTATGCCACTGCGCTCAAAGTTACTAGGTGATTAAGCTTCAGCAGGATTATATAAGCTCTTACTAGGACTGACTTTGTTGGTGGGGATGAATTCGATGTTGGAAGAACTTTTTTTTTTTCTTTTTTAAAACTCTCAGAGTAACCCTTCCTTAAATTCTCGACGGCCAAGGTCATCAAGCCCAGATAGAAGAGGGTTTTGGGAATAATTTTCAACTAGCAATTGACGTGCCTGGGTTATTACCTCACTAGCGGTGTCATTGCCCCAAAGCGCGGAAAAACTTTCTCCAAATTTGTACCATTTACGTAGTTAATTTGTTTCTTCTCTACTGTGTTCCTCGACAAAGAATGACAATGAACTATAGTATTTACAAGGGAAAATGTTGTTTCTAATTTGTACCATAGTAAAGAAAACGACCTCTCTTCACAAGAGGAAAGGGGGCTCCCCTCTTCACCTTCTTAAACTAGTAATATTACTGTGTAATTTTCACAGTTTCACCAACACCTTTATCATAACTTTTTACTGAGTAAATATCCAAGTTTTTGCATTGCTTCAACAAATTAAATGATAATGATCACAATTATTACAGTTTTTTTTTAGAAGAGCCTAAGATATTGAGCTTCAACAATAAACATAGTGGTGATAAAATAAATAAAAAACAATAAACATAGTGGTGCTTGAAGTTAACCTCATTCCTTCTTCAAGAGATAGAGTTCGAATTGACCTCTATTATTGAGTCATTTTTTCCTATCAAAAATGGTGTTAATAGTCCTAATAAGATCATTGGGGAAAGTCCAATCACCCAGTAGTGCTAGGTAAATAATTCTGAACTATTTTCATAACTTAAAAACATTATGATATGCTAACAGATCAATCATGTTCAGCTTAGGATAAGATAAAACCATCAACAAACTGTATTTTCACTGAACTTTTGTACTTAGAAACATGATTTGGTAACAGATAATCAATCATTTTCAGCTCAGGATAAGATAAAACCAGCAACAAAACTGTATTTTTATATTTTACTGAACTTTTTATATAACTTAGGATGTGTTTGTTAGAGTTTACGCGGTCAGGTCAGTTCAGTTTAGGGATTTTAAATCCAGTTAAATGATGTTCAGTTTAGTTCAGTGGTGCTAAGTTCAAAAACATACTTTTTGTCTCACAAATCAAGTTGTGGTCAATTCAGTTCAGTTCATGTCTCCAGTTCAGTTAAGTACTACTCCCTCCGTTCCAAGTTAATCTTTACATTGGACTTTTCACGGTCTCCAAGACACTACTTTGACCATGAATATTTATGATTTCATAATTCTAGAAATTATAATAAGATGATATTTTGAAAATACTATTTAAAATGAATCTAGCAATACTATTTTCACATTGTAAAACTTTGTAACTTTTTACAAATAAGTGGTCAAAGTTCACAAATTTTAACCTTAAAAAGTCCAATGTAAAGATTAACCTGGAACAGAGGGAGTATTCAGTTTAGTGATGTTGTATTCAGTTTAGTTCAGTTAACTTCAGCTCAACTTTAACAAACGCACCCTTATAAACATATGATTTGCTAACAGATCAATCATATTCAGATTAGGATAAGTAGATAAAATTACAGCAGCAAACTGAACTACTAATGGAAAATCATGATCCATTTAACTGGACATTTTAAGGTGAATTATCTTATATTTAGTTGCCACGTTGCAAGGTTTAGAGTACTGCTAGTATTGAGGCCCCCCTGAATTTAGATGGTAAGGGGACAAATAATGGACAAGCATGGATTTCATAGCATGGTCCTTGTTAAAGATCCAAAGTTGGCAAAAACTTGCAGGGGTCTAAAGTCTAATAAGACTAAGCACCAGCAACTCCCACAAACCCACCAGCTTTTTTCAGAAATTTTTGCCTTCATATATGATTATGATTCGTCCTTTTCTACATCTGCTGTATTGTACAACAACTTACTTTCAAACACACAGTACACACTCTCTCTCTCTCTCTCTCTCTCTCTCTCTCTCTCTCTCTCTCTCTCTCTCTCTCTCTCAGCTTGCATATGGCTGCAGGGAACGTTGTTGTTGTTGTTGGGGTTGGGGATCAGTTTACGCAGTATGGTTGGTTAATGGTTAGAAAAGAGGACCCTAGCATAGCTTAGCTTGATTGCTAATACTTTTTGCATGTCTCTTCTTGTCTTCCACCATTGACTAATAAGGGCTGGTTTTAGTGACTGTCACGAGCAGGTTCATGATTCTCCAGAGCCGGCCCAGAGGGGAAGACAAGAAGAGCGACCGCCCAGGGCCTAAAGAAAAAGAGGGAAAAAAAGGGTCCAAAAAAAAATGTCTTCCATTGGTTGTAAAAAAAAAAGGGTCCATTGTCATCTTAAGGCCCATTTTATTTGCTTTGTCCTGGGGCCTATGAAAAGTTAGTCGCCACAATTTCTCCATCGGCTACTTCCAATCTTTTTACACTTGGTGTTTGGTTGGGGAAAAACAGTTTTTGCCCTCGTTAGGAAGAGGGTGCAAGTGAATGACAATCAAGATATTTTCCGTTACGTCATTGTTCGGACTCTTGTGTTCAACAACGAACATATCAAACTAATAATTGAACAACTAGCCCAGTGACGGATCTAGCACATTTTAATATCGGTGTCCATTTACTTTATATATTGTCACCATCTCTTATTTACAGTGACTTCTTCATAAATTTTATGAGAATTTCAACCTAGATTTTGACAAAATTTAAGGGATTTTTTTACGTACCGGTGTCCGTGGATACCAGTACTTACTCATTAGATCCGCCCATGAACCAGCAGTCCAAGCATTAGCCCCGTCAACGTAGTACAAATAAGGGGCTAGTATAGCTCTTAGAAGCCAGCAGATACAAGATATAGGGGGAATAAAGATTCGAACTCATGACCTTACCTTACCTTACCAAACCATTTATTGGGAGTAAGCTTGGAGCTACTAGACCGGCCACCACCCTTGTGATGAGGAAAAAAAAGGGTTTAATACATGTCATTTTTAGCTATAAAGGATAAAATATGACACATTAATATTAAGTTGATGGTTGTAGATTCAACTAATTACTGTATTTCTTAATACGCCAACTCTCCTCTCTGTTTAATTTGGAGAATTTTATTTGATTTTTCAGACAACACTACATGAATTAACGTGCCATTTTTCCAAACCGGTTGAATAAGAGTGAACCGGATTCACTTCGTGAGGGCACATCTCGTATCAATTATGATTTTGAATTTTATCTCTAAATATGATAGATATGACTTATGATCTCCAAAAGTATAGAGTACTAAGTACATTTTTAGAGACGAGACTTGAGTGTGTCGTAGTCTTTTGCTAATCGTGAAATTGTTTCAAATAATTATCCTTGTAGTTCTAAATTCATACTCTCTCCGTTTCGTTAAAAAACTTAACATTTGTTTTTTGAGAGTCAAGTTTATAAACTTTGACCATTGATTTATGAAATATTATAAGGATTTACAGTGTAAAAATACTATTGTTAGATTCATTTTAAATAGTACTTTTGAAAAATTATATATTTTTTTATATTTATATATTCATATAAATAGAATTTTTTAAATTCAAAGTGGTGCATTGGAGAACGTGAAAAAATAAATGTTAAAGATTTTTCTAAAATGGAGTGAGTATTACTTGATATCGTTAATCAATAGTTTGGACCATTGATTTGTGATTTTTACCTTAAGAAATAAATAAGAGAATATATATTGAAACAATCGAGGAACATAATTCTTTATTGATGGAAATACATCATACTTGTTTTCCTGTCTTCTTTGTCAAAAACTTCATACAATATTTCGAGTATTACTTTGTGAAACAACAAGTCGTTTCGCTGGATTTATATGTATATCAATAAGGAACATCACACGTTATACCCGGCGCACCATGTTGACACTCTTCGCAAATCTTTATTGTATGACATGCTGCCTGTGGAGGTAATGACGCTGCTTCAACTGTAATACCTAAATTTATAAGAGAAAAAACAACGAACACTACAACTTATAAGAGATTTGTAAAGAAGTATAGTAATTTAAAGTAGTAAATAATATACAATTTCTTGCAAGAATCTTAATTTTTCGTTAAAATGTATAAGATGATATATTAGAAAGTAAAGAAAATATGTTTATGGGGTTTAGTTGATTGTATACCAATACCATAAGATACAACGAGGGAGAGGACAATGAACGAGAAAATTGGGAACAACTTCATAATGGGCAAATGATCTACTTTGAAAGGAAGTTTAACTATCTTTGTGATGAAAACAAATTAAATGATGACACTCACAATGGCAATGTCTCCTCTTCTAACGTTGCTTCCTATTTATAGTCGAAAGATATGTGATTTTTCTAGAGTAATTGATTTGATGATATCAATTGCCATTATATTCATATCCTTTGGTATATAATATAATCATTGCCAAAAGTAGAAAAAATCATATGATTAATTGTGATTCAATGTCTTTATTGTGTTGATTGCATTTGATCTTATTGAGGTGGTGGGCGGAACACTAGCTAATTTGACTCATACATTGACACAATATTAATGCATTTGCATTATACTGCACTTCTATATGTGAAACACATACGATGTTCATATACTTCATATATATGTATATGGGCACTTGTGTTGTTGTGATGATATATTTATTTTTCTTTGCTTGAAGATTTAAATAATAAATAATAGATAGACTGAGTTAAAAACAAATATTTTTCCCTATTGTTAAAAGAAATGTGTATTATAGTTAACAAATTTCTAATCTGCATGAACATGCAATAATTATGCTATATTAGTTTACCTTCTCTGTGCTGGGCACTTTGATGAGGCGTTGATGACATGGAGACAATGTTATACATGGAGAACTTACTTCTCTTAATTTGTTACTAACATGCAGAAAATGTTATACATTCATGGAGTTTGTTTTGATTTCACATCAAAACTTGTTAACTTAGATGAATGTAGCTTACAGATAAATAAGATGGTCTATATTTCCCTAGTTCTAGTGTTGTTTGTAATTTCACCTCTATCTTAGTAGTATGTCTATGTGCAAAAGTATTTGCATGTCTCTTCTTGTCTTCCACCGTTGACTAATAAGGGCTGGTTTTAGTGACCGTCACCAGGTTCATGATTCTCCATCGATCGGCTACTTCCAATCTTTTTTACACTTGGTGTTTGGTTGGGAAAATTTTTTTTTCTATTTTTGCCCTCTTCAGAAAGAAGATGCAAGTGAATGGTGATCGAGATACTTCCTGCTCGTGTTCAACAACGAACATATCAGACTAATTATTAATTGAACAATCAGCCCAAGCATTGGCCTCGTCAACGTAGCATCAACAAGGGACTAGTATAGTTCCTAAAAGACAGCAGACATAAGTCATGGGGAGAATGAGAATTCGAATTCATAACCTTGTCTTACCAAACCATTTGGGAGTAAGCTTGGAACCACTAGAGCACCACCCTTGTGAGGAAAAAAAAAAAGGTTTATACATGTCATGTTTTAACTATAAATAAGGATAAAATATGACACATTAATGTTAAGTTGATGATTGTAGATCTTACTAGTACTGTATTTTTTAATACGCCCACTTGCACGAATGCGTATTTGACTTGAAGTGTCGATATCCACATGCTCACTTGTAGATTGAGGGCTTTCAGGATTCGAACATATAACGAAAATCTCAATCATTTGGTTTCATTATCATATGTTGGAACCAATTTAACCAAAATAAGTTTAAACGGATGATGATTGTAGGTCCAACTAATATTATATACTCCATTTCTTATCAATTAATCCCATTTTATCTGGTGGATTGAGAGTGAAGATTCTTTCGCATATAATTGACGGATCTCTAAAACCTTGACGAGCCAAAGGTACATGATATAAGGCCACTTCGCGTAGGAATATAATTGGTTATATAGTCTAGTAGAGAAAGAACATTTATTTGATGTTACTCTTCTTTTTCAAGGTAGTTGAACCATAATATGAACAAAAGCAATGCAAGGTTCACTAGGACCATTGAGAGATTTCATTTACATATATGTTGGACATGCAACATATGATGTATTGGCCTAATGAAATTAAGATAGACGATTTGCGATTTCATGTTTGAATTCCCCTTTCTCCGTTTCTTTTTAAACTTCCTACTTGTTTTTTTGAGGTAAAATTTTATAAACTTTGACCGTTAATATATAAAAATTCATTATGAGTTGTGATTTGAAATTATATGCATTAGATTCATTTAGAAATGTATTTTCGTAATATTGAATTTTTCAAATTTTACTTATGGCCTGTTTGGATATAGGCATTTGATTTCAAATTCCTCATTTGGCCCAAATCAGGTGTTTGGATAACCAAAAATTTGATGACCTTGATTTGGGCCAAATTGAGTGTCAATTTTATAACCCTTCTAAACCTGAATTCTAAATTCACTTCTCAAAGGCCCATATTTGAAATTCAGCCCACTTCATTCAGCCAACTTTACTCTCTCTCTCTCTCAGGTCCATATTTTCCCATTTTCTTCACGCACGAACTCTCTCATTCTCCATTTTCTCTCTCCTCGTACATGCAGTGTTCCGCCATGGAAGCACCACCACCACAAGTGAAGCAAGAACTCATCGAACCCGCTCACTACAAATGGCGGTTTTCCGAGCGGGTTTCCGAGCGGTTTTTCGATGAGGATGTGAAATTTCGACGCAATTTGCGGCCGTTGAGTGATCGGCTAGGTCGCATAGTTCTGACGGCTAGGTCGCTAGGTCGCATCCGCCGGCGATCCATCTTCCTCTTCACTACCAGGAGGCGCCGGTGGCGAAGCGTGGTGGTGTTTCGACGCTTTTGGAGCCTTCGCTTTCTTCGATTTCTCCGGCGAAATATCGAAACCCTAACAATTTCCTCATCACCTTCAAAGCTCTCAACAATGGCGGAATTTTCTCAATCGCCGAAACTTGAAGTTTCTCTTCCAGACTCAGTCGAATCGATGATCGAGACAATTTGCAGAGAACAATCACAACCATTACCAGGATTCGCGGCTAGAAAAGAGCTTGAATCTCTCGGAGAAGATGAATCCGTAGACATTCAGCAAATTTATGTGCAAATTCAGCAAATTTATGTGCAAACACAATGATATTTCAATTGTGTTTTTTCATTAATTTATGTGCAAATTCAGCAAATGAAAGAGCATATTTTGCCAAACATTGGTTGAATTTCAAATTTTGAAATTGAAATTGCATATTTACCCAAACAAGAAATTCAGATTTTAAATTTGTGAATTGAAATTCCTTGTTTTCCCAAACAACTGAATTGAATTTGAATTGCAAAATTTCAAATTTTAGAATCGAATTCATCAAATTTAAATCAAATATTAGTATCCAAACGCACTCTTATATAATTTTAGAGATATTAATGGTCAAAGTACCGCATTAGAGACCGTGAAAAAGCAAGTAGGAAGTTTAAAAGGAAACAGAGGGAGTACTAACAATATGATCAAAGCCAGGTGACACTCCAAATCGAACACACCTAATTCTCGTTAGTAGGTGTAAACTAGTCGAGCCGTGTTAAGTACCTCTTTGTTCGTGTTCGGTTCATTTGTCAAAACGATATCAAATTGGTCTTCGGTGATCGGCTTGTTTATCATACAACAGGCTTTGACCATGTATGTTTGCGAGCAACTCATATATATATTTAAGCACATTAACTCGCTATTAGGTAATAATATAATCCGTAGTAATACTAACGTACAGAGTATTGAGGTGCTCGTGCTCAACTTGTTTGGTAAACGAGTATAAAACCAATGCTCGTGCTCAGCTCGCGTCGTTAATTATTATCGAGCAACTTTTGACTGATTGTGTTCACGGACCGCTCACGAGTGCTCTGGCTCGTTTACAACCATCCTCCTTAATATACCTTTTCCTTCTAGGGTCAGAAAAGGACTCATAATAAGCAAAATCAAACCACTAACAAAAGGCTAATTATATAACGGATCAACCAAACTAATTATTCCATGTGAATTTGTGTTAAAGGGAGAAGTACTGAAGTAGTGTGTGCGTATGGCTGTTGCTTTCACTTGTTTCCGGCCTCACGATGTTGGTCACTGGCAATTGGTCTATAATGCCTATATGTGCATGACATCTGTTCAAAGAACCTGATGAATCTTTCAAGCTTAAGTGACGTTTGTAAGTGCCAAGAAAATGACACAACAACAATGTGCAAAAAAACGTTGTCATAAAGTTGATAAATAGCAACTTTTCTTTGAGCATGTTATGCTGATCATATCAGAGTTTAGAAGGTCATGGTCTTTCAGCTTCGTTTTGTTGAAGCTTTTGGGACCTAGAAAGTTATCATCTCATAATTTTATCTCTTGCCGTATAGGTCAGTTGTCGCCATGAGAGGGAGTAAAGAAAAGCTCAACATTAATGAAGCACATGTGATATAAGGTCTACCATTTATGAGATTGATAAGATGTTTACTGAGTAACTATATTGAGAATGAATAATCCTTTGGAATCTTATAAGAATTTTTTTTGTATTTGGAAGATCCATTAGTCATGGGAGAGTAGGCATGGAATATTGTGATACAATTGTCTTGAAATGTTGAATGTTTATGTAATTATGTGCATGGATTATATACTAAATCATATGAAGGGGACGTATGATGTCTTTAGTAGGTGGTAATAAGCGTTTGTATTTTCAGAAAGGTAGTATACATGGAGGCTCAATTAATGTTTTCTTAATACGCTCCCTCACACGAATGCCCTTTAAACTTTAAGTGAGGATAATATAATAGACTCACTATACCACATGTGCTAGAAGCTAAAGCTCAAATATAGAAGTAAACTCTACTATAGGTGTAACGAGACGGTTCCCAAGATTCGAACTTGAGACCTCGCCCCTGGTCTTTTGCCGCTCTGATATCATCTAGGCATGAAATAATGTGATACAATTGTGTTGAAATGTTGAATGTTTATGTACATGGATTATATACTAAACTAGGTTCATGATAGTAAAAGTCATATGAAGGGGATGTATGTGCCTTTATATATATATATATATATAAGTGTACTTCCTTATATATAAATAAACTAAGCATTTGTATTTGACTATTTTCAGAAGGATAGTATACATGAGGCTTAATCAATATTTCCTTAATAAGCTCCCCGGCACGAAAGCACATACTCACTATTAATAATATTGTTGAACCTTCTTGACTTCATGGAACACATCAAATACTCTTCTAGTTACTTGATCATTGGGCTCCTTCCTGGGCAATAACGGGCCAGGATGTTGACCACAGGCTCTGATACTATATGTTGGAACTAACTCAATTAAAAATTTAAGCAGCATATCTTGTGTGGACTTAGTCCATTATGGACTAAGTAATTTTGAGGGATGACTCCAGGTGAAGTAATTAAGGGGTGGCTTCAGGTAAAGTAAGAGGGTGACTCCAGATGAAGTAATTTTGAGGGGTGGCTCCAAGTAAAGTAAGGAGTGGCTCCATGTAAAGTCGGGGGTGGCTCCAGGTGAAGTAGGGGTGGTGCCAGGTATAAATTTGAGGGGTGACTCTAGGTGAAGTAAGGGTGGCTCCACTTTTAGAGGAGGGTGGCTCCAGATGAAGTAGGGGGTGACTCCAAGTATTGGTCCACCATGGACTAAGTCTACACAAGTTTTATTTACAGTTGATGGTTTGAGGCCTAATCTATGTTATATTCTTTAATATGCATCCTTACATGAATGTCCATTGAGCTTGAAGTGTGGAGGATGCATAAGCCCTTCTTATACTATGTTTAATGGAATTCAGTTCAATTCAATGTAGTTTAATTCAGTAAAAAGATAATACACAAAGATGCTAACTTTACAAGAGGTGAGATTGGTACTAACTTCTAATTTCTTCCTCCCGCCCAACCATAGTTAGGTGATAGCCTAACTCTACAATTAACTTTACGAGTAAAATACACGTTTACAAGGGTTAAACTTGAAAGCTTTAAGCAAAGGTTATCAAGATTTCCATTATAGATGCTCGATCTTCAACAATATTATGACCATAGTAATTAGTATATATATTAACGGAAATTTTATGGGGTAACCTTAAAGTTTGCACTTTTGAATGGGATATTCAATTTTTTAAAACTTTGCACGAAATAATTCTTAGTTCAAAACTTCTACACTCCGTATACAAAATCAGAAACGACACCTTAACACTGTCAAGTTGATCAATTATGATTAGTGAAATGACTATTTTGTTCTTATATCTTGATGCGAAAAAACCAAAATTGAAATAGTCGTTGGTTTCAGCTACAGAGTTCGCACAGAACAACAATAAACTTATAAAGTTGTACACATGATACCCTTGAAGTTTTATAATGTAGTGGGTATTTTGTGAAAAAAAAGAAATACAAAATTTATTGAAAATCAAATAATTTTTTTTTTTTTTTTAAATTTTTGGTTCTTTCGCATTAAGATATAGGGCAAAATAGTCATTTTCATTATTCATAATTGATCAACTTAACAGCGTTAAGCTTTCGCTCCAGATTTTGTATACGGGGTGCAGAAATTTTGAACTTCGGGGTTATTTCGTTCAAAGTTTAAAAATAGTGGGTATCCTGTTCAAAAGTGCAAACTTTGAGAGTACCACATTAAATTTCCGATATATTAATTATTGAATGTGTTCTTTAATTTTTCTCGGAACTGAACTGAACTGAATCTATAATATATATATATATATATATATATATATATATATATATATATATATATATATATATATATATATATATATATATATATATATATATATATATATATATATATATATATATATATATATATATATATATATATATATATATATATATATATATATATATATATATATATATATATATATATATATATATATATATATATATATATATATATATATATATATATATATATATATATATATATATATATGTGTCCTTCTTCGTGTGGTGCCGACACGTGGGATGCCACATAGGCGAGCCACGTCGTGCAAGCATGACACGCAAGCGACACGTAAGCACAAACTTGCCATGCAACATGACACACCATCCATCATTTATGTCTCATCATTAGTTGACTTAATTACATATTTATTAGCATATTTCTAAATTACAAAATAAAATAACTTTAGTTACGTAAGTCAAAAAATTATAAATCTGATTCCGTTGGGTTGGATTTGAAAAATGCTTCAAAACGAGATATATATGTATATGTACTATAAAAGTTGGGTTCTTTCCGTGTGGTCATGACACGTAGGACGTCACATAAGAGGAAATGTTCATGTGAAGATGACATGCACACGCCACATGTGCTCAACTTTGTCACATAGTTTTAGTTGTGCGGAATAAAACGAGCATGTGCTATCAACTTTTAGTGCACATATACTGTTAATGCAAAATGAGTTTATTCATTATTTTCATTAATTGAATTACTTATTAAAATTAGTGTACATATACTGTTTTTATTATCGATCTAAACTTAGTCCAATCTCATTACAAATGAAGGTCGCATGAAAATATTATTTTCAAGAATTAGCATGTCGCGTCCTATGGATAGAAATCTTTGCAAAAATAAAATAAAATATATTTTACTAATAAAATTAATAATTTCACATCAAATATAACATTATGTTATTATATATACTTATAAACAATTATTTTACGAGCCCGTGCGAAGCACGGGGATAAAACTTAGTATATATATAATTTTGGGTAAGATTGCTGTTAATGTGACAAATGTCACGTGTTCATTGGTTACTCTTTATTTATTTTATTTTTTGTTTTTTTATGGAGATTAATGAGTTGTGATAAATAATATCCCATAATAATTGCTATAGTCTTTTCATCTAAATAGGATTAATGTACAACTTTGACCTTTTCAAATATTAACTAATTAAGTAATGTAAGGATGCTAGATTTGATTATTAGTTAATTAATAATAAAAACTTTTAATTAGGTGTAGATGATGAATATTAGTGGGAATAGATGCACGTAATATAATAAGCGATACATAGTTGTGCGTATAAGCGCAGGTAATTACAAGTATCACATCTTCATAAATTATTTATTTATTTGAGATGGTAAGTCATTGCAATTTTTGTTTTCACTCAAAAGTCACCGTTTTGACATGTAACTACAATTTTCAAGGATATGAACAATCAAATAAAGTAACAATCAGTGACACATTTAGAGTAACACTTTTTTTTTTGTTTTTTTTTGAGGGGGAGATTACACTTTGTTAAATTATATATTTGAGGTACAATGGCAGGTTAGTGATCGGTAATAGATATTATTATTTTATTCTTTTGATAAGTCACTGATAGATATTTTTAGAGATAAGCCAATTACTTAGGATACGTATAAGATTTTGATCTATCACTATTTTCATTCAAATATCTTTTTGTATTATTAAAGAAATAAAAAAAATTAAATGACCATATTAAAAATATAGAAATAAAATGATAGTCCGTGCGTAGCACGGGTAACCTCCTAGTATAGTAATATATGTGGGAGAAAAAGTAGATCAATGAATAAATTGAACTCTATTAAATCTAACATAATCAAAACAAATATTGAATGTGTGAAAAAGAACACACCCTATTATAAAACCATAGAAACCAGGGTGAAAGACAAAATGAGTCAGAAGTCATAACTCACAAGTTCACAAGCTAGGAAATTAAAAGGCAACCCCGACCCCTTAGCTTCCGGCCCAAGGCCCCAACCCAACTAAAAGAAAAAATTATCAACATGTTGATTCCAAAGGAAGAGAAACAATTGGTGCAGCTTTTTGTTGAATTTTGGTTAGTCTTGTCAAAGGGAGGGGCCAATAGGGGAAGAATATGAAACTAACATCAATATATACTACTCTGATTCGTGAAAATCTTTATACTTGAAAATGACACAAAAATCAGAAAAAAGTATTTGGATACAATTATTCTGCTATTGAAATTTGGAAGAGCACATGAATATTGTGAGTTTAAAAAAGAGAAAATGTACTTATGATGGAGACAATTAGAGAATGGGTGTATAGGATTTTGGTAGGAAAGGAAGGAGAAAAAGTGTGACTAAGCGAACATGAGCACATCGGGTAAGAATTAAGAAGAGACAAAATAGAAAATGAACTTCAAAAGCAGTACCATATAAGAAAATGAAAGTGTAAAGATTTTCATGAGCTAATCCGAAAAGGAAAGTGTAAAAATTTTTATGTATCGGAGGGAGTATTACATAGATGATTATGATGAATTGACCATGATCATGATTATGATTATGATGATGATGGATGGATGGTTTAATTTGTCAGAAGCATCTACAGCAATGCAAAATGTTGGGGCTGTAGAAGTCAATATTAAGGTACAATGATCCTACTTTAAGGCACATGCGCAGAGAAACAAAACAAAGGACGGCAGTTCATGCCATTGGCATCTCTTTGCTTAATTAGTTCACCCTTTTGAGTCACAAGCAAGCCATTTAGTATTATTACCCTTTCGAGTCAAACGTCCAATGGCATCTTATTATCCCTCAAATCACCACCTTTGGTAGGGGTCTAGGTATTGCACACAGCACTCTCTTACAAGGTACTCGTATGACTTATGAGGATACTATTATCATCATTCTAGGGCATTAATCATCCTACAAACATTCATATATAGAGTGGTCCATTTTTTTGTGAATAAGTTGTATGTGTATGTAAATGGTTCATAATAAATAGTCTTTGTATAGCTGTAGAGATATTTAACACTATTCGACACGTGCTTCAATAAATATCTTTAACGATTTATGTATTTATGATGTAAAATAGTTCAAAACAGATTTGCCGACACTTTTATCATACATATCGTGTACCAGTAACACACTACAGACTACCATATAAAAGTCAATAGTTTCTTCATTCCACAAATTGGACTAGGAGTCTAGGTATAGCACATAGCATTATACTATCATCATTCTAGCCTTCTAGGGCATTAATCATCCTACAAACATCCATATACAGTGGTCCATTTTTGAGAAGTTGTGTATATGGTTCATATTAAATAGTCTTTGTATAGCTTTAAATATATTTGACATTGTTTGAGTTTCGATACATGCTTCAATAAATATATCTTTAACAACTTATGTATCTTTGATACAAAATAGTTCAAACCAGATTTGCCAACACTTTATCACCGTGTACAAGTAACATACTATTACGGACTACCATACAAAATCCACTAGTTTATTCCATAGATTGGACTGCCCTAGACCATAAAATAGCATTATGAGGAGACTTTCCTTGCATCTTAAAAATGGAAGAAACACCCCGAGATTATGTTTTGAAGTTGTTATTTGCTATACATACATCCTTTTATTGGGTAGTAATACTAAAATCTATATTTTAACTGGTAAGAACATTAATACAATAATGGTAGGAATATATGTGGGAAAGATAAAAATGAGCACACAAAAATAAAACGATCGAAAGTGCAAGTGATACAGCCAAGAATACTAAGCATGCCTTTAATTAAGCCCCTTTTCTCTTTCCTCTAGTATAGCTCTAAATGTGACTCTAAGAACATGTTGTTATAACTACAAAAACTTGTCTGGGTTTAGTCCATAGTGGACCAATACTTGAACCATCCCCTACTTCACCTGGAGTCACTCCCCTTCTAATAGTGGAGCCACCCCTCATATTTATTCTTGGCACCACCCCTACTTCACCTGGAGCCACCCCCCTACTTTAATTTACTTGGAGTCACCCCTCAAATTTATACTTGGCGCCACCCCTCTAATAGTGGAGTCACCTCATACTTTACCGGGAGTCACCCCTACTTCACCTGGAGCCACTCCTCAAAATTACTTGGTCTATAGTGGACTAAGTCCACACAAGACATGTTGTATAATAACAGTTTTTATAGATTGGATTAAGGTAAGTGGCTCTAGATTATTAGACTTGTGCGCTACTTATTTAGTTTAATTTTCTTTACTTTTTTTTTTTTTTTTTCCTTTTCAGATTGTAATAGTAAGATAATTCTGGCCCAAAGTATAATTAAAGCCTAAATTTCTGGAGGGGGGGGGGGGGTGCATCCGTGCGTGCATATAGGCACCAGCCACTAATCCACCATAGCCGCTCTAATTATGTAATGCGCACAGAAGTTTGACAAAACCATTCCAAGTGGTTTAGTAAGGCAAAGTCATAACTCATGAGTTCGATTCTCCATCCTCTATACTTTGTGTTTAGTGGCTTCTAAGAATTATACTAGCCCCTTCTTACTTCTTGATGCTACCAGGCTAGTGTTTATGCTGATTATTCTGTTAGTTTTATATCTTCACTGTGGAATACGAGAATCCAAACATAACGTAGCGAGATACCTCGGTTATCATTCATTTACACGGTTTTGATGAGGAAAAATAGAACAGATGGTAACATCATCTCAATATATATATATAAAACACTCATCCTAAAGGGAAAAAGGAAAAATTAATAGGAAGAGAAAATATTCCTATAGAAGATCACAAGCAAATAAAGATAGGGGAAGGGATAATTTAAATAGCCTAAAAAAAAGATTAAAGTTTTGAGTCTAGACAAGAATCCCTTGGTCTGTAGAAACATGGACATGATAAGAATGGAATGTAGGTGACTAGGGAAACATGATAATAGGACTTTATTTAGCTATTGGGTTTTCTTTATCCTAGTGAATATTTTTATAATACAAAATTTACAGTTTGTTTTCAATCACTATACATCCTACTATGAGTACTATCCTAGTGTTGGACAAAGTCCTAATCTGAATGATATAATCTTCTATAATATTTTAACAATACTAATAATTTTTATACATGTACAAGTCTTCTTTTGATCATAGTTTCTCATGATTCTTTGGGATCAATAACACTACTTTCTTAATATCAATTGATGAACATATTTTGTTAGTATTATCAACTATTAAACTGAAACATAGGAACCAAATTGCGTAGTTGCATAACTAAAAAAAGTTTTCAAAAAAAGAAAAACTAAAAATTTATATTCCAAGAATATCTACTTTATTTATAAAATGGTCTTCTAGTTAGTTTAGTTGTTCACTAATCGGTCCATATCAGAATTTTCTATCGGATTGAATTGGATTCCGATCCGATCTACAACTCCGTTCGATCTAAACCGGTTAGCTGGGTGATGAGAGAGTGTAAATAAACTAGCACCCTCACTTTTTTTGGAAACCAATGCCTAGCTATTTTGGCTTCTTCTTAAACCCTAGATAGCCTCCATCTCCTTTCTTTTATTAGCCCTCTCTTGACACTTTGTTCTCAGGAACTAAAGGAGCAAGCTCCTATCATTTTTGCCAATGGTAATTAAAAACTTTTGTGTCTTTTTTCTTTGTTTTGGGAAAACTCGCGTAATTGAGTGTGTCACGTAGCTTTTATAATAAACATGAAAATTGATTCCCTTAAAATAGAAAAAACATTAGAATTGATTTTGTCCCCCATCTTTTGATTAGTGACCTTTTATGAGTGGTCTTTTTCAATTAATAATATTTGCAAGTGGTGAAAATTGATTGAAATCTATAAAAGATTTTATATTTTTGACAATACGTTCTTTCTTCTTTTTTCTTTTTTAGGGATATTTTTAGCACTACCTTACAAGTTTTTTTTGGTGATTTTCTTTTTTGTTTTTCCCACCTTTTCTTTACTTTCTCAAAAAAAAAAGTTTTATTTTTGTCATTTTTTCGTCAATAAAAATGAGGCCTTTTCTTTTGGGGCAAAGTTATAACAAAATTGCTAGTTCTTGGTGCACATTAACGAACTACCTTGTGGGATGGGTGGAGGTGCATGATTATGGTGACTATGAACGATATATGTTCTTCAAAACTTATTTTTAGTTCAATCCATTTTGATTCATGTGAAATTTATTATCATGCAATCAAATTTTTTATTTCAAAAGAAATTGATACTAATACTTGTATCATCGGAAAGATTTCAAAATATAATTTTAAATATTTTCAATATTAAATATGCTTAAACGAGTTTTTAATACTCGATCAAGTTAAAATGGAGAAAAAAAAAACCAATTTAATTTTGTTCAAGTCAGGTCAATTATGTTTTATCATGATGAAAAGAATGTCCGTAATTAATTGTCAAACCTGATTTGCAGTCTCTTCTGATCTAGTCCCAATAATTTATGATTTTAGGATTGGATTAGGCACCTTGGCTTTTGCATTAAAAAAAGGGATTACGCTCTCTCTGGACAGTCCCATGAACTCTGCCATGGATCCTCATGGAGGGACCAGTGGCAAGATGCACGACGCATTAACCAGGAGTTGAATCCGATGTCTTTTATTGGTATCCCTCAATATTACTCTTATGGATGATAGATCTGCGTTTAATTTGTTCAATGCACCATGCATATACCTAGGGGGAGATCATTTTCACCATTGTTTGCCATTATTTACATGATTTAGATGTTGAATTGCTTGGTTCACATTGTTATATTTAGGTTATGTTTGGTACGAACAATTAGATTTTCAATAAAAGCTACATCTTGAAGCTTGCAACTAGTATTTTTTAATCTCTACTTCCAAACAATTTGTCATTAGATTTTCAATTTGAAGCTACAACTACAACTAACTTTGTGAAAGTTATCCCTGCAAATTTTCACCTGCAGCTACAGTTACATCTAGTTTGTCAGCATTTTCTAACAACTTTTAGCAGTTTTCTACTAATTTCTTTCCTTAATTTACATTTGACAGTTACAACTACAACTACAGCTACAACTAATTTTGCCAAACATAGCCTTAATGAAGGATCTTACCAGTAGAACGTATCTCCTATATCATTGAACCGTGGACAAAAGACTTTTTGTCGTCCACCTCTCTTAGATTAACAAAATAACATGGTTCACAATGGACCATTGAAATTGATCTTCAGAACTTTGCTTTCAAGTTTCAATCCCACATTCAATGTCTGTTCACGGATTAATGTGACAATTCTCATCTTTGCGGAACGATTTATGCTCGTGTGATTTTAGGGGAGAAACTAAACGAGCAACATTAGCTTCAAGAGGTGGCCACATGTGTACCAATGGAGATTCAAGAATCAACATGTAGTATACATTTGGGTGGGGATGACTATAACGATATGACCCTTCTTTTTTCTCGTCTAACACAAAACACATGAAAAATCAAATTTTTTGAAACTTAGTTTGCCTTTCCATTTATCAAATTTTGTGTGCATGCTAGATTAATATACGGAGTAACTTACCAATTTATACACAAATCACCTCTCTTTAATTTGTCTGATCCAGAACACTTACATGTGGTTATTCTCTTATCAATTCTCATCAATCAACTAGTTGATCCCTGCAGTTTGGAGGGGGAGTAAAGGGTTAAAGAGGATCCCAAATTGGTGGGGATGAAAATTAAACCCCCGTCTCAGAGGTGAAAGATGGAAATAGAAACACGGCTCCAAACCCAATTCTCAAAAGTGGAGATATCATGTCTCATCTCCGAATCAATCATATTCGTTTAAAATAAAAGTGGAATCAGTAGATACCGAGTCTCATCTCTAATTGAAAACATTAATAATATGGGAACTACTTCATCGACAATCCTTAAAAATCAAGTTTGTATGAGTGGTATCGAGGTTCGCACTTTAATAGCTCGGTAGAAGCGTCATAGATACTCAGTTTCTCGGTCAAGAGTGTCGCGGATAGCCGGACAGGCGCTAACGACTAGTCAGCAAGGTTGAGACTAGGCGATGTGTTCGGTCACGAGAGTCGGGTTCCGGAATGCCGGGACAAAATGTGGAATTCATCGGACAAGAATGAGGGGATGAGAAGGTCCACTATAGAGTCAGGGAATGAGAAACAAGGTTTGAGTTTCATCGGAGATTGAGTATGAAAGTTATGCAACTTTGATGTTTACTCCTGTCAATTGGGCTAGACCACAAAAGACACTTTAGGAGGCAGTAGATGTTCATCTCTCCACCTCCCATGGGTGCATGGATAGTTGGCAAACATCATGACACTTAAGCGAGCTTCCCCGAAAGGGGGCAGGCTCGATGGCGTGTCTTAGGACAACGTTGAGTCTCCTCGGGATAGGATATCCCAGGGACATTATTGAGTAGTCGGCGGGCTCGGTAGTGTGCATCATGTGCCGAGAGGAGGGTTGTCATTTTGAGATGGTTGCGGGACGCTTTATCCGTGAACCCTATCAAAGGGATAAGATCCTCCGTGAGGGCTTTCAAGAAGCCCGATCAAAGAGGAGTTGTGTTGTATTAGCATTGCTCTCGCGTTCCGGGACATCGGCACCACGGGAAAGGCGACCCTGTGGGGACTTGTGGGATCAAAGGGGATACTTCTTAGTATTCCTGTGAAGGGAAGGATGTCCCGGGAAGTTTGCCTACTCGGTGAATGGGACACCACTCGGTGAATGGGACACTACTCGATGAGGCTCCGACGGCCGAGTCGAGGACAGTGTTCCATGAATGTGAGGTGCGTACTCATAGGTTGGCCTCCTATGAACTCAACGGGAGCGAGCATGACTCCCTGTTGCTTTACGAATCGGGAACTACTCGGAAGGAGCATGGGTACTCGGGACGAGACAGTGACCCAGACAATCGAGGCACTACTCAGAGAGAGCTCGAGAGCTCAGGACGAGGACACTGACTCGAACACTCGAGACGCGTGCTCCGGACTTGACACGTTCGAGAGTATGTTGGGACTTAACAACTCTCAGGCCGGGATGGGGAGAACATCTAATATGACCGATGAATGAAATGAGCACTCAATAGGAAAGCCTCGAAGCCGGATGGTATTCGAGGGTCGTGTCCCAAGGAAGCTTGTCAGTGAGATTAGTGTAGTGTCGGACAACAATGAGCAACGTTTTCTGCACACATGTTGTGATGATACCGAGTCATGGATTGAAGTGAGAAAGAGGATGTTCGTTGGGCTAGGCTCAAGATATGAGTGTCATCCCTAGGACGTGACGAGGGTGCGGAGTATGGAACAACTATGATACGGGATCGCCAAGATGACCGGTTGGACGATTGTTAGACTAGAGAGTCGATACAGGGAAACGACTTGTATCTCGAGCAAAGGAACAATAGTGAAGCGAGCAAGGTTCCCCAATGGGATGAGTGTGTCGTGGACACATCAATCGAGTCGCGAAGAGTTCTATGTAAGTGGGAATAGACAGAACCTCACATGATACAAGCACTCGGTGGAATTTTGACGTCGTATAGTCATTCCACAGCGAAAAATTTAGGACCGTAACAAGTGACATCACCTTGACACCGCCTCATATGAGTTTTTGTAATCACATTTTCTTCGCAAGTTCCTTGAACCCATTTTTCGATAATTAAGAGAATTTGATTGATAACAGAACTACTCCAAGCATCATAGTGAAGTATTACCTCCACCTTAAGTTCCTTGAACCTATCTTGTAAATTAAACGTATTAAGATTCTTGTCTCTCGCTTGATACACACCAAACACAATGATTGTAGAATCCATATCCAAGGCCCCATCCAAATACTGCCATGTCTTTTGCCTCCTCTTAAGTCTATTGTCTCTCTAAAGCACTCACCATTTTATTAAATTAGATCTAGAACATTATGCTACAAACATAATAATGATGAAAAAGACAGACAAATAATCTTGGCTTAGCAAGTTAGCATTGTAATTAGGTATAAAATCTTCACCATATCTATAATGTTGTAACAAATCGTCATACCACACAACAACAAAGCAACTTTAAAGAATCATCCAATCAAATATCAACAAGAGAAGCAACAATTAGAACCAAAAACATATATAATATACAATAATTATGACAAGAAAAGTAAAGAAATTGTACTAGATAGTAATTATATGCCCACGGTTGCTCTTTGGTTGGGGAAAATAGCTGGACATTGGCTTTTTTTTTTTTTTTTGACAAAGAATTAATGATACAGTGCTGGGATCTAGGGCTCCAAAAGATGGATTAGTAGAATAGCCTTTTGGCTTAAAGCTCATTTTGTCCTCCATTTTGTTGTATGAGCACTAGATCCAATCCCCATAATTGCTCATATGAAATTAAAACATAAAGTACCATCTTTTGCCTCCCTTAAAATCAAATTAATGAATGATGCATTTGAGAGTGTCATGTTATAGTCATCTATATAAAAATTTTGTCATCTTTTTTATCAATCTAATAATTCTGTTACTCGAGAGTATTTGAGCCTCATAAACCAAACCAAGCCGGGCCACGCACCTTAGTACGTACGTAGTACTATAACATATTATACGTTCTCACTACAATGTTTTTTTTTGGTTCACAACCAAGGATATCCACCGTCGACTACAGTGATTGATCCCCGCGCTGGCTTGTAGACATCTCAAAGGATGAGACATGTGGCCAAGGAATTTAAAGCTGCTCCATACCCAAGGCGAGATTCGAACCCTTCTCACTACAATGTAACAACACTACTTGATTATTCATGATAGAGGTCTCGACAAAGTTTTACATGTATAATTAGATGTGTAAGGTAACATTCCTTAGTAATTAAGGACAACAAATAATTGAGGAGCATAAAGGAGATCTGATACACTTAATTATATACAACATTATGTTAAAGCGAGTAAGGACTAGTGTCTCACATCGAAAGAATTGAGGAAAAAATATTAACATATACTCTATGAGTCAAGTGATGCAATCCTATTATCAATTGGTTTTAAATGAGAGCTCACCCAACTTATAAGCTGTAGGCCGGCCTTTAAAGGTCTAATATGGTATCACACCATCTCAGGAAAAAACATCATGCTTAAAAATAAAAATAAAAATTACTAAATTGACTCTTTTTTAATAAGATATCCTACAAAATGAGATCCCTCACAAAGGTAGCATAAATTAAGCATTCCCCAAAAAAAAAAAAAAAAAAAAAAAAAAAAAAGAAAGTGACAACTTACTCCTAATTGCTGTCTCCCTCAGCCCCCTGAAAAAAAAAAAAAAAAAAAATGGTCGACCACAAATAAGATTTTTTCTGTGCTTTTTGAAGCCTTGTGAAGGTCTCCAAAGAAAGGCACACCAGTGGCCAGTCGTACTGGGTCTAGTATGTTTCAACTTACATAGCGTTCATATATTGCAAGCTCTTGATCGTTATTAGGATATGTTATTTTTCACTTATTTTCACTGATTATTATTGATTAAATAAGGTCTTTCTATTGATTCTCACTGATTGAGTAAGGTCTTGCCACCGATTTTCACTGGTTCGGTAAAATCCTTCCACTGATTTCCACTGATTCAATAAGGTCATGTCACTAATTCTGTGAGTAAGAATGTGGACCTTGCCACTGATTTCCACTGATTAAGTAAGGTCCTGCCACTAATTCTCATTGATTGAGTAAGGTTTTCCAATAATTGATTAAGGTCCATTAAGTGAAAAAGAATACACTCTCAGATGGATAGTTTGTGATTGTGAAGCCAGATTAATTACATATACTATATGTCAACTGTCAACAAACAGCGCAATTTTCCAATTATGCCAAGTTTATTTAGTTCACACTATAGATATCCATCATAGATCACTGTTATAAATATTTCTCCGTGCGGACTTGTAGGCACCTCAATGTATTGGCCAAAAATCAATATTCAAACCATCGACTTTGGTTAACGTTGAATGAGTCTTTACGATTCAATCACACCCCTTTGATTTTATTTTATGCCGAGTCTATACTAATCCTATTGAGGAGTTGTAGGTACCATCATGAGGTCGCAACCGCAAGAGGACTCTATATATAGGCCAGAATATCGCTCAGATACACAGACTGCTATCCAGCGATTGGAAGGGAATATGGTAGTACAAATACACTACAAAGTCAGCGAATAGATGATTAGTTGACAATTTCAATAACAAAATGAGTAAAAAAGAGGTGGATATTACCGAAAGGTCTACCATAAAATAACATTTCAGTACATCGCTTCTCTCTTATGTGTCAAAAGTAGGGTGTTTGGTGTGAGTGATTTGGCATAATCATTCTTTAAGTAAGGTTAAATGATCGAATCTTGTGAATGGAAAAACTGTTTAGCGGGAGCACTTTATCCATTTATAGGCCAACCTTGTGCGAACAAAATTAGTCTTGGTCCAAAGGGCTTAGGTAAACCTGTGATCAAACCAAAAAAAAAAAGTAGGGTTGTTCACCAAATGGGCTGAACCGGTTTTTTGGACCGGACCGGCCAAAACCGATCTGACTTTTAGACCGGTTAACTCGATTTTTGGTCCAGTCCGGATCAATTTTTGCAAATAAGTTTTAAATGGTCAGATCGGCCCAGCAGACATCTTTAAAAATTTTGATTTACATCGGTTAACTCGATTTTTGGTCCGGTCCGGGCCGATTTTTGCAAATAAGTTTTAAATGGTCAAATCGACCCAGCAAACATCTTTAAAAATTTTGGTCCGGTCCAGTCTAGAGCCGGTCACACTCTGTCCGGTCCGGTCCGATCTCAGACCGGTCTCGAGTGGTCCGGTCCGATTCTAGACCGGATGAACAACCCTTGTCAAAACCCATGAGCAAAATGACACGTTCAAAGTCTTAAATTTTCATCATGAGATATGTAAACTCCGTATTTGTATGTATGTATTATTATTAGAAACAAATCAGAAATTCAATTATCAGTGAAAATATACCAAGATATACTATTTAAAATTTTTGAATACAACTCATAATTTCAATAATCGTATTGAATTTATATACGGAGAGTATGGATGATGGCCCTAAATAATGCTGCATAGACATTAGTGCAAGATGTTGCTTGGGGTTTACGGCACAAATCTGAGGCACCCATTTGTCTGTATTTTACTGCAATAGAGTATATAATTTGGAATGTTCGGAAATAATAGCCACAAATCTGAAATATAGTAAGCAAATCTGAAATAAACTTGCCTCTTAGAAAAAATGGAGTATACATAAGTACTAATAGTACATAACATAAGTTAAAAGGGAAAAGCATAATGTGACAACAATTTATCAGACCGAGTGAGTACATAGAGAGGACAAGTTGTTTGAATACGGCCTACAGGTTCACATTCTTAATTTGGTGTCGTAGAAGATCAAAAAGGGGAAATCATTCATGGAGACACTCAGACAAAGACCTAACATCCTTTTATAACATTCAATCCATTTGGGAAACTACCGTAATGGAAGTGAAACTTAGAAAACTTGAGAAACAACATTAAATGTTTTCATTGACCATAATATGATGATTTGATTTCCTTGCATTGCATTTTGCTAGAATTGGATGTTGAATTGCTGATGGTACTTGATTGAAGCAGTGGTCCAAACCTCTCCTAGCATAGCTAGATGCCCTTGTGAATATCACGTGAAAATGAAGCCAAATCAAAAGAGATTGGTCAGGAAAAGAAAGCGTGGGGAAAAAACTTTATAAACTACTCTCAAAGTCTCAACAACTGACGTAATAATACGTGTGACAAATTCACAAATACAGTCACACTCATCTTACTCATCTCCAGCAATGACCTATATTCAAGTCTCGCTCATTACTCTAAAAAAAAGACGATGGCTTCCTGGCAATTTCAAAGAAAAAGAAGCACACTTACCTCATTCAGCCCCAACAATAAACTACGTAGAATCGAGTCTCACTACCCTCAAAGACAAAATTCCTTGCAATTTTCAAAACAAAACAAACAAGTCACACTCAACTCAAATACAAAATCAAGGTGTGAAGTCTTTACCAAACCTCTATTTTCTCCTCTTTAAGGAATTATACAAACAAAGCCAAATCAAAAGTCTTGCATGGTGCAAAGAAGGTGTCATTGGCTAGTATGGGTACAAACAATAGATGCCATACCATAACAACAGGCAAGTAATATTGAAAATCAAACCTATTTTCATAGCAGGACCCACTGATGCAAAAATATGCAACTTAGGGCCACCCTTCTAGGAGCCCCTCTGTAGGGGCCAACCCCGTCAAGTACTCTTTGATCAAAAGATATCACCATCAGACTACAAAACACAGGAAAATGCACCTTCTCTTTCACCATCAGACATGTTCTTTTCTCATTTACTGGTTTTTTGCCTTGAAACGGCAAGGTAATGACTAATGAGGTCAATAACTTAACTGCTGGTAAAAAACACGAATCCAACTGGAGGTTTTTCTAGCCTCAACTTCAACGTCAGTGAGTTTAGTAGTGACGTGCACTTTCGTCATGTTACCACAACTCAAGTTCACGATAAGTGTCATTTCCCACATTGAACCAAATCATAACCACATTGGAAAAAACATGAATCTAACCGGAAATTTTTCTAACCTCAACTTCAACGCCCATGAGATTAGTATTGACGTGCACTTCATGTTACCTCATTGTATTTGATCGATGCAACAAAATTTTCTGTATGTAACAAAATAAGGCTAGGGTAAGGACCAGGCATTCAAGATTGATATAGCTATATAGACTAGGTGGAGGATCATCATCACTTCAGAAATATATTTTCCAAAAGCAAAATTCATGAAATCAAATAATGATTTTTTTTAATTTGTTTTTTTATTTTCTGTGATGGGTGTGGGAGTTCTCACAAGTTCACTACAATCATACTATCCCCCACTTTCTCTCGTCATGATTAATGTGTCTAATATCTAAGGCTTACATGGTTGATTTAACATCTGATGTTGTCCATTAAAAGTTTAACTGTGGTTCATGAGCAAAAAAGCAACAACTTTGCAAATGAAAAGTTATAAAAAGATTTAAGACGTACTTGATTATTTATCTATCAACAAAGAAAAAAGCATGCTAATACAGTTTTTTTAGTGAGAGAGAATAGCTAGGTCATTGTCATCCAAACATCAGGCCACCACCATTAGCATTTGAGAAAACAAATTTCATAAGTCTTAATTATGACTTCTCATAGCATAAAAACCAAAAACAAAAACCAAAACCGAAAACAAAAACCAAAAAACAAAAGGAATAAGGCCAATCTAAAATTAACCTGGCCAAATTAAACCAGCCAATGACCACGCCAAGTCTCCAATGATGGCCTACAAAAATTTATAATAATACCATAATGGCAAAACATAAAAAGCAGTTGTCAATCTCTAATTCTCTATATGAAGTCTCCACCACTTAGTAAACATACGTGACCATGTTTGACTTAGGCTGCTCAACGCACTCCCTTTAAATTCTCTTGCACTTCGCATCTCATCCACACCTCTTTTGCTTTGTTTCTCAAAGGAAACATCTCTCTCTCTTCTCTCTCTCACTCTCTCTCTCTCTCTCTGGCTATCTTAACCAAACGACTTTGAGATCGTTAAACCTCTCCCTTCGTACCTCAGGTCGAGATCTTAGAACCCCTTCCATCCACAAACCCGTATTAATACAAAATGTGCTCGTATGAATTCGTTAGACGAATCACAGGAGTGCTGCAAAGAATTTTCTTGGTTCTATTCTTAAACTTGACCGGTTATAACATCAACCACTGTTCTTACCTTCCTCATGCTACCCCAGTTTTTTCAGACTTAAGCTTTCAAACAGATATAGCATCATCATTGAAAACACTAAATCTACATGGTGATTTCAACTTCAATGACACCCACCATGTAGCAAATGACTTTGGCAACAGATTTCATTTCCTTCCCATGGCAGTTTTACAACCAAAAACAGTCTCTGACATCTCTACAACGATCAAACATGTTTACGACATGGGTCCAAACTCGAAGCTCACTGTTACTGCAAGAGGCCATGGTCACTCGCTTCAAGGGCAATCACAAAGCCATGGCGGCATAGTTATCAGCATGGAATCACTAAAACAACCCAAAATGCGTGTTCATACAGGGCAGCTGCCCTATGTTGATGTTTCAGGCGGTGAGTTGTGGATAAATATTCTGCATGAGACTCTAAAACAGGGTTTAGCCCCTAAAACATGGACTGATTACCTTCATTTGACGGTTGGAGGAACGCTATCAAACGCTGGAATTAGTGGCCAAGCTTTTAAACATGGACCTCAAATAAACAATGTCCATCAGCTGGAAGTTGTGACAGGTAATTGTTTAACTTGTTTTAGTTGTATTAGAGATACTCCTATAAAGGAAGCACATACTAGACAATCCTGACAGGAATATGAACTAACCAAAATTACATCGAAAATGTTTAACATGAAATAGATTCACAATTTCAGATAAGTAAGAGCTATATGAATAAGATCATATTAGTTTTACTTCATTTCAGGCCCGATTTAGCACAACTGTTTCATTTATGCAGGCAAGGGGGACATAGTAAACTGCTCAAAACTGCAGAATGCTGACCTCTTTTATGGTGTCCTTGGCGGACTAGGACAGTTTGGCATCATCACTAGGGCCAGAATATCTCTTGAACCGGCTCCCAAGATGGTACGTACCGCAACTTTTCTCATAAGCCTTTGATATTTAATTATAAAGGCCTCAGTAGTCCTCAAAATATTGCCTTGGTCACAGGTGAAATGGATTAGAGTGCTTTACTCAGATCTCTACTCATTTACCAAGGATCAGGAACAGCTAATATCATCAGAAAACTCATTTGACTATATCGAAGGATTCGTCATCATAAACAGAACCGGTCTTGTAAATAACTGGAGATCTGCCTTCAGCCCCAAAGACCCTCTTCAGGCTAGTCAGTTCAGGTCTGAAGGAAAAACCCTCTACTGTCTCGAATTGGCCATGTACTTTAACCCTGAAGATGCCAACATCATGAACCAGGTTGGAATCTCCAAGAACCAATAGTTTCATTATATAACATCCAAAGACATGAATATTCATCAGAACTAACCTGTTGTGTTTCTAAATGCAGAAGACAGAGTATGCATTGTCCAAATTAGACTATATCCGCCACACTCTTTTCCTGTCAGAAGTGTCTTATGTGGATTTCCTAAACCGAGTGCACCTCTCGGAAATAAAGCTTCGAGAGAAAGGATTATGGGATGTTCCTCATCCATGGTTAAATCTTCTTGTTCCCAGGAGTGAGATTCACAGCTTTGCAAAAGAGGTATTTGGTCATATCCTCACAGACACAAGCAATGGTCCAATACTCATTTACCCAGTTAATCAGTCCAGGTACTAGTTTATCTGACAAAACTCTTGAATAAATTCCACCTAATATAGACCGACTGAAGAAGGATCTGTATCGTATTGAACAGATGGATGGACAAGACGTCTATGGTAACTCCCAGAGAAGATATTCTCTACCTTATAGCAATTCTATCTTCTGCTATGCCATCTTCAACTGCATCAGATGGACTAGAAGATATTTTAACGAAAAACAAAAAAATTCTAGATTTCTGTAAGATGGCCAAGCTTGGTGTAAAACAATATCTGCCGCATCATGACAATCAGGAAGAATGGCGAGCTCATTTCGGTCCTAGATGGGATGTTTTCACACAAAGAAAATCGACCTATGACCCTCTGGCAATCATTGCTCCAGGACATAGAATCTTTCGCAAAGGAAGTGCTATCTCATGATATTGGCCCTCATTTTAAGCTAGTGGTAGAAAAAAAGGGAGGACTCGAAAGCAAAGTAGATCGAAGCTTCAGTACCATATGCTGTAAGTACATAATGTCTACGTTAACTACATTTTCAACGCCTAAATACCTGCACGTTCAAAAGAGAACACATACCAAAAAAGAAAAGGAAAAAAAAGAAGTAACCATACAACAAAACAGGTTTTTCCTTTAATAATGCTAAACTAGAATCAATTTTATCATAAGTATATTTTCCTTCTTCCTATGCAAAATACGAAACTACTAAAGTGGATTTTCACGTCCAAATTTTCATGAAAAAATCCACTGGCAATGCAATCGCATATGTGAATGAGAAGTGTCCAGGTAAAAAGACAACTAAAGAACACGGAATACACGAAAGAGTTTGTCAATTGCTCATAGAGGTTACTGAAAAGGATTTTCTCAGCAGAGAAGGATACAAGACTAGTTTTTCCTTTTAGCAATCAAAACAACTTGAAAGGAACACATAAGTACAGTTAAAAGTGTAAACGACATTTATCATGTTCAAACATACCTTTCACATGTGAAACTTGGTAACTAAAGAGTAAATTTGTGAAAATTTGTACTCTGAAACAACAGTCACTCTGACTTTTTATCTTCACTCCAGCCAAGACCTGGTCGGTGTCGCTCTCCCTGGGGCTCTTCATAGTCACGTGCATCAAGCAGAGAAGCTTCAAAATCGGTTGAGTCACTTGCAACAGGAAGGAGACTACTTAAGTCATCTCTTGCACCAAAACCTCCAGCTCGTATAACATCATCAGGATTTATTGTAGCCTCCATGTTCACATCCCCTTCATAATTATTTGGTTCTTCCTTTTCAGTAACATTTTTTCCGGGTTTGGGATCAATCATGTAAAATTGTACATCATCTTTTGCAGAGCCTGTGCCCTGCTTGGGAATACCAGCCGCATCCCATTGGTGCCTATCAGATGCAGCTACTTCATTGCTCCGCCCATTTGCAATTCTATCTGAAATTAAAGCAGAAAAAGCTGTTTTAATTATACAATGAGTAAGAAATAAGGAAAATAAAATGTAAGAGTTCTATAGTTTTAGAGCAACTCTAAGGAAGCACGAGAACAGATGAACACATCTAAACAACAATCAAATTCTTCTCTTCAGACAAAGATCTTAGAAAACAATTTAGGAATTCCTCGTGGAAAACAACCTATGAAGCACGGACACTCCACATGGGTGCCGTGTCCCGTGTCCAAACGTATTGGACACTTTGACATGCCTTGGACACTTCAGACACTTCGTTTGGTTCTCTCTCTAAAAAAATTTCTAAACCCTAAAATTCCTCCATTCTGCCTACGTTTCTTCTAGTTCCCTCTCTCTATCTTCACTGTTTACTCTTTTTCAAGGCACAATTACTACATGTGGGAATATCATTTTCTGTTTTCTTTGATATATTTTTTATTTAGTGTTTTCTTTGACGTGCCCGCGTATCCGGGATTTTGAGAATTGACGTATCCCGTGTCCGCGTGTCCCGTGTCCGCGTATCCGTACTCGTGCTACCTTGAAAGTAACTAGTATCAAATGAAACAAGAAGAACCCAATTGACTCCATTAAACATCCCAGCTTGGAAGGGGTGAAGGGAGAACAATAGAAAAAACCACACCAGGGGATTGTTCTACTGCAAGCTGCAACCCAGTACCCCACTTGTGCCACTCTTAACTCATTTTCATGGCCAGATTCACTTATCCAAGCTGTCACAACTAGATGCTCATCACTTAGATCTCTCCCACTTTCAAGAATAGTCTAAGATATGCAGCATCTCTACATTTAATTCATGGCATCTTAGAAATAAAAAAACCACTGGTGTGAAATTTCTAACACCAACACGTCACATAATGCATACACCCAAGGAGTATAAAAATTAATCATTTATAGAGATAGATTCTCTTGAGCATGAGATGGCATGGCCTTTGACATGACATGCCTCTCCATAGAGGTTCATCGTGTCAAGAAGCAGCTTGGAGGTCATGTCCTTAAGCATGTCAATGCACTTAAACAGAAGCCTTTGATCAACTCCCAACATCTGCAAGTGAATTACCAAAAAAAAAAAAAGAGCAGGAACAGGACCTCCACAATGCAGAAGATCTGTAGTATGAAAGACTAAGGAAGCACAATCAGGCATCAGTTTATGCTAACAAATCAACTGCAATAAGCAGAATTTTTCAGTCAATGACCTCTTGGCCAAGTAGTTAAGATTGACATATTGGGTACATTAGGTTCCCGTTCGAATACCCCGCCCTCCCCCAATGAATGTATGTATTATATTGGCGTTCGAACCTCCTATGCGTAAAACAGAAATTAAATAAAAATAAATAAGCAGACTTTCAAGTTCACTTTTCATATAACTCAGCTAAATGGAATGTTGAAATTTCTCAACTAATCACAGTTGCAATCCATTCAACCACAGAAATTGACGAATTGGCCAATTGGGTACATAACAAGTTCACATACTGCAAATATCAAGATAGCTAATGACCTATTTCTGGTACCATGGTTAAGTCCAACTACAAACAACCAAATATAAAAATACATGGTAAAATCAACCCCAAATATGGAAGTACAGAAGGAATAAAGAGATTATAACTTGCAAGGATAGAAGTTTGATCCTATGTGCAGCACTACACCTCAACAAGTGGCATGCTAATTAATCTGAATGACATCCACATTACTATGAAACTTGAGCTCCTCAGGATGTAATGCAGGGTTTTTTCTCTCTCTTTTTGGGAAAGGCTAACTTTTCTCTAATAACCCCCCCTGCCCTTTGGAGGGCTTGGAAGGGTGATCCCAGTTCCCGTGTGGCCTAAAGAGCCCTGGTAACCAACTAAATACAGCAAAATAGTATCACTATACTATTCTAGATCCAAAACTCGAATATAAACATTGTAGCACAGAGGATATCTTGATGTTTAAGTTAAAGCTTTTGCGCATAAGTAAAAGTACTAGCAGAACTCTACTACCAGTTGGCATCCCAGCTCCCTTGTCTTCCATGATGATCTGAATGTACACTAATGCTACTATCACCAAGTTGTTTTATGCCTCAAACAATCTGCTTAATACTTTGATAGGTCCTGCAAAGAGATAAAATTTTAAATTGCTGTCAGATGATGAGAGAAAATATATCATTTCAGAAAAAATGTCTACCTTTTAAGATCAACTTACACAAGACAAGATATCTAGCACAAACTGTATATAAAAGATCAAATAAATAAAAATTCCAGAACAAGATCATGTGAGCACATGGTTTCTTGATATATAACAAATGAGAGGTCATTTACGCCACAACGGTATACTAGAATGCAACTCAAAGGTTTGCAGAAGAGAAACTAACTCAATTGTATACAAGTCCACATCCAAAATCAACAAGAGTGGTAATTATAAAGCACACAAAGATAGGGGTCCAAAACAAAACCAAGTATCAAAAGGAATCTAGCAATGGTCCCATGAAACGAAGAGCAACCGTGGCAGTAACATCCAAGAGGCCTCTAAAAAACTAATTACTCTAAAAACAATAAACATAAGTCATTCTCGTCACAAACGGACTCGAATCCTACCTCAATCGTGCAGTCCAGGACGCCCGGTATAATCAACCCCAAAAACCTAAACTAAGTTCTCCAATATTAAGCAAAAGTATCCCACATTACTGAAGCAAAATTAGTCATCAGAGAGTGTAAATTAACAGAAACCTAGAACCCTAATCAACCTAAATATCACAGAAATACTTCATTTTCTAGGGCGATTAACTAATCCTATTCTAGCTCAATCACATTGCAATCAATTCACTGAAAACACTGATAATCACAAATGCAACACGAAATTCAAAGTTTTTATAACATGAATCAATCAAGGTCACAAATAGCAATCTAATTACCGCCATATCAAGGAATAATCAACGCCAATTCCTCAACCTAAAGCAAGCGAATTGAATCGAATAATTCCGCAAAAAAAGAACAAATAATCATCATCATACCATCATCGAAATGCTTCGCTAATTCAATCTAAATTATTACAAACATAAATGAAAAATTGGTAGTAAGTTAGAGAGAATTTGGGTGTACCGTCGCTTTGCTTGTGATTGCGGTGGACTGATGAGAGAGAAATGACGGTTTTGCCGCCTTTTTGTTGGATTGAGTTTGGGAGGACGTGGGTGAGACCGTTGCTTGACGCGTATCTAGTATGAAGCAGCCTCCTATTGGCTGTTTTGGTTACTGCAGTGCTAAGGTGGGTATGAGTTATGGCTCCTTTTTTGTTTTGTTTTTTTTTCCCCCTACTCGGACGCAAGTAATAGTCCGCTAACCATATATGTCGGGCAAGTCAACCTATTTTTAATGGACTGACGGGATCAAACAGAGTAGGAAACCCTCCCTGCAAAGAAAGGTAGAGGAAGTTTTTAATCTCCTTACGTGGATGAGGATTTGACTTACCCTTAACCACTGGGTTGTGAGAGTGGGACACTTACTATTTGTGCTCTCACCTCCTCATAAAGGTATGACTTGCACATCTTTTATCTAAAGATGGGTTGTGTCGGCTCGGCCCATGTGTCGTGCCTGAGTGCCCGAAGCTCTAGGCGAAACGACCCACGACATGGTCAATGAGTCTCGTACCTTGTCGCTTCATCATTAACAAGTGATCCAAAAACGAATTGCTTAATATAAATTCTAAATTATTTAACGCAAATCTTTTTTTCGCAATACTCCTAAAAGTACCATTTTCATTTACAAGACATATTTGTCCTCTTTATTTTTTTTCCTCTCAAATCTCCCTGTTATATTCCTCGTGTTCATTATAGAGAAACCTAAATGAGTAATCAAGTTGGATTTCCTTCGATGGAAACAATATAATTGATAAAATTAATGATGATCTTGAAATTAAAATCTTTAAAGTTTTAGTTGTTCAGGGTTAACTGGTGGTATGAGTGGCGGCTGGGTGGGGCGTTGTGTTTGAGGATGTGGTGGCAGGGGGTGACTGGCCGGGCATTGGCACAATGGAGAGAGAGGTGCAGAGGAGAGGAGACGCTGGTAGGGTAGGGGCCCGGGGCGTTCGACGGCGCTGGGTAGGGGTCGTTTGGGGACGAGGTGGTGGTGGCGGCCTGAGTCGCAAGTTTCCTGGTTTAACAAATGGAGGATTTGATGCAGTCATGCCGTGATCTGAGCAAAAGAATATGGAAATCAGTTATTCAAATTCACCTGCAAACTCATTATTCTTCAATCTAGTAATTAGAATTAACAGCTGTACCAAAGGACTAGCAAAGGGGATATGAAGTTAAACCATCAATTTACCACCATGTCAGCCATGGGGGAGGAGGTCGATGGAGTTTGGGTGTTCTTTTGATTTTATTATTTTATTTTTTCTTCTTTCAATTGTGTTTATTTCTTTAGTGAGAGGGAGAATTGATAGAGAGAAAAGTAAGGAGAGAGGGTGAAGAGTCAGAAATTTGTTAAGGGTGTTGTGGGGAAAAAAATTTGCGTTTACTAATTTGCGATATACGTTTAGCAATCCCCTCCGAAAACTACTTATCATGTTGTGTCTCGTTTGTCGTCCATGTGTCAACGTTATACACAAGGCTTTTTCATACAGTTTTTTTTTTTTTTTTTGCGAGTTAGATTTGAGTCGTGTCGTGTGAATGCACTAAAGTTTTCCTGAAATATGGCACGATCACGGGCCATTGGTTGGTGCCACTTGCTGGGTTGGGTCGGACGAAGGTGTGCACGTGTGGATTCATGCCGTAATTGAGTTAAATAGTGTGTCTACGTACATGCCATATATTTTAGGGCATTTGCTACTTTTAATCTCTTACTCTCTAATCATGTTCGCTAAATATGCATTGTGGGACACTTTATGAATATGCACCACCAATTGACGTTGGGCGCACGTATATGAGACTCTTCGAGTCATGGGAATATTATGGCACTCGGTCGTAATTGCCTCGTGGGAATTTCATGTACCTCGTGTTACTATACTTGACATATGTTATGCAGTCACAATCTTTTTCGATTTTTAGAGGCTTCTTGCTAATAGTATTGGGATGTTATAATTCTCATTGCATTGTGCTACCTAAAAGGTACACTTGGGGAATGTTGGTTCATTTTATGTAATTTGCATCGAGTTAGTTGCATGCTCAATAGACGTTAATAACTAGTATTTGGTAAAGTTTAGGAGCGACCTAGTTCTTGGAGGACCAAAAAGCCCACTATTGCTCGTTGATCGGCTACAACAAATAATATCATGTCATAATTTTTTTTTGTGTATATTACAAAAAAAATAAAAATCGTTTGTTTATTATGTGATAACAATCGCTCTTCATATTGCCTCGAATAATGTCTGTCACGAGCATACCTATATATAATCAATTGTCTTTGTGTTCATGAGCAATTTACTTACTAACACTATATTATAAATTTTCACTTTATAAATCAGCTTATATTTTCGCCAACGTAATCAAAAATATATAATGATAAGAGAATTTATGTTGTTGTACTTAGTAACATACTTAGTACAAGAAATGAGAAATTAGAATGTTCTCTAGCTTATTTAATGGAAGCCTATACATTAATTACTTTACCCAATCAAAATTCTAATTCAATTTAATGTCCAAATTAGGAAGCAAGACATTAAAAAGTATATAATTTATTTGTATATGGTCTTAAAGTTATCTAATTCATATAAGGTGCAAATAAGTATACTCTAGACAAAATTCACTAACCCTAATGGTATACTTAGCATCTTTATTTAAACCATTGTCCCCCTCCCCCCAAAAAAATTATTTAGAAGACAATGACCCATTAGGGATTGCAGTATACTACATTGGCACAACCAAACTACTCTAGGTTGTTCTCTATTCACATTTCAAAATGTTTGCATGTTTGTAACCAGCCATACTCTTCGCAAGATTACAAAAAGATTTATGGCATGATTCTACTTGCAGTGTATATATCTTACCTGGCTCAATCACGACTAACAAAGAAAAATTAAGAGACGATCAAATCAAAAAGATATCATTCTGCTTTGAAATATGAACTCAAATTGAAATTTGAAGCAAAATCATCCCACAAAACAAAGAAAATGAATACATAAAACCATAATGGATTCTATGTACAAAACGTTGAGTCTTTTGATTCACAATAATTTTCAGATAGTATGTCTAGAAATATTAAAAAGCCGGATTATTCGGCGTAAAAATTAACCCATTTTGGATACAAAATCTAATAAATAAATCATACTACATGGTCTCTCATACCTTTTTTTCTTCAATTTGAAAAAATTTGACAGGGAGAATTCAAAGCGTGTATCTGGAACAAGATCGTTGCACTTTTCAATATACATGATCCCAACAGATTTTTTCTAGTAAAAAACATTTGATTTTATGCACGTTCTTAAATGGTATGAAAAAAGTCGTTACTTTTTTGCTGGTATATATGCAAGGTGCAAGAACACAAATATGACCACATCGAAGAGAAGGTTGTTTCTAACCTTCAACATTACTTTAATTTGTGAGTAATTTTCTAGTGCATATATCTCTATTTGTTTTACTAAGGTGTTGAATATTTTTAGATGTTTTTGATAACCTGTTTTTGTTGCATGTTTAATTTGATGGTTGCAGTATGTCGATTGTTGCTACAAACAACATGGCTGGAGGTAGTGATTCAAATGACAAGGTTAATTATTCTGCATTAGTTGTGGATGATAGTCATTTTATCAGGGTTGTTGAACAAAAAGTGTTGAAGCGTTATGGATTTAACACTACCGCTGTTGAAAATGGCAAAGAAGCCGTTGATCTGATAAGTGCGGGCAACTCATTTGATGCTATCTTCATGGATATGGAAATGCCAATAATGAATGGAATAGAGGTATTACTTTAATGATATAGATATCATGTTGCAACCATAAGTTAAATTTCATTAAATATTTGTCATGTAATCAATAGTTGAAACACGTGATTTCAATTATTAAACTAGTTGAAATGGATCTCTGATCATTCTTGTTTTATTGAAAAACAAATAATTAATAAGCTTATATTTCTTTTTATTAGCATTTTCTTAGTTTAAAATAAAAATAATTTAATTTCTTTCTATTTTTACAAGGCCACCAAGGAGCTAAGGGCTATGGGAGTGAAAAGCATGATATTTGGTGTCACAGCTACTGAATCGAAATCGGATCTTGAAGCGTTCAAAGCAGCGGGTTTAGATAAATGTTTTGACAAGCCATTGACACCCATCAAGATGGAAATCATTTTAAACCGTCTCAAAAAATGAAAAATTATCATAAAAGAGTAACTCAATGAATGAGTAAATGTTAAAAGTCATGTGACCTACTTGGTATAACATGATTTAAACTTTTATATTTGAGTGTATTGTCTCTCTCTTTGGTTTGTATTTTGTATGTGTAAGAGTTCGTCCGCAAATGTTAGAGAATCGTGTATGAATGAACTAGTATTTCATCAACTAGATCTTTATCTCTATTAGTGTCATAATACTTTTTGGTGCTTATTTATTTATTTTAGTGCAATATTATTTATTTTTTCGGTGAGTAGTGCAATATTTATTTGAATAGTAATGACATAGACCCATGTTAATAAGTTGGACACGATGTGGACCTTGATGTCTCAACTATTCAAATACTTTATTTCAGTAGTTTTAGTCGAAATACCCACACATCACCACCATTTTCTCCCTTTCATATATATATATATATATATATATATATATATATATATATATATATATATATATATATATATATATATATATATATATATATATATATATATATATATATAGTTTCAGCGCAGCTATTAACCTCATTCGAAGGTCATTTTTAATCAATCCTAAATTTAAGCTTTGTCTCTTCGTTGAGGTGTCTTTATATATTTCTCACATAGTTGATTAGCTGATTCAAAATGATTTGTTGCTATTCCCACCATTTGTCTTGTTATTCCTTCAACAGCATAATATACTTAAGGTCGTTTTATAGTATTGTCCTAGATGACTCATTAAGGCCAACCTTACAAAACTTTAACCTTATTTTCTATAAAATACAATAAATATGAAAATTGTTTCGATATATGTATTAACGAACTTAATTAAAAATTAAAAAAGCGATAATTGATCTCACATGGGAGATAACAAAGAGTCCACTAGTATAAACATTTTGAAACAAACTAACAAAGGAAGTATTGTTTTTTACGGTATTTGTCATTGCAAGTTTTGCCTAGCTGAGGCCATCCTTCTTGCAAAATGGGGATATGATGGTGTTCTACCTTTTTTCTTTTATCTCATTAACGAGATAAGTTTGGATTTTGATTTTTTCATATTTTTATTTATCCTTGTACTAGTCTATGAGAATTGAGACATAATCAAGAAATAAAGAGTTAGTCAAAATGTCAACTTTCTCATTCGAATATTAGACTAAACTCGTTAATCGTTGTAAAAAAAAGAAAAAGTGACATAACCAACGCTCCATGATTCACTTGATAGTCGTTCAGGATGGTTGCGTGTTGCAAGTTTTTTGTTTTTAATTTTTTTTCTCCTTATAGAAATTTCATTTGGGGCTGAAGATTTTTCCTCCTATAATTGTGGCAATTAAAAATCATAAATTGTTGATTTTCAAAAAATGATTTTATAAATCAAAACTCAAAGTTCAAAACTATACCGAACAAATCGGAGCAAAACTTAAAACCACACCGAACGGGCTAGATTCTCAACTCGAATAAAAAAAAAACGAGCAACTTGGAAGTTGGGAAGTAGCACGTTTCAAAGCATTCAAATTTAGACGCCAACAACAAAAGTGAAGAAACGAATCAATCATCAAACCCTCCTTGTTCAAGTCTGAAAAAACCAAACGCCAAACCCAAAAAACAAAAAAACAAAAAAACTCTTCTTTCTCATTTCTTCGTTCTTCCCCTCTCTTCTACTTCCTCCACCTTAAGCAAACACCTCTCTCTCTCTCTCTCTCTCTCTCTCTCTCCTCAAAACCCTAATTTTTAGCTCAATTTGCAATTGCATGCGTAATACCCGCCGGAAATGCCACCGGCGGCGACCCTAGGGTTCGAACCTCCATCTTCCAATTTCAGCTTCGATTCTTCAAATGGGCCCACAACCGGGACCTCCGGTGACTATTCAAGCTTCAACACCGGTTCTCCTTTGCCCCCGGTCACCGGCAAGCCCGGTTTAACCCCCTCGACCCGGTCGAAGCCTCGGTTTTTTAAGCAGAAGAGAAGCGCCGTCAAATCATCGACGTCGTCGACAGCTACCATCATTGTTGATCATGGGGTTAATCCGTTTAGGTCAGTGAGTTATCAAAATGTTGTTGTAGAAAATAATAATAATAATAATTGTTTTAGTAATAATAGTGGTAGTGGCAGTGGTAGTAGTAATAGTTTTGGTCATTTTGGGAATAATGTGGGGTTTGTTTTCGGGGGGTCGAATTCGAATGGGGTTTGTAATAATGGGTTGAATGTGAATTTGGAAAAGGGGGGATTTGAATTTAGTGATCATGTGGGGAAAAATGGGTATAAGGAAAGTGGCAAGAAAAGTGATGAGGGAAAAGGTGGAACTTTTTATTTTGGGGCTAGTGGAAATGATCAAATGGGTAAGGAGAATGTGAAATGTGGTAAAAATGGGTTGGAATTTGAAATTTCGGATGGGTTGAAGAAATTGAATATTGAACATGTTGAGAAGGGTGGTAGGAATTCTGTAGGGGATGTTAAGGTGAGTGATGAGAAGGAGAAATTGAAAGATGGGGATTCGGTTTTTGTGTTTAAGAGTGGTGGGAAGAGTTCTGATGGGTTTGTTGGAAGTTCAGTGCCGTTGGAAGGTGAGGTGAGTGGTACGGATTTGGGTGGAAAAAAAGACAGGGTTGATGCTGGGAAGAATGGTGGTTTTGGATCCCAATTTGGCGATAAGAATGTTTTTGTTTTTGGGGTTAGTGGGAATTCTAGAAAGCCGAGTGGTTCAAGTTCTCAAGCATTTGTTTTGCCAGCTGAAGTTGGTGGAGTGACAAGGGATGTGCCTGCATCGTCATTCTCTTCATCGAGTTTGGGTGGCCAAGGAGATACAGGGAAACCTGAAGCATGCTTAGCTTCTGTGGAGAGGAATGCTGACTTTAGTTTTCCAAGTTCGTCTGAGAGATGTGGAGCTTCTTCATCGGAGTTTAAATTATCTGATTTTGATTCCTCGTTGCCTTTTTCAGCTAATTTTGTTAATGGGTTAGATGGAAAGATGGAGTCTGGTCTGAGTAGTCGAGTTTCTAAGGACAAAAAAAAGAAGAAACCAAAGGGAAAGATGAGGCAATCCAAGCCCACCAAGCAGCAGCCTTTACAAACACCTCTATCTAGTCAAAGCGTTCCACAAGACCAAGAGGCAGCTGAATGTTATTCACCCATGGATTTTTCTCCTTACGAAGAGGCTACTTCAAGCAGTGATGTGCCTGGGCATCATAGAAGTGATCAAACTAATGTAGAAGATGAAACATCATCTGCTCTAAACAACGAATCACAGCCAAACCTGGTGTCCAAGAGCAGTGGATTAGGAGTTGCTTCAACTGATTCTAGTGCCGGCATCAGTTCAAACATGAGTGGTCATGATGGTGACACGGCCCTCTTCGGTTTCAGTTCCAATGTGGGTAGTACAGTGGGTGAAAAGTTTTCATTCACTGCATCTAGTACTGCTAAGGAACATGTATCTTCTCTAAAGCGTCAACACAAAAAGAAGTACAAGATGAAGACTGTAAATGTATCTGAGATCCAAGGTTCTTCCGTGGCTAGCACTCCTATTCATAGCAATCTGCAGCGTCAAGGTGCAAACTTCTCCGTGTTTGAGAGCAAAAGTAAGTCTCAAACTGAAGTGGATGAAGATCAGGGGTGTGAAACTGCAATGAGTGTGACTGAGAAGGCTTGTGATATGTGGCGAAGGAGGTATGTATATTGATATGTTAAAGTATATAGAGTACCTTTTGCTTTCTTTTATGTAATAGACTTTAGGTGCTAAATGAAGCCTTTGACAGTCCAAAATCATTTGCACCAGGGGTAATGAAGCATATGAAAAGGGGCAGCTTTCTAAAGCTGAGGAGTTCTACACATGGGGTGTGAATAGCATCCCTCCTGGTGATGCATCAACTGTTGCCTTTACACCTCTTGTGCGTTGTTACAGTAACCGTGCTGCAACCAGAATGGCTCTTGATAGGGTGAGGGAAGCCATACAAGATTGTCTTATGGCTATTAAGCTAGACTCAACTTTCCATAGAGCACAGATGAGAGCTGCAAAGTAAGTCTATTCACTTTGAACTTATCTTCCTCCACTTCCTTGAGAACCGAGTTTGGATGAATCTTCTTATAGTTCTCTGATGTTATCCATACCGTTTGAATGAATTTAATTATTTTTAGATAAGAAAAGTTTGAATGAATTTATTTTGTCTAACTTATATTACGTGTAATTGGTTTCAATATACAGTATATATTTAGTCTATTTTGCTGTTCTTCTGTTTATCATCAATCTTAATTGGTCATAGACTCATAGTAGTGTAATACTTTCATCACTTCTCTCATCAATGTGAAAATTATTTTTGCCAAAAAACCTTCTATTACAAGCAACAAACAGTTCATTGCGCCAACCAAAAATTTATATTCAAATTTGAAGATAAATCTTTGCTCAAATTATGTCACTTTAGTTTCCCTAGCTGTTATGCCTGTGTATATGAAATTGTATGTTTAGGCTTTAAATTGATCCCTGCATCATTGGAGCTTGTGAGTTGTCTTCTCCGAGTTAATGACATGCAATATACTTTCTTGCTTTGTTGAACATTCAGTTAACCTTGATTATTCCTTACGGTCCCGTTAATGAGTTACCCGGGTAACTTGTTAAGATAACAAAATACAAATAGATTATGATTGATTTGGTATCTTTATAATGGGGTTTTATTTTGATTGGACTTATATAATCAATTACGTGATAATAAAAACAGAAACTGCATAATTGACCAATTAGATTTCCCAAAATTAATCCATAGCTCCCCCGTCTCACACCGTCATCCACCTCTACCCAATACCCACCATTGTCGTCAATTGTCACTGGTTACCCCATTGCATAGCGCAAGGCCATCACCGTAAAACAAAAAATTCCAGCCCCGCCCCATTATATACTCATCCAATGTAGTGTGGCAGCCAAGTTTTGAGCGGCAAATTATGATACCAACGACCAACTCACGGTGGCAAATCAAACGGAAAACACTAAAAAGAGAGGGGGGGTTATTAGGGAACTAATAAACCCCAAAAAATTAATTAATATGGTAAATGGGCTTGGGAAATCAAAAGAAAATGACTATGGAAGAAGCCAGAAGGAGAAGGAATCAAGAGAGAGAAAGCAAAACTTACTACTACCTGTTACGGGTGATAGAGCAAAGTTTGGAAAAGAATTATATTTATCTTTTTTGCCATGTTTAGAAGATCAGTTAATAAGATTAGATGTAATTAGCAAAAATAGCTCTTAACTATACGTAGAAATCCAAAAATACCCCCTTAACAACTTAACCCGGGTAACTCGTTAACATTCCCTATTCCTTAATTGGTAAGCCATACTCTATGCACTTGTTTGTGGAGTTGCCGATTTGACCAAGAAGACATGAATTGGGGAAGTATTGCTTTTTGTTTGTTGCTTGTTGGCTTTTTTCCCAAACTTGATTCCTTTTTCAATTCTTTGGAATTTTCTTTTCGCTTCTTGTTAGGATTCTTTTTGGACAAGTTTCTTATAATCGTGTTGTGATCAGTATTTTGTCCCTCTAGTTTTATTATGATTCACAATTGATCATAGTATATATGTACAATTCGCTGTTTAGATTTTTGTTTTAGTAATCACAAGTAGTTTTGGACATCTCCTTTTAACTTCATTTTATGACATGGCTACCTTTTGGTATATGGTATATATAGCAATAAACAATTGACAGTACTTGCCCAACAAAAAAATTCATGTTCCAATATGAAGTGATGTCTTTAGTTTCAGTTGTGAATGGAATTGCATGATTATATTGATCTACACAATGAGTTTTGGAGTAGTGTTCTCTTGGTTAGTTTTCAATTGCATGCACATTAATTTGACCATCTGGCCTCTTTATAAACCTTTACCAGGCTTTACTCATTTTGACATTTTCATGGATATGTTTTTGGATTCAGTAATATTCTATATTGTGGACCATAAGGTGTTTGAAGTTTCAGTACCTAATTATTTGCAACTTACCATCCTATGCTTGAAGTTGGCTTCAAGTATTGGTGATCTGGCTGCACTTGGTTACTTGATGGAGCTTTCCAAACTTTATCTCTCTCTCAAATGTGTATGTTTGTTTTGCAGTTGTCATCTTCTTCTTGGGGAAGTGGAGGAAGCAATGCATTGCTTTGGCAAGTCATTAGATTCAGCTAATGTTATTTGTCTTGATAGGCAAATCATCATTTCAGCCTCTGAGGGGATTCAAAAGTCGCAGGTAGAGTGATTTTTCACATGAGATGAGTGTGATATTGATTATTGAGTAGGCTCCATAACCCTATAAGCTATGTGAGCGGGAGAAGGGGGGGGGGTTGAAATAAAGAAAGCTTCTTAGAGGTGTTGTATACACTTAATAATTTCCCTCTGTTTATAACTTTATATCTCCCTATGATGATAGTGAATCGATACCCAAAGAACTCTTCTTCTTGATCTTTTCTTACGCTTTATCCCTTTGTTACCGCCTTAAACTTTCCTTCAACACTTGATTCGTGCCAAGCAAACGTCGGTATCAAAAGTTATGGCTTAAACAAGATCTGAGCATGAAATCGAAATCGTGCTAATCATGTTAGCATGACTTTGGCCTAGTGGCCTACCAATGGTAGCTGGTGATGCCATCATATATATTATAATAATCAGCATTCAGCAGTGAGATTTATGTTACGCCACACAAGAAGAGAAAAAATAGTAAGTGGCCATTTGGTTCACTTTAGGTAGTTGTAATGTCCTGGAAGTTACTTCCTAGGAAGTGGCCACAACATGAAGCTTAAATCACTAGTGTAGTTGGCAACATGAAGCTTAGATCACTAGTGTAGTTGGCAACACGGGGCTAGGTAAGCAACTTCCTTGGATGTGTGTGAGTTATACTTCCTAACTCTTTGGTACTTTCTAGGAAGTTGTACATCCTATGTTTTTTTATTATCAACCAGATGACGACTAAATCTAGTAAAATTGCAAAAGAAGCCTAAATTAACTTTTGCTGTAACATTCCCAGGGAAAGCCTTATTTAAAACTATATCTACCCGCTCTCTTTTCCTAGGAGAGACACATGAACATCCTAACACATACAAGTCTCCTTAAAGTGAAAAACAGTGAGTGCTCATAGTTTATCTCAGAAGCACCTCTGAACACCAAATACATTAGTATTGCTGCCTAGGGCCTCATTGTTTTACATAAATCCTAATTTTGTCACATTGCAAATACTTTTTTATGGAATAATAATAATAACAATAACAATAATAATAATAATAATAATAATAATAATAATAATAATAATAATAATAATAATAATAATAATAATAATAATAATAATAATAATAATAATTATTATTATTATTATTATTATTATTATTATTATTATTATTATTATTATTATTATTATTATTGTTGTTGTTGTTGTTGTTGTTGTTGATTGTCTAAAATATTGATTTTAGTGTTATGCATTACGTTCAGGTGAAAAGGCACATGTGGTGTTCCTGTTGCACTAATTAGGCCTTTTTTTAATTTGCAGAAAGTGATTGAGACTATCAGTTGTTCTGCTGAACTTTTGAAACTCAGGACAACTGAAGCTGCAGTCAGTGCCTTAGAATCAATTGGTGAAGCAATGTCTATAAGTCCATACTCTGAAAAGCTGCTTCAAATGAAAGCTGAGGCGCTTTGCATGGTATGTGATTGATGTTTATTTACATTCTAGTGAATTGGTGTTTATCTATTGATATTTTTGGCCTAGCTTCAGTCTAAGTTTTTGCTGTCTGCTCTGTTGTTTTTCAGTTGCAGAAACATGAGGAAGCAATAATACTCTGCCAGCAGACACTTGATTTTGCTGAAAAAAACTTTACTGCAGCAACTCATGAGATTGATGGTTCTTGTTCAAGTGTAAGACTATGGAGGCAGCGCATCACATCTAAGTGTCACTATCACATGGGGAGGCTTGAGATGGCTCTTGATATTCTAGAAAAGCAAGAGTAAGTGAAAACTCACCATGCAATCCCACATGAGATTCCACTATGAAGAGCTTTCAGAAGCAATTTAGTTTAATAAACTTTTTGGATGCTAAATGTGTAGTCAAATTCATTTGTTTTACATATCAGATATTGAATTTCACTCATTTGATTTCTTTGAGTAGGTTTGCAAACAAAACACAGGTATCACCAGATCCATTAGCTGTCACTGTTCGTGAACTGCTAAACCTTAAGGTATATTTTTCCCTGACAAAGTTGGCTCCTTGTATTGGTTTTGCATGATTAAAGTATCATTCCTTTCACATTTGGCTTTGTTAGATATATGGAGGGGTGAGTGCTCATAGTTGGGGTGTAGAATTAGGCATTACAATTTCTGCAGTCCACACCTAGTACATGAGTACTTTCTCTAGTATGTTAAAGAAATGTAACCTTGATGTTTCCTAGTGGTGTAGGATATTAGTTGGTATTAATCTTGTATGATATCGAATGAGAGTAAATTGGAATTTTACTCCATTAAGGACTGCTTCTTGTCACACATACCAGGTAAATTATAACAAGGGAACAACACCTTTGCTAACTTCACTCTTTTAGTGATAAATGTATAGGCAACCCCCATCTTCCTCTCTTTTATGTTATGAAATTGTTGAAGTAAAAAGAAAGAGAAAGGGGCAAAAAAGGAATCATGCTGATCTTTCTTCTGCTCTTCATTTTCTACCGTAAATCAGTTCTCTCCTCTCTCTGCATGCCTTTCCTCCTTGGCAAAAACTTGGGTGAGACAGTTTCACCGTGTAATGGGTGACTTTCTAATTGTTTTGCGATGGTTGGTCCTTATGGTGACTTTAAGGGGTCGTTTGGTTCAAATAAATGGAATGGAATTGGTTTGATACTTGAAAGTTGAAACCTTTGGGTACAGAATGAGAACTTCATACCTGTTGTTATGTGTTTGGTTCAAACCTGGAATGAGTTTGTATCTTATTTTAGTGTTTTGTTCACTCAAGTTATGGAATCAAAACCTACTTTTTCTTTTTTCTCCATTTTGTAACTTACCAAGTTTTATTTTTGCAAAATCAATTATTAATATGTAAATACCTTATCTAAAAAAATTATTAATATGTAACTAAATAATAATCATGGACATATCAAATTTGTATTTTTTTTAAATCTCTGACTTATAAATGTTTTCATCTACTTTTATAAGGCAGCCCAATTTAGAATAGGAAAACAAAAACAAAAACAAAATAAAAAAATTGAAAAGCACAACCACCTATTCAACCCCTGCACACAAATTAATTGGCCGCTCAGGCAAAGCACATCATCTCCCTTCTCTTTCTTTCTGTTCCACCTCCACAACCACCACCAGCATGGCGTTGTACCCTGCGGTCACCCGCTACATGGCTTTTGGTCCACGGTCTCTCTCATCTGAGAATGGTCATCGGCTCCCTTTGGAGACCAATTGGAGGCAGGTGACGACAGATCGGAGGTTAACAACCTTCGATCTATGGTCATCGCCTCCCTTATTTGCCGGCCAATGACCTCATCCGTTGTGTTGGTCAGGTGGTTGTTTCAGAGGTATCAGGACTTCAATCCGGTGGATGAGGGGAGGTATCAAGTGGTGTTGTTGTTGGAGGGACTTGATACCTCAAGGAATCAAGTTCAGCTCCAAAAAAGTCCAACCAAACGCAAAAAATGAGGTTTTCAGGTATCATATGATTCCATTCCATTCCATGTGAGCCACACAAACAAGCCCAACTTGTTTTTGGGTCACTTGTCCTCTCACCAAAGCCTGCTCTTCCTCTTCTCAGTTGTCCACTTCTCTTTGCCTACTCCTTATATCATCTGATCCATCGTTTTTTTCGGGTTCTGGAGCTTAAAATTGACTTAGAGCTAAACCAATCATTGTGTTTTCAGTTGAAAAGGATACTTACTGTTTACAATATATGTGTGTGTATTCCTCCCTTATAGCAGCTGCTATAAAAATGTAGGGTTTTTTTTCTGTAACATTTGTGTTGGGCATCTATATCTTGATTCCACATAACATTCTTTTCGTTCATTCTCATTAATTAGGTAAAATTGTCTTTCAGTTGAGGCCCCTTCCCCTGCTATATCATAATTATTAGCTGTTTCCCTTTGCAAAAACTTTTTGGCTGCTGTGCTTTGTTATGCACTGTGATTGTTTTTTACTGATGATGTCTTGCTGTTCTTGGCTGCAGAGTGCTGGTAATACTGCTTTCAAGACCGGAAAACATGCAGAGGCTCTTGAACATTATACTTCTGCTATATTGAGTAGTATGGAATCACGCCCATTTGCTGCAATCTGCTTCTGTAATCGTGCTGCTGCACACCAAGCTTTGGGCCAAATTGCTGATGCAATTGCCGATTGCAGCTTAGCCATTGCCCTAGATGAAAATTATGCCAAGGTTTGAAGAAAACCACTGTGATATACCTTTGTTTATTTTGTTAGGACTCCTCCTTTCCTTCCTTAACCTTTAAGGTTGAATTGCTGGGTAAAATCTGATTGTGGTGGATCAGTTGTCTTGGAAAGTTCATTTTGACTTGATCTCTGGATTGAACCTGTTTCATTGTTAAATAGATGATGACAATCATATACAAGCCTTTCATATATATGGCGTGTCGACTGTACAGATGAGGGTGGTTTTGAGATAATTGAATAGATGTCAGTTTGTTTTTGTTCTGACTTCAAAAAGTTCGTTCCAGAAGATGTTATACTTATATAGCAACTAACCCTTAAATTAAATGTACCATGCGACAATGTATCTTGCTTCATACGCTTAGTGCCCTTTTTTTGCAAGAAGACCTCCTTGATACTTTGAAACTCTTAGCCATATGATCTGACATGATGGATTAGCATGTCTTCTTTGGCCATTTAATTATTAGACTCTGGGTGCTTGTGAACCTCTGATAATTTATAATCTCCTACAGGCGGTTTCTAGAAGAGCAACTTTGCATGAAATGATCAGGGACTACAAACAAACTGCTGCCGACCTCCAGAGATTGACATCCATTCTTGAGAAGCAATCCTATGGGAAATTAAAACATTCTGGTTCTGGAAATGGGAAAGAATTAAGGCAAGTCCAGCAGCGGCTTTCCCAGATGGAGGAAGCAGCAAAAAGAGAAGTTCCCTTGGACCTTTACCTCATCTTGTAAGTTTTTATGTTGTAAGCTTCAGTAATCTATAGGAAGTGGTTATTTGCCTCTCTATTTTTGCAAGGGTAAGGTTGCATACAACAGAACAGACCTCCCCCCCCCCCTTTTTACCGTCCTACTTGTCCATAGCGGGAACCTCTTTGGAGGCACTGGGGCAACGGTGATGTTAGTGCTGTATCATTGGTCTGTGTTAATGACTTCGTTAGAAGATGCCTTATCCTGGAATTCGGTTACATTTCCTCATTTGTAGTTAGAAGATTAAGCCTTGGCCTTGGCCTGCAGTGTAGCCGATATTGTGGTCGAGGCTGGATGGCCTACAGCTACAAGTATATGTGAAGTGGACTCTGTATCACATAGGTTATGCCGTTCACGTATGTATGATTTCCTTATTCCTTTTTTTCTTATGTGTTTCGGTGGGGGGGGGGGAAGAGAGTGGGGTTCAGCTATTTGGAGCCTTGCTAGTTGACGGTTGCAGGATGTAGCCCAGGGAGGTGCATCAATTCAAGCTTCCCTTATGTGTACTGGAGAAGGATTTCATCACCCCCTCCCGTCTTTTACCCTGCCTGGGCGGCAATCTCTTTGGAGGCACTGGGTTAATGTTGATTTTGATGATATTTGCATGAGATACTGCTTGTTTAATCCCGAGAGAACCTCATTTCTGTGTTATCTGTTCTTTTTTGAGCAGTAATCCATGTGACATGGTGGTGTTGTGCATAAAGTTAGTTGATAGACACATTATCCTTTTGAATAAAAGTAAAGGCAACGCCTGCTATTTGTTTGACATAGTATTTTGCTGCATGTTCTCTTATCAGCAATAGCCTTCTCCCTTCAGAAAAGGTTGGAATTTAGCCTTCTCCCTTCAGAAAAGGTTGGAATTTAGCCTTCTCTAGCTCTCGATAGAACTGTTTGTGCTGCATGGCATGTCCAAACAGGAATTACCGAGTGTGCTTGATACGTATAAGATCTATCCGTTGTCTGATTTGTATGGACAAATTGTCTGTGACTTGGTACTTATTGCATGTCTCAACCGTTTCAGGGGAATAAAAAGAACTGATCCTGGACCTGAAATCAAGAAGGCTTACCGGAAGGCAGCACTTAGACATCATCCTGACAAGGTACTGCCCTTTTTGCTTATTTTATCCTGTTGTTATGTCCCAAGGAAGTCGTTGCCTTTGATATCAAATTGGCCCAACTACAGGTAGTTCTGGGATTAGCATCTTTACATTTTGACCTGTTAGCTATCATTTTGATTGGAGGTTTGGCTTATTTATTGTATGATACATAGGCTGGTCAATCCCTGATAAGAAGTGATGCTGGAGATGAAGGGCGCCCTTGGAAGGACATTGCTGAATTAGTTCACAAGGATTCAGAAAGGCTGTTTAAAATTATCGGCGAGGCTTATGCAGTGCTTTCAGATCCAACAAAGGTATTGTTTGTCATTTTCTCCAACTAGTTCACCTGCATCTGGTATAGGATCATATGCATAAGGGCATGTGGATTGGGCTTACTGCTGGGGGAATGAGTGCTTGTTAGATCTATATACCCTATGGGAGTTAACCTTAGTTCCTGCTGTCTTGGATAATTTTTATTTACTTGATGCTCAACCCTGATCCCTTTATGTGTGTCTTGCACTCTGTTTGGCTGGAAGTTGGGTCATCCCGTTTTCTATTTCTAATGTCCATGTGAATCACATGCATTATCTTTTTTATTTCAGCGTGAGGAATATGACCATGCTGAGGATTTGAGAAAAGCATTAAAGGAGAGCAATAATTTCAGAAGTACATCACGGAGACACTCAGAGTACTACACCCAAGATTATCCCTTTGAGAGGAGCAGCAGTAGACGGTATTGGCAGGAGAGTTTTAGAACATACACGAACTCACACAGACGGTAGTGATGGTACTGCATCACTACATGTCGAGCTTTTTGCGAAGCCTGAGTCAGCTTTAACTCCTTTAAGCTGTTGGCCATCGTTGGTCCGCGTTCAACCTTGTGAGCAACGGGGTCTGTCACGTGTTTATAATGACAGAACAGACCATCGTTTGTTGATTTTGATGCAGGGCTCTTTATATTCTCAAAGCCTGCTTCGATGATTATGCATCGAATAATTTGATCAGGTAGAGATGGTATTCAAGGGAAGGGCGATGAGATGGAAAGGATACTATATCAAATGATGAGCAAAAGGGTGGGTGACATAAACAAGAACACTGGTATCTGCAAAGAATAAGTTGATTTTGATTAGAAAAAAAGAAGAGCTTTCGCTCGCCAATTTTTGCCTTGTACAAAATACTCATGTAAAGATGTTTCTTTTTATGTGGGTTATCAATTTAATGTCCCACTGTTTAGTGTACATTTTCTCACTTTCCATCATTTCATTGAACTTTGTAATTGTAATAACCTGATACGTTTCGGTTGGATTTCTAAATCGTGCAGTTCTCTTTATTCTTTTTCATGATTTTGTTCTTTTCATTTTTGTGACATTCTTTTTAGACCGATAATTATCCAGTTTTTCCCACACGATCCAATTAGCTTGCCCTTAACTTTGATGCCATGGAAAACTGAAGAAGGTTCCATTTCTTGGGGGAAAAACCCATTTTAATTTTGGGGAATTTAAACAACACAAAAACTCCTATAACACAGTCTTTTTGTAACTTTTGGTGAGATATGGGTTACCTTTCAATAAAACAAGGGTCATTGTTTACCGTAAGTGACCCCCTACATTTTTCTAAATAGTGCCCCATTTTTCTGTGAGTTGGTCTCACACCGGACTTATTGTTCAAACAATAATTATATAGTAATTCAGACATTAATCATAAAAATTCTCAAAAATTATGGTGTTTATCTAACACAAAAACTTGTTTTAGACGGTCTTAGGCTCTGTTTGATTCACCTTAATTTTACTTAAATTCAGTTCAGTTCAGTCCGGTTCAATTCAGTTCAGTTCATGTGTAATTTTATTACTCATATAACTTTTCATTCCGAAATAATTTCATGATGAAAATTATGTCATCGGAAAGATCTCAAAGCATACTTTCAAATGAGTCCAATATTGACTATGTTTGGACGAATTTTAAATGGTTAATGGTCAAGTTTAAAAAATCAATTAAGTTCAGTTCAGATCAGTTCAGTTCAGATCAGTTTTATCCAGGTGAATCAAACGGAGCCTTACCGTAACTTTTGGTAAGACGATGATCACTTTTTATCATATTAGTCATTTTAATTATGTGGAATTAAATGGATATGAATTTAGCTACCTTTATCGTAGCTTCGATTATCCTAGAAAATACTGAAACTTGGCAATTCCACAATTCTCGTAGTCCACTTTGGTTCAAAGATAGCTAATGAGTCCAATATTTGTCATAGACTAGACATGATTTGATCTTTTTGATGTTAGTAAAAAGAACAATCGAGAGAGATACAAGATTAATTAGCATTTGAAAATAGAGTTTGAAGATTAAAGATGGATCAAGGTTGGACGATTGAAGCGATGGAGATGGTGGTGCTATCAGTTTTTTTTGATACGAGGCACTCTCAATCACTACTTTTTGAGTGTACACCGGATAAATCCTGAGTGTATACAATAGCCTACAAACGTATATATCAGGTTTGTTTTGTTGGAAAAATGATTCAAGCAAAGAAATCAACAAACGTAGACTAATAATTTGATGTATACTCATTTATTATTAAGAAAAGATAGAGAAATGGTGTAGATGCGTGTATATAGCATAATAAAACTATTAGTGACCAATTGACAATAGAAAAAATTGTTTCACTAAAGGTAAATTTTTTTAACAACTCATTGGCATGTCAACAAAATTACAATTTTGCAAGTAGATTAATGCGATGTTTATAGAGTTCTTTTTATTACTATTTTTTTGTGTGTAGATATATCTCGACACACGTTACATACTAAAATTATTAAATACATATATTTTTACTTAACCTTGCAATCAATTTGATATATAAAGCGAGTAAACAATAATCCATTACGATTTCGAGCTAAAGTGGAAGATTATCTGATGCATTTGATTTAGTTCTCTTTCCATTACCTCTCATTACCATGAGTTTAAGTGGTAAGTTTGTATTTTCTTTCTTGTTTTATTTCGCTAGGGTCATTTAACGGTATGCAAATGAATACCTACAAAAAAAACCATATTATTTTTTTTTTGTTTAACCGTAAAAGAAAATATTTACTCCTTTCCTTTCGTAAGTAGTGGATTAAGGGAGGGGTATAAAAAAATATTCAAACCTGGTGTGGCTGAAATATCAAGAAGGTGATCAAGAGCTTGTGGGAAGAGAATAAGGGTTGAGCTTTCTTTTATCTCTAATTTTGAGTCCAGGGTGTACATTGTGAGATACACATGAGAGCATGTAAAATTTTGGGTGAGCGAGTTATCGATCTTGGCGGTGATTTATCTTACCTTTTCAAAGTTATCCACCTCATTTAAGAAGTTGATCCGCTCCTCAAATCATAGTTTGCACTCGTTTAGACACCATATTGTAAATGAGTCTTCGAGTCTTGCATCTACCAAGGTAGCGATTGTAACCAACAAGCTTACCATCCTCATCTTACAAAGGAAAGAAAAAGTATTCAAATATTAATTCAATTATGATTTTAAAAAGAAAACAAATTTAGAGGATTTTTTGATAGCACCTCTTTAGGAAATGATATAGTGCGTTTTTTTTATTATGAATTTCGGCCGATCATGATTAAATTGGTAATTTTTCAAAACTAGACACCTCATCAAACGCGGATGTAGAGGTATAGTTGGCCTTGAAGAGTAAAAGATATAGTAACAACCTTGCATATATGGAAGCCAACTATTTCTATCAAAGCTCTCTACCATTATCCAAACCTCTTTGATGATAATACTGGATTCAATATTTGTGATGGTTTTTAATTTGTTGAGGGGTGAAGAAAGACCTAGGCGATTTGTGTTAAATGTTTGATTTGGCTAAAACATCTTGTGATTTGCATCTCACGCCATTGTAAAGAGTTAGTTGCTTTTCATTGAGAAATTGAGTATATATATATGTAGAGGATTAGAGCGGCAACCACTAGGAATATAGCAATATTGCTAGGTCTCACCACACGGCCTGTCCAAACCTCGCATTTCTCGATTTTTTGTCTGTCTCTTCGTCGGCTCCGTCCAAGACCTATACCTAGCTATATATATACTCATTTTCTCTGTTTTTTTCGAGTGGAACAAGATAATGAACTCAAATTTAATCTAAAGCTCTCTCATTAACCATAATCTCTGAATATTCATTCATATCCTTCCTTTATCATCAAAGAAGTAACCCAAAACACCATCAAATACCTTCAAACTCCATCTTTCAACCTCAAATTCTACCTTTAATATTTAAACCATTCATAAATCAACCTTCAATCCATCTCAAGTACAAGTTCAATAACATTGACATTCGATTCTAAATCAGTCAGGGTTCCTCATGAGGGTTCAATCTAAACTTCAAATCTATTTTCTATTATTTCTAATCATGTTTTATTTTATATTCGATTATGGTTATTAATTCTATTACATTGTTTTAATTGGCTTGAAGTTACTAACTTGTTTATTAATGAAATTTAGCAACTTTGGTGCGTACAACAATCAAGGTAGGTTGAAAGATTTTATTTATTGTTATTTCTTTTATTTATTTTAGCATGTAATAATTAATCTTTTCATGAATCAACCTCTAATAGCATGCATCGGAGACATGTGGCTCTGTTAATGTTGATGCTCATGTAAATGAAGATGGTTGGGTTGGGTTGGGAGTTGTTGCTTGAGATCACGCTGGCGAGGTGGTGTTTGCAACTTTGAGACGCATTGAAGCTTTTTGGTCCCCTCTGATTGCAGAATGTAAAGCTGCCCTGTTTAGCCTCAAAGCAACCTGAAGTTTGGTTACAACATTCTCATAGAATCTGACAGTCTACAACTTATTTCTCGTTTTGTTACTATACTAATTCCTTTTCGTTAGACGAAGTCGATCTTGTCTCAGATGATATTGGTAGTGTGTTCACGTTTTTCAAATTTATTGCTTGGATTCATATTAAAATGGATGGTTAGTTGTCCATCACCTTGCTAGAGTCTGTCTAGTTGAAGTTGAGAATGTTTATGTTCATTGTTTTTCGGAATATGTGTCTCCGTATGTACTGATGGATAAGTTATCAATATAATACCGTAATCACTGAAGTCATGTTAATTGTTATGAGAGTTAAAAAGACTCGATCTTTTCTATGGGTATTTATGCAATTTGCATTAAACACGTGTAAAAGTGATAACATATAATTTAATGGTGTGTTCAAACCCACTGCTAAATTTGGGATTTCGGACGATCGGATTTGTATAGAACCGTGCAACGTTAACAATCAATCAAGATCAATAAGTAAATGTTGTTTATTTTAGACAAACGTAATTGGGTGCCTAACACCTCACCAGTTTGACCTACAACCCTCAAACTCAATATTTGGTCATTGTGTCATTCGAGTCAATATTCCCAATCGAAATTGGGGTGCAATTAATTTAGGTTGAAGTCTCTCTACACATTCGACTTGGATTGTTTTTTATAAATTGGTTCCCAAGGTGTTTTCCTAAAAAATTTGGGGGTTGCTACATTTGATTTTCAACCAAGAGCCCTAAAGTTGTTTCATTACATTTCCCTTTACAGTTGTGACATATATCAAATTTGATTTTTGGGTAAATATGCTGGCAAGACATGCACGACAAATTAAAACTCGGTATGGGAAAATGGTCATATTGGTGCCATCATTAATTTTAGCGCAGAGGTACATCTTTTTTTCAAACTATTACATGAGATTAGACAATGATTATTTGAAGTATTAAGTTACGAATTCGAATACGAGTATCCCATTGTTGGGGATCATCCTAATCTTAAAATAAAGTTTGTACCTTTACACACCACATCAACATGTATGAATGTTGAGAATGGTGTAAAAATGGACGACGTTAATGCCCTGAAAGACATCCCAAAACAATTTATAACAAAGGACAAAGATGTGTAATGCGATTTTGTATTTCAAAGTTTTGAATGGTATAACCGAAGATTTTTTTTTGTTGGTGTTAGTGTGACCAACTATTCCGCCAATATTTGCATCTCGACAATTGCATCTGCTGTCATCCGATCCGTGTTTTAATGCATAACATCAGTGACATCAGTCTTCTATTGGTATAGCCTTCTTGCCCATGTACATTCTAGATTTCAGAACCATAAGTATATAGCACGTCCAGAAATTAAGAATCTATACCAATCTCATTTGAATATTTGCTTATTGTTTTTACTGTTGTTTTATGTTTTCCCGGCCCCTTCCAGTTACGACGGATATCAAATGTGGTGCCTGGATAAATATCTTTGCAAGACATGCAAATCAAAACTCAGTCTGGAAAAACATCCTGAGGGTATCACCATTAGTTTTTAATGCAGACGTGAAAATGCATATTAATAATGCATTGAAAACGACGATAAAACAATTTATAATAAATCACAAAGATGTGTACTGCGATTATATACTTCAAAGTTTTGAATGGTTTTGTGGGAGATTTAAAAATTTGGTAGTTTGGAAAATGTATTCTGTCTTTATCCACTTATCTTTTATGACAATGATTTAAAGATAAATATGTTTTCTTACGCTTAAAAAAATTTGTTGTGAATAAATCGGGACAAGAGGATCAGAACACCACTAACCATTTATCAACATTTTTGATATTGTTAGTGAATTATCATACATTTTGAAATTTATCCGTTAAAGATTAGTATTTTTATTTCTTAAAAAACGTTGGTGTAAAAAAATTAGTATTTTTTTCCAAAAACGTTGGTGTAGATTTTTGTTAATTTAAGGTAAATGGTTACAAAATGCTTCAATCATTAGCATGTAAAATTAAATTTCAAAAAAAAGCTTAAGGTGAATGGTTACAAAATGCTTGTCACTGACATTATCACCTTTTTACTAAAAATTAGAGATGAAGTTACAAATGACAGAGTTAGAAATTAACTTAAGTGAATTCAAATTACTAATTAAATATTTTATTTTGACCAGAAATCACATTTAATAAAACCGTACTTTTTTTTGTGAACCAATAAAATACGACTTTGACCTAACAAAAAACAACCCAACAAATTAATAAATAAATGAGTTAAAATCACCGCTGTTTAAAAAGTGGGTTCAATGTAAATCCAGTTACCCAGTATAAGGAGTGTAATGGATTTTTGATAATCGAGCAAATACAGATTTTTTGTTCGTGACTTCGTAACTTAAATTGACATAGAGAATGAAGATGCCTTGAGGAAAGAGAGTTTCTTTTTTTCGTTGTTGTTATGGACCCTGTTTTTGCGTGATTTAAAAAAGACTTATCATTTGACAAAGCCTATAACGTTTATTATAGAGATTAAGTGTTTTTGCAGAAATAATAGATTTTGTTACTCTGGTTGGAGAAACTCAATCATTGGTGACGTAAAAATAATGAATTAAGACACTACGATTAGTAACAAGTTTAATACCCAGAAGATTATAATAGATTTCAATCCGCAAAACACCATCAAAAGAGCACATCCGTGATTTTGGGTTTTTGGTGTAGTCTCTCTCCTATGTTTTGTAAACCATATACCCTTGATTTTGGGTTTTAATTTCTGTTTTTGACTCCATATTATAAATTCTGATTTCCTTATTATTGATAGATAATTGGTGCTTTGATTGATATGGATTCTCAGATTACAAGTAATCTTTATTACTTCATATTCTACTATTTTGAATATATTCAGAATTCAACTTCAGGTGTGACTATAGGGTTGTTGTTCATAACATTGACAATTTTTTCTTCTTTTGACAGGAAAAGAAATTATTTTGTCCTTTAAGGGTGGATTGATGAGAGGACTGCATAAAATCTTAACTTGATGTGGCTCAAACATACTGAAAGTGAAGAAGAGCGGGTAATTGGTTTTGTTTGTGAGTTATCCTATATCTTTAAAGTTATTTGTAATAAATTAATTTCTTTGTTTCGTCAATTGGTGTGGATTTTTGAGAACAAAACGGTTACAAATCAAAATTACTCAGTACAAGATTGGTGCAAGATTTTGGATAGATAAAGATTTTATCAGAGTTATTTTTGATGATTTTGTTAGGGTTGTTTTTGATGTTTTGTTTTTGGCGATTAATATATATGCTCTGTAACACAACATAACCCAAAGAAACACAACCCAACTAATTAATAAATAAGTAGTTTAAAATTACCATCCGTTTAAAAACTATGTTCTCTGCAAATCTAGTTTTTCAGTAGAGGTGAGCAGAAAATCCTGGTACCCAGTATCGGAACTGGAATTGGTTCAGAACCGGTGGTTTCGAAACATCGGAACCGGTTCTGAATCAATTCCAATTCCAATTCCTAACTTTTAGGAACCGGAACCGGTTGAGTACCCGGTGGAAAACCAATTTCCTAACTTTCCTTTTCCGTTTACTCTGTAGGAGCTAACAAAAATAAAAGTCTGGCTTGCCATTGGGGGAACACAAAATGTGGCATTAGTCATTACTGTTGTAATGCAATTTGATCACCAATGTAAGTGTGTATTAATGAGATGAGGGGTTTTGATGTAAATGTAGAAATTTATGTTCAATCAAGAAGTTAATTTTTTGGATAACTGACTTGTGCTAGTTTGATTAGCAAAAAAACAGTGTTTAGTTTCTTGTACATCTTCCCAAAGTTGGTTTTATTTGAGCAAACAAAAGGTAAATATGGATTTAGAATGGAACCGATGGGTACCCAGGAACCGGTGGGTACCCGGTGGATCCAATTCCAATTCCTAGGAATTAGGAACCGGTGCAACCAATTCCAGTTCCAATTCCAATTCCTAGGAATTAGGAACCGGTGGATCCAATTCCAATTCCGAGTAGTGCAATACCCAGTGGGTACCCGGTTGCGCTCACCCCTATTATTCAGTATAAAAGTGTAATGGGATTTGGATAGTCTAGCAGATAAAGATTTTGTTAGGGTTGTTTTTTTATGAAATTGTTGGATTTAATGTATGGGATGGTTTTCAATTTGTTAAGGGGTGAAAAACAGATCTTAATGAACTGGGTTGATGTTGCATCTCATCCTATTCTAAAGAGTTGTTTTTCAAAAAAAAAAATTCTATCGCACCCAATTTTTTATGATTTAGAAGAAATTTACTATTTTATTCAAAAATTCTATACATTCGGGATTGAGAGTGTTTTGCGGAAATAATAGATTTTTCTACCCTTACAAAATTGGTGAATGATTTTGGATAGATAAAGATTTTATCAGAGTTATTTTTGATGATTCTTGTGGATTTTGTCGTGGGAATGTTTCTTCATTTATTGATGGGTTAAGAGATACCTTGATGATTTGGCTTTGTTGGTTAATTGAGGTAGAACTTCCTTTGCATCTAATCCCAACATTCCTATTATGGACAGTCTGTTTTCAAGTTTTCATAAATATCGGCATTTGATTAGCGACCTACACGATGAATATCAGTTGAAGGAAAATGTTTTTTTGTGTTTTGTTTTTTTTATTCTGTTGCACCCAATTTTTAATGATTTAGAAGAGTCGAACAATTTTATTCACAAAGCATATGATGTTTATTATAGAGATCTAGACTTTTGATGAAAAATTTGATTTTGGTAGTCTTAAGGATTGGAAACACGTGATCACTCTTGACGAAAACATCATGAGTGAGGATACTACGATTCGTAACGTGTTTTACCACCCGGAATATTATTATTACCAGAAATCTTCAAACCGAGAGAGGCACATCCGCCATTTTATATATGCGTTGCGTCATGCAACATAGAGTGAAAAGAAATGGTACGATGGAAGAGGCGAAAGAGGTCCTCAAGAGGATGTTCTGTTTGGGTAAAAATGGAGTTTAAGTCAAAGTACATCACGAGTTGATGCGTTTGGAGTTTTTTGTACTCGAGTTCGGAACTTAGACTAACATAAAGGATGAAAATGCCTCGAAGAAAAAGAAATTCTTTTTTTGTTCTTACGGACCCAGTTTTTTCGTGAAATAAAAGAGACTTACCATTTCACAAAGCCTATGACGTTTATTATAGAGATTGCGTGTTTTTGCGGAAATAATAGATTTTGTTATGGTTGGTTTTGATGTTTTGTCTTTGACGATTAATATATACTAGTATTGCATTGCACGTGATTCATGCTCGATTGAAATATTTATGGTTATACACTAATAGAAAATCATTTCAAAATTTTGCAACAAAAACAGAAACATATAATTTTTTTTTGTTTTTTGATGTGGAGGGAAGAAACATCAAACATATATAGTAGTTTTAAAAACTATTGTTAATTTTATAGTTCAAGGTATTTGCAAAATAATTCTAAAAATCTAGAAGCTATTACTATAATCATAAGGTAAATGGCCTAATCTGGCATGCCACAAACTGGCAGAACAAGCATGATTACAACTTGTGTTATTATTACAACTCTTCTGTGTATCAAGAAAACTATCAGAAGTAAAAGAAGAATTAAAGGAATCATTGGACAGCAGTTGATCAGCAGGATTGTACTGAAGCAAGTAAAGATCACCCTTAGCTTCACCAAGTGCCAGAGGCCTCTTCAGAGAAGGGCCCTGCAGAATACAGCTTGTTTCAGTAAAGATCATATAACATTTTGTCTGTTTAACTAACTTCTTTACTGAAAGCAGATTGAATCTAAATGCAGGCACATAGAGAACATTATGTACAAAAAGATCTGTAGTAATAGGTATAGTGCCTGTTTTGGTAACAGGGACATTATGGCAAGTAGGTAAGGTGATGAAATAAGGAATAGGTAGAGTTTTTAAATGTGAAAACAAGAAAATATCATGACACATGTGATCTGTGGCTCCTGTGTTTATGATCCAAGGTCTTTTAGCAGCTTTAGAACAATTGAAACATGCACATTTAACTGAATTATTATGAATGAGACAAGAAATTATACCAGCAAAAGCAGTAGCTTGATGAGCAGAAATCTGATTTGCTTGATGAGAAGAAACTTGATGAGCAGCACCTTTGTGTACAGTCTGAACACTATTGACAATAGACATCAGCTGAGTGAGCTATTCATGAGAGAAACCAGACAAAGGACTCTGAGTTGCAGCGGAAGAATTTTGATTAATCTCAGGATCAACTGAATCTCCAGAATTATGGAAATCATCATTGTGATAAGCCAAAGCAGGTGCAGCTACTTTCTTCCCTTTATATGGACCTTGTGTGTTCTTAAACCCAAAATTCTGTGGAAAACCATTTAATTTGTAACATTTACTGATATGATGACCAGGTTTCTTGCAATAATTGCAAGTAACAGATGTCAGAGATCTGTTGTCATCATTTCTTGACCTGTGATCATCATTCTTAGGCCTAGAATAAGAATTGTTATATTGATTTCCTCTCTGTGAACCAGCATAGAATGAAGCAGACTCAGTTAAGAACTCAACAGGTGCTTTAACTTCTCTTTGTTTCTCATCTTCAAGAAGAACTGAATAAGCTTGACCAAGAGATGGAAGAGGTTTCATCATCAAGATATTACCTCTTATATTCTGATATACAGAATTCAATCCCATAAGAAACTGAACCAATCTTTGATCTTCTTCAACCTTTCTCCAGGCTGTCATTTTTCCACAACTACAATCAGGCAATTGATTCATATTACTCAACTCATCCCATACAGCCTTCAGAGCTAGGATATAGAACACTGTCTGCAACTTCTTTAGACAGTACGTTGAGCAACCAGGACGTAACCATGTCGTTACACCTTTGCCAAACAGTTAATAAAGGAGAATTTGCTTCAGGTTTTTCCTGAGTTCCATTGATAAAAGAAATCTTGTTCTTGGCTGACAAAGCAATCATAATCGCCTTCTTCCAGCTGCCATAGCCATTGCCATCAAAGACCTTGGAAACTAACATCATCCCTGGATGATCTGATGGATGAAGATACAAAGGATTCGAAGAATCAATGTTTGCTGGAGGCATATTTTCCAGAAATCAAAAGAATTTGATCAAGATTTGATTGAAAAAGATTGAAGTAGATTGATTTTGATGTAATCAATCGATGAAAAAATCACAAAACCTAATTACGAGCTTAAAGATATGATGAATCAAATCAAAATCCTTGAAAAAGAAATGAGTTAAAAACTGTGATGATGAACAAGCTAATCAATCAATGATACAAAATTGATTGATGAATAAGAATTGAAAATCAAGAAATTTAGGTTTTGTGATCAAGCTTCTTGAGCTCTGATACCATGTTAACAACCATGGATTTGAGAGAGAAAATTTAGAGAGAGAAAAGATTGTATTGATTATGAAGAATATTACAGAGGAAATAAGAGAGCAAGCGTTTATATGTACAGTAGCTAACAAACTCTCTAACAACCTAATGGCTGACATGGCAAGGCATTCTAACAACCCTGTCTAAACTAACTGCATATTCTTACATATAATGTACATTAATGCGTATCTTTTATACTACTGGCCAGTAGATAGTATGTAATTCAGAACATGCATTTCTATATGAAGTGTGCATCCCTGTTAAAACATTATAAAATTATTATTTACTACTGGCTAGCCATACCTTCTTGATGCTTCAGCCATAGCTATTTTAGGTATGACTGAAGCATCAAGAAGGTGATCAAGAGCAGGTCAGGAGAAAATAAGGGTTGAGCTTCCTATCTCAAGTTTGAGACCAGGGTGTATGTTGTAAGATACCAGATCCTCCTCCATAGACACTAAAAACACTCCTAAAAGAAAAAAGTGAAAAATTCCTCTAAACTCTATATAAAACTAGATTTTGTGCCCGTGCGATGCACGTGTTCTTGTTTATCATACTCTGTTATTAGAATCAAAGTAATAATAAAAATTTATTCATATCAATATATAAAGTTGAATAATAGGAGTAGCAAGGAACAATAATAATTTTTTTATCAGCAAAAAAACACATTTAACAAAAAAATTACATTTTTAGTGAATCTATAATATATATTTTTTTAGGTTAATAAATATAACACTTATGTTGCTTTTTTTTATTTAATATAAAATAAAAGTATTTTTAATTTCTTTTTAATCACCCATGCATTTATGACTTTCATATTCAATGCCACCTTGGTGAGAACTCAATTTTATATATATATATATATATATATATATATATATATATATATATATATATATATATATATATATATATATATATATATATATATATATATATATATAATATACATTTAATTCATGAATTAAACATTGATTTAAAAGTGAAAAAGGGAGGGATAATCACAAAAAATAAGACTCATCGAGGATAACTATAAAAAAATTTCCGAAAATTTCGTATTTTTTTATAAAAATCCGATTGTAATTTTTTATATTTTTACTTTATAGTATCAAATTTCTCTAAATATTATGGTATGTTAAAAAAAATAAAATTGTGTCACCATATTTTTAAATTTTTAGATACGCCACTGCATGCTTGTTAGAGAGGGCCTCACATTGAGGCCGCCTCATACAAGTTTTTGTGTTTTTAGTAACACATTGATCTGATATTTCTTTTTGCCATATCTTTGATCAACTTGAGACTGAAGTTTGATAATTTTGACAACTTGTCGTCACATGCTTTTGATTTAAGTACTTATATGAGGTTGACATATTTTTTGAAACAATAGGACATTGGTTGACCCTGAAGCTACTGAATTAAAGTATTATGTTTTCCTTTAAGAGGTAAATTTGTGTATCTATTGGAATACTTTTAAAACTCTTAGACAACTAAGTGAGGTTGGGTTTAGTCTGAATGCCTTACTATGAGAAATATTGGTGTAAAAATTGTGTAGCAGATTTTACCCACTTAAGGGTCGGTGCAACCCACATGGAACAACAACTAGATAACAATAACGTCTGTTGCTCAAGTCGCAATCTTCCTCTTGTTTTTGACTATACTTTGATGTTTATCTACTAAAGGAGGAACAAAGAAAGTCACTTTACTACTATTAAGCATGACAAAAGAATGAACTCTACCTTATTTTTGGTGACGCGAAGCCCAATATTTAAACAACTCGACTTGAACTGAATGTTAGTATAACCCGGATCACGGTAGTTAACTAACTCACCTGAAATTAAAATGACTTAATTGAGATTGGACTCGAAGGGCCCGATCACCAATGTTGCTCTCAATAGATCGGGTCATATCATGTCGTATTTTATTTCGTGTGGGGTCTTAAAACACATTATTAAAAGAAATAAAATGAAAAATAATTACATTCTAAAAAAATTTGGCAAAGCACATCTATATCGGGGCACTAGCAAAGTTATTGTCATTGTGTAGTCCATTAATGGTGAGCGCGGGAAGCCACATGTCCGCTTATATTTATTCTTTACTTTACAATATTTCAAGTTTTCAAGTTTTGGTTCGCAAACTTGACAATAGAGGATATCAAGAAAAGTGAAACCCTAGAAATCGAATCGATCATCTTAAACCCTAAAAAAAATGGAAGGAAGTGAGAGATCAAGCATAGCGATGACGATGAAACTCCCCAATCTCATCACTAACAACAAACACAATCTCAATCTCAATCACCTGCCTGAATTGGAGCCATGGAATTCAAAACCTTCAAATTCTGGAGATGCTCACTTTCAATTTCAATTTCAATTTCCCCCTTCAATTTTGCCACTGGACAAGGTAATTCTTCAGCCTCGGTCTCGTAAATCATTAGGTACTGATCTTGAAAACTATTGGGTCTTTTTCTGTGTATTTGAACATAGCAAGAGTCAATTTTTGTGGTATAAACTTAGGTTAAATGATCCTACTCATATTACTGTCAATGCCAATGCTAATGCCAATGCCATTGCTAATGTATATAGCAATAACAGCTTAAGCATCCCGAAATTGCTTATCCCTATAGCTCGACTCCGAGATCGGCGACAGGAGATCACTGCTAAAATTGGTTGGACTGTTTGGCAAGGAAAGCTGTATCGTACCAGTTCCAATAGGAAACCTGATTACTTTTTTGCTTCTATAAATGATGAAGTGGCTTGTGTGGACTTATTAGCCCGTAACCTTAGTAGTAGTGGCCCTTGCTTTCAATGGAAGCACCACACCTGGACGAGGTACCTTGCTCATACGTGGCCCTGGGCGGAAAAATTTACGTCCTGGGAGACTCAAGATTCACCATTAATGAGCCATGGTTCCAGGTCTATGACCCTGTTTCGGATAAGTGGGATATCCTGCCTGACCCTCCCAAAAGGCAGGGGCAGGAGTGTCTTTGTGAGTATGAGTTATTCTCAGCTGCCTTAGAGTCCCCCTGCTAAGTGCCTCTTTGCTGGTTTTAATATCGATGGTGACCTCTACATGTTCAACGTGTCTGAAAATAATGGCATAATATCGGCACTGGCCACTCCCTTCCTGGCTGCGCAGGACAAATTTCTGCTGTTGGCTCATTCTTGTTTTGGTACTCTGTCAGAGATGACTGTATGTTTGCTTATCACTACGTTGATAGAATCTTGTTTCGCAGTGGCCCCGTTCTTTACCTCTTAAGCGCTGATCCTTATTGGGTTCAAGCTCCTCTGAAGACTTTAAGTTTGCGTCATGTGGCTGGTGACAGGTTTTGCATTTTGTATATGGATCCTGATCCCATATCCTTTCCAGAACCGGATTATGTTTATGTCCATCCCACTGGCTCAGGCTCCCCACAATCAGATTCCGAAAACATCGATCCTAACACGGGTCATGACATAGGTCATGAAGTTGAAGCACGATGTTTACGTTGCCTCCAGTTCACAATCAACTTTGCTGAGCAGAACACCTTGGAGATATCCATAGAATCCTGCCAGTCATACATGGTGGAAGCAGCTGATGTTTTAAACAATGTCTTCTTGGTATGAGTACTATTTTTAATTGCTTTCTCTTTTGCACCTTCCCATTGTATCGACCTAATTGGTTGGCTTTTGCATTTGCTATTGCTACATTTTTACTCTCTTTATATAAAAGTAATTATCTTCACTAGGGGGGAGGGAGGGCTCGGGGGAGGTGTGTGATTTCATGAATATCATAAGGGAATTATTTCCACTGTTTTGCAAAGCTTATGCTACATTTTCCATCTTTTGTACTCATTATTTTCGGCCTATGTTACTATATTGTAGGAAAGGGGGCTTGGAGGGATAAAGATAGAAGATCCTGTCCTCGATGGTATGTATGTTGATATAGCTCATGGTCTTAACCTTTACTCTACTTTGCTTTTGATAGTGCTAACCATCTATCTCTAATTTGTAGCTTTTGATATCTCTAAGTGGCAGTCTAATGTAGTATGAATCTCTATGTGTGCTAACTTCATGTCTCACCTTGCTGATGCATTTGCCATCTTTACCTGTGTGTGTGGGGAATAACTTTCCTCTCCTGTCCATTGCTTTTCTACTCTTTGCGTTTGGTGGATCCTTTTTCAGTTTGATGATCGAGAGGGGTTCATGGGAGCAATAAAATTAATCATTTTATTTTATTCTCGGGGATGACTGGTAATTTGGGTAAACAGGTCGGGTTGGGGTTGAATTTCGAGTCGCTTTTGGGCCAGTGGTAAAACACAACAAAAATGCTGTGAAATGATTGGAAGTAACATTTTATATGAAACTTAAAAACAGATAAGAGTTCGGGGTCAAAGTTGGGTCGGGTTGGTTTTGGGTTTCTCTGAGTAACTTTTGGGGCCGGGTCAGTTATTGCTAGGCCTTCTTGTCCCTAATTGAACCACTTTTTTGCAAAGTGACTTACCAAACTGTTTTGCGCTTATTCACTCAAAAATAAAAAACCGTTTTTGCTTAGTATTTATAACTGGATTCTTATTGGAGGACAACCTCTCCTCTGCTGTATTTATTTGACACTCTATTACTAAATACCTTTTTTTATCTAAAAAAATAATAAATTAGTAGACACTCAGTGACTCAGTGTGTATCAAAGTAAGGTCCAATGGAAACTACTCCTTGGTGTAAGGATGTGTATATGTTACCCCCTCTTTTGCTTATGACAGGTGACATGTTAGGGAGAAATTGGGCTGTTGGTATTGTATGGTTTGCTGGTTCATGGAAAAGATTGTATTCTTAGTGTTGAAGTTCACTATTTGTCCTCCTAATTATGCTAGATCATTATTATTTTTTACTGCATTTCTCTTTTGCCCCTTCTCATTGTATCAACCTATTGGGTCTAAGCCTCCCCCTTCAATTTTGAATACAGCGTCTCAGATTCAGCCACCGGACAAGGTGAATTTATCCGCGCCAAAGGCTGTGCGTGGTGGTCTCTGGTCACCAGCACCAACACCGCCACCGATACTGGCACCAGCAATGTCGCCAACTGATTTCTCTCTATCCCCTTTGATGTCGCCTCCTCAGCCTCAGCCTCAGCCTCAGCCTCGTAAATTAATGTTACCAAAGGCTGTGCGTGGCGGTCTCTGGTCACCAGATTCAGCAGCACCAGCACCACCACCGATACTGGCACCAGCACCACCACCGATACTGGCACCAGCAATGTCGCCAACTAATCTCTTTTCTCAGCCTCCTACATTAGGTACTGATCTCGAAAAATACTCGGTCTTTGTCTGTGTATTTAAACATAGCAATGGTCAATTTTTGTGGTATAAACTTAAGCTAAATGATCCTACTCATATTATTGGGACTGCCAATGCCAATGTATATAGTCATAACAGCTTAAGCACCCCGAAATTGCTTATCCCTATTGCTCGTCACGGAGAGGAGGCCAGAGCTAACATTGGTTGGACTGTTTGCCAGGGCAAGCTGTATCGTACCAGTTCCAATAGGATACGTGGTAAATGGAACAAACTCATTACTGTAAATGAAGTAGCTTGTGTGGACTTGTTAGCCCGTAATGTTAGTACTGGCCCTTGCTCTCAATGGCAGCTTTGCAGCCCTGTGAACTACATGAGGTGCCTTGCTCATCCGTGGGCGCTGGACGGAAAAATTTACCTCCTGGGGGGGTCTTCAATTGTTAAAGCAGAACCATGGGCCGAGGTCTATGACCCCAAATTGAATAATTGGCAAGTTCTGCCTGATCTCGATAGGCCAAAGTATCTTAAATCATTGGAGTTATTCTCAGCTGCCTTAGAGTCGCCTGCTAAGTGCCTCTTTGCTGGTTCCAATATTGATGGTGACCTCTACATGTTCAATGTGTCTGAAAATAAGTGGCATAATCTCGGCACTGGCCACTACTTGCCTGGCTGCGAAGCACAAATTTCTGCTGTTGGCTCATTCTTGTTTTGGTACTCTATTGAAGATGACTGTCTGTTTGCTTATCACTACCTCAATAGAACCTTGTTTTGCAGTGACCTTATTCTTCACCTCTTAAGCGTTGATCCTCATAGGGTTATCTCTCCTTCGGGGAATTTAAGATTGCGTCATGTGGCTGGTGACAGGTTTTGCCTTTTGTTTATGGATAGTCATCCCATATCCTATCCAGAACCGGATTATGTTTATGTCCATCCAGTTGGCTCAGGCTCCCACCATCAAACTCTGAAAACATCAATCCTAACACGGGTCATGACATAGCTCATGAAGTTGAAGCACCATGTTTACGTTGCCTCCAGTTCAGAATCAACTTTGCTGAGCAGAACACTTTGGAGATATCCATAGAATCTTGCCAGTCATACATGGTGGAAGCAGCTGATGTTTTAAACAATGTCTGCTTTGTGTGAGTACTATCTTTAATTGCATTTCTCTTTTGCCCCTTCTCATTGTATCGACCTATTTTGGCTTGTCTTTTGCTTTTGCTATTTGCTGCATTTTCACTTTCTTTATATGAAAGTAATTATCTTCACTTAAGGGGGAGGGGCGGTTGGGGGAGTTATGAATGTTATTTTTAATCCCACTTTTTTGCAAAGTTATGCTTTTGTACTAATTGTTTTCCGGCTTATGTTGCTATATTGTAGGAAAGGGGGCTTGGAGGGATAAAGATAGAAGATCTTGTCCTCAATGGTATTTATGTTGATATATCTCATGGTCTTAAGCATTACTCTACATTGCTTTTGATAGTGCTAATCATATGTGTATGTGTGTGTGCGTGCGCACGCGTGTGTGAGTGTGAGATATATTTTGCCTGTGGCTCTTGTCCTGTCTCTCCTGAGCAGTAGATGGAATACCTTTCCTCTCTTGGCCATTGCTTTTTTACTCTGTGTTTGGTTGATCCTTTTTGAGTTTGATGATCTAGAGTGGTTCACGGGAGCAATAAATTTGAGCGTTTTATTTTATGCTCGGGGATGACAATAGTTCCTGGTCCCTACAATTCAGTTAAGCAGGTCAGGTTGGGTTTGGATTTCGGGCCGCTTTCGAGTCGGTAGTAAAACACAAAAAAGTGATAGCAGCTAACCTTTTATACAAAACTTATAAGCAGGTCGAGTTCGGGTCAAAACAAGCTGGGTTCGGGTTTCTCTCAATGACTTCGGGGTTGGGCCGGGTTGGGTTTTACTTGGCCTTCTTGTCCCTAATTGTGTCCCTTTTAGCAAAATGACCCACCAAACTGTTTTGTCCTTAGTATTTGTAACCTGGTTCTTATTGGAGGACAACATCTCCTCTGCCGTATTTATTTGACACTCTATTATCATGTACTTTATTGTTATCGAAATAATAGTAACACCTTAGTAGACACTCAGTGCGTATCGGAGTAAGGTCCAATGGAAACAACTCCTTGGTCTAAGGATGTGTATATGTTAACCCCTCTATCACTTTGGTGATATATTAGGGAGATATTGGGCTGATGGTATTGTATGGTTTGCTGGTTCATGAAAAGTATTCGTAGTGTTAAAGTTCACTATGTTTCCTCCTAACGTGCTAGTTCATTATTATGGTCTTCCCCGATGTTGGTGTTGGGTGATAGTATCGCAGTGACCCGGAGAGCCTTTCTTTGGAGGGGAAATATCTTAAACACTGCTTGTAGGATGTTCAGAGTATTGTTGAAATTGGATACTAAAGTCGATGGTTAACTTTCCTTTATATTTGGTTGCGTAGGGCTGGATTAGATGAATTTCCGTCTTTAGGCCTGTCTGGTTCCATCATGGTTTACCTAACAAACACCTTTGCAACTGAAAAGCTAGCTGTTTCTCTAACAATTCACCCCCCTGAATCCCAGCAAGTATTTAGAGTATTGTATTTCTCATTAAAGTTTCAACTTTTAGTTAAAGAGTGACGAGTTAATATTTGTACGTTTGACGACATTCAAGTGCAAGAAAGGGCTTCTTTAGTTTTGATTCAACTGTTAAATATAAGACTGTCATTTTTTACAACATTGTCTGCCTGAGAGTTCCTCAAACGGAAGGAGATGAAGAGCAGTAGTGTAAATCTGCAATGAGTGTGAAAGAGAAGGCTTGTGATAAGTAGCGAAGGAGGTACAATTTGTTAGTACAAAAATTATAGGATATGAATAAACAAGAGAAACTTGGATATGGCTTCTAGGCATGTACAAGTACACTTTCCTGAAAGTTTAGTTTCTACCCTCTAGGAAGCGACCGGGTTACACGAAACAACTTCCGAGATACAAAGAAGTCCAGAGTATATTGTTCGCCCCACAATTATACTGACCACTAATATGTTTGTGTTGTTGATATTTGTCTTAAACAAGATGATAAACTATCATTTCTAATGTCCATGGTGTTCCATCATGAAAAGAGATCATATCTCATTCATTCATGACTAACCTAGACCAAGAAGAGGATTCTCTCTTCTTATCCAAGGAGAAATCTCATTCTCCTCATATTTATCTCTCACCCCATATGTCCTATTTATAATAGATTATATGGGTGGTTATTGGTGGTTACACAAATGCTTATTAGTGACAAATGTCTCTCTCATAAACATTTATTATAACTATCACTGACACATGGCTAGACATGAGAGACACTAATCACTTACTCTAAAAATGTTCCAACACAATTTAGGTTATGCTATATACGAGAGTTCCTTTTGATTTCTTTTATGTAGCAGATATAAGATTGTGTAGCCTTTGACAGTTTAAATATTATTATGAAGCCCTTGAAAAGGGGCCGCTCTCTAAAGCTCAAGATTTCTACACATGGGGTGTGAATAGCATCCCTCCCGGTGATGCATCAATGGTTGCTTTTAGATCTTTGTCCGCTGTTAAAGTAACCGTGCTGCAGCTAGAGTGGCTCTTGTTAGGGTGAGGAAGCCATACAAGTTTGTGTGCTTTTGGGTTTTTGATCTTTAGAGTCGGATCTCATACGTTATAATTTGCAAGAGGACAAGCTTCCACCCACTACTCCACTTGGTCTGAGTTCTAACCACATCTATGGAAAAAATCATGTCTTGGCCATCGAGTCCACTGTCAAAACAGTTAAGAGAGTTAGACCAAGACCACCCCGCCGTCAAATGAGGCTGTATCCTAGAGTATACTGTACCATAATTGCTCAATACTTTCTCAACTACCACAAAACTCAGCAATGCATGTATTCATGCTGTATGTTCAATCTCGAGGTGTCATTTCAACATGCCCAGTATACAACTTTTTTGCTGGTTCCTGTTACAGGGCCCCTTATTAATTTCTCCCTGATCTTGACATAATGTATATTTCGTGAAGTTTTATAGTTCTTTGCAGTGGTAGCACCTGACTCATATGCAACTTCTGATTCTGGAGCATACTTATTAATTGTTTCATCTTTTAGTTACATGATGCACTAACCAAGTATTGATATCGATCGGAAGAATTTAAGACAATAACTTCCTAATTCTGCCTTCTGTACGCTCCGTATCAAATATTGCTGCTCATTGCATAGTCTTTGCAATGGTAGAACACCACCAGGACCAAGTCGACCCCCATTGCCTTCACATATGGAGGATTGGCTGTGCTGAGGCTTGCCCTGGCGGAAGGTAACAATGGAGAAACCCCTATTAGTTGCGTCGTTGAGAAATGTCAGCTACTTGGCAGTTGGCACCAAACACTTCTACGGAAGTTTAGGAAGGTGGGAGGAGAGCTTGAATGTGATGTGTAGAAGGCTGCAGACCTTGTGTCCTGTTCTGCCAGTTTGAGATATGGGATGAACGAGTGGCTCAGGCCTGAACTGTGCTGCTAGCTGGGCAGTCCATATCTGCTGTTGCCGCTGGTTTGGCTGCAGCTGCTGTGCTGTTGGTGTCATGCTGCCTGTATGAGCAGGCTCAAAATGATTTCCAAAATATCTGCTGTTGCTGTTGGTTTCTGTTGGTATCATGCTGCCTCTATGAGCATGCCCAAAATGGTTTCCAAAATAATGGGGCACTTCTTAAGCCAGATCCAACGCTCCATTCGAGCTAATGAGTAGTATCCTTTGAGTTAATGACTGCTTAAGTACAATTGCCTGCTTTGTTGAACGTTTAATTAACCTTGACCATTCTTTACTTGGTAGTTGGTATGATATAGTTGATGCACTTGTTTGGAGCTGACAGAACTCTGGCTTTTTAAGGTTCAGATTTGACCCGCAAGACATTCGTTATGGATTGATTGCTGGCCTTTTCTGTTCATTGTGTTGGGTCATTGATGATTCAGCATAACATCTGTTTCATTCAAGCTAACTCATGGATTATTAGGTAAATTCATTTTTCAGAATCCAGTAATTACGAAATGGACAGCTTATAGTGCAATGTTACTTGCTTTTCTTCCACTCTGGTAGTTGAGCTCCCTTCCCATGGCGTATCAGAAATGTTAGATGACTCCCATTTCTTATGCTTCTTTAGGGCATTGTGCTTTGCTATGCCCTGTAAATGTCGTTAACTGATGACGCCTTGCAGACTTGCAGTCCTCCGCTGCAGAGTGCTGGCGCCTGTTGAGGGTTGAACATATAGTAGTGCTATATTGAGTAGTAGTATAGAACTCCCTCTCATTAGTTTGTTGCAATTTGCTTCTCAAATTTTGCTGCTGTAAACCAAGCATTGGGCCAAATTGCTGATGCAATTGCCTACTGGAGCTTAGCTATCACATCACCTTTGATGAAAATTATGCCAAGGTTCGAAGAAAAGCCACCTATAATGTACTTTGTGCAATATTTTTTAAAATCACAACAAATAAATCCACCTGTAGTGTACTTGTATTTGTTTTTTGTTTTTGTTTTTGTTTTTGTTTTTGTTTTTGTTTTTGTTATCACTCCTCCTTTCCCTCTCCTAATCTTTGAGGTTGTTTAACCATTTCAAAGTATAAGTGGGTAAAATCGGAACAGCGGCCATGTTATCTGACTGGAGAGATTAGCAGGGTTTCTTTGTCAGATAGTAAATTGTTACAAGTTTTGGTGCTTATGAATCTCTGATTGTGGGTTTGTGGCATATCCTCCTACAGGCAGTTTTCAGAAGAGTAACTTTGCATGCATGAAATGATCGGAGATGACTAGTCATGAGTCATGACTACAACACAAGCTGCTACGATACCGACTTTCTGAAATTAGCGTTGCTTCTTGAAAAGCAACGCTAAGACAAACTAAAACCATTCTGGTCCTGGAATTGGAGAGTATCCAACTGTATTATTCTGACAAGGTAAGACTAGGCCTTCATGCCTGAATTATTCTGAATCATTATTGTCTGAGTCCCCTCAGGGCCACCAAAGGTTTTCCTGGTCATTAACTTTAGGGCCCTTGGGATTAAGCAAGCAAAGCTTGGATACCCATGTTATCTAAACAAAAAAAAGTTAAATTCTGAAATCATTATTCTGAAACAAGAGAGATATGTAATCTGAATTATTCTGAAATCTGGAAGGTATAGAAATTAAAAGAGTCGCATAGACAGGTTCTGTGTAGTGAGAAGCAAATGATTCAATTGTGATCGATAATGGATGGATTCAAATCAGCGGTTGAAGCATCTAAAAAGGGTTTGGGTGTTAATTAGCTTCAATGGAGAAGCTAGTCATCAAACTATTGCAAGTGCTTACAGCATAAGGAAAGATGGTGTGAGTGGTGTGACATCTTCTGCCCATTCATTATACTAATTGTAGTCCATCCTCAAAGTAAGCGCATCTTCACTTTGCTGTACTGGAGAATCTTATTAAGACTAAAGATGGTAAAACTAGAACATTTAAGTAATTAAGATTTTGTTAAATTATCATGCAAATTAAGCTATTTATGAACGAGGGAGATTGGCTTTAATTGAATGTATGTTAAAGTACTCATATATCTCTTGGTAACTTCAAACAATTTGATAAATTTCTAATGAGGAGCCACTGGCAATTGTTCTATAATGAATCAGGTCAGAAATTGATTATGATCATAATGAAACTCAAATATCATCATCGTGTATAATGTACACGAATGCGTATCTTTTATACTGGCTACTAGCTAGTACGTAATTAAGAGCATGTATTTCTATATGAAGTGTGCATTTCTAGCTAGTACTCCTATTTTTTTTTTATTTTTTTTTAAGTATCCCAAATGTTCCTAGTGGGATTTGAACTCTGACGGTGAGGAAAGAACACCAACTCCAAGGCCGGCCTTTTACCACCAGACCAACATTTGTTTGCTAAGTAACCCACTAACTCACCCATTCTTCCGATGTGAAACTCTCCCATATGGGTTATTCTGTTAACACGTGTAATCTTTTTTGAACATAAGAATATAGTATAAAGCTTAGCTTACAACCATCTTCAATTATTAGTTTGAAATTTTCAATTCAAACAAGCCTTTGAATAAGATTCTCCCATGCACAATGCAAGGATAGATTCCATCCCAACGATTAGGATTCTTCACCACTTAGCCAAGTGGGTTGTATTCTCCACTTCATTAGATAAGACGAACAATAGATCGAATTTCCAAAAGAGTAAGTTATTGTACGCAATAGCAACTTTTCCTACACTATAAAACCCTCTCATTCTCCTTATTCTCATCTCACCAATCTCACAAACACTTACCTAAACTCTCATTTCTTGTTTGTGCACTTATCCCCCTTTGCATTAAAACCATGCAAAGCTACCGCGCCAGCTCCTACGACCACCAGAATGCCGCGCACTGCGGTGTAGGAGGTGGCTCGGCAATGCAAGCCCATCAGCAACAACAACATTATTCATCATCCTCAGCTGCTGGCTCAGCAATGCAAGCCCACCAACATCAACAACAACAACACTACCACAAGCAGCAATCATCATCAGCCTCATCAGCCGCTGCTGCCTCTTCATTTGCATCTCAGAATGCATATCAAGCGCAGTCTCAGATGCAACAGTCTCAGATGCAGAAGACTTCCTCCTTCAAGGCCTCTCAGAGTCAGTCCATGTTGACAGTTTTCGGGTCCGAGCCCTTCTGTGAGGTCAGGCCCTCTGTCTTCCCTCCAGGGACTGACAGGAAGCTGATTGAGTGCTACAACAGGATCGACAAGGATGGAAATGGTGTCATCGACGACTGCGAGCTCCAGTCTGTGTTGTCCTCCTACAACCAGGCCTTCAGCATGAGGACTGTGCATCTGCTTATGTTCCAGTTCACCCACAGCAACAGGAGGATGCTTGGTAATTTTTCTAACCTTCAACTATATTCTTTAAATACTGCAGTAGTCAGTGTAGTTACTATATTCTTTAACATTTTGCTTAATACAAGCAATATTGAACATCGTGTGCATATGTTATATTAACCCTTAAGCCTTGTGATGAACAGGTCCAAAGGAGTTCGTCCCACTGCTCCAGTGCCTGACAACCTGGAGGGTAAGTCATAAGACTCAAATATGAGCACAAAACTTGGCCTATTTTGTCACTTAAATTGTATGTATTTATTTTTATTTTCAAATCCTAGCAATATGAATATATGTAATATTATTGATGAGCAAGTTTTGTGTGAGACCAACACACACTAAAATGGGGTTACTATTTAGAATGTATGTGTCACTTATTATGAACAGTGACCATTGTTTCACTAAAAAGTGACCCTGTCTCACCTACAATTTTGATAAGATCGTCTTATACAAATGTTGTGATTAGTGAATGATTCCGAGTACTAAATAGAAATGATATTGGTGTTTGGAATTTCAGACAATGTTCCAAAGGTTCGATAGGGACAGGAGCGGAAGCATTGATTCAATGGAGCTGGGTCAAGCTCTCTCCTCCTTGGGTTACTGTGTTTCCCCAATGATTGTCAATATGCTCATTGCTAAGTTTAACAAATCTGGAGGTTATGGAAGGTGTTCTCTCAAATATGACAACTTCATTGAGTAAGTTCTTAATCTTTTTTTCCACTTTTAATTGCACATTAATGGAACCAATTTGGTTTTTTTTTTCTTTTCATACTTATCATTGGTACTCCATTAAGTGAAAGGTAAATTCAGCATGATTTCTAACTTTTTTCCCCCTTTTTTTGACGCAGGTGCTGCCTCACTGTTAAGGTAATTATATCTTTCATCTTTTTTGAGTCATACAATATCTACAAACTATATCAAACAAAGAAACCATCTACAACATTAGAATACATTCGAACGACAAAACTATCTAGCAAAACAGATTCAACTTTCCCAAACGGCTTCCTTCAAGTTGTTGTTTTTCGTTTTACAATATTTTCACGGAAGACCTTGTCATAACTGTCTTGAGTGTCCAAATTTGGCATTTAAAATTGCCTTGACGTAGATGATATCCAAAAGCAATATCATACGAACGAATAAACGAAAAAATAATACTCTCAAAAATTGAGAGACAGTAAGAACGAATAAATGAATTAACTTTTAACCTTACACAATTATCAAATCATTCTTGAATCTTTCTTGCAGGGACTGACCGAGTTGTTTAGGGTAAAAGAGGATGACTGTGGCAAAGCAACATTCGGTTATGAGGAGTTTCTGCTCAATGTTTTGCCTTTCATCATTGCTTAAATCAAGTGTACTTTGCAGTATCACTACTAATGGCTAGCTAATTAAGCTATTGACTGCCTATATAATAAGGCTATTGAGATAATAAGGTGACTGCCTGCCTTGTTCTCTAGCAAACCTCTGGATTGTTCTAAGTTGTTATGCTTGTCGTCGTACCGCGCACATGCCCAAGAATGTGTTTTGGGATGGATTTTGTTATGCTTTTACAAGTTATTTGCAGATTAAGTGTACTTTTTATTTGCCATTCTTAGCTTGAAATATTCGAGCGAGTGGCTCTTCAATGGATGTTCGTGTTTTGTGTGTCGTCGATCTTTTCAATCCAAGGCCCTAATTCACTTACTTTGTGGTAGTATATATTACTGGTACATGCTATAAGATGATCGATACTTATGTGTTGATTTAAAAGCTAGGTTTCTACTTGATTGATCTTAAGTTTCCACAACGATATAGAGCAGTTATTGAAACTAATAAGTTCCTATCTCCTACAATCGAGGTCCAAATTAGAGACCAGGCTTCAATGCCAAGTTCAAGTCTAAAGGGTTACTGCTTTCAATTCTTTGATGAACAAGTGGCTAGTGTGACTGTGTGAATGGTTCGACACTCTTAAGTTTGTAACCTTACCTTTTGTGAGCATTTTGTGGGCCGACTCCTGGCGCAAAGGGTCTTGGGTGAACCTATAGTACAAACCAAAAAAAAAAGAGTCTAAAGGGCTAGGGAGGAGGAGGAGTACTTATTACAAAGATGAACTTCAATTCGGGCTTAGTTTTCAGATATTTCAACTAAATTAATTGCAATAAAGAAACTATAAAGTAATTTGAATAATTTATGCTTCATTATTTCAAACATGTAATACAAAATAAAGGAAACATAACACTAGCTAGTAAATCTCATTTTATTCATAATACTCAACACAAATGAAATCTAGACAGTAGACACCATAGAAATGAATAAGCTAGCTCCTACATATACTAAAATGTACTCCACTAAACACTAGTATTATATGAATCTTTATTTAATAAGACTGTAACTCACACCCCTAATACTAAACAAGGAATTAAGTTACTAAGGATGGCCACCATTCTTGTAGTAATTTGATACATAATGCACTTGTTGCTTGACAAAATCTGGAATAGCCGGATCGTCAAAGAAGTTTGGAGATGTATACACATTACCATTGGCATCTACTCTATACCACCAATTATCTGGTTGGCCATTGTAGAATCCCCCTCCTGATCCATTAAACACAATAGGCACATTACCACCGTCGTCACCACCTCCCGCGGATGGTGGGGAAGGGCTAGGTTTTGTAGGGGTAGGGGTAGGGGTAGGGGTAGGGTTAGGGTTTTTTGGGGTGGTTGGTGGGACGGGGCTAGGGTTTGTAGGGGTAGGGTTAGGGTTTTTTGGGGTGGTTGGTGGGACGGGGCTAGGGTTTGTAGGGGTAGGGTTAGGGTTATTGGGGGTGTTTGGTTGTCCACCTGGGTTAAATGGGACTTCGTTGTGTGGTGGTGGGTTATTATTAATTGGATTCGGTGGGTCTGGAATGTATGGGATAATGCCACTCATGAAATTTTTGACATCCGGAGGGATAAACGGGTTGTCGTAGAACCCGAGTAAGTCTTGGGGCTTTGCATTTAGTTCTCTAACGGGTCGAGAAGAGCCTAGGATGCATGAAGAAATGAGGATCATAGCACAAAGAAGCGTTTGTTTCTCCATTTTCTTTGAAGGAGAAGTAGTGTAAAAGTTTATAGAGATGTTGAGGATGTTGGTAAAGTTAGGAGAAATGCATCCTTTTTATAGACAAGAGTGATCCAAGAATTAAACTAGAGCTAAACAACTTAGCTTGGTTTTGTTATGTGATAAGATGGATATTCAACTAACTTAGAGATAATGCTAAGAAGCAACCGTTAAATAAGTAGTCTATGTTCAGTCCCTATGTGTTGTTTTAAGTACTAATTAAAATGGGTAGAATATTCATTTTTGTGGGGAACTTATAGTGATGATAAGCATCCAAATAAGCAGTTTCATTGTACTCTACTTCTGATTCTTAACAACCTGCATATAGTAACCAAATGTTTTACATAAATGTTCAACAATATAGGTTTAAGTTAAGTTTGTGGCCGGTTATTTTTTATTTAACTATAGGTTCACGTAAGTCCTTTGGGCCGGTTATTTGATTCTAGAATTTCACATACATGTTCATCTGAACGCGAAGAGCTAAAGCTAGTTCACTCGATCAAACAGATATATACTTGCTTTCAAACCCAAATTTATAAAATTTAAAAAAAAAATCACAATATTTACATTCGGTGTATATGTCTAACGTATACATGTGCTTCCTACAATTTGTAATGGCTGAATATACAAGAATTTACAACTTTCATCAACCAAAAAACCAAAAACAAAAATGAAAATTGAAGAGAATAAATTGAATAAGCAACTATATATATACCAAGATCAAGTGAATCGAGCTATATGCATGTGAGTACTTCTCAAATTGAATGAGTAATATCACCATGAGCACGAACCAACAAGTTCCGAAATCTCCTAAGATCTAAGGTCAGTTTTTGATCATCTAAATAAATCTTCTTAGTATACTCCCACCCTTTATTATTCACACTACTTGGATCTCTCAAAATAGGATCATTTTTGCCATATTTGTTGTACAATGAACTCTCTCTAGGATGTATGTTGTATCCAATGTACTTCAATCCAAGTTTTTTCGCTGGTTCGCCATAATAAGTCTCGGATGGCCATTCAGTTCCTAGGGGGATAATTTGGATTAGGATAGATTTTGGCTCAAGGAAGAGAAAATGTGTCACGGCAGCTCCATGAACACCGATCATAACATCACTAGTACTAAGTGCTCTATATATGCTTGTCAATTCTGTTTTTCGGTTAGGCTTCAATACTTGTACATTGAACCCAATCTTTTGTGCTAGTTTGATCAACAAATGCTCGTTGCTTATGGATCTCGATCCCTTTCGTGAAAAGATGACAACTGTTGGCCTCATTTTGTGATCAATTCTTCTCCTCTTCAATGAAGGAGTTATAGGAGAGGGTATAGATGGTTCAAAAGCTCGGCCTAGGAGGTTTCGGAAGTCTAAAATGGTTTTACTCCCTTGCATGAGAGACGAATCAATTGTGAGCTCGTCGTGAATTTTCAACCCTACAATGGCTTCTTTGAAACAATGTGTCCTCGAGTCAGCATTGAAATCAATTGGAGGATAGTCCGAGAGCTTCGACAAAATTTCACCATATTTGGTGTACCACCAACTATGGTATTCAAGGACGACGAAGATTACCTTCCGGTTGAGATGTTGGGAAGTGATGTACAATGGGATAAGGCCATCATTGAATTCATGATAAACATTGCCTGTATAGCCACCAGTGGAGAAGAAGATAGCCGGTACATCATGCATATTTGTGATGGGAATTCGAGGGTTGTTTGTGCTTCGAAATTAGATGCAATGTGTCAATTGTGTTCATGACACTAGCTTCCCATTTCCTTGTATAAGGTTTGATAGTTTCATGTTGTAGTTCGCGTTCCTCGATGTTTGGGTTTGTTAAGCTGTATAGGAAGACTGAAGAGGAAGAAGAATGTGTCCTGATATCGCCTTTCATGAAACAAATGTCTGTACGAAAATGACTTCTATCACAATATATTGTCCCTGCAAACAATCAATAGTCATATTGTTATGGTTTAGAGCTAGAATCTAAGTGAAAATTCATGATCAAACAAAACCAATGAACTTAAGAAAATAAATTTCTCTACACAATATACTCATGAATTGAATATGTCAGCTAATTAAACTTGTGTTTGTCATTCTGTATTTCATAGAGCTCACAGCTTATAAGTTTAAGACATAGTCATGGTCAAAAATGGCTAATCTGAGTTCCTAGTTAGGCCCTTCCAAACACCTCCCAACTTCCCAAGTACTTGATAGAGTTTTAGAGAAGTGTTAACATAAATGAATAAATTCCTCCATTCATAAAGATGTAAATATGAAACCTCATAAAAAATTGTTACTTTCATTCAATTCAAATGCATTACTGCCATGATTATTATGGCATCACTAAGAAAAAAAACTATAAAATGAAAAAATAATGACAGGGGTTAAAAATAGTATGTACTAGTTATATTCATGTATATACAAATTTAAGATTTAAGAGTCCCATAAAAAAAATTTAAGATTTAAGAGTATAATTATTTTTTATCTTTTTGAAACGGCAAGAAAATTAAAATAATCCTTTTGTAAAATCCGTTAAATTGGTGAAGGATTGGTCGAACGATGTCGACCAAAATTTAAGAGTATGATCATGACTTTATGAGGGGTGAAACTTACATGCAACCCAAAAGTCAGGATGAAACTTACCTTTAGAAACTGATGAAGTCACAGAATGATTTGAACCCACTTTTGAATGCAAACCAACTTTATCATATAGAAACTTATCCACTTCTAATGATTCATCAACTACAAAAACACAAAATTAAACCATAAGGTTAGACATAAAACAGGGGAGAAACAGAATAACAGAAAACAAAAAACAAAAGAAACTACAAATTAATTAAAAACACAAAAAACATATGATCAAAGTTATACTTACAGAGAACAAAGGAAAGAGAAAAAGGGAACCCAAAAACCTGAGAAACCCAGATAAGGCTGCAAGAGAGAAAAGCAAGGCAAAGAAGAGAGAAAAGCTTAGACTTTGTTTTCTTGATCAACTTCAATTCTTCCTTCATATTTTTCTTACCAAATGTTTCAGAATAAGTACTATAATAATAATAATTTTGTGGGTATTTCACCATCTTTAAGTTTAAATGCTTCTCTTTTTGTTTCTCAAATATGGCAAATTCTCTGTTTTGTCTCTGTTTTTATTCTTCACTTTTTGTGGAAAACTAAAACAGCTGTGTTTTTGAGTTTGTGTACTTTAATTAAGTTCTGAACCCACCAAATATATTTATAGATGAAAAAACTCTTTGATATTATTGGTCCAGCTGGAAAATTCAAACACGTATGACTAGTAGTAGCATATGTTGTTTGAACAAGCAATGAGAAAGGTTAGCAAGTAAGTAGAAGAATTGGATGTATTTATTTAATGAAAATACTGAGAATGTGTTGGGATTAGTTGAATTAATTATGAGTAGAATTATTGGTGGGTTTTTTTGTTTTTTTTTATTTTTTATTTTTTGGGATAATATAAAGGGAGATTGGGGAATAGGGATTGTTTTCTTGTGGATTTGGGTTGTATATTTGTGATTGATAACTTGAACATGTTTACCTTCTTTTCCTTTGTTACAAGCAAAGGGGGGGAATTAATCCAATGCTACTTGTTAAAGGAAGAGCTCCTAAAAGTTGTAAAAAGTAAGAGAGAGGAATAACTTATTATATACCTTACAATTTACACAACTAGGAAAAAGTATGTTGGTGTTCATTAAAAGAATGAATAATGATCCACAATCTGATTTTCATGTGGTGATTTGGCTTGAGCTTAACTCATGGATGGATTATAAAGGTTACTAGGATTTGTCTTTACATTTAAATGTATTTGCTCAATTACAAAAATAATGTTATTGTTGATTACAAAATGTAGCTTTTACCCTTCTAAGAAAAGTGGCTTTTGGTAGACATCTTAAGATTAAGGTAATGATATTTTAATAGGGTACATGATGTAATCCTTGACTTGAAATGTATTAGTATGTCCTTGTCAAAATGGGTGACATCAAGTTCTATCTACAAGAGCTTCCTCATTTATATTCCAATAATTTAGTACTATCATGTTTGAGATTATTGATTTGTTAGATAGGATTATGTTTTAAACGTAGTGAATTTAATTATTCTCAAACCTGTACCTAAATATTGTATTTTAGTTTCAACTTTGAATTTGGAAATCATGTGAAACTCAAATACACTATTTAGTATGCTTATGGTTCATGGTCATATATTAAGGATTAAATAAAACTTCATTTCTGAAATTTAACACAAAAATATATGAAGTAGCGACATGGGAGCAAAAACGTGATACCACCATACTTAAAAGTGATATTTTCCAACAAAATATATGTGATACTTTTAGGCATTGGCCGCCTTATAATACATGTGGACTTTGTAGGAAAACTACTAAAATTTAAAGTATAGGTGTAGAAGAACCAAAGAAGAAAATTCGACACATGATCCGTTCGAGGTTTAAGGGTTAGGAGACTTAGGAGCAGGATAAGAAGAAGACTATACTTGGATAGTCTTTGTATGGTTGGTTATGAGAAGGTTATAAGATGCAACTGGCCGATATCAGTTGACTGTTACCCAACAAGCCACCAATGTCTTTCCTCAGTGTCCTCTTCATAATAATCCCAACACTTGCTAAAGAATTAGGATTAATTCAAGCATATGCGATATGCCACTAGTTTGTTGTCCTGGTCCACTATTCACATCGCTGATGACAACTTCTCAATCCATTCCAAATTTAAAGGTTATTCAACACTCGTGCTCTAATATGGCGTGGTAGTGACTTAGTGACTAGAAGGGAAAGTGCTTGTAGAGGATTCATATTCCTTTGACTTCCTTGCTCACGTAGTAATGGATCATTGGGATTAGTTAATGATTTTTTTTTTTAGGGAAAATAGTGTATAAAGTAGGGCGATCATCTTATTTTGAATTTCTAAATCACAAAAATATGAGTTATAGATTATAAAGTGTACAGTTAAAATGAGACGATCCTCTGGAAAGAAAAAAAAAAGAAGAAGAAGAAGGAACGGAGGGATTATTTGTATTCTTCAAATTACAAAGGTCTATTCCATTTTTTGTTGAATCCTCTCATCTATACACCAAAGGGTGAGCTCTATGGTTCTTCAAAATCTGTGATGGACCTATAAACCTTAGGGAGATGCATGTGAAGGAATCCACTTAGGACAAAAATTTGGGCATTTCTGTTAGAAAAACTTTTCTTTAAAAAAAAATTCAATAGTTAGGAGGAGGCTCGGCTTAGTTTATAAAAGGAAACCATCTTTAAAAAATTTCTAGATTCGCTATTGATGAAAAAAAAACTTAATTAATACTTAATTAGAAACAGGGACGAAGCTAGACCTTAACGACAAGGGGGCCAAGGAGCTTTGTTATTGAAATAACAATGAAAAAAAATAGTAACAATTACTTAATTCATTAAAAAAATTTGTCACTGCAAGTTGTGTGCCACAAATCCTGAGAGGGGCCACAACCCCTTCAGGCCCTGTAGATCCTTCGTCCTTGATTAGAAACATAATCCTAATACATGTGTTATGTAGAGAGTGGTAATCAAGATTTGGAGACTACAGGAAAATGTTGATATAGCTATGATGTTTGATTTGGAGTTATTAAAGAAACATCAGTGATCTATAATCGATGTTTTACTCAAAACACAAAAACTTATATAAGGCGATCGAGGCGTGATACATGTAAATAAAAAAGTAAGTTCACTATGCATAAAAATTGATACCTCTAAACACCAAATTATAAAGGTCTATTCCATTTTTTGTTGAATCCTCTCATCTATACACCAAAGGGCGAGCTCTATGATTGTTCAAAATTTGTGAAGGACCTATCAAGCTTAGGGAGATGCATGCGATTGATGCGAATAAATCCACTTTGGACAAAAATTTGGGCATTTCTTTAAAAAACTTTTTTTTAAAAAGAAAAATCAATAGTTAGGAGGAGGCTCGGCTTAGTTTATAAAAGGAAACCATCTCTAAAAAGTTTATAGATTCGCCATTGTTAAAAAACCTTAATTAATTACTTAATTAGAAACATAATCCTAATACTTTTGTGCTATGTAGAGAGTGGTAATCAAGATTAGGAGACTTCCAGAAAATGTCGATATAGCTATGATTTCTGATTTGGAGTTATTAGAGAGACATCAATGATCTATAATCGATGTTTTACTCAAAACACAAAAACTCATATGAGGCGACCTCATAAATGAGACGTGATACATGTGAATAAAAAAAAGTAGTTTCACTATGCATAAAAATTGATACCTCTAAATACCAAATTGATACCTCCAAACACAAAATTGATACCTCATACTCTCATGTATAAGGCTCCCTTGTAGAGTAAGAGTTTTTGCACTCAAAAAATGGTGATGGTTTCTAATTTTGTAAGAAACGCAATAACTTCTAACTTTGGGCCTAACTTTGGGCCTTAAGTGGAGGCCCGTAATAACATTTGAACTTTGAAGTTCTTTTTTGAACTTTGAATTTGGTCCAAGTGTGTGAGTTGTAACGCCTCTTTAAACTTCTTAACTATGTTTTTCTTTCCCTTGAAATCATCACTCGTAAATCTCCCTCTTTTTACTCCTTCACTTTGTTCTACAATGGCGGTTTTTATCTCTCCTCTCTCATCAGTCATCAGCCCATGCTCTTAATCGCAATTCACAACATTTTTGGTAATGTCTTCATCTCCTGATTTTGTTTTTCGTTTTGTAAATTTCAGTAAAAAAAAGCCAAAACCTCTTATTTACCATTTCTCTCATTTCAGTAATTGCTTAATGATCAATATAACAATGTCAATAATCGAACGTTTAATTTCATAAAACTCGATTTTGTTTGTTTCAATTTCTTGTCATTGGTGCAGAAAGTATTATAAATTATGTAAATTATCATTTACCCACACAAAATTTGGTAGAATTGATGGACAATCAATTTACCAATTCTCTTGATTCAGTTAATTTCTTATGTTAATACAATCTCTAATCCAACGTTCAATTTCATATTGCTTGATTGTGTTCACTTCAATTTCATGTCTTTTGTGCCCAAAAACATTTATGATTTTGTGAATTTTCATTTACCCATAAAAAAAATATGGCAGAATTGATGGACCTTTAATCTACTATATATTTTGATTCAGTTAATTTCTTGCTGTAAGACAATCAGTATATAATTCAACGTTTATTCTCAATATGTTTGATTTTTTTCGCTTCAATGTCCTTTTTTTCTGTGCAGATTCATTGTAATTGTGTGAATCATCATTTTCCCTCAAAAAAATATGGGGGAAATGATGGACCTTCCTGTGGATTTGATGATTAAGATACTCATCCACTTTCCTGCAAAAACCTTGTTGCAATTCAAGAGTGTATGCAAATCATGGTACCAATTAATTAGCTCTGATCATTTTGCCACCCTTCATCTTGAACAAACCCTAACCCTAACCCAATCAGAAAATTTAAACCTCCGGTTCGTTTTCTCGTCCCCTTATCTTTCTTCTGCGGAATATGACACTTTCGATAAGGTCACCGAGCTCAATTACCCCTTTAGGAACACTGACCCGGGTTATGTTGATGTGGTGGGATCCTGCCATGGGTTGCTATGCCTTTACCATTTTGTTGGTCCTTCCAAAACTATCCTCTTATATAACCCAACAACCCAGACCCACAAAACAATCACACTTAAGCCCTCAAGCATTAGTAATGTCTCATGTTTTGGTTTTGGGTATGATTGTGTCTCAATGGACTACAAGTTTGTATGGATACAGATATCTGACTCTGACCGCAACTCTAAGGCAAGTTCTCCATGGAGCAAAGTCCTGATCTATAGCTTCAAAGCTGGTTCGTGGACTAGGGTTGGAGATGTGCCTTGTCCTTTCTCTCCTCGTCGTAAAGATGGTGTCCTTGTTGATGGAACTTTACATTGGGTCAATACAGTTTTTGATGAGGTTGAAGCACATCATTCGGTTGTTGGCTTTAACCTTAGCGACAATACATTTGGGGAGGTGCCACAGCCTCAGTACGAGGAAAACCCTATTGCCTTGTACGTAGGGATCCTAGATGGGTGTTTGTGTCTTCTGGCTAATGGTTTGTATGAGACAGATATATGGACCATGAAGGAATATGGTGTGGTTGGATCTTGTTCTAGATTGTTTAGGATTAAGCTACTAGAAACGTTAATGTTTTTTGAGTGGCCAATTGCATTCTCGAGGAATAGACGCGAGCTGTACCTGCAGGTATTTGCATGGAAGGTGGTTTCACTTGACTTGGAGACTATGGTTGTCAAAAAGGTTGAGATTTGTGATTTCCCTAAATACTTCGACACTCAAGTGTGTTTGGGGAACCTCATGATGCTGAAGGATTCTGCCAGTGAAATTCCAGACGAAACTAAGCATGGGAAGAGGAGGAGGAGGAGGTGCAGAAGACATAAACAGCGAGGGAGAAATCAAAGGTGAGATTGAAATAATTTCACTTGCACTCATTCTTTTCGATTTGAATGCCATGTATTTGTCTATTCTTAATGTATGTTACATTGTTACTGATTGCTATATGGTTTCGATCGCAGTTAAGGAATGGTTCTGTTTGTGCTACTGCAAGCACATATAAACATACTGACTGTATCCTGTTTTTCATTGCAGCTAGAGACAACAAGGGCCACCAGTGCTGATTGAACTATGAGGTGATTCAGGTGAATGGAGGAAATGGTCAAATTTATCGAGAAAACGATTGCGAGTAGGAAGAGAGAATAACTATCTAGGTCATTATGTCTGTTACATTGCACACACTGGGTTCAGTGGCTTAACTATGTAGCAGATGCTTATTACTAGCAAAAAAAATGTAGCAGATGCTTATTGCCATTAGATTGGCCACTTTGATTTTTTATCCTTTGGGGTTTTACTTTACTTTGTTCCCAAATGTATGATCCTATTTATGTACGTTTGTGATTTTGCAGTTTATATTCTTATTTCTTTTTTTTTTTTTTTGGAAAGAAGTTTATATTCTTATTTCTTAACAACCCTCCATCTTTATAATCCTAAATCGTAACAATTTCAAGTTCTGTCGAATATAGAACGCAAAATGAGATAACAGTTTGAATGGATTACGAAAAAAGAAAAAAGAATCCTAATCATTTTTTGAAAATTGGTTCATTATTATTAAAATTTTGAACTAGGATATGATAAATAAAAAAATTGAAATATAATTAATTGACCCAAGTGCATAGTTTTTAATTTTAAAACAATTCCTGAATGAAAATGAATTCTGTTTTTTGGTGAATAATGAAAATTTTAATAAACTAATAAAATGACCCTTGGAGAGTTGGAGACCGTACCATTGAATTTGAAGTTACAAGCCAACGCGGGCTAATAGTCATAGTGGTCGATGCTAGATACCCTTGGTTGAGAACCAAAAAAATTAAAAAAAAAATACAAATAAATTGAAGTTGGTCTAACGCCTTTCAAATTAGGGGTGAGCGCAACCGGGTACCCACCTGGTATTGCACTACCCGGAATTGAAACTGGATCCACCGATTCCTAATTTGTAGGAATTGAAATTAGAATCGGTTGCACCAGTTCCTAAATCTTAGGAATTGGGATTGGATCCACCGAGTACCCAACGATTCCTTGGTATCCAAGTCCGCATTAAATAAAAAAATTCTTATTTTTTAAATCAAATAAATGTATATTTTAATAATAAAAAATACCAATAAAAATATTACACTAATAAATACTCTATTAGTTTTCAAAAATACCACAAACATAAAATTAAATACTACAATCAAAATACTTAACATTATAAATCAAGATTTAAATAACGTATACGATCATTTAGTTATTAACATTACAAATGCAATCATTAAAAACATGAAAATTACAAATTGGAAAATTTTTAAACTACTAACCTTACTAGAAAATCATCATTCATTATTTCTAACATAGAAAAAAGTCATTTAATATTTTTTACATTGGATACCCAATCGATTCCAGTTCCCAAAAATCAAAAATTAGAATTGAAATTAATTAGTACCAATTCCTATTTTTGAGAATTAAAATTGGAATAAAATTAATTAGACCAGTTCCAATTCCGAAACCACCAATTCCTAACTAATTCCAGTTCCCATACTTAATACCCGGAATTTTCTGCGCACCCCTAGACTCAAACTCGCTTCCACTTCACAACAATCTTAAATCTCGCTCTTCTTAAATCTTACGGCTTCACCTTGTTCAAAATCAATGGAGGTTTCTCTCTCTTCCCCTCATCAGCCGTCCGTGCTCTTAATCGCAATTCGCAACTTTTATGGTAATTTCTTGTCTTTCCCTCCTCATTTTTTTTTGTTTCTATAAATTCACTTAATATAAGTTATTATTTACCATCTCTTTAATTTGGTTAATTGCTTCATGATCATTACGAAGTTACGAACCATTTCGATTAGCTTAACGTTCAATTTCATAAAACTCGATTGTGTTCGCTTCAATTTCCTGTCTTTTGCGCAGAAAACACTTTAACGTGTGAATTATCATTTACCCACAAAATTTTATGGCGTTTTGATGGAAATTTAATTTACCATTTCTCTTGATTCAGTTGATTGCTCGATTTAATACAATCAATATTCCAATGTTCAAGTTCATAATAATGCTTGATTGTGTTCACTTCAATTTCTTGTCTTTTGTGTTGAAATCAATATAATTTTGTGAATTGCCATTTACCCTTAAAAAAATATGGCAGAATTGATAATCAGTATCTATAATAATCCAATGTTTATTCTCAATATGTTTCGTTGTGCTCGTTTCACTTTCCTGTTTTCTGTGCAGATTCATTGTAATTGTTTGAATTAACATTTACCCACAAAAATATATGGCTGAAATTTTGGACCTTCCTGTGGATTTAATGATTAAGATACTCATCCGATTTCCTGTAAAGACCTTGTTACAGTTCAAGAGTGTATGCAAATCATGGTACCAACTAATTAGCTCTGATCATCTTGCCACCCTTCATCTTGAACACACCCTAACCCTAACCCAATCAGAAAATTCAAGCCTCCGGTTCGTTTTCGCATCCCATTACCTTTCTTCTGCGGAATTTGACACTTTCAATAAGGTCACCAAGCTCAATTACCCCTTCAGGAACACGGATCAGGGTTACGTCCATGTGGTGGGATCCTGCCATGGCTTGCTATGCATTTACCATTCTGTTGGTCCTTTCAAAATTATCCTCTTATATAACCCAACAACCCAGACCCACAAAACAATCCCACTTAAGCCCTCAAACATTACTAATCTCTCATGTTTTGGTTTTGGGTATGACTGTGTCTCTATGGACTATAAGTTTGTATGGATACAGCTATCTGACCTTAACTCGAAGGAAAGTTATTTGTGGAGCAAAGTCCTGGTTTATAGCTTCAAAGCTGGTTCTTGGACTAGGGTTGGAGATGTGCCTCATCCTTTCTCTCCTCGTCGTAAACAAGGTGTCCTTGTTGATGGAACTCTGCATTGGGTTCATACAGTTTTTGGTGCGGGTGAAGCACATCAATTAGATTCAGTTCTTAGTTTTAACCTTAGTGACAATAAATTTGGTGACGTTCACGTACCACAGCCTCATTACGAAGAAGACTCTTTTACTTTGTATGTAGGGATGCTAGATGGGTGTTTGTGTCTGCTGGTTAATGGTTTATATGAGACAGATATATGGGTCATGAAGGAATATGGTGTTGTTGGATCTTGGACTAGATTGCTTAGGATTAAGCACCCAAAATACGTAATGTTTTTGGAGAGGCCAATTGCTTTCTCGAGGAACTGACGGGAGCTGTACCTGCAGGTAGCTACCTGTAAGGTTGTTTCACTTGACTTGGAAACTATGGTTGTCAAAACTGTTGAGATTGATGATTTGCCTAAATTCTTCGACACTCTAGTGTGTTTGGGGAACCTTATGATGCTGAAGGATTCTGGCAGTGAAATTCCAGAGATTGAAACTAAGCATGGGAAGAGGAGAACGAGGAGGTGCAGAAGACGTAAACAGCGAGGGAGAAATCATAGGTGAGGTTGAAATAATTTCACTTGCACTCTTCTTGTTTTGAATGCCATGTATTTGTCTATTCTTAATGTATGTTAGTGGTAGCTAATTTTCTAGTCTACAGAAGGAAGTATATGATTGAATTTTTGAATGTCTAATGGTTGATTGTTTCTTTTTTTTTCTTCTTTTTTTTTTGTATCCTGATTTTCAATGCAGCTAGTGACAATGAGCAGTGCTGACTGAAACTGTGAGGTAAATGGAGGAAATGGTCAAATATATCGAGAAAAGTGTTGGGAGTAGGTAAAGAGAGTCACTATCTAGGTCTGATTATATTTACTCCGTAGTTCATTGCACAGTAGCAATAGCCAAAAACTATGTTTGGAATGGCTTATGAATGCTTGTTGCCAATTACATTGGCCACTTTGAATTTTTATCCTGAGGCTTCATTACTTTTGGCTTCAGTATATAATGGACTAATTAAAATGGCTTATTAAATTGTCGGCACTTCTTATCTATTTTGAAGTTGTAGATGGTCGTGCACTTTGGATCAAGGATCAAACGGACTAACCTCTTTGTCTCTCAGGAGTAGGGCTGTGTATTCTCTTCTCTCAAGAGTAGGGCTGTGTATAACGTTTCCCCCCCCCCCCCCACCCCCCACCCTGCTAGTCTCTTGGAGGCATTGGGGTAATGTTGATGTTGATGTTGGTTTTACTTTACTTTGTTTCCAAACTTGTGATCCTATTTATGTACTTTTCCTATTTTGCAGTTTAAGGATCTCTTTAATTCTTATTTCTTAATAATAACCTTTGATCCTCTCAAATAAAAATAACAACCTTTGATCGTCGTAATCCTTGAATCATCCTGTCGAATATGGATATTGAGAAAACAGGGCACTTGTCATGGAAAAACACTAATTTGATTCACCTAAGCAAGAAAGCTTTTTTTTTTTTTTTGATAAAAACAGGGCATCTAATCAAATTACGTGAGCAGCTTTACATCAATAACTTTGCCTTGTACGGTGAAGGATGTGCTTCAGCCCTGGACCATGATATAGAGATAAACACAAAACATTGTCTCATACTATTAAAGTGAGAGTGAGTACCAATTCTTAGTGCCTAAGAAAGTTTGGAACATCGACTCACGTTAGTAATATCTCTCATTCCTTTTTGCATCTCATCATGTATGTTAAACGAAGCTAATGATGTACAAAATGAGCAACTCCATTTTGATATTGGCATGTTAGGATGAAGCCCATTACCGTAAATATTTATGAGACAGAGGACAGGCAAAACAAAGGGGAGAGGGAGAACGAGAACGAGAGAGGGACACAGGATGATATAAAATGGAGTTTAGAAATGCTCGATGCTCGATGCTTCCTTTATATATACGAGTAACGAAGACAGTAAACATCGTCCCACACTCATTTCATTTTTCACCTAACACTCAAATAACTGACGCAACAAAGTGAGCGCGCTAAGTTACTATGAACTAAAAGTCTAAAACTGTGTTCAGTGCTGCCATAATTGCATAAACGCACGAGAATTACAAACACACACCAAACCATTTCAACAAACCAGAATCACAGCCAGCAACCAAATATCATCTCATCTTTTGGCCTTCTATGCAATAAGAAAGGGTAGAACGGTGAGCATGAAATCCTCATAAGTAAAGGTTGCTGTGCCAGTGTAGGCCTTGTCCTTCTCCTTGAATTTCTCTGTCAGACCCTGCAATACAAATTATGAATCACGCCATTAACACCACAATGCTCCCGAATCTACGGTATAAAAAGGTAGAACAGAGATGCTGTATATTTCGTAGCAAACTAGCAATACAGAAGGATAACAACTTAAATATATGCAGCCCCACGGTAAAACCTTCCAACTAAAGTCACCTCATTGAAGTATATAGTTCACTTATGATCACCTCTCCACAAACACTTGCTCCGTACAACTTAACTCCTTGCTCCCCCCACCCAAAGAAAGAGCAGCGGGATGATAAATTGGAGCCATTGAACTATTTCACAGGCTCTGTGAACAAGTGAGTTCCCTTTCTGCATCCATTACTCTTAGTACCCTGCTTATTATCCATTTACCATATTCTATTTGCATGTTCTATGATGTACAAAAGAGCTATAAAACATAAGAGTTTTGAGATCATTGGGCATACCGATTGAAGTTGAAGTAAACTGAAATGATAGTAAAAGGTTAATGTGCAAATAAATAACTAAGATAAATGCCGCAAGACCTTCACAATGGCATATGGCATTTACTCAACTACCCGGGTCAAAGTAGCATGCACGTATGAGAAATGCAGATAAATGGTTTAGACTTTAAATCGTGGTTGGTGAATAGCAAAAGAGTTTACATGCTAACAACAGAGATGCCAGTATAAGGAGGGATTAAGCACACCAAAATGATGGAAATGAACTTCACACAGAAGGTTCCAAGAAGCTTTTAACCTTTTTTTTACTTTTTTCTTTTTGAACAGACGTTCCAGCCAGAAGTTGTTGAACAAACATGCTCCACAATTTATAACATTGTATATGGAGTTGTGGGTGGAAATGCTACATCTAATCAAGACGGTATACTAAACTAATCTAAGCTTTGACAGAAAACAGAAAAAAGCATAGACTTACCTTCACTGTGAGGCAGCACCTGCATCAAAGGGAAACAAATAGATGAGATTGCTGATTGAGAAGCATGGTATATTAAGTACATATAGCATAAACTCGAACTAAACAAAAGAACCAAAGCAAGGAACATACTCGATGAAGTTATCATATTCAATAGCTCTGCTCTTTCCCCCAGTCTTATCGAACTTAGAGACCAGCAAATCCAAGATTACAGGAGAGACAGAAAACCCAAGGCTAAACAGTGCATCACGTAGCTCTGAAACATCTATCTTGCCACTCCTGTCTCTATCGAATCTCTCAAATATTTCCTGAAAGATAGTCATGAAAATAATTGCTTAGATATACGATATAATGCACCATATAAGCAAATGCACTGGTTTAGATGGAAACTGACATACCCTCCAGGATTGTAGACTGTAAAACAGAGAAGTGAACTCCTTGGGACCTGCATAGACTTTCAAAGTTTAGAGGAGAGTAATTTATCTTTAACTTCAATTTTCCTATTCTTTCTCCGGGGGGGGGGGGGGGGGGGGGGGGATCGGGGCATATGAGAATAAACTAAAACCAATGTGAACAGTCAATACTCAAGCTTAGATACAACGTAACAGGGGTCAGTACAACCAGTATTATTTCTCTTCAAAGCAAATGCAGATAACATTCTACTAAAATACTTAACATGCTACTAGCTTGACAGCTTGACCTCCTACACAATTTTCAAAAACTGGAGCTGGTTCAATTAACAAATAAATTTGGATATATACTAAGGAAGAATGAATGTCCGATCAAACATCAGACTCTAGAGGGAACTAGAGATGGTAATCTTGTCTACCATGGACATTGCTCCTTTGTATGAAGGCTCACACATGGGAATCAAGGCAGGTGTACCTGTAACTAACATAATGGCTGGGCTACGTAGAAACAAGGCTCTGAACCTCACTGTGGCAGCAATTAGCGGCCTAGTCAACTAAATTGTTGATGCAAATATGGGGGCGTCTGAACTCTGAGCACCCAACTCCCAAGAATAGCAACAGAACCTTATGTGTGAATGGATAGACGGGTGTAGCAAGCACAATAAGCAAGATAAAGATTGGGATCATGTCATATTTACTTTCTGAAAATACAAGGATGGATCACCAGATCATCATTTTGAAATATAAGGTAAAACCTTAATAACCCTTCATTTGAAGTTTTCTTATGAGCAACTTGTCACCTTCCCTTCCCTTCTTCTTAAGATAGAGCCTTCTTTGTCTCCTAATCTCCTTCCAAACCATCCCCCCCCCCTCTTCTGTCTCCAAACCGCTGCTCATCCTCCCTATTCTACATTCCCAGTATTCTGGCAAGCTGTACCCTTCCCATTGTGAACAGGTGAATGCATTTATAGAAATGAATAAGTTTAGTCAAACAAACAACTACATAGTGCTGGTCAATATCTGTCACATAACCTAGAGCACACACAGTTTCCTTAACCAGACACACTAATGGTTCCTGCATGCTCTAGTAACCATTATTTGAACACCATCATTAAAGGCAGCATTGGCAACACCATGTCCTTCATACTGGGACCATGTCCTCGAGTTAAAGATCTTAGTATCAACTGGACGAATTTTTAGATTATCGATTCTTCCCCAAGGATTTGAACTTCTAACGTTTTTTTTTAAGATGGCACGAGCATCCAAGCTTTGCTTAACTAACGCCATTCTTCCTCTTATTGGCCCCTCCCCGCCCAGCCTCTTACCTCACCCAAATGAGAGTATAGTCCTAGATATTGGATCAACTCCAAATAGAAAACAAAAATTGTCAAGAATATATCCACTAAGAGGAACGCCAAGTCACCAACACATTAGGAGGTGAAGGCACACCTACCCATCAGTTCCCTAAAAAGCAACAAGGAAGATACTCAATTGCCAAAGTCATTGAATTTGAAACCAGCAATGACTTAGGGTCACTTAAAATATTATTTGTCATAATACCAAAATCATGAAACCGAGTCTTTCCTTCAGTGGAATTCTAATATAAAGAAAGCTGTTAGTCTCAACAGAATTTTATACAAGGCCATAAAATATACTCCAGCTCCTACAGTCCTACCCAAACTATTAAAGATTGTGCTTCTAATACCATATGTATCTACCTACTAAATTACTAATAATGTCTTCTATACCTAATAATAACCTACCTAAAATGTTCTTCACCATTATATAATCCAACCCCATGCACTTTCCATATCAGCTAAAACAAATGCAAACTCAGGATGTACATACAGTTGTTGTACACTATCTTAACTTGACTAGATTCCACAAATCAAAAAGCATTATAGAATTGATGGGTAATACTTCCAACCCTGATCATATCCTAATTTTTCACGACTCTCCTAAGTCGTAACCCCTTTTTCCAAAAGAAAAAGCATACTCCCATTTCCGGTAAGAAATTAGGAACATATAATTCCGTCATCGATTTCAAATGAGCAATTTTTAAATTTTATTAGGAACAAGAACAATCATACACATATTTTTTTTAGAAATAATCATGTACAGTATTTTTCTAGGAACAAATCAAGAGTATTATATGATACACCAAGTTTACCAAATGCATTTTCCTTTCAAAAAATGCAACCCAAAACTATAGTACCCATCAATATGAAATTATCAACCCTGTCGGTCGCAACAAAAAAAAATAATACTAATAATAAAGCACACGCTAACCCAACAAACAGCGAACATCCGCTACAAAGACAAACCAATTCACCCCAAAAAAGAATAATTAATGAAATTGAGAAATTCAAGAGATAGGAGAGAGAAAATGGACTGACCGATCTTATGAGAATTGGAATTAGTGAAGCTAAACATGAGAAGATGAACAGTCTTCAAACTAAAACTCTGATTATAAGAAGACAAAGCCCTTTGTAATTCCTTATCATCAATCAACCCACTTCCATCTTGATCCGCTACTTGAAAACACGCCACCACATTCGGGTCAGTACCCGGTGGAAACGTTGACGGTAACAGCGACGCAAATGGGCTTGCCCCTCCTGATGATGGTGGTGGTGGGGCTCCATAACCCGATGGGTACCCACCTGGCCCACCCGGAACCGAAGATGGATACCCACTGGGCCCACCGTATGATGAGGGTTTGTTCTCCTTAGGGGGTTTTGGGCCTGCGGAAGAAGGCCCACCATAGGGTGGAGCTGAGGGTGCACCGTAGGGTTGTTGGGCTGGTGAGGGTTGGCCGTAGGGCTGGTGAGGTTGTGGGCCGGAAGAGTAGGGTTGGCCCGGTGGTGGTGGGCCGCCGTAAGCGTAGCCAGAAGGGTTGTGAGGGTAGTTGTTGTAGCCGGACATGGCTCAGTGATGATGATGATCACTGGTGAGGAGAGAGAATTTGGGGGGGGGGGGGTTTGATTTTGGAGAGAGAGAAAGAGAGATGAAATGAAATGAAATGAAATGAAATATTTTTTGGGGATTATGGGTGGTTTTATTTTTATACTTTTATATGATGTGTACTAAGATCTGGCAAACGCATCAGGCGGGTTGAATTTGAGTCGGGTCATATTTGGGTCTGATCAATTATTTGGGTTATTTAACGAGTTTGATAAAGTTGTCTCGCGTGTCTTGCAATTTTCAGGTTCCAATCGGATCATTTCAATTTTATATCAAAACGGGTCGAGTTCGGTCGGGTCTGTAGCGAGTCGGTTATGAGGGATAATTACATAGAATGCCATTGGCAATACAAGTGCGAATACGCGGTTGGGTCTTGTTGTGTTTATCGTAAATTTGCTTCAGGGTCAAGGGTGTTAGGAAAGGAAAATAATGGATTTTTTGTGCGGAACTACCTTGTTTGGGGTGTCATTTGTGACTTACTACCTTAAAAGTTTTTTTTTGTGGGGAACTACCTTAGAAAGCCAAAAAGTTTGTTGACCACTACCCTTGACCATATTTTCGGATATAATTTTCTTAAAACCCCAAAATACCCCCTTTTATTCAGTTTCCTTTCTTCCCTTTCTTCCCCCCACAGCACGTTCTTTACAATTTTCTTATCCAAACCTCCATTGAAGGATCTCCTCAAGTTCTCTCTCATTCTTCTCTTTTGCAAAATTGGGAAATCTAAATATCAAATGGGTATTTCATATTACTTCACTTTCGAATGTCAATAGCAAATTGGATTAGTTTGATTTGATGTCTGTATCACACTCACAACAATTAATAAAAAAACAATTTAGTAGAGAGAATTACACATATACTCAGGACTTAGAAGTATGCCCAAATCACAAACATGCCTCCAATTATATATGACACAAAAGCAAAATCAAACGTAGGAAATCAAAAAAAAAAAAAAAAAAAAAAGGAGAATTAGTTAAGCGAATAAATAGAAAAGCAAGAAACTTTAACATGCAGTAAACCTGCGATTAAAGATATGGCGGAATTGGCGAAGGAATTACCAAAATTGAGGAATGAAGAGAGAGAAATTACCGTAAATTGTGAGGACATTAACTTCATTTCAATGGGTTTAACGGCAATTGAATAATTAATGATGATATTTAATTAAGCCAAGCGTGGTTGGTATGAGGGAGAACTGAGAAGTAAGGGTGAAGACGATGGAACTGGGGAGAGGGGGAAGACAATGGAGGCGTTGCATTTGTTAAAAGATCACGTGAGCCTCACGTGAGGGTGTTTTGGGGTTTTAAGAAAATTATACCCGAAAATTTGGTCAAGGGTAGTGGTCAACAAACTTTTTGGCCTTCTAAGGTAGTTCCCCACAAAAAAAAAACTTTTAAGGTAGTAAGTCACAAATGACACCCAAACAAGGTAGTTCCGCACAAAAAATCCGAAAATAATAAAGGAATGAATCAAATGAGATACGTTTATTTCGTTTAACTAAGTACCCGAAAAAACAAAATAGAAGAAAGAAGAAGAAAGTTTGTTTGGTTTTTTATTTTGACTTCCCCCGCGCCACGCGCTAGATTGCCACCTGCCGTCACCTGCTACAATCGGATTGTTCATTCAGTTGTGATTTTATAAATTTAACAAAAACAATGAAGGGAATTTAAAAAATTTCATTGATTGATGATTGGAGCATGTCAAAGGTAGGGTGTAAGTAAGTTCAATTAAACTCCACTAAATTAAATCGAGTAATATGTGAGATTAAAAGTAAGTCACTAATTATTAAAAAATAGGAGAACTTTTATTTAGGTGCACTGAGGTTTTGCGTATTATTTTTTAGGTTATGGCTCTGTTCGGCAATATTTAGATTTCGGTAAAGTTAGCAGTTTGGTTAGCTGATTGAAATAAAATGATATAAAGGACATATTATTATTATTATTTTATTATTAAAAATAAAGGGATAGAATCGGAATCCAATTCCTAAGTAATTCCAACAACTAGCCTTTGGATCGAGTTGAAAGACTAATTTTATTAGCTTTTGTAAAACACTACTCTAACAGCTAACAACTACTACTAAAAGCTAGTTACCGAACACGATAAATTAGGATAGGTCGTAGAAGTTTGACTAGTTCAAACCACTAACAGCTACCTAAAAGTGGTTTGAATAATTTCACTTAGGTGACACAGGGTTTTGTAAATAATTTCACATAGATGACAGGTGATGATGGAGGCTAACTTCCATTAACTTTTGCTGATGTCTGAAGGGCGATTATCCTTGATGATCCGATTAATATTGATTAACATGCTAAATTATTATTTTAAATTTTATTTTTTTGCAAATAAATTGTGTTTTCGAAAATCTATTGTTTTGTAAATGAATTTTCGAGATAACATACTTCTTCTTTGACATACATATTCTAACTGAGAACACCGTCAATAATTTAACTAATAAATTTTAATTTATTCTTTTACGAAAATTTATTTACAAAACACCAGATTTTCGAAAACACGATTTATTTCAAAAAAAAAATTAAAACTTAAAATAATAATTTAGCACGTTAATCAATATTAATCGGTCATCAAGGATAATCGTCCTTCACACGTCAACAAAAGTTAACGGAATTCAGCCTTCGTCATTACCTGTCACCTATGTGAAATTATTTACAAAATCTTGTGTCACCTAATTGAAATTATTCAAATCACATATAATCTTAAAAAATAATACACAAAACCTCAAAGCAACTAAATGAAATTTTTCCTAAAAAATAACACTCCCTTAATACAATTTATTTTTATTTCGAAATTCTCAAATAATCAATGCGGTAATTTTAAATTATAACATTTTGATAACCTAGTATTTTGTTTAAAAACAAATCCCTAAACCCGCAAACTTGCAAATTTTGAACTAAAAATACTATATACTCATTTAGTTAAAACTGGTAAGGAATTTCACCAAACGGGTAAAGGAAAACTATATGAGAGCATCCTTATTGGTAGCACTAGTGCACTATTAAAGGTTGGTTAAAACATTGTTGAAGTTGTTACCTCACTTTTTAAGCACATCTTCCCAAATAAGTACACACCCAATTCTCCCTAGTGAACTTAAAAGGTCACACCTGTCTACCTCACAAGATTTTTATTCCATATTTTAACCCTAAAAAACTATTAAATCCTACACGCAATCCCCACCACTTCTTCCTTACTCCTCTTTATGGTCCTCTATTTTTGTCTAAACAAGTGTGCTTAAATAAGCACATTGCTTACCAACAAGCACTTAGATGAGTTGGTGAGGGACTCTTCTAGCTTAAGCAAAGGTCTCGGGTTCGAGACCCTGTAAATGCAGCAGTGTTAAATACTTGTTGGGAGAGCTTTGCCGCCCTTGTGGTCCCACCCGGCTCGGTCCGGATTCAATCGGACGGTCTCAGACCAAAAAAAAATATATGCCTAAGAATCACCAAATGTTGGTATAGCACACTCTAAGCACACTCTCTTTCCTCTCTAAGCATACCAATAAAGATGTCTTGCTTGAGGCCGCCTTTAATAAACATGCCGTCATGCTGACGTCATACTTAGCTATTTTTAAACTTGTTTTCAATGAAAATGATTTATTACAAGACTACTTCTAGTAATAGCTTCTACATTGAAGAAGGTAAAGCCAAGCCAAGCCAAGCCAAGCGGTAAATGACGTAGGGAACGAATCTGTAGGTGAGAAAATAAGAAAGATTTAAGGTATCGTAGCCCAATATATGATTAGCAAAAGGAAATAATACCTTACATTATATGAGTAATTCATATTCGACTTGGAAAATAAGAAATAGATTAGTTGTTTAAATGGATAATATATAGTTCAACCACTGCCCAAAAAAAATTCATTAGAGGATGTATTAGAAATATATGTATATAAAATTTATAGTGGCAAATTAAAATGACTTATATCACCCAATAAAATATTATATAATATACTGTATATATATATATATATATATATATATATATATATATATATATATATATATATATATATATATATATCATCCATTACAATATTATATAATATACAATATATGATGTTATGTTCTAATAGAGGGGACTTCAAAAAGAGAGTAAGATTAGGGAGATTGAGAGATTCATAAAAAGAAGAAAACCTCTCTTATGAGATTTTTTTTTTTTTTTTTTTTTTGGTTCATGACCAAGGGTCATCCACCGTCAACCACAGTAACTATCCCCCGCGCTGGCTTGTAAGCACCTCAAAGGGTGGGATAGCTGGCCAAGGAATTTAAAGCTGCTCCATGCCCAAGGCGAGATTCGAACCCTCGACCTTGGTTAAGGATGGATGAGTCCCTACCACTCAACCACACCTCCTTGGTTACCTCTCTTATGAGATGACCGTATATTATGTATGAGGTATCACTTTTTTGTTTGGAGGTATCACTTTTTATGCAAGGTGGTATCACTTTTTTTATTCATAGGTATCACGCCTCATATATAAGGCCACTTTATATAAAAACTTGTGTTGAAAGAACACCTCAAAAACATTAAAAAAAAATAACTTTAGAGAATCAAAACACCAAAGAATCACCACGTAACATCTATATTTATAAGGAATTAAATAAATAGTATGATTCAAAACGGCAACAAATTCTACAAGCTAAGGGTGGTGTGATAGAACATCAAAATGTTTGGCTTCAAGTTCAGTAGAAATTTTGCTCTATTGTCTGTAACTATGAATGGCTTAATTAATATACTTATTTTGTTTGATTGACCATGGAAAGTAAGTTTTTATAGCTGGGTAGTACTAATTCATGGGAACTAGAAAATCATGGAAAGTGTTTAAAGTTGTTTGGTTGCATAAAGGAACTTTAATTTCATGTGAAATGATATGGAAAGTAGTACTTAACCAGAGGGGACATGGTAAGTAACTTCCTCCATTATGAGGAAAGTCACTTCTTGCAGGAAGCTAATTTCAGTGTTTTTTTTTTGTCAACCAAACAACAAGTAAATTTACACTTTTTGGGAAGTTACACTTCTTTTGTTAGTTGTATGTCAAATTGTCAACCAAACAAGCACATAAAACCTAGCTACTTCTTGTTGAGCCAGGATCCTCTGCAGTACCAGTTTTGGTGTTGTCCCCTTCTTCTCTCTTTCTCTCTCCTCCCAACTTCCATATTTCCCAAAACCCCCCTCCTATTTGCACTGTGAAATAGGAACTGCACCTCTGCGGTACCGCAGAGGATCCAAAATCATGGGTAAGCTAGCTACTAGCCTACTAAGCTACTACTATTACTAGTGTCTCATTTGTATGTTGCAACTACTAATTTCCTTGTGTATGAAACTATGAACATATTGTGTAAAATTTACAAAATAAATATTGGATCAAAAATTTACAAAAAGAAAATAACGTTGTTTACGCAACTCAATAACTCTTGAATCATTGTATCGAATTTAAAATATACTTTAAAATGATTAATAATTGTCCTGTACTTGAACAAATAAATGTGGGTACAAAATATTTGAAAATAGGACATACAGAAGCGCAACAAAACTTGGAGAAATGTAGCACATGTTTAGGATAGTACCCAAAATAGAGTGCGTATAGAGAGAGAAGTTCAAAGCTTCTCTCTCTAGAAACCCTAGAATTTTTCTCAGCCCATCGCAAACATCCTGCCGCCATCTCTAAGCCACCATCTCCATCCATCTTTCTCCTGTTTGCCTCCTTTCTTAGGCCTCTCTTTATCTAGAATATTGGTAGTCTATGCTCAGACTTTGAATTGATGATTGTTTTAGATCTCTAACAATCATCTCAGAATAGTTTTTTTGTGTATAAGATTTGCTCAAAGTCGGTTATTTCTCGATCTACCGTCGATGGTTTTCCTCCGGTGTCCCTTGTCACCGGAATTTTATCTCTTTGTGAGAGGTTTGCTGTTTTGGGTGCTTTTAGAAGATGTTGAAGAAAAGGTGCAAACAGGGCTTTGAAGAAATCGGTCCCCTTTGTTTGGATTGGTTAGCTTTGCTTCAATTTCGAGCCATCCGTGGTTTTGATTTCTTTTGAAGCTTGCTTATTTGATGTGACCAAGAGATCTAGACTTGAAGATGAGGATGAAGATGATTCAATTTTAGAGAATTACTAATTTTATTTCATTTTTAGGTTTCTTATTTTTGTTGTCATTTCTTGGTTGTAATTGTCTTGAGTTCTTCACCATCATGTTGGTGAAGAACATTTAGGATCATCTTTATAATAGAGATCATCCTGGTTGTCTTGCCTTTTCAAAAAAAAAAAAAAAAAAAAAACAAAACTTGGAGGAATTTTGGAATAGTACGAGTAAAATGTATTGCATGGTGATTTTCATGCACATAACATGATTTTAATTCTATCGTAAAAGAATAAATGAGTAAACGTGATTAGAGAATCACATGAATTAAGGTAAGAATACGTCCTTTTCACCTGAAAAAATGATTTAAACTTAAATAAATTGAAATAAAATTAAACAAAAGTAAACTGATAATTTTTTTGTTCGTAATTTGGCCATTCTATAATTGTTTTACTCCTTTCAATAGTTGACTATCTTAAAAGTTTGCTCAACAATCTTTCTAACCCTATATGAATAATCATCGTGAATTTATATTCCAATAAAAAAACTAATTACCTGATAAAGTTTTAATGTCGTACATGAACTTAGTTGAAATGATATAGACTGGACTGAACTGAAATAAAACTAAAGTAAAGTGAACCTAACTGAATCAGGCGAAACACAGGTTTTGAGAATAAAGTGTCAGAGTCTCATGTTATCATTTAAAAAAATTTACAATTTGGAAACATGGGTACAAAAATTCTTACATTAATTTGACAATTCATATGTTACTATCTCAATTCCTTTTCAATTTAATCTTTTACATGTTTTATACAATATAGTAAGATGTATTTAAAATAATTTATGCATTGCCTTTTTTCAATCAATATCAAAAAATGATTTTTTCTTTTCTTATTCTTTTCTTTTTTGAGGAAAAAAATGAAATTTACTTTGTCACAAAATTTGATATTAAACTTATTATTAAGGGAGGTAATTTCGACTTAAAAACCGTTCAAAATTTGACTTGCTACGAACCTGAAAAACCGTACAAAATCCAACCTGAACACAATGATGTAGTCATAGGGATTATCAAACTCGATTGACCGAGCTTAAAATTGACCGGTAAAACTGATTTCATATTTAAAAGTCCACGAGAAGTTATCACATATGAACACTTTCAATTTATCCGATTCGTTTGTCAGGTCTATATTTGATTACGTTTAATTTACTTTTCTTTTTTAAAAGGGGTAAATAAGTAAATAACCGTATGCGGCAGCTCCTCCCCGCTTACTTTCTCTATCCTCCTCATCCTTTCCTCTTTCCTTCAAGGCTTCCCGCTTGATCAATGATGATCATCCACAGAGAGAGAAACGCACAAAAGCTTTATAAGGCCCAAAACAAAAAAACACAAAAATAAAAAAAGAAAAAAACGAAAAAAAGGGAATTCGGCGCAGGTTAACAAAAATGTCACTAGCTAAGCGCACGTTAGCAGCTATGGGAGTGGGATGCTTTCCTGTCCACCGTCTCCTTTCTCTCTCTATCTCTTATCCTGCGCGGCACCTCCAAGAAGAGAAGAAGAACAACATTACAACAGCCTTTGTTAAACTCTCTCTTTTTCTCTCTCCTCTTTTTATTATTTTTCTAGGGTTTCGAAAAATTAGGGTTTCAGAAATTCCTTTTTAATTTCTGTCTCTCTTTAATGGTGGTTATCGTCACACGGTCACAGTGGCATAAACAGTAGCACAAGCTATGGACCGTAGGTCTCCGTATTCATTCGCTAATCTCTTCAACCTCGAGGTTTGTTTTTATGTTTTTTTTTTTGGGTTGTCGGTTTTCTTCAGTTTTGTACTTTGAATTGATTATTGAATTGTTCGATTGTGTTTCTTGATGAATTTAATTGAGTGAATTAGGTTTAATTTTGTTGTGGTTACGTTGAGTTTATGGATGATCTTTAGGTGCATTGTGTTGTGTGTGATTTCTGATGATTTGTTAATTATTTTAATTGGGAATTTTTTGTTTGTTGTGTAGTCATTGGTGAACTATCAACTGCCACAGGCAGAGGAGGATTCTGATTACTATGGGAATAGCAGTCAGGATGATAGCAGAGATAGCCAAGGTGCATTACTTACTTAATCGTTGATCTCTCAATGTACTTCAACTGTTAGTGGTTATATCAATATATTATAAGCACCTGTGACCTTTTGTTATACAGCAAAAATTTTTATAAAGTTGGGTTCATGTATAATTTTGTGTTTGCGTGTGTGTGGACGCGCGCTTAGGTGGGTGTGGAGAGGGTTGGGGGGGGGGGGTTGCGCTTTCTGAGTTAAATTTAGACAGGAGAACTGCTGTTGGGTAATGGCACACCTGCCCTTCGTATGCATTTGTTTAATGGCACACCTGCCCTTCGTATGCATTCGGGGTGGTAGTAGTTGGTGTGATAGCAGCAAAAGGCGCCTGATTTGTGCGCAAGACATGCTATATCATTGGAAGTAAGGATGAGTTCTGTGTTTTTATGAGGATTGTATATTTGCGCATCAATGGTCTATTTGATACAAGTTTGCAACAGTTGTAGGGATAAGGTGTCTGCACCTAAACCCCCCAACAACAACCTAGTATATTCCTGCTGAGGGCAGACTGCGGAGTCTGGGGATGTAACATTATCCCAAGCTAGTTGCCTATCAGTGAGGCTGTTTCAATAAACCCACAAAGGAAAGATTGATATTTTGACAACAGTTGATAAACTTTTGAATGACAAATGAATGAATGAATGAGTTTGTGGTGAAAGAGTAAGTGGATGGATGAAAAGAAGATAAATACATACAATAATGCCTGAGGAGTATTGTGCTGAGATGGTAATGTGTTGATGCATTTGAGGCTGCTTATGTTAGTTGGATGTTTGGTAATAATGGATCTTTTCCATAGCATATCTTTTGTTTGATTATATCTCTTTACCCTGATTTTGAAAACAAATTCTCTCTTTTATCCTGTGTAATTTGTGCCATGTTTAGAACTGTTAAGCACATGCTTGAGTCTGGTTGCTTTGAACTAAGTTCTTTCTTCTGGTTGTTGCTAGGGAGAGTCATGGGTGGCCATAGTAATGGAATTATGTCCGAGAGGGAAGCAAAGAGAAGGAAGAGAAATAGAAATAGTGATGATGAGTTAGACAATGGCTACTACAGGACTCCGATTACCGAAGAGCGTTATCGATCTATGCTAGGTGAGCATCTTCAGAAGTATAAGAGGAGGCTGAAAGATTCTTCTTTGAGTCCAGCATCTGCCCGAGTGCCTATGCCTGTTCCAAAAAGTAATATAGCCGTGGCTCCCAAAACCCGGAAATTCGCAAATGAGCTCAGAGGTTTATTACATGAGATGGAAAAAACACCAGATTCCTTGATTCGCAATGGTCCCCTGAACTTGGGTGACAATTGTGATACAAATTATGCCCTTAAATTTGTCCCTGACAGGTATGCTTCTTTTCTTGGTAGCATAGATAGAAATAGTAATTTGTGACAATATATAGCCTACTATCTTTTGTTTAATACCACTTCCAAATGTTCTGATTTTGTCGGCCTTCTTCACAGAACAATGCAGGAGCCTGTTTATTTGGATATTGGGGAAGGTATCGCTTACCGAATCCCCCCATCTTATGACAAGCTGGCACCAAGTCTGAATTTACCAAGCTTTTCTGATATTCGAGTTGAGGAGTTTTATTTAAAGAGCACTCTGGATTTGGGTTCCTTGGCTGCAATGATGGCTGCTGATAGAAGGTTTGGACCCGGAAATCTAGCTGGTATGGGTGAGGCACTTCCCCAATATGAATCACTTCAAGCAAAATTGAAGTCTATGGCTTCTGGTATTCAGGCACAGAACTTTAGTCTGAAAGTCACTGAGGCTGGACTGAATTCTATCCCTGAGGGGGCAGCTGGGAAGATAAGGAGGTCTATCTTGTCAGAGGGTGGTCAATTGCAAGTTTACTATGTCAAGGTTTTGGAGAAAGGAGACACATATGAGGTATGTTCCCTCTTGGAGTAACTCTACTTTCTGGAAGAGGAGGGAGAGGTCTTAGAAAAGGTAGAAACAAATATTATGCTTTTGTTGATTTAGTCGAATTTCTTGAATGGCAGATTATTGAAAGGAGTTTACCGAAAAAGCAAAAGACAAAGAAAGATCCTTCTCTTATTGAAAAAGAGGAAAGGGACAAGATTGGAAAAGTTTGGATGAACATTGCTAGGAGAGAGATACCAAAGCATCATCGAATTTTCACCAACAATCATAGAAGGCAGTTTATGGAAGCCAAGAGGGTTGCAGAAACCTGTCAAAGAGAAGTATGGTTGTCTTTCTTTAGTTTCATATTGCCCATCGTGTCATTATTGCTTTGCTGAACAACTAGCAAGTGCTTAACTCATGTTCTCTCAATGACAGGTGAAAATGAAAGTGAGTAGATCCCATAGATTAATGAGGGGTGCTGCAGTTCGAACTAGGAAACTGGCTAGAGATATGCTGGTGTACTGGAAAAGATTGGAAAAAGAAATGGTAATTTTATTTTTTTTGTTGAATTTATTCGATGGGTTTTAGCAGATATTCTGTGCCAGAGGTTTGGCTGCCTTTTCTTTCTACTTCTGAGTCTTTAAGCATCAGTGGGCATTGCCCAATTTTGTTCCACCCAATACCTGTCTATTATTTCTGGTGCATGTGGATGAGCTGAAAAATGACTGAATAGCCTTATCCCTATCTTCCATGGTATTGTGTTCAGGAGTATAGCTAAGAATGAAGTTCTTACCTTTGATGTAGCTAAAAATTAAGTTCTTACCTTTGAATTATCTGGATTCTGTGAGTTGCTTGTGGAAAATCCACCTTAAAAAATGTTGATATCTGCCCTGTTTCTAAAACACCCTTTCTGCCAGATAAGGACAAAGCTTTATACTGGTTGCTGTTGATGCATCCTGAAGATGCTTGTGGAAAATCACCTTAAGAATCTATCTTATATGTACATCAAATAGTAATTTGTTATGCACTTCTTCCATTTCACTCAGTTGATTATAAGGGTTCTAAAATATCATGTGAAATCCATTGCAGGCAGAAGTGAGGAAGAAGGAGGAAAAAGAAGCTGCAGAAGCTTTGAAGCGTGAACGGGAGCTTGAAGAAGCAAGGAGACAGCAGAAAAGGCTTGATTTTCTTTTGTCACAAACAGAACTCTACAGTCATTTCATGCAGAATAAGTCGGCGGTACGCCCCTCCGAGGCTTTCCCTGATAGTGATGAAAGAATGGATGATCAAGAAAATGAAGATGAAAAAGGTGTAGAAGAAGATCAGGAAGATGCTGAGTTGAGAAAAGAGGCTCTGAAAGCTGCTCAAGATGCAGTCTCTAAGCAGAAAAAGTTGACCAGTGCTTTTGACGATGAATGTATGAAGTTGCGAGAGGCAAATGACCTTGATGTCCCAGCTGAAGATCCCTCAGCTGCTGGATCGAGCAAGATTGATCTACTTCATCCGTGAGTGTTCTTTCTGGCCTTTTCTGATTATAACAATGCATTTCACTTTATTGCGGTTGATGTAGTTTAGTATGATGACTATTTCTTATTATTGGAAACCCTCCTTGATCCTTCTTCAGGTCAACTATGCCTGTTACTTCAACAGTGCAGACTCCAGAATTATTCAAAGGTTCCCTCAAAGATTATCAACTGAAAGGGCTCCAATGGCTGGTTAATTGCTATGAACAGGTATCGTGAATTAGCAGGACAAAAAAAATTCGCCTTTGCTTTATCCTCCCCCCTCCCCTCCTTCTTTGAGTTACTTCCCGTCAATGTTGAAATCTTGTTCCTTATTGTGAAATCTTGTTCCTTATTAATCTTATAGGGTCTCAATGGTATTCTTGCTGATGAGATGGGATTGGGGAAGACTATACAGGCCATGGCCTTCTTGGCTCATTTGGCCGAGGTAATGATCATACTTATCTTTTGTTGTTAAAGAAAAGGTTTTACGGTTAACTTTGGTTGGTTTCATCTACAGGATAAAAATATATGGGGTCCTTTTCTGGTTGTTGCTCCTGCTTCAGTTTTGAATAACTGGGCTGATGAAATTAGTAGATTTTGCCCTGATCTGAAAACACTTCCTTACTGGGGTGGGCTCCAAGAACGGCAGGTACTCCGGAAAAACATCAATCCAAAGCGGCTTTATCGTAGGTAATGATCAAAATCCTGCAATGTGAACCCGTCTTAAGCTTCCTATCAACCTTGTTAAGCTTGGTAACTTCTAATAATAAGTTAAGCTTGCTAACTAATACATAAACTTTAATGTTATCTTGTTTTTGTTCAGCTTCTTCGTTTTTGGTAATTGTTAGTGAAATAAAGTTCCTAAAAAAACTTGTCAATCTGGCTTTAGAAATATCTCTAAATCAACATGAACCTCTTAATACTAGCTGGTTTTCTAACGTTGCCATTAGCAGTGTAGCAGCTAGAATTACGTGGCTATTGCTCAGTAAAATTGGAAATGTAGGTTTGGAGTGGGCAAAAGAGAAGAACTACCATTATGGTCATGGGAATGCGTCCACAAGTCAGACCTGGCCAATTTACAAGGTTTTCATAGGATTTAGTGTAATTTCAAGTATCAAGTTTCATTCATGTGTCTCAAGTGCCCTTATAAAGCAAAAATATTTTTTGGAGAGGAAATGAAAGAATCCTAGTGCCAGAACATATAGCTTTCCTTCTTTAACTCCATTTCATGCTCAAATGCTTGGCTCATCCCTTTTTTTGCTCCCTGGTCAAAGCAGCTTAAGAATTTGCTCCAGATAACAGACTTGCATGACCATGTTGTTAGGGAAGGTGAATATGGTATCCCTACCTCAAACATATTTACTTCTAGTATGTATGGAAGAGCTACCATTTTAGGGGAGTGAATCAGTCTGAATCACACCTAATGGTGATTTGGTACTTAATGCATGAGTTGTTCTTCACGATGCTCTTGAAAGTTTTACGTGGCACATATATGCTGGTTATATTCAAACTCATTCTGTGTCCTGAATCCTGATTTTCTATTGCAAGCAGTGTCATAATTTAGCTCTAGGTGATTATCCTGCACTTTCTTGTTGTGATCATAAACAGCCACTTAACTCTTTAGGGGGTTAGGGTGTCTACATCATGAATTCATGACCTGTCCAGATATCACTGACAGTGGGATCTACACTGGGTGTTGTTCCTTCATGCTGTTAATTAGTAGTTTTTTCTTGTTTTGCTTTGCTGATTATACAGCTAGAAGCTATTTTCTTATGACGTGTGCTTTTGGTATAATTTATAGGGATGCTGGATTTCATATACTTATAACCAGCTATCAATTGTTGGTTACTGATGAGAAGTACTTGAAGCGTGTGAGATGGCAATATATGGTTCTAGATGAGGCCCAAGCAATTAAGAGTTCAAACAGGTTTTTTTCTTCACCTCTTTGTTTGCCATATCATATGCCTCGATCTTCTAAGAAAAATATAAGGAGTAAACAGTGACGTTCAAAATTGTTTACTCCCTATGTCCCAAAATGACAGACTACCTTTATAATTAGGACGTCCCACAAGGACTATCTTGATCCTTTTTGGTTCAGTCTCCACCACATGTTTTTCTCACCAAATCCATCTGTGCCAGAAACTATGCTATTTTAAACTGCGTGCAAAGTCAAGTAAGGCAATCATTAGGGGACAGACGGAGTATTTGTTAGTACTTGTTATCAAGCATCTGTATATCGCATTTTTTAATACATTCTATCTTCTAACAATAGTTCTATTTGCATTTGTTTGCAGTATAAGATGGAAGACTCTACTTAGTTTTAACTGTAGAAACCGTTTGTTGTTGACTGGTACTCCCGTTCAGAATAACATGGCAGAATTATGGGCCCTTCTACATTTCATCATGCCCACTCTTTTTGACAGCCACGAACAATTTAATGAGTGGTTTTCTAAAGGGTATTGTTCTTTACTGTAGTTCTTTTGTTCTCAAGTAACCATAATGTATGTTTATATGACTATATACACTTTTCATGGTTGGCACATTACCAGAATTGAGAGCCATGCAGAACATGGGGGCACCTTGAATGAACACCAGTTAAATAGATTGGTGAGTAAGCTTTATGGCCAATATATTTGAATTAGTTTCTTCGAATTATGTAATGGAATGTTTAACGTATGGGAATTTATAGTTACCTTTGACTATGCATTTAAGTATCAATGTTTCATCAGCACATCTCTCCACTTCATGTCCTTTTGTGTATTTCTCCTCGTACGTATTTGTTCTAATCTATTACCTCAATCATTTTTTTTAAAATTTTGAAACAGCATGCAGTTTTGAAACCTTTCATGCTGCGACGAGTTAAGAAGGATGTGGTTACTGAGTTGACGGGGAAGACAGAGATTACGGTGCACTGTAAACTGAGTTCCCGACAGCAAGCTTTTTATCAAGCTATAAAGAACAAGATATCGCTTGCCGAGTTATTTGATAATAGTCGTGGGCTTAATGAAAAGAAGATCCTTAATTTGATGAATATTGTTATCCAGTTGAGGAAGGTATTCTACACGGTTTTTCTTGTTCTTAGTTTCTGGCCTTTTGTTTTTGACAGTAGTTATTGTTGTGATGACTCGGCCTGGTAACCTTTTATAAATCCTGCAATTTCATATATTGGCAGGTTTGCAATCATCCAGAACTCTTTGAACGAAATGAGGGTAGCTCTTACCTCTACTTTGGAGTAATACCTAATTCTCTTCAGCCGCCTCCCTTTGGGGAATTGGAAGATATACCCTACTCTGGTGGTCATAATCCTATAACATATCAGGTACCTATTTAGGTTCTCCTCTTGGTGTAATTTGTATCACTGATGTGTTGCATGCTTAGAGCTGTATTTCTAAGTGTGAGCTGAGTCTATTATGCATTCCTTTAGGATGCATCTGTCTTTGTTCCGATGTCTATTCACAATCTTGGATATGGTCCGCTATTCTTCATACATTCTATTCTGCTAGCTATTTCCTCATTTGTACAAATTGGATAAGCAACTTAGTGTCTTCTTAGCTGCATGGTTTCATCTTATCAGTCAGTTATTTTCTGTTTTGTTATCAGTAATACTGCAACTTGGCTATTTATCTCACTATCTGGAAATCCTGACTTTCTTATTTTCTTTGGGTGTCCTTCATGAATCTAATTTGGACAGATGTAATGTAGCTGTTTTAGCAGTTACTTTGAATTATTAGCTGAGTTATTATTCCTTTTTTCTTTGTCGGCTGCATGGCAAATTGTTGAATTTCCTTCTACTCGTGATTATGAGATTGGTCGATGCTTTTCTCTTCCTTTTCAGATACCAAAATTAATGTATGAAGAAGTTGTTCGTGGTTCTGGGATATTTGGCTCTCCTGCTGGCCATGGTCTCAGTAACGGCTTCTTTGAAAAGTATTTCAACATTTTTACCCCTGATGCTGTATATAAGTCTGTACTACCCCTAGAAAGTAACTTGGGTGAATCGTTTGTAAGAAGTAGTACATTTGGTTTTACCCATTTGATGGATTTATCCCCCGCGGAGGTTACATTCTTGGCTAATGGTTCCTTCATGGAGAGATTGATGTTTTCTTTGACGAGATGGGAAGGGAACCATGTTGATGAGATTGTGGATTTGTTGATGGAGGTTGAGGATGATGGTCTTCAAATTGAAAGGGGAAAAGTTAGAGCTGTCACAAGGTTGTTGATGGTACCTAGTAAATCACAAAGTAAATTCCTTAGGAGGAAGCTTGAAGCTGGTCCTAGCAATGCTCCATTTGAGGCATTGGTTATTTCTCACGAGGATAGGCTCTTGTCGAACTTTGCACTTCTTAATTCTACATATACTTTTATCCCACGTAGCAGAGCACCTCCGGTAAGTAACTTCTGCCCTGTTTTAATTTTATATGTTTATTACATGAATTTGCTTGACCTTGTGTGATGAGTCTTTATCTCTTTGATGATTCATTAGATTGCTGCTCACTGTCCGGATAGAAATTTCTCTTATCATTTGGTCCAAGAGCAGAACAACCCCTGGCTCAAGAGGCTGTTTGTTGGGTTTGCTCGCACTTCTGATTTTAATGGACCTAGAAAGCCAGATGTCCCCCCTCATCATTTGATTCAAGAAATAGATTCTGAACTACCTGTTTCACAACCTGCTCTTGAATTGACATACAAGATATTTGGGTCATGTCCACCTATGCAAAGTTTTGACCCGGCAAAGTTGCTTACAGTATGATCACTTTCCTCATTCCCTTTTTTATTAATTGCTTACTTTTTCTTACTATTGTCAGCATAATGACTAAGTTGGTACTTTATATGGCATCCAGGATTCTGGGAAGCTTCAGACACTTGACATATTATTAAAGCGCTTAAGAGCAGGGAATCACCGTGTTCTCTTGTTTGCTCAGATGACTAAAATGCTAAATATTCTCGAGGTAGCTTTCTATATCTAATAACTGTTTTAGATACATTTTTGAAGTTTTGTTTTACTCGGAGTATTGGACACTCACAATTTGGCCACATCGGCCTTGAATTGTATATACATTTATGTACACTAAAACTTGAACAGATAGAGATATGTTACATGCTTAAATTGGTCTGCTGTAGGGAAACTTTTGTATACCTTTGAAGCCCTTTTGGGCATCCTCGGGTAGGAGGAAGTTTGTTGTGTAGTTGTAGCATATCATCTTGGTGCTGTCACAGTACTATTTTGATACAGTTTCACATATACGACATACTGCTGCATCTAAAAGTCTTTTTTGAGTCTACAAATGAAAGTTGTTCAACATATCCAAGGTTGGTCTATGGGTATGAAGAGTGTTGTGATAACCTCGTAACTTGACAGAAGTTTCTAGGCCATTGGCACAATAAGTTGGTGGAAAAGAACATCTTTTTGGTGGGAAAATAGCTGCATGGTTCCCTTTAGGAATAAGGTGATTCAGTTTGTTTGACGGGTTGGATATGAAGCCTTTGAAAGTTTATTTGGCATCCCTTTGGGCGAAGGCGGCTGGTGCCTTCAAGGGGGTGTCACTGACGGTCATTCAACGCCATTGGCGTGATTTGTAGATGATCTATTTTTATTTTTGTACTTTGAGGATACCTTATCCTCCATTTTGTATTCTTTCACTATTTGATTAATAAAAAATTTCTCTTATCTAAAAAAAATGAAGCCTTTGAAAGTTTACTTGGGTTTCTCAGTCTTTTTCATTTTCCCCTTTAGTTTCATTTTCCCCTATAGTTAATTAGCAGGTTTGGTGGGGGAATCGAAAAACGTTACAGAAGATTTTCTTTGATTTTTCTTTCTCGTTTTCCTTCTTTATTTTGGGTGGGGGGAGGGGAACGTAGATCACAACCCTTTCCTCTGCTTTATTTATTTGTTTCATTTTTTTATGACTCACTGTGCTGACCCCTTTTCTTTTCACAGGATTACATGAATTACCGAAAATACAAGTATCTTAGACTTGATGGATCGTCTACCATCATGGATAGACGAGACATGGTTAGAGACTTTCAACATCGGTAGGATTACATTTGTCCGTTCTTTGTGTATAATTTTCTGTGTCTTTCTCAGGAATCCATGCATGTTTCTTCTATATCCTTGTGAAAGTAATAATATTGGAAAACTGCGGTTGTTATGCCTTGCAGGAGTGATATTTTTGTGTTCCTTCTGAGTACAAGAGCAGGTGGTCTGGGTATCAATCTGACAGCTGCTGATACTGTGATATTTTATGAAAGTGATTGGAATCCCACCTTGGATTTGCAGGCGATGGACAGAGCTCATCGTTTGGGGCAGACCAAAGATGTTAGTATATTCATCTATTTATTTTCTTATGAATTTGTTGAAATTGTGAAATTTGTCTCCATCGGATGAGAATTTTGTATTTGTTTGCCTGGGGTTTTTTGAGTTCCTTTTATCTCTGTGGCAAGTGACAATGGACAGAATGAGGCAGACTTGTAGCGATTGCAGTATTCTGGCTACCAAGTCCAGCTGAGTATCAGGGAATTTGATCGTCTTGCATAGTGTCATTGAATTTGTGGTGTTCCCAATTTCTAAACATTTCAACTCTAAAGCTTGTGTAACCTTTGTTTAGCACTTATAGATTTTTCATTAAAAAAAAAAAAGTATTTCTTATAGATTTGCACAGGAACAAGTGATCTTTTCATTGTGACTGGCTAAATCTTTCATGACCTAATACCATTTCATGGTACAGGTTACTGTCTATCGTTTAATCTGCAAAGAGACGGTTGAGGAGAAAATTTTACAAAGGGCAAGTCAAAAAAATACTGTTCAGCAGCTTGTAATGACTGGGGGCCATGTTCAAGGTGATTTATTGGCCCCAGAAGATGTTGTTTCGTTACTCATTGATGACACCCAATTGGAACAGAAATTAAAAGAAATTCCACTACAGCAGGTTAGTGTATGTAATAGTCTACTGAACGTGAATTTGGACATAGTGGTCTCAGTAGTTCTGTGAATGCGGACATAGTTATCTGAGGACATAGATGACTCCCTACTCTGGAAGTTCTGCTCTTTTGGTGTGAAAGTTTTGTTCTTGAAACATATTTATCTGTCACTTACCAGGTCAAAGATAAGTCAAAGAAAAAACGTGCGACTAAAGGCATAAGAATAGATGCAGAGGGTGATGCTTCTTTGGAAGATCTTGAGAAAGCTGCAAGTGAAGCTGCAGAAGTTGAACCCTCCCCAGATCCAGAAAAAGCAAAGTCTAGCAACAAAAAGGTATCATAATATTATATTTGTTACTGAGAGTAAGACTTTTACTATATTAGCTCACCTTTTGTGCTCATGGTATTGTGAAGCTGGATCTAAAGAGTGCTCATTGTACTTAATATAGATCTGGACAGTTTTGGGGTGTTGCAGATCTATGCTGAATTGAAGCTTATACAAATTCTTTGTCCCATTTTAATAGGAGAGAAAAGCGAAAATGGGCAATGCTTGCCTATTATTCTCCCTGTTTTCTTCTCTAGCACTCTTATTTTACTAAACTTAATACAGACGTGACCATCATCATTATATTTATTGCTCATTTGTTACTAATGAGGTTAAGTACTCTTAAATGCAGAGAAAAGCTAGTGACAAACAAGGTCAATTGAAGCAAAAAGCCTCAAAGCCTGATTCTGGGTCAGTGCCAGGTGATGAGTTCAGTGGCTCTATAAATGACCCTAATCAACAGCAAAAACCGAAGAGACCAAAGAGGGAGAGACCGACTAAGAGTGTGAATGAGAACATTGAGCCTGCATTTACTGCCACTGCTGCTGTGGGCCCTCAGCAGTCGCAACTCCTTTCTGCCGTTGATCAGAATGCAGGTGGTCTTGGATTGGTGTCAGGAGGAAATCAACCTGATCAGAAGGGTTTGTAGTTAGATATCCCTCATTTTTGGAATCATCATGTCTAGTTAGGTACCTTCCGCTTAGAAAGCGGTGGATCACTTTTGCCAAGGTTTCTTGCTTTTTTATCTAGTCCCTGTGGTGGATCCTGAGAAGCAAGCAGGCCTTAATGTAAGTGTTGTACAGGTTCATCAAATAGCGATGCCATTTTCACTGGCAATTGTAGGTGTAGCTAGCAAAGTCGCAATGTATATAAATTATCCATTCTTAAAGGGAAAATATGACAAGTAATACCTTGTTTATTTTTATTATTGGTATAGAAGTATTCATCGAGAATGTACACCAGAAGATAATCTCATCTTTTGGTTTCATCAACCTAGAATCTCAGGAAGATATAGAAAACTTAAGTGCACAATCGTAGTGTATGTTCTTGTTTCCTTTTCAATTATATCCTTTTGAATGGTCACTTGCTCTAGATTTTATATATCTATTCATGTTCTTTCCAGAGACCTAAGACAACAAGAGAAATGACAGAATGAGGCTTATGCCTTCTTGTTTGCTTCCAATCGCCTTAAAGGTTTCATCGTGTTGCGAGAAATAGTCACTCATATAGTGTGACTTAGAAGACCTTGAACGAGGGCTTTGGCAACGAGGATCGAAATGGAACATGTGGACACGAGAATGGGGGTTGATAAGGAAGCTGTTACACGAGACGTACAGGCATGACCCATAACATCCAAGACCTCAGCATGTCACACTTTCTCAAATGCAGTCGGATAAGCCACCAAGACAAAATATAGAGCTTTGGTGAACCGCGTGTCAATCCTGGGGCTGTGCGGAGTATTGCAGTCTACATGACTACATAAACCCAAAAAGCAACTGAAATTTCCAGCACCAAAGAGAACAGTAGCAGAACACACCAAACATGAATAGATTGAGTCAACAACATATATAGACAACTCTTATTGGCATTCTAGCATTACATCAACCACCTTTCAGTCAGCATAGTCAACAGAAGTAGTAAGCTACAGAAAGGGCTCATATTCTTGACATGATTTCAGATGGCGTTGGCGACTTGGGAGTATACTGAGGATGAACATGCTCTAGAACGCACATGCAGAAACTTGGAATTACAGCTTCAAGGCTTGAGCATGGTGGCTGATGTGATCATCGATAAAGGTAGCAACGAAAAAGTAGGAATGGTCGTAACCAGCTTGTAACCGCAACAGAAGTGGTGCATTCACCTTCCTACATGCTTCCTCGAACTTGTTTGGCATCAATTGATCATGCAAGAATTTGTCACCCTCTCCCTGTGCATATGCGTAACAGAAATATCAAGCACCAGCATTGATCAATAGCAAAAAGATACACCATTGAATCAAATCTCTAACAGGCAGAAGCTGATTTCCTCAATAATGGTCCAATGGAGAAATGAAATTCTTGTGAGGGCATCGGGGATGATTGGAAGGCCAACAAGGATAGCGATGAGCTAATTTAAGCTGGTGCTGGTCTCTCCCCAAACAGAACTGGAATAGCTGACTCATTTCAATTTTCAACTACACACAACTACCTTAAATCAAAGATAAATCGTCCAATACACTCGCACTACAAGACACGTTTGGAGCAAAGAAAGTCAACCCACCTGACAAAAAAAAAGAAAATCCTATACAAATAGTAGTAAGGGTTGAAGTCACACTGGCTTAGTCTGCAACAAGACACTCCTCATAAAGGGGAATGTTTTCCTTTATCATTTTTCTTGGACAACGTAAAAGAATGATATGAGTAAGCATATAACTAGCTGAACCATTATGTTAACTCCATCCTATCAGGCAAAAAGAAATTGCAAGCAGGCATGAATTCACTACCCGCCAGGCACCCACTATCAGTTATCAACTGAAAGGAATAATCATAAAAGCTAACTAAATGTATGTAGCCTAAACTTATGATCACGTGAGATCGTGAGTAATAACACAGAAAATCCAGAAACAAATATACCTGATCAATCAGAATGGTAGCAGGAATGTCATGGAACTTAGAGATCAAGCAGGTAGCATCATATTCCTGCAAGTTCAAAAAATTTGGAGTTCATACTGCCTCAATCTATGGTAAGCATTTAGTAATATAAAAGGTGAGATGAAGTAAATTACCTCCCAATCACCCTTGTTTCCTCCCAAATAGTTTGAGAAAGCTTTCTGACCCCAGGGACAGTTTGTAGGATTCACAACTGGTGCAAAGGCTGATACAGACTGCAATAAAGAGCTTTTAATAGTTGCTTAACAAGTGAAGTCATGGTGTATATACCTCAAAATACACAAGTAGTTCTTATCTTGAATCCAAACATGTACCCTATTTTCATATTTCAAAAGAGTCCTGATTGATTTCAAATTTTCTATATAGCATGGGTATCCAAGCTTGCTTGACTAATCCCATGGGCCCTGAAGTTAGCGACCAGGAAAACCTCCAGTGGCCCTGAGGGGACTCGAACATGGGATCTCTGGAATAAATCTCAGAGGTCTTACGGCTGAGCTAACCTCTCAGGGTTAAAAGAGTTGATATATCAGCTCTTAGATTTCTGTTTTTCCAAGTACAGACAAATCATTAAGACACTAGCAAAAACACGAAGGGGGCTTTGTTCCCATCTAAAATGCTTGCAGGTGATTCCATTTATTATACTAAATTCCCCTTTCATCTTACTCCAATTTCCTCACAATCCAGGAAGACAAATAGCTTAGCATAAGTTAAATGAACCATCTCAAAATCTTGCACCATACTACCATCAGCTGTCAGGTGCAAACATGAATACTCTATAATGCACAACAAAGGTATACTGTGTCAGGAATACACAAGAATTACCTTATATTTGTCAAGGTTTTTCAGGTAAATTGTCAGCGCCCCATGCCCTCCCATGGAATGACCTGATATAGATGCACGTGACGTGTCGAGTTCAGGGAAGTTCTGTTTCAGGAGTTCAGGGAGCTCCTTAACAACATAGTCATACATACGCCAGTTTTTCCATTTCTCTTGAGTGGCATTCAGATAGAACCCTGCACCTATAGCAGCGAAAAGAAAAGGAGGACAAAAAGGTAAAATTCTAGATCACCTTGAACTGCATCAGGCTTAACAATACCTATTCAACAACAGCTTATCAATCTTAATGCATGTCCTTATTAAGATATTTTGGTTGGCAAATGGCTTTACGCTTTTGTACTTTCATCCAGAATGACTCTGAAAAAAAGATTTGCAAACTGAATCAACCAGTACTATATCACAGGTCATGACTTCCATACCTACACCAAAGTCCCAGCTGTCTGCTTCACCTTCAACGTTTAGACCTCCTAGAACACATGAAGAAAGATGATGGTCAAACTGCAGATTTCAAAAGTAATATACAAGATCAACCCAATCAATCAAAGTGAAATGAATTAAGATAACAATGAAGTTCAAATGTACAAGATCAATGTATCAAGAACCATATATTGGCCGAGAAATCATTTGTACTGTGAAACTGGAGTTCATTGAAACATGGGTTTCTCCTTCTCTTGTCTCCCCCCTCCCCCCCCTCCCCCCCCCCAAGTTGTAGAAAGTTTGCGTGGATCATGAGACTCCAAATTCTAACTAAAAATTGTCTCTGCAACTACAACTAGTTAACTAGGAACCCTCCTTTTTCTCCATTCACCATTAACAGCTTCTTCTCTCGTCTGCCTCCTCTTCCTCTTCTTTTTCTTCTCAGAGGGACTCACTGTTTCCCACTTTCAGTGTGTGGCATCACAGGATCCTGGGAGATTAGCAACGATCTGGCATATTATCTTTGCAAAGAGATGTGGCCATGTGCCAGAGTGAGCTACTCGCTGCGGTGCAATAGCCTCAGGCATTACAATTTGGGTAAAGAACATTAAGCTACTCTCCCAAATTCGGGTGTTCAGTGGGACTATCCACCCAAGCTCGGACAGGCATGTTCTGGCCATTTGTCACGAGTCTCCATGTGTCTGACATGTGACACAACTTTATCCAGGGTGTTTCTACTTCCTAGACCCTAATTCCTAGCTTTCGACATACTCACTAGGATAAGGATGCTGAAAGTGTCCCTTGGAGCATTGGAGTACTTTAAAGCTATTAATTCATACCTAGCTGCTCTTCATAGCTTTGTAATCTCTCATGTAACTAGTGGAAAGAAATTAAATAGCTGATGAAATGGTAAGAGAAGGGGTAAAGAGGAAGCCGGGGAAAAAAATCTAATGCTTTGGATTATTAGCTACTCCGTTGTCATGTTGGAGATGTTGGGCTCTTCCAAGGCCTCTTGCTATACTACTATGTCTTATCAAATTTCCTAATTTCTTTAAAAAAATTCTGTTCAAAATTATCAATTAAACAAAGGCAGTAAATGTTTGCCTCACAAGCAAGTAGCCAGTCTGAATGTAAAGCGAAAGAAACAAGGGTCAATAAACAGTCGAAATGATGAGCCTTCATGTTAAGCAGTTAACACATAGCCATGTAATGTAATGAAGCACAAACCCAGCTTACAGAACTGCTCACTCTACGTACAGGACCCAAAGCTTCCAGTTTGAAATACCGCAAAACTCACTATCACAAGTATCCCAGAAAATAGAGACAGGGGACCAGGGGTACTATATACTCCCTCCATTTCAGAAAAACCTTAACATTTGTCTTTTGAAGGTCAAAGTTTACAAACTTTGACCATTGATTTATGAAAAAATATAAGGATTTACAAATTAAAAATATTATTGTTAGATTCATTTTAAATAGTACTTTCGGGAAAATCATATTTTTATAATTTTTATATTTATATAAATACAACTATTTAAGGGCAAAGTGGTGCATGGGGAGCGTGAAAAAGTAGATGTTAAGGTTTTTTTAAAACGGAGGGAGTACATTGTCATTGTCTATATGAAATTCTCCATCATTAGTAGCAAGGCAAATTAAAAAGTATCAAGGTCACTCTCAGAAAATTCAAGAACCCACATTTAATCAACCATCACTCTTTGACAGATTTTTAGCGGCAACTACGTTAGTCTGTCTCAGATACACCCATCCATCCGTTACACTAAGCTGCATAAACTCCATTATTTTAAGATGCAAGGTTACTTCATGTATTTTAGATGATACATCTGGAGTTGAAATGAATGCTCAAGTGACTTACTTGGAGATGTGTCAGGGGCAATCAGAGCAATGCCCTCATTGGAGGCTGCACGTTGAGCTCCAGACTTAAAATTCTCATCTGTGCAGGACAGGCCAGACAACCAGTAAAGAACCTGGATGGCAATCCAGTAAAGATTAGAAATTCCCTTATAATTATAAAAGGTCAGTTTGAGCAGTTGCGACAATAAAATGTTACATAAGCAGCATTGAAGAGCAGTGTTCATACAACCGCATACTAGCAACATTTTGACTACAGTTGAAGAACACCAACAACTGTGAACATCACCGCTGTTCTAATTAAATAGGCGTCCACACCCCCACACAATTCCTGACGCCCACATTTCTCTCACTACTTGATAAGGAAGTTCAAGGAGTCAGTTCGATTTGTCAGAATTTCGGTAAGCAATCCTCAAGATTTTACTTTCATGTTTGGTAGTTGATGGTGTACTATAGCACCAAGCCATCAGAAATTTAAAAAATTTCAGTCTCCAATGCATGATGACGAAAAACAATTGGCTAGTGCAAAGGTGTGTTAAATCACTGTAATTAAGTTCTATATATTGCCTGAAACTGTGAATGATATCCAAAGTCATAGGCCCAAACATTTCAACATGATCAGTGATAACAGATGTAAGTCCCAATCCTCCAGCAAATCGACAAAAGTAAACACAGAGAAATCTCTTGTCCTTGTAGCAACACCAAGTTTGTTCTTGTTACTTAATCAAGTGATTTTGGCATCATAAATTCCATATAGTCTAATTAAACTCAATTTAGTAAGCCTCGTCAAAAACCAGAGGCTTTTAGATAACATTCATATCAGCAACCGGCTAAGTATGCACACTATGTACATTTGGTGGCTACTAGAGTACTGGATATAGTCAACACCCATTAGCAAATTTCAACCGATTAAGTTATGGATCAAAGAAACATATCCCCATCAAACTACAGATATAAAAACATTGCATGTCATTTTTATATGATTACTCGATCATCAAAAACAAATTAATTTCATGTGACTACTCAAGATTTAATCACATGGGCACTGTCAAATTTTTGATAACATCTCTATCCATCAACCAAAAAATGATAAATCAAACTAAAAAGTAGCAAAACTAAATGTGAAATGCAAATGAATAGACAAATTGACCCAGATAAATCCTAATAGAGAATTACTTGCATAATTCCAAAAATTCAGATGTAAAAAAGAATGAAAAAAAGTTGCTATTTGATTCCAAATTAGGGAATTTGAATACTGGGAAGGAAACAATAATGGAAAAAGAAGAGAAATTGGTGACATACAGGGAACTTTTGGGAAGGAGATGATGAAGGTGGGAAATAAATGTGGAAATTCATGGAACAGCCAAGGGTGGGACTGAAGTGCTTGTATCTCTTGTTGAAACCTCCATGCATTTTGGAGCTGCTCATCTCTGTTGGCTTCATCTCCATTTTTCTCTCTCTTTCTCTCTCTCTCTTGTTTGTCACTGATGATACAATGATACTAAGAACTTACCCAGTGACACAGATATAGCAAAAAGTACCAAGCACAAATTTACTGAAGCAAAGGGATGATTTGATTCTGTGATGCAAACCTTGAATTTGCCAAATGGGCCTTTGAACATCAACATGTCGGTCCACATTATACTACGAGTACTAGTACTCAAATAGGCCTTGTTTGCTAAATGCGGCCCCACGGACATTTTTTTTTTTTTTTTTTTCTTTTTGTAAGGTTTGCATCATCTCCCGAATTTATTTATTTATTTATTGCTACAAGAACGCATATAATAGTCCGTAGACTACATGTGTCAGACAAGCCAACCTATTTTTAATAGGCTGACGAGCTCAAGTAGAGGGGAGATCGTCTCCATTTATTGAGGTGATTAGAAAAAAATATCAGAAAAAAATTGGAAATCGCTTCAAAAAATTGGGAAAAATTATACAATAATAGTAAAGAGGGCTTAGGGGTAGGTTTGGTGGCACGGGGTGGTGCGGAGCCATGCTCGGTACCCAAAAATCGTGTAGTACACATGCCCAATGCATAACTTTCATAATGGTATGCGTTTCATGTCGCGTCGCTTGCCTTATTTCGCCCACAGCCCTCTCTCAACTCTCAAGCAACTACTCACTAAAGAGTCTTATAAGGTTTCCCATCAAAAATAAGAAAGAGTTTTATAAGGTTTAATAGTTCTAACACTGGCAGACATGCCCACTACATAACTTTTATACTGGAGTTTTGAGAGAATTATTTTTCAGAAGTACCACATCAAACTTTTCAAGTATACAATTAAGTTACTGGAAAAAAAAAAACAATTTTTTTTTTTTATTTTTCACAAATTGTAGCTATATAATTTAATTTTTAAATAAAAAAATACAATGAAAATAGAAAAAATCTAAAAAAATAAAATTGATTAGAAATCACTTCAAAAATGGAAAAGATGTATGAAACCTCACTATAATAGTAGAGAGGGCTAAAGGGTAGGTTTGGAGGGTCGTAGGTTGGTGGGAGTCATTCTCAATACCCTAAAATCGTGGATTAGCCTCCAATGTCCAATAAGAGGCCCTTCTAGCCTACGAAAGACCCAATAACCTACCTCGGGCCCTCCCATGTCCCCTAAGGGTGTCCCTTGCGATGTAGTTAAAAAATATCCACCTACGTTCCGCGGCCTCCTGGAAGGTAAAAAAACGTGGATTATAGCCTTCGTTTTCGGCTTCCCGGAGCTCGGGTGCCATTTTTGCCCAAAATTCTCCGGGGGGTCTTCCATGACCCTAGAGGAGCTTCGGTGTCCCGGGAGGGTCATTCGGATCCCCGAACTTTGATATCACCCGTGTGTTTGGTGCTCAGACTCTTACACCAATTTCCCTGTAAAACATCATTTCAAACCTATCAGGATAAGCGATCCCAAGTGTAATACCCTGTAATTTTTATTCATTTTAGAATAATAATTATTTAAAAAGGAAATGCAAATTCGTATTTAAAATAATTAATTGGGCTCATAAATGTTTTGAGTACCTAATTAATATTGTGTTTTGGTTTTGGACCTAATTAAATTATAATTGGGCCAAATAAATAAAAAGGGGATTTTGGGCCAAACCGAAATTATGAAAAAAGGATTGGGCCAATATTTTCGGCCATATGGCCGAAAATATGGGACCAAATATTCAATTTTATTTTGCAAATTTTGGTTTCCTAAATATTTGGTAAGTGGAGGGAATTAAGGAGAGTTTTTAGGAAAGAAGCAGTTTAGTAAAGAAGGAGTAGATTTGGGGGTTCCTAAATATACTCAATTTCCTCACATAACTGATTCTTTACCAAACAAAAAAAAAAAAACACACGTTCTCTCTCTCTCTTCACCTCACGGCCGAAAATCCCAGAGCAAAAAGAAGGAGAAAAGTTCATCACTTTTCACAGTCCATCTTGCTCAATTTTAATCCCTTGAATCTTCAAGTAAGTATTCTAAATTGATTTCCTTTGAATTATTAAACGTTTTTGATTCAATTCAAGTATGTTTTCATGAACCCTAGTTTTGGTATGATAAACCCTAATTTAGTATTTTATAGGGTTTGTTAGATTCTATTTAGTTTGCATGATAGAATCATGATTAGGGTTCGATTTGTGGTTTTTACTAAATTGAATCAAGTTTGAATGAAAAAGGTTAGATCTTTATAATTTAACTAAATCTGAAAATTTGTGTATTTTAGATTTAATTAGATTAGGGTTTGTTAAATTGTTTAACCAAAAAAACAAAAAAAAGAGGAACTGTGGGGCACACGGCTGTGCCGTGCGCAGCACACGGCGGCGCCGTGCGCAGCCGTTGTGCGGCTGTCGCGGCTGCCTGCCGTGGCTGCCGCCGGCGGCCAGCCACCAGCGGGTCTGCTGGTGGTGGTGTTGGTTTGGGCGTTGACTTGCTTTGTCTAGTGACTTGTTTTAAGGTTTTGGAAAGTTTCCTATTTTGTTTATGCAAATTCGTTTTTGGAAACTTTGAGCATGCATGAGTAACTGAAAATTTCAGCAACTTAATTAATTAAATTAAGGGTACTAAATCATCTTTAAAGTTTAATAAAGTGGTTTAGAAGTCAAGGTATTGACTATTGTTACATTGTGGATTTGTTAGGACCCGTTGACCGCGCGTAAACGTAAGGAGCTTACGTTATTTGATTGTCGTGATTGCCTATTTGAAAGGTAATTCATGTCCTGATGAATTATGAAATTCCTTTGTCGTAATTCATGTCTCTATGAATTATGTAATCTCTTTGTCATAATTTATATTGTTTGGGGATTTGTGTTTATTTGTCTAGTATTGAATTAGGTGTGTGGATTCATATTTGGACTTGTGAATATTTGATAAGGGATAATTGATGTTTATTTCCTTGTGATAATTCGTATAGAATTATATGTTAGTGAATGCAAGAATAATGTTGAAAATTCACTTGTGTAGCAGTGTCTACTTGATTAATATTCATGTGAGGAGATACATGTTTTATTATTGGTTATTGAACGAAAATTATGTTAATAATTATTCAATAAGATATAGCTCGGAATTGCTATTTTTGTATCATGTTAGTAAGCCTGTGGAATCATGTTAGAAGCATGTTACTTCAATAGTTGATATGAACTTTGACTATTGATTAGGTGGTTTGAAATTAAGGCCTAGATGCCCTTTCATGTAAAATGCCATCGGGAATTGTAACCATATTGGGTTACTTGAGTACCAAGATTATGTGTATTACTTGTTATGTGATCACCATATTAAATTGAATTGAGAGTTACAACTTCTTTGTGTGAGAGATCCACCAAAGGATGCGAATGGGAATTTGTCACTTGTAGCGTTGAGTGGTTCCATTGGTTATGGCCTCAATGTTTGGAAATCTTGTATCCATATATGATGATTGGGCGAGTGGTTCTCCGGAACAGTTCTTCTTGTAAACCTAAGGGTTATGCATGTTTAGAAACATCTAGAAGTACTTCGGGAGTCATCTATACTCCGGGACGGTTGATCCCTCTTTTGCCACTGTGCACGGGACTAAGATCCTATTGAATCGATTGTGGTTGGTTTGACAATTCATGCGATTCTCTTCTCTCTAATGAACTTGGCTAATGGATAATAATAAATACTGAGATTTATTATTTGGTGATTATTGTGTCTTTATTTTTAAAGCATGTTGTCTTTATTCTTAAAGCATGATTAGTTTATTTGATTAAGCATGAGAACTTAATATTGGAGATTGAGATGGATTATGTGGTTATGAATTACTCAGCATCGCTGATTAGTTGTTTTTCTTTTTACTTGTGTTTGTTGTCCATTTCTCTTCAATGGTGGGCCTATGATGAACCTATATGGAATTTGTCTATATGGGGGAGTAGATTGACAGGATTGTAGCTCGAGGAGTTGAGCTAGGGAAGGCGTACCAAGAAGATTGTATATCTTCTAAAAACAATTATTTTATTGTTTAGTTGGAACTTCTATTATTGGGATTTTTATTATTGTAATGAGATTAATTCTCTTGCATGAGAATTAATAAGTTTAATACTTTTATTTCATTTGGATTAACTATTCTTAAGTCAGTTGAAAGATAGTTAATATTTAATTATCTAGTATGTCTGGTTGAGGTTTCTAGCATTTATTTTTCTTTCTAGCCTTGTATTTGATTTGAACATTAAATACAGCGGTAACGCTTCGGATTTCCAGAATTTTTCCGCTGCAACTCGTGATTTTAAATGGTTTTAAATTGGACGAAAATTCGGGGTGTTACACCAAGGGTCTCCCATGTTCCCTAGGGGTGTTCTGCGCGATGTGGTGAGAAAAAAAAAACCTTCGTTCCGCGGTCTCCCGGAAGGTCAAAAAACGTGGATGCCTTCGTTTTCGGCTTCCCAGGGCTCGGTTGTCATTTTTGCCCAAATTTCTCCGGGGTTTCTTCCATGACCCTAGAGGACCCACGGTGCCTCGGGAGGGTCATTCGGATCCCCGAACTTTGATATCACGCATGCCTTTGGTGTTCCGACTCTTACACCAATTTCCCTGTGAAACGCCATTCCAAACCTATCAGGGACTGTATAAGCGACCCCAAGAGTCTCTCATATTCCCCATGCGTGTTCCGTGCGATGTGGTGTGAAAATATACATCTTCGTTCCGCGGCTTCCCGAAACGTCAAAAAACGTGGATTATAGCCTTCATTTTTTGCTTCCCGGGGCTCGGGTGTCATTTTTGCCCAAACTTCTCCAAGTGATCTTCCATGGCCCTAGAGGACTCTCGGTACCCCTGGAGGGTCATCTTGATCCACGAACTTCGATATCACCCATGCCTTTGGTGTTCCGACTCTTACACCAGTATCCCCGTAAAACACCATTCCAAACCTATCAGGGACCAGATAATCGAACCCAAGGGTCTCCCATGTTCCTGCGATGTGGTGCGAAAATATACACCTTCGTTTCGGGACCTCTCGAAATCCAAAAAGCGTGGATTATAACCTTTGTTTTCGGCTTCCCAGGGCTCGGTTGTAATTTTTGACCAAACTTTTCCAGGGGTTCTATCATGACCTTAGAGACCCTCGGTGCCTCGGGAGGGTCATCCGGATCCCCGAACTTTGATATCACCCATGCCTTTGGTGTTCCAACTCTTACACCATTGTTCCGTAAAACGCTCTATCAATGTTGTCATGGACCGGATATGCGACCCCGAGGGCCTCACATGTCCTCTAAGGGTGTTCCGTTCGATGTGGTGCGAAAATATCCATCTTCGTTCGGGGGCCTCCAGAAAGCCCAAAAAACGTGGATTATATAGCCTTCGTTTTCAGCTTTCGGAGGTTTGGGTGTCATTTTTGTCCAAACTTCTCCGGGGGGTCTAACATGACCCTAGAGGAATATCGTGCCCGGGAGGGTCATCCGGATCCCGAACTTCGATATCACCCATGTCTTCGGCGGCTTTTACATTGGTGTCCCGTAAAAATGTCATTACAAGCTCATCAGGGACTCGATAACGGACCCTGAGGGCCTTTTTTGTTCCCTAAGGGTGTCTCATGCGATGTGGTGGGAAAACATCCACCTTCGTTAAATCGTTATGGAGCCTCCTAGAAGCCCAAAAAACGTGGATTAGAGCCTTTGATTTTTGGCTTCCCATTGCATAGTTCTGTTTTTGTCCAAACTTCTCCGCACAGGTCTATCGTCACCCTAGAGGACCTCCGGTGCCTCGGGACGGTCATCCGGGGGTTCTCGAATTTTCATTTCACCTATGGGACATTGGACTTGGGACATGGGCCACCAAGAGTTTGTTTCAATAAATATTTGATGTACTTAGTTCATGTTAATCTCTTGTCTACTATGATAATCTTTGGTAGAAGAACTTTATAACAAAGTATTCTCAAATTTGTTAATAAAAGGCTAATAATGGTTTCCTAAGCACTAGATCAAATATAGATCAAAGTTTACAGTATAACTAATCATAATAAGTAGAACTATAATGCAACAAACAATGTCATTTAGGGGTAAATATCTCTAACTTTTATAGAGGTTCCACGAGCCAATGAATGACTTTTTTTTTTTTTCTTTTTTTCTTTTGTCAAAAATACAGGGCCAATAAATGACTATTACCATGACTTGAGGGCATCCCTCCCTCCAATATTTTAATATTTATCCTAAATAAATTAAGAGCGAATAAACCTCTCCAAATCCCATCTTAGTGTTGTTCCAGTTTTAGTTACCAGTTAAAATGCCCAGCGAGGTTGAAGTTGCAAATGTGAGCAACTGTTATGGTCTAGATCCTGCAAGTTGAAGACTGAAGTGCAGAGTAAAAACAGTAAGAAACCTAGTTCAATTGCATAACTCTTCAGTTTGCCTCAACATAATTCCAGTGCAAAGCTATACATTTGTAGTTTTGTACAAATTTGGATTATCAATATAAAACGATGTAACATTTACAGAGAGCATCAGCATAAACTGACCTATTTTTCACATTGCATTATAAACCCTGTATGATGTAAATTGTTCGTCAATATATCCCTATAGTCAACTTTTTCTTCAGGACTCAAAAAAAAAAAAACTTTTCCCGCCGCCAAGCCTCTGTCGAAAGAGGCAAAAAAACTGGGGAAAAGACCTTTTCTTATGAAAAAAATGAATGGCTTCTCTATACTTGCTTTTTCTGTACTTTCAGTCAGTCAGGCAGGGACGAGTAGCTTGGTCAGTTCCTCGATTATCTTGTCCTTCTTCAGTTTAGAACATCGACGCAATTTCAACAGTTTCGCAATTTCTTTTAGTTCTGGTACTTTCAGTTTCTTCAAGCAATCTGGATCTAGAAAAAGAGTTTGCCTCCAGTTCTCCAAATCAGTAGCAGGTAACACTATCAGTTGTAGATCCTCCACAACAGCACTCTTACTCTCAACAGAATGTGGATCTGCAGAATCAGACGCAAGTACTGAACCTTTCACTTCAGCAAGGTGTGGTGATCCGGGGCACATCTCTTCCGACTTTGATGCCAAACCCCCCCTTGCATCAGGATCTTCTCCCTTTGAGATCTTCTCTACTGGAGACTCAATAGTAGCACTCTTTCTCTTGGATCCTGGTACATACCGCCTCTTGGCTCGAGAAGTATTTGGATGAACAAGGTCTTCTTCATTTCCCACTTTTCTCTGCCTCTTTGTTTTTTGAAGGAGCGGAGATCTCTCCACAACCTTAGAAGAAGGTGAGCATGATTGTTCAGCGTTTTCTGCATTTGAAGGGGATTTCCTATCTCCAATCTGCTTGAATGGCTTTGGAGTCAAGCTTGGCAAAGGTTGTTTCAGAATGCCAATATCTGACTGTAATTTTCTCTGCACTTTTTGCCTTTGTGGTTTTAGTATTCGATTCAAACTGGATGATTTCTTTCTACTATAAGTGATGTCAGCATTGACAACACTTTGGGACTGGTTTCCAGTTACCTTCAGAGGATCTTCAATTGGATAGTCTCTATCATGATCAAGCAACTTTGCAACGGAATCAACAGAAGCATGCTGAATGTCTATATCAGAATAATATTTTTCAACCTTTACTATCACTTCCACATTCAAAGGTGAGAAGCGACTTTCGCCTGATTTTGATCCGGTCATGCATTTCTCACTTTCTCCAGGTCCCAAAGCATCTGACTCTAAATTTCCTTGACTAGTTGAAACCTATGGCAAGATTCAGGGACAATAATTCAATGATAGAACTTCCTTGTAATCAAATTAAATCACTTTGCTGTCACCAGATAGAATAAAAGGTTAACTATGCACAGCCGTGAAGATTACGAAAACCAAATAGATTACAAACACTAAATATCTCTTCACTATCTTTTTTTTTCCTTTTTCTTCTGTTTGTTCTTTATTCTTTTTATTCCAAATTTTTCTTTTTGTTGTTTGGGGGAGGGGGGGGGGGGGGGGGGCGGGAAGACCACAAACATTGGAGCAGTGTTCAACAGATCATTGGTATAGAGAACCAAAGAAGGAATTAGCAAATTCGCTTCAACAATTGATTGAATAGATTTCATTGCAAGTGAAATTCCTAAGCCACTATTCCCCCTGTCTCACTCAATTCCGCACTTCTCTAAGGGATCATGGGATGCAGTACACATTCTATGTACTACTTCATTGCTGGATTTCTGAGTTCTAAATCTCACAAAGGCATATTGGGGATTAGATTGGGGTGCAATTGCAGTGGCATAATAAGACAAACAAGTAACCCTGCAGATATTATGCATACTGGAGTCAAAGGACAGGCAAACCTGCAGATGAGTTGGGGTCATGAGAGGCTTCAAATTCAATAGTCCACTTCTTCCTTTAGATGTGCAGGTACAAGCATTAACTTCAGCTTTCCTGGTCTCTTCAACATCAGGGTTGCCCCTACCAATGTCCTCTTTCGATTCCTTAGTTGCATATCTAGCAGCATCTGAGCTAGACTCTTCAGAAATTGTGAGTTCAGGGCCTTCAGGCTGTTTGTCCAAAGAAAATCAATGGAGGGAATGAATCTTGCGGAAATTTGCATTTGAGTTAAACTATTTGGATAAGTTACTACATTTTTTGCAGCTCATAAGTTAAACCAATCAATTGACGCAGAGCGATGGAGTCATTTCACCTTACTGTGCAAGAATGATAACGAGTAAGATGCATTACAAACACAATTTTGCTTTACAATAGATAGAGCACAAGCACCTTCTCCTGTATTTCTGTAACTGTCTGTCGCTCTTCAGACTCCATAGTTGTTTCAAAACTTGTGGCACGCTGTCTTAGGTCAACATCAATGCTTAGTAAGTCTGAATTGATGACCAGGTTCTTTCCGTTGGATACCACCTGTTAATTTGAAAATGTAAAGAAACAGATTGGTATGCTTTCATAATGGCTCTCAACATAGACACCGGATAGCTGGGTCTTTTGATGGAGTACACTGAGTAACTACATAACAAGCAATATCGCAACGAACAAGGCAAGATGACAAACATAGAATTTTTCAACTTTATTAGTGGATGATGACAACTGTATTCTCTTTTTCTTCTTCTTTCTTCATGTTTGAAATAAATGACAATTTTAGCAAAAAGAAAACCACAGAGCATCCCATCATAACATCCACATGACGGTACCATAGGCCATAGGGCCCATAGCTAGTTTCAACCAGTGGGATCCAGTACCAAGTCAAGAGTTCACTTTTCATGTTTCAACAAATAGGATATAAGGTTGCCTATCCATGAACGCTGCAAGATATGTGGATGTAGTAGATAATCAAATTTAAGGAAGAGATGCCAAATATTCTAACCTGCTCATCAGGCTCTGAAAAATTGTCCCTGATCAAAGTATTGATTATGTCTGAGATTCTCTCAGGTGATCCTTGGATTTCTAGTGTCTCATCCAGATCAAGTGTGCTTGATAGATTTCTGTTCCTCAAGCTTTGAATTGTTGAAGTCAGGGCATTAATCTTCCGCTTGAAAATAGCGCAACAGACTTCATATGGGTCCATCTGCTTGCAAGGATCAGCCCACTTGAGTTGGCATCGAAGGATAGCCAGTTCATCTTCAAGATCATGAATTTCAGCATCTGCATCATCTATTAAAAACCGGAGCACTTGCACACAACAATTCTCGTCTTGTGCAATTTCATCTATGACATCTGGATGAGCAATCATAAGTCTTTAGGAGCAGTACATAACAATTTGCATAATATTTACGAAGAAGTTGAACTTACCATGTCCATCGCCAAAGTTAAAGTTACAAACCCATCCATGCTCCAAACCATAGTCACTTCCTAGTGAAATACATCACAGAGATCATCAGTTTTATATTTCAGTCATAAATACCAAGATGGAAAAAGATTCAGACTATCACCATCAGCTGTGATTCTTGGTTCAAAATCCATGATGTTAGTACCATAAGCCAGCACATGCAATCAATAACAGCATCATTTGTCTGCATTATTTCAAGGGAACAAACACATCACTAATAGAGGACAGGAACTCAAATTACTTCCACAAAAAAATTTCCTATTTCTTCATCTTATTTTTTTTATTCTTTTTTTTTTACTTTTTTGGTAACAACAAAAAAAAAAAAAAAAAAAGGTGAATTGTACAAACAAAAAAACAATAAGAACAAATTTTTTATGAATTTCACCTAAAACACAAATTAATGACTTACCGCCCAAAAAATAAATTATGAATTTAATATCTACTAATGGATTAGCACTATAGCCAGAAAATTTGGCAAAATTATGATATATTTCTCCACACAAACTAGCTTGCACGGACACAAACACGAACCCGACATGAACAAACTCTATTTATAGAGGACGAAAAGCATAATAGGTATCAAACACACCTGACAATCTGACATGGTGTCCCCAAACTCAGAACATCGCCTATCCAAAATTCCAAATTGTCCGCGATCACAACTTCACAAGTCACAAATGAATGCAATTTCGCCAAAATATGATATTTATACTCAATGAAATTCGATCAATCATTTCTAACGCTAATTGTTTCTATCTAATCACCCCAACCCCCAAGCAATCACAAGAAAATCATCAAAAACACACTAAAAACAATAAATAATCAAGCAAAGAGCTTGAATTGTTCAATTTCACGAAATTCTTGCAACAAATAGCAATTAAACAGTAATAGCTGAAAAAACTTCACGAAACTACAAATGCGATAACTGAAAATGTACGGAATTAGCTCAAACATCGAAATTGCAAAGAAATTACCAGAAATTTCGAAGAAAGGGAGCACAATTGCAGAATATTGCGAGCACCTAGGGTTTCGCAAAATCGCAGCGAGGAGAGAGAAAATGGAAAGAGTAGCAGAGCAGAGCAGAGAGAGAGAGAGAGAGAGAGAGTATAGAGTAGAGGGGCCTGAGTGAGACTTCGACTGCAAAATGCAAACAAATAATATTGCTATTTATAAACACGACCATATAATTTAATTTAATTATTATATAATTATATAACGAATAAATCAAATTATTATTTTTTAAATGGCAAGAAATTAAATTAAGTATTAATTAGATGGTCCTCCAATAAATATGGCCAGTTGTACCTTTACTATGTTGAGAGTGGACATCATTTTCTTCTTGTGTGGAAGTGTATGAGAGGTTCAAGGTCCACTTTACTAAATTTGCATTACATAATGAACATAGGAACTAATTAAAGTTAACTTCCAATTAGTGCTAAATAACAAAAGAGACAATTCAATTTGATGTTGATGTAATTGTTGGGATTGATAATTGGTTCAATTTGGTGGTTGTTGTGAGTGTTACTACTTGTGATATTAGTTCGGTGTACTTAATTAGTCTATTATTTGATGAGCAAAAAGAAAATAAATAGTCCGTAACTTATTTTTGGTGCTATGCAAATCTTTGTCTATAGCATTTTAGACTTGATTTTCCACCACGTAATGCTATCTGCTAAGCTAAGAGTATATGAAATGGCAGTAATAATGAGTTGCTTAATATAGTAGCTTTTTGGGTGGTAGTTAAGAGATATGTTGATGTTAGAAAACCAGTGGATTGAGATAATCTATCTATTTGCTCTAGATAGATCATGTGCAATCTAATCAACGCGTTTAATTACTTACAACAACCGTTAGATGGAAAAGTCCCAATTAACTTGTTCATTCATTTGGTGTGTTTGATTTTCAACATGGTTATAATTAGTAACTATTGAAAGGTGGAACAATCCTAATTCCTAACCATTAAGTGTATTTCATAACTTCATTTAAGTCATTCAATTAAAATACTCATAAATTTGGTTTAAGGCTAAATTGCCCACAGTTCATCACCTTCCCTTCCTTCTTACCCCACCAATTCATTTTTCATCATTTATCAAGTATCAAACAATCGCTGTATAGTCGAGATGCTAATTATGCGCACCTAGGTAGAACTCTCATCTAAATCATACAATTAGTAATTTATAGATTTGGAAAAGACTAATTTACCCCCACGCCCCCAGCTCATCACCTTCCCTTCCTCATTTCCCTCTCCTTTTCCTTTTCATCATTTGATCAAGGCTCCCACAAACATTGTACAGTCGAGATGCTAATCCTGCCCACCTAATTAAATATAACTCCTCAATTAATATAATTTCAATTAAGTTGTCCAAAATCCTCCTCAAATTCTATAATATAATGTATAAAAATTCATAAAACACCCATTACTTCTGTTTTTCAGTGCTCAAACCTCTCAATAAAGAAGGACGATTTCAAATTATTCCACTCTCTAAAAACAAAAAATGAAAACATACATTACTATTGTCAACTCAAGGGTGAGCTTGACAAATGGGATATGGATTATGAGTGATAGATGATCTTAAGTGACATTTAGATTTTAGTTGTTTGAGAGTTGGTTATAGTTTAAGGTTGTCATGATGGTGATATTTTTGGGGTTATTTCGTAACAATGACGGTTTAGAGGTTGTGGTTGGGAGTTGGACTCTAAAAGATGAATACTGAATGTAGTTTAGCTGTATATTCAATATTTACTTATTGGGACTTAACCCAAATTATTGGAAGATTAGTTGTCCTCCAAACTAATAGTCAACCATGACTATATATCTTTTTCAATATCAAATTTCAAAAAGTATTGGATATAATGGTCAAAGTTGAGGCTTGGTTGTATGAGTTCTTATAAGATTGTATTATTATGTATGGAGTATGAATTAGATATTCGTAAGATAATGTATAACAGATATTTGATGGGTCTTTCTTGAAATACGTTCATATTTATTTATTTATTCATTGTTTGTTCCAAATATTTAGATGTGTCTATAAAACGATCACAAATAAAACACATATAATTAGACTTGATGCTTAAATTTACAGAACAATAAGTTTTATATGAGACCAACTCACAGAAAAATTGGGTCACTATTCAGCAATGAGGGGGTCACATATTATGAGTTGTATTTTTGTTCTAACAAAAAAATGACCATCGTCTTACCAAAAGTTACGATAAGACGGTTTTAAACAAGTTTTTGTGTTTATTAAAATACTATTAATTCAATACTATTGTATATTAGTTGGAGACTTGGAGTAAGATGGAAAAAGGAAAATGAATGCTTAATGTTAGATTCTACTTCCCCTCAAAAAAGACTAAGTACTCCTTAGTCCTTACAGTCCTTAGTACATGCCATTAATAAATGAAAACTTTAATTAAATACCCAAGTTGTAAATTTTAATTCGATTGTCACAAAGGTTTTGGACTTTGGAAGTAACATTCATTCTCTTTCTTTTTTCTATCACAAACGCCACGTTTTCTATGAATCTCCCTTCCACCTGTGAAGTGTGATCTCAATTCTCACATCACAATCCCAACAGACATAAAACACCATTTTCTCTGATTCTCTCCTAATCACTTCCTGTACCTCAACGAAAACACCCAAAAAACACTGGCCCAGTTTTACAAAATCAACATCACATCAGGGAGAAAAAAAGGTTACAATTAGTTAGACTTGAAAAATCAAACATTACACTGGCCCAGTTTCCATTGAAGCTTCAGTGAAAGCTCTTCTTCTTCTTCTTCATTTTATTCTCTCTCTCCAAATCCACCAGATCCCCAGAAAAACATTGAAAAACCCATCTGTCTAAAAAACCCAGAAACCAAAAACAAGAAAAAAGCAATGCCATTGAAGAAAGATACAATCTTTATAGCATCATTAATCATACTATGGTATTCATCAAATATTGGGGTTTTGTTATTGAACAAGTTGCTGCTTTCAAATTATGGATTTGGGTTCCCAATTTTTCTGACAATGTGCCATATGTCAGCCTGTGCTTTTCTTAGCTATGTTTCCATTGTTGTTTTCAAGGTTGTGCCTTTACAAAGGCTTAAATCAAGGTCACAGTTCTTAAAGATTGCAACTTTAAGCATTGTGTTTTGTGGGTCTGTTGTGGGTGGCAATATCTCCTTGAGGTATCTCCCTGTTTCTTTCAATCAGGCTGTGGGTGCTACGACGCCGTTTTTCACTGCATTGTTTGCCTATATGATGACCTTCAAGAGAGAAGCTTGGGTTACCTATGGTTGCCTTGTGCCTGTTGTTGGTGGAGTTATTATTGCCAGTGGGGTACGTCTCAAATTTCCCAACTGTTTTTTTTTCCTTTTTATTTTGTTTGATTGTTATATTTATTGCTAATCAGTAAGAGTTTGGCCAATGATTCAGTGCTTTGCAAAATTGGATCTGGGTTTCTTTTTGTTAGTTAGGTTCTTTGTGAAGAATTGATGCTTGATGTGATTTCTTTTCCTTAACTGGTGTTGTCATCAATTTTGATTTTGGTGAATTTTTCAAATTTGGATCTGGGTTTCTGCTTTTACTGCTTTCTTGTCTTATGATCTGATTTGGAACAATTTTGTTATGCAATGTTGTTGCATCTTTGATAAATGAAAGCCTAGATTTAGAATTCCTTGAATATTTGGTTTTCAACTTGTGATATGGTAGCACACTAGCATGTCCTAAGTTATATGATGTGGTATTGCTGAATTGTCAGTCGTTTTTGGTAGCTCTCTAGACTCTGCTAGCAAGATAACTTGTAAAAAGGATGCTCCATCAAGCTTCATCATGATTCACACCTGTGATTCTGGAGCCGTCAAACCGTCGAAGTGGAGCAATCCATGATGTACATGGTGGTGTCATCACTTTGATTACAGTACCAGAAGTTCTGGTTTCCTGTTAAAGAAATTGAAAGACAGGTTTTTTCCCCTTTGATAGGGGATTGGGGTTGTGTTATTGGTAACCCTAGTTACAACTTACAAATTGCAAGCAAAAAAATGAGTTCAATGTTCATTCACTCTGCTGAAAAAATAGGAAGACATCGTACTTGTTTGTTATATTTGGCATTATTGAGCGTAGCCACGATAAAAGTATTCTCAATATTGTTCTCTTTAGGAAAAAAAAAAAAACCAAATCAAACTTGGCGGCCAAAGGTCTATACTATAGGAGTACATTAGAAGTTAAAACTCAAACCCTTTTTAACGAGGTAAAAACTTGGATGAAACATTCTCATTGTAAGACGAGGTAACTTTCAATATGTTTTGGTTTGACTTATTGGTCATGGGGACTTAGGGTAACCTCTTAAAAGTTTAGGGGTGCCTTTTCATCTTGCAAACTCTAGCGGTGGGCTTGGTGCAAGAAGAAGAGAGAAAAGCAAGTTACATTCGTCTAAAATTATAGTAACTGAACCAGTTATTTCTTGTACCTTTGAGAGCATATACTGTACGCAACATCGCTACGTGAATCTTGTGCTGTCTTCCTTTTTGTCTTTTTTGAGAAAATTGAATCACATTTGATAGAAACATGGAATTAATAATCTAAAAATGATATCTTCTGAATTTTGACAGGGGGAGCCAAGTTTTCATTTGTTTGGATTCATTATGTGCATAAGTGCAACTGCAGCCAGGGCATTCAAGTCTGTTCTTCAGGGCATCCTACTTTCTTCTGAAGGGTAAGTTTCTCTGCTTTGGGGCATAAATATGTTATCAAGATCTCCACTTCAACCTCTGGGATACCCTAATTTGAGAAGATCCCCATACAGTATAGGAATAGCACGGACTGTTCATGATGCATGTTTAGATGCTCACCTACCATTCTGTATGTGTTAACAAATGAACTCTGTTGTTCTGCGTCGAACATGTAACTAATTTCCAATTATGAAGTGTTCTCAGTAGCAGTTTACCCATTTGGGACATAAACAAACCATTCCAAGAATGACTGAGTGAGGAAAATCTATGAAAGCATGACATGTAATTTGTAAAGAGCCAGTTGAATTATCTGCCATATTCCATGTTGCACATTTTTTATTGCAAGTCTGCAACAATTGCTACTCATGCATCTATCACTGTGTTTGAGTGGCTAGATACTCTCAATAATGGTTTCACCTTAAGATTTTGTTTATACCTCGGCGCCCATAATATTTGCAAGTACCAAAAGGGGGATCATGTAATAGTTATGTATGAGGTGCATTTCATATTGTTGGTAAGTTTGACTTGCACAAATTCATAATTGTCTTTCCCGAGTAAGGTAAACGTTGCATATGATGAATTTTTTAAAATCTGAGACAAGATGCATGGACCTGTGACTTGTGACTTGTGAGGCCGTGACAATTGTAGTGTGTGTCATCATGAACACAGTGATAAATGCAGGACTAAGAGCATGTTGTGGTGCATATCACATTTGTGTCCACTATTCACTATACCTGTATTCCAATATGTGGTTTTAACTATGAAGATTATGAGCGAGGAAAGCGCTCTTCTGCACAATGGTTATGTGCTCGATTTTCTTCGCTATTAAGCATAGTATTCGAGGTGACAATAGGATCGATTAAGTTGAGTTTTGGTTGGGTTTACCTGGGTTCTAGAGTTGGGACATGGCTGTATTTTAGATTTGGTTGGAAAATAGTCAACCTAAGTCCCTAACCAGGTACTTACAAAATATGGTCAACCAAATCAGCTGGAACCAAATATAATTCATTTTCATTTTTTTTATTAATTTCAGCGATGGGTAGCCTTAAAAACCCAGACCCCGTCCTAGGCGGGATTTATACTGGGTCGTTGTCGTTGTTGTTGGGTAGCCTTAAAAAAAAAAAATCAGTGATGGGTGGGCATATGCCACTGCTTGATGGCCTCATAACTTCCAATGAAGTATATGAATAGTTAGTCTGGCAAAATGAGACTTCAAGCAGAATTGGGGAGGGGTAACATATAGTCATATAGGACCAACTATTGCAAGAAACAGGATTGATGAAAAGTGAATACAAGCAGAAAAATGTGCAGCTGCATATCTAGAACTTCGGTGTTTTACATGTTATAGAATTTTAGGAGTTGTATTATTCAACTTCAGTGTTTATATAATCCAACTTTTTTTAATAGAACTTTCGGCAATTCTGGTCTACCTACCTTAACCATAGTCCTCCCAATTTTCTAGCTTTTCTGTTTGGTTTATGTGTTTCTGAGTTTGGGTTAACCTTCTCCGGTATCTACGTAGCATGTAAACTAGCAATGATTCTGCAGTGGAATTTGATTGTGTTTTGTTTGGCTCTCTATCTGGGCTTTTAATTTACGCTGACATGCCTATGAAACTTATTTCAGGGAAAAGTTGAACTCGATGAATTTGATGCTGTACATGTCTCCAGTTGCCGTTGTTGCTTTAGTTCCTGCCGTATTTACCATGGAGCCCAATGTACTGGAAAAATTTGCTTCAGTGGGAGTCCAACATAAATTCATGTGGATTCTTCTTCTACTAAATTCAGCAATGGCCTATTCTGCTAATTTGACCAATTTCTTAGTGACGAAGCATACAAGTGCACTCACTCTCCAGGTTTGATATCCTAGTGGCTCTTTTTCTCTGTCTGTTGCTCTATTGTGAATATTTTACGTGTTACAAGCTTACAACTTACAAGTCCCTGGTGAGATTCTATTAGACTATTACCTGAATTAAATCTGCGTTGATTACATAACCAGTAGATTTCATAATAGTTTTGTACGTAGCAAAAGGCATTTATAATGTATACATTAGTAGTTCAGTCTCATACTGGGACATGGAAGATCAAAAATAACTTGCTATCTAAATAATGAGGCATAAAAATTAGAGCTTGCTTATGAAATTGCAAAATAGAATTCTTTCCTGTCTTCCATTGTCTCCCCCAACCACATTCTGAAATGGGGAAACCCAGAAGTCTAGAACATTAGAAAAGGAAGCTGCACTTCCTGGTAAGATGCTGTAGTGAAATTTTAAGAGTGAATATTTTATGATGTTTTACTTAAATTTAAGATTTAGAAAGCTTTATGGAACCCAGGAGAATCAGATCTCCTGATAATGACAACACAAGCCTTTGTTCTAGAATTATGTTGACACAGACGGAGTTACCACTTGCCAACACGAAGGAAGATCAATGTCTATTCTGATATGCACTGCATTATTCATAAATGTTGATCTCACCCAATTGGAATATTCCTCATATGCACTTAATTATTCACAATATGAAGCCTCAATACTATTATCATACATCATTTGGGCATCTTTGATGTAAATTATTGAATGCACGGCTTAAAACATATTTGAGCTGAACTTTTGTTGCCTTACTTGACCAGATCATTTGGATGGTTTTCACAGATTATAAGCAACTTCACTAACTGTAATGTCTTATCCACCAGGTTTTAGGCAATGCTAAGGGGGCTGTTGCTGTTGTTATCTCCATACTACTGTTTCGGAATCCAGTTACCGTCATTGGTATTGGTGGGTACACAATGACTGTCCTTGGAGTAGTTGCCTATGGAGAGACAAAGCGAAGATACAAGTAGAGGACTTGGTCATCTATCTTACACTTTGATCTCTAAAAATCATAAATTCTTTCTTTTTCTTATGATTTTGTTCAATTATAGAGGATCGCTTAGCTAGGTATTTATTAGGCATTATACTTCATCCATTAGTGCTCTTTGTTCGACTTGTATTTTACGTCTCTATTAAGAGTGAAGGAATAGATGCTCTAGAGAAAGAAGAGCTTAGTTTTCTTTTTATGTACTTTTTCTATTTACCCAGTGGATTAGATTCAAACCCATTTACTGAAGAGACTATATTGTCTTTGGTTCTTGTACCTTTTCTATTTACCCAGTGGATTAGATTTAAACTCATGAATGTATAAATCAGCTGTAGCCTTTAGGGCGAAACAAGCAATTGCGAGTGGTTGAGGCCACATGATCTCATCCCTTAAACAAGATTGAGGATTCGATTATTGTGAATGGAAAACCCGCTTGATGATAAAAATATACAGATCCTTGTACAATTTATGACTATCAATGTATACAATTTAAGAACATAAGAGAGAAGTTGGTCTGAAATTGTATTGTGCTCTTTTTGCTAATCTTGATCACTTTATTTGGTGTCATGGTGTGTGCTTTATCACTCTTTCGGGGAGTTCTGCAACATGATGCTTAGGTTAGCTGAGATATTTCCTAATTATCAAAAAATAGGTGAAGCACCGAGTTCTGACTATATAGCCCCTGTAACAATTCGAAGTCTTTCAGCAACTTCCAGGAGAATGACCTCTCATAGGATCTGAAAACCAAATTTGCACAAAACAGACCCATGTCAGCTAATTTAGTGAAACCATGGCCATCGAAAATGCTGATAACACCTAGAGTAGATCTCCAGAAAAAAAAAAGAAATATAGAGAAAGCAAGAGCATCATATCTAAATTAACCCATAGCCAACCAACCTCGTCGAGTAAAAATTGAAAGATGCTTCCAGTTACCATTTGCCTCATCTTCAAACTTGCTCCAGACCACTTGGTAGGGCATCATAGCCATCATGATGACGGTTAGGAGCACTTGTGCCAACAGGAATGCACTTTAAGACGACAGCCAAAGGCATGCTAAGTGCTCCGAGTAAGATGCTGAGCAACCAAAGGTGCCAGCTTAAAGGAACAGTGCTCGCGAAAGTGCCCAGGAACTCGACTATGATTGCTTGAAACGCAACTGTGGAAGCTAGAACGCCTAAGAAGATCCAGCTACTGAACAACCCACGGAAGACATTTATCTTCTCTATGTCACGACTATTGATTTCATTGAACACCTGATGAAGAACGTGAAAACTCACTTCTTAAACTGATGGAAGTACAATGAAGGGAACGATTTGTACCAAAACAAAATAGAGTGAAGAGGAAAGAGAAAGAGAGACCTGGCAGAACACAAAAGAGTTGAATATGAATGTATTCAGAACAGCATCCGCATCTGAGCCACCAAGTCTAAGTAGCTGCTTTCCATCAAAATTCAGAATAGCAAGGATAGTGAACTGATATATACTTTGGCCGACAATATTTCTCCACATGGCCTTGCTTATAAAATTTGTACGTCCAACAGGTTGTCTTTTCATAAGGGCATTATGTGGCGGTTCCGTAGCCAGGGCCAGGGCTCCAAGAGTATCCATAATCATGTTCACCCACAGCAACTGCACGGCAGTCAATGGAGCAGATCCTGAAAGGGACCTCAAAATATTAAACGAGAAGTACCGACAGATCATGCAATGGAAGAAAACTACAGTAAATTGCTAACTAACCTGCCAAGCATGCAGAAACAAAATTGATCAGTAGTGCAACGATGTTAACTGTCAATTGGAACTGCACAAACTTCTGGATGTTCACATAGACCGATCGCCCCCATTTGGCTACATTTACAATGGTTGAAAAGTTGTCATCCAGAATAATCACATCAGCATTTTCCTTCGCAACCTGTAGAAATGAACTTGTGGATCAATAAGTAACAAAGCATAAGCTCCAGAATCCAGATGCAGCGTCAGTCCACAAAACTTGAGAGCTGAAGGTGGTAATTTTACTGTGGAATCTCAGTCAAGCAAGCATTTTGAAACTCTACATGAAGGTTCTGGGACACAACTATGATTTTTGTTGGAAAATTTCTCTTATAAGAAATAAGCAGACTACCCGGGGGTGGTTCAAAAAGAAGTGTTGCAGCATTCCATTTATAGGGAAGAGACAATTTGAAGGACGGTATATTAGGAGCAATGTCACTGAGGGTTATTTGGAATATACCCCTAAAAATGGCCACAAGCATCTGGGCAGCACAAGTAATGGCATCATGAAGTCCTTGCTATACCTCTACAGCTAGGTACTAGTCAAGTGACTTGCAAGCCAATTCCTTCAGAGGAACTATGCCTCTACGAAGTTAATGTTTAATTAAGTTTTCATGAGCACCAAATAAAGTTCACAATATGAGCAAAATGAACTGGCTATCACTAAAACAAAATAAACGCACATCAAGTGACAATGAAATAATTGACAAACCTCTGTTCCTGCTATGCCCATAGCGAGTCCAATATCAGACTCAGACAACGCAGGTGCATCATTGGTCCCATCACCTGTCACAGCAACCACTTCCCCCAGCATTCTCAAATGACTCACAAGAGTGTGCTTGTCTGATGGCAAAGATCGAGCCATTACCTGAAAATCAACAGAATTGTTGCTTATGCAAAAACTAATCAGCTTTAAATGTTGATCAACAATGAAAACTTCTCAGAAAATGGATATAAGAACCTGGATTTTTGGTATGATCTCTTTCATCTCTTCCAGAGTCATAGTGCGAAAATCTGGCCCTTCTATGGCAATGCCGTCTTCTGTTAGTATACCACATTCTCTAGCTATGGCCTTGGCTGTATTGATATTGTCACCTGTGACCATACGCACGGTGATTCCAGCAGCTAAACAAGTCTGAACGGCATCCTTAACCCGAGGGCGAACTGGATCCTTGATTCCGACAATTGCTATTAATGTATAGCCTTCTTCAGGAATGCTGCTTTCGTTATCATCCATGTCTCTGAAAGCTAAGCAGAGTGTCCTCAAAGCCTCAGAGGCAAAACCATTAATGACATTAGTTAAATCCACTACTTGCTCTTCAGACAGATCAATAGAGTTTCCATCACAATCAATCATTCTGTTGCACATGCCTATAACTATCTCTGATGCACCCTTGCAAAAGGCTCGGATGCCACCTTCTGGCAGAGCAACAAGGACAGACATTTTCTTTCTGACAGAATTAAAAGGTTCTATATCTATAACCTTGTAATTTTGTTGTAAAGCCTGAAAATCACCACCCAGAAGCAATCCAAGTTCAAGCAACGCTGATTCTGTTGGCTGGCCTAAAATGGAAGTATTTCCAACTTGGTCCTTTACCACCTCTGCACCTGTATTTAAGAAGATAGCTTGCAAAAGGGTGCTCAAAACACTCTCAGACGTTTCTGCTTTCACATCACTTGCTTTCATCTCTTTATTTTTCGCGGATAACCAAATCTTGTCAACTACCATATGGTTTGTGGTAAGTGTCCCAGTCTTATCTGTGCAAATGCTAGTTGCAGAACCCATTGTTTCACAAGCAGAAAGATGTGTTACCAGTGCCTTGTCATTCATCAATTTCTTCATTGCAAAAGCAAGGCTTAGAGTCACAGCCAATGGTAGTCCTTCAGGAACTGCAACAACAACTATAGTTACTGCGGTAGCAAAGTAGTTTAAGAGCTTCAGAGCATCATGTGAAGACCAATGCGTCAACTCATCATGAACCACTTTCTGCGCGACAAATCTAATAACCAACGCTAAAAATGTTAGCACTGCAAACACTAATCCGATCATTCCAATAATAGTAGCAACACCATTTAGCTTAACCTGCAAAGGCGTCTCATCACCACGTCCCGCATTAAGAGTTTCCATCAAATGTCCCCATTCAGTCCTCATACCAACAGCGGTAACAAGCATCTTAGCTGACCCATCTTGTACTTTAGTTCCAGCTAGAAGAAAAGGTTTTTCTTTATCTACATAAACTGGCTCACTCTCACCAGATAAGCTTGAATCATCGATCATTAAGCTGTAGCCAGAGATAAAGATTCCATCCGCTGGAACTATATCTCCAATAGACAAATGTACAATATCTCCAACGACCAAATCATAAATCGACACCTTCTGTGTATATCCATCCCTAGTCACCTGAACAAATATCTTCTTCTTCTCCTTGTCCAAATCTTGGAATTGCAGAGATTGATTATAGTCACTGACTGCAGTGACCATGACAACCAAGAATACACTGAGAAGGATACCCACGCCATCATACATGCCTTTCGGCAACCCTTCTGTGCCAACACCTACCCCTATTGAAACCACAGCACAAGCGATTAGTATTAATAACGTTAAGTCGTGAAGTGCTTCCCACACAAATGTCCAAAAACCTCTAGGAGGCTTCTCAGTGTATGTGTTGGTTCCATAGATTTTTTGTCTACGAGGAGCATCACTCGAGTGGATCCCTTCTTTCAGTGACGTGGATACTTTCTTTGCGATCCCTTCTAGTCCCCTATGAGTTCTGAAGCCCTTTTCATCATGGCCACGAACAATTGATGCTAGTTCATCTGCTTCAATTCCAAAGCCTGCCTCTTGGGTTTCCTTTGAAAGTTTATACTCTATTCTACCAGCTGCGTTGAAGATTCAGATTACATCAGGAATTACTGGAGGGAGGACAACTCAATAAATGTCAACAGATATATGAACAAGTAAACATAAATTCAAAACTTCATACCATCACTAAAACGGAGTGCTGCTTTATGTACAATGAAAGCAACCCGAATTTCCTGTTCACATTGGAAAGAAACAAAATAATGAAGTAAGTTCAAGGATTCAACTGAGACTAAAAGTAACATGGGAGGATACACCTAGGCCCCTGCACCAATTAACTGACCACGGAAAACAATATCAACAAGGGAATATAAACACGATGAACAAGAGCGATAACTGAAGCTATATAGGGCTATAGACTTCATGAATAAATTCTCATATGATTCACATCCCCACTTTAGAAATATTGATAAGAAAAATATTGTAATATACAAACTACTTTCTCAAAATGCAACCTGTGTCTTAAATGTTTTTAAACATTAGGCTACATTCACCAACAACATACAAAAGCAGAGGCTCCACTGACATTGTTTAGGTGCATAGATGTAAAACCAACTCCCACTCTCATCCTGATTGAACAACTTAATAACAGGGTATTATTCATGATCTACCAAGTAGAATTCAAAAAACATACAGTTCCAATCCAGTGAAATGGACTCAGATTGAAGTTATAGGAATCACATATCCAGTTAACCACTTTTTCAAATAGAAACAGTCTCTGGTTCCTTGAGGCTCATTCAGTTGGTATGCATTATAAATGTGAAGATAATTTTGATTACTTTCAATAATGATTCCTTTTTGCATGACAACATAATGAAAGCACGAAGGAGAATCATCTCTTTAGTTATGAAGCTTAACAGTACTAGTTACATCATAAAAGAGTCGCAAAGGAGGAGCCATTTTTATCCTCATTCCAACTCCTCAAGAGGTCATATAATTCCTCCAATACATGCAGAGGTTCAGACAAGTTAAAGACTTGATCAAAAGGTAATGGTTACAGGATTCGTATTAGAACTTGAAGGTAGCATATCAGACTGATCACGGGAAATGGGCAGAGCGAGATGAATGTGTTGGACCAATTGAGAGACCGTCTAGATAGCCAACTGCGGTCTGCGGATGTCATGTGACTCCCAGGAAGATAAGTAAGCTTAGGAAAGGGGGGGGGGGGGGGGAAGCAGTGCTGCTCTAATAAACATCTGTGAGTTTATGTAGCTTTAAATAGGTAAATGTATGAATCCGAAAGGAGTAAGATAAAGACTACGAACAAGTGAAGCATGATTTTATTAGGCTTGGCATTCACTACATCCTGCTTATATACTCTACACTATTTCTTGTCTGCGAAATCCAAAGTAAAAAGATCACCACACACCATATATGCACGTACAGCAACAACAGCAGCATTGAATATTTGAATGATTTCTCATACATAAATTTCGTTTGAAACAATTGTCCTGTATCATTTTCGCCTCACAAAGGTTACACTCATCAAATAAAATGTAAAACAATATCATAGTATAAGATGGCAGTGGTTAATTTTGTATGTATACATTATCCCCACATTGAAATGATTGTGTATTCATTAACCATATCCAGGCACGATACCCCAATTTTCGGAAGGAATATTGTATAAATGCTTCAGTTATAATAAGTGACCCCATTTTTTTTGTGAGTTGGTCTTACACAAGAGTTGTTCATTTCTGTATATACATACCCCACATGTAAACGAATTAAGGGGGTTCGCCCTCGTGATAGCACTACCATGTGGGTACATAATAGTACAGGGGTAACGGGACCATAGCTAAATGAAGACAAAGAGACTTGAATTTGGAGATAATAGCATCTTTATCCCTTAGAGAGATAGACTATATGGATAGCCACTACCCAGGATTATGATCAGAGAGACAAACTAGCCATCCCCAGGTTCCCACAGCTTATTCTTGGTCATGGTGCCATAAGAAGTGGCTAGAGATATCCATATTCTTGTCTAGCATACTCAGTGAAACTTCATAGAAATTTCCTGGCCTGGGATGCTTATATTGGCAACTGCCAAAACACTGTCAACTTTTTTTTTTTGATCTTAAAACACTGTCAATTTTAAGCTTTCAGTAATCCTCCACTGAGCTATATCTTAACTACTAGAAAAAGTATTTATCATAATCTGTGCGCACCCATATCAGTGGGACATTGACCTCAAAAAATCTAACTTTTGAGTTTTTGACATCAACTATCAGTGGTAGAGAAATAAAGAAAGTGGAACTTTAGGATAAACTACTCTTTACTGATGGAAAGCAAAGGAGTTAAAAAAAATTAAAAATAGGACGCAATTTTATTGTTTTAAATCAGATTGCTTCCTATATGAAGTACAGTATATAACTGAATTATTAGTGACTCATCTCATGTGATAATGATACATTATTAATCACAACCCTCAACCTATGTTGTACAATCAAAAGGCAAACTATGAAGTGGCTAAGCCACTGTTAAGATTTAAGAACCAAATCCAAAGAAAGAGCCACGTAACGAATTATAGAACAATCAGTTAATTAAACAATCGTCGACACTTCTAAAATTTGTCACTAACTTCATGCATGTCATGAGTAAGGTTGATATATCTTGACTTTCTGAAAAACACATCTAGAATTCTAAGACAACCTTATTGACACTTCATTATCATTAAGAGGCCGGGCGCTATCACCGGCCACTAAGCACCAAGGGGAGACCTTATCAACACTTAAGTGTTATTATTGGGATGATTTTCATTTGATTAGCTTGCTAAGAGTCTAGGTACATATATTCAACCATGGCAACCCAATAAAAAAAATATTAAAAAAGAAAAAGAAAGAAGGTAAATTCAACCAATTGCAACCCAGTACCCAACATTCCCGGCCTCAAATTCTGGCTGAAAATTATCTGCACCCCACCTGTCGTACTCAAATTCACATGCATGCTATACTATCAAAATAAAACAGTTTATAAGCAGACAGTAAAACTGCTTATCAGTTGACACTCACCTGCCATCATTTTGATTCAGACTACACATTATTAGGCATTAGCCCATATCTATTGCCATCATTTGGGTTCTGACTTTAATTTGTAAATAAGTTTCTTCTTTCTCAACAGTTGCTAATTAGCCCTTCTTTTTCTTTTCTTTAAAAAAAAATCATTTATAATAATCAATCATGTGGCATCTACAAGCAAGATCAAAAATCAAAGCAACAAAATAAAATTTAAAACATCACAATACATTTGATTAGCAAAGCTATATATAGCCTAGAAAAAAAAAAACAAAAAAAAATAAAATGATCGAACAATATTCTTGGGGTAGAAAAGTAATTAATTAAAAGATGACAAGTAAATTGTGGAACAGAATACTATACACCCTTTGTAGCACTTTTGTAAAATATTTGATAATGGAGCACCTCGGTAGCATAGGTTTTTTTTTTTTTGGTTTGGTTCCTTCCTCTTTTGGTCGTGGCTTAAGGACACCTCCTAACGCACGGCCTCGAGTATTCCACGAATTAATTCGTGTAGGTAACATAGGTATAGATAAAGACATCGAGATGTATACGATAGACATATAAAGAAAACACCATCTTTATATCATAATAATAGGTATCATGTCCTTCTAATATTGTTGTGTTATCTTTGTTCTTCCTATTGCCAAAGTAACTATTGTTTGAAAAATTAGTTATGTTTGCGTCATTGCGGATGTAAGCAAAAATAAGTTATGTTCAAAATTCATCAGCATATTAAACCCAAAAAAAATAAACTACAATATGTTTGACCTACACACACAAAAAAAAATCTTGTGGGCCTGAAATGGCGCTAAAAAAACAAAATCAAATAGGGCCAAAAATTATAGACCAAAATTATCTTTTTTTTTTTGAGAAGAAAGACCAAAATTATCTTTGTCATTGTCTTACACTCTTACTATCTTTTTTTAAAGTAAAATTTTGAGGAAAAGTTTTTCAAAAGATTTGTTGAAGTTGAAAATTTGGAGGTTTCTTTTCCTAAAATTACTGTTCGAGATACACCTAATCCCCAAAGTAAAAAAACACATCCTCTCAAAAAAAAAAAAGAAGTAAAAAAACACACTCATCTTCAATGTAACGATTTCTCATTCAACGACGCGTTTAAACGACATCTCTTTCTTTTCTTTTCTTTTCGTTGATCTTTAAAACATTGTGGAGATTTATGTCTTTTCTTTCTTTTTCTCCCTTATCGGTAATTCTTTCGTGTTTTGTGAAGAAAAATCACCAACAATCAACAACATTTTGTCAAAACCCAAAACTCAAATCCTACACATTGTTTTGTTTGGCCTTAAAACATGACGTCAGTCGTCATCACGAATCTATCATACGCCATACTATAATCCGCCGGAAAATGGAGAGAGAAAAATGGAGTAGTTAAATTAGTGGTCAAGTCATACACCACACCATTGTCATTTCTCATTTGTCAACTTTCTTTTTTACTTTATTTTCTTTTCTTAAACCAAAATCACATTTAATAAGGAAATAAACCAGAGGCGAATTATGAAAAAATCAAGTGGAAAAAAAAAAGAAAAGAAAAATGAAAAAAAGAGGAGAGAGAGAAAGAGATGAACCTGAAGAGTGCGAGCAGCTTTAGAGCGTTTATCGAGGTCAGCGACGTTACGAAAGCGTCGACGGCGATTTCTGATGATTGATCCGACGGCTTTTCTCCATCGACGGAGAGCTTCTTCCGACGGATTTTTCGACGGAACTTCAAAGTCCTTCCAGAATTTTGCATCCATTGAGAGATTGAGAGGAGAGAGAAAATGAATGACGGACGGCGGGAAATGGTTGCCGGTGTGAAGAACAGAGTTGAGTTGAGTTGGTTGTAATCAGATATTTTGAAATTTGAAGCTGAATTCAATCAGAACTCCAATTATTATTTTTTGTCTTTTTTGGAAGTGAAGAACTCCAACAAGTTAAATGGGTACAATTGACCAATTCAGTTTGGTTTGGTGGGTCTAAACATGGGTAATGGGATTGTAGAATGGCCCAAGTCCAACAGAGGATGCTAGGTGAATAGTATCAAAGCGGCCAGCATGGTGGGTGTTGGAAAATAATTGTCACCGAAACAAAAGAGGAGAAAAATATTTGAGGAATGTTGGGTGAATATCAATTTAATGTAAGCTGTGGCGTGAATGAGATTACTGTCTTAGAAGCGAAATTCGTCCTGATCACGATGCAAATCAGTATAGACGTCGCCCCCCAAGGTTACACAACGCCTCTGTAAACTGTGCACTCGGTTTACAGAAGATGGAACTCGAAAAGTATGCTCAGAACCAGAGAAGAGAACAAAATTTTTAGAGAGAAGAAGATGATTATTCGTTCTGTAAAACTGCTGAGAAGAACGCTTATTTATTGACAAGAATGAAAACAGTTTTTGACTAACCCACTGAGATAATGGGGGAGACAAACCAGGGAACGTGCAAAACTGGTTTGAAACGTTCAAACGAAGACTGAAAACGTGGATTGGACTTTGTCAAACGAAAAAGTCTCATAAAAACTGGACTTTCGAATGAACTTCGCCCAAAAAGATGGGCCACACCGCGACGTGCATGCCGAGCCGGACGAACGGCGGCGGTGGCGCGCGTGTGGGGAAGCCCAACTCTAGCCCAATCCATAGGGGGTAGTTCTTCAAACCAATAAAAGAAGCCTTTTACTTATAAACATCTCAAAACTTCTTTGGTTTTCCAATGTGGGACATTTTGTTTTTCACACACCCAAAAACAAAAAAGAGAAAGACCAAAGAACATAAGCTAAAATTTGAACAATGGCTTCCAATATATGTTTGCATTACCAACAGTGGGCAGAATGATCCTAGAGATCTCCCTTTCGATTTGCCAATTCAAATATAAAATACTAATCATGTCCAACAACCATCATTAACATGCAGAGCACAGATCTCCAACTTGTAATGGTAGTAGCACAATGGGACATGCTTTCCTAAGGTCATACATACATGCATTTCGCATACTTGATATTTTTTTGCTACAAAAGCGCGTGTAAATTGCAATAGTCCGCAAACCACATGCACCAAGCAAGAATGATATAGGAGAATTTATTCTCCCTACATAGATGAGGATTTGAACCCTTAACCACTGGGTTATAAGGAAGGGGTACTTACTACTTGTGCCTCCCGTCCATGTCAATCGTCATTCTCATTTCGCATGCTTGATATGGATGGCAAAATTGACCCCCAAAACACACATAAAGAGTAGATGTCAAGTAGCTTAGAGCCTTAGATGGTAAAGTTTCAAAGAGTAGTGCCAAAGAATCAAGACCTAGGTTCAAAACCCGTTTGTATAAGCTTATATGAGGGAGAGTGTGCGCAAATGGGGAAAGGGGTTAGGAATTAACTTCCATACTGGTTATACCAAGTATATCAATCTTATGGATCGCCAAATCTAAGTCTGAAAGAAGCCAATGCTAGAAGAAAATGAAATTCAATATTTCTCAGAATACCAGTTATCTTGCAAACATTGCAATGACTAATACACGAGATTCCACCAGGTGATGGGTGACCAGACAAAAATCTGATATAGCTTCATGCTAAATTGAGGAGACAATATGTCGGTCTATATCAGAAACAAATTCAGAAATAACTCTGGAGTCTCAGTCATTCACCTTGGGACAATGTTTCTTGAAGTTTTTGCAGCCAGTTTACATACTGATTCTGCTCCTTTTTGTGCATGTGTAGGAGAAGGAAATTCATTAGGCTTTCTCCAATTCCTCTGGCCTCTAAATATTCCTTGAATGCAATTTGCAGAGTAAGATCCAAGTCACTGCAGTAGACAGCACAGGTACATGGATATCAGATAAATGGTGAAGTGCTTCACGAATCGAAGATGTGTAATAATCCAATTGCACATAGTTTCATGTTTTGGTCAGCGTTACATTAAGACCCCTAGAACCACAACTATACTAATCCAGGAAACCACAATATATATGTAGTTCATGCATCAAATTCTTCTCAAGATATATACCTATACATAGCAGACATAAATCTGCTTCTGGTGATAGCGCTAATACATGAACAGAAATAAATCTGGTATTCTGGTTTATTCTTCATGATGGGATGGGATGATCGATAATTTTCTTAGATCACGAGTATGATGGCTGCACCAGGATATGAAAACAAGTGACTGCAATAACAGTCCCAAATGAGGTTGAGAGTTCAGGTCCACAAAATAGAACCGGACTGAGCCAGACCAGTTACTATCCAGTCTGGTCCTCAGTTATTTTGATTTTCTAGGTTTCTCTGGCGTGGTCTAAGCCCCGGAAAAAAAGCAGGACCAGACTGGAGCCGGTTCTTTTAACTTTAAAGTTTAAACTCAAGTTTCTTGATTTAGTTACTTTCATGGTTTCAAGTACCATTCATTTTTTTCCACCCATCTTCCTTCCCCCTCCAGCTCCTCTCATTGACACTCACCACCAGTCCTCTTCGCATTGATGCCGACGATCTGGCTACCACTGCTAGGAAGCAAATCTGAGACTGGCCCATTTTGAAGAATCACTGAGCCCGTGATGAAAAAAGCAAGCTATCCCTCCTCTCAACGACAATAACACTTCCATAGATCATTAGATCTCCACTACTGACAGTGTGACCTCAGAAGTCACAACCACCCCAACCAAATGACTGAATTTCCACAGACAGAGCTGTCTCTGACTCTCTCTGAATTATTGTTTTGTGCTCATGATACTTAACCAATCTAGGGAGTGTTTGGCCCGTTGTCCTGAGAGCGTCGGGTTCCCCCCCCCCCCAATTTCACCTTACAATCTACCCCCTCAATCTTTACCACATCACCGTTTCGGAAATATTTCCTAGGAACCCAAGAAACGCAAGGTCCAGTTTGAAGCTTGTGCTTCTTGGCTTCCTAGAAGGTGTTTTCAGCTTCTTAAGAAAATAGAAAATGGGAAGGCGTGCGCGGCGGGAGGGAGTTCATGAGTGGGGAAATGGAAAGAGAAGCAGAAGCTCTCAAGAAGCCACACCAAACAGCCCCTTAAGTCCTTAGGCTTGTGTTTGATCCTTCCACATCTTTCTACGTTTATTGAGAACTAGAAGCGGTGAAGGAAGTTCAAATGAAAAGCACTAGAGCAAGAAAGGAACAAGTTGAAGTTTTATTTATTATTATTATTATTAACAAAGAAGACTTGTGATATTTTTTTCACACTGTTCCGGTTTCTTGCTCTATTTCAGGTTCTCTATTTGTAATACATCTTCTTTGATTGGAAGGGTTAAAAATAAATTGAAACTAAGAACCAAAAAAAAAGTATGAAAAATTGAATCAAACCCTAACTTGTCTCAAGACAAAGAGTGAGAACCGGTCAGGTTTCTGTCTTCCCTAGTCACTACCAGTCTGGACCAGTTTAGAGACATGTTATTTAAGGTCCAAGTCCAACATAGTCCTGTTATGCTCCCCGCTGCATGTGGCAAACAAACATTCCCTAACCGACAGTGGGACATACAAACGAAACAGGTATAGGCAGGTTTGTTAAGTAGGTTGGACATCAACCAATAGGACAGAATGGAAATCACGTCAGCTTTTTTGTCAAGTAAACTGAATGATAGAGCTCATTTAGAATGGAAACACATAGTTCCTGAATATGGGAGCCGTGTAATATCTAGGGCCTTTCGAGCTACTTGAATGGAGAAAATGAGCAGAATGGATGTAAAAGTCGGGACTAGTATAACTTCCATGGGTAACTCCACAGTCAAACTGCAGCAATGAGCCCAAACCAGGTTTTTTTACGCACACCTTCATCTCAACGCGCCTTGGATATGTACTGTTTTCTATGTAGTGAGATCCAAGTAAAGCTGAAACAGCAACTTCCTCACCTGTTTCATATTTCTTTCGCAGAACTATGTCCTGAGAATGTGGTGCATCCCATTCTAATTTGAAATCTCTCGTAGAACCACTATGACCATTCTGTGTCCACATTACAACATAATTATAATCAGAGCACAACAAATCAACAAAATGGTTCCACATTACATGACCAGAAGAGTTTCTTAAGGATAATATCAGCAGAACGGATGCAAAAGAAAATCAGAGGTCTAGCAGCCCATGGCCCAGCCAAACTTTAGATTCCAAAGGGAGAAAAGTTACACCTGAGATCTGAACTGCGGATGGAACTAGAACATCTGTAAATGACATTTACCAAAGATTCCATAGAATACGTGAACTGTGTCAACAACTTGTGCTTCAAAGTACTTGCAGAGTTATGAAGGATATAGGGGGTAGAACAATTATCTTAGTGAAAGTGAATGGTTTAGTGGAAAATGCAGGACATACTAGCGATTTGTGTGACAACTGACAACACCGCAAAGTCTGTATTGTAGCCTAATTGCATGCCCTTGGTCGAGATACGTCTCAACACTAAACAATGAAATAGCAAGCATTGAGACTTGAGAGGGCAATGTAATGCTAATGCTGAGGCAATGATCAAGCTGAGAAGAGTTAAAGTTCATTTTCAACGTAAAAGAAACATTTTATCCTTCCCCTCCCCCCATTGTCATGTAAATTTTAGATTTCCTGACACACGATTTTGAATGAGCTGAACAAGCAAACTATGGATCACACATATTTCAACCAGTGCATTTCGGTTACGCAAATGAGTACAATCTACTTCTACAGGACATGAGTACAATCTACTTCTACGATTCTACCCTCAAAATTGTTCGGAATTGGGGCATAAGTATTACATGGAACAGGATTTTTATAAAATCCCCAACTTCCCATACTGACTAGTGAAACTGAATTGTGGTTTACCAATTAGAGGTGCTGCTTAACCCACTTCATATTTTTTGTCACACCTCACAGAGCTTCTAGTGCACTTAGAATAGCTATATCTTTGAGTTCTTTCTCCACCATTTGTACATTTTACTAGTTTGTAACCCAATTCCTAAACAAATTGAAAAAAAAAAAATCCAACTTACAAAACCTCAAAAGGGTTTGTAGAAAATAGGATAATGGCAAAAGGGTATGGAGTTTCTCTCCCTATAACCCACAAACAAGTCTTAAATTGGAACACTTCTGTATAAAAACCCACAAACAGCTTGATTCCCAGAGGAAAAAAGAAATGCAATGCGTTAAATAATTTGACAGTTCTATAGAAACCTACAGCTTAATTCTGGAAAAAATACAAAATATGTATAAAGGGCAATGTTGGTTCAAGTAAGATGCAAATTGTTGAACAAATAGACTCATCAGAGAAACAGAAGAATATAAAAGGGTTTCAAGCACAATTAGAAGAGAGAGAGAGAGAGAGAGAGAGAGGAGAGAGAGTGGTACCTGAAAGCAAGGGGAAGTGAGTTCGTGAGTGATCTCAGACTGCAAAACCTTAAGCAAGTCGAGACCTTTGGTTTTGCCTTTGATTGCTTGTCTACTCTTTCGCATCAATTCTAGTGCTTTCCCTTTCCGCATTCTTTCTTTCTTTCTTCGAATTGGGCAAGGATTTCTAGGCTTGTTGGGAGTTTACCAACGCAAACTTTGTACTTACTTTGCAACCTCAATTGTTTGTCCTCCAGATGAACTCAGAAGACAAGCTTGTTCCTTTCTTCTTCTTTTTTGCTGAAAAAGAGTACGTCAAATAAATTAGCTTGTAAACAAGCGAGAGCGCATTGCGCCTACAAGGTCCAAATCATAATAGTGCTTACAGACCTCAGGAATAGTACTAATTCTAACTAAATTGTTCAAAGATACAGTAGTCTTCATGGCAAACTTTGCAAGACTATCCGATAATTCATTTTGTTCTCTAAAACAAAAAAGGATCTTCAGCCGCTCCAAGCTCCTCATCATTTCCCTACAATCCGAGATCAAGTTAGACAAATATTGACATGTTAATCTGTTTTTAGTAATGAGATCAACAGCCTTCTGACAATCTGAGATGATGTTGATATTGCTGAGGTTGTTGTCTTTCAACAGTTTTAATGCTTCTCTAATAGCTAGTAGCTCAGCTGTTAGTGCATCCTTCGCCCTAGTCTTCATGAAAAAACCTGTCTGCCACACTTTGTCATTTTCTCTCAAAACTCCTGCAACAGATGCAACCTGTTCCTTGACATTAAATGATGCATCCACATTCAAGTTTTTCCACCCCAAAATTGGTGGCTCCCAAGTGATTAAGGTTTCCTGATTGCTCCTTTCCTTTTGTAGTTGCTGTTGCTGGTGGGTAAAAAATTCCCAAGCTTTGGCTTTTGTATTTTTCAGCCAAATATCAGGTGGAGGGGAGTTGTTGCCAAACACTCTGTCATTTCTCTTCTTCCATAAATTCCAGATAATGAAGGAGAAAAGGATGGGCCAAGGGAGAGTGTCAAAGGTAGTGGTGGAAGTGAGGTTATTATAGAGCCACTCTTTTAAGTTATCACTAAAAAAGGTATCAGATAAGTCAAAAAATTTCCATAACAGTGAAGTGTTTGGGCAATCTCTCAGAATGTGTAAAATATTCTCTATGCTATGAAGACATAAGGAGCAAGAAGAGCTAGGCATCATTCCCCTTTGTGCCAAAGTACAGTTATGAGCATTTTTGTCAAACCATGATATCCATATAAAAAACTGAATTTTGGGGTGAGTAGGTAATTTCCATATCCAAATATTATTCACATCATTACACCCATTTTTAACCAAGAGGTCATATGCTTTTTTTGCATTAAACTTCTTGTCATCAGCAAGGAGACAAACAGGGAAGTCATTAGTATCATACATGGGTAAGGGAACAGCAAGAATTGTATTTCTAATATGGTCAGGAAGCACACAAGGTAAGGCATTGAAATTCCACTGACCACCTAGGATATATTTAGCTACTTTGTTGTTCAGTTCACCATCTAAAAAGGGACCATGGATCAAAGAACTGAGAGGTCCCAATCCAGTCCAATTTTCATTCCAAAAATCAATGTCTTTGCCATTACCAACTATCCACATAGAATTATCTTGAAAGAGTTGCCAGCCCTTTGCAAAATTTTGCCATATATGTGAACAATTTTTAAACTTAGTTGGTTGTTTTTTCCTCCAAACATACTTGCTCTTAAGCACGTGGGCTAAGTTATCATTTACCAAGTGTTTCCAGTTTAGTTTAGCCATCCAAACTTTATTCATAACTTTGTTACTTCTTATACCAAGGCCACCTTTTCTTTGGGTTTAAAAACAATATCCTTGTTAATCAAGTGAATCTTTTTTTTTTATTTTCCTCATCACCCCAAAGAAAATTTATCACAGTTTTATCCAAATCCTCTAAAACCGAAGCAGGGAGATGAAGATTCTGCATATAGTAGTTAGGGATCGAGTTAATGGTGGAATTGATTAAACACACCCTACCAGCTTTGGTTAAACACCTAGTTTTCCAGCTAGACAACTTTCTTTTAACTTTTTGAACAATAAAATCCACCTTGTTTTTTTTTGGTCTATAGGGAGACAGAGGAAAACCTAAGTAAATACCAAGGTCTTTGCTTACTGGAATGTCTAGAGTTTGCTCAACATGGTCAATGATGTCTAGATTGGTATTCGGGGAGATGTAAATTTTACTCTTGTCACAATTAATTTTTTGCCCAGAAGCAGAACAAAAGGTGTCAAGTGTGTCCATCATGCAGTCAAAAGTTTGAATACTAGCTTCACCAAACACAATTAAGTCATCAGCAAATAACAGATGGGAAATTGGAACTTTTATTTTACCAACTAGAAAAGGTCTCCACTCCCCAGACTCACAAGCATAATGAATTAGTCTAGATAACATTTCCATGCACAAAATAAACAGATAAGGGGACAGAGGGTCACCTTGTCTGATACCTCCAGAGGGTTGAAACCAATCAGTAAGATTACCATTCACATGACAGATCCAGTGGAAGTAGTAACACAATGCATAATAAGCTTGATTGAATGATCATCAAAATTGAAGAATTTTAGGGTATTCCTAATGAAGCTCCATTCTAATCTATCATAAGCTTTTTCTAGGTCGATTTTCAGGGCAAAGAAACCTTTTCTTCCTTTAACATTTTTCATGGAATGTAAGATTTCAGTAGCAACAATTACATTCACATCTGACCCACGACCACGAATGAAACTATTTTGATTGGGTGAAATTAAGTCATGTAAATAAGGTCTTAGTCTGTTAACCAAAATCTTGGTTATACATTTATAGACTGTGTTACAAAGCCCAATTGGTCTAAACTGTTTCACAACAGTTGGGTTTTCAACCTTTGGAATTAAACAGATAAGGAAATTATTAAAACAATCAGGGAAGTAGGCACTGAGAAAGGCATTTTGGATAAAAGGAATTATGTCAGGACCTACAAGTTCCCAATTTTTTTGAAAAAAGATGGCATGTAGACCATCGGGACCTGGTGCTTTTAGTGGTCCTAAATTAAACATTGCATCCTTGATTTCTGCAGGGGAAGGGGAGAGGGCCAAATTTATAACAAGGTTATCATTATGCAAGGCAGCAATCACACTTGAGCAGGCAGAATGCATTTCAGTTGTAAACAACTTCACAAAAAATTTTTGAATCAGGGCAGACAAAGCAATGGGATTAGTGATATTATTACCTACATCATCCATAACACGAAATATTAGCTCTCTTTCTTCTTATTTTCACAGTGTTATGAAAGAAATTGGTGTTTCTATCTCCGTCAATAATCCAGTTACAACGGGATTTCATCATCCAAAAAATCTCCTCTTGGTCTAAAATGTTGTTCAGTTCATTAGTTATCAATTCTTCAAGCTCAATTAAGTGAGAGGACAAAGGAGAGTCGCACAAGCATTTCTGAATTCCATTAAGTCTAGCATAGAGAGATTTTTTCTTTTTGAAAATATTGCCAAACACTTCTTTGTTCCAACAATTAGCAGCTTTTTGGAAGTGTAACATTTTTCCATTCAAAGGCAAGTTAATCAAAGACCAATCATCCTTTACCAAGTCCTCAAAAGAGGGCTCTAATAACCACATGGGTTGAAATCTAAAGGGTCTAATCCCTTTAGTAGGCTTCGAAGAATCAAATTGGAGTAAAATGGGACAATGGTCTGATGGAAGTCTAGGAAGATGGGTAAGCATGTATCCACCTGATATTTCCAACAGCACGATCCAACCTTTCCAAAAATAGGCCCTCTTTTTCTCTTATTTGTCCATGTAAAACGTTGCCCAACAAAACCAAGATCAATTAATTCACAAGTGCTTAAACATTCATTGAACAAGTTCATCCTATTCTGACTAATAGGGTTACCCCCAAGTCTCTCATGCTGACTAACCATATCATTAAAATCTCCCATGACAACCCATGGTAGCGACATTGAACCAGCAATAGTAGTCAAATCATGCCACAGTTCTTTACGAATAGCTAAATCTGGATTTCCATATATAGCAGAAAGAAAAAACGTAGGAAATTTTGAAGATTGTACCTGTACCACGCCGTGAATCCCCTGCTTGTTGTTCAATACCACATCGAAATTCACTAGAGAATTCCAAAGGATCAGAACACCCCCAGAGAATCCTTGAGGCTCTCTCAGAACCCAGTTGTCGAAAGGTAAGCTGGTGTAGCTGGCTGGCTATGCACATTCTGACCTTTTTTCTTTTTCAAAGGGAAATTTTCCACAATCTCCGGAAACCTTGGTGGTGGATCTAGCAGGAATGTTATCTCCTGTGGAAAATAGAGCCCCGTCTCTATACCTCGGTGATGTTGCCAGCACCATCGAAGCAGATGGTTGTTCAAGAGAGGTGGGAGGCGCTGTAGATCCATCCTGCACGGCAGGTGTGCTGGAATTAGTTGACCCCAATTGCGATTTGGTCACAAAACAAATTTTCAGCCTCTCTACGAACCTCGTTCACCGGGGTGGAGATGGAAGGATTTCTGGGTATTTGGGTAGCAGTGGTGGGAGTGGGAAGTAAGGGATTCGTAAGGAGTTCAGGTGTGGGGGAACAAGTTCTGGGGGATTCTGGTGTCTCGATGGGGAGATGAAGCAGGTGGTGAACCCAGACCGGGGCACGATCAATTTTTGCATTGGAAGCTTGAAAGCCAGGTTCCCAAATGCGTGTGTATACTGGGTACCCATTAATTGACCAAGGCCCCTGACTCACTCACTACCTTATGAAATTCTTTTTCATCTGTGAATTTCACCACAAAGAAGCCCTTACCAACAGGGTGGAAATCAATCTTGTTTTTAGAGCCCCATATTAATCTCAGTTGTTTCTGAATAAAAATGGTGTCAAAAGGATTTACCAATGACCTTACAAACAATAGAATTTAGCCATTGTTGACTAAGCTCTACACAATCTTCCAAAGACAGAGGAATGAAGGGGGGAGGGGTGGAAAAGGGTGAGGCCTCTAGAGTGGTTAAAGGAGGAGGGGTGGTGGCATGGGGTAGGCAAATAGGGTCAAGGTCCATCCAAAAGGAGCCCGTAGAAGAGCTAGAAAAAGATTCCAGGAGTTTTGATCTAAAGGAGTTTGGGGACACCGAAGGGGCACCAGGGGACAAGCTTGTTCCTTTCGTTGTTTGATGTTTTGGGCTTTTGGCCACTGTACTCTTCACTGCCACTCGGACTACTATTTCTCACTCAGCTAATCACTAATTAGGAATAACTGAATAATTACAGCTGTCAAGACAGCGGACCCGACTCGAAAATCAGATCAATAATTTCACTTGGGTGACACTACGTTTTGCAAAGAATTTCACATAGATGACACTAGATAAAGGTGTTAACTCTCCGTTAAATTATAGATCTAATTGTAGTAATTAATGTTAGTAAACTAACCCATTATCTTTTCTTTTCTTTTCTTTCTTATGGTAATAACTAACCAGCCAATTCCTGTAACTCAATTCCCCCAAAATCATTTGACGCCACGTCACCATAATTTCCCACAAAATATCTCACTTTTGGAACCTTTCTTTTCTTTTACAATTCATTTCATTCAAAATAGTGAGGAGCAGGTCTTTTTCTTGCCACTTTTCTAAAATTTTTTTTGGATGTGTTTTCTCACAATTTGTGGGTAAAGTAAATATATTATCTTTGGAAAGTAAGTATAATTCTCTTTGGAGAATACTTTGAGGAACAGTCTGAGGGGTATTATGTATGTGCTTTTCTTGTCTGAGAAGGTTTACATGGAATTTTGGGTTTTGGTGAAATATAGAAGAATCACCATAGGAGCACTGTTGTCCCTTGTCTCTCTCTAATACTTGAATGAGAATTATTTGGACACGTTATAGTGCACATTCACCATAGAGCGATGCCATATGGTGCCCGGAAGAAGGATAAAGTGGGTAATTAGGATGTTTAGACCACACTAATTTCCAAGGATGATCATGCTGCAATGGTAGATCTTAGCATGGAAGGTTTAGATCTAAAAGGGATGTTGAAAGTTTTACATATGTAATGAGTTTAGGCATATAAATTTCTATTTTTCCGTAAGGTAAAGAGAAGAACAAGGATGAGGGGAAGAAGTTTGAAATTAAAGATACTGGTGGCTGCTCTCGTGTATGATGGAGGATGGAGAATGGAGGTGTATTCATTATCTCCAAAGGGAATGGTGGTTTTTCCCCGGAATGGTTGGGTTTTGTTTCTGTTTTCCTAGTCAAATGTGCTTCAAGACGATTATTTTAATCCACTGAAAATGCTTGATAATAGTGTCAGATGTACAAGGACCCTAAACTGCGAGTTTCGCTTGATAAGAGTTCTTCTAGGTTTAAACAGGAAAGAAGTTGTAGTGGAGGCTTTGAGGTACATTTTTGAAGTCAACCCTGTGCTCAATTCAATTCAAATGGTCAAGTCCTTAGTGTGCATACCCCTCCTAACTGCCTCCATGGTCTCAACCCTGTGCTCTTCAGTTAGAAAGGAAACTCATGTCCAATATACTCTACCCTAGCTGCCTCCACAATAACATGTGTGCTCTTCAGCTAGAGCTACTCTACCCTAGCTGCCTCCACCATAGCAGGTGTGCTCTTCAGCTAAGATACTCTACCCTAGCTGCCTCCACAATACACATGTGTGCTCTTCAGCTAGAGAGAGAACCTACCCTGAATGCCTCTACAGTAACCGCAGCCTTGTGTGTTCTTCAAGTAGGGTGGAGAGTCTCAATAAAACCTACCCTAGATGCCTCCACAGTAACCGCAGCCCTATGTGCTCTTCAACTAGGGAGGAGTCCAAAGAACCTAGTAGTTGCCTCCACGATGGCATAACCCCGTGTATTCTACAACTAAAAGGCTGTATATATTCATCAACTTCGGGGGGAAAATCCTACCCGAAAGCTATTTTATTCTCAATTGTTCAAGTCTAAGCATATTATGTCTTAAAGCAAACTAACCGTCAAGTCCAAGATTTCACAACCAACTTCTCATATCACAAGCACCACAGTTCAAACACGAGTTCGTTCTAACATAATTCAATTCACGTAACTTCATAGTCAAATATCCCAAAGGGTTCTTTCAATAGTTCTCATGAAGGTGTTCATATCAAGGTCGTAGCACATGTACCAATCATCACTAAAACTAGCTCACTAGCACGTCCAATAGTTCTCAATACAACCAAACCAAGTCATTCAAGTCATGATTTCAGCACATTAACACGAAATTCCAGCATTATTTAAGTAACCAAAATGAGCATAGACATCAACAGATAGTCATGAACATAATATAAATACCACCATATACATTCCTTGTACTTATTTTAGTTTTTATCAGTTTTTCAATCGTAGGATTTCGAATAACTTCATTTTCTCCATTAGTGAGAGTTACTTTGTCCCATTTTATCGGGTTTGACGGTCTTTCCTTTTTGTGAGAGTATTGTTGGTTTTTTTTTTTTGGTTTATCGTTTTATGACATTACTGCGGTCTTATTTTACAAGAAACAATCTACAATATTAGATGTGACCATTTATCAACAATACTATGCCAGGGTCTTCCGTAAAAAAGGTTACTATGGAAAACAACAATGAAAAGAAAGATGTTTTGCAGGCTTATAACGTCAAATTTCTTCAACCAGTGAGCTTTGCTACCGAAATGATTTCTGATATATTGATTTATACATTGTTGAATTCTGTATAGTTTATAGATGACGAACGACTCTCAAGTAATGAAATTTCTATTTTCCTAATTTTTTTTTAGGCCAATTAACCATCAAACGGCTATAACAAGGGGGTGTATAAACAACACCATGGGGTGGCATCTCACTTAAACACCCCCCAAGCGCTCCTTTTTCTTTTACCATTGTCATTTCAAAAGACGTGTGATTTCCTCAAATATACATCATTCACAAACTAATTCCCAAATTAGCTTCGGTTCTAAACTATTTCCCCACATATACACCACGTAGGATCGAAAAAGCAAAGCCGCTGTGGCCCACAACGACTTTTGCCGAAAAAAAAAAAAATTAATTAAAAAAAATAAAATAAAATTTGGCAAAGCCGCTGTGGCCCACAGCGGCTTTGCCTTAAAGTGAATTTTTTATTTTGCCTTTCGATTTTTTTTTTTTTTTTTTTTTTTTTTTTTTTTCGGCAGAAGTCGCTGTGGGCCACACGTAAGCCGCTGTGGGCCACAGCGACTTTACTTTTCCGATCCTACGTGGTGTATATGTGGGAAAATAGTTTAGAACCGAAGCTAATTTGGGAATTAGTTTGTGAATGATGTATATTTGAGGAAATCACACTCAAAAAGACTCCTCAAATTAATTTTGCTAGGGCTTCTCTACTCGCACAAGTTCTGCTTCACTGCACTTCACTTATACTGCCATTGGCGACCTCGCAAGGTAGAGAGAGGAGAGAGAAAAATGGCGAACGACGCAGACATGAGCGGGTGGACAGACCTTCTTCATTCCTCTTCGAAGCTTCTCGAACAAGCTGCTCCTTCTGCTCAGTTTCCTCCTCTCCAGGTATCTCTCTCTCTCCTCAGCAATTGTTTTTTTTTCGAGTTGTTGATGATATGCGATTTTAATTAGGTTTAGTACTTTTCGGAATTGTAATGTGATTTGAGATTTTATATTGAATACATATGTGGTTGGTTAATGTAGAGGAATTTGGACCAATTGGAAGCGTTGTCGAAGAAACTCAAAGCTAAAACCCTAAGGAGTGAAGCTCCTTCTCAGTCTATTGCTGCTACCAGGTTTATTTTCTCATTTATCTCCTCTTTTATTATTATGAAGAAATGCAGTTATTTAAGCTTGATTTTCCAAGGAATTTGCCAGTTTAATGCCATTGTGTTTCTCTTGTTTTGCACTCATAGTTCTCAGTTGCTTGATAAAGAATTAAATATGATGTAGGTAGTGTGATCATATAGCTGATTCTTCAACCTTTTGGGGGTTTATCTCTTTATTTTTTGTTGGGGTTGGGGGAGATGAGAAATGCATAAATTTCTGTAATGACAGAGTTCAATCATACACCGGGGGGGGGGGGCTAGAGTGAGTATAAACAATTGTAAAGAACTGCTGGGGAGGATAATTAATTACCGATGTCTAAGACTTTTAGGAAGTGTAAAAGAGTAGGAAATGTAAAAGAGTAGGATCATGCCTTTAGATGTTTGCCATCATCTATATAAAGGGAGTTGATAATGCTCTCCGAAAATGGTTTCTTACACTCCCCATCCAAATGTTGAATGAATTTATCACTTCCTTAAATTTATGTTGCTATCATTATCTGCTATTAAATCTTCACGTAGAAAATATCAACAATTGTATTGCTGTTACATTAGAGAGGATTTGCAATCCGTGTTGCGATAATTTGTTATCCTTGTTCGGGAGTGCAAATTGGGGAGAAGGGGAGTGGCGGGGGTTTAGAGTTTTGAATGGGTTAAGTTGTTCTTTTCTTAGTGGAGTGAAATTCTTATAGTTATGAAACAAGAGTATTATACCCCCCCCCCCCAAAATACCCCATTCTGAGGGGGAGGAAATTTGGGCTATTGCGAGTTGATGAGTAGAAGGGGGGGGGGGGTAAAGAGGGGATTAATGCACCCTGACCTCCCTTTTACCCTCCGCTCCTACTTTTTTTTTCAGTCTGTGACTTATTGCTGCGTGTTCATAGGTTGTTGGCTCGTGAGGGTATCAATGCAGAGCAACTTGCAAGAGATCTAAAGTCCTTTGAGCTAAAGGTGAATGTAGTTCTTTTCTTTTTAAAGTTTGAGTCCTAACATTCTGTCACTTTAACTCAATTTCATTTTGATTTTGTCCTGAAGACTACATATGAAGATGTTTTCCCAGCAGAGGCAACCACTGTGGAAGAGTATCTGCAACAGGTATTTTCCTGTTTTAACTACATCGCCTGAATGTGAGATAGTATTTCTTATGGCAATTGAAAATATCAGTATGTTTTCTCCCTTTTGACTAAGGTTAATTATGTAGTATATGAAGGGAAGTTCTGAGATGTAGGTATTTGCTATGCCCTTTATATATAATCAGAAAGGCCACGATAATACTAAAGATGGAATACCATCTGTAGATCATTATGCAATGAAAAAAAAAATCAGGTATTCTATGTTTCAACTGCTCTACCTTTAATTCCAAATTTAGTATGTCCCGAATTATTTGCAGCGATTTCTTTTCTTCATTTACGTTTTTTTAGGGCAAAAGTTAAAGAGGACAAATGAAGTGTTCATTGTGAAATGAATAGCTATTTGCAGTGTCATGCCAAGTGTTGTTAATCAAGTCTGTGGGGTATTTCATCTTTGTGGTGCTCCCCCTTCTTTTTTATTATGTGCGCGCGCTAAGGAATCTTATTAAGGGTTACGGGGGGAGAGCTGTTGCTGGGAAGTCATCAAATTTATTTATTATCATTGCTTTTGGGTAGGTAGTAATCATCAATTTATAGGATGGGACTTTGAGCTTGCCAATCTTTTGATGAATCAGAACTAGCATGTCGTTTGTGGAGAGTTTCATGGTGAAGCTATGCTCCAGTCTTAACTAATTTTTCCCCTTGGCTTGTCTTTTGGGGAGAGTTTCAGAGGTGAAGTTGCTCTGATTTTGAATTAGTGGATTTTGCTTCTTGCAAGATATGGGTTTCTGTTTTGTTATTTTCTACCAAGTTGCTGTGTTGGTGCTATTATAATTTTTGTTTATTGTACTGCTACATTTTTGTCTACTTGCTGGCCCTTATTGCTGTATGTGCTTGGAAATGAGTTATTTGTCTGATTGATGTTTGTATCATTTTGTATTTTTACCATGCAGGTACATGAGATGGCAATGCTCTCAGCTATCCAGGAAGCTCAGAAGGATAATCTGAGAAATTTCAATGACTATATGATGAAGGTTTTGGAGGTCAGTGTGCTGCAGCTGGTTGTGCACTCTTTAACAAATTATTTTGTTGAGTCTGTTGTTGGCTATCTCATTAATTGTGATTTATGGCATGTAACCCATGCAATGCAATTGTAACATTAAAATTACCCCAATGTCTCCAAAGAGGCTCCCGCCTAGGCAGGGTAAGGGGGGCGGGGTGGGGGGGTGGGGGCTGTTGTACGCAGCCTTACCCCTTGCAATGCAATTATGTATCTCGTTTATTCTTTCTACTACCAAGTACAGTATTAGTCATTGATAGAATGATAGATTTTCCTAGATATTCTGAGGAGCTTATTGTTCTCACTTGTCAATATTACATATGGCTTGCTAGTTGCTCCCTTTGGTTTTGTACATAACTCATCACTATAGTTGCCTGAAACAGCTGTAGTTGGAACAGGTGGGACTATTATTTGTTTTATGTCTTTTTTTTCTAAATGTCTGCTAAACTCACCAGCTATTGTTACATTAAATTTAGCTGGTAACAATGTGATGTTGCATACATGTTTCTGTCTTGGGTAGTTTGTAAATTTTCAGTCATATCATAGCTGTTATTTATTCAGTCACTGAGGTTCGGATGGCAAGAACTGTACTGTTGAAGTGTTGATAATAGGGAGTTGGTCCAAAAGAGTACTGACTTGTTATCAAGTTTAGCGGAATAGTGTATCTTAACATTCAAAAAGATGGAACCTCCAAGGGGTAGCTCAACTGGTAAGACTTCTGAGTTTTTTTCCAGGTCTCAGGTTCGAGTCCCCTCAGGGCCACTGGAGGTTGACCTGGTCGTTAGCTTGAGGGCCCATGGAATATGTCAAGCAAAGCTTGGATACCCATGCTAAAGAAAACATTCAAGAAGATGGAGCTTGAGTTTGTTTGTGCCATCTTGATGTCTTTTAGCATGTCTATTTGTGAGAATCTTTCAATTTTGTGCTGTGCTTAATTTAGATAATTTCATTTTGAACTTCGATCATGGAATAACTGAATGTTTAGGTAATTGGATTTTGTTTGACACGCGGCGAGCATTTCGTTTTGTAATTTGATGTCCATCTCTGAGACATTAGCTTATAAGTACAACTGCTGTTGAGACTGGTTTCTAATGATAATTAACACGGTGAATACTGGTTCTTCTGTGCTTAGCTTGCATTCTCGTATGCAAGGCTTAGAATTGGGGACTTGGTGCCATAATATGGTTTAGGGATAAACATTTTTGAGTTTGATTTTCTGCAGGATGATTGGCAAAAGGAGCAAAGGGATTTCCTGCAGAGCATTAGCCGGATTTCGACATTACCACGGACAAATGCTGGTGAATCGACTAGTGCCATTACTCGGCCTGGTCAAATAGTATCAGTGGCTTCTACTCCTCAGGCGTTCAGGGGTCCCTCTAGTATGGAGATTGTGCCTCATGTTAATAAGCCCATTCAGGAGAAAAAAGCTTCCGCCTATGCTGAGGCCGTTAAAAATTTCAATACTGCAAGAGAGCGTGCTTCATTATTCAAAGTAAGGCTGTGGTTTCCAAAGTTTATATTTTTACTGCTGCTGTGCTAAACTCTGAGCTGCTGGAAAGCTATTCACACCAATTTTGATGTTCTGGGAGGGGAGAACATCTCTTTTTAATATTTGCCCTTCCCTCCTAAAAGAAATATATTATCTCGCGCATTCTTTAAAAGATAATGGGAATTTTGTAACGTGTTGGAGGTTTAGTTTACCGAAAAAATTTAGGTTTACACTTCGTTTCTTGGGGTATACCATCACTTTGAAAAAGCTTTTGACTAAGAAGAAGAAACACTACCCCCCCCCCCCCCCCCCCAAAAAAAAATGCAAACAGGTTACAAGCTCGTAAAAACAGCAGTCCTTCAAATGGCTATAAGCAAAAGGAGTTAACCCTGTGGGTGTAGCTCAGATGGTAAGACCTCTGAGAGTTTTTGCTGAGCTCCCAGGTTCGACTCCCCTCAGGGGCCCTCGAGTTTTTCCTGGTCATTAAGTACAGGGCCCATGAGATTAGTCAACCCCCGCCCGCGGTTTATTTCTCTACTAGCTTCCATTTCCATTGTTTTTTATCTGTACTTGATCATGTCTTAATTGAGAAAAAAGTTTCCAAAAACTTGAAACCTGTATAAAAGGGGTTTATACTTCAAAGTGATGTAACTGATTTATACTAACCATTACCTGCTGTTCCAAATGTGGGTTAGTTCTGATATTGGGTTGTCATTCAGGAGGTTCTGAATTTGGGAAACTAAGAATGTCTGTTGCCATACGGTTTCTTATGATGATATTATTGATAACTTATGTGGAATATGTCTAATTAGCATGGGTAATTGACTTGCATCATTATTGTAATCTAGCCTGCTTCAGCTTTCAAGGCTGCTTTTGAAAGTTTGGGTGCTGAGACATCTGTTGGGGGAAAATCAGTTGGCATGCAGAAGATATGGCACCTAGTTCAGGTTTGTGATTTGGATTACTTCCATTCATTTCTCTTGTGACAAAGCCAGAATTTTAACTTCCTGAATCTTCAATGCTTTTGTTTGTGGTGAATTGATCTCTTGCAGACATTGGTGGGTGAGGATTTAAGCATTCAGCAGAATTTGTCGAAGAGAATGTCATTGGTGAATGGTGCAAGGCGGCATCTGGAGTGGGGACATGGAAAACATGTTATTGAAACAATACACAATCATCCCATACAGGTTATTAGATACTAGTAATTTTTCTATGAATTCTGTAAGCAGGTCCTTGTCAAAATTAGTTCAGTGCTTGTGCAATTAAATTATTATCTCCAGCTGCTACTCTCTTGCTTGCCATAGTTTTTGCCTATACCTTCCTCACTTTTTTATAATTTGGTAAAAGGGGTACAACTGCCTTTGGTTATTTATGCATTTCCCTGTTTTTAAATTATACTTGAATACTGCATGCCTGTGTAGTATACCTGGGATTAATTACATAGATTGACATATCTGGAACCTCTGAACAAATGTAGGCTGCACTTGGTGGGTCTGTTGGTAATCTACAACGTATACGTGCCTTTCTTAGAGTAAGTTGGGCTTTTATTTTCTTATGTCAGTTGATTTTCTCCAGAATTTACTGTTGTGTTTCCGGATTTATAGATCCCTGAATGCCTTCTGTTCGCAGATCCGTTTACGAGATCACGGAGTTCTAGATTTTGATGCTGTTGATGCCAGGAGGCAACCTCCATTGGATACGACTTGGCAACAGGTTCTGGATATTTGCTTCTGAATAAGTTCCTTTGCTAGAGTTTATTTTGCCTGTTTTATATCTTGTTATCAATTAGACCATTGCATGTGTTATTTAGCAGGATTACGTGTAATTTTTGCATTTTGTATGTGTACAGTTATCTATCAAATACATGAGGGAGATCCTCATATTGTTTGTGTCTAAATCTTATTGAAGTATTTCTGTTGAAGTTCAATGAATTCTGAGATCAGCATCTCACCTTGGTGTTTCTTTCACGTTTGATATAGCATTTTGGTAATTGATGAAGAAGATTCATACTGAAGTCTCTGTTATGAACCTAGCATTTAGCATCTTATATAATAATTTAACTATATAAGTTCTATATTGCAAATGTGATGAGTGAATCTGCTGTTCGTTTGATATTTTCAGATTTATTTTTGTTTGAGAAGTGGATATTACGAGGAAGCAAGGACTGTAGCTCAGTCCTCTCGTGCTTCACTTCAATTTGCTCCGCAGGTATTGATCGTCCTTCTTCAATTCTTCACAGCTTTATAGCCTTCTTCAATTCTTCACAGCTTTATAGCTTTCTAGATGGTATATTTCATGATTCTTTTTAAACAGCTTTCAGAATGGATTGCTACTGGAGGTACGGTCTCTGCGAATACAGCTGCTGCTGCTTCTGAAGAATGCGAGAAAATGTTCAGAATGGGCGATCGCGGGGCTCGAGCTGTCTATGACAGAAAGAAGCTGCTACTTTACGCGATGATTTCTGGCTCACGCAGGCAGATCGACCGCCTTCTTAGAGAGTTCCCAAATCTTTTCAATACTATAGAAGACTTCTTGTGGTTCCAACTGTGTGCCATACGTGACAGTAATCGTGGAGCCTCATCAGCTGTCTTAAATGAGGGATCAATGCCTTACACTCTAGAGGATCTACAGACATACCTCAATAAGTTTGAGCCATCATACTACACCAAGAATGGGAAGGACCCTCTCATGTACACATACGTTTTGCTTTTGAGCATTCAATTGCTACCAGCTGTCGTACACTTGTCAAAAGAGATGGGTGATGAAGGGTTCAACATTGATGCTATCCATATAGCAATTACATTTGCTGATCATGCTATTCTTTCAGAAGGTGCTGCTGCAGGACAGAAGCTCGCAGTAATGGACGCTTTCGCTGAAGTATCTAGCATGATTAGGCAGTATGGCTCGGCATACTTACGAGTTGGAAATCTCTCTATGGCATTGGAATATTATGCCCAAGCGGCTGCTGCTGTTGGAGGTGGCCAGTTGTCATGGGTAGGAAGGGGTAGCTTAGATCAGCAAAGGCAGAGGAGCTTGATGCTGAAGCAGCTTCTTGCTGAGTTGTTGTTACATGATAATGGACTTTATCTCTTGCTCGGACCAAGAGGTGCAGGAGAAGAAGCTGAACTGAGACGGTTTTTCACCGATGCTGCATCAAGACGGCAATTTCTACTTGAAGCAGCTTACCAATGTCAGGAAACTGGGTTGTATGACAAAGTAATGTTCGAACTACCGATTTATCCATTTCTGCACATTTCCAATCCATTTTTTGATGACTACATGTCCTAGTCTTTTAAGTTATGCATATTTCATCTGTTGCTTTATTGTTTTTTCATTGTGTTGGCCTTTTGTATAACCATCACTCCTTCAACCTCTTTTTTTTATTTCAAATTCAGTCAATTGAAATTCAGAAGAGGATTGGCGCTTTTGGAATGGCTTTGGATATAATAAACAAGTGCCTATCAGAGGCAATATGCTCCCTGTCACGTGGTAGGTTTGATGGAGAGAGCCGCACAGCTTCACTTATTCATTCCGGAAATGAGATACTAGAGATGTGCAGATATTATCCTGAGATCAGGTATTGCAAGGATTTTCTGGAATTTTTCATTCAGCTACCTTCTTCTCTCATTATAACAAATCTAATAAATGCATGCTAATGCTTTATACGTGCTCAAATGGAGTACGACTGGAATGTTAATATCTTTCCCATTTTGCACGTATTTGTTTCTTCGTGTTTGGTCTCCACAAATACCTCATACTTTTTAGTTCAACAAGTTATCATGATCAAGAGCAACAATTCAATAAGTAGTCTGTAGTGAAGTGCAGCATTAGCAGCCAAGAGCATGCATCCCATTCATATGTACTGTCTTCCTGGGTTGCTCTAATTTGATCCTTTTTTTTCAATCCTTTTCCTTTTTTTTTTTCTCAAAGCAAAGAAGTGAATTTTATTTGGTAGGCAACAAATGGTCAAAATGATGAAGCTCTCCTTATTTGATACTGTCCCTATACCTCTCCTCAACTGATGAAGCTCAGCGATAGATATTGTTTATGACAGTATTTCAATCAATGTTCTTAGAAAGTGAAGTCTCCCAACCCCTTCACATTCCAGGACAGTATCTTGAACTCCGTTTAAATCCCAACATCAACCCCTTGCACCTGTAATCGCTTCTTTCCTCCTGTAGAATATCCTTGAAGCCTTGAATAATTGTTGCATCTTTAACATCTCGCCTAACCTAATGAATAACCTGTATGAGATCGCAATTAATGTTACTGATTGTGTCCTTTTTTGGTTGAAACAATTGTCTTACACTCTTACTAGAAAATAAATGTTGCGTGCTTCATGTAGTTTAGTTTTAAGTTCTAACATCTCTATAACGATGAACTATTGGCAGTTGTTGTTTCACACACTTGGATGTAGATTTTGTGCAGTCTGATTGTACTTGTAATGTCCCTTTCAAATTCTAAGTCCCCTGCCCCATGTGTCAGCCTGTTTGTAAGTCTGAATTCTCTTGGAAAATTTGCATAATGAACATTGCACTCATTCTGTAGCTATGTTGCTGTCAGATACTTAAAGTGGAAGCTAACTTGAATCTGTTATGCAGTGTGAAAGATGGGGAACATGTTTTAGAGCAAGAAACTGTCTTGAGGCAGCTTGAGGCATTACTGTCAATTCATGAGCATGCAAGACAGGGTCGCCATTTGGATGCATTACGAGAGATCACTAAGCTTTCTTTTCTTCCACTAGATCCACGTGCTCCAGATTTGACCATGGATTTATTCCAGAATTTATCTCCCCATGTTCAAGTTTGTGTCCCTGACCTGCTAAGAATTGCCTTAAGTTGTCTGGAGAATGTGACAGATACAGATGGATCTCTTCGTGCTTTGAGAACAAAGGTAATAGACGGCTTTGGTTGATTATTTGGTTGTCTGTTTATCTTCTATTCTAGTCTATTTTTGGCTTTGTGGGTTTTTTTGCCGCCCCCCCCCCCCCCCCGGGGTGGGGCAGGAGGATGAGGGGAGCTGTTAGTAGGGGGTTGTTTGCTAATAGTAGTATGCTCTTCTGGGGAAAGTTCCATGCTTATGTGCTCAAATGAGAAGTTGTGTTTAATGTTATAACATACGTTTTTCATATCAGATTTGTTTATGACATGGAATTTCACTTGCTTTGGCAGATTGCAAATTTCCTTGCAAGCAATATGCATAGGAATTGGCCACGTGATTTATATGAAAAGGTTGCCCGAAGCCTTTGAAGGTAGGTAAATGGGCCACCCTTTACTGGCCATGAGAATCTGTTCAACCTTGCTTTGGATCAAGGGTTGCGGACTTGGGGTTCCGTACTTTTCATCCACTTTGTACAAATGTGATGCTTCTTGGGAAAAAGGAAAACAACCATCTTGCTATGGTGCTATTGGTTGGTGCTCAGTATGAGGAGCTCGGTGGACCTTAGCGTGCTTGAACGGAGACAGCGATGCAAGCAGTTCAGGAGGCTGCACAAAGAGATGAACCTATCTGAGGCTGACCATTTGTATAAAAATGAAACATTTTTCGTGTTTCTTAGTTCTTTAATTTGATTTTCTCTCAGCTTCTGAAATTAAAATTCAAAAGTGCTCTTTTAGGTCTCTTTTGCCCCAAAACGAGATAAGGGGTATGTTTAGCCATCTAGAACTTGTGCCTTTAGATATCTTGACATCGCTAAAAAGGCTACTAGACTATCCAGTGTGGCGTGGCTGTCTTATATGTAGTTTGAGCTACCATCTCTGTTTATGTAACCTGTCTCGTAATACAGTTTTCTTCTATTTTTCATTTTATTTTAGCTTTAATTTTTTCTGTTGGATGAGATTTTTACGCTAAAATTGTATAAAACCGTTCTATGGAGATATGTTATGAATTTTTGAAGAAACGGATGACTTGGGATTGACTTGTTACAATGAGTCATTCAGTTTCTGCATAAATGTAATTTAAATCTTTTTAAGTAAAAATACATTGTAATTATAAAAATAAAATAAAAAAAGAGTAAAAATACTTTGAAAGTGTAAACTTTAAAATCATGAATTGGGATGGTAAATGATACCGTGGTGATCATGTATGTTGTAACTCTTTATGAAAGTAAGAGTAATTTTACTATACATGTCATCTAGTCTTATAATAATACGATCTCATACAATTTATTGAAATATTAAAACATGAGGTAAATTGTAAGTAATATTTCGAATTGAAGAGTAATACAAAGTGAATTGAGTGTTTTACCAAACTTAATGGGATATATCTTGAAATTAGTAGAGTAGGTATTTTAAAGAGTCTGCATTAAACTATAGGAATATCAATTACGAGTATCATATTTCTTATGGCATATATTGTTATTGTAAATTTCTACACAAAGAAGGTATTATATATTCATATGAAAAACCAATTCAAGTTGGTTTAATAGTATTCAACCTTGTGATATTTCCTCATCACAGAGTTCGAATTCTACTAGAAATATTTGAGATTTCTCTCACTCTTTAGTCTTTATCACTCTTACTCCAAATATTAACTTGTTCCTCTCGAGATGAGTCGGCTTGAAAATAACCCTCATTACCTTAAAATAAAATCAAAAATCAAAAATCAAATGGAATTTTAGAGGTCGGAAGTCTCAAGAACAGTTGCGAAATTTCTCTTGTTATTATACTAAGCCACACAGCCACACAGGAAACAAAACAGAAAAACTCAGAGCTCTTAACATTTGCCTGAAATTAGCCAACTATAACTGAAGTAACACCACCAAACGCCACTCCAGCAAGTATGTCTCATACCCTTCTTTTAATATGTTTGGTTTTTGATTTGCTAAATTTATGTTTCTTCATGATTTTTTGCTTGGTTGATTGTGTCGTTTCATTTACTTAATTTGCCTTGTGGGTTTTTCCATTTGCTGCTTAAATAACTCAGAAAGTCAAAACCCTCAAAGACTAAACATTATGAGATTCTCGGTAAAGGGTTTTTCATTCAGCTTTTGATTTTCTTTGTCGTCGTTTTGGCGTTTCATTTGGTTGATGTTCAAATTACTTGGATCTTTCTCATTTCACCATGTTCAAATTACTTGGGTATTTCACATTTGCATCTGTTTTGGGGGGAGAAGAAATCACTGCAGGTGGGGATTAATAAGCTTAACTGCTGAAATCTTTGCAGATTTGGGATTAGATTTTGCCTTTGTATTTGGGTTTGTAGGGCTGAAATAAGGCATGGGTATGTTTTCCCTTTGGAATCAGGGTCTTCTTTTATGTTTTAGAAAAAGATAAAGGTTTTTCTACATGATGTGGGAGTCCGGGCTTTGCTCGGCTAATCCCATGAGTCTCAAGTTAACGACGAGGAAAACCTTAACTGGCCCTAAGGGGGCCCGAAATCGTGAACTCTGGAAGACTTGTGGAGCTATGCACTCTAAGGATGTCGGTGCCTCATTGCTGTGAGTTCGTGTAATCTGGGTTCATGTGTTGAAGAAGGAATACCACTTCTGATCAAAGCTGAAGGATCCCTGTTTTTAGGTGTCATTAGCTTGAAACTACTTTCAAGGGGCATTTAGGTATTGCCATATTAGGTATTACTAAAATACATATAAACAACTTATAACAACAATTCTTTAAACCCTAATTCTTATGACATACATACAAGAGTGACAAGCCTCTTTCTCTAATTTTGGATAATGATCTTGCTTTGAAGTCCCATTAGCCGTGGGCCATGGCTGATGTGGCGTTTGGCTCTTTTTTTCTTAATCAACTAAGGGTTCTTTCCATTTTGCTTGGAACATTATGCTGCTGTGTTTTGATGTTTGCTGTTTGTATACTGGACATCTTCCATTTTGATGGTTTCAATCAGAGTACATCCAAATTGACAAGTCAGTAGCTTTCCGTGAAACTTCCCTTATTCTTTTGGTCATATACTGACAGCCATGCATAACCGGGAGTTGTTCATGATTGTGACAATCATCTATACAACTCAAGCTTTATTAGACATGATTATGGCATCATAGAAAAGAGAGTGGAGATTGATTACTTTACAGTTTCTCAGGTAGTTTGAAATGAAGTTCTACTAAATCAAGCAACAATTAGGAAACTTTTTAACGAAACAATGTATGAATTCTTGTTATGGCCAAGTAACAAAGGCTTCGAACATGTTTGAACAGTAGTACTTCTGTATGGAGTAGTGGATGTAACTGTGAATGTTTGGTCGAAGGCAATTTCAACGTGAGTCTCTTACCTCCTATTATCAAAGCAGTTTTAGCAGGGCTTGACCTGTTTACTTGTGCAGTTGTGCTTGTTTCCCAGCCCACTGTTTTGGTCATCTGAGGCAGAGAGGAGCAACTCACCCACGTTGGACTTTGAGGAGAAAAAATGGACGCATCAACATCCCAGAAAATGACTATTGGCTATGCTGCTCTTGTGGGAGTTGGCGGAGTTATGGGTTATTTGAAGAGAGGTAGCCTTATGTCCCTTGGTGCAGGTGGTTTATCATCTGGACTACTGTATTATGTATACACAGAGCTCCCTAATAGGCCCGATTTTGCCTCCACTCTCGGACTTGGTGTCTCCACGACATTGCTCGGAGCAATGGCCTATCGGTTTCAGAAGACAAGGAAAATGTTTCCTGCTGGAGTTGCTCTTCTGTCTCTTGGCATGTCTGGAGGCTACCTACATGGAATTCTTCGAAGTCATAAGTAAAGAACATAGAAAACTGAAAACTTTACTGCACTCTGTTTGAAATTCGCATTTTGTTTCTAACAGTTGAGGAGGATGGGGAGATAGTTTTAAATTTACTTGTTCGAAATCAAGGGCTCGAGGCTACTTACAAAGAACTAGTGAAAACTAATGACTTAATCCATAACTGCTTTATCAAGCTAGAATTCTAGTTGGCTGTTACTCTTGCCTGATACAAACTCCTTTCATGATAACTTTTGGTGTGCAAACTGAGAGCAACTGCACTATATGTGTATCGCTGTACCCAACATATGTGAACACTTTCCTGGTCCATGGTGCTCCCCATCTTGATAGTTCACAGAAAGTAGTACCCCGTAATAAAGTTGCAACTTATAGAGATGTCTATGAAAAGAAACTTATATGAGGAGGCCTCATACATGAGATATTATTCTTTTGTTTGGAGTATCACTTTTCATACATGATGGTATCACATATATCACGCATTCACGCCTCATGCATGAGGTCGCACCGTACGAGTTTTTGTGGTCTACGAAAAGCATAGAACTTGTAAAACCTGGTTGAATTGGCGAATTGTCTGTATGCTAAATAACTTCTTTTTAGTTTCCCCCCCAAAAAAACAATTTTTTGTTTGTTTTCACACCCTTGAAATGAGTGAGTCTAACAAGGTAACCATGAGCTCACAAATGTTGGATAAACTTTGCAGTGATTCTCATTCTTAGTTTGCACTTGAATTCATAGTTTTTGGGTCTCTCATCTTTGTACAATAAGAACACCCAAGTAAGACCCTACGTTTGTCATGCCTGGGGGGGAAGTCGTGGAGCCGCAAAAATGTATTAAGATACTACGTTGTTTTCGACTTCACATTATGTATTATAGGCTTATAGCATTTTTCTGTGCTCGACATTGTGATGTGATAAAAGATTTTTATTACTGCACAACGAGCAAAATACATTTTCATTTTCAATTGCAAGCATAAGATGTGCCAAAAAAAAAAAAAAAAAAAAAAAAAAAAAAAAAAAAAAACAGAAAACTGCAGTCTAAATATTTTTGGAGGACAATGGGTTTCTTCTAGATACCTGTTACATTTACCATTGAAGCTTCCATTTCTTATCCTTCCTTTATCCCTTAAGCTGAACATCGACAGCCATCACGACAAACCAATCAGCGCACCAACAAATTCAAGCCAAAGGGTACTTCCATGAAATGGTAGGGAACACCTAAAGTGTGTTATCTTCAATGGATTGGAAATGTTGCAGGGAAGAAAACAGAAGCACATACGGCACAAGCGAGAGGAAATTTGATACCCTCAGGAGGCTCGCACCATGTAGCTTATTGGTTACATTATTGATATAAGGGGCAAATAAATAAATTAAGAGATCAAAATTCTACAAGAATGACTTTCTGAACTAGATTGCTTAGATAGCCTGTACAGACAAATTTCATATGTTACACGACTATTACATACAACTGCAAAATCTTATTTATCCTGAATTCCCTGTCGCTGTTTCAACTTTTAACCCATACGTTCTTAAGAGACTGGGTTGCTTTTCAGGTTGCCAAAACTTATGTTCACAATACTGGTATATTTGCGATTGAAATATGAAGATTATTTCCACAGCACCAACTACGGAGTGCCCCAAACAACAACAACCCAGCATGGCATACCTGCTTCTTTGGATAATTCGACAGATTGAATCAATGCTTAATTTTACGAAGCTCCCAGTTACCCTCTCCATCAATCAGTCTTAATTCCAATTTATGGAATGGAATTAACGCTGGGCGCTGTAACCAAAAAGAGGGGTTAGTAGGAAAACAACAATGAATAAGTGGCTCAATCATATAGGGATGTAGATATCAATCCAAAAGCTGTATTACGAATCTTGCTCCACAATGATGTTTTTTTTTTTCTATTTTTTTTATTGCACCTGCGATAAGAAATCATCCCAAAATGGCATCTCTTCGAGACATTGTAAATGACAATGCAAGGAAAATCTGTCATTACCTCGCTACACTTTTTTCTTTTACCAAATAAAAATAGAGCATCCAGTAAGCATCTATACTTTACTTGATGAATGGAGAAGAAGGCCTTAATAAATATCAAATGAAGCATCAAAACTCAAAATATATCCCCTTGATAAGTTGGTTTTGGAAATTCTGTTATAATTTCAGGATAGAGGGATTAATAAACTCTCCACTGATTCTCTGGATGCGTGGAAGCATAAACTCTCTTGGTTATTAACAGATCTTCAAGCATTAATCGTAAAAAAGAATCCATACCTGAGAGGAAGTAATAAATGTAATGCCTAGATCAGTAGCAAGCATATACAGGTGCTCTTCAACATCAACACTCGTGGCACTATCAATCAAGCAGAGAACAATCCATCAGTATCATAATGGTCTACATACAGTTAGCATGCCACTGTGTCGTGCGTCAGAAATCATGCAAAGAGAAGACACAAAATTCTTATTACTTACTTGGTGCACTCGTCGAGGATAGCAAATTTAGGTTTGTGGAAGAATAAGCGTGCCTTCAGAGGAAGAAGAATTGAATATTAGAAAGTACTAGGAAACAAAAACTCAGTTTGTCGCGAGAAAGACTCACCATTCCTAGCCTCTGCTGTTCTCCTAGAGAAAGAACATCTTCCCAGTTCAGAGTAGTACCCAAGCCACCTTCTCTTTCAAATAGATAAATCAGTTTAACATTCTCTAGAATGGTTTTTAGCTGCGCATCTAGCATATCTGCGGCTTTAATAGTCTGCTGACCTGAAAATCAACATAGGCAAGTCTCTTGAGACACTATTCAAGCATTTTGTAAGATATAAATTATGTCAAATCTCAGGAAGGGCACATCAGTAGTCTTTGGTAACTAGACCCTAATAGGCAAGTGTCTTGAGAAACTATTCAAGCATTTTGTAAGATATAAACTTTGTCAAATCTCAGGAAGGGCACATCAGTAGTCTTTGGTAACTAGACCCTAATTAATTTCAGCACTGCAGCAGACCCAAGTATTCCACAATATCAGCTCCAAGAAAATTACAAATCTTGATAGATGATGGAAATATACAGCAGATGCTATACATTACTTGATGCTGTGTGTAATTTTAAAACATAGATACTGGCCATAGGTGTTAATAGTTAATTCAAAGCTAAATTACAAAAAGAAAAAAGGTTGTAATACAAAGCATCTATATGACGAACACAAACTAAAATTAAAATTATTCATAGACCTAGGAGTGCTAATTTTGTGGCTGATGGTCTAGCTAAGCAAGGCTTGTATAGGGTACGGGTTTTCATTGCTTGGATGTAATTGACAGCATAGGTTCGTTATGAATGTTCAGTCTTAAGGGGGTTCACTACTGTAAATCCTTGGCCTATTCATGAGCTTGGGTGGAGTGCTCTTGGTGTTCTTTGTAAACTTGATAAGCCTTTGAAGTTGATATTGATAAATAAAGAATACTAATTATAAAATAAATAAAAAAACACAAACTAAACACCAGAATGCCATCTAAGATAATGACATCCAGCCAACTGAGTCCAACATGATTAAACTATGGGTATTTTATAGCTATATGCAAGGACTGTTATTGCAGGGAACCTCAGATATTTTGTTTGAGTTGGTAAAATATCAGTAATTTATAAGCACCGGTCTCACCACAATCTTGATGGGGACCCACCTGCCGCGTTATCATTATGCTAAGTTTTTACCAAAACAGCGGGAACTTCTGTTGGACTCAATGAGACTCATTATTGTCAGTGGGTGAGACGGACTCACCCAAAACCAGCTAAAAGAAAATTTCCAGCAAGGTAAATGTGCTTCACATTTATAGTACCCATTTTCTTCTTTTTATTAAAATCACATGTAAAACTAAAAGCCATCACCAGATTACTTTTGGGAAGTATCAGAGATCATCTGCATTGGAAAATAGGATAGTAGTACGAGCATATTAAGATATTGAAAAGAACTTTGTGGTCCCATTTGAAACCCATAAGCGCAGCAGCCTAGGTCAGTATCCACAGTTATAACTATACATAGCACCTAAAATGTTCTAACAGGGCCAAAACTGTGCCATTTAGCGTGACAAGAATTAAGTTTTTTTTTTATAACATGGGTATCCAAGCTTTGCTGGACTAATCCCATGGGCCCTGTAGTAGTATGAGAAGAATAAGTACAAATGATCTGCAAGTCCAATTAATTTAATGCATACTCTTCAATTGATCTCATGCACAAATTATCATCTGTTAAAGCACAACAATCTCCAAATCCATCCCCTTCTGAGAATCTTGCCAATATTCAGTTCTAACACTTCTTTCTGAATATCCAGTCAAATGTCAGAACATCAATAACATATGACATCATACCATAAAAAGTGCTCCGTATCAGGTTGTGTTGTACATACTGTTCGCCAGTTTTGGGTACAGGACATGAAAATATCAACGGATGGATAGTGTAACATTGAAACAAGAAGGCACACAGAATACAGGGTCATAGTCCATGCCATAAAAGCATTAAAGTCTCATCAAACAATCATGTCAGATTAGACTTTCATACAGCATCTGATACCAGAGATGAAATTGATAACAATGGAACAACCATTAGAGAGTCATCAAACAATCATATCCAAACCACATCCCAATATGGTGTTAAAAGTTAAATATAATTATAAAACATGTTTTACCTCCATGCATGTGCACTGCCCTTATCTCTGCTTCCTCAAGAGAGAGAGGATATATAATTTGATCCCTTAAGGTTCCTAAGCATGTATATGGTTTTTGTGGAACAACAAATATGCCACAATCAGATTCAATCCCATTGTCATAAAGTTGGCTAGGTTTGATGAGTCTTCCACTAACAATAGGCCAAAGACCACGAAGAACTCTGAATACTGAGCTTTTGCCACTCCCATTTGGACCTAAAAATGACATGTTAAAGATATTAAATTGCAAAGCATCCAAAAGAAGAGTACGAGATAAAGTAAGACTGATTCACTAACCAGTAACAAGAAGGCTTTTTCCCTGTACAATGTCACATGTCAAACGCCTAGCCAATAATTTCTGGGATGGGGTGATAATATCAACATCAGAAAATGTAATGCTGTCTTCAGAATGAGAACTGTTTCGCTTATATGCCGATGAAGCATGGGTAATGTGATCTGCATGAACAAGTTCATCAGGTGTGTTCCATAACTTCCAATTAATGCATAAACCTCAAGGAGGCCTTGTTCCTGACACAATGTAATATGAAAACCATGTAGCCAATAATATTCTGGGCAGGAATTTTTTTTTTTTTTAGATAACATGGGTCTCCAAGCTTTGCTTGACTAATCCCATGCGCCCTGAAGTTAACGACCAGGAAAACCTCCAGTGGCCCTGAGGGGACACGAACCTGGGACCTCTGGAATACTTCTCAGATGTCTTATCAGCTGAGCTACCCCCTCAGGGTTTGGGCAGGAGGAGGCAGGACAATTTATAGTGTGTAAAAGAACAAAGAACGCATAACAAAAGACATAAAATTAGCTATAGATGTAACATGCAAGCAGCCATCACTTATTATCAATGCATTTAAAATAATTAGCATGAATGGCATCAATTCCATTGGCTCCTTGACTAGAGGTTGGGCTACATTAAACATCTGCGGGTAAGTTATGTCAAATCATACTTTTGTTTCAGAACTCTCAAAAATTTCAGTAGAGGGACCAATATAACTTGATTGACTTCATAGTTCTCAACGCGTTCTACAATACCTGGATTGCTAAAGTCACGTATGACTATATTTACATGCATATGTTTTAGGCATTGCTTAACCGAGGGAGGGAAATTTGAAGAGATATCAGGTCAATGGGGGAAGGTTATCCCTACAGTCAATTTATGCCCCCAACATAGATTGTTAGAAGATAAAGAACAATTTTCTTGCTCTCTTTTTGCGTACTTACTGCTTTCTTTCACTATCAGAAAGCAATAATAAATCTTGAACGAGGTAAGGTAGCCAATCGGTCAAACAGCACCTTACTCCATCAAGGACAATCTACATCTTCTAAACTGGAAAGGAAAGAAAATAGAGAGCAAAGAAACAGGTGCACTGGGTTTGTTGGTAGGTTAGTAGTATTAGGGGGGGGGGGGGGGCGAAGGAACTACAAAGAAATATAGGCTATTAGTAGAAAGTTGGAAAATAGACACCATCTTCGAAAATATGTTGGGAGTCTTTTGGTTCGCACAAAGAAAATGCTCAAAATTCTTTCATTGCAAACAAGGGAACAAAATTCGCCCAATTTAGCCAACTTCTTGTCAACCAGACAACCAATCGAAGTACTTACTATGTTTTTATCATGTGCTATTGATTACAAAACCACTTTTTCTTTAGACCTACTGCCTAGTGCGTCCTACCAAATGTTGGCATAAAGTAGCAATTTACATAAAATTATTGACCTATGTTTAGCCAACTTCTTGTCAACCAGACAACCAATCGAAGTACTTACTATGTTTTCATCATGTGCTATTGATTACAAAACCACTTTTTCTTTAGACCTACTGCCTAGTGCGTCCTACCAAATGTTGGCATAAAGTAGCAATTTACATAAAATTATTGACCTAATCAGAACCATTAGCCACCAAGTATAGTGATAGAAGTGTTATTGTTTTTTTTACGAACTATGTTAGTTTGACTCTTCATATAACCTAGAGTACCCATGTCGGGTAGAGGCGTAGAGCTGTTAAAAGTTGACCCAAGCTGACAACCAGACCCGATCGCATCACAAAATAAGCGGCTCAGAGTTGAGAATATAAACCTTAAAAATGAACTTGGTGGGTTAACTGGTTGATGGAAAATATTACGACGATAATCCGTTGCTTATCAAAAAGGAGAATTTTGAGGTCTCTACTAAAAAGAAATATATTTTAGAAGGTAACTTTTGTTAACATAGCCTCGATTTTAATTGTAGGAAACACAAGTACACAACAAGCTGCCCCATAGCCAAGATGATAATCCAAATCATCATTCGTCACTCATACATCCCTAGATTCCTATTGCCTGCGAGAGTGGTTCTGGTTACCATCATCTAGTTCCTCTCAGGTTTCTAAAGTTGCCTTCCAAATTACGAAGAAACATGATCCCAGAAGTATCAAAGTAGCACAGCTGCCATAGTAGCCATTACCGATAAAGGACAATGAAAACTCAAATCACTTTCACAAAGAACAGAGATGTGAAACTGTAGAAAATATTGAGATCAGAGATGCAACTGGAGAAAATAAATTCTTCTGTTTATTTACCAGATTGAGCAGCATCTAGGAACTCTTCCAGCTCAAAAATTCGATTGATACCACCAGAAAGCTCAAGGAACTTCCTATGCAGCTCAAGAATGTCACCAAAGGCTAAAAAGCTTTGAGAAACAACTGATGCCAAGAACCGCAATGCATGCGCCAAATCACCTGACGAAAAACATATACAGAACAAGGTCAGAATTCACTGCAGATGTTCCCACCATTCCTTGAAACTTCTCAAACTTTGAGGATTAAGAGTTGGGCTGGGAATCACTTATTACACTGTTGTTGATGGTTATAGGAAAATCATCAAATAAGTTGTTGCCAACTTGCCATCAAATAAAAACTGACTATAGTTTACAATAGCCTCAAATGAAAATTTACAAATTTTGAAAAAGGAAGCAGTCGTAATAAGGCAATAATAACCCCTACATCCTGGCTTATGCTAGTAAATTCCCAGGACCTTACCTTGTGTGGAAGTCATAGACCGGTCTCCCTTATGTTCCAAGGCATATAATAAGCTTAATCCCCAGGTGACATTATGTGGGAGTTGCTTTGTGATGAAATCATCTAGTATGCCATATAGCCATTTCCTCTTTATCAATAGGAGAGAGTGATTGAGAAGTTTCTCAAACTTAGACTCAATCATCTGCAAGCAGCAGCACCAGAAGAAACTCATGTCAAAAACTCCCAGTTACTAACAGTGCAAAGATCACCTTAACTTATGTAGTAGTCCCCTTTCCAACATGAGCATTACAGTAATTAACAAAATATTAGGGTCACAATGAAAACCAGCATGACAGTCAAGTAGTCACCTCATGACAATAAAAATACAAGCAAACTCCCTACTCACTTAACTGGTATTTCATTGTACACCGATGAAATACAACAAATTCAGGGACAGAGGATAAGATGATGGCTGACCATGACACAGAAACTAGGTCAGTTCCCTTGTTGTTTGAAGAAACCGCCCACCTCCATTACACCTCTTAGAAAGAAAAGAAGCTAAATCACAATACTTAACAGCATGACACTGTTAAAATTTGGCCTGAAATTAATTTGAACAACCATTAAGGCTTTGCTTTATTTCTCCGCCCCTCCCCCCTGGCTTTACTTTATTTCTCTGCCCCCCCCCCCCCACCTTTCAATTATTGCCAGAAACACACACAAACACGCACGCACACGCGTACACACACAAGGACAGATAAAGAATTTCCTCAAAATAAAGTTCTAATACTTCACTTAAAAGCTCATCACAGTAAAAGCAACAAGACCATTGTAAAATCATCATTGTCATAATAGGAATTGTAAGACGCCAATACAAGGGAAAACCGCAGGGTTGCGCCCATAACCACCAATCAAGGTTGCACAGACACCGACATGGACACCGGGAAGCGAAATTATTAAAAGATGCCAAGCACAAATGGGGCTAAACGGCAATTAAAGACAAAGAAGAAATAATTCAATTTAAAAATTTCCGTATAGTATTTAATGTGTAAATGTAGGAGAATCATACAATAGTATCTATCTTTTTGTAAAATGCCAAAATATTTTAAGACTAAAAGATTTCAAAGAGTCATCCCAGTAAATATACAACCCTCTGTCCCTCTCCATTCTGAAACATGGGCAAAGCCTCATCTCTCTACCTACCTCATTAGCCAGTCTAGAAGAGGGGGAAACTGAAATTAAAGTTACTCACCGCTTTTTCCCGTGCACCTCCTCCAAAGAAAGCAACAGATTCCGCATGTGTTCGCAACCTTTCATGCATGAACCTGAAAAGACACCACGATGAGATGGGCCATGAAATTCATGCACTGATCATAGAACAGAAAGACAGGAAGAAACATAAGCAGGCAACAACCTCAATGTTCCTTCAAGCTGTTGTTCTTGACTTGCGAGATCACCAAAATCAGGAGCAACACTCCTCAAAAATCCCAGACCAAGCAACATATACGCATACAAAATAATAACACCTCTTTGACCAGTTAACAGCTTCATTCTCCAAGTGAACCTGACAGCAATAATGAAATTTAGTAAAAATCAGATATGAAAAAGAGAGAAAACCAGCATCTGATATCCAAGTTATAGCTGCAGCCGGAGTCCTTAACCATGGTTCACATCAGTGCTTACCAGAGAATGTCCACAGTCGGCTTCACCATTCCAGTGACAAGCCCTGACAAATCTGTAGCTAACTTTTCAAGATCACGGGTTAATCTCTGATCTGCATCAATGCTTGTGCTCGACATATGGAACACCTAGAAACAAATGATTTAAGTCACTGACAGAGTATTCAAGGATTTCAAAACAAACACATCAAGTCCCAAATACTGCAGCTGTCACACCATCTTTATCTCAATATTATTTATGTTTGTATGGACCACACACCATCTTTGCAGGTTGTGCCTCATTCTAGCAAAGACTAATTTATCTCAAGCAATTCTACTTGATTTTGGGTATCCGGGCTTTGCCCGACTAATCCCATGGCAAGTTACGCTAACGCAACCAGTACCTTGTAAAAAGCATTTTTCCTTAAGTAGTTCTTGAGTAAATGTTGAGTCAATCGAACCCTCCACCCCAAGGCCAATCTAGCTGTTAAGTGCCTGCAACACAAACAAATATCCAGAGCAGCAGAAAATGTCAGTAATCCAGCATTTACGTCCTTCAACTAAATTAAATAACACAAATGTAGGGTTTAAATGTACTCCCCCAGTCCCTCTTTCCCAAAAACCTTTGTCAAAATTTCCAGTTGGGGATATCCCGATATGCTTTTCGAATTTCCAAGGGCCAAAAATCTCAATAGTGATGGAATGAAAGTAAAATTTAAAAAAAAAGTGAGAGATAACATAACAAATGACATTTCCTTATTTTTTACCATCCAAACTATACAAGATTTTTGGAGAGAGTAGAAATTTTGGCATAGAACAAATGGTGAAAAGCAATAGCACCAGAATAAAGCTGGCTACCACTACAGTTGTAAGAATCTTGAGGTTCAGACAACAAAGTCACCTAACTTGACCCACCATGCAGAGGAATTATAAGACATTATATATAGAGCTGGCAAACGTGTCAGGTTCGTGTTCATGTCAAAGATAATCGTGTCTGAGAAATTTCTCAACACTGACCTGACCCGTTTATTAATCGTGTCGGAAACCTTAAACACTAACCCAACCCGCTTAACTGTTTTAAACTAATTTCTTTTCAGAAAATAAAGAAATGTAACATAAAAACTAATAAAAAAAGTAGTAAAGAAAATTTGAAACCTCACTTTTAAGCTTCCATTGGTGTATTAGTCAATTGAACTAATGAATATGATAGATTTAAACTTTATTTTTTGATATTATCGGTAGTTAAGTGACTTATTTCTCGACATGTTTGAATAATCGTGTCAGAGCGTGTCAATTTTGTGTTGAAAATCTCAACACTAACCCAACCCGTTTAACTAAACAGGTTACTCGTGTCGACCCGCTTAAGTTAATCGTGTCGATAATCTCAACACTAACCCGTTTATTTCGTGTCGGGTTCGTGTCGGGTTATCGTATCGTGTCAGTCTTTGTCGGCTCTAATTATATATACAATTGATTCTTGAAACAAAAGTTCAAAAATTTTCGCAGCACTTGGCTTGTGGCCTCATGAGCCTAATGATTATAAAAAGTAAACATCAAAAATGAAAATACAAATTTACGAATTGAAATCCTTTAGGCTTGAAGAGCTCAAGCTCGAGGCTCGAATTTGATGCTTTACACCTAAGCTAGTTTTAGCAACTCAAGCCGTTGACATCTATGAATCTAGTAGTATGACAAAAACATTAAATACTTGTAACATTTGTTAAAAAGCATGAGAATTGAAAAACAATTGCAACGTCAAATAAAATTCATTTGTGTAACAATTGAACTGAGCTAGAACGAGTTTCTGAAGCTTGAGTCAAGCTCAAACCCGAGTCTGATATTATCATACTAAGCTCACGGAAGCTAAGCCCTGTATGATCGGCATCCTGATTGAATAAAGCTAGATGAGATCATTAAGCTGAGTGTTATCTAAAAACATCATCTTATTGAGCAGCTTATTCCCCTAAAGATACACACAAGAAGTTGCTCAAAATTCAATTTTTTTTCAAAACAACCAGAGAAATTCAGGCGAGCCGTTTCAGTATTCAGCTTAGCTAAGCCTGTGGCAAGCCCTGTATTAATGGCGTCCTGATTGAATACAACTAGATGGGAGCACTAAGTTGAGAGTTATCTAAAAACATCAACTTTTTAAGCACCTTATCAATGGTTTATCATTACTTCTACTAAAGACGCACAAAAATTGCTGAAATTTCAATCTTTAAAAATAAGCAGAGACATTAGAACATAAACTTTGATGATGTGGTATCAGATTTGTGATACCCGGAAACATGACCTTATTGAAGGAGCAATGAAAGAAGAAGCACCACTTTGGAGAACGCTGACCCCAATCAATCGAATAAAGGCTGCCTTGTCCTGCTCCAAAACAAACTTCACTGTCGTTCCTGCAGAAACCATAGCTTCAGTTGCAACTTCTGCTCAAATACAAGTAAAACAGCCCGAAAATAAGATATCACCTACCATTTAAAGAGGCGATTCGGTCTGAAACCCACGTTCTTGAGACAACCAAAAATGCAACAGCAAGTAACTGTGCTCCCTGCTTATCAAACACAGTGGGCACCTGAAAAAAAAACATCACAACCTGAAATGAATTTTTGTTCTTTTTAACTCCTATTGTTTTAGCTTTGGCATCAGCCTGCTGTGAGTAGCGAACAGACAAAAGAAAGACTTTAACAGACTTTAAAACAGCACTTGATTTATCTCATAGCATTAAAACATGTAGTCCACCAAGAGGCAGCCAAAGACCGTGGTTTCAATTGGATACTGTAACTTTTCAACACAACCCTCAAACATCACACTGTTTAACTATGTCAATCATAGACAATCAAATACTATTGACTATTTGCTGCATAGACAGTAGACTTCATTTTTTTCCCTATCATGTATTAAGGTTGTACCTAAATACATCCTTACAGAAATGGCTAAAATCTGATATTATCCTTGAAAATGACATTGGCCTTCATATCTGGTACTTCTTTTTTGCTTTCAATTCTGCTTTAGTTCTTTTTCTTGGATAACATGGATGTGCAGTCCAGGATTTGCCCGACTAAAACCATGAACTCTGAAGTTAACGGCCAGGAAAACCTCCAGTGGTCCTATGGTGGCTCAAACTAGTGACCCCTAGATTTGAGAGTTCTCATCAACTGAGCTACAATAACAGTTTGGTCAAATGTTTGGTCATGAAAGTACCCTGTGAAGATCTGAATCCAACTTGCACCATAGATAATATATGACACAAGTTGAAGCAACTGCAGAGTACAGACTACCACGTCAGGAAGGTTCATATCTCCAATAAACTCACCAAAATCCTGAACATGTTTGCAATTCTGAAGGGCAACATCCTGGGAGATATTTGTAGTTGTGGAACATGGGGCAAAGTTGTAGCTCGATTTGTAGTAGGTGATGCCCCCATGACATCTGAGAAGTATGATTCTGAGTTTGATCTGGAGAATGTAGAACCCTGGAAAGGAAAACTAGAAAAATCAGTGACAGGCTTTAAACAAACTTATAATAACTCATTAAAAAAGAATTACAACATGTATCTGGCCAAATTTTGAAAAAAGGGACGTGGTATCTCATATTATCTCAACCTTCTTCTTAACAGTAGCAAAAGCTCGTTGTACAGTCATCGCATCATTTTGGCGGTCAGAATCTAAAGGCTTGCTCATATCCGTTGAATTCGCATCTTCTACATCATCCCTGTAAATTTCAGGAATCTTCTAGTGAGCATTTTTCTAGTTCACATCAGGCAACAAAGAATCTGCACTCGAGAACAAACAAGTGAAACTCAACCTTCTGTAATGGACACTCCATCCCCCTTCACCATCCAAGGACAGTACAACATCATGAAATGCAACTAATGCGGGACGATGTGATATGGTGATACATGAGGTTCCCATAGCCCGGACTTTAGCACAAAAGCGCTCCTCCATATCAGTTGTCACAGCACTTGTGCATTCATCAAGAATAGCAAACTTAGGCTTATGATAGAACAATCTCGCCATTCCCAGACGCTGCTGCTCCCCTAAAGAGAGTTCCTCACCCCAATTCACCTCTGTGTCAGGAGGATAGCGATCAAGTAGATACTCAAGATCAACCTACGAAGCCCACACAAATCCAATTCAGAGGTAGCTAAATATTTCAGTAAGCCCATAAAGTTTTAAGGCAGCAACTCACTACACAGACATCCCAAATATCAACATGAAGCTGCTAATAAAAAGAAACCTACATTTTTCAGCAACTCAATCATTCCACTACGTGTCATAGGCTCCAGTTCTTGATCTGCAGTAAGAGGATAAATCAACTGATCCCGAAGTGTGCCAACAGCTGTATATGGTCGTTGTGGCACATAGAAGATTTCTTTGTTAAGGTCAGACCCAACTCCAGGCTTTGCAATATGTCCGGAGATTAGAGGCCAAAGACCTCCTAGCACTCGGAAAAGTGAGCTTTTGCCGCTACCATTTGGACCTTCAGAGAAAAGCAAATTGCCAAGCATTAAAATCACATACAGGACAGGCACCTTAAACAATCACTTTCCGAACCTAGTAGATTTTACTACATCTGTTAGTGTTGGCAGGGTTAATTTCTTCACAATTTGACGTTGCAATTAAAAGTCTGTGCTATATGTCTGATAATAATAGGAATTGGCCCTGCTGAGTCTAAATAACTCTTCCTATCTCTGATCACCCCACAAATGACAATTCAAATAATTCATGGGTTAATGAAGGTCACTAAAATCTAGATAGAGATGCACCTTGAAAGCAAAAGAAAACCAGATTATTTCATTCATGTGCATAACTTAACTCACATAAAGAAAAGTACTAAGACAGAAGACCACTGCACTTCAGAGATAGAGTCACCCACAAGGATGGGGCCAAGCCGGCCAACCATATAAAACATAGTAATTGTTAGTATTTCTCAAAACTTCTCTAACTTTCTAACATCCAGCATTTAGCGGCTAATATTCAGCTTTGACACAAGGTGCTTACTGAAGTAAAACTCTATTGAAATAACGAAGATTATGCAAGAAATAACTAAACAGATCGCATACACTGAATGGAAGACAAAGCAAATTAGCAGCTTAAGAAACTAGGAGATGATCTTAAGAATAGGTCGAACGCTACTCCAAAACATTGATGTAGTGATGTACTCATGTCAATCCTTAGAAAATTAGAAGTATAATCACTAATTTGATGTTATAGTTGATATGTGATCAGGAGTTGAATTTAGAGTTAAGGGAGGGAGGTTTCGAGGACTCGTTGTCCTCTTAGGATGTAATACTATTTTTATTACTGTTAATTTAATAATACTTTTCTTCATCTATAAGAATATTAGCTAATTCTATCGGAGCGGCGGAGCCAGCACAAGAAATGCTCCCTAACCCATAGAAAACAGCAGGCCCAATAAAGCAATTTTTCATGAGTGCAACATTTAGACTGCAACAAAAGTTCAACCCCAGTGCTATGTCAGGTATAGAAATATAGACCCACTTTCATCACCATACGTCATTATCAACAGGATAAGAGTAAAACCAAATTTGACAAAAGATACCAAAATATGACAAGGACAACAGATAACAACCAGAAAAGGGAAAAAAGAGAAGAAAAAAGAAATTCTAGGAGACAAACCACCAGAACAGACGGTTAGCATTTACCTGTAATCAAAAGGTTAGATCCTGGTTCAACTTTGAGTGTCAGGTCTTCCACGAGTACATTGTTAGATGGGGTAACAACCTGGGGGACGCACAACATTATCTCATATGTAAAAGAGGCAAAATCATAGTAGTAAAAGCAAATCAGGAATGATAGAACACAAGTAAGCACCTTGACATCAGAAAATTCGATATACTCGGCTTCACTAAAACAGTTTCTATTGCCATTTCTCTGTGAAGAAGAGCTATCACGAAAACCTAGCTCTCGAGAAACAGCAATTAACTCATGGATGCGGTCCGCAAAACCACTGCAGTTCAAGCAGAAAATAAATAGGTAAACAGTGGGTACCAAATGCTAGTTTTTTCTTTTTCAATGATTATAGATAGAAAATGAAATATTATAGCAAAAATCATTGTCCCCTCCGGAAATACACTAAGAACATTTCAGATGCTCTACCAAGATTGAGAAGCAACACAAGGAAAATAGAGTACTATGGAAGGGTGCGTTCTTTGCTATCTTTTGGTGTCTCTGGTTGGAACGAAATTCTCGGACTTTTAATGGGGTGTCTAGGCCTTCTGGTTTTGTTTGGATAGGGTGGTATACTTCGCATCTTTAGGCAAAGGCTTCAGGAGCTTTTAGGGGGGTGCCTCGAGACGTGCAAGTTGCAACGTTACTGGGGTGACTTCTCATTTAGTTCCCATGTTTGAGGATCTCTCCTCTTAGCTTATATTGTACCACCTTTCAGTTTTTGATAAAATTTTCTTTCATCTAAAAAAATAATGTAAACAGCGTTACACTTAGAATGGACATGCGATACTTGCAGAAAAAGAGAAAAATGGGCACGCAGTACATGAACACTTTAATGCTATCTTAGACAAGACAACAAATAATTTTAACCCAGAATCTTGTGCATCTTCATTCTTACTAGAAATAGCCACTAGCTAGGGGCAAGGTTGCATAAATCTACGTCTCCGCAACTACCACCCTCGGCAGGATCTTTTCCGTGGTGGTGGTGGTTGTACTTCAACATTGACGAATAATATATCATCTAAAAACGTGGTGAATGCCACGTCTAAGCAAATCAGTGAATGATTCACAGGAACACAAAACAAAATTGCAACGGAAATCATTGTTTAGCTTTTGAACTATGCATCTGAGGATCACGGATTTCACACTCTCCCCCACTTGTTTAATGGTGCTGAGCTAACAGACTAGATTAATTCCATGTTCAACAGAGCAAAAAGAGCCTTAGGAGAGCAGTTTCAGATTTTGATTACAAAGGACTAAATAAGATGTCTCATACAACACTCACCCACCTCTTATTTGTTATGAAATACCAGTAGGTTGATGAATTTCCAATCAAGGGAATCGACAAGGCTCTCTTACAAGGGTAAGATTAGGTACATTTGCCTCAGTAAAACCCACCAGAAACAGCTACTTCATAAATTGATGGGCATGATACCCCATAAAAACTTAAAATTAAGAAACACTAGAGGTCACCAAAACCTCAGCTGAAAGCTACAGCTAGTTAAAGAAAGCAAGAGTTCATATCACAGACTGCTTTAGAGCAATAGTGGTGAAAAGGGAGAATATTCCACAAATGGAAACACAAGTCAAAAATTGTAAAGACAACGAAGAAAACATCCTTGCAAATATTTCCGAGTTACTTTGAAGTGGAAAATTGGAGAATTCTAGTTTTTATTTGGAGCACTGGCTTATATGAAGACCATAATGAAGAAATCTGGGAAACAGGAGGAAATTTTCTGAAAGACAAGGGGAGTTATCCACAAGGGAGCATACCCTTAGGCTTCATCAGTTACCTAATACAAGCCAGTAATGTAAACACATAACACTAAAGTATATTAACGATCTCAAAAACGTTGCTGATGTTTACTTTTCTGAACTTCTGGTCCCTTTTACTTTACCAGAGTGCTGCTCATTTAAATTAATCCAACATTGCCCTAGACATAAAGATCAATTCAATAAAAATCATTACTTTGACAGGGAAGAGGAGGATGATTAATATGCATATATATTCCCCTTTTACTTCTATACGTTTTCCCATATTACTTCATTAAGAGTTTATTATCTTTGGTCGATTATCCAAGGCAACCTGGATGGAGACATACTCATAGGGATGTCCATGTGTTGCGTCATGCCTTCGTGCCTGAGGTTCTAGGAGCAATGGTCCACGTAGTGGGCTTCATGTCATGCCGTGCCATGCTACACCTCACCCCACGCCCATGGTCCATGGCCCAGAGTGCCGTGCCTTGTACCACTCACGTTCCCAAGGCTATTTTCCATATATTTTTTATATTTTATTACTCTTTTATGTAGGTGGTGCCTAGGCACTCTTTTTCCCAAAATCTGGCCCAGGCACGGCCCACTAGTTTGTGCCACGTTTAGTGTCATCTCGTGCTGAGCTCATGCATGTGCTGTGCTAAAATTGGGTTGGGTTGTTCCGTTTAGCTGGGTAGTTGAAATGGAGGAGAGCCTCAGGAATTTTAGGCAACAAGAAGATCCTGCTCAAACTCAAGAGGAAGTCTAATAATAGGCCTATCAAACCAGCTCTCCTTCTTGGTGCAGAGTGTTGGACAATCAAGCAAGCACATTTTACAAATTAATGATGGATAAGATCTGTTCAAAGTTTGGTAATCCTCATGGAAACACGGACATTTTACACATTAGGGAGGACAAGTGATTAAGTGAATAGAAATTTGACAGACAGCATTTTATTTAAGTCAGCAGAAGACTTGGACAACTATCCAGATCGCTGGGCTTTCTCAGATGTATAGACCAAGATTCCCCCAATACCAGAAAACTCCGAAGAAATACCAAGTTAAGAGGTACCTGAGACGATTGAGCCGTCTTGAGCTGATGGATAGAGTTCCCAATGACTGAAAAAGTGAAATAATAACACTTGTATGATATCTAAGATTGCTTAACATCTCAGCACGTCCTAGGGTTGAAGCATCAGGTCTCAATTGACCAGAGAAAAAGGGTTCAATTATGAGAACAACAGCCACAGTGGCACCAAGGTACTTCAACAAGAAGTCTTGGATCATCCCAAACCACCAGTGATCATGAAGAACAACACCCATATGCTTCACTAGGGCCTTAAATTTTTGCTGAATATGAAATTCTTCTCTAGCTTCTCCTCCATAAAATGCTATGCTCTCTGAATGGGTTCGTAGCCGTGACTGAAGCTGTCTATACTCCCCCTCCAATTGTTGTTCTTTTGACATCAGCTTCCCAAATGCAGGAGAAAATTTTCTAATCATGGTTCCTGCTCCTAGTACGTAAGCCTGCAAAAGGATATAGGTGACATCATTGAAAAACCATTATCTCCAGAGCAAAGTGCAGCTTCAGAAATCGAGATGGAAGTACAAACTTAAGAGTAGTTGGCAAATGGAAATACCAAAATCCACAAAATATATTTTGGGCTCGCGTAAGAACAAAGGCGCCAAGAATACAGCAACCCATCCGTAACTGCAGTAAGATCCTCCTGTACAAGGTCGCTTAACTCGGAGCAGAACCTTGGAACATCACTAGCAATCCGTTGTTCTGGATTAGTTATCCGGCCATCAACATGGGATATTTTGTAGTATGCCATATTCTAGAAACACAAATTCCCGTTCAGTAATTCATTAACACAATTGTTAAAGAAATGATCCACACAAAGCTATCATGTTTCTAGTTCAAAAGAAAAATAAATGCAGCATTTGACATCCAGCAGAAGCAAATACTTCACAGAACTATCATTTTATGCAACACAACAAAAAATAATATTAGAAAAGCATTTCCAAACAGATAAAACAAGTACAAGGAGTCGAGCACTTAAGCTGAAGCTGACAACAGAGCATAGTCATAACATACATACACTCAGTCCTGCTTCTCTTTCAGAACCTCAAAAGATTGTCAAATAAGTTAACACTTATTGATCGATATATGGATATGGGTAAATCCCCAGCGCTCAGAGAAGGAAAAAAACATTTCTGAAAAAGCAGATCACAAACATTAGTCTGTCTTCACACGCCGGAAAGTTAGGCATTCAGTTCGATGAAGGCAGTTCCTACATAGTACATATTAATTGATTGGCTGGTTCCATAGCATTTGAAGGTTAAGTATCTGGAAAGAAGGAAGAATGAGGATGTGGAATAGAAGAGATGGTCTTAAACCTTTTAGATAAAGCAGCGGCTAGCTCTGTGCCCTAATTCACTGATTCAAGGGTTTTAGATCAGACAAACAGAAGAGTTCGTAACAATACAGAAGAGTCTGAACAAAAGAGTTACTTTAGAGTTCTGCTGGTTCCAAAGGGGAAAAGCCAGAGTAGTTGATCCAGTAATTTTAAATATAGATAGAACAATCTCGAATAAACAGCCATCCATCAATTCATTCAAGCAAAAGAGTGCAACAATCTTTTCCTTTGACATTGCTTTCGTAAAACTACACAACTTAATATTTTTCATCAAAATAAATGCATGCAAGCTAAGTTTCCAAGACTCCCCCACCCTGAGACTATTTACTAGAACGAGAATAAGCTACTGCATTAGCATTTGCAACCTACCCACCAGATTAATTAAAAATACTGGATCAAGAGTCTTCATGAATCAAGAGGACCTCCAAGCTGGAAATACAACGATGGAAGTACCAGTATGGCAGTATGTGATCGACATTAACCTCATTCTCTTGAATTACATCCTCCAACAGAGGCGGAGGCCAAGGGAAATGGAGGGGTTGCTATATCATCACCCCTACCTCCATCTCCTAAACTACACCAGCCTATTGAGACTTATTTTGTATGAGTTCTAGTTACCCTCCCCAACACCAATTCTCCAACTCAATGATCTCTTGACTTTTTTTTTTTTTTTCCTAGAAAGAAAAGTATATATATTCAGAAATGTCAACTGTACAGCATTAGAGGGCAAGGCATACTCTACAAAGATAATTACAAATTAGCCCAGTTCCACTGGATGACTGGACCACTGTAGCCTATAAAGATGCTAAGTATGTAACCTACGCCAAACCATCTCCAGAGAAACAGAACCCCAGAAGATACCCTAGCATTTCTCTCCAGCTAAATGCAACATAAAAACTGCCAAGGCACTACGCCACATTAACTTCTTCTCCTTCCCTCTCACAAATCCCACAAAATGTATCTGTACAACTCCCTATGGTAGATGGACACAACCAAGCTTCCCCACCACACCAAACAGCCTACTCCACAGATTCCGCGCCACATCACACCTTAGGGAAACATGTCTCGAATGAAAGGTGAATATCTGATGGCATCTTTTGACTTTCCAATCAAGTTTATATTGTCTGTTAGTTAACTATCTGACAACGAATAAAAAGGTCTCTTACCTCATTCAGTGTTCCTTTCGGTGGCAATATGCCCTCTTCCTCTTTTTAGGATCCCCTAAGTGATAAAAGCAACTAAAAGCTTAGAAAAGTGGTGGGGAGAGTTTGTGTGATTTTGCTAGGAACCTTTGGAATAGACTGCTGTGTGGGGAGAGTTTTGTGTGCCCAGCTACGGTGGGCGAGTTCCTGCATGTACGATTTGCTGCGATGAGGAGGAGTAAGGAGGGGAGGTTGTTGTGGAGGTGTGCTTGTATGGCTATTCTTTGGTGTATCTGGCTGGAGAGGAACTCGAGGGTCTTCTCTGAGACTCGTAAGTCTCCGGATTTAGTTTGGGATCACATAGTTTATTTGGCGTCCCTCTGGGCTAAGGCAGCGGGGGCCTTTAAGGGTGTACCGTTGACCTTAGTTCAGCTACATTGGCGTGATGTGTAGATATGTTTTTCTTGTTATCGAGGATGCTTTATCCTCCATTTTTTGTATTCTTTAATATTTGATTAATAAAAAAATTCTCTTATCTAAAAAAAAAAAAGCTTAGAAAAGTGGGAAGTAGCTTTTATCTCATTGGAGGGCTGCGTCACTTTGGTTGGTTCTTGCCCATTGTCCATCCCATCAAATTAATTGTCGTCTTTTGGACTCGTGGGGAAATGGGTACAAAGATTGACAAGTTACGAGGATTATCTCGTCTGGAACAGGCGAGATGCTAGGGAACACTTGGTTGGATGGGAGAGGGTGCATAGCCCAAACGGAAAGCACAGTTTGGCTCATAAAACTTGGCGTTGAATAACAATGCTTGGTTGGACAAATAGCTTCCACAAAATGATAAAGAGCAGATAAGGCCTCTGTCAGGACTGATAAGGTTCTAATGCTGGGACTAAGGTCAAAATCACAAGCCTATGGTGGAACTTCATATCCCAAGTCACTCAAACTTGCCTCTCTCTGGTAAGCTAAAAAGTGAAGATGGAAAATAGATTTCATTTTTTGGAAGATGTTTCGACTCAGAATAGGTTTGGACGGCACAAGAAGCAGAATATATTTTAGCAGGTTGCATGCTTGGCTATCTAGTGTGGGTGATTTAGTTGGAGATTCCACATTGATAAACATTCAAGTCAAGAATCGTTTTTGGATAGTTGTTGTTTTTGCTTCATATTCATCCCATGCGTTTAGGAATATCCCGATATTGCTTCGTACTCTTAGGAAGTCTCTTAGTCCTCTAATACTGTATTTACTTTGCCTCCTTCCGCATTAAAACTTTCCTTCTCTAGAAATAACCTTCCCCTGCTTCTCGCAACTCCGTAATCTATGGAAGACATGGGATTGCCCTAGAAGTCACAAAACTTAATTCCATATCGGAATGGACCACCTTTTCCCCCTAAAGACTGCTGCCTTACATTTATTCTTTTGATGGTGTGAGTTGTGATTCTAGAGATATGTAGGATAGTAGGGCTATGAATGAGTTCTAAAACTTGTTCAGTGCTTGCTACCTTTCCTTTCTCAAATGAGTAGATAAGAGGGGTGTGAGGAATTCAAGGTACATACATATATGGTACAGGTAGCTTTATTAACAGATCTTTATTTCTCACTTACACTTCCCAGCCTATAATTTCCCTCTTCGCAACCTCACTTGGAAAACCGAGATCCCTCACGCGATCAAAGCTTTCACTTGGACAAGTGTTACTTAACAGACTTAACACCACTCTGTTACCTCTCTCTTGATGTTTGTGTGCAGTGATTCCAAAATGGAGAAACCACAGACAATTACGCTTGCTCTGTCAGTTTTCTCGCAAAAATTCAGCTAAATAGAAAAAATAAACCCTATTTTAATATTTAGCTCTATCCGATGCATTACCTTCTACGACTCTCTGAAGCACCATAAATGAGAGAAAAATAAGGAGCAAAGTCAGGTACCATTATGATCAACATACAGCAATAACAACATTAATAATCCTAGCTAAGTATGAGGAGGTGAAGATTATTCATCCCTAGCCTAACTTGTACAAAGGCTGTTTTTGACTACTATTATAATCTGTATATAATTAATCAATGCAAAATGCATAAAGAATGTAAAACTTAAGAAGCTCTTTAGCTCTAGAAAACAAGACGAAGGAACGTCTGAATAGTTTATTGAACTTGAAAATGGTAGACTTTGAGACCGAAAACAGGATTCTCCAGACTCCAACAAAAGCAAAATAAACTACTCAAAATAACCTCAAGGAATAATATAATCAAAAGCACATACAGGGTATGTACCTCAAAATAGTGTGTATGAACAAGCTTCGTAAGTATCTTCCTAAACCGCAAGCTTAAGGTCCCTGTTATGTACTTTGACGTAGAATGCAACGTTGATAGAAGGAAGCATAAAATAACATTTTCAATTATTAATCTGAAAAAGGTTGGTACTTGGCGAAGAAAAGCAGCTCGAAATAAAAAGCCTTGCACTTTAGCCAGCCTATTGCTTACAGCTGTTCGCAATACCTACAAAAAATATCAAAGGAGCAAATAAATTATCTATATGCAAGAAGTATAGATTGAGAGGCAATTCAAACAATGCTATAGCAACATAGGAACACTTGATGCAATACGTAAGTCAAAGAAACTACAAAACTATGTACTTGAACTCAGTGAGTTCACTGCAAGTACCCCCAAATTTTCCACTAGCATTAAGTAACTGTAAATAGAACCACTAGCTTTAGGTTTACACATAGGCTTAATAAGACAATTTTGAAATCAATATTCCATCCTGAATTTAGTTAATCCGCAATTGATCATAAAGGTCATCAAACTATTCACAGTTTCCAATGATAACAAATCAACTAATTGAACCCATTATTAGAAGAAGATAAAGTACGAACAGACAGAAATCTTGTTAGAGTTGTCTTAAAAAAAAAATACTTGCACAAGATTATCTTTTGGTAATATCCACTGTACAATGATCATAAATGAAAAAGTTTAGACTTTGAGACCATAATAGTCATTATGGGGCAATTGTTATCAGTCAGAGAGAGTACTATTTTCTCTGCCCGGATAAAATATAGCCAAAAGCAATATAGGTTAGTTAAATAAGAAATTCTTAGCACAAAATTCACATGAACAGCGAAGCTTGAATCACTTGTAGATCCATAATGTATGTACGACTGCTTCTCTATCTTCCATACTAGATTTCTTTTGTTAGATATTGTTCACAAAATTCCATGTCTTTGCTCATCCTTTGACCTTCATCACCCATGACATTACATCTCCTCTAATGTTTGCTCTTTTGCAATTCATCTTGCAAGCAGAGAACCGAAGAGGAACATGATCTATTTTCCGTAGAACTGAAAATACTTGAAACTTTTCCATCAAAACCAAGACATGGGGAAGTTCACTAATAATGCAGCATGTCATAGCTTGAAAACTCAGAATGAGTGTTTGATGCAATATGAGTCCCTTAGATTGAAGAAAGTGCTGGAGCAAAGCTAAATCTCATATTTCTAAGACAGCAGCACTTGGTAAAGAGTTTTCAAGGAAAACTGGAGATCAGTAAACACAAGCTCATTGCCAGCGCCAGATGATCAGTCAGGAGGATGAAAGCAGACTGGTACAATTCATTTTATTGTGTAGATATTTTGCTTTAATAATCTTAGCACATGATGGAGAGTGTTCATTGGGAGCCTTCCTAGAAGCTTTGCTTTGTTTCACTATCCGATGCTGATTGTAAGATGCTTTGGTTGTTTTGGCATTCAACTGTACTGTAAAAATCTAATTTGGTGATTAATAAAATCCTTTTTTTGATTGCCAAAAAAAAGAGTATGGTGACCTCAGAATACTCCAATGAATCTAAAACCTTTTGAACCTCACACACGCACGCGCGCACACACACACACAAAACAACCAAAGAGGACAGGCTCTGATCAAAAATTGTCGGGCAGTGGAAAGCATTGAAGAAGTTTACAGAGCAAGCAAGGGAGCAAACAAATATTAGAGAGAAGATCCGAATATAAGAATCCAGGACACAGAGGAGAAGTAACAAATTTAGAAGGAAAAAAGGAGGCCACAAGGAAACTTCTGAGTGTATCTTCTCTTGTTTTTTTAGGGGACATTTGAGTGTATCTAAATAAAGCATTCATAGCTTTCTTGACAGATAAGCTCTTAAGCAAAATAGACTCGAAAAAAGGGATACAAATGGTATATACATTTGTTGAATATGCACCTGTTCAGAATGCATTCCAGTTCTGCAAGTCTCCGAAAAATATGGTTTGTTTAGAAAGTCTCCAATAACAGCCCAAGAAAACACCAATTTTGAATTTTTTCACAACCACAAAGGCATTAGGGATCCATTCTTCTTTTTTAAGATAACGTGGGTGTCCTTTGCCCAACTAATCCCACGCACGGACACTTCAACCTCCAATAGCCCTAAGGGGCTCGAATTAGTACCACTGGAATAATCAGAGTTCTGACCAGCTGAGAGAGCCAATCAGAGTTGGCTTTAGGGATATCTTCTGATTTCTATACGTAAAGTCAAGTAACAAAGGAAAACACTCATCACCTTTCCACCTCTTTATCCCTCTCTTTTTGAACTTGTCCCTCCTCCACTACATTGCCGCAGCACACAGGGCTCCAGAACACCTTCTTGCATCTTGCAGAAAACTCTCACCACCATGACACCATCTTCTGGTGTAGCCTCCCTCATGAGCCACTCTCTTCGTCAACACCGGTGTCTATCTCTCTTCCTCCCCCTCAGTGTCCCCCTCAATACCATCAATGAACCAAAGTTTCATGGAATTGGCACTCCAAACCACAACCAAAGACACAACAAAAATTGCCAACATCCCAAAGTCGAACTATTTTAATTAATCATGTCAATCTCACTATCTCTCACAGCTCACAGGAGTTTAGTCTATATCTGATCACAGATGGGGTTTAGTCTATATCTGATGACAGATGCAGCACAATAGATAAGCAGAAACCTTTACTATTACCATGATTCAAGGACAGTAAAGCAAAGAAAAAAAGAAAATTCATCAACTAGTTGTATCAAATGTCGAGCACAAACAACCTCCCCGCAACTACGACATTGGAAGGATAAGGCTGCATAGATATGAGTATATGAGCCAACAATAGACAGGCACTTCATGTACAGGGTTGATACTTATAAAAAGAAAAACTGAGTTAGCCACTCATGTTATCATAGAAGAGCATTTCAAAATTTTAGAGTTTGAACACACAGCAAAGATACTTACCACTACAGACACCAATGATAAAAGTTCACGAGCACCCTTCCTACCCATTTGTGACAGAAGAATGGCTGCTAGGACCTGAAGAGACCTCAAGCCACTTTTATTTTGTCTCTTTCCCTTAGAAACAGTAGAATTGGCATTGTTATCTTCAGAATCCTCGGTCAAACTACCAGGCCCATTGCAATGACCAGGTGAACCAGGCCGCTTATGGCCCAGTCTTGATTGTATGTATACAGTTGCTCCACCTGCTGCTAAGATACCAGTGGCAAGCAGTAAAGATTTCCTGCAGGAAAAGCACAGTTAAAGTCCAATACTGAAGAATAAAACTACACAGATCCAGTAAACTGTAAGTGATCAGCATTTACTCATCAGGGGGACTGTCAAAAAGAAAATACAAGACTAAAGCCAAGGCAGAATAGTGGGTTTGGAGGCATTCTTTTTTTTTTTTGGATAAGAATTTTTTTTATTAATCAAATAGTGAAAGAATACAAAATGGAGGATAAGGTATCCTCAAAGAACAAGAATAAAGTATCTACAAATTACGCCAATGGCGTTGAATGACCGTGAGTGGCACCCCCTTAAAGGCACCAGCCGCCTTCGCCCAAAGGGAGGCCAATAAACTATATGTTCCCAACCAAATCGATACTCTTTCCTGCGTCAGAGAAAACCCTCGAGTTCCTCTCTAACCAAGTACACCAAAGAATAGCTAAACAGGCATACCGCCACAAAATCCTGCCCTCCTTCCCCCTCCGCATAGCAGAAAATCGCACTGTAGAAATATACACACTTTCTGGCGACCCCTTGCCCTCTTTACTGTAAATCTGTTTAATTTATTTTTTATCTTAAAAAAATAGTGGGTTTGGAGGCATTCTACAAGTACATACACAAAATCAAACAAATAAGTTTTGCAAGTCCCAAAGTCAATCACTTACACAACAGATAGCTTTCAACTTATTACAACAAATCTGAAAGGAGGCTCATTGATTTTCATTGTCAGTTTCTAGTTTTTTGGAAAAGTTAAAAGTAGCACGGTATGTAAAAATTTGTTTTAAAATTACTCAGTTTTTGCTAGTACTCTTAAATTTGCAAATTAATAGCTAAAAACTGGAAATCACAAGAAGTCGTATCGAAAAATATCATGCAACTATTTAAAAACACATAAAGTGGAACTCACAAGGATACCAAATTGGCCCAAATAAAAGTTGTCCCTTGTTTTCTTTTTCCCCTCCACCAACAACTCAAAATTTACAACAGCCTAGAACCATCACACCAATTCTATCATACCAGACCCGGAATAATCAATGTGATTACCTTCTCGAAGCAAGAAAACCGCTGCCTCGCTCTGTTAACTGCAGAAGTTGAAGGGAAGTCATCTTTGAAGATGATCACTTGTCTACGAATAGATACTTGTCTCTGTAGATGATCCGTCCTTCAGATGTAGGAGACAAATACATGTCAGATATACTTACAAAAAAAATAAAATTTAAAATAATAATTAAATTAAAAAAACAGCTGAAATTCATTTGTTACATAAGAACAAATAAAGATCTTTGTTGCAAAACAAATTGCTCAAATGTTGAACCATTCTTTGAGTTCGGCCTAAGACATCCTATTTCAATGACATACAAAGCTTGTGGTACTGTTTACTACATATTACCCTCAAAAGATAGATGGCCATTGTCCATGATCCTTTCTCTATTACCCATATATTGGAAAGTCATATAATTGCACTTAATCTCGATGCTGGAAGTTTTAACCCAAAGATCATAAAACACCTATGTGCAACTCTCCTTAAAATTAGGGCCAATTTTATCCAAAAACATTAGCCAATGGCCATGATTCATTGTATGAAGTGACTATAAACTCAATCAACCACAACATCATAATAAAATTAGAATATAGATATTCCAGTAATACCAACCTTCAAGTTTTTTTACAAATCAATCAAAGCAACAATGCACATGATGAAAGACAAAGTATAAGATATAGGCTAGAGCATACTACAGAATAAAATTCAAAAGGTTCCCAAAGATGACACTCACCCAAGGCTAACATGTCTGACCATGCTGAAATGTAGAATAAAAGTACATGATCATCATGGATGATCTCTCTTTCAATATGTAGTAGCAGTCACGCCACATTATGGCATAACTATCTTCCCTCAGATATGATATCCCCCACGTCTGTCCTAAAAAAGGTAACATTACACAGCAAATTCAGAACACAAACTTATACAAAATTTCCATAACCCAAACAAAAACATGATACAGCCAATATGGACAAATTTAAGGCCTGCAGCAGCTTGAACTATAAACCAACAGTGTAACGTTATCCCACCCAGATACACAACCAATTCAGTGAAGCATCACACATAACAATTATAATTTGAAAACACCAACTGGGAATTGTAGGACAGCAATGCAAAGGAGCCTAGTCAAAAAGCAATGTCAATCAAACGCTTCTTCGACCCCAAAGGCGGACCCGTGTTTCAGCAATTAGACTAAGAAATGACATGACATTTGTTAAACTGAAAACATACAAATTGGGAAATAGCCTACTCTTAGGACACTTCTAGTGTACCTAACTACTTACTGAATGAGGGCACTTCCAGTGAAAGGAACCAAAAGTTTAGGTGAATTTATTGAGTAAAATAGGAATAAAGTTCAAATGACACTCCTAGTATCCAAGTTACATAAATTCTCCATTCAATTATAATGTCAATCAACACTATTTTTACACACCCAAAAAAAAAACAAAAAAAGTGCCCATATCACAAAACTAGTTCCAGACACCATTAAAGCACAAACAATACTATCTGACTTATGTGATAGACTAACAATTCAGCTAAGAACTCTTATCTTAGAATAGTAATATTATTATACAATTCAGCTAAAAGCCTAAAACACCAAACCAATGTTTTTCTTTCCCCACATACCATTAAGAATTGAGCACTTCAAACACAACAACATTTCACAAGTATCACTAGCAATAAAACTAAAATAACAATAATAATCATCAATTTATTCAAATATGTATTGAAGAATCAAGAAAAACCACTGTACTCAACATACCTAAATTTGAGCTTCAAGGCCCCCAACTCTAATTCTCTCTCCTCTTGCGTATACTCCCAGAAGTTGCAGAAACAGCTTAGTTCCGCAAGAAATTAATCGATTTGATCCAATCTCCAAGAATCACCACCCACAAAACCCTAGAAAATTGTCCTTGTATTACCCGATTTTCGGAATATAAAATAATCGAACAACCGTCTATTGATAAGAAAATTTTACGATTTTATACTGACGGAAGGTAAGTAAGTAGTATTTGAGAAGTAAGTTCTACGCATAGAGGAGAGAGAGAAATGATGAGCAAAAGAGGATATGACTTTAAGCGGAGGTCTAAAGATCTTTACACAAGTAAATAGTAAATAGGATTTTTTGTGCGGAACTAACTTGTTTGGGGTGTCATTTGTTACTTATTACCTTAAAAGTTTTTTTTGTGGGGAACTACCTTAGAAAGCCAAAAAGTTTGTTGATCACTACCCTTGACCAAATTTTCGGATATAATTTTCTTAAAACTCCAAAATACCCTCACGGAATTATTAGGATAAAATCAGCATCTCCCACATGATTAAGTCAAAGCAAATGGTACTATTACATTGCTATAGCCATTAATGGAGGGCTTTCATCAATCAAGGAGACTAACTGTGGCTAACTAAACAATCAAAACATCAACAAGTTGCTCGATTGATGCATACTAAAGATTTTCAACCATTAAAACAAAGTGACCATGAAAGGCCCAATTGCCAATTTCTCCGTAATTATGCTTCAATTCAGTCTTCTTGACTAGTTAAAATCAAACTCAGAGACAAAAATTATAGCATATACTCACTGTGGTCACTAAAAGTATCATCAATGACAAAATCAAGACACCGGCATAATTCTAAAGGCTTAAACTTTAATTGCGAAAGTCGGAATCTTAGTGAATAACAAGCTAAGCAATTAATTACTCGTGTCTAATGATACCCAGAAAAAATATTGTAAATGAGAATCTCTAAATCTCCATGAAACAATAAGGTTAGGTGCAAAGACAGGGAGGGAGAGAGAGATACAAGAGAACGAATAAGAGAGAGAGAGAGAGAGAGAGAGAGAGAGAGAGAGAATGATCACGTGCTGGTCATGTGAGGGTATTTTGGGGTTTTAAGAAAATTATACCCGAAAATTTGGTCAAGGGTAGTGGTCAACAAACTTTTTAGCTTTTTAAGGTAGTTCCCCACAAAAAAAAACTTTCAGGATGGTAAGTCACAAATGACACCCCAAACAAGGTAGTTCCGCCCACAAAAAATACAAATAAATATTAAAATACAGAAGAGAAAAAAAATACAACGGAAAAAACAAGAAAAAAAGAAAGGAAAAAAATAAAAAATAAAAAAGAATAGAAATGGCACGTGACGTGACTCGCCGTTATGTGCATAGGATTGCGGATTTGCGTTGCGTTGCGTGATGTATTGATGGGCCCCGTCTAGTTAGAAGATTGCGTGATTGCAATTGCATTGTCTATTTGTGATTTTGCGAGGAGTTTGGTGTGCAAGTTCGATAGCAATTTCTCAACCAAAAAGGCAATAGATAATTTTTGTCAATCAATATTGTAGTTTTTACAAATCATTTTCCTAAATAGGGTTAACTCATAAAATAATCTATTGTCTATATATAAAGTTCGATTGGCCCAACTGCCCAAGGCCCTGGATTCTGTACCGAATTTGGAGATTCTCAACACTAGATAAACTCATATTTAGGCTCCGTTTGATTCATCTGGATAAAATTGATCTGAACTGAACTGAACTTAATTGATTTTTTGAACTTGACCGTTAACCATTTAAAATTTCTCCAAACATAGTCAATATTGGACTCATTTGAAAGAATGCTTTGAGATCGTTCTGATGACATAATTTTTATCATTAAATTATTTCGGAATAAAAAGTTATATGAGTAATAAAGTTACGCATGAACTGAACTAAACTGGACTGGACTGAACTGAACTGAATTTAAGTAAAAATAAGGTGAATCAAACAGAACCTTATTGTTGTACTCAGTACTGGGATATTACACTCGTGATGTATTATTTATATAGTAGATTTAGATGAGATTATAGTAGAAAATTTTTCTAGAGGTAGATTAGCAATGTCTTAGAGATTATATTATGGCAGATATTCTAGATATCTTTATGGTACTATATAAAAGGGTTTTCCCTACGTTATCATATTTTCACATGGTATTAGAGTCTCTTTCTTGAGGATATTAAAACACATTCCCGCTTTTAATTGGTGGCAGACTTTCATCCGTCCGCACTACAAAAAAAAATGAAATTAGTGGTTTTTTTTTTCCACAATAGAGCAAAAAATTAGGTTTTGTGGCAAAATAAAAATTTACCGCAAGGTTGCCACAAGAAGCGCAACACAAAAAGTTATTGTGGCAATTTTGATATTTGTCACAATGCATTAACTTTAGAAGCTAGACTAACTAGTCTTTAATAGGTCAATTAATTTAATAAGGCCCAATTGATATTTTGTAGCCCAATAGAAGCTAGTCTTAATTGGGCCATTCAACTTTATTACTCCTCCCTAGTTTTTGTCAATCAAGATTGTAGTCAATCAACATTTCTATCACCCAATATCTCTCTTTATTTCTCTCTCTTCTGAATCCTCTATTTTAATGAGCCCATGATGGTGGTAAATGGGTAATACGTTAATAAAGTCCGGTGAGTTGACCGGGATTTGTAACTGTGCAGTATGCGACGTATAGCCAAGCAACCTTACGCAGTTCTCTAAAAACAAAATGTCCCACATCTATAAAGAATAAAGAAATTGCTTACACCTTTGCCTATAAGTAGAATATGAGAGTCATCATGTAATACTCCTCGCAAAGTAGGAGAATTCTTATTAATTATTTGTTATTTCTAGTTCCATAATTATGCCCCTCAAATGTTCTCAGAAAATAAAAGCTAATTTTTTTTAATAAATTTCATTAAGGTATATTATGGGCACTTTAAGCGTGAAATAAGCTTGTAAGGTAACCACGGTGCCATCTCATATTTTGTAACCAAAAAGTGATCGGAAAATATCTCAAGATCACCTTAATATGGAGTATTTATTTTGGAGTAAAATGTAAATAAATTTTTTAGGCTCAAACTATTTTTCAATTCTTATTGCATAGACCCCACGTTTATGAAATTGTATAGACCAATGAAACGTTGTCTCGAAAGAAATGGAACTATGATTCAGAAAATGAATTTATGGGTTTCATTACATTAGGTCACAATTTCATTTCTGTAGAGCACTATTTCACTAGGTCCACATAACTATCTAGACTGTCCTATCAGGAAAAAAAAAGAAAAAGAAAAGATCTAGACAATAATTTGTTCTATTTTTGACCCAATTAGACTCGACCGAAGATGTTAAAGACAAAAATAATCGATCTGATATAGTAATCTAATTTGTTAATTCGACTTGCTAATAACCCGACCCGCTAATAATCAGAACCCGAATTGCCCAACTTATCCGACCTGTTGCCAGTATATGCCTAAAACGGGCTAAAAGAGTAAAAGGTGGTTTTTGTCGAGAAAACGGTAATGATAAAGATGGCAGGGCGCGAAAAGCAGTAGAGCAGTACTAGTGAAAATTCATCGTCACCGTCGCCATTACCGGACCTCCGAGCAACAATAGTCAGAATAATTAGTAGTCAATTGCCAAATGCACCAATTGCTACCCATTGATAGCAGAGCAAAGGTTCCCATTCTTCAGGTATCTCCAATTTCTATGGCTAATTTGATTTTATTCTGAAATTGTTTCACCTTACTTTCGAATTTCATAATCAATTTTGCTTCTATTCGCACTCATCTTGCTTTTGTTTGTCAGATTGTTGTTGAGTAATTTTTGTATGGTTTCATTTTGAGGGTTATCATATTCTTTTTCGCCCTAATTTGATGAATTTGAGCTCTTATTTTGAATTTATATGTAGTTAGCTTATCCAAACAAATCCATGTCTCAAATTGTGCATTAGCTTCCCAACAAATCAGTAAAATCTGAAAATTTAAGCATCATTTTGTGTAATGCCAATAGTCATCGTCAATATTCATTTGTTTTCACCATATCCATATGCATTATACATTAATATTGCCTTTACCTTTTGAACGGGGTAATGTACCATTATACATTAGAATTTTAATTGTAAAAATCTCTAAATTTCCACAGTTAGTTAAATGCATAATTTTAGTCTTCTTTTTCTCTGTCCTTTTCTTGTACGTATTTCTCTTAGGTGGGTGGGTGTTGGGGGGGGGGTTATTGGGTTAATCATGTCATAACACTAACAAAAGCCTAACTTTCCTGAGGTTGGTAATCCTGTTGGTTTGGTTTGGATCGTGTGGTGTTCTTGGCTTCTCTCTGGCCAAGGCAGCGGGGACTTTTAAGGGCGTGACCCTAACGGATGTTCAGCGTTTATGGAGTGATTTGATTTTTAGTTAGATTTGCTTTTCGCTTTGAGGACTCCTTATCCTCTAATTTTGTATTGTTACACTTTGATCATTAATGAAAAATTTTCTTATCAAACTAACAAAAGCCAAATATTTTAAGGAAAGGTGCTTACAAAGTAATTCCTAACTAGGAGGCCTTAAAATGAACTACTTATGATGCACAAGTTGTGATATCTCAAACACCATAAATCATGTACATACTAAATACTCTATACTTTTATCTATGAACCTTTTTTAACAGTAACCCAGTGCCTCCATAGAGGCTCCCGCTCCGCCTAGGCATGGTAAGGGGGGGTCAGTTGTACGCAGCCTTACCCATGTGAGAGTCTCACAGAGAGGCTGTTTCCTTTTGACCCGAGATCTGAAGTGCGACAACCATCGGCAACTTCACAATAAATAAGAAGCGCAACAATTTTATGAGCCATTTTGCTTTAGTCCATTATATCCAGAAGCCAAAAAGTAGCGAAGCTTTTGGCTCCACTGGAAATGGTGGATGACTGGATGCTATCTATGAACCTTTTTAATAAATATAAAACCATATTCGTTGGTTTGATGAATGGGTTGGTCGATCATTATTCATTTTTACTTGAATTTTTTTAATTTGTACCAGTTGTCTTACTACTTTCTTATAGGTGCCATTTATTATTCTGTTTGTGACGAGGTTCCTTGTTGGGGGTTGTAGGATCCGCATGGTTTTGCTGAGGAATCCACGGGAATGGGTTGTCCCAAGTGCTTTAAACACCAGCTGCTGCTGATGTAGACGGTGTGCGTAACTTGGATTAGAGGGAGTACTTTGATCACGTCACCTTAAGCAAGGGCCACGATAGACTGTGGTGAGAGTGCTAACTAACTGTTTAATTTTATTATATTTATCTTGAATGCTAAGTAACTGTTGCTTGTACTTGAAAAGAAAACTGATTATCTTGAGTTTGTAGACATCTTGAGTATGCAGTGATGACAATCAATAGATGAGATAAGTAGTGATGGATCCAGGAAATTAATAAAGATATAAAATGAAAGGAGTGTCCTATATAAATAAGTACTCTATTTGAAAATTGAATTAATACAGTAAATAAATTCATGTGATAAAAGAGACCGTTGCCTCTGGTGCCTAGAACCACTGTCTTGCAAAATTTTATATAGGGAAGATTACCAAGCTGTGTTCCAGGCAACCTCTTATATCTTTGTAGATTCGCCCTTCAATAGTTCAAAGGCATTTAAGGGTAAAGATTGCTAATCAAGATCCCCTCTCCATTGGGGAGGGTTCTACTTAGATTTTTCTAAAATGTGAGCGAACAACATTGGTTTACAAAATATTTTTTGGTATTTTCTAAACCTTTTTCATGGGTCTTCTAGAAGTATCCTCTACACAAGTTAGAGACGAAGCTGCGCATACCTTGAGCCCTTGACCTCCGTACCCAACGCTGCATCTTGATCACCCTACCCTAGCTCTCATTAGCCGATTGGTGCTGCTACTATAAAAGAAGCACATGGCTAATCGGATTAGTATTCCTCTTTATTACTTGTCTCTCTTTCGGATTCCAGTTAGCGTGGCTAATCGGATCGAGAGAATGATGAGGGACTTCCTTTGGTCTGGTTCAGGGATAGTCGACGGGATCACTTGCTAGGAGCATGTCTGTAGGCCTAAATCGGAGGGTGGTCTTGGGTTCGGTAGATTGGTGTCCAAGAACATCTCGTTAGTGCGTAGGTGGTTATGGCGGTTCCCCCTGGAGTCTGACTCCCTATGGCACCGAGTTATTAAGAGCAAGTACGGTCTTCAACCTAATGGATGGGACGCCCATGCCGGTTCCTCCTGCCCCTGGAGGTACATTTCTCAGGTATCTTCTTTTTTCTTTCCACTGGTCAGGTTTAATGTGGGTAATGGTAATCGGGTACGGTTCTGGGAGGATGCGTGGAAGGGTGCTCCATTCTCTTCTGCGTATCCTCGGGTTTTTCGGTTGTCCACTCTCCACGGGGCACCTGTGTCTGCTTTCTATTCAGGCACGGGTAGGCACGGGTGGGTCCTGGGATTTACACTTGAGGCGTCCCCCACATGATAGAGAGATGGAGGAGCTTGCCTCTCTTCTGAATGCTCTCCACTCGACCACGCTCGTCCCCACGGACGACTCTAGGACTTGGATTGGAGACCCTTCTGGGGTTTTCTCTTGCAAGTCCTTCCTTCACCAGCTTGGCCTCCATTAGCTACATTTATCTGGAAATCTAAGGTCTCGTTGAAGGTCCGTGCTTTTGTGTGGACTTTGGTGCTTGGTAGGGTGAATACATATGATATGGTGCAGCGGCGGAGGCCTGGATGGTCACTCTTACCTGGGTTCTGTGTTATGTGCCGTCATGATGGGGAAAATTGTTTGCACTTGTTTATTATGTGTGACTTTGCTCGAGCACTATGGAGTAGATTGTTGGAGGGGGAGAGTTTTGCGTGTCCTGCCACGGTGGGCGATTTCCTCCAGCTTCGTTTCGCAGCAATGAGGCGAGGCAAGGAGGGGCGATTGTTTTGTTGATGTATGTGTATGGCCATCTTGTGGTGTATTTGGTTGGAAAGGAATTCCAGGGTGTTCCGCGACGTTGGGAGGACTATAGAAAATGTTTGGAATCATGTGGTCTACTTGGCCTCCCTTTGGGCCAAGGCGGTAAGGGTCTTTAGGGGTGTTCCACTTACCCTTGTACAGCGCCATTGGCGAAATTTGTAGTTTTCTTTTGACCCATTATGAGGATACCTTATCCTCTTTTTTGTATTCTTTACTGATTTGATTAATAAAATTATTTCTTATCTAAAAAAAACTATAAAAGAAGCACATGATGGGGCAAAGTTGGCGTAGTGCCTTTGCTATAGGTTCAAAAGTGAAAGGTTGAAGTTAGAAGTTGTTGTTTTGCTTTGGCCTTGGGTATCATGGATTTGATAAGTTTGAAGTTATTAGTTTATATTAGTGGTAAAGATACCAAAACGGATGCTGCTACGCTATAAATGCTGGTCAGGTTCAATGTTACATTTTTTTTTTCAGATAAAGAGAAATTTGATTGAAAAAAAAGGTTAAGTAGTTACAAGCAGGTGGACAAGAAATCCTCAAAAGTAAAAAAATAGTAAATTACAAGTATCCTCAGTGACGTTGGATGTCAGCGAGAGGCATCCTTCTACAAGCCCCTGAAGCCTTGGCCCAAAGAGAAGCCAAGTACACCACCCGATCCCGAACAAAGGCCATAGGCTTGGAGGGCCCATCAAAAATACGAGAGTTCCGTTCCAACCAAACACACCAGAAGATGGCAAAGATAGCACATTGCCACAACATCCTATTGTCCTTGCCCCTTCCTGGGCCAAGAGACTGAGCCTGAATAAGGCTCAATGCTACATTTTCCTCTACCTTTTTTGGTTGGTCGATGAGAAATGGCCTCCATCTACCCAGTCCATCTCGGGTCGCCCAGCCCATCTTGGACTAAAGCAAGTTCAATTTTCGAAGGCCCCCTACATTTTCAAACCAATCTAGCCCGAAATATTGTCACTCTTTATAATTCCTTTGCAAGGAATTATGTAGCATTAGATCCCTGAATGTATGAAGGGGCATATACAAGTGACTGGTTACGAGCGAGGGCCTGAGGCAAGTGTCTTTTGGTTTAGGGTCAATGCTACATGGACTCTGCTGCAATTATCTGACACCAAGGTTAGTTTTTTGTGTGTGTGTCTGTAATAGCGGGTTTGGGCCGGGTCAATCTAATTTGTGGGTTTGAAACGCTTTTCTATGTAAATATCTAGACTTATAGTGAGCTTTCAAGCCGTCAAGTTAGTTTTTATCAGTTTTTCTTTGGTTGGGTTGGGTCAGATTTTGCCAGTTCTAAGTGCCAATCATTAGTGAAGTCCTCCTAACTTTTTTTAAGATAATAGATAATAGAAAATTTGTATTAATAAAACTGCCAAAGCAGCAGCAGAGGACAAACTGTCCTAAAGAAATTACAATAAGTTAGTCCAATTTCTATGGACCTTTGCTATCAAATATCTCCTAATAGCTCTTTTTGGTTTAGCTCATACAGAAGCTAAGTAAGTCACTCTATCCCACAGTATATCAGAAATTCTCATAATCTCGTGTTGGCCTTTTCTTATCTGAAAAATAGTGTTGCAGCTTAGACTTCTCATAAGTGTCAATGCTCTGTGTATTTCATCTCTAATGCACTGCACCTTTATACTTGGAACTCTCTAGCTTACAATCCTCATGACCAAAATAAACTGATTTGCAACAAATTTAGCTTTTTTCGTACGATGTTAATTTTGATGGTCACACAATGATGAAGATCTGCTCAAGGATCTATATTTTATGTTATGCCTGTTTGGCAACAAACACTCCTTTTAGTGCCTTGATTATAGTTAAGTTATCCTTTAGGATAAATTCTTGGAAAGACTAGTCTATTAGTTTAACGAACCCTTAGCTTTGACCCTCAAGACAAGTTGGATCCACAACTTTTAGCTCCTGCACATTTCAATTCTCTAACCTATTTTTGATGATGAAAGCTACTGATGATTTTCCATTATTCACTCTTGAGCCATCAAATTGGTGCTTAACAAAACCTTGCAACGTGACGCAAGTTGTTTCTTTGTCAATGTGTTTTGTTTGCTTCTATTCAAATCATTCTTACTAAAAGAAAAAAACTTACACTTCTCAAAAAAGTAACTGACCAACGTTTATAAGAATTGTAGACTTATTTGAGAATGTATTATTGCCCAGAAACATCAGTGGCTAAAGTTCTCATGGCCTGCGACTCCATTACCATTAACGGTCAATAGTCCATCTTATTTGATCTGTGCATGGCTAATTTCAAACACTATTTAAGTTACTGGCGCAGTAGACTTTGTAAGCTTATAGGTCTGATGATCCTGTAGAAGTACTCAACTTGGACTCAATTTATTACTAATGATATTTTACTCCTCATTGAGTCATTAGCTAGCATCTCTCAATCCTTTCTGAAATCCGAGTCTACAGGAACTGCAACAATCATTGTATGGGAATGAGGGAGAACCACTTAAAGGTTTGAATTATCATCATTGGAAGTACTTTTCCCCTAGTCGCCCATTGGCATATTTGGTCATAGTTTCGGTGTCATTTATACAAGCCCTTGGTGTGAAAACAATTTTGGTTTTTAACAAATCTAGCTTGTTCCTATCCTTGTCCGGTTAGACCCATCTTGTTCTTGATTATTTTAAGAGTACAGTTGTTATTAGAGCAAGGATAGTTACCAGATGCATTTTGCTCAGCATGTAGGACTAGTAAGTGTGTAACCAAGGGAAATTTGAGATAGGCAGGATGTGATTCAAGTGATGATATCCTAAATAGAGTAGTAGGAGTATACATCACTGTAAGAATATATAACAAGTAATGAGAACTGTAAACTGAAGTATTATTGCTTCTAAAAGTTAATAGTTGAAATTTTAGGATGAAATTTGTTGGATTCCTCTCAGTATGGAAAGCACAGTGCAACAGTGCACTCATACAAATCTTGATACCATTAAGCAAATATTGAAGTTGAGGAAATAGAATAGAAACTTCCATAATAACCACGAATGGGTTGTTTCCCCTCCCTCCTTCTTTTAAGTTCTTGTTTATGTATTCAACAATGTGTTTGAGCTGCTCTTCTCTCGGGTACGTCGCCTATACCCATCCTCTTCTTTTGGAGGGGGGATATAGTGTTAAGGTGTATCATCTAGTGATATGATCAATGAAAGACTCCAATTCTAGACGAGAAGCACCACCTTCAGCAACTGAGCCTCGAACTTTGCCACCTAGTTCTGCAGCTCTTTCCCTCATCTCAGTTCCTTCCTTTGATGCCATCAATCTTCTCACTGTGTTCTCTATATTAGATGATGTTACCGGCTCCACTCGGTTTTCCCAGTCCCTGACTGCCATACCAATTGTTAGCACCTCTGTTACCAAAATGGTGTTCCGTGGCTGGTCAGAATGCATTGGCCATGCTGCAATTGGCACTCCCATGCTGATGCTCTCCAAACATGAATTCCATCCACAGTGACTCATGAACCCACCTGTTGATGGATGGGCCAGAATATCTAATTGGGGTGCCCAGTCCCTTACCACTAATCCCCTGTCTTTGACCCTCTCTTCATACCCATCTGGCAGCTGAGACCTTGCTTCATCTTCTGCAAAAACGTCACCTTTATCAGCGTTTCTAAGCACCCATATGAACTGCTGCTCACTTCTCTCCAACCCTAGGGCCAATTCTGTGATTTGGTCATTAGTCATTGATGTTGTGGATCCAAAAGAGACATATATGACAGAGTTCATCTGCCGTTTGTCTAGCCATTCTAGGCATCCATGTTTGCATTTCTCACTTCTGGTTTTTATTTCTACTGGATTAAATGGTCCTATGGCGAAGTGTTTCATGTTATTGCGTTTTGGTAGCTTTTCCAGAAGTTCAACATATTTACCTTCTATCAGCCTGCATGTATTGTAGACTCTTCCGGAATGGAAATCCAAAAATTTGTATTGATAGGATCTGAAGTTTGCAAACCCTGGTGTAAGGCAGCCTTCAAGAGAGGGAATACATCTTGGAACATCTGAATCCAGCTGAAAAGGTTTTTCAGTTATGGTTTCCCACAAGCCAACGAACATGGTGAAGGCAGAGGTGGGAATGAAGGTGTAGGCTTCAGCATTTGGGATGGATTTTACATCTTGGACAACAAAAGACATTAGAGTGTCATGAATGACAACAATCCTCCTGAACTTTGTTGCGAGTTGTAGTAGAAGTTGGCATACTGGTTGACGGAGATGCAGAGTAGCTTCAAAAAGCGATTCTAGATGTTCCGGGAAATGTGTGGCAGCATTTGGGTTGGGAGGAGGTGAGCTGAAAGGAGGAAGTTCTAAGTCATGGAAATGGATTTTACTCAAATTTTCCTTGTCCCAACCATGGAGACGAAGCTTGGCTTGGAGGTTGTGCTTGGTGGATCCGACGTAGTGAACTGTTATTTCATAGGAGGTTATGAGGTTAGAGAGATGGAGGAGCTGGTTCAGATGGCCTTGGGCTGGAAAGGATACCATGACAACCGCTACTTCGGCATCTTGTAAGCAGTAGTTTTGGCCTTCCATTTTTTTGGATGCATTATTTTTGCACTAGATGGCTTATATAATACTCTGTAGCTTACAAGATATAGTAGCAATAAAACAGCTATCATATTTTGACACCTTATATACCTATTGCGTCTTATTACCTCCTCCAGTATGTTTAATTTTATATAAATCTATGTTTCATGTAACCTTTTCATTTTTTTCATGGGAAACCCAATCTCAAATGGGGTGCTTGCAGATAAGTTTTCAGTAGCCTCTTGAGTTTTTGCCAATGAGCTCCAGCTTACATGGTAATTTGGTAACTTGTAGCCGTTGAAACAGTCTATGGGATGAACTCCTCTTCATATTGCAATTTTTATTTGAAAAAAATTAGCTATTTATGCTTTGAGTTAATAGTGTCTAATTTATGAAAATATGGGTGTCGCGAGAAACACAGCATCGAGTAACGTACAGCATCTCCAGTATTTATCCAATATTTATTAAGATTTGTAATATTTTTGGAGCTAAGATGGTAGAAGTTAGAACACTTGGGTGTGTTGCAGTGCTGAAAGCAATTAGGGTCTTGTTACCCATAATTACTGATGACCACTTCCCGAGACTTTGGATAGAGTTTACATCTTTCAAAATGCTTGATCTGAGTGATGTCTCAAGAGACTTGCCTGTGTTGTTTTTCAGGTCAGCAGATTGTTATAGTCACAGGCCCACAGATAGTTACATAAGCAGTTGAAAACCATTCAAGAAAATGTTAAACTGAGTTGGAAGGTGGCTTGGTTTGGGTACTAGGTACTACTCCGAACTCCTCTTCTTCTGGTCTGCGCTTTCTCTCATTGTATTTGGACTTTGGAGGCAATCACATTTTGAGGAGTCGGAGGAACAACATACCGGATCAGTCGGTCACGTATCCCGTCACTCGGTAACAACACTTCCGAGTTTCCCTCGCCCCCTCCATACTTCGCTTTAGTTTGGATCTTGTATGTTTTATTTTTTTGGCTCTTTTAGGAGACACAAAGGCCGATAAGAATCGAACCTTCAACTTCACAATTAAGGGACAATAACTTTTTTCTATTATTTATTTATTATTTATCACGGGGGACAATACTTCTAACCGTTGGAGCATATCACTCTTAAGTTTGGATGTCGAATGATGTGTTAGACATTGAACGTTCTAGATCAATACATTTGTAACCAAACTCACCATTCATTTTTCTCAAAAAAATAAAATTAAAAATTGAATTACTCAGTAGATGGGCTTGGTGACATGGTGGTCCTGGGTCATAACTCATAACAACTTTCCAAATAAAAACACCAAAGCAAGAGATTGTCACTGGTAGGTCCTTAATTTCATTTCTGCAAATTTCCAATTGTCGCTGTCAAGTGTCAACTCGTCATCATCTTTAGGCGCAACAACTCCATTCATAGCAGTGACCAGTGAGAGAGAGACTGACGCCCCCACAAATTTCTGGTAAATTTCGGTGTATATCTTTTTTTCATACTCATATGCTCGCAATTCACAATTCTCTGAATTTAGTATGTTTCCGTTATCAGATGATAAATATATTTAGCTTCTGTTCATCCAAAGTTCAAACATGTAAGATTTGTTGACCTAATCATTAAATCAATTACACAGTTCCTAAATTTTTACGTATTGGGTTTCACCTGGTGGCTGTAGAATTTTATAAAATGATGGATGGAAATCAGTTCACTGATGTTATTGAAAATGGATGAATGATAAACAGCAGTTCTGATTAACTATAATCTGCCTTAATTTTGGTGGTACTGATAAAATCTATGGAAGTGGTTATTTTTGAACGATTGATGTACACTTGCATTATAATTTAGTGGGCATAAATAGAAATAAGAGAAATGCCTGATATATTACACCTTTTGCTATTAGCCTTCATGATTATTGCCACCGATGCTTGATAGACTGATAGTGTTATAACGGATGGTCCTTACTCCTTTGCTTCCAATACATTTGTTGTGGATAGTTGGAACAATATGCAAGAGAACTTGTACTGTTATACGTTTTCTGAACTTTCCCATCCTAAAGAGTTCAGATACATTGCGGGATAATTTATTTTTTTTTTGATACAAGGAACCCGCATCCTCTACTCTTTGAGTGCGCACTGGGTAAACCCCGAGTGTATGCAATAGCCTGCAAACCACACACACCAAGCAAGCCAACAAGATAAATCTTGCAAAGAGACTCAGCAAAGAGGCCTAGTGGGAATTGAACCTATGACCTTTGTCATGACATACAACCCCACCACCAACTCCACTACCCCTTTCATGGCACATTGCGGGATAATTTAATTCCCTTGAAACTCTCCAACTTTTGGAGGGCATTCGAGGCCTCAAGGGTAAGGGGATAATCTTAGGCAAATCACAAATTGCTACGCCATTTTGCGAAGTTTTGGAGATCATGGGATGTGATATGTAAAGTCGTTAGAATTTTTATTTTTTGATCCAATAGAAGCACCTAAACCTTGGTGGATGGTTTCGAAAACAAGTTGTCCTCCGAGAGCTCTTAGCTAAGTGAAATTTTAGTAAATGAAGACCTTACCTATATATATCCGCACTCAAAATAAATGCCTCTTCTTTGTTTCCGTGAAGGTAATGCCAATGGAACTACCAAGCGCCTCAAAGGGAGCAGCTCTTTGATTAAATGATCAAAGCCGTTTTGCTTACAACTTTTATCTTTCACTGGTATGTTTCCAATACAAGGAATCTAAATTGTGCATTTTCATTTCTTGATCGTTTTCCTTTAGTGGATCTTCATGCTCTGTTTAGTATTATCTGAAATCTTGTCTTTTAGCTAGATGGTTTTGCATCATTGGTTCCTGTGATGGATGCAAGGATTGGTATAAGTAGGAACTTAAACAAGTGCAATTGAGTTCCAAATAGTGCTTAACAAGAAAACTCCCTATCCACTCGTATGAGCTCCTTTCTTCAGTAGCAACGGAACAATCGAGATTACGGACATCATAGAATTGCCTCTCTCCTGAGACAACTATCATTTTGACGAATTGGACTTACCCTGTAAGAACTGAATATGAAGTTCAATGTAGTATTTTTGTCAAACCAATCCAATCATGTGCTCAGCTCGTCTCTTTCATGGTTCATGATAAAAACACTATGAAACTTGTTGGCTTATGCTGTTGGATTCTTTATTCATTTTGCAGTAAAACCCAGTGTTGTCCAGCAAATTGCAGTTTCTCAAACACTAATTGGAACTCAATTGTACTTGCAGAAGTTCTCTCAAGTCCCTTTTCTTTCTTCCATCCATGCTCTTTGGTTGACTTTTTGTCATAGTTATACCTTTCTTCGTTGGGTATTTCTGTTGAGGAGAGTACTATGGCGGACATTAGTTCAAAATAATTTCTTCAGTAGTCAAGTTCTTCTGTTTTTGGCATTTTGTCTTTGTCAAGTGATGTGAACATGCTTATTACCATAGTAACACCAGTGCTCTTGGATTTGTGGCTTTTAGATGTCATCATAATACTTGACTTTACTGGTAATCAGATACCATGCTAGGTTTTAGCTGGAATGAGCAGCATTGCTTTTGGTGATATTGAAAAGGATGTATAGTTTCCCTTAAAGTGCCTGTAGGAAAGGGTTGCATAAGGAAAGAGTTGATGCAGTATTGAGGCAGTGGATTATGGGCACTTCATGTCTTTTAAAAACATGTACAAGATAGCAACAAAGTTTCATAATTCATGCATTTTCTGTTACTCCCTACCAAAGCTGTGTTTGGTTAGTGCTTAAAAATTTTGACAAGTTTGAAGCTAATGATGATAAATCTGGTCAGTTTAAGGAGATTTCAGTACCTCCTGCGATGCTTTGGCAGAAGATTACTTACCTAGCTTCTTTATGGGCTAGGGCTTCGGGGGCGTTTCGGGATTACACTTTTACTGTTATTCAGCGTGATTGGGAACATTTGTAAATGATTTATGTAGAGGATACCTAATCCTCTCTTTTGCGGTACATTTGATATCTTATCAATATACTTTTTCTATCTAAAAAAAATAGATAAATCGGGTCAGTCCAGTGATGGTTAGAAGTTGGATTAAATGAGACAAAGATAGAGGTCCCAAGCCAATATCTGAGGATTCTGAGGATATCATGTCTCAACTTCCCAGGAGTAGGGGCAGTGCTTTGATGATATTGATAAGGATGTGTAGCTTCCCCTAAGGTTCCTATTTGTAAGGTTGCATAAGGGAAGAGTAGTTGCAGACTTGCAGTTATGAGGCGGTTTTGGTTTATGGGTATTTGATGTCTCTTAATATACTAAGTTTCTGGTCAGTCCTGTGGATGTGCAGAAGTTGGATAAAATAAGATATCTGAGCAGATCATGTCGCTAGTATCTAATCATATCTCAAATCAGCTTTTGGCGTACGAACAGATCCAACTTTGAAAATTGTAAAGTAAAGAGGTATCGCTTTAGATTTCTTTTGAAAAAAAAACAAAAAAAACTGGAAAGGTAAGAATGAAATTAACCTTGGAAACCATTCAGAATATCAAATTCAATATCATATTGCAACAGTGCACCCATACTAGTCATAATACCAGTAAGCTGATATCCAAAATGATAAAACAGAATACAAAGATCCAAACTCATAAAGAAGGTTTACTATTATTATTATTAAACTTCTAACAAATTATTGTTCATGTATTAGACTTGTGGCAAAACTGTTCTCTTGAATATGTCTCTGAAACAGAATCCAATCCGTTCTTATTTTCGGGGGAATGGATTGCTAAGCAAGAGTATCATATGGTGATATGGGCAATGAAAGACTCCACTTCTAGACAAGAAGCACCACCTTTAGCAACCGCGCCTCGAACTTTGTCTCCTAATTCTGCAGCCCTTTCCCTCATCTGATGACATCAATCTTCTCACTGTGTTCTCAATAGTAGTTGATGTTACCAGCTCTGCTCGGTTCGCCCAATCCCTGACCACCAGACCAATTTTTAGCACATCTGCTACAAAAACGGCGTTCCTTGGCTGGTCAGAATGCATTGGCCATGCTGCAACAGGAACCCCCATGGTGATGCTCTCCAAGCATGAGTTCCATCCACAGTGACTCATGAACCCACCTGTTGATGGATGGGCTAGAATTTCTAACTGGGGTGCCCAGTCCTTTCCCACTAGTCCCCCTGTCTTTGACCCTCTCTTCATACCCATCTGGCAGCTGAGACCTTGCTTCATCTTCTGCAAAAATGTCACCTTTATCGGCTTTTCTAAGCATCCATATGAACTGTTGCCCACTTTTCTCCAACCCTAGTGCCAGTTCTCCGATCTGCTCATCAGCAGTGTTGTTGTTGATCCAAAAGAGACATATATAACAGAATCCTTCTGTCGTTTGTCTAGCCATTCTAGGCTTCCATGTCTGCATTTCTCACTTGTGGTTTTCATTTCTACTGGATGAAATGGTCCCATGACGAATGGTTTCTTGTCAGCGCACCATGTCATCGGTAGTCTGCCCAGTAGGTCGACGTATTTACCTTCTATCAGCCTGCATGTATCGTAGAGTATTCCCGACTGAAAGTCCAAAAATTTGCACTGATACTCTATGAAGTTTGCCATCTCTGGCGTAATGCAACCTTCCATAGAGGGGATGTGTTTTGGGAGATCAAAATCCAGCTGAAAAGGTTTTTCAGTTATGGCCTCCCACGTTCCAACAAACGTGGTGAAGGCAGAGATGGGATTCAATTTGTAGGCTTCAGCATTTGGGATGGATTTTACATCTTGGATAATGGATGACATTGCAGTATCATGAATGACAGCAATCCTCCTGAACTTTGTCGCGAGTTCTTGTAGAAGCTGGCACACTGGTTGACGGAGATGCAGAAGTTTCAAAAACCTGTTGGAGGTGTGCCGGCATTTGGGTTAGGAGGTGGTGAGCTGAAAGCAGGAAGTTCGAAGTCATGGAAATGGATTTTACTCAAACTTTGGGTGTCCCAACCATGGAGACGAAGCTTGGCTTGGCGGTTGTGTGAGGCGGATCCAACAAAGTGAACTGGTATTTCATAGGAGGTTATGAGATGAGAAAGATGGAGTAGCTGGTTCAGGTGGCCTTGGGCTGGAAGGGGCACCATGACCACTGCTACTTGAGCATCTTGTGAGCAGCATTTTTGGCTTTCCATCTTAGATGCAATTATTTTGCAAGGGATGTAGTTTCTTTGGTAATTGCAAGGATGTAGTTTATATAAGACTCTGTAGTTTACACTTTTACAAGATTTAGTAGCATTAAAGCAGCTGTCTTGACCCATGTCACTCAGATATTCCGGAATGATATATTTTATAAAATCCTCTATATAATTCTCTATGGAACACCACATTTGAAATGGGGTGCTTGCAGATATAGGTGTCAAAAGATTGCTGTTGAAAGACGTATAGGGTGAAGTAGCAATAAAACAGACGTCTTCTTCTGGACTCTTCTTTCATTGGAGGCAGTCACCTCTTAAGGAGTCAGAGGAGCTATTATATTTTTACCCTGTCAATTAAGCTGTCAAAAGACTCAATACCCACTTTGGTTGATTACATAAGTGGTCACACAAATAATAGGATTGAATGTTCCATGATGCATTAGGCATAGACCTGTCAACGGGTCAAGTCGGCGGGTTAAGGGTTGGGTCATTTCTGGTTCGGGTCGGTTACAGGTTGGTTTTTGGGTCAAATCCAATTTTTGATAACTTTTCCGGGTTGTAAACGTGTTCGGGTTGAGAAAATTGTGTCAGTACCCTGCAAAAACGGGTCGGTTTGGGTTTTCGGGTCGGATCAGCTTTTGACTGCTTTAATTAGGCATGTTTTTGACTCAGCATATTGTCATGACAACTTTCCAAATAAAAAAACAAAAGTGAGAGACTGATAGGCTTCTTTAGTTTCCTTTTTGCACTACTCAAAAAGCTGTGACCAACTCGTCAGAGGAGTGAGAGAGACTGAAAGTGAGCCCCAAACTTTCCCGGTAAATTCTGGTTTCTAGATGTCCAATTTGATCTGATTATTCTTTTCCCTGGTTCACCATGCTCTGAATTTAATATGTTTTCTGTTCTCAGGCTTTTAAAATATTCAGCTCCTGTTCATCCAAATTGTTCAAACATGTTAGATTTGGATTCTAATCAATTGATCCATATAACATTGCTTAGATTTTTAAGTCTGGGTTTCTTCTGTCTGAAGAAGATTAGGAACCATATCTCAAGGAAATCACTGATGTTAGTAAAAATGGATGAATGATAAACATAATTCCTGAACTCCTGATTGATTGAACTCTGTTTTTTTAGTTTGGTTGTTCCTTTTATCTCGTCTTTATCTTAATTTTAGTATTTAACTTGCAATTAGTTACTGATAATATCTGTCGTATTCGTTGGTTTTGAACGATTGATGAATTGCTGCATCATAATTAGTGGTGGATATAGAAAGGCTTGAGAGAAATGCCGATTAGCTATTACACCTGAAGGGAAAATGTAGACAGAATAAGACTATTTCCATTATTTCTCTTATTTTTTTTGCCAGAATGCATCGTTTCCCTTTAAAATAGGGATTATTGTTTTAAGAGTTTTCCTTTACACTTGTACCAACTTCTTTCTTCAGTAGTGACACTCCACTGATAAATTCATTCATGGTGTCTTACCATGGTTCATGATAAATTCACTATAAAACTTGTTGTCTTATGCTCTTACAGCCATTGTTGCAGCCAAACCCTATGTTATCCATTCATGGTGTCTTACCATGGTTCATGTGGGTTCTCAAACACTACTTGAATATCAATTGCACTTAACAGAAATTCGTTCAACGTCCTTCCCTTTCTTCCTCCCGTGTTCTTTGGTTGAGTTTTGTCGCAGTTTCAAGGATCAGTGCCTGTTCAAATGGTTTTTGCATTTGTAAATTTTTTTGGCATTTTGTTATGATCAAATGATGACAAATTTTACCATGGTAACACCAGCACTCTTGGACTTGTAACTTAAGATGTCATTAGAATACATGACTTTACTGATTATCAGGTACCATGCTACGTTTTAGTTGGAGAAGGAGCACTGCTCTTGATGATATTGATAAGGATGTGTAGTTTCCCTTAAGGTTCCCAAGTGAAAGGTTGCATAAGGAAAGAGTTGATGCAGTTGTGAGGCAGTTTTGGTTTATGGGTTTTTGATGTCTCTTAAATGCACGCACAATATACTAAGTTCATGGTTGATGCACTTTCTGTTGCTCTCCCACCAAATCTGTGTTTGGTTTGTGCATAGAAATCTCTAAAAGCCCGTAAATTGGCGCTTTCTTCCCTATGTTATATTTTTGCTCTGCTCTCCCTTGTTCAGGAACATCTAAAATTAATATCTTACTCTTTGATTTTCTCTGAAGTATCTTACTCTTTGATTTTTTGTGAAGCTTTTTTTCAAATACACAACTCTGAGAACTGTTATCACCATTTAGGATGGAGCGGGAACTATTTGAAGGTACACTTTCTTGTCCCGGTATCAATATGATTCCATGCATTCTTATACTGCTTCGTTCCTTAATGAATGATTTAGTTAAAGTGTAAAACGGTTATATGGTTGCAATCCTGAACTTTGGAACTTGCCTGGGGGTGGGACGAGGGTGCAAGGTATGTGTTTTAAGGTATGCAGTTGGAATATTATGTGCAAAGACACAGCTCAGATATTGGAGAGGGGACTTTAGTGTCTTTTTTTGTTAGCTTTTGGCTTAGGAACGGATCCAACTTTCCAACGTGTTAGAGCCAAGCTTTATGAACTTATTCTCACCTATGCTCACTGGAGCCTGTTAGAAACTTTGGAGATTACATTTTCAGGAGTATATTTTTCACTTTAGATTGAGGAGACAATGAAGTTAGTTGCAGGCTTGGCTGAAACAATCTAATTATGTAGATGCACAGAACTAAAGAACACAGATACGAAGTAAAGGTTACTAAGGCAGAATATAATCTAGTGATATGAGAAATAAAAGAATCCATTTCTAAGTGAGAAAGACGACCTTTAGCAACTGAGCCTCGAAGAATGCTGCCTAGTTCCATACTTTGTGTTTTCTGTTTGATAAGAATTATAAAGACTTATTTAGAGAATATTATTGCCTCGAATACGTCGGTGGCATGCTTTTGTACTTGATAGTTGGCTTGTGATAAGCTGATGCTGATCACTCCAATGGATGGGTAGAAGTTGGATCAAATAAGATGGAGATAGAGGTCCCTAAGCAAATATCTGAGCAGATCATCACTCAACATCTCAAGTTAACTTTTGGCATAGGAACATATTACACTTTCAAAAATATAAAATAAAGTGGTGGTCCTTTAGGATTCCTGAAAAATAACGCTGGAAGAGGTAAGAATGAAACTAACCTTGAAAACCATTCAGAATGACGAATTCAATATCATATTCAACTGTCCACCCATACAAGTCATAATACCATTAAGTCGATATCCAAGATGATGAAACAGAATACAAAGTTCCAATTTCCAAAATCACAAAGGAGCTGCGCGTTTCTTCTTCTTCTTCTTCTTATTATTATTGTTATTATTAAACTACTTTTCAATATTTGTTCATGCATTGGACTTGTGGTGAAACATGTCTCTAACACAGGATCAGTCCCTCAGGAATAAGAGGCTATTCCATTCTTTTTTTTTTTGGGGGGGGGGGGGGATTGCTAAGAAAGAGTATCATCTGGTGATATGAGCAATAAAAGCCTCCATTTCTAGACGAGAAGCACCACCTTTAGCAATTGAGCCTCGAACTTTGTCACTTAGTTCTGCAGCCCTTTTCCTCATCTCTGCTCCTTCATTTGATGCCATCAATATTCTCACAGCATTCTCAATAGTAGTTGATGTTACCAGCTCCTCTCGGTTTGCCCAATCCCTGATCACTATACCGATTTTAAGTACCCATATGAACTGTTGCCCACTTCTCTCTAAGCCAAACGCCAATTCTCTGATTTGCTCAGCAGTAAATGATGTTGTTGATCCAAAAGAGACGTATATAACCGAGTCCTTCTGTTGTTTGTCTAACCATTCTAGGCATCCATGTCTGCTTTTCTCACTTCTGGTTTTCGTTTCGACAGGAAGAAATGGTCCAACATTGAAATGTTTCATGTTATCATTCATTGACATTCTTTCTAGTAGTTCAACATATTTACCTTCTATCAGCCTGCTTGTATTGAAGAGTTTTCCAGACTGGAAATCCATATACTTTACTTGATAGTCTATGAAGTCCATCATCTCTGGCGTAAAGCAACCTTCCATAGAGGGGATGTGTTTTGGGAGATCAAAATCTAGCTGCAATGGTTTTTCAGTTATGGTCTCCCAGGTGCCAACAAACACAGTGAAGGCACAGGTGGGAACGAAGATGTAGGCTTCAGCATTTGGGATGGATTTCACATCCTGGACAACAGAAGACATTAGAGAATCATGAATGACGACGATCCTCCTGAACTTTGTTGCGAATTCTTGTAGAAGTTGGGACACTGGTTGATGGAGATGCCGAGAAGCTTCGAAAAGCGGTTGGAGGTGTGCTGGGAACTGTGTGGTACCATTTGGGTTGGGAGGAGGTGAGCTGAAAGGAGGAAGTGCTAAGTCATGGAAATGGATTTTACTCAAACTTCGGGTGTCCCAACCATGCAGACGAAGCTTGGCTTGGCGGTTGTGCGAGGCGGATCCGACGTAATGAACTGTTATTTGATAGGAGGTTATGAGATGAGAGAGATGGAGGAGTTGGTTCAGATGGCCTTGGGCTGGAAGGGGCACCATGACAACTGCTACTTGGTCATCTTTCACACAGCAGTTTTGGCCTTCCATCTTGGATATGTTTTTTGCAGGTGTTGTAGCTTGTAGTTTATACAATTAACTAATCTTTGTACACTGTGAGAACAAGATTTCACTTGTAAAGTGCTGTCATTTGTTGTCACCTTCCATCTTGGTTGCAATTCCATCCACTTTAATAAATATTCCTTTTATAGCTCTTGTTTAGAAAATAAAAAATATAATTATTTAATTTTTATTAGAATAGTGGACCAAATTTTACCAATATTTGTAGATCCACCACTATCCCTCTCCCCCATTATGATTATTTTTAACTGAAACCCCTATATTTCATGTTACCATTTCATTTAACTCTCTAGACAACTGCTTTAAAAAGAGGGTGTTTGCAATTGCAGGTAACTAGCCTGTTGTTTTGCCTATAATCTCTTATTAAGTTTTAACTAGCATGGCACTTTGGCCACTTTTTGGGTATGTTCTTTTTCACTTACTGAGTAATTTGTTCTGTTTAGTTTAGTAGAGTTCAATTCATTTTAGTTGAGTTTAGTTCAGTGATCTACATTTCCTCACATATTATTATTTGAGTTCACTCTAGTGGAAAAGAACACTCCTTTTAGGTATACACAGGGGTAATTCCATACTTTTCTCTTCTTTATTTTTTTTTTTTTTGAAGAAATTCAAGCACGGATAGTACGAGACACGACACGACCGAACACACCTTTTACACGGCACGAGCACAGAGGAAGCACGGGCACGAATGACTGGGTCTGGGTTGGGCCTGAACAAGGATTTTGAAAAGAAAGCACGGTAGGGCACGGTCAGATACGGCACACCTTAAGCAGGTCAGGGGCGGGTCGGGTCAAGCCAAACCATAAGCGGGCCGGGGCGGGTCAACCCATTCTGGCCCGTTTTTTTATTTATTTATTTTTTTTATCGAATAACCTGTTGGATTTTCTTTTATGGCGGGTCAAACCACAAATTAAATTAAGTTAAAATGTAAGCAGAGAACTCTTTTTTTTTTTTTTTTGCTCATCCAAGCAGAGAACTCATCTACTACCTCTTCAATTCATAGCTGCCTTCTATTTTATTATGTTAAAATAGAGTAATTACACTAACTAGACAACTAAACTTGAACATTTACACTTCAAATTAGCACCAACAGAAACACCATGGCAAAGCAATTTGAGGACATCTACTTTTTTTATTGATGCTTGTGCCGTGCTCTGCTCTTGAGTCTTGACCCGCTGAGAGGAGACTAGGAGAAAGAGAGTGAGAGACTGAGAGGAGAGAGAGACTGAGAGTTTGAGAGGAGAGAGAGAGACTGAGAGACTGAGAGTGAGAGGAGAGAGAGACTGAGAGTGAGAGAGGAGAGAGAATGAAAAGAAAATTAGCGGTTATTCACATTTTTTTCTTTTGACCCGCTCTGACCCGCTTTGTTTTTTAAGTGAGCTTGGCCCATATTGACCCGTCCAAGTACCGAATTAAATGGCACATACCCACTTAAAAGCGGGTCGGGTCTGGCATGCGGGTCCCCGCCTATTTGCCCAGCTCTAGTTGCAGGTAACTAGCCTGTTGTTTTGCCTATAATCTCTTTTAAGTTTTAACTAGCATGACACTTATTGGCCACTTTTTGGGTGTATTCTTTTTTATTTAGTGAGTAATTTGTTCTGTTTAATTTAGTAAAGTTTCATTCAGTTTAGTTGAGTTTAATAGAGTTTAGTTCAATGATTTACTTTTCCTCACATATTATTATTTAAGTTCACTTTAGTGGAAAAGAACACTCTTTTTAGGTATATACAAGGGTAATTCCACACTTTCCTCTTTTTTTTTATAAGAAATTCAAACTGTAGTAAGTTTTTTGGTGCCAAGTTTTCTAAATTTTTTGCGAGTTGGTTTGTCCGTTTATGGCCAAGTATGCAAGTTGCACAAGTACTTATATGTGCTTAATGTCTACTTTTATCATTGGTATTGTCAAAAGTCATGTGATACTCAAGATATGATATGTTTGGTAGTAGTAGTAGTGGACAATTTTATTACCGCGGCTAGTGTGAACGTAAGTGCTTCGGTCATCATTCATATTTCATAATCAAATGGAGATGGCTTAATTCTCATTTAGTCATTTGGAACAATTCGGAATTCTCTTTATCCCGAAATTAGTTTGCTCATATTTTGAGGTGTCTATAAAATCAGCGCGGAAAAATAGTATGGGAAAATAGTCACTATGATTGACGGTGGATAATCTTTGATATGAAAAAAAAAAATTAGTTTGCTCATAATTCGAAGGTGAGAGAAGGGATTTCAAATTATAAGTCATGAAAGTTGAATTCACATATCGTAGATATAAAATATAAGTGACACCACTATTTTACCTCTCCTTGATTTTCTTAAAATGATTCTTTTGTTGTAGATCTTTAAAAGCAACATTGCATATGTAACAATGAATTTGAAACGCCGCACAAGGGCTGCCTATGTGGTTCCATGAAGTATTTGTGATCATATTCAAGTTGGACATCCTTTTCTTGAAAGAAAACACTGGACAAAATTTTATGTACATTAAGCTTTATGTTAATTAATCCAAGGACATGTTTTTGATGATTACTCTAGGTCTCTACCACCTTATAACCTTGAGGTTTCAAATTTGTGCATTGCAAGTTGGAACTCTATGCGGCGGCAATAGTCAGAGCTTGAGGATCCGGGAGGGTAAAAAGTAATAGCTTATCTTGTGTGGATTTGGTTCACTATGGATCAAAGATACTAATGCAAATATTTTGCAACTTGGATAATATTTTTTAAAAAGATTAGTCCCGGTAGCTTCGGGGCATTCTTTTGTAGGGTCATCGTGCTTTGAGTCAGTGTTTTATCGTGTTGTGCTTATGGTTGGTGGACTTTGTGCCATGTCCTGCCTCTCATCCCACTCGACCAATTAGACCCGCTCTGTGCTCGTATGAGACGTGTTTTGTTGCGTCGTGCCTCTAATATCACTTGGACAAGACCCGTTTCGTGTCCGTACCGTGCTCGTTTGAGACGAGTTGTGCCGACTTTTGTTCAAATTTTTGTCGTGCTCGTTCGCGCTTTACGCAAACTTTTCTTCAAATTAATCTCGTGTAGGCGCACCAGCGCCCAAGTCCGCTCTTTTGTGCTAGTGCTCGTGGGGCTATCCTTGCCCGAAGCTATCCCTAGTAAGGAGGAAGTCTATAGGGTCACACTAATAGTCCAATGGTTCTTGGTGTAGGTGTAGCCAACTTGCCTACACTCAGACACTTTATTACAATATTATTTTTTATTTTTGAAAATTTTAATTTCTTCCCAAAATATAGTCTACTTCATACAATACTACTCCATCCGTTTTGAAAAAATCTTAACATTTACATTTTGAAAAAATATAAGAATTTACAATGTAAAAATACAGATTCATTTTAAATAATACTTTTAAACAATCATATTTTTCTATAATTTATTTAGCCATATAGATACAAATATTTATTGTTAAAGTAGTACATTGGAGACCGTGAAAAAACAAATGTTAAGATCTTTCTAAAACGGAGGGAGTAATCTATAACTTCATTCATTCATTGCAATAAACGAGTACTTGCTTTTTTGTTGTTTCAACATACTCAATATATTAATACTTTCCCAACAAATTACAAAGCACTTGTGATCGAAGTTGACAAAACATCATACAGTATCAAAAACGGCCCAATGTGGATTTTATTTTTAGGAAAATTTATCAGTGAAAATTTTCCAATGCATGATTCCTTGAACAAAAAACAAAAACGCTGGTGACCACTTGACGATAATACATACATACATATATCGTCTTCAAATTCCTCTCTTGCAAAACTCCAAAGCCCGTCATTGGCATGGCATCCAATCCCAGAGGCGCAATTCGGCAGTTCAGTCATACGCATACCAGAGAGAGACAGAGAGACTGTAAATTTTCTGGTAAATCTTTCCGTAGTAAATTTTCGATTTCTACTGTCCAATTTGATCTGATTATTTTTTTTTTATTCCTGTAATTCAATTTCTTTTTTCATTCTCATATAGTTTATGTTCATCCAGATTGTTCAAAAATGGCTACATTATATATTTGACCTAATTACTGGATAAATATACAAATACTATAGAGTTCAGGTAATAAAACACACAAATCCGTTGAGATTTTTTTCTGTGTTTCTCATTTATTTCTTAGCTAAATTCCAAGAATTAAATCTATGTTATCTCTCTGTTAATTGATTTCCTTGATTTGGATTACATCAACTTTCTAAGGATTTGCACTTTCTAATGATTTGAATCTTACTGACTCTTTAGTCCTCTTACATTCCCTGCTTGCTTTTTGTGTGTTGCTTTTTGATCTGCAGGTGTTTGATAAAATGCTCCAGAGAGCCACTAAAGCTGCCTAGCTTTGGGTTGTGAACTGAGACCTTTCAATGGGTATGGGGTATTGGAGCTTTTATTTGATTTTCTCTCTCCTATGGAGCTTTTGCATAATGGGTAGCTGCCAATTGCAATCTTCACAAATCCAAGTTCTTCTTCAGTTGAAGAAGCATTTGGAAAACCCATATCAGTTAGAAGTGTGGAATAATGACAAGCAAAATATTTGCTTTTTGTCTCCATAAGGTGGCGCCGATGTCGTAAGGGGAGGCCACCCAAACCCAAACGGAGAAAAAGCGTGAAGAGAGAAGGAGAGAGAAGAAGGGAGGCATAGAGTGGTGGCGGTGAGGAGCAGACGATCTTGGTGATTGGGGCGGTTTAGTGCTGCGCTAATGGCAAGTTTTGTGGCATGAGTGTGTCTTGTGTTTGCAGAGGAGTGATATTCGAATGCTAAATTAGAGATATTAATATTGACATTATTTTGAAATTATTGTATTGGCTCAGTCACTTACAACCAATAATTTGACGGGGCTATTTAACTGATCCTCATAAAAAGGTTACGGAATAAATATCACTAGAAAGAGAAAGGTACCAATTGGATTTCTCAAAACCATTGAGCACCATTTGAACAAGGCATAACTACAAGGACACTAATAAAAATTTTCCCAGATAAAATCTATTGAAGTGGTTATATTTGAAGAATTGGTATATTTATTTGCTCCATTAATTAGCAGTGGACATAAGTACCAATTAAGAGATTTGCCTTATATGTTGTACATCAAACCCGTTAATATAGTGGAGATAATTAGGTTGAATGCTCATCACTATCTATGACACTTATAATTAAGTTGGCAATTGGGCATTAGCTTCCTGAATCATGATAAAAACAATTGATTAGACTTGGCAATCGGGTCGGATCGGGTCACTTCGGGCTCGGGTCATCAGCAGGTCGGGTTATTTCGGGTCTTTTATTAGCAGGTCGGTTTCGGGTCATTATAGTGGAGATAATTAGGTTGAATGTTCATCACTATCAATGACACTAAGGCCTCGTTTACTAGCTTGCAATCAAATGTAATGCAATGCAATCATTTTGTAGAGTAAATGTGGGGTGAAAAGTGAATGAGTGGGAGGAGAGGGATGGGAAAAATGGGGTTGATTGCATCATTCAATATAATCACAATTGCTCAACTTTTCCTATGTAATGGTGATTACTTTGAGTGATGTAATCAACCTTATTTTTCACATCCCTTTCCTTCCCCTCCTTCATTTTCCAACTCACAACTACCTTATAAAATGATTGCATTGCAAGCATTTGATTGCAAGCTAGTAAACACCACCTAATAATTAAGTTGGCAATTGGCCATTAGCTTCCTAAATCATGATAATTGCAAATTTGCAATTGAATTTAGACCAGGGAAACGGGTGGGGTCACTTTGGGTTCGGTTCATCAGCAGGTCGGGTCATCAACGGGTCGGGTCAGTCATTTCGGGTCTTTAATTAGCAGGCCTGTTTCGGGTCGGATTACTTGTCAAAAACAGTTATTGTCTCACAAGTTTCGAGTCTCAAGTCGGCTAGTATCGGGTTCGGGTCATTAGCAGGTCAAGCCTTTTCGAGTCGGGTCTCGATTGGGTCTGGAGCAGGTCAGTTAGGTCAGATTTTTCCAGCTCTAGAAATAACAATTGATGCTTGACAGTGTAATAATGGATAGTGGTATTGGATTGCTTCATCATTTTTAAGAAGTGAAAATTCTTGGTAAAATTTTCATTTTTGGTCCAATGGAAGCACCAAGCACCTAAGCCTATATGGACGGTTTCCTGAAGTCGTCATCAAAGATTTTCCAGCTAAGCTAGTTGAAATCCATTGAAATTTTGGTAAAAGACCTTTACCAATGTTTATATTCCGAATCAAATAAATGCTTCTCTTTCAATTATTTGAATGCTAAAAAAAATAACATGGCCCTAGCAAAGTAGCAAGTAGGGACTATGGAGCAAGTGCTGCAAAGGGAGGGGCTCTTTCTTTGTATTTTGTAGGGTAAGCTTTCCTATAAAAGCAGAGACCCCGTAGGCCCGTAAGCACTGATGAAAATTTGAGTCGTCTTCTGAGGAACCTTTTCTAATTTCTTTTTTGGCTGAAGCCCCATTTTCAATTATCAATAACCTTCGTGTTTACAATTTGTTATCATTTACTATATATCTCCTGTAGTAGGAATATAATTTTTTGCATTCTCATTTCTTGATCATATTGCATTATTGTCTTCACATCACAATGTGTTTTTCAATTATCTGAATTCTTGCCAGTTTGCTTAGATGGTTTTGTATTATGGTTCCCATGATGGATGCAAGGAACGCTATAACTCTTTAGAAATTTTTACTTGTATGCGTAGTTTCTGAGGTTATTAAGAATGTTTGAGGATGAAGAGTTTTCTCTAACTACAGGTTCTTTTATTAACCTGCAGTTTATGTAGAGATACCAAATTCCTATAATTTCTGCAAGGAATATCCAATGACATACTTTAGATCAACATCGATCGTTTCCCCCAGGAACCATAAGTCAAAAGCTGTCTGGATCAATGGTATGATCATGGGTAAAGTCGTTGAATAAGAGGGACATTTGTTGAGCACATTGAGATTAATTTCGCGTGGAAAAATCTACTGCTTGATTGAGGTCACCCTGTAAGTGATCACTGTTCTCTTATTTTCATTGCTGAAATGCTTTAAGAAGAAAAGAAATTCCCTACCACTAGTATGACCAATTGTCTTCAGTAGTGAGCTAGTGACACTCCAGATTACTGATACTGTAGAAGTGCCTCTCTTCTGAGACAATTGGATGCGTCAAATTTATCCTGTAAAAATTTAAATGTCTGAAAACATGCTTCTTACCGTACTATCATATCATTCCATGCATTCTTCTACTGCTTCGTTCCTGAATAAATGTTTTAGCTGAACTGTGAAACCGTAGCTATAATTGCAGTCCTGGACTGTGCAGCTTGCCTGGGGCGGGGGTGGAGTAAGGGGGGAAAAGAATATATCTATAAGGTATGCAGTTGAAATTCTGCATAGAATGACCAACTACTTATTAAGCATAAAACGCCACCTTCAGGAACTAAGCCTCAAGAAAACTGCCTAGTTTCATGACTTTCATCTATTTGGCAAGAATTGTAAAGGCTTATTAAGAATGCTTTATTTGCCAGCATACGTAAGTCACATTAAGTTGTCAAGTCCTGTCCTAGGGCTAGGAGGCTTGCTTTTGTATCTGATAGTTTGACTAGTGATTAATCCATGGTGTTGCTTATCTGTCCTGTGGATGTGTAGAAGTTACACAATCCAAGGCCTCTATCTCCTTCTTATTTGATCTGTGCAGTACTAACTTGAGACTAAACTGACTAAACCTATTTTTTTTGTAAATTGAAAAGTCATTCAAAATGGTATTTCCAAAAAGGCAACACTCTAAATGAAGGTAAGAATAAAACTAATCTTGGATACTTATTCAGAGTATCGAATTCAATATAGTGCAACAGTACACACATAAGATACAAAGTAGAATGATCCAAACAACAAAGAGGAGATGGGTGTTTTTTTAATGAAACTTTTTTACTTCATTCTAAATCTTGTTCATGGGCTAGACTGCTAGGAAAGCTGTTCTCCTCTTGGATATGTCACTGACTCAGGACCCTGTCCATATTTTTGAGGGGAATGGATTGCTAAGAAAGAGTATCATCTGGTGATATGAGCAATGAAAGCCTCCATTTCTAGACGAGAAGTACCACCTTCAGAAACCGAACCCCGAACCTTGTCACCTAGTTCTGCAGCCCTTTTCCTTATCTCTGCTCCTTCATCTGATGCCATCAATCTTCTCACCGTGCTCTCTATAGTAGTTGATGTTACGAGCTCCGCGTGGTTTTCCCAGTCCATGATGGCCACACCAATGGTTAGCATCTCTGTTATGAAAAAGGCGTTCCTTGGCTGGTCTGAATGCATTGGCCATGCTACAATTGGCACTCCCATGCTGATGCTCTCCAAACAGGAGTTCCATCCACAGTGGGTCATGAACCCACCTGTTGATGGATGGGCCAAAATTTCTAACTGCGGTGCCCAGTCTCGTATCACTATTCCCCTGTCTTTGACCCTCTCTTCATACCCATCTGGTAGCTGATACCTTATTGCTTCATCTTCTGCAATATTTTCACCTCTATCAGCATTTCTAAGTATCCATATGAACTGTTGCTCACTTCTCTCCAATCCTAGTGCCAGTTCTCTGATTTCCTCATCGGTCAGTGTTGTCGTCGATCCAAAAGAGACATATATCACAGAGTCTCTCGGTCGTTTGTCTAGCCATTCTAGGCTTCTATGCCTGCATTTCTCACTTTTGGTGTTTATTTCTACTGGATGAACTGGTCCAATAGCAAAATGTTTCATATTATCATTCTTTTCTAGTTTACCTAGTAGTTCAACATACTTACCTTCTAGCTGCCTGCATGTATTGTAGAGTCTGCCGGATTGGAAGTCTAAAAACGAGTATTGATAGTCTACGAAGTTTGTGAACTCCGGCATAAAACAACCTTCCGTGGACGGAAAGTGTTTCGGGAGATCAAAATCTAGCTGAAAAGGTTTTTCAGTCATTTCCTCCCAGAAGGCGGTGAACATGTAGAAGGGAGAGATGGGCATGTAAGTGTAGATTTCAGCATTTGGGATGGATTTTAAATCTTGGACAACACTAGACATTATTGAGTCATGAATGACAACAATCCTCCTGTACTTTGCACTAAGTTCATTTACAAGTTGGCACACTGGTTGACGGAGTTGCGAAGAAGCATTGAAAATTGGTTGGAGGTGTGCTGGGAATTTTGTGGCGCCATGTGGGCTGGGAGGAGGTGAGCTAAAAGCAGGAAGTTGTAAGTTATGAAAATGAATTTTACTCAAACTTTCTGTGTCCCAACCTTGACTACGAAGCTTGGCTTGGCGGTTGTGCGTAGCGGATCCGACGTAGTGGACGGTTATTTTGTAGGAGGTTATGTGATGAGAGAGATGGAGGAGCTGGTTCAGATGGCTTTGGCATGGAAGTGGCACCATGACCACTGCTACTTGGGCATCTTTCAGGCAGCCGTTTTGGCCTTCCATTTTGGATGTTATTTTCTTTTCTTCTAATGGCAATTGGCAAGAGATGTTGTTTTTCTATAATGGCAATTGGCAAGAGATGTAGTTTTTCTATAATGGCAAGAGATGTAGTTTATTTAATGGATAGTGCAAGACTTGTACCCAATGAAGCAGCCGTTCACTTCTTTTGTCTCTTTAATACCTTATAGGCTTATACCGTTGCCTCTTTGACCATTCAAGGGTCGTAGATGAGCTGGTGTACTGGCGAGGGATTCGGTCAAAGCTCGCTTTGTACCAAACAAGCCAGGCATGATCATTATTGATTTGGAGCCACCCCTCTAATAATGAAATCACCCTATACTTTACTTTGAGCCACCTCTCAAATTACTTGGTACGCGATGAACTAAGTCTACATAAAGCATGTTGTTACTTGGATTATGGAGAGGTGCTTCGATTCAACCGTCACACACTGCAAACGAGAAGGGCCATGACATGTACAATAATGCCGGTTGGGTATTACAACATGGAGCAATTAACAAATTAGTTGGTTCGCAAGGATACGATTATGTGCAATCTTCCAAATGCAGATATGTAAAGTTGGCTGCATTGAATGCAACGATCCTATATCCCTTTTTATGCATTCTTTTATGTCCCAATCACACGAGTCATCTGTAATTTTGTTATCATGTCATGCATCCTAATTTGATAGTAAAATAAATTTATAAGATAACGTGTTAAAGGTATAAAAGGGTTAGATAAGAAATGACACACAAAATGAGATATGAGATCCTTATTGCATTGAAAGGCGTAGTAAAGTTGATCGTGGTGTTGATTTCATGGAAAATAATGTTTATGATTTCAACTCCCACACACCTCGGCTCTTTGATGAGTTTGTCTACAAGTTTATTCTGTTGACTTGCCTCGTGTGTGCAGTTTGCAAGTTATTGTACATGTGTGACGCTAAGCTTTAGGCCAAATACTTGAGAAGGATTGGTCTAAACCAGGGGCATATCTATATTGTACTAGTTAAAAAAACAAAATAATTAATCCAAAAAAAAAAACAATCATACCGAAAGCGCACGGAATGCGACTAGCTTTCCGTTAATAATATAGAAACATCCAATAACATTACATCAACAATGCTATTAGGAAACTTCTCAAAAAAAAAAAACAATGCTATTAGGAAAACTTTTTTTTTAAAATCATCACCCTACTCTCAATAATGCACATAAGTTGCTCATATACAATTTTATTATCCCTATGAATAAAAGTCTATGAATTATTGGAAAACAAGACTCTTATCTAAAATGCCATCAGACCTTTCACGCTATAGTAATTCTTACCATTATTGCTGCTGACTACTCCCTCCGTCCCACGATATAAGTCGTTTAAAGTTTTTGCACACAAATTAAGAAAGTTATTAAATAGTCTCAATTCTATCAAAAATAGCTAAACCTGACTTTACCCTTTACTTTATATTAGCCAAAAAGTGAGTAATTAATGAGGTAATGTGAAATAATGGTAGAATGGGCAAAAAATAATAAATACTTTGTTGGAACTCTAAAATGACTTATAACTAGATTTCGTGCCCGTGCGATGCACGGGTTCTTGTTTATCATCCTCCGTTATTAGAATTAATATAATAATAATATTTTAATCATATTAATATATAAAGTTGAATAATAGGAATTCATTGAATAATAGGAGTAGAAAGGAACAATAATAATTTTTTTGTCAGCAAAAAAATACATTTAACAAAAAATTACATTTTTATTCAATATATAATATATATTTTTTAAGATAGTAAATATAATACTTATGTTACTTTTTTCTAATTAAAATAAAATAAAAGTATTTTTGACTTTTTTTTAATCACCTATGCATTTATGAATGCGATGCACGGTTTTTTTTTTCTTCCAATTTTCTACTTATCTTCTCTCTTTTTTAATACCTTTTTTGATAACTAAAAATATTCTTTTTGTATACTAAAAGAGCAAATTTACAGTCAAAAATAAAAACGAATGACGTTAAAGAAAAATCATGATTATAATAATGTATGAAAATTTATGTTACTTCGTAAGAACTAATGAAGAGTAGCTTAACATATTGTGATCCACAAAATATTATATATGATCATTGAAAAAATGCTTTTAAAACACCCATGAATTTTCATTCTTAATTTCTTTTTAAAATATGTGCTTCTTCATTTTTCTTCAAATTATGATATCAACAAAAGAAGATAATAAAATCAAGTATACATAAATAATTAAAGACATTTAAATTCACATTTATTACCCTGCAAAGAAGAAATTGTAAACAAAATAATATAAAATAAGTGAACTCTCTCATTAACAAATTAGAAATAAAAAACTGCACTATTATTAAAAACAAAAAGTTTATCCACCTAGATAAATTCCTCAAAGCTGGTTAATCTTCCGGGTTTGCTAGCTAGGTGATGAACTATCTTCTGAGCTTCCAACAATTATCTGGACATCCTTTCTATGCACAAAAAAAAAAAAAAAAAAAAAAAAAGACTACCTCTCCCTTTGCTCTTAAGCTTTTATCTATCTCAACTTAAGCAGAAACTTGTAACCCTCTTCAATTTGTATTCTTCATTCACCAGTTATCAAATCACCATGAATTATCGAAATATTACCATTCAACTATTATAAAATGCAAATCTGGATTTCTCATACTTGATGTGCATTAACTAAATAATGTGGCGTTGTTTTTAATTTGGTGTTCTGTTTGGTTATAAGTTATATATAGAAGTATCAAATTGTTAAGGATTTAGTGATGAAGTCTTTCTATCTTCTGTAAAATGTGTAACACCTCCTTTCAAATTCCCCAAGTGTTCAATGTATAGTACAATCGTACAAACTCTTAACTCCATTGTAATTCATGCAATGATAGTAGTATTTGAAACGTCAACAGTTTTTATATTAAATGTTTCTTTGAGTTCCTTGGTCCCTCCACCTCCTTTAATCATACAAAGGGGTTAACGGACATTTCTATTAATATTAATATTAACAGTTTTTATATTAATATTTCTTTTTCTTATTATTCTTTATCTAGCTTGATTTAATATCACATTTATGACTATTTAATGCGACCTTTGTGAGAACTCAATTATACATATATATATATATTGATATCGGGAAAAACCAATTTTCTAAAACGACTTATATTATGGAATAGAGGGAGCATCAATTAAACTCGTCATACTCGATCACGCTTTACCAAAAAAAAACTCGTCATACTCACGCTTAAATCTAGATCTCAACATCAAAAGGGATGATCAAATGTCACGTTAGTGATCCATGCGCAAAAGAAATGCGCCCCTGTGTAGGGTGTGTGTTACTTTTCGCTTAACTTTCATAAACTAAGGACCCATTTGGGGTGGTTTTGAGTTTTGAAAACTAAAAATAAGATTTTAAAAACTACTATAATTTATGGTTTGCACTTTTCAATTGCTAGTTTCGAAAATAAAGTAGAAAATTATAACGGGGAAAAAAATTCAGCTCCAAATAAAATTTCTATAAGGAGATAAAAAGTTTTGAAAACCAAAAACTTGCAACTTGCAACCACCCCGAACCCGCCCTAACTGATATGATTTGAGTGAACTGAAGAGCTGAATTGAACAAAATGTTTGTTTGGTTGACAATTGAAAAATATGAGAAGTACTACTTTCTGAAATGTATAAATCTACCTCTTATTTAATTGACAAAAAACACATGAAACTACTTCTTGCTGGAAGCAAGTTTTTCCAAAATGGTAGCACTTTCCTCATCAATTTCTATAGATTTGCAATTCCTTTTTATTCAACCAAACAAAATTGAGAGCTTCATATAAATTTATATTTTCCATAAATTAACATTTTTTCCCTCAAAACTTATATTTCGTGGTTAACCAAACGAGTACTAAGAATAATATGTCAAAAATATGATTTGCAAAAATGGGGAGATAAAACTAAAAGCTAAAGTAGCCCAAGTCTTTAGGCGTTGTACCGAATTCACACAAAATTTTGCCTAATTTTATGATTAGGAAGGACCCTAATCTTATCATGGGGTGACATTAAGTATGCAAGTGGGGGAGGGGGAAGGAGAGAAAGTGGTGAGAAACTAGAGAGAAAGAAAGAGGAAGCAGAGAAGGACTACGGAGATTCCAACTCTTGAGATCATGATTTAACCATTGTCGAATTTAGGGGTCTCCAACTAAATGTGATAATCATACCTACTGTTATATCAAGTGGTAGGGTTATTACCTCGCGATAAGGGCCCTACTAGATATGGGCAAGTGTGAGGGACCCCTGTAGCCGACCCGACCCGACTATTTACAATTGTAAATAGACGGGCCCATATAAAAGTTATGGGTCATACCGAATCACAAATAGGCCGACCCACTTAATTTTTTTTAACGGGCCAAAATAGACTGGGCCGACCCACCCCAACCCACAAACATGCCTAATTAATAAATGTCCATGACCCGACCCGACCCGACCCATTGCCCAGCTTAGGCCCTACCAACTTAACGTTTATCAATGGAGAAAAAAAAGTTTAATCCTCTTGTGATCCAATGATCCAAACAACTTTCCAAACAAAAATACAAAAATGGGAGAGACGAGACCACCAAGACCAGCAGTAGGCCCTCCTTCTTTACATCTCTCTTTGCAAAAGTCGAGAACAGACGTCGTTAGTCTCCAGTCGGTGCACACCAAAATTCAATTCGTCCTTTCCAGTCCTACACTATTTTACTGAGCCCTTCAATAATTTTTGCCGGTAATTTTCCATTTCTACTGTCTTTTTTTTTGATTATTTTCCCGTAATTCCTTTGTTTTTCTTTTTCTTTTTCATTCTCGTATAAAATATATGGATTAATATGCTTATGTTCATCTTAATTGTTCATCTATATTGTTCATCTTAATTGTTTAAACATGCTATATTTTGACCTAATTAATGGATTAATATAGAATGCTTAAATTTTCAGTTATATGTTTGTTTTGGTGGCTGTAGAATTTTCAATTTTGCAAAATGTTTGAGGGAAATCACTTAAGTAAGTGAATAATGGATTAATGATAAATAGATGCCCTAATTAATTACAATCTGCTATCAATTTTGCTATTTTTTTTTTTCAATTAGTTAAAGAATCAATTTATGGAAATGGTGTTTTTGATTGATTTATAATCAATTTGCTTCAAAATTTATTAGTGGACATTATTGGGTGTAAGAGATTTGGGATTAGCTTCATGATAATTGCCATTGATGCTTGATAGTATTATAATGGATAGTTGTAGCTTCTAGAATTTCCAATGCATTTTGGTGTGGAACATTATGCAAGATAACTCTACTGTTATATCCCATAAGCTTACTTCTTTCTCACTTACATTTCTAAGGTATTTCAATATGATCTGTTGGGAATTGGGAAGGGACTGGAGGCCTTAAGTCAAGGGTAAGGGGAGAGTCTTGGGTAAATCACAAACTGCTACATTATTTTTGGTTGTTTTTGGGATTTGAAAATTTGGTAGATGTTTTCTTTTTCTTTTGTTGCAAACAAAGCACCTAGGATGGTTTCGAAGCCAAGTTTAGATTCTCAAGGTAGAATTCCTCGGAAGACTTTTCCAGCTAACCTAGCCGATATCGATTGAAAAATTCGGTTAAAATGATGACCTTTCCCAAAATATATGTTTCAATGCAAAATTAAGTGCCTCTTCTTCGATTGCATGAAGGTAAAAAGCCATGAACCTAGCATGTAAGGAGAAACTACCCCCAAAGGGGAGGAGGTCTTGTTTGTAGGACAAGCCTATGAAAAAATAGAAATCTTTTCAAAGGATTTTACTTGCTTATTTCTTCTTCAGGGGTTGAAAGTTGAAACTGCTGAACCCATTAAAGTACAAATTGTCTTGCTTGCACTTCATCTTTTTATTTTTCCTTTTTTTTTTACCAATATATTTACAGTTGTAGGAATCTAATTCGGTGGATTCTTATATTCTTGATCATTTTCCTTTATTGTCTTCATGTGGTGTTTTTTGTGTTACTTGACACCTTGCCTCTTAGCCTAGATGGTCTTGTAGCATCTGTTGCCGTGATAGATGCAAGCGTTGTTCTAACTCTGTCTGTACGAGTGGTTTTGATGTCTTGCTTTCAATTCAAGGATGATGGGTTTTCTTTCACCACAGGTTCTTTTATCAAACTGGGGATTAGGTAGACCTTATAATTCCAAGTTCCTAATATTTTCTGCAAGGAATGTCCAGTTACATTTTTTGGGCCTGCAATTTGTCACCCAAGAAGTGTATGCAAGAGTTTCCAGCACACTGTTATATGTTGAGTTTGTCATGGAAAAATCTACTGCTTGATTGAGGGGACTCTGTAAGGGTCCAATTCTTCTTTTATCATTGGGGGAGTGCGTGTTTTCTCTATAAAACTGGGACTACTGTTTAATAAGAAAAGATAATTTCCTGTCCACTCTTATGACTTCTTTGGTAGTGCCTTTGTAGATTTCTGATATTGTAGAAGTACCTCACGTATGAGACAACCATCGACTAGATGCATCAGATTGATCCTGTAAAAATTGGATGAACGTTGCAACTAGTATTCTTGTCAACCTAATTCACTCATGCCCTCAGCTCATCTCTTTCATGGTTCATGAAAAAGTTACTATGAAACTTGTCTCAGTTATGCTCTTTTGTTGTATCCTTCACTCTCTGTTGAGCAAGATCCACAATTCCAATAAATTGCACTTTCTCAAACACTATTATGAAACTCAATTCCACACAGAATTGTACTTTTAACTCCCTTCCCTTTCTCCTCTCATGTTTCTTGGTTGAGTTTCTTAATTGTATCAAGGATCAGTCCATATTTCAAATAGGTTTGTAGTATTCAATGCTCTTTTTCCAGAGGTCCCAGGTTCGAGTCCCCTCAGGGCCAGGGCCACTGTAGGTTTACCTGGTCATTAACTTCAGGGCCCATGGGATTAGTCAAGCAAAGCTTGGACACCCGTGTTATCTAAAAAAATTATTCGAGGCTCTTTTGCATCTGTCTTGGTGAAATGATTGATACATTTGAGAACTCTGAATCAGGTACCACCATTAATATTGTGCTTGATTTAGTGTAACTACTTTCTTCTTTAGTTCTGAATGCTGTGGCTAATGCCCAGGTCCCACTGAAGGTGGGTTTTGCATTGGGGAATTGCCAGCAGGGGCAGGTTTACAAAAGGAGTTTGGGGATTCTGTAGACCAATAGAATGGTGGGAAGCAGTTTATTCCCATTTCTGTGGGCAGGTTTCACAAAAGGAAGATAAGGGCAACCCTAGGCCTTTCCGTTCGGAGCAAGAGTCTGGGCAGATTGATGGGGTGGAGTGTGAAAGGAATTTGTCTTCACCAGTTAATCCTGGTTCAAGCAAAGGATGGTACATGTTTGGCTAGGACCACGAGAAATGATCTTGAACTTGGTCTCTCTAATGGAATTGTCCGAGGTGGGGATGTCAGTTTGAAGGGGGATAGCTCTTGTTGGGAAGATGATTTTGTTTTAGGAAGTAATAATCTGCTTCCGGATATGCTCTGGGGTGACTATCCAAAGGTGGATTGGGTGTCAAACGTGTCTGCTACTCCTGTGGATTTGCATGACAGCGTTTTGTTCAGGATGATGAGGCAGGGTGCTCTTTGAACCTTGAGTCAGCTCAGGGTGGGGGTATTGAAGCGGATGCCGCGAGTCAAGTGGACAGGAGAGAAAAAGGTTGAGGGAGCTATCTGCACAGGCTACCCAACAGGTGGTGCCTATACAGAAATTGTAACCTTCACAGCAAGCTGTAGTTAGCAACTGTGGGGATGAGCTTCTTCCAACTCCATTGCTGCTTGCTCCTACTCTTGGTTATGAGGACGCAGATGAACGGGGGGAAAGCTCTCATTGAGGCAATTGGAATCAGGCTCGTTGGCACTATGGGAAAGAAAGCGCCTCTTGGGACTTCTAGGAAAGAAAGGAAGCCGGGAGTTAGAGAATCTAAAATCTAGCATGAACTATGATGGTCGTGGGTTATGGAAAATAAGCGTTGATTTGTACAGGCTTATTTTTATAGGTTTTGGATTGGATTGTTTTGGTTGATCCCTTCAACCTTTCATTGGGGGGGTTTTATATTCTTTTTTTTCTTCCTTCATAGAATTTCTTCTTATCTAAAAATAAATGAAACATCCTTCTTGCCATAGTAACGCTGGCACATTTGTGCTTGTGACTTTAAGATGTCATATGTCATACTTGACTCTGCTGATAATTTGTGTACCATGCTACGTTTTTTTTTTTTTTTTGATAAGAAAATTTTTTATTAATCAAATAGTGAAAGAATACAAAATGGAGGATAAGGTATCCTCAAATACCATGCTACGTTTTTAGCTGGAATCTATGTTACTTGGACTCGGTTACAAGTGTCGGACACTGGTATGTGTCTAGGTGTCGGGCTCGGCCATTTTCTGTGAATTTTGAGATTTTTTAGCCTAAAATGAAGTGTTAAGTGTCCATACCCATTTCGGAGTTTTAAGGATCCGACACGGGTACTCTAGGTGAAATGAAGAGACCGAGTAGCATCGGCTGGAATAGGGGCACTGCAGCTTTTTTTCAAAAAGGATGTCGCCTTTCCCTTAAAGTTCTTAAATGAAAGGGTTGTTGAAAGATAGGCATCTCAAAATGATATCGTACTCTCTCTTTTTTGAGGCATTCTAAAATGCTACTACAGAACTGTGACAACCAATCAGGATGGAGGGAGAACTATTTGAAGGTACTGTTCTTGTTCTGATTATAAAATTCCGAAAAAAAACCAACGTTTATTATCATATAGTGTCCACGCATCTTTGACTGCTTCTTTCCTGAATGAAAGACGTAGCTTAACTGCAAAACGGTTATATAGCTATAACTGAAGTCCTGAACTGTGCAGCTTGTCTGTGGGTGGAGGTGAGGGGCAAGGATTGTAATTAAGGTATGCAGTTGAAATTTCATGTGTGAAGACAGGCTCTGATCATGGAGAGAGAACTTTCATGTCAATTTTATGTTAGCCTTTGGGTAAGGATCGAACTTCTAATTTGTTAATAGTCAAGCTTGATTAACTTACTCCCAAATATCATTGCAGACTCACAGTCACTGGAGTCTTGTTTGAGCATTTGGAGACTTGATTATTTCAGGAATCAGGAGTAATGTTTCAGTTTACATTGAGATCATGAATTAATTCGAGTGTTCGGCTGATAAAATCCATAGAACTGAAAAACACAGGGATACAAAGTATAGGTTACTAAGACATAATTTCATCTGGTGATATGATCAATAAACGAATCCATTTCTGAGCGAGAACTACCACCTTCAGCTACTGAGTCTCGAAGAATATTGCCTAGTTCCGCAGCCCTTTTTCTCATCACCTCTCCGTCATTTGTTTCCATCAATCTTCTGACTACTTTCTCTATAGTTATTGATGTTACCAGGTCTGCTCTTTGTGCCCAATCCCTGACCAATATACCAATTTTTAGCTCTTCTGTAACTAAAATGCTGTTCTTTGGCTGGTCAGAATGCATTGGCCATGCTGCTATTGGCACTCCCATGGTGATGCTCTCCATGCATGAGTTCCATCCACAGTGGCTCATGAACCCACCAGTTGATGGATGGGCCAGAATTTCTAGTTGCGGTGCCCAGTCTCTTACTACTATTCCCCTGTTTTTCACTCTCTCTTCATACCCTTTGGGCAGCTGAGGTATTCTTGTGTTATTATCTTCTGCAAAAACTTCTGCTTCATCAGCACATCTAAGCACCCATATAAACCTTTGCTCACTTTTCTCCAACCCCATTGCCAACTCTCTGATCTGCTCATCATTCATTGATATCATTGTTCCAAAAGAGACATATAGCACAGAATCTTTGCCTTGTTTGTCTAGCCATTTTAAGCATCTATGTCTACCTGTCCTGTTTGTGCCTACAATTTCTACTGGATTAAAAGGTCCAATGGCGAATTGTTTCTTGTTAGCATTTGATGGTAGTTTTGACAGCAGTTCTATATACCTACCTTCTATAAGTCTGCTTGTGTTGTATAGTCGTCCAGCTTCAAATTTCAATAATTTGTGTTGATTGACTATAAATTCCTCAAACTCTGGTGTAAAGGACCCTTCTCTTGGAGGTATACATCTTGGAAGGTCAGAACCTAGTTCAAAAGGCTTTTCCGTTATTGACTCCCATTTGTTAAAGAAGATGGTAAAAGCAGACACAGAAAGGAAGGCATATGCTTCAGCATTTGGGATAGATTTTACATCTTGAACTACTGAAGTCATTAGATTATCATGAATGATGATGATTCTCCTGAACTTAGTTGACAGTTCTTGTAGAAGTTGGTACACAGGTTGGCGGAGATGCAAAGTAGCATCGAAAACTGGTTCGAGATGTGCAGGGAATCTGATGGAGGCGTTGGGGTTTGGAGGAAGTGAGCTGACAGAGGGGAGCTCAAAGTCATGGAAATGGATTTTGCTTGAACTTTCCGGGTTCCAACCATGGAGGCGGAGCTTAGCTTGGCGGTTGTGGGTAGTGGAACCAGTGTGGTAGACTGGTATGTCATAGGAGGTTATGAGATGAGAGAGATGAAAGAGCTGGTTGATATGGCCTTGGGCTGGAAAGGGTACCATGACCACTGCCACTTGAGGATTACCATTTGGGTAGCAATTCTGGCCTTCCATTGTGGTTCAAGTTTTTGGGTGGGAGAATTTAGTTCATACTAGATCTGTATAATCTAAGACATCTTGCACATATTATATACAAAATATAATTTTTGGGGAAAGTGAAAGGACAGCTCTAATATCTTATAGCTTTACTTAAATGGTTAATTAATTAAACATATTTTCCACCAATTAAAAAAAGGTATCCTCCACAAATAGGTGCTATATAAAACTATTCTGTATTTATCTTCTAACCGTTGGTTGGAAGATGATTATCTTAGGAGAGGATTATAAAAGTGTTTCTCTGTCATTGTTGGTTTAGTCATGTGTAGAGATTCCATGTGAGGTTATCAATTCCATTTTGAACATTTTTTAAACTTTTGGCAAGTCCTATCGTGTTGGAATGTCTAACAATTTTCACCTTTTTGTTTTGGGGGGTGGGGGTGGGGGTGGGGGTGGGGTGAATATAGAACAATGTAATAATGATCCATGACGTAACACTCCATCATTTGTCAAACTTAATAATTTGTTGCATTTTGACCGAAATACCCTTGATAAGAATCCAGCTCTCACTAATAGTTGTGCAGCTATAAAAGTCAGTGGGGGATATGATAATGAACATACAAACGAGCAAAAAAACTATAACACACTCTTTTAGGAAAGTCACTATGTTTTCTGGGCATTCTAAGATAGTAATAATGATTTTCACTATAAAAAGATAGTAACAATGATTAATATTTTAGAGAATCAGGAGTTTTTATTAATCTTCAATATTATTCATGAGAAAGTTTGCATATCATCGAGTTTAATAATTTGGAGATACAAATAAGACCAACTAAGAAATAAGTGAGAATTTGTTGTGGATCTATACATTGATTTCATGTAAAGAACGGGTATATTTCTCCTTGTTTTGGTGCTAATGAGATGTAATGGAATTGACAGGTACATTTGGTACATGTATTCTTGTTTGTACCAAAATAAAGGAAAACACTTCATGCTGGGCAGGTGAAGGAACTTAAGGTAGCACAAGTTATCATCTTGGTTTTTTCTATTAAGTGGTGCACTGGTAACTACTTTTATTGTGATATTTTAATATTGCTTTGATTGGTGTTTATGAGTTATGTTTGGTTTGATAAGCTGTTTACCATAATCATCATCTTAGTTCTCAGTCAGAGTTGTGAAATTTTGATTGTACCAGTTCTAGTTATAACTGCTGGCTATTAACGAATCTTTCCAGTGGTTGGCCACTGGCAAATCCTCTGGTGGCTGAGGCTACGGGTAGTAGGAAGGAGATAGGAGCTAGGGAGCTTGAGAGAGGTGTTAGGCATGCTTTGCGTCTGATTTTTCAATTTTATTGTTTTGAGTTCAAATTTCAATCGAGTAGGTTAAGGTTGAGCACTTGAGCTACTTTTGCTTTTAAACCATGCCCTCATTTAATGACCATAAGATTATTGATTGATCCGATGAGACTTGGTCTTAGTTTTCACTTTTGCTCGAGAAGAAGCAGATCAAGGCCAATCTTGTAGAGGAGTTTTCAATATACGAGTATATGAAGTGACCATGAAGGATGAAGACAAACCAAATCCTTAGTGTAAGGAAAAGCAAAATAATAACTGATAATTTATAAAAGAAGTAACCCATATAATACTATCAAAACTAGGACTATTCCTTGGTAAGTTGGAGAGAAGTTCAAGGTTACTGAAGAGATTGATCTCTAGTGCAGGCCTGGACAATTGGAGCCATTGCTTGTTTCAAATGCTTCATTTACTTTCACTCCTTATTCACGATCTTGATTAAAATCCTTCAGGTTATGGATATTGATTGAAAATCCCCTCCATCATTTCAGAGGAGGAAGACAGTTCTGATCTGTTGTCGAAGAACAGGAAGAGATCCCCACTCTAAGTTTATAAAATGACCAGATCACATTTATAGATGATTTCATCAACAGACGTGGTTACATAATGCCAGAAGGCCATGCAGAATAAATGGTTAGCTGAAATAATGGTTAGCTGAATTTGAGAATCCTATGCTAAATCTAGCTCTAGCAATGAGTCATGGAGAGATTAGATTAAATGGTGCTACATCCTTTCTTGACTGATGGCATATGCTGGACTATGGATAATTATTCTCACATTCTTTGTTTGACACTTTGTGCCTCTACATTATTAATTAGCTCTTGTCTAAGGAGACAATAAAAACCTGAAAAGACAAAGCTTATGAGTTGAGATTATTTAGAATTACTACAATTTAGAGGTCCTTGGATGTTCTTCAATTGCTGACAATTTCAAAATACTCGCCTAACTTTCAACCTTGTTGAGATGAAGTTAACATTTTCACTGTTCGAGGTTAACTTCTAGGCCTCTCAATTGAATTTGGTGAACATCTCCCTAATGAATTTGCCAAGAAGGTAAGATCATTAAGGTTGACTACACCACCATGCAAGTTCTTATGGAAAAATTTGCTAAAAGTTTGGGGACTCAGGAAATCCGAATGGTTTGAGCTTCAACATAAATATTCTTTCTTTGGGTAGCATTTATCTAGATCAACCTCATACAGCTAGGTTCAGTCCTTCATAATATGCATTTATATATGACAGTCTGGCAGGTACTACGTACTAGGATTTTGATTCATTATTACATTTGGTGTGTACCACAATTTTCTTTCGAAAACAATCAGGGTAAGACTAGTTGCTGTCTTTCTTCAATGACATAAGGGAGTGTCTTGACGGGTTCAGATACTCCCTACCTTCTGTGTTTTTTGTAGCCAATGTTTGTAACTACTAGATGACATTAAGTTGTGTCAGCATGAGGATGTGGACACAACTACAACATTAAAATTTTACTAGCCCCCCTGCTGTTGTGGAGTTAATGAAGATTTGCACTTAATCACGTTTCTTGTGGGGCCAACTCATATAATCCCTCATAAAGCCTGTAGTCAATCACGGTCCGTAATCAACAAGTTCCACAACCACCAAAACTCACCAGATTGTTCTGGAGAATTGATGATTGTACAGAGAAGCCCTAAAAGAAAGAGCTTTAACAGGATACTTCATACTTAGGAAAGGAATTTCAGAGAAAACCAAAATTGCAGTCAGGGAGGGGACCATTTGAAACATTCAAGTGGAAATTCAATAGGCTGCCATTGTCCATTGTAGCTAGCCTTTCTTTTTCATAATTTAGAATGTAATACTAGTAGCAGCATCCGGTATTGTATTCAATATGTTGGAAATTGCTATCACATCTAGTGCTTTAGCTTAATCAGCTTGCTATTCACTGTTGTGACAGGCATGGCTGTCCCATTGTGATTCATTCCCCTTGTTAATAATCCTAGATTTTGTCTGATTATATTCTCAGCTCTTATCTGATAAATTGCAGTGGTGGGTTTGAGATACTAAGAAAGATTTCATCTGGTGATATAGTCAATGAAAGAATCCATTTCTAAGCGAGAAGCACCACCCTTAGCAGCTGATCCTCGAACAGTGCCACCTAACTCTGCAGCCCTTTTACTGATCTCCCCTCCTTCTTTAGATGCCATCAATGTTCTCCCTGCATTATCTATGGTACTTGATGATACCAGCTCTGTTCTGTTTGTCCAATCCCTGACGTCTACACCGATTCTCAACACTTGCGTTATCAGAATGGAGTTCCTCGGCTGGTCAGAATGCATTGGCCATGCTGCTATTGGGACTCCCATGCTTATGCTCTCCATGCACGAGTTCCATCCACAATGACTCATGAACCCCCTTGTTGATGGGTGGGCCAGAATCTCTAGCTGGGGTGCCCAGTCTCTTACCACCATTCCTGTCTTTTCCACTCTCACTTCATACCCTTCTGGCAGCTGAGGTTTTCTTGTCTCATCTTCTGAAAATATGTTACCTATATCGGCGCTTCTAAGAACCCATATAAATTTTTGCCCACTTGTTTCCAATCCTACTGCCAATTCTGTGATTTGCTCATCAGTCATTGACGTTGTAGTTCCAAATGAGACATAAAGAACAGAATCTCTCTTTTGTTTGTCCAACCATTCTAAGCATCGATGTCTGGCCTCTTCATTTCTACTTCTCGGTTCCACTGGATTGAAAGGTCCAATGGCAAATAGTTTCTTGTTAGCATTCACTGGTAGTTTTGCCAATAGTTCCATGTATCTACCTTCCATTAGTCTGCATGTGTTGAAGAGCCTTCCACTCCCAAAGTTCAAAACCTTGTATTCGTTGGCTACAAAGCTTGCGAAGTCTGGAGTATAGCAGCCTTCGCTGGAAGGGATGTATTGTGGAATATCAGGATCTAGTTGAAAAGGTTTTTCAGTTATTGACTCCCACATGTAAAAAAAAAATGGTGAAGGCAGAGACGGATTGGAGGGCAAAGGATTCACCGTTTGGAATAGATTGTACATCTTGAACTGCTGAAGCCATTAGAGTATCATGAATGACGATAATTCTTCTAAACTTAGTTGAAAGTTCTTGTAGAAGTTGGAATACAGGTTGACGGAGATGCAATAAAGAATCAATAACTGGCTGGAGGTGCGCAGGGAATTTAATGTGGGCACTGGGGTCTGGAGAAAGTGAGGGGAAGGATGGGAGCTCAAAATCATGGAAGTGAATTTTGCTTAGACTTTTTGCGTGGTGGCCATGGATACGGAGCTTGGCTTGGTGGTTGTGAGTGCTGGATCCAGCATAATGAACTGGTATTTCATAAGATGTTATGAGACAGGAGAGATGGAGGATCTCATTCAGATGGCCTTGGAGTGGAAATGGTATCATAACTACTGCCACTTGAGGATGTGTTGAAGCCATTTTGCTCGTCACTTTGATACCAATAACGGGGTGAGAGGCTTGTATCTTTATAGAAGACGTGTATGAACAAAGACCGCCGTCTTATTTTATAACTATAGTGCTAGTTTAATGACTCATAATTATTTTTTATTAACAGCATTTGTTGTTAGTGTTTTTAATTTATGGTCTTATCCCTTAGGATTCTTTTAGTTTGGAATGGCTAGTGGAGTTGTTAGATTAATCAGTTTGCATTTTTTTTTCCTTATCATCATTCATCTAGATGTAATGCTCTTTGTGGTTCATCTTTCCACATTTCAAATATAGTTTGAGTAGTTAGCATTGCCAGTACATAAATCTTCTCCAATTTTTTTCCTTGGCAATTATTTAATCCCCACATATATGTTCATTTTATATACATCTATTCGCATATAGAATTTCTTGTACTGGTTTTCTTTTCTTGTAACGCCGTTGGTAGAAAGATGATTATTCTAGGTGAGAGTAACGAGAATAGCTCTCTTTGTATCTTGAGTCATATATTTTGAAATTTCATTATTTCAATATTTCTACATTCTGGTTATCTGCTGCATGCAAACCTGTCAAGTGAATATGGTGGGGAAGATACGGGTACTGTGTATATTAGTTTTGGGTTCAAAATGCTTAACCTTACCACAGGCTTTCAGTTTTGGGCCTTTTTATTCTAATTTCCGCCCTTGTTTTATAATCGGTGCAATTAATTGCTTGTAAATAAATCTTATTTTACATTTAGTAAGTCTTAACAAATCGATTGGCAACAAAAGTTTCTTTAAACATAGAGAGAGACGAGACGAAGATGATGACTTGCTAACAAAAGAGCAGACCAAAAGTTGATATGGGAAGAATAAGTATATTTCTGTATAGTATATTTGATATCAGGAGTTTTATAAGAGTTATGTTGCATCATGTAATGTTTCACTGTTTCATATTCTTGATCCATGCATGAATTTGTACTGTTCAATTGGAGCTTTGGGCTGACCACACCGACTTTGACCTTGTAGCAGAGACTTCTTGATTTTTTGGAATTGAGAAATTCAAGGTTTCGAATTCAATCGAAAACTTTTGAGGGCATTCAGGTTAGCTTGTCTTTGGCCGGATATGTTTTGAACAGCTCAAGTAGCTCTGGATCAGTTTTGAACAGCTCAAGTAGCTCTCATTTTTTGATCGGTAAGGGAACATCATGTACCTTAATTAATTGTCCTTGTTCTGCCAGTCATTGAATTGTTTGCTTATCAATGAGTTGGTTATCAAAGCTACAAGGCATGTACAAATCCAACTGGTATGGGTTTTATATTGGATTCGGCTATCATGACTGTTAAGACATAATAATTGGCTCATGGTTGGTGATTCTTTTTCTCGTTGCTGCTGTTGAGAAAGCAAATCATATTATATATTCTTTTGGAGATGCAATTGGATATATGTACTATATTTAATCCTGTATTATGGTCACTAATTACGGTGGTGGACGTTTTTCTAATCCTGTCCTCATCATACTTGCTACTATAGTTGCTTTAATGATTTGACTATTTGAACATTAGTGACCAAAACCATGAAAATTAATGGCAAGTAGCCTAATGGTGGACTAGTTGTGTTGGTGGCTTTAATTTAGATCCATTAGGCCTTGAGGTTTTGCGTAGAAAATGTCATTGACGCTAGCGTAGTTAGCTGGTAAGATTGTGTAAAATTATGTTCAGTCGTACATCTTTAATTACTAGTTGTACCTTGTCTGTGGATAGTGGACTACCAGCTAATCTAGATCCATTAGGCGTTGGGGTTTTGCGTAGAAAATGCCATTGACGCTAGCATAGTTAGCTGGTAAGATTGTGTAAAATTATGTTCAGTCGTACATCTTTAATTACTAGTTGTACCTTGTATGCTGTATTTTGCTTCAACATATTGACCAATTATGAAAAGGGAATTAGAAAGTTGCAATAAAATAGAAAGCCAAGACGATAAATATGATCTGCTGAATATTTGCTTGCTGATTATTATGTTGACCTAGCTACTGGATGTGTTCATATGGGAAGGGGCATCCATCATCTGCCATATCTGCAGCAAAGGTAGTTAAAAGCAGACGGTATTGGAGAAGTATCTCCAAATATTAGTTTCATGGAGGGATGCTTCTTACATTAAATGCACAGAGCTAATAACCAAGTGATTCGAGTCTAAGTGCTCGCAAGCTCGCTGAGCTTGATCTCTTCTGACAATTATCAAGCTGGGTTTGTTCTATGTTTAATGGACTTGGCTGGAAGTGTCCAACATGGATACATATCCAAGCATTGGACTTGGCAATATTTTGAAAAACTAACGTGTCCTTTGGCCTAAAATGAAGTGTCGAGTGTCTACACCTATGTCCCAAGTGTCGAGTGTCTGACACGGCCACATGGGTACTCGAGGAAAATTGAGTCCAGGTAACATAGGGTTTGTTCACATAAATAGTATTGGAACCAAGTTTATGGTGGGATCAATAGCTTTTTGAGTCCCTTTTTTAGTTCCTATCAAGCTACTCATTTATATGTGTATCTCTTTTTAATTGCTGGTTATTAGCCTAATCATTAACTACCATCAGCTAACTCCATCGGATAGCAGTATCAGTTATAGTCAAAAGCAGCAGCTAATGTTGAAAAAAGCCTACATGAATCTTTCCGTTCGTACATTAGACTGCATGAATGTTGTAAAGCATGCGTACTTTGTTGCTAACCCCCCTCCTTGCTCTTGTCAGATGATCATCGATCTTGACGAAGGGCCTGAAGAGATGAAACGTCATGTGGACTTTACTGATTGGAATTATCGATCTCCTTCTGAATATATTCCAGACTCTATTAAAGCAATTCAGAGCTTCTGCTGTTGGCAATGAGTTGACGTTCCAGAGTTAGTCCTCTTACCTATGTTTTGTTATTTTCCAAGAATTTAATTTGATTGTTTGTCAAGAGATGAGTCAGATTTCTAATTTTATATCACACCTTCTATTCTGATAAGGGTGACGAAGGTCCCCCACACTCAGAGAAATAAACCTAGCGCTCCTCTATTGATTTCAATGACCTAACCCATTTAAACAGTGGTACACAATTATCATGACGCTTATTATTTGGTGACCATTGTTTTCTGCACTTGATGGGGCACCTAAAGGTGTCCCTTAATAAGTACACCATTCGTGAAAATGCTCATAAAACTTGACTTTTTGCAACAAACATTGACCATTATATAATTAGTATATACAAGTACTTTTAAGGATCTTACAAGATAAATATAAACAAATATAGTTTTTATATTGACTTTATACTACTGATGTATCTCTCCTAAGAAGAGGGATAAGGGGGTCTTATTTGCTGGCATAGGAGTTTTACTACAAAGTGATGACTTGAACTAGAGTGAATAAAATATTCCAATGATGTATGTCTAAGAGTGACTTATTTGGAGACATAAATTATTTAGTTTTTCCTATTCGTTAGGCACAAAAACTGTTACAACACTGTCGTATCTTAATTTTTGGTGAGACGATGATCACTTTTTGGTGAAATAAAGGTCCGTGTTCATGATTTCTAGATTTTTGTGAGTTTTGTCTTACACAAGACTTTCTCTATTTATCATCTTTGCTTTAGTTCGTCCGACAATAAAGACAAAATGTCCTACAATGAGATCACATACTTTGGAAACAATGACAATTATCTTGTGTGTGGAAAGTTCTTTCCTCTTATCCTGTAAAAACCCCAATGACAAAGCGGCCTTTGTTGGACCTGTTTGCTTGGGTAGAGTAGAGACGTAGAGCAGTGAGTCACCCCATTTCTTCCAAACCACCATTTTTTCACGTGCTATAATTAGAACTTTTGCCAAGAAGACACCTAAATGATAGATTCCCTTGACATGCTTTGCGGAACAAGATAAGAGTTTCTAGCAATTGGTAGTTTTTGCTTCTTAATTACTCCCTCTGTTTCATAATATAAGTAATTTTTTGATTTTGCACACAAATCAAGAAAAAAGATGCTAAATGAATACACTAAACCTTAAACATTATATGTAATATTGGAGAGAGAAAAGAAGTATATGGCATGGGAAAGAAAGGATAAAGTAGGAAAAGTAGCAATAAATACTCATTGGAAATTGTTATGTGCCTTATATTGTGAAACAAAAATAAAGTCAAATTACATCTTATATTGTGAAACGGATGGAATGTATATCAATGGCCTGATGGGTTTAGGGGATAAATGAGTACTTGTTGGAGCATTCACGTTGGGAGAAATCTATTAGTATTTGAGTTGGTGAGTGAGCACGTTTACCTATATATAAATGTGAAATGTGCTCACCTGTATTTTCATAAAGTAATTCTTGCACAGACTTTGTGTATAGTATATCGTATTTGTATATATCCAAAGATGATTTTTATTTTCTTTTTATTTTTTACGATTAAGAGGTTACTTCAATAAAAACAATTAACAAATGGGTGAAATTTCTTAAAGTATAGAGTGATACGTTAACAACATGAAGTGACTCCTCAAAACAAACATGAGTGACTTTTATTCTTAATTTGGTGACGTTCTTTGACAAGGGTGTCTTTTCTTACTAGAGGTGTTTTTGTACGAAAATAGCATGGGAGGCGAATCTCTGACTAAGGTGAGTGCCAAAATCGGAAACAACTTCTCTTTAGAAACATTGAAATAATGTTGATTTTGATGTGCGGAGATAGTGTTTCTATGATTGTTGTTGGAAGATAACTTAACGTCCCATACTCGCATGTTTGTTTCCTATTCCCTTCTATGTAAATGTATTCTGTCACGCACCTTTATCCTCCATGGGCTAAAATTTAGGTAAGTTGTATTCACACTCCTTAATGTAATCTAGTGTTGTTTCCCTACGGATGGTAAGCAGTGGCGGGTTCAAATGGGTGCACTATCTTCTAGGGCAGTTCTCAAATATTATATTTAAAAATTATTTTATAAAGGAATTTAAAATTAAGTAAAATCTGCCAATGCATAGATCTACAGCTGGTGATAAGAAGATCCTGACATTGGATTTCTGTTTATTTGCCATCTTAAAGACATTCCAGTTGACACTGACATCAGCCATTTATATTGTGACCACTAGTTATCCATTTCTGGAAAATTTTACAATCATAATGCACTACTAGATCTAAAAAAAAGTTACTAGTTCATCAAAAAAAAAAAATTACAAGTATTCAATTTGCCATATTTGAATAATACTATAGGAGATTGAACATCTTTACAAATTATCTTTGTCTTTTCATTGCAGATTTAAACACTCTTTTAACTTTAGGGCCTGTGGGATTAATCATTCAAAGTCTAGACACACAAGACATCTAAAACATATACATATACTCATATATATGACAAATGCAAATGTTTTCTACAATAAAACATAGCCTCATCTGGTGATATGTGCCACAAAAGAATCCATTTCCAGACAAGAAGAACCCCCTCTTGCAGCTGAACCTTTAACAGAAGCTCCTAGTTCTTTTGCCCTTTTCCTTATCTCTCTTCCTTCCTTTGATGCCATTAATCTTCTGACAGCATCCTCAACAACACTTGACCTGACCAGTACCTCAGCATTATTATGATCACTGCATGCCCAGTCTTTCACCATCACACCAACTTTCAACACTTTTGTGACTAAAAAGCTGTTCTTTGGCTGATCTGAATGCAATGGCCATGCAGCTATTGGAACTCCCATGTTTAAGCTCTCCATGCAAGAATTCCACCCACAATGACTCAAAAACCCCCCGGTCGCTGGGTGTCTCAGGATTTCCACCTGGGGCGCCCAATCTCTTACCACCATTCCCCTGCCTTTTACTTTTTTCTCATACCCTTTAAGCAGCTGCTCATGATCATGGTTTCTGCTCTCTCCATGTTTGTTTTCTTGTATATCAACGAATTTGTCGGCGTCTCTCAAAACCCATATGAACCTCTGTTGGCTTCTATCCAGCCCGACTGCCAGCTCTCTGATTTGTTCTTCATTCATAGATGTTGTTGTTCCAAATGACACATAGATCACCGAGTCTTTTTCTTGGTCATCTAACCAATCTAGGCACCTGTGCTTGATTTTGTTTGCACTCGTTGTGTTTAATTGGTTGATGGGTCCAATGGCAAATAGTTTCTTGTTCTTATTGACAGGAAGTCTTCTAAGCAGATCAACGTACCTGCCTTCTAATGTTGTACAAGTGTTGTACAGTCTTCCAGAGCTCAAACTCAACAGCTCATACTGATGAGCAAGAAACTTCTCGAATTCAGGGCTACACCACCCTTGACTAGAAGGAACGCCCATCGGAATATCCGAGCCAAGCTGAAATGGTTTTTCAACCATCGATTCCCAGATGGTGAAGAAGATAGTGAAGGCCGAGCCCGTGTGGAAAGTGTAGGGTTCTGCATTGGGAATGGACTTAGCATCTTGGGCTACTACTGAAGCCATTAGACTGTCATGAATCACTATGATTCTCTTGTATTTGGAGGAGATAGATTGTAGAAGTTGAGAGATGGGAGAGCGGAGAAGGTAAGTGGATTGAAGAATGAGTTGCAGACCGCCGGGGAATTTAGTGTTGGGGTGAGAGGGAGGGGATGAAAGAGCAGAAAGAATGAATTGGAGGTCATGGAAATGGATATTGTTATTATTGTTTGTTGGATTTGGTGGATCCAAACCCGAGTTTGAGTTTGAGTCCGAGTCTGACCCAATGTGGGATCGGAGCCTCGCTTGGCGGCTGTGGGCGGCGGAGCAAAGGTAGTGGACGGGGATATGGTAGAGGGTAGTGAGGAGGTGGGAGAGTTGGAGAAGTGGGTTGAGATGGCCTTGAGCTGGAAGAGGGATAACCACCACACCCACTTGGTGTTGGTGATGCTTTCCATTTGCATCACTGTTTTGGCCCATTTTTGCCTTTGAGGCATGAGAGGGGTATGTCCCCTTTTTATAAATCCCAAAAGCTAGAAGAGCATTAAATTAATCCTTCAAATTGCTGTCGTTAAGACATATTATTCAAATAAATGTGCAATATATCTCAATACCCTCAACAGATTTACCATAGTAAGTTGGGGCAAGCCTTGATTATTTAATTATCTTGCTTGGATTTGAAAAGGAAGAGTTCCTGTTGACATGCATAAATAAGCATATCTTTAATGCTTTATGGAGAAATCACAACACAACACACATAGTGGATGGGAACAAATATGAGGATTGTAATGGTGAATCACGGGGTGGATAGAACTCTTTTTCTTTTGGGTTTACACCCGGAGTGACTATCATCGACCATATTAACTTTTTTAGGTGCTAGTTTGTAGTTGTAGGTATCTCAAAAAGGTGAGACAGTTGGCCAAGGGATTTAGCCTAAGGAGAAATTTGAACCCTCAAATTTGGTTAGGACCTAGGACTTAGAAGTGAACGAGTTTCTATCCACTCAATCACATCCTATTAGTTCAGTCGAATAAAACTTTCCTTGATAAAGATGATTGCCACGTGTGCAATGACCTCGGTTCTTTAAGAGTGTGTTCTCCCCAACTTACTTTTGTTTATATTTATTTTTGAATATTTATTTTCGTTGAAATTTGTTGAACTTGTTGATTGTTGTTGAACTTTATTAAAGTTTGTTTATTCTACTGGATTTTGTTAAAGTTTGTTGAATTTTGTTGATTCAAGTGTTCTTTATAATCGGTTTGTATATTAGTCTGTTTAACCTTGTTGAATTTTGTTATTCTACTGAATTTTATTAAACTTTGCTGAAATAAATTGGGGAAAACAGGCGCCGTCAATAAGGGAATGAACATTGGTCATAAGCCCATGAACATGACTATATGAGTCATCCCTACAGCTTCCATCCTATATACTACAGGGTGCATGATAAAGAAAATTGTTCAATAACCTATTCCAATAATAGACAATCTGAAAGATCAAAAGTCTGTTGGGGTAATACCGTATATTAGAAGGACAGCATCTTTATCGTTAGAAGTGCAACTTGGCTAGCTCATTATAAAGGACAACTATCAAAAAAACACATAATGGATCTGGTCAATCTGAAAATTAAGGTTTTTAGAACTGCATTGGCATTTGGCACTCCGAATGTGGCCTCCCGTTTAGCCACAACTTCAAATGCTGCACAACTGCCCCCTGAGACCACTGACCACTCGTTAAAAAAAAAAATTGCGCATATACAACCGCTCTTTGGCAGCAAGCAAAGAAAGAGATTGGTATAACATACTCCTTCCATGCCCGCGGAAATCTTTACGTTTTTTTTCCCCTGATTGGTCTCTCTAGATCTTTACGTTGCCTTAGTTGGCTTATTTTTAGGGTCAATTCCCTTATTTTGTCTTCCTTATTTTCACCCTGTGTGTTTAGATTCCGTTATGAGTGATATTTTGCTCTCTTACATTTTGATTGTCGATGTGTTCCCCAACTACACATGGCTATCATACATAAACAGATAACAACGCATGTACAAACTAATTAATATGAGTAGGTTGCGTCTCAACATTTCTTGCACTTTAAAGGGTTAGCAATCTTGTTGGATTTTATCATGTTGACATGTGTTTCATAATAGATACCATGGCTCAAAAAAAAAAATTTAACTACATGTTCTCCTAAACTTTTTAGGTCAAGGCTAATCTTGTTCGTACCTGGTTGGCCTACGAAGGGGTAAAGTACCCATACTAAATAGTTTTTTTATTCACAAGATTCGAACCCTCAACCTTGCTTAAGGGATGAGACTGGGATGGCAACGGGGTGGGGCGGGGCGAGAGTGGATATAGGTATATCCATACCCATATCCACCTGGCTACTGTTATTGCGCCACCCGCCCCATCCCCACCATGGATAAGATTTCCAAAACTACCCACACCCAAGTGGGTATGATATGAGAACCACACCTGCTTCAATTACCCAGCGGGTATTCATACCCACCCCAAACCCACCTGGAACCCGCCTTAAATTCACATGATACCCGCATAAAGCAATTTAATATTTTTAACAAACAAACCCAATAAACGTGCAAATTGTTTCATTATTACAAATAACAAAACTAATATACATCTGAACAAATTGTATTAGTACATTTTATATTTATAACTTTTGCACGTTTTTATTTTTTGGTGGGTATGAGGCGGATATCCAACTTGGGAACAACACAAACCATACCCACCCCATCTCCATGTCGGTTTTCCTTTTCCAAAACCATCTCTACCTAACGCTCCCCACATCCCCACGTCAACTGGGACGGATACAGGGCGAAACCCATCTATACCCACCCCCACTATCATCCCTAGATGAGAGTGCCAAATTATACTCACACCAATCACTTAATGGTGAAACCCAAAATGTTTAAAGTAGAAGCTTGAGGCATGTGTCTCCCATGTGATATGTGATTGGTCCCCTAGGAGCTGCGACTACAACTCACAATTTCATGGAAAAGCCGGGAATCCATTTATGTGAAGAAGAGACAAATGGGGATCTCATTGAATCTTGATGAAGACCAACACCAACACCATATAGCTAAAAATCTTTCCACATAAGAGCTTTTTGGAATGTGATCTACGGATCTCTTCCACATAATGCAGAAATTCTAGATGATGGTTGGGAATTGGGATTTACTATATTTTGTACTTGTTTGGAAAGCATAGGGGGGCACCTTGCCCGATCCTGTTCTCATTGTTCTCATTGAGACCGATTTATGAAAGACGGATTGACTTTTATCAATTATACTTTTACTTTAGCTTATAATGGAAAAGCAATCAAACTCTTGAGATTTGACACTTGCGAATGGCTTTATTTTTACACAAAAACTTTTATAAGACAGTGATTCTCTAACTTTTGGTAAGACGAGTGTCACTTTTAAATGAAACAAGGGTCACTGCTCAACATAAGCGACCCTTACATTTCTAGATAGTAACCTCATTTTGTTGTGAGTTAGTCTCACACAAGACTTACTGTTATTTTATCATTGTTTTTCATATCACAACTAATTTGCAGAAGCAACAAGTCTTGTGTGAGACCAATTCACACAAATATAGGGTAAGTATTTAGCAATCTATGGGTCATTATTTAGCAATGTAGAGGTCACTTATTATGAGTAGTGACCCTTACTTTATTAAAAAGTGATCATCATCTCACTAAAAGTTATCGTAAGACCGTTTTAAACAAGTTTTGGTGTTGCAACAGACCCTGTCATGGTAAGTAGTCAATATCCCATATGTATTTCACCATTTTCAATGAAACTTATTTTGGAAAATAGAAGATGCCCCACAAATCACAGTCTCATTTAACATCTCCATTAAGCCTCCTCAACCATTTTGCAAGGATTTTAAACAATCCTACATTAACAATTGGAGGCTTCTAAGTGCTAAGGACTTATTCTTTTTTTTTTTTTTTTTTTTTTTGAAGGACTTGAACCGACATCCATTTCTAGGAAAGCTGTTATCGAGTTGCCTTGGCCCACTATCCCCATCCTTCCACAAGCAATGTTCTTTACGTAATAATCTGCAGTGACTAATTCAAGAATTCAAACTGGGAATTAAAGGCTCTTCACAGAGTAAGAGATAGTGGGTTTGCCTACATTTTCCAATTAATGACAAGAGTTGATTTGTACTGTTATTTGAATAATCTAGTTGTTCTTGAGCTTATAGTTAATACAGTAGTTTCTCAAGATTTGGAGCCAAAATCCAATTTTGTACTAAACTTTTTCACTTGTGTGAGTAGACGAGAAATGAATTGCAATGAATAACATTATACTTAACATGTTACTCCCTTCGTTTCACAATATAAGGTATTTTTTATTTTACTTTTATTTTACAATATAAGACATTTTTTTTTTACCAGTGAAGTATTTATTGCTAGTTTAGTTGATACTTTCTTAAGATTTTGAGTCAAAATCCAATTTTATACTAAACTTTTTCACTCCTGTGATTATACGAGAAATTAATCGCAATGAATAACATTATAACATGTTACTCTAATAAACTAGACAACGAATGAAGTAACTTTTTCATACAATGTTGGGTCGGTTATTGGGTCGTCTCTGATAGGCGTAGAATGGTGTTTTCACGAGAAATTACTGTAAAGATCGGAACACCGAAAGCATGGATGATATCGATGTTCGGGGATTGATATGTTCCTCCTAAGTGACCGATTGTCCTCTAGGGTCATAATAGACCCCCGAAAAAAGTTTGGTTTAAAAATGAAAACGGGCCCCGAGAAGTCGAAAATGGAAGGTTAAAATCCCCAAAACAAAGGTTTATATTTTCACAACATATGATACGGGACGCCTTTAACGGACATGGAAGGCCCACCGAGTCGGTTATTGGGTCCCTAATAGTCGTGGAAGGGCCTTTTTTTAATGGGACACCAAAGTAAGGGAGGACTACCGAAAACATGGGTGAAATCGAAGTTAGGGGATCAAGATGACCCTCCAAGGACCCATAGGGTCCTTTGAGTTCATGATAGACACCTTGGAGAAATTCGGGCAAAAATGACAACTGAGCCCCGGAAAGTCGATAATCGAAGTCTATAATCCACGTTTTTTTGGTTTCCGGGAGGCCCTAAAATGAAGGTTAACATTTTCGCACCACATGGCACTAGACAAGCCTAGGGGACAAGGAGGCCCCCTAGGTCGGTTATCGGGTCTTTGATAGTAGTGGAAGGGAGTTTATACGGAACACCGATATAAGGGTTAGACCACTGAAAACATAGGTGACATCAAAGTTAGGGGATCGGATTGACCCTACATGGGCATCGAGGGTCTTCTAGGTTCATCTTATAACCCCTGGAGAAGTTTGGGTAAAAATGACAACCGATTCCCGGGAAACCAGTAATCGAAGGCTATAATCCATATTCCTTGGGCTTCCGGGAGGCCTTAAAACGAAGGTTTATATTTACGTACCAAATGGAACAGGACACCCCTAGAGGACATGGGAGGGCCCCCCGGGACGACTATCGAGTCTCTGATAGGTATGAAAAGACGTTTTTACGAGAGACCAATATAAGGCCAGACTAGCGAAAACATGGGTGATATTAATTCGGGGATCGGGATGACCCTCCAAGGGCATCGAGGGTCCCCTAGGTTTAGAATAGAACCCCAGGAAAAGTTTGGCTAAAAATGAAAATCGGGCCCAGGAAACCGATAATTGAAGGCTATACGGGATGCTAAAAAACGAGGGTTTATATTTTCGCACGACATGGCACGTTACACCTCTAGGGAACAGGGAAGGTGCGCCGGATCGGTTATCGGGTTCCTGATAGTTGTGGAAGGGCGTTATTACGGGACACCAATGTAAGGGTCGGACTATCGAAAATATGGGTGATATTGAACTCAGGAGATCAGGATGACCCTCGAGGGTCACTGAGGGTCCTCTAGATTCATGATGGACCCTCCGGAGAAGTTTGGGTAAAAATGACAATCGGGTCCCTGGAAGCTGTTAATCGAAGGCTATAATCCACGGTTTTGGGTTCCTAAGAGCCCCTGAAACGAAGGTTTATATTTATGCACGAAATTTCACGCGACTCCTCTAGAGGACATGGGAGGGCCCCCATGTAAACTATTGAGTCCCTGATAGGCGTGGAAAGGACTTTTTACGGGACACCTAGATAAGGGTCGTATCACGAAAACATGGGAGATATTGAAGTTTAGCGATTGGGATGACGCTCTAGGGGCACTGAGTGTCCTCTAGGTTCATGATACACCCCCCAGCGAAGTTTGGGTAAAAATGACTATTGGGCCCAGGAAAGCCGAGAATCGAAGGCTGTAATCCCCGTGTTTTGGGCTTCCGGGAGGCTTGAAACGAAGGTATATATTTTTGCACCAAATGGCATGGGACACCCCTACGGTACAGGGAGCCCTCCCCCCCCCCCCCCAGGTCGACTATCGAGTCCCTGATAGTTGTGGAAGGACATTTTTACGGGACACCAATGTAAGGGCCGGACTAACGAAATCATGGGTGATATCGATGTTTGGGGATCGGGATGACCTTCCAGGAGCATCGAGGGTTCTATGTTAAACTGCCCGGGGAGTTTTGTGCAAAAATGATAGTCGGGTCGGGGGAAGCAGAAAATTGAAGGGTATAATACGCATTTTTTGGGCATTCGTGAGACCCCAGAACTATGGTGTATTTTTTTTAACCACATCGCATAGGACACCCCTGGTGGACATAGGAAGCCCCTCAGGTAGGTTATCGTGTCCCTGACAGGCTTATAAGAGCATTTTACGGGACACTAGTGTAAGGGCCAAAACACCGTAAGCATGAGTAAAATCGAAGTTTCGGGACCCGGATGCCCCTCCCGGGGCACTTAGTGTCATCTAGGGTCATGGTAGACCTCTGGAAACGTTTGGGTAAAAATGGCAACTGGGCCACGGAAAGACGAAAACCGAAGGCTTTCATGAGGCCCCGAAACAAAGGTTTAAATTTTCACACGTGACCGAACTACAGAAGTGTGGGTGACATCGAAGTTCAAAGATCGCAATGACCCTTTCTGGGCACCGTGGGTCCTCTAGGGTTATGATAGATATAGACCTCCAGAGAAGTTTGAGCCAAAATAACATCAGGCCCCACGATGACGAAAACGAAGGCTATACACTTTTTTGGGCATACGGGAGGCCCCGGAACAAAGTCGATATTTTTGTACGGCATCACACAAGACACCCTACAGGATATGGGAGGCCCCCAGCGTAGCTTAGAGGGTCCCTTGATAGGGTTGTAAGAGTATTTTACGGGACAATAGTGTACGGGTCACAACACCGATAGCATGGGTGAAATCGAAGTTTCGATTCGGATGCCCTCCCATGGCACGAGGGTCGTCTAGGGTCGTGATAGAACCCTCAGAGATATTTGGGCAACCATGGCAGCTGTTCCTCGAGGAGCCGAAATCGAGGGCTTTATTTCATGTTCTTTGGGCTTCCATAGGCCTCAAAATAAAGGTGAATAATTTCACACTAAATTGCACATGACACCCCTAGGTAACATGAGAGGGCACTGGGAAAGGTTATCGGGTTTCCGATAGGCTTATAGGGACGTTTTACGTGACACTAATGTAAGGATCTGAACACGGAAAGCATGGGTGAAATCGAAGTTCGGGCATCTCGATAACCCTCCTGGGGCATTGAGGGTCCTCTAGTAACATTAAAGACTCCCCTAAGAAGTTTGGGCAGAAATAAGAATCGGACTCTGGGAAGCCGAAAACCGAAGGTTAATAATTCATGTTTTTTAGGCTTCTGGAAGGCTCTGAAACAATGGGAAACTTTCGCATCACATCGCACAGAACACCCAAGGAGACGTTGAAAGCCGGGGGGTTAGGTTATCGCGTATCTAATAGTCTTCTAGCCATGTTTTACGGGATAATACTGTAAGGGTCGAAACATAGGAAGTATAGGTGATAACGAAGTTAGGGGATCCGGATGCCTCTTACGGGGCACGAAGGGTCCGACTAAAGTCATGATTTATGATAGACACCCCTGGAAAAGTTTGAGCAAAAATGATAGCCAGCCGTGGAAAGTCGGAAATCGAAGGTTATATATATACCACGTTATTGGGCTTCCGAGAGGCCCATAGCAAAGATGGATTTTTTTGCACCGCATCGCACAAGGCACCCCTAGCGAACATGGAAGGCCTCAAAGGTAGGTTCTCGGATCCTTAAAAGGCTTGTAACAGCAGTTTAGAGGATACTAGTATAAGGGCCAAAACATCCGAAAACATAGGTGAAATCAAAGTTCAAAGATCGGGGTGACCCTTCCGGTGCACGATGCACAAATGATCTTTTAGTATCATGATAGACCCCCCGGAAAATGTTAGAAAAAATGACAACCAGGCCCCAGGAATCCGAAATCGAAGGCTATTATCCATGTTTTTGGGCTTTCAGGATTCCCCGGAACAGAGGTGGGAATTTTCGAACCTCGACGCACAACACACTCTTAGGGGACACGGGAAGCCGACAGGGTAGGATATACGATCTCTAATAGGCTTGTATGTGCGTTTTATGGGACAATAGTGTAAGCACTGAAACATCGAAAGCATGGATGAAAACAAAGTTCAGCGATCTAGAGGACCCACCCGGAGCACCAAGGATCCTCTAACGTCATGATAGACCTTGCGAAGAAGTTTGGGCAAAAATGACAAAGAGGTCCCCGAAAAGGCGAAAACTGAAAATCGATGGATATATATAAACTACGTTTTTTGGCTTCCGGGAGGCCCCGGACTAAAGGTGGATTTTCCACACCACATCTCACAGGAAAACTCTAGGGGACATGGAAAGACCTCTGGGTAGGTTATCATGTCCTTCATAGGGTTGTAAGGTTGTTTTACATGACACTAAGGGCCAAAACACCGAAAGTATGGGTGAAAACGAAGATAGGCGATCTAGATGACTCTCCCAGGACATCAATGGTCCTCTCAGGTGATGATAGACCCCGTGATGAGGTTTGGGCAAAAATGATAATCGGGCCCCAGGAAACTGAAAAATCGATAGCTACATATAAACCACGTTTTTGGGCTTCCGGAAAACCCCAGAACAAAGGTGGATATTTTCGCACCATATCGCAAAGGACACCCCTAAGGAACATGGGAAACCGTCGAGGTATGTTATCTGGACCCTTACAGGCTTTTATGCGCGTTCTACAAGACAATAGTCTAAGGGTCGGAACACCAAATTTACGGTGAAAACGAAGTTCAGGGGTTCGGATGACCCTCCTGAATTCCTAGGTCACCCAGGATCTTCTAGGGTCATGATAAACCCTCCAGATTAATTTGGGTGAAATGACAACCATCCCCAGGAAACAGCAAATCAAAGGCTACATAAAGCATGTTTATTGGGCTTCCAAGAGGCCTCTCGGGTAGGATCATAATAGACCCCCGGAGAAGCTTGAGCAAAAATGACAATCGAATTCCGAGAACTCAAAAACAAAGGCTATAATCCACGAAGGTCGAAATTTTCACAACACATCGCACATGACACCCCTAGGGAACATGAGACCTTTTTACGAGACAATAGTGTGCAAGGGTTGGAACATAAAAAACATGGGTGAAAACGTTCTTTGAGGATTCAATTGCCCTTCCTAGGGGCACCAAGGGCCCTCTAGGGTCATGAGAATTTGCCCGGAAAAATTTGGGTAAAACTGACCACTGAGCCCCAAGAAGACGAAAATCAAAGGCTATATATAATCCACGTTTGTTGGGGTTCTGAGAGGCCCCGGAACAAATATGGATATGTTCACACCACATTGCACAGAACACTTCTAGGGTAGGTTATCGGGTCCCAGATAGTCTTGTAATAACGTTTTACGAGACAATAGTGTAAGAGCCGAAACATAGAAAGCATAGGTGATAACAAAGTTCGAGGATCCAGATGCTCTCCCGGGGCACGAATGATCCTCTATGGTCATTACTCATGATAGATCCCGCAAAAATTTGGGCAAAACTGATAACTGGACCCAGAAAGCCAAAAATCGAATGATATACTAACCACGTGTGGGCTTCCGAAAGGCCCCGAAACAAATGTGTATATTTTCGAACAACATCGCACAAGACATCACTATGGGAGATGAGAAATCCCCGAGATAGGTCGGTTCATTGATAGGCTTGTAACTTCGTTTTACGGGATACTCGTGTTAGGGCGAGAACACCGAAAGCATAGGTGAAATCGAAGTTCAGGGATCGCGGTGACCGTCCCGGTGTATCATGGCCCTCAATAATCATGATAGATCCCCGAAAAAGTTTGGAATAAAAAGACAATCGAGTCCCGAGAATCCAAACCCAGAACGAAGGGTTATATTTTTCCACCACATGGCACGGGAGACCCTTGGAGACATGGGAGGCCTCCAGGTCAGATAATCGGCCCAGAAAAACGTGAAAGGGCATTTTTACGGGACACCATGGGAAGTCTTCAGGTCAGATAATCAGCCCAGAAAGCTTGGAAGGGAGTTCTTACGAGACAACAATGTAAGGGCCGAAACACCGAACGCATGGGTGACAAAGTTTGGGATTCGGATGGACCCCCCACTCGGGACACATAGGTTCTTCTAGGGTCATGATAGACCCCCTGGGAGAAGTTAGGGCAAAAATGACAACCGGACTCCAACAAGCCGAAAATCGAACGCTTTCCGAAAGGCTCGGAACGAAAGCTTATATTTTCGCAGATAGTCCTAGGAGACATGGGAGGCTCCCGGAGTCAACTAACAGATCACTAAAATCACACACTAGGTGAATATTTTTTATCCACAAATTACAAGCAAAACCAGAATAAAACCAGAGAACCAGATAAAGTGCATTGTTAGTGATGATGTCCCATCCACCTAAACAATCAGGAAAACTTTTAAGTTTGAATTCAGAGAAAATATAGAGGCTATAAATAAATAAAATAAAATTTTCCATAATCTTCGTTCAGTATGAATTAAGAGAAAATATAGAGGCAATACATATTTCCTGTCACATTCCAATTTCTATTTTCCTGTTATTTTCCCTTCCCCACCAAAGACAACACACTGGAAAGGGACTCCCAAGTTCTTTGCTGGCTAGCCTCAAAGTGAGTCCTACGTTCCTCTATAGCTAGCCTTGTGATTCTTCTACAACAGGACAAACTAATTTTGCCAAAACAATAAATTGGGAAATGGGGTTTTGGGAACTTTGTCCCGCAAGTAATGCGCATCTCCACAAAGCAAAACAAAAAAAGGTTGCTCATCCAAGAGTAATATGTAACTTTCAGTGACAGTTACATCTTAAGGAAAGAGCAGAGGCCTTTGTCTGCACCCCCTCCCTCGCAACAAAAATGTGAAGACATTCTGTACCTCTCCCCCATGGGTTGAGACTTACTTCAAACCTTCTTTATGTCAACCCCATATCTGTGTCGCACTGGCATTATCTATGGGCTGCAGAGATTCTTCAGTTCATCCTCCTTAGCATACCAGACAGGAATAATTTTAGATATATGAGGGTAAAGGTCCTTGTAAGCATTTCTGATTGTTCCTTCGGCAACACCAGTAGCAAGTGATATATCTGAAACAAAAACATTTTGAAGGTGAGTTCACAATCATTGGGAATTAGTTGGTTGTAAATCAATAACTAACACAAAAACTTCTATAGGACGGTATTTTCCTAACTTTCGGAGAGACGAGATCTCCCACATCTCAAACAAAAATGCACTTACGGGCGAAAATCTGCTTAGTACTTCAATACAGGAAAATCAAGGAGCAGCTTAAGTGATGGGCTGATACTACAGAAGCCAATCCACCACTTTCTAAAATTGCTTATTACAAACAGGTGAACAGCACACCGAATATTGCCACCATGAGACACTGATGAACCTCTGTTTTATATTCAAGACTAATGCATGTCTTCCTAAAGGATTCCAGAACCACAAAAGTAAACTACACACCTCGGAGGGGTTTCTTTTCCTCTGAGAGCTGTGTTATAATGTAAATAACTGCAGCTGCAATTGATATGGGACTTCTCCTGCAAGGATCGCAAGCAATAAATTGTCAAATGCATGCTTATTACAAATCTCCAGACGCGACAAGAATTAAAGCAGCGAGTAGCCCAGCATATTAGAAGTAAAATGAAAGTGTATGGTTATCACTATCATCTTCTCGTACAAGTAGGCAACAATCTAATACCAGTACAACAAATTCATAGTACATCATGAATGTGCTACTTCACATTTTGAGTTTGGCCTCCGATAACAAATGAACATAAACATGCTTTGTTGGGAGCAACTAAATTAAGACCCAACGTTTTCAGTTTCATGCCTTTCAATCTCTGCCAGAAGATAGCAACTGGTACTAAGGGTATACACATTTCGTTATAAATACAAATACCCTGGAAATATTATCCTATGAGGCCAATGAGAGTTCACATAACAGCATGTAAATTATCATACAGGCAGCCGCAGCACCATGGGTAGACCAGGTTGGGCCACTGCGGCTTCGGGTCGGGTCACTACCAACTCAATCATTTCAAGTATTTAGCGGGTCTGGTTTTCCAGTCAAACAACTCTTGTCTCACAAACTCGGGTCTCGGGTCGGATTCAGGTCGTTATCAGGTCAAACCTTTTCGGATCGGGCCACATTTTGCCAGCTCTAAATATGGGTAATATCAGTACAACAAATTTATAGTACCACATGTAAGTTCTGCTTCACATATTGATCTTGGCCTCGGTTTAACAAATCAACATAAACATTCTTTGTGGAGAGCAACTAAATGAGAACCCAATAGTTTCAATTTCCTGTGTTTCGACCTCTGCTAGAAGATAGCAACCTCAATGGTGTAACATTTCTGTTTTAAATGGATACAAAAACCCCAGAAATATTTTCAAACGAGACCAACGAGACTTTTTTTTTAGATAAGAAAAAGTTCATTAATAAATATTTGAGAAAGGATAAAGAGATGAGGACAAAATGTCCTCCAGAGAAATACAAAACTATCTACAAATCACACCAAAGGTGCTGAACATCCGCGAGAGAACACGCCCCCTAAAGGCCCCAGCCGCTTTGGCCAAAAGGGAGGCAAATGAGACTTTCTCAAAATAGGAACATCAATGAGCTGAAATGGTGATCCCAGTAAAGAAGACCCTAATGATAAAGCTTGTTGGCCACTAACTGAAATTAAATGCTCCTCTAAGTAAAGAAAACAACACCAAATTAAGGGTTCACAGTTAGTTACCTTATATCAATTTCTTCTGATTTCTGGACAGCTTCTTGAGCAGCCTTCATGGCTTGATTATTCATACCAAGATTTGAACAAAACCGTCGCTGTCACAAAAGTTTTTCCACCATATAAGTCAAAAAAAACTCTGACTACAATGTATAATGTATATCCAGTAAATTTTATGACTGAAGTAAGTACACTACCAGGAAGTCCGCAGCATGTATAGTTCCTATTCCAACTGATTTGCCCATCTCAAGCTCCAGCTGTTTCACAATGTACTCTTTTGCTCGACCAATCTCTTTTTTAGTCGCTCCATTGGCGACAGAACAGATTTCTATATGAAATCCACATATTCAATGAAGCTCAGACACATATAATGGAGGAAGCATCCATATTTTATAGAAGTCTAAGGCTGTACCCTTAACAGTTCGAGGCTTGTCTTCTTGACGACAAGCTATGTACAGGCATGCAGCCAATATTGCATCCTGATTTCTTCCTCTACTAGATTTCTGATCTTCCACTTTCTTGTATATCTCACTGGCTCGATCCTGTATTAAGGACAAACAGTATCATTACAACAGTAAGTAACAGACTCATCAAAAGCTGAACAAGCAACAGGGGGAAATAGTGCAACAAAGCTTACTAGTAACAACAAGAGTAATGATATGCTATTCTAGAAGCAACAAGAATCTATTGATGAATGTACACTATAACAAAGTACAGCAAGACGGAATGACAATCAGTATTAACACAGCTAAAAAGATACAGTTCCAAATACAACACCCTTGTCTATTAACAAGTCCTCTGTACCATAACAAATATGAATGATGTCCTAGCACATGTTAAGTCATGGGACTAGTGTAGGTCATATGAATTTTATGTGAAATGATTGTGAGTACATTTATATGACTGCTACTGCAAATTTAGGATTTCTATAAATCCCCCACCACACCGCTCAAAGATCAAGTGCTCACAAACCGACATCCACACATCAAACAGTGTTCAAGATCAAAACTTTGTCATTGTAAGCCTTATCCAGCTAATATGACTGCTATGGAAAATTTAGGATTTGTGCTCCACATTTTTTATTACAACCATGGGTGTCCAGGCTTTTTCCAACTAATTGCACAAGCCCTCGGCCTGGAAAACCTCCAACATCCCTAAGGGGTTCAATATTAATTGTGCTCTACAAAACACTGATGTCTATCAAGACAATAGAGAAGGCCAAGTTACGGAAAAAAAAAAAAAAGGGATTTAAACATGTCACTTCAGCTAGGTAGTATGTGCTTATTAGCATATATAATGAAGTTAGCGTTATACCTTTATGGTTGCAACAAGGCCCAACCTGAGACAGAGAGAGACATTCATTAGTTTGCATAACTTTTGAACTTTCTAATTAAAAGCTAACAATAAAGCAACTCTTCCAGAGGAAAAAGGTCGAGAAATAGACAATCCACATTTCTTAGACCAATGAAGTGCCCAATTTCACATTCCGAATAAAGAGTAGCATACTTCTAAGTCGAAATAATCAAAAAGGAAACCTGGATACTAGAGATATTTCTACAACCTCACTCTAAAGCACTCTGAGACACGCAAATACATTAAAATTGGTGACAAACTCAAGCAGCAAGGCGAAATAGTGACAAATTCAACATCAACAACTATGTTAAAGACCGGTTCACAATGATGTCGGTTCACAATGATGCCGGTTCCACAGAAGCACAAGCAAGCAAAAGGAAAGATAAGGTAAGAAGACCAGAGAGAAGGAAACATAGAGGGAGCAGATGTATGCAGAAAAGGAAAAGATTGACATGAAGGTGAAGACTAAGAGAAACAGATGCATAATACAAGCCCAAAATGAGCAACAAAAAGGATTTATCATAGACTAGAAAAATGCCAATCCCGAAAAAACGAAATATATAAACCTAATGAAACTCTTGTTAAGAGCTGAAAATCCACTGAAAAATAAATATTTGACTATCAGTTTAAAGATAGTCATCATTCTAAGTGAGACGAAAAAAATCTAATTTAAAGTTTTGACAATTCTCCAGATGTTCAGGAAACATGGAACAAAACTCAACCAAGTTATGCATATACGCTGCTGCATGCTAGTTCCATCTACTGCTTATGCATTTAATGTGAAAAGACCCATTTGATATGCTCTGTGACACAAACACCTCCATATTCTGCTAAGGATCAAACTAGCTTGCCTTATCTATCACTCAACTGAGAGATTTCCCACAATCAAAGAATTCCCAGGAGGTTTACTTTGACCACAGAAACCTAGCTTGATATTTCATAGCATGCTATCTCTTTTCATTTCCTACTGTAAGTTTGTTAAATCATTAATGCATTTGCGGTATTTCCATTTACAAATCATTACACAATAAAAGCTTTCTTTCTTTCCCTGTAACTTTCACAATATTTTGATTCTACCTCCCATCCTTATCCCTTGTTCTCTCCTCAGTCCTCTCTCCTCTCATGCCCTATAACAGAAAAAGCATGGTGAAACATCATTGGATTTTGTCTCATGATTAACAGTAGCATACTGTTTCTTCTCATCTCTCCTCACATGCTATAATATCATGGTCTTATTCCCAAAAACATTTTCCACTACAAAGCCAAAACTTTGAAACCATCATAGAGTACTATGCTACTAATCATAACCTCTGAAAACCATAGTTTGATGTTTCCCCTTAAGACATCAGCCACACTGAAACAATCATACAGTATGAAATACCCGAGTCACTACCTTTGCCCAACATGTTTCCTCCCCCAAGTTATAAACCACCAATAGCGCACATGAATTTCCCCCATCACAATATGGAAAATGGCACCACATACAACATCATACACAACATGACCCAACGCGTCTGAAGGATGCCAACCACATCAAACAATCACCAAAACCCCCAAATTCACTATTATCATAACATGCACTGCCCAACTAATTCTAAGACTTCCAAGTTCACTAACTCCTACTCACTCCAAACACTTATGGGCAAACTAATACAATCTTCCAAATAAAAAAGATTCAAACTTTCCTACCTCTCCCTAGAGAAACAATCGAAACAGAAAAAAAAAGATTCAAACTTTCCTACCTCTCCCTCAAAAAACAATCGAAACAGCAAACCCCAGATCAGCCCATTCAGTAATCACATATCATAAACACGTAATCCAACCAAACAATCATCAATTTCACCCCATTACTTCGAGACCAACCAAACCTTTCACACCAATCTTATAGCATACGTCACAGCTATTAACACACATAAACAATAGATACAACAGACAACAGTCAACAGGCAATCAATCAAAAACAGATAAAAAGCAGACAGCGGACCTATCAGCCATGGTTGCAATAGTCTTGAAAGCCAAAATAAGCCCACGATCAGGATTCGCCCCACGGTTCTGCCAACGCCCAAGCGACGAAGACAGATAATCCCCAGTCGTTCCATTCGGCTTCGATATGACTGTCGAAAGCCCACCATCGGATAGCAGCGGGTTTGTCGGACCACCAACACGGACAGGGTCATTGTCATTCGACTCGTTGGCGAATGTTCGCCACTCCGATGTCTCGTCGATCGAGTGCGATTCAAGCACGAGACCGCACTCCGAGCATACGGTGTCTCCTGCTGAGTGGTCGAAAACCACCTCCGTGCTCTTCTTACAATCCGAGCAAAATGCGTCCGACATTTTGAACTTTAATTTTTTCTGAAATTAAGAGATTAAGCTCCCCTTTTAGTTTTACCTCTCTCTCTCTCTTTCTTTTTCCTCAGAAATTGAAACCCTAGAAATTGAAATGGAATGAAATGAGAAACAGTAATTGAAATCCTCTCTCTCTATCTCTCACGTCAGGAATTGAAACCCTAGAAAATGAAATTCTTTACCGATAAATTAAAAATCGAAATCAAAATCGATATCAGTTTCGATTAAATTAAAAATCAATTTCGATAACCCTAGAATTCGAAATGAAATGAAATTTAGTACCGATAATTATAAATAAATAAATAAATCCCCTCTTTCTGTCACCTCAGAGATTGAAATTGAAAATCGGTGACGAAATGAAAACCAAAATCAATTCGATTCGATTGTTTGATAGATCGATTAAATTTCAGAGTTTCTCTCACTTCGATTGTTCCCAATTTATTTCGATTTCTCTCTCTTAGGTTAGGGGAAATTTGGGGATGAGAGGGGAGGAGAGTGAAAAGGGGGGAGAGGAGACAGAAGAAGTAAGATGTTAAGGGTAAGGGGGTATATATAGAAGGGGGGATGTGGATGTTTGCTTGTTAGGAAAGTCATGCGAAATTGATGTGCAAGTGTGTGAAGAAAAAAAGAAGGTGTGGGGTCAGTTTTTGTTGTGCTTTTTTGCCTTCAATTTTATAACGGGCACCACGTTTTTTAGGTGGCGTAAGCGTTTCTTGTTCGGTTGTTATTAGGCGGTAGTAATAAATAAGTTACATAATCTAGTTCCTGTTACAAAAGTTACCAACCAATTGGGGTTTTGGGTTACTCGTGGTCTAGTGGTTCCAAACTTACTTTCAAGTGGTTCGGTAAGATAAGATTATGAGTTCGAATTCTTATTCCCTCCCTACCTTGTGTCATGACTTCGAATTCTCATTCCCTCCCTAACTTGTGTCATGGGTTCGATAAACGTTTCTTATTTGGTGGTTATTACTTATTAGGCGGTATTCGCGGTAATAAATAATTTTATGTCCTATTACAAGAGTTACCAACCAGATGGGGTTTGGGTTGGCGTTAGTCTGTATTATTCCACTAGTTTACTAGTAGTAGTACTGTAGTAGTATAGAGTATACATGAATGTTTGTCTGGTCAATTTGTGGCATGGTCATATGGTGGAAGTTTTTATGTTTTTGTTTTTGTTGGTCAAGTTAGGTGGCTTTCTCATTTACTAACAAGTTTGGCAAGTTGTGTGATGGATAGTTGGGGAATATGCATGATATTGGGTGTCCAAATTAGTTCGGTTTAGTTTAGTAATTTATTATGATATCTCACATATTATAGTTCAGTTTAGTTTAGTGCAATTCAGTTTAATCGCAGAAATTAGTTCAATTCAGTAAAAAAAACACATACATTGTATTATTTCAATTCTTTGATTTTGCAAACATGACCGCAAACAACTAATGGAACTCTTTGCTTGGTGTTTGATTGACGCCCACAAGAAGTTCCTACTTGCAAAAGGATGTATGAATATATAGTATTTCAATGTACATGCATGAAGAATAACTTCTTGGGTTTTATGAATTGACACCACCATGCTTAAAAGATATTGTCTTTATCGGCACTTGATCGATTGTCAATATTTAACATTGCACAATCAATTTTGTTCATTCCAAATGAGATAGAGTAATATCAGGATACTTTATTATCAGAAAGGTGTCATCTGCATGAAAATAAAGTTAGATAAACTTTTAACTTGTTGATTTGTAACATCGATCAGATAAATTTGAATTTCCCTTAAAAATTGCCCATAACATAGAAGTTTGAGAAAAATGATTTGATCCATTTATTATTAAATTGATACATGTATCTGTGGCATGTGCCGTGAAAAAAAAATGAATGAAAGAAAATAAATGGTTGTAAATGTGAATACCAAATGAAGTAAACTCATAATCTTTTCATTCTTTTTTTTTTATCACAAAATCTTTTCATTCAGAATGCAGTACATTCATGATAAAATCAGATCTTCATAGTTACTTTTTTTACCTTTAGCCAAATGTGTTGATAAGGCCAAGTTAAGCATCAGATTTTTTGTATTACAACATTACATTGATAATCAAATCTCTATCATTACTTTTAAGCTTTAGCCAAATATGTCAACAATGCCAATAATCAAATTTTTGGTATTATATACTACTCCCTCCGTCTCAAAAAAACCTGAACCGTTGTTTTTTCACGGTCTCTAATACACCACTTTTACCATAAATAACTACAATTATATGAATATAAAAATTATAACAATACGACGTTTTGAAAATACCTTTTAAAAATGAATCTAACAAAAGTATTTTTATAATGTGAATCTTTATATATTTTCATATATTAATGGTCAAAATTTATTAAGTTTGACTTTTAAAAAGCAAAGGTTCAGATTTTTTTTGAGACGGAGAGAATATATTTTTTTTAGAGTATTAACCGTCTATAAAAATGGGTGCAAGCACATTAGACGGATCATCTACATATTATAACTTCATGTTTGGTAAAACTCAGAATGATAAAAAGATATACGAGTAACATATATTCTGACACAAGTCACCCACAATGTCTTTATTTTTTACACCAACTGAGGGATCACTTTTAGCTTTCACATTCCAATTAAGAATAGCATTTCAAAAACATCAACAGGTGAGTCTACTAACAAATAAATCTAGGTGGTCGTTTGGTTAATTATGGGAAGTTACTTCGCATGAAAAGTAGAAATTTATGGGAAATAGAAGTTTATGGAAAGTCTCTAATCTTGTTTGATTGCATTAAGGAATTGCAAGTTCACGGGAATTGATGTGGGAAGTTACTTACCTAGGGGAGGGTGGGTAAGCAGCTTCCTCCATTTTGAGGGAAGTAAGTTCCTATATTTTCTTGTCAACCAAATAAGAAGGAAAATCACACTTTCTAAGAAGTAGCATTTCCTCCATTTTCTAGGTGTGATCCAAACAAGCACTAGAATTGTACACGAATAACATGAGAACTGTCTACAATTTGGCTGCACGGCACTTTTAAGTGTGTGGCACTCTTCTCAAGGAGAGTATATGTAATACTCCCTCCGTCCCAATATTTTCTTCTCATGACCAAAAGGCACGCAAATTAAGAAAAGGTGAAAGTAGCCAATTTTTGTCAACTTTGCCCCTGATTTAATGAGTTAAGAGAGAGGTAAAAATCTGGGACCACAAGCACATGGGGTGGTTTGATGAGTAAGTGAGGGGTAGTATAGGGATTTAACACTAGAAAAGCTACTATTTTAGGTAATGAGAAGAATATATAGGGACTGCTCAAAATGGAAAGTGAGAAGAAAATATAGGGACGGAGGGAGTATATACTTGCTTGTAAGTTGTAACGTAGTATGTATCATGGTGGCATTCAAATTATACATTCCATAATCAACGATTTGCACTCTAGTTTAATTCATATTTTCTTTGATAATCAATATTAATTCATTAATCAAGGATTTGCACTCTAGCCCAAACATATAGCCAACCCAACTACAGTAAAGTTTTCGGATGTTATTAATGAATGAGTTTAAATATCATCTTCATTTGTCATAAATTGGCCTACATGATTTTCGGGGGGCTAGTATGGATCCTGATTAATATAAATATACAACACAATTTGGATGAAAGTAGGGCAATTGAATGAATTACGTTACAATAAGTCTGATATGTGGTGTCCCATTACAATCCAAGTTATAATAAGTTATTATACAACTAGTAAGAATTGAATCTAATATGCTAAGCATATTACAATTCCCTCTTTTCCTTAATTGCAAACCTCGTCGCTAAGGCGTCATCTACCTCATTTTCCTCTCTAGATACATAGCAAATCTCCATATTCATGATCAGATATCTAAAATAGAAATGTTAGTATTTTTGTGAAACATTTAAAATACTAGAAAAATATTTAGTGTTTTTGTGAAACGGATGAAGTACCAATGTACTGTACTATGTACTACACACTATCAGCTTGTTTGGTTGTATTAGCTAGATTGGAAAGGAAAAGAAATGAAGAGAAGGGAAGAGAAAGGAAGAGAAAAGAATTATGTTGCCTACGTTTGGTTGTATAGGAAGGAATTGAAAGGAAAATAACATTTTTTGTTGTTTGGTTGATGGGATTTGGAAAGGAAAGGAAATGAATGACAGTTTTAAACTCACTTTCCGTCCAAATTCCACCAATTTGGGAGGAAAGGAAATGGAGGAAATGATAGAAAAACTTTCCCATCATTTCCTTTCCTTTCTCTTCACTTCCTTTTTGTTTTTAAAACCAAATATGAGAAAGTTAATAAATTTCTTTTCCTTTCCTTTCCTTTCCTCTCATTTCCTCTCAACCAAATTGTTGTAGTAGCTCTTAGTGAATTGTTGCTTGTTTTGACTTTTGACTTTGAAATTTGTTCAAAGTAGTGATATTGGCCCAAAGACATAAGCTTGGCCCAAAATAAAAAAAAAAGCCATAATGCATTGATGGTTTAGAACTTGGTCAGACAAGTGCTGGGCCTATACCCGTTAGACCGGGTCCAATTATTGCGGGAACCAACTCTAACAGTCGTGTTTCAATGAATTAGGCTATTAACCGTAATAATGGCTTTCTCTCGACGTCACTTAAACCGAATAATCAGTGAGATGTCCATAGATAGCCGTTATCGTTATATCACGTGTTCATGTGATCTCTCCACAAGGACTTCGGGAGTCAAGGGGTTAAGGGAGGCGTCTTTTACAGTTGAACTGAATTTAATTAAATTGAATTTAATTGAATTGAATTTAACATCTGTCCTAATCGAAAGAGATAGTCGAGTTGGTTGTGAGGTTGGATTTCATTCCACTAAGCTCTCTTTACTGAGCATGTCTGTAAGATTTATCATGTTGGCTTGCCTGGTGTGTGTGGTTTGTAAGTTATTACATACACTCGAGTTTATCCAATGCACATTCTAAAAGTAGTGGTTGCGAATTCCTCATATAGAAAAGAATAGTCTCATTAACTAGTCTTGAAATCATTGTATCTAATCCAATTCATGTCTTTTTATTCCCTTTTTTTTATATAAAAAATAGTTAAGAAAGTCAAGATTTAAGACCTAATATAACAGAAAAGAAGTATAAGGTATAACCCAAAGATCATAAGCCATTTGCGATAAAAAAAAAAAAAAAAGAAAGATCATAAGCCATAACTAAACTATCACCCTTAATAAGTTGAGCAGGATGCGTGGCGAACCCCAATGGGTCATTGTAATTGCACTATCTATGACATTCATAGACATAAGGTATGAAAAAGGCCATAACTCTGGCGGCATTAGGGGGCATGGGCGCATGGCCAAGCCTTGATGAAGAGGGAAAGTTATCCTTTTAAGAAACTATTAAAAAAAAGTCTATAATAAAATATAGAGAGAGATAATGCAATGATGTGGGCTTAAAGAAGTCCAGTGTTGTGTTTGGACACAAATCAATACAACGGATTGTGGGATGAGGAGGATCACTTTTTCGTTTCGATACAAGTGTCTTCTATAAGGCCGTTTTAATATAAAGTTTTTTCTATAACTAAGTATAATGTTATATTTGTTTAAAACATCTCACATTAAGACGGTTTTATATAGTTTTTTGTGTTTTTTTTCTTACTCTTTAGTCTTGGGCCAAATTTTTCTTTTGGTTTAAAAGTTTTTATTATGTGAATATTGTTATTGTGTGAATATAAGTTGTTAGCAAGAATATCACCCATACAACATTTCTTCACCATTTTCTTAAGGTTTGTTATTTTTCACTTGTTAAACCTTAATCAATGTGCATCAAAAAAAATTAAAAAATAAACCTTACTTGATCAGTGGAAATAAATAGCAAAACATTACCTAATCAGTGGGACTCGGTAGCTAAACCTTACTGAATCAGGGGAAAAAAGTGGCAGGACATTACTCAATCAGTGAAAATCAATAGTAGGATTCACATTTCTTCTCACAAAATTAGGGACAGGACCTTCTGAATCAGTGAGAATCAGTGCAGGGACATTACCGAATTAATGAAAATCAGTGGTATGACCTTACCCAATCAGTGAGAATAAGTGACAGGACCTTACCTAATCAGTGAGAATCAGCGGAAATAAGTAAAAAAGAGGGCACCCTTAGAAGTTAGGACGATTTGGAAGGCACGTGATCCAGCAGCTTATAACATACAAAAATAAAATTCCTTGACTCAACTTACCACCAATCAAAACGTTAGCCTGCATTTGATTCGTTCAACGTTATCCAGTACTGGATCTCCACATTAATTTGCTTATATAGTTTAGGTAACAATCTGGCTAACCAGTCACCATCATCAATTTCGACCTTCAGTCTTAAATGCGAAAGCCGTTTAAGCTTCGTTCAGATAAACAACAACAGCTAACTTGTTCCAAATTTTCTGTTCTACCCAAAAAAAAAAAAAACCAAAAAAAAAGTAATCCCATTAAAAAAGTATATTTGATCACATTACAACTTATGCACCGAATCATGGGTTCAAACATCTTGGATAGCATCTACACGAATTAATTCATGAAATACTATCCGAAGTCGTGCGTTAGGAGGTGTTCTTTGGCAACGTTTTAAAGAGAAAGAAGTTCCTATATATTTACCAAACAAAAAATTAAAAACGGGCTTTATATGGTTGTTAAGGACGAGTAGTAGTCTAGTAGACAAGTACAACACACGATTAGTATCATTAATCGTGTTTAATGTAGTTGAACACAAAGACTTGTTTAATATTGTCTTACCATGGCTTTTGATATGATGAGGGTTACTTTTTAGTGTAACAAATGTCACAACTCATATTAAGTGACTTCTACATTTTTAAATAGTATGTGATCCCATTTCTATAAGTTATTAGTTTTACACAAGATTTGCTCGTAGTTAAATACATAGAACCTTCATCAACCCAAAACAATTGTTGTGGTCAATCCCCCCCCCCCCTCCAAGAAAACAAAAACAAAAAGATTGTATTCTTTTACCCCGAATTGAACTGACTTTCACGAAACTAAACTAAATTAAACTGAATAGTAATATAAGAGAGAAAAAGTATATAATTAAATTGGATTGAACCGAACTGATGAACTGAACCTATTAATGAGTAAGTGGAAAAGAACACACCTTAGATGAAAACTAAAATTATCTTATAGGACACGCCTCTTAATTAAAATGCTTGAAATAATTAACCTCCTAACCTTGTATATAATTGTGACGAACACATACATTTATAATTAAAAAAAAAATCATATTTGCATTCAAAAAAAAAAATATATCCATAAATTACAATGTATTGTTTTTATTGTTGGCTTTATATGCAAAGCTAGGGGTCAATATATGCACTTTTCCTACTTAAATTAAGTACGCAAAAACTTAAAAGAGGCGGACTTTTTGTATAGGTCCAGTTTTTAATATGGTCCCCATTTTCTTTTTCTGTGTCACGCCACTCGAAATTTTGCCAGAACAACTCCCCTGCCTTTCTCCCTTCTCCTTCCTCCCCCCACTACTCAAACACCCACTTTTTCTCTCTTCTTCTCCAACATTCTCTCTCTTCAACTCACCCACCTTATCCCTACTTTCTACCTCCCCTTCTCCATGGATAACCGCCCAAACCCTTACCCCCTAGTTTCTCTCTCCTTTTCTCACCCACTCTCAGTGCGATCCCCTCTCACAGAGTACAACCTTAACGGCTTCGCTAAAATCGCTAAGTTTGAACAACCACCATCATGAGATGAATCTATTACAATGAGTGGAAGGTAAATCATGAGATGATGACAACGATGAAATACTTCAGCTAGTTTTTGTTTGATTTAGTTATTTCTTTATTTTTATTTTCTTTTGGTTTGTTTTTCTTTTCATTTTTTTGTTGGATTTTCCATTTATCTTTAGTTTTTTAGTTTTACATTGGTTTGGCAAAACAAAAATTACTCGATTTATAATTATTTCAAAATACTCCTTGCGGTGTCAGTTTTTTTATATGTAGTGTCATTCTGTTGTCATGTAGTGCTGGTTTATTTTCTAATATCTACTTTGTTTGTCTTGTAGTATTAGATTATTTCGTTCTAATGCTACTTTGTTACCTTGTGGTGACAGTTTCTTAAACTCTAGCACCCCTTCTTTGATCTAAATTAAGTTTACATATTCTTTCAAAAATAAAAAATTAAGTTTGCATCTATATTATCTTTTTAATTATAAATCTGAGGGAGAAAAAAGAGCATTGTTTGCTCTAGTGCCTACGCTGATTCGAACTCGAGTCACATGACAAATTTTGCTGATATAACCTGCTACAAGAGGCACACCACATTTAATGTTAACTGTTAGAAGGCAACAAAATGACACTGAAACTAAAAAAATTAAAAACCACAAGGCAATGAAGTAACTATATAGAAAATAAACTGACACTACAAGACAACAATGTGACACTACAAAATAATAAATTGACACCACAAGCCAACAAAATGACAAAAAAATAAAAATAAAATAATGACACTACGACAAAATAAACAAACACCACAAGGCAACAAAGTGATACTGCAACAATTAAATCTGACATCACAAGTCAACAAAATGACTTTAGGAACCGTAAACTTAGAAAAAAAATTTGACACTACACAAGAAAAAAGTGACACGTTAAACAAATGGGTAATGATAATATATAGTTTAGAAGATTATTGGGCCAACAAAAATCTTAATAAACCAAACCAAAAAGATAAGGAAAAAACAAACAAGTAGACGCGTGGATTCGAACCCACAATCAGCAAAATCATCTATTGTGCGTTTACCGCTGGGCTGGCAGAGGAGTTGTAATAATAGACGGAACAATTTTACCTTTATAGTAAACGTTACCAAAATTCAAACAAAAAAAAAGTGAAATGCGTACCCAGACTTACACAGCTGCGCGTGTACCCAATCAAATTGCCTCGCCCTATAAAATAAGACGATCCTTTAAGAGACCAATTGAACTAATTATTGATGAACCCACTGCCCACATATATGGGAGGGGGTGAGGAAGGAATCTAATATTATGATAGTTATAGAATTGATCCATTAATTGTGACAATAAGACAATATTTACTTGGTAATATGACAATTATTTCAATTATGTTAGTATTATCCTAATCAAATGGAGTGTAATTTAATTTTCTAATCAGATTCTATTCTAACAAATTGGGTATATGTCTCAGATTCTTTAGCATACCCATAATTTTTCCATTTTAAAATGTTGGACTATCGATGAATAATTATCCGTAAATTATTTAACTCCATCTAGGAGCACTGTAATTCACACATAACAAGGATGAAACTCTTTATCATAGGCATTATCCTCCAAATTTCAAGGTATTTCGACATGAAAATTTCTAAATGCATTGTTAATTAATCACTAAGGCTAATGTGTGTACTTTGGCCGGCCTAAAAGATTGGATCCTTTACTCTCATCTTTCTCTCCTTTCAAAACCTTAATTTTTCTCTTTTGCCTCTTCTCATCTTTCATTATAGTTTCAGGCCGGGAGGACCGATTTAGGTCATTTTCGGCCTGTATTTGATGTTCTTCATCTAGTTTGACTCTAATTTCTACTCTTTTTTGCTTTAGGTGGAATAAATTTCTCTCCCTTTGTGGAGTTCATTGGTATATTCATTTCTTCCTCTTCGTAGGATTCTCTTTTCGCCTATGGTGCGATATCTATTTTATAGTTCAATATGAATTTAGGGACCGGATATACATACAAGCGATGGTATCAAACAGAGTTTTGTAGGCAAGTGATTGCTTTGCTCGCGGTGAAGATCTCCACTTCCGCTAAAGATGAAGATACATCAAAGGAAGCACATGGTTACTATGCATGTTGGGAGTCACACCGAGGTGTCCTTGTCAATTGTCTTGTTAGCAAAAATTGTGCTGTTATTATTAATTTAGTATATTCTAGGGTTATTTTAATTGTAGATGTCGTATGGCTTTTCTATTAATAAAAATTTCCTATTCTCCTCTCAAATAAAAATAAATTAATCTCTAAGGCTCTTTTGGTTTACGGGATAAATATTTTCTAATTACTGACAGTACAGCTGCAAAAACATATGGCAATGTGCAGAAGTGAAAAACAAGTGCTCAACTAGGGATATTTTTATATACCATCGTCAGAAATAAGCAATTTACAACAAAAATTGTTTGTTCTTTCAAAAATAAATAAATATTGTTGTGGTGTTTGTTTTTTTCTAAAAATACCCCTAAAGAACTTAAGTAACTGGAAAAACACCCCAATAAATTTTGTTTTGAAGGAACACCCCAATACAGCAAAAAGGCCCTGTCAGGACACCCCAAGCTAATTTTTATGGTGGTTTCCGTTCACTTTTTACTAGGTTTGCCCATAATACCCTCACGCTTATCTCATGTGTGCAATTCTTAATGGAGAGAAAGTTAGAACATAAGTGAGGGGGTAAATGATGGGAAATTGGGAGGGTTATGGGTGGGTGTGAAATTAAATCCATGTGAGATAAGCGTGAGGGTATTATGGGCAAACCCAACAAAAAATGAACGGAAATCACCATGAAGATTAGCTTGGGGTGTCCTGATAGGGCGTTTTTACTGTATTGGGGTGTTCTTTCAAAACAAAAATTTATTAGGGTATTTTTCCACTCACTTAAATTTTTTAGGAGTGTTTTTAGCAAAAAAATCCTTTGTTTTAATACATTTTGGTAGAGCCCGTCCTTACATGATTTATATCTCAAGGTTAGCAACAAGGCTCGTGGGCTGCATGTGCTCATATTCTTATCCACCCCCCGCCCTCCCACACAAAACTATCAAAAAAATAAAATAAAAATCATTTAAAAAAAGAGGGAAGTGGAAATATAATTATTATTTACACTTCTTTCAGCAAGATAAATTTCAATAATTAGACCTAATCTAAGTGAGCACATAAAAGACAAGTATGATTCTAACTTAAAATCAATTGGTAATCAATGATATCGATCGTGACCTAGTGAATAAGATTGAGATGCTCGGTACATTAGGTCCCAGATTTGAATCCTCCTCCCCTCCCATATATATATATATGTATATTGTGATGGCCTTTGTGCCTCAACCGAACCAAAAAGAGAGAGAGGAGTTCATTTGGTACGTTTCGGTGTAGATGAGCATTACATTTTTGGTTTGGATCACAATTTCGAACCAGGTCACTTTACAAATGGATACAATAACTCTATTATGAGATGACCTTAAGATAGGACCAACTCTATAATCAAGCATGGAGTAACTATACGTAGGAACAAAAAAATCAAACCATGGGATTAAATGATAAAATATATTAGGCTCATAATATTGCTTCTTATTATTGAAATGGGAGACCCCATATTTATAGACTACAATAACTTGTTCCCCAAGCTCCACTAGTATCCCAATAATATTAGTTTTCTAATTACATAAAATCTCTATAATATATTAACCATATAATATCTTAATCATATATTCTAATATATATTATTTTCTATGTATATAGGGAAAATATATTCTCATAATATTTTCCCGATATCATATCTCTAACATTAAATATATCCAAGTTTCAATTACAGTGCCATTGATTTCTACTTACTATTTTTTAATTTTTTTTTTGATGGCATGATTTTAGCAACTGAATCGAGCCTTATGTGCCTGAAATGTGACTACTCATGCATTATGCATATAAGAGTACTTTAGTTTTGACATGGAGAAAGGCATCACGGCGATCAATGCGTTAATTAGTGTGCATATCAACCTTTTCTCGGATTTTAATACTCCTCTATGCTTATATCTTTACCAAAAGGGATGCCACTTGTACGCAAAGCACAAAAGTAAAGAATGTAGAATTTTGAATCCTGAAATTTGTACATTAAGTACTCTGTATTACTGTATTTGCTCCTAATCCCAATAATTAGAGACCCTTTTAAATCAGTATTGTCATGTCTACATTGAATAGATGTTTAAGACTAAAATATGTGAAACACAAAAATTTATATAAGATCGATTCTATGTAGATGTGAGTTGTTACTAGCTATAGTTGCCGGCTACTATAGTTGCTAGCTCCAATCTCTAGCGGTGGACAACTTCACCTTTTACTTTCACAAATGAGCGCCACAAAAAAAAACTAAACCTCCCTCCAAAAAGCTCGTCTATCCAAACAATTAAACGTCTCTTTCACTTACCTTTTTTCAAATTCTACTTCTCCTCTCATATTTATTCCTAACTATCCTCTTTCATCCACTATTGCTTCCACCTCTAAATTTCAACTTTAGGTGAAGGCGAAAATAGACGAAAATATAATAAAAAAGAACAAATATAAAAAAAAAGTTGAAATTTGTGGGAATTCGGCCAAACCGACCAAAAACTCCTTTAAAAGTTCTTAGCTCAAAGATACCCCTAATCCAAACCGCTTAACATCGAGTTCGGATCATCAACATGTGGTGTCATTATTGGGTCGGGTCAATATCAGGCCGGTCATGTCAAGTCTTTAGTGAGTCGATTTCGAATTGAGTTTTCGTGTCAAACAACTCTTATTTCACAAACTTCAAATTTAGATCATTAACAAGTCGATCCTTTTTAAGTCTGGTTTCAATCGAATCTTGAGAAGATCATGTTCGGGTCGAGTTTTGGGTCATATCAAATTTCGCCAGCTATAAACATAGTGCTTATCTAAACCCTCTAATTTCTTGTTCGGCTCCTATAGTATCAACTTTTAACAACCTACGCTGCCACCTATGCTGAGGGTACCCCACAAGCCACAAAGAAGCCCAAATAAGAAAGCTTAAAATATTCAAACAAATACAAATCACCATCACAAACACACAAACCCACCTTAATAAACAGGCAGGATACAGAGAGAAGTATTTTACCCAAGTTGGCTTTCTTTCTTCCATTCCCACGCTTTTGTTTTGACCACATTATAACACACCATTTCTCTTTTCTTTGCTCTCTCTCTCTCCCCTCTCTCTCTCTCTCTCTCTCTCTCTCTCTATTTAACACTTTCAATCACTCTTCAGCGCACCCCTCCATTGACAATCTCAACATTTCTCAGCTCTCTCTCAAAAACCCATTAAAACCCACTTTGTATATTTCTCTCTTATATAACTCAAACAAAAAAAGCTCCCTTTTTTCTCTCTCTTCTGTCTTTTTTTGCTTCTCTGTATAGCTGCCTTGGTATCTTGGTCTAAAACCAACAGCTACTTCTCTTTTTTTTTTCTGTTTTTTTTTTTTTTTTTCCTCTTTTCATCTTGTTTGACATAAATATAAAAAGAAAAAAAGGTGAGATTTTTGACAGAAAAACAGATTATTAGATGAAAATGGTGCACTATCAAAGATACTATTACCAACACTTGAGAAAAGGTGATGGTTTGGTTAATGTAATGGGAGATGAAGAGTCACAAATAGGGCATAAGAAGGCAACAATTAGGCCAAAGCTTATGTCTTTTCTCTTTCTCTCCCTTCTCTCTTGCAGTCTCATATGGGCACCTCAGCTCTTTGGCTTTTCTTCCACTCTTTCTCTTATATGTAAGTAATAACCCACCAAAATTTACCAAATTTCTCATATGGGTTTGGTTTTGAATCTCTGAAAGTTTATTTCTTTTTTGATTTAATGATTTTTTTATGAATTTTTGAGCTTATTTTTTTTGAATTTTGTTTGATGTTTTTTTTTTATTGGGTTTACAGATTCATTAGGAGCAGAGGATGAGCAGATTGGTTCTAACATGGGTTCAAATCTTCCACTTTGTTCTTCTATCTCTAATGGTTTGTTCTTTTTCTTTTGCTCTTTTTCTAAAATGCTTAGATTCTTCACCATGTTCCCTGTTTTATTCCTTTTCCTTTTTCTCCTCCCTATTTTTATGGGACTTGAATAAATATTGATTGACAAAGTTTGTTCTAGATGCATTCATTTGTCATTATGATGAGGTTGTCAGGTTCCGTAGAGTTTTCTTTATAGATGCATTTATCTGTCAATTGCTTCTTATGCCAAAAAACTAATAAAATGGAAACACAAAAGAAAAGAAAAAAAAGAAGTTTCCTACTATTCCTTTTTTAGTTTCATGGGACACATCTGCTTACATCACATATACAACACTTTTTATTTCAGAAGCTACATTTTAGTAATTTTGACATGTGAGACACTGAAAGCTTGCTTTTATATGCATCAATTTGTCACTCTCAAATGGAAAAAAAATCTGCATAATAGCTCTAAAATTTATATAAATAAGTAGAAAGACAATAAAAGAAGTCATCTTAGGCTTGTTTAGTGCTGAATTTTATTGTATTTTTTTTTCCTTCTAAGTGTTAATTTGTTTGGTGTTATGTCATTAACTCATCACATGTATGTAACTGCAGGAACTATATGTTGTGATAGAAGCAGTATCAGGACTGATATTTGTTACATGAAAGGTGACATCAGGACAAAATCAGCTTCCTCTTCAGTTTTCCTTTACACTCTGAATGATCCAACTGGGTTTTATAATTTTGTGGAAAATGAGGATGAAATTGATGAAGAACAAGAGTTCCAACGCGAAAAGATCAGACCTTATACCAGAAAATGGGAGAGTAGTGTTATGAGCACGATTGATGAACTATCCCTCGTATCGAAGCACAAAGCCAAGAGTTCGAGTTCCCAACACAAGTGTGATGTTTGGCATGATGTGCCAGCAGTTTTCTTCTCAACAGGAGGATATACTGGCAATGTGTACCATGAATTCAATGATGGTATAATCCCTTTGTACATCACTTCACAACATTTCAACAAGAAGGTTGTGTTTGTCATCCTTGAGTACCATAATTGGTGGATAACTAAGTATGGTGACATACTCTCCCACCTTACGGATTATCCACCAATCGACTTTAATGGAGATAACAGAACCCATTGCTTCCCAGAAGCCGTTGTTGGTTTGAATATACACGATGAACTAACCATTGATCAGTCACTAGTGAGAGGGGAGAAGTCCATTAGGGATTTTCGTGATGTCTTAGACCGAGCTTATTGGCCTCGTATTAAGGGTTTGATCAAGGATGAGGAACGAGAAAGGCAAATGAAGTTCCAACAACAACAATTCTCAGTTTCTCCATCATCAACATCCTTGGTTTCACTAGAACAGGAGTTGAAGAAGCCGAAATTGGTCATACTATCAAGAAGTGGATCGAGGGCAATACTCAACGAAGATTTGTTGGTGAAACTGGCTGAGAAAATTGGGTTTCGGGTTGAGGTGACAAGGCCTGAAAGGACAACAGAACTGGCCAAGATTTATAGGGTACTTAACTCAAGCGATGTGATGATCGGAGTCCATGGGGCTGCCATGACACATTTTCTCTTCGTAAAGCCTACCAATGTGTTCATCCAAGTCATACCTCTAGGAACAGATTGGGCAGCTGACACATATTATGGTGAACCAGCAAGAAAGCTTGGTTTAAGGTACATTGGGTATAAAATTCTTCCTAGAGAGAGTTCATTGTACAATGATTATGACAGAAATGATCCTGTCTTAAGGGACCCTGATAGTGTGAACAGGAAGGGGTGGGAGTACACTAAAAGGATCTATTTGGACAAGCAGAATGTGAATTTAGATCTTAGGAGATTCGAGAAGCGGCTTGTTCGAGCTTATGATTACTTGATCGCGAAACGCAGCCGGGTTTCTCTGCCTGAAGTGCAATGACACCCCTATAGAGGTTTTCATTCAGTTGAATTCTGGTTTATTGCCTCTTATTGTGTTCTTTCATTCCCTTTTGGTTCCTGAAAAAATGTACATCAAAGTAGTTAGAAATTTGCTCTAGGAAATAATTTTTGTAGAGATTATTATTGATCAACCATTGTCAGTGTCATGTAAATCAAAATCAGCAAAACAAAGAATAAGATTCATTTTGGTAAATAGATTCATTCATATTGCTGATCCAATAAAAACCCATTCTTTATAATTGCTTTTCAAATGAGATTCTCAGCTTCTAAGCTCACGTGATGCATTATTTGCTTTCCAAATTTAAATATATTTTATTTTTAGAGATGTTTGGGAGAATCTTATCCTGATGGTCCTGCAAACCTTATTGTTCTTCCCGTTATTATTGTCAGCCAACTTGCATCATGTTCTTGTGGATTAAATAAAAAAAAATAAAAAATAGCTAGTGGTTAGCCTTGGACCCTTAGTCATGCCAGTGTGTTGAGCTGACCCACTAGTTTGGTGCTTAGGGGATGCACCAGCTTCTTTACTGGCTGGAATCCTTGTATAGTTGTATCCCACTATTCACCTACAAACCCAGATTCGGACCAACCTGTGCTCTACAGGCCTAGGTTACAATTTTTTACGTATTTTTTTTGGTTTCACCGCCAAGGTATCCAACGTTATCCACCGTCGACCACGGTGACAATTTCCCTGCGTTGATTTGTAGGCATCTTAAATGGTGGGACAACTAACCAAGAAATTTAAAACTGCTCCATGTTCAAGGCGAGATTCAAATTTTTATTTTTTTATTTTTTTATTTTGTCTATTAAAATATCAAAATTAACCAATAAGTGGTTGGTGTGAGTGGTTTGGCACTCTCATCCCTTAAGCAAGGTTGAGGGTTCGAATCTTGTGAGCAAAAAAACTGCTTAGTGGGAGCACTTTACCCCTTTATGGGCCAACCCGGTGCGAACAAGATTAGTCTTGACCCAAAGAGTTTGGGTGAACATGTGGTCAAACCAAAAAAAAAAATTATCAAAATTAATTTTTTCCTTAAAAAAAAATAGGAAAAATGACTAAGGGGGAAAAGAAATGCTTAGTCATTATTATTAGTAGTGCTAGGCTCCTTAGTATGGCTTTTGTTAAGTTAGGGAACGAAATACATTAGGGTCCTATCTCGGGAATGTGTGTACAATGGTATAAGTTTAAATTTTTTTTCTACAGTTAGTACTTTAACCTATAAGCAAATAAATTATCCTATATTTTTTATATTTGTATCCGGTTTCACAATCTATATCTGTAATTGTATATAAGGTCTTTTATGAGACCGCATCAAGGTGAGGCCCCCTCTATAGTCAAGCATGACATCATGCTTGTTAGAGGGGGCCTCAACTTGATGCGGCCTCATACGAGTTTTTGTGAATTTAATTTTGGATGCAAGAAGAGAGAAAATTAATTGGACAAAGTAACACTATGATAGAAGGCCTCAAGGACAATTTGCTATATTCCTTGGGTCAAATAATCTATTTACATCAGTGGTGACATATCTCTCAACTCCCTTGTCAGTTTGTATTGTGCCCTTGCCTACATCAAGTATTAGCTAGTGTGCTTCAAGTTGAAGCACCATCCCTAAGCATCTCAGCATAGTATTTGAAGTTTACATCCATCGGTTAGCTGTCTTGGTTGATGAGCGTACTGGAGGAGGTGTTTTTGCATTCCCATTTGGACCTAGTAAAAGAACACCAACAATGTAAGAAAACTCGCAGATTTTCTGGAAAGGATCACAGGGGCAATAGTATGTGAAAGAGACTGCCATAAGATTCAACTTACAAGCATCAGTAGACATCCCTCCAAGAGAAGTTCTGCGGTCTGAACTTGGTAGAGGAATGCCAGTTAGTGACTGTCTCCTCAAAACTTTTGCCTTGGATATCGGAGGTGATTTCGCTTCATTTGCTGCGTCTTTTCCCTTCATTGACGATGATTCCATCTTTTGTTGGTTCCTATAGTTTCACATTGGACATCTCAGGATATTGCACTACTTCAAGATATAACAGAAGTGATCAAGTCAAGATGTCAGGCAATGTGTAATCTTACAGTATGTAAACCATCACATACCTGTTCTCAGAGCCATTAATTAGCTTTCCAATTGTCCGCAGGGATTTTTTGAAGTGAGATCCTTTTCCATTTGTATGTTTCGCGATTCCAGGTGTTTGATAGTCCACAGAAATGTTAATGCCAGAGTGCACAGTAGTCTGCATGTCATGCTGGTGAAGTTTTTGCTGCTCTGGTGTTCTTGGTAGTTGAAGGGATGAAAATTTTGCTGCACAGTCTGTGAAAGTTGGTTGATTTACATGGGTTGTCAGTGTACTCTTAGGAACCTCCATCATGCCGATATATTCATTTGAGCTGACAAAGTTATCAGCCAACTGTAAAGGCTCATTCTTACAATCCTTGTGACTCTTAGGAGGCTCCAAGCTCAATCTACGAACGCGAGCAGAACTTTCTTGTGTTCCTGGCTTCACACAAAGGGAAGGTATTTTGGTGCCCTTTCTGCTTTCAACATTGGAGTTCACGGAATTTGGATTTTCAATGCTAAGGCGACGTGTCCTTGGAGGAGTTCGATTGGTCAGTCCCTTTTTCCCTTCACAAGGTGATTTGGGCTCCTTTGATTTTAGTGCTTTATCACTTCTGATGATCATGGGATTTTCGATGCTCAACCTTCTTGATCTTGGAACTGATCCTTGAGGCACCGGTGACCTGGGTTCTCTGGTTTTACCAGCTCCTGCATCTCGGACCTTCTCAGTTTTCCTAGTGCTGGGAGTCTCAATACTCTTCCTGACGGATTTCTGAGGAGTTGATTCTGTTGTTACTCTAGGTCTATCTAATGGTGATTTTTGTAACTTATCTGTCTTTATGCTTCCAGAATTTTCCATGCTCAACCTTCGTAATCTTGGAGGAGTTCTCTCACTTATTACTCTTGTTTTCTCACAAGGAGATTTCAGTTGTCTATTTGGGTGACTTTCTATATCCTTGTCCCCTAGCGCACTCTTCAGGCTTTCAATCTGCATATGGAGTTCGTAGGAAATAGAAAGTCAGAAAGCCATTCATGTACAAAGACAGAAACTAGATCTATATGTTGAGTGAGTAGCAAGGATTGCAATATGGTGTAAAGACACCCCCCCCCCCCCAAAATCATTGAGCCCGTATGCGTTAAGGCATATGACAATCATTATGCTGGACTACCTCTTGAACTGAACAGAAGACTTCCATATAAAAGCAATGTAAAGCATCCAGATCAAGATTTTACCTCTAGTTTAAGTTCCATAACTTCATTGTTCATTTTGCTGGAATGAGCAGCTCCGAGTTCAACAGTGGAGACCCTCTGTGCAAACTTCAAGGTACTTACTGTTTCTTTGAGATAATCTCCTTCTGGGCTCACATGTGCACACATCAAAATCTTTGCATGTCCTCCTTCAATCAATGATCAAGTGCAATCAGTATATGCTGCACCCTTAAGGTCGAATGAACAAGGGATAAGGAGTCTTGCAAATTAGTACCTAAAGCATCTTGCAAATATGATGTAAGTTTGCTGTTCCTATAAGGAATGTACGAATTCTTTTGAGATAAGGATGTCATGACATCTTCCAAGCAAGAAAGAGACTTGTCATGACATTCATCTGAGTTGTCAGCCTCTCTGCTTCCAGCAAGATCGACCAAGTGGAGGCAGCCACGAAGTATGTTCCCTGATGTGTCCTTCCCATGCACATGTATGGTCACAACACTACATAAGACGCGGGAAGAGACCATCAGCATCAGTAAGATTGAAAATTCTATGTTCACTGAGTTCAAAAAAGACAAGTCAGTTCTCCTCATGGTCAGTACAAAAGTTTTCTATATGACCAACCTATGAGAATGAGCATTTTGGTGGTTCATTGCTGTGAGACTGACACGATTCAGTTCACCACGTTTCACTAAGTTGATAGCATCAACATTGGACTTCACAGAATGCATTGTAATATCTGGAAGATCTGATTCGCCAGGAGATGCTGAATCTTCAGCATGAAGATCCCAAATTTCTTCATTGCATATCTCAACCATTTGAACATACACCTCGTAATTTATAATGTCTCTCCTGCTACTAGCCATCTGGAAGAGGTCGTTCAAAGCAAAGAAATTGATACCCATCTCCTCTGCAGAGGCATCTGATGGACCATACTGTAAAAAGAAAGAATGTTATCTTGTATTTGTCTTAAGAAATATTAGAATGAAGATGGCAAATGTGAGCGGCCCTCACCATAGTGTGCGTCTTGCCAGAGCCGGTTTGACCATAAGCTAAAATGCACACATGGTAACCATCCAAGACAGACCTAATCAATGGCTGAGCATCCTTAAACAGTTCAGCTATTGGAAAAGAAAAACCAAGAAGTTAACATAATAACCAGAGTGACATCTGTAAGAAGAACCTACAATGTACTTCAAATCTTTTCAAGTATTGCAATTAGTTATGCAATTACCTAGTGTAGTCATTGGCCCATACATCTGGTTGAACTGAAAAACTTTTCTCCCTTCAGTTCTCGGTTTCGATGGATCAACAACCACAAGTGAACCATCCTCTCCAACAAAATCTATCACATTCTTTGCCTGTGCATTCAGAATCGGCCTGATTTTGCAGTAAACTCTAATATTTCCTAAATGATACGAAAACGAAATATCTTAGGCCTTGAAGACCAAAACCTTGACTTCAGAAATTAGGAATATGTGAAATTCAAATTGGCATCCAAGATAAAATGAGCAACATGAAGAGGCAACAAAATCCCCTTATGCCTCCTGTCCCAGACCCAAACTTACCTTTTAAATCTTGGACCAAGTTGTATAGCTTCCTGTTCTCTTGCACAACCTTTTGATACCCACGGGCAGGGGTAGACATCTCTTCAACCAGGCTTCCTGAACATCACATGGATTGATCAAATATATGTTCTAGCCGTCAGGATAATTTACAGCATAAGGAAAATAACTTGAACGATTAATAAGTTCCATCCATATTAGTTGCTCACCTATATGCTTAAGGTCATTGAACAACTGAGACTGCAAATTTTCAAACTCTCTCTTAGTCTGGGACCACAACACTTTAATATCCTGTAACATAAAGTTATAAGCAGCAGTTGCAGGGAATTAATCTTTCTTGAAAGATTCAGTGATACACACTTTGTAACGTTGCATCAAAGAATGTCATAGTACAAGTTGTAAAGTGTAAGCTATGATGATCTTGAGTAACAAGAATGCTTACTGAAAGGTCCCTTTCTTGACTTTGCAAAACTCGTAATTGATCACTGTTGCCTTTTCTGGACCGAGCTTTGCAGGACTGTAGGGGTGGCAACATCAAAAGGGAAAAGAGACAAAGTTAGATATATCTAACAAACAAAGCATAGACATGGTAGAGTCCAAAGCTCGTTATTGAACATAATTCCATAGTTCCTCCTTCTTTAGCCTTTTGTGAATATATCTAAGATGGATTTTCTGCCATTATATATATAATGTAAATGGAGCTAAAGAGAGTTTGGCTGTCATCACTCATCACATGGATTCATTAAGGATCAGTGAACTGGAAAAGTTTCTAGCCTTTATAAATGAAGCTGACACTGCATACACAATATAGATGAGGATGGAATTATAATACTGCATAATAGCACAACACTGGACGAGGATATCTCTAAGACCAAATGACATGATCGTAAGACTTTTTAACCTACTTACATGCAAAGGAAGAGGTAAGGAGGTCTTTAGACCAACAATCATAATGGAGCCTATATACCAAGTGAAAAGCATGATGTGGAAATATGCAACTTCACTACTTTAGGTGCTTTCTAAAGTCAGTCTCTACCAACTAGATGATATGCAATCACAATGTCAAAGTCCCAGTGGCATTATATGATCATAACAAATTTCTCTGTGCTGTCTTAAAACTCTGAATATATGCAAAGGAAGAGGTACGTAGGTCTTTCGACCAACAATCACAACGGAGCTTATATACCAAGAGCAAAGCATGATGACAACTTCATTACTTCAGGTACTTTCTAAAGTCAGTCTCTAGCAAGTAGATGATATGTGGTCACAATGTGAAAGTCCCAGTGCGATGATATGATCATAACAAATATCTCTGTGCTGTCTTAAAACTCTGAATCATTAGAATTTAATACAAATGGGAAAAGAAACCATGGACAAACATATATTTGAGTTGTATAAAAATGAGAAAAACCTCTGAGTTATTTTGTATTGACGAGTTCTCCTTCAGTATGAGTGCTGGCTGATTATGTGATCCATGTGCTTCTCTTGAGATATCTTGAGAGCAAGGGTTTAACTACACATATAAAATAGAAATCAGTTTCTACTTATCAATAGATGATGTAATGTACTTACGACTTTTTAGTGCCAAAGTAACACCAACCCCTGGATATTTGTTACTTAATTTCTCCTCCAGGCACCTTGACAAAAGCTCACTAAATATTTGAACTGGATCCTGCCACAGAATACCAAAAATTGAGGATGGGTGGAACAAAGTATAAGAATCATGTCTTAAGTGTAAAATTATTAAACTAACAACACCTTTTTCTTCTCCTGATTTGGGGTTAGGGGGAGGGGGGAGGACACTCTACCTGGCTACCATTTTGGAGTGATGTGAGGAAGTTATCACTGATGTTTTCCTTCGAGTCCAGCATATGACCAGTAAGTGCCTTGACAATGGAATCTAAAGTAAGAGGAATGTAATTAGAGAAATCTATAAAGAGAACTATGAAAACAACTGTTCTTGATCAAGAGAAATGACAACTCTTCTTAATGTTTATCATCTAAGTCCAAGTGATGTCACCTATGAAACTGTTGGGGATGGGGAAAGGTGTATAACCTCAAACGATACATGAAGAGTAACATGGTTTTATAAAAAAACCAATCTCTAATATGGGATGCTTTAGCATACATTTTCTAGTGTGTGCAGCAACTGTAAAGCACTAGAAGACGAGTAATCAACCACAATAAGAGGGTGAAGGAAACCTGCAAGTGACTGTTTGTCATCCACAGCAGACATGTGGAGGCGTCTACAAGGTTGTGCTGTTACCGTGCCTAATGGTCGAGAGAACTTCTTGGCGGCAGAATGCAAAACAAGTGGGGATTTCGCCGGAACATGCTTGTAAACTCCATTTCCTCCACTCCACTCCTTCCACTCATGGTATGCTTTAAGAGCCAAAATGCAATGAGCTATTCTATCGGCTGACCCTGCCTCAATATTTTCCTGAAGTAGATCATATATATTACCACTTACTCAAGTCATCAATTGATGGGAAGATGACTATAATCTAAAGAGGATGAATTATCAGTCACCAAACAGAAAAAAACACTATAAAAGATAAATTTTTAGTCTTGTTTTACAGTCCTATATGCAAAAGGTTTTGTCAAGTACCCTCTCAAGGTCTGTAGCTTCAAAAGAAGGCAGATTCAGCTCCCTCACCGCCATGAGAAAATTCCGAATATTCTCAAAGTACTGATAAGCAGGCAATGGCTGTGAATCCCATATCACTGATTCAGATTGCACAGGCAAATTTTTCTCCACAACCTACAAATCATCACCATTCACCAATAAAACTAAACACAAAACCTTTCAAAGATTCACTACAAAAAAATCAATGAACAAAGAAATATCAATACCTTAGCTACTGATCCTGGCTTGATTTTATTGATGACATTACATAGAATAATCCCATTTCTCAAGCAAGAAATGAACTCTCTCTCTGAAGCTTCACTAGGTATCCCAAGTGGCCCAACAAAGCATTCGAGCCAGTGGACCGCCTGGTATCGAATTAGAGCTGCACCACCATTCATAATTTCAGTGGTTTGCTTCTTCAAGTGACAAATTCTTGCAAACCCAGAAAGACAAAAAGGGGTTTTTAACTATTTAAGCTTTTGCTAGCTAAGCTGAGGACATCAAGGAAAATTTTCATTTCAAGAAAGGGTTTGCTGTTTTCTTCCATTTTGGTATTTCTGAGTTGATATAAATAAACCCATAATCAACAAAGATCATATTTGATCATTTCCCATAACAAGGTAACAAAATCAATGAAATCATATTTCCACAAATTCTGGGTTTCTTTCCTTTTCTGTCAATTCACACTGGGTACAAATTATTTTTTCAAATGAAACGGTCGAAATAACGGAAAATTAATCAAAATACCTGCTTCTTCAGCTTTTCTTGAAGCCATATGAAAATCGTGTAACCCTCCACTTCTTCTACAAGGTTCCGCCATTAAAGCCCTGCAAATCAAAAAGAATCAGTTAACTAAATGAAATTCAAATCATTTTAGGGAGAAAATGTGGGCTGAAAAAAACTCACATTTTTGTGGGAAATTGAGGGTTTATCACATAAGTAAAGCCCTAAAATCTCGGTGTTATAGAGAGAGAGAGAAGGTCCAAGCTTAATGTTGGAACTGATTTTTGAGAAATGGAATATTTGTTAAATGGGTTTTGATCAGACGGTAGAATTTTTTAAATGGGGTTTGATCAGACGGTGGGATTTTGATTTGGGGTGATGAGGCTTGTAAAACGAACCTGAGGCACGGGGAAGTTAACGTTATGCAAAGCTCCCAATGTTTGAATTCAAATTGTAGGACCACGTGGTTGCCGTTGGGTTTTTGTTGGACTTTGTTTACCTTGGGCTTTTGTAATGAGATGGGCAACAAAGTAAAAAATTGTTTTGTTGAATTCTTAGCCCATATCATAAACCAAAGATTTTATTTTATTTTATTTGGTTTAAGCGATTCGAATCCTCAACCTTGTTTAAGGGATGAGAGTGTAGAACCACTCATACCAACCATTATTGATAAAGATTTTATTTTATTGCTGGGGAGAATTGGAATGGATTTGATTGATGAATCTTGGTTAATTTAGATTTTGTGTTTTTCGTTCTGCATTTCGTTTCGTTATGTTTTATTCTATTTACAAGTTTTATTATGTTTTGTTTCGTGATGCATTTGATTGTTAATGTTGTATACAGTACCATTGAAATTGAAAGGTAAATTCTATCGTACAATTATTAGATCATCTATGATTTGGCGTTGGTCTATTAAGCAAGTCATCTATTACAAGGTGATTGTGGGCTAGATGATAATGCTTTATTGGATGTGCAAATGCAGCAACACCAGAGTGATGAGTTGCGAGAAGATCATCATACTTATGTATCGTACGGAAACCAAATAAGAATTATCAAGAGGTGATTACCGTATATGGCTCTATTAGAGCTTAGCACACCCATGACCATGGCCTCAATCAAGAACGTTGTCGTGATAATCAGCTCCAAACCGACACCACTCCCCACTCCCCAGCAAGACCACTCTCTCTCCTATTCCACCTTCCCCTCTCGATCCCACTTCTACCGCCTTCGTCTGAGTTTCAACGATCAATCGGAGTCGCGAGATCAACCTTTTCATCGTGGACTACTCCTTGTGTTGTTCTTTCGGTGCGTTGGAGTCTAAATGTTTGATATCAAGATCAGTGGATCTTGATTTGTATGATTAATTAATGATTTCAATTTCTTAATTGGTCATTTTTCTTTTATTTAGTTTTCTTTTGTTATTTTACTTTTAGTTTGTTTTTCTATTTTTGTTTGGAATTCACCTTCAATATTATGAAATGATAGTCTGTTTTTCATATACTGTAAAAAATATGAAACTAGACAACAAAATATGTGACACTAGTGATTCAAAAGGTGATGCCAGAGAGGAAAAAAAGTAAAGTTACAGCCACATGAACAAATAAATGACACCTGATATTATAAACATGACACCATCGATATAAAACTAACACCAAAGAGTTTTAATACGGAGTATATTAGAAGAAAAAAAAAAAAGCATCTGATAACAAAAATACTGTCACCTTAAACACATATGAAAGATAAGAGTACAGGATGAAAAGTTGGCAGGTTGGTTTCGCAAATTAAAGTAGATCTACCTACTAAGGGTCTGTTCTCCCCAATTGAAAAACGTTTATATTTATTACTAAAAATTTATTTTTGTTGAACTTTGTTGAACTTTATTTAACTTTGTTGAACTTCGTTGAACTTTGTTTATTTTTGTTGAATCTTGTTGATTCAAGTGTTTTTTATAAGTAGTTTGTATATTGGTTTGTTTAACTTTATTTAACTTTATTTAACTTTGTTGAAGTTTGCTGAAGTTTGTTTAAGTTTGCTGAAGTTTGCTAGAGTAAAATAATCTAACACAAGAAGACAATAAAGTGACATAAAAAATTAAACTAAAACTACGAGACAATAAAATGACACTACGTTAAAATAAACTGACACCATGAGGAAAGTAACACTTAAACAATCTAAACTTTTAAGTTCTTTTGGTGTGATTTTGAATTTTTAAGTTTATGTATGCTTATTTAAGCTAATATAAAAAATGTTTAAAACAAAATAAATTATATTTGGAGGCATTTTCTGTCAGTATTGGAGACGTCCACCTAAGCGAGCCATTGTAATAAAATTTTAAAGTAAATATAAAATAGAAATATATGTTTTGGTATAGAATATATACTAAAGTTGTACTTTCCTAAATCCTTAAAGAGTACATTATTAATTAGAAGTTTTAGAATATATACTAAAGTTGTACTTTCGTAAATCATTAAAGAGTAGACTATTAGATTTTAAAAAGCATATAACTTTAGTTTAACTGCTTAAGAAAATAATTTTCTTACACCATTGGAACGAGTACGAACTATCCTTTAAAATGAGACTCATTTGTAGTATGTTCTATTGATTTACAACATTAGATGCGTCCACCTAAAAAGGTAATCAGTAATTAGCTTGACAAGCTGACACAAATAAAAAGTTGCATGTAAAAATTAGAGAAAAGATATGTATATTAGTTATAAAAATTTAAAAAGCAATCTCAAGGTAAAATATGATAAAAAGAGTATTTGTAAAATAAAGAAATAAACGATGAAATTAAAATGATTCTAGGTCCAATCTTTAATAGGAAACTTTACCATTATCACATATAATTTAATAACTATACGTAATATACTGATCACCCATGTTAGTTTAGGGTTCCAATTTATGTTCCCTTCAACTTTATAATTATTAATGTACTCCATCGGGACCACAAATAAAATTACATTGGTCTTTTTGCATTTTTCAAGGCAGTCCTTTGACCGCATATAACTTTGAAAAAACAAGCAAGCATTGAGATATGTTTTGCTATTCTAAGGTTTACGTCTAAAACTTCTTTATATTTTGAAAAGTAGTTATGTATACATTAAATATTTAAACTGATTTTACCATAAAAGAAGGATCATATATTTGGAATGTTAATTGTACACTTATATCAACATAAGAGTATTGGCGTACCAACATCAAGCATAAAAAGAATTTGAAACTATTACCTCTTGAATCATGTAACATATGAGATGAGTTAATTAATAGTTAATTGAAATTGATGATAAGTTTAAATTAGACAAGATGCCCTATGAAGTCATAGTAATCTTATTATATGACATTCATGATATTAAATGGATTATATAAATATTTATCCATATATTACTAAAAGTTTTTCATAAGTGACTATTTGATTTTTCGATGAGATTAATAATCACGTTATATTAGTTTTATTATATAATCACAGTCCGTACAACGCACGGGTATACTCACGGGCATCCACCTAGTTGATACTATAATGAAATAAAATAAAAATAGAACAAAAGAATTGACACCATCATACAGCTAATTGACACACCCAAAAAATAAAGGACAAAAAAGAAGAAGCTAGAGGAAACTAATGAAATGAGGGCGAATCTCTTCAGAAAAAATAATAAAAGAAAAAAATAAGGACACATGGGTTTTGAACCCAGAACCAAGGGAATTAAATGTGAGGTGCCAACCACTGGGCTAGATAAAGAGTTGTGATATTAAACTGATTTTTCATTATTTAACATAACTCTCACGAAATTCGGAAAAAAAAAAAAAAACGAAGCGCGCGCGTGCCTGCCTTGATGCGGATGCGCCAATGTCCCACCTGATTATGAGTGACGTATACAGAAAGGTTTCCTTTAGTATGCTCAGCAAGAAACAGACTTCGTGCTCTTCCTTGGTATTTATAGGCCAGCATGTCTTGTGTGCTTTAGTCCATCGTGGACTAAATAATTTTGAGGGGTGACTCTAGGTGAAATAAGGGGTGACTCCAAGCAAGGTAGAAGATGACTCTAGGTAAAGTAATTTTGAGGGATGACTCCAGGTGAAGTAATTTTGAGAGGTGGTTGTAGATGAAGTAGGGGGTGTCTTCAGGTAAAGTAGGGGTGACTCCAGGTAAAGTAGGGGTGACTCCAGGTAAAGTAGGGGGTGGTTCCGGGTAAAGTAGGGGTGACTCCAGATGAAGTAGGGGGTGACTCTAGATAAAGTAGGGGTGACTCCAAATGAAGTAGGGGGTGACTCTAGATAAAGTAGGGGGTGACTCCACTATTAGAGGGCGTGACTCCACTGTTAAAGGGCGTGGCTCCAGATGACATAGGGAATAACTCTATGTATTAATCCACCATAGACGGAATCCACACAAATTTTTGTATTTATAGATAAGTGTTGCTTGTCTATAGGTCTATTGGGCTGGGGCCCTTCACTTGTTATGTTTTATCGGGCCTATGTTGTGTGACCACGTGGGTAACATTTACAGGCTCCCAATCAAAATTATAGTTTTCCTTCAAAAAAAAAAAAAAAAAAAAAAACCACAATGGATTTGATTATATGAGTGACGTATACAGAAAGGTTTCCTTTAGTATGCTCAGCCAGAAACAGACTTTCTTTCTTGCACAATCTTGCATTTTGGGGAGGTATTTCCATATATAAAAAAAAGGCAAAACCAAACCCTAGAAAAAAGAATTTACGTAATTAGAAATACCCAATCTCAGCTCTCCAAAATTGGATGCCTCTTTGCTTAGCTTCCTATATATTTTCCGCTAACATTGTAACGCTATATATTTTCACCTTTTTTCTTTATATATATTCTTACTAAAATTAGTGTTACCTTCTAAGAAAATACTTACTATAATTATTTTTAGATCTCATTCCCCTCCTTTAAATAAATAATATCTATAAATATAAACTATACTATATATTATGATTAACTTTGCGTACCCTCGATCATTCCTTTCTGATCTTCTTTCTTTTGGTCTCTCTCTTTCTTGTGCACATACTAATAAAGAGAAAAGAGGGATAAAAATCAAAATTAAATTATTTCTAGAAAATATTATTGTACATATTGAATTTATACAACAATGGGGCGAGGTAGGATTGAGATTAAGAAGATTGAGAATGTAAACAGCAGGCAAGTAACGTTTTCGAAACGTCGATCGGGGTTGATTAAGAAGGCTAATGAACTCTCTGTGTTATGTGATGCTGAAATTGCTGTTATTATTTTCTCATGCACAGGGAGACTATATACATTCTCAAACTCCAGGTACAAAATTTTGAATTATTGGTTTATTAGTTTTCTTTCTATTCATGTCTTTTTATTTTGCTTCCAATGTAATAATAATGCTAATAAAGTTGCATTCTTTTGTTACATTATGATGAATGCTAATAAGTTTGATGGTTAACATCATCATTCATGTCAATTCACAACTACTTTTTATTTTTATCTTTTTCCCTGTTATGCATTGTGGTCATCAGATTTGTACTTATTTTTGCAAAACTTTCATGGATTTTTGTGGCTTGGAATGTGTATTAGTAAAATTAGTAATCTTTCATATGGTTATTGTGAACAAAATTTATTTGCATGTATAATTTATCTTTTTTTTGTTACATTGTAGGATTGATTAATTAAAGTTAATAATGTTCTGTTTCATTAATCCATTGTAAGATTGATTCTCTGAGAGCCGCATAATTTGCATGTCTTTGTGGGGAATTTTGAGTTAAGTTTTTTTTTTTTGGTTCACGACCAAGGGGTATTCACCATCGACCACAGTGATTACCCCCGCGCTGGCAATTTAAAGTTGCTCCATACCCAAGACGAGATTCGAACCCTCAACCTTGGTTAAGCTAGGAGGGATGAGTCCCTACCACTCAACCACACCTCCTTGGTTAATTCTCAGGAAGATATAGATTTGTTGTACTCCTTCCGTTTCGGCATTACAGGTCAAAGGACATTTTTTTCACTTTGACTATTAATTTATGAAAAAATAAAATGTAAACAGTAGGCAAGTAACGTTTTCGAAACGTCGATTGGGGTTGATTAAGAAGGCTAAGGAACTCTCTGTGTTATGTGATGCTGAAATTGGTGTTATTATTTTCTCATGCACTGGGAGACTATATACATTCTCAAACTCCAGGTACAAAATTTTGATATAACATGTTTGATAGTTTTCTTTGATCTATTATCCATGTCTTTTTATTTTGCTTCCAATGTAATAATGCTAATGAAATTGCATTCTTTTGTTACATCATGCATGATGATGAATGCTATTTATGCTAATAAGTTTGATTATATTGTTAACATCATCTTTCATGTAAGTTTTGAATTATTGGTTTATTAGTTTTATTTCTATTTGATTAATAAGTTTTTTTGTTTTGCTACCAATGGAATGGTAGTAAAGTTGCAATCTTTTATGACATTGTGATGAAGAGCAATAAGTTTGATGGTTAACATATCATTCAAGTTTTATTGTTTATTGTGAACAAAATTTGTCTGCATGTATAATTTTATGTTTTTTTTTTCCTTTTTGTTACATTAGTTAGAGACACCTTTCCTTTTCGAGAGGCCACAAAATTTGAATGTCTTGAGGTCATTTTTTCAATTTATTTTTAAAGTTAATAATAGGGAGTTTTTGGTTAATTCATCAATGTTTTGTATGTCAGGAAGATCAAGTTTTTTTCTATTTTTTATTGGAATAATTTTTTTTTGGGTATGTTACTAGTCAATAATTGTAATGTTTTTGGATAAATCTTGTACTGATTTCATTTCATATACAATTGGATTCATGGATTTGATTTTTGGTTTAATTTTGTATAGTGTGGATCAAGTCCTGGCTAGATATTCAAGTCTCCCAAACACTAATGTGGAAGTACCTTCAATTGAGCATGAATCTGAGGTGGTAATAAATTTCTAAATCCATGTGTTTAGTGTTTTTTCATTTCATGAATTTTTGGTCTTTTAACTTCTGTGAAGATTATAGTTTCATCTCACTTTGGCTATCTTGGAACAGAATCCGCAGCCTCACGTCAATGCTTTGCAGGAAGAACTTACAAAACTACGAGCCTTATGCATGTAAGTTAACTAAGTGTTGTTCTGTTTTCAGTCCTACATAGGGATATTGATATCGCGTTAACGTGTTAGGAGTTCTGAATTCTGGCCTCATACTTTTGAGTAGAAGTGAAATCATTTCCCAAACGAGCTGAATACGAGCACTAATCATATTTCTGATATGTAAGTGTAGGCGAATGCAGGGGAGAGGCTTAGAAGGCTTAAATATGAAAGAGCTTCAACAGTTGGAGCATCAGTTAAACGAGGGTATTTTGGCTGTCAGAGAGAGGAAGGTATTGTAGCCATCTATGTTATCTGATGTGTTTTCCAAATTGTCGAAGTAATGCTTTTTATAGGAACGTCTGTACATGAATTCTACAGATGATTTATTGATTGAGATGTGGTACAGAAACATGTATAGGTTGAAGTTTCAACTTCTCACCTGTAACTATGTATGGTGTTTCAGGAGCGCGTAATGATGGAACAGATGGAGCGATCTAGATTACAGGTATCCTTACAACATCCTTCCATCGATCTGAACATTATTTGTACAGAGAAATTGTATTGAAGGCGCCTTCATTCGGTTCATTAGTTCAGAATGTCGAAAGGCTAGCCATGATTCATTTAAGGCACTGTGTCATATTCGCTTGGCATTTGAATAGAACTGTTTTTAACTCCTCGTCATGTATGTGTTCATGTTTCAGGAACAAATGGTCCTTATGGAAAATGAAAAACTACGCAAAGAGGTATATGTAACAAATACTCGAAACATGATCTTACATAGAATACCCTCATTTGATGTCTTAATTACTACAAATTGAAGGTCAAATCATGTTAAATTCCAAGAAGAGAACATTCCTCATCTTAATGTTTACCAATTCTGTGAATTCTGATGCAAGAACATATTTACTGATGTTTAAATTTGTAGGAGAAACGAAACATATTGCCTTTGTTCAATTTTGCTAATACTGAATATACTCTGCTTCCATGAAATGAAACTCATCATGACTGATCTCTTATGCAATAGATGGAAGAGCTAAGACAAACCTCCTGCAGTGATTGTAAAAGACGGCGCTTGTCTGATCAAAGTTGCGCCGAGAAGGAAGTAGAATCCTTAAATTTTCTGCGCTTAGGGTATGGCTTAGTACAATTACCTCATCAGATTTCTTACTTTGCTTGATCTACACTATTGTTCAGTTATCAATTTGCTATTTTTTTCCCATGAGCTTTCAATATACTTGTTTTCACTAATGAAAGGTCAAATTTTTTGAGGTGAGGGTCCATGTATGTATTTATTGATAAATTCTCTTTATGAGGTGGCCAAAGTTATTACTCGTACTTTTTTTGTCTGCAAGTATCACTTTTACATTATACATGCTCTAAGACACACACAAAGATCATCGGATTTATCCAATCTATTCTTACAAATACATGAAGACTGTAACTGTTGTAGACTGATTAATGATGTACTTCTATCTTCTATAGGTTGTCACCCGCTACTGGCTGTGAGGACACTGCACCAAAGACAGAAAGCGGCTCCCATGATTCACAAAGCCAAATGGCATCAGGATGATAATGATGCACCATTTTTGTTACTTATTAGATTTAGTTAATTAGTGTGTATGGACCAACATGCCTAAAGTTTTACAAAACTTGTGGCCACAAGTTCAGTCCATGAATATTTGATATAATATGAATAGATTAGTTATTAATTAGTTCAGCCCATTTGGAGGCATGAACCAATTAATTCAATTTAAGTACATTCTTATGATATAGGGTAGACTAGAAATTATGTGTGCAGATATTTACAATTTTCTTGTTTTGGACTTTTTTTAGTAGACTTGGAGAAATTCTGGTTTTGCTTTTAGTATTTGAAATTAGTAGAGTTTCTTTTTTGTGTTTTGAGAATATGTTTGCCTTTGTTAAGTTAAAGGTGCAATTAACACTCTCTCCACCTATTGGGTTAAGAATATTACATCCAGAAGCCTGAATTTAATAGCTGATATTGTGACTAACTAAGCTAAGGCATAACTTCCAATTCTTTATATATGGTTCTATCTCATTCATCTCTCTATATATATTTGATTGGGGGTTGTAGAGAGTAGTCCAAATGGTCCAATAAAGACTAAGGACAATCATAAGACGACCCCCTGGGCCCCTAGTCAAGCCACGTGCTCAGAGAGGGCCAAACACCAACATTAGTGCAAGCCCACCAATAGACACATGATTATAAATAGTAGAGTTTGACATCAAGGTAAGTAACTTCATTCATTACCAACAAGGGTGGTGATGTAGTGGTTTCAAGCTTACTTCCAAGTGGTTTGGTAAGGCAAGGTTATGGGTTCGAATTCTCATTCTCCCCATGCCTTGTGTCTGCTGGCTTCTAGAAACTATACTAGCCCCTTGTTGATGCTACGTTGACGGGGCCAGTGCTTGCGCTGGTTGTTCAGCTAGTCTGATATGTTCGCTATTGAACACGAGAGTCCGAATATGATGTAGCAGGGGGTGCCTCGATCACCATTCACTTGCACCCTCTTTTATGATTACCAAAAAAAAAGTAACTTCATTCATTACACCTTTTAGCCAATCAAACCACTTTTCACTCACACCCAAGCATCTGATTTGACCTGTGAGGGATTTTTTCCTCATTCTCACTCCCGAAGGTAGTTGTGTTGTCTTGCAGGTGACGTAGAGGATTTTTTAGAAGACTAACCTACTGGCAGTGTGTATTGCAACCCCCTAAAACAAACTTTTATTTTTATTTTTATAAAGGTAAGATATAATCGCTATTCATAGTTGAAGACCCCCTAGATTCAGAGAAGTGACCGAAAAAAGAAAAAAAAAAAAGGGGTGATTTGACACACAAACTAATATGAGGTGACCTCATACCTGAGGCGTGATACTTGTAAGCAAAAAAGTGATACCACCTCAAATGATAAGTGATACCTTTAGACAAAGAAGTGATAGCTTCACCGGTTCATAAGATAGTTTTAGTAATTTGAGGTTAATTTAATTTCACTAAACTAAATAATACTCGTAATATTTAAGGAAAATAAAGTATGTTTTTAAACTAAAAGCAAACCACTAACCCGATAAGCGGAAATCAATTCACATTTAGTCCCAAACTATAAGCCATTGGCCCACGAATTACAAGAAGGATATCGATCCAAACTCCATAAAAAATAAAATACAACTGCTAATTTGTTCTCCTTTTGTCCCAGAGTATTATATTTTACACATTGATAATACCAATGAAGATGTTCATAGAATCATAAGCAATCAGCTAAGACAGCAATGAAGCTAACATAAAATCAGGATCGTATAAAAGCTGGTACTTAGTATCATATAGGAACCCCTGGTGGATATGATATAGCACACGTAGCAACATAACATTGTCATCGCCAAAAACTTAGCCTTGGGAAATGTTAGGCCACCAATATAATTAGTTTTAGGTTTTTAGCTGATGTTCAAGCGTGCATGGTTTGGAACCGTCCATGGTTTAATTAATTAAATACTAGGAGTCTAAAGAATATCAAAATCATGATTAAACTAGATGTCAAAAAAATAAAAAAAATATATTATCTGTTTCCACCTGTATGGCCTTATGGGGACATGGACATAATGACCTCTCACAAATAATATTACGTCACAGGTGTATTAAGACTTGTAGAAGATCAACTCACAGAATTATAGGGGTCATTATTAAAAAGTTATAGTGGTAGTGAACCTTACAGTAAGATCGTCTCAAACAAGTTTTTGTGTTTTGGATTATACATCAGTAATTTGTTTAGATCTCAGTTAATATATTAGCTTAATTGGTGATCTTAGCCCTTTTTTTTTAGGGTAAATTAGAGCATTTATAAATCGGTAAAATCCATATTTATTCATATTTATGGTTCCCTAGATATCATAAAAATTCATTTGAGGCGATATTCATGAGAATTTTTGCTTATAACCGTTTGTGCTTTTTGAAATCTCTTGATTTGAATTGAATTCTAATCTCGTTAATAATAATGAAAAGGTACGCTCTTCTTGATAGGCTTATGAGTTGCTAAAGTAATGATATTGCCATATGGAATTGACTCTAAACTAATTAAATCGGGTTGAAGCAATAATGTAACTCTAATTAGAGTTTAGACAATACGTATAATATTTCACAACAAGCTAAGATGATCTGTTGTGAATCGTGACTTTGTGAATCGTGACTTTGTGACTTGTGACTCGTGAGTTTGGTCAACCATTCATAAAAACTTCAACGTCCGATCTCTGTTTAGGCCTTTTCCTTTTCATTTTTGATTGCCAATTAACCACAGTATTCCTTGTTTGTCAAACATCAGCACGTCCTAGCCGGCAATCACACCATCTCTATTAGTTGCACTTGCAAATAGAGCTGGGCAATGGTTCGGATCGGGTTAGGAATGCTTGTTAATGGATCGAGCTAGGTCATGGACCGGGTCAGTTAGCTTGACCCGACCACGTCACCCCATTTGACCCTTTTCCCTTTTTATTTTTATTAATATTTTTTGAGTAAGTCTTGTGTGAGACCAACTCACAAAAAATTGGGGTCATTTTTAGGAAATATAGGGGTCACTTATGATGAGTAGTGACCTTGTTTTCATTGAAAAGTGACCTTCGTCTCACCAAAAATTACAAAAATACTGTCTTATACAAGTTTTTACCATATTTTTTTGGGGGTGTTTCACTCCTTCCCATATTCCCTCCCTTTTCCAATGGTCAATGGATGCTACGTTTAAGTGAATATGAACCTTTCTCTCAAAAATTAAAAGAAGTAAAGATGAACCTATATTAGTACTATCGTTTATAACATACTTAGGATGAAAGTAATAACTAAGGGGGTAATAGGTACATAAAATGTCTGCAATTTTTGAGATTGAAGTTTTTCACGAACAAAATGACTATTGACAATTGACAATCGACCTCTATGTATTTTGTTTTCTCATGAAAAACAGCAGGATTACTGCTGCTATATGTAATGCACATTGGTTATCACAATGTAAAACAATAAGCCGGGCATGGGGAACATGTACGTAGATATCATAAAAGACCCGTAACCACATAATTTCACTAGTGACATTAGCCATTGTCTGATATTCGGCTTTGGCAGATGATCGAGCAACTGTTGTTTGTTTCTTAGATTTTCAAGAAATTAGTGCAGAACCCAAACAGTTGAACAAGCATAGTATTCTTATTCTCTTACATTGTTGAACAAATTAAATTGGTCATTTCATAAAATAAGATCCACACTTAATTCTAACTTTAGCTTTTTAAATTGGATCTAATCAACTAATTTGAAAGGATATATTTACCAAACACGAGAATTCGTTATACTCAAACAACTTATTTTTGCTTCAAGAAGCTATTTGCCAAATAAAATTATGAATAGTGACTTGTTATTACTGGATAGCTTACATTTACTAGCTATATATACAATACGTAGCATACAAGTTAATTAGTAACTAGTGGATGGATATATCATTCTCCTTTTCGAAATACCTTTAGCCAACAAACATCCTCTTCATGAAAAACAAAAACAAAAACAAAAATCCTCGTTAATGCCACATATGTATAATTTATGTACTAACTTTCAACATAATTAGCTCTGCCAAGATCACAAACTTGTAAGTCGTAACAATCAAATAAAGAAACACTTGTTTAATACTATGATTAGAGATGACACTGGGTACGATTAGCACGAGACATGACACAACCGAGCATGTTTTTAGCACGACACGAGCACGGAGAAAGCACGGGCACGAGCACGGGCACAAATGACTGGACTTGGGCTGGGCCCGGACAAGGATTTTGAAAAAAAAGCACGGTAGGGCACGACACTACACGACAGGGCACGGCGAAAATTTTAATATTATTTAAAAAAAGCATGGGCACGACACGACACAAGCACGAGCACGGGCAGGAACTGGGCCTACCTTTCGGAAGAGCAGGCACGACACGACACGAAGCACGACAACTATAAGCACGGCACAACACTGTTACAAAGCACGAGGGCACAACCCGAGCACGACACGAAGCCATCTTTAACTATGACCAAGTAAAAATGATAAACAAACTAAAGAGATGACGTACATTACTTTTTATAATAACCTTCTAATCCCAACATAATTAATTAACATAATCTCATAATCAACCACCACAAAAAGTACTCATATATAAAATAAATATATCCCAAAGCCATTATCATGATCATTTGCTCCCCCTTTTCCCTTCCCCCAAACATATATACTTACAACATTTTGGACCACCTCAACCCAAAAACTAAAGTCATCCTACATTCTCTCTCTCTCTCTCTCTCTCTCTCTCTCTCTCTCTCTCTCTCTCTCTCTCTCTCTCTCTCTCTCATCATCATCACCTTTGTCTGCCTTATATATAATCCCCATTTCTTCCCACTATTCTTATTCTCTAGTGCAAAAATTTTCACTACCACATTTTTTTCTCTCTCCAAAATATAATGAAGCAAGAGCAAATTTCCCTTAAGAGAAGTAGTAGCAATTGTTTAGGCTCAAAGAAGATCATTCCTTCATCAAATTTCACTCGTTCTACATCATCAGCGTCTAATTCAACAAGTAGCCCAAGTGAAAATACTAATAAGCCCTTGGTGACTTTGACGAGTAATCGTAATCCCGTACTCTCACTCTCGCGCGTGGCTAAGACGCGCTTGAGTATCTCTGCTTTCCTCCGGTCTCTTCTCCACGTGTTCTCGTTCCCGTCTGCGGTCCCCACTTGTAGGTGGCTCACGATTCCAAATAAATTCCTTTCTGTCTCCTCCTCGTCATCATCCTCTCCCACGCCCCTCGGGCGGAAGGTGACGGGCACGCTCTTCGGCCACCGGAAAGGCCACGTCACCTTCGCCGTCCAGGATGACTCCCGGGTGGACCCCGCCCTCGTCGTCGAGCTCGCCGTCTCCACCTCCGCCCTCGTCCGCGAAATGTCATCGGGCCTCGTCCGTATCGCCCTCGAGTGCGAGCGGGGGGCGGCACCACCACACACGACGGCGCGTGGGAGACACGCGCCGCTCAGGCTGTTCCTAGAGCCCGTGTGGACTATGTACTGCAACGGCCGGCAATGCGGGTACGCAACCTCACGCGCGTGTACGGAGTTTGACTGGCACGTGCTAAGCACGATCCAAAGTGTTTCGGTTGGGGCCGGTGTTATTCCCCTAGTTGAGAACCGGGCCGGGTCGGGTTCCGGGTCAGAAGGCGAGTTGCTTTATATGAGAGCTAAATTTGAGCGAGTTGTAGGGAGCCGTGACTCGGAGGCATTTTACATGTTGAATCCTGATGGTAATGGTGGCCCTGAACTCAGTATTTTTCTTCTAAGGTTATAAAGGTAATTAAATTAAACTTTGATTTTTCATAATTTTAATTTACACCCCAAAAAGTGGGGGAAGAATATAATGAAGAAAAATTGGAAAGGAATGTTAGGGGTTAATGATTAGGCATGATGTGCAAATGGTGGGAAAGTGATTGGTTTTAAGTAGTGGACATTTGACCTTTTGTAAGTTGTAATTTTGTTAATCTATATAATTTGTTGTAAGGGTGATTGTGTGACCATGTGCATGCTTTTGTTTATAAGTATATATATTTTGTGGTTATATAGGGGAGACACATAATGATGATGACCAATTTTGATCATATATAAATTGAGAATATATAGCTATGAAGGCATTATACAGCCATTCTAGTTACTTGGTTGACATTGGCTTGATATATATACTGGTTAGTTGGTCTCACGCGAAATTTGTTATTTATGTATTAGTGTCATACCTCATAAATAGATAAATCATTATGATTAGAGATGACAGACTACCTCTTGATCCTAAAAAAGTGGTTGTGGCTCAAACCGGACGTTCTACAATGAAGATGTCCGGAGATGCTAGTATGGCAACGTCCAACGAGGGCAAGATATAGCCATATAGGTGGCTGCCCATTTTCGCCTTTTGTGGAGCAAAGCAAAAAACTATTATGATTAAAGAAAAAAAAAATTAATTAGGTGGTTTGTGGTTGTCTTTTGAATTATATTAAGGTGATGACTAAAGGGGTGGGGAGTATGTATGATGCTACTATCTTTTATGCCTTTGTGTGCATGCGCATGCACGCCACTTCTCATTCTTCCAAATCATTGCTAGCTTGTTTAGTTTTATTTTGATCAATATCTTTTATTTGTGTTTTCTTGCCAACTTTAATTAATATATCTTCTTCTAATCTTTTAATTTCAATCTTAATAATTGCTTTGATTTAATTAATTGATTCCACACAGATCTTTGAAGGGTCGCAAATAAAAGATAGTTCTCCTTTTCTTTTGTTTGATTGAATCCTTAGCTTGCTTTGATTCTCGATGATTGAAATGTGAAACACAATAGGAACAAATTAAATAATAATGCATGAAGTGACATTTTAGCATATTCTGGATTCCATTAGATATCACTATATCCTCGACTATTTCTTGGAGCATTTTACGCAAATTGGTTTTCAAATTTGTAAGGTATATATATATCATCATGGCATACACACAGTCAAATTTTTGGGTGCTCCCATGTGTACCATTACCTTCCCTTCTAGAATTCATTATTTTGTTAATTCAGTTGGGAAAAGATATGTATCGTTCGTAAACTCAAAATTCTCACAAAAAACTTCGGCTACAGTTATGCTATTAAGCATTAACAACACAATTATTCATGTATTGGTCTAATCATTGGTATGATTAATGCCTCAATATATGGTTAGGTGACTGAGATGAGATACACTTCAATCAATATCTCCAATACCTCATAAAACATATAAAAACTTTTGTTTTGTGTTTTTCTCTTTTTTCTTCTTCTTGTTATTTAGGTCTTTGTGAGTTACTACCCGGGGCGGACCTATCCATGTTAATATGGGGTCCAGCGCAATCATTATTTTTTTGGGAAAGTTTCATATAATTAGTATGATTTTCCTTATTTTTTGTATAAATTCTTTAATTTTTACCCTTATTGCACCCACATTTAAATTTTTACATCCATTTTTGCACCTAAAATTAAACTTTTCTGGGTCCGCGCGCCACTGATTACTACATATAGGAAAATGCTAAGCTTACACATAGTGTAATATATACTATTGTGTTTTGAGTTTATCTCTCTCCTCTACCGCACACCCACAATACCCCCATGAAATCCAAAGGGGCCCACGAAGGAGGAGAGAGATAGACTCATAGACACAATATTGTATATTACAATGAGTATAAACCAATCATGGTCCCTACATACACGAAGTCTCCGGGTAAATCGGATATATGTTTCTCCCATCGATCTTTCTTTCTGTGTAGATGGATTGAATTGGTGCTTGATCCTGTACCTGACAAAGGCAGTACAGAATAGCTGATGGATTGACAACAACATTCCAATTTGTCAATATTGTTCAAAATGGTAAAGCTAATACTATATAGCAGCCTCCATCAACCTAGTAACCTCTCCAGCTTTTCACCTCTAAAAAACAAGCATGGGTGGTAAAAAGTGCATTATTGCATCACAAAGAATTTCGTCCTTGGAAATGGAAAAGTATTCTCTTTTGACGTTAACTTGGCCCAGTTCAGCAGTGGCGATGCAAAGCGTGCAGATGAGCTAAAAGTTAGCTCCATTACCTGTAACTTTTGTGCTAGTTAAAAAAGGGTGTAAGTGAATGACGATGAGACACCTCTCGCTACATCATGTTCGGACTCTCGTGTTTAATAGCGAACATATCAGACTAGCTGAACAGGAACCAGCGCAAGCACTGGCCTCGTCAACATAGTACCAACAAGGGGCTAATATAGTTCCTAAACTGTAACTTTTGTGGACATTTTTGCGAGTATAATATGACATTATATTAGTTTGAGGCTATGGCAATTTAGAAAACTTTAGCCAAAAGCTAAGGGATCAAACAACTAGGATCAAATGGTAGTACTAATGAATAGGATTGAACTTGTAAAATTATTGTCTTAGTCACTTAGCAACACTTAGAACGTGTTTGACCTAACTTGTAAGTATATTCTACTTCTCCCCCTCACAAACAACTCCTTCTTTTCGCCTTCTCACCCCCATTTTCGACTTCTAAGAATCTCAAAACATCTACTACGACTAGCTAGGACCCAAAGAAGGTCCCAACAAAGCAGAATAATCAAATTAATTAGATTAGCTTCTATTGTTTGGCCTCGTAATAGGTGCTTTGAGCTTCCTAGAAGTTGAAAATGGGGGTAAAGATCGAGGTAATAAGAGAGGGGCGATTTGTGAGGAAAAATAAAGAATAGAAAATTAAAAGTTACTCACAAATTAGACCAAACAACATCTTAATATTTTAATTAGGTAATCGAATTAGACAACCGATAATAATTTAAGTTTGGTGTATACAATAGTACATGGATATATTGCAATATGAATATGCTAGTCAGATCAAAAGGGTTCAATGTAGTAACAGCAACAGCTCTTATTAGATAAAATAACTCTTCATATCCGAAATTAAAATATAATACCAATAGGTTAAACAGGTCGGTTAAATTGGGTTCAAACCTTACAAGTCAGGTAATTTAATTAGAATATAGTTTTATCTTCCTATCAAGCTTTATGTACTTATGTGCTTATCACAATTTTGGTATCGTATGAATACTTACATCAACTTCTTGTATATATAGATTCGACACTTTCATCCCTTAATCAAGGTCAAGAGTTCGAATCTTGGGAAACGACACATTACGTTTTTTTTTTTTTTTTGTTAAAGGTTGTGTGGTTGTATTAACGAAACCAAAAAAGACAAACATACAAACAACCTAAAGCCCGCATTTGGGGCAGGAAAACCTCAGTCAAAAAAATGCCCACAAAATCAGAGGATGTCGCTCACGAAGCAAAAACATGAGATGATGAACCATTGTTGTTACGAGAAGTAAAAATTACAGAACTAAATGAAGGTGAAATACATTTTACTTGCCGCTTGGATCACATTACGCCTTTGTGGAGTGCATTCTGACCCTTGCGAATAAGATTAGTCATGCTGGCTCAAAGGGTTTAAGGTGAACCTGTGGTCCAAACCAAAAATAGAATAAAAAAAATCTTGTATGTATCATCATAGCGCCCTTAGAAAGTGAAGCCTATAAACGTTACTCAAACAGCATGAATATAAGATCAGCTATTGGGTAATGGTATTATTATTGGGGTCGCAAAGAAGAAAAGTGGCAAAAGAGTAGGTTTTGATTAGATGAGAAGTCACTTTGCATCTATCTCAAGGGGAGATAGAACATGGCAAACACAATCTTAGTTATGTTGACAAAGGATATTAATTGATACATCATTCATATAGATTGATGATACTTACTTGCACTGAGATTTCCATTTATATATCAACAGACAAATTTTTGGCTGAAAAGCTGAGGAATGAATGTAATAAGATATGAGTAGTTCCGTGGGTTAAGGATGTAGTGCAATGGCACTTAGCTTTTTGTTCACATAGTTTTTGGTACTGTAGTGGCCGACACCAATGTATACTTGATGCCTTTCAAGTCATGACAATTAAATTGGCACGTAATAAGTGTGCATGTTTAATCAAATGGAGTATTAAGGCTTTGGTTAATACGCAATTTGATCTACCAAGATTATCTTACTTTCCAGATAACCTCTTGGAGATTCAGCTTTAACCCATTAACAGCTGGCCATATCAACCACTAAGTTACCACCAATATGATTCCGTGGTCTTTGAAATCTTAACTGATAAGACTTGGCAAATGGGTTGGGCGGGTCGGGTCAAATACGGACGGGTCGAATACGGGTCGGTTTAAATACAGGTTCAATTTCGGATTACCCAACGAGTTTGACAAATATTATTTCACAATTTTCGGGTTCAGGTTGGGTCATTTCGATCTTGGGTCAAAAATGGACCAAGTCATTTCGGCTTTAAACCTCTTCGAATCGGATTCGGGTTCATTATTGGGTTGGGTCAATTTTTACCAGCTGTAGCTAATTGTGTAACGGTAAATGTACAAGTAAAAGTTATTCAAAAAATAAATAAATGTAGAAATAACTCAAAAAGATCTTAAAATTTTGATGTTAAAAAAAAAAAGTAGAACCCGAATCGAGATAGGCTTCTAACCAATGCACACAGGGTTACTTGTCACCTCACTGATGACCCTAGATGCCCGTACTGTAATGCAGATGAAGAAAACTTGGATCATTTACTTCGTAAGTGCCCTTACTCACGTGCAGTGTGGGATAGGATGGGATACTGCAGTTCACGTTTGAGATTTTGGTCCATGCCAATCAAAGATTGGATGGTAGATAACCTGGATACCACCGATCCCACCTATGATGCAGATGATCCTCTCAAATTTACTATCACAGTTTGGTGGATTTGGAAGTGGAGAAACCTCATGGTGTTTGGGAGGGGAGAAGAAATCTAGCTGCACACAGCTACTTTTCTTCATAGCCGCTTTAATGAGATGAGAGTGGCATAAACGTTCTGAACAGCTGGTGCGTTGAAAAGCGTCAAGAGAAGGCTGGATTATGCTTAATACAGACAGGGCCTCGAGAGGAAATCCGGGTCTAGCAGGTGGTGGGTATCTTCAGTGATCAAGACAGTCATATGTTGCGTGCCCAGGCCCGGCTATTAGGGGGTGCATGTGGGGCGACTACATAGGGCCCCAATTTCTAAGGGGCCCAAAGCTTTGAGTCCACCCACACCAAAAAAAAAAAAACCCTCTGTCCCTCTCAAGTTGAACGACTAAACACGGAAATGGAAAGGCAGTAAAAGTAGCCTCCATTTCTTGCCATATCTCCAATTTCCAAAACATCATGTCTGTCAATTCCAAAATTAACACCAGTAAATCAATAGTCAAGGGAAAGATTTGTTTAAACCATAAAAAAATTCAAACCTGCAAATAAGAGGCAAGAAAATATGGAACAAGATAATTTATTGATAATTTGTGGGTTACAACTTTTATGGATCTCTTGATTCCAATCTAAGGGAGCGGGGATATGTTTAGATTCCAGGGCTTGGGAGCGTTTTCTTGAATCTAGCAGAACGAGGGTCTTGTCGACTTATTCTCGAACTGCGGACCTACTATTTTGTGGTAGGGAGGTGACGGGGCCTTTGTTTTGGGGCTTGTTCCATCGTTTCTGACGAGGCCTTTGTGGCTTATTCCATTTTTGCCTCCTTTGAAACCTGGGATGATCTCTCTTTTTATAGAGCTGGAGTAGTTGTTGAGATGACCTAGATCTTCTCTGCAATCTTTTTTTTTTTGGAATAAAAGATAATAGAATATCCTATAAGATAATTATCATATCTTTAGAGATAATTATCATATCTTTAGAGATAGTTATCATATCTTTTGGGATAAAATAATATCTTTTCGGGAATCACTAGTTGACGCAATTTTGCTGTCTACAGTTGCCCCCTCGAGACTAGTTGTGGAGACTTCAATGTCGGATGCAACTTGGTCTCGAAACTTGATGTAGATTGCCCCCTTGAACATTAGAGATGAAGAGCAAAAATTGTCCCACCGAGCGTGCCAATTTGTAAACCATAAAAAAATTCAAACCTGCAAATAAGAGGCAAGAAAATATGGAACAAGATAATTTATTGATAATTTGTTGTTACAAATTTTTGGCACGCTCGGTGGGACTTTGCATTCCAGACTTAGAGCTCTCCAGCGGTTGATGTAGTCAATGACTGGCTTGTCCTTCCATTGGGAGGTGTTGGTCAGTTCAGTCATACTGACAACACGCCTGGTGCTGTAGAACCTGTTCAGAAATTCTCCCTCCATCTGCTCCCAATTGTTAATGGATTCTGGAGCGAGATCGGTGTACCAGTCGAACGCCATACCTTTGAGGGAGCGAACGAATTGTTTTACCAGTAGGTCGCCTTCAGTGCCCGCATTGTTGCATGTTTCGATGAAGTGGGCAATATGTTGTTTAGGGTTGCCCTTTCCATCAAACTGTTGGAATTTGGGTGGTTGGTAGCCAGCAGGCATTCTCAAAAGATCAATCCTCTTTGTGTAAGGTTTGATGTAGTACTGGCTCCCTTGGGTATCTCCACCAAATTGCATCTTGACGGCACTCGCAATCATGTCCTGGATCTGCTGGACAGTGAATGTGCTTGAAGGAGTTCCATCCTTGTGGGATTTCTTCTTCCTACTTTGGTTAGAGCGCACAGATTCATCGCTGCTACGATCTTTCTCACTTTCGGAGAGCTCACCTACCTTTTTCTTACCTAAACTCTTGGTCAAGGCAGTAATCTCTTCACTTTGACGCTTGATTTCTGCATCTTTCTCCTTAGTTGCTTGGGCAAGTTGCTCAAGTTGCGACTTCAAAGCTTTCAATTGCTCCTCGAGAGTGTCGGCCTCAACTGTCATAACAGCAGCGATGGCATCGGAAGGTCTATCCCCATGGAGGGAAGATGTATCAGAGCTTCCGCTGGTATAGCCATCATCCTTCTCGAAGGACGGCGTGAAAATAGGGTTGATGTAGTTCATGATCTTTTCAGCTACATCTTTTGGATCTTGCTTCCACTTTGAGGAACCAGTAGTTTCTTCTGCTTCAGACGAACGCTTGGTTCCGAACACAGGAGTTTCACGAGACCTTGTGGGGCCTAGCGAGAGTGCTGAAGACAGAGACACCGACAGCTTTTGCCATGCTTCTGGTCATCCAAACAGATTGGTTGCTGGAGGCATAAGCATTTGTGGATCGCCCAGCGACAGATCCAGATGACTTCTTTTGAGACTGAGAGACACGTCCTTTAGAGGCCATGTCAATAGTAGCGAATTTGATGTTGATGCTTTGATGAAGAGACAAAGATGAGAGGCAAAGAAGGTCCCACCGAGCGTGCCAAAAATTTGTAACAACAAATTATGCGCAAAGACAGAAATATGTTGAACAAATATATAATTTGTATTGATTTGAATTTCGGGTACAATTCTCTGTATATTTCTCTTTACAATAGAAAAATAAAAGAAACCCTCTGATTCAATCTCTTCGTTGACTTTGAGTTGAGGGTCGTATGACTTGATCTCAACTGCAGCAGGGACGTATCCTTCAACAGCTTTGAAAACACTTAGATCTGGATTTGAGGGCCTAGGCTTGATCTCGAATGGAGCTTTTTAGTTGTGAAGGAATCTCTATAAAACACCTTTTATGACTTGAGAGTCTTTGAGTTGGGATTTCAGCAGGGCTTCGCTCTGGGTTTTTTCTGTCTCTCTTCCTCCTAGGGCTGTCCCTTATTTATAGTGAAGGAGGAGAGAGTTGTAGATGGGTGATAGTCTCCAAAAGATAGAATTTCACCCCATTATTTAGGGAAAAGATAATGTTTAATAATTATCTTTTAGGTGTTGAGAGTTACCTCCATCATGAACTCTCCAAAAGATAATTATCTCCAATTTAATTAGGAAATAATTATTATCTTTATTTTAGATAATTTTATTTATTTAAATAGAAATTATTTGTTTAGGAGACATTTACTCCCATCTTTGTGTGGGTCCCAGATGACACGTGGCAGCGTCTAATTTGTTTGCTGCTCGAGTTTGTAGATGACACATGGCTTTATTTTATTGGCCAGTCAAATTGTCAACGATAGACCTTCACTTGCTAGGTGGCGCATTGTAATTGGCTGATTATTTTTTGCCTTCTACAATTTGATCTCCTTCTCTTCTTTTCTCTTCTCTTCTCTTTCATTGAAACCTCAAATCTGAGTTGGTTACAGTGAATTTGGCAATGGATTTCGGAAGCATCGACACTTACGTCACCGCTCCAAGAAAAGGTAAATTTTAATTTGATCAATTCTTTCCTTATTTCCTTCTAGTCTTCTGCCCCAATCCCATGGTTAGGGACAACCCAAATCCCATGTTTAATAGTGTGATTTGGCAAGATAACCTAGAACTCACCAAGCCAGATTGTTTATATTGAGCTTTCCTTGTCTGGTTTGGTAGACAAAGAGGGTTTAATTTCATACAAAAAAATTACGGTTGATTTGGGAGGTTGGAGCTTGATTTTGGGGGTTTTGAACTTTTTTGTGTTTAAGATTGTTTAAGCTTTAAAGCAACTTGTTCTCTGATTTTATTTATGTTTTATAGTTTTGCACTTCACTGCTTCTCTTTCTTTTTTCTTTTTGATGGAATGTATTTTCATTGGAAGGTTGAAATTAATTTTATTTTTTGCTCATCGATTAGAAGGATAAATAGATTGAATATGCTCCCCTAATTTTTTAAAGGATCCATGGTTAAAATACTTGTGGGGCCTCATCTTTAATTTTAGCACAGGGCCCCTGAAATGTGCGAGACGACCTTGTGCGTGCCTTTGCTGAGAACTATGGTATTTGCATAGTTTACTAGAACTGGAATTCTTGCTTTGTCGAGAGGGTTATCAATGGTGAAAGATGCATGCATCAAGAAGCTTATTGTAAAAATTGACTCACAAGTCGTTGTGCAGATGGTGATGTGGGATGAGGTTCGTATGGGCCCTGCTGCGTTTATGGTGAGAATATGCTGAAAACTTATGAATGATTCTAGCTGGGAAGTCAAATTGCTTCCGTGAGGCAAATCGTGCTGCAAATTGGCTAGCTAATTTGGTGCGAATAAGAGGAGACAACCACGTTTTTTTTTTAAGCTCTGCCGGCTCTTCGTCATATTTTACATGAAGATGTAGTAGTAGTGACCTGGCCACGTAGCAAATCTATTTCTTAGTTTTGGGTAGGGGTGTTCATATGCGGGTATCCTACCAAATTTTGATATCCGAACCCGTATCCGAAATTTCGGATATTCGATTTTCGGATACCCGAAATTTCGGATATTCGATTTTCGGATACCCGAAATTTCGGATTCGGATAGTCGGATATTCGCTATCCGAAATATATTCATATTTTTTTTTATTGTTTATCCTATTTTGTGCCTAATATTTTGAAAATGTGAGCCAAATATTTCGGATAATTTTGAGTTTTTCGGATATCCGAAAATTTTGGAAAATGATATCCGAACCCGTATCCGAAATTTTGGATATCCATCTTTTTTCGGATAATTTCAGTTCAGATTTTCAAGATCGAATGCTCGAGTTTGGATACTTTTGCACAACCCTATTTTTGAGGTTTGCCCCTCTCTAGCACAAAAAAATAAAAAATTGAATAAATCTACTGTACAATATAATGGACTATGCTTCAACAAGCCTACAAACAGACTAGCAAAAAAAAAAAGAAGCCTACAAACAAAAATATGTAATGACAATATTGGGGCAGCCCATAGGCCCAGACCAACCTTATTCTATCTCTTCCATCTGCAGCCCATAATAACATTTGTTTTCTTTACCGTTGCTTTTCCTGTTTGCTGAGACAACACTCACCAACAGCATGATGAACGGAAACGCGCGGGGACGGGGAAGCGTATCGGAGACGGGGAAACTTCCATTAACGCCTTGAAAATACACTAGTACTCCGCTTACTTATAGTCGTGGCCCTCAACATTTCCCCTTTCTCCAAAATCTAAATTAACCCTAAAATTCTCTCTCCACTTTGGTTGCCAACACTGAAGCAAGCTTGCCGTCAATGGTGACATTTCTTTCTCTCTCCTCTCTCTCTCCTCGCTGATGTGTTACTTTGTATGCTTCTTTTTCTTTTTGCTCCTCTTAGTAGTGTGATTTAATTAGTGTGTTTTTGTGGGTAAAGTTTACTTTGGTGATTTTGATTTTGTGGTTAACTGATTTTTGTGAAATTGTGGATTAACCCAACTCATGGATTCATATGATAATACCCCTGATGATATTAATGGTAATGAGAACATGAGTGAGAGTGTGGCTTCTTTAGCAGTAGCACCATCAAATGATAAAGGGCCATTATGGAATTTTGTGACTAAAGTTTCCAAAACATCTGAAACTGGAGGTACTTGGAAATTTGTTTGCAATTTTTGTGACCAAACTAGGCAAGGGAGTTACTCTAGCATAAAAGCCCATTTGCTTCAAATTCCTAGACAAGGGATTTCAATTTGTAGAAATGTGGATTTGGATGATTTGGTTGAAATGAGAATGTTAGAGGATGAATATGAAAAAAGCAAAAAAGGTTTAGGTTTAGCAGTACTTCAAGAAGAAGAAGAAGAAGAAATGGATGCTAATTTTGCTAAGAAAAGGAAATCTGATTTGTCTTCTCTTGCTACTGCAATTGATTTGGAGGCTAGATCTCAGTTGGATAGTGAAATTGGTAAAATGTTTTATTCGGCGGGTTTGCCATTTAGTCTTGCTAGAAACCCGTATTTATATCGTCTTATGCATTTGCTGCGAGCCATAATTTGGTTGGTTATGTGCCTCCGACATATAAAGAGTTGACAACCACGTTACTCGAACAAGAGAAAGCCAGAGTGGAGAGGTTATTACAACCACTTAGACAAAGTTGGAGGGAAAAAGGGGTGACAATTGTTAGTGATGGGTGGAGTGAGCCAAAAAGAAGACCCATAATTAACATCATGGCTGCTTCTATAAATGGCCCCTTGTTTCTTAAAGATGTGAATTGCTTAGGTGAAGTTAAAGATAAACATTTCATTGAAGACTTAATGAAAGAAGTAATTGATGAGGTGGGTCACCAAAATGTGGTTCAAATTATAACTGACAATTCAATGAATTGCAAAGGAGCTGGAGAGATAATCGAAGGTATTTACCCTCACATATATTGGACACCGTGTGTTGTCCGTACTCTTGATCTTGCTTTGAAAAATATATGTGCTGCTAAGAATGTGGAGACTCATGCAGAAGTGTATAAGGAGTGCCATTGGATCAGTGAAGTCCATGGTGATGCCATTGAAATTAAGAATTACATCATGAACCACGCTATGAGATTGGCCATCCAGGATAGATTCACTTCTCTCAAGTTGCTTTCGGTTGCCGATACACGCTTTGCTTCAGTTGTTGTGATGCTTAAGAGGTTTAAGCTTATTAGGCGTGCATTGGAGGCACTGGTCGTGAGTGAGGAGTGGAGAACTTATTGAGAAGAAGACCAAGCCAAGGCAAGGTTTGTGAGGAAGATGGTTCTAAGTGAAGATTGGTGGGATAAATTGAGTTACATTCTTGATTTTACCAAACCAATCTATGATATGATGAGAGCTTGTGACACCCACAAGCCTTGTCTTCATTTGGTTTACGAGATGTGGGATTCCATGATTGAGAAAGTGAAGCTTGAGATTTACAAACATGAATCTAAATCTCTTACCAAGAAAAGTGATTTTTGTGATAAGGTGTACAATATTCTTGTTGATCTTTGGGGAAAAAGTAGTACACCTCTTCACTGTCTTGCTCACTCATTGAACCCAAGGTACTTTCCTCCTTATATGTTTTCATCATTCTAATTGCAGTATCTTATTTCATTTCTAGCAGTTAAATGTGTTATCTGTTTTGAAGGTTCTATTGTGATGAATGGCTTCATGAGGATCCGGTTAGAGTTCCTCCTCATAGAGATGCGGAAGTCTCTGCAGAACGGATGAAATGCTTCCGAAGACTCTATCCAAATGATGATGATTATGATAAGGTTTTGGATGAGTATGCTGATTTTTCACTTAAGACCGGGCCTTTTGGAGATACAATGAATTACTCGATAATTCCTCTGTATTGGTGGGCCAACTTTGGTTCCCATACAGCTTTGCTTCAAAGATTAGCATTTAAAGTTCTTGGACAACCTACTTCCTCATCTGGTTGTGAGCGTAATTGGAGCATATATTCTTTTATTCACTCACTTAGGAGGAATGTTCCAAGTCTTAAGAGTGCAGAGGATCTGGTTTTCATCCACAATAACCTTCGTCTTTTTTCAAGGAATATCGAGCAATATCATGAGGAGAATACTAGAATGTGGGATGTCGGTGGAGATGACTTTGGTACTTTGGAGGATACGGGGTATTTGGAGTATGCCGAGCTCTCCCTTGATGAGCCGGAATTAGAGAGTGTGCTCTTATCTGAAAATGCCAACAACTAGAGAGATGGTAGTTTCTTTTCATTTTTAAATTGTCATTTTTTTTATTAAATCTGGTTGTTTCTCTGCTTTGGTGATAACATATTGGTTGCATTGCATGGGACACAAACTTTGTCAATGAACTGTTGGTTTCTTTAGTACATTGTGTTTTACGCCTAGTTATCATTTGGTTAATCTGCATAAAGAGTTCAGCTCTTTCAGTTCATACTGGACATACACCCGGTTGATAGGCTCCTGCACATACAACTTGAACTTCTTGTTCAAGAACTGGCAGGGTTTTGGTAGCTGGAAATCTGGAAGAGTGTTCAGTCCATGTTTTAATGTAGCAATCAGGTTGCTGTGGAGTATTCTAGAACATACGACAAAGAGAAGCTTCCCACACAGTCTGTAGAGTACTGGATTAAGTTGTTCTGCTTTATATGCATGATACGATGTGCTTTACCAAGAGTATTAATTTCTAAGCATTCTGAGCAGTTTCTGGTTTTTGAGTCGATGATCTAAGTATTGATTTTTTACTTTTATCCCGTGAAATGGTTTTGTTTTTGCTTTTGTTTGGGTGCTATGAGAAGGTTTTTGTTTCAGTTGGATTACCTTGCTCAATTATTGCTGTAATTGTGATGTTGTTTCCTGATTTCACCAACACTTCGATCTTTGACACCTTGGTCCTTTAGACCCCTATTCTGCATCTTTTCTCTTTCTTTTTTTTTTCTTTTTTTTGATGATCATTCCCTAATCTGCAATTTTGTTTTACACTTTTACAGGATTTTGTGTTAGAATGGAAGTGCAATGCAATGTGCTCTTTTGCTCCTGTCTTAAACTTCAATTTGCAACATGGATGATGAGAATGAAATGGATAGTCTCGGTGAGCAGCAGCTTGAAGTACTGCAGAAAGGTTTAAGATGCTACATAATGCATCAGAAGGTTGTACAAGGCTTTTAAAGATTTCTAACTTTACTTAGGGATGTAATTCGGTCGTCATCATTCTTGATGAATGATGATGTTCCTGAAGTTTGCAAACACAAACCATTACCTTGAAAACTTTGTAACCTAAAGGAGTAAGGAACGATGATTTTTGCTTCTTTTGTAACTGATCAAGTCAAGAGCTTCATGTCCTCTTCGGATCACGTAAGCTCTCTTTGAGTTATTGGTCATTTGCGATCATAGTTCTCGAGTATTCCGTTATCAAGGTCCCAGCACCTACGTAGGATTTCCTTATAGGAGTCATTCCTGCGCAGGGGAAATAGCAGTTGCGTTTGCAAAGCAAAATCTGAAGGTGGTGTGAGTTTAAGTGAAGTCCTTTGACCCTCAGAAGGACTTTGTTTTTGCTCCTTTCCGATTTGGCTAGTCTTTGTCGAATCACGATTTAGCTCAATTAGTGATTTTGCTTTTTTTTTTTTACAGAATTTAGTAGGATATTTACAGAAATTAATTTTCTCATGAAACCAAAATGTGATAAAAATTTATTGTATTCCACCAATCAAGTTATATTTATGTTAATATAAGGCATATAAACTTATGATATTATAAGCAAGTCTTGTATGAGACAACGACTATGACAATCGAAAAAATAACACTTCATATTCACTTCAAACATAAAAACATACTACTCTAAGTGGAACGTCCAAAAATCAATAGGGGTGGTGGTCTAGTGGTTTTAACTTTATTTCCAAGTGGTTTGATGAGGCAAGGTCATGGGTTCAAATCCTCATTCCCCTCATATCTTGTGTCTGCTGGCTTCTAGGAACTATACTAGCCCGGGCCAGTGGTTGCGTTGGTTGTTCAGTTAGTCTGATATATCCGCGGTTAAACACAAAAGTCCGAACATAATATAGAGGGTTGGTTCAGTGATAATTCACTTGCACCCTCTTTTTGACGAGCAAAATGTGGAATGTCCAAAAAAAAAAAAACTTAAACATGAACGCGAGGGAGTAGTAGGCTTTTGGGCCTGTAAGAATGGTGGACTTATTTGTGGCAAGCCCAGACCAAAGTTTGTTCTATCTCTAATAACAAGCCCAATACAAACATTTCCTCTGTTTTTCATTCTTCTCCACTTTTTTCCATCTTCTTCTTCATTTTTCTACGTCAGTCCTCTTCACTGAACAAAAGGGTTTTCCATTTCTCTAGTCCAGTAAACACTTTCCACCATTAACAAACCTCCCAAACACAAATACACTCAACTCTCTCTCTCTCTCTCTCTCTCTCTCTCTCTCAAAATGCGGGGGTTAAAGTACATAGCCAATAAGGGCTTAGGAGAAATGGCGTTTAACAAAGGTGGAGGTATAATCAACTGGTTCCCAGGTCACATGGCTGCTGCTACACGCGCCATTCGCGACCGTCTCAAGGTCGCTGATTTCGTCATCGAAGTTCGCGACTCTCGTGTTCGTCTTCTCTCTCTCTTCGATGAATTTGTTTTTTTTTTTTTTTTTTTTTTTTTTTTTTTTTGTGTGTTTTGTTTGATGTTGAGTTGATGAAGTTGTGTTTTTTGTTTGGTGATGATAATGGACAGATACCGTTATCGTCGAAAAATGAGGACCTTCAGCCGTTGCTTTCTGGAAAAAAGCGACTGGTTGCTCTTAATAAGAAAGATTTGGCTAATCCCAACATTTTGCCTGTAATGTTTTTTCCCTTTATTTGTTAATTGGGTTCATTTGAGCTTAGTTTGGTGGTATTTGGGTGTGAATTGATATGATATGTTTTAATGTGAAGAGATGAATGGGTTGTTTTGGGTACTGGAATGTGATTGCCATTTTGATTGGTGCTGTTGTACTTGAAAATAGATAGTGTCATTTTGTGGTTTATTTTTAGCTGAGTTTGTTGTTTAAGTGCTCAAATTTATTAGGTTATTTTCAGCTCAGTTCATGTTGTTGTCATATTGTGTGTGTTTTTATCTTAGTTTTTGGGGGGAAGAAATGAAAGGGTTGTTCTGAATACAGGAATATGATTGCCGTTTTGATTGGTGCTGTTGTATTTGAACCTAAAAGTGTATTTTTATGAGTTAATTTTAGCTGAGAATATTGTTGAATGCTCATTCATTTTGGGTTGATTTGAGCTCGGTTTTGTATTCTTGGGTGGTATTTTGTCTGTTATTTGGGAAGACATGAATGGGTTGTTTTGAGTGCTGTGAATATGATTGCCATTTTGGTTGATGTTGTTGTACTTGAAAATAGAATTTTAAAATGTGAGTTAGCTAGTTTTAGCTGAGTTTCTTGCTATGTGGTTGAATTTGGTATTGTTTGTGCAGAAATGGTTGCGATATTTTGAAGCATGCCAACAAGATTGCCTGTCGATTAATGCACATAGCAAGAGTTCTGTGCAGAAGGTTAGTAAAGAACACAATTTCTTTTCCTTTTCTATGACATTTGATTACTTTTGCAATTGGGAGACTTGTGAATTCCTTTATAAAGGCATTTCGTCTTAGGGGCAAAATAAGATGAAAAGCATAGAAGATAACCTGAAACTCTGTTTGTGAATGAAAGTTTCAATCTTGGTTGATTATTTGATGATAGTTGTCAAATCTGCTGATATCTTAATCTACTTAGAAGGTAGTTTATCCAATGGGAATGATCATCCTGTTACTTTTTTCTCGTTTCCCATGACGAGAACAACTTGTATTCATCAAAATCAGGAAAGAACAAGGTCCCAACGAAAATTTCTGTACTCCTAATCTAACAGGAGTCTGCTTTCATTGTAGCAGCTTTACCAATTCTTTTAGATAAGAGAAGAAGTTACGTCCTCCATCCCAGATATATTGTCATATGTTGGTTGTCCCTGAATTGAGGATTTGTTTCATTTTGACAAAAGGCAAAAACCATATTTGTTAATGATATACCTTTCATTAGTAGTTATGTAATTGCGAGAGTTGGTGGGGTTAGTATCCGACATAAGGGACTATATAATTTAGATGTCCTAAATTACTAATAGTGATAATTATTTCGGGAGGGTGGGACTGTGGGAGGATTTAGTGAGACAGAGAGAGACAATTACAAATGAGAGGACAAGAGATTTTAGAAACCCAAATTAAAAGTAATGGATTTATCTCTTTTTTTCTTACAAAAAAAAAAAAAGAAGAGTTGGAACCCTTGCTGTAGTTACAACAATCTGCTTTCTGCTGGTTTGCCCTAAAATATGCACAATTTGTGATTAACAACATAGTTGTAAAAACAATATCACTGATTTATAACATATTTTCATTTTGGGCACTGCGCCTCACTTCACAGAGGTGCAAACCTTACCCTCGAACCTTACGTCTAAGATCGGTGCGTTGCACCTTGTAAAACACAGGTATTATGTTAGTATGATTGTGTGGTGATACATAGTAATGCTTAGCGTTAGCAAATGATTATTCGATGCTTCCCAACCCCTCCTAGAAGCTGGGGATATCTCCTCAACATCAACATTACCATAGCACCTCCAAAGAAGCTCCCACCCAAGCGGTGTAAGGGGTGGGGGGCTGGGGTGGTTGTTAGATGTATGCTTCCTCACCCTTCTGGCAATAGAAAGGTTTCCACTTGACCCTTGATTGGAAGTGCAACGACCACTGGTGAAATAAGAAGTGCAGATAGTTTGATGAACCATTTTAATGTAATCCATTGTGTTTGCAAGCGACAGAGAGTATTGAATTTTTTGGCTCCTGGAAGGTGGGAGATGTTTTCTCTATGATGCTTTTACGTTTAACAGTGTTACGAGTTTTGTACGTATTCTTTTAATATGCTATATCACAAAAACAAAATCTAATTCAATTTTCTTGTGGTGCTGTTTCTAGGCCTGTTTCTTAATTATTTGATTATCTTATTGTATATCCTTTTAGCTTCTTGACCTTGTGGAGCTGAAGCTTAAGGAGGTTATATCTAGGGAACCTACACTACTAGTTATGGTTGTTGGTGTTCCAAACGTCGGAAAATCAGCCTTGATAAATTGCATCCATCGAATTTCATCAGCACGCTTTCCTGGTAAGAGTGAACAAAATTAATTAATTCCTTTAATAGTTGTAATTGTAATAATCATGGAGTGGTTTTGTGGCTACATTATGTGCAACTCCACCCAAATAAATGATCACATCCGTACCTCATAGTGCAGGAGAAGATGAAACGAGCTACAGTAGGACCTTTGCCTGGCGTGACTCAAGATATTGCCGGATTCAAGGTTGAAGTGCTTTCTTTATTTCTCAACGATGTTCTTTCAATAACTATATTCATTCGTACGGTCGTACCTTTAAGATCCTATCACCTGAACATGTGCGACTTATCCCCAAAACAATAAAAATAGAAATAAAGTTCTAAGAAGGGGGTAAGAATAGGAACCGTGGGCTTTTCTGCTGCAAAATACATGTGCTGAAGTGAACAGGATGCTAAACCTGAGTTCCTCTCTTTTCTTCCCCCCCCCCCCCCTTTTGGTTTTGTTGTTGTTGTGACTAAATATAAGTTTTGATTCACAGATTGCACATCAGCCTAGTATCTATGTCCTGGATACCCCAGGAGTATTGATTCCAAGTATTCCCGATATAGAGACAGGCTTGAAATTAGCTGCTGCAGGTGTGGTTCTTTCTTTGTGATTCTTGCTGCCTTTTTGCCCATTATTGTGTTTCTGCTTAGGGTAGAATCTAGAGCTAATTTGGTAGAGAGGAAAAGAAAGGAAGGGAAAAGAAATCTGTTACCTTTTCCATGTTTAGTTTTAAAAATAAAAGGGAAGTGACGGGAAGGGAAATGAAATGATGGGAAAGTTTTCCTATGAGATCCTCCATTTCCTTTCCTCCCAAATTGGTGGAATTTGGACGAAAAGGAAGTTTAAAACTGTCATTCCTTTCCTTTCCTTCCAAATCACATTTAACAAACAACGGAAAATGTTATTTTTCTTTCAATTCCTTCTTATACAACCAAACATAGGAAACATATCTTTTCCTTTCCTTTCTTTTCCTTTGTCTTCATTTTCCTTCCTTTCTTTTCTTTTCCTTTCCAATCTTCTTAACATAACCAAACAGGTTGTAATGCAATGGTTCAACCCTGATCTCAAGAGTTGGAACCTCCCTATTCTTTCTCTCCTTCCTCTTCCTTTCTCTCTCCTTCCTCACCAATCTCTTTCCTCCCCCCTCCCCCACTTGCACACCTAATGTCACTCCATGATGAGATTAGGGTCCTTCCTAATCATGAGATTAGGCAAGAATTTGTTGTTGTAATGAATTGGAGTGGTTTGCTGATTATTTTATTTGTTTGTTATGATTATATTCATTAAGCAATCTTAATATCCTTCCTCCCAAAGGCTCCGTCCACACAACTAAAGTCACTATTTGTATGTTACATTGTACAAAGAAAAAAAAAATCTATTCGTCCTAGAAAATTAACTAATGTATATGTGTCACTTTCACATCATACTGAACCTAATTTACAATGTCCCACCTATGCAGACCAATCTCCCAAGTCCCAAGCTAGGGTTGTTTTGGTATATTTCCTTAAAATTTGTCTGACATATTTCTGGGATGGAGATTGTTCTACTCCAACGGTTACAGGAAAAAAATTGCTTTGAGTTATAGATTTTCGCATAAAAAAAAAGGTTGGCCCGCTATAATTGCCAAGAATATGCTACATGCATTATGTGATGTCCTAGTGGTCTACACTCTACAGGCTCATTCAGTAATTGATTCAACTTTTGAAATTTTACACGTGATAGTCTGGTCTATCTTCTTAGTAATCTGTTTCAGAATTGGTCTTGACCTGGCATATTCGCTTGCCGACATCCAGCGTCAATGGGGTTCTCTGTAATTAGATTTATTCGTGAGGACACATTGTCCTCCTTGGTTGTAACTTGTAGCTTCATTCAAATATTTTTCTTATAAAAGAAAAGTGATTCACTTCAGAATTTGTCTTTTCTTGTAAGCACTGATTACCCTCCTACATATGGACTGAAATGGAAGGAATAATCAAATATGTTTTGAGCTATCAATGTCAATCATGTCCCTCAGAATAGAGATCATTGCCTTTTAGAGATACTTTGCTGTTTAGGATCATGTCAGGTGCTCATTACAATAATTACCTTCATCACTTTACAAAGAGGCGGGAGCCTCTTTGGAGGCACTGGGGTAATGTTGATGATGTTGATGATGACTTTACAAAGTACTTTTGCTTCCATTTTAATGAATTCACTAACTTTATTGCAGGGTCTGTTAAGGATTCTGTAGTTGGCGAGGAGCGCATTGCTCAATACCTACTTGCTGTTTTGAACAGCCGTGGTACTCCACTTCACTGGAAACATCTGAAAGATAGTACGGACAAAATTCAGAATGTCCCGGAAAAACATGAGCATAGTATAAAAGATCTTCTGCCTAAAAGGAGGAAGCCGCCACCTGATAACACTGCTGTTTATTACATAGAGGTATTATTATTACTTTGGCCTATTGGATAATTCTTATCCCATCAATAGGGGTATTGTGATGAATCTTTACCACATTGAATGCAACCAACCTAGCAATCCATATAATATAAACTGAGTGGGTAGCTCCTTGGTAAGAGTGGGTAGCTCCTTGGTAAGAGCTCTGAGATCTATTCTACAGATCCCTAGTTTGAGCCCCCTTAGGGCCACCGGAGGTTTTCGTGACAGTTAACTTCGGATCCATGGGATTAGTTTGCAAAGCCTAGATACCCACATTATCTAGAAAAATGAGAAAGCTGTCACATTGTAGCCCAGGTAACTAAATCCAGTCTATTTTAGTATGTAAGAATCAGGTTGGTGTGAATGTCCATGGTGCATATCATGAAAGAGAAGCTTCCCACCCTTGTCGGGGAAGAGTACTTGGATTGAGTTTCTGTTTGCATGTATGATTCGGTGCTGCTTTGCCAAGAGTAGAGTATCCAAGCATTACAACCCATGATCTAGCAATCTCTTTTTCCTTAATCACGTGAAATGTTTTAGTTCCAGTTGGATGATCCTGCTCACTTGCTGTAAATCTGTAATTGTGTTGCTGTTTCCTATTTTTCTTTGTCACCATGCTCCTGTTGGCCCCTAATCTTTATCTTCACTTTGCAGGATGTTGCTACGCAAGTGCAACGTGCTCTTTCTGCTTCTCTCTCAAACTTTAATGGCAACATAGATGATGAGAATGACATGGAGAGTCTCATAGAGAAGCAGTTTGAAGCACTACAAAAGGCATTTAGGATACCACATACTGCATCAGAAGGTCGTACAATGGTATCAAAAAGATTTCTGACTTTGTTTAGGGCGGGTAAACTTGGTTCTTTCATCCTTGATGATGTTCCTGATGTTTGCAAACCTGTATTGTGAAACTTTTTGCAACGAGTTAATCAGCAATGATGATTGTTTTCTATGAATCATGAAAACAGACATTCCCTTCCTCATCCGCATCATTAATGATCTATTATGAAAGCTCTTAAACAAAGACAGTTCTGCTGGAAAGGGATTTGATTCTTACTTATGCAGTTATGCACTAAAAGTGTCTATCGCTGTATGAGGGTGGCTATACTGTATAAGCCATAAAAGTGTCTCAATCTGGGATAGAACATTGTTGAGGAGGCCTCCAGTGTAAGTTAATTGCCCTCGACAAGCCACAGAAAGGTTAATGCTTATAGCTTAGTTATTTCACTGTCCATAATTCAGGAGAGTAACTCTCCTGTGGAATCTTAGAAGCTCTTGGTATCAGTTGTTCCTTAGATTTGGGGCTTCGAAAAGTTTGGGACTTTGCTTCATTATTCCTGAACTTGAGCTCAAACGTAGTTTGCGTCATAAATCTGTGAGCAAGCTTGGCTTGATTACAAATTACTAAGTTGGTGAAAACTAACTGTCGGTCGAGTGTTTCGACTTTTACACTGTTGACAGCCGTTGTGAAACATTTCCGCTCCATATCACTTGTTTATGGATTGTAGGCAAACCATTCTAGTATGCTCAAGGACTACCAATATAGGGAGAACAGCCATAAATCTAAATAATCCACAAGACCAGAACACGTCAATGAATGTTCTTTGACATGCAATAATCTTTGACAATTTTTTTAGTAGAACATCCCTCATTGTATATACCTTCGAATTTTTCCCCTCATCTTTGCACTAATGAAGTACACGTGACCATGAATCTGACCATTGTTATTTGTTTTGGCTCTTCAGTAGACTCAAAACTTTCAAAGTATTTTACAATTTGCTCGTAGATGTAACCAAAAGGCTACAAGTTGCAGAGTACTGCTTTTATTGAAAACAATACATGGTTTTCTAAGCAGATAAGATCAATGAACTACACCAGTGAAGAAAAAGTTCTAGAGGAAATAAGACATTCACCATTGAAGAAATCAGATAACTGTAACTGTTGTCTGAGGAAAATGACGAGAATGTGCAAATCTGTAGCTAAAAGTTGAGACAAAATTGCATATTATACTAGTATACTGATTTGCAAAGTTTCCTTAATGTACAACCCCACATTATTCAAGAATATTATCGACCAGGAACAAAATTCAAAATTGAACCATACACACACGGCATAAGCGAATGAACAGACCTCACTTGTTGGCCTCGATGAATTCTCTGTACTCTTTCTTCATCTTGACTCCTGATACAGTCCTGGATATGCACAAGAGTCGATTAACGGAAGCAGACGATAAGTTCAAAAACGCAAATAGTACATCTAGGGGAAGATATTCACAGAATCACAAGTGGACATAATAAACTTAAAATCCACATACCCCTTAGGAGTGTTCTAATTGCTTACGAGCCCCAACTAAACAAAATTTTAAACTAACATTAATGACAAGGACGACCTTGAAAAGACGACATGGGACACATTAACGGGAAAGATCAAGGCAGAGGCCAGCAATTCAGCAAACACGATGATTGATGCTTGGGGAATAAAGACACATAAGTGTACTGCTGAACTAAAAGAAGCTAGAGCTACAGTTAGGATTGACCAACCTAAGCATCTCCTTGTTCTTAAAGAACTGCACACAAGGTGTTCCCATAATTCCAGCCGCCTCTGCTACTTCTGGATCTTCCTCGATGTCAATTTCAACAAAATGAACATCCTGGTTGTATTCATCTATTACCTGCAATTCAAGATGATTTTCCCATACAAAAAAGGAAAAGTATTAACTGAGAGTCAGAGAAATATGTACCACTAAAAGGACGAGGAACTCAAAGAAAACGACTAACCAATACATAAAAATGTCCCCGTCCCTTTAAGATGTCAATGAGACTCCCTTTTCTATTCCTTCTTTTTCAATTTATATTTTTTTTAGTAGAAAAGGCAAAACTTTAGTCCTCATGTTTCCATCATGCCAATAAATCCAACATTACACAACTGACAAGTTGACAACAGCACATCTAACAGAGATTGGCAACATGACACCCAAACAAAAAAAAAAAACAAAGGTTAGCGACAAATATGCATACAAAGGGGATTCTTCCCACGCATGGATTTTTCATTTCTAATTTGGTGATGACGAATATGTAACTCATAAACTACACCCCTAATGTTGAAATGCTTTGTGATACTGATACACATACTGCCATAAATTTGCCTTTCTATCTCTTGATTTATGCATCCATTGTGCTTGTTTCCTAGAATCTACCAAAAGTTAAATTTGTACGCAAACAACATATATGTCAGCTTTTGCCATGCATGATTTACAGAGGTATTCTCATGATTAAGCACATGACACAAATACTATAATCAGATCAACAGAGAAATATACATATTTTCCCATTTCATTTACCTCCAAATACTTCTCAAAAGTGACAAATTCAACACCACAGAAATGCATTACAAGCATTAGGCACCATGTATGTGGTAGCAGCCCAATTTCATTGTAAACTTGGTTTGCCATTCAAACAAATATTCACAGATGTACCAGAAAATAATATACTGCGCCTCAGCAAATTTACCTTGTTGAGTATTGGCTTCAATGTCCTACATGGACCACAGCTCGGTGAAGTATACAGAACTAATATAACCCTGGGGCTCTCGTGATACAACTTTCGTAAAGCATACTGCCAACCAATATGAACAAAGCAAATTAGTTGAATCTAATTTTCAAAAATTAAAATAAAATAATAAAGTAATAAGTATAATGATCACCATAAGCAAGAACAAGATTCAGAAAATTAACCTGGCCCTTGTGCTTGGTAAGGGTTATATCAAAGCCCGCATGTACATCACGGTCAGTGGGTTCCTTTTTAACCTCTTCTCTTTGCGGCTTTAGGAATCATAATGACGAAAGTGTCAGCTCCACATAATCTTTGAACTTACGATTTAATTATATTTTTAGATAAAAGGCAACACATTGTGCCAGAAATGAAACATAATTTGGTGAAAAATGTATTAAAGCTGTAACAGGAGTATGAGATGAGTTTCAGAAAAAGTTAAATCAGTAACTCCATACCTGATGAAACTCAATAAGGAGATTTGTGCTTGTAAGATATCTTTCAACAGATAAAGCAGCAATACATCCGGATCCAGCTGCGGTAACTGCTTGTCTCCACTCATGATCCTGCTAGTCCAAAATCTCATGTAAGAATAACCTCAAAGTATAGGCATCTTCCCTTTGTGGTTACTTTTCTTCTAAGGGATAAACAGAGTATATATCTGTGGATATTATATCAAGCCCCAGAATCTGATTATTAACCACCAAAGACTGTCCATTTTACAGCATTTCGTATTCGTGTAAAGTCAAAAGTTAGAACAAAGCATAGAACTCCAGAGATAAGAGAAATTTGGATCACTCAAATTCATTTTGCTCAGAATGTACATACCCTCTGAACCTAATCATCTGTTGAATGGGGTAGGATAAGTCTTTTCTGAGCTATTGTGAAATTCGGCTTGGTCAAAGAAAAAATGTCACTCATAAGAGTACAACAACCTTCTAAAGTTCTAAACAGTTCATATAGAACACAACTGAGATGTGCTTGATGAGAAGGCTTTCGGAAAAGTCAAAAAACAAAAAACGGAAGGGACATCAGATCCAGGAATCTCTTGCAGACCATTAAGAAACCAAATCTTTAGCGGAAAGGAAAATAAAGAAGCTAAAAGCTTCACCAAAAATAACTCAACTTTTAAGTAAACATACAGTGACTTTCCGGACTGGATTTCACTTTAAGAATTTCTAATGCAAGGAGAGGACCTAATACTGACAAAAACAAGCGTTACTCCAATTGAAGACCAACCTCCAAATCTCCGGCAGTCACAGGCTATTTATAATTATATATAATTAAATAGTGTACAAGGTTTTAGTTTCTCACATAAAGATCTATTTGCGGTGCTAGTGTGTGCATTCCAGTCGAAAATTATGGCATCTGTTCTTGCAAATTCACACCAGTAACAAGATGAGGATCTGCCGATCTGGTCTAGGTCTCAAGTATCACTTTCAAACATTCTTTTTCAAGATAGGCACAATTTTCGAACATTTAAAATACAGAAAAGAGAAATTGCATGAAAATGCCAGACAATGAGGGGCTGAAGTTTTTGATAAAAGGTCAGTAAAACTAAAATCATTACCTGCACATCTCCAGCAGCAAATACACCATCTACTGAGGTTCTTGAAGTGTCATCCACCAGAATATACCCTGAGCTATCAAGTTCAACTTGGCCTTCCAGCAACTGGCTAGTCGGAGAATGACCAATACCGTAGAATAAACCTTTAGCTTCGAGCACAGATTCTTCACCAGTATCAGTTTTTCGAGTCAAAATCCCAGTCATTTGGTCTTTTGTACCGCTCACGATATCCACAGTTTCTGTGTTGAAGTGCACGGTGATGTTTGGATTGTTGATTACTCTGAAACATGCGCCATAATCAACCTGTTAAACAAACATTCAGATAGTTGAAAATTCAATGCAAACTTTCTAGTAAACTACTCTAGACACAAAGGGACAATCTTCAAGGCTTTAATACCGGGTAAAGGAAGAATAATGATCATAGCAAGCCACATCCTAAAACAGGCAAACAATAATAATCAATGAAGACATTTACTGTATCATGATGTATTTTGATCAAGCCAACCAGGACAGGTTATCAACATAACATTGAGCCGATTGGACGAAACTTACTGAACTACCTCATCAGCAAAGATGAACTTTCTATAGTATCATAATCAAATATCAAAATCATTAAACAATATGCATAATACTAACTGAGTTGATGGGCTAAGGTTGTGTTCTGAAATGTTCAAACCCCACATGATGCCCCACTATATCAAGGTAATATAATGTCAAATTCCTCTAAGTCACATGGTTCCAGAATTTTTACTGTAAGCATTTGAAAATCAACCCCATTTTACTGATTAGAATTATGTCACCAGTTTTTCTGTCTTTCCTTATAGAATCAGAACATGAGGACTCATCCCCTATGCTATTTATACAGTGACATTTTAGAGGTCAGAATGCTCTTCTTCTCTTTGGAAAGTAAAAGTCCAGCAGTTAAAAACAAAACAGGTTGCACAAACAAAGAATATGATGTTAGGACCATTGTTATTCACATGCAGATATTATGCAAGATGAAATAACAAACTTTCTTGAAGATGAATGAGTGCAGCAGCACTGACCTATCTTGCATTGCTTTAGATGCCCTTAGATGGTCGCTACGTACAAGTAAATGAACATGACGAGCATATTTGGTCAAGTATATTGCTTCCTCTGTAGCTGTATCACCTCCCCCAACCACAGCAAGAACTTGGCCCTTAAATAGTGGTGATGCACCGTCGCATATGGCACATGCACTAATCCCTCTACTCCAGAATTCATCCTCACGAGGTAGCCGAAGCCTCTTAGCAGCAGCTCCCGTAGCAACAATAACAGTATGACACTTTAACTGAAATGAAGGGAAAACTGTTCATCAAACTCACTCACAATGCATGAAAAGATGCCAAAGCCAGAACAAGATACATAAAATATCAAGTTATACGCTTTTACCGTCAACCTCTAAATAAAAGGTCTATTGTGAATTACACAATTATATTTCACCAGTTCATAGTTTTGAAGTACTTCAATTCCCTCAGTGAGCAAACATACGTGTTGAAGGTGAGAGGTTGACTTTGAGATATATGATGAAAATTAACTAAAATTAGAAATTCACATGCAAAGCAACGGACGAAGGAAAAATGATAATAATAATAAAAAAAAAAAAAATAAAAACTGAAAGTATATTAGTTGCTCATCTAACGGCTGAAGTCATATCAAAATAACAAGCCAAGATGTGCAGCTTGACATGGTATAAAACAGCTAGCAAACGGATTTGCATATCAGCCAAAAGATGCAATTCATATGATTGTCACCACCTTCTAAGGTCCCTGATATTTCAGGCAACAACTCAAATCTTATAATCGCACGCACACCCTTCAGCCACTTATGGACTGCCAGTATCTCCCTTGCCATATTATATATTGATTGTCACCAAACTCCTCTTCGTTTTTAGATAAGAGACAAATTACATTTTAAATAGGAAAAACTACAGCCACAGGTTCAGAGGACTAGGAGCAAGCATCTCTTAGAAGTTCTTCCAGTTCAACTGAAGGGTAACTGGGTAAGTAATGAGAATATCCTTAAAACTTCCTGCTACTTTGTGTCTTTGGCCCACAGCAAAGTCTTGTGACCTACTAACTTCTGAGAAAACAAAGGAGTTCCACATACCCGGAAAGCAGATTCTTCTCTTTATTCTTTCCCATCACAACATATCTAATCTGCAGATAATCACTCGGTATCTAAAAACCTCCAGTGGTTCTAGGGGACTCAAACCTGGGACCTTTGGAATAGATCTCAGAGGTCTTACCAGCTGAGCTACCCCCTAAGGGTTTACCATGTTGAGACTCCTCATGTGAACTTTACTATTATTTATGTATCTCTTTGTAACAAACGTTCAACACAGGACCTGACAGATACTTCATATATTTAGATAATAAATATTTTATTAATATATAAAGACATCTACAAACAAAGAGGACAAGGAGTCCTCAAAAACAAAAAGCTAGTCACAAATCCCTTTAATTCCATTGAATGTCAGTAAGAGACACCCTTTTAAAGGCCCCAACTTCCTTGGCCCACAATGATGCCAAATACACAACACGATCACAAACAAGGTCAACCGACCTACCAGCCCCATCAAAAATCCTAGAGTTACACTCCAACCAAAGGCAGTAAAAATTGGCAGCAGAAGCGCAACGCCACAATAATCTATGCTCTTTACTCCTCCCCGACCAAACGTACTGAATCTGCAGGTGCTCGCAACAGGGGGAACAAAACACTCACCCAACAACCCACCCCACAGGCCACAAACTGCAAGCAAAATCACGAATTCACATTGCAGGGGCCATGCCAGGTAACAAAAGCCTAACCAGGTCTCAGCCGCTGCAACAAATCATGAGTGTTCAACCTGCCTAACACCAAAGTCGAAGTGAAATCCCGCACCAATAAAGGGACCTTAGACTTCCAAATGAAACTAGCAAGAGAAAAATAGGGGTATTGAGAGGAAGGCCAAGGAAATGAAGAAATGATTTGCAGGAGAAGACCCCAGAGGAGTCCCCAACCCAACCCGTACATCAACATCAGGGACAAGATGAATGATGTCTAGAATACTAAGAAGAGCGGTGAATCCTGACAGGTGCTTCATATTTGATAATTTGCAGAGGCAAATATGTGTCAATGTCCTAGCTTCAAGAAGTTTGAACAGTTCTGTAAATAAAACTGCAATTACAAAGTGATCACTCCTGAGATCACTAGGGTTCTTTAAAATTTTAGTCAATGTAGACACATACACTATTAACTAGCCCAACCCAGCACCCCCCCCCCCCCAATCTGATGAAAAAACAACCAAGCAAAAGAACAGCATTCCATCGTTGGGAAAAAGAAACCTGTATAAACCGTTTAATTTTAAAGTCATTTTACCTTTCGTTCACTGCTGCTCACAGTAAAAGGACTGTTTTTGACGTCAAGGAATTCCACATCTTCTTGATATAACTCTGCTCCCCATCTTTCTGCTTGCTTCCGCATTCTACACCATTAAATAAATCAATTCAGGAATTATTTCTGAAAAAGCTATTCCTAGTACGAGTGTACGAAGCGAACCACAGAGAAACTCCAACTATTTCCTGACCTATCCATTAAATCAGGACCAGTAATTCCATCAGGAAACCCAGGAAAGTTCTCCACTTCTGTGGTTGTCATCAACTGTCCACCAGGAACACCACCTACTTGAAACCCTTCAAAGACCACAGGTTTCAAGTTAGCTCGGGCTGCATAAATTGCTGCTGTGTACCCAGCAGGACCTGAGCCAATTATCACCACATTCTCCACACCCGCACCTACAAAAGCAAATGCAGCAACAAATAAGCATGGTTAAAGCAAAATTATACTTAGTACGTGATAAAGAATTCATCAATCATGAAGCCCCAGAAGGGAAGGCTTATTTCATACTAGCAGGGCAAAACAAGCGCCCCCCCCCCCCTGCCAAATGCCAATTATCACCACATCCCTCGCCACGTACCGACGTAAATTGGTATGTCAAACTAACAAGCCATTGAAGCCATGAACACAAAATGGGGTGTTTCGTATTCTTCAGAAATAGGGGTTGTCCTAAATATCAATGCCCCATCACAGTGGCAAAGTCTAAATGCAACAGCAACTAACATTTCTAAGAAAACTTGCCAATTTCACACATTCAAATTCAATTTCTACATAATGTGGCCTTCTTTCTAGTCTTGAATCTTGATGCTTAAGCTGATGGGTAGAGGCCCAACTAATAGTTTTTATTTCTTAACAGAGGTTGTCCTGAACTTCAATGCCCTATCACAATGTCCAAGTCAACCTAAATTCAATAGCAGCTAACATTTCTAAGACAAATTACCAATTTCAGTAACTCACACACTCAAACACAATTTCTTGAAATTTCCGCCATATTTCTACACTTACAAAGACCCAACAAATGATGTTACTATTCCTTAACATCAAAACACTACAATTACAAACACATAAACAGTTAAACCCTAACAAGAAAACCCCCAACAAAAGAAATCAAAAGCACAAAAAGGACCTGGAGAAGATTGACGGTCTTCAGATGAATCAGCAGAAGCTCTGACAATAAGACCACCAGACGAACGAGTAGAACTCAGTGGCCGTGCAACACGTAACGAGTTAACTCGGTTAGGTAATTGGCGAGTTGACCAGGTTGTTTTGAGAAAGAGTACAGTGCTAGGAAGATAAGCTGAACAAGAAGAATTTAATGAAGGGGGAGAAATAGACGAGGAAGTGAGTGGAGACTGAGTCACAATCCCGAGTCCCATTATCCTCGTCGTTGCCATTGATTGAGGACCATACAATAAACAAAGCTGATGATGAGCTCTCAAGCTCTGTGTGTGCAATGCCAATATGAGAGAGAGAGAGAGAGGGGACAGAGAAAGAAGCAGTGTGGGTGTGCGTACAGTTCCTACAAACTAGTAGAACAAAGTACACAAAACCCACATCAAGATAACGCTTTGGTAAGCTATTGGCCACAACATTTATTTCCATTCATCTGGTTCTCTACCCTTTTCACAAAGCGCCATCTTCTTTAACCCCCCAAAACGCCAAAAATGCCAAAAGCCTTTTTTTTTATCTAATTTTATTTACACCAATAAAGGATAAATATAAGGAAAATTTGCTAAAACATCCTACTAAAGTTTGAACTTATGGCTTTGGTGTTCCGACTCTTATATAAGTGTCCCGTAAAACACTTTTTTAAGCCTATTAAGGACCGTATAAGAGACCCCAATTGCCTCCTATGTCCACTAGTGTTCACTAAAAATTTGCTAAATTTAGTGCGCAAACATACATGATTTTGGTGTTCCGACTCTTACATCAGTGTCCCGTAAAACGCCCTTTCAAGCCTATCAGGGACCAAATAAGAGACCCCAATTGCCTCCTATGTCCACTAGGGGTGTTCAGTGCGATGTGGTGTAAATATATATACCTTCGTTCTGGGGCCTCCTCTAAGCCCAAAAAATGTGGATTATAGCATTCGTTTTTCCAGGGCCCGGGGATCATTTTTGCCTAAACTTTTACGGGGGGTCTATCATGACCCTAGAGTACGCTCGGTGTCCCGGGAGGGTCATCCGGATCCACGAACTTTGATATTACTCATGCCTTTGGTGTTCCAACTCTTACACTAGTGTGTCGTAGAACGCCCTTCCAAGCCTATCAGGGACCGGATACGCGAGCACGAGGGTCTCCCATGTCCTCTATGGGTGTTCCATGTGATGTGGTGCGAAAATATCTACCTTCGTTCATGGGCCTCCCGGAAGCCCAAAAAACGTAAATTATAGCCTTCATTTTCAGCTTCAGAGGGCCCAGGTGTCATTTTTGCTCAAATTTCTCCAGGGGATCTATCATGACACTAGAAGATCCTGCGTGCCCCGGGACGGTCATCCGGATCCCCGAACTTCGATATCCATCATGTCTTCAGTGTTCTGACCCTTACATTCGTGTCCTGTAAAAACGCCCTTAGAAGCCTATCAAGGACCCGATAACGGACTTGAGGGGCCTCTTATGTTCCCTAAGGGTGTCATGTGCCATGTGGTGCAAAAATATCCACCTTCATTTCGGGGCCTCCCGGAAGCTCAAAAAATGTGGATAATAGCCTCCGTTTTCGGCTTCCCAGGGCTTGAGTGTCATTTTTGCCCAAAATTCTCTACAGGGTCTACCATGACCATAGAGGACCCTCGGTGCCCCATGAGGGTCATCACATCCCCAAACTTCGATAGTTCCCATGTATTTGGTGTTCAAACTCTCACACCAGTGTCCCGTAAAACGCATTTCCAATCCTATCAGGGACCGGATAAGCGACCCCAAGGTCCTCCCATGTCCCTTAGGAGTGTTTAGTGCAATGTCGTGCCAAAATATACATCTTCGTTCCGAGGCCTCTTGGAAGCCCAAAATCGTGAATTATAGCCTTCGGTTTCAGCTTCCCGCGGCCTGAGTGTCATTTTTGCCCAAACTTTTTCGGGGGTCTATCATGACCCTAGAGTACGCTCGATGTCCCGGGAGAGTCATCCGGATCCTCGAACTTTAATATTACTCACGCCTTTGGTATTCCAACTCTTACACGAGTGTGTCGTAAAACGCCATTCCAAGCCAATTAGGGACCGCATAAGCGACCACAAGGGCCTCCCATTTCCCCTATGGGTGTTCCATGTGATGTGATGCAAAAATATCCACCTTCGTTCCTGCGTCTCACGGAAGCCCAAGAAACGTGGATTAGCCTTTCTTTACGGCTTCCGGGGAGTCGAGTGTCATTTTTGCTCAAACTTCTAGGGGGGTCTATCATGACACCAGCGGATCTTCGATGCCCCGCGAGGATCATCCGGATCCCCAAACTTCGATGTCACCCATGTCTTCAGTGTTCCGACCCTTACATTGATGTCCCGTAAAAACGCATTTACAAGCCTATCAGGGATCCGATAACGGACGTTGGAGGTCTATTATGTTCCCTAAGAGTGTCTTGTGCGATGTGGTGCGAATATCCACCTTCGTTCCAGGCTCCCGAAAGCTCAAAAAAGTGGATTATAGCCTTCGTTTTTGGCTTACAGGGACTCAGGTGTCATTTTTGCCCAAACTTCTCCAAGGGGTCTACCATAACCCTGGAGGACCCTCGGTGCCTCGAGAGGGTCATCCGGATCCCCAAACTTTGATATGACTCATGCCTTTAGTGTTCCAACTCTTACACCAATGTGCCATAAAACGCCCTTCCATGCATGTCAAGGACCGGATAAACGATCACGAGGGTCTCCCATGTCCTCTAGGAGTGTTCCGTGTGTTGTGCGAAATTATCCACCTTCGTTTCTGGGCCACCCACCCAAACCTGTGGATTAGCCTTCGTTTTTGGCTTCCGGGGGGCCGGGTGTCATTTTAGCTCAAACTTCTCCGATGAGTCTATCATGACACCAGAGGATCCGCGGTGTCCAAGGAGAGTGATCCAGATCCCCGAACTTCGATGTCACCCATGTCTTCGGTGTTCCGACCCTTACATTGGTGTCCCGTAAAAACGTATTTACAACCCTATTAATGTCTCGATAACGGACCTGGGGGCCTCTTATGTTCCCTAAGGGTGTTCAGTGCAATGTGGCGCGAAAATAACCACCTTCGTTCTAGGGCCTCCCGGAAGCTCAACAAATGTGGATTATTTCTTTTACGGCTTTCCGGGGCTCGAGTGTCATTTTTGCCCAAACTTTTCCGAAGGGTCTACTATGACCCTAGAGGGCACTCGGTTCTTCCGGAGGGTCTTCCAGATCCCTGAACTTCTATATCACCAATGCCTATGGTGTTCCAACTCTTGCACCAATGTGCTGTAATACGCGGCCTATTAGGGACCAGATAAGCGATCACGAGGGTCTCCCATGTCCCCTATGGGTGTTCCGTGTAATGTGGTGTGAAAATATTCACCTTCATACCTGGGCCTCCCGGATGCCCAAAAAACGTGGATTATAACCTTTGTTTTTGGCTTCCGGGGGCCCAGTATCATTATTGCTCAAACTTCTCCAGGTGACCTATCATGACACCCGAGGATCCTTGGTGCCCCGGGAGGGTCATCCGAATCCCCAAATATTGTGTCACTCATGTCTTTGATGTTCCGACCCTTACATTATTGGTGATGGTGTCCCATAAAAACACCACTACAAGTCTATCAGGGACCCATAAACGGACCTCGAGCGTCTCTTACGTTCCCTAAGGGTGTCCTGTGCGATGTGGTGCAAAAATATCCGCCTTCGCTATTGACCCTACTGGAAGCTCAAAAACGTGGATTTATAATCCTTTGTTTTCAGCTTCCCGGGGCTCAGCTGTCATTTTTGCCCAAACTTCTCTAAGGGGCCTATCATGACCCTAGAGGATCCTCGGTGCCCCGAGAGGGTCATTCGGATCCCCAAACTTTGAAATCACCCATGCCTTTGGTGTTCCAACTCATACATACCTGTGTGCCGTAAAACTCCCTTCCAATGCTATCAGGGACCGGATAAGCGGCCACGAGGGCCTCCCTTGTGCCCTAGGGGTGTTCCGTGTGATGTGGTGCCAAAATATACACCTTCAATCCTGGGCCTCCGGAAGGCCAAAAACGTAGGTTATAAACCTTCCTTTTCGGCTTCCATGGGTCTGGGTGTCATTTTTTGTTCAAACTTCTCTGGGTTGTCTATCATGACATCAAAGGATCCTTGGTGCCCCGGGAGGGCATCCGGATCGCGGAACTTCGGTGTCACCCTTGTCTTCGGTGTTCCGGCACCAACATTATTGGTGTTCCGTAAAAACGCCCTTACAAGCCTATCAGGGAGCCGATAACGGACCTTGGGGGCCTCTTATGTTCCCTAAGGGTGTCCTGTGCGATGTGGTGCAAAAATATCCACCTTCGTGCCAGGCCCCCTCAGAAGCCCAAAAAAGGTGGATTATAGCCTTTGTTTTCGGCTTCCAGAGGCCCGGGTATCCTTTTTTCCCAAACTTCTCCGGGGGGTTTATCATGATCCAAGGACCCTCGGTGCCCTGGGAAGGTCATCCAGATCTCCAAACGTCGATGTCATGTCTTCGGTGTTTTGGCTCTTACATTGGTGTTCCGTAAAATCGCTCTTACAAGCCTATCAAGGACCCAATGACGAACCTCGGGGCCTCTTATGCTCCCTAAGGGTGTCCCGTGCGATGTGGTGGGAAAACATCCACCTTCATTTCGGGGCTTGCTGGAAGCGCAAAAAAGGTGGATTTTATATAGCTTTTGATTTTTGGCTTCCTGTGGCCCGATTTTTGTTTTTGCCAAACTTCTTCGTGGGGTCTATCGTCACCCTAGAGGACCTTTGGTGCCATAGGACGGCCATCTGGATCCCCGAACTCCGATTTTACCCATGGAAAATGGGAATTCGGACATGAGACATGGGCGTTGGGACATGAGACATGACTCTCGCTGGGCGTTGAGACATGGGACATGAGCCACCCAGATTTTGTTTCAATAAATTTTTGATGTACTTAGTTCATTTCGATTCATTGTCTACTATGATAATCTTTGGTAGAAGAACTTTATAACATAGTATTCTCAGGTTTGTTACTAAAAGGCAAATAATCGTTTCCTAAGCACTCGGTCAAATATAGATCAATGTTTATAGAATGACTAATCATAATAAATAGAACTATAATGCAACAAACAATATCATTTTGGGGTAGATACCTCTAACTTTTATGGAGGCATCACAAGCCAATGAATGACCTTTTATTTTATTTTATTTTTTATCAAAGGCTAATACACGGCCAATGGATGACTGTTACCATGACTTGAAGGCATCCTTTCCCCCAACATTTTAATATTTGCCCTAAACTAATTAAGAGTCATGTTGCGGATGAGCCTCTCCAAATCTCGCCTTGGTATTGTTTTAGTTCTATTTACCAGTTAATCACAAAACTAGCACCAAAAAAGAAAAAGAAAATTATTACAACAAAGTTGAAGCAATGCGACCCATCAGAAAACATTAAATTTAAAAAAAAAAACACAAAAGAGCTGAAACATCCCGTGCATCACACGGGCATGTACACTAGTTAAGAAGAAAGAAAGGAGAATTCACCTTATCAATTTTTTTCAAATGGACGAAATTGAAGTGTAGGAAGGAGAGTGAGAAACAATAATTGATGTTTGAGAAGGTGAGGAGTGAGAAATGATCTTGTGTAAGAATGCACCAGGAAACTGCATTTAGAGGGTCTGATTCCACTACAATTTCTACTTAAGCCAACCAATCCTTCTGTGCGACGTCTAAAGTAGGACAAATAGTATATCTAGGACCTTTGCTTTGTTAATTTCGCAAAGATGAACACGTTTAGAGAACATACGTACACATGGAGTTTTCATTCCAATCTCGCAAGACATTAGACACCACCAATAGCTGCAAGCCCATCTTTAGATGATGTATCGACATTCCATTTAATAGAGACACAATAAGGAGGATCCAAAAACAATCACTTCTGCACCTTGCCACACAAGCGGTTGATCATGAGTGAAATATTTAATTAAGAATTCTATTTGAAAAGCCTTTTAGAGTATAATGATATATTTATAATTTGTACAAAATTTGAACCACCATGCTAAGCCAGCGCACAGATTGTATAAAGCGTACAAAACTTTGTACACCATACGCAAATTTATTTGGGCTGAATAAAATATTTGGGTTGGGCGTGTACTATATGGAGTATTGTACACGAGAGTACATATAAAAAAATTACCATTCTAAGTCTTATTGATATTTTTTTTTTGGTGCAATAAGCCCAAATGCCCAATTGATATTTGATTTTGTACATACTATGGCATAAGTTGATATTTGAAATCATCAAAAAGACAAAAAGAAAATACTCATCATATAACATATATTCAAAAACTTTCTTATGATCCGGTGGGCTCATGTATGAGGTATCACTCTCTTTTGCGTGGAGATATTACTTTTCTTATACGATGTTACTCCCTCCGTCCCAAGTTAATCTTTACATTGGACTTTTCACGGTCTTCAAGACACTACTTTGACCATGAATATTTATGATTTCATAATTCTAGAATTTATTATAAGATGATATTTTGAAAATACTATTTAAAATGAATCTAACAATACTATTTTCACATTGTAAAAGTTTATAACTTTTCACAAATAAATGGTCAAAGTTCACAAACTTTGACCTTAAAAAGTCCAATGTATAGATAAACCTGGAAAAGAGGGAGTATTACTTTTTTACTCACAGTATCACGCTTTATACATAAGTCCGCGTCATATTCTGATAAGAGCTTTTGTGATTGACAAATAAAGTGTTTAGAATGGATTGTGGATCTTTCCTAAGGTTTTGGTGCGAGATTATTGAAACAAGATCATGTAACATGTAGAAACAAAATCGAATATTTGAATTGATCAATTAGTCAAGACTTCTTCTAGTACTATGGTCAATATAGTAGTTTGTTAGTAGATGGTAATCATCACTAGGATTCTACTAAGTCATTGGTTTGGAATGCATAATTTCAACCACTTTGACGCCATCGAGTCAATTAGCAAGAAATTTGTGTACCTCGAACATCAGACGTTCACACACAATTTATTTATTTTTTTTCCTTTTTCTTCCTTCACACACATTATTAAATCATGAAAAAAATGCAAATTCAACAACTTACTAAGTACTAACTCCCTTAATTAGTAATTTTAATAAATCTTAAAATATATACCCAAAAAAAAAAGAAAAACATACTCCTGTATATTGCAAACAAGTGTATTTACTTAAGTCATCATATGGAAATTATGTTGTGTCACACGTCCATCTTCTAAACAAGTTATTATCCTGAAATTGACTAGTCATTCCAATGACTAATTCTTTTTCTTACCTTCTCTAGGATGTAATATGTATGTACATTATAATGACTAAAAATAGTTGTTCCCCATTTTACATGGAATCTGGTTCAATTGATTCTTTGATGTAGTAGTAGCTTAAAGTATTAATACCATGCTCTTTTGATTTGCAGTTGAAATTTGATTTAACAATCAAAACAATCAAATCAAATTGTTTTTTTTTTCTACGCCAATTGACTGTATAAAAAAACTTATGTAAGACAGTTTTTCCGTAAGTTTTGGTGAGATGGGGGTTACTTTCTAATTAAACGAGGGTCACTTCTCATTATAAGTGACCCCTACATTTCTGATCTCATTTTTCTGTAAGTTAGTCTTATATAAAGCATACTGATGAATGTATATATGTATGAAAATGGTAACTTTTGATAAACACTACTGTTAGTAGATTAAACACCCTAAAATCCTGAATGGCAATGCCTCATAGATTCATTGGAGCTGAACCACCAAGACACCAAAAGGACTAAGAGTTTGTTCTTTTCATCCGATTTTTTTTTGAGTTGAACTGAAATAAACTTATTTGAACGATAATGACCCTAATTTATTAAACTTGACTTTTAAGGCTTTAACCATTTAAACTCGTTCAAATTTTTTCAATGATATAGATTTTATCATAAATTTATTTTAAAGTAAAGATTTATTTAAATAATAAATTGCCACATGAATTCAATTAAGTTGAACTATACTAAATTGAATTTGAATTAAACTAAACTAAAAATTAGTTGAGAAAAATAGAGCTAAAGTCTCATACAGCTATACACTCCAAGGAGTAGTTCATTATATATTTTATTCGTATGAAATTAGTTGTAATATATGAGCATCACTTAAAATTTAATAAAAAAAAATCAGTTGGATTTTGACCAAAGCACAACTACACAAGCGACATTATTAGTTGAGCAACAAGAAGAATAATTAAGAGATGTCAAAAAAAATATAAGATATACACTGACACTTAATTACTCTCTCTTTTTAAAATATCTGTCAATTAAGGTTAAATGCACACAAATTAAAAAAGTTTCTTAAATGGAAATCATATAACTAATTGGCCAAACTACCTTTCAAATAGTTGGTAATAGGTACACTATTGAAAACTGAAGCTAGAAGTAAAAAAGCAAAGTTGAAATTGGAATAATGTTAATGTAGCATTAGAATGCTAAAAGCGATAGATTTTAAGACTTATTCATGACTAAGACGAGATTTAAACCCTCAATTAATCTTGACTATAGATAGATATACCTCTACCATTTAACCACAATTTCTTAATTTTATAGAATGTTATCAATTGATTATATGTTGCGGAGGATGTAAAATTGATCTACTAGTAATTACTGCTCAACCTGCCAACCATGAGATCGAGAAATGGATTTAATCTTTATACCCTTATCTATAGGTGGATTGACATTTGCAATGTCCCTTCGCCCTCATTGAGTAGATGGGAGTTGTCAATGGTCCGGATTTCTAGTCACTTAAAAGAAAAAGAAGTAATTTAGACCCCGTTCGGCAAGGTTTTAAGTTTTATGTTTTGAAAAGTTTAAAAACTAAAACTGGTTTTAGTTTCTAGTTTCTCGTTTCTCATTTTTATCAATTTGCAATAACAACAAAAATGAAAAAAAAAGAAAAGGAAAAAAAGAGAAAAAGTCTAGTGACTGACCACTTTACCAGTTACATCTACTTCCCGTTCTAATTTTCCCTCTCCTCTTTAATGTCCTGACCCCTGCCTCTCCTTTGTCTCTCTCTCATTTTCTCTCTCCTATCTTAATGGCACATCATGTCTCTCTATCTCTCCTCTGAAATGAACAATTGCATTTCTTAAGCTCAAAAAACACTTTAATGGCAGTCCCAGATCTGAATTCAAACATTCCATTTCTCCCACTCTCTCTCTCCTCCTTCATTAAGCGAGATAGAAAGGCTACTGTATTTGGGGAAGAAGAAATGAAACAGGAGAGAGAAAATTAAGCCCGAGCAAAGAAATAGGAGAGAGAAATTGAAGCTCAAGCAATTCTTCAATGGTGGAAGGGCAAGTTAATGAAAGAAGCAAGGGTTTTGTGACCATCGCGGGGCAGGGGAACATCAACCGTGGCATCGGGATATCTTTTAAAACTGGAAACATGACAATGAAAATCACTTTTTGTGGTTGTCAAAAGATGGTGTTGAGTTGCGAAAAGTCAAGAAACTTGCAACATCTTCAAGCGTTTGCCGAACAGGTTTTGAGCTGAAAATTGTATTTGAAAACCAAAAACTAAAAACTCACAACCACCCCGAACGGGGCCTTATATTTTCGGACAGATGTAACATATGATTTTTATTTTGCATATTGATGTGGTAGATTTATAGTATAGTCATCCTAATTAAAGGGGTATAGTTGAGTAGTATAAGATTTATCTATCATTAATCAAGGTTAAGGGTTCGGGTCTCGTCTTGAATAAAAATCAGCCTTAAATTCCTTGGCCACTATCTCACCTTTTGAGATGCCTACAAAGGTGAAATAGTAATTGTGATTTTTGGTGGATACCATGTGAACGAACCAAAAGAAACTCAATGAATCTTACATGAGATCGGCTCAACATGATGCCACCTCTATAACCAAACATGACATCAGTATGACGTCAGGATTGTATGAGGCCACCTCAACACGAGGCGGGCTCATATAAGAATTTGTGAAACTCGAAATAGTAGTCATGATAATGTTGTGGAAATCAAACCCATATCCCCATGTATGCATGACATGAGTCATGACTGCGGCCGGAAGCTTCCACCTATATACATATACAAAATACAAGCAATAGGTAACCATTACACATTTATACTTACATTCCATACAAAACACAAGAGTTCAACAAACACAAAGATACATACATACATCCAACAAACACTTTGTATAAAGGAGAGCATGAAATGTTGCCAGTATTTAAAGGAGAGTTCCAACATTTAACATACGTTTCAACAACCATCTCTTCAATTCATTCTTCCAAACTCATCAACAAAGAAGTTTAAGAGAGAGAATATTAGAGGGAGAGAGAGAGAAGGGGGGCAAAATCAAGAAGGTGGCTATCTCCTTGCAAATCTCATGAACTGTGGGGGTGTCGTGTTGGGTTTCTACTGTTGGGGTTGGGAGTTCTTAACTTCCTTGCTTCTCTTCTCTGCTTGCACTTCCCATTAATCTCTTTCTTTTTTGTCCCCTCTATTGATTTTCTTTTTAGTTTCTGTACATCATAATTCATATCACAAAACAATACTAGAAATAAAGTTACAAATACAACACAAAAAAAAAAAAAAGAGCAAAAATGGAGGGCATATGTGAAAACAAAGGGTTGTTGGAGTATGCAGTGATAAGGAAAAGTAACCCACCACCCTTCCTGTTGAAGACCTACATGCTGGTGGATGATCCGGCCACCAACCCCGTCATCTCGTGGAACGAGAGCGGTACCGCCTTCGTTGTGTGGCAACCGGCTGAGTTTGCCCAGGACTTGCTCCCTACTCTCTTCAAGCATTGCAACTTCTCTAGCTTCGTGAGGCAGCTTAATACTTACGTAAGTACATACTATTACTCCCGTCGTCCCATGTTTAACGAATTCATTATTGAGTACTCCTATGTGATTAGCTTAATTTGGACAATTAATTTCCAAAATGTTAATGAATATATTAATTTGTACATACTATCTTTTTTTTTTTTTGAATATATCCTAAGATGTAGTATTAGAATCTTCAAATATGATAAAAATTGACCTTTTGACCATAAAAGTTTCAATTTAGAACATGTAAAGTAATTTAAGTTTGTTTGGTGGCAATTGATCTTAGCCCTTGATTTTTAGTGATTACTGTGTTGATGATATCATAATTATTTTTATACCTTATTGTTGCTGGTTTGTTAAGCAAACTACATACATGACTATGATTAGCATAAAAGGAAATGGGAAAAGGGATAAAAGGGTTAAACTGTTCTTGTCTACAAGTTGATTGAAAGCACTTGGTAATCGCCTAATTTGACTTAAAAGTTTTGATTAGTAAAACCTTAATTCTACGTTAACTTGGAGTAATTAATAATCACATTGACTAACTTCAGATAAATAATATATATCGATACGTATGTGTGTGTGTCTGGAGTGCCCATTGGGTCATTGGGAACATTAGCTGCAAAGAGACTTAGACCAGGTAATAGCAAACTTACTCAAAAACTAAATAAAATGCTGGAATAATAAATACTAGTAGTACACCTACACCCTAGTGATTCTCGGACTCTTCTTTCGAACAGAAGTATCAGTGTCCAATACTCAAGACATTAGGACACTTTCAATTAGCCACAAAACAAGAAAAGAAAAACCGTAAAATAGGAGTTTGATGATCCGATCCACAAACCTCACCCTCACCCGACCCTCGAATTACCGAGTCTAAGAAACATAGACTACACCTAACCGTAAAATAGGAGTCTGATGATCCGATCCGCCAACCCTCATCCTCACCCGACCCTCAAAAAACCGACTCCGAGAAACATAGACTACACCTACCCAAACAAACTAAACATATCTTTTCAAGAAAAAATTAAAATAATAATAATAATTGGAAAAATAATTTTAGTACTAGTCTATTGCAGCTCACAGTTGCATGAATTTAATTATTCTGTATAAAATTAATTAGGAAATTAATTTTGTACTCCTATTGTTTGGTCAAATACTAACATGATGGGCTTAAGGAGTCAAACCGCCAAAACAGGAAAGCACCAAACCAAAGGCCTTTCTCACGTTGGGTCTATTATCTCTTGTCGTTTTGTACTTTTGCCTGTAGAAAATTGAGCGAGGGAACGTTGAATAATTACTTGACAATTGACGTTAACTAATGTTTAAAAGTTGAATCCAAAGTAGGCACTAAAACATAAATTAAGGAGAGAAAAAGGAGAGGAAACAACCGAAAAGAAGAAATGAAAGAGGAAAAAAGCTCCCCCTTTCTTTGCTTAGTGGAAATTAATAAAAACTACTCCAAATGTTTAGGTTGGGTTAGTTATGTCTAACACGACACAATCTGACCCAAACTTGCTTAGAGAAACACAAACACGACATGAGATGATCGCGTATAACTTGAATCTGACACGATGTGACCAAATAAGAGCCTGAAAACGAAAATCTTATCTCCATGTTCAAAGCACTATCATTAGATGATGCACTATTTGCTTCTTAGAAAATACTGTAATACTTCACACCTATTATATTTTTGAAGGCTTGCTTTATTCAGGATCTTTTTCTGCATACTCAATATCTTTTGCAAATGTTACTGCTTGAAAAAAGTGTGATAACGAAGCAATAACAATCAAAACCCGCCAAACAGCCATGTTTTGGTCTACAAAAACTCCCAAGACACATCTTAATCTTGTAAATCATTACACATATATAGGGGTTCAAGAAAGTGGCCACGAGTCGATGGGAGTTCTGCAACGACATGTTCCACAGAGGAAAAAGGGAATTGCTTGGCCAAATACGACGCCGGAAAGCTTGGTCCCACCGCCAACAACCAGCGGCGATGGCACTGCCTCCAACCCTAACAGAATCAGGAGCTCCTCAAACTCACGATGAGGATCAAAGATCCTCCTCAACTTCATCCTCATCTGAGCTGAATACCCTAGTTGATGAGAACAAACGGTTGAAGAAGGAAAATCGGGTGTTAAGCTCTGAGCTCACAACCATGAAGGAGAAGTGCAAGGAGCTCCTTGAATTGGTGGCAATCTACACGAGTCGAAAGGAGGGTAGAGAAAGCATTCAGGATGACAATGAGGACAGCGAAAAGCAGCCGAAGCTGTTTGGTGTTAGATTGGATGTACATGGAGAGAGGGAGAGAAAGAGGAAGAGATCAGCAGAGATTTACGAGACTGCAAGGCTTCTATTGTCTCAGTCATGCAAGTAACATACTAACATGACGTGAAAGAAAATATGTTTTGGAACCTTAGCCATGCAAGCAAGACTTTCCAATAGTTATCCTAAATTTAGAACATTTAGCAATTTGTTTCTGAAGGAAAAAAAAGCCTGGCCTATGCCGGGTCCACGTTAGGATAAACGCCAAGGGAGGGAAGTGGGCCTAGCCCTCAACAAAGTGACTGATAAGAATCGAAATCTCAACCTCAAGGTTGGGAGGGGAAGCTCTAACCAATAGAGGAACCCTAAACTCTTAAATGTAAATATGTCTTTGTTCTGTCTAGCAAGTAATCTCAATGAGATTTACTTTTTATTTATGTCATCTATCTACGTACACACCCATTATATAAAATAAACATGATTTTTGAGTATAAAGATATAGAAATAATATCACCCTTCAACATTTTTTGATCTCATATCACCCTATATCTTAGGGTGCCTCTATGAAATATGTTTTTGCTTCTGCTATATGAAGAGAAAAGTTAAGCGGACACTCATTTCAACCTCATAAACTGGCACATGCATACATCACACCAATTTATTTCTTCTTTACTTATCTTTTTCACCATTTCAGTGAAATGAGGGACATGCAAGTGCAGTTGTGCTTGCAGCCACAAATGCACATAGAAAGCCTCTTGAGTGAATTAGAAACTTCATGTGATTATTTTTCCAAATAAATCTATGCAAAGTATCAAGTTATATTGGTCCATTCAGTTAGTATAGTTATCAAAATACACTTATAACCCCCCCCCCCCACCCCTACCACCAATTAAAAGACAGTTCCTTAAAAAATAAAAGGACTAGAAAATCATAAACTTAAGGGCAACCCAGCTTGTTCAATATAGCTGTAATTTTCATTTTTTGTTCTCAATGTTGCAAATTGCTTGTACGTTAGCTTAAAAATATAGTGAGTTTGATAGTCCCCTAAATTATAAAAACTACAACTAAAGGTGGAACCAGAAAAAGTCTTATCTATGATCACTGAACTGGAAATTCCCATGGAAACTTGTACCACAATTTCCTTACCCTCAAAACAGAACCCAAAGACAGAAAGAAAAAAAAAAAAAGGGTTTGATATGCTATGATTGGCTGATGATACTCTTTCTTCCACTTCATCAAGATATGCACCAATGAACTAGGGTGGGGTACTTGGGCGAAGTTTTGTAAATTGTGGCTACCTGTTCTGCACTTTAAAGGGTGATAAAAGGACGTAAAATCATGCAATTAGTTCAAGTTTCTAGTTTCCGATCAACCTGGTTTTCTGTCTAATTACCTATCTATCTTAACCAAAGACAGAGGGAGAGAAAAAGTAAAAAGAGAAGAGGTGAAAGGCAAACTCAATCAAAGAAAGTTATGCAAGAAACTTGTCAGAAGTGGACATCTCATACCCCTTCTGTCTCCATATTGTGTATCCAAACAATGGTTTTTGTTCAATTATGAGTTTTCTTCTTACCTTTCCAAGTCCACACTCTAAGAAAAAGGGATATACAGACAAATAATGCTGTTGGAAATATCTTTCAAGATTTCCAATCTCCTCTGCCTCCCAAGTCCCAAGCACCTGCACTCAAATCCCTCACTGACATATCCCCTCCCTTGGCAAAAATTCCCACTATCCAGCAAGATTCAGGAGAGAGAAATTGAAGAATTTGACGATTTTCTTGAATCTATTCAGAAAAAAAGGGACTACATTTAGTCTCCATATCTTCTTTCTTCCTTCTCTGCCTCTACCACCATAAGGATCTCTACCACCAATTAAATCCAGTCATATTGTCTTCCCTCTATTAGAGACCACAAAAGATGAGTCCTTCCCTCGAGCTCACTCAACAGAGTACATTCGCTTACCAATAGTCAACAGGACAAACAGACAACCAGCCTTCCCCTTGACATGAGTCAATAACTATGAGCCTGATCAAACCCTGAGGGGGTAGCTCAGTTGGTAAGACCTCTGAGCTTTACTTGAGAGGTCTCAAGTTCGAGTCCCCTCAGGGCCACTGGAGGTTTTCCTGGTCGTTAACTTCAGGGCTCATGGGATTAGTCAAGCAAAGCTTAGATACCCATGTTGTCTAAAAAAAAATTATGAGCCTGATCAAAACTCAACTTTACACGTGATCCCAGTAGTCCAAAGAAGATGGCTCAGAACAATAACCTGTCAAGATAACCAGCCCTTGACATAGAGTAATAGACTGGTACACCCTCCATACATAGGGGAGATATATAACAAGCAGCCACACCAACCACTTACCCAAGACTGTTATAAGCACCATAGCTAGGGAAGGTACATATCAAAACCAGAAAAATATTGATAACTTTTTCGCAAGCTTCGAATAGGTTTTCAATTTTCACTCTAACTCAAAGTTAACAAGGACGACATCCTTTATTAGAGCAGTTTATATTCTACAAGACATTCTTCATGGAGGAAACACAAAGATCATACTTGTTTTCAATTTCATATAATAAAACCCAACCCCAAAAGTATACAAATGCTACCCCCATGCCAACCTTTGTGGATCGCCTGATTACTTATTTGTTTCATGGAAACATTTTACTAAATCACAGCAGAGCGCATCTGGCAACTAACCTCGGAGAGACGAAAGAGACAAGTACACTTGAAATGACCTCTTAATTTCAGAATGGCACTAAGAAGAATCGCTTGTAGTGGCAGGATGATGGTCTACAACCAATGGAGGACGCACAGCTTGATGCTTTGCCTGATTTTCCTTTCGGGCCCTGTACATCTCCTCAGTCTCAACCACAACCAATCTTTTAACCTGAATGAGAACGAGTCATTAGGAAATAGCCAAAGTGAATAAAATTAAAAGAAGAAAAGCTTAAATACAACAATGTTGTTAACCGACCTGCTGCAGCATTCCTCTGACTGTTGGAGTATTCCATCTCATGACAGTCCGATTGCATTTGCCAAGACGCAACGCCTCTAACGTCCGTCTATGAAGTCTTCTCGTTCCTGGCATACCCCTCACCAAAGTAATGTATAGGTTGGGGCTCCATGCAATAGGCACCTGTGCCTTGAAAGCGTTGAATGCACTCATATCTTTCAATCTACAAGTCTACTTTGTAACAGAAAAATGGGGATTTAATTCCTCTAGGAAACAAAAGGTTACCAAGAAAACATGATAAAATATTCCAAATTCAACGAAATGCACCAAATTGGTACCGATAAACAGAAATGCATTTCATAATTTCAACCTGCTGAGATTGCACTGAAGATCACCGTTTTGATCTCCATAACAATTATACAGTAAACCATCATTACAAAATAGATTATTGTTATACACCCTTCAATCTACTGTCCAACACAAGCCAAATTCAGCTGAAAATTTCACAAAATTCATGCAAACAACAACAAATTTGTTGATATGAAACCCTAACTGTAAGAGTGACACACAATATAGCAAAAATCAATCTGATCCCTCATCAACGTTGAGCCCAATATTTGAACTAGAAGGAAGAAATGTGAATAAAAAGGAGAAAATAGATCAAATAGCACATCCATGCCTCAAGCTCAGTTATTATTCTTCACCTGAATATATATATTTTGCCAATTTCAGAAGATTGAACTGCCCAATTGATAATCAACTCAAATGGCTTCATAATTATCTGGACATAGCCTAGTATTTGCTATTTGGGTATATGTAGAAACTAAGAAGATAATATGCGAAATGAAGGTTTACATGTATGACGGAACAAAATTAGAAATTTCACATAGAACAGGACGAGTCTTAGTTTGATAGATGGTAGGAGAGAGAGAGAGAGAAAAAAACTTACCGATTGGCTCACGACGACGGAGGTGGATAATTCTGATAGTACCGGCAGGCTGACAACGGAAAACCCAAACCCCTTTGCTAAAACCCTTTCTGTTATTTCCGGTTTCCTTTTGTTTCGATTATCCCATGGCAAACCAGAACCGACCCGACCCAACATCGGATTCGCCCATACCCAAAGATGTATCAATTGTCATTATCCGATTCGACCTGATACCTGATTACACCGATTATCCAAATTAATCTGAACCCGATAACACTCAACTTGAAATAATCCCAAGTCGAAAAAAACCGGAACCAAACCCTTAATATTCAATCTAATTGTAAACGTATTGACTATAATATACGTAATACTTGTTAATTGTAAATTTCATACTCGGTATTATTGTTAACTATATATGATATGAATTATGAATTAAACTTGAATCCAAAATTGAACTAACTCGAATTCGAACTAACCCGATATCAAGATAAACCTCATTCAAATAGACCCGACCTGACCTAATACTTTGGTAACCCGAATAACCCAACCCGCAATGACTAATCGAAATGATATGATCCGAATCTGACCTGATCCGTCCGATTGTCTCCTAAATCGATTTCCGTAAGGTACTCGATAACCAATATTTTTGCATACTCTAATAGGGTTCCTATCAAAGGGTGGACATAAATATTGATTGTAATATCATCTAAGAGCGGGCAGAGTTACTGATTATCGAATACCGAATCGATAATCGATTTGGACTCGATGTTTTCAGACTCCAAAGTGATTTAATTTGAAGCTAGTTGAATATCTATTCTAATATAAATCTCTTTTTTGTTTTTTGATTATTAGATGATATGGGTATCTGAGCCTCGCTCGACTTATCTCATAGATTCTGAAATAAACGACCAAGAAAATCTCTAGTAACCTTAAAGAGACTCGAAACCTAGGACATCTTGAACAAACATCAGAGATCTAACTCAGTTCTTAACCTCTCGAGCTCACTGTTGTGAGGTTGGCACTTAGTAATAGATGTGGCCATCGTTGGAAGTGTATGGATTCTCTACAGTTTCACTCGCTGTCCTTTTTTCTCTCTATCTCTCTCCTCCAAGTGTTTAAGTTAAAAAAAAAATCAACTCCCTCCATCTAATGCCCAAAAACCTACCACCTTCAATCCAAAGGTAGTGTTTTAGAGGCCAACACCTGCTGTTCTTTTTGGAATAGCAGAGGATACTCTCCCTCATTGGCAGGCACATTGGAGATTCAATTTCTTTTTGTTGGTACAATATAATAATTATTATTTTTATAATAAAAAAATATTCAATTTTAAACAATAATTTATTCAGATAGAAAAAGGGCACAATATATCTCAAAGTAGTCTCTATTAGGTGTTCATTGGGTCAATTCCTATTCCCAAAATCAGGAACAGGGGATTAATTTCATTTGCTGAATATTCCCAAAATCATGCTCACCTCTTTTCATGTCCTATTATTCGGTATAAAATTTTGACTGGGCCTAAATTGGAAATAATTTTTTCAATAATTATAAATACAAAACTTTCTCACACATAATTATTGAAAAATACTTAATGTATACCCCTTGGAATCTTGGATACTGATACTATTTTGTAAATGGACTGATCACCTGGACAGAAACAAAAAGACAAAGTTCAAAAATCATATCAGTATTCAGATGCTGAGAAGCACTATAATTTCAAAGGAATATCCCATATTTCGTTACGTACAATTGTCCAGAGCGCAACATAGGAAGAAACAGCATGCTTTGGCATGTTTAAAGTGATATGGGTGTGAAATATATGAAATATTTAATTATATTTATTATTGCCAGCCTGTCAGTTTGTTAGAGGCTTTAAGTTTGTTACAGAGTCGGTTATTAGGCCTACCTTAAATACTCATTTTACACTGTAATAACTCTCATATGTGAGACTCATTTCTGTTCTCACTTACTAGAATTTTCTCTCTCTATTTCTCTCTCCTAAAAGCCTCTGTCTACTCTAGTTTCATGGTATCAGAGCTTCATGGTTGAGCTCAAGATCCTGATTTCTTCGTTTCATTGAATCAATTCGATTCTTGATTCGATTCTTGCATATTTCAATTCGAGTTTCGATTTGAATTCTTGTTTCTTCAATCGGTCTTGTTTTGTTTTGCGATTGAAATTGAAGTTTTTTTTCTTCACAACAATGGCAGCTGCAGTTCCTGTTCTTAATGTAGAACCTCAGGTTTTTGCGAATTTTCACAATGACCCTCTTCACATTGCAAGGTCCGATCATTCTGGCATGTCGCTCACTGGTACTCCTTTTGGTGGAGCAAATTACCTAGGGTGGAGTCTTCATATTAAGATGGCACTTGGTGCGAAGCTGAAGTTAGGGTTTATGGATAGAACAATTGTGAAACCTCCAGTAGCGACTGTTGATTATCAGCGATGGATTAGATGTGATTATATGATCACTTGCTGGATTCTTAGCTCGATGACGCCATAATTATCTGATGGATTTCTCTATGCAACTTCTGCTCATGAGCTATGGAAGGAGATTCTGGAGCGATTTGGACAAAGTAATGGTCCTTTGATCTATCAGCTGGAATGCGAGTCAAATCAGATCACTCAAGGTAAATTTGAGCTTACGTGTCGACATACGAGTCATGGTCGCACGACGTGACTTTCCTATGTGGCGTTTCACATGTCGCCACCACACGAATAAAGACCCAATTATATATATACATCATCATATATATAATCAAATCATCAATAAAGCTAAAGCATGTCAACATGTTACATATGTGACTATCTATCACAATTAATCATATACCCTGTAAGTTACCACTAACCAAAATAACAAATTAAATGAGGAAAGAGGTCTGGCGCATTGGAGTAGCCTCTCGGTTTCGGGGATTTGTCTCGGGATCGAATCCTCGTACCCTACTCCGCTTGTAATGACTAAAAATCGGAATTGATTAATGTAAATTCCAAATTACTAAATGCAAATCTTTTTATCATTTTATTTAAAACACCCTTCTACTAGAAAGACAATGCTCTCTAATCTCTCTGTCTTTCAACCTTGTTCCATGCTTCCATCAACTGATCAACCTAGCCATACGGTAGTTACCATCTAAAACGCAAGTTACATCTCACAAAACAAATTGACATTACTCAACCTCTAATGAGTAAATGACCCCACATTCCCTATAGTTTTGCAAACTAGCAAACAAAATGAAAAGTTCTCAATCGCAAATTACACCTAACAGCAGTTGAAAAGCAATCAATTGTGATGAATTAATGCAATTAGTTATTGATGAATCAATGCCCTAATATACATAAATTACTAAATAATCATACAACTTCATCATTAAAAGGGTTTCCTGGACCAACCTGCTATATTCCCCAGAATCCCCACCTGATTGCCGGTCGACTTCCAGACTCCCTTTGTAGAACTTCTCATTTTTTATTGGTACACCATTTGGAGTATAAATGTTCAAAATTAAGGAATTATTTATTAAATCAATTTGTATTCATTTTTTCTTGAATAGGAAATGAAGAAGGGCATCTAGCAATATGCCAAAACGAAAAATTTGATCGACCGAAATTGGCTTTAGAGTTTGGTTAACTGACACCTCCTCTCTCCATTCGTGATTGGCGATGTCCTCCTTGGCGCATGTCAGATATAAACCACTATCGACGGGCGACGAGTGAATTGTACGTAATTAATTCTTCGTTCTTGCCAAGACGCAAGAGAGGGAAAGGATGGAGAAGGAGATGGAGGTGGGCGAAGAGTTTCTTATGTTGAGGGTATTTTGGGAAAAAATATTTGCATTTAGTAATTTTGGATTTACGTTTAGCAACCCCTTAAAAATTTGTGGGATTCAGACACGCCCTTCAAAAAAAAAACAAATTAAATAAAATAAAAACGATTACCGAAGTATTGGCCCTGTTTGGCAAATGGTGATATTAGTTGTTGGTTGTTGGTTGTTGGCTGGTGATTATTGGCTGATAGCATTAGTTGTTTTGACCAACTGGTGACCTTGGTTGTTTGTATAAACATGTTTGGTAAAACCAGTTGTTCATTACTAGCTGGTACTTGTAAAATGATATTTAAGGACATGAGTATAATTTATTAATTATTTGATAATTTACTATTTACTTTGGTTAATTTCAAAAATTATTATTATTATTATTATTTATTATTATTATTATTGTTATTATTAATGTTATTATTATGTGCATCAATATAAGTATGATTATTATTTAACAAAATATTTATTCAATCTAATTATTTTTTACACTATTTATTATTACTATTACTATTTTTATTTTTCATTTTTGATTTTTAAGAAATAAGCTAGTCAAGTAAGTGGAAAAGAATGAAGACATTAAGATTTATTGATATTTCTTATACTAGATAGGAATTTGTTTCTTATTATATATATACTTTCTTAATGAGATATTTTTTAATGTTTATAAATGCAATATTTATCACTTCTCATTCTTTTCCTTTTTTATTTAATTTTTCTTTTGTTGTTAAGTGAATAGCTATTCCTACACACTCCATTCAACGATAGAAAGAGAGGAAAACAAAGATCCCCAAATTTCATTTTAATGGCAAATCTCCTCTCTCGCAAACCCAACGCCACCCAACCCTTCCGTTTATCTTGTCCTGGCCATCTCCATGCTTTGTGATCTTAGCCCCCTCCCTTCAATCTTGTCATTTTTCCTCCATGACTCCATCTCAGCCATTTTCTCTCTCTTCTCTATCTTATATTCAAGCCACAAACTAAATCTCACTTTAAAACCATCGATCTCCATGATTTGTGGTCAAGGTAATTGATAACTGATTAGTAGTCAGTGTCCTCCAATTTGTGGAGATCAGATGTCATAATTGAGTTTGCATGCTTTGATTTTGAGCGATTGTGGCGATGATGGTGGTTTACGGGTGTTTTCCCTCTCTCTGACCTGTTGATACTATTGATAGTCATATTAAGTCAGTGGCAAGTCATGAAAATTCATTCAACAATTGGACAAAGTTGTCATTGAGGCAATTGGCTTACCACCAGCCATGCTTTTCAATTTTCGGCTGGTGGGCAATGAACAGCCAACAACAAAAGCCAGCAACCAAACACCAAAGTTGGATGTTGGACTTGTCAAACAGTCAAAGTGCCCAAAAGCCATCCCACCAGTTAGCATCCAAACACCCCCATTATTTATACGAAAGTGGTCTACCACCAAGAGAGTCAAATACTGGGAGTACCAAATTGGATGGGCTATTGTCTGGAAAAGAAAAACATACCATGTTTGTCTTGAAGAGAAACTAACATCGCAAGTAGGATCAGAATATTTACTTCAATCACAATTGCACTGTTCATCTCGTCTTTCTCGTTTCTTTATTTCCTAACGATTGGTCTCGCCCTCAAGTCAAAACTACACGTACAAAAAAAACAATTCTTGTGTTAATTAAGAATTCTGGCTGTTGCAATAGATGATCTATGGTCAGGGAAATAGACGATTATTTCCTTCTCAGTTGGTTAGATTAGGGTGCTGATAACGTGTTGTAAAACAATTAGAGATATAGAGAGTAGAGAGTAAAATGGCAAAGGCGTAACTATTTTATTCACATACGAGGAATACATATATATTACAATAGGGGCTAAGATTTTGCTTGGAGAGCAATAACTTTAGTACAATTTATAGTAAATATCTAAGTACAGTATCTCTAAAGTATGTTGTACATCCACATAATAATATATTATTATTATTATTATTATTATTATTATTAGGGATTTTCCAGTTGGTAGGCCTTAGTTTCTGTCTTTTTCAATTGGTAGAATTTCTTAACTTAAAAATTCAATTGGTAGGCTGGTATTTTTTGAAGTTTCCATTCCGTTACCTGTTATATAATTTTCCGTTAGTATTTGTATGCTATTCACGTTATACCCTTCTAGGCTTCTATGTGGACATAGAATAATAGAACGATGAATTCAGCCCCTTCTCCAATTTCTCTCTCGTCTCCTTCCCCTCAACCGATCCTTACTCTCTCTTTCTCTCTCCTCTCCTTTCCCCTCAACCAATCCTTGCTCCCTCTCCTCCATATTCTCTCTCCTCTCCCCTTAACCTCCAGTGGCCGCTATATCAGTGGTAATACTTATTGCTATAGGCATCTGTCTTTGTAAGAAGAAAGCCAAGTACGAGGCTGGTGGTGTTGCAAATGGTAAGCGACATTGAAAACGTCTTATAATTATTGTGTCTTTCATTCCTTTTGTAATTGCTGTATGATATTAATCTTGCTTGTTAATTGTGTCATTTCAATACGGTATTATAGGCGAAGATTTCACAAATGCTGAATCGTTGCAATATGATTTGGCTAAGCTTATATCAGCGACAAATAATTTTGGGGATGAGACGAAATTGGGCGAAGGTGGATTTGGAGGCGTATATAAGGTGAATAGCTTAATTGTAGAAACCTGCTCATGTATAACCAATAGCTTAATTGTCGATGTCGGTTCAGTCCAGAAGCACAATCGGGACCAAGAGAGATGATAGAGAGGAGATATGGGAGGAGGAGTACAGAAGGAATCCGAAGATGGTGGTGAATAGCTTAATGGGAGATGAGTCAGAGAAGAGTAAGATAGAAAAAGAGAGGTATCTATGTCTCGGTACAATCTTCCATCTCTTTTGCGTTGATCTCAAGAAATTAAATACAAAACCCTTGCATTCTTTTAACTCCCCGAGTTCTAAGATACCCCGACTTCCCTTCATTAGCAAAATTTATCTGATTGACCAACAATTGCCCGTGGGTGCTAGAACCGTGGAATCTCATCGAATTCCTCCTTTTAATCATATCAACAGAAAACTCCTCATCGGAGGTGATGTAATGGAACGTGATCATATTCATACCCGGCGTAAATTCACTGGAATTGCGCCCGATTATTATGTTGTGAGACCTGAATTTGCAGCTAGTAATAATGAGGTATCTTCTATAAGTCTTGTGAAGGTGCCCTCTTATGTGAATGAATTACCTCGTATGAGGGATGGTAAGTGTTGTCCTTTCATGGCTGAAATTGGGGGTAAGTTATACGTTATTCACACTGATTATGTGTTGAGAGGCATCGACGAAAGTTATCCACCCACAACGGCTTTTGAAGTTTTCGACCCCGATTTGGGTCAATGGAACAGCCTCCCAAACCCCAGTTTCTACCCCACCTTACAACAATACAAAGCTCATCCGCCTCTCTACTTTCACTATAAGACCCAGGGATGTGCCGTTGTTGGCCATCGCATCTTTATCAAGAATTTCGGGACTGGTTTTGCTTACTTTGACACCAAACTAGGCTGCTGGTTCAACGTTGATCGCAGTGGCAAATCAAAACCAAAGTTGTGGATCGACCTCTATTCCACCTTCATAAGGTCTATGCCTTATTTCTTCGACCACAGAGACGACCACATACATCTCCTTATTCAACTTGATGCCCAACCTACTGCCTTCCTTGTTTAACTCCGACGGGGTAGTCTTTGCCCAGGAGAAATTGTACTCCAAAATCTTGCAAAATGTATGTCCCACCAGCCACCTTCGTGCTTATTCTACCGCCCTTATTCCCCTCGAAACTATTCACAATCAACAACATAGTCATCATAGGATGTGTGCGGTGGCTTATGCCTGGGATGATGTCCATGAACAGAACCTCCTTTGTGTCTCCATTTTCTCCTTGTCCAAACGCCCTGCAGCTGAAAACCACGTCATGGACTTCTATCATCGTCATGAGCGCAATGAGGAGTTTTATGATGTTATGGAAGACATCGACTTTTTGGATATCCATGTGGAGCGTGCATATGTTTCCGCTCTCGAAGGCCTTGGACAAGATCCCTTTCCTCTTCTCCAGGGGCCTGCTTTCTTCCTCTAGCTCCCCTGTCCTCTGCACTACTCTTCCATTGCTGGTTAGCTATCTCTTCTATATATACTCTTTTATATTTTGTCAACGTATCAATCAACTTTAATTTGATGCTCTTGTGACAACCTATTATAAGCAAATTGTACAAGTTCTAATTCAATCCAATCGAGGAGATAAAAGGAGCAATCAATTTTAATTGCTGCATGATGAACATAAATAATGTGAACCATTCTTTCATTTTTCTTTTTGATTCCTACTTTGCAGAATGCAGGACGTAAATAAGTTACTTCACTTGTTAGTTTGTGTATCCACCTTCTAAATGAAATGCGTAGACACTAAATGAAATGAAGATGTTTTGAGACAATTTACAAAAATGGTCTCATGATAGCTGATGAAGATGTTTTGTCAGTTTTGAATACTGCTTTTTATTTTATTTTATCTTCTTCACGAATTACATTGCGTAGCCATTATGCCAAAAAAAAAACAAAAAAAAAAAAACAATGTGTTTACAGTTTGCGACTTTTATTTTCTGGAGGCCACATTGGTCACGCTAATGGCTTATATGGTCTGTGACATACTACCAAGAGGGTCTATTTACGCCTTTCATTTGACCCTCTCTTATGTGTGACATTGTTCTATTTTTATCTTTATAAACACTGTTTCTGTGCAGGCTTATAGTCACATCTTGTGCTCATGTTATTGAAAGATGATGACAGTGACCACTATCTGTATGAAAAATCAGACTTTTTAGTGCTGGTTCTATACTTATATAGGCACTTAGGTATCTAGTAGCTTAAGTTAGTTCAAGTCTTTGTACATTTGAAAATGCATGACTTGTTTCTGCTTTGTGAATTGGCACTTAAATTAGTATTTGAATAAATATTGAACATTAAACCCTAAACATTAGACGTTTACAATAACAGGTTCTGAGTCTGATTGTCTTTGTTACCTTTTTATAGCTATTATGATATTTTTCAATATTACTCTATTAAAGTTTTGTAAATCTCGCAGAAACATATACCAGCACTATATCCTGCCTTAGGTAGGGTCAATGTAAATGCTGTTCAAGGACAACAATATTTAGGTAGCTGAACGTAAGATCAATTTGGTCAAACAAAGTGGTGTATTGGCTGAATACTTGTGCTCAATTCTGTTTGTCATCAACTTGTAATTGAAAAAGGTTATTGTCTTTGTAGTTTGTCGACAAGAACACTGCAAGACTGGTGTTTTCTGATTTCTGCAATATAATCTTTACCTTTATCAGGATCAAATGAGCGTAAAACTTGAGGAGTTGACCCTAGTCTGTTTTTTCAATAATTATTTGACCCTACTCTATACCAGACGTTGATAGCTGATTAATGTTTGGCACTCGTGCACTCTTATTCCTGATTGATATCTTTCCTGTTTTCTGTGTGTTTTGGCCCTGATTCAGATTTTGGTGTTTGTTTTGCAGTTGCAAAAAGTTGTAATGGAGGAGCGTTTTGGATTGTCTCTTACCTCATGCTGTTTGCTTGGGTGACTAATTTTAAGGAAGGAAAGTGAATAGTGAGGAGTGTATATTGATAGTAGATGGTTGTAATAAATTTAATGACTTTAGACTTAATTTATGTCTTTGAATGGATTTGCCCCCTATTGAAGTCTTGTATTGACGTCCAAATGCATTCAGTTGAAGTTGTATCTTGGTGACCGTGTGTGTGTGTTACCTCATGACATGAACACCTTTCCACAAAACAATTGTACAGTACTTCATACTGTGTTGCAAGCCTGCAAAGTTTTTGTAGCATCTAGCATGTACATATTCGAGTGACACTATCTAGTAAGTTGTTGACATTGCTAGAGTGACCCACCGAATTGGTTTTACATTTCTCACACCTTTCTCCTTGTAAAACTGTTTGATATTTATTAGTGTATGTTATGTTAACTTTTAGTTCAATGCTCCTCGTAGAACTGTTTCAGACTGAAGAAAAGAGGGATTTCCCTCTAATATTTAGCCCTCTAATATTTATGTGGGAACTATATGGGGAAACTGGCTTGTTTTTTCATTTGTGAGGTTTTAGGTATACATCAATCATAGTTCAGGCAAAAATTAGTGAAAATAATGTCTTGATCAATTCTATGTTCTCTCATGCATGCTATAAAGGGGGAAGTTGTTACCTTTTCTTGATAGACTAATGTTGTGCCTCTTAAGTGTTTTCTGAGCCTGTTCCGTTTACATCTTGGCACAGTGGTGGGTGGCAGAGCATATTCTTATGTTTTTCTTAGATAGAGTTTGTGGTTTAATTTAAAAGTAGCTTGAGAGATCATTGCAGAAAAGAAAAATCTGAACAATAAGCATAATAAAAGCAGATGTTTGTTGAAATGAAAAGAAAAAAACGAAATTCACCGACAATTTTCTAAGACGAATGGAAAAGTATATGGATAGCAGTGAAAAATCATTCCCATTTCATAGAACATATTTGATAAGATAAACAACCTTTATTCATTTAGAAGTTGGAATTAAAACTAACATCAGGAAGCTACCTCAATTCACAAAATTTCAAAACGAACACTTCTCGTTGACTGTTCCTTTCTCTCTCCTCAATCGCCCGCCACCTCTCCCTCTCTACCTCCTCCCTTTCCCTTTACTCTCACTCTGACTCTCCACCTTTGCGCGCTTTTTCTCTCTCTCATTCTCTCTCTTCAATCGATGCTTTTCTGCTAACGCTGCGATTCTAGGGTTTTTCTCTCTCCTAAATCGCCGGCGACGATGGGAGATTCTAAGCGCCAGTTAATGGTGATGTTGCGTAAGAACTGGTTGCTCAAAATTCGTCACCCTCACGTCACTTTTGCCGAGGTTTGCTTTTATTTTATGTTTTAAATTTTTTCTCGAATTTCAACTTAATTTCGCGTTATTTTGAGCCGATTTTCGATCATTCTGCGTTTTGTTTGATTATGTATGTGTATAAAGCGGATTATTTGATACAGAGGATTGTTTTCAGTTTGTTTAAGGTTGACTGTTATGCATTTCACTGTTTGATCATCCTTTCATTTTTTATTCCCTTCGGAATTATCGGTAAATTGTGGCAAATATTTAATATTAAGGACTTGATACAATAATTTATTAATTAAGGAGTTGTTACATTTTGACTTGGTAGTAAACTAGTAATCCACCTCTCATTTCTAGTTGTGCGAGGTAGTATTGTCCCTATTGGACATACAACCGTGAAATGATTGACTGTTTTTAAATTTTAATTTTTTCGCGGCAGCTTGAAATAAGTTTTGATGATTTTTGATCAATGACTATTAGTTTCGGGTAGAGGGAGCATTGTTTTTTCGCTTTTCATGTGAGGTTGTAGTTTTGTATAAAGTTGAGGGGGAGAAGATTAAGTATGGTTGAGTGCAGTGTACTTCATTCTCCATGGTCCGTGGGGCGTGGGTAGGGACCGGGGTTGGGTGAAGTGGCCAGAAATTTAATGCAAAAGTATTGCCACATTTTGTCAAATTAGGACTGGATATGCTTCCTAAGTGTTATATTGTAGTTGGATGTTAGTCACATGTTAGCATTTGTTTTTTTAGATAAAAGACTGTTCTTATTACTCAATGAAAAGTAACAATTCAGAGTTAGAGGACAAGGAGTTCTGGAAAGTGTAACTAACTACAAGTTGAAGTTGCCTCAACGAAGCTGAACGTCAGAGAGGGGTACCCCCGCAAAAGTACCCGCTGCCTTGGTCCATAAAGAAGCCAAGTATACTACCTGATCCCAAACAAACCCAAGCGGCTTAGAGACTCCGGAAATAGTCCGAGCATTCTGTTCCAACCAAGTACACCAAAAGATAAACAAGTCTAGAAATGTTGTAATAAAGTAGGAGGGAAAACAGAATATCTGAACATCCTCCCCCAATAAACTACGTACAATTTCACGATGCAAGAATAAATGCACGCATGTCTCACTTGGACATTCTCGATAGTATTGTTTGCTAGTTTTTCTGGAAACACAGGAGAACTGGGATGTTGGTTATTGAGGCATATGTTTATCCTCGTATATTTTCTCCATATTGTCTCTTCAGAGACATCCAATAAATTTGGAACAACTGCATTATATTTTGATATGCATGGTAAGCCTAGAAATGGAAGAACTGGAATACTTTATTTTCATTTTGTTATGAGAAAATTTATTTGCCTAATTTTGTTTCTCTTGTAGATATTTCTTCCCGCAGTTGTGATGCTGATGTTGATGGCTGTTCGAACACAGGTTGATACGCGTGTCCACCTTGCGCAAGAGTATGCTCTCTTTTGCCTTTGCTGCTTATTCCTGATTCCTCTTGTTTTCTGTATCAGCATGAGAACATGTCTCTTTTACTGTGAACTGTTTTAACAAATTTTCTGATATATGAAATGCCCATTTCCTAAACAGCTGAAAGGAAAAGAAAAAAGAAGAAGGCAAACTAAAAGGCATGCAATTTCAATTAAGAATACCTCATTGTACTGAAGAGGCAATTTCCTTAGAAAATCAAATGAAATGAAATGCATGAAACTAAAAAAGATTAAGCAAGACAGATAGTGGGGCCTCCTCGTGATTGAGGACCTCCCAAACCAGCTGTTGGAGCTTAAGAGCCAGCCTTTATCCATACTTGGAGGCTTTAAGGAGCTGTTGCTAATTATGTATCCAATCCTGGAAATCCAAAGATACTGGGTGTTGGTTATTATTGTTTCGCAGCTGTTGCATCATTATCACCATCAGAGTCTACTTTGCCAAGGATAGCCCCTTACTCCATACTCCATAGCCACCCTAAGGTTAGTGATAGGGTAGAAGGTTCAATAAGTCAACCTAGGGTCAGCCAAGCCACTACCCCTTGCCAACTAAGGGTAGTGCCGTAGTGGCCACTAGGATTCGAACCTTGGTCATGAAGGTGGAAGGCAAGACACTTCTTATTTAGCAAAGTTAGTTTGTCTATCCTCATAGTTGTCGTCATCATTATATTTGCCGTTGTTGTTTAAGATGATGTATGATTATTTATTCGCTTATGGAGATTAAGTAGTTCTGCATTTTGGCGATTGTGAATGTATCATAGGACTTTCTTTTGCATTGCACCAAGGTATACTCAGCGTATGGGTGAGTAGTGACTGTGGAAGGCAGTGTATTTGCCAACTAACTAAGTTGGCTGGTTTATCATCATTGTCCTCGCCGTCATCATCATCATCATCGTTGTTTCTCATCATTATATTATTACTGTTATTGTTGTTGCTTCCTTGTTTTAGGAGATAAAACTAATTCTTCATTTCACGGTACTATCATTTTACTGCATATAGGTATGTTCAGAAAGGTATGCTAGTAGAGGTGGGTAAGGATGATATATCTCCTCCCTTTGACAAGATTCTGGAGCTCTTGGTGGCCAATAATGAATATCTGGCTTTTACTCCTGATTCAAAGAAAACAAGGGGAGTAATCAACTTGATGTCAATGCAATATCCTTTATTAAAGGCATGTATTGCTTGATCCCTTCAGATTTTCCCTGCTCAGTTTGCAGCTTAGACTATCATTATCCCCCTTTTGCATTGTTTTATCCTTTTACCGACCTGGTTTATGCACTAGTTGCAAATTTTGACATGCTTGGAGTTCGTGAAAGATTAACTGCCATGGGCTTTTTTGGGATTCAACAAATTTCTGATGTTTGGCGATTTTTTAGATTTTCAGTTGAGTGAATGCTTTCCTTGACTAAGTTGTATATGTAGAAGAAGAAAAAGGATAATTTGTTCATCTCCTTTCTTTAAAAAAATTATTTTCTTATCTAAAACGAAGAGATCATGTTCTTATTGAAGAAGAAAGTGATAACTGATGCCTTCTTCCTAATCTGACCCGTGGAAATCCCCTTTATTTTAAAAGTCCCTAATTGCTCATAACATATGGCTCCGGCTCTTTTAGGTGCTCTGATAATATGTCCACTAGTTTTGTAAAAAGAACGGCGTCCCGGCGGCGGTGGTGGTGGTTGTTTCATAGTCTAGTCCGATGTGTCTATCGCCTAGATCGTCTCGTATGCTACAATTTTTCTTTGGATGCTAGGTTGTTCTTCATCTATTAAGAATCTTGTGTTCCACACTTCCACTGTACCTATCTTTTACTTCAGAAAACTGAGCATGTCTGCGTACCTTACCTAGCAATACTTCTATGTTTTCATCCATTTATCTCTCAGTTTACGCTCAAGTTCTCTTTCGATTCGATTTGTCCCTCTCACTGCAACCTAAAATAGACTTACACAAGATTTCATTGATCAAATGTCTATAAGCTTGCACATGTTTCCAGCCTGTTGAGCTTTGTTTGATGTTGTTTTACTACTTTGGCAGTTGGTCAGCAGAATCTATAAGGATGAAGTGGAACTTGAAACATACATTCGCTCGGATCTGTATGGCACATGCGACCAAATGAAGTAAGTCCCAACATTTTACTCAGATATCCATGTTCGCTTACTGATTATTTGATCTTCTTTTCTTCTTCCTTTCCATAAAGGTCTGTTGATATTAGTGCAGAAAGTGCAAATAGGTGTTTTTTTTTTTATTCTTCCATAGTTCCATGGTGGGTTTTGTCTCTGTTTGGTTGTTTTTATATAGTTTTAATGCTGATCTCTTTTGGTGCTTTCTTTTTTCTATTTGCTTGATCAAAGCTTGTAGTGTTTGTGTAAAGAAGGTTTATTTATGTATTTATCACGGCTAATTTCCGGTATCTTTTGGTGTATGTTGTGCCCTCTTTTGAGTTTTCTTAGCTTCAGTTGATAAGGATTATCAATCTTATAGGGTATAATTTTGTGGACTTGTGCTATGCATATCGCAACAAAGACTCAAGTTGTTTGCCTGAACTTCTTTTGAATTCATGATGAGAGGGGCATACTGCATCTTTTAAAATGTGTTTGGCTGTAACTGGTTACACAATCTCTCACAATTTTTCTGATGATCAAAGGCTCCTAAATACTATGTTGCTCGGATTCGGCTACGTGTCAGAGTGTCCACTATCCATACCCATGTACGACTCGGCCATTTTATGATGATTCTGCATATTTTCCCCTTAAAATGGAGTGTCCAGTGTCTATACCCATGTCGGAGTGTCCAGTACCCCACACTGGTACTTGAGGCAAAATGAAGAGTCCGAGCAACATAGCCTAAATATAATTGTATATTCTGGAACACTGAAAGATATGGCTGCTACCTTTTGCTTAAGTGATAATGGGACATCCAAGCATAGACTATTAGAGTGCGCACAAATTGCTCAATGCTTCAGCCTTAGTTTTTTCAAGACATTAGTGGAGTACAGAGTTGGAAAATTTCAAAATTGTTAAATATGATTTCTCATGTATAGTTGGGAGATCAACCTTTTTTTCTCTTGGATGGTTTAAGTGACTTAGTCTTGTATATTTTTATCTTCGTATTTTCCATCTACAATAGGTGAATAGCTATACCAACATTATTGATGTATTTATGGCCTGTGACCCGTGGGTTTATTTGGACAAAGCTCGGATACTTTATGATCAGAAATCATTTATTCTCTTACGTTCTCGTTGGACTCTGTTGCTTTTGGATGTGCAATCGCTACTTTTGATCTTTTATTTTTTTTAGACTAGAAGTCCTCAAATGAATACAAAAAATATCTACAACTCCCCCCAATGAAGTTGAACAAAGGTAAGTGGAACACCCTTGAAGGCCCCAGCTGCCTTCGCCCAAAGAGAAGCCAAATAAATAATATGATCCCAAACACAGTCAGTAGTCCTTCCAGAAGCAGAAAAGACCCTCGAATTCCGTTCTAACCAAATACACCACAGAACGGCCATACAAGCACACCTCCGCCACAACTTGCCCTCTCTCCCCCGCCCACCAGCAACAAACCGCATCTGCAGAAACTGGGCAACTGTAGCCGGAGTAGCAAAAGCTACTTTTGATCTTTTAAAAAGATGAATTATTATCTTGCTAATCATGGCATGCAACACTTCATAGAATTAATTTGGGTTTTGATGCAGCCTCATGGTGGTTGTTTCTGTTCATTTCCAGGAAGTGCTCAAATCCCAAAATCAAAGGGGCAGTGGTATTTCACAGTCAAGGTCCTCAATTATATGACTACAGTATACGCCTTAACCACACTTGGGCTTTCTCAGGATTTCCTGATATCAAAACAATCATGGATGTGAATGGTGCTTATGCCAATGATTTGGAGCTGGGTGTAAATAACATTCCCATTTTGCAGTATGGCTCCAGTGGCTTCTTGACTGTATGGTTTCTTATCGCATATCTTCCACATTTTTACACTTTTCTCATCCAAGTTTCTGTCTCTTCCCTTATCTTGTCTTCTGATATCTGTCAGGTTACTGTAATTTGTAATATTCCTTGGTAGTATGAGCATTTTGTTGACTGAGGCTTTGAGATTGGTAACATGCTTCATGTATTGTGAGTAGAGTAGCGCTGGTTGCTGCTAATAATGTCTACAAAACTGGATGAACTGGAAGCTACATCTACTTGTTGTTATTCAATAACAAGCTCAGATAACAGGCTTCATGCATCATCAATCTTCCGAACGCATAGCTTGCATTCCGTTCACCCATTTGACTATTTGAGTCAACTTCAGGTCTTCAGGCCAATCTGTCCTTGAGTAATATTGCTGTTACTAATGTGGATCTACTGGGCTTGAGTCATTATGCCTCTTGTTTGGGCTGTTCTATGCTTCTTTGGCATTCACTTACGTGGGAATTACTTTAGGGCCTTAGGGGTACTTGAGCTAGCATGGTTTTTATTATTATTATTTATTATTTTTATTTTTTAGATTTTAAATTTTATCTAGGTGTTGAGAAGTTGATTTCATTTCTCTTGAGTAATGCTTATGCTAAAGTAACTTAAAGTAACTTGTATGTAGAAGAAGAGAAACTGGGCCATAGGGAGACCTATTTAGCTTCTTTGTTGGCCATGGCTGGAGGAGCCTTAGCAGCTACCTGAATACTGATGTCCAGAGAAACTCGGCTAATCTGTAACTGTAACTTTGTGCGAGGACAATCTGTCTTCCCTTGCTCTGTTTGCAGCTTCATTAATGCTATCTTTCTCTTATCTAAAAAAAAACGCTTTCATGTCTTAGAAACATTGGCGCCTTTGAAAACTCTCTGACAATTTATGAGAAAAGAAATAATATCACATATCGTATGGACTTCTTTATTTACATTTCTTTATTCCTGTCAAGAGTCTGGTTGGCAATCTTCATCCCTGTGTCTACATGTGGTAAATCTTCCACTGATTATTTTTAATCGTTGGTTGTACTCTTATTAATATGTTATCGAACCCTTGGTGCAGCTTCAACAAGTTCTGGATTCATTCATAATATTTGCTGCACAGCAGACTGGGGCTACCAGCGATTCTGAAGATTCTAAAGTACCTTTGTCAGCCTCGTTTGGCACAACCTCCTCGCTGACGCTTCCTTCAATGAAATTTATTCCATCTTCTTTAAGGCTCGTCCCCTTTCCGACTCGTGAATACACTGATGATGATTTCCAGTCCATTATCAAGAAAGTCATGGGAGTACTGTATGCATTTTTTCTTCTCTAAAATGTATTATGTTATAGCTTATAGTCTCAGAATAAAAGTCTTTGGTTGTTGACATGCTTTGTTGTTTGGCTTGGATTTGAGATGCACAGGTACCTGCTGGGGTTTCTGTATCCAATATCTCGACTAATAAGTTATTCTGTTTTTGAGAAGGTTGGTTATCGACTGTGGGTGTTACTTAGAACAATTCCGATACTAAATGGTCATATATGTCATCTTACGCTTGTTTGCATCCTTGGTATTCCAGGAGCAGAAAATCAGGGAAGGTCTTTACATGATGGGTCTTAAAAGTGAGATTTTCCATATATCGTGGCTTATAACGTACACTCTACAGGTATTGGTAATTTGGTAATGAAGCACCTCAAATTTTCAGTGGCGTTTCAGTGCTAAGCTTCCTGTATTTTGGTTTTTCAGTGGCGTTTCAGTGCTACTATTGTGTACAGTGGAATGGGGAAAATTGTAGATTTGTAGTCATGTACTATGTCTTTAGCAGCATTGTCGGAAAACAACAAGGAAGGAGGATTGGTTTTAATATTTTAGCTTTTGAGGGGGGCTCATGGACGGTTGTAAGAAGACTAACAGTGCCTGAATGAGAAGTAATTTTGAATAATCTTCTCTTTTAACGTGCCTAGACTTCAGAGTGATTGGTAAAAGTTTCATTTCTCCTTTTCTGGGAATGTTTATATTAAATTGAAGAATGTTATCTAGGAGTCTTTCAAAGGTTTTTACTATCAATTTTGTATGAGTGAAGGAATGTCCTACTGTTCTATCTCTAGACCTGATTGCCTACAGAATGATGGAGTAATATTTGCTTACTATAATGCTTAGTACTTCAAAATTAGTATTTTATATTTTCCATCCACATTTATTTGATGGAATGAAAAAATCAACACATTGAATCATATTAATTGAAGGAATTGAAACAAGACAGAGCATATATATTTTCTCTTGGTGGCTTTTACTTAGTTGTTTCATGCTAAATAAGGGAATTGCTTTCTATGCTTTACTTCCTGATTGCTTCCCTAAGTAACTTTTTCCTCCCTTGAAATGAGGTTTTTAGGTGGCTCCATAAATATGTGTGGTGCATGTTCCATTGAGAAACAGCAAGTTGATAGGAGGTCTCCAATGAACCTATGGCAGATAGCTCTTGAACATCAACATATGGGCAACTGGGCAAGGCTACATTGATTTTTTTTTTGGAGGATCATCCTGGGTATGACTTGCTTTGTACAGTGCACCTGAATTCTTTATTTTTGCTGTTCTTCTTTATATCTTTTAATATCTCAATAAGAAAAAGGTTGCCCTTTTGTTGCTTGGTTTATTGAACTTTTGATTTTCTACTCATCTTTCTGCTGCGTTAGCCTTCATTAAACTATAACTAAAAATGGGTGCTTAGATTGTTGGGTTGTGAGCTTGATCAAACGAGCTGCATTTCACCTTTCTTTATGCCGTTTCTTTTTTATAGTCGTTCTCTAATTATATGTGTTAGTTTATATTAAGAACAGGTATAGTTGATATTTTTTTTGGTGGTAATCAGATCACGGCGTGAACTATCTATAGGAATTATGACTTCAAAAATCACAATTAGTTGTCCTCAATAATAAGTTGCTTCATTAAATTGGTTGTTAAGGCACTCATTGCTGTCTACTATAATAGACTTGAGGCTAATGCATGTGTTTTTATTCAGAAGTCCTTCATCTTGTTGTCTTTCAGTTAATCGTTCACCGTCAATCTAAGATTAAACTATTCTATTCCAACAAAATAAAAATAAAAAGATTAGACTATTTTAGGTTTAAGTTTCTCACGACTATCAGCTGTTGCTATTATTTGATGAGAAGAAAATGGAGTCGATGGAAATTGAAAAACGCAGTTTTTATTAATACACAGGCTCAACAGCTGTTGATTATTGTGTTTGGGAAATAATCTGTTTATCCAAGGGCTCGAGATCGCTTGAGAAAATGGTGGAAAGTATCGGGATCCCTTTCATTCAAACTCCAGCAGGGAGGGGTATGGGCTATGGCAAACTTGGTTGGAAGTTCCTATATCACCAGTTCTAATGTACTTTAGTTCTTTATCGATTAGCCATGATGGATACTTCTTAGCTGCTTCAATATTAACTGTATATTTTGATATTTCCCTCATTTATCCTTTGATTAGACACAAATCCTTCCACATGTTAGCTCGGTAGAATGTAGGTTTATGTTGTTGTGTATTCTTGTTGGTATAGCAGCAGTTTCCATGCTCTGCTGATTAGCCAAATGTCTTCAACAATTTCATCCTATTGTGTATTCTTGTTATTGTTTTGTTTAACAATTTCATCTTAATGTGTATTCTTGTTATTGTTTTGTTTAACAATTTCATCCTAATGGAGGATGGAAAATGGCGATAGCATTACTGTTTTGGGATGATGGATGGATGATTGGAGACTCAGCGTGGGTTATTCCTACGCCCAGAGCTGAAGCTAATTGATGTGGGGAAGGGCTATTGGGATGTAGAGAGGGTGAAAGGTGTATTCTGTGAGACGAGACACAAGCTGCTGTGTTTTGGACATTCCACTGAGTATTAGACTGCCAAAAAATATTTAATTCTGGTGGCCAAATAAAAATGGGATATTTTCAGTTCAGTTTGGCATACTGGTTGGGTTAGCACATCATCTCAGGGCATGGGCCTCTTTAAATCACTCTGACGACCAGCAGTTGTGGATATTGATTTGGGGCTAGAGACTCCACCAAAACTGAAGCATTTCTTGTCGTGTGCTTGTTTGTGGGTGTTCTAGAGTTTACATCAGAGACATGTTAGAGATTATCCCACTCGTGTGATTTGTGGCCAAGCCACACTGTTCTATACTGCTTGCAGGTTAGAAGTATCTGGAATAGGAGCTCCTTCGCTGGACTCATTGCAGATATTAATGAGCCTTATCTTGATAGGACTCTCGGGGTGATTGCGGACCAAACTGGCAAATGCTATGTGTATTGTTGAGAATCACGTGGGCTGTGTGGATAGCTGGGAACAATGTGGTGCTTCCTTCACAGATTCCAAATATGAAAGTCCTTGTCCCCGGTTTCCTTCCCTACGTGAGGGATTACTGTACCTTTGGGCAGCAGGTGTACTCCCAAAACAGAGACGCAGCGAGAACTTTTGTATCGATATGGGTAGCTCCTCATATGGGGGTGGTAAAAATAAACTCAGATGGTGTTGTCTTGGAGGATGGTCTGATTGGGCTAGGTGTTGTGATTCGTGAGTCTGCGTGGGAGTTGCTGGTTGCAGCAACAAAACGCATAAAAGCCAAATGGACTTCTGGGCGGCAGAGAGCGTACCAGCAAGATATGGCATTGAGGTTGCAGCGTGACTTGGGTGAAAGCAAGTGATTATGGAAACAGACGCTCTGGCTATTATCAACTGCATACAAGCAAAACAGAGAGGATTGGCTTGTGTTGATTTTGTGGTGGAGGATATGTTAGCCATGTTATTTTGCTTTGTTTATTTTGAATGCTCTCATGTGCAATGGGCAGTAGCTGTAGCTCACCTTGTCGGGGTTGAGCAGCCTATCCCTGTTATCACCGCGCAAAAAAGAAGTTTATTGTCAGTCTCATTTGTTTCAAATGCTTTTTAGTGTTTCAAATGCTACTAAATTTTCCATAGTTTGGCGATTTGTTACTGAGAAAAAGTCTGAGAAGCTATTCTCATTATTCAGCAGTTCAAAGAAAAAGAAAGAAATTGTCTATCACGGATTCACGGGTGTGATTATACGTAAATGTTGTGCCCACCTTTTATTTGGGTGCACCAGATAATATATTGAGTTTAAGTTAATTGCAACTGAAGCGGAGAGTATCTTGAACAAGGAAGCCAAGCAATATTGGTAGAGTCGGAACTCAGAACCAATTCATGCGCAAATATAATGCAGGAAACTATGGAGCATTGTCAGTTGGGGCCTGCAACTTTGTGTATATGGATTGTGTTTGAGCTTAGATTCTTTAGGGTTGAACTGAAATGAAGTGAATTCAATACACTAAATTAAATTGAACCCCGTCTTTTTATGTGAGACAAAATTAGTGTTTTTGAATTGCACACCAATGAATTGAATTGAATTGAACATCACTAAACTGAAAATCATACGAGACCTCTCCTGATCTGATCGGCTAAACTCTAAAGAACACACCCTAAGAAAATATTAAAGAAGCAATACATCAGCAAGTAGTATACAATCAAAACCGATAAGGATATGATTTCGCATCTTTTCCTCAAAGAAGGTCTCAAACCTTATTTTACATTATGGAGCATAAGCAATCTTTCGGATTCGTATAATACTAGTTACATTTCCATGCGATGCATGGTTTGTGTGTTTATAAGAACTAAAACATTTTTATTGGTACAAACTTGAAAAAAAAAATCGCCTATGTTACATATTGCTACGTAATTTCTAATCTATAGACCTCTCCCTTGCTATAGTTAAATCAACTTTCTTGATTTCCTGTTTTTAGCTAGTTGCATGCCCAGTGCGATGCACGGTTTTATTTAAATATATTTGGTTTTATATAAAAAAAACTTTTTTACGTAATTGATTCACTAATATAGTAATTTATTAGATACATTTCCTAATAGACATATAGGTAAAATGAATTTTCATTTGAAATTATGACATTAAAACAAGAATTAAATAGCACTAATAGAAGATACATGCACCTCAATTTGTCGGTATTTCCTTATGAGTCAATGCATATGTGTCAATCTAGCAATGGTGCACATTTTCTTTCGTGTAAACTTGTACAATAGGATTCAAGTTTAGTATTACAATGATTTTAACGAATTTGTAATTACTACTTAACAATTTAAATTATATCAATCCATTTGGACGACGTGTGCATTGCTTCCAGGTAGACTTGGCAAACGAGTCAGGTCGAGTCGGGTTCGGGTTATCAGGAGTTCGGGATATTATCCGGTTTGGTTACTATTAGGTCGGTTATTTCGGATCTTTAGCGAGTTGGTTTCGGGTCGAGTTTTCGGGTCAGGTAATTCTTGTCTTACAAACTCGGGTCTCCCGTCGTTTCGGGTTCGATCCTTAGCAAGTCAGGTCATTAATAGGTCAAATATTTTCGAGTCAGATTTTGATAGGTTTTTTAAGCAGATCCACTTTCGGACGGGTTAGATTTTGCCAGTTCTACTTCCCGACGTTCCACCAACTAGTAAAAATCAAAGATAAACCCATCTCAATTTTCACTAGCCACCCCAACTCCTCCTAATCCTATGATCCAACCAAACCTTAATTTAGTAGGTTTGGATAAAATTGCAAAATACCACCAATTTGCTTAACTAAGACCCAAAATCAGCAACCACGCTGTACTGTATCAGTGGTTCCAAAAATCCACCAATTTTCCTAGACTTTTCGCTGTGGGTGACAAAAATTAGAAACAAACCCAACTCCTTCGAATTCTTCACTCTCACTCTCACTCTTACTTAGGGTTTCTCTCTTTCTCCCGCCCTTTCTCACTCTCTTCCACAACCACAACCCAACCTCCTTCTGTCATGGAAAACCAACCCCAACCCCCACCCCCACCCCCTACCCCTTACCCTTGATCTGCAATCCCTTCAATGTGGGATTGCAAATTGTTGGGGATTTATCCATCGATGCGAATTACGAGAACAAAAATAACAAATACAAAGCACACAACAATTTAACGTGGAAACCCAAATTGGGAGAAAACCACGTGACCGCCCATACGGTCAAAACAAATCCACTAATCAATCAACCATTATTAGTGTACAACTACACAATCAAGTATCACTCATTGTGTTTCCCAAAAATTAGAAACAAATCTACTAGGAAACCTCCTTTATACAGAGTCCCTATGGAACATAACCTAACGTAACCTAACGTAACATAACATACGGTAACATAACCTATCGCAACTAGAATGTTTATCCTTATCTATTCTTAGTGTCCATTGTACCCACACGTATCCGTGTCATCCTGGTCACCCCGAGGCTTCTCCATGTCGGGCTCGCTAGGCCCAACACAAATAAATTTCATTTCTGAACCTCAACATTTGTTTACAAGAACCTTTCAAGATAAAAGTGATGCGCTTATGTTTGGTAGCCTCGAATTTTTAGGTAATTATTATGTTCACTATTACTCAATTGAGAGTAATATGGGAAGTTTGATTTTGAAGGAGTTAGTACTTGGTCAAGTTACTGGAATAGCTGAAGAGGATGGTTGTCATGATAGAGCTAGGACTCTTGCTACCACCGATTTGGGAAATGCAAGAGTAGTGCCGACTTTTTTTCAGTTTTCTCTCGGGGTGAGAAGAATTTATGTTTACGGATATTTTGAGTCTTTCGAGTCTCATGTCCAGAATTTAGGTGGATTTTTGACCGACAATGGGTCGTTGAGACAGGAACTAGTTCCTCTCTTGAGGGATTTTACGGAAGGCATAACTGCTTTGATGAAACGTGAAGAACAACACGGCCGTATCTCGGTTGGATTGGCCGTGTGTTTTGGAAGGGGGTTCTTCTATGACTTTAAGCCTCTTGGGTCGACCCCCATTGATGACTTTGCACTAGACTTGATAGAGTTGGGTCGGACGGTTCACTCAATTTTCCAGGTTTGTCATCTCGGTGCTGCATTGCCGCAACTGCTTCAGTTTTTCTTACATCACCTAGGGGCTGTCACGGTTGACAGGTATAACTAATGTTTTGTCTTCTTTTAATATTGGTATGTATCTGTTAATTGTATGTTTGGGTTCTCTAAATAGTCTGACATTGAAAAGTTTGTAGAAAAATCCCTCATGCTGCATATGTTTCTTAATTAAGGAAGAGAGTGTTACGAACTGGTAGCTAACTGATAATGTGGGAATATAACTAGTTTGGAAGGTCTGAGATAAAGCTCTGGTGGTGGATACGTGTGTGCTGTGGGAAGTAATTTGTATGGTATCTGTGGTTACGGAGTCTAGGAAATCTAGTCCCATTTGTCATTTTATTTGCACCGTACAGAACACTAATTCAGAACCTAGAGTTATAATGACGGAAGTACTCTAACCCTGTGAGAAATATAATACAGTCAAATTACTCTGAGTGCAGGGAAGTAATTCTAATTAAGGTTTAGACAGCTGTTTTAGTGTGACTTATACATTGATATGGCATGGTCAGTTGACATACTTATGTTGTCCAAGGACTTGGTTGAAGGGGTCTGCCCACTCCCGAGTGGTAACTTGACAATCCCTAAACAAATGCTCTTCCATCTCCACTTTGTTTCGTCATAAGGGGCGCCCTTCATCAAAGTGAATGTGTCTCTTAAGCAGATTGGCCTCCACAGCTAGGCATCCCTGTAACAGTCCCCAAACAAATGTTTTCTATCTAGGTAAAATATTCAGCGCCCAGATCTTTTTCCATACACCTTTTTCACTTAGAGGGCATCTCTTAAGAGGGGTGTTTAGTTGTTTACCCCTTCAAGGTAGGCATACCCAGTTTTAACTGAATATTTGCAATGCTCCGTTTTTTTCCCCACTTCCGTTCTCGCTTCTGGCCGGGTTTATAGGAATAGTTAAAATTTCCTTGAACCTCTTTTGGTGCAAAAGGTTTATTCAGTTTCCTTCTGTCCCACGAGACTCCATCACTATTTAAGAGGTCTGAGACTAAAGTGGGTTGCTTAAGATTTTCCCTTTTGCGCTGCCCATTCTTCCCTTTGCTCTCTGCTAGGGGACTTCCCATTAATCCAATCATGACCCCAAATTCTAGTAGTTTGACCATTCCCTATGCGGTTGGCGCACACTGGCAGTATAGATTTCGCCGCCCTTATGGGGCCCTTCCAACCCCAGGGGTCAGGACCAATGAGACATGCCATCAACTGCTTCAATATGCTTAGACTTGTATTTTGCTAGCAACTACCGCAGTGGAGGAATCAATCCTTTTGCTGACCTTGGTTGGCAGGAAGAAAAGTGAAAGAATATGCATACTCGTTGCCGCAAAAATCGCGTTAATGAACACCAAACATCCTGCACTGGACAAAGTTTTGTTATTCCCATTGCTTGTTTTCTTCTGAACTCTTCTCCGCTCCAAACCAAATTGGTGTACCCAGATACTCTCCAAAATCTTCTTTGTTGGGGACCCCTAGTATCCTTCTCATGAGATGCTTGGATGTAGTTGGGGTATTTCCTCCAACACTACAAAAGATTTATGAAAATCGATACTTTGTCCGGATTCCCTGCAAAACCAATCCATAGTCCCTATGGAACCCCCCAACACTACTAGAAAACCTCCTTTATACAGAGTCCCTATGGAACATAACCTAACGTAACATAACATACGGTAACATAACCTATCGCAACCAGAATGTTTATCCTTATCTATTCTTAGTGTCCATTGTACCCACACGTATCCGTGTCATCCCGGTCACCCCGAGGCTTCTCCATGTCGGGCTCGCTAGGCCCAACACAAATAAATTTCATTTCTGAACCTCAACATTTGTTTACAAGAACCTTTCAAGGTAAAAGTGATGCGCTTATGTTTGGTAGCCTCGAATTTTTAGGTAATTATTATGTTCACTATTACTCAATTGAGAGTAATATGGGAAGTTTGATTTTGAAGGAGTTAGTACTTGGTCAAGTTACTGGAATAGCTGAAGAGGATGGTTGTCATGATAGAGCTAGGACTCTTGCTACCACCGATTTGGGAAATGCAAGAGTAGTGCCGACTTTTTTTCAGTTTTCTCTCGGGGTGAGAAGAATTTATGTTTACGGATATTTTGAGTCTTTCGAGTCTCATGTCCAGAATTTAGGTGGATTTTTGACCGACAATGGGTCGTTGAGACAGGAACTAGTTCCTCTCTTGAGGGATTTTACGGAAGGCATAACTGCTTTGATGAAACGTGAAGAACAACACGACCGTATCTCGGTTGGATTGGCCGTGTGTTTTGGAAGGGGGTTCTTCTATGACTTTAAGCCTCTTGAGTCAACCCCCATTGATGACTTTGCACTAGACTTGATAGAGTTATGAAAATCGATACTTTGTCCGGATTCCCTGCAAAACCAATCCATAGTCTTCTTCGAGTTTTTACACATTGCAGGCATGGCTTTAAAAAAGAACGAGTCATCTGCCAAAACGAGCTGATTTATTCTTGGTGCTTCTCTTGCAATCCTTTTCCCCATTACTCTTCCTCCGTCTTGTTCATTTTGAAGATGTGCAGATAATAATGCCATACACAAAATAAATAAGTACTGTAATAGTGGATCTCCTTGTCTCAATTCGCATCGGGGTTTGATGGCTTTTGTCAGTTCTCCATTTATGAAAATTGAATAGGAGACTAGTTATGCACTCCAAGATAGTATGAATCCATTTCTCCGGAAATCCAAAACTCCTAAGGGCACCTTCAACAAACCTCAAGGAGACCCTGTCGTACACGTTATTGATATTTACCTTTAGTGCTAGATAGAAATCATTACCTCTTGTTTTGCGATGTATGTACGTGAGAAGTTCATGTCCATTGAGGCACCCATCTCCCAGTTGCCTGCCCAGAAAGTGTTTGGAGAAGGCCCAACAATCTCTTGCAGGATAGGTTTCAGCCTGTTGGCAATGCATTTTGCTATGCATTTATAAATCATATTGCAAAGACCTATGGGCCGAAATTGATTGACCTCTGGCTTAGCTACCTTTGGGATTAAAGCAATATGAGTTCTATTCCATTCCTTAAGCATGTAACCATTGGTGAAAAATTGTTGTATCGCTCCCGTGACTTTCTTGGTGTGTTTACTAAATAAGCATCAGATTTTTTTTCTAAATTCCCTTTTATCAATTATCTCTAACAACAATATCTCATTAATTTTATTTATTTTTTCTTTTTACAGGTCATCGACTCCAACCTGGAATGAATTCGAGTTCTATCCGCTCTTTTTGAGCAAGAGTGCTCAGCTGGAATTTCTGGTAACTGTGTACAACAAAGTTCACGATTTGTTACAAGATAGATATACAGCTAACTTGACCTCATTTCAAAAGCGATTTCCTCCCACTGATGGAAAAATAGCCTATTCCCTTGCTACCTCATTGTCACCTATTTTTGACCCATTAGCATTTAAAGAATTAGCTAATCTTGGTCTTGGAGTTGTGAACTATGATTGGGGACCCGCATTGCGGGGTGATCCTTCATTGGTGAAGCTATATCATTTTAAATCAGGGTACGATGTCACGTCCCTAGCTCACCTCCTCAAGCTTTGTCGTAACGTTCGGATCCACCTTTACACTTTGGTTAGTTTTTACTTTTAAATAATAGAACTTTTTATATGCTTGATTTCATGTATTTTTCCCCCTTTATATTAATGTACTTTTATTATATTGTGTTTCAGTCAAAATTGGCGGTTGGGGATCGATCCTTGGTGCTGGATGAGTTCAGAGCGTATTCAGCCCGGATTTGTTTACATCGTTCATAGGGTGGCAATGGAACTCAAATTATTCAAATGAGTTGTATTGTTTCATGAAAACTAGACTAACACAGTTACACTATCATTTCAATATCGTTAGGTTCTTTGTTACATGCATTTCCCACCATCCAACTAACTTTTGGAAACCCATGCATTGTAATTTGTATTGTACCAGGTTTTATACTCATTCTCAGCGTGTCAGTAGTCTAATGTTGGACAAGCAGGAAAGTAAAGGAGGTAGATGGTCAGTGTAGAATAGTAATCATGAAATCCAGATTTCCTACACCGAGAATAGTAGCAAAAGCTTGCATTTTCATTGGTCATAGCGGTCAAATATTTCCAGCAAACTATTATAGCAGAGTACGAAATCTTGAGAGATTTTACATATTTGCCTCCATACTCGATTCAACTTTACGGCTGTCAACTAAACCAGAGCAAACTCTCAGAGTGTGGAGTGTGGAGTGTGGAGAGCACTGTCATGAATTGGAGGAAAGAGGACACCCAACGACAACAAGCTCACGCTGCATGCAGTTGTTCTTATTGCAGCACTCTTGCCACAGAATTAGGAGGGCAAGACGAACTTTCCTGCTGATCACAATAGGGTCTGCAGGAACTAAAGGAAAGTAGGCCTTTAACCTCTAAATATGTATCTTCTAATGATGAATCCCAAGGTGATGCTCTAGAATGAAATCATCAAGAAAGAAAAGGAGGAGGATGTTGTCGTGACTTTAACGTTCCTCCATGGACATTTATACCTCTTGCATAAGTTACATCCAATTAGAGAAATATACCAAGTGGAATGTAAACTATCAGATGCTTTAGAAGGCTGAGTTGAGAAGTTTTCAGCAGGTTATGAAGGGTTTGAGTTTCTAACCATAAAAGGAGATTGAACATGAAGGTGGTGTCAATAAACAAATCTAAAAACGAAATGATCAGGGTTCATTTTACTGAAAAGCTTCATGATATAACACAGCAATCATTTCACAGGAGCAGACAACGCTGCTTGCAAGGACTACTCTAGTTACAATGCTGCTAAAAGAAAAAAATATATAGAACAGATAATGCAGAACTCCAGAGAGACTTATCACTAGTCTCCTCATTTGAAGAGCATGCTTGGGTTTCCTTAGATTTAGCACCCGGCTAACACTGAAGCAGTTGATAATTCCAAAAGAATTGGCACTCTAATGAATGTGAACAATGATCACTTGGATTTTCAAAACCAGAAGCTCAATGTCAACTAACTGCAGGTTTATTGGCTTTCTTTCTGAATATTGCGTGGGTATGGAGGCTCAGATGCTATCGTAGTTTTTCAATAGTATTGTCAGCAACAGGAGCCCAAATGTAGTAAACTTTTCGGAGAGACTTCCCCTTCCAGCACCAGTTCTCTTCGATCTGGGTTACAAGAAAGTGCATGCATTATCCTTCCAAGATGTGCCAGCACAGATTGAACAATTCTGTAATATGCGTTCCCTTTTCAGGTAGGCACAAAAGAACGACGATGGTTAAACCGCCGCTTATAATAGTAGTAAATCTGGAGTAATCTGATGACATAATGGAAATCACCAACATTGCCTCTTCCTAGATTCAGAAACCTAACAGAAAAGTCCAATGTTGAGTAAAAGGGTTGTCAAGCAAAGCGACTTTGCCATGTAGCTGAGGCTTTTTAACATGCATGGTTTGATATTTGCGAAGATCATAAGCATGCTTTCTCTAGGACTTGGTTTGATATCTCTCCACCACTGATTAACAATAGGCTGTAACCAAGAATGTCAATGGCATCTATAAAAGAAAAAAAAAAAAGAATGTCAATGGCATACCAAGTGATACATAAGGAGTAGAGCCACATTTCGGCTCATGTAGAACTTTTGAATTCATGGTATGAAAATCACCACTGCAAGGACTACCACGAGAAGAGCTTCTTCAAAGATATATATTATTGAATCACACGTCTTGCTTGTGTTATTCGTGTGCTTCTACGTGTTGTGCGCGTTTGTGTCACTGTGGCGTCTGATTGGCCTGAATGGAGGACGTTATCTTTATCTCTTACGCTGGTGATGCTAATCTGGACTGTTGCATGTCTCAACCATTGAGAATTTGTTGCAGGATAGTGAACTTTCACTTCAATTTATCAGTCTAACCCGCTTTCAACATCAATTCCTGTTGTGTCACCTTCATTCCCAAACCCAATCAGATACATCATACCAGTTTGATACATACAGGCCTTCTAGAAACATATACAAGACAGCTCTTTGCCTTGTGCTTGCAGATCCGAGAGGATAAACAGATAATGCAGATGCAATGAAAATTCAGAAGATCATCATTGCTGAGTAGAGTCTTCGCATTTGCTAGAATTCCCTGATGCCTGACATAAGAAGTCTAAGCGTGCAAGAATTGGACCTATGGAAACTACTTCCAGCTTGATTGACATCTGACCACTGTTTAATTGTCCCGTAGCCAGTCAAGTATCAATATACATTTCATAGGTGAGATCATAAATCTGAGAGAGAAGCCTCCTTTTTGTTGAATTGCCGGATACCTCAGAGCAAATTGCTGAGGAACTCTCATACATTTTAATGTCTCCTCCTAACTTTAGCCTGCTTGGTCTTTGAGTTATTGTCCAATTTATATGATCCAGCATACGCCATAGTGTAATTCCAGTTAATAAGGACTGTCATTAACATCAAAATGTAAGGAGAGAACATAAGATTTTCTCTGCCTCATAGAAAGTGCTATAGTAAAATGCAGTAAAACTTGAGCTCCCATCCACTTTGGTAGCACCCCATTCATGCACATGTCCCGACAACTGGTAGAGTCATGCTAGAAAGACTGGTCCTTGATGATGCTGCGAATAGGTCTGATGCCATAAGAATCACTCTGAATACAGCAGATACTTATTAAATCTCTATTACAATCAGCCTATGTGGGATTCGAACCCACGTCTTTTGTGCAACAACACAATTGCTCTACCATTTGAGCTAATAGGCTTCAAAAAGTAATATAAACATATATACCAAAGGCCAATTTGAGAACTCGAGTAAATACTGAACACAATCTATCAGAATTTGAATATAGAAACCGGATGAACAATTTAGAAATAGTGAAACCAAACCAGCGGACGACAAAATCTGAATACATAACCAAAAAGAATGAACTCCAAAATTGAACATGATGGAGGAACTTAAAGTTCAACCAGTGTTTACGCTTACGTCATATAGGAATCGAAGGCCTTGAGGAGGGTAGGTTAGTGGGAGTTTTAGTTCTAAAACACCTGCTTTTACTTTCCGCTAGGAAGTGCATTACATGCAAGTAAATTCCATGGAAAAACAACTGCTCCTGCTAACATCTACTCATCACTCAAAAGCACACAGATAAGATCAAGTTACTAAATGAGATTATAATATAATGATAATTCAGATTCATTTCTTGAAAATCTGGTCCTCTGTGAGCAAAAACTCATGTTAAACAAAAACTCAGTCAGTTTGACAAAGCCTGGGTGAATACTATCACCAAGTTAAGGCCAAAACACACCCACGCGCAGGAAGGTAATCAAAAAGAAAAAAGAATGACAACAATATGCTTCTCAAGGTAATTTGGCCATTTCTGCCACACAATTGTAACAAGTTTGAATACTTATTAAATTTCCAGCACAAACTCACTACTCACCTCTTTTTTCTGCCAGTTGTTCCTACCTTCCAATATTGTCATGGCTCACAAGTTGTTGGCAGTTCTTTGTTTCGCCTTCACCTGAGATGTAGGATCACCTTATCCAGCAAAACTCCATCTAGATAAACAAACTGAAGACATAAGTGAGATGTCATTTATAATGGGTTGAGTTGCGAAAACAAATACATACTGGTCAATTCAAAGATAAATTCAGACAAGTGCTCAAGGACAAGAACAGCATTTAACAGAACTGAAATATACTTTGTAAAATGTGATTGCAAATATTATTGTAAATTTGATTTATTAGGCATTCAATTTGAGAATAAACCAAGCAACAGCCAATAGTCAAAGTCATTAGAGCATTCAGACCTTGATTTTCATGTGTGAAAAACAACAGATCTTCTTTGTCCAGAAAGTCGATCCCAATGATAGAGGTCATACCCTAGATGCAAGGAATTGATTTCAACAACCTGTGGATCAGTTTCTCATCAATTATTAGCTGTCACAATAATTGTGATGATCAGCAGTAATGTAAAAGCATTTGATCTGTGAAATGAAAATCAAGGTCTGTGATGATCACAACATACCAATAAATTCAGAAACACTAAAAAATATTCAGTTAATCACATCGAGGTTTGTGATAGTGAATGTATAAAAAGTCAGTGTATCCATGAGGGCAAACTTACCTCAACAATTCTCACAAGAACTCTGTCTTTCTCCCCCCATTCTCCCTTTATTCATCTTACCCACACAAATTAACCATGTCAATTTAAATCACACAGAATAATAAATTCAGCGACAACAAAAAGCTATTTGTAGAATAATTGAGCAACAAAATACAATGAGAGTGAAACTAAGCAAAGCTAACAGTTGTTTTAAGAAATTTAAAAAGGAAATCAGAAACACCTACCTCTGTTTCAAGCTAACAGTGGTTGTCTCTAGAGCACATAGGGATAAAGAGTGTAGAGATTGAAAGAAAAAGAGATCAGATTGACTGCCTTCTGTATTCTGTAAAACAAAAATTACACAAACTATTGAGCTACATAGATAGGAAATTAATAAGCAAAAGACACTATGCACCTAAGCAAATAAACATCAACTAAAAAGACCCATTAACATCAGAACCCTAGCCAAGCAAATCAATCACATTACCAACGACCCAATAAGTGTGAGATCACCTGTGCTGTGAATGTAAATTGAATTCCACAATAACACTATTTGGGTCATAAGACATAGAAGCATACACCATAAACCATTAATTTGAAGTATGACTTCTTCATCAAGTGAAATATTTTCAAGTATTAAAGTACATAAAAAGGGTATATCTCAAATGTTTGGCACATTACAACTGCTGGAATATATCATTATTTGGGACCTGAATGAAGAAGAGATAAGAAAGAAGAGACTTGCATCTGGCGACTTCCAACCTCTATCAAAGTCACAAATTCGAAATAGAAGCCTTGGATCAAACCAAATCAATTTCAGGACATCAAAACCCTAACTCTAATTTCACAAAATAGCTACAACAATTCAACAAAAACAGAAAAGAATCACATAAATTCGAAGAACGGAAGAGAGAGAAAGGGAGATGATGAATACCTTGATTGAGTAAGAGAAACTTGAGTTTTGAGTCGCCTGGAGATGAAGTAGCAATGAGAGAGATGGAGAGAGAAGTGGGTAGAGATGAAGGGGTAGGGTGAAAGAACGGAGAAATCAGAAGGGACTTTGGGAACGACTGAACAAACCGTGCACTTTTATTTTAATTTTATTTTTTTTTTAAATGGAGGTTAGGCGTCGGTCCCTTTTACCATTCTTTATTGCTTTAAAAAAAAAAAAAAAAAAAAAAAAAAAAAAAAAAAACAACCTTTTTGAAAATGTATTTAAAAAAAAAAAAAGAAGGTTTTTGTGCGTCTTTCGGAAACAGTCTCTCTTCTAGGCGACTAGTTAGGGGTAAGACTGCATACATATGGACCTCTCCAGACCCCGCCCTAGGCGGGATACTTACTGGGTTGTTGTTGTTGTTGTTGTTGTTGTTGTTGTTGTTGTTGTTGTTGTTGTTGTTGGAGGCTAGGCGTCGATGGTTTAACATGAACCGATGTCGCCTATGCTTTTTCTCTTTTAATTTTTAAGTTTTGTGTTCTTGGCGTCGGTGGTTTAAGAGAACCGACGCAATTTATTAACTATTTATTTACAATTCTGCCACCGCATTGTCATAGGCGTCGGTGGTTTAGAACAACCGACGCCTATCAGGCGATGCAAATGGCATTTTTGTACTAGTGATATATACAAAAATGAAAACTAGGGAAAAAAGAAGGAAAAAAAAAATACAACTAGGTAATTGAATCTTGGAAGAAGTCACTGACTTGGGTGGAAGGTTTTAGTCACTTTGGATTTGGGTCTTGCAAAAACGGAACTCTTCTTGGTAAGTTGGAAAGAGAGCAAGCAATTAATCGGTATTTAGGTTGTTACAATAGCGGAACCAAAAAAATTTCATCAGGAAGCCGAAACAAATATACTGCCGTTTACTCAAAATAAAGCTCTCAGATCAATTTAACCTAAAAAAATAGTTCTCAATTTTAGTAAGCCGAATTTAAATAATACCACATTCAATTTTACAATGTTAGTTTTCATGCTTTCTGCAAATTTTTTATTTTTTTTGTGGAGAAAGAAAATTGCATAGTCACGGGTTAAACTATAAGTTCAAACTTACTAATACTAGTACTACGTGATCCCAAACAAATTTTGTGTATAAAGTATTACCAAAAATAAAACTAACATGAAAGTAGAGAAAAAGTATGCATTACAACTAGAGCTGGGCAAATAGCGGGTCGGGGCGGGTCGTCCCATTTAATAAATGGGCAGCTCTGGTATTTTGAGGGAGGGTCGGGGTGGGTTGGGTCATACCGACCCGTTTTTGCCCGTTTAAAATTTAAAAAGTGTTTTTTAATTAAAAAAAATTAACGTATCAGCCCATTTGCGACCCGCTATGACCCGCTAAACTTTTAAATGGGCCGGTCCATTTCAACCCGCCCATTAATAATCATAAGCCGGTCGGTTAGCGGGGCCCCGCCCACTTACCCATGTCTAATTAGAACTAAAATAGGCTAGTAAATCAAGAAGGAAAAATGAAGAAACGTGATGGTCTTGAGAATTGAACCGGAACCTTGAACATGCTTCTTTGAGGGAAAAAGCAAAGCCAGTGAGCCAATTCAAGTTTAATGTTTAGTAAATGCATATATTTACAAATTATGGGGGAGGCCATGGCCTATATCAGTCCTCATTGGTTCCGCCTAAAGATGGCTTCGTGCCATGTTCGTGTCGTGCTCGTGCTGGGCCTTCGTGCTTTGTAACAGTGTCGTGGCGTCGTGTCATGCTCAATAATTCAACATGCAATGTGAGCCAAGGATCGAATCGTGCAACCCTCCTGCTCCACACGTCCTTAATCTTATGGGACGAGGCACCGATGGACCACAGATACGCATTGATCGAACAATGAAAGACATAATCGGATACAAGGACCCACAGGCTGCATGCAAATTGTGTGAAGATATATGTTAAGTTAATTATTTAATTACTATAGCTCTACATTTTGTTACGCATATATTAGGACCTTTTGGGTTGTTAGAAGTTTGTTATTAGCCTATATAAGAAAAACTCCATTGTAAATCAGTTAAGTGAGACCCATTTCTGCTCTCACATAATACAATCTTCTACCTACTTTCTCTCTCTAAAACTATTATACGCATATTTCTCTGATTTCCTCATGGTATCAGAGCGCTAGGTCATAACGCAAGATCCTAAAATTCCTTTTGAATCGATTTCACTGAGAAATATTGATTCAATTATTGTTTGTGCTTCGAATTTGTTGTTCAATTGCAATTTCTTACTCTTTTCAATCGCTATTTTCTTCGATTGAGGTTTTTTTGAAGGTTTTGATTCCGTATCAATGGTGGTCGAAACTAATATCCCTAATTCTACTACAAATAATTCCTCAAACATTCATAATGATCCACTTCATATTGCGAGCTCGAATTATCCTGGAATGGATCTTACCATTACACCTTTTAGTGGAACGAATTACCTTGGTTGGAGTTGTCATATCAAGATGGCCTTAGGTGCAAAGCTGAAATTAGGGTTCATCGATGGGACGATCACGAAACTGCTAATCACAACTGCTGATTATTAACGATGGATTCGATGTGATTATATGGTGACTTGTTGGATTCTTAATTCAATGGTTCCAGAATTGTCAAATGGATTTCTATACGCCTTGTCAACTCATGAGCTCTGGAAGGAGATTGTGGAGCATTTTGGACAGAGCAATGGACCTTTGATTTATCAACTGGAGCGTGAATTTAGTCAGATTTCGCAAGGTGATCTCACTGTAGCTGCTTATTTCACTACGCTTAAACGTTGTTTGGATGAATTACAGAGTTTGAATAGTGTGCTTGTTTGCACTTGTGGAAAATTGAATGAATGTTCTCGTGGAATCACTGAGAAATTTCTTGAGATAGAAGGTCGTAGTAAACTGGTACAATTTTTTATGCGTCTGAATAATGATTTTGAGCCTGTGCGTGGTCAGATTGTGTCCACGGATCTCCTTTCTAATGTTAATGGACGACCGTCCGCCACCGGCATAGCGGAAGCTTTTGTGTTTAAGCCCTCAGAATCAAACCAACTCTAACACCATGATAAAATATAATCGGCTCAAAATATTTTTTCTTATTACTGAACTAGGGAAACCCCATATTTATAGACTACAATAACTTGTTCTCCAAGCTCTACTAGTATCCTAATAATACTAGTTTCCTAAACACATGAGATCTCTATGATATTTTAATCGTCTAATATCTTAATCATATAATCTAATATATCTTGTAATCTAAATAGATGGGAAAATATATCCTCATATTATTTCCCCGATATTTTATCTCTAACACTCTCCATTACCTCCCTTTCAAAAACCCTAACTTCACAAAAAAATCTGTTTTCTTTAATTTTTCAGCTATTGTTCTTCGAGTAACACTAGTCTCTCCAACAATGAGGGTTAGCTTGTTTCATTTATTGGTTATGATATTCTCTTCTTTTATCAGAGTGCTGTTTCTTTTAGGTTTTTTGTTCATCATATTATCGTTCTTATGACACTACCGCGGATCTTATTTTTCAAGAAGCAATTCATGATATCAGCTCTATACATTCATCCGTAGGCATGGTGGGGTCTTCCATCAAAAGGTAATAATATGAAAAGAAAAAAAATAGACGTTCAGAATCATTGAATCTCACCTCCCCATGCATATGTATACTATACCAACATTCGTACCTCATCTGAACTAAGAAAATAAATTAACTTTAAGAATATAATGGATAGATCTCAACTATTATAACTACTAGCACTTAGATATCTTTATAATAAGCCACATATTCGTTATTTTTGGTGACCAAAACTTAATCAACAAATCAAAAAGAAAAAAATGACTAACACATAAGAACACGTAATTTCTAATCTTACAAGCTTGCTAGATAATGGTCAATTATAGATAAGAGAGTACAGAATATGTTGCAAATTGAAGGCACATCACCTAACCACACTCACTTTGTACCCGACAAATAATAATCCTTTTTTTTTTTAGAGATGCAGTATCCCGTATCCAAATCTGTATCCGTACCCGTGCAACCTTGTAGGTCATGCGCCTCAATCTTGTACACATAAGAATCAATTTACGAATGGAAAATCTCTTCCCATTACAATATCTATCATTCACCATCGACTTCATCCGGTATCCACTTAAATTAATCATTTTAATCTATATATAGTTAGATAGAGTGAAGCGGTATCCCAAACGAAGTCACATCCTACCCGATACTTTCTTGATTGCTCTCACACTCATCCACTCCCACTGGGCCTCAAATTCCGCAATCTGAATTACTAAACACCAAACGGTGTCGCCTTCTATACAACCAAACAAAAACGGGAGACAATCACAGATAGATACACCTCACGTGTCCTACCCCATCCTCTCAGTCCAATAAACCTGACACAGTGACACTACAAGTTTGAAAAAAAGGAAAAAAAAACAACACCCAACACCACTTAAATTACCAAAACACCCTTTTCTCCTTTCTTCTTTCCTAGCCGTTGAGGGTCCCCTTTTTCTTCTCTTCTCCCTTCCTTTCAACTCCACTGTTAGTTTCCCCTTTTCCCCTGCTTCCATTTTCTCTCTCCTCTTTCTCTCTCTCCAGATGGCGTCGACGTCTAGCGGCGACGGCGGTGGTGGAGGAGGCGGAGACGCGGCGGTGACGGTGATGATGAAGAAAGTGAAGAGAGATAGAGGGTCAACTGCTAAAGAGAGGATTAGTAAAATGCCGCCTTGTACTGCTGGTAAACGTAGCTCTATTTATCGTGGCGTCACTAGGTTAGCTCCCTTTCTCTCTCTCTCTCTCTTGGAATTTATGTTGCTATGAAGTTTGATTTAGGTTTTTTTTATTTTATTTTTAAAGTCAGTTTATGTGATGTTGTTTAATTAATTTGATTTTGGTGGTTGTGGTTGTGGTTTGAATGATTTAGAGAATTGTACTTAGGAATAAGTGGAGTTTGATTTTGTGAGATTTTTACTTGAGGAAGTTGGAACAACAATAGGGTCAATTTTGTTTATTTTTGGATATTATAATAAAGGCGATGAAATATGTTTTCTGAGAATTGAGTGAGTGTGAGTTGTTCAAGTTTTTATTGAATCAAATGTTTAGGATATAGGGATAATTGGTGTTGTGTGTTAGTGACTATTGAGTGGAGGAATTTCACTGTGGGGATTTTTTGTAGATGAGATATTGAGATCCCCTCCAATTAAAATGGTGTAGCATAGTGTAATAACTCACAAAGACCAAAATAAAGTTTAAAAAAAAAAATTATTCTTGCTGTGTGATGTGTTGGAGGGGTTTATTGGAGAGATTGATTGGAGAGTATCTCATCTCGGATTTTTGATATGAGAGTATTTTGATTTTTGAGTAGTTAGGTTGTGGTTAGAAATTTAAATAATTGTTTGTATTACTTAGAAACTAAAAGTCGGACTTAAGAAATTTAATTTAACTGGTTCTTCAACCTGTTCTATACAATCAAAAGTTTAGGGTATGGTTAATTGGTGATATGTAGTGTTGACTATTGAGTGGAAGTCATTGTGGGGTTCTGTTGATGTTAAGTTGGAATTGTTAGCTTACATACCAATCATTTACAACACTTTTAGAGTTAGAAAACATCTCTCAAATGATGTTGTGTGGCTTGCGGTGAAGCGATGTTTGGGAGAGGGTTAGATCTAGAGTACACAAACTTAACCTAATCTGCCCTTCAAAAAGGGCAGATTAAAGAGATTATTTCTGAAAATTTAAGTTTTGATGCTAAAAGGGAGGGAGCTGGAAAGAGAAAGAAGGATGAGGTAAGCTCAGATGAGGCTAATTCTTCCTCCGCTCCTCGGTTCATGCAACAAAAAAGAAAAAATGCATATCTCCACCGGCAGAGGGAGCTGTCGGAGAAAGAGCTAGAAATTTGGGACATGCAGTTAGAAATTAAGGAGCAAGAGTTAGAAATTTTGAAGCAAGAGGTAGAAATTAAGAAGCAAGAATTGAAGAATCAAGAGAAGGAGTTAGCTTGAAAGCTCTTTTTGATGGATAGAAGTCGCCTGACCCAATTGCAAAAGAAAGCTCATGATGCTCAAAGGAAGAGGTTTATGGAGAAATATGGGTGGACTAGCAACGATGATTGTATTGTCTAGTTTATGTGCTTTGTTTAATTTATGTTTTTTGTTGTTGTTGTTGTTGTAATCTGAATGATGTACTTTGTTTAATTTATGTAATTTATTGTGTCTTTGCTTCTATTGTCTAGTCATTGTAAGTGACAATGTTCTCTTTGTGCTTGTTATTTGGGGATAAAATTGAATGATATTGAGGATTGAACTTAAAAATAAATTTTACATTTAGGAAATTTAACTAAGTTTTCATATTTTCTATTGATCGCAAAGTAATTGGTTATATGGTGTGGCATTGACTATTTGGTGGGGGAATTCCTTATTGGATTTTCGTTGATATTTCAGTATAACTGTATAAGTTAAGGTTCTTGTTAGCTCATGAATGTAAAAAAACCGTTTCCCAATTTTCAATAGTTTAAACAATTTGGAAACTATTCCAAATGATGTTTTCGCGCTCCTAGTAAAGTGAGGGTTGGAGGAGAGTTAGAGTTATGCAACTTACGAAAAACAGTAAGACCCCCCTCCCCCCCCCCAATATTAAGTTTCCATGCTCTGTTGAATTGAGGTTTGGTGAAGATATATGCAAACTTATCCTGCGACCTGCAACCAAGTGATTATTTCTGAAATATGGTTCACCAGTTTTCTAGAGAATGACATTCAAGGAAGAGATTTAGAGGTTGAGAGCATAGAATACTATTTCAATTTCCACACTTAAAATTGTTCTAAAATCTCTCGTATGTTCTTCCTCACAAGTTCAAAGGCTTGTTGATGTAATGTTAAGAACTTCTCATTGTTTCAAGAGGTGCTTTATTAACTAGGAAGAAGTTAAACGAACGATCGGTATATAATTGGCGACGATTCTTCATTGAAAAAGTGACATTTTATGTACTTTACATCATTGGTTTCTGCTAATTCTGCATAACTAATGGCTCATTTGGGGAAATAACATCAGGCATAGATGGACTGGCCGTTATGAAGCTCATCTTTGGGACAAAAGCACATGGAATCAGAATCAGAATAAGAAGGGCAAACAAGGTGTTTGATTCTTCCCTCTTTTCTGGACCTTTTTGTTTCCCTCTTGAACTTGTTGCATTGGTGATTCCTTCTCGTATATGGAAACTGTCAGGGTTTTAAAGGGTTGTTATGATTCTGACATGATTTTACTTGCTCTTGGCTTCTTGTGCATGGAAACTAACCGGTGCCTGATCTACCTGTGCCCAGTTTACTTGGGTGAGTACCCAAATAATATTGTTCAACCAGCTATGGCTTTTATTGATAATATAATTTCAACTCTTAACACCACAAATTTAACATTTTTAGGTGCTTACGATGATGAGGAGGCTGCTGCAAGAGCATATGATCTTGCCGCCTTGAAGTATTGGGGTCCAGGGACTCTCATCAATTTTCCAGTGAGACTCGAAAGACTTATTCTCTTCTTCATATCAATAATTGGAAATAAGGGAGGGGGGGGGGAATATCTCAGAAATTCTTCTCCAGCTTACATGCTCAGTTTTCTTCTTAACAATTTTTTTTCATAAATTTAGGCAAGCACGGAGAATATATGGGTAAAATCTGGATTTATATGAAAATTAATTAATGCTGGTAGTGTGATGCAGGTCACGGATTATAGTAGAGATCTGGAAGAAATGAAGAATGTCTCTAGAGAGGAATATCTTGCATCACTTAGGAGGTGAATACTAGCAGACCTCTTTTACTTTTTCTCTCATTAGATACTAAAAAAAAATTGAGCTCTGCTGTTGCTTAACCTATATTCGATGCAGAAAGAGCAGCGGCTTCTCAAGAGGTATTGCTAAATATCGTGCACTTTCCAGGTATGTTTGTCATCCTAATTTGACATGCTCATTAACTTGTCTTTTCTCTCTACCATTTTCTTTGTGAATAACATTTTAGGCCGAAAGATTTTGCATTATATAATCGGAAATTAAACAGGAGATATTTGCATACTCAATTTTTGCCAATGCAATGTTGTTGAACAACTAAATCAGGAGATATAGCTCTTGATGTACTAACCTCAATTAGATAGAATATACATTCTCCACAGGCTTGTGTGCTTTTATCACTCTCGGACTTGTCTCACCCCCCTGAGCTTGTGCAAGTCCGATTCTGTTTTTATTACTTATGTTAAATTGTTCTCTCTATATAGTGGCCGATGGGAACCGTCATTGGGTCGCACAAGCGGAACTGAATACCTCCAGGACGTTCACTATGGTATATAGCTACTCAAGTAATATTTTCTTTTCGAGCGTGCATTTTGTGCTCAGTTTTGCATTTTAGCCATCTGTTTCTCACGTGAAACACTCCGGTCTGCTGTTGCAAGGTAAAGGAGAAGATGCGCCAATGGAGGGTGAATATCCTAGTGGTTTTTGCATTGAAAGAAAGATTGATTTAACAAGTTACATCAAGTGGTGGGGCCCCAACAAGATTCGACAATCAGATGCTCGTACAAGATCATCTGATGGACTAAGACATAGCAGTTCTGAAGAAATGGGGGCTGAGCTCAAAACGTTGGAACGTGCAGTCAAATCAACAGAGCCTTACCAGATGCCTCAGCTGGGCACATCATATGAAGCAAAGAAGACTAAAGGCTCAGCTATCTCTGCTTTGAGCATCTTGACTAGATCTGCTGCATACAAGAACATGCAAGAGAAAGCTTCTAAAACAAAGGCCACTGATAATAATAATGATGAGAAGGAAAACAAGAGTAACATTAGCAAAATTGACTATGGCAAGGCTGTTGTGAAAACAGGTGATGACATTGGAATTGAAAGATTGGGATCCGCCCTAGGAGTAGGTGGAATGCCTCTTCATAAGAGCACGTTTCCCTTGTCTCCTCTACTGACGGCACCACTTTTGACGAACTACAACACCATTGATCCTTTAGGAGACTCTATACTGTGGACATCTTTAATGCCTGTCTTGCCTACTGCTCCTCGAACTGCTGAGGTTGGTACTATATGTGCATGATGTTCTTATTTGAACATGCTTCTTGATGCTTGATATAACTCTTACCCTCCATGTCGTATAATATGGAATAGATAGATTGCAAGTGATGATGGGAAATAATTCATTTCAATGCATTGCTATTGAAATGGTACCAAACTTAGTATTGAAAAAGTTGTGTCTATCAAATATGCAAGTTGCAACAGTCTGAACATGCATGGCGTCTGGTCAATGCTATTATGTGCTCCTGTAATGGATGTGGGAAAAGATAAAATTAGATTGTTTTTACTCTATTTGTCTCTAATGACGATTTAAATTCACTTTTTTCTCTGTTCAAGATGCAACCTTGACTTTTTTTTTCCTTTTAAATACTTTGGATTTCTAAAATCTATAATCCAAGACTTTGAACGAGCCTCTCTACTACAGGTAGGTTGTGTACATCTGGACCTCCCCAGATGCAGATCCCGCCCTCGGTGGGATACTACTTACTGGGTTGTTGTAATTGTAATTATTCTTGTATAATCCAAGACTTTGAACGAGTAATTTTCGGACATATTTCTGAAGATTTTGTTAAACAATGTTTATAGTTTACCCATACCATACAGACATATGACGGATTCTGCTACTTGACATTGTTGCAGGTTACTAAAACTGAGACCAGTTCGACATATAGCTTCTTTAGGCAGGAAGAAGGATGAGCAGATGATGGAGCTCACATCCTATTATACAAGTACCTCTCGATCAACATGCACGGAAACTACAGTTTGCGTATAGAGTATAAAAAAAATCTCCATTGTACAGCTCAAGGCTTGCGTGTTCATACAAGGAGAATCACAATAGCAGCCATGTAATAAGGTTTGGAAGGCTCCTATGTAGCTTGTGAGGTTGGGTGCTATATTACACTAAATCCTGTTTGTACTCTTGGTGGAAAGATGATATATATAGAGTATGTCTTAGTAACATCTAGGCCAAGCAATAGGTGTAAGTGTTAACGGTGCAATGTGTTGAATGCCAACATTATAGGCAGTAATTTTGTAGCTACAGGCAGCTCTTCCACATACTAGTATATAAAGCATTGTCCACAGGAGGATCTCAATTGTACCGCCATCACAGGTTTAGCCTTCAACGGTGATATTCAAATGCCCTTTATAAGAAATATAACTCATTTCACTTGTTGTGCTAGATTGTCTTTGTTTAATTCACCTTTCCTTAAAAGGGTTGCACAGTCGAAATTGAAATGTTAACTTTTGGGTGCTAGAGAGGGGCTAAGACCCGAACAACAAAACAACTAAATTACCCCTAGACTATATGTGTGCTAGCTACGCCTATAAAATCCTCATACAAAAAGCTATGAAGTTATAAAGCAAATCCACGAAGACCTACAACTTTGCATCTTGTTTGTTTCACTCCTAAGTTCGCCAGCCAACTTGCACAACGATCTACCTCCCATAGCAATGAGTGATCTCTACCTCCCAATTATATAAGCATTTGGTGTCATCATTAAGAAACGAATAGAGTGAAAACATTTGGTGTTTATAAATATATTATTAATTTCATAAAAAAAATAATATTATGAAAGTATTTATCACAAACCTAACAATATTTTTGTGACAATATTTATCAAGGTATAGTTTTCATAAATCAACCATCAAAGTTAGAGCCAAAACATCATCAAAAGGGAAAGAAACTGAGGGGTAGTAGTAATTTGGATGTCGAATATCAAATATGCATAAGAGTTAAGCGAATAGTAATATGTGAGAGAAAACATAAATGGTAGAATTGAAGTGAAAACTTAATGGTTAAGATAAAATAATAGAGCTATATTAACTTCGGAGCAACTAAAATAACTATAAAAACACAAAAGATACACATATATACAACACTCGACACTCGTATATCGCATGTCGGGCATATATCGAATGTCAGTTTCATTAACATATATATCAAGCATAACAAGGTTCTAATTGTTACAGCAATGTATTTCCTGTTGAAAATTAAATAAAAAATGATTGCAGGAAAGTTTGCCTCTTCAAGTGTATCATCTCCAGGGTTTAAAGCTTGCAGGCTTGCAGCTCTCTAATGTCACTTTGGTCGGAGAATTAATGGTCGCTCTGAGTTGTTGTCAAGTTCCATGTCATTGTTCCTGTCCATTTATAGTATATGATTGAGCATATTGTGTTCTTGGTATTTCCCCTCACCAATGAAATCTTTGCAAAATCTTTGCTAGGTACACGTAATTTCCATTGTTTTGTTTCAGCGCAGCTTGACAAGGTTAACCACTGGATACGCAGTGAAACCGCAACCATAGGGAACCTCATTGGCCCATTGTTTCCTTCAGCGCAGCTTGGCAAGGTTAACCTACTGGCGACGCAGTGAAACCACAACCACAGGGTACCTCATTGGCTAAACATATACTCCCTCCTTTCCGAGAGTGAGTATTATTTCCGAAAGAAGGATGTGTGATTTGGAGGAAACGATAGCCAAATATAGTAGAAACAGAGAGATCAGTGGCTTGTATGGCGGACCTGGTGGCATGTACGTGCCTTAGGTTGGTTCTCGAAGTACGTAGAGGTAACCTCCACGACACATCTTTCAAAGCTCCACAGTTACCTACTTGTGAATCAATTTTGGAGGTTGAGATGCCTACCAGAGGATGCAGTTCACGTCATTGCTCCGTCTGTCAAGTCAGATGCTGAAAGTGGAGACTGGGAAAGAACGTTCGAGGAAATCAATCTTCCAGGTCTACTTTTCAAGGAACCTGTAGAATATTTAAGTCAAACTGACAATCCAGGGATTGAGTAACTCAGGGAAAGATGAACATGAATAAAAGAAACCTCCAAGAAGACTACCTATACGCTCCTGAATGACTGCAGTAAGATCAGACCCACCACTTCTCTGTGCAAAAAACAATATATTACGGTACATTTCAACTGAAGGTTGAATTCCTGCATCTTCCATCCACTGCAGAACCTGCAAGATGATTTTGCTAGACTTCATTAGTAAAACACTAAAACTCTGTGGGAAGCTTGCAATAAAGAAAAGAAAACAAGGGTAAAAAAAATCGCAAGCAATAATCGTACAAAGCATGCAAAAGGGGGGAGAAAAGAAAATCATGCAATAAGTTTCCACCCGAAAAAGAACAAAAAAAAATCACACAATAAGAGATTGGGTACGGTACTAAGGAGTCTCTTGCTTTTTTTTAGCATGCAACAGAGAAGAGAACTTCCTCGAGATGGCGAATACATGGCTCAACAGTGGAAAACTCGGAATACTCTTGGTAATAAGCTTATGGTTGAGGAAGAAAGAACAGTGAGAGGGCCAAAGCCAGTTCCAAGAAAGTAAAGAAAAGGGCTAGTTAAAACTTAAAAGATCAAGTTATGGTGACAGGTATATGCAGCTTAGCTGAGAATTTTCTTCATCGATTCATCTGATCTGATCTGATCAGATCTAATCTAGAAGTTTTGTCATTCCCAAGCTAGGTCAGAGAGCACTTTCAAATCTTTTTTTCTTTTGTTTTTTGAGAATTAACACTTTCAAATCATTTATCATCAATAACCAAGGACGTGATCTGGAAATTGTACTACGTTGCAGTTAGAAGTCATACTGAAAACTCAGAATGTCTGTATCCTATTATGTGGTCTAATTACAAGACTTTTGAGCTTCTAAGGATTCTTAGTTAAGGTATTCAGTTGGTGACTGCCCTTATCCTAGGTTACGTACTTTGAACTGGTTGAAAATACTCGCAGACTAGTTATTTCAAACTTCCAGCTCTAAGGTATCACTGCATTTGTTACTCATCAGAGTAAAAATGGTAGGAGACAGTACATGCTAAAATGTTCTCTGACCTCTATGTCATGTAACATCTACATGCTAATATGCATGTAACAAAAAGTTACCTCTATGTACTTTCTCCAATTTCCTGCAGCCAAAAGATTTTTCAACAAAATTGAATAGGTAGGATAGTTGATCTCTGCACCTGATGCCACTATCTTCAGAAACACCTGCATGTATAGAGACAGGACAAAGAGTAAGGTCTAGCAGTTGAGAAAACATAAATTTCCATTTGACTTGTGCCACAACCCAAACCACAATCTCTGTGACAAAATTTCGAGTTACCTTCATCATAGTCTCCATTTTCCCAGCTTTTCCAAGAAAATGTAGCAGATGATTCAGTAGTCCTGTTGAAAGTTCATGGAATGATGGCTCCATCATTTTAATCATATTGATGGCTGTCTTCCAATCTCGTAGCCTTGAGACAGAGAGATCTATGGATCAGGTAACAGCGACAAAGTAGACAATCTATGGCACATAAAGCAACACATGTGAACTACCACTGTCCTGACAAGATAGGCATTTTTCCCCTCTCCCTCAAAACAAAAATGAAACCTTAGCCTAGTAAGTTAGCAAAAAAAATCAAGATCAAATTATAGATAGAGGGATATCAACGACGAAGTACACAGCCTTTTAGCAGACAATGCAAAGATTTGAACTACCACTGTCCGGACAAGATAGCCCCCCCCCCCCCCCCCCCAAAAAAAAAAAAAAAAATTATAATGAAACCTTTGGTTAGTAAATTAGCTGAAAATTAATGAAGATCAGGTCATAGATAAGAGATATAAACACAGCATATAACAATCAAATGATCGGGGAACAAAAGGATAAAAGTACTTTTTAACTTACAAGCTACAGGCTGATATGACTTCAAAGTATATGGCATCACTAACTGGGAGCTTTTGCTCTTTCATATATTCCAGCAGGCTAAGGACCTTGGCTGGTTGGTTTCCTTTGTTGAATGCCCTCATGAGAGTTGAGCAAGCAATGACATCAGGTTGGATACCATTTGCCTCCATTTCTTGAAAAACTGCACATGCTTTCTCCCATTTCTCTGCATTTTAAACTCAACTTTGTTTAGAATATAAATCACAAGGCACTTCACATACCAAGTAATGATAATGCCAAAGATTTAACTTGCAACCATACCCCCTGCACTGTAAGCATGTATCAAATTCGTATATGTAATGATATCAGGCTGACAGCCAGCTGCCTTCATTCTAGGGAACATAGACTCTGCCTCTGCAACTCGCCCCTGAGAGAGAGAGAGAGAGAGAGAGAAAGAAAGATTCAAGAGGTTAGATTCATCCAACAAACCAAAAGAAAATTGTAGATAAGTAATAGCTCCTTGCCTGTTTACTGTAAGCACTGATTGCAGATGTGTACACCTCCTTGGAGAGAGAAATATGCAAATTAGTCACCTCGTCAAGAAAATCGATAGCTTGATCATACTTTGACATCTTACAACAACCAGTTATCAACACATTATATGTGACTGAATCTGGTTTGATTTTTTTCTTCCTCATAGATTTATACAGAGCTAAAGCCTTGTCATATTCCCCAACATTCATGTAGCTTCCAATTGCTGTGTTATATGCAACCAGATTTAACTCAATACCTCGCTGCTCGGCTGCTGAAAGTACTGAATCAATTTTCACTTTCTCACTACAGCGACCACAAGCTGCCAGAAGGGTAGATATTGAGACAACATTAGGCTGAATTCCGTCCCTTTCCATTTCATGCAACACTTCCACCGCCTCAGCCAAACAACCATTAGAACCATATGCATCAATAAGTGCATTGTAAGTAACTAGATTTGGCTTCAAGTTATGTTGCTTCATCATGTCAAATGTTTTCTTGGCCTTATTAGGCTGTTGTGACCTTCCATATGCATTAAGTAGAGATGTGTAAGACACAACGTCTGGGCGGTGACAATTTTGCTTAATCTCATTAAAAATTACCAAAGCTTCTTCACTCATCCCGCACAAGGCATATGCACCTAGAAGAGTGTTGTATGCAACAATATTAGGTTTAAGACCCTCTGCGAGCATTGTGTTAAACACAGCCTTGCACTTCTCGATCTCCCCGCATATAGAGTACATATGCATGATGCTCGTAAATGTTACCATATCAGGACGAAACTTGGATTTCTTGTCCCTCCTTGAATTAAAAATATCAACAGCTTCCCCATAACGACCAAGCTTCACAAGACAATATATTCTAATATTAAGAGTAGTAGTGTCGGGGCATATATTTGCTCCTTCCATAAGTTCAAAATAGGACAAAGCTTTGGAATACTGTGCACCAGTTTTGTAGGCAGACAGAATTATGTTGTGTGTCACCAGGTCAGGTCCAACTCCGTTATCAGTCATGTGTTTGCAGATTTTGAGGGCCTCTCTCCAATTTCCACTAGATCCACAAGCATTGATCAAATTGTTGTAGCTCGATCGACTTGGAGGTATCTGCAGCAGCACATGATATTCAGTCCAATCTACTTTTCAGGAGAGGTAAGTTAAAAAGGGGCTCAAATTAAAAGTTCAGAAGACAACCCAGGGAGATTTCCACCAAGGGTGAGGTTTGGGAAAGTACAGATGTACGCAGCCTTATACCTAGCTAGTCGCCTAGTAGAGGGCTATTTCCCAACAATCCACAAATGCTACAATGAATTTGTTGGAAGAGAGTTGAATGAATGCAATAGAAAAAATGCTTCAATGAATAAATGACTGAATGGATGAGAGGATCGATGAAAATATAAACATCAATGCATAGATAAATAAAGTAATCACTAGGTGAAGAAAGTTTGCTGAGCAACAATATCTTATAAAAGGGGGTAACCAAAGGTAATATAGAAAGTAAACGATACCTAAAATGTAAAGAAAAGTGCTTCTAGTAAAAGCAACACACCCCCACATTTAAAATCCTACTACGCCAAAGTTTCCTATTAAGGGTTACGTCCTTGGTAAGCTCTAGTACGGTCAGATACTACCTCATCACCTTCCTCCAATACTTCTTTGGTCTCCCTCTTCGTCTCTTACAAACCCTAAGTATAATCATCTCAAACCTCCTCATCGGGACATCTGGATGTCTCCTCCTAGCATGCCAAACCACCTAAGCCTCGCTCCCGCATATTACTCTCAATGTCAGGCACCCCCACCTTGGCTCTTATTACTTAATTGATAGCATTCTCTCTCCTTGTAAGGTTGCACATCCAGCGTAGCATCTTTATGTCTGTCAGCCTCATCTTTTGAACATGTGCTTGTTTAATACGCCCATACTCTCAACGTCAGCCAATCCCACCTTGGCTCTTACCAGATGGGCATGTCATGCCCTCAAAGGACTTTCCCAACACCTCAAGATAGGTATTAAAGTGTGCATGTTTGAGCAACATGATGACAAAGAAAAAGTGCTCAAAACTAGATAAAGAAATACTTCTTAAATGCATATTATTGTATTACACATGCACTTTAAGATTGGACTTTGTTAGCAAGCATTTAGAGGCATAGTCTGATTCTCATCCCATCCACTAAAACTAGTACTCTATTATATACAATCAAGCCTAGAATGTGTACTTGAGAGAGATAAAAGGAAAGGTATAGACAACCAACCCTAAACCCCAACAGAGAGGGGAGGGGGGGAGAAGAAGGTACGCATAGCTAATTCAGCAGAAGAATAATGAGGGAGTTAAGTAGCAGTTTCGATCATCCTCGAGATTTCGGTATCAGTTGCAGTTTAGCAGAAGCATTCTTTTGCGAGGAATGCGGAAGTTCACTGAAACAATAAGGTTAAAACACGCTTTAAAGTGGGCGCTGATAATAACTAATAGGACTAGCCAAGCAACAACACTGGACCTCTTCTGTCATTTTTGACTTCGAGAAAAGTTTAGCAGAAACTAGACCTCCCATGAATTACAGCCAGAAGTAAAATGGTTCTCACACGTTAGGCATCTAAAGCTGAAAGGAAAAGAAAGAAGCTCACATCTAATATAATAAGTAAATTGTTTAGATAAGAAAATATAATTACACACAGCCGCACAGAGCATATCTTCCATGATATTCATCGCCCAACGCCATTGACCAGCTCGTCCATGTACATTAATGAGAGCATTGTAAGTTTCAGCATCTGGCTTGCATCTGACAAAACACATTGAACATCCAGGCCATTATATGACAACAGATCAGCATAAGTTGAATCTACATTAACATATGCATATAGCGACTAATGAATGTTAAAACAAGTATTTTTAAGAAATATTTTAAGTGAACTTACTTCCATTCTTGCATCTCAAAAAACAAGCCACGTGCCTGATCTACATGATTATGCCTAGCATGTAATCTGATCATCATATTGTATATGTCATTCCGCGCACAATAATTCTTCTGATTTTTCATCCAGTGAAAGACGTGATTTGCATGCTCAATAGAGCCCAATTGAGAGATCTCCTACACTCAGTATATCAGAGTTAAGTCGATTGTGCAATATCAATTCCCTAACAACCAAGATACAAGCCCCAAAACCCACTCCTCCCAAACGGAAACATGAGCACAAATGCAAGGAAGACAAAGAGCACAAGATAGCAAATCTTTAATATCATCATCCGTTTGAAAAGATCATAATGCACATCAACAAAAAGGTAAATGACTTGGGGGGGGGGGGTGAGGAGCAGATGATGAAACAACATTGTGCCATAGTAGTCAGGATCCATTCCGAAAAACAAAGTCATATAGAAACAGCAGCAATAAAACAACAATAACTCAACCCTTGATCCATGGAAGGCCATAATTTAAGCAAAACAAGTCAACCCTTGATCCGTGGAAGGCCATGATTTAAGCAACTCAATTAGTGCAGTTCTGGAGGAAATAAAAATGATTGGGGCCAATAGACCAATATCTCAAAAGGGCTGAACCAGATAAGCATAATTACAAATAACTATAAGTAAGAAAATAAGGAGGCAAAGATCTCATTGTTCAAGCCTTGAGGTCTACAACCAACACAGAAAATGCAGAGTGAACTACTCACTTCATCCTTTTAGTCAGCTCAAACATAGAAAACTAATCATAAACTACAAATTTCATCCATCAAGTCAATGTCTACCTACACAACAAGTAGTCCATCCTGTATGATCTGACAAGAAGAGCACATGCTCACATAAATGAAATAAATGACAAGAAAAGAACTTGGATTACCTTATTGCCAGTAAAAAAATTAACATTTGATCAGAAGCCACAATTTTATGTCTAGAATATTGGAACTTGGAAGTGCTAATTCTATGTCTGAAACAGACACTACTGGAAGGAATCTCGCCTTCATACTAATACAGAAATCAACTTCACAGAGAATTGATAGGCACAGGTGGAGTGAATTCTTTCATCCATATTTTATAACAAATTTCTAAGAAAATTGGAACTCCTACTGTAGCATTCCCCTCCACCCTTAAATTCCACAAAGGAAATCATCTTTAGTAATCTCCCAAGTCCCAATTCAGTGATTATAAACGCCCACATACATGTTGGGGAAATTTGCGCAGACAACATAAAAGATAAATAGACACACGATATTTTTAACGTGGTTTGGCTCCTCCGGCCTACATCCACGACCCTCTCATAGGGTAACATCCACTATACCAACATAAGTACAAGTTTTGCATGGTAAACTTGCAAATCCTCTCCATAGTATAAACCACCCTACTAACTCGAGACCCTCTCTCAAGAGTTACAAGGAATAGTTAGAACACACACACACTCTCTCTCTCTCACATCTAATTAGGTGGATCACGTCTCCCCCTAATTAGGATCCCACTCGATCCGACATATCTCACACCTCGTGTTTGGACTACCCTACAAGCCCGAGGACTCCCTCCACTCAAGGACTACAAGGAATAGCCTCCCACTCGCCTCACACACTACATGTGTCTACATTGTAGAATATGGGATATGAATATGGGATATCGGATACACTACACAAAACTTACACCTCTATTTATAGAGGCCTCTTTAGACTCTTTCTAGAGAGTTAAACACGTTCAAACATTGTGAAGTTTAATGCTGTAACTCATGAGCTCCCAAATTTGATGTTGGAACTTGAACGCCATTGTACTTGATCATCATTCACATATTAATGCCATACTCCTTTTTATACTCATAACATCAAATGGTGTTATTATGCATCAAGTCCTCATGGTTATAAAACTCCAAACGTTACTTTGGCATTTTTCCATCTTTACGTTTTCTCCTTTTTTTTCTTTATTACTCAATTAATTGTTCTTCCCATTAATTGTGGTAGCTCACATATAATTGGGACATTATCCCAACAAATCTCCCCCTCACAATTATGTGGAGACACCACAAATTCACAACCTCCACCAAGGGCTCACACATCACAACACGGATCAATTCAACTATTGCCGGCAACAACTTCATCACGTGTTCCCTCCTTAGCCCTTTGGATCAACATCTCGGTCCAACCTCGCTCGATCCTACCACCACAACACTCTCTCTTCACATAATGCACGCGCGTGATCGGGTACCCTTCTTCACATTAGTAGGATCATCTCTCTTTAACATGGACCACTTCATCATGTGCCACGGCTTATCGTCACTCCACAAGCTAAGATCGTCACATCATCAACACGATCCTGGAATAACATTGACGATCTCTTCACCGATCTTGGCACCATCATCTCCATCTGTCAATGACCCGGAATACTACACCTTCAAGTCCAACAACTCACCAAAGTTGTGTACGTCAACATCGCTCCACCACCAACTCACCAATGACCGCGAACGAACTCCTCAAGGACGCAACCATCGACTCACCGGGAACGTAATCATCAGCTCTGATACCACTGTTGGGGAAATTTGAGCAGACAACATAAAAGATAAATAGACACACGATATTTTTAACGTGGTTCGGCTCCTCCGGCCTACATCCACGACCCTCTCATAGGGTAACATCCACTATACCAACATAAGTACAAGTTTTGCATGGTAAACTTGCAAACCCTCTCCATAGTATAAACCACCCTACTAACCCGAGACCCTCTCTCAAGAGTTACAAGGAATAGTTAGAACACACACACACACACACTCTCTCTCTCACATCTAATTAGGTGGATCACGTCTCCCCCTAATTAGGATCCCACTCGATCCGACATATCTCACACCTCGTGTTTGGACTACCCTACAAGCCCGAGGACTCCCTCCACTCAAGGACTACAAGGAATAGCCTCCCACTCGCCTCACACACTACATGTGTCTACATTGTAGAATATGGGATATGAATATGGGATATCGGATACACTACACAAAACTTACACCTCTATTTATAGAGGCCTCTTTAGACTCTTTCTAGAGAGTTAAACACGTTCAAACATTATGAAGTTTAATGTTGTAACTCATGAGCTCCCAAATTTGATGTTGGAACTTGAACGCTATTGTACTTGATCATCATTCACATATTAATGCCATACTCCTTTTTATACTCATAACATCAAATGGTGTTATTATGCATCAAGTCCCCATGGTTATAAAACTCCAAACGTTACTTTGGCATTTTTCCATCTTTACGTTTTCTCCTTCTTTTTTTTATTCCTCAATTAATTGTTCTTCTCATTAATTGTGGTAGCTCACATATAATTGGGACATTATCCCAACAATACACACTCACGTGTGCGCGTGCACACAACACACTCTGACAGAAAGAGAAGAAAGATAACCTTGATAAGGAGATGAAGTCCAAAGGTGGAAGCTGACAAACACCGCAGCTATTTTCCTCCATTACTAAAACCCGCTTAAGAAAATTCTCCTCTGCTATGCCTTCGTACACATAATTCATCACCAAGAAATAGTCCAATTATAGACACAACCACATTTTGCACCACATTTCAACAAAATTGGAATTCCTCAACATATGCTGCAGCATTTTGCTGCAGCGTTAAAACCCACAAATGAATTCCTCTTTACAAATATCCCAAACCCCAATTCAGTGATTAAACACAGCCCACATTACATGAAAAACACACAGTCACACACAAACACATACACACAAAGAGAGGGAAAGAGAATGAAAAAATTCACCTTGATAAGAACAGGATAATTCTTCCTAGAAAACCTGCCAACCCAGTGATTTAAAACACCTTCAATATCATCTCCCTTACTTAGGTTCATAATTTTATGAACAACCTGAGTAATGGACCAATCTTTCTGAAATTTATCAGCCTCCACCTTGAGCCTATACCTTCTGGGAATGTCATCTTTTCTCAGCCCGCTCACGTGCTCACTCACGTGATGCTCCCCCTTGTCATAGTCCACATAACCTTGCTTCTTCCTTTCCCATACTTCTGTGTTATTTGTGGACTTGTTGTTGCGTTTTACTGTTGTTTTTATCAAAGTTTTGATTTTGGGGTGATTTTTGGAGCTGGGTTGTGGGATAATGGGGGATGTGATAGATTTTGATTGATGATTAGGATTGTGGTGTAATTGTTGGGTTAATTTCAATTGGGGTTGATGGGTTATTGCTGTCATCTTTCTTGAGAGAGAGAGAGAGAGAGAGAGAGAGAGAGAGAGAGAGAGAGAGAGAGAAGAGAGTGTTTTGAGAGAGGGATGGTGAACTGATGAAGTGGTGGGAAAGAAGGGATAAACCCTTCTGTTGGCTGTTGGGGTTCTGCCAACGTTCTAGCTTTTTCTTCTTCCTCTCCTTTTCTTTGTTTGTTTTTTTAGTTTATGTGCGTATGGCCTCTAAAATGTAAAAACTAAAAACTTGTCATGACGTAGGGGCGGTGACGCGGTGTCTCGATCGTCATTCACTTGTACCCTCTTTTTAATGAGAAAAAAAAATAATTTTAATATATAATATGTATATTGACATTTTAAATCAGTTGTAGAGAGATTAATGAAATGGTTTTCGATTACGTGTTTACCCTAAATTTCCAAAATTCGTTCAATGTAGGTTACAATCCTCCCATTTCTAGTTGCCAAGTTACATGCATATACAAACAATCCATCAGAAGTTATACATGCATTGCTCGAGTTCTTTTGCAGCATGCATTGGTTAGGTTGAATGTGGGAGTATCTTGCGTACACTAGCGAACTATTTAACTCATGGTGAATTATTTACATATGTTTGTTTTATTCTCAAACGGAATAAATATTCTATGTACAAAATGTAAAAAAATGCAACATTATCCAAGATGTCTTCACGAAAAGAATAATCTAAAGAATATAAAATATTTTTAATATTATAGCTACTTGTTTATATTGAACAACATAACATAATGATTTTATTTTAACTAAGGATTGTAAAAAAAAAAAGCTTCTAATCAATTGTATACATAAATGAACAATTGATTTGCATAGAATATAATAATACAAATACACAACCCCCAATAGATATAAATACTTTGTAATTATTGGGTAGCTTAAGAAAAAACCATTGTAAAAAGTGAATAATTTTCCACGATGATGCGATTTCTTACGACATGAACATCGATCGGGAATTTATTTGCATCCAAACAAAATGAATATCATCCGCTTTTTACAAAACCATTTGTAAAAATCCTGAACACATCAACAAATTTCATTACCCAGATGAGAAACTGTTCAATGCTATATCCTTTCCCACAAAAACAAAAACAAAAAACTACTGTTAAATACTATATTTACCATGGTACTTTCATAACTCATAAACCAAGATGAGAAACTCTTCAATTCTGTATTTACTATGGTACCTTCAATAATATATTGAGGTCATGCCTCTCATGAGTACCTTAGAGTAGTAGTTGGTAATCACAAATCAATCAATAACAGAACCTGATTAGCAAAAAAAAAAATCAATGACAGAACCTACAACAGCCCAAAAGCTCAAAATTGTGTAAAAGGTGGATCAATTTTTCTGGCCGAAACTCCAAACACTAATCTGTCCTCTTTGATAAAACGGGTTACGACAAGCAACCAGTTTGCGACAGACACCGATCCATACTCAACCGAACCCACTTAAGCCATATTCGATCTATGTCATGTTCGACTTGGGTTAGGTAGTCAGTTTGTCACGCTGATAAAACGGGTTACGAAAGGCAACCAGTTTGCGACACACACCAATCCATACTCAATCGAACCCACTTATGCCATGTTCGATCTATGTCATGTTCGACTTGGGATAGGTTGTCAGTTTGTCGTTGAGTATAACTTCACCAACTCCACTTCCAAAAATTTTGCTCCCTTAGCGGCAGCTGCAGGTCTATGACCATCTGCTTCATCTCTTCTTCCGGCCATACTTTGCACCATCACTCTTCTGTTTACCAAATTCTCCATCTCGTTTTCCCTGTTTGCCAAATTTTCCATCTCCCTTTCTGTTGTTTCCAAAATCACCATCTCTCTTGCCTTGCTTGCCGAATTCTCCATCTCTCTTACTGTGCTTGCCAAATTCTCTATCCCTCTTCCTGTTTTTACCAAATTCTCCATCTCTCTTCCTGTTTTTGCCAAATTCTCCTCTTTCTCTGTGTTTCCCACCAAAAGTTGCTCTGTTTAAATTTCCCGGTGGATCCCCCATTGAAGATTTTGTATGCTTAAAACGGTTAACCTTTTTATCGAATCCCACACCACCACTTCTCACACCCCCAGGAGAGTGAGAATCTTGATTTTGCTTCCACCTCTTATTCCTATGCAACATTGAACCACTTGCCTCGTTGTCTGTCTCATTTCTTCCCCTCTTTTTTTGCCTGGAGAAATTAAGAGTATGCCCAATGGTAAGGATATTTCACATTGAATTAAGTCAAATATAAATTCATGTTTGGAAAGGCCAAAGGAAGTTGAAAACCAACCAATTCGTAGAAGGATTTGAAGGTTCTGGTTTTGCATCAGCTGACTCTCCTTCCTTGGAGGTGGTCTTTCCATGACGATTCTGCATTTATCCAGCAAGATATCATTAGTGGGCGAATACTTCCCAGTTCCCAGCACAATGTGGAAAAACAAAAAGATCATCATACCAGTGAAACTTTCTTGACGAATGACTGATATCTCTCAGGAGTTGCCAACTGAACCGTAGGAAAACCACACTTTCTTATCATGATTTCCAGTATGATAGTAACCTAACAGTTGAAAGCAAAAAAAATAATCAATCAAGAATGTGACATGCAGAAGACATCCACTCAGCGACATCGAAAGGAAAATGTAAATACACCTTTGTTCTGAAGTGATGCCTTGAGACAGATGACCAGGGAATAACTCCATCAATAATAACGGAAACAAAATTCTGCAAGTCCTCTGGTTCTAGACATGAAACCAATACTTTGATAAAGCCCAAAACAGCCTGCAAGGATATTAGGACATGATAATCCAAGCCAATGCCAAGTTAATAATTTGTTGTAAGGTGTCATAATGTACTAACCTTGATAACTTCTACAGCTTTTGTCTGCAGCAAAGAAGTGACAGAAGGAACTACATCGGAAACTATTATACAAAGCTCTGGCTCCTTGAATACAAGCACAGATAATGCAGATACAGCAGCACTTGTTATATGAGGTGATGGCCCAGAGAGATACCCCAGAATCTGGTCATTTAGTGGTCACAATAGTCATTACAGAAAGAACAGAGGTAAAATTGCAGTAAGAAACACACTACAACCATCACATTGTCCTTAACATGATATATTACAGAAAGATCACGCCACTGTCCAATGCAATATAATAAAGCATACAACCATTAAGAATAGTACCAAATCCAATTAGGTAAGGAAACTTCACATGCCAGTGAGATTTTGGATGGTAATTTAGAGTTTGTCTAAGGTTACTATTCAATGCCAAAGCATAAAACGATCAAGAGTAGTACCAAATCCAATTAAGGTATGTAAACTTCACAAGCAAGTGAAATTTTGAAAGGAAATTTAGAGTTTATCGAAGGGTACTGATTTAATACCATACTAATCAATCTGTAGTGTGGCCCATCAGGATCAGCAGCAGATGACCCTCCTAAGCTGGAACCAATTTTGAGAAGAACGTCATAAGCTGCTTTCCTTGTCTCTTCCTTAGACTGAAGACAGATAAAGCAGGTGACTTATTTCTCACATACCAATTCTAGCAAGACAAAGGAATATCTAACTGGGCAATCCAGTTGATCAGCAAACAACTTACATCTTTTAGTGTGGTGATAATTTCATTGAGGATAAGAAAAGGACTGTTGATCTCCGCATCCGTATTGTTCTGCATTATTTAATTCATCATCAGCATCACTATCGTATCAGTTAAATTCACAAAGACACTCACAAGATATGGCAAAAGGTCCAAAAAAAAAAAGGCTAACTTTTGGAAGAAAACATTAGATGAACATCAACACTAAGACAAATCATTTCATGCATCTGAATTTATGAAGAAAACCGACACAAACAGCCTATGCACAAAATAAAAAACCAATATGGAGGCATAGAGAACAGGTGACGGCCTCAGTGCTACCAAGCCCCACTCCCCAAAGAGATAGAAGAAAGAAAAGGACAAAAGAAAAAGAATGAGAAAAGAGGAAAGCGAAAAATTTGAGGACAAAAAACTGATGTATGTTCAGATTGAGCACAACTAAAGAAAAGAAGGGAGATGGCAAAAAGGGTTAAAACATTTCACATTTGTCTTTCCTTTATTCAGATTAAATTAGAAGAACAAGAAATAGGAAGGAACCTTCCCATTGTTTATCGTTGATGAAGAAAGTACAGAATGATTGATTCTATAATTGATTTTTTTTAGATAAGGGAAGTTTTATTAAAACTGAAAGTGGGGTGATTATAAGTAGAGAGGAGAAGGAGTCCTCAAACAAAGGATACTAAAATACAAATTACAATGATAGATAATATTTCCCTTTCCAATTTCTATTTAAGTCTGATAGAAGGTATGAAGCACGTATTAATTGATTACAGTCCCTTCCCTTCCATCCCTTCTAAATTCCACCAGTTTGAACTTTGAAGCAAAAGCTACAAAGTACAAAGTAAATAATTCACCCATTTCCATTGGTTTTTCCATCTCCTTAAACCAAACCCATATTGAAGTTTCTCATTTCATTGAAAAAATCTCTACACTATCTTCCAGCCAAAAGGATGGTAGAGGATATGTTGAGCTAAGTGTGACGAAAAATTTCTCACAAGTGAGAAGGACAATGACATTGCTTATATAGAAATATGTAAGAGTGACCTCCAATTCACAACAAAAGCAATTCAGCAATTCTACCTTCAAAGCATGGACCAATAATATCTGAAGACTACTTAGGCGATTGCTGAGAGTAACAACATCTGCAGGCGACTTTAAACCAATTAATAGATCAACTAGCTCGTCCATTTTTGAAGAACAAAACCAAGGGTGTTCCTGCATCAGACCATAGATGTAGAAAATGAAACAAATTCATTGGAATTTGGAAGACGTAATTAAAATGAACCGTTGAGGAAATCAGGAGGGCATAACTAACCTCTAGAATGCAGCTCAAAGTAGAATAAGCTTCACTAACGGCGTTTCCTTCTCCAGCCTAAGGACAGGTAAAAAAACATCACCCCTGAACAAAGAAGAAAAGTTGGACAGGTCAACTGGCTAAAGAGATTAGACAAACCTGCAATGCATGTTTCGCAAAGCTAAATATCAGACCAACAAGATCCTCGTCAGCTCCCTCCAACACTGATGAAGCTAGATTGAGTATCAAACACCTGTCAAAACTGAACTTAGTTACTGTACATCAAGACCCCGAACTACAACATAGTCACAGTATAATAAAGTTAATACTCATCATCACTGTAGATCAGCTGAAAATCATAACTTGAAGTTTCCATCAGGATATAGGAGATCAGCAGTAGGCGACCACCTACCATTGTGCACCACTCATAGAACTTGAGTCACATGATGTATCATTCAGTGATGTCTTTGACAAATCACATTCTCCAGATTCAGCAAGAGCTTTCATTAGTGGGAACCTCTCAAGAGATGAAATTAAAATCTTCTTGGTAACAGCAGAATCACAGACCGATGCCAAGCAATTGAGAACTTTCTGGGAAAGCAAATGCAAATACATCACATGAAAAGCTGGAAGACCACGAAAGCCATAGTTGCACTTACGCGTTGTCACTATTAGTATAAACATCAAAATTCCACAATGACAGTTCTAAATTTTCATTAGAAAGCAATTTGAACTTTATCATGCAATCAATTAGCTAATGGAAACTTCAAAGACAGTATGATCATCTTTACAACATAACTTCTACATTGTTTCTGGCGCTGGAAGACTATTTCAAAGGGAATAGGTGTTTAGAAGCCCATTTTAGCTGCGTTCTGGAGAAAAGAGGTTTCTTCTTCTCACAGCAAAGGCGCTGGAAGTCTACTAAGCCGAAGTGCAGGATTTTAATCCCTAGTGGATCATTAGTTGAAGTTGGGTTCAGAAAGCTTTTGATATTCAGTGCGGGGAATCAATTAGTCAAGGTTCAATTTGGACCTGTTAAATATAGAGTCCTCCTACTCTCCAAGGAGCTACGATTCAAGAAGTAATGAAACCGAATGGTAACTAGAAGCACTTGGACTTACATGTCTATATTCCCAAACTATTTAGAAGAGGAATAACTAAATAGGTTTCTATAATCGCTCTACATGACTTATATTAGACATTTAGGAAAATGTGATTCTTTGGTTGCATGATAGCAGACGCTGCTCCTAATTAGAACTTCTACAGCTTGCGAAGGGGTATTAACTAGTCTGGCTTTAGCTTGAAAGGTAGAAATTCAGTCCTGCTTTTGCTCATCTGCTAAGAGCCTAAGAGCTTCTGCAGTCCTCAAAGGCAAGCTGCGGAGAGGGATTCAAATAGAAAATTTGCTTGAGAAATGGAAATTTATTCCAGCAAGTAAATTTCTTTGTCCTTCCTTTTTCTTTATCCTGCCTGCAATGCTTTCAGTCTAGCATTTGAGTTTATCTTTGTTCTGGCTACATCCGGGTTCAGCCAAGAATGTACTTGTGGCTTGGGCAAAGAAAAAAAAGAAAAGAATAGAGGCCAAGTTGAAGAAGAATTCCTTGGCTAAACCAAACGGAGGAAAATAAGTTCAGGTGGCAAATTAGCACTTCGACATCTCTCTAACTATTGTAACTTTGGTGCTGTTTGCATCAATGCACACTAGAAGAGGATATTCCAGAATATTTTTTCCCAAAGGTATTAGAGCAAAGGGTAAAAGAGGGAACACAACTAAAAGTATACTTTCAAGGGTACAAAAATATTTAAACTGATGGTGCCACCCCTGCTTTTTAGTTCCAAGTCCCTAAAAAACATAATGAATCCCAAATTTATTGCCATCCACATTTGCGTCAGCCCAAATAAGGACATGTTACTTCTTTGAATTTTGAATGGAGATAATTTCCCCTTCTTATAGAAGAGGTAGAAACCCACACATATAAACCCAGCTCAGCAAATCCCTTCTCCAGTGATAACATATGAATCGTTACATAAAAACGTGATATCCAGAAAGTGATGCCAGAATGATACCTTTAGAGAAGAACGTTTTTCAGGAGATGAAAAGAAGATATTCATCAGGGCCTGAAGCAGTTCACTTGAATACAAAGACATGGCCTTCATGTTTTTGCTCACTGCCTTCTTGGAATAACAGTGCAAGCTCCTCTTCTCCAACAGATAACTCTCTATCAAGAAGCCAGATGAATGCGTTGTTGGCTCAACAGTACCATCATCAGCTTTAGGCAAACACTTATTTTGTTTTACTAGTTCCTATACAAGGAAGATCGTCCATGTCAGACAAAATTGTACAACAAGAGGAATATTGAAAAAAAATTTAAAAAATTCAAACCTAGGAAACCATATATGGTATCTGAAATGAAATTAGAACCTGAAAGGCAACAGCAATATTTTCATGCATAGAAGTGTTTTCCTCCAGTTGAGCGAGCACCAACTTAGCGAAAGATTGAAAACTTTGGCAAATATCAGATGGAAGGCGACAGAAAGAGGGTAAGAGGCCCCATATGTCACGGGCATGAGCCTGCAGATCTTGTCCAGTTACTGACTTTTTAACTGGAAAAAGAAACAATTTAAGTTTGCAAATATTGGTGACTGGGTCATCATGTAATTACCACAAAACCAAACAGCATTGACACCACCGCACTATCATCATACATAAACTAGAAATTGGATATAGGAAACACCAGATGATGCCCCTAAAGAAATCTTGTGAGAGGACACTATTTTATTTTATTTCTGAAAACCACGTGATAATACTCAACAGTGGAAATAATAAAGAGCGTACTCATCAGTAAAGCCAATAGAAATCATGTAATTTACAAGATTGCCCTTAATAATGAGTGCATTGTACAAACACCAAAACTGAAAAGTATTTTACCACAAAATCTGTAAGTAGCAGCTTCACACGTGTTCTTTTTCTTTTTCTTTTTTTTACTACTACACAAATGTTCTCTGACAGTTGCTAAAGATACTTCATTAGTTTTCCATTTTCACATTCAAACTTACCAACAGATAAGACCAAGTAGATATTGAGGGAAGACTATCTCAGAAAATTTAACAAGAAGAAACACTAGATTTTTTATGCATTTAAGATCAAATCAACCACATCAGCAATACACAATTCTGACATCATTGCTTGTTCTTTCTCACATATAATTAGTAAGATCTAATCACTAACACTGCTTGTAACTCTCACATTTTTCAGATATCCGTCTCTCATGCACTCTTAACTGTAATTACAGCCTCTCACAGCACTCCCTCCCACCAGTTACTTGTCTGCATCCCTGAATGGTCTAAAGGAAAAAAAATCCATAGATAGAAATCACTTCCTATTCCTGAATGAGTCTGAGAAGCTCATCCGTCAAAAGTAAAGGCCCATCACACAAGACAGGGCTGACTGAGTTTGTGTGGTCATACAACAGAAAGAACTTTTTCAGCTACCCAAAGGACAAGTTTCCTCCCAATTTTCTTAAATAAAGCAAGACATCAAACATCAATAATTAATGCATGAGAATCGAATAAATTTGTGCTAGAATTACATCATCTCTCAAGACACAGTTTGATGAAAAGATACCCCTGGATAAGAGACAGCTTGCATTCAACTTCATTAGACAAACCATCACTAAGTTGGCTGTCTTTGGCATTTATTGAAATTTGAAAGGCCCCTCCCCTTTCCTCTGGGAAAAATTACTGTTAACAACTTCATTGAGCTAGAAATTACCTTTACGAGGAACCTTTTGAAGTGACTCAGCAATGGGTACAAGATGCTCCATGAAATAACAAAGAGATGCTCCAAAGACATACTCTTTGAGAATAGGCAACAGCCAAGTGTTTGAACAGGTCATATTCTCAGCACTGAAAGAAATGGGGACAAGGCTTAGAACATTTTCTGCTCCCATTGCAACAACAGCACATCCAAAACATTTTTGCAGCTGCAAAAGAAGGAAGACATTTCCATTAGCTTGCAGCCATCAACACCACAGAGAAGCTACAGATCACAAAAGCCAAACAGCTTGCTTCGTGCATGAACGTGAATTGAACAGAAAAGAAAAGGAAGGGAAAGGAGATGTGACAGCTTCTATGTTTGGTTCTACAACTAGACACGAAATGATGACAAAGGGAAAGGTTTTAACTTCATACACGGAGACTAGAAACCACATTGAAGTCAATATGTAATTTGAACACTGCTCAATCTCCCGCCACCCACCCACCCAAAAGATTGAAATATAAACTAGTATAGCTTTTATATGATTAATCATCAAAACGGTTTAGGAAATCCAAAATAGCTAAACCGTTTCTATAATTCCATCTATGCCACACAATGCTGCTGGTTAAACATCATCGGCAGTGCTGCCTGTATCAAACTCGATTTCAGCGCATTTAAGTTTCTACAAAAGGGTGCCTAATTTCTCAACATATTTTACTCTCTTTGTCCCTCCTAAATAAATGACCTGAGGAAGGTGCACTAACATTTAGACCTCTAGGTTCCAAAGGTTGACAAATCATAAAGATGTCCAAGGTTCTCTTGATTTTTCCCTCCAGGAGGAGCACAGAGGACTGAGACTCAAGAAGGCGTCAATCAAAAAGATTATTTACTGTAATTCAACGTTATACATCCATTAATATATAAATAGAGATAGAGACACACAAAAAGAGTATGATAAAGATGCTTACATGGATTGTGTCCGATGTATTACCATCACCATGTATGAAATTCTCTGCCAGCTTTAGAACAATATTCCTCATATAAAAGAAAGAGTTTCCACCTAAAACATAATGATACAATAATGACACGATTAATCAGAACTAATAAGACAGGAAGAGATTTCATACAGACACATCACCATATGACCTAGGCAAACAAATAAACAAGATCAATGCTGATGGGATAGCAAGTTCCATTAAGAAACATCAATCATATGCTCTCTTGGTTTCCTACTCATTGAGTGGGAAGAGAGAGGGAGAGTACGAGACAGAGTTATACGATGTTTGACTTCCTGTTTAGTTTAATGGATCAAACAAATAATCCATATCAACTAGACGGACTCCATCTGATCCTGGAAAAAAAACTCAAATAAGCTTTCTCCCATTTGGTGAGAATATCTAATGCCAGACAATTTAAAAGTCAAAAAAACAAAACCACATTCCAACTTTAGGAGCGAATTGAATTTAAAGAAATTAATTTCAAATCTCATTCTAGCAACATTCAGAAACTTCAGAATTTAATACTCTCTCCCATCAAGAAAATGTTCAATACTTTCTCCATTCACTGTGTTTCCCAACTTTTCTTTCTACAATGTTTCAAATTGAGTGGCCTAATTAGTTCTTTTGTGCATCTACTCTCTTTGTTTTTACTATCGTTTGGGGGGGGGGGGGGGGTGTATAGATATGAAAGAAGCTCAATGTAGCATCATCCCATATAAACAGAGAATATGTTCAAGTACCAAGTTTAAGGAACAGAACAGACAAAACAGCAAGTGTATGTTCATATCTATACGTTGCACAACCATCCAGTAAGTTCATGAAGACTGAGCATATAGAAGCAATAGGATTATCATCAGTGACTACAGCAGTATCAGGCTGGGGTTCAATGCCATTCAATTGGTGAATCAAGTTCGTCAGAATATTTGAAGCCTGAGAAGCGATATCATCCTCAAAACCGAGAAGTCCTGATAATCAAAGTAAGCAAAATCAACACATAAACTAAATGAAACCATCTACATGTGTACCCAAAAGTACACAATAATATATGCTTCGTGAGTGCATTTAGAATGATGATGACCCAAAACATCATCACGTCTGAGAAATCCGAAGAAGCAAAACTACGTTGCCTGCTTGCTAAGATCATCCAAGATCACCACACAGGTGCAGCAAACGACAGAAAGGCTAATAATGCATTGTGCAGATTCTACAAAGGGAAGAGCAAGCTCACCGGCAATGGCATTGAGTGCTGGATGAAGACTTTTATTCCATTTGCCAGCATCTCTAGCATGAATTTTGTCGAGAGCACTCTTCAGCAAGTTTGCCGCATAAATAACACTATCTTTTGGGTTGCTTTTTGAAGATACATAAGATGAAAGCACAGATGATATCCTCAGCTACTAGATTTACAACTTCAACATCAACTTTGTCTAAGAATGCTTCAATAGCATTAAGAATGATTCTTGATGACGCAGAAAACCGGCCATCCAGAAGCCCTATTAGTTTTGACACTACTTCAACACTTACTTTGTCAGAAAGATACGGCAAAGCCACTCTGGTAACACTCAGCACATGGGCAACATCTGAGTGTTCAGCTTCAGAATTTTTCTCAATTTCAGATCCCAATTTATTTGCCAGAGACATGTAACTTTCCAGCAAAGTTATAATCAACTTACAGGCCTTTTTTGCTACAGTCTTAGATTGAAAAGACTTGAGAGCATTCTCTAGATATTCTAAAGCACATTTTCTAACCTGCAATAGAAAAAACAAATCAGTGCATAGATCTCTCTCCCAGGCAACGCCATCGAAATGAGATAAATTAGCATTCAATGTAGTTCATTCATTCCAATCCCATTAAATTGCAATGTCTGCTCCCTAGAATATAAGTTAATCACACAATGGATATGGTGAATCCACCACCTATCAACCAACTACTTTATAATTTTGGTCACAGATGTGTTAAAATTCAGCAGTATAATCTTAGCCTAATGACAATTTCAACAGTTCCATGGCAGGTAGTTGTACCTGTAAGTTCGCCCCTTACAAAGTACCTTGAGCGGCAATTTAGTTCATATATATTCCTAACCCCAATCAAATTAGAGTGTCTGAAATGGGCTACATGTTTGTACCAACCCTAAATAAATTTCACTAGTATAAAATGAACCAACCTAAAAGCACCACTTTATCATTTCCATGAAAGTAGCTAGACTCTACTTTGGCCGCTTATCAATTCACCATTGTCTTAAGCAGCGTTTCAAACAGCATTTATTTAGTTTTTATCTTTGCAAACCCCAATCATAGTGCAATGTCTAAAAGGTGCTGCTATCTGTTTGTAACAAGCATAAATAAATTTCCAGCAGTACAAACAAAAATTAACCTAAACCCAATCTCAACAATTCATTCAGCAGCAAAATTTAGCTATACTGTACTATACCTATGGCCTTTTAGCAGCGTCACAAATGGCAAAATAACAATCCCCGGAATCACAAAACCCTACCAAAACCCCAAACACTCAGCCACATTAAAAATGCATTTGAAATGCCATTTCTAACCAATTAAAGGACAAATGAAAGAAAAAGTATAAAACAGCAATGGATATGGAAAATTATATCAAACAATAGTAGTAATAAATTTCCAGCAATACCAAATTAACCTAAACACAATCTCAACAATTCATTCAACAGCACAATTTAACTATACTGTACGTACCTTAGGCCTTTTATCAATGGACCATTTAAGCAAAGTCCCAAAAGGCAATTTGATACAATCCCAATCATTCATATCACAAAACCCTAACAAAACCCCTAAACACTTAACAACACATTTAACAGTAGCAGTACTCTCTCCACCCAACTTCTTCTGATCCTCCAAAACCCGAACCAAAACCGCCACAGCCTCGCTCGCCTTATCGGGCCCGATATCGCCTTCGGGGACAAGCGGGAGGGCAATGGAGAGGAGAGTGGCGATGGCGGCGGTGGAGACGGCGTCGTTGGAAGGACGAGTGAGGGCGGAGAGAGAAGAGGTGAAGTAGGAGAGAGGAGAGAGAGTGAGGCCCGAGGAGGAGTCGAGGATGAGTGATTTTATTGCGGCGGCGGTTGCAAGGAGGTGACGGTGTTGGACGGCGGAGGAGGCGGAGTAGCGAGTCATTAGTTGAGAGCAGATGTCGTCGGAGGAAGTGAAGGTGGTGGCGGAGAGGGTGTCTGTGGGGTCCATTGTGGTGGCGCACGGTGGTTGTGACGGCGGCGCGTTGGAATTTGGGGTTGATTTTTTGTGTTTCATGGTGGTGAGGAGAGAGAGAGAGGGTTTTGGGTTTTGGGTTTTGGGTTTTGGTGGGAAATGGGGTTGGGGACTTGGGGTGTTGGGGAGGTTAAGGTATGCCGTTGGGCATTTGGGCAGTGCTGGTGTTTGAAGTTCGGATATTACTTAATGACCAATGATATACGGGTTTGGGTTTGGGTTTGGGTTTGGGCTTGGGCTTGGGCTTGGGCTTGATCTTGGGCTTAGAAGTTCGATGATTTTGGAGCAGGCCCGAAACAAAAGAGCTACTTTTTTTTGCTCGTCAAACAAAAGAGCTACTTATTGGAGTATAAAATCAGCCACTATTGCGCGTGTGGACTTAGCTCACCGTGGACCAAGTAAATTTGAGAAGGGTTCGGTGAAATAGGGGGGTGGCTCCCCTATTAAGTATCAGGGCATGTTCTTTTCAACTGGTTTTCTAGTTTTGTCCAGTTTTCCCCAGTTTTCACTAGTTACTAGTTACAAAATACAGTTTCGTCCAATTTTTTCCAATTTTCCCAATTTTTTCCACTTTGACCCAGTTTCTCCCAGTTTAGTCCAATTTGATATTTTGACATATTAAACATAATACTTAAATATAAAGAATTTTAAATCAAAATATAAAATAAATATATGCATAAAATTATTAAACATAATTATAGTAGTAATAATAATAATAATAATAATAATAATAATAATAATAATAAACAATAATAAAAATATTATTATTATTATTGTTTTTTATTATTAATAATAATATATATAATAACAGTAATATTATTATTATTTAATATTAATATTATTACTATTATTATTAATGTAATTATTAAAATTACTATCAATTTTATTATTATTATTATTATTATTATTATTATTATTATTATTATTATTATTATTATTATTATTATTATTATTATTATTATTATTATTATTATTATTAAGAAAACAATCAAAAATAAAAAAAATTCAGTTCGTCCCAGTTTTTCCCAGTTTTCACCAGTTTGACCCAGTTTCTCTCAGTTTCTCCCAGTTACCAGTTAGACTTTTCAGTTTTGCCCAATTTCTTCCAGTTATCAGTTCCAGTTTCCAGTTGAAACAAACAAGTCCTTAGACGGTGGCTCCGGGTGAAGTATGGGGTGGCTCCACTATTAAAGGGGTGACGCCAATTAAGTATAAATTTGAGAGATAGCTACAAATGAAATAGAGGGTGGCTCCAAGTGAAATATTAATCCACCATAAATCAAGTCCACACAAATATTTATATAATCCCCCTTATATATGCCCCATGTTTAGTTGGTTAGAAATGGTACATGCCAACACATAAACAGGCACATACTACTCCGTTCTTAGGGAAAATTTAACATCAACATCAACATCAACAAATAAGCATTACCTCAGTTTCTTCAAATAAACTCCCACTTAGGTATGGTAATTAGGGCCGGTTATACGCAACTTTACCCCTATAAGAATCTTACAAAGAGGCAGTGACGTATCTAGCCCGGGGCACTAGGGTCCCGGGTACCCAGTTTTTCCAGAAATTTTTGATAAAATACCATACCTTTTGGATTTATTAATTTTTTAAAAATTATTACTAAAATACCCTAACAATTTAATTTTGACACCCATATTATTAATTTCCTAGATCCACCGCACGCACGCACTGCAAAGAGGTTATTTTGTTTGACCCAATATGGTTTATGTCAACATATAAGCTAAGCAAGCACATCCTAGTTCTTAGGGAAAATTTAACGAACCATCAGGCTATTGCTAGTGCCTAAATGGTTGTGCTAGCTGCTTAATCAGATTAGATGATGAAATCGAGGGAGGGACAAGCCAAAGACGACGATGAGATATACCCAATACACTAGCTTAGTATGCTAGTACGTTCGTAGTTAATTTATTATGCATAAATCCCAGCATACAACGTGTTATATTAAATATAAAGTTATGTATCATGGATAACTATATTCTTCTTCTTGAAAGAATGATGTTCTGAACATCAATATTAATTCATTATAATGAGTGATCACATCAATAAACTTGATATTTTATTTATTTATGTATTTATTTTACTGACACTATTTTGTGAGTATATCACACAACTAAATAACTAACTGCAGAGCTTTGTTGTTATTAAATTGAGCAACCACGAAGATCTTTATACATTCAAGGCAAAATCAATGCAGCGCGAAATTGAACGGAGCAATGTGGAACAAAACCAAATGAAAATTACCGAAAAAATTAAAATGCAGTATAAAAACGACGAAAATAATAAAACTCAGAGTAAAGTGGGGACTGTGAGTAGACCTGGGCAAGTGGGCGGGCCCCCGCTAGCCAACCCGTCCCATGAGTGGGTTATGACCCGTTTACCATTATAAATGGGCGGGTCGAAATGGGCCGGCCCATTTAAAAATTAAGCGGGTTATAGCGGATCGCAAATGAACCAACACATTTATTTTTTATTTTTATTAAAAAACACTTTTTAAATTTTAAGCGAGTCAAAATGGGCCGGCTTAACTCGACCCGACCCAACTCACAAACATGCCCGGCCCGGCCCGACCCGCCACATTTATTAAATGGGGCGACCCGCCCATTTGCCCAGCTCTAACTGTGAGCTTGTCAAATCACACAAACCAGGGACAGATCCATATCTTGTCTTAAGAAATGGACTCTATGGCACCAGGCCAAGTTGGTGGATTTTTCCTTACTTAAAAAATTCCTATGTAAACTAACTTCTTTATTTACAACATTTAAAATTTATCTATACGCACATTGAGTGACTCTACTTAAAATGATTTCTAATTCCACCACTAGACACAACTAAACAACTATGTCGAGCTTCATTTTCTTTAAATTAAACAACTGAGCATGCAAATTAGTTAGGGGGTCAGAGCAGCTAGAAACCTGTGACTTGATAGCTAACGCATTCGCAAGTTGCATGATGTGCCTGCAATCTGCATGCAAAGTCATGAGGGACGACAAGAGATCAGACATCAGAGGGTGATGAATTAGGCGCGCAACTTAGGCAACGGCACGTGCCGTATTTAACATGACGAAGGTGGGTGGTAACTCATGCAATTCAATTCAATTATATTATGCAAAATTTAAAGTATCTAGTACTCTGTACTTCTAACAAGTAACAACAATAGCTGTATTGGCTTTTACTTGCGTATGGTGCGTACGGTTTGGCTAATTATTACTTCGTCCGTCTCAAAAAAAATCCGAACCTCTATTTTTTGACGGTAAATAACTACAATTATATAAATATAAAAATTATAATGCGATTTTTTGAAAGTACTTTTAAACATGAATCTAAGAAAACTATCTTCATAATGTGAATCTTTATATATTTTCATAAATTAATGGTCAAAGTTTGTTAAGTTTGACCTTCAAAAAGCAAAGTTTTAGGTTTTTTTTTTTGAGACGGAGGGAGTATCTTTTTCTCATGCAAGTGAATGGTGATCGAGTCAACTCCGTTATGTCATATTTGGATTCTCGTGTTCAACAGCGAACATATCAGACTATCTGAACAACACTAGTGCAACTACTGATTTTATCAACGTAGCACCAACAAAGAGCTAGTATAGTTTTAGAAGTCAGGCCAGCAAATACTCCCTCCGTTCTTTTTTCTCCTACCCACTTTCCTTTTACGTCCGTTCTTTTTTCTACTACCCACTTCCCCTTTTAGTAATACTTTAAGTATCAAAAGACCCATTTATCCTTACTTTTTCTTGTCATTATTACTTTCCAACCCAGTACTAACTCACACTCTCTCTCATGTTAAAGTAAGGGCAAATAAGAAATTTTTGTTACAAAAACAACTCTCATTAAACTCTGTGCAAAAAAAAGTGGGTAGGAGAAAAAAGAACGGAGAGAGAGTGTACAAGACATGAAGGGAATGAAAATTATTTGCTAATTGGCTATGGTACGGTTTTGCCTAATTGGCTATGATTCCCGGCCCCCATTTATAGTAAATATCACTGTCGGTGCACCGTACCCATGCACAGCTAGCACATACTCCTATAGTCCTATTACTGGGACACTTATTTGCTCAACTTAATTCAATGTTTTGTTGGGCCCATCCTTTACATACATCATGCTAGCATGGTCCTACACCTATTCCTCCGTCCCCAGTTTACCAAAGGCTCTGCGCCTCCAGGCCTCCACTCCACTCAATTTACCATAGGTTTCACACTTTCACCGACCAAGCAAAATCTAACCCGGTTTTTATATTTGGACAAATATCTGCATCAAACCCGACCTAACAATAATAAGTTTGCTAATGACTACCAATCTGTTGATGATCGAACCCAAATTTAATGGGCAAATCCAATATGGACAATCTACTTTTCAACTCGACAGTTAATGGTCCGATAACCTACTAATTATCCAAATCCGAAGTTATTCGAACCCAACCTAACAATGATAAGTTTGCTAATGACTAATCTGTTGATAATCGAACCCAGAATTATAGGCAAAATCCAATAACCAAACCGATATGAACGGCCTACTTTTCAACCCGACATGATGTTAATGACCCAATAACCTGCTGATGATCCAAATCGAAGTTATCGAGATCTTGCCTGACCAACTTATTTGTCAAGTCTATATACATGAGGTCAATCTTACTTGTTTAGCAATTGATTGGTGATTTGGTAAAAATATTATTTATTCTTTTTCATCCTTAACTCATAGCGGATTACAGCATAAATTACACTGCTAATAAACAAGCATAATATCAAAGCCCTTTGGGTGAAGACTAATCATGTTCGTTTTAGGGGTAAAGCGCTCTCAGTAAGTAGTTGCTCTATTCACAAGATTCGAATCCTCGACCTAATAAGTGCAATAATACACATTTCATTGGTTGACATATAACCAAAAAAAATGTTTTACTAGTAGTTTTGTCCCAGCGCAATTTGGAAATTTGTCACATTACAAGATGATGCATAAAACTCAATGGATTTACGCAACACAATGAATTATCAACTCGTTCTCTAACCAAAGATGAAATCTTTTGTGGGTTTTTGTATGTGTTTATATCAAAGGAAAGCAATAAAGGATATGACTTGGATAAAGTTTCCACCACCAAGCCTAAACAACTTGATTAATTCAAGGCTAGAGTAGTACTTAAACACCATCAGGAAACAATCAAATCGACGAAAACCAGAGTAACTAGTGATTAAGCAAATTAAGCATCACACTAATTACAATAGCATTCGATTTCCTACTCCTCTCAAGAACACTCAAGCAATTAAGCACTAAGTATTTTAGAAAAAGAATAAACCAAACTCAAAGGCTTAAAAGAGATAACACTCTCATTTTCATTTTCATCATCATAGTCTTTTTCGGCTACAAGGTTGCTTCTACATATATATAGGGGGGAAAGGGTTCCTAAATGACCTAGGAAACACCTAGAATGTATCCTTGCTGCCCAAAGCTCAGTAAAGAGCTGTTGGGAGGACCACAGTCCACAAGGCTTCTAATAGGCGCACAACAGGCTTGAAAGCGACAGCTAGCTGTTACCTTGTACTATTTGGACCACTACATTAAATGTTTTTTATTTAAGGTCTTTCTCTCTCAGCATGTGACTTCTTATCCCTTTAGAAACGTGACTTAACCTATTACAAAGCTGAAAAATAAACTACAAATGCGCGCAAACTATGCTTAACTAACACAAATCATACTTGAAATTAACTAATAACCAAATATTTTATTGTGCAAGATAACAAGCTCTCAAATGCTCCTGCATCACAAGAGTAAATAATACAACAATATCTAATAGGAGTACCTGCTTAGGAATTGAAGATTCTATACTTTGTGTAGCAGAACATATCTGTGCCGACACTACTACAAGTTTTATCAATTTTTGGAGAAATTCAGATATAGTGCTATAATTAACCAATAATGCATATGGGACCAGTGAATATGCTCACTTCAATGTTTTAAATTATGAATTAATGTGCTTATGGATGATAATGAAGCTAGATATAAGAGATCATCTATCACCAGGTCAGGATCAATTAGACAAAATACTAGAGTTGGACAAAAATGAATGGAGACCTGTGAGGAGAGGGAGTGGGGGGAGTAGAGTGGTAAAGGAAATGTGGTATATATTTGCCTCAACGGAAGCATATTTAATTTGTTTCTAACGAATAATGCAAATAGAGTAATGTAAGTAAACTACAAATTAGTAACCTGGTAGCCGAGTTGAGACTTATGTCCACTTGTTCAAAGTTAGGAGTTCGAATTTAGATATAGGCCTTGTTTGGTTGGTGGCTTTTTAGCCAGCTTGTTGGACAATCTGGATTGTTTGACCAATTGACCATCCAACCATCCAAAATTTGGTGTTTGGTTACCAGCTTTTTCAGTGGCTTTTTGGACCCAACAATCTGAGTTACAAAAAGCTGGGTAGGGGTAGCTTTTGGAGTCAGCTTGTTGGATTATTATGTCAAATGACAATCTTAACCCAATAAATATATTATTATTATTATTATTATTATTATTATTATTATTATTATATTACTAGTAGTAGTTAATATAATTAATAATATTATTATTATTAATTATTATCATTATCATTATTACCATTAATACTTACTTAGAAACTAATGATAATTTAAATTAAATAATTAATCAAATAAATATAATTAATTTACATAATATATATTAATAAAATTTATAAATATTATTATTATTTTCATAAATAATATTAATATTTATAACTAATAATAATTATCAATTATTTTATTGTTATCAATAGAAAGTTATCTCCATGTCCATAGTGGTCATTTTACACTAAATCAACTACCAATAATCAGCTCACTTTACCAAACATCTTTTTACAATCAAATAGTCAAACCAGCTAGCACAACAATGTTGACAACAACCAGCTAACCAAACCAGCTACCAGCTACCATCTACCAGCTGCGTGTCAAGCACGGCCATAACTTGAAAGCGCTTTATTTGCATTACTAATATTTGACTTTGTATAAGTGGATGGGGTAGTAGAGCTGGATCCCCATAAGGCTATAAGACGATTATCGGAGCAATTCATTTAACGAACTCATTAGCAATAGCGTGATGGTTTCTCACTTTTCTAGGAAAGTAGATATATATGGCTCAAACTGGACATCCCACAACTACCAGAAATACTACCAAACTAGTGTCCTAGTATAGTAGCATTGTAACGCCCAATAGACCAACTGCCCAAGCTATATATATATATATATATATATATATATATATATATATATATATATATATATATATATATATATATATATATATATATATATATATATATTGCCCAATAGACCAACTGCCCAAGCTATATATATATATATATATATATATATGGTTATTTCTTCCTCCTTAAGAAAAGTACAGAGTACTGTTTAGCAAGCCATATGAGAGAAAGAACCGTTGACTTCAGAGAAACCAATATTTTTTAAATAAAGTTTCCTTTTTGACAGAAAAAAGAAACCCAAGAAGTTATATTAATTGAGTAATGTACAAATTTATACTTTTCTAACCCGGCCTTTCCCTTTCATATTTTGGCCTATTCACTCTCTCTAGGCAAAAAAATAAATTTAAAAAAAAAAATGGTTTGTCTCCTAGTAATATCTGATCTTTATTGTGGATACACTCGATCTTCAAAGAGCCACGAGTACAATCGTTATTAGCTTGCACCATATGACGCAACAACAATCAAGAATCTTCTACAATTATCACGCCAATTATTTCTCAATTGAAATAATGAGACTTAAGTCCACTTTCCCCTAAAGTGTTAATATTTACCGCCCCTAAATTACTACCTACCGCCCCCCAAATTTCAATTTTGCCATTTTTTAAATTTTCACTCATCCTCTCCCTCTCTAACTCTCACACCAATTCTCCCTCTCTACCACCCACTCTCAAACCCAACCTTCATCAACATTCACTCAAGCAACGGCCGCGGATGTCTGCCGGCGACCAGGAAGTGCCGTCGACGGTGGCGGAGGTAAATTTTTTTTTTGCGCATTTTTTTTGCACAGTCGTCTGAAATTTCCGACTCGCCCTTGGGTGAGTCGTCTGCTACAGACGACTCACCCTTGGGTGAGTCGAGATCGGCAGACGACTCACCCAAGGGTGAGTCGGAAATTTCAGACGACTGTGCAAAAAAAATATTATTATTATTATTTATTATTATTATTATTATTATTATTATTATTTATTGTTATTATTATTATTATTATTATTTATTGTTATTATTATTATTAATATTATTATTATTACTGATTATTGTTTAATTAATTAAAAAGGTGAAATGGTAGAGGGGAGGAGCCGGTAAATCGGTGCCGAGCTAGTTCACATTTTTAATTAATTAAACAATAATCAGTAATAATAATAATAATAATAATAATAATAATATTATTAATAATAATAACAATAAATAATAATAATAATAATAATAATAATAATAATAATAACAATAAATAATAATAATAATAATAAATAATAATAATAATAATAATAATTTTTTTGCACAGTCGTCTGAAATTTCCGACTCACCCTTGGGTGAGTCGTCTGCGACCGGCGACTCACCCAAGGGTTAGTCGTCTGCCGATCTCGACTCACCCAAGGGTGAGTCGGAAATTTCAGACGACTGTGCAAAAAAAATGCACAAAAAAAAAATTTTACCCCCGCCACCGTCGACGGCACTTCCTGGTCGCCGGCAGACATCCGCGGCCGTTGCTTGAGTGAATGTTGATGAAGGTTGGGTATGAGAGTGGGTGGTAGAGAGGGAGAATTGGTGTGAGAGTTAGAGAGGGAGAGGATGAGTGAAAATTTAAAAAAGGGCAAAATTGGAATTTGGGGGGGGGCGGTAGGTAGTAATTTGGGGCGGTATTTAGCAATTCACTACATTAACCTCCCCTTTCCCCTGAGCTTAGCGAAGATGCAACTAATTAGACTAGCTAGTAATTATCACCACACGAATTTGATCACTAGGAACTTTACCAATAAAAGCAAGTGTTGTTGTGTGACACCAACTCACTGAAAAATAGAATCACTATGTAAAAATGTAAGATTCACCTATTATAAGCTGTAACCGTTGTTTTTTTTTTTTGGTTACAAAGCTGTAACCGTTGTTTCTCTAACAAGCGACTCTCGTCTTACCACAAGTTACGTTAAGACCGTCTTAAACAAATTTTTGTGAATCAATAATTGTCAAATTGTGCCCTTTATAATTTGGGAAGATCAAAATGAATACCATCGCATGTACATTGCATCATTTATATTACAAGCAAGCAATTAGCAATCATAGGTTACATAGTAACGTGATCAACTTAATTCATTTGTATAATTTAAAATTAAAAACAAAAAAGGGAAAAGAGAGAAGGATCTAGAAAGAAAAAAAAAGGGTCCTAATAAGCAATAACACAGCTTGATGTCATGTGAGTTATGTTGTGCCTACCGGTTGAGTTGGAGCTCCAGCATTTGTTTTTCGACATTGGACCACCATTACAACCTCTTTTTAAATCATCCAAAATGTTTATCCCCTAAAAGGGTTAGAGACTAATTAAACAAATTGTTGTTGATGCATATGTAGTGTCTTTTTGCATTAACAAAAAGAAAAAGTATAAAAGTATTACTGATGTTGTACAGCATTTCATTGTTTTTCTTCAAATTCCTGCGTGCTGTTTAATTAACTCCTAATGTTCTCAACGCCAACGTGGTAAACGCTGGATGATCTGTGATATTGATCTCATACTACTCCTCTTCTCAAAAGATTATTCTACAATGTGTTGATTTGTAGGCATCTTAAAAACTGAGTCAAGACGAGATTCGAACTTTCGACCTTAGTTAAGGGTGAATGATTATCTATCCAATCACTCACACCTCATTAGTTACGAGTGTTGCATAATCTATACCAAGATCAAGCGCTTCAAGTTGCGTCGCTTCCCTTCTTTTGTCCACAAGCCCTCTCTCAAGCACGTATCCCCCAAAAGAATCTCATAAAGTTTAGTAATTTTGATAGAAGTAAATATGCCTAGTGCATAACTTTCATACTAGGATTTTTGAGAATTTAGATAGTTATTTTCCAAAAACTTCACTTCAAACTTTTCAAGTATATTATTAAGTCACCGAAAAATTTTATTTATTTATTTTCACACAAGGTAGCCATTTAATTAAAAAAATAGGCAGAAAAATAGGAAATAGATAGAAAAAATATCAAAAAGTGAGAAAAATTATGCGAGCTCTATAATACTACCTCCGTTTCTGAAAAATGGTAACATTTACTTTTGCACGGTCTCCAATGCACTACTTTGACCATGAATATTTGTGTTTATATGAATATATAAACAATAAAAAATAGATTTTCCGAAAGTACTAATTAACACGAATCCAACGATAATATTTTACATTGTAAATCCTTTTTTTTTCCCCCGAAATCAATGGTCAAAGTTTGTAAAGTTTGACCTTTAAAAAGTAAATGTTACGTATCATTTTTCCGAAATGGAGGTAGTAGTAGAGAGAGTTTGGGGATAGGTGTGGTGGCACTGGATGGTGACCGTTGATTAGCCTCGCTCCGATGTCCCGTAAAACGCTCTTTCAAACCTGCCAACGACCCGATAGTCTACCTCGGGGGCCTCTCATATCCCCAGGGGTGTCCCATGTCATGTGGTGCGAAAATATAATCCTTCATTCCAGAGCCTCCAGGAAGCCCAAAAATTGTGGATTATAACCTTCGACTTTCAGCTTCCCTGGACCTGGTTGTCATTTTTGCCCAAACTTCTCCGAGGGGTCTATCATGACCCAAGAGGACCCTCTGTGCCCCTAGAGGTTCACGTGGATTCCATAATGTTGATTTCACCGATGCTTTTATTGTTCTGGCACCTCACACTTATGTCTCGTAAAATGACCTTATAAGCCTATCAGAGACTGGATAACCTACCCCTAGGGCCACCCATGTCCCCTAGGCCTGTCCTATGCGATGCGAGGCAAAAATAGCAACCTTCGTTCCGCGGCTCCCACAAGCCCCAAAAATGTAGACTTCGTTTTCGACTTTCCGGGGCCCGGGTGTCATTTTTGCCCAAATTTCTCCGGGGGATCTATCCTGACCCTAGAGCACTCTAGGTACCCCGGGAGGATTATTCGGATCCCGAACTTCAATATCACCCATGCTTTCGCTGTTTCGGTCCTTACATTGGTCTCCCATGGAAACGCCTTTCCACGCCTATTAGAGACCCAATAACCGAACCGGCGGCCTACCGTGTCCGCTAGGGGAGTCCTGTGCGATGTAGTGCGAAAATATCCACATTCATTCAGGGCCCCGAAGCCAAAAAACTTGGATTATAGCCGTCGTTTTCGGCTTCCCGGGGCCCGAGTGTCATTTTTGCCCAAACTTGTCCGGGTGTATATCGTCACCTTGGAGGACTCTAGGTATCCCGGGAGGGTAATTCGGATCCCTGAACTTCGATATCACCCATGCTCTCGGTATTCCGACCCTTACATTGGTGCCCCGCAAGAACGTATTTCCACGCCTATCAGAGACCCAATAACCTACCCCGAGTCCTCCCCAGTACCTTAAGGATGTCCATACAGTGCGATAGCGGACGGACTAGCGAAACAAGGCCTTGTAAGGGAGCATGATCTCATGGCTTGGCTCTAAAATACTGGGGTTCATAGGCGTGTTTGGAATTGTCAACGTTCATGTTGAATTCAAGCTGTAATCACTCCTATTTGGAGTTTTGATATCAATAAAATCGCAATTATAAAAAAAAAAAAGGAGTCTTATACATTGTGGAGCGAAAATATTCACCTTTATTTTGCAGTTTCCTATAAACCCAAAAAACGTGGATTAAAACCTTTGATTTTCGGTTTCTCGGAGCACGTATGTCAGTTTTGCCCAAACTTCTCTGGGGGGGTCTATCGAGACTCTGAAGGACTCTAGGTACCCCAAAAAGGTCATCCAGTTTCCCGAATTTTGATATCACCCATGTTTTCGGTGTTCCAGCCCTTACATTGGTGTATGTCCCGTAAAACGTCTTTCTACGCCTTTGGCCAATTAGCAAACAATTATGTGTTCTGGTAGTACACTTGGTGGTTGAATGACCCACAGTAATTCCCTTTCTGCTGGAGTCCAATAACTGTTCTGTAAGACTAGGAAAAAGCTGATAGGTGAAAAAAAAAATAAAAATTCAACAATCTTTTATTTGTACTCCCATTTGACTTTTGTGGTCATATTCCATGATCATCATCATTGTTAGGAGCTTGACGACATTGGTAATTTCTATTATAGTTTGGTAATTACCACATATCTTTGGATTGTATAGATCACTACCTCAAATACTAATTTTTGTATGTACTTCCACACATTATTAATTGCAATGCAACAATGTCATTACTCGTGTTGCTTCTTATATGTCATTTCTGTTCTATTACTCTGATACCATGTTAATCAAGGTTAATTTTGATATGATGTAGTACTTTATAACATATACTTCGTACATGATATCATTGATAAGATTTCAACTTATATTTTTAAATGAACTTAGTATTGAATAAAGAATCAGCTTAATTCATTTTAGTTCTTAGACTCTATTGGATTCGACTTAATTTTAGTTATCACTCAAATAACTTTTTATTTCCAAATAAATTGATGATGATAACTATGTTATCAGAAAGATCTCAAAGCATACTTTCAAATGAGCCTAATATTGAATATTTTTGGACGAATTTATATGGCTAACGATCAAGTGAAAAAAATCAATTTACTTCAGTTCAGTTCATTTCAGTTTATTTTTTTCCAGGTGAATTAAACAGTGACAACTAAAATAGTAGATGTGATGTTGACATTTTTGACAAAGATCGTGTATATAACGCATAAACAGAATTTACCAAGCAAAAGTAGAAACTACGCGTAAACAACCAAACAAAGGGAAAATTTGCTCTATTCTCCTTTAAAGTGAAAGATACGGTTCAGAAGTAAAAAATGGCAACAGTGATCAGATATTCATTCAATTCAGATTGGCAAATAATAATGTTCCTAATTATATAAAGTCAAGCATTGACGAATGTGAGTCAGAGTTAAGAGACAACTGTTGAAAGCTTACAGGAGTTAAACAATGAATTTAGAATTTTGAGATCTGATTATCATAAACTTCGCATTTCCCTTTCTATATTTATATTAAATCAAAAGGCCCATTTTATTATTCAAGAACAACCCACATTAAATTCTCTCTCTTTCTCTCTCCAAAATCCCTCCAATTATCTCCATTGCCGAAAGCACACTACCACAAAAAAACACCACCAAGAAACAGGAGAGAGAAAATTCAGGGACCAACCCAATTTACCATACCAAACCAAACAAAAGAGCGTGCTATAAAGAGAGAGAAAAAAACAGAGTGAGCAACTAAAGATTGTGGGCTACAGAGAGAGAGAGAAAATAATAACTAAAATAAGTTATGGTGTTAGCTTCGAAGTCCTCTAATGGCGGAAATAGCAATGAAGGTAATTGGGGTATGGGATTTTTACTAGTGTTTTTTCATCATAACCCAGATGAAGAAGAATTAGACCCACCTAAAAATAATCATAGTAGTCTGAAAAAACGGCTTCCTTCATTTTCTCTCTCCTCTCCATTAAAATCTCCTACATCTACTACTGCTCTTATGGCTAAAACTCAATCTACTCTCTCAATTTGTGGGCTTTTGCTTTTTACCACTATTCTTGTTTTCACTCTCTCCACTTTTGAACCCACAACTAGCAACAACAACAACAACAACCGTCGTATGTTGTTGCACCAAATTCCACAAAATGGGGAATCAAAATTCAGAATTGGGAGTTTTTTTGGGAGGAAAATGGAGGGTAAAGGTGGTAATTTTAGTCGCATTGGTGGGCCCGCTTTACAAGGGATGGGAGCGCTTTATCGGCGAGGTAGTAAAGCGATGACGGATTTGATTGTGGGACACGTGGCGGAAGGAGCGACGGAGAGAGAAATTGTCACCTTCATGAGGTTGGTTCATCACTCGGGTCTTCTATCTCGGTCAGATTTGGTTTTCATTTTTGACTCGGTGTCGTCAGCGAGTCGACTCGGTCGAGTTGTGAAGTCGGAGTGTGACTCGTTTTTGAGGTTCGTCAATTTGCAGAGGGAGCTCAATGGGTCGGTACCGAGTCACGGTGGTGGGGTGACTCGGTATTTAAGGGAGGTGGGGGAAGAGGATAAGGAGGCTCTGTGGGGGAGGAAAGTGACTTTGACGAGTAACTCCGGTGAGTTGACTCGGACGAGTTACGGGTCGGTGGTGGGGTTTGAAGTGACTGAGTTAGACCCGGAGGGCTCGCTATCCGGGTTCTTGGATCATGTGCCAATGAGTCTCCGTAGGTGGGCGTGTTACCCTATGTTATTAGGGCGATTACGGCGTCATTTTAAGCACACGATGCTCGTTGATGTAAGAGAGAAACTCATTATATCCGACCCGTTTAGCCGGGTTCGAAACCGGACATCCGAGACTGTTTTATTATGGTCCAACTCGGACAACACTGAGTCAACTCGGCACACTCGGAGGAACTCGGCGCCAGCAGCGAGTCGACTCAACTCAGGGTTCATAGTCGGCGGGTCCCGAGGCGTGAGGCGGTTCGCCAACGCGGCCATGACGGAGATCGTTCGTGCCGTGGTCGAGCATAAGGGGAAGAAAGGAAAGGGTGGAAGGAACTCGGGCGTCACCGAGTCAGGACTCGTGAACCAACTCGTTCACAGTGGACACTTGCTTAAGAAGGTTAATATAATTACACCCGGTGAGTCAATCCCTGAGGCGAGTTCACTCGCCGGGTTCAACTCGCTTGACTCAGTGGGTTCGGGTTTCTTAGCGTTTTCGGATTATTTTACCGTGGTACAACGTGGGCATAGTAGTAGTAATGTTGATATTGATACGATTATTAGGAGAGAGATTTGTTCATCGCATGAATTATATTCTTCTGTTTATAAGGATTGTTTGATTAGCCAATAGTGAAGGGAGAATTTGAGTTTTGGAAATACATAGGGGAATAAAACAGTTATTTTTTTTTCTTCTATTTGATCATTTTGATGTGCAAATTCTGTTCATAAAATGTACACAATTTTGGAAAAGTGGAATTTACAACTTTTAGTTTGGTATAACTGGATACATAGTCATGTCTTTACTCTTTACTAGCTTCGTAGTTCTGTTTTTGTGTCTTCGATGTTCTGTCATTGCCATTCTGTGTTTGTATGGGTGTGTTTTGGCAGGCCAGGGGTTGCATGAGCATTTATAGTTCAGCAGATAGTAATGATCTCTGTAGTGTTGATAAATGATAAGCATATATAGCATTGAGTCAACTCCACTAAACTAAGGCTAGGCCAGGCTACGTTCTGTTCCGCGTCATTCCGTCCGTATTCTGTATTTTATTTTGTCTCATATTTTTTCATTATTTGCGCATCGTCGTTCCGTTCCATTCCATTCTTCACCATCCCGCACCATTCCGTTGAAAAGAATTACAGGGCCTAAGTTAAACTAAATTGTATAGCAATAGTTTGACTTGTGAATTACTCAGGTATACCACTGAATTGAATTAAACCAATTCTAAACTAAGTGGAAAAGAAGATTTTCTGGTTGTGTTCTTTTCTACTTACTCAGTAATGAGTTCAATTAAGTGGAGTTTGGTTTGGTTCAATTCACTGATGTAATCTACTTTTTCTCACGTATATTAGTATTCAATTCAGTTTAGTTTATTTTATGGTAATGTTTTACACAAAAAATGTTCTCCAAATCCATTGGTATAATCTGATCTATACATGGAAAAGCTGTTGCAATTGAATTGAAAAATTGCTGATGAAAAGAAAAATAGGAGAGTGGGTTTCTGCCTTTATAGGGCATTGCATAGATTGGTCCACCCGAGGATCAACATGTGAGTTGTGCGTATGTGAAAATGTAATCTCAGAAAAACGACTGAGCTACTTGAATCCTCAAAAGAGCCAAAATTCAGAAGGACTAAGCAAATAGAGTAGAGTAAGTAACCCTCACCTCACCCCAAAAAATAAAAGCAAATAAAGTTGACAACAACCAAAATCTAAAATCATGCAACGGTGTGGCAAGTTGCAAAAGTCGTTAAAGTTTCAGTTAATAATGTTGGGCCAATGTTGTTTTTGATGATTTTATTAGGGGAATGTAACTGCATGCCCGCAAAGTTGGTACAAGTAAAAGAGGTAAAATATGTAAAAGAGGTAAAATATGTAAAAGAAGAAAAATAAGGGAATAAAGATAAAGATAAAGATAAAGGGGATTGCTTAATGTAAATCATTAATTACTTGACGTAAATTTTATTTCTCACAATGCCCCTAATAAGTTTCTCTACTTTCCCTCTCACTCCTTTTTCTCTCTACTATTACAACAATAAACAAAATTAAAAAAAAAACCCAACCCACTCCTTCAACCCCTCCTCCCGCCGTCAGAGCTCAGTCGGACCCCTGTCACCCGCCGGTCAAGAGCTCAGTCGACCCCCTGTCGTCCGCCGGTCAAGAGCCCCCCGACGTCAGAGCCCCATCCCTTGTCGTCAGAGCCTCGATCCCCAAGCGTCGAGCCCCAAATCGCCCCCACCCCAATCCAGCGAACCCCGTCAGCCCGACCCAAACCGCCTCTAACCACTGCTGTCGTCCAACCGTCCCTAGCCACCGCACCCTCAACCACTCAGCCACCACTAACATCTATAAACCCATGAGCCCTAAAATAGTTAATGGTACAAAAAAAAAAAAAAAAAACAATTCTAAGTATTTTATGTACTTGAATATCACCATTCATTTCATCAAAAAGTTAGTCTTGTTCGAAGGAAATCATCATGTTTTGATAGAGTCTAAATTTCTTTTCAATGTATGGTGGGAAATATCAGGCCGGGTTCTCAGAAGAAAAGGAATAGGAAAGAGAAAGATGGTTTGCAAATAAAAAGAGTACTCTGAGAAATATTGTGATAAAAAGATTTACATTAAGCAATTACGAAGATAAAAGGTCACAAGTTAGAATGGAGTAATACCAACTTAATGAACTTACCAAGGAGGCGTGCTATATGCCTATATTACGTGCAACATCACGTTGAGGCGGTAAATTGCACATTTGAAAAGGATTCATTTTTTGGCTGTACCTAAGAGTGATTAATTTGTCTTCGCTTATCTATGATTTTTAATGAAGTTATAGGTTCATTGCAATCAGAGACGGAGCTACTAGAGGGCCTAGGGGGCCATGGCCCTGTCAAATTTTGGTTAATGTGTAAATCTGCGCAGGATCGACACTTGACTTCTCCCATTTTTGCTTTTTTTCCTTTATTTCGTGGCTGATCCACATAAATATCCATATATTTATCTCAAGCAAATAAAATTTTTGAAAATTGTTAGGTATATATTAGAATTGGCCTCCCTCCATCTCGATTCTTGGCTCTGTCCCTGATTGCTTGCAATGAAGTAGTAAATTATACTCATAACAATAGAGCGGGTCGTCCCATGACGCCTCTCTACCCGGCACTAAAAATGGATAAGATGATTGTTTAAATTTATCAAGACCCGACCCGTTAGCCCATTCCAATTCCACTTGCCAACCATGTTTATATGTTTAAAAATCATGTCAGGCTTGACCTGCATTCGGCCTAAGCCCGCTTTTCATCAGCTCTACAAGGGAGCTAATAACCTTGAATGTACAATACATTTTAGTACATACTCTATGATAAATGCACCCTTGGTTGTACGAACATATGCCCCTATGTTAGATTTACGGATCCTTTGGATCAAACAAATTAATTAATGTCAAATCCATTTCTAAACATTTGTGGGTTTAGTCATAATACTCAATCAGTGAAATGCGTACAGATTGTACAAGGCGGAGATTGAGGAACGTGAAAACCGTGTTTCAAGGGTGGCACAATAAAAACTTGAGGGTCCATGTTATTCAAGATTTTGTGTTTCTTCTCAAAAGATTTATGTCTGAAAAATGCCCTCTATCAAATCTCTCTTTCAAATTCAATGATGAAGAGAGAAAGTAAAATAAAACTTGGAAGAAAAAATGGAGTAATTTAGGAGAGAGAAATAATTCATGGAGAGAATGTGAGGCAACTGCAAGAAGGATTATTTTTTTTTTGGTGGATTTGCATTCATAAATCATAAAACAACCATGTGGTGATGGTCTACCACCTTTCACCGGGTCATTCAAAGCAATTAATTTTTCTTTTGGATTTCACCTTTCTCATATTTAGGGGATTACGCTTCTATTGGGCGCCCTCTATATAAACTATGTCCTGAAACCTCGTAAAAGGGGTCAATTGCGAGATCATGTGCGACGCAGCTGCCAAGAATCGAACTCGAGTCCTTTTTATTTGTTGGCAATCCTCAATGTTATTTTTATAAATTGACCTTTTACCATTGCGGCATATGCCTCGGGGCTCTTACTCATATACAAACAACCATGTATCTTGTATATATATGTACATTTGACTCATCTGTGCAATTTTTTGCATGCTATACTTTGGATTGTTTGGCAAAGATCATAAGACAACTTATTAGCTAGTCAAACTAGTTTCTTTTTCTTGAATGTAAAGATTTCTTAGATTATATTAGAATATTCCCCGTTTTTAAATAAGTTTTCATTTGACTTTGTACAGTTTTTGATATAATAGGTTGATTGTGTAAATTACGGCCGATAGCATATTGATCCAAGCTTACTTATTACTTCATGATTTATGGGAGTAGTATGGAATTTGGTGGGAAATATTGGTGACAGGAGCTCTTGAGCCAATGAGACATTCAAGTATATATGAGAGCTATTAGTGATAGGATATTGGTGGAAGATTATTACATGCACTATTATGCCAACCCTTTAATAATGGTCTAGAAAAGAGAGGTCATGGTGCATCTTTTGTGCTTTGTAGGCCTGATATAGTTCGAAATAGAATCCTCACCAAAGTTTGTGCTTGGTTTGTGTGTTTATGGTTTGTCAATTGTCATACATTATTATTGATGAAAAATCCAATTTTGTGGAGAAATCCCTTGCCACCGACACTAAGATGTGTGGCTACTATGGCGTTGTCTATGCGTCACTCATTGATTGACAAAAATCGAGAAGTAAACTTAGTTGGGTGCTACATAGAACCTTCCAAATTTTTATTCCTTTACACAAAAATTTGTGTAGCACGGATCTATTGGATATATAAGATATTTGACATTTCTCCTTCATTTATCTCTCTCTTCCACCCACACTTCACAAGATAGGCTTATCCTGTACAAAATTTATTGTTAGACAACTATTCTTCTAAAAAACCATTCAGTACCATAAATGAGGTGATTTTTTTTTCTCCATCCTATATAGCACATTAAACAATTTTATATTATTTATCGTAAATTTCGGGGTTAAAGAAATACTACCATAGGAAGCATTTTAGCTATTATATTTTAATTATCACAAGTATGTCAATATTGATTTTTTTACCAAATAACATTTTTTTTTTTCTTGCAATGAATAGAGCGTAACAAAATAAAAGGCGCAACTAGCCTTGTGATCTTCACATAACCCTAGGGCCTACAGGGGAGAAATGAATCTTTAGCTATCGAATAGATTTTGTGTTACAAACTTACATGTGACCAAAATATCAAGGTGGCAGATATAGTTGTTAATGTCAACTAATCTTTACAAATTTGATTTGTCTATACCGCCGATTATTACTTGTCCTCGTATTCACATGCATTCAGGATTTAGCAACAAATACTCAGTATTAATTAAGGGCATATTCCCATACCACCCTATATAATAAGGCAAACCCTATATGTAAACCTATTCCATCCTCACGAGATGTAGTTGAAGTAATTTGATAATAATGTGAAGTTTTAGTCTAGCTTGTGTTGTGTCATTTGTACGTACACTTTACCTCGATGTTACCCTAGCCAAATTGTTATCTTTAATTTTCTTTTTCCTTTTGTGTCATGTAACCCTAGGCAAAACTTTTTCTTTTCCTCTTCTTTTTTAGGTTTCTTTCCTTTTCGATCCTCTTTCTGAGCGGAGGGTTGTTTTATATGCATACTGAAACGAGACAATATTATGCATGAGATGGTTAAAAGTATCACTTTTGTTTAACAATATTAACTTTTAAGTACATGTTTTACTTTTTTGATCATCTCATATATGAGACCGTCTCATATTATTTCTTGCGATATTTTTGCTTGGCATTCATTGATTTGATCTTGATGATATAAACTGAAATAAGTGAAAAAGAACACTTTATTTGTTTTTTAAAGTACCTTACCATTATGGTTGGAGGAGTATCCTTTTCTTTTCGCATATAACATCACTAGTCTTTTTCTTAGATACCAATGTATCATTGAAGATTTGTTTTAACTTTTGAGTAACATTATACTCCGTCCGTCCCATGTTTACATTGGTTGTTTTTAATTTGGTTTGTCCCCTATTTACATTGGTACTTTTCTTTTAGGTAAGAGAAAAGTAATACAATTACTCATATACCCTCTCTTTATCCCTCTTTTCAATAAAAGGGTCCACCATATTCTCTCTCATACTTAAATAAGGGTCTTTGAGTCATTTTTAGGCCAAAGTTTCATTGTCTTAAACTCCATTCAAAGTCAAATTATCAAGGTAAACTGTAAACGAGACAGAGGGAGTAGTATGGTTTGGCTAACCAATTTCTTATTATTGGAGTAAGCTAATAGTACTTGTACACACAAACAAACTTGAAAATTAATTAAAAAGCCTATGAAGCCTAGCAATATTTTTTATTCCCTCAGCACTAACGCTTTTAATTTGGATTAGATAATGAAAGCAGCATCCTATGTAGATCAGTGCTATCTTGCCTTTTGATCAGTTTTCGTTTCTCTCTTTTTGCCCAAGTAGAAATTAAACCATTGATTATTATCCATTTGGATTTGTTTATTCCAAAACTTTCTTGATGCTATGATGATGCCAATATAAGAGATTCTCTTTAAAAAGTGGGAGAACCATCGAATATATGTTGTGTGTTTGGAAGGGGAGGAGTGAAGAGAATAAGGAGAACTTGAAAAGGGATAACAACTTTGCAAAAAGTGTACAAAATCTATACCATCAATGATAATCACAAAAAGACATCCATAATAATATTTTGTAATAATACATCATTATTAACTTTGTAAGCTTGTAATCATTGGGATCAGTAGGTACACTTTCGGATAAATCAAGAGGCATTTGCCTCAATGGTTATCCTCTCACCTTCCAACTTGGAGGTCCCAAGTTCAAGGCTCGGGGCTCCCATATATTCATCAACGGGTGACATTAACAGTTGGGCCTTGGCCCAGCTGGTAGGAGTGGGGTGGGTTAGGAGTGGGAGGTCATTTGTACACTCAGCTCTGGGCCAGCCCGAGATGGATTGGGCTCTAAACTCGAAATAGGCTGGGCTAGATGAAAGCCCGATCTTACCATCATAAAAAAAACAAAAAAAAAAGGTACACTTTCGGATAAGAGTGACTGAAATGGTGTCTTGATATGGTAGTGGACTCCAAAGATGTCCCACTTAGAGTTAATTAAGTCCTTATAAATAGCCTCCCAAAAAAATTAAGCTCAGCAATAATAACATGAAAACCAACCTCACGAATAGGATCATCAAAAGGATACTTGCAAACTTTTTGGTTGATTTCAGGTTATATTTCGGATTAGTGGTAAAACACATTGATGTGAAAATGACACTAAATGACTTTCACAAAATCTCGTATGAGGCGGCCTCAAGGTGAGGCCCTCTCATACAAGCATGATATCATATCGACGTCATATTTATATATAAAGGTAATCTCACCTTGAGGCGACCTCATACAAGGTTTTTTGAACAATTTCTTATACGGGTAAATAGAATCGGGTTAAATTCAGTTCAAGTTCACATTGGGTTCGGATTTTTCATTTCAGATATGGTTGTCAGGTCGGGTCACAGGCCAACTTAAAAGTTGATGAGATAATGAATTCTACTCACTTCTGAGTCGGCCCATGCTTTAAGGTCCAACTACATAGAGTCCCAACTCCCAAGCTAGTAGCAACTAGCAACCGGCCCGAAAACAACAGTGATGAAATTTCAATTCAGCTTGAATACTACATCGGGAAGTCTTGGATATGTATGTGGGTATATGTTCATATATACCGTAGTGATTAGTGAAACTTCTTTCATCCAAGAAGGTATGGCTGAGCGGTAGGGAATTATCCATCCTTAACTAAGATCAAGGGTTCAAATCTCGCCTTGGCATAGGCCATGGAGCAACTTTAAACTTTTTGGCCAGCTGAAAAAATGAAAGAGGGAAAAATGGTTGAAGAAAAAAAGCTAGAAAATAGTTGCTAGTAGTACTATCTAGTTGACGAGCGAAAACAGAAAACAAAAAATAAATAAAATCTTCTGAGTAATTCATTAACACCATAATATTTCATCCAGTACAATCCAATACATATACACTCCTCGACAAAAAAATGTAGTATCATAGCTGTTTACACGTTAGAAATACATGATACTGTATAATAAAAGAATGATGACCCATCTTAAAAAAGCAATTAAAAAAAAACCCCCTCTAAAACGAATAGCACTAACAATCAATGAAGAGATATAAAATTCACTCTTCAGACAGGCATATCCCAAAACCAACAACACTATTAACAGCCAAATTCATTTCACAAGTCAAAAGACAAAACAAACCAAGCTGCATGTACCATATAAACATCTTTTTCCAACTGAATACTTTAGTTGAGCACAAAGAACTTCAAGAGAAACATAAAGGAAGGACGTACGTAAATCACATGACAAAGACACTCGAATCTAGAAAAGATCGAACTTCTTTTTCTGCATATCTTGCTTCCATCTGGGAAGTTTGTAAAATGCTTCCTTTGTCACACCAAAAATAGTCTGGAACTCGTCTTCAGATAGATAGGCCTGGAGCAATGAAACAAATGGAGATATTACTAATTGATGAAAGGAAGGAGTTTCAAAAACAATTAGTGATGTACACAGGCCAACCTCTCTGCGCTTAAAATCAATTCCTGTGACAGGATTTTCAGATCTAGCCCTTAGTTGCTCGTAACTAAATGTGCTCTGGGTACTTCCAGAAGCACTTTCTTCCTGTTCAGGTTCGTTTTTCAGTTCCGACTCCTCATTGTTGCTCTCAGGTACAGGCTCAACACTTTCTGTTTCCTGAACTTCTGAAGATTCCTGAGGCTCCTCGGCTACCTCTGTAGGAGAGCTTTCGCTTTCTTTTGGAGCTGCAAGGAAGACAGGGCCACTAATTTCATGTTCAAGTAAATTGATAAACAAACACAGCAACAAACTTTGGGTATGATAAAGAGAGATAGCATAAAATAACTATAAAGTTAGCACTCCTAAATCTGCTCAGCAAAATTCTCAATTTGCGCCACTTAAGGAGTATGAGGACCCATTCCTCTGCTCTTTGAACCCCCTACTTCGGGGCACTCAAACCAGTACCAGTTTTTATCTTCATTGAGAAATCAGATCAGTATTACACTACTACTACTAATTGTCATGGAAGAAGATAAATTATATCTTGAAAGATATTCCCCTTTCACCCCATAATACTTCTTTTCAACAAACCTTGGTGAAAATATAAGAAGGAATAAAAAGCCAAAAAAGGGGACAAAATGTTACGCAAAAACAAAAGAACCATCCCTCCAGGAAATAAGCTTTTCTTCAAGCCCACAGATATCTGAGCTGGCATCCATTTTCAAAATTTCCAAAACTCTATCCCAATTCTTCCATGACAAAACTAGAGGATCAGTTGCTGGATACTATCCCAAATTCCCAATAGCTTCTGTCGGCCTTTCTAGGAGTTGGAAATGGAGTGGGAAAATCATTCTAGAGGACTCCTCACTAACCTCAATAGATAGAGACATGTAAACACAAACTGGACAAGATATAGTGACAAATTAATTGTCAATACAAGACACCTGAGTAGGTCTTACATATGGCCCAACTCCTAAAGGGTGACATTTATGCTTTAGAGGGCCATTTTTAGTGGGCTGATTTCCAAGGTGACTCAAGTTTTAGAGGAGTAACTTCCATTTGATCTGCTGTATGGAGTTATCGACCTATTGCATGCAAATCTTTATGATAGTAGTTTTCCCTATCTTTCATAATCACACACATGTCTGCCCATGGACCAACTCTTTTACATGCTTAGCCATATGATTGAAGAGCACATCAACATTAGGGTACCAATGAAAAGCCTTAGGCAAAGCATTATAGCTTCACTTTCACTTCCATATACAACACCGCTCAACCCATGTCAATGTTACAGTTTCATTCCTACACTTTTTCTTAAAATTTATTACAAAAGTTCTCAAAAGTTATTTCTGAGTTGATGCTCAAGCCATAATTCCATTAATTAACGAGTTGAGAAACAAAGTTTTCACTAACATACATCACCATCACAGGGCTCCTCCCGCCTTGGACGGGGTAAGGGAGGGTCAAATGTACGCAGCTTCACCATACTAAACAAAAAGCCTCCATCCCCTACCCGCGATTAAACCCTTGATATGAAATGAATTGACACAGTTGTAAAACGAGTTAAATTTGGGCAAAGCTCAATTGGACGGTCCTTCTCAGCTTTGAGCTTGACAATGGTAGTAAAAACAGAAGAAACCAACCCTGAGCAAGGTTTCCTCTGTTAGGCTAAAGCCTAAGCCCAATAAAGTAAAATGGCAGGAGTTTGATCAGCTAATAATGACTATTCATCTGAAAATAATTCGGTAAGAAGTAAGGAAAACTATAAAGTTAGTTCACCCACCGGGAGGGCTGCTATCTCCAGGAGGAGAAGGACTCCTAGAAGATCGAGTAGGAGATGCATCAGGTGACCCTGGCGCCTTTTCAGCAGTAAGTGCTGATGATAGAGCAGCCAATGCAGCAGCTCGCTGTGATCCTTGACTAGTACCGGCAGGCCTCGGAGCAGCAGCAGTTGCTGCTGCAGCAGAAGCAGCAGGATTCAAGGCAGATGACAAAGCAGCTAAGGCAGCAGCTCGCTGTGTTGCTCCTTGATTCGACCCATTTGACCTCTGTGGAAATACAGACTTCATACATCAGAAACCCAGTCAGTGCTATAAGAATCTAAGTCACACATACGTGAAAGCGAAAAAACTTATGCAGTCTCTAGTATGAAGTGCTTGCATCACAAAGACAACCAAAACTAGTCATTGGTATGTAAAAACTTGCAAAGTTCTCTAAAACTACTAGTATGTGGTGATTTCGATTTTGTAACATGATTAGTTACACTACTCTCTCATGTATCATAAAATAAAGCTTGATTTTCAGTATAACACAATCTTTACAGGTCCAGATTCTAGATGGCAACATCTAAACTCTTTTTCTGATTTGTTCATCGCAAAATAAAGAAGATTTCTCCCAGGGAAAAAGGACCTTCACCTAACATAGAGCCTCAGCAGAAAAATGAATGCAAGTATTTTCTCAGTGCTTATTTGGGTAGAGAATCCAACTGTTCAACCTATCTTAACCACAATTCTTCGAAGTTAGATTTGGTGGTGTGCTTAGGTCTAGGAGTCTAGCGCAGTGCTTCAAATATTGTACTTGAATAAAATTATATCAAAATGAGTTAACAGAATAGCCTCAAATCAATCCAAGAGAAGAAACAACAGAAGGATGGGGGTGGAAGAGGAGGTCAGGGAACAAACTATCTGCTTTTCTATACTATGTTTGTAGCCCTTTCTCTTTACCCCCCTCCTACAGAGAACTTACTCATTTTCTCTTCAGAATTCAGATCTTTGTTTTAATGCTGTCAACTACAACTTACCAAGTTCTTTCTTCATTTAACACAATCATAACAGAAAAAAGAAGAAAACAACAGAAATTTTTCATAAGATAAAAGAGGTATGATCACATTTGGAGTAGGTTTCTCTGCAGAAGAGGGATTAAATGCTGATGATAAGGCTGCCAAAGCTGAGGCTCTTTGTGTCGAACCACCTTGATTTGACCCGCTTGATCTACTTGGGCTCTGCAATATCAGAAATAATTTAAGCAAAATCCAAAAGTTAAATAGGCAGTCTGAGTTTGTCTCCTGAGAATCAAACAGCACAAAAAAAGTATACAAAAGCTAAAACACACCATAGTGCTTCTAAATTATGAGGTTAAAGTATGACCCGTCACTGAAAAACAAAGACATAATAAACTGAAGATTTGCAAAGCTTTCAGTTCTCGATAGCAGGCAAATGTTATTTCATCCTCAGAAAAATAAGAATTTGCCTCACAAATGCGGTTGGTGCACGTTAAAAGATATTAGTCTAACAAGCAAGTCGAAAAATAATAGTAAAAACTAATCATAATATACTTGACATCTGCAAACGAATGTCACAAATTCGTTGCATTAAGGGTGTACCGTTTGAATTTTGATAACTACATAACATCGTGAATTGTCACTACACTCACAAACATGAATGTAGCTGAATCCACAGGTTTTACACAAGAATTGCCCTTGAAAAAGAAGGAAAAAATAAAATAAAAAGAAGCAGCAATTACCGCATCACGGTCTGAAAATATCATAGTTGTAAGTGTATAATCTCACTGGATGACAAATCTATCTGGATGATATTGTCCCATTTGATTAATGTAGGGAAACCATCAAGATTACTTTGAAATTCTGGAGAGACTTAGGTGTCCATAGGTATCAAACTGACTAACTGAGTATAACAAAAACAGAGGTATCTGGAAGGCACACCAAAGCGACACTAGCTTTTAGCTCTTTTGGTGTGCCAAACACACTTAGTGACAATGGATATGCTACCGACTTTGGAAGCATCCTATACCATAGATGAAGTGTTATAGAAATCTTGCTTCAACCATTAAGAGCCTGTCCACCATTTCCATTGGAGCCAAGAGATTTACTATGTTTAGGCTTCGGAATATAATGGACTAAAGCAAAATGGCTCATAAAACTGTCAGCACTTCTGATTTATTGTAAGTTGCCGATGGTTGTCGCACTTCGGATCTCGGGTCAAACGGAAACAGTTCTCATAGGGGTAAGGCGGCGTACAACCGACTCCCCCTTACCCTAGGTGGGAGCCTCTTTGAAGGCACTGGGGTAAGGTTAATGTAATGTCAATGCTTCAATCATTAAGAGCAATAGGGGACAGATCAAGCCACTACACATTACATAGAGGTTTGGAGGCACCTACATGTTCTGTATGACGAGAAGATCCCGCTGAAACTAAAGGGAAAATACTACCAGGTAACTACGAATCAGTTTTGTTGTAGAATACTAAGTGGGTTGGCTATTTCAGAATGCAAATTCACAAGACTACAAGAGTGTAGATGGTGGGTTGGATGTGTAGTCATACTAGCAGAGATAAAATTAAAGAATTAAGTGATTCAGGATCTAGGAGTGTCACCAATGACACAAGGTGCAAGAAGCAAGGCATAAGTGATTCAGACACAAACAAAAGACAACTAGATAGCGCAATAAGAAGTTGTGAGCAGATTAGTTATAAAAATTCTAAGGGAGGTGGAGGAAGGCCTACAAAGAAAAGGGGGAGCTATCTCACTAAGGGCACCCTTGATGGAGAATTTTGCTGCTTCAGTATTTGTCTCGCGGATTCAAAAAAGGGGTCCCCCCCCTGTCCCCCACCCCTTGTTTTATTCCCTTGTTACTGTCTAGTCTCCAAGGTCGTATGGTTATGCTTCCCTGAGTTTCGTGGCTTCCTTTTTGTGGTCTGCTTTCAGAATCAATATGCCCCCTTTTGTTTTTTCCTCTACCCTTTCGTCCCTCTTTTAGGAATAAATATTTTTAATTAACTGCTTTTACTACTTTCTCCTACTACTATTCATCTCATATTTACCCTCCTTCAAAAATGTTTTCTGCCAGAGGTTTTGTGGTCACACATATCTTGACATCCTCAGATCTACTAGTGACGGGAACCTTTAAAACTAGATGACATATTCTTTTACGTCAAATACAATCTCAAAATTCAATTGGAGACATGCAAGTGTTCTAAATAATAAAGATCTGTGGTTTTCTGGGCTTCCTTATGCTTAAGCGTAAAGGCTGCTAGCCTGCTACTTATTTTGAAAATGTTTGCAACATTGACATACAGTAGTATTGACAAGTTATGATTATGAATCTTTGCATTCAGCAGAGTACATTGTCTATCTTTGTCCTCCAACTACATTCATACGGATTACAGGATATTTTTGACAGAAAATCCTAAATAACCTAAAAGTTTCTAATTTGATAGGTAGTAGACTTTCTCAAGATCACATAATAAATACTTTAAAAGTAACCCAAAATAAATAGCATCTACCATCAATCGCTTGAAGTATTACCTCTGAAGCATGGCTTGCACCAAATAATAACATGACCTTCTTTTGGAATGAGTTCCCATGAGCCTGTGTGCATTCCATACAAGAACACTTAAAACTAGCACTATAAACAAGACAACTCATTAAAAAAGAGATTAAACACCACCATAGTAAATTACAGGGAAAAAAACAAAATCTTCTGGGTCACTGAATTGAAATAGAGAGCAAGTAATTTATGATATAAGTTGTTTATTTTAGTAGAGTATAAAACTCAATATTCATGGTTATGCATTGAGGTCAGGAAAAAAAAGGAGTTGGAATTTGTATTATTTCTTTTTACTCATAGTTGTATTTTCAAATAGATAGGTTAGAAGAAAATTGGGGTTGGGAGCTTCCACCCCTGAGATGGGGATTCAATTCTCATCCACAACCGTTTGGGATTCCCTTTATTTCCCATAAGCTGTTGGGACCTCCATACCGAAAAAGAAAAAAAAGTTAGAATAATTGTATTCTTAAAAAGTGGCAAGTGAAGAGTGGAGACTCACTATTATTATCAACTCACCATATAAGTATGAACAACCAAATCATAGTCTTACCTAATAGTGAGGTTCACTTAACTTACCAAACCTTTCTTTGTCCATGCAAACAGAAATACTCATATTAATGTTTACATTGCTACACCTAGGTAGCCCATGATTTAAGCAAAGGCAACAACAATTTTAATAGACAAATGGAAATCTTTCTAGAACAGCCCAAAATGGAGATAATTTCCCGTGTTGGTGGTTTAATATTTGGGTCTTACTTGAAGATTGTAATGCCAACTTTGCAAGATGTTTCATGAAGATATCATATAAGCATAGGATCATGGAGGAGCCCCAACAGCAACACTTAGTTGATCATTAACTGATACATGTCAACACCTTTAAATGTATTTCAAAAATATCCACCAGCGTAAGGGTAAAACATCTTGACTCCCCCCCAAAAAACGCCAGCAGTGGAATCCTCATTAAGTCATTAGTAATTTAGTAATAGTAACAGTTTTTGCTTGCAAACACCTCTCACTGCCTCCCAAAAATGCACAATTGTTTCGACATGTATCTGACCTGAGTTATCTCTAATTAACTTTACAGTAATACTACATCACAACTTACAAGCCATCAACAGTCATTCTGCTAAACAAAGTTGTCTATCACATCATGTCCTCTTTCTCCAACTATGATTTGCTTGAGAATCCTCATGTAAGGTTGCCTAGAAAAACCAAGATGATCAAAAGCACTACAACTAGAGCTTCATTGATGAAGTCTTTAACTCTGGTGAATTACTATAATATTTTTGTCGACTTCTAACTTCCAAGATTTCTCTCAACCAACGATGCGGCTTTCTATTTCATTAAGCAGTAAATTACAAAACCTAAAATATTTGAAAAAAGAAACACTATTGATTTCAAAGGTTAAGATGTACATACAGTTGCTTTAGCTGAATCCCATGAGAAGTATGTAGTAAAGAAGCAAGGTTCATTTCCTTCGGTGATTCTGTACAATGGGATCTGTGGAGACAAACCTTCCAGTGAGGCAGCCATCTGAACATATTTCTGTTGAACAAAAACGCATTAAGGTTGAAGTTCCAACCATTTATATACTAATCAATATATCGTCACAGTAGAGTACCTCCCCAATTTCAAAAGCTGTTTGCTTTTCCTTAGGGTCAACTGACTGTCCAACCCAAACAAAAACTTCAATATGGGTGTTAAGTATCATCATATCCTCAGTCAGCAGATCATCTTGAGTAAAATTGTGGATTTCCTCAACCTGTCATGTCCACAATATCATCCAGAACAATTTTAAAACTGCATAACTGCATTTTAAAACATTATAATGTACTGCCATGTCAGCAGTTTAGATTGAAAATTACCTTAAACTTTCCTGCTAGTCGGTGGCCATAACAAAAGCAACAGAGGAAATGGCATTAGATGGGGATCAACTTTATCAAATGTTCGTCAATTAGAAGCAAAACCCACCAGGGATTTAAAGTAGAAATTCAACCTTTATTAAATGAAAAAGTAAACATGTGTGGATCTCTGACAAGTTCCCGAGAGGATGTTTTGCTTGTGTAATCTTGCTTCCCTCCTACTGCGGACCAAAAAGCTGAATTTTCAGTTCCTTCTTTAGCATGCTTCATAGTACCTCCAGGCTGACAATGAAACCAGAAAAGGTCAATTAATCAATTAACAGCTAATAACATAAAATAAAAATCTCAAATTCGCAATAGGTATATAGGCAGAATTCTCAAATGATAAAGAGTTTGGCGTCTCAATCCTGTTTTAAGGTCTTAGGAGCCTATGCGGCTATGCCAGCATCTTAGATAAGACAATGCACTTTTGCATTTGTATCAACATACTATATTACATCCCTCATAACTTTAGAAAGAGTAGCCATACATGATAGCTTGAGAAAACATTGTTTTTGTTCTTAGTCATCCTTTTGTATAAAGGTGACATGTGAACCCCCTCTGGTGTCCTCAAATTATCTTTATTATTAATTGAAAATGCCGGGATTCTTGTTCTTATTTACATTAATGTTTCTTGATGTTTTGACCTCTCATCTTAGCATCAATTATTAAGTAGTTTTCTAGCATATCGGACATCTCATTACTATGAGTATCGCGCCCCTTTGCAAAGTAGGATCATTTTCTTATGATGGGTATTGCTTCGTAGCGGGAACATACTTTAGAGAGTGTTATTTTGGTTCTAAAATGCTAGATTTTTGGCATGCTATGTAAAACACCCCTACCAGACACAGGCCGCCAGTGTCACTAGAAACAGCAATGGGCTGAAAACTAATCTCACAAACTTTTATTTAGCATTCTTTTTTGGGTCAAAAGGACCTCTCGTGGTCAGGGGTAAGGCTGCCTACCTCTGACCTCTCCATAGTCAATACCCTACCCTAGCAAGATCCTTATCCTTACTGGGTGATATTGTACTGGAATCCTGAATTCAACGGCATTCATACTGCATACTACATAGTATTTACATGAAGAGGGGGGATATATGGTTCGATTTGCTGAGTAAAAGAAAAAAACAAAAAGGCCACTTTGAGCATCTAGAAAATAAAAAAGAAACGAATAAGATGATTCAAACAACCCTATCACGTACTAGGGAACTAAATGTTCAAGTATGTAATAAATTGTAGTACGCGGGTGCACACACACAATTACTTTAACTTTGAGTAAAACATTACATCATCTCTTATACATAATAAGACTCGTAAAATGCCTGTTCAATGATGAAATAGTAGACGGAATGAGTATCATCATTCCGATGATGCAGGTGATCATGGAATGGGTCAATGGGACTCACGACAACAGAACACAACGAGAAAGAAAGGTAGGCGAACAGGACAGGAATCCCACAAGTTCAGAGAAAATTGCAGAATCTGTTGCTCATAACTCAATATAGATAAAGAAGATAGCCAAATGAAAACACATACCTTCAAAAATTCTGCAACTTTAGCAGCTAGCTGCTGCTGCTCAAAAGTGCTTTGATTGCCATGCCAAGTGAAAATGGAAGACCCCGAGTGCAGAAGAAAGCAATCACAAGAGTTTAGTGACGTAGCCACCTAAAGATAAGGCAGCAATCATAAGATTTCACACATTTTAGACACTGGGAAACTGATCAAGAACAATAATGGCACAGACAACATAAGACATGCAACTGGTGCAGCACATTTAGACAGAGAGACAAGGTGAAAAGGTAGGTCAACTGTGTGAGAGTTACTGGAAACAAGAAAGAGAACTACCACATAAGACATGATCAAGTCATAACATAGCTACTACAGATCTTTCTCCTCCAAGCTTCACAACAATGCCTATGCCATTCCAGTCTTGTAATTATGCTGGTAATTGGTATACATATATTTAGTAGTGTGAAGTTGAATTTGATCAAATAAAAACAGTCATCATCAAATTTGAATGCCAGGATGCAGCAACCTGATAAGAACAGATACTACACTTGGTTTTAGGCAAAAGGCCTAGAAACGATGCAGCTTTAAACTAAACACAAGTCTACCATCAAATTAGGGAATCTGAAAAAGGCAGTTACAGTCTTGGATAAAGTAATCAACATGGAATAGGCTCAACAGAGCACCACGAAATGATGAAAGTTAGGCCTTTAGGAATAAATCAGACTAATTCAATAAAAACGTGAAATCATGAGAACTAACACGAGAAAAGGATTATCCCACGAGTAATAACTTAAAATTAAGAAGACATTCTAAGGGAGAGATGCTTGTGATTAATGAATATATTCTGATCCATTGCCACAGAGGTATACTTCAAAAAGACCAATTAACAGCATACACAAAGGGACACTGTCAAATATTAAAATTAAAACAAGACTCTTTGCGAAACATACTTAAAAGGACAAACTTCAGATCAACTTTGCAAAGCTACGTGATTATATAAGGGAGAATCATTATACATGTAATATATTATCAATGGGATACTGTGGAGCATCATGGTAACATTAGAAAACTATCAGCAAGAACAAATAAAATTCATACCGCATCAACTTGCACAGCTTTGTTGTTATGCAAGGAAGTTGCTGAAATCCGTATTAGAGCAACACCATCAGACGAATAAGTTTCATCAGTCAAACCTTTCTCTTCCACAAACTTCTTGTAACCAGAGCTCAATCCACCCTACTTGCAAAACCATAACTCAAGGTATTATTACAAAAGTGACCAAAAATCAAAATCAGTATAAATCGTTTTCAGACAAAAGCATCACAAAATACCTTCAGCACAACCATAGGCTGAAAGATCGCAATAAATTGAGGCGGTTCCATCCCTTGATATACGCGACCCTGCACAGCAACATGTGTTAGAAATGGCATTCCTACAAGCTACAAACTGCAGTAACGTAATCAAATCCATAAGAGGCGCAGTTTTACCAGACCAGGTCTCCCTTTCAGTGAATTGCACATTGTATTAGCCAACCGTGCAGCCATCTTCCGGTCATCCTGAATAAGACAACCCCCAAAAAAAATTAAGCTCTCTTAAAGAAAAGTGTAATATTGCAGACGTGAAAACAAAGATCAAGCTAGTAATATACCGAACGCCTTTAAGCTTAACAATATCCTACTACAGAAACATTATTCATAGTACACCAGGAGCCACAGGTTGGTCGAAGCAGAAATCAGAAATAAGCTTAAAGGGTGTTCATAAGACATTCTTGATGTCTCCATAGATATAGCAGATCAGAAGTCAGAACTAATATTAACAATTATAACCAAAAGCAGTTAGATGGCGCCACCTTCCCGTGGTGGTTAATCAGATTGTAACTTCCAGCAATTTGCCTTCAGTTAGCATTCACGCCGATCAAGTTGTTAATTTCATTCATGATTCAGATAGAGAGAAAGTTGTTAATTTCATTAATGATTTATACTTTAATAGGTACTAGCTACTAGGAATAGAATCCCTTTAGGCGTATGAATGGTGTTCAACACCAGATTAAACCAACCTATGCCGTAAAAGGTTCTTACTAGACTATTGTGACAAAGCAGAGAACATTGTCACCGTATGCAAATATTATCTTACCTCAACACTATCATTCCCAATCCACCAGCACAAGTAGTAGTCTTCTTTCTTCTCACCAGTGTGGTAGGTATACAAAATGATGTAGCAATCTCCACTATAAAATTTCCCAACATCCTCTTTTGGTACAGGAGTCTTAGCACTACCATTAATTCTCCATACCTGAAAGTATAACATTAAATTATACACTGATCATGGTCAAAAGTAGTGCTAAGCCGTCACCTAGAAAGACTGAAAAAACCACTAGTTCAATATATTAATACTGGACCTCAATTTTTCCACCAGCTTCAAGCAACGGTGGAACATCCTCATTAACTGGAGCACTTTTGTTCATGCCTTTGACACCACGACCTTGCTGCTTCAGAAAAGCTAGCAAACGAAAGCAATTACAAATTTAATGCATGTCGAACATAATGATCTGCATTTTGAATTATAGGCAAAAAAGGATTATTACCTGCTACTTTTCCTCTTCCTTCCTCAGTACTAGGAGTTGCAGACCCAGATGGCCAAGAATCAAACTGACACTTGAATGAATGTGTCTCGTACCCTTGAATAACCCGGGTAATACGGGTTGACTTTGGCCTGTTTTGGCTGGAGACAAATTCCTGCAGAAGTGTCCAAAAACAAGAGTATAGCGGGCTTTGAAATGAGCATGAATTTCCTTAAAATATGTGTGCAATAATTAAAGAGCATGAAAAGAGCAAGTAAACCATACCTCCACAGCTTGGCAGGCAGCTTTTCTATCCTCCACTAGAGTTACACGTCCAAACCAAACAAATACCTGAGACCCACAGTCTAGCAGATAACATTTGTTATTTTCCAGCATTCCTTTGGAAAGTTCACCTTCTACACTCTGGACTTCACCACCCGTGATACTACAGTGACCAAACAGAATGTAAGCATCACTTTCAGTACTTCTCTTTTTAATAGGGAAGGGTTCTAACAGGCTCCAGGACTTTTGTGTTTCCTTGATATTTATGGCAATGAGTTGCTTAATAAAATAAATAAATTTCTCCGTGCAAAAACAAACAAAAAATATCTATATGGAAATTTTCCATTATAAATAAATGAAAATGACAGGCATGTCTGCAAAAAGCAAATGATTAACATGTCTAGTGACTTCCCCTCAATTATCAGGCTATTACTGAGCACCATCCACTAGAATCATTTTTCAACAATTTACATAACAGATGTAACTAAGAACTCAATTTAAGTTTAATCAACAAAGCAAATAATATCTGAAAGTTCAAACTTCAGAAATAAATAATATTCCCTCAAAACTTGGTGAAAGGTTACTGTGTAAATGACTCAAAAGTGAAACCAGAACAGTTACCTAGATGCAAAGAGATGCTAACAGCTACATCCATAATTTATTGATGCCCCACGACAGAGACAAACCAACAGAAAACCAGAGCTTGCTGTCACAAACTTGGTTCAAGTTTCCAAAAATACTAATAAATGGAGAGTAAAGATACCTATAAAGCATAGCTGGGGTTTCCTCTGGGATAACATCATCCTCACCAGCAACCTTTCTGCCAATTGGGGCAAAACCACCAAAAAGGACCCAGAATGAACCAGAGTCTGATTCAGCTTGTAGTTTTCCGTCATCTAAGAAGAGGATATAATATAATCAATCAATTGAAGATCAGAAAAATGGACAGGAAAGAAAATTTGCAAAGTCTACTCTATCATACCAACTATTGCCACGTCACACACTCCTCCATGATATTGGTCCTTCAGATGCTGAACTACTTCCAACGCCTTGGCCCTCTCTTGTATGTTTGAATTTGCACCATTAAACTGATAGATCTTTTCTTTGGAGTCCAAGATGAAAACATCATCATGATTTAGAGAGGAGCGAGAAAATGGGACCTGCACAGCCAAATAAGCTATTAGAGTTTTCGTATTGCTACGATACTTTTGAATGGTTGACCGATTATGCAGCACTTAGAATGACTGAATGGTATTTCATATCAGCCACTGAAACAGGTAGACGAACACTGATACCTGCTTCACTCTCACACCTCTCCTTCCATGGCAAATATACAACCTTGTTTCAAACTCCTCTTCCTCCGGCTCCTTAAATCCAGAAGCAACTCCACCTTCCAAAGGTATGATACATGGTTTGAAGTACGACAAAAATTTGTCAGATTCATGACCTTGGACTTCCCTGTGCTGTACTGCCCTCCCTCCAAGAGCCGCATCTAGTTCAACTGTTTTAATAGCAGCTGTTCCAGCCTCATCCTACCATATTTTAAATCATCGGTAAGAATCAACTCTTAAATTGAGTTGCAAATAAGATTAGAATAAAACGACAAGAAGTACCTGGCTAGTATCTTTTCCAAGCCAGAAGTGAATGTCATATAGATAAGCACCTCCTCTGCCAGAACTTGTCTGCAACAATATGTATCACATGAGCTCAAGAGTCAAGACTACAAAAAGAACAGCAACAACAACCACCTAAAATTATCCCAGGTCTGGAGGTCCAATTGTAGCAGCCTTACCCCTAACTAATTGCCAAGTGGAGAAGCTGTTTCCGATAGACCAACAAAAAAGGTTTAGTCGGCTTGTGTAAGACCGTTTCACGGTAAGACGTTGAAAGTAACACTTTCTATACAAAATGTATTATTTTATGTTTGAAAAGTAATTTTTTTTTCAACGGCCAAAAGTGTTTAACAAAGTAACACTTTGTGTGCAAAATGTAATGGTCGTCTCACGGTAAGACCGACTTATATGAGTTTTTGTTGATTAAATGAATAGATAAATGAAATTATAAAATATTTATACATAAGTCAATAAATAAATAAGATATGCAGAAGGGCAAAAGAACAACATGAGGCAGATGTTCCCAGTCAAAGACAAATGTTTCTAAGCAAAGTAAAGCACCCCCTCTATCACGAGTCTGCTACATGTATTAACTATGCCAAAGTTTCCTATCTGGGGCCAAGACTCGGTAAGCTCTAGTCTGGTCAAGTCCAACCTAATCACCTCTCCCATATTCTTCTTTGGCCTCCCTCTTCTCCTTCCATTGATCCTAAGTATAATGATCTTGCACCTCCTCACTGGAGACGTCTGCTCCTCTCAACATGTCCAAACCACCAAAGCCTCATCTCTAGCATCTTACACTCAGTGTCAAGCTGAAGACTATACTTGCAGTATAAAAGCTGTAATGTTTACAATGCTAAAATTCATTAATTACAGAGAACTTAATGTTTACAAGGAGCGGCCTGGAAAACTGGCATACATCATTAAAGACTATATCTTCTATATTCAAGAAATGTTGGCAACAACTTATTACATAAAAGATAAAGTAATACAGTCAACTACGAGGATGCCACAACTGCTAGAATACAAACAAGTTCTCCCCTTCCCATCCAGGCATCTCTCATTCCGCAAGACATGAACCACCCATGGAACAAATTAGGATAATTAAGCTTTTGGCAGGCTGGTATTCAGAGGAGATTGTATTCACCAGCGTATAGATGACACGATGTGCAATAAAGTGACATCTTTTCTAAAAGCCTAATGTTTCATCATTCTTTTTAACATATTTGCAGACGATTGGGATCAGTAAGAAATTCAATAAGGACATTGTACTCCTCCGTAACCATCAATTGCAAGTTAAGATGCATTCCAAGGTTAGATTTTTCAAGCCGGCGACTACTCTTCCTCTTCTCTTTTTACGTAATATGATAACATATACCATTGGAAGGATATCAAGGAGATACAACCCATGTACAAACGAGAGCCGATAATAGAATGCCATCATTACCCTAAGGCCCGTGAATCTTACATAATTTTACAACCAAAATCACAAAAAATATCTTGGGTCCAAGCAACTGGGGTTTCCCACTGCTCACTTCTACTTTCAGAACAGCTCTTTGATGTGGAATGACGATTAGAGGCAGACAAGGAAGCAATGAAACACTGAGAGGATTTGAACGACAAACCCGATAGGCCGATAGCAACCACATGGAGATGGAATGATGCTCTAAGGTTCATGCCTGCAAAGGCTGTTTTGCGATTCAGAGCTTCTTCAGCTTCTTTGAAAGGAACATGAAGTTCTGACTACCCAAAGAGCACCTGAAGATCTAATGCTCCTTGGAACAAGTGCTTTTGGCTTAGCATCGGCTACAAGAGAGCTTTTCACCAGGATATCCTAGATGGCTCATCCTCTTCTACTGTATACTTGTTTTTTATTAATACATTCTTTATTTTATCTAAAATAAATCTGGAGATAGCATTTTTCACAAGGCCTGATGTATACTTTTATTGCTATCAACTTCATTTGAAAATATTACTTTTACAGGGTCTAACAGAAACAACCTCGTTACAATTGCCTCTGAATTGTAGGGTAAGGCTACCTACATATCACTCCCACTTCCCTGCCCTATTTTAAGATGCACGCCTTTGTTTGGACTATGGTTTTGGCTTTTGGGTAGACTGAACACACATGATATGCTACAGCGGCGACATTGGGCCCTATCACCGGATATTTGTGTGACGTGCCACCAGGCTTGTGGGAGCTGTCTGCATTTGTTTGTCTTGTGTAATTTCTCCAGGTCTTTGTGGGATAGGCTGCTTTCTGGAGAGCGTTTTGCTCCCCCTGCTACAGTTGGACAGTTTCTACAGGTGCGGTTTGCACGTATGGGGAGGACAAAGGAGGGGAAGTTATTGTGGCGTTGCTTTTGCATGGCTATTCTCTGGTGCCTTTGGCTAGAGAGGAATTCTAGAGTCTTCAGCAATGCTTTTGCTGTGAACCAGCCTGTTTGGGATCGCTTTAGTGTATCTGGCTTCTCTTTGGGCTAAAGCAGCTGGGGCGTTCAAGGGGGTGCCCCCGACTGATATTCAGTGTATTTGGGGGGATAGACTGTAGTTAGCTTTGCTTTGCTCTCTGAGGACTCCTTGTCCTCCCCCCTTTTTGTATCTTTAAACTTCACTCATTTATATAAATTTTTCTTATCTAAAAAACTAAGCAAAAGTATCCATTGATTCTGACATACTCACATGCAGTCTGAACAGCTAAAAGAGAATACAGCAATATAGCATCCAGTAAAATCCTAGACATGTTCCTTACCAGCCACAGGAGTAAGTTGGCAATCAAAGTAGTGACGGTAAGTTCCAACGATAGTAACTTGAAGAACATAATTCAAAGAAAGACGTGTCTAAACCCCAAAATTGAGTTCAAAAACAAACAGATAAAACAAGAAGCACGAACGTCTAGGAAAGAACAGCCAAAAAATCATGATCTCATCGAAGGATAACGTACCTTTAAGACAATGTATGAGTCTCCCATATAGAATTTGCCATGGTCAGATTTCGGCAGTGGAACTGGTTGGAAGTCCTCAATTCGCCATATCTCAGTCCCTCTACCAGGAGTTAAGACTCAAACAGCAGTGCTTGTATAAGTATTATCAATATTAACGTCATTACCAGAGTGCCTTTTATGAGACTAGTATTTGTATATGCAGGGAATCAAAAAGGAACATGATCAACGATGAAGCTCATTTACATGAAGTTAGTGTTGCCTGGAAATTCTAGAAAAAGCTATCGGGAAAAGCTTATAATCAAGCATTGTGGATGTGTCTAGCTTGTAGTGCATCCCAAAAGTCAAAATCAAGAGGCAGATACAACAGCAACGGCCCAGTGTCAATCCCCCCAATGGAGGGCCTGGGGAGGTCCAAAACTCAAATTCATGAAGCCTTACTACAGTCATAAACAGAGACGTCAAGGGGTACGCAAAGCATAAAATATTTAAAACAGCTAGAATATATGCAATTGTTCTCCATCCCTTGGCTTCTCAAAGTTCAAAAAAGAAACCTTAACCAACAAAGAGTAACACATATTGTCATTAGCTATAAAGGATACGGTCTCTGTCCCGCTCCTTGAAAAGCAGGGTCCAACGCCTTTGTTGGGCTAGACATCGCTGATTTTCTTAGTCACCAGGTTGACAAAAGCAGCCTACCAAAAAGCTCAAACTCCCACCTTCAGGATTCAAATCAAAGTAATCAAACAAAACAACAATACTACAGGAACAAAGAAGACAACAAAACATACAATGTCTGGACAAATACCGAAGGAAATTTCCTCGAGGAATAGCTTCTAAGTTCTAACATAAGTTCATTTTTTAAGTAAAGTTGAACTCAAAAATAGTCGTACATAACAATCATTAATCCAATGTGTTATCTACATCAGTTGAACTATTTAGTACCAGGAAAAAGGTTCAATAGACAATCATAAAATCAAAATACAGCAAACGCTCAGCACTAATTTGTATATTAATTTGCAATATCTTCTAAAATATGCAACATAATATATAATATACAGAATATATCATAAGAACACTTAAAGAAATGCATAAAGGTTTTTGAGTTTTGACTTCATGGGTTTATCATTAATCCTCACAATTAACATAACCCTCCAATTTGAAAAACTTGATCACAAAATCATGCAAAAACAGAAATTAATGTGGGTGAGAATGAAAAAAAAAACAAGGGAGAAATTGAAAGATCACAATAAAAACGTAAACCCTCAGGAAATTAAATGTTCAAAGAGCAGATCAAATCGAAAATTAATCAATAAAATATAAAGGAACAATGACAATTAAACCTCGGATCAACAAATAAATAACGTCAAAAACAAAGATCTACGAAAAATCAACTCACAAATCAATTCGAAAATTGAAGCAAAGCAAATAAAAAAAACGATCAAAAAACAAATACACACCTTAAAGATCTTCAACACTTTCCCTTTCAATCAATTCAATACCTCGATTGTTGTCAGATGATGATGATAAAAACCTAAAGGGGGTTATTGAAATGGGAAAAAAATAGGAGAGAGAAAGAGACTTTACGAGCTGGCAATGGAGAAAAGAATGGTGGGGGGATATACTCAAAAAGAAAGTGAATAATTGCTGTGCTTTGCTTTGCTTTGCTTTGCACTTCTGTTTTTTTCCTTTTTTATATTTTTTTTAATTTTTAGGAATGTTTTTTTGCTAATTATCGACTTTTTTGAGATTGTAGACAGAAATGGAGGAGAGAGAAAAATGGTGGTAAATTTGATGACGATAGGAAAAGGAAAAGGGGAAGACTCACTGGAGAGAGAAAAATGAAGAAGAAGATGAGAGGGTGATTAATTTTGTTTGGTAAATTACTGTATTAAGACAGGATGGCGTTTTAAATAATCCGGGTGGCACCGACCAATAGCCATGTTGGATTTGGGTGATTTGGATTTTTGCCGTTACATTTCTATTTTGTAATGCGTTGTGTGCTATCTACTTTATTGACCATTTTGATAGGTAAGATGCAAAGATGATTTGTTATAGGTAATAGGTCTTGTGTGGGGTGTAAATAAGCCGGGTTGAGTAGAGTACTGATGTATTTATGCTCAGCCTATTTATTAAACGAGTATTATATTGGTGGTCGTGCTCGACTCGTGTTTAATCGAGCGAATTTTAAACGGGTTTTGACCGAGTTATTCATGAGTTACTCGCGAGCACATTAACTTTGAAGGCAATATTACCCATGAAAATATTGAACGGATCGAGTATGAGAGTGTTCGTGTTCGACCCGTTTACTAAATGAGTCTTGAATTGGTGCTCGTGCTCGACTCATTTATTATTAAACAAGTTTTGACCGAGTATGTTCACAAGCTGCTCGTGAGTATATCAACTCGTTTGCACCTCAAAGTGGGGCGGACTTATTCTGTGAGTCGTGGGTGGAAGAGAGGAAAGGGAAGACCTGGAGTAAGGAAATGTGAGAGACCCTATCTCATAAGTCTGTCCTATATAAATTGTTGTTTTTGTTTTTCCTTGTTAAGAAATGGAGTATTGTTACAAGCTTACATTTTTATTCTTGTTTATTGGTGGAGTATGGTGTAGTGGTTTGTTGATTATCTATGTGTTTTCTATTAGAGAACATCGACTTTGATTATAAAGTCCCTCTATGTATATGAAAGGGTTCTAAGAAGAGTTATTAAAGTCTATTTTTAGGATGAGTTTAAACAATTGGGGTCCTCCCTCACAAATATGTAGATATATACATCCATTGTGTATACAAACATGTGCATAGCACTTTTTATGAGTGAGAAGTTTAATGTACGAAGTACATGGTATATGATTTTGAAACTATATGTGTTCTTGACAAATTTCACGAAACTTTTCTTCGCATGAGCATAAAATACATTTATACTTTGAAAGTTAATGGTACTAAGATCGAGAATTTTGTACTAGGCAATTATGCGTGTGCTTATTCATAACTTATTGTGTTATATTGGCGGAATTAGGCTGAAATGTTCATTCTTGCATAAGTGTCAAACACATTGAGTAGCAGAAGGTGTCTTAATCACCAACTCACCTCTTACTATCTAACACTTTTCCATTGCGCATCAAAAACCTATTCAATAACAAACATCCTTTATGAAAGTTTCAAAATATGATCATTATCGGTTTCTTTGCTCCATCGATCAAGTCAAACAACTCTGCTATATTTATTAGATATATATTTGTGACTATTTTTTTGTCATATCTATCCATGACAATTATTATTTTACCATTGAATATTTTAATAACTTTATGACATGCTATTACAAAATACTCAGAGAACCCAATAAATTTAAAAATAGCATGATAATGATTTTTCACCTCTCATGTTAAACGACCATTTAAGACAATTCTATGTAATAAAGTAGTACTTCTATAGCTCCATCATCATTCTTCTAAAGTTCAAAATTCCTATTCCATCTGTTTCAAAATATAAGACATATATGTACTTTATTTTGTTTCACAGTATAACACACCACTAGTTTCCTAATACTTATTCCTAGTGTTTTCACTCTACCCCTCATTTTTATTGTCATTTACACTTTATCTCTCTCCAAAGTTACATTTAATGATTAGAGGATAGTTTAATCTCAGTTTGCAGTGAAGATCCTGTCTCTCACTTTCTGTTTCATGTCCTGTTCCTCTCCCTTATATATTTGACACATCCGATTTTAAATTTAATTTATTATTAAATTAGGATGTATGACAAATCACGACGCTCTAGATGTGTTTGAGATAGAGAATGATACACATAATGGGACAGATGATCCAGAATGATAGCTTGACATATTTTGGAAAAAAAAGTTGCAAAATTTTTAAAAAAATTCATATAGGACGGTCTCAAGGTGAGGCTCCTCATACAAGCATGAGACCGCCTCATAAAAGACTTGCTAGGTAGCAAAATTTTCATACGTGTTCCAAAAACGAGAATCTTGCTACTCCGTAATTCACATGCAAAAGCACAATGAACTTCCATTACAACTGCAAGAGATTTGAGCATAAATACATTACAACAACATAATTGAAAATTAGCTATAAGCCATTAACATTTAACAACTAACGAGGAGGAAAAAGTTTTTTTTTTTTACATGCAAACCAAAAATATGAGCTGGAGCAATAACTGGTGGTTTGCTCAATGCTCATGAGGGTAGGGCCCCAAAAATAAAGCATTGGTCTCTTTTGCAGTTTTGTTAGCTTCGATGGGCCCGACCCACCTCCCATTTTCTTTCCCGCTTTGTTCAACGGAATGTTCGGATTGGTATAATTGGGTCGGTCAGGCTGGTCAATTTCACAATCTTTGTTCAGTAATGTTATTAACCACAAATCACAATAATGGTAGTTTACTAATTTAATACCCTTTCTGTTTGCCCTTCATCTTAAAGCTTGACAAACAAGCGAGGCAATTGTCCAAAAACACCGTGATTGAATCATGTGATTATGTCATCTGTGTATATTCGTAATTACTAAGTAACATAAAACCAGGTTGTAGGCTTGTAGTAGCCAACATGATTGTATATCACTGAACAGAACTGAATCGAACCAATCACTGAGTAAGTAGAAAGAAAAAAAAACACAATATCATACTCAGCACGGAGATACATTCATTATTTCATGAGACCGAGTTAAAACCATGGTCCCAAAAGGTGAAAAGTTAGCTTCTGGCATCTCCCCTCCCCCCCCCCCAAATCAAAGAATTATGAAAACATCCAATGTGGGTGTACTGTGTACATGTCTTTGGGAGGCAGATTTCACCATGACCGTTTAAGTCAAAGTAGAAACTTTCAAGAGTTACAAGGATGTCGTGGACCCATGATACTTTAACAACAAAACAAAGAACCCATGCAAGTTAGAGAAGACTTCCGGGCTTCCAGCCATATACTACACACATCAACAAAGATGGCTCCGAGGAAACAGCGCCAAGGATTGGCCTGATCCAGGAGACAGAGTACTGTACACAATATTCTCCAACAAAAAATGCAACCAAGTAATAAAACCACATGTTACCGTTTTGCATCAGATAAGTTTATCAGGATTTAGGACATACACAACCATCAAAGCAGAACACCAGGCAAACTTTAGAATAGACAGGCACAGCAGTCATACGGGTAAAGAGAAGAATTCCTCCAGCTGCTTTTCACTAACTACCACCCCAAGCTGCTCCCTGTTCACTGCTTCTATCAAATTGGCTTCTACACTTGGCACAGCATCAGCAGCGCGAATTTCCATGTATTCATTCAGGTTATGCACTGCCCCATCTGCAGGAGGTGAAGAGAAAACGTCATAAAGATCTGACCAAGTTATTATAGTTGTGTTGAAAGTTGAAACAACAATAAGTCATGTAATGTATACTTGGAACAATACAGCAAGAGCGCACAGTATTTTGGAGAACTTTATACTGACAGCATGGAAGCCAAATCCAGATTCATACTAACATGATCTTGTAAGATTTATTTTCTTTCTACCCATATTGTTTGCTAGCTTTTCTATATTGCTCCACTTATTGTTTGCTAGCTTTTCTATATTGCTCCACAGTCCACCCCACGGCCCCACCACCTCTTCCAGGCAAAAATTTGGCAAAACTTATGGTGTCAGCAACCAATGCAATGAGCACTTGTTGCAAATAACAACCTATATGCTTGCATTTTGCTGACAGTACGGGGTGTAAATGCCTACAGGAAAACTGCACCAATTCAAACGTAGGACCTTGTGACAAACAAACGCGAATGCTCTAACCAAACTTCTGGAGCCAAACCGCTCGTATACAAACAGCCAAACTACAGACTTTCATCATTGCGTAGGTAGGTACATCATATTCTATGACATACTTAAAGAGGCGTGTGTTCTCTTAGCTGTATATGATAGCAAGGAGAAGGGGCTAAATTTCATCCAAGTCCTGTGAAGGCACTTCAGCATTGTGGAAGTAAGTATCTGAGACACAAGGGCGCGTGCTTGTGTGTGTGCGCGCGCGCGCGTGAGAGAGAGAGATTCTCATAAAAAACACAATTTTATTAAGCAACTAATCACACCTTCGGCAACTATTGGATCATAAGGAGGCGGTTGAGCAGTCCAGTTCCCATCAGAATCTTTCATGTGTCTTCTATCCGATGCAAAACAGCGGAGGAAAAGAGGAGCATGTACAATTCGATAAAATCTGAAAATAGATCCATAATCGCTTCAGACTACTTGTCATGTCAGCCAAACAGAGACAGTCCTCAAACCGCTCTTTATGTCTGTAAATGACTGTGTTTGTATCATTGAAAATTATGTGAACTATAAGTGAAAATTGCCAAACCTTTGATACTCCGAAAAGAGCTGAAAAGATGGTTGGAAAGTTTCTGCAACATAAGAGGCTAGAGGAGAGGGAAATGGAAGAGTAGAATCCAGATCCCACACTTGTGGAGACTCGTCATTTCTTTTTCTCTGCGATTTAGTTAAACATATTATCTTACCATTACCCACACAAGAAAAGAAGGAACACATGATCATCAGCACAGTATTGAAGTACTAAAGCACTTAATTCATCTATAAGTCCTTACCTGTACACAGATTACATGGTAGTCCCAGAGAGTAACCCCATCAGCTCTATGGCTGGCTTTCTGATGCCAAAGTGGGATCTACTGTGAACACCAAATTCAGCAACAATCATTATAAGATAGTCAAACTTTCTCTTTCTCACCCTATGTCTTAAATAACTGAAAGTAAAATTATGATACTCTAGTTTAGCATAAGTCCCAATTTTGACCCATGGCAATCCAACACACTGAGAAAGAGCACAATATGCCAAACCTACACACTGAGCAAGAGCACAATATGCCAAACCTAACATTTGAGCTCACAAATTGATAACAGAATAACGCATCAAAATTTTTTGTCAACAGTATGGCAAGAATCAACACTTTTGGTGTTGACAGCTCAACAAAATGGTAATTTCTGTGATCTACAGAGCGCTCATTATTAACCACAGAGTGCATCCTCCAAGATTAAGGGAACCTTATGAAATGAATGAAGATCACACCAGATTTATGGAAGTGAAAAGAAGAAAGAGAAAAGGGAGAAGGGAAAGTGGGACATGCCTGTTTCTTATCATTGGAAATAAACACAACAAATAGATCAGAGCCCTCTGCATCTGCAATCTCGGCTGTGTAGAGTTTCTTGCAAAGATTGTACACATTCTCCTCACTAAAAAAGAAGGCATCTGAATCAGCAGAAGTTTCAACTAAGTTCCACTCAATATCAGATACTAGACACTCAGCATACTGAACCATACCATAATTTGACTAGTGACTATCACAAGTCTCCTGCCAATGGCAGATAATTGTTGGGCGGGGGGGGGGGGGGGGGGGGGGAGGTTCTAGATAGCCTTACCCTTGCAACTGCAGAAGGCCGCATTGTTCAGACCCCCTAATTATGTTAGGTGGTCATGGTCCTAATACAAAAGCTGGAGAAAAGATGATCAAGTACATTTGGATATCCGCTATAGTGCTCTTCCAATAAAGAATGTCATTAGAGAAACTGGAAGATATACAGTGGGCGTTTTATGAAACGTTTCAGCTCAGCCACCCAAGAATCCTTATTGTTGAAACTAGGCTTCACCAAGAGGTGAATTTAAAGTCTCTCCTACACTGCATCAACGCGTATGATTTGAAGCAGTCAAGATACTCCTTCCGGTTACAAGACTTGCATTTAAAATGTCGCAGACTTGTTGAATCAGCTTTCACTTGACATCATTCACTTTATATCTTGCCATGGACAACAGTCAGGAGTCACACTACTTGGATACCATCTCCTCGTGAACGGCCGGAGATGAATATGTTGAAATTGTTTATGTTTTTCAGTTAGCTTGGGAGCAAGATTTTTCCAATGAAGAGGAGCTTATTGGTTGATTGGTTTCTGGCTTCCTGGTATTGATAATGAATGAAAGTTCCAATGTCCACACTTCATTTGTTTTAAAATGGAGATAGACAGAAAGGTCAGAAGGGTGCCCTTTTATCTCCTCCCTCCTTGTGTCCTTCACCAATGGTGGGCAAAGTAAGAAGCAAAGCAAGAAGCTCAAAGGTCAAAAGAGCATGGCCAATGACCATTGAAGATTATGTCAAAAGTGATGTAGGAATTGAACTTGGGCGAAGCACAAATGCAGTAAGCCTTGCATAGTTGCATAAGATGATGATCTTTTAATGAGCTACAAATTTTCACTTTGGTTCATGATGGGAACGAACGAACATACTGCAGTTCAATTAGCAAACTAAAGGGTGGGGAGAACATACTAGTTGTGATCCTAATCCTTAGGCTGTATTATGATGTCTTCCCTCCCCCCCCCCCCCCAAAAAAAAAAAAAAAAAAACTTGGTAACCTAATGTAAGTTTCCTCTTTACTAGTTTTGAAGAGTAGGGGTAAAGCTGCACCCATTTCGGTTTCCTCAGACCTCGCCAAAGGCCAGATCATATTCATCCTTTGTTCTGTAGCACCTAGTCACCAACTTTAGCTGATTACAGCCGTTCAAGAAAAAGACGGGGGAAAATGAAATATATTGTGTGCTTTAAACAAACATATCCATAGCACAGCAAGATAGCTTTTGTGAATAGGAAGTCCTTCCCCATACCACTGATAAGGACATTGATTAAAGTCTGAAGTATCATCTACTCTATTGCCTACAAGACCAAACACCCCCACGAAGAAACTGAATGGGGGAACGAAAACCTGAATTGGCAGCGACCAAAGATTGCTGTTAAGTGCTCTCAATCCATATACTATCCTGATCATCCTTTGATCTATCTTGATTTCAGATTGTTATTAGAATGTACGCAATTACAGCAAACACCAGATGATTACTTTATACAGAAATCTGCTCGAATCCAGTCCATAATAATGGTCACAAAATTTTGGGTCATATCTTGATTTCATTCTCTCATAATCTTCATATGACATTGGCCTACTGGGGCCATGTTCTTTTGTTAAGTTCAATATTGGCCTCTGTAATTATACTACGCTAACATTGCTTCATGTAAATAACCAGATGCAACAACCAAGAGAATTTCAAAGTCTTTAAAATAAAAGCATGAGTTATTCTCAATCTCAGCTAAATATAGACTTGAAATTTAAGCCTTAAATAATTCTAAAACCTAATGATCAATTATATAGCACTATAGCAGCAAAATATCGTAAGATAAACTGGGTTTTCCATACATAATAACAAAACAAATTTCAAATAGTGGGGATTTTGATCAAAATGCATTAATACCCTTTTCGATCCACGTAAAATCAGCATTAAAAGGAACAACTTTACCAAGAGAAATCGAAATGGGTATCAAATCTTCGAAGAGAGAGAGAGTACCAGTAATAAGGCGTGTGATCGAAATGGGGTATCTCATTCTTAGGGGACTCCATTAAAAGAAGATGAAGGCACTTCCGATTTCTCGACTGAGCTTGAATCAGGGTTGTCGTCAACTATCAGTCTGTCATTAGTCCCAACTCAAGTCTCAATTCTATGCTGTTTTGGCTTTTAAATGCCGCAAACTCTAATAACCAAAATCTACTTACCACAACGCAGCGTTTCATTAAGATGTTTATTTTTCTTCTTTCTTGTTGGGTTTGTGATTTTATTGTTTTTTTTGGGCCATAACTTTGGATTTTTTTTTTTTTGAAAAGGCAAGAAAGCCAGGTAACCCATAGGTTAATCTAAGGTGTCCTTTACCAACAGATTGGTAATGGACTGGTCAAAAGGAGTTGACCAAGAATGTAAAGTAACACAGGAGTGGCCAATATGAGCTAGATATTCCTTTTTTTGCTAAACAAAAAGAGGATGCAAGTGATGGCGATCGAGGCACCCCCTTCTACGTCATGTTCGGACTCTCGTGTTCAATAGCGAACATATCAGACTAGCTGAACAACCAGCACAAGCACTGGCCCCGTCAACGTAGCACCAACAAGAGGCTAGTATAGTTCCTAGAAGCCAGCAGACACAAGGCATGGGGGGAATGGGGATTCGAACCCATGACCTTGCCTTACCAAACCACTTGGGAGTAAGTTTAGAACCACTAGACCACCACTCTTGTTGGTAATATGAGCTAGATAGTCAGGCACCGAATTTGCCTCACGGAAACAATGAACAACCTCCACTTTATCGAAAAAATGGAGATCCTTCTTGGTATCGACGAGGATGTTTTCTATCTCCCACGGGATGTGCCACTCCGCACGAATAGCTTTGATTACAGCCAAATTGTCACCTTCAATAGTAATTTTCCTAAATCCCTTAGCTCTTGCTAATTTGACCCCTTCTCGCAATCCAATAGCTTCAGCCATAAGAATAGAAGCGGTACCACAAGAGTGGGCCCCCATCAATAGTGCCTCTCCAGCATCGTTCCGCAGCACAAACCCTGCAGCAGCTGCAAAATTATTTAATTTAGAACCATCAAAGTTTAGTTTGATATAATCTTTCCTGGGGGCTGACCAAAAAATATTTTGGGTCCTTTGTTGTTAGATTTACGAGAAAAAGCCCCTCTAGTATCAAAATCAAAATTCTTAAGAGATAGGGACTTTCACTCATTAAAGCTAACTTTGACCGAGACAGCAATCTGGATAGGGCTAGTTTTTAGATTATCAAGTTGTATTTGGTTCCGCGCAAACCAAAACAACCACCAAGTCATAATTAGAAGGATAAAATTCCATTCTGAAAGCTTTCCCCTTAGAAAATTAAGACTTTCTATAATAGAAAATTCTGGGTTAATATCCATATGTAACTGTACGCCACAAAAAATTTCAACTTCCTTTAAAGTTTGCTGAAAAGCTAGGCAGTGGAAAAATAATTGGTATTTATCTTCACTGTGATAATTACAAAAAACACACCCTTGCGTAATGAAAACATGACTTTGTTGGAGTTTATGCTTAGTTGGTAATCCGTCTAGACAAAGTTTCCATAAGAAGATTTTAATCTTCAATGGAATATTTATATCCCATATCCAGCTAAAATGACATTTCTGCTTATAAGAACTCTGTAAGCCTTGGGCAATCCATGTAGCTGATTTACAAGTAAAATTTCCATTACTTGAGAAACCCCAATAAAATTTATCTGGAACATTATTGTGGGGGATTGGGATTCCTAAAATGGCTTGAATCGTGTCATTCGAAACAACTTTGGCAAGCATAGCAATATCCCAGCCTCCCGTATCAGTGAGGAAGCACTTAACTGGGATGGAGAGATCATAAAGGGGGTCATCAGATATTTCATTATGAAACATGTCCTTGGGTGGGACTTGTGAGACCCAAATATCTGTCCAGAATTTGACAGTTTCACCATTCCCAATCTGCCAGCGAATTCCTTGTTTGAATAAATCTCGTACTTCTAGTAGGTGAGACCATTGCCAGGAATTTATACTTCCCTTTGTAAAGTCTAATATATGTCGACCTTTAAGATACTTACTATTGATTAATTTAACCCATTTACTATCTGGATCCTTAAGGATTTTCCAGATAAGCTTCATTTGCATTGCTTGATTAACTGCCTCGGCTTTTCTAAGTCCCAAACCAACCATGTTTTTGGGTCTACAGACTTTATCCCACCCTATAAGGTTTGATGATTTGCTATCAGGAGGTTTATTCCATAAGAAGTTTCTATTTACTTTATCTAGTTTCTTTAAAGTATTAATTGGAAGGGAGAAACTTTGCATAGTAAAGATAGGTGTAGCTACAAGATTTGCTTGAATAAGGGTTGCCCTTCCTGCTTGTGACAGAGAATTTGCCTTCCATTTTGCAAGATGAGATTGTGTACGATCTAGCACATCACTGAAAGTCTGCTCACTTACCTTCGTATTAATTATAGGGCAACCAAGATATTTATCTAAGCTAGAAGAGTGACTCATGAGGAGGATTCCTTTAAAATTATCTATTGTATTGCGATTTATATTTTTAGTACATTGAAAAGCAGATTTGTCGAAGTTGATCTTTTGACCTGACATTTTGCAATAATGATCAAGAATCTTTTTAATGGTATGACAACTTTGATTTGATGCTTCTGCAAATATCATCGTGTCATCTGCAAATGTTAGAAATGACAGCTTTTCAGCCCCGCGACAAATTTTAATTCCAAAGCTTTTAGGGGAGATGTCACTTTCGCGTTGTAGTCTACGAGCAAGAACCTCAGCGCAAATAATAAAAATATATGGGGAAAGAGGATCACCCTGTCTTATTCCACGGGATGGAATAAAGGTAGGTCCCGCAGCATTATTGACAAGGACAGAAAAGGAAACTGATGTGATACATTCTTTAACCCAGTTTATCCAAGTATCATTGAAACCAAATTTCTTAAAAACTTGAAAGATAAAATTCCATTCTAATCTGTCATATGCTTTTTCCATGTCGAGTTTGATGCCTAGCCATCCACTTTTAACCTTTTTTAGGCAAAAGGAGTGAAAAACCTCATGCGCGAGGAGGATGTTATCCTGTATACACCTATCTGCCACAAATGCACCTTGTAGTGGATGGATAAGCTTATTCTACACTGTTTTGAGTCTATTAGTCAAGATCTTAGAAATAATTTTGTAGATAGATGAACAAAGACTAATTGGTCTAAAATGATTAGCTGCATTAGGGTTATCAATTTTTGGAATCAGAGCTATAAAAGTTTGGTTTATTTCCTTTAAAATTTTCCCGGAAAAAAAAAGAAAGCCTTTACGGCATGAATGACAGAAGGGCCAATGATATTCTAATAATTTTGGAAAAAAGCTGTTGGGAAACCGTCTGGCCCCGGGGATTTGTGAGGTGCTAAAAGAAAGACAGCTTCTCTAATTTCATTATCCAAGACTTCTTGAGTTAATTTAGCATTATCCCCATTCGTAATTTCAGGGCCAATGTCTTGGAGATCTATCTATGGATTCAGAAAGCAGTTATTATCTTTGATAAATCGTGCCTTAAATTCTTTACTAACCTCCTCGCATATGCTATCTCAGGGACGGAACTAAGGGGGACTGGCAGGAGCCAAGGCTCCCCCCAAGTTTTGAAATACGTTATATAGTTTTCGATGGATTAGGTAGTCATTACTCCATGGTAGCTGTACTGGTAATGTCCACTAATGCTTTGTTCCCCCATGACCATGGTTCGATCCTTCTTCCTTTCATCTTTGGTTTTATATTTCAAATGGACTCCAACTCCAAGCCTACCTTTATCTTTTGTATCCTTCCTCCAAACCCGTTTCTCATTTCTTTTTCATTTTATTGATCAACTAATTTGTTATTCTAAATCCTCTTATCAGCATTATTCTTGTCGATTGTTCCATCATTATAGTTTATATATTGGTTTCTCATTTTATTTTATTTTCACTTTGTTTACTTGCAAAAAAAAAGTAAAAATAAATCACATTTTTCTTCTGGAAATTCATTTTTAATTATTAAAATTATATTACGATTAAATTGGATGGAAAAAGATGAAATTGAAATTAATCCGGGCAACTAATTTTGGAGGAAGAAATAATACTAATAGTTGCTCCCCCCAATGCAAAACTCCTGGTTCCGCCCCTGTGCTATCTGGATCTGTAAAGTGAATACCATCCTTATTTTGAAAGTCTATAACTTTTTTCTTACTCTTACGAATTGTTGCTTTTGTTTGAAAATAGTTTGTGTTGCGATCTCCTAGCAGCAAGTTCTTTTCTCTTGAACGTTAAAACCAATAAGTGCGATTAAAATTAATTAGGCATGTTTTTTTCCTTAACAGATTATTCTGGGCTGTGATTAATCTGTTGTTGAGAGGAGTACAACAAAGTTTGCTTTGTATATTTATGATTTGGCCTTCAACTTCCTTAAGTTGTCGGGTTATATTGCCAAACTTGAGCTTTGCCCATTTCTTTGAGAGCATTTTCAAGTTTTTAGCTTTTTGTAAGACCTGATACATTGGAGAACTCGAGTGTCTTGTAGCCCAAGCTTTTCTAACCAGAGATTCATAGTCTGTGTGTTTAATCCATGCTAACTCAAACTTAAAAGGGGGAGGGTGGAAAGAAACTTGAGTATTTAAACAAAGAATACTAGGAACATGATCAGATGTACTAAAATCATGATGTGAGATATGCATTAAGGGAAAGGCAGATAAACTGGATGGGGGCACTAAAACTCTGTCTAGCCTTTCTAAGACATTATTAGAGCCTGATTTTTTTTTTCTCCAAGTAAAGGAGCCACCAACAAATGGAATATCCATAACATCTGCATTAAATTTGAAAGAATTCAATATGTCAAACCTGCTTTGAGTAGGAATTGAGCCTCCAAGTTTTGTTGTGCCATGACCAATTTCATTAAGATCCCCCATAACTACAAAAGGTAGTGTTAAGGTATTGCAGTAGATTAAAAGGTCAGACCAAAATTGATTTTTATGTGCATCTTGAGGTGGTGCATAACAGAAAATAACAATTAAAGGCTGTGAGTTAGAGTAATCTTTAAGTAGTAAGGCTATAAAATGCACATCTTTATATAAAATAGCTACATCAACAAATTGTGATTGCCACATAACCCAAACACCACTTGAGAAACCCACAGAAGGGATAAAACCAAAGCTAGAGAAGCCAAACTAATGCACTATAGGTATAGAGGGTTCATACTGCACTTTAGTTTCAGCAAGTGCTATAAGATGGACTTGATGAAGTTTGCAAAACAGTTTAATCTCTTCACCGACATTTCTTCTACCCACCCCTCTTACATTCCAAAAAGCAATTTTATCCATAAAAAAAAAATCTATTTAGACAGTATCGTTGGGCTTGAAAGATAAATGGATTAGTTATTTGCTTAGCATCACCAAAAGGAGGACTACCAAAGCTAAGTTTTTCAGTTTGATTGGTAATGTTCATTGGAGAATCCTTTAATAGATTCTCCTCCAAAACCACAGACTTAAAACATCTCAAATCCACAAGGCGAATAATAGTTAAGGCTATCACTGAAAATAGAGAATTTGCTAGAGAGAAGGGAAAGAAAGGTGCAAGATGTAACCTGCAAGGCATATGCGTTATATAGCCGTCAAGAGGGCGAGGAAAGTCACTGGAGACCAAGAAAACTAGCTTTCCGATCACCATACCAGCAAACCAGAGTACTTGGCAAATAAATTGTAATGCTAAAAAACCCAGGCTATAGCCTCCTTGAGAAAGGATGGCAAGGGATTGGCTGTTACTCAACTCAAATGATGAATTGAGAACAGTATTGGCATTAAAAATCTTCAAGAAAGAAGAAACGTAACACAAGATATAAAATTCGAACAAAGGGAGGCAAGGCACCAAGTACAGAGCCAAATAACCATTCCACCAACCTCCAAGAATGGAGTAGATCGACGGCAACCAAGAACAAAAAAGGCCAAAACTTTGGATGAGTCATGAGACGCAGGTCACATTTAAGTAAAAAATTTCATTTTCCCGCTACATATAAGTAGAGGCGCGGATAATGGGTCGGAGTCGAGTCGGGTGGAGCATCATCCGCATCTACTTGTTTAATTTTTTTTAGCTCCACTCGTTCACCAATCACCCTCGAAATACTTCACCCGCATTCAATCCACCCATCACCACGGACTTAATGTTAGGAATTAGAGAGTAGTAAAAATCTACCCACAGTCAAATTGTAATCATGTGACACCAAAGAGCCGTTCACTTCATGTTTTAATGGAAAGTAGCCCATAGGCGTCTAATTCAAAAAGTAAAAAGGCTACGTATCAACCTATCAAACATCCCCATAACAAGTAAAACAAGTGTGAGGCGCCTCATAGCTACGCGCTAATCCCAACAAATTAAATTGCAATACACGCGCAAACTGCACAATGTTTTGCATCCTCTTTATCTTTAATTTTTCTTGCTTGGACGAAGTGGTCCGTCCAACCAAACCACTTTTTGAATTTTTAAGGTTTTTCGCTTTTTCACTATGAGAAGTGGTTTTTGTGTATAATTTTCATCCATACTATCTACAAATAAAACAAATTTTAAAATACGGTCAGCCCAAAAGTATTACCCTGACTACCACTCTTTTTGACGAGGCGTGACGGGCCAAAAGACGCACATAGGCGCCATCACAGTATTCACCAAGGAGGTGTGGTTGAGTGGTAGGGACTCATCCATCTTTAATCAAGGTCGAGGGTTCGGATTTTGCCTTGGGCATGGAGCAGCTTTAAATTCCTTGGCCAGCTGTCCCATCCTTTGAGGTGCCTACAAGCCAGCGCGGGGGATAGTCACTGTGATCGACGGTGGATACCATTGTTCGTGAACCAAAAAAAAAACAAAAAAAAAACAGTATTCACAGATGGCGTCCCAGACAAGTCCAGCTCTCACCCTCGCACTCGCACTCACCCTCACCTGAAGTCAACATCACCGCCCACCACGTCACCGCCGACGACCGCCCTCACCGTCGGCTCTCACCCTCACCCCACCCTCACTCTCACGAGAACGCCAGAGCGAGAACGAGTAGGCGCAGTACAAGCCCCCACCACCCCCATCCACCGCCGCCCGACGCACCGCCGTTATCACCACCAGCAGGTTAGGGTTTTGTTATTTTTGGTTATGTTTTGGAATTAAATTCTGTAATTAAATTGAGCAAAACTGCTAGTTATTAAAATTTGAATTGTAGTTTTGTTGATTTAATTTTATGGTTGCACTTTGTTGTCAATAATTCAAAAATTAGGGTTTCATAAATTATGTTAATATGCTTAAAAGAAATCGATTGACTGTTGATTTCGTTTTATTGTTTGAATTTGTTTTCACAATTTCATAATTTAGGAATTTGATTTCTAGTTTGCTTGTTTCACAATTTAATAAGTTAGGTTTCATTTTATTTCTCTAGATATTGTGTTTGCTTGTAAGAGTTGGAGACTCCCATGTTGAGTTTGGTATTTTTGGTCATAGGAAAATCTCATGTCTATTTAGAAGCATGATGCCTTATCCTAGGTGATAACAGTACTCCCAGTGTACGAAGATTTACCCAACAATGATCTTAAAGGTAGTTATAAAAATAAACATAGATATGCCAACGCATAATTAGGGTTCATAAAATTTCAAAGTCGATAATCCGATTTGAATATCTAATCCCAAAATGCAGATATCAGCGAGGGAAAAAAAAAAAAAATCTGAAAATAGTTCTTTCATTGTCATTTCTATTAAAGTTTTGCAATGTTGATATAAACTTTCAAGGATGTGGGCGGCCTGTGTTTGCAAAAACTTTGTCCAATGGAGTACTTTATATTGAAAACATATCAAACAAAAGTCATCAAAAAACAAAGGGAAAAAAAACAAAATCAAAGTTCTAAAAATCCCATTCAAAGATTTCAATATCCGACAACTGAATATTTATAAACTTTGGATAAAATTTTGAGTGTCAAATTTTACCAAATGGACTGAAAGTTGGAGGCAGGCCATTACTTCTTCAACCATTGGCCAATTTTTGAGACTTGCAAGTCAGAACACGCAAAACCCCCTCAGAAGGCTCATTTCGTGAGCCTTTCTATCCTGTTTTGGTTGTTTGGTTACACTACAAGAATTTTAATAGACGCATATTTCAGATCCATAGGTTTCGAGTAACCCTTTTTAGTTGATCATTCCACAAGCCATTTATTGCAGCGTTCAGCATTAGATGCCTCGACTTCAAGTTCGACTGCACCGCCTCCTACCGTTCCCCCTCTGCGTCCTCGAGTTGTTCTGGAACCTCGAGCCCCTCGCCGACGTCGTTGACAACAAGCACCACCTCACGTTTAAAGATAAGACGCCAATCAAGTTGGCGTCTACCCACAATAACACGCCAATCAAGTTGGCGTCTACCCACATAAGACGCCAATCACGTTAGCGTCAGCAACAATAAGACGCCAATCCCATTGGCGTCTTTTTTACACAAGGCGCCAATATGGTTGGCGTCTTACCCTTGAGCAGTACCACCTTGTACGCACTTTTTTTGGTGTGGTACACTGAAGACGGCGTCTTTGCCTTATTAGACGCCATCTGGTATGGCGTCTTTTCCCCCCGTAATGCCGCGTCAAAACGAGTGGTAGTCTGGGAATAGTTTTGGTTTGGCCATATTTTTGGATTTGTTTTATTAATCCGCCGTACAGACGGAAATCATACGGTTTTTGTAAGGGATTTTTTTTTATAAACCTTTGAATAAACCTAGCATTAGGGATGTTCATAATTTTGAAACTTAAAATTATTTTTGTAACACAGGTAAATAGAACGATTTCCTGAAAAAGGGTTAAATTACAAAGTATTACCTAGACTAGGCTGGGTTAGAAAGTATTTCCCATGAGGGTGTCCACGTAGGTTTGGGATTTCACAAACCAATTTTTTTTTTTTTTTTTTCCGTTCAGCAGAAACAGTCGCCACAGGTGATGACGAGTTTACTTCAGAAAAGTCGCCATCAGCCGCAGCGACTTACACATGCAGAAGTCGCCATTTGCCATAGCGACTTCTACTTACGCTTTCTCCACAACCCTTCTCCGTTTGTCGCAGGCAAGCATAAGTCGCTGTCTGGGAAAGCGACTTTCCTTGAGTGGACTGCAACTTACCTCAAAGATAGTCGTTGTTCCGGACAGCGGCGTATGTCTGTCGAATGGAAAAAAAAGTGAGACTCGTGAGATTCCGAGCCTACGTGGACACTCTCTTGTAAAATATTTTGTAACCCAGCCTAATTCGGTAATACTTTGTAATTTAACCACTTTCAGAAAATCATTCCGGGTAAATACGGATTATTTTTGTTATTATTATTTTTTATTTTTAACTTTGAAAACTTGTTCAGCTTATTGTCCCTACTGTAAAACAGTAAAAGGCCCTAACTAACACACACACTCTCTCCTCCAATTCAATGTTTTTTTGTAAAAGAATTGATGCTCAATGTGGCATGCATTTTATTGTTTCGATATTCTTGGTTTTTTATTTATTTTTTGGTATTTTGATTTCTGGGTGTTGGATAATTTGCCTCATTGCAAACTCTAAATGTGGGTTTTTTCCCATTCCCCGGGACAACATTTGGGTTTCTGGGAAGTTTGAGAGTGAAAGTGGGAATTTTTTTGACAATTTGGGCTTGTGTGTTTGATGAAATTCTTAAATAAAAGTGGTAAATCATGGGTTTCTGTGGATTTTTCTGTGTATATTATGTTTCAAGACATTACTACTCTGTTGCTTGACCCAAAGCCCTTCAAGGACAGTTAGTTTTCAGGTGTGATAGTATTAGTCGAATCTAATTGAGGTCTCATGAAAATGAACTTTTTCTCTTGGGCATGTAGTCAAATAGGTGGAGCGCATGAAACCTATGTAGTTTTGTCAGCTTAATTGGAGCACCTATGGCCTGAATTATGTACAGATTTCTATTATCTTTGCACCAATCAAAGACATTTATCCCATTCAAGTTAAAGGTTCCATCACTTTGTTAAAAGGTCGGAGAATCATTTCTTAATTTGGCTTTTTGGGGTTGTAGATGATGAGCTAATTTTATCCCTTCCTCTTGGATTTATTTTGAGGAGTTGAACCTCTTTGAGTTATCTGATGGAATAAAAGGTTATCATACTCTTCTTCGGTGGTGGGATGGAAAGCTTGTGTTGGGTGTATGCGTTCATCAATATGAGGTTAAACTGATCTCATTTTACCTCTTTATACCCAAATTGATCAACGATGAAAAGCAGAGGGACTCTTTGGTTTTTGTCATTTGATAATTAAATTATTTCAGTTATACCCAAGCATGACGATAATTATCAACTACAGATACTGTTGGCGCTAAATTTTTTTTTATAAGAAGATCCAACCCTCTGATACAACACCTAAGCTACTATTTATACAGCGAAGGAAACTAAGTAAAATTTAGGCAATTATTATGGGAGAGTACTAACTTATTAATCTTGATTCACATCATGTGCTAGTCAGAACCTGTAACTCTTATGTTTACATAATTGGAATGGAGAGATGATTGCTTATTTATTTTTATACTTATGATGATATCTATATTACCTAAATTCACCTGATCTTTAAACTAAACATGATGGGTTGGAAATTTGCTGAAGTTCATAGCCTCCCTCTAAGCACATGATTGCAATGTTATATGATGCTTTATAAGGACGTGCGCTCTTGGGGTTCTTTGTATTTCTCTTCTTCTTGAAGATTGATTCGTTAATGAAATGAGAATGCTTAATTATCAACAAAAAATAAAATGTTAATCTTTTTCTTCAGTTTTCTTCTTGGGTTTGTTAATTTTCTCTCTTGACTTTTGTATTGTGTAGAGCTAATTTTTTCATTACAATATGTCATTTACGAGCACAATACACTGGGTCTAAAACATATGAGTAGCTTGTTTTGATGATTTCTCATGGGTTTGGTTACTTCTAGCTCTTTTACCATTTGAGCTTTCTTTTGCTTTTTGTTCTAATGGAAATCCAATATCTATTTCGCAGGCTTCGACAACAATGTGGAGCACATATGATTCAGAGATATTCCAACAACCTACCCCAATGTAGAGATATCCAACTTCTTTCTCTCCTGCCCTCAATGAATCTGGTAAGGCATGCACTGAACCACATACCCGCTTTTAAACTTACAATCAACTCTTCAATGTTAGAAACCCAATTATCAAAATGCCAAAATCTACGTCAATTCAATCAAATCCTCTGTCAAATGATCTCCAGCAGCTTAATCAAAGACACATATGCAGCAAGCAGAATTCTTAAGTTCGCAATAAATTCGTCCTTCATTAATCTTGATTACTCCCATAGAATTTTCCATAAGATTGAAACCCCAAATGGGTTCATTTGGAACACCATTATGAAAGCCCATTTATTGTGCAATTCATATGAGAATGTGTTGAATATGTATAAGTTGATGCTATGTTGTAACACTAGTCCTGATAATTATACGTATCCCATATTGGTTCAAGCTTGTGCCCTTCAGTTTTTAGCCATAGAAGGGAGACAGATTCACAATCATGTTTTGAAGATGGGTTTTGAATCTGATGTTTATGTGAGGAACACGCTTATCAATATGTATGCAGTTTGTGGCGATATAAGCTATGCACGCCGGGTGTTTGCTGAAAGTCCTGTGTTGGATTCGGTTTCGTGGAATTCAATGTTGGCTGGGTATGTCCAGAGGGAAGATTTAGAAATGGCTAAAGAAATATATAGTCTAATGCCTGAAAAGAATGTAATTGCTTCGAATTCTATGATTGTCTTGTTAGGTAGGTTGGGCCATGTTGTTGAAGCACGCTTTCTGTTTGATGGGATGCCTGAGAGGGATATGGTTTCATGGAGTGCCTTGATTTCTTGCTATGAGCAAAATGAAATGTACGAGGAGGCTCTATTAGTGTTCGCAGACATGGTGGCTAATGGGACTGTGGTGGATGAAGTTGTGCTTCTAAGTGTTCTTTCGGCATGTGCTCACTTGTCTGCAATTCAGGAAGGGAGACTACTCCATGGGTTAGCTGTGAAAATAGGGACTGATTATTATGTTAATCTGCAGAATGCATGCATTCACATGTATGTTCGATGTGGGGATATAAAGGCTGCTGAGAAACTATTTGATAGCAGCTACAAGTTAGACCAGATATCTTGGAACTCAATGATATCTGGATACATGAAATGTGGGTTTGTGGATAGAGCTAGGTCGTTGTTTGATACCATTCCAGAGAAGGATGTTGTGTCTTGGAGTGCAATGATTTCAGGCTGTGCTCAGCATAACCTCTTCCTTGAGACCATGGAGCTATTTCAAGAGATGAGGCAAGAAGATATTAGGCCTGATGAAACCACATTAGTAAGCGTGGTTTCAGCATGCTCTCACTTGGGTGCACTAGATCAAGGAAAGTGGATACATTCTTACATAAAAAATAATGGGCTGAACATTGATGGCATTCTTGGTACGACACTAATAGACATGTACATGAAATGTGGATGTGTGGAAGATGCACTAGACGTGTTTCATAACCTGGAACACAAGGGGGTTTCTAGTTGGAATGCTATCATCCTTGGTTTTGCCACAAGTGGGTTGGTTAAAAGGGCACTAGACATGTTCTCAGAGATGAAAACATGGGGAATGATTCCCAATGAGATAACTTTCATTGGAGTTCTTGGTGCTTGTCGCCACATGGGTTTAGTAGACGAGGGTCGATACCTCTTCAATTCCATGGTGAAAGAACACAAGATAGAGCCAAATGTGAAGCACTATGGATGCATGGTTGACCTACTTGGACGTGCAGGTTTGCTCAAGGAAGCAGAGGACCTCATCATGAATATGCCAATGGAACCTGATGTCCCCACTTGGGGCGCCTTGCTTGGAGCCTGTACAAAACATGGTGACAACGAAATGGGAGAAAGGGTAGGAAAGAAGCTCATTGAGCTTCAGCCCAATAATGATGGCGCCCACGTAATACTGTCCAATTTATGTGCCTCAAAAGGGGATTGGGATGATGTGCTTGAGATCCGACAGGAAATGACGCAACATGGAGTGGCGAAAATTCCAGGCTGCAGCTTAATAAAAGCCAATGGCTATTCATGAGGTTTAGGCAGGAGACTGGACACATCTTGCAAGTTGCAACGGGTGAGATTGCGGAGATGCTGGATGAGATTGCTGACAGATTGAATATCAAAGGTCATACACCAAAAACAACTATAACCGCTGTTAACAACTAGCGGCATCAGCATCATCAGATTCTTGTGAGTTCAAATTTTGAACCATGGCTGACATCATTGTCGTTTTACAAGGTGCTACTCTACTCATACATAAACAGGAGCAAATAATTTTCAACATTACTGACTATAAGAGGAATAGCTGAACTGGTACCATTATTGGAATTAGTGTTTCTGAAGATGCACGGGCTAGATGTAGAATGTAAAGTCCATTATACAAGCAAGGTAATCTAATAGATTTGAGAACATATACATTATATAATTTCGAGTTCCAGATTGGTTGTTCTTTGAGTTCCTTTGTACAAGTTAATCAATAAAAACAGACCTCTCAAAAAAAACAAAACAAAACAGCACCCAAGTCACAAAAATGAGGAAGAAACTTTTATTGGACTCATAGATAACAAGACTTCTTAGCAGCAAAATTTTGGATTTGCTTCCAATTAAGAGGCAGAACCCACTGTCTTCTTGCAATGGTTGGATTTTCTCCAAGTGCTAGACACTACCAATGGTTCGAGATCTCAAGTGAACGATTTTTCACTCTGCTGCTCTAACTGAAATTTTATTTATAGCTAACACACTCCCCACTATAACTGTGTCACAGATTGGAGAAAGATTGAAATTTCAGCTACTTTTTGGTTTGTGCTCTAAGCTGATTTTTGCGAGTGTACTTAGAAATTGAGCCCCCTTTCTTTATAAGAGCTGGCTGTCCAATGTAGGGATTTTTCGCTCTGCTTGTATGATGTCCTTGTAGGTGAGTCTTTTTGCGGTTCATTTGGCGACATGCTTTTACTATTATATTGCAGCCCATTACCCTGACACAAAAAAGACTTGGATTGGTGTTGAGATGAATGATTTTCATTTAGCGGGTCTATGAGTTCGTCTTAACATCAGTCTACTGGTCAATTACCATTCTTACAACCACTGGTTATGGTGACTTGCACCCAGTAAATATGACGGAGTTGATATTCGACATCTTTTAAATGCTCTTCAATTTTGGATTGACTGCATACTTGATAAGAAATATGACAAACACAAACCTGGTGGTTCATAATAGGACTAGCCGGGCTAGAAGATCTGTAAGTATGTACATTGCTGCCTTTTTATTGCCTGATGAAACACAGTATGCATGATGTATCACAGATTGTTCCCTGTTTTCTGTTTTTGGAGTCGTTTTGGGTTTGTCATCAAGTTTTAGTTGAAGCTGCATTGCCCATGTTTGTTTTTTTTTTATGTGGCATCAGTATCTGGCTAATCTAGGCATTGTTGGAGAATTTTGGATCTGCTGTTGCGATTTTGCGAATTTGTCAAACCTTCAAATACCTTACTTATTTAAAGACAACTTCCTACCTTAATCTAAATATGTTATAGAATGATGCAATGACATTGTTGGTTTGTGCAGCTGGAAATTGATTTTGAAGGAAACTATCAATTTTTATTACCTTACAAGTTGTATTACTCAATTGTTATTGTTTTTGTGTTTTGTCCAATTACAGAGGGACACAGTTCAAGCTGCTTCGAGTTTTGCACTAAGGAACAGGCTTCCTGTTTGCCTCCAAGATCTGGTGCTTTCCCACTTGTGTTTGAAATACAGAACTGATTCAGAAGGGTTGCAACAACAAGAGATTCTCGAATCCCTTCCTAAGGCAATTAATTCAAGTATTCCATGTTATCTCTTCTATACGCTGCTTGATAAGGTGTATCTATATAACGGAGTATCAAACGACTTGCTTTTCCAGCTGGTATGTCTAATGTTTCCATTTCTTCAATATCTTTTCCTTTGTATTGAACGCCACCTTGTATAATTTTTTTTTTGGTTTTGGAGGAGGCACAAGGCCTTGATAGGGATCGAACCCTCAACCTTAAGGTTTTTTTTTTTTTTTTTGGTGCAAAGATAGAAATTGCATTGATAGAATAAAGATAGTTACAACCTAGAGGCAATGCAGATCAAAGAGGCCACCTACTAGGTAGGGTTCCTCTGTAAACTGCACCCCTAATAACCCAACTAACCCTGCTTTACATGCTACCAAGACTAACAAAAACAGCAAAAATACAGCAAAAACAACCAGATGCATCAAAAACAAAACCCCCAAAATGTTATCAGAACAGAACAAAAACTACCCCTATAGTCTTGCTATCCAAGCCTTATCCCTGCTGGTGATTTTCCTGGAGCTGCACCCTTGTATTCTTATTCGAACTGAGCTTTTTATCTGCTGGATAATATTTTCCTTCGTCATAGCAGCACCCTCAAAGCATATCTGATTTCTTGCTCTCCATATCCAGTAAACTAAGGCAGCAAAAGCTGCTGCATAAGTATATTTCTTGAATTTTGTCACTTTCTTCCTATCCACCCAGTTCAGCAACCCTTGAATTGTGTTGGAGCTTGCAGTACACTGTAACCAGCTCTTGATCTCCTTCAGCATCTTCTCTGAACTTGGACAGCTAAAAAATTAACTGATTGTGTGACTCAGGCTCATTCCTGCAGAGAAGGCAGGAGGAAGCCCATTTTCAGCATCCTATCCTTTGTGAGCAGCTTCTTCATATGCGCCAGCCAAAAACAAAACCTATGCCTGGGCATAGATAATTTCCCCCAGATCAGGTTAGCATGCCTTTGCTTAGGCAAGGGGCCTAGCAAGAAAGTATAACCACTTGAAGGAGTATAAACCATTGTGTGCCCCTGTCCACACTTTGCCATCTCTGTATGCAGCAGAGAAATGCCTCTTGATCTTGTTCAGTTTCATCCAATACCACCTGCAGCCCATGTTTGGAACATACTCCCAGAAATCTTGGTTTTTCAAATAAACCCCATTGATCCATCTAACCCACATTGTATCTTTTTTAGTGGCAATATTCCAAATGTGCTTGCCATTCAAAGCAACATTAAAAAGCTTGCAATTCTTGAAATTTAAGCCACCTTGTCTCCTGGGTCTGCATACCAAGTCCCATGCTACAAGGCAAGGTCTCGTTTTCTGATCAGTAGATCCCCACAAAAACATCCTGCATTTTTGCTCAACAGCTTTGAGCACTCCTGCAGGTAAAATAAAAATGCCAGACCAATAAACATGTATAGAAAAGAGCACTGAATTGATCAGTTGCGCTCTCCCTGCATAAGAAAGGTTTTTTGATGCCCAGACTTGCAATCTCTTAGTCATTTTGTCAACTAGGCACTCACAGTCTACCTTACTCCATTTTGATGGAGAAACAGGGACCCCTAGGTATTTCATGGGGAATACTCCCTCCTTAAAACCTGACATCTGCACCAGTTCTCTTCTTGCAGCCCCAGTTACACCAGCTACATAAATATTGGATTTAGCTTTATTTACTTGTAGACCTGTAACTTGAGAAAAGTATGAGAGGCTCTCCATAAGAATAGTTACAGATTTAGTATCAGCTCTGTAGAAAGCCATTAAATCATCTGCAAAGCACAGATGATTCAATGAGATGCTTCTACACATGGGGTGCCATCCAAACTCTGAATCCAAGCTATCCAACTTCAGTGTTCGTGATAAGAATTCCATAACTAAGACAAAGATGAGAGGGGATACAGGGTCTTCTTGTCTGATGCCATGCTTAGCCATAAAAAAACCATGACTGTCACCATTGAGATTCACACTAAAGCTAGCTGTTTGGATGCATTCCATTATCCAGCCACCGAACTTTTCAGGGAATCCATATCCTTGCATCATTTCTTTTACAAAACCCCAATGAGTGTCATAGGCCTTCCTTAAGTCAATCTTCATTAAACACCTAGGGGAAATATGTTTTCTCCTATAGTGTTTAATCAAATCCTGGCAGATCATGATATTATGGACTATGGACCTATTTGCAACAAAAGCTCCTTGATTCATAGATACTAGTATAGGCAAGACACTAGTTAATCTATTGCAAAGGATTTTTGATATGCATTTGTAAATGGTCTTATAGCACGCAATGGGACGAAAATCAGAAGCTAGCTCAGGGTTAGGTACCTTAGGCACAAGAGAGAGATTTGTTGAATTTACCACCTTAAGCAGCCTACCAGAAGAAAAGAAATCCAAAATTGCTTCAATTACCTCCTCACCCACTATCTGCCAGGTATCTTTGAAGAAACCAGAGCCAAAGCCATCCGGCCCTAGACTCTTGTTAATGTCAATTGAGAACATTGCCTTCTTGATCTCATCACAGGTAACAGGGGCAATTAGCTCCATCTGTTGATGGATATCCAGTTTCTGACCAGCTGAGAAGATGCAAGAATTAGCAGGGATTCTGTTGTTATCTGCTACCCCCAACATGCTTTTATAGAAGAAGGAGAGCTCCTCCATAACCAACTCCTGTTCTTCAAGGATGACACCATTCTGACTCTTGATGGAAAATACCCTATTTCTCTGCCTTTTCTGCTTCATAATAGAATGAAAATATTGAGTATTGTCATCACCCAATTGGATCCATTTTACTTTACTTTTTTGCTGAAGAAAAGCTTCAGCAACCCCATTTGCCTCTATATACTGCTTTCTAGCCAAAATCTCCTCCTGCTGCACCCCAGCATCAGATGGCCTGTTATTTGCTGCAATCTGTGCACTGAACATCTTCTCTCTGGCTATATCAGCTTTAGAGAGAATGTCAGAGAACTCTTCCCTGTTCAGCTTTTTCAAAGCTCTTCTAACATTTTTCAACTTGTGACATAACTGGAACATTTTGGTACCATGTATCCTGACATTCCATGCCTGTTGAACAATAGCTAGGAAATCAGAGTGGCTGCTCCACATATTGAAGTATTTGAAGGGAGTTTTTCCTCTTGGAAGATGTTGTTTCAGAGTAATGCTACTGGGAGAATGGTCAGATATCCCCTCAGGAAGGAAATGTACAGAGCTCTGATCAAATTGCTGTACCCATAAACAATTAGCAAAGACCCAGTCTATTTTAGAGTAGACTCTGCCCCTTTGCTCATGCCTATTATTCCAGGTGAATTTGCAACCAGACCAGCCCAGTTCAGTGAGAGCACAATCATCTAGGCAATCTTTAAAATTCTTTATCTCAGCATAGGTCACTGGAATACCCCCTTGCCTATTTTTAGGAGCCAAGACATTATTAAAGTCCCCTGACATGTAATAGCAAAGGCTTTTAAATCCTGCCATAACTCCTGCCTATCCTCCTTTTCATTCATCCCATACACAATACTAATCACAAATTCCAATTTATTCACCAAGTGACACACCTTACAAATCACCATTTGAGCAGAATAAAACAGGATATCCACATGAAAAATTGTAGGGAGCCATCTAACCCAAATTCTGCCCAAGTAGTGCTTATCAAGATTAATATAAGACTCCCACCCTTGCATCATACTATTTTTGCATTTTTCAAAATTGCTAGCTCTAATTTTTGTTTCAAGGAAAGCTACAAAACCACATTTATTTCCTTTGCAAAAAAGAGATACCTCCCTTTGCTTATTGGGACCATTCAGCCCTCTCACATTCCATATTAGCACACTATCCATGACCATCAGTAATGATAGGGGACATACCATCTTTATGCACCACCTCAGTTATCTGTTCTTCTCGTAGCTCCTGCTCAACCTGTTTTTCCTTGACTATCTGCACCTCTTGCACTTCTTGTTCTGCATCTGTGTCTTGCAAAGTAGCAAACTGGTTATGGACTGGAGTGGCATCTTTTTGTTGTTGTTGCTGTTGTATTGGTCTGTAACCACCTCTCCCTCTCCCCAATCTGCCTCTAACTGCATTCCCCACTCGACCTCTACCTCTTCCTGCATTTTTCCATTGCTGCTGTCTTTGCACTGGGACTATAGGAGTAGCAGGCTGAACAATGGGCTGTGTAGCTTTGGCCTTCTTCCTGCAGTCTTTTTCAGAGTGACCATATTGCTTGCAGTGTGCACAAATAGATGGCTTCCAGTCATAATCCACATCTTGCTCAACAATGTTACCCCTTTCATTCTTAAAGTGAACTTTGTCAGGGAGCTCACTTCCAATGTCCACCTCAATCATAACACGAGCATAGTGAATACCCACCTTCAACTCAGTATTCTTATCCCCCATCATAGGCCTACCAATGAGACTAGAGATCTTACTGAGCCCCATTGCATTCCAGTATTTTACATCAAGCCCAGGGAATTTCACCCAAATTGGGACTGAAGTAAGCTCCTCACGAGCATAATCAATATGCTCAGACCAGGGCCTGACTATAAGTGGCTTGCTATCAAAATGGAAAACCCCCTCTTGCAGCACAACATCCCTCATTTCAATTGAATCAAATCGAACCAAGACTAGTCCATTATTCATCATTGCTATTTTGTTCATACCCCTATTCGACCAAATTCTCCTTAAATAACCACTGAAGACACTAATTGGTGGCCTAGCTCCCGAAACATAAACAACCACTGCTTTATTCCAATAGCTAATTTCATATTGAATATCTGCCATTTTAATGTCACCCACTGGTTTACCCTCATGTAAAACTGGTTCAACAAACTCCAATTTAAACCCAGAATTCTTCAATTTAGAGATATCAAATTTATCCCAAGCAGAAGGGTTACCTTTTTCAATTGCACTCCGTTGCTCAGCCTTTTCAGCAGCAGCGACCTCGTCCTCCCGTGAAAAATGAGTACGAGCTTTACTCTGCAAGTTGGACAGCCAGGAATTAATTTTCTCACGCGCGAGCTCCAGCTGCTGCACCGTCCCCTGATTCAGGTCCGGCGTTAGGATGTCCGGTGCCTCTAATTCATTGGCTAAATTCCTCACAACTCGATCCAAATTTGGTCGTTCATTACTCTGATTTTCCCGATTCGCCATTCTCACCGAGCTTATGTGTTCCACAATATCTTCACCACCTGGCCTTTCAATCCCACGCTTAGCTTTTCTTTTCTCACCATTAAAACTCAGAACAGGTTAAGGTAACATGCACTGGAGGAGAGAGGAGAGAGCATTGCTAGAGAGAGAAAGCGATAATCATATCCATTGGAGCATCCCTTGATTTCTCCACCTTGTATAATCTGTGTGCATGAGAAGCACGCTTCCGTTTATTGTTTAGAACTTTCAAGTTGGGGGTATTTGAGTTACTAAATTTAGCTGTGGTTGCCACAAGCTATAATGAGCTCTTCTTTTTCATTGTTACACTCTATCATGAGCTCACTGGAAGCTTAGAAAGTATAAAATTTTGTTGTTCGCTCTGGATTCTTTAGTATTATTTTTATTTTTTTTCTAAGACACCCGGGTCTTGTCATGAAGCTTCCCTTTCTCTTCATTTTGGGGATACTGGCTAAAGTAACAAATTTTCCATCTCATAAGGTTTCAGAGATGAAAGCTGAGTACTTCCCTCCCAAAGAAGACGTGGTTTTGCAGAATGAAACACCCACAGATTTATATGTGCTAGTCTCTGGTGCTGTGGTGAGAATGAACTCTCTCCTTTTATCATCATACTTCAGTTTTAAGCACATACATGCGTACTTGCGTAGCATATTTGCACAAGTGTCGTACCTTTGTCCATGAAAAGGCATGTGGGTCTGAGTATATTCATATTATCATTTTGTTTGTACTAATTCATTTGCTTGAGACATAATTATTAATTATTATTATTATTCTTCTTTTTCTGTGAACTAAACTCATACCAGATGATCTTTTCCCTTGCCATTGTTTCTGTAAATCTTGGAGTTACTTTTGTCTTCTGTTTTTGAAGTTTGTTTGTTTGATGGACAACTCTAGGGCTGTAAATGAGCCAAACGTTCGCGTTCGCGAACAAGCTTGGTCATAGCTCGTTTGTTAATAAATGCGCCGTGCTCGAACATAATTTTTGAGCTCGTATAGATTGCTAATGCAATGAGATTGACTTCAGGGTTACAAAATTCTGTTGCAAGCTTAACATCTTGAACATATTTTTCAGTCCAGTCACTAAAAGCCTGTACAAAGGCTTTAATATAAATAGTGCATCTGACTGTTTAGTAGTAATTTGGTATACTTTCATATTGGATTTTTCCTTTTGTTACAGCTTGGGCTTGGCAGACCTTGAGAACAAAGACATGCACCACTCATCATGATGCTGAAGGACTATAACGGGATATGGCAATATATTTGTAAGTTTTAGTGTACAGATTTTATTTTGTAGTTTGTATATAATCTATTTTCTAGTTTTCAAACAATTCACTTCAGTTGTGCTAGGATTAGAGTACACTATCACATGAATTTTGTGTATCCTATGTATATTGCTCCAATTGAAGCAATTATAAGTTAATTGTGGAGTATATATAAAATAAAAATTTGAAAGAAAACCATGAGTCCGTTGCAAATATACTGCAAGGGTATACTAGCATGTTTATCGTGTAAGCTGGTTCTAGCCCGTGCATTGTAGAATGAACTTAACGTTTATGCACGGGCATATACAATTAGCATGAACTAAGTGACTGATTTCTATTGTGTGCTTAAGACAAGTAGCAATGAGCTTTATTTCTGGTATTTCATTCAGTAGTCTCTGAGATAATCTCTGCGCAGAAGTTTTGCTGTATTTGAATTTTCTATGTGGGTAGTTTGGTCAGAATGCAGACAAATTTATGGGAGCTATGTAGTACTTTTTGTTTTTGTTTTGAAAAGCAACTCTATGTAGTACTTGATAATGACTTTTGGCATTGTGATCCTTCTCTCAGATACTGTTTAGCTGATCGATTGCTGGAAGCTGTCAAATTCTAAGATCTTGGAGCTGGCTGGAGCGGGCTGGGAGTTACTCCAGGTTTGAATGATTTCTAGATCACCAAAGATTGTATGTGAATTCTGTTCTGGAAAGATAAATTGGTATCATGGATTTCCTTCTGAGTCATTCTATATTGATATATCTCAGATTTCCGGTTTAGTAGAAAATATGTTCTATATTTACGAGAAAATAGTTGATGCAAGTTTTGTTAACTAGTCTACATGTCCTTGTGTGATCTGTTTATGTGCACTATTGTGCCATAACATGGTGATATAGGCGCCTTGTCTATTATGCTTGATGTCGTCAGAGTATCTGCTGCTCAGTTGCATCTTTATTGACCCTTGTATCTTGTCTTTAGAACTATGTCATCACGTATGATTCTGTCATCCTGCCATTAATTAAAAGCTACTTGCTTATTCCAATTGTATATTATGGTTTGTTAATGATCTTTTCAATGCCAATGTACAGGCGATGCATAATCCTGACTTCAGGAAGCGGCCAATTGCTGCAGCTGTACAGAGCAATCGTATCGTTTTGTCACTGGTGCTGTTCTGTAGAGTCATATACTTTGGTAGATGAATACACAGGTCCTGAAACATTGCACTCATACAGTCTATCATACCCCATTTCAAATGCTTAAAGTGCAGCTCATGGTACAGGCAGTGCACCAGTGGTACAGCGTACGTACAGGAAAGCTTTATCTAAGGAGTATAGTAGAAGCATTTTCCGCAATAAAAAGTTTTCAGCCAGCGACCGATACCATTCAGTTCATTGCCCATGTTGGCGAGTTTTAGAAAATGCACGGGCTAGATGTAGAATGTAAATTCAATTATACAAGCAAGGTAATCTATTAGATTTGACAACATAGTAGATTACATAATTTCGAGTTCCAGATTGGTTGTTCTTTGAGTTCCTTTGTACAAGTTGATCATTAAAATCAGACCACTCAAAAAACAGCACCGAAGTCACAAAGATAAGGAAGAAACTTTTATTGGACTCATGACCCATTTTCGAAATTATATATTGTTGGTTAATTATCTAACTAATATTTTAACTTTAATTAGCTTTAAAATATTCATGTTCATCTTTCACATAAGTGGGAAAGTATACAAATTGGAATTAGTGGAAAGAAAATGATACTATGTAAAAGGAGTTGAATGAGCTTTAAAAAATTCATGTTCATGTTCATGTTCATTTAAGGGAGAAAGTATACAAATTGGATTTAATGGAAAGAATATGATACTATGTAAAAGGAGTTGAATGCTTGTTTATGATAATTTGATTCATGTATAAACAAAGATTCTTGGTGGAGATATGAAAGTAGATGTGCAAATTCCAATCACTTAAATTTGGAGACAGAATTCAATTGGTATAACTTTCTCGTAAACATCTTCCATAAACATATACACCATATTGTGCACAAACAAGTCCCTCTCCACACGGTGGGAGTGTTGTAATCATGGTAGAAGGGCCCTCTACTAGGCATCGTTCCCCTTCGGCACCATAGGGTACACAACTCTCGCGAACCTTTCCACTTTTGGCATCTCGACGTACAACACAAGCATATCCCTTAACACACATATCAACTTTATTACTATCAAAACAAAAGTCGTTGCATCCCAAACATCTTTCTTTTTGGGCTTTCACAATCAAGATTTGTGTGTCCGACACTAAACCTGCCTTTCAAAAAAAAAAAAAAGAATAAAATTCTATAATACCCTTTACTTTTTTTTTTTGGATAATTAGGCTTCTATATTAATCAAACTGAATCCTCTTCAAATCAAAGAGAATTATAAAGAAACACTATAAGCCCTTGTTACAAGACATATCATACATATCATATTCCCATGTTCTAGGAAGAGTCTACTACGACAATATACTCATCTACATCTAGACAAGGCAAAAAAAAAAAAGATTTAATCTAACAATTATACCAAATTACATCCACGCTAACAGATCATGTTTTCTATTATGCTCTTTTTATTACATTAACGTCATCATTATCTGACAATTATAACACTACTAATTCTCAAATTAAATTAAAAGATCAATATGAAACAGAGGGAGTATATCACTTGCTAGAGTCGGAGAGAGAGAGAGAGAGAGAGAGAGAGAGAGAGAGAAACACCTGATGTAATGAGGAGGAGGACTGCAAATACAATCTTCTTGTAGCAAACCTTGTTATTCATCTCTGCCTGTATGTGATAATACTCCTACAACAACGTTGGAAAGCTATGGATTACAATACAATTGGTAATCAATGCTCAAAGTCTTCGCCCTTTGTCTTTAATTATGATTGAGGTGAGCCCCCATTATTTACGATGATATATTATTACTAATGCAATAAATTATGTGCAGTTATGATTCACAAGTGTATTAATATATTCCCTAATCCTGATTTTCTTCTATCTGTATTGAGCTGTACCACTTCAAGCTAACGATATCAAATACATTAGTATGTATTTATATTTTAATTAGTTTTGATTTGATTCCAAAAATGTTGTAGCTTAAATGTCTTAATCTAGGTAGTGCTCAGCCTCATAGAAGAATTAGAGCTTGAATTAGTACAACTGTACAAGTCTGTAACAAGAAAGTCAACATGTCCTGTGTGATTGGGAATGTGCAATTCAAGGGTCAACTATAAACATTTTTTCTAAGGTAAAAACTAAAAAAGTGGTGCTAGATACCGAGAACGAAACTGCAATGCATTTTGGATGACCCGCAATTCACACGACACGGGATATCTAGTACAGAAGTATATCACGAAAACTCATATGAGGTGTAACAGTTGTAAAAAAGAAGAAATACTCACAAAGAAAAAAGTGATATCTAAGAATGAAAAAAATGATATTTTTGACCCGCATCATTAGAGATTTGTTGCTACTACATTACTTAATTTTCTTTCTTTTTTTTTTTTTTAAATCTTTTTACTTTACATATCTAGTAGAATCTACCTACAGTAAACGAAAGCATTTACTTGTGTCATAACTCATAATCATTTGCAATAGTTATGTTCAAAAGGTTATTCTTATTTCTTTGGCTAGTTGTCCCACCCTTTGAATTTTGAGATGCCTACAAGCCAGCGCGGGAAAATAGTCACTGTGGTCGACAGTGTATACCCTTGGTCGTGAACCCGAAAAAAAAAATAAAAAAAATCAAGTAGGGACTTAATGGAATCACTTTTAGTCGTTGGAATATTTATTTTTTTAAACCATGAAGTGAATATTACTCCCTTTATCTCTAAACTTGGAGACCCAATCCTCTTACTGTCCAAAATCAAGTCGTATTAAACATTAGACAACCACTCACACATCACTTCTAGTTTTGTGCCCAACAACCTCAACCTTCATGTGTGGCTGTGTGCTACTCTGGAGTTTGGACAACCCTGATGCTTACTTATTCCTCTTAATAACACCCTCCAACAATGTTTTCTTCATAAGATAGCTGATAGCATTAAGTAGAATAGACATACAATGCTCAAACTGTGGCTGCAAGCCTGCAACAAAAAAGTTTTGACACCTCCAGTACACAGATCCCGATCTTTTATCATTTCTAGACTCTAGTACAGGAACCTATCACAAACGGATGGCGATGAATCAGAGACGGAATCTTATACAGTAGTACTTATGTCACCAAAACACCCGAGGGTGTAAAAAGGTACACAGCAGATCGAAGGAACTCCAAACTTATGATCAAAGCTGCAACATCAAATAGATCAGATGCTTCTCAAAGTACTGAGAACCCTATGTTGATCAATTCAACAACAAAGCTTAATCATCATAACTACCTGGTTCACACCACTCCATACTGCTCCAGCAAGGCAGCAATCTCCAGTAAGCATGCAGTAATAACTGCTCTTAAGATCTAGCAGCAGAAGCAGAAGAGCACTCAAGTAGCCTGTGCATCTCATATTCTAAGTTATCAACCTCAGGTGCAGGTCCATCTTCGCTGTCTGAAAATAGCAACTACCTGCATTGAAAATTGCGTCCCTCAGCAAGAAAAAGAACCTTGCCGTACGAAAAGCATTTCATAAGTTTCCGTCAATCGATCATTCTCTGCGGCCGGATGGAAAATATAGGTAAATTCTGAAATGGAGTTTTGCCCACTCCTGGAAATTAGTGTCTGGGCGCCGGCGGCTGACTCAAGTGCCCCCTGAACAGCGCGAAATGGTCGCCTATTACACGGCTCACTAACTCTGCCTGGAACTTATTCACCACTAGGATGCCACAAGGAAGAGGAGAGGAGTACTTTTCTCTGTTTTATTATATTATTTCTATATATATTTTTGGATTCAAGTACTTCTCCCCATACACAAGTCATAGTATTCAGTAAAAGACTCGGAATTGTTTGTGATTTCATCATATCTACCATCTTGTATCATATCATACAGAGAAGAAAGTCCTCTACTGGTTTTTGCGGTTATGCTGGTACTTGCTAAACCAAACAGAAAGCAATGTCCAAATAAAATTATTCACAAAACACCTCCCTAGTCTTTGTGTTCGTTGATCACTATCCAACACACATTCCCAGGAAGTGGAAGGAGTCCAGTTCTAGACTAAGAAAGGCTATATTTAAGTGAACAGAACCCAAAAGGACCAACCAAACAACACAGGTAATCAATGTGAATTCGTGATAGCCAGTAGTACAGGCAACCCATGTAAAAACCATAGCTTTTTCTACAGTTACTAATTAGTTTCAGAAACAATCCTCCCCAGACCACAACTATAGCATTCAAGGAGAGTGATTAACTAGTTTGAAGCAGAATTCAATGCAGAGTACCACAGTTTATGCACTTGCCTTGAGAATGTATCGTCACTTGCCTTGAGAATGTATCGTCACTTCCATGAAAGCACATGATGTGCATACTCAATTATAAATACGAACGTGGCAAACATGAATTAGCAATATACATACCTGCATTCACACATTGGTGACTTTACATTGGTAAAATATGAATTATTGTCCACGTTAATTAGGTGAGAAGAAGATAATTCTAGTTACTAACCCTTAGTTTAGGAGTCCACAGAGTTTGCATATTTGTCATATTCTACCATCTTCTACTTCTATCCCCTTTTCCAACGGTCTCATCAAGTGATGTATGTCTCTAGTCTTTGGTCAACCACTCACGTTTGTCACCTTTGGATCAAGTAGTGTTCCCCTGATTGTATCTCTTCATCAGTCTCTTCACTCCTTCCCCATGTGCCATTGTCCAATCTCAAAGACAAATCTTTCATTGCTTTCTCCACGTATGCACACTTCTCATCGGAGTCAATGGCATGATCAACCACCTCATAGAACTTCTCCTCCATCTTGCATCGTCTCTCCAACTCTCGAGCCCACCTCCCTCCTACTCCAAGAAGCTTAATCTTACTATGAGGCCTCTTCACATCTCTCCTCCAACGCCAAATTATGTACCTTTCCGGCACAATTGTAACTCTCCTTTTCAGTAATACCTTGAGAACATGACGACATAACAAGCCTTTCCAGTCAAACAATCGGCATATGCAATTGACTTCCTCGGTCTCTATGTCGTATGTCACCAAATATTCTCGAACGCGTGTTCCTCCATTTCCAAAGTACTCCATCTCACTGACATTGTATTGAACCTCTGGACCATTTCCATTCACCAACTCAACCTCACAATATACCACATTATCAAGTTCATATTGAACTTTCTTAAAAATGCTAGGTGTGTACGCCTTTTGGAATTGTGCCTCAAATGGGAACTTTGTTTTGCAACATATATAGCTCTGCATGCATTTAGTGTCTTCCGCAATCTCCTTCTCAATCTTAGCCCCTAAAACATTCTCATATTGCTCTACAAATGTCTTCAAAGATGTCTCTCTTTGCACATAACCATCAAAATATGAATTGAAGGTCTCATTTCTTTGAGTTAACGACATTCCACCCCAAAATTTATCCTTTACAAAAGTCGGCACCCATTTCTCTCTATCATCATACAAAGAATGGAACCATTCCATTAATTTGGTCCTCTCATGCAATTTGTACTCTGTCACCATGGCATTCCACTTGCTTTCAAAGATATCAACAGTCAAGCTATCATACACTGTCTCCATAAACGCTTCCAGCAACTCCTTATACCTCATAAAACCAACCGCCTTATCTGGAAACTTGCATAGTATATGCCACAAACATAATCTATGTGTAGCACTAGGAAATACCCGCTCAATTGCCTTTCCAACACTCTTACATTGATCAGTTATTATAGCTTTAGGAGCTACACCTCCCATTGCTAGTAACCAGTTTTCAAATAGCCACTCAAATGTCTCTGCTTCTTCATTAGCAACCAAACCACAACCGAGCAATATTGAATGTCCATGGTGGTTCACACCAATAAAAGATACAAATGGCATCTTGAAATTGTTCACCAAATAAGTAGAGTCAAATGTTATCACATCAGAAAATTCTTTGTATGCCTCACGACTCCTACGATCCACCCAGAAAACGTTGCTCAATCGACCTTCTTCATCAACGGCTATTTCGAAAGAAAAGTTACGGCTTACTCGTTGCATCTTCAGTAACAATTGGTGAAGGGCATTTGCGTCACCTGCTTTGAATTTCAACCTTCTAGGCCTCTCTGCAGAATTCCTACAATCTTTCGACAAGCACAACATCTTGTCAGAACCACCCTGCTGACTAACATCAGGTTGCACACTCTTACTAGCCCCAATACTTGCATCATCATTAAACTGAATCTTTCTCCTAATACTTGGCATAATTTTTCTGTGATGTTTCAAATATATCGACTTGCTTGGACTCACTTCATGATTGTGCTCCAATTTGACGGCTCCTATCTTCCACTGGAAATCCTTTCTCCTAGAAGCAGTCACCCGTACAGGACATCCCACCCTTGACATTGGTTTTTTCCTCTTGCCCAGAGAATCTTCTTTTACTTTCCTTGTTCCAGCTCGATGACAAGCGAACTTCTGATACTTCACCTCACCATGACTGTCTTTTGAAGTACTAAATTTTACAAATGCAAAGCCCTTGCTCTTGGCATAGTTTTGCACCATAGAAAAAACTACATCTAAACTACAATAGAGCATTCCCTCTGTTGGCACAACCACTTCATCTTCCACCTCTTCCATATATACTTGAATCAGATTCTTGGCTGACCCTTCACCCTTTTCTCCACCCTCAACCTCCTCAACTGCATCAGATTCATACTCAGTTTCTTTTGAGTCTTCATTATCTTCTTCTAAACTAATCATCTGTATGCAAGTAAGTAAAAAAAAGCTTGTTGTAATATCCAAAAAAAAGAAAGCAAACTGAAACCAACCATTATCGTCCATGATCAGATTAGTCATTCGAAAGAAAACACTTGAGTAGGATACCCATAAATATGACTTAACATAGTCCAATAAGTCCACCATTAAGAGATATAGACAATGACACACCAAAAAATATTCTGCATTTAATCTTTCACGTTAATATCCTAATGCCACATATCCTACATGATGGAGCATGCTCGAACCGTTGAACGTACAATTAACATATTGGCATAGGTCAACTATTTCAAAGTTAACTTCTTACTTTTTTCATTTGAACTTTGAACATTCCAGTCAATCTCAGGGTGTGTAATCTAAAGAGGAGCACACAAATTAAATGATAGCACAACACAAATGACAGTAGAAAGATCGAGTGACCACATTACAAACACATTCATGCTACTACACCAGTATGTTAATAATATCACAAACCCAATATAAAGTGACACAATCCAGTGAGCAACTTAGTCATATGTGAACCTTTGCAAATGATAAAATGAATATGTGCCCTTTGAAATTATTTGAGATACAAAATGGGTTCTATCAATTAGAATTTAGAAGTTCTATCTTTCTCCCAAAATGTTCCTGATTAAGTGTTAACCTAAACTCTAATTTAAGACTCAATTGCAAGAAAAATCATAACAGATAATCAAAATAAAAACAAAAGACAATTTTCCCATCTACCAAATGCTGATAAATAATAATAAGAAGAAAAAAATCGATCCGTTGAATAAATAACAGCAAAAAAAGAATTTACCTTTCTCTTGAGTCTTGAGGCAATTCTCAACGTAGGATGCGTCATTCACTGGTGAACAAATTTCACCACTAGGGTTTCTCAATTGAGCGAATTGAAGACCTAAATTATGTGCTTGAAGATGAAAGTACACACTTTGCTTCCACCAAATTGAACCCAAGTAATTGATTGTTGTAATTTGTTACACACATGAACTAGGGATTTAACTTTTTGACGACACCAACTGAGAACTTTTGGACGAAATAGAAGTGAGAGAGAGAAAGGGTGAGACTTGACAGCGTGAAGAATGAAAATAGTAGCCTGGAATTTAATTCGAGGGTAGTGCAAATTGGGGTTCATTTGATAATTCGAGAGTGGTTAAGGTTGACAACACGGCGGATTTGCAGCGGATTATGTTAAATTCGAATTCACTCTAAATATTAAATAGATTTTAAAATCACCTTCGAATCCGAATAATTTTCGATTAGGGAGGATTCGAATTCGAAATTATTCGAAGTTGATAACCTCCGAATTTAATCCAGATCCGATACGTTTACTCAACTTATTTTCCTATTTTTTTATTTAAATGTGAACATATATAAGATACACTCAATAGCTAATTACTAATTCAATAAAAATAAAAATGGTGAATATATTAAGATCTAAGATACAAATAAAGGTGAACAAATATACTTAGTTCGAATATATTAAGAATGTAGTGCTTTTTTTAAAAATAATCTGATACTTGAAGCAGATTCGGAGTCGGATCAGATCTTGGCGGATTTTACCTAACATCCGAATCCGTTTCGCAATCGGAGTCTTCTAATCGGATTCGGACTCGGATTTCTTTGTTTCAAATTCTACTGGGAAGTTTCCCTTCTAAAGAAATCGAACTCGAATCGGGTTCGACTCAATTGTCATTCTAAGTGTGGTGCACATTGTGCTCAATTGATTTTTAAATACGAAACTAGTATGTGCCCCCGTGCGACGCACGGGTAAATCTATTTTTGGTTAATCATTTGATAAACATACTAATTAATCACAACAATTTTTGTTTTGTTCTTTTTTTTATGTGCTTGTCTTAATGTACTATTTACCTCATATTATTTATGTAGTATTTTTAAGGGAGCAAACAAAGAGCATTTACTTCGTAATAATACTACAGATTGAGCTTTCACTCCTTTCTCCCTTCTAAAGATGGAGCAATGGAACACAAAAGATCATTTACCTTTGTTTAGCTATAACTTTGTCCATATAGGAAGCTCTCCGCTCCTCTACAATTACATTGTATAACATGGAGACTTTTTTTGGTGAAAGTGAGCCCTAATAATAATAATAATCATCCTAAAAAAGAAAACACCTATTACATCATCAGTTAAGATTTGCATAACTCCATTTAGAGGAGCTTCAAAAACACGAAGCCATAGTGGTAGAATAATCCTGTAGTTAGCGAACTAACCATCACCTCGGTTTCTTCTCGTCTAATCATGAGCAACCTTTTCTACCCACTCCCTTAGAAGTTCCTTGCAACACTCACTAACCACACCAATTTGGTTGGATGCACTTATGGTCTGGTTGAGCAAAGATAATTTATACCTCCTAGTCCGTCTCTAAGCAAACCTGTCTATGTCTCTTGTCCGGAGCAATAGTCAGACCCTTCAAAAAATCTACCAACTCCGCACGAACCAAAGTACACTAACCCAGATTAATTGAGAAGCCAAAAAACAAAGGGTTCAGTTTTCGCCCGAGCTACTCTTCCTGCTGCAACTCCCGCAATTGATTTAGCCGACCATGACCATATTTTAAAGGTGCCTGCAGTAGCAATAATATAAAGAACAAATCTCAAATTTCAGCAGAAAATCAAGGGTTCAAGGCAGAGGATCAGTGGAGGGTCACATGATATTATGAACAAATATCTTAGATGTTGCATAAGAGAAGAACCACAATTCACAACACATACATTAAAATACATAATAGCATACCCCAACCAAACTCTACAATCTCCAACATTGTGCCACAATGAAGACTAATGTTGTTCGTTGACCTTTTCCATACACTTAGCAAGTGCATTTCACTCTTTGTGTTCGAATGAACGGGTGATCCACATATTTCAAATACATTGGAATTCCTTGCCCTAAAGGGAGCCAAGATCAGCGGCAATCACTAATTCCAGTCGGGAATCCTTACCTTGAAGTCTGTTCTGGAATCTCAATATACTTTCAGAAGGGACATCTTTCTCTTCTCTGGTGGCAGTAGAATTGCTCTAGCTTTCACTTTGAATATGGTTCTATCTTCTAGACCACATTCTAATTACTACCAAGTGCTTGCACATATCGAACCCATTATCTTCTGGTGTTTGATTATGCTTACTGTCAAGAGAAATTGTTGCTATATCTTTTCTAGTCATCTGGGTGTGCAACAGGGGTATTATCAAACGACTTCGCCACCAAAATATCATCCAAGATGCTTGTAGTTGCATTGACTTTCCCTATACTGCTTCTATGACCTCCAACATAGTGTTTGTGATACATACTTATAGGAAAAATAACCAAAGGCCTTTCGATCTTCTCTTTGTTTCGAACCTACATGTTGTTGTAGCCTATAATTGATAATTTCAATATGAACTGCACCTTTACCATAATATCAATTTTTAAAATGAAAATCCAAACACCAATGCTATCTTCTTACACAATAGTTGTACAACCAAATTACAATAGTAATTATATTAGAGGAAATTCATATGGAAGCCCAAAATTAACGTTTACTCGCCCAAAAAGAACAGACTTGGCCTTGATAATGGTCTTTCAATAGCAGTACGCCAGCATCAATAACAATGAAAAAACTAACTTTCTTGATTATCTTTTTATTGCAAAGGTTCGAATTCCGTGACGCAGTAAACATAGGTCAAAACAATTTAGGTAAGAACTTTAGAGAAAAAAAAAAAAAAAAAAAGCCAACGGTTTCAACCGCGGAAAGCAGTCACTAACGTCAAAATGAATACAAACAGAAGAATACAGTGGATCAGAAAAAGATGATACTCCTTACCTCCTTAAATGATTGACCCATCTTTTCTTCGTCCATTTTTGTTTTTCTTTGTTGTAGTGACAATATTTGGAGAGCCAAACATCACAAAATTACAATTTAAGAAACATAGTTCTCATTGAGAGTCATTAAAATACAAAGAGAAAATATGGCAGTTTGTATTATGCTGTTAGGCAATTACTCAGAGTCAAACAGTCTTAACAATCACATAATTAGAAACAATGAAACATTAGTCCAAAATAATGTGCTTAAGGCCAAGCCAAAGATGCACAAATACTACTTACTACATCCCTCCCTTGAAAGTCTGCCCACTAACAGTACACCCTACTAATTTCTAAGTCAGTGTATGAAATCATAAGCTCCTTTTATTCGTAAATAGTTTAGAAAATATCACATAAGCCCCATCATTCCTCTGTACACTTACAAAACTTCAAAATAATCAGAATAATTGAGCAGACATCGGCACCTCCCTCATAATAACATACTAACACACTATGCATGCAATGCATCGTACTCCATCACAATAAGAGATCCGAGTTCCAACCTAAGGCTTTAAGGTCATGATGCTACATTCGTGACCATTAACAAACCTCTTTTAGAGTCTTGTTCAATGATCAGCCTGGAAATTTTGTGATGGCATCATCTAACAAAGAGCACTTACATTTGTTTGAGCCTAGAGAACCTCGAACATGAATGCTCTATGCATATTCCAACCTGTGTGTCAAGCCAAACACATTTTGTACTATTAGAATTTAGAGCCAACATAGTCCTCTGATCTACATCCAAGCACCACATGTAGCGTTTGGCACAGAATTTCCACTGTGGAGAAGTTTACATACAAAGGTTCTTAGTGATGCATTGACCCATTCCCAGTACAGTAGATTCTTGTGCCAGCGTGCCACAGTAACATGAGATCGTGAAAGAACATGTATAAATCTCTAAATTGTTCCAAAGAGTATCATTATCAAGCATCAACTACAAAAAGGCTAAAATAGGAACTATATTATCCAGATTTGCTTTCGAGACCATAGATCAGAGACAAATAATAACACCCCTACTATATTACTCAAAAATAAATAACTAAACTGAAGTGAGATTAGGCATGAGATTACTTAAACATAAATAAATCAAAGAAAACCATTAAAACCCAAAGTCTAAATTGTAGGATGTTGTCAGCAATCCTCTGATGCATCTATGCTCTGATGAAAACAGTGTTCATTTACATCCATACCCCATATATAGTATCTGGAAACACCATTTGATGCAACTTTCTCTAAGGTTGGTTCCCTCTGCTCTTCCTTAGTACCTACTGCTACTGGACCTTCCTCACCATGTTAAAGTTGTTCCTGTGCAACCCCAGCCAATGAAGAATAGGCCAGAGCTAAAGAAGAGAATGATGAGTAGGTACAAAAAAAATTATGAAACTTAACCTAAAGATCTTTCTTTTTATTTTCCAATTTCAAGAATATTTCATCAATTATGAAACAAACTTTTAAGATGTGTGTGAGTGAGTAATAATTATTCAGCATGTCACAGCTAGCAAAAAATAAAAAATAAAAACATTTGAAGCTTAAGCAATATAAACGTAATTAATAACGATTACGCTAACCAACACCAATGGAAGACAATAAGGTTTGTGTCTTCAGAAGCAACCAATGGTTCTGCGAAATTTATTGTACCAGAAAACCACTCAAAATTAGCAAGAAAACTGTAGAAACTCCTTGCTTGTGCATTTTTACTTACATTGGTTGTGTTTAATTTCTGGCAGATTCAAATTCGATGCTGGAAGGGTTTTCAAATTGTAAATAGCCTGAACCAATTTATGGATCGAGGACACATGACTCTGGTAGTTGAATCCTTAGTTATGAATTTGTTTACAGTCAAAAGGATTCAAGTTTTATATACCTCAACAGCAAGTTCACGTGAGAAAAACATGGTTGGAAATGCAATGCCTTTAGTTCATCTCCTTATTGTGCAATGTCGATGTTGAAATCGAAACTTCTTTCTTCATCAAATTGCAAGCGTTCTCCTAATGAAACAAATGAAAAAAAATAAAAGTGCCCAAACAATATCAATAATCTAAGTAAAATATGCCATAAATCCAAAAACCCGTACTTGATTTTAAAAACTAAATCTATACATATGAATTTCATAGCAAGTTTTTGGAAGTATAAAGCTTTATCCAGGAGAGAAGCTGGAGATAGGAAACAAAAACAATTAAAATGAAACACAAATTTGTTACCATATTTTGGCATAATCAATTTTGAGTAAGGAACTGAAGAAGAGGAAAGCGACGCTCATTCCCAGTCGTAGTCTTCGATTTCAAGGTCATTGGAATCCAAGCATGCCCTGATTTGTGTCGTTTCAGAACAGATACAGACGATGATCATCAGATGACACTGAAAAATACACAATTTTATGTTTTCGTGGCCAATTGTAAATGAAAATTATGGTAGGGGTGCTCAATAATGTACTGGGGGGAAATTCTTTGTTTTGATTTCTGAAATAAATAAATAATTAATCAACTAATTAATTAATTGAAATCAAAATTGATTGAGATTACTCTTACAAACCTGAATTCGTAAGTGGCGGGGATCCATTTTTTATTCAGAGGGCATGCTGTTGGACTTGCGATAACATTTTTTATTCGGAAATCTGGAAGTGGGTCGATGGTGATGGCTAATGATGATAGGAAATTATGTTGCATTCATTCGGGTTGATGGTAAATTACTGTTCCAGATTAGGTTGAAACAAATTAGGTTTGTGCTGTATAAGGGTATTTTAGGAAAAAAAATTTACGTTTAGTAATATGGTTATTTACGTTTAGCAATCCCCTTTAAATAACGTGAGTTACGTGACTATATTTCCCACCGCTTACGCAATCAACGAAGCAGGCAAGGCTCCTGCTCCATAGTTCTGATATGGTTTCCCGTAATTTTCAAAACTTCAAAAATGAAGTTGTGATTGTAATTGGAAATACTTCTATCCCCCACCCTAGTACCTCCTTCGATGAAGGAAACGAAAGAGGTCTTCACAAGGTTAAAACCCTTGTGAGGCGTGCGCTCTCTAAGAAGTGTACAATCAGAGAGTCATAGCCTATTTTCCAGTCGGTGGGATCCATCGAACCTAACATCACAACCGCATTATATATCTCAGCCGGCCCAAACTTCATACCACGAACACCCGCATATTGATAGTCCAAATCTAACCGAAGTGCATGTTCATGGAAATAGTCATCAGTGTTCTAGACAAATCCTCACTCCATAGAATTCCTGAAATTTACCATGACAGAGTAGCAGTAAAGATTCTTCTTCAAAATCAACATTCTAGTGCAAATATCGATTCCAAACAAGTCTGGACTGTTTCGTCATGAAACTGGAGCACATTATTTTTTTTTTCCACTTGCGAGGTTAAAGACTTGTGCTGCCCCTACAGATATACAATTATTTTATCATATAAATCTCTTCCAAATCATCAAGGCGTGGAAGCATATTTTCAAGGGCGCTGATAGCATTGCCCCAATAGATTTAGGCACAATATATCATAACCTAACCTAACCTAACCTACCTCATTTATCTCATTGGAATGTTATCTCATTTATATTTGTTTATGTGACATAGTCGATACGGTGTGGAAATCTCTAATGCTTCATAGAGCTCATGAGATGTATCGAACTCAATTTTTTTTATTTTGATAATTTGTTTGCCGATCGTAAAGAAATTTAGCCCTTCTACCATTAACTAATCGCTTATGGTGTTGATTTGGACAGAAAAAGAAAGATTTCTTCTATTGTTGAGGTTGATGTAGGATTTATATATGCAAAAACTGGGCAAATTTGATGTTCTATTTGACTTTTATGAATGCTATTAAATTCAAGGATGTGTGAGTCTTGAATTAAAGAATGACAGTAATTATTGAACAAAAAAAAGAATGACAGTAATTAATTGCAAGTGTTTTATAAAACAAAATTCATAATTGTTGTTATTTAGATATTATTGCTCATTAGCACAAAAAATAAGGTACATATTACCCTTACTATTTAATTTTTTTTTTTCTTTTCAAAGGTAGTCTATTATCTTTACAGGGTATTTGTTTAGTGGAGATAGAGGAGAGGAAATTAGGAATTTAAAATCAGTTCGCATTAATACCGCACCCCTTTTAAAATAATACCGCACTCCTACTAAAATTTTGACAAATTTGCCCTTTTTTTAATTCAGTTCGCATTAATACCACACCCTTTTTAAAACAATACCGCACCCTGATAAAATTTTATCTCACAATTTTCGGGTTAGGGTCGGGTCGGGTCATTTCGGTCTCGAGTCAAAACAGGTCGAGTTATTTCGGGTTTAAAACTTTTCGGATCTGGTTTCAGTGGCTCTGTGACGGGTCGGGCTGCGCCTATTACTGGCGCGTGTAGGTAATAGCTGCGCCTATTTTAGGCGCATGTCACTGATATTTGCGCTTGCTTTAGGTGCAGGTTTGTTAAAGTATGCGTCCACTTTGGGCGCATGTACAAACGACATTAATCATATAGAGATAAAAAGAGAGAGAGAGTTTGTTTGGCAGAATTACACAAGCCTACAACACCGCCATGGCCTAACCAGAATCCTGCTATTCTTGTCCTTATCTTCAATTCTTTCATTTCCATTTTCTCTCTTTCTCTCTCTGTCTCTCCCGTTTGCTCATTTCTATTTTCTAGGGAATAGGAATTACCATTAAACTCTATATCTTTCTCTCTCTTGTTCTAAACACTACTGAGCATTTTATCATTTCGTCTTCATTTAGGAATTTGATTAGCTTTTTATGACATTATTATTACTTGTTTGTTTTTTTGAGATGCAATTTCTATTGTCTGTGTGTGTGGTTGGTGTTTGTGTGTGGTGTCTCGGTGTTGGGTATTTGGTGAGGGAGATGTGTAGTGGTGTTTTGTTTTGTTCTTTTATTTATTTTAATTTAAGGGGTATTTTGGGAAGTTTAACTTTTAGGGTGCGGTATTATTTTAAAAGGGGTGCGGTATTTAGCACCACCTAAACAAATCTCATATTTGGAATAAGGGATTAAGAATAGAGAAGTAGTAGGGATGAAGATAAAAATTTCTCTAATCCCACATTTTTAATCCCATAGGAGCTGCTAGTGGGAGTTGGGAATAAAGATTTTAAACTCAAATTATTATCATGCCCAATAAAAATATCTGCTGATTTTGTCTTCTCCTTTTTATTAATTGCATTTTGGTAAACTAATTTATAATCGTAAATCTATTCTAAAATTTAATATCCACCTTACAAACAACGTAATGTGATTAATTATACAAATTTTCTATCCCCTCAAAACAAATCTCATCCTCATTTCCATAATCTCAATGTCCCATTCCACGTTCCAAACCTCCCCTAATATCTTACAATCTCATAGCAATAAACTTACACCTTTACTAGGGCTAGGGTTTTGGGTGTGATATCACATGCACGGGGATCCCTAAGACTCTCTCTCCGCTAGGGCTAGGGTTTTGGGTGTGATATCTTTTACTCCAAGGCTCGTTCTTGTGGGTTTTTTGGGTGTTTAATTCTCTTGCTATCTTCTATGATAGTTTTCTTCCTTCTCTTGTTTCTTTTCTCTTTCCTTTGCTAGGTTTTGTTTTTTTCTTGGATCTGGTGCGGTACTGCTAGGGTTTCGTGCTTCGTTTGGACAGGATTTACACAGATTGGTACAAGTGAAGATTTTTAGGGATGGATTCTCTTGAGGAAGCGTGGGCGCGTTTGAAGGTTTCTGAGGAAGAGGACGAAGAGGTGTGGAATATGGATGAAGTTCAGAGTGAGGACATGGATGTGCAGGTCTCCTTATGCTTGGTTGGAAAATTGTTGTCTAATAATACGACCAATATAGACACAATGAAGAACGTCCTCAAAGGGGCGTGGAAAGTCCAAAAACTGTTGGTCCGTGAACTGGAGAACAATGTCTACGTCTTTCAGTTTTTTAACGCCATAGATCGAAAGAAGGTGTTGGATACAAGACCGTGGGCTTTTGATGGCAATCTTCTACTGCTGAGAGAGATTTCTGGTTCTGAACAACCAGAAGAAATTTCTTTTCCTTGGGTAGACTTTTGGGTGGTTGTTTATAATCTTCCATTAGACAAGAGAAATCGTGCTGGGGCAATTTGGATCGCAGACAGACTTGGGAGTTTCCTTGAGTAAAGGGACTGCATCAAATGCACGGGGATCCCTAAGACTCTCTCTCCGCAAGGGCTAGGGTTTTGGGTGTGATATCTTTTACTCCAAGGCTCGTTCTTGTGTTTTTTTGGGTGTTTAATTCTCTTGCTATCTTCTGTGATAGTTTTCTTCCTTCTCTTGACAGAATTTATACTGATGCAGCAACTTTTATTTCAAGCTACAGGCAAGCAAATGACAGAGTGGAGATAGGTGGTGAAGTGCTTGAGCAAGCAGGTTGGAAACCACCGGCACCGGGAACGTGGAAGTTGAATATAGATGCTGGCAAGTTAGGGGAGTTTGGTTTTGGCTGGGGACTTGTGATAAGAGATTGTGATGGTGACATGGTCACACTTGGTGTACACCAGCAGAAGGGGGACTTTGATCCTGAGTTAGAAGAAGCACGTGCAGTGTTGTTTGGACTGAAAATAGCTTGGGAAGCAGGGTACCGGTCACTAGTAGCGGAGAGCGATTGCGCCAACCTCATATCTAAATTGAAGAAGAAGGCTACAATTTATAGTCCGCTTGGTTTGTTTTAGATGAGATTAATTTATGGTCTAGTAAGTTTGATTTTTTAGTTTGGTCTTTTGTTCGTAGGAAGGGTAATATGGTAGCTCATTGTATTGCGAAGTACCAATCTTATTCTCGTCATGAGAGAATTTGGATGGAAGACATGCCAGAGATGTTTGTAGAGCTAGCTAGCTCGGATATGTGTGCCTTTTTAACTTCGTAATAAAATACCCACCCTACTTCCAATCAAAAAAAAGAAAACTTACACCTTTACTAAAAAGATAAGTAGATTTTAGTTAACTTGACTACTTTTTGGTGTAGCAAAGAAATTGCCAATGCCAATTAAACGGATGTTGATAAACAATTTCCCCTCTCCACTTTTCCACTTTTCCGTATGTGAAGAATTCTTCCTCCACCCATTTTGTCGTGTTACAAGAGAATTGTTTATATACTAGCTGGGTACTTGTTAGATATGAATAATTTGGTGATTGCATTTTATGGTTGTTTTTCTCATTGATATGAAAGTGGTTGTTGAAATTACCCTGAAGCAGTAATTTCCACATCAATACGAGTGATTAATTCACAAAAATATTTTGCTACTAGTGTAATTTTGGACTTATATTTTCTTTTCGATATATATTTTTGAAGACTATTCGAAGTATTCTAATTTTATAGGGTCTTTTTCGATAGAAAACTGACCCCTTATATGTATTTAGTATTCCAATCCCCTAAAATGTACTAACATTTCTATCTCCTCGATCAATAAATACCCACTTAGGCACCCCGTAAAAACCGGGTCTGTATCATACCGGGTCGGATTCCAATTTCCACCGGATCCACAACTGTTTTTGTTTTGTTTACCCATCCCATAACAAAGCAAACAAAACTCAACAAATGGAAGAACTACAACTCCCACCCTCCACTTCCAACGATAGTCGCCGGAAAATATGCGACACAGGTTGCGACCGCCCCATAAAAGTATGCTTATGCGACAAACTTCCGTCAAATCCAATTTCAACGAGCACCCAAATCGTGATTTTACAACACCCTTATGAACAGCGTCACAAGTTAGCAACTGTGCCAGTTCTCAAAAAATGCCTCAGAAATTGCCAAATTGTTGTTGGTAGAAAATTCCGAATTGGGTCTTCAACCCTTCTTGATTCTCTTTATCATGATGCTCATCATGGGCAACAAAATCGCGCCATCTTTCTGTTTCCTGGTAATGTCATTTTGTTTTAGTATTTTTTGTTGTTATTAGTCAAGTTGGTGATTTGGGTTTTTGTTTATTGGATTGTTGATGATTGGAGATTACTGAATGTTGTTACTTATGAAAGTTGGGTTTTTTAAGTGGAAGTTTTAATAAAGAGTATGGTGATGCTAATTTTTCCTAAGAGTACTTAATGAACTGGCTGTATTAGTTTGGGGTCCTGCTAAAAGGGTGATACCTGGCATAATTGAGGAGTGGTTGAATGTTGGGTTCTCTATATTCTCTAGTCAGATTGCATGCATAAGTAGAACTGGATAATGGAACCAATAACAAATTTGTGTGAATAAGGTAGATTTTGCTGGTTAAAAATGTGGCCGTTTTCAAAGCAGCCTCTCTGCAATGATAATTTTAGGATAAGGCTGCACATCCTGGAATTCTGCCCTCACCCGGCCTACTCACAACAACCGCTTTAGGTGGAGGCTTGTGAGAAGCAATCGGGTAATGCTATGGCATGATATTTGCTGCCATTTTGAGCCTAAAGCTGGAGCTGAGGGGGTTTGATCCCTTCTTGATTTCGTAAATCAGGCCAATGAAGAAATAGGTTTTCATGCGGAATTATTGACTGTCATTATGGATAGTGGTTAATCCCATTATATCCATCTGAGTAGGTGGGTATGAAGCTGCTTAGAAGGAATGTTGTATAGCGGAGTGGGGAGAACCAAAGAATTGAGGACGTTCTGAAAGTTGGGTCCTTTATATTCTACAGCCAGTTTGAGTGTAAAGTAGCATCAGATATGGTGGAACCCATTATAAGGTTAGATTTTGCAGTTTGAAATGTGATCGTTTTAGGAAACCGTCTCTCTAATTACAGGCATACATCTGATATCCAGGTGGAGAGGCAATCAGCTGATGCTATGGTTTGTGGCCCTAAAATTGGAGATGCGGGTAGTTGATTCCTTCTTGATTTTTTTTTAAAAATTAGGTCAATGAAGAAATGGGTTTCACCCTGCCTATGCGGAATTATTGAATATAATTAGTATTTTTTTTGTAACTCGGTTGAATCCTTCTGTTAGTAGGGACTAGGTAAGCATGAAGTTGTCATCTTTGTTTCTCAAGTGCTAATTTGACCTGAATCACCTCTTTTCTGAACCTATCCAGGCTGGAAAAGTGACTGATTACGTGAACTTCCTCCTCCCTTTCGAAACACAGGCACTGTTTCTACGCCTTCGGTGGATATTAATGAGTGGAAATCATCATCAAGCATTTCATCTGCAGAAGGATGTGTTTTGATTGTATTTGATGGCACATGGAAACATGCTAAGGAGATGATGAGTGCAAGTCTTCCATTTTTATCGAAGTTTGCAACTTGTGTTTGTTTCAGTTGTGATTTTGAGGTTGGTGGTGGGAGCATATATGATTCAGAACTCATCCTGAGGAAGGAACCATTTAGAGGATGCATGAGTACTATGGAGGCTGTTGCACGAGCTTTGAGAGTTCTAGAGCCTGCTGGGATCGAAGTTGAAGAAAAGTTGGTTGACGTTTTGAGGTCGATGGTTCATTTGCAAGCCTGCTATTTAAAGCCTGCAAAGCCAAGACCAAAGTTGTTAAAGAAGAGCACAGAGAGGAAGAATCTAGTTGAATGAACAGGTCAGTTAATTGTCTGCTGTGCTTGATGCCTCTTTGTTTGCTTGACAAATCTTTTGTTGATATCAAGTTGTCATCTAATCATTATTAAACTCGCTCAGTGGTTACTTTGCCCTGTTGTATGTGCACTGTGGTTGCTGATATTAGTTGTAGAGAAGGATAGCATTAAACATGATCTTAGTTCTTATGATAAGCTTCATACCTTTTTTTTATTAGACAATGTGAGAGTCAGATACTATCATGGCAATGCGAGTTAATACTGACCATGGGGAGGTTTGTAGATTCAAGTGATAATCTTGAATTGCCTCTATAAATTCCATGTACAGGCATCCTGCGCCACAAGTGCTCTACAAGTGCACATCTATGGACAGACCTTACTAGCTTGACTCATCGATTACTGAATTGTAGTTTCCTTAATTTGTATGATGCTCTTATGCTTTCCTTGATTGGCTTGCATTACCATTGTGCCTTTCTGATGATTCATTCAACGCCAGTCCCGTAAAAATTCTTAGACGTAGTCTTACTTCAAAGAATTTTCCTTTCCCATTTCAATTCAAGGAGTAGTTTGTTATTAGGTTATGTTGTTTCTTTCTGTTTTCATCTCAAATTGACTGTACTCTTTTTTGCATCTCAAATAGGTTGCGTACATCTAATCTCAGAAATCCTGCTAACTGGGAGATCCTCATTGTCAATGTTGTTATTGTTATTGTGTACATGGCAATAGCATGATGACAATCAGGACCAAGTGATGAAACTGTTCTGCTCCTCCTCGAGTCCTCGCTGAATATATGCATCATTGATTCAAAGAATAACCCTAAAAGATCATAGGTGCAATCTTTTGGATTATGCTAAAAATTCAAGCTGTTCATGTACATGTATTTTTTCTTTCCTTGAATAGAAGTTCTTGATGTAGGATACAAGGTGCAGACTGCAGAATTAACTGAGCCATACTAGCGGGTTTAGAAGATGTGTTTTTTTACTCCCATATTACAAAACTTTACTAGTTGAACGAACTAGCAGACATTTTGATTACTTGTTTTTGTTTGCAAGATAGTGAAGATCGCTACAACTCCACATGGTGGCTGTGTGGAATAACTTCTTCCATAGGTAGGTCACACTTGACGGTTATGGCGCACCTATCAATATTCCTTAGTTTTGTAGGGAGAATAAAAAGTTATTAACTATCGTTGAAACAAGTGACAGAAAGTTAAGGGACAATTCAAATTTGGCATCTAATTTGGTACAAACTCAATCTTTGGTCACGTACAGAAAAGCATCACAAATGGATGGCAATGAATCAGAGGGTGTGAAAAATAAACAATAAACAAAAGGGACTCCAAGAATTTGAGCAACGCACAGCTTGGGCTTCAAAACTGTAACGCGCACCATTTTAAATAGATCAGATGCTACTGATACTAAGGACTGAGAATCCAGACTCAATCATTGTAGCAACAAAGCTCAATCATCATCAACTGTTTGGTTCACCCTAATCCACCCTGCTGCAGTCTTCAGTGAATAAGGGAGCATGCAGTTATCCCCGCTCTTAAAATCTAACAGCAGAAGCAGATGTTCAATCATGTATGGTGGGTATATCATAGATTGAGTCATCAACCTCAGGTCCCATCCTCACTGTCTGACAGTAGAAAATCCTGAATCTTCTCTCTGCATAAAAATATGAAGTCCATTAGCAAATTAACATGATAACCAATAGGATGCACGAGGGAGATGAGAGTGGTTCTTCTAATAGACACAAATCATAGTATTCAGCAAAAGACACAGAATCCCCCCTTCCCCCCCTCCCCCGGGCGTAGCCAAGAGTTTTTCGAACACATTCCCCAGACGGTCCGAGGAGTCCAGTTCCTAGACGAGAAAAAGGCTTAAGCAAACAGAACCCAAAGACCAAGCAAACGACACAGGTAATCAATCTTAATGATTAGTCATTTGTACCTCTACCCTCTGTAAGAACCATAGCTCTTTCTACTAGGGTATTTCATTTTAGATAACATGGGTATCCGCAATTTGCCCGACTAATCCCTCAGGCCTGAAGTGAACAGCAAATAAAATCTCCAGACACCCTAAGGGCGCTTGCACTAGGGACCTCTGGAATATATTTTCAAAATTCTTACCAGTTGAGCTACCCAGTCAGAGTTGTATCTCTTTCTACAATAACTAATTAGTTTCAGGAACAACCCTCCCTAGACCCTGCCAGCTGAGCATACAAAGTGATTGGTTCCTGTGACTAGTATGATTAAAAGGATTCAAACCAGAGTACACAATTGCACAAAACTTGCCTCAGAAATCTGTCCCCAGAGCTGTTGCTAAATGTTGCACGGGAGATTATGGGCTGGGGTAGTAGTGAGTAGAACTGCTCCATCGATGGCGGATCATCAGGAAGTATTTGAAATCTGCAACTTGAGCAGCAAGAAGCTCCAAAGGTATCAGCCCTCTGCTGCTGATTAGCAGAACCGGCTAAACCTGAGAAGTCAGATTTGTGAAAGGGGCTGTTGCACAAGGAACAAAATGATTCTGGAGGAGTAGACTCGTCTTGCTTGATATTGAACTTCTTCTGGCGTCTTTGGGATTCCGAACGAGCTTTAGGGTCATCAACATCTGGTAGTCTATTAAAACTGAATGGTGTAAGCTTCCCAGCAGTCCTCACAATCGTGCATTCCCGAGAAGGATTTTCTTGCTGAATGGAGAAACTTCCATAAGGATACTGCAAATATTTATATACTCATTCCACAAGGAAAAAAAAAAACAACTTTTTCACCTGCAAAAGTGAGACAAATGATGAAACCAGGGCATTGATCCCAGATCGTGGACCATTAACTGTTGCCAGAGTCTTCAAACTACCCTGTCAAAATGGTTCAAGAGAACTGTAAGGGTGACAACCTCGAATTTCATAATGTGTATCAGATTCTGTTACCCATTATTGTAATATGTGATGTGCGCACTTCAATTATGAACAAAAACTGGCATTAACAGAAGCAAAGAAATTGAAGCAGAGGCACAGAGTAACGTGGACAAACCCATCAAGCTGACAAAGCATGTTGAGTTCTTGTGCAAGACAATCACGAAGTGGGAGCAGTACAGGGACCTCCCATCTTGCATCAACATACTGTATATCTGCTGGTAAGGAGTAGCCATGACCCTGCAAAACCAAAAACAAAGGAATATAAGAGTTCATTAAAGCTCCATCAATGACTTACCATAACTGAATCCTCACAGAAATTGACATTAATTTAACTAAAACTCAAAAGAGGTACAGAGCTAATCAATATTACTACAAGGACCAACCTTTACGGTCGCTGAGAGGACATGACGAGCAATATTTGACGTGCATGATCCTAGCACCACTTTGCCATAGCCATTTTCCACAGCTACCTGTACAATAGAATCATCAAAACGGTTATAGAACCATTTTGACCAAGGTGAAACTTGCAGCAACAACAACAGATGATACACAGTGTATAACCTTTTGCAAACAGAGCATACGCAGATGCGTCAAGAGATCTTCTTTTCCCGTATCGTCACCAACAGCGCCTAATAGCTCTCTCAACCTATCTCCACCATCAGTACATTTTGAGGAGTAGATGCTTTCAAGAGGCATGACATGCAACTCCTTCTCTGGCGATGCTAGATCAGCCGCAACTGACTTGACATGTCGAATTGCTTCAGCAACTTCCTCAGCTGAAACTGAGCATGCAGAGCTTTCGTCGATGAATGCGATTCCCACACCAAACACTGGTAAATTTTTGTCTTTACTTGCATCAAAGTTCTTCTGAGCTTTATCTTGCATCTCATGCACAAATTGCAAAGCTACCCTGATACACATTGAATTCCTCTTGAGAACAGGAAAAAACACTTCCTAACATAGTACTTCACCCCCTCCCGCCCTAAAACTCCTGTATTGGTGCATACTAGCCTGCCTGTTAGGTTGCGAACTAGGGCACAATTATTCGTATTTCTCCCTTTAAACAACAAGGTAGGATAAGCCTGACGACTGAGCCTGAGTAATGAGTATCCACAGTTGGTCGTAACTTGATGGACTACGCCCAAGTGGTCATATACTTCATGCAATTCTTTATCAATGAATTTCATACTTTAAGCTCATTTACAGTAGCAGATAATCCTCTTAATACATATTCTCATTACAGTAGTCACTATGTTATATAGTGAGTTAGTGACCATGACCAGAAGTAATATGTGTACCAAAAAGCACAAACAACTAAACAGAATGTAAACTGGCAAATCCAATCAAGTCAAATATAACTTCACATTCCCAATATAATCTATATTCAATCAAAAGCTGAAAAATCATGGCAACAAAAGTACCACATAATTGACATGAAGCCCTTTAAATTTTAAATTCTTTTAAGATAGTAATATCATTAACATGCTCATATCATATGACAAACATCACCCACACAATCAATTTGATTCATCTCCGAAAATCTCTCTCTCTCCTATGCTCAATAATCATACTACCTCAATTATTATAAATTACAATGAGTAGAAAATGGATATATATTTACCTAGAAGATGGACCAGCAGAGAAAGCGACGAGAACCTTATCAGTGGGAGAAATCATGGCATTAGAAGTGATAGCGAATCTGAATTTCCCGAAAAGCGAGCCACGAAAGCAATCGCCGCAAAACTGGCCATCTCCACCACCACCAACGCCACCGGCTATGGCGTCGTTGAGCTTGCATTTCACGCAGATATTAGGGTTTTGGTTTAATGGAGGTTTGATGGGTGTGGGGTTTTCTTCGTTATCGTCGTAGTTGTTGCAGCCTCCTGATTGGCACGCAGTCTTGCCGCACGCCATTGGAGAGAGAGAGAGACTTGAAAGTGACTTCGGTTATGTTAGGGTTTAAGGATCTTCACTAATCACTAGATTCACTAGTAGCTTGCAGGTTGCATCTTTCATTTTGTGGATTCTTTTCGCAATTTCTTTTTTTCTTTTGACTAGGCCCCATACAGGAAAATCAAATAAAATTGTAAAAAAAAATATGTCTAAGACATGTACAATTTATTGTGTGATTTCCTCAAATATACATTATTAGTAAACTAATTCCCCATATAGCTTCGGTTGAAAACTATTTCTCAACATATACATCTATTAGGTTTGGATAGAGGCAAGAAAGTGTGATTTTATTACATATACATATTTAACAAAATAATTCCCAAGATGTACATCATGTAGGATTCCAATTTTTTTTTTCTTCCAATTTTTTATTTTGATCCGATTTTTTTTCTTCCCAATTTTTTTTTTACGGTTTTTTTCCTAAAAGTAGTTGTATGCCACATCAATAGGCAAAAAAAAAAGATGAGAAGATTTCACTAAATAGACAAGTAAGAGATGTTTAATCATAAAATTGAGAGCATCACTAACTAGGGGTGTTCATATGCGGGTATCCGAAAATCGGATATCCAAAATTTCGGATACCAAATTTTGATATCCGAACCCGTATCCGAAATATATTTATATTTTAAATTTTTTATCCTATTTTGTGCCTAATATTTTGAAAATGTGGGTCAAATATTTCGGATAGTTTCGGATAATTTTTAGTTTTTCAGATACTTTCGGATATCCGAATATTTTGAAAAATGGTATCCGAACCCTTCGGATATCCGCTTTTTCGGATAATTTCAGTTTGAGTATGCGGATTTTCGGATCGGATGCTCGGGTTCGGATATTTTTGAACACCCCTATCACTAACTACTTTGGAGATATAGTTAGTTACACGAAACTGAATTAAAATGAAATTTCAGCAACAAATAATCATAAGTACCATGAAAATTCAGTACAAATAACAAGTTCGTGAATTAAAGCTAACTCGGCCTCTCTAGTCGGAATTTCCTGTGAATTTTATTGACTTTAAAACACTTTTGATTACAAGAATTGTTATTTGTACTGAATTTCCATGGTACTTATGGTTATTTGGTGCTGAAGTTTTATTTTGCATGATTTAACAGTAGTTAGTGATGCTTTCAATTTTATGATTAAACATATCTTGCTTGTCTGTTTAGTGAAGTCTGATGTGGCATGCAACTACTTCTAGAAGAAAAAACCGTAAAATAAATCGGATCAAAATAAAATTAGAAGAAAAAAAAAAATCAAAATCCTACATAATGTATATCTTGGGAATTATTTTGTTAAACATGTATATGTGAGGAAATCACACTTCATTGCCTCTATCCAAACCTAATAGATATATATATTGAGAAATAATTTTCAACCGAAGCTATATATAGGGAATTAATTTGCTAATCATATATATTTGAGAAAATCACACTATAATATTTGATCTTAATTCATACGATATTACTCCTATTTATTATGACTGATGATATGTGTTAATCAAGCAACTTTGCTTGTAAACAAGGACTCAATAGCCTCAATAGCATGGTAGACAACAATTTGACATGTGACATGTACAATGCGTCATGCATCAGTTTGGTATTCGTAGTGGTTACTGTCTTTCTCCCACATTGATATTTTGTTTATTTTTTTTGGTTTGAAACTTAAAAATTCTACAATTAAAGTTTCAAAACAATTCTACTTAAATTCATTCTACCCCATACGTTAAGTTAGTTTTCACCTAATTTGGATTAATCTAAATTAGTTACAATATACTATCATAGGTATAAATATACCTTTGACTTACACGCGTTGATACACAAATTTTTTACTTGATAGGAAAATCGCAATTCAAATAAACCAAATCCAAAACTCTTAAAACATAGATATCTATTTTGAGAATCAATTGAATTAATTTCACCCAATCAAAATTTGGCGTAACTAACTTGTTTGGCAGGTCTTGCAGGCAAACACAATGGTGAATCTACGCATAATTAAATGGTAATACGTGCACACTTTTGAATATATACACATTTTATTCCCACCAAAGAGACATAGATTCAACTACCTTTGATAATACACATGAGGGTGAAATAAAACTACCAACGTGTTGTATTCAAGATATGTGTCATTTCTTAACAAATTTTCTATATCCGGCCCTAGCCTAATAGATGCAAAGTCATAGACATGTCTAGATACAAATCGGATAAAGATGAGACTATTTTCATAAATTATTAGGTTACACGACTGTCTGGAAATAATGTAAGCTAGATAAAGATGAGATCCTTTTCATAAATATTTTTCCCAATTAATAAAAGGATAGAGATGAAAAACCAGCTAAACCCGCTTTCATTTCATTAAACTTGAAAACACCCAACCTATATTTGATCCGACGAATTCCAAAGTCATCTAAAAACGTCTAGATACAACGATGAGAACCTTTCCATAAATTACAAGATCACAGGATTATCCACCTACAAAGCAATTTAGATAAATATGAGGGCATTTTCATAAATCCCAGCGTTTAATGAAAAGGATCGAGAGGGAAAATCAAATTACCCCCAGATAACACTATTTGAATGAAACATCAAATTATTTCCAAAACCTAAACCTCCCTTGAGGACTTGAAACAGTAAGCAACCATGGCGAGTTCCGAAATTGATCTCGATTCTCCTGCTATCAGGGCTCTCGGCTCTCTCTTCAAGCTCACCGAAGTCTATCTCTGGTTACTCTCTCTCTCTCTCTCTCTCTCTCTCTCTCTCTCTCTCTCTCTCTCTCTCTCTCTCTCTCTCTCCATTTTTGTTAGTGAACTCACAAGTAATTGATTAGATTGGTACTTTATGCTATCGCAGTGACGATGGTTTTTCAAATGATAACCGGCAAGTTTCTCCGTTCCCTAAACACATCGTGAGTTTTTCATTGTCGAATCCGGTTTAATTGATTTTGTTTATATAGTCCGTTCTTCATAATTTCTGATTTTGTATTATTGTGGTTGTTAACTTGTTATTAATTAACTAGAGATTCAAATATGATGATGATGACAATGACAATGATAATGACGATGATGATTCCGCCGGAAAAATTAGCCCGAATACCAGCCTTGGAACAACGGGTCAGGATATTAATTCTAAATTTTGAAGTTGAATTATGTTTGGTTTTTCAGTGCCTTTTTAAGTTGATCATTGTTAAATGGCTAAAGATTGGTAGTTGGTTGTTTCTTTTGTGCTCAGATGATAGCATTATAACGGAGGATTCGGATATCACCCAGCAGATGAGCGCACTTGGGCTTCCTGTTATGTTCCAAACTAGCAAACAAGTAAGTTCAAAACTTACTGATACGTGCTCAAGCATCCTGCAATGGCGGTGCGGGTATTAATTTCATCGTTATGCTTGCAAACTTCTTTGGTTGTTGTGATGTAATATGTATGAAAGTGTTTTCAAGTTGTTATCAGCTAACTTAAGAGAAAGATCTTTGGAGGAGTTTAGTACATGCAACTCTAGTTCAAAGTGTTTCAATTAAAAGAAAACGTATAAAATTGTTCTGCAGAAGGAATTACACTGATAATAAGTTTTTTGACGATTCAAGACTACAAGAGTTGGAATCGTTGCATTATTTGGAGTCAGAGCATTGATCTATTGATTACGTAAGTACCTTTATTGTTTAGTGCATAAGAGAATAACGAAGGGGAATAGATGGGATGAGCTGAGCAAAGCAGTCTAAACTCCAGTTTATATATTTTTATAGCTTGAGTTCCAGTCGAATACGAACCTCGCTTAAGCTTGGCTTGTTCAACCCTTTGCTAATGGCTCATTAGTAAGAGCTCTGTTTCAGAGTGGAGCTTAGGCAGTTGAGCTCGATGAGTTGCATATTTACAAGTTTTTTACATTGCTTTCTAAGCTTTTATAAGTGAACTAGTTCATTTATAAAGTAATATCAGATTCTTTAACCCACTAAAATTTTATTTTCAATGAGGGAGAGTGAAAATAGAGAAGTCACAAAGTTCCTTTCAGTGATTGTAGATAAGAAGCACGTAAAGCAAGGAATTCATGAACATTAGTGAGTCGTGCACCCTGCACACCGTTAGCTCAAGCTCGAGTCATATATTAATCAAGCTAAAAGTTCTAGCGAAGAATATTTATTTCGTAATGAGTGAGCATAATCAAGCTCAGACTTGAGCTGCTTATTGAACTCTCAGTTCATTTACGATGTCGTGCAACTAAGAGATTTAGCTTGCGGTATCAGATTGTTGATTTGTAGTGACATACAGATTTGACCAAAAATTCTAAGAGATCTTGTAACATCTTTTTGTTTGATTAGCTTGAAGTTATGCTGTCTATATATGTGACATGATGTCATGTTCTTAGGAGGTCATGATGCAGGTGGTGCATAATTTGTTATGTTGTCCCTTGGTTTTGGTGAAGCAGGAGATGGGAGGAGTAAGAGTGTGATGTTTAGATATGGAAGGTGGGAGCTTAAGATTGCTATCATCTTCAACATGGTTTTTAGAGAATCACATATTCAAAATAAGTCTTTACCATGGGACAATGGTTTATTACTTTATTTAATCATTATCTGCCGGTGAAATGAAGAAAGTTGTTTCACTGGAGTACAAAAATGGGAAACTTCCCTTATAAAATATTTAGTTGTTATTAGACATAAATAGGGGCAGGGCCGGTGATGGGAACCATATGGGAATTCTCTATCCTCAACATTTGTGTTGTGGAACACCATTTGTGCTACTTATGCTGGTCTTTTTCCCATGCTGGCATGCATTCTAGGGATACATGATTTGACCTTTTGTTTCATATACTACATAATTTAAGGAATTTGTAAACTCTATAGCTGTTTCTCCCTCTCTCTTGCTCTTCGAAAGAGAAGGGGTGGGCGAGAGGTTTCCTGATTGACTGTAAAGTTTGCTTGCCAATGAGGCACGTAATACATCAATAGGGTTCATTAAGAGTCATGTAAAAAGCTGTCGCCATTATTTCTATCTTGACAATTGTCTGACTTATTACAAATTATTCCTGAAAGTCATGATCACCACCACATTATCAATATTCTATAAGATCTTGGTATTGTTTCCTACCTAATGATAGTACTACTATCTTTCTTAGCAGCAGATTGGGCAAACTAAGGTGAAAAACAAAGCTCCACAATGTAAGAATCTGCATAATGTGAAGAAATCTGGCAGAGCAAGTGCAGAGAGCCTATGTGATGCAGATTCGCAGGATAAATCAAGCAATTCATCTTCTCTATCTCTGCCCAACCAAACTGAACTTTCTTGCTCTGGCTCTGATGTTAGTGATGGCATGATAAGTTTGTCCAATCCTCATGAAGGAGACAAGCCTCTATATATGGCTGCTGCGCCTTCGTGTGATCTGCCTGAAGATGTGGCTACTGGGGCCGTTTGTGATGCCGTTGGGGTTTATATCCTTGACAGCAATTCTGGAAAGATGACAAGCAACATACACAATGATGACATGTTGGAGCCTGATATGCGGGTGGAGGGTGAAAGCTATATGCTTGATAACTGTCTTGAGCAAAACCAGAAAGAAATGGATATAACTTTGGCAGAACAAGTCAATACCGAATGCTCTGAGCTGAATACCAGTGTAATGGAAACTGAGGAACTCACGTTAAGCAACACTATAGAGAAGACTCAGGTTGTTGATTTACCTAAAGAGTCCCAAAACACGCCCGTACTTGCCCAGGATAATAATGACAATATACAATACAGTGGCACTTTTGGGGATTGGAGAGCCTTCTGGGATTCTTTCTACATGAGATATTATTTTTATAGTGCCAAAACCAAGGAGTCAACATGGTACCCACCTCCTGGGATGGAAAACTTTGCACATGGTGACATTTCTTGTATATCTACTGAATCAAATATGGAGGTGCAGAGTCTCGATGTTGATCCTGCAGTTTCTAGGTGCGAAGAACAAGCAGGCGGAATTGAGCTCGTTGGTAAAGGTGGTTCAAATAAACACACTGACGGTGGATTGTGCAGTCAGACACTTTCTGCTAATGGTTTATCATCTGCTTCTGTGCCCTTTATTAAAGACACTACTATAGTAAATGCAATTGACCATGACGTGCTTGATGGAAATTGTCAGAATGGGATATCATTGGATACCATTGCACATTGTCATAGTTCAAAGCAAGAAACCGAGCAAGTGGTCTCTGGTGATGTGTGCAGCAGTGGTTTGCAGTCAAAAAAATTTGATTCAACCAATTTACCAGACTTATTTGACTGTCATCGCGAGGGTACCGGAAACTGTGATGACAATGAAATAGCCGAATTGTCCAATGCAAGCAGCTTGTCGAATGCTTCTAAAGCAGTGTGTGATGATGACTCCATCATTCACACTCATTTGGAAGATAGAGACACTGTAGCTGCGGATTTTGATATGCGAGATAAACCTGTTACTACCAAACGAAAGAAGAAAAGGAGAGACCGAACAAGGAAGAAGTCATTCAATGATAATGAGGATCATGAGTTTCAACTGGTTGAAGAGTTCTGTGTTGATATAACCAAATATTGGTGTCAAAGATATCTTCTGTTTTCCAGATTTGATCATGGTATTAAAATGGATGAAGAAGGGTGGTTTTCTGTCACTCCAGAAGCTATAGCCAGGCATCAAGCCTCACGTTCTGGTGGCAGGGTCGTAGTTGACTGCTTTGCAGGAGTTGGAGGCAATGCCATTCAATTTGCGAAGACAAGTAAACATGTTATTGCAATTGATATTGATCCAACCAAAATTGATTATGCCTATAATAACGCAGTCATCTATGGAGTTGAAGACAGAATTGATTTTGTAAGGGCCGACTGTTTATCTGTAGCACCAAAGTTGAAGGTAGATACAGTCTTTCTGTCACCTCCTTGGGGAGGCCCCGATTACCTTAAGTTGGAAATCTATGACATTACTATGCTTCAGCCATATGATGGGCAGTTTCTTTTTGATACTTTCAAGGCAATTAGCTCGATGATCATCATGTTCTTGCCTAGAAATGTTGATCTTGTTCAGCTGGCTGAACTATCTCTGTCTGCCAATCCTCCATGGTCACTCGAAGTGGAGAAGAATTTCTTAAACGGCAAGTTAAAAGCCATCACTGCTTACTTCAGTGAACCCTGAGCAGAGTGGTTAATGGAGACATCAGGCATTCAAGTAAGTTCATTTCGAACAAGGTTTTGTGGCGTTTAGAACTACACCATGCTTCAGAGGCATTTGCTTCAGCGCAGTGTAAATTTTGTTATTTTTAATGTATTATACTTTGTGGCGTTTAGAACTACACCATGCTTGAGAGGCATTTGCTTCAGCGCAATGTAAATTTTGTTATATTTAATGTATTATACTAAATAATACATGAAGATCCTGTTCAGTGTTCACATTTGTCACTTGGTTAAGATGTTAGTGGTTGAAATGATCTTTTAGAAACCATTAGTTCATAGGAGTTTCTTAGAGAAATGTAAATGATAGTTTGTATAGTTCAAAGCTTGGTGCATCAAATGAACAAGGGTGCACGAAATGTGCAATGTTTTTGTTGCTATTATTTTGTTACATTGTACAATTTGCTCTGTTCTAGCCAGTTTCAGACCAGTTCAAAACTTCCAATCATGATTCATCCAACGAGTTCCGTTTCGATAGATTCTGCACTGCACAACACACCTTATTAAGAAGATAATTTTTGACAATATATAAATAGACATGAATATAACTTTGTTCGTCTAGATGTGAAACAATAAAAAATAGGAGTAACTGGTGGATCAATTTCAACTCCGAAGAGTGCAATACCAAGGACATTTCCCGGTTGTGCTCACCTCTAGTAAATATTGATTTTGAACAAATAATTCATATGAACTTATGGTTTCACTAGAGTAAAATCAAAGGTTCTAAAATAAGTGTTCCTGTGCCAAACACTTGGCCTTGGTTTCTAACATAGACAGCCACCAATAACACACACACACTCTCCCCCAAAGGAAAGTGTGGGTGTATCACCATCACTTGGCAAGCAACATGCATACTTGGTCCCATTTGGGTCTCACAGAAAATATCAGCTTCACTTTTACTGTGAGACACAAGTCCAAAACCCACAAAATCTAATCAACCAAAAAGAACCCCTCTTTCATTACATCTTACAACCAAACAACAAAAAATTTTGGTCACATTTTAATTTTCTTCTTATTATTATTTCCTCATCATCCAATTTGGCATTTTGGGAAATCCACATCAACCAATAGAATGTCAAGGAATTTCATCATCAACTTCACCTTCAGATAAACTGCATATTACACTCACTCTCTCTTTCTCATTTTCTCTCTCCTCTTCAGCTAAACAAAGCTGAACCTCAAATAAATCTTCTTCTTTCCCAATCATATTTATTGTCACCTTGTACCTCCACGTGTCCTCACCTACATCCACTAACTGAAAGAGAAACAGAAACTGAAACCCCCTCAAAATCACCCCCTTTGCACTGCTCTGTTCCCAGAACTTTTAGAGCCTTTCCCCTCCAAAAATTCAAGAGAGGGGAACAAAAAAGAAGGCAAAAAGAGCAAAACCCAGTTTAATTAAACCATCAAAGAGCTCAAATTCACCATACCCACAAAGCAATTATTGCATTTTCTCCTTAAAGATCACATTTTTAGTTTGGGAAAGTAACAGAGCTTTATAGCTATGGCTTCTTTAGTATCTTCACCATTCACATTACCCACAACCAAAACAGACCATCTTTCATCAATTTCTCAAAAGCAGTATTTTCTGCACTCTTTTCTCCCTAAAAAATCCAGCCAATTCAACTCAAGAGCTGCTAGAAATAGTACAATAAAATGTGTGGTGGGAAATGGGCTTTTCACCCAAGTCTCACCAGAAGTTCGACGAATTGTCCCTGAGAACAAACAAAATTTACCCACTGTAAAAATTGTGTATGTAGTTTTAGAAGCTCAGTACCAATCATCCCTTACAGCTGCTGTTCAAACCCTCAACAAAACTTCTGAATTTGCCAATTTTGAGGTGGTGGGTTACTTAGTTGAGGAGCTTAGGGATTTGAAAACTTACCAATCTTTCTGCAAAGATCTTGAGGATGCCAACATTTTTATTGGGTCCTTGATTTTTGTGGAGGAGCTAGCTCTTAAGGTGAAGGATGCTGTAGAGAAGGAGAGAGAAAGGATGGATGCTGTGTTGGTTTTCCCTTCAATGCCTGAGGTGATGAGGCTTAACAAATTGGGTTCATTTAGTATGTCTCAGCTTGGGCAATCAAAGAGCCCCTTTTTCCAGCTCTTTAAGAGGAAAAAGCAAGGTGCTGGGTTTGCTGATAGTATGCTTAAACTTGTGAGAACATTGCCTAAAGTGTTGAAATACTTGCCTAGTGATAAAGCTCAGGATGCTAGGCTTTACATCTTGAGTTTGCAGTTTTGGCTTGGTGGGTCACCTGATAATTTGGTTAATTTTGTTAAGATGATTTCTGGGTCTTATGTTCCTGCCTTGAAAGGCATGAAAGTTGAGTATTCTGACCCAGTTTTGTTCTTGGATAGTGGTGTTTGGCATCCTTTGGCTCCTTGTATGTATGATGATGTTAAGGAGTATTTGAATTGGTATGGAACTAGGAGGGATGCAAGTGAGAAGCTTAAGAGCCCCAATGCACCAATTATTGGTCTGGTTCTCCAAAGAAGTCACATTGTGACTGGTGATGAGGGTCACTATGTGGCTGTCATTATGGAGCTTGAGGCTAGAGGTGCTAAGGTGATTCCCATTTTCGCTGGTGGGCTCGATTTCTCGGGTCCCGTAGAGAAGTTCTTCATTGATCCAATCACAAAGAAACCTATGGTGAACTCTGTGATTTCCCTTACTGGGTTTGCTCTTGTTGGGGGCCCAGCAAGGCAGGATCATCCAAGGGCTGTTGAGGCTTTGATGAAGCTTGATGTGCCTTACATGGTTGCAGTGCCTTTGGTGTTCCAAACAACTGAGGAGTGGCTAAATAGTACCTTGGGTTTGCACCCAATTCAGGTGGCATTGCAGGTTGCTCTTCCTGAGCTAGATGGTGGCATGGAGCCTATTGTTTTTGCTGGCCGTGATCCCAGAACAGGCAAGTACACTATATTACTACCTTTTATGCAATGCTTACCTTTTTACATTCTTTTGTTTTTATTTTTATTGCTATTTATGATCAAAGAAATGTTAATATGTGCTCTTTATGACCTTATAATAAGACATTGGCACTTCAAATCTGAATATCTAAGTAGGATGTGAATTTAAGTACTCTATGTTAGTTTTGTATGTTTAAGATAGATAACCTAATTACATATAAGTCCTTGTTTATGTTAGAAATGCGCTGCTTTTTATGGTGCATGGTCCTGCTTTGTTTAAGAAAGATAAGGATGTTAGCTTTTTAAGCCTTTTTTCTTAGTCATGATTGCTTGAAGATTTGGTGTATCAATGTGTTTAGAAATATGAGTCATCTGTAGCTGATGGTTGATAGTCCTGGCATGATGCAGGTAAATCACATGCTCTTCACAAGAGAGTGGATCAGCTCTGCACTAGAGCTATTAAATGGGCCAACTTGAAGAGGAAATCAAAGGTAATTTCGTATTCCAGAAAGTCTAAGTGCATATTTTCTAATGTTGAACGAACTGGTATATTTACAATGTAGGTTCCGGAGAGAATGATAGAAATAATGTCTTAAGTACTAAACTTCACATGTAATAGTAATCCTAAAATATCAGTTGCTATTTGACTTCATAGCTACTAGATCTTTACTCTTTGAGACCTATTCAAGATTATGCAGTGATCAGATTCTATGTAATTCAAAAGAAGTGGTAGTTGCAGTAGTTGTGTGATCAGAAAAGGGAAAGTCAAACACAAAGAGAAAGTTAAAAAAGATTTTGGAACCTCAACAATTCCTAATTGTATGAATGTTGTTAAGAGTTTGTATTCTGTAAAACCCTACTTTTTTCTTCATTCTTTTCTCGTTGTAGTTGCTTGTGTTGACCTCGTCTCCAAGGATATTAGCCAGTTTTATACTTTGCTTGTACTCTACTTTTCTTCAGTTCTAGTACTCTAATATTATCATGATATATACTGAATTAGCAGAAGCTGGAGTAAGTGAAATTCTATTATTATGTGATTGACTGCTATGATATCTCTGGTATTTGCCATTTATGTATCACATTTTAGAAAATTCACTAGAAGTTTTCCTTTCTTCTTTTTGGCATTCACTACATAACATATGAAATGAGATGGAATTGGAAGCCTTTGAGGTGTTCACTTGGGAATGAGAAATGACCCCTGTTTCATAAACATTGCAGGCTGAAAAGAAGCTTGCCATTACTGTCTTCAGCTTCCCACCTGACAAGGGAAATGTTGGAACAGCTGCCTACCTAAACGTGTTTGCCTCTATTTATGCGGTCTTAAAAGACCTTGAGAGTGACGGTTACAGTGTTGAAGGCCTTCCAGAGTCTGCTGAAGCCTTGATTGAAGAGGTAATCCATGACAAAGAGGCTCAGTTCAGCAGCCCAAATCTCAACGTCGCATACAAAATGAGTGTTAGGGAGTACATGAAGCTAACTCCTTATGCAACACTATTGGAAGAGAACTGGGGAAAAGCCCCCGGCAATCTTAACTCAGATGGGGAGAACCTTTTGGTCTATGGAAAGCAATATGGAAATGTCTTTATTGGAGTTCAGCCTACATTTGGGTATGAGGGTGATCCTATGAGGCTACTTTTCTCTAAATCAGCTAGCCCACATCATGGATTTGCTGCTTATTACTCATTTGTGGAGAGAATTTTCGGAGCTGATGCTGTTCTTCACTTTGGTACTCACGGTTCACTTGAATTCATGCCGGGAAAACAGGTGGGTATGAGTGATGCCTGTTTCCCTGACAGTCTCATTGGGAACATTCCCAATGTGTATTACTATGCAGCCAATAACCCATCTGAAGCTACAATAGCTAAACGACGTAGTTATGCTAATACCATTAGCTATTTGACCCCTCCAGCTGAAAATGCTGGGCTATACAAGGGGCTCAAACAGCTGAGTGAGCTTATTTCGTCTTATCAATCCCTCAAAGATACAGGTCGTGGCCAACAAATTGTGAACTCCATCATTAGCACAGCTAAGCAATGCAATCTTGACAAAGATGTGGATCTCCCTGAAGAAGGAGTGGAAATCTCTGCAAAAGAAAGAGATTCTGTGGTTGGAAAAGTATACTCTAAGATCATGGAGATTGAGTCTCGGCTTTTGCCTTGTGGGCTCCACATCATCGGCGAGCCTCCTTCTGCCATGGAAGCTGTTGCTACTTTGGTAAATATTGCGGCACTGGACCGGCCTGAGGAGGGGATTTTATCCCTCCCATCTGTACTGGCTGCAACAGTTGGAAGAGAGATAGAAGATATCTACAGAGGGAATGATAAGGGGGTCTTGAAAGATGTTGAGCTGCTTAGGCAAATAACTGAGGCATCTCGTGGAGCCATTGGTGCTTTCGTGGAGAGAACAACTAATGACAAGGGCCAAGTTGTGAATGTCAATGGAAGGTTGAGTTCAATCCTCGGTTTTAATTTGAACGAGCCATGGGTTCAGTACTTGGAGAACACCAGATTTTCAAGAGCTGATAGGGAGCAACTGAGGGTTCTTTTTGCCTTCTTAGAAGACTGTTTGAAACTGGTTGTGGCTGACAATGAATTGGGAAGTTTGAAACAGGCTCTTGAGGGAAAATTTGTGGAACCGGGTCCAGGTGGTGACCCGATTAGGAACCCAAAAGTGCTGCCAACTGGGAAAAACATTCATGCCTTGGACCCACAGTCCATTCCCACAACTGCAGCCATGTCTAGTGCAAAGGTTGTGGTTGATAGGTTGCTTGAGCGCCAGAAGGCCGACAATGGGGGAAAATTTCCTGAAACAGTTGCACTTGTATTGTGGGGAACTGATAACATCAAGACTTATGGAGAGTCACTCGCTCAGGTTTTGTGGATGATTGGGGTGATGCCCATTGCTGATAGCTTGGGTAGAGTCAACCGAGTGGAACCAGTTAGCCTCGAGGAGCTTGGAAGGCCTAGAGTCGATGTTGTTGTCAACTGCTCAGGAGTCTTCAGAGACCTGTTTATTAACCAGGTATATATGGTTTTAAATTCTTGGCATACTCATATATTAGTGTTGTGAAGCAGTTTGTAGTAGACATTTTCAAAATTAAGCCATTCCATATACGAATAACCCAGTATCCCTTTTGAGACTCAGGTAAGGGAGATCGGATTTACATAGCCTTAGCACTATAATTAAGGTTATTTCCTAACAGATAACAAGAAAAGTTTTTATTGAGCCAACTAATATAAGTTAAATGCAAAGCTAAAAAGGTGTCAATAATGACACTTTCAGCACCATTAGAAATGGACGGAACTTGTTCCAAATTATGCAAGTCTGAAGGATAATAGTCACTAATCCTCTATTTGCAACCAGATTAGTTACCATACTGAAGTTTGTTGTCTTTTATCAGATGAACCTTCTTGATCGGGCAGTTAAGATGGTAGCTGAGCTTGATGAGCCAGAGGAGATGAATTTTGTGAGGAAACACGCACTTGAACAAGCCAAAACCCTTGGTGTTGACATTAGGGAGGCTGCTACAAGAATCTTCTCCAATGCCTCAGGCTCTTACTCCTCAAACGTCAACCTTGCTGTCGAGAACTCCTCATGGAACGACGAGAAGCAGCTGCAAGACATGTACCTGAGCAGGAAGTCGTTTGCCTTTGACAGTGATGCTCCTGGTGCAGGCATGTCTGAGAAGCGGCAGGTGTTTGAAATGGCGCTAGCCACAGCTGATGCCACGTTCCAAAATCTCGATTCGTCAGAAATCTCCCTAACTGATGTGAGCCACTACTTCGATTCAGATCCGACTAATCTGGTGCAGGGTCTCAGGAAGGATGGGAAGAAACCTAATGCTTATATCGCTGACACTACCACGGCTAATGCCCAGGTGAGCATACTCCCATCTCTGATGTACAGTTAATTGTCATGCAAGTTTTGAATCTATTTATGGCACAACTATTTTATAGACACTACCACAAGGTCACACTACTTGAACTGATTCTTGTCGTGGACTTCTGGCAAAGATAGGGAGAATTAGATGGCATTTCATTTTGACATGACATCTTATTTGTCCCCATATTTTTATATATGGTTTTTGAAAACCATACAAATTTATTGTGGTAATAACATAAATTTTTGTTAGGCATAGCTTACTAATCATACACTGACCCCATATTGCCACTTGCAACAATGCTAAATGAATCATAATTTTTGGATTTATCATCAGTTAGAGACTCGTGAGACTAAAATGGTATGACCTGAAAACCTCAAATAACAATGTAGTGGTTGCTAAATCCTGAAACCCATGTTTGTCACCGTAATTAACCTAAAATGGATTTTCTGCAGGTACGTACGCTATCTGAGACTGTTCGCCTTGATGCACGGACAAAGCTGTTGAATCCTAAGTGGTATGAAGGGATGCTCTCTACCGGCTATGAGGGTGTCCGTGAGATCGAGAAGAGGCTGACCAACACCGTTGGATGGAGTGCAACCTCGGGTCAGGTGGACAACTGGGTATATGAAGAGGCCAACTCAACCTTCATTAAAGATGAAGAGATGTTGAAGAGGCTAATGAACACCAACCCCAACTCTTTCAGGAAGTTGTTGCAGACATTCTTAGAGGCGAACGGAAGGGGCTACTGGGAAACTTCAGAGGATAACATTGAGAAGCTAAAGGAGTTGTATTCTGAAGTTGAAGACAAGATTGAAGGGATTGATAGGTAATTTATGTACAATAAGCTTGTGAATATTCAAAGAAACACTGTTAATTTATTTTGGGTTCTCCAGTGGGTTCGGAAAACCGAAATATCAAGCTCCACTGCAGTTTGTATCATTTGTTGTTAATATCAAATTTTGTATAATCCCTTTAACCAAAGAGCGAATACTGATTCTGCCTGCTTGAAACATCCTGTGCCGTTTACTGAATTCGGAAAATTCTAACTTTACCAATTGTTCACGTCCTAAGGTATCTTAAAACTGATAAAATTCGATTTGCCAAACACTGTCAGTCTGTCACCCAACACTCACCATGAACTGTGAAGTATGAACTGTGGATGCAAGTAAAATGTATACCACATCATTTTGAGATATTCATTGGAAAGTAAAAATGGCATTGGTAGAACTACATTTTTACACATTGAATTCACTAATATGGGTATCCATCTATCAATGCTATCATAATTTCCATATACTTATGGAGGCACAATGCCGAAACAACCAAATACGAACCTAAGATCAAAGAATTGCCATTGCTAAAAAGAATACATATCGTTGGATTGACAACCGCCACCAATTCTGACCATATAATCTAACAAAATGATCAGTACATGAACAAGTCAATCCACAATAATGTTCAAAATTTACATACAAGTGGAAGCATGTTCGAAAGAATGAACACAGTTCCTCCTGTTTCCTTTGCAACCTTAGCCACTGAATTTGAATCACTGGGGACAAATCTACAAAAAATCCTCCCCCTTTGAGGACAGGAAAAAAGAAGAAAAAGGAAAGAAGTTTCATTTGACAGTGTTACATATGGTTTCTAGTTCCTGTTTCTTAATGCTGTTTACTTTGTTTAATGGCAAAAGAATGAAGCTAACCTCATTTCAAACCAGTTCCATAAGGAGAGGATCACCTGCGGCCATTACTCTAATAAGCTTGATAAATTCTTGTTCAGTTGACACAGTCCATGGATGAACAGCAGGTGCTTGAGCAGAATAGAAGGTTGAATTTGCACTTGGTGGTTTTTTCTTATACTTCATTGTGCTGAAAACTGGATCGAAGTTTTGAACTGAATCCATCGCCAGAAAGAACATAGGTATTGCAACCTTGTGATGTATATCCAAGTCACCTACAAGAGAGACTAGATCGAGAAAGTCGACAACGTATCTCCTTGGAACAAAGAATATCTCAGAGCTGCAAATGATGAAGTCCTGATCATTCTTTGCAGACTCCTTGTAGTTTACTTGCAAGTGAGCCGGCATTGTATTCACAACTTTCTTTACCATTGCTGCTTGTTTGCCAAACCAATCCCCACCGTTCGCGGAGGAAGTACTCCAAGAATTCGAGACCTGAACAGCATTAAACTAGTTAGAAATAAAGGACAGTATAGGAAAACAGTAGATCAAAGACAAAGTAGGTTTATTCATGGTATGCCTAAAAGCATGTCAAAGACTCATAGTGCCAGGCGCCAGCCATACAATTGCAGCTGACTGAATAAATTTCCATGCAAAGAACTGGTCCGCAAATCAACTAAATTAGTTATACTGCTTCTCACACCATTGTGAAAAAGATTTACTCCCCAAACTTATGATGTACATAAGAAGAGAAACCAGTGCATTCACCAATTGGCAAACCTTTTTCATTCTTTGAGGATTCACCCTTTAATTTTTGAAAGTCTCAACAAAAGTAATAGTACTCCATAATTAGTAAATTACAGTTCACATTACCTTGTTAGTGATCCAAAGCTTAGTCTTGTCAGCTTGCACTAGATTCCAGTAATTAAGGATAGTGTTATCTTGCAGAAATAGAAATCCTTCAGCACTTGTGTATCTGTTCATTATTTTAGGAAGCTGCCTGTAGAGCAAATTAAAATAGTAGTCAACAAACAAGTCAAATAGAGAATATTGCAGAGTTACAATTCAAATCATATTTCTCCTAATGTCCACGATTACTATCAGTTACATATCTTCCTGGCAGATCATTCCCTCAAGAACAAAAGAAAATGACAGAAGAACATGTAACTGCAGTCTCCAACAGCTGTATGCAGCTAAGGGGTTGGTGGGCTCAGTTTGTCTTAAAGACTTAGTATTGATGAAGGGCAATGACAAATAGTTGCCTAATAACATAAAGACAAAGAAGCAAAAAACTGAAGTCCCCAAGAGCTATATCCTCCTAGGTTTATTAGATAACCAACAAGCTAATTTGTAGAGCAAGTAATTTCCTAAAGAAGTAACTAGATCCCAAAGCAATATAGCAATCCAAATATGCTCAAAGAACTTCTAAACTAATGACTCAAAATATACTGGCAAATAGAGCTGATTTTCACTATTACTGTCAAGGTTGCCCTTACCTGAAGCAATAAGCTAATATCTCCATTATCTAGGGATCATAAAATAAAGCTTATGTACAATTATTCAGCAGTTGAGGTAAATAAATAGACTTTGACCAAAAATGTGAACTACAAAGTAGAAGTGAAGGAGTGAAACTGATCATCCTGCTTGTATTTACATAAGCACAAGTAGAACAGTATATATATATTTGCTAGATCTAACAGCTTTTCAGAACACTGATATGACCTAGAGCAACAAAAACACAATAAATAAACCTTACAACACTGCTTATTAGAGTATCAATTCCAGCACATCTTGATACTGCCCAACAGTTCAAGCAATACAAGAACATTCAATTTATTGTAAAAGACAATCGCTACAGAAATGCAAAAATTTAATTTAAAAAAAATTGAATACTGTGATAAGTATTGACTTACTTGTATACATAATCCAACTGGCCTTGATCCACAGCAAGATCTTCATTCTTCTGTGCTGACAAAATGATGACTGTTTTGAAGATTCGGCCATAAAGTAATCTCCATTCTAAGGCAGTACGTTCAACAGGGCCACTACAAAACATTACTAGCACAACATCTCCAAAGTTCTTCCTCCACCGAATCAAGTTCCCAATTTCATAATTCACGCTCCCTGTTTCCTCGACCCCAAGATGAACAGATGGAAGCTTTTGAGGGACAAACTCCTTTCGATCTCCATGACCAATTGTCGCCCGAGGCCTATCTATTTCTAAAGACATTAGTCTTGGCTGCTGATACCCAACAGCAATCAAGTCCTGAAGCCAAGCGGCTGTAAATTTGACATCTTTCTCAGTCCAAAATCTTTCTTCCGCCATAGCATAGCTCAGTTCCAAGATCTTTTCAAATAGCCTACTCTTGTGCGATCTCCATGAAACCAAAAAATTAACCAGACGACCCACATTTACATGAAGATCCTTTTCCTCTGAAAAAGGGTATGATTCCACTCTATCATATCTATGCACAGTGGGAGGATAAATGACAAGATAACCACCAATTTCCCAAAGAAGCCTCTGTGACCAATAACCTCTCAAAACATCAGAAGCCATCGTACTGATAGAAACAGGAAGCATCAAACCCCAAAATGCAGATGTATGATAAATCGTATTGAAAGAGTTGAGAGGCGCCATCATACCCTGCGGTAATGCAACCTTTGGTGCACTCTCATCGAACCTGATATCAAAAGGTTCCAGCCCCGATTTCCTAGTAAAATAGAAAACCGAATCGACATCAGGAAGACCATTAGAGATCCCTTGCTGAATGAACTGCTTTCCACCAAACACTTCAGTGTAATATTCCTCATGCCCAATTTCACCTACATTCTCAAGAGGCAATCCCCTAGGCCAAACAGACCGCTGCCCGAAATGCACATAAGGATTAACGACTGTCCGATTCGGGTTTTCATGAGTGTACTGCATTATAATCTCTTGTCTAGCCTGCTCCCCTACCAATTCCACATCAAAATGTTTCCCCAAATCCCCATCAATCACATCTCCCCTATTATCAGCATCAAATATCTTAGTAGCACCATGTTGAATAGCAAATAAATACCCAACACTCTTCCTAACATATGAATCATAAGGCAAGTAATTGACAACTCGAAAACCCAACTTAGATTGCATTTCCAAAGACAAAAATATAGCACCCTTGAGGCTCCAATCCCCTGGGGTCCTTGAATTCCCAACAGCAAGAACCTGCCAGCCCTTGATCCTTACCAAACCCGAAAGCGAATCGTTCGGGTAATCCGAAACAGACACAATAATCCACCTCTCAGCCCGGAAATTGGCATAGGGGGTGACTTTATCAGCAATGGGTGGGATTGAATTCCAATCAATTTTAGGAAAATGAATAGTTTCTAGCTCCTGGGTCTTAGACTCAAAGCATAAAAGAACAGCAGTATCACCCATATTACGAAGAAAGAAAAGGGCAGCAACAGTAGCAAGTAACAGCAAAATTGCAACAATTTTGTACAGATTCTCAGATACCCATGATGAGAAATCTATGTTTTTATGCTCAGAAAATCTACTAGGATGTAAAGTTGGGAGATTTCTCACCTGGGTTTTCTCTGATTTAGGAAGATTTTGAGCTGAACCCTTGTTGGGTATTCGATCTTGGACCAACATTTTGCACAAATCACACCCCTTTTCACTCTTTCACACACTCTCTCTCTCTCTCCAGTTTGACTCAATGTTGACTCCTATAACTTGCTTGAACTGATTGATTATAGTTTAGTTAAAATCTGTATTTGGGGTCACCACAATAATAAGCGATCTAATTGCTCTCATTCACTCAAATATCTCTGGAATTTTCTTTCTCTTTGTGGGATGAAAAACAAAGAGCTGCCGACAAAGGAGGGAAAGGATTTGATTTGGGTTTCTTTGAAATGCAAGTTTCGTTTGTTTGGTGAGAGAGAGAGAGAGAAATGGTAGAGGAGCTGTCGTGATCCAGTTAATTGGTTTGGTGGTTTGCTTTTTTAATGTAAATTTCTGTCACTTTGATTTGATCTGGAAAAACTTTATTTTTCTTTTGATTAATGATTAATCAAATTGGGGAACTGTATATTTTTGTGTTTTTTTTTTGGGGGTTATGGGTTTGTTCGTTTGTTTGCAATATTTTTTGTAGAGTTTATTTACTAAATCGAATTTGTGTAGTGTGAGATGAATGGTTGGTGTTGGTGATGGTGATGGTGATGGTGATGGTGACGACAAAGGCTTTGCAAACTGGCAATGGCAGGTGTACTGTTTTGGGGGGAGTTTAATGCTGTATGCGCTTTGCTTTCACTGCAGTTGATCATCATACCCGATACTAGTAGAATTTTTGTTGTCCTTTCGTTTTTTGGGTTTTAATTCATTTTCACATACACAAGGTTATCACACTTTTATTACTCGGAATACTCTCCGACTACTTGCTTCCTAGCGATGCACAAACGCAATGCTTTATTCGGAATCATATCTTATCCTAGTTTTTTTTTTTTCCGTCAAAAAAAGCGGTGCAAGTGAATGACGATTAAGTCGCTACTGCTACGTCATGTTTGGACTCTCGTGTTTAACGACGAACATTTCAAACTAATTGAACAACCAATGCAAGCAATGACTCCGTCAACACAACAATAATAAGGGGCTAGTATAGTTTCTACTTTCTAGAAGCCATGAGACACAAGGCATGGTGGATGGGGAATCAAACACATGACTACGCCTTACCAAATAGTTGGGAGTAAGCTTAGAACCACTAGACCACCATCCCTATCTCTTATCCTAGATAATCTTTAGACATTACGACATACTTAGGTGTGCTCTACTGCGCTCCCGTACTTAAATTTGTGTTTTTTTTTCATGAAATTGTATTGTCTGGGTCACTAAACTCAACTACAATACTTGAATAGTATATGGGGAGTAAAAAAATAGGTGGATCAATTAGGCTAAACCGAATTGATCAAATTGGATAAGTGAATTGGATTGAACTTACCGATTAAGTGAAAATAAGTGGAAAAAAAAATACATCCTAACATCATTGCTACTTAATACTCCATATCTTTTGGATTCACTACGAGATTACATATTCTCTTTGTTTTCTTCAGATTAAGAATTAAAAGATGATAATAACTACTCCCTCTGTTTCGGAAAAATGATAACATTTACTTTTTGAAGGTCAAACTTTACAAACTTTGACCATTGATTTCGGAAAAAATATAAGGATTTACAATGTAAAAATACTATCGTTGGATTCGTTTTACATAGTACTTTTGGAAAATCTATTTTTTTTATAGTTTATGTATTCATATAAACACAAATATTCATGGTCAAAGTAGTGCATTGGAGACCGTGCAAAAGTAAATATTACCATTTTTCAGAAACGGAGGGAGTACTTCATATACTCCTATGTACATAGCAAAACGCATGAACAAAACCTCATTTACACTAACGCATACCATTTGAAAACCGTCCTCGTGTTGCCTTCTTAATTTTCAAATAAGTTAGTGCTAATCTACTACACAATACATATAAATTAGTTCACCTTAAGGTTTTGCTTGCGTGGTAGTTGTTTTAATACTTGAAAGTCGCTTGTTTGATGTTAATCCAAAATTGAAAGCGAAAATATTTAGCCAACGGATTGAAAGAAAAAAGTGTTTTGTTTTTGATGAAGTTAAAATTGTTTAAAGACCTGAAATTTGTTTTATCTCTTAGGAAAACCTAGGAGCTAAGTTAAAAAAAAAGAAAAAGGAATTTTTTTTGGATGAAACCAACCGACAACGCTCAGTTATATAGAGACTTTGAGGTTGCCGTCCATGTCTACAAACATTCAGAAAAAAGCGTGGCCCATGTCTTATGCCTACTTGGTCCCTCAATGTGGCCCAAATCCTATATATACAGGCGGGCCGGGAAAATCCAAATAAGGAGGAGAGAAATGAAAATAAGAATTTGAACCCAAAAAAAAACTAAAAATAAAAAATGATGAAACAAAACAAATCGATTTTATCTCCTAGGTTTTTTCGATTTCAACAGGACAATAATTCTTGAATTCCATGTACAATCCACCTGCTCTAATAAGCTGCCAAATTCCTAAGGTAAACATAACTATTCTTTTGATGGTTTCTTATGCAGTTATTTATTATTCATATCTGCCAAGCTAAAATTCGAGGAATTGATGATTAGCTTAGTTGAATCATCTTAGAGAACATGATATGATTAGATGGTAATCAGGTAATGGTTACTTTATACTGTGAGGTTTTATTAAGTGCACTCTAATTAATTCAAAATGTCTCATATGAGGCCGTCTTAACGTGAGTCCATCTCTATAGCTAAGCATGAGTGACAATTTGAGGCGTCTCACGTTGAGGCTGCCTAATATGAGTTTCTGTGTAATTATACTATGGGGTTTTAACTTTTTTCCAACTTATTAGTATTTTTCGTTTGCATTAGTGTGCCATTCATAGCTAATGGTATCAAATTATGTGATGTCCATTGTCCAATTTATACTCACCCACAACATGGACAAAGTAAAGCATATATTGTAATCTGTAAATTTTTTTTTATTGATAATTTGTAATCTGTAATTTATTTATTTATTTGATAATTTGTAATCTGTAATGTTATAAGAAGGGGATAAGTGTCAATTTGATTACATTGAGGTCTGGTTTTGTGTGATGTAAATTGGGTATTCACTTGGAGGTCTAAATGGACGGTGAGAGTTTGATTTCTGTTTAAAAGTTTGTTATTCACATTTGCCCTTTTTAAGAGAAGCTTAATGATTGCTCACTTTCTGTTTTAAGATTGATTGTGAGTTTAAGCTAATAAGCCTTTTAGGTAGTGATTGATATAATTTTATTAATTTCTTGTAGTGCTATATCATCTCAAGGAAATGAAGAATTTTTAGAGGGGATATGTGATCTAGGTAGATTAGGAGTTTGTTTTCGGTGTGCTTGCTTGTAAGTTCTAACTAGAGTATGGCTTGGAGGTATGTTAGTATATCTTTCACCCTGAGCATGCTGTTTTGTTGCTAGATGACTGCTGTCTGAGGGAGCTTTCTGCAAATTCTAATAAGGGGTCTGCTGTTCAATTGGAAAATTGAAAATCCCTTTGAACTCTTGTTAATTTCGGGTGTCCCATCAAATTTGTGCTCAGTAATATCTTTTCTGTTCAATCTAGACCGTCTTGCTGTTTCCAGTTCTCAAATATTTCTGGTACGCACTCCCAGGAGTTTCCGTGTTTAGGACTGTGAACATATGGATTCCATTCTTGATGTCAGAATTGCTTGGAGGTGTTGGTTCCTTACAGGATGATTCTCATTCTTCGAAAAATTATGGTAATTACGTGTGTACATACATGTGGTGTCGACTCTACATTGTGTATACCTTTGGATCACTCATACACACTTCGGTTGGTGGTTAAACAGTCTAGCATGAAGTGAATCAAGTGATGTTCCCTCGTGAACGGAAATCTGTAATGTCCTGTTCAAAGTATTCTGCAGTTCGTGGTCTAGGAGTAGAAAGTATTTGGATCCTGTAGCTGTGCCGTGTAAATGTTTGCAAATGTGGATGTTAGTATTTTGTTAGAGAAATCCTTTCATACATTTATATTTGGGTATCCGTTTCTTCTGTGATCTAGCATCCTAGCTTTGTTTGAGATCATTGTTACTTCTAAATTATAATACACCGTCTGTGCTGCTTAGTTTGTCCTTCCGCCTTATTATCTGTCTCGTGGATTGACCAATTTATGAGCTGCTTACATACATAATTGAGCATTCCTTTTTGTAGGAAATTGTTTTTAAGTCTGCTTTACTTGCTGATCACCAAAGTGGAGCTTGAAACGTCTTTTACGTCTGATTGGCCTCTCTCTTCTTATCATTATTGGCTTGCTTGGAGACTATTGTCCTACGTCTGAAAAAAATACAAGGGACAAAAAGGCTATGAGAAGGGCAGAGAAAGAACAGCCAGGAGTTGAAGCTTCTGATGACGAGGAGCTAAATGCTGTGATATCTGAGATACTTATGCTGCCTCATGTGAGATAGTTCTGCTGTCAATCAACGAAGAAGAGTCATCTGGGAAAAAGTATCTCCCTTGTGAGTTGAAATTGGAGAACAAACCACAAGCAAACCTTACACAGTTTGATGACTCAAGTCAGAGTCTCATCGAGGGCCTGAAGGACTATCTCAAGAAGGGTTGTACTTTAGGCCAGTTTAAGATTTATTTAGAGTCGTGCATTGGCACCACCCAAGAGGTAGTGGATGCACTGTGTGAGGCTCTATCTGAATGTATGGAAAAGTCTCCCCTTCGTAAGTCGAAACCGGATATCAAACCACAAACAAACCATACAGATTCTGATGACCCAAGTGAGAGTCTTGTCAAGGGCTTGAAGAAGTTCCTCATGAAGAGTCACACTACAGACCAGTTGAAGGCTCATTTAGCATCGTGCTCTGGCAGCCCCCAAGAGGTGGTGGATGCTCTGTTTGAGGCTCTATTTGGCGGTATGGGATCGGGATTTTGTAAAAAGGTGCGTAACAATGATTATTATCTAGCTGCAGCCCAGGCTTTTGCGGGTTCCCAGCTGGTTTTGCTTCATGCGATCGTGTCTTTTGCTATGAAAATAAGCTCTTATGCAGATAAAAGAGAAAGATCGAAAAGATGCGATGCTGTCAAGGAGGTGCCAAAGGTTCTAAAGTTCTTTTAAAATTTTGATATGCTTGACGACGATGATATCATTGACTGGTACAAGAAGGGATCAGTAGGGGGCAACAAGGACTCTTTGCTCTGGGAGTATGTCAAGCCCTATGTTGAGTGGCTCCAGTGGATGGGTTGCGAGAGAGATGATTAACAAGATCCCTTTTTGTCGCAAATCTATTGGAAACTATGACTATGATTTATAGTTAGGAACAAAACTAGTGTTGGGATTGGTTTTGAGTTTTGGTGTCTTGTTATTGGATATTTGATTGAATTTTGGTATCATGTTATGTAGTTGGGATGGGGTAGTCTAACTTAAGAATTCATTATTGATAAGTTTGACCCGTGGGTGTGATCCTTTTCCCCTTTGTTTTAGTTCAATTTGGTTTAGTGGAGTTCAGTTCGCTTATATGATCTACTTTTTCACTCACATGTTACACGTTAGTTTAATGAAGTTCAGTTTAGTGGAGCGAAGTTCAGTTCAGTTCAGTAAAAAAGAACACACCCATGTATCATTTCCTAAACCCATATTTGATTGGCACTAAAATTATTAATCCATGTGTTAATTTTTTGATTTTGCATCTAATTAAATATTACTCCTTACCATTTTTCAACTAATTCAACTTAATGTGTAACTAACCTTGCATCTTGACCCTAAAAAAAAAAAGAAAAAACTAAAACCTTGCATCTGAAATGTAATGTGGCTTTTAATTATATTTGTTCCCCATGTACTTAATCACTAAGAAGAAAAAAAATTCAAAAATTATTTTTGTTTAAGACAAACAAAAAAAGAAAAAGAAATCCATTCTCAAGCTAAATCGAAACCGTTAAATCACATGTGGAATGCCATCATATCATCACAGCCGTCAAAACCATCTCTCTCCACATGCAGCTACAACAAAATTAAAAGCTCAACCAAAAACGGTTAAAACTATAAGGAGAGAGAGAGAGAGAGAGAGAGAGAGAGAGAGAGAGAGAGAGAGAGAGAGAGAGGAAAAGAAACTCAGAATCAAAATTTTCAAATTATTTTCAGAGCCCCGCCATTTTCACTCAGAGAAGAGAGAGAAGAGAGAGAGAAAATGGAGGAATTTCCAAGCGAGTTAGAGCTAACAGCAGCATCAGCTCTTCTTCTCCTCTCTTACGAAGCCTTCTCTTCAACAGCGACAACAATGTGAGCGAATTGAAATTCATTTTCTCTCTCTCTCTCTCTCTCTCGATATTTTTCGTTTGTCGAGTTTTTGATTCGAATTTTTTGGCTTATCAATGGAGTTTTTGTAGCTCGAAAATTGACGTTAATGAGAAGAAACCAGTTGAATTTGCGAGCAAAGTGAGTAAAAATGTTGAGGAAGAGTTGAGAAATTTGGAGACAAGCTCTGATACTACGCTGTGTGTTTCGACTTTGACTGCTGATGATGACTCTGTTCAAGTTCAAAGTCGTGAGATTAAGCTTAAGGTTATTCTTCGGTTTAAATTTGAATTAAGCTTTTCAGTTTGAATTTGGATATTATTTTCTGCTTTTTGTTAGCTTGATTTTGAAGCACGATAGTATTATCTGCTCAAATTTCTGTTAAATTATGATCTAGCTTTATGTTTGTTAATTTTTGGATAGATACGCATGTGCTGGTTTGGTTTGTTTTTGAATTCGAGTAATTCAATTTTCACACAGTGATTTTCGTATGAAATGCATAAAACGAGATTATGCTTTTAAGTTAATTTGCTGTAATAACTAGGTATGTAGTTCAGTTTCAGTTGAATTTGAAAGTAAATGTGATGCAGAATTTGAAACGACCTTCGTTGCCTGAGTTCTAAGCTAGAACACTCATTAGGTCTTTGATCCTCTGTTCTTTTAGATGTTTTTTGGTGATGTGATCCATTGTTCTCGTGTTTTTTGCAATGTTGAATTCAAATTTGCTTCGATTGCTGAATTTGTGAGCCGAAGTGAAATCGATTCATTTTTCTGCATTTTGCTTGGTTGAATTTCAAGGATACTACTTGCTTTTTGGCTGTAACAAAGTGATATTCTGACTTTGTTTGAATTTGATATGCATGTGCTGCTTTGGTTTGTTTTCAATTGGAGTAATTTCAAACGAATTTGTATTATTTGCTATAATTAGTAGGTTTTTGGTTTCATTGACGTTGAATTTTGATTGATAGTGCAAATTTTAATTTGAATCGATTTTGTTGCTTGAGTTGTAAGCTGAAACACTTATCGCCTTTCCGATGCTCTGTTTATTTGTTAGGTGTTTCCAGTTGTTCTGGTGTGTTTGCGATTTCAAATTCGAATCTGCTGCAATATTTCGATTATATTGAGTTGAAGTAAATGAATATGATCGCTTTTTTCTTGAAGGAAGTTCAAAAATTCGTATTCATTGGTGATATGCACAGCTAATTTGAATCCCAGTTCTGTATTTTGAATTTCATGCGTTTGCAACAATCTATGCAGTTGCTCGTAAATTCGAAGTTGTAATGTGATTTATTTTACAACAATCTATGCAATTGCATCTCTCTCAATAAACCTCAAACGAACTAAGAACTGATGATGTATCTCTATGTTCTTTGCTATAATGTTTTGGCCATTAGCTTATTTTTGAAGCGACTTTGAGTTTTAAAAGCTTTAATGAATTTAGTTCTTGCTTGTTCTTTGAAATTGACTTATGAAACTGGCCATCTGCTGTCCAAATATCAAATCCCCATTGAAAAAACACTTTCAAAATCAATCATGATTATTATGGTTTAGAATTGATTTTTATAGCTCTCTGTTTTTCACCATTTGATTTCTGACGATTGTATTGCTTATTACTACTTGCTTTTGAAAGGAGTTTGAATTTAAACAGCTTTAGCAAATCTATATGCTTGTTCTTTTGAAATTATGGAAATAGAATTTACCATGTGTTGTCCAAACATCGAATTTGTATTGATTAAAAGCCTCTGTTATTTTGCTTTCAAATTATACCTCCAATTATCATTCTCTAAACTGCATAGTTTCATTCTCTTTCTACAGGTAACTCGAAAAGCTCGGTCAAAGGTAATCTACAAGGGTTACAGGGAACGTAAACCCGTTGCACCAGTAATCTGGAAAACTCCTGCAGCTACAAAACCCAAAATGAGAGGAGAAGTATCAGAAGCAACAACAGATCATGGCACAACAATTACAACAGAGGGTTCGTGTTTGTCGAGTGGCGGTTCGAGTGAGATATCGAGCATGAGGAGTAAAGCCAGTAGCCGGCGACCACCATTGGAGAGAGGAGAGAGAAAACGCAGGGTTGGAGCGGAGAGGGAGAGAGAGATGAAGAAGAGAGTGATTGGTATGGGTTCGTTTCATATAAGAAAAAGAGCTGAAGCAATTAAGAGGATGTTGTCTGGTGCTGGTTGTGCTTCTGAAGTTCGCATTAGGCAGGTTCTTGGTGATAGTCCTGATACCAGCAAAGCTCTCAGAATGTATACATCTCTCTCTTTCCTGTTTTTATTTGTTTAAGATTATCATATTTGGCAATGTGATTGGTTCTATACATTTGTCAATTTTCAACTGTTGATATTCTGGTGTTTGAATGTTGTATTGGTTTTGCAGGTTATTGAGGATGGAGGAAGTCAAACGAACTGGACTTGGAGGGAGATCAGACCCATTTATTTACACGGTAATTCCCCGATATTTAAGCAATGTTTGTCATGGGTATTAATGTCATCCACATATATGATAGTTCATCTATGCATAACTCTCGTTAGATCATCCTGGACCATGCTCCCCTTCTCACAATTACCACTTTTTTTGAGGGTGGATTTTAATGGCTCTACTTGTTTTGTAAGAGGTGGGAGCATTGATTCCGAACCATGTCATAATCTCTCGTTTTAGAGTTTTACTAATTTTTAAAGCATTATGTTCATGTAATGATCAAAAGGGGTGATGCTTACTTTTGATTTAGTTCTTTTTTGCCCTTCAGGCACAGCTCCATCAAACCATTCACAAAACCTAATTTTCTGACCTATCTTTTTTTTTTGAGGGTATTTAGACTATTTTCTGACCTGTTTTATTGTTCTTATCATGGACAGATACCAGTAGAGGCTGAGAGCATGGCCAGCTTGAAGCCCCAGATCCCAATTGCATGAAACTTGGTTGATCAATTTGGTCAATTTTGGAAGAACTAGTGAGGACAGTGTGAAGTTATACAGGAATATAGCTTATTTGAAGTTAATATTGGTAAATGGTAGCAAATGAAAGGTAGGGATTTTAATCAAAAAAGCTGTATAGAAATCGTGTATATATATATATATATATATATATATATATATATATATATATATATATGGGTATATGACACAACACAACCTATATGTTATAGTACAAATTTTTTACCACTACTCAAAGTATTATGTAGTCTTATTGTGAAACAGAAGTCTAGTGAATAGTGACAAAGGAGAATTCCAAGTGTTACTAATATATGATGATATAGAAGAAGCTGATGGATGTATATCAACTGAACAAATTATACATTACTAGCTCTTAAATCTTTAATTCTTTATAACTGCCCCAATTTCTAGTATTTATTCATTTGTTTATATACATTCATTTCTTTTCAGTTTGAATCTAGCAGCTGTAAGGAACATGAGAAAACAGAATTAGAAACACTGGGTAATATTAACGAGTCAGATGCAACGATAAACTACGAATTCCTGGTAGCACCCAGGTTTACGTCTTCTGCTCAAAGGGGGCATTGAGTGAATTAACTCCACCCTACACACACACACTCAAGATTTTGCTCTGTTGGACTTCCTAGTGCAATTCAAGTGTCTCCTTTTTGTGACCGCCTCCTTTTCCCTAATATCAGGTTTCATGAACTCACAGTTTTGTATGACCCTGACCTCCTCTGAACGAACCATAGAGTGGCTGTGTTCTCCTAAAGCCGAAAATATCATCAATGTGAATCAACTGCGATTGGTCTGAGTTAGTTTTATCAGCTTCAAACTCTGATGAATGCGTGGAGCCATACACCCGTATGCTGAGCGCCTTCTTTTGGGTGGCACCAACTTTAATAAATTTATCAAAGCAATCTATGAGCTCTTGTTGGGTTAGCTGCTTCAGTGCTGCGACCTGTCATGGTACAAACATGAGCAGTCTAAACTAAAAATAGAAAACCCCACAAGTAACTTCTCTGGTTCACATATCCATACCTCAGACTCTTTCCTGTCAAATTTGAAAGTGCCATCAGTAATTTCTTTCCAAAAGAACCTAGATTCTTCTCTCAAATTCTTGTGTTTCTCCAGCTTCATATCAATCAGTGCACCGACATTTTTCTGTCAAAAAAATAATATAATTATTGCAAGTAAATCATCAAGGAGCAAGGCCAAACACTAGTGCATGATCAAATCATGAAATTTCTAATATCAATGAAATCAGAATGTAGGTCCACTTTCTTTTTTCCCACTCCCTCTTTAGTTAGTTCTGATTTTGGGAGGAAGTGCACCATCATCTCATGAAATACCTATTTTTTATTTACTTATCGTCATATCAAACAAGTATCTAAAGCATTTATCCCTTCACCGATTCTATTTGGATAATCTGAATTTTGACAAAACTACATGAATACAAGTATCATGCCTTTCGGTCCTCAGTCACCCTTGAAATGTCAAGCATGGATATCTTAAATCAGTCAATAATACGTAATAGACACTATTAGAATTATGACACAGACACCCTTTTCTTTAGTAGTAAGATTTCCCTTTTGACAACTGAACCTGTTTTGTAATTACTAGTAAGCTCACATCCATCATAAGCAAGTTGCCAAATCCTCTACTCAATAACTAGTCCAAGGGGGCATCTCAATCAGAACATTTTGAACTCACCTTGAATTCATCTGCAGTAAGCTCACGAAGTTCATTCTCAAACTTGCTGAGAAAAGCTTCAACTCTCTGGTCAATATGACATGGACCCTGAAAGAAACGCAGAGTTGCAAAATGATTCAGATATAAATACGGTTTCTAGCAAATAAATGACCAATGAAGGTGTTTTGTGCACCTTTACTGTGGATTGGATGATAAATTGCAATCCACGGATGCCAGAATCACTCCTATACAATAATAATATTGGTTAATAACTGAAGCCGGATGAAAATCTGCATGGTGAAATTTGGAAAAGAATCCTCACCTGTTTGTTAGAACTGTTATGTACCCAAGTTGCTCAACAGACCGAAGCTGGTGAAATGCTGGTTGTTTAGCAATGAGAGCAATAAGCTGAAGTTTTACGTTTGCTAGAAAATCATCAGGATGGACCTATGCACATTCGGCAGGAAAATGCATCAGAAAAATGCTGGTTGTTTAGCAATGAGAGCAATAAGCTGAAGTTTTACGTTTGCTAGAAAATCATCAGGATGGACCTATGCACATTCGGCAGGAAAATGCATCAGAAAAATGCAGGATAAGCTACTAATGATGAGATAGGTCATGCAAAATTAACGCAAGATGAAGTGATAATTCACAGCAGCCGAAATATACTCCATTAATCAGTGATACCAAAACTAGTTTTACAGGATTCAAGTCACAAACTGACAAGAAAATCTAAAAACTAAAAGAAAAAATTTAACAAATTCTAAGGCAGCTGAAGCATACTCCTTGCAATAAGATATTTGTTCATGGGTCATTGGCAAACAGCCTCTCTGACAATCAATGTCAGGGGTAAGATTACATAAATCTTGGCCACCTACACCTCGCCAACGGTGGGAAGTTGGGTAAGAATTTCCAATCCAGATCCTAAGAACAAGTATAACTCTCCCTCTTGTCTCCTCCCCCCTTCCTAGAGCTTCTGTTAGAGTTTGTAGATTTGTTCAGAAGTCAGAAAATGAAGCATAAACCATGCTTCCAGAATCACTTGACTGTATAAAAATGGCTTACAAAACTCAAACGTCAGAGGAGCAGAAGAGAGGGCACATCCAATTGAACTTTGATAAGTCAAAATTCCTCTTCTCAGGTGCTAGGATTCTAGAAATGTGACTCTAAATAAAATATAAAGCACAGAAGTCACCTCTGTATAAAGTTATTGACCTTACCTGAATATAATGAACAAGAGAAGAATTCTCATCACTTGGATTTAAGCCTTTTGCAGCATAGCAATAATTTTTGCCCTTTCCAAGCTTAACAACTCTACTTGTCAGATGCTGTGAAGGAAAAAGAGACTGAGAAATAGGGTGGGAACCGTTGAAGAAGGCATTTTCAATGTGCTCAATTGTTGCCCCCGCCTCACCATGCTCAATGTTCCCTGAAAATTTGGCAATAAGTGGTAAAACCATTATATAGAAGTTGGAGACACATTTATACATTTGAGAAAACTCTTAAAACACAAACCAGATACATAACACTCTAGGAAAGCTTTTGACAGCATCATGGGAAAAAACTTAGAAAGGGCATCAGCATCCAGATTGGGTAGAACTTCAAGCTGTTCTAGCCAAGGCCAAGTATGATCTTGAAGAATTAGTGAGCAGTAATACATGGCTTGCTGATATGGTTGCTGAAACTTGTAATTTTGATACTCCTTTATTACAGTTTCCTGCAGGGAAAAACCAAAAGGCTTAGCACTTGTAACATGATCACAAGGAATTAAGGATTGTTAAGTGACTAAATAAATCAATCTGCTAGCAAATCAAGTATCAAAGCAGAAAAATGATACCGAGGACAAGATAATCAATCAGTTAGGAAAGAATAGTACAACAAAATTTAACAAAGTGAACCAATTTGTACTTGAAGTCACATTACAAGACTCGCTATAACACAATCAACTTAAGACCATACTTAGCATGAACCTCTTTCTCAGATGATTCCATGATGATTCAAATTTAAGATTCACAACTTCAGATGATGACTAAAATACTTGCTACTTAGCTTGCTAGAAGCGATAAATTGTAACAAGATTAAATGAAAAGGTCAGAAACACTTTAGTACATCTATTTTCTTCAGGTAACATGGGTATCCGGGCTGTGCCTGACTAATCCCAACAGCCCCAGAAGTTAACCACCAGAAAAACCTCCAGTGGCCCTGAGAGGTCCTGAACTTGGGACCTCTGGAATAGATTTCAGACGTCTTACCAGCAGAGTTACCGACTCAGGGTTATACTTCAGTACAATAAGCTTACAGACATAGCGTTGGCGAGACTGACACCTAGTAACCCTATTTTGAAATCAGCAGCTATATGATTAAATCTCAGGGTACACATTAAAAAATATTCAAAAAGTCCATCCCAGGAAATCACTATGCGTTTCGGAAAAAAGGAATCTGATTGTATTCCAATATCAAAGCGACAGCACTCCACATGAAATTAGTGCATGGTAACTAAAATTCATTACAAATTTATAACAGAACTAATTTCTGAATGAGGCTAGGATCAGGAAAGTAGGATATCACATCCCCAAGCATCTTTAGTCCCCAAAAGAATCGTAATTCAGTCTAGGAAGAGAAGCAAATTGAGACTACCTTTATAACAGCAAACCTGTCAGGTCTAACTTCAAACTTCACTATTTTATCAACTATTGTATCCAACAAGATCCTCAATTTGTGATTATAACCAAACACCGTCACCTGCACAGTCAAGGAGAAGAAAATCATCACCCAAAGTGTGGGGAGGGAGAGTAGTTATCAAACTCAGAGCAATTACAGGACAACGGTTTCTCCATTCAGTGGAAGCTCTTTGAAAGTAAAGCAGCACCACATACTAATAAGAGAGAGAAATAGGAAACCAAAACAGTCAACCAGCGTACGGGCTGTGGCAGAAACTAAACATCTCTACCTCCTAATGTAGCCATATGCTAATGATGGATTCCCATTCTGACTGAATGACTAAATTGTTCTGTCTTCCTCATTCATGGTGAAAACTAAGAGACTATCAGTGCATTTCAGTCAAGCAACTAATGGAATAGCCTCTACAACTGTAGGGGTAAGGCTGCACCTAACCTTTTGTTAGACCCCGCCCTACACGGGGGCCTTATGAGAGGCACATGGGTAATGAAAATGTATGGTAGATGAACAATATAAGATCACCGTCAGAATATGTTTCATCCTTATGCATACCTCAAAACCGCAATCTGTATGGTTAACTGCATAGTGAAGACCAGCAACCTGAGCATAGTAGGCTGAGATACAGAGAAATAAAATCAACTAAGTTTTAATTTAATTATGAAAAAGATTCCAATACAATCCGTGATGAACATAGTAGAAACCACACGAATAGGCTTAAACAAGCAGTTTATAAGAAGCTGAAGTAGCGTGCCAAGGAAGGCCCACACAACTTAAAGCAATAACATCATACCATATTCATTCAAGTAATCCATTAACAACCGTGTAAAGATATCAGTGAGCACTTCTGATTCAGGGGAGCTTCCAGCAAATGGGCAGTGAAAATCTATTTTCACATAAGCCTTAGGGGTGAAAAACATCGTATCAGGCTTGTACCATAACCTTGAATAGGATGACGTCCTCAAAAGTGTCGGGTAAGTAACCTGTTTCAGGTCTCCAAATATGTAAGACCATACAGGCAGGATTTTTAATCTAAAGCATATAAAAGGTCTAGAACAAATTGTAATCGATGGAAGGTAATGCACACACAGTATGAATATTCATATACCTTGTCCTTTAACTCCTTGATTGACAAATCAGTAGCAATGAATACATTGGCTGCTGGTAAATGGAGTTGCCCATTAGGCGCAGCAGACATATATTGCTGCAAACCAAAAAAAAAAAAAAAAAAAAAAAACCAATAAAAATTTTGGCTAACAAGAAACAAATTTAGAGTAATAGCTTAGTCATATGAAAAGATAAAAATCCTTGGAATTCCCTTCCTTCCTCTTTCTTATTTCCCTTTGTTGCATGTGCAGGGTGAAGACCATTAGAAGCTCAAAGAGGTCGACAAGAAATACAAACACAAGGGAGGATAGAATTGACCTCAGACCGATTGTTTCTTGTCATATGAAAAGGAATAAAAAAAAAACCTGAATCATCGCCGCAGATATCTTCTCAGAGGTATATGCTGTTCCATACCATGGCTCCGTCAATTCTGTCTGCCCCTCGAACTTCTTTGATTCCCAGAATATCCTGTTACAAAAATGGCTGGTAAATGAACTAATTTTCTGCTAAAACACTGCATATTAAACATATCACTAACTTCTAGGTCACCACGAAGAAGACTGAAAGGGAAAACGAGAATGCATAAAGATGAAAGAAATGGAGGAAGCAATATGAGCATCAAATGCCAGTGTGCTAGCAACCACAAAAAAAAATTAATAATAAAGGAAGACACGGAGCAAAAGATCTACAACAGTCAGTTATTTTTGGCTTCTTTCCCGTTTCTTGCTTTCTAGCCAGCTGGCCATCATTTTTAGTTTCAGGCTTGGTGTGAATGAAAAGCTGCTTTAATCCAAAATACTGCAGTATTATAAAATAAATAATTTTAGTGTCAGAAGCTCTAATTAGAATGCGGCACTAGGCGTTGTAGGTTGCTGGAGACAGCACAAGGAGCACCGCTATACCTAAAGACCAGTAGGCGTGCCACCTTATCATCCATCTTGTTCTCTCCTCCACTGTAATCTTCTATATATTCTCTACCTTTCCAAGAAGCCATTGTTTCTATTTTTCTCATCTCTATACCACTAAATCTTCTTCCCCGTTACCTTCCTGTAAGCTGAGCTCAGCTCCTAATATTTCTACAGTCGGTCTTGTGTAAGATTTTTTCACGGTACGATGGTCAAAAGTAACATTTTCATTCAAAATGTATCATTTTTTTTTTACTGTAAAGACAGTAAACCTTTCGTTTGGCGGCTAAAAGTGTTCAAAATAAAGTAACACCTTTTAGTCCAAAAGTAACAATTTTTGTTCAAAATGTAATAGTGGTCGCACGGTAAGATCGTCTTATATGAAATTTTGTGTTCCCCAACTTACGAACTCAGTTCAAGCCAGAACTTATTATCACCTCAGTAGATCACCAAAGTCAAAATTCAACTTTGCTCACATTTTAGTCTCTACTTCATTAGTTCAAATTCGTTGTTTAATAATAAGCAGGAGTACCATTATTATGTATACACCAACGTTAAAGTAGTGATCCAAGGCTCCAATTCTCCTTCCCAAATGTTAGACATGTAAGTATTCGGTTATGAGCCCCTTGAATAACCCAAAACGCACCCCCTTCCTTCCCCAATATAAGTCATCCCTTGTGAGTTTTCTGCCTCCTGTTATGCGCATGCCTCCCCCCCCCCCCCATTTAAGCCGCATAAAACCAGGTTGACAGCATAATCAATACAATAAGAACGTCAACAATTCCTCTATTCATTCTATATGCACAATAAGAAAGAGATCTTAACACAGATTCCACTTCGATACTCCAACAGACACAGCCCAAATTTGGCTTCTCACCGTACTATTAATGGCGCTGCTTTAATCCGTCTTTCTCCTTGGAAAACAACACTCTTCCGCCCTCAAAAGCAGTATCATTGAATTTGAACTCTCAAAAATATCTCCTACTGTGTCATCATCAAGAAGGCAGTGGCTATTGCCCAAGCCTATGTATATGTGCCAACTTAAAGAGTCAGCAAGCCATTGACCTTTCTTGATCTCAGCAACAGACTTACTAAACCTCAAAAGTCCCTCCAACAATAATATTTAGGGCCAGGCACAATAAACCAAATGACATCCACCCGGTAAACTAATGGTCCCTAAAACTCCAAATCACATCAACGAATTTAAGGAGCTTCATACAAGCTGTTCCAAATTTTTCCCAGGAGATGTATTGGCCTCTAATATTTTTAATCGTTAGAAAGGACAAAGGAGGATCATAGTTTTAGTTATGATACATGTACAGACCAAATATTGCAATCAGGCATCTCTTGGGAGACAAATTATCCTCGGGAATCTTTATTGAACTCCATCAAAGAAGCCATACTCAAAAAAAGAGTGAGACAGAAGAGAAAGACACCAATGAACATTATCACTGGATGTCGCCCAGAAATTACAAATATTATTTACACTTGGTTGCAAACATCCAACAGCAAAAGGCAAAGTGTAAACAAAAGAAGAGTACAATTTTCCACGTGCACGTAAGGGTATTAATAATTACCTGACATTATCTGGAGTAAGTTCATCTAGTATCATTTGGATATTGCTTGGGTTGTATATAGATGGCAACGATGATCTGACCAGCCAATCTCTCGGTGGATAAAACTGATAGCCAATGCAAATAATGGGACAATTAAAGATTCCATCATTGTTATAGCACTGTAATCAACATTAAAACTCACAAAAACCTGTTACAATTGACTTGATTCACAATACCTCCATACAGTAAGGGTGTAACCCAACAAATATGTAACTATTTGGATTTCATAACCAAAAAAGAAAAGAGCCAACAGTAGATAAATTCATGTCATAGAAGTAATGGATCCTTGGCAGCAAAAGTCATGGTGGGTGGAATTTGTTGGGGGTGACTGGTGGGATGGCCAAATGGGTGTGGTTCAATGAAGTGAAAAAAAAAAGTTGAATAAACAAAGGGAGAGTATAGCGGTCAAGACATGAAGCAAGTTAACAGTTGATCCAAAACCGTTAATTGGTCTCGACTAACAAACTTCAGTATCATGAAAGTTCTTAACAGACAAAAAAAGAAATAAATTATAAGGTCCTTTCCCACAAAAAATGGGAACTTAGGGTACTTTTTGGCCAAAGATTGTAAAGTTAGTGCAGTTTATTAGGCCATACACTAAGAAAAAGATGCATTGTCATGGAGGATGTTTATTGACCAGATTAACACTACGATTTAGGAGGTTCACTTTCATATGTTGGCTAGTAACTTATCCTTATAGAGATATTCTTCAAATTGGATGTTGTGTAGCTATTGTAACGAAATTTCTCATTTCCATAAAAAAGGCAAATAGCATTTCCACATCTGATCATCAGTTTGTCATGGTTCAAATGTTCATGATCGCGTGAGCAGTATCAAGCTAGCATAATGGAATCATATACAAGTCATTACATATAGTAATTAGGTAACAGAATTTCAGTCGCTATAGAATATCTGCTTGACAAAATGCAACAGGCTTTACGTAATATGGTAACTGATGCAACAACATTCAGTCATGCCACAATGTTATTGCATTAGATGGCACAGTCTGCTACATGAGGTATTTCACCTTTGGACACCATTTTTCCTCTTCTTTTCCCTTTCTAAATTCACCTCTAGTCACCATTTCTGTCTTTATAATATTTAGAACCTCGTGTTTTACATAAAATAACAAGGCAACTGTTCAACGTATGACCCAAACATGACTTACAGAACATATATAGAATGACTTTAATATAACTTTCAAATTGAAAAGTTGATTTAACATGTGTGGAATACTAAGAGTCTAAACCGTAGCTTCCACAAATCTGCAACCATTACTACAATAGAGCTATAATCCTTTTCACGGCAGGGCAGCACATTGTATTATTTAATCTTCTTACTCACCCTTTTTTTCAATTTTACTTATTTATTCTCATGCTTGCAATCATTTATTCAAATATTTTCAAATGTTTGCGGATTTCAAAATTTCTTTCATGGGTCAATCAGAAACCGTCTCTCTACTAGGCGATTAGCTGGGGCCTAGGGGTAAAGCTGTGTACATCTGAACCTCCCTAGATCGCAGGATACTTACTGAGTTGCTGGCCTTACAGCTGTTATTGTCCTCTTGTGTAATCCTGGAAAAATTATTTCTTAACAAGTTCTTCACAAGACTACTAATTATCCATCTTGTCATTGTCACCACTTGTGAGTACTTCAAACATATGAGTCACTGGAACAAGATTGCATTTGCACTAGCATTTTGCAAAATCAATCGCTATAGAAATGTTCAGCATAGAAGCTTCCAAAATGATAAATGCTGAACTCACCTGCATTTGGCTTGAGATATTAACCACATAATCAATAGGAGGAAGTTTATCCTGATAATGGAAGGCAGTCTCGCAAACAGCCGACAGCTTCAGAAAGAAAAATTGTGAAACTTTAGAATTCCAAAATGAATGCGGACAATTACTAAAGAAGATCAAGTCAAATCATGAAAACTGACGGCACTATCTTATCTTCTCTTTTCTTTTCTACACATTAAAATAAATGCTATTCAATAGAAACCCAATTGGCAAAATGTACCTCATTGAATATCCATTCACACACCCCCGACTTCTGTAAGAGCTGGATATATTTGAAAAGTAACCCTACAACATCTTGCATGTGCTCTGCCAAGGGAAGAGGGAAACCAATATTAATCCACATCATAGTCCAAGGTCCCAAGCTAAAAGGCCAAGGCATTGGCCACAGTGGATCTATTTAACCATTTTCAATGATATTAATAATACTCTTCCTTTCTCATTTAAAATCCCCCCTCATGTTGTGCTGGTAGGCTCCCAACGATTTGAGATTACAGGACTCGGGATAGGAACAGTAAGGCTGTTCAGTTACATGGCCTACCAATCCAAGTCAGCTGAAAGTGGAACTGAATGGCTTCTAGATTTCTTTTTTTCGTTGGGGGTTGGGGAGGAAGATTATATAATAACAGAATATAAATCAGATATGTGCAATCATGAATTCAGAAAAGAAAAGCGAGCTCAGTGGCACAGTAGGGATGATCTTACTTTGAATTATTTGATCAGGTCCTGAGATTAAGAATCTATGACCATTGGTTTTTAGATAAGAAAAAATTTATTAATGAAAGAAGAGAAATTTACAATATGTGAGGACAAGGAGTCCTCAAAAAGAAAGCGAAAAACGAACTACAACTCAGCCAAAAGACATTGAACATCCGTAAGAGTCAAACCCAGAAAAGCCCCAGCCGCCTTGGCCCAAAGAGACGCCAAGTAAAGTACCCGATCCCAAACATATGCAGCAGGCTTACTAGTGCCAGTAAAAACCCTCGAGTTCCTTTCCAGCCATAAGCACCAAAAGAATCTATGACCACTGGTTGGTTCGTTCCAGTTCAATAGGCAGGTCCAGGCTGGGAATAATCAGACCATTGGACAGAGTATGTCACGCACTCTCGTTTTTAAAATTTTGACTTAACCAAATAAAGTTGAAACTACAGTTCAAGGCCCTAAATCTTTTACTTTTTTTTCTTTTCTTTTTTTATTTATTTTTTTTTTTGGGGGGGGGGTGGCGGAGAAAGTTCTCGGGGAGGGAAAAGGAGATCAGTTCCATAAGGTAACACCATTTAACATTAACATTACCCCAGTACCTCCAAAGAGGCTCCCACCTAGGAGTGGTGAGGGGGGGGTCGGTTGTACGCAGCCTTACCCCTGTGAGAGTCTCACATAGAGGCTGTTTCCGTTTGACCCGAGATCGGAAGTGCGACGACCATCGGCAACTTCACAAGAAATAAGAAGGGCCGACAGTTTTATAAGCCAATTTGCTTTAGTCCATTATATTACCATTTTAGAAAATTCTTCAAGTAAACGTTTGTCACCACCACATCTAAAACATTATACTCAGCCCTCAAGATTTGCAGCAAGTATTAATTGAACACTTACCTTGTCCAGAATCTGTAAGCTCAATAACAACTTTGAAGAAAGAGTACTCCGTACTCCAATCTGTTTCACCTGCAGACAAACTTGTCGCCCATCCTGCCAACATACACTCTAATCAGATTCATGAAACTACGTCACTTAATCAAAGTACCATAAACAAACCACCACTCCTTAAACAACTGGTGGATCTGCTACATCATGATTCATGTAGAGCTAATACAAAATTTTGAAGTGAAATACAAACCATCAAACTTCTAATCCAGCTGAGATTTGCCTTGAAATTCTTACTTAAATTGCTAGCATAAAATATGCTTATTTCACATGATATAAAAGGAATTCAGATTCATGAGGATCCAGAACTTCCATTAGATCTACATGTGAGCAACAACACTCATTTCCCTGAAACTTCTCTTGGGCCATTCTGGATTAAAAATTCCATTACCAAAATTGATTTATGGCTAATGGAACATGCATATACAGCATTTTGTCCTCTACAAAAGCAAGCCACTGCCAGGTCATTTCTCAAATAACTTCATCACAATTTCAATTTCTAGTGATCAAGTCTACAAATATACATCAATTGATAGGGCCACATATTACTGAAAGTTATGTCACATAGTTGCCTTGCATGAATTAAAGAACAAATCACATATAGCACTGAAAGCTACAAGATTTAAGATTTATCTAGACAAAGAAACCTTCAAAACAAATTATTTTAAAGAGCAAGAGACATAACAAACCCACCCAATGTTTTCAAGATGTAAAACAAAGATCCTTCTGCTTCATGGCCGATAAGATGTCCAAGATACCTGCATGGTCCTTCCTTGTAGTAACGAATGCCAGGAGTAATTGGCCATGTAATCTTCAATTTATGGCCTTCTTTAATTGGGACAGCTTTGACAAGCATCTACAACAAGTGAAACAGATGATACAGACTCATCTCGGACATAAACATAGGGACGAATAGGATACATAAGAAATGCTGCAAGTTACCTGAAGATGTTCTGATGTGCAAGGCTGACCAGGGAAGCTGAGGGAGTTTCGATCTGTATTACGTATATCTTTGAATTTGGATTCTACCAGCGTCTGGATTTTGTCAAGACTATCTAAGATATATATATTAAAAGAGATGTTTTAGCATGTAGCCACAACTATGTAATTCATCATAAAACATAGGCAAAAGATTAGCAATCAGAACCTTTGGTGTACACTACAAGCTGCATGAGATTGGCTGAATAATATTCCTCATAGAATTTAACCAATTCCTCTCTTGTATCTATACCCTTTTCCCTTGGACGGACCTCCAAAGTCTCCCAGCTACCTGTCATAGGGGCAAAGTCAAAAGATTTTATGACATTCATAAATCATAATTGGATTTCGGAAAAGAAGAATTCTATAATCATATTGATAAATGAATACAGGGTAATTTGCAACCTATGTTACTGAGATTCATGGTACAGATCATATAAGGATTATCCAAGTGTCTCTTATATAAATTTGTAAATCATCAAGATATGGGGACTTGATGGTTAAGTTATTATAACTAAAGCACTGATATTAAATTAAAACACTTAACATACTTGAAAATCATCTTAAAATTCCTACAAAATAAAATACTATTAACATTCGTTAATTTAGTGGAATCTGTATAAAAAATACCGAAAGCATTTGATTCTGTCAATTTTGTCCTTAAATCTATTCATGCAGGCAATGTATAGTACCAAAACTAAACACCGTTTTATTATTCCCAAGACATAATGCTCCCTTCCTTCCTCCACCTATTGCCTAGATCTCCCATATCTGCTCCTCTCCTCTGCAGATTCTCTGTCTCTTTCTCAGCCGTATGTATCTCTCCTTTCTCAAGCTGTCAATGCCCACATCAGTCTCCCATTGTCAGCAGGACCTGGCCATTGCTTCCCCTTATTACATCATTCTATTTCATCCCTCGCCGCCCAGATTCACCATCACTCGCCGCCCAGATTCACCTTCTTGGAGTTACATACTTACATTTCATCAATGCTGATTAAGTGGCCTCCCCAATGCGCCCACTCTGCAAATCCCATAACCATTGACACTCATGTTTCACCGAAGAAGACAGTCGGCATGCAACCAACACTAGCAAACAACAAACGTACTGTGATGGATTTGCCTTTTAACTCAAGAACCCTAAATGTTGTCTTCAGTTTCTGGATTTGTTCTTCAATTAAAAATCCAGGGTGCTTCTTCCAAACCCTAGACCTGAAGACCTTGTTAACTAAGGTCCCTTTCAAGGAAGCTGAGCAGTCCAGCATAGACAGGCAACCGTGTTGGAGCGTCAACTCCGCCCCTCAAGGATCCACCTGTATTCTGGGTCACATGACTCGTATCCTATGTCGGATCATGTCAACATGGTATACAGGCTTGTTTTAAATAAGTCAAGAGTGATTGAGTTCCCAGCTGGAGGAATTTAGTATTACTCATGTAACATCTAAGTGGCAATCACAGGTGCCAATAATATGATGACAATAGCCTAGAGTAATAAGCATATTTACTTCAAATAAAATGCCAATTTTATCCCTTCCCAGGTAATTCACACAAACCCTCTCGGTTACTACTTGACAGGGACTCAGGGAGCCCAGTCAACTTTGGCGAGCTCCTTTATTCTCTAGTTCCTCTCTCTCCACCCAACCGTCCTCACTACAGTCACTACGTGAAAACTGAAAACACATGCATTATTTAACTAAAATAATACTAATAGTTGAACTTCTGTAATTGCACTATTTAGTTTAGCTCACTTCCATCTTCAATTATACCAAAATTTACATGACCAAAGACGTGGATGTGGAAGGATATAAAAGTCCCATTCTGTAATAGTTACCTGTACTAAATTTGTGATATGGATGCTTTGGTGAGCTCAAATGTTTTTGAAGCTGCAAAACAAAGACAATTCATTTGCAGGCAAAAATGTAAGACTACTTGTTACATCAAAGAAGATAAATTAATCAACTATGATATGCTTAAGTCACGAGAAAATTGATTCTTGTGTTGATTTAAAAATACGACCAATAAACAGTCAAAATATTACACAGCAATACATTTTGGTGGAAAGCTAGCTATGGCAGCAAATTCAATAATTGCACAACAATTGTGAATGATGATTCAGAAGTTTGTTTCAATTAAAAATCATTGGCTATTCTCAAGAACATAAACCATAAGCCATAAGCCATCATACAAGCCGCTTATACTAACCTGGCTCATGCGCCAAACATCAGAAAGCAAGTTTTTTTGATGTTCTGAGGAGAAGTTAAGAAAATAAAAGAAGTTAGAAAAGTACAAGTATCAAACAGTGCAATATACTAGAATAAAGATATCAAACAAACAAAAGCCTAATCCACAATTTTGAGCTAAGCAACACACCTGAATCCACAGCTTTAATTTCCCTCATGGTAGCATCAGAGGACATGAGTGGTTTGATAAAGAACTGTGCGAATCTGGAGCAAAAAGATCCAGGCTGAAAATTATTCTCTTTCTTTTTTTTCTTTTTTTTTGGAGGGGGGGAGGAGGGCGGGGGAGCAAAAAGACAAAATGATAGGTGGAAAGTTTTTTTTTATGACACCAAATATAAATAACTACATGGACAAATTTAAAAGTAAAGAAAAAAGAAACTGTGATTAACCTATCCAAAGCCTCCTCAAAAGCATCCGAGTTGACGTCAAAGAAATAGTTGGTGTACTCTGAGGCTGTGAAAGCATTTGTACTGCCACCATGCTGGGAAGCAACAGAGAAGCACAAGTCATCAGCATGAAGATCAAACAAAGTATTTCAAATTTATATCAATAGAGGATTTATGAGCTAGGAAGGTAGCTATGCCCATATATAACATTAATGTGTTATACAAGTCGAAGCAATATGCACACTCAACTATCAATCATAATTTAGCAGGCTCCAAATCCAATAACACATGACGAATGTCTTTTAATGAATCCTTTAAGTTGTCTTCCTACGGACCTCACCGTTACAATTGGATAGAATTCTACAAGAGTAGGCACTAGGAATGATTCTCACTTCTCCCCTCCCCAGAAAAGAATAGAAAAGGAGAAGAAAACCCTAAGACTCTATGCAAGATGAATTACCAAAAACTGTTCTGCCCATATGATCAAACATAAAGGATAGCACAATCAACACCAGGGACGACTTATCTCATACAAGTATTTCCAGGCAAAGTTTTCAATGTGAGGCTGTGAGCAAGTTAAACCTACTTATTGCCAGGCAAAGAATCCAAAGATTAAGATGACTTCCAATTCAGTCAGTCAAAGAAAGGCATCCCTCTTGCAAGAAGATTGATGGACAGAAGATGCTTCAGAAGTTATAACCATATGGATGAGACAATTATGACTTCATGACAAACACAAATGACTCCTGAAAAGGCATGACAACCATGACAATAGAAAAGCAGTCTCTGCATAAGTGTCAGTAGAAAGAATAGCAGAGGTTATCCTTGGGACTTCCATGGGAAGTGGCAATAAGGAAGGAAGTATCCTCATCAAACGACACTTCCTTTGCAAAAGGGTAGAAAAATGTAAGACGACTTCTTCTCAATTGCAGATGTTTTGAGCAGTTGATCAACTTCCATCAAGATGTCATTGTATTCAATCATCAAAACTTACAACATTGGAACTCCTCTCTCACAGGCATGAATCAAGAAGGAAACAAGGGAACAAATAGAGCACTTGCAGGAACCACCACACTCTCTTGGGCAAGACAGGAATAATCGTAAGAAACTCGAAACGGATGTTGAAGGACCCTGTACTGCCACCTCCTATCACTTTCACATTTTCACCAAAAGCTCTTCACAACATTTTACATATGCCTTAAACATCCCAATGAAATAAATATCTTTTCCTGACAGGAAAAGAGGTGCCTCCAGTTCCAACTGTATCCTTAAGAACCTCATGTCCAAAGTACTCATTTGTTATAGAAGCATCCAACATTGCGTATGCCCACGTAATCACGAAACAGAAACTTGAGGATTGAAATAGTTTCTGAAGTTAACACTCAGTACTTCACAGGTTTTAGGGCTTAGTTTAATCAAGTAATTGAAGAAAGCTAATTTTGACTATAATTTACAGGAAAATCTGGATGATTCTTTCTAAATGCAAGTACCTCTGTTATGTACTTGGAGTAGCTATCTTCTATAGGATACTTTTCACTGGCATAAAACAGCATATGCTCTGCAAAACAGATGTTTCCAAAAAAAAATGGTTACAATCATTCCCACAAAAAAATACTAACAACAAAACACAACTAAAAGAAAAAAACAAATAGAGGAAAGAGAATGGCGACATTAAAGTCCAAAATTGGGGAAGTATCCACAAAATAAGTTAGCATACGCAATAAGTCTCACACTGCGTCGTTCTTTCTCCATTTTCCACTTTGCTAACCAGTTCTCCAAACTTTTTTGTATTCACCTTTAAGCTTTAACCAGTACGCCATGGACTGTACAAGCATCAGAAGTCATACTATTTTGCCTCTTAACCAAACCCAACCATCCTTCGTTCCATCACAACTACCGGAAGCACGGACACTTCATATAGGTGCTCATGTCTATCACATGTCCAAGCATTTTAGGCTTTTCATTGATATATATATATATATATATATATATATATATATATATATATATATATATATATGGAGCCTTTTATCTAAAAAAAATATATGTGAAGATTCACTATGTTTGTGTTGTGTCTGTGCTGGTGTGACAACCACATGCTAGAACCCTCATTCTCCCCCACTACATTAAATTATGATTTGATTCAATTTAGGTCAACACTCTCATATATGTTGTTCAAGATTTCTCCAGGCTTTTCGTTACTTCAGTTCCAGACTTCCAGTGAGTGGCTAAATTCAAGTTTGCAATATCAATTAAATAATTTCCACTGGATCAATTATTTTAGAACTGCAAGATATTAGTTTGTACTCGACTTATCAACAATTTCCAATATCAATATCACTAATATTAAAGAGCTCATGGTCACCGTTGCAGGGGCTTCTAATAATACTTATACTCAAATGCCTAAAAAATGGGTTGAAGGCACACAGCAGTCCTATCATCTAGACGAACCCAGAAGTTCTTGCTTTTTCAAAAGTCTTGAATTTAAAGGCACTGACACATGATAGACAAACCATGCCAAAGTGAAAATACTTGAACTTGCTTCTTTAAAAGCCTTGATTCTGAAAATTCTTCCTCAATCCACACATTCGCTCCTCATCTTCATATTATCGTTATCTCAGCGAAGCTGCAAACTTGCTTCTTTAAAGTTCAAACAACTATTATTCTGTTTACTCCAAATTGGTCCCAACAATATAGAGTGGAGTGTAATCGATCGCTTAGTGAGAAGACAAGTGCCGTGCAGTTAATGAAAGAACACAAACATGAAGGGAAAAAACACCAAGAAAGAAAGACGAACACCGAAGCCGCTCATTCTACAGCAAACTCTCATACTAAAGGGTCTGCATAAGCTACACGCAAACTGGTTTTCTGGAATTATGTTCTAAGATGATGGATAATATAATCCATTATCAATGAGATAAAGGCATACTAAACTACTAGTCTACTACCATCCTAAAATCTCACAAAATTGTCCACTTCCAATAGGAGTATTTCCAACAACATAGGAAGAATGTCACTGTTCTATAAATCCATTTTCCTGGGGAACAAGTTACAAGTGGCAAGTAAACTTCTAAGCAGCATAACGTATATTAATATTAATATATGATCAAAGTTAACACCAGTATCAATTACTCATTCAACAAGCACCTAAGTAGTACAAATCTCCCAGCTTCAATGAGAATAGATAAACACAAATTACAAGTAACTAAATCATTTCCACTAAAATTCACCATCATCAGCACAATTTCCCTAGCAAATCATCCAAAACAAAAAATCAAAAAAAGAAAGGGATTAAATTTCCTTACCAAGAAAATGGGCGAGACCTTCAAGGCCCTCAGGGTCACACAACGAACCAACATCGACATTCATAGAAGCAGAACACTGTAAATAAAAAAGGTTAATCAAAACATCCAATCAGAACATAAAAAGTTAGGGTTTGAAAAAAAATGAAAATTTTGCAAAATTGAAAGATCGCCATTAAAGTTGACCTTATCAGTATCAGGATCGCTGATGAGAAGAACTTCGAGAGAGTTAGGTAGAACAATTCTCTTGTAGTCTCTCTTGTCAGTTCGTGGTTTGAGTATCTCTTCATCTTTATGCACCGCCATTTTTGATGATTTGCACCGAACAGAGCGAGAGAGATGAGAGAGAAAGAGAGAGAAAAATGAAAAGAGGGAGATGAGAAACTGAGAAAGAGGGAAAAGAATGAGATATATAGGTGTATTGACTATTGATTTTAGTTTTGGAAGTCAAGCCAATTTTTAGTAGAGTCGTTGGTTTGGTGAACAGTGAAGTGATGACTGTGATGAGAGTACGAATCAGTACGATGGCTTTGGGCCTACCCGAACCCGGCGAGGGGAGTGGGATGACTTTTCTTTTAATGTTATTTTTATTAATATTTAATATTTATTATTTTTTTTGGACGGCAAAGTAACCTCCAACTTTGTTGGAAATGAGACTTGAACCCAGGTCATTGCTGGGAAGGAAACAAGTGAGGGGTGCGCATTTCATTGAGTTTTATTGAAATTTGTTGATTAAGATTATTAAGATTTATAAATTAAATTGTATAAGAATATTGTTATATGAAAATAATAAATTGATGAGACGTTAGGCTGAGCCAGGCTCTGTTTGTCTCAACTTAATTTCATTTAAATTTAGTTCAGTTTAATCCATTTCAGTTTATGTGTAACTTTATCATTTAGATAATTTTTTATATCGAAATAAGTTCATGATGATAATTATGTCACTGAAAAGATCTCAAAGCATACTTTCAAATGAGTCCAATATTGAATATGATTGGACGAAAGTTAAAAAAAGTTATTCAGTTTAGTTCAGTTTTTTTCTAGTTGAATCAAACGAGCCTAAATTTAAGATAGGTTAGAGACTTAGAGTCTTATCAACGAGAATGTGATGTGCCTACTTTTGATATAAGCTAGGACATTTTATGACTCTATTTGTACCAGTTTGGTTCATTTGTGCTAACAACCTGAGTTGTAAATCATCATTTGTAAAGTTACATAATACATACGTAAGTTGAGAACTATAAAAATTTCTTGTTTGGTTGATAAAATTGATTTCTTTGAAATTTATGCAAAATAACAAATTATTCACTTAGATATATAAATTTTTGTGGGCAAATGTGTCATTTGAGTTGAAAAAGCCTGAGAAGTCACTTACCTAGCATTCTAGCACCCCTTGATAATTCTATAGGTTATATAGGAAAGTTCCCATTCTAAGTAAGTGGCTCTTCAAAACATTGAGACTTCAGAACTTCCATCAAAGTGTAATTTTCAATTTTCCATGCCATTGTATATCAACAAAACAAGAGTGTCTTTCATATCTGATCATGGACACGTTAGGCTTTAGCTGTGATAAATGGCTTATAAACTTCAATGATATAAATTGAAACCATGTGAAGACTGAAGTATATCACTATCTGCCTCAGTTGTTAGTCAGGTTCACCAGTGATGATAATTTGATAAGTATATACGTATATAGTTTCTTATACATGGGTCACTTCAGTCTTCAATGCCTTTCTGCCAATTGCCAACCAACTCCTTTAACCATTTGCATGCTAAATCTGGTCTTTTAACACTATTCTTACAAAAATATTAGCGACTACAGTATTATTTCTAGACCGTGGAGGTATTATTTTGCCTGCTTATAAACTATAGAAGATAGAGCTCAAATAGTCTACAGTTATGTCCTATTGTTGAAAAACTGAATGTATGGTAGTGGAAGGAACAAATATACTCCCCAACACTGCTTTTTTTCGAGTCTTTGACAATAGAATTATATATTACTGTGAACAGTGAACAGTGAACAGTCCCTAATAAACTTTGGTTACTGAGAAAACTGTTGAAAACTTTCAGATCAGTGTGGCAGCAGATTTCAGCGTGTCGCTGTAACAATATGCACTTGATCCAATACTCCGTTTGCGGGGAGATTAATTGAGAAGATGTCGTAACAATCCATTAGCGCCTAGCAGTGAGACTGAGAACTAGAAGGATGTGGAAGCAATCTTCCGACTTGTGTACAAATTAACCCGATTTTCCTGGAATACAGCCTACACATTGTGCACTGATTCTACTACAATAGTGTATTTGTTTCCGACGGTAATCACTTCAGCTCCTTAGATTTCAGAGTTCAGACACAGTCCTTGTTAAATCATCACAATAACTGTTTGGTAGTTGTAGTATTATTGTTTAAGGTCACTAAAGATTGTATCTTTCTCAGGGAGTTGCTCTCTTTTTCGGCGTGTATGTTGTTCAGAGTTCCTGAAGGGTGTGTAGTCAATGTATAATTCAATCACAAATGTTCAAATTCTTGCATTCCAACTTTACAAGACTGTTCAAATGGATTTCAATTGTGTTGGCAACATTAAATGTCAGAGAAATCGAACTCCCAAGTTTTCACACTCCACAAACATGGGCATATAGACTGAACATGCAGATCGATCAAGTTACTCCTAATGAGAACTTCACATTCGGGTTCTTGTCTTTCGCTTTTTCAATCATCATGAGGCTTCCGGGCCAAGAAGAAGTACATCGGTGTGAAGATCTCCATTCTGCATGATAACCAATTGTCTAACCTGGTTAAACCCCTAAAGCTAATTAAGCACTCGATCCACTATGATGGCATGTTGTGCAACCAAGGGCTCAGTCTAACTCATTGACAGTAGTCGGTTGCTTTTATTATCACTTTTTTCTCTCCTGGTTGTTTACATACTATCTTCTCAGTGACAAGCTTCAGAGGACTCACCTTCCCCCTTCGACAAGGGCATCTGCTGCCTTCTCTAAGAACGCTTGAACTCTTTGACTTCCCTCAGGAGCAATACACATAAACTCCAGAGCTTTTACCTGTAAACAAGAAATCCATCATCACTGATAAGTCCAGCTTAACTCAAGGATGGATCTATCTGTATAGTTTATGGAATGCCAACTAGAGGATTTGTTTTCCCATTTCCTTAAATTGCAGTCTAAGAATAGAACAATCCCAAGATAAATTCATGCTTGATGAGACTCCATGAAACATATATATAGGATCTTCCAACTCAACAACAAACTCACACAAGTGAGGACACAAACATGAAGAACTACAATGCTTGACCCAAGTGCTATGTGTTCATCATTATCAAAAGTGCTACTTTCGCAACTGATCAACAACGCAAACATGTAAAACCACAAGGCTTAATCTAAGTGCTATGTGTGTAGTAATGCACACAGAGAGAACATAGAACTGATTTTTTTTTTATCCGTTTCTCCCTGCTGTAATGCATTCCCCTCAAATCAGCCCTTAGATAATGAGGTGCTGAGACGATGAGGAAGGATACAGGTGATGGAAATTAAGGGGTTTCTTAAGCTTATCACCATATAGTTTTTAGACTGCAGACAAGAAATTTACCGTGTTTCTGGTGAAGAAACGCCCAAACGATGTTGTCCGGAAGTTGCTCAATGAGATCACATTTTTATCTAGAGGCAAATACCAAGGAAGGGGTGAGTCCACTGCAATATCCTTCTCCAATAGAACCTTTCACCATAAATGGAAAAATCACCCTTGTCATAATTTTGTTGTGTAGGCTTAAAGAGATCATATTCTGTGGGTAAAACTTTTCGTATAGGAAAAAAAGAAGGCAAAAGAAAGACTATGATAAAGAACTGGTGAATTATGCTTACCTCAAAGCCAGCTAGTTCTAATGCTTCAAGGCATTGTCCCATTGACCTGATGTCAGGAAGGCCATTACCCAGCTCAACCTCACCCTGAACATTAATTACCAAGAATAAGAAACAAATACGAAAAATTAGTCACTAAAAGATAGCTAAGATTCAAGCAAATATTGAGCAAAAACACAACAAACATAAGATAGTGGCACAATAAAACCTTGATCCTTTTGTGTTCTTCATTCATCGGATCAAAAGAATCAGTGATACACCACTCATAAGCAGCAAAACACTGGCCAGGCTTTAAAACTCTGTAGATTTCCTTATAGCAATCTAGCTATCACCAAGAAGGGTCAAAACTAAGCACTGTCAAGAAAATCTTATTGATGCAATTAAGATGAGCTGCCAAATTAATGCCTATCAAAGGTATTATAACATACCACATCTGGTGCATGGCATGTGGCTTCTATAGCAAATATTGCGTCAAAAGTATTGTCAGAGAACGGCATTTTCATGAAATCAGCCTGCAACAATTATCAGGCAAGTAATTACTAGATCTGCTGCAACTTCTACACCAATGCACTTGTAGAACTAAATTTTAATGAAGAGACATTTTTGGTTTTATTTATTTGCATAGATATTTCTCATGTCCAAGCTAGTGGATACAGTTTTTTGAGAGCTATGTGTAACTCATTGACTAATATATCCAAGAAAATCACTGTAGATCTACAAGGCGGTCACAGAGTATAAGGGATTTAAAAAGGCTTGCAATTAATCAATCCAACCTTCACATAGTTGCAGGTCTTGTCCACTCCAGCTATTCGGTTCAGTTCCTGAACAGAAATTCTGTTATTCATGATCATGTTCGGAAATTTCACCATTTTTTAATGAAACAAATTACTCAGAACTAGTTCACAATACTCACTCAATACTGTATTTGAATTAAGATGTACCTTTCAACACTGCTCAAGAATGTGTCACTTACCATTCCTCGTGTTATTTGATATTCGTTATTGTTTATCCCTGTCACAAAAGTATCACTGTATAGTGATTTAGTACATTGGAGAAACTTTGCAGAGATAAATGCTGCTGAACAGTCATTCATCACATACATAAACCATGACATTAACTCAAACGGAAGTTCTCTTGATGAAACAAAAGCTACTATTTGAATGTTGTTTACAAGTTATAATTTATAAATATCGAGCAAAGGGAATACCAGATACCTAAATCTAGTAATCTCTCTCAGGGGTCCTCCAATTCCACATCCGACATCCAATACCTGTGGGGGAAAAGCAGGTTTCTTAATCATTTTGCTTTACAGAAAAAGGGCACGAAATGTAAAGATGATTCGACCAACAAAAGTAATATAGAACAGTAACAGTAAAGCACCTTCTGCCCTGGCCGGAGACCTAGTTGCATAGCAAGAAAGTGTTCATGCCGCTTAATGCTTTCTCGAAACGACTCCCCTTTCAATCTGTTCAATACAGGAAACAATGTTGAATAATGGTTCACCTAGATAATTGATTTTGATTGTCTAATAAACTTCTAGGGAAATGAATGATCTCAAGGAGTAAGAGACATGGGTTAGTTACCTTGGTGCAAAATGGAAAGACTCACCCCAACCATATTCGTAAAAACTTGTCACGAGATCATAATACTTATTCACCTAAGATTCAGGATGCACATTAGTACAAACCCCACAAACAAGATTGGACACCCAAAAAAAATCACTTTACAAGAATCAGTATGTTTGGCCACAACTAAAAGGGGATAAGACTCATCAAAAGAAAATATTTGTCCTCAGACATCAAGTCATAACAGGGAACCACATGACCCAATAAGAGCTAATAAGCAAGTTAAGCTACTAAAAGCACCTTGGTCGGAGGGATTGAGGTTCTCTCTAATACACCATTTTCCCCCATTTACGCATTACACTTGTGGATGCTAGCCACGTATTAAGTTGAATACAAACAAAAAAGGCAAAGTAAGATCTTGTAAGACTAGAATCTAGAAGTCTGATTTTTTTGTTAGCAGCAACCCATGGAGCCAATTTTGCCAATTGCACAGTAAAGGCTTAGTTTGGTTTATGCAAGCTAAACTATTACTCAGATTTCTGATAATAAAGATTGGCTTACCATGTCAGTATAATTTGCTTTCATTTCTTCATCAGCACCTCCATGACCAACATGATATTTCTCATATCTATAACATCAAATCAAATTTCAATCACAACCATACAGATTCAAACCATGGTATCTGCCAACCAAAATCAAATAAGTAAATAAATAAATAAATAAAAGATAAAGAAAATGAAATGGTACTTTCTTCTTTATAGTACTATTGTAAAGATTAAGTGACTAGCTATGGGAATTTATAGCACCAAAAGATGTAATCTTGGTCTTGCAAAAATCCAATAGAAGGGGTTGAAAAGGAGTTGACTTTGAAGTAAATTCAGAGATAATTAACTGAAATGAAAACTGAAAACAAAAAACAGAAAACAACATATATAAATCAAAATGAAGAAAATGGAATTGCTTACTTATTGACAGCTGAGAGCACCTCCTGTTTCTGAATCTTCCCACCAACGCCAGAAGCAAGATCAAAAGTCCCAGATTTTGACATTTTTTTAGTTCCTATTAACAAACAATGAGTGTTTTAACAAGAAAAATTATAAATGAGGAAAAATGTAGAGTTGAGTTTTAGTTAGCTCACACCAAATTTCTGGGAATATCTCCTGCTTCTGTATCACCCCGCCCTTTTTCTGTAACTAGAAAGAAATTGATGGAGACAATACTCATACAGGACAGTCCGTAATGGTCCTGCACAAATTCCCGGCTTCCCGCTGGCATTTTTTATTTGTTTTTTGAGGGGGGAAAAGATTCTATAAAATACCCGATTGAAAATTTATTTATTCTGAATGATTTTTAATTTTTTTTTTCATAAAGGAACAAATACTATTGGTTTTTTTTAGTTAAACTATGCAACAAAAAGTAGATGTTAATTTTATTTTATTTTTTGTCAAAATAATGATCATCAGATTTTTGCCAATAATTTTATGGTTCAAGTGGTTAGCAGTTTATGAATAGGTCACCTAAATGGAGTCTCATTTTCAAATAGTGAATTGAAAACAAGTATTGTTATTTAAATGGATTATGAAGTCTCATTTTCGAGTATTGAATAGAAAATAGTAATATTTTTCTTATAGAGACTCCGACCAGACTTAAATACGCTTATTTAGGGGTAGCTGGTACAACAAATTTAATATTACTTGTATATATGCACAATGTGAATCGGGCCAAACTTCTTTTATTTTAGGGAATTTAGAATGACCTCTTATTTGTTTTTTGTGTTTTTTGAGGAAAAACCGCAAAACACGGTTCTAAACTTCCATTAAATGAGAAACATCAAACAACAGCAACGTTGCTAGCTAGGGAGCTCTAAGTTCCAAACACGACACCCTACTTCCCAAAGCTGCACATCCGCAAATTTATGGACTACTTTATTACCTTCCCTAAGAACAAAAGAGCAAGACACAGACACAAAACTAGACAAAAGCTCAAAAATATCATCAAACACTAAATGTAAATGACCTCTTATTTGTAATATCCTAACTTTGTCCACAAGTAAATTAAAAGACATTATTATCAGTTATTAATTTATTATAACCTGAAGTGATAAGTTTACTACCCCATCGCCATCAGAGTACGAGTAATATTGCATAGTTTGGATGATGTTTTTAATAGCCGAGTAAATCGGGCTTTTTGACCCATTATAAGGGAGGTGGGGGTGGTCTAAAGGCCCATAATAACAAATATCAACCTCAATTTTAAATTGAGGGTAATGAACCTTAAATTCCATAACTGAGAGCCCTACCACTTGAGCTTCCACCTTTTTTTTCCTTAATAATTGGGATGATTTATGAATGGCTAAAACTACCTCTCTTCTTTTTTCTTTTTTTTAAGAATACTTGGGAAATTAATAGATCACAAACACAAGACACAAGCACAACTCATATATCATTGATCATGTTAGGAATTACCTATATACAAAAACTCATATTAGACGATTTCATGCATAAGGCATGATAATTATGAGTAAAAAAGTGATATTGCCAAAGTAATACCTAGATAAAATATAATACCTCATATATGAGGTTGCCTCATAGGAGAGTTTTTGCTTTCTTTATATTAATGGCCGTGCAACAAATTAAAGATTTCAGGCGATCAAATACTCACGTAGAAATATAAAAATCTGGCATATAACAATAACAACACTGCCCTGAAATCAAATTATTATACATTGCCATTTAAGTTGGCATGCATTATATATGATCACAAATCTCTTTCACTCAAAATCATACAATTCTACACTTCAAACTATAATAATATGACTCTCTTTTGTGTCTTCACAATTACTTAACAGGAACAACCACAACATCATCCAAAACAGGACCACAAAGCTGACCATAATCATCAAGTTTTGTATGATAATAAGCACTCCAAAATGTAAGTCTAGTTCTAGTAGAATCAGCTTGGAACCTAAGACTTCCAGTTGTAAAACCACCCTTTCCTTTAGAATCATAGTGAACCTTAACATTTTCCTTAGCAGCAAATGCTTCAACCATCATTGATCCATGACACCCATTTTTGCCATCTCCAATTTTGAAGGTAAGTTGGTAGAATTTGTTAGGTTTTGTTCTTATGATTTGTGCAATGGCACTTTCTCTTCCTCCAACTAGCTCCACAGCGGTTGATCCTGAGGGTACATAGAAGTGTTTCGAGTCGATGTATTTAACGGGTTTCAAGGACTCAACCATCCATCCAGGGAGAGGAGAGACGAAGTCTTGTGGATGTGGAAGAACTAGGATCCCTGTTGAGAAGTTCTTGAACACATATGGACCCATTTCGAAACCTCCATTCTTGACAATGTTACCTGCATCTTCATTTCAATCATCACATCATAAGAAAGTTATCGACATTTTTTTTTGGTTCGGATGAGAAATAAAGACTAGTACAATATACATATACATGGGGAACGTGGATTTGAAGATATCATTGGTAAAAATATTATATGCATAGGTAACATGAATAATATATACATGGAGGAATTAGTAGTTAATCAACGATCTCTTTCAAAAAATTAATTAATCAACGATCATGTTAATATGAGCCGAGTAATTAATAGATCAATTAAAATGCACTGTTGAACATTCACTTCATCTAAATAGAGCTGATTAAAAACATGTTTGGAGCAGACGCGGACCGGGCCTGACATGTGTTTTAGGCTCACAAATAGGGCCGGAGAGCGGGCTTCGGTCGGGCTAAAGACTGGTTCTTATAAATTTACACAAATAACTTGTTCATCCCCGTCTATTTTCCGGGCCAGAGGGACGGACATCATGGGCCCTTAATCAGGTCTACTTCCAAGGTAAATGACCGAGTACTCTTGATTACTAATGCAACAACACTTAAGACATCCACTTAATTATTTTTTTTGATGGGAGATACCCAATTAATTAAGTAACCAATTACAAGTGAAGTAAATTAAGATATAAAAGAATTACCTCCGGCTGGGTAATGGGGCAATGTTATCTCCTTAATAGCAACAGCATCAATTAGTGGACCACAAGCAGGATCCTCTTGGATACCAGGATTGTGAAAAGTGATCTTGACAACCTTAGTAGTAGCCTCAAAGCCCCAAGCATAAGTGTCCCCTCCATCAGTACTATACAATGTTTGAATAGGTAGATCAGCTGAAACCCCTGAAGTTTGGACCCTCAAGACCTCATCTTGAGCACAAGTCCTTGTTGCACCAAAGGTAAGAGCATAGGTTGAGCCAACCTTTACTTCCCCTTCTTGTGAGATGGAGGCCTCATTCCCTAGCCTTACGGCGTGGCGTCCACGTGGAACCTCGTAGTAGAATCCACCTGGCTGGTGTCCACCTGCTATGTACTCAACTAAGCCACTGATTTCCCATTTTGGGAGGGAGTGTTTCCCTACTATGATTACTTTGTCTTTGAGGTTTGATGGATGTGGTGCCTCTTCAAAGTCTCCATTTGGAAGTAGCCCTAATAAGAGGAGAAAAATTATACATCAAATTAGACACAAGTCACACAACAAGCCATTGATTTCCCATTTTTTTTACATTCCCAACGTTGTTTCGGGAGATGTATATATTTTGGATAACTGGATACCCGATTTACAAGTCTCAATCACACATATTATTAAAAGTGAAAACTAACAAATATATTGAATGAGTTTACTAGAGTATTGCAATAACATTTCTTAAAACACAGAGTGTCAAACTTACCATCAGGAATTGAAGAAGCAATATAATTAGTGCTGCTTCCATTGCTTCTTCAATTCCTGATGATAAGTTTCGAAGGGATGTAATATTCTGAATAGGTGGGAACCCAATTTACAAGCCCCCAATCGCACATATTACAAAAAGTAAAAACAAACAAATATTGAATTATTTTAATAGAGTAATGCAATAACCACAAAGAGAGTACCAAACTTACTATCTGGAATTGAAGAAGCAATGTAATTAGTGCTGCAAATCACCAAGAAAAGTAGCACCAAAGCAAAGAGGAGAAGACAAAGCCATTAGTGATCCTTGTAAGTAGTAGTGAACACTACATCAATGGACGATGAGACTAACGATTTTAACCATATAAATACACCACTAGTACTGTTATAAAGGTGAGTGAGTGTGATGAAAGAAATAAGGGAACGACGTACGAAGCTAGTGACTGAATTGTGAGTCCACCAAATAAGGCGTTATATGTGTCAGGTTGTCTCCACATTGACACACAGTTCATAATAACTTCCTATGCGTTGAACTTGAATAACTCATAATTATCATTTATTGTAATTAAGTTTTCATTAGTGGATAGATAAGATGATTCTTACGTTTTGACTTCTTGGTTTTGGTGACAGTGCCCTTATTCTCATTGTTGCACTGATCAGCTAAGTACTTTGTGTTTTAAGTTCCCTTGTAATGATTCCTACCTGTTTGAATTGTCAACTTGTGGAGTACTTATTAATACTAATATGTAGTTAAGGTAGGGCTGTTCAAAAAATATCCGATCCGATGATCCGATCTGCTATCCGAGTTATCCGATCCAAAAAATCGGATACCCGCTCCGAATTTTCGAATCGGATATCCGATCCGAATTAAAAATCGAATTTTCGAATTGGATACGGATCACACTTTTAAAATTTCGGATATCCGAAATATCCATTTTAATATTTTTTTTTTAAATTTAAATTATTAATTTTGTGAAATATTAGAACGTGATTGAGCCCACTCTGTCGTGTGACTTTAGCCCTAAAGTCCCAACTCCTAAGTCTCCCAGCCAACCTTCACGCCGCTCCCTCTCTCTCCTCTGCCAACCTTCACGCCTGAGTTCTGATGCCGGTTGTCGCCTCACGTTGGTGCTCTCACCGACCCCATCGCGTCACGCCGTCTAATCTCCCAGTCGCCTCACGCCGTATGCTCGAGTTCGACCAATTGACCTGATGTTCCAGTTCGAACATTTCACTAGATCTATTCGACCAAGTCATAGTCACTAGCGAGTCATCTTCATTGTCGACCACTGCGCTTCCTCTGCCATCTTGCTGCAATTTGATTTTGGGGTTATGTAACTTGTGTTATACTTAGGAAATGTGAAGTTTTGATATGATGATGATGATGATGATGATGATATGAACGACAAAAGAGGTGGAAGAGGCACATAAAAGCAAGTGCTTCTTTTTTATGTCTACCTACTGTTTTGGGCTGATTTTTTATTTTTTTATTTAATTTTTTTGGGATTTAAAGCGTATTTTTGAATAACGGATCGGATAACGGATCACGGGTATCCGATCCGAAAATACGGGTATCCGACTTATCAGATATCCGATTAATTTCGGGTCGGATACGGATTGAGTTTTAGCCGATCCGAAAATTCGGATACCCAGAATTTCGGATCGGATCTGATCCGATATCCGGTAATGAACAGCCCTAGTTAAGGGGGCACATTCTCTGTTTATATTATTTGCCTCACAATTCAAAATCCTGTTGTGAGGGGTCAGAAAAAACTTTTAAGTTCTTTGTATAATTAAACCACTCGTTGCAAGATGGATTGAGTTTATGCATTTGATGAAAAAGAACGAGTAACAAAGAGCCTCATAAGATCGATATGGCCTAGCACGAACTTCTAGGTATGACCATTTGTATGGTGGTTAGTGGTTAGTGGTTAGTGGATTATCCTCCGATGTTCAGTAAGAGGCCCTTCCAAATCTACCAAGGACCCGATTACCTATTACAGGGACCTCCTATATCCCTTAAGGTGCCCCGTGCGAAGTGGTGCGAAAATATCCACCTTCGTTCCGGTGCCTCCAGGAAGCCCAAAAGACGTGGATTATAGCCTTTGTTTTTGGCTTTCCGAGACTCAAGTGTCATTTTTGCTCAAATTTATTCGGGAGGTCTATCATGACCATAGAGGACCCTCAGTCTCCCGGGATGGTTATCCACACCCCCGAACTTCGATATCACCCATGCCTTGGGTATTTCGGCTCTCACACCAGTGTCCTGTAAAACGTCATTCCAAGCCTATCAGGGACCGGATAAGCGAGCCTGTGGACCTCCTATGTCCCTTAGGAGTGTTCCGTGCGACGTGGTGCAAAAATGTCCACATTCGTTTCGGGGCCTCCCGGAAGCCCAAAAAGCGTGGATCATTATAGCCTTTGTTTTCGGCTTCCCGGGCCCTGGGTGTCGTTTTTGCCCAAATTTCTCTGGAGGGTCTATCATAACCATAGAGGACCCTCGGTGCCCCAAAAGGGTTATCCGGATCCCCGAACTTTGAGATCACCCATGCCTTTGGTGTGCCGGATATTACATCATTGCCCCGTAAAACACCCTTCCAAGGACCAGATAAGCGAGCCCGAGGGCCTCCCATATCCCCTAGGGATGTTCCGTGCTATGAGGTGCGAAAATATCTACCTTTATTTCGAGGCCTCCCGGAAGTCCAAAAAAGGTGGATTATAGCCTTCGTTTTCGGTTTCCGGGGCCCGGGTGTCATTTTTGCCCAAACTTATCCGGGGGGTCTATATCATGACCTTAGAGGACCCTCGGCGCCTCGGGAGTATCATCCGAATCCCCGAATTTTGATTTCACCCATGCCTTTGGTGTTGCGGCTCTTACACCAGTGTCCCGTAAAAGTAAAAGTTAAAATGCCCTTCCAAGCCTCTCATGGACCGAATAAGCGAGCCCGTGGATCTCCCGTGTCCCCTAGGGATGTTCCGTAAAATGTGGAGCAAAAATATCCACATTCGTTTCGTAGCCTCTCGGAAGCCCAAAAAATGTGGATTATAGCCTTCGTTTTCGGCTTCACAGGACCCAGGCGTCTTTTTTGCCAAAATTTCTCCCCGGGGTCTATCATGACCATAGAGGACGTCGGTGTCCCCAAGGGGTTATCTGAATTCCTGAACTTCGATATCACCCATGCCTTTGGTGCGTCTCTTACACCAGTGACCAATGTCCCGCAAAACGCCCTTCCAAGCCTATCAGGGACCGGATAAGCGAGCCCGAGGGCCTCCCATGTCCCCGAGGGGTGTTTAATGTGATGTGGTGCAAAAATATCCACCTTCACACCGGGGCCTCCCGAAAGCCCAAAAAACATGGATTATAACCTTCGTTTTTGGCTTCCCGAGGTCAGAGTGTCATTTTTGCCCAAACTTTTGTGGTAGGTCTATCATGACCCTAGAGGACCCTTGATGCCCCGGGAGGGAGGACATCTAGGTCCCCAAAGTTCGATATCACCCATACTTTTGGTGTTCCAGCCCTACACCAGTGTCCCGTAAAACATTAATTCAAGTCTCTCAAGGAGCGGATAAGCGACCCCGAGGGCCTCCCATGTCCCCTAAGCGTGTTCCGGAGCCTTCGTTTTTGTCTTTTGGGGCACGAGTGTCATTTTCACCCAAACTTCTCCGGGGGGGCTATCATGACCCTAGAGAACTCTCGGTGCCTCTGAGAGGGTCATTCGGATCCCCGTACTTTGTTATCACCCATATCTTAGGTGTTCTGGCCCTTACATTGGTGTCCCGTAAAAACGCCCTTACAAGCCTATCAGAGACCGGATAATTGACCCCATGGGGGCTCTTATGTTCCATAAGAGTGTCCCGTGCGATGTAGTGCGAAATATCCACTTTCGTTCCGTCCATCCCTGAAGCTCAAAAAACGTGAAATTAGCCATTGATTTTGACTTCCGGGGGCCCGATTTTCGTTTTTGCCCAAACTTCTCCGGGTGTCTATCGTTACCCTAGAGGATCTCTGGTGCCTCGGGGTGGTCATCCGAGTCCCCGTAGTTCGATTTCACCCATGGGGACTGGGAAATGGTGCTCGCTGGGGGCTAGGACATGGGACACAGGCCACCCAAAATTTGTTTCAATAAATTTTTGATGTATTTAGTTCATTTCGATCCATTGTCTACTATGATAATCTTTGGGAGAAGAACTTTATGACAGAGTATTCCCAAATTTGTTAACAAAAGGATAATAATTATTTTCTAAGCACTCGGTCAAATACAGATCGAGTTTACAGTATGACTAATCATAATAAGTAGAACTATTATACAACAAACAATGTCATTCAGGGGTAGGTACCTCTTGCTTTTATAGAGGCACCACAAGCCAATGTATGACCCTTTTTTTTTTGCGCCAAAGGCTAATACATGGCCAGTGAAATAACTACTACCATGACTTGAGGACATCTTCCCCCAACATTTTAATATTTTTCCTAAATAAATTAAGAGTCAGGTTGCAGATGAAGCTATCCAAATACAATTTTGGTGTTGTTTTAGTTTTATTTACCAATTAAACACAAAATTAGCACCAAAAAAGAAAAAGAAAATTATTACAACAAAGTTAGAAGGTAGACAACCTCATTAAATTTTTAAAAAAAAAACAACAACAAACAGAGTTGAAACACTCGTGTATCGCACGGGCATGCACACTTGTTGTAACTTTATTTTCAACTTATAAGAAGTTGGAGGTGAAGGGATGGTAGATGAAAATGGGGTGAGCAAGAATAAATATAGGCGGAGAAGTGAAAGTTCGAAGAATGTAAGCCAAACGGGTCGTAAGTGTTGTGTAAGACAAACTCATTAGAAAATGAGATAAATTTTTATAGATTTATCGGTCACTTTTTGCAAGTAGTGTGATCCCTATTTCTATAAACACAAAAACTTCAATAGAAACAAGTAATTATTATATACACATATATATAAACAAAAAAACTTATTTGAGACGGTGTTATCGTAACTTTTAGTGAAACGAGTGTCACTTTTTAAAGAATTAATAAGGATCAGTGTTCATAATAAGTGACTCCTACATACTAAATAGTTACCCCTTTTTCTATGATCTGGTCTCATACAAGACTTCCTCATATATAAATAGCCTTTTTAAATTGGCAGGCACTAGCATATAACAAATACAATCAATATCAATATCATATTAACTCTACACTTGAAATCAAATAACATGACAACATCCTTCTCAATTTTTTTCCTTTTCTTTTTGGGGTACTATATATCTTTCATTTTTTCTTATCGATCACATTTACTAAACAGGTACAGCCACAACATCATCCAAAACAGGACCACAAAGTTGTCCATAATCATAAAGTCTAGTATGATAAAAGGCACTCCAAAATGTTATCCTAGTTCTACTAGAAATAGCTTGGAACTTAAGACTTGCACTTGTAAAACCACCCTTTCCATCAGAAATATAATGAACCTTAACATTTTCCTTAGCAGCAAATGCTTCAACCATCATTGAACCATGACACCCATTTTTGCCATCTCCAATTGTAAAAGTAAGAAGGTAGAATTTGTTAGGCTTTGTTCTTATGATTTGCGCGATCGCGCTTTCTCTTCCTCCAACCAGTTCAACTGCGGCAGATCCTGAAGGTACGAAAAAGTGTTTCGAGTCGACGTATTTGACAGGTTTGAGAGATTCAATAATCCATCCAGGGAGTGGAGAGATGGCATCTTGTGAATGTGGAAGAAGAAGGATTCCTGTTGAGAATGTCTTGAAGACATATGGACCAATTTCGAAGCCTCCATTTTTGACAAGATTACCTGCAATTGAGTATATGTATCACACCTTTAATTAGATCATTATTGCATTTGATAGATAATGTAAATAGAATAATTATTCTATTTACATTATCTATCAGCATTATCAAGAAATTATAATCCACTCTTTTTGTTTCATAAAAGACTATTAAAAATGAATTTAAAAATAACTTTTTATATCTTTTTCACAAATTAACGGTCAAAGTTTGTGAAGTTTAACCTCTAAAAATAACGTAAACATAGGACAGATTGAAGGGAGTATAAAATATATCCATATAGGGTATATAATGTAATTTAAACTTTTTGCACAAAAAAAAAATATAATTTAAACTTTACAAAATTAGACTATTATTTGTGAAAAAAATATGGAAAGATTTATAAAATCAAAATACTATAAATTCATTTTTAATTGTACTTTCACAATATCAACTTTTGATAATTTAGATATTTGTATAATTTTAGTTATTGATAGTTAAATTATTGTCTCGTAGAGTGTGCAAAGTTAAACAGAAAGCTCATTTTGGAACGGATAGAGTATATATAATAAAATTTAAAACAATAATACATATAAATTATATATGTAGGGCTAATTTACCTCTGGTTAGGCGAAATGGTAACATTTCCTTGATAGCAACAGCATCCAACATCGGACCACAAGCAGGGTCTTCTTGGATGCCAGGGTTATGAAAAGTAACCTTAACAACATCAGAAGTGGCTTTAAAGGCCCAAGCATAAGTGTCCCCTCCATTAGTACTATATAATGTTTGAATAGGTAAATCTGCTGAGACTTTTGCTGAAGTTTTGATTGTCAAAACTTCATCTTGAGCACAAGTCCTTGTTGCACCAAAGGTAAGGGAGTAGTATGAGCCTTTCTTGACCGCGATTTTTTGAGAAATGGTGGCTTCATTCCCTAGCCTTACCGCGTGGCGACCACGTGGTACGGCGTAGTAGAAGCCACCTGGTTGGTGTCCACCTGATATGTACTCAACCAAGCCATTGATTTTCCAGTTTGGGAGGGAGTTTTTGCCTACTATAATTACCTTGTTCTTCAGGTTTGATGGCTTTGGTCCCTTTTCAAAGTCTCCATTTGGAAGAAGCCCTGGTAATAAGACAATTTTTACACTAGCTAATAATTAGATGGATAAAATTGAACTGAATCTAATTGGTTACTTAAACTTCACATTTAATCATTTAAAACTCGTCTAAACAAATTAAATATTAGACTTATTAAAATTAAAAGTATGTTTTTAAATATTTTCAATGACACAAAGTTAATTATTAGAGTGACAAGTTACACATGATCGAATTGAACTGAACTCAACTATAATAAACTTACCATCAGGAATTGAAGAGGCAGTATGAACTTTGCAGCTTATCACCAAGAAGAGCATTACAAACGACCAAAGAGGAGGAGAAAAAGCCATTATTATTGTGATTGATTTTCTATGCATGTATTAGTGAATTGAAAGAGGATATGAGTAGACTAAATGAGCGATTCATTCTGAACATTATATATTGAGGCCATTAGTATAAAAGATGAGTGCAATACAAGAAAGAAGAGAGAGTGTGTGTTAACGGGAAGAAGGGAAGAAGCCAATAAGCGCAGTGACTGTGGTCATCATCATCTTGTGATCCAGTCCTCCAAATAAGCCGTGAGATGTGTCGGCTTGTCTCCTTTTTTTTTTCTTCATTTCTTTCTTGATTTTTATTTAATTCAGATTTGTCAAGGTGAAACAAACGCAGCCTTAGCTCTGTTCTTTACATCTAGAAAAAACTGAAGTGAACTGAACTAGATTGAGGGTGCGTTCTTTTCTAATCCACCTTGTTCCACTGATTCTCACTGATTAAGTAAGGTTGTGCCACTGATTCTCACTGATTGAGTAAGGGTCATGCCACTGATTTTCACTGATTCAGTAAGGTCCTTCCACTAATTCTCACTGATTCGATAACGTCCTGTCGCTGATTCTGTGAGTAGGAATGTGAGTCATGCCACTGATTTCCACTAATTGAGTAAGGGCCTGCCACTGATTCTCAATGATTCAATAAGGTCTAGCCACTGATTCTCACTGATTAAGGTCCTGCCACTAATTCTCACTGATTCAATTAGGTATAGTTACTGATTCTCATTAATTGAGTAAGGTATTGCCACTTATTTTCATTGATTGAGTAAAGTTCAATAAGTAAAAAAAAAACACACCCTAACCTAAATAAACTAAACTGAACTGAATTGGTTTCTTTAAAGTTATATTTAACCATTTAAAACTCGTCCAAATATATTTAATACTGGATTCATTTAAAAGTATGATTTGAATTCTTTCCAATAAATAAAATAGATATCATAATATAATTTTACTTCGGAATAAAAGATTATCTAAGTGAGAAGTTATATATAAATTGAATTGGTCGAATTGAGTAAAATTAAGTTGAGAAGAAGAGAGCTAGCCTTAAGTATGACTTCCGGTTCATAATCAATATCTTCATATGACGTTGAATTTGGAAGTTATTGATTGATAGATTGATAAGCTAGATTTCATGTATGGTTGGACTTACGGGTTTCAGGTGACAGCCCTGCTCTCATATGTCGCACTGGTGTATGGACGGTTTAAGGTTGTAGCCTTATTACGTTTGAAATTCGATATTAAGTAAAAGAGATACGAGTAATTATTGATCTTATTGTATAATAATGCATGTCAATTAAATTGTCAATGCATCAAATAATGTTATAGAACTGTTAGATGCATGCATGATTGCATGATGAACAATTCGATTTGTTTTTACTAGTGGTACTAATTTAATTTATAACGTTCGTTGTCTTTCTAAGGCCAAACTATGAAGGGATTAAAGCCAACTTGAGGAAGTCAAGTAGCCAAGTTTAAGGCCTTTTTTTTTTTATGAGAAATACAACGTCACTATTTTTTAGTGTATTTTGCATAAGTTTCAAGTATATGTAATAACCTGTAAATCACATAAACCACGCAATGTCAACCCAATAAAATAAATCTTGTAGATAAATTTAGTAAAAAAATCCTAGTAAAAAATTAAATAACGTTTATCATAAAACTTAATCCACGACCAACGCCACTCTTTCTTTCAGGGCAACAAAAGGCTAGTTGATGAGGGTGTTTATTGCTTAGTTATAAGTTATAAAAAAAAGTTATAAACAGCTGTATGTATTTGCAATGGCAAATGAGTACATGGTGTACGAGAGTACGTACGGACAAAAAAGTGCTTTTGATTGACTCTCAAGAAATTTAAATCACATGATAATTATGAATCGATAACCCACCCAAACTATCTGTGGGTATTAAAGTGTAGTACTGTTGTACATGTTGGTTACATGTGTTAAAATTAAATGAACCCATCATAACTTTACACCTTACTCGACGCCGCCACTTATGGAAGATGGAAATCCAAGAAACGACCACGAGCCCATGTTATTGGACACATAACGGCTCTATAATCCCAATTTTATCAAACAAATAAAGAGGCTATAATAATCCAATTGAAAAATACACATTAATATCCATGAGTTCAGATTCTCTGCTGTTATAATGGGAAATCAATTTCTCTTCTCTCTATCTCTCTCCCTCAACCTCCTAAACCCTCCCCCTTACAATTCAAGAGTCTAAAAAAGAGAAATATCAATACTAAGGTGAGATTGTAATAAGGACTACACTTCTGCTGTTTTTCAAGAACAACAGAGGATCCTCATTTCAACCCAATACCCATAGCACACACGAGATACCATATGTATGGGTCATATTCACATGTTGAGTAATTTATTATAGATTGCTCAAAATTTGTGTGGAATATAGAGTTAGTTATGCTTAGAGAAGTTTATTTGTTACGCTGAGCTGGCATTTGTTGTAATAAATTATTTATTCTGTTATAACACCTTAGGCAGTTAGTTAGGAGATTAGTTGTGTATATAAGTTGTAGCTCTTTTATTCCTTCTTTAAGTAATTCATCAATTTTCTCTGTAATTAGAGAGTTTCTCTCTATAGAGCTTGCAAGCTCCATTAATGGAATGATTTCTCCATTCTAATTCCGCGTTTCTCATGGTATCAGAGCTACAGGTTTCGAAATCCTAGGTTTTCTTCTTTGATTCTCGATTAATTGTCTTTGCTTCGACATTAATCTAGCTCGATTAACAAACACATTATCATTTCTTTTTCGATCATATCGATTTGCTTCATCGATTGATCAAGCTCATAATTAGGGTTTTGATTTGTTCCTGGCTCAATTAATCGATTTGTAATTCGATTTCTTCGCTTCTTTAATGGCGATTCCTGAAATTGTTGCTCCAGTCAATTTAGCGAATGATCCTTTACATATTGCTAGCTCAGATCATCCAGGACTAGCCGTGACCAATGCGTCTTTTAATGGCGGAAATTTCCTCGGTTGGGGTCGTACTGTTAAGATGGCTTTAGGTGCTAAGTTGAAGCTTGGTTTCATTGATGGAACATGTCCTAAGCCAGCTGTAACTAGTGTTGATTACCAGAGGTGGATAAGGTGTGATTACATGGTACCTGCTGGATCCTTAATTCCATGGTGACTGAGCTCTCAGAAGCTTTCTTATACGCGCAATCTGCGTGTGAATTGTGAAAGGAAATTGCAGAACGTTATGGTCAAAGAAATGGTCCTCTTGTTTATCAGTTGGAAGATGAACTCAGCAAGATCACTCAAGGTAATCTCTCTGTTGCTGCCTATTTTAACAAGTTAAAAAGGTGCTGGGATGAATTACAAAATCTGAATGGAATTCCTGTATGCAATTGTGGTAAAATGAAGGAGTGTTCTTATGGAGTTACTGAAAAATTTCTGGAAATGGAAAGTAGATCAAAAGTAGTGCAGTTTTTGCTGAAATTAAATGACAATTATGAGAATGTCAAGAGTCAAATCCTTTCTATGGATCCTTTACCTAATGTGAACAAGGCATATTATATAGTACAACAAGTTGAAAAACAAAAACATGTGACTACACATGTTGTAGATCCTACTGCTTTCTTTGCCAATACTGGTAGTACTAGGAATTTTTCTAGTGCTAAGAAAGATCCTAGAGGAAGTAGAGTTGAGGGAAGAAGACACTGTTCTCATTGTCAGCAAGATGGACACAGTTATGACCAGTGTTTTGAGAGAATTGGTTATCCAGACTGGTATAAAGGAAAGAAAGGGAAAAAAGGTCCAGGACCTCGAGTTGCAGCTCATGTCAGTACTGAGATAGGTCAAGGAATGGGAAGAGACACTCCCTTTGATCTTGGGTATGAGAATGAGGTTGATATTGGTAATAAGAGTAATGTTGATGAGCATCTTGTAGCAGCTGTATGTCAACAGATGATGCAAATGTTCAAGGGAAAAGGACCAATGCAAGGAGCTGGTGGCACTGTCTATCCTTCAGTGAATTTTGCTAGCACCTCTATGGATAGCGCAGGTATGGCTTGTTCTGCTCCTTCTTCTGCTTTATCTTGTCTTGCTAACAAAGTGAGTTTACAATATGACTGGATTGTGGACACAGGAGCTACAGACCATGTCACCTAACCTACACATGTTTCACTCCACACAAAAACTTACCAAGCCCCTTCTCATACCTTACCCGATGGGCGCCTCAAAGAGGTTACTATCATTGGACATGTAACTGTAACATCTTTCTTAACCTTGCACAATGTGTTTTATGTGCCTGATTTCAGATTTAATCTTCTTGCTATTGGGAAATTAATTAGAGCACATAGAATGTTTGCTCAAATTCACTCTGATTGCATTATGTTTCAGGATCGTTCAACTAAACAAGTTGTTGTTGTTGCCAAGTGGTCTAAAGGTCTTTATACCTGTAATAAAACTTCTTCTTTTGAAAGTTGTATTACTTCTTCTTTGCCAGAAGACTTTGTTGCTTCTGATTCTGTTGCAAATAAATTGATTTGTAGCAATCTAGTTGTACCTAAACACAATCTTGATTTAGATACTTTCCATGCTAGATTAGGGCATACTTCTTTATCCAAAATGATTCACATCAGTGATTGTAAAGATTTTAATGCCAAAGATTTCTTTTGTGATACTTGCATGCTTGCTAAGCATCACAGGCTTCCTTTCCCTCGTAGTATCACTTCTACTTCAGTTCCTTTTGAATTGATTCATGTTGACTTGTGGGGACCCTACAGGACACCAGCTCTAAATGGTGCTCAATATTTTTTCACCATTGTAGATGACAAAACCAAGGCTACATGGACCTATCTCCTTCATACAAAAGACCAAGTCTGCCCCATTTTCTCATCCTTTATTTCCTATGTCCAAAATCACCACAATACTAAACCAAAATTTGTCAGATCAGATAATGGCACTAAAATTATTAAAACTGAATGTCTGGCTTACATGCAGTCCCAAGGGATTTCACACCAAAAATCATGACCTATACTCCACAACAAAATGGAGTAGTTGAAAGAAAACATCGCCTTTTACTTGATACAGCCAGAGCAATAAGAATACATGCCAATTTTCCTAAATATTTTTGGGGAGATTGCATCCTTGCTGCCACTTATCTGATAAACAAAATGCCTATGCAAAATTTGTCTCAGAAAACACCTCATGAAACCTTATTCAACCAGAAACCTACCTATGAAAACTTGAAAACTATTGGCTGCCTTTGTTATGCTGCCATTACAAAACCCAACCCTGACAAGTTTGAGCCAAGAGCATTTAGGTGTGTCTTAATTGGTTACCCCCTGGTCAAAAAGGTTATAAGCTATCTACAATCTGTCTACTAGAGAGGTTTTTTGTAGCAGAGATGTAGTTTTTAAAGAAAATGATTCTCCTTTCAAAAAGGAGCATGCTTCTTTAGTATCTGCTCCTATTCCTCCTTCCTTATTTCCCTCTCATTCATCTTTATCTGAAGAGGACCCTCTCACTCTTTCAGATGATATTCCTCCTCCCTCTCCACAAATTAATTCCTCTTCTCCACCAATTAATTCCTCTTCTTCACAAAATAATTCCTCAGTTTCACAAAATAATTCCTCAATTTCACATATTAATTATTCTCTTCCTTCTACTCCTCCTAGGAGGTCTACTAGATCTATTTCTCAACCAAGTTAGTTGAAGGATTTTGTGCTAGCTGCTCATAGGACCACTAGTGTCAACAGCAACAACAACCTTTGTCTTAACACTACCTCCTCCCCTCCACAACTTAAATATCCCTTGTTTAAACCCACTGACCTAGAGTCTTGCCCTCCATATTACACTGCCTTTTTAGCTAATGTGTTCACAGTCCAAGAGCCTTCATGTTACTCACAGGCTAGGCAGGATAAGCAGTGGGTGGAGGCAATGGATAAGGAGATTGAGGCCTTGGAACAAAATGAGACATGGGATCTCACTACCTTGCCTGATGGTCATAAGGCAATCACTTCCAAATGGGTATACAAGACCAAGTATAACCCTGATGGGACTGTGGAGAGATTGAAAGCCAGACTTGTTATAAGAGGTTTTCATCAGAGAGAAGGGCAAGACTACAAGCATACCTTTTCTCCAGTAGCAAAACTACCTACTGTGAGGGTTTTGATTGCTCTTGCTATTGCAAGGGGTGACCTCTACATCAACTTGACATCAACAATGCCTTTTTACATGGCTATATTGATGAAGAAATATACATGGTTCCACCTGAGGGTTACTCTAAGGCCAAGCCAGGGCAGGTTTGCAGGCTAAAAAGGTCTCTTTATGGCCTTAAACAAGCATCTCGACAATGGAATCAGGAACTTACTAAATTCATGCGTTGGCATCAAGCTCCTCTCTTAAGTTAAGTGCCATACGATCTGTTCTTGGTCCATCAATGATTTTATCATGTTCTATGGCACTCTTTTAGTACATGGTGCCTTCATTAATGGTCCTAGGGGCCTAATGTCCTTTCAATGGCATTAACCTGATTAGTCCGTACATTATTAGTCCGTACAACATGTCGTGCACAAGTCCGTACACGAATAACCTTGCAATTGGCTTAATTATCATGATTAGTTGATTAACATGGTTTTTGTCCGTACAAATGTTTGTACACATGTTCGTACTTAATTAGTTTAATTATGCTGCATGTAATTAGTTAATTAGGAAGTTTTAATTGCATTTTGAATTTCCTAAGTAGCTGCTGAATGAGGAGAGTCTAAAAGCACATGGGATGGATAATGATGAGGCTTGAGGCTCCTCTTACAGCTCACCCGTTTGTCCTTATGCAAGGACAAGCAACAGCTGTCAAGTGGTCCAAAACGGAAGGAAATGCGCTCCAAATTGTACTGCACGTATTTGGCTCATTTCTTGGCAGAATACTGAAGTTTCAAGTTGCTTGGGCACTACTCTTGGACAGCTCACCCATTCTAGAGTATTCCTAGGTTATTAGGGCACATTTGTAACCCCTATAAATATGTAAGCACAGCTGATGTAATGGATAGATGATGATGAATGAAAATATGAAATGGCTGCTGCCTTTTGCTTACAAACCTTGTTGTTCTTTAAAATGTCCTTAGGGATATTTGGTGAAACAAGTAGTATCCTTTAGCCTTGACTTGGTGGTTAAATCCTTTATAGTCCTGGTGGTGATGCTATCTATCCTCCCTCTTCTTATTTTTCGTTTCATTTACTTCGTTTTCAATCTCTATAATCAAAAAACAAACAAAATATTATCAAAACATCCATTGTTCGAAAACGAGCTAAAAGCTTCAGTTTTGCTAATGCATCACCTCTACATCAACTTGACATCAACAATGCCTTTTTACATGGCTATATTGATGAAGAAATATACATGGTTCCACCTGAGGGTTACTCTAAGGCCAAGCCAGGGCAGGTTTGCAGGCTAAAAAGGTCTCTTTATGGCCTTAAACAAGCATCTCGACAATGGAATTAGGAACTTACTAAATTCATGCTCAGTCTTGGTTATGAGCAGTCCAAGCATGATTATTCCTTGTTTGTCAAGGATACCAATGGTCAGTTTACTGCTGCCCTTGTCTATGTTGATGATGTTCTCATCACTGGAAATTGTGCTACAGAAATTTAGGCCACTAAGGTTGCTCTCCATCAAAAATTCACCATTAAAGACCTTGGTTTAGCAAAGTACTTCTTGGGCATAGAGATTTGCAGAACTGATAATGGTACACATCTCAATCAGAGAAAATATATTCTTGATCTTCTTTAGGATGCTGGCCTCACTGCAGCCAAGCCAGCTACATTCCCTATTCCTCAAAATCTTAAGTTATCCCTTGATAAAGGGGAGCCTCTTTCATCTCCTGAATCATACAGAAGATTGGTTGGTCGTTTGCTATATCTCACCATGACTAGACCTGATATTTCCTATGCTGTGCAACACCTCAGTCAGTTTGTTTCAGCTCCAAAGGAACCTCATATGCAAGCTGCACTTCACTTGCTCAGATATCTCAAGGGCATTGTCTCAAAGGGCTTGTTCTATCCTGTTCAACCTCACCTTCAGGTTACAGGTTTCTCAGATGCAGATTGGGCATCATGTCTTATGACCAGGAGATCTCTCACTGGCTATTGCATTTTTCTTGGTCACTCTTTGGTTTCATGGAAAACAAAGAATTAGAACACAGTCTCTAAATCCTCCACTGAAGCTGAGTACAGAAGCATGGCTGCTACCACCTGTGAGTTATTATGGCTCAGTTATCTCTTAAAGGACATGCATATTCCTGTTCAACTTCCCATTACCTTGTTTTGTGACAACAAAGCTGCACAACAAATAGCAGCAAATCCTTGCTTTCATGATCGCAGTAAACATCTTGACATAGACTGTCATTTCACTAGAGATAAAGTCCAAGAAGGTTTCCTACAAACAACCTACATCCCCTCACATCTCCAGCTTGGTGATCTGATGACCAAGGCACTGGGTCACTTACAACATTCATTCCTATCTGACAAGTTGGGTCTCTCTGAAGCTCCAACTTGAGGGGGGCGTGTGGAATATAGAGTTAGTTATGCTCAGAAGTGTTTGTTACGCTGAGCTGGCATTTGTTGTAATAAATTATTTATTCTGTTAGAACACCTTAGGCAGTTAGTTAGGAGATTAGTTGTGTATATAAGCTGTAGCTCTTTTATTCCTTCTTTAAGTTATTCATTTCTTTCCTCTGTAATTAGAGAGTTTCTCTCTCTAGAGCTTGCAAGCTCCATTAATGGAATGATTTCTCCATTCTAATTCCGCGTTTCTCAGGTATACAGCTCTTAATTAGAGGAAAGAACTGTACTAATGTATATGTATGTGTAGTGTAGGTGACTAGGTGTCAACAATCATCACCACTATCATGAATTTGAGTCCTAGCAGCTATTACATGAGTGTTAGTTGGCATTAGTGTTGCATGAAAATAGAGAGGATATATAGGTATATTAGAAGATCTTGTGATTATATTGGGTTTATTCTGCTTATCATCTTTAGCATGTATATCTAGGAGTATCTCTGTATTTTTGGGATAATTTTATCTCCCAATATTCTTTTAATTTTGTTTCCTTCATGTACTTCCGTTGTAAATATTGCTTACTTCATATCAATAACAGAGAACAGTACATGAGAGTACTGAGAATAATTTTCTCCCAACCTAAGGCTAGTTTATATGGTATCAGAGCCAAATCTCAAACACAGAAACTCTTAAACCCTTTTACCATCACAAAGCAATTACTCATGGCAGGCGGTGATGATGACAATCAAAACAAAACCAATACCATCAAACCTAATGATCCCCAATCTATTTATTATCTGAGTACTTCAGATCATCCTGGGTATATCATCAGCTCTATTCTTCTTGATGGAGAAAACTATGGAAATTGGTCACTGTTAGTGATTAATGCGTTGAAATCAAAAAACAAAATTGGCTTTTTGATGGAACTCATATAAAGCCAACAAATACCTCTACAGAAGCACATGCATGGGAGAAGTGCAACTCTATGGTAATAGCATGGATTTTTGAATGTGATCGACAAGAGTCTTCATGGATCCATCGCTTAAGCGACAACAGCTCGAGACATCTGGGTTGATTTGGAGGAACGTTATTCGCAAGGTAACGCCATCCGTATTCATCAATTGCGAAGGGATATTAAGTTACTGAGTCAAGGAGACATGTCCGTCACCACTTATTTTACAAAACTCAAAACTTTATGGGACGAATTGCACGCTTACCTCACAATTCCTGCCTGTACTTGTGGGGTAGGAAAATATTTCAGTAACAACTTGAAGAGGAGAAGGTACACCACTTCTTCATGGGGCTAGATTCAAAGGCATATGGACCTACCCGGTCACAAATTCTGTCAACTGAACCATTGCCCAATCTGAACAAAGTATACACATCAGTTATTAGAGAAGAGAGACAAAGATCTCTTACCTTGGAGATGGAAGTCAACCCCATAGTAGAAGCGGCAGCAATGCATGCTGCTCTTGGAGGTCGTAATCGACTTGATTCGGCATGGGCAAAGTACTCTCATTGTGGGAAAATCGGGCACGAGAAAAGTCAGTGCTTTGAAATTGTTGGATACCCTGCTAATTGGGGTACTCGCCGCTCGAACAGAGGCGGGAATACAAGCGACAATGGCCGGAAATGGAGCGTAGGAGGTCATGGGGTCAACTTAGAGCCGTGGGTTTCCTGATTTCGCAGCAACAACTCGGTTGGAGGAGTGGCCAATCACGCTGGAGAAGAACCTAGCAGTAGTGGAACTAAGTTTGCAGGTCCCTCAGCAGACTAGGTAGAAGAATTATTTACTCTCTCCAAGCAGAAGCAGAGTCAAAGAAATGATTGGTAAGACTTATTTGGGTCGACATTTACATAGTCTTGATGGTAAGATTTATTTGAGCCAAAATATAAATTGGGTTTTGGATAGTGGAGCCTCTCACCATACGACTCCACACAAGTCTATTATACAACAGTTGCATAATTTAAGTGAACCTTTGCAAATTACTCTACCTAATGGTAGACTAGTAACTGTTTTCCAAGCTGGACGCATTATTTTGGACAATAATTTGGTACTTAATAATGTTCTTTATAGCCCAATATTTACATGCCATTTGATCTCCATCGGCCAGTTGACTAGCGATATGGATTGTATGGTAATCTTTTGTCGAAATACTTCTTTTATACAGGACCTCACCTCGAAGAAGCTGATTGGAGCGGGTGAGCTGAGCAATGGGGTCTATTACTTAAAGAAGGTGGCGTATGGCTCCGCTTTTGCTGTTACTCAAGACAAGAAAGCAATTTTGTGGCATCAAAGATTGATTCATCCCTCATTCCATAGTATGACTCAATTAACTAGTATTTGTGATTTCCAGTTAAATAAGGACTCTCAATAGTGTTGTGATGTTTATCATAGAGCAAAACAAACCCGAACTCCCTTTCCTATCAGTCATAATAGAGCTGAACGCCCTTTCTCTTTGTTGCATTGTGATTTATGGGGATATTACAGCACTCCCTCTTACTCTGGTGCTCATTATTTCTTAAGTATTATTGATGATTATAGTCGTTGTGTTTGGGTTTACTTGATGAAGGACAAAAGAGAAACTTATCAATTATTTGTGAATTTTTGTGCCATGGTAAAAACACAATTGGGTTAAATGTTCAAACGTGTGCGTTCTGATAATGGGACAAAATATAAAGGGGGGCTTGAACAATTTTTCCTTGATAATGGGATTATTCATGAGACTTCTTATGTTGACACCCCACAACAAAATGGTAGGGTTGAAGAAGACATTGGTTGTTTCTGTTATTTTGATGGTGATAGGTATGGGTTAGTTACTTGGTTACCTAACCCTCCCGTGCTTGTTGTTGGATACTTAATCCAAGGCATTTGCACAGGGTTGACACTTCAGGTATGTCCATAGAAACATTATTAGTTACGAGTATTAATTACTCAAGAGTTTAATATTGTTGAGATTGTAGTTCATCTGTAGCGCTTCTAAATGTCTAACCTAATAATTTTCCCTAGGTGACCTCAGTGGTCAAGAGTGACGTTGCCACTACATTCCCATATTTAACTGCTACGGCTACAATGGTAGGAACTGCAATGGGTCACTTCATGTGCTACATCACCTCACCCTATAAAGATTGGGGTTGGAGGATCACCTTAGGTGGTATCCATGTGATACTAATCCCATTATTAGTAGCCTCATTTTCTATTAAATTGCCAAATTTAGTGGAAGAAAACCCAACAGTATCTTACAAAAGCCTCCTCCTACCCAAATGTCGTCCAACAATAGTGCTAACGCTAGTTTCGGACACCCTACCCCTTACTTCAAGTGTTACCACTCTTCAATACTACGGTCCTTTTTTACTGGGCTCCTTTGCTATTGTTCACAAACAAGCTTTCATTCCCCCTCTTGTTATAGACGTTCTGCAACTATCAGCAAAAAAAAAACCTTTATCGTCAAGACATAAGATTTTGTCTCGATGCGAAATACATTATCGGATCATACACCCCAAGCACTTGGAGTAACAACTATAGGAAGTTTCAAGATATGGCATCTAACTATGTCTTTTATCCGACATGATCGAGCTGAGGACAATCCAACCAAGCAACATATACATATGGCAATTACTATCATATTATACAAGGACAAAGCCAAGATTCTACATTGAAATAAGCCAATTTATTTTCAGATAATTACTTGATCACTTTATATGAAAAAAAATAATTTCATTTGAAAACATGATTCCAAATATGAAATAAAAGATTTCAGTAGAGTGTATGTATCTATGTGCAATGTATGTGCAACACACTTTAATTTTGTTCTTATATATAAGCTTAAAGCATATTGCCTTGAATGCATAAACAACCAACGCCAAAAATAAATTTTTAATAGTCTCTCATATAAAAAACGTATAGCCCCCTTCGCATTTAATGTAGCTTCATCCCTGATTATTTATAGATAGTAGGAAAGTGAGGATGAGTCATTTTCCAACTGATTATCACTGATTGGGTAAGTCTAATAAGTAAATTATATATAATTAATTAATTAATTTATATATATATATAGATAGTAGGGATCAGGTGAGAATGGATGCTACGGAGAGATGGTGAGAAGGGATTCTAGCCATCCAATCGCGCTGATCAAACGCTCCATATTCGTCCGGTTTCATTAATGGCAGATTTGTAAATACAACAAACTTGTTGCAACTGTTTCCATCTATATTTGAGGTCAAATTTGCTATTCTATGCATGTATTTTTTTAAATTTGGGTTTGGTGTTTGTGTTTGGAGGCATAATTTGTAAGATTTTCATTGATTTATGGTAACTTTGATTGATTTATACCAAAATTTATTTTAATTTCATAGTCATTCAATGTTGAGAAGCTGGGGTTTTTTATTAGGGCTTTTGTACGAGATTCTAACTCCCCTTGTTCTCATATTATGCTTGTATGTTTACTCTTTGGTACTAGAATTGAAGTTTAGTGATGGTTGATAGTGATATTACGGTTGTATGTTTTGTCTTGTAAATTGGTGTATCACTTGCATTTCTTTTCATTCCTTCCTATGATTACTTTTACTTGTGACATATATATGCGATAACTGTAATACAATCAAGGGTCACTTATGTGAGAAAACAGAGTCATTTTTAAGAGAAATTAAGATGACAATTCAAAGTACTCTCTGTTTTTCATACATTCTGTTATTGATATGCTTTTGCAATGGTTAAATCATCTTTGTTGTGTATGAAAATTGACATTCTCAACAAATACTAATACAAGATACATCTTCCTTGTAGCTCAACAGATATTAATTCAACTAGTGACCTAGTGTACTTTATAAGTAACCCTGTAAAGTCCTACAAGTGACCCCTTACTCTTATTAAAATGACTCCATCTTATGTTAACATATTAATTCTAGTTTTTTGTTTATAATTTCACATTATTAAAGTACAAGTAGCATTCTTGTTATTCAAGAATCAAAACTCAAAAGGAGTAGAAAAGTGGAGCTTTTAGATTTATTCAACACTCTGGTTTCTCCTATAAATGAAACGACCTATAAACAGAACGACGTCTATTGGACAATTTTTGTTGCTCTTTAGCTAGTACATGGTATAACTATTTAGAGTCATCAATTGAATCAACTGATAGTACTATTGGTTAAAATAATATTGGCGCCCTTTCATATCAATGGTGCCTTTTGGTAACTGAATGAGCATGTTTATTAATCTGGTTAGTGTATCAAGTTGCTCAATTGACATCTATTCTATTTGGGTCACTTTTTTTATTAGCTTATGGTAACTTATAAGTTGTTACTGATCATTTCGTATATTTAAATGGGTCATTTTTGGTTGTGCTCGAGGTCACTTTTGGTTGTACAAGGGGTCACTTTTGGTTGTACAAGAGGCCACTTTAGATGATAATATGTATAGGATGCTAAGGATACTAAACTAATGTAATTGCGATAAACATAAGTCCCTATTAGCAGTATTGATGGAAGCCTATTAGCTCAATTGGTAGATCAATGTTCAATGCATAAGGAATGTAGGTTCGAATCCTACATAGGCTACTACATGACAATTTGGGTCACTTTTAGTCGTATGAGGGATTACTTATACGATTTGACTTCTAGCAAAAACCAGATGTTTCCATTAGCTCTACATTGAAGTTGATTGTTGTGTAGGGCAATCCCATGGCATGTATGTCTAGCTGTTGCAGTTTGTATGAAATTTTTCATGGGCACTTGCTATGATGTGAGCTGCACTAAGTTTCGAGGGGTCATTTTATAAAGGAAGATGGGTCACTTTTAACATTTTGCAGGGTCATATAAAGCATATACTAACAGAATTACTAACAGTTGATCATTCAAAAGGAAGAGTCATGGTAACAAGAAGTCTATGTGGGATTTGAACCCGCATCTTTTGTGCATTGCACAAACGCTCTACCATTGAGCTAATAGACTAAAGAGGAGGGGTCACTTCTAACACTTTGCAGGGTCACTTATAGCATATACACTAACTTGATTACTCATTGTTGAGCGCTAAAACCTTGTAAATATGTCAACATGTTAGCAGTCTTAGCACCTCATGGTTGAAGAGAAAAGCATAAAGTTACAGAGAGAGTTACTCAATAAACTTGCCTCAATAAAACTTCCATCGGGAACCATTGCATGATAAGCATCACAATCTTTCCTGTAGCGAGATATGAGGCTGGCAACACAAATCAAGCTAGCATCTGCAAAGAGCTTTCCTACCTCCCCTGCATGAATATTTCAAAATCTAGCAGCCAAGACATTTGAAAGAATCCTTATACATTCTACTATGCATGATTATGTGCAAGATGCTACAGGCACACATAACTAACTCTAGTATCTGCATAAATGGCAGTTTAGAAGTAATATTCTCTCTGTTACTGGTCTACACTACTAGCCCTTTCCCATCAGAAAACATTGCATTCTCGTGACTTCAAATCTTAACACGAACGAATTTCTTTCATTCCCTACCGCTGGTAATTGAGCCTCTTGTGCAAAAGCTCCCTAATATAAAAGATCATAAACAGCTAAAATCAAATATCTATCCAAACGGAAAATTGTCACGACGTGAAATACATAACTTGAATGCTTGACTCATGAGTTATTAGTTATTATAGCAAGCAAAGCAAGAAAAGAAACAAGCGCCATAAGATCATGGGGTAGGTTGAATGGAAGCCGGCGTAGATGGACTATACATCCTCTATAGGACGATTGTAAGGGGAAGCAAGTAAGGAGAGCAGGGATTCAAAATTCCTATTCCTATTACAAAAATCAGATAAAAAGGGAGAGGGGTCATTTTTCAGATGAAAAATAGTCACTTTATAGTCAAACCAGGGTCATTTTATAGTTTACATGGGTCACTTCATAGTTAAAGAGGGATTACTTTTTAAACCAAAGAGGTGTTGTTGAGTGGTAGGGACTCATCCATCCTTAACCAAGGTCGAGGGTTCGAATCTCGCCTTGGGCATGGAGCAGCTTTAAATTCCTTGGCCAGCTGTCCCACCCTTTGAGGTGCCTACAAGCCAGCGCGGGGGATAGTCACTGTGATCGTCGGTGGATACCCTTGATCATGAACCAAAAAAAAAAAAAAAAAAGAGGGGTTACTTTTTAGTTAAACGGGGGTCACTTTATTGTTTAACAATAGTGAATATATCTTAGGACGATAGATACGTTACAGAACTAAAGAGCAAACACAACATAAAACATACTACCGGAATAACAGAGAAAGATGTAGCAGCCTTTCATGGATAAACAAGTGATCGATCTGCATTCACTACTACTTATATGATTTTCTTTATTTTGTTATTTTTAGCTTTACTTTGGTGTTGACTTGCTGAAATTGGGGTGTTTTTGAATTTTGGTTGGGTGTAGTGTGGACTTGAAGAGCTTGGAAGAAGTGGAACAAAACAAGCCTCATTTTATTTCTCTTTCTCTAAGGATGACGAATTTCGTGGTTTTGAGTTTTGAAAACCTTAAGCCTAATGTACATTTTCATGTCATTATCAGTATCATTCAATTTGGCTGCATTTTGTTGTTCAACTGTTTTGTTCATCTGTATAGATTGAATCAGAGAACATAAATTAAGGAGCTGGATATCTCAATAAAGCTGAGGAAGCTTGGTAAGCCCATAGTTGATCTTCTTGGCCCCTTTTTGTTTTATTTTGTTGTCTTTTCATTTTGCTCTTGCTGTGTTTCCACTACTGTAATTTCGGCATGTTTGGGACATGGTATTGCTGTGTTTGAGACCTGGTATTGCAGGTTCCTAGCATGTTTGATGTTGTAGCTTCCGCTGCCTATGAGGAAGAGAAAAAGGGTGGGCTTGCTGAAAAATCAGATGATGATATGGATTTCCTTCTAGCATGTTGTGTTGCAAATTAGGATTTTGACATTTTGTAGCCTTGTAGGCTCTACAAGTTAGTTTGTTTTGTTTTAATAACTGCAAATTTCTAGGCCTTTGCAGCATTATTTTGGGTTTGTTCTTGTGAATTGTGGTACAGTGGAGAATTTTGTTACACTAGTAGGTTTATAATGGAATAGAGCTATGCTTGCTGTTGAATGTTGGATCAGATGGGTTTCCTCTTTTCATGGAAAATCTTATTATTATTATTATTATTATTATTATTATTATTATTATTATTATTATTATTATTATTATTATTATTATTATTATTATTATTATTTATATATTTTTTTTTACTTGTGCTTTCAATTGCGACGGGTTAATCCCGTCGCAAAAGGTAAATCATGACGGGTTAATCCCGTTGTGAATGACCAATTACGACGGGTTAGCCCGTCGTAAATGACCAATTATGACTGGTTAGCCCGTCGTAGTTACAAGATACTTACAACGGGAGAATATCCCATCGTAAATGGTCATTTGCGACGGGACACCAAAACCGTCATAAAGTGCAATAACGACGGCCCCCTTCTACGACGGGGGGGCGACGGGATATACCGTCGTAAATGATCTTTTACGACGGGATATCCCGTCGTAAAAGACCCTATTTCTAGTAGTGGTATTTGTGTTAACGATTAACCCAAGACAAATAACCAACCTAAAGGCTACATTCGGGTCGGAACTCTTCGGAGTACATGACACCCACAAAATTAGAGGAGGCCACACAAGCAGCAAAGAAGTGAGCAACTAAATTAAAACGTCTAGGAATAAAGACTACTTTAATATTACAGGACGAAATTAAAGATGAAGTTTCTTCTAAGATTTTCCTTGTTCGCCACGGAAAAGGTTTCCCATTCATGAGGTCCTCAACAATCACTTTTGCATCGCTGTAGATGGTTAGGTCTCTTGCTCCCTCCAGTTGACAGCTTCAAGAATTGCATTATGCTAATACTTACGAGCATTCATGTTATTATAGCTAGGAGTATTTGGGCTCTTATTGAAGCCCATCCATTTTGTTGTTCCGTATGGCAACAACATGTACAATATCTTTTAGTAAATTCTAATTAATCTTCTAGTAAACTTAGAATATCTCTAATATTCCATGATATGAAATCGCTAAATGATTTGAAAATAATTTATATTTCATTATCCTATTTGTCTATAGCTAACAAAGTTTGTCCACTCAATAAAAATGCTAACTAATTTACGAAATTAAAATATAATAAATAAAATGACAAACAAAAAATATATTTAAGGTAATTACTAGAAAAAACAAAATTTAATTAGTTGTTTTAAATTATTCATCAAAAAATTACAGAAAAGGTACAATTGACGTGTTTGGTAGAGGCTGACGAGCTTTCGAGCTGAGCAACATGAAATTTGGGTTTGGTTCTCCTTCTCCCAAGATCTCTCTTTCCTAGTGCTCCCTCTTTCCTCGGTCTCGGTCTCGGTCTCTCAACGCAAGTTTTAGCTCTTCTTTTTTCAGATATCTTCTACTGGTTTCTAAGATCTAAATTTGATAGTGATCTCTTCTGGTCAAAATTTAATTTATGAATTTCCCATTTCATTCGAGAACAGAATTTGCTAATGGTGTTCTCTTTCTTGCAGTTGCAGTGTCTGGTGATTTGGGATGGTCAGTGAGATTATCCGGGTAATTTATTTTCTCCTTTTATTATCTAATTAGTTTTTTGTTTTGTTTTTTTTTTTTTTTTTTTTTTTTTTTTTTTTTTTTGGCGACTTGATTTGGGGCTTTGCTTTGGACGTAACGCAAATGACTCCTATTTTCTGATATTGTTGTTGTCATGATCGTAGATTGTGAAATATGGTCTAGAAGATTGAAATCCTTGTTTTTAGTTAATTTTGAGAATTGGCAATCAAGTTGCGGTGAATTAAAAGTTTAAAACCTAGCTATGGATGATTATAGTGTTGATTTTGTAGTCTAGTTTAGTGTGATTTCTATTTTGATGTTGTTGTTGTGTTAGCATTTCTGATGATACCCCATAAAAACAATGAAATTAGCTTTTCTGATGATACCCAATAACAACAATGAAATTAGCTTTCTGATGATTACCCAATAACAACAATGAAATTAGCTTTTCTGATGATACCCTATAACAACAATGAAATAAGCTTTTCTGATGTTGTTGTTGTGTTAGATCGCTGTTGTTGTGGTCGTGCTTGCGGGTGGTTTTATGCTTCGTCTTTTCATCTCCCTCAAAATTTCACCTCGAGTACCCGTGTCGGACACTTGAGACTCGATGGTTATGGACTATGGACACTCGACACTTCATTTTCGGCCAAAAACATGCTAAATTGTCAAAATTTTGCCGAGTCTTTGACACTTGGTCACGTATCAAGTTGGACACTTCCAGCCGAGTCCATTTAACGTAGAATTATCAACTTCGTTTCTGACAACATTCTAATTCGCAAAATTACAAGCACTAATTTAGTTTAATTAAACATCACTTTTTTAACTAAAATGTTTTATTAACAGTTGTCTGTATCCAATTGCTTTAAATGATTTTATTACATTAGAGAGTATTAGACGTTATCTCATGTGTAATTGTGCATCTGGGTAACAACACTACACCGTCTCATGTGAACAGGATATTTTAGCACACTTGCTTCTACTGCATTAGTGTTGATTCAAACGTTTTTGATTGTCCTTTTTCTTGCTCTTTTGTAGGAAATTAATATTTTTTGGTTATCATAGAAGTGACAAGAAACCTAAGAACACCATGGAAAGCAACAGTAGTGTACTTCCAGATGATCTGTTGGAGGAAGTATTATCAAGGCTGCCAGTGAGACACTTTCTCTGATTGAGATGTGTGTGTAAATCTTGGTGTGCCTTTATTGATGATTATCGCTTCATCAAGAAACAATACCAGTTTCAATATGCCATGAGCATAGCCGATAGGAACATGCCTCTCCTTCTGATGGAAAGAGCAGGAGTTCCTGGTGTTCATGCTAAAGTCTACCTTCTATCTAAACAACAAGGGGATGACGTTGTTTTAGATATGACTCCTGATCTACAACGCGATAGTTCACCCCTTTTTACCAATGATTCGTTTGAGTGTTGCGGCGGGGTTGTGAATGGTGTTATTTTACTTGAGGGAAGAGACAACCATTTGAGCTTATGGAATCCAGCCACTAGAGACTTCAAGGCCGTTCCCGGTTGGCCATCTGTGCAAGACAGTCCTGGTGAAGTTGGATCTGGCATAGTTGGTTTAGGGTTTGATTCATTGTCGAATGATTTCAAGATTCTGGGATACCATCGCAGATTTGGATGGTTAGTGGACATGCTACCGTGTCTTCAATTTGAAATGTACTCATTACGCACCGATTCTTGGAAGAAGATTGGCCACCCGCCGGGTGTGTCTTTTTCCATTTATAGCAATTTCAAAACGGATTGCAACTAAAATGGTGTTTGCTATTGGGCTGCGAACATGGATGATGGGAAATTATCCTCTAGGTATCGTCTTGTGATCCTGTCATTCAATTTCAGTACTGAGGTTTTCAAGGTCTTTGATCCACCATACCTTGCCAGTTTGTCTGGTTATATGATTGGGCTGTATATGGATTCACTTGTGTGGATTGTTAAGCGTGGACGTGGTGATATGGTGGGAGATCAACATGTTTTATCCTTCGACATCTGGGTCGTGGCTGAATTTGAGGATGGGGCTCCATTGTCTTGGCAACAATTGTTTACTGTTGGACCAACTCCTGCATTTGATGGGGATCTTGTTTTGAACACACTTCGAATAGACGGTGATATGCTGCTTCAGGTATGTGGAGAGTTTGTTTCCTTTATCAACCAGGCTCGCCTTGAGTTGAATGCCCTTAATACCTACATGTATTTTCTTAATGTTGGTACAAAGGAACATTATGTTACGAAAGCAAATAATGCCTCTGCTCCCATTAAGTTGGTTGATTTAAGTGGTCATTTGATAGGTGTTTAACTATTATTGTTGGTGTCTGTAAAATGCATTATACATTATGCTAGTAATACTTACGAGCATTCATGTTCTTTTAGCTAGGAGTATTTGGGCTCTTATTGAAGGTTCCGGATGGCAACATGTCCTCGCACTTGAGTTTCTAAATCTGGTCCATTAGCGTTGGATCAGTCTCGGCATGAGCATTTCGGGGGCCCGGCCCTATTTGAAGCCCCACGATCGGCAAGTGGAGGGGACCCTGTAATTGATCCGGATCGGCCTAGTGCCCAATGGGTCATAGCCCATTTACAATTGTAAATGGGCGGGTAAAAAACGGATGACCCATTTAAAAGTTAGACGAGTCATATTGGGTCACAAATGGGGCGTACCACAAAATATTTTATTATTGAAAAATACTTTTTAAATTCTAAACGGGCCAAAATGGGCTAGGCATGACTGACCTAATCCTGATCCACAAACATGACAGATAAGGAAGATAATCTTGGTGGAGTGAAGTTTCTGTAGCAACGGCTTCATGATGAAGTCCATTTTTGAACCTAGCCTTACATGCTATTTTTCTGTAGCAACGGCTTCATGATAAAGTTCGATAAGGAACCTAGCCTTTCATGTTTTGTTCCTTTCTTTCATTCTACAATTTTTTTCAAGGGATTGTATTTTATAAAACTGCCTCTTATATTCTTTTATTAATGCTCAGGTAAAGAATGGGGCAAAGAATGCAGACTCTTAGATTAATTTTAGGCATTGGTTGTTTTCTGACTTATTTTTACACATTATGGTTTTGTTATGCAGACCCAAGAATGCAGACTCTTGGTTTATAAGGGTTTTTGATGGGACTACTACAGAAGAGTGGAAGATAATTTGGTAGTTACTCTCACTATACAAGACTTATGTTTGAATTTCTAAAAGCATTCTCTAATGTGATAATTGTTTCCTGTGATGTTTGATTCCACATTTTCCATTCATTCTTATTTCGATATGTTCTTCCTTATTCATTAAAGAACATTGGGTTGAAATCTTTCCTGGTGTCTACATGAATGTATCTGTATACAGTATACTGCATATATATACAGAAAAATAATAATGTTGGTGCAGCTCATTACTTTTTTGAGATGTTCAAGTGCAAATAATCTTTCTAACCTTTGGTGATATGAAGTAATATGTTCCTTCGTTTTACTCTGATGGGTTCGATACATTGATTTGAAAAGAAAAAGAGAACACAATGGCTATTAGTCTCGAAGGTACATTTTAGTGATAATTCATTATGATTTTGGGTTGTTCAATTGGTTATTTTATTTATAGGTTGGTGTAGATACATACATCTACAGGTTAGATAAGTTGGAGATGAGTTCATTGATGGCTTAACATCTTGGTTTCTGGTAACTATCTTACTCTTTTTAGCTGTTTTAGTCTTTTAGATACTGCAGATTAAAAGACACTTGGGTTTATCTCTTTGCTATGTCCTACTTATTAGCATAAATCTGAACCTGAATCGGAGCTATGACCTGTGATGTGCATCTCTTCCTACTCTTGCTTTTATCTCTTTCTTATGTCCTCTGACCAATTTCAGATTCATTAGCTATTTGACATGAACTCAAATGCACAAATATGCTACTTACAACCTGTATTTTGTGCAGTTTATGCACAGGAATACTCTACTAGAATAACGGGCAAAATTATAAAAGATGTTTCTATGATTTGTAAGTTTAATCAGAGAAAGAATTTAGGATATCAAGCAGCATGTGTAGCTCTATATTTGATGTAATGAAGTGTATGTTGTTTCTGTATAGGGGAGGAGCTTATATACAACCTGAGCTAACAATGTAAAGATTACACTAACTTTAGTAATAGAAAGCTACAACGGTAAGTCTTGAATAGCAATGAACCCAATTTTGAAAAAAGTTCAAGTCATGCTAAGAGTCATATTATAAACATGATTTCTGTCCAAATTTTTAATTTGATTTTGTGTGTTTCATGATTTCTGGTCAAATGTTTCTTTTTAGGTTGCTGGCATCATCTTGGCAAAGAGCTTTTATCATAATTGTTGACACATTTCTCAAGATGGTGACCTGTAGAAGTTGCTGAAGATCAAACCATATGCTTGGCAAATTAAGAACGGAATATTATAGTGGAAATAACTGCTAAGGGACTAAAGGATGTAATACAATCGAGTGTAAGGAATAGAATTACTTAGTGATCATGTGAGAACTCGATGCGTTAGCAAAACTGAAGGTTTTAGCTCGTTTTCGAACAAGGGATGTTTTGATAATATTTTGTTTGTTTTGTGATTAGAAAGATTGAAAACGAAGTAAATGGAATGAAAAATAAGAAGAGGGAGGATAGATAGCACCACTACCAGGACTATAAAGGATTTAACCACTAAGTCAAGGCTAAAGGATACTACTTGTTTCATCAAACATCCCTAAGGACATTATAAAAACAACAAGGTTTGTAAGCAAAAGGCAACAGCTATTTCATATTTTCATTCATCATCATCTATCCGTTACATCAGCTGTGCTTACATATTTATAGGGGTTACAATTGTGCCCTATTGACCTAGGAATACTCTAGAATGGGTGAGCTGTCCAAGAGTAGTGCCCAAGCAACTTGAAACTTCAGTATTCTGCCAAAAAACGAGCCAAATACATGTAGTACAATTGAGAGCTGATTTCCTTGCGATTTGGACCACTTGACAGCTGTTACTTGTCCTTGCACAAGGACAAACGTGGGTGAGCTGTAAGAGGAGTCTCAAGCTTCATCCTTATCCATCCCATGTGCTTTTAGACTCTCCTCATTCAGCAGCTACTTAGGGAATTCAAAATGCAATTAAAACTTCCTAATTAACTAATTATATGCAACATAATCAAGCTAACTAAGTACGAACATGTGTACGAACATTTGTACGGACAAAAACCATCTTAATCAACTAATCATGATAATTAAGCTAATTGCAAGGTTATTTGTGTACGGGCATGTGCACGTCATGTTGTACGGACTAATAATGTACACTAATCAGGTTAATGCCATTGAAAGGACATTAAGGTCCCTAGGACCATTGATGAAGCCACCATGTACTAAAAGAGTGCCATAGAACATGATAGTATCATTGATGGACCAAGAACAGATTGTATGGCACTTAAGTGAAGAGAGGATCTTGATGCCAACGCATCATACACCCGGTGTTGTTTAGGACTTGCCCTCAAGTCCTGAAAGTAGAAAGCTTTTCAATGTAGCTCAATGAAGTATGTGTTGAATTTTCCACCCCGAACACGGCCTCTAATCCAAGCCCCAATTGATCTCGTCACATCTTTGCAATGTAGCTTCATTTGCTCCTCAAAAAACAATGGCAAGATTGTATCTATCCCCACTCTAGGAAAGTGATTGAAATCCGTCCAATCTGATTTGTACCTTCGAGATACACACTCAAACAAAGAAAACTTCAATTGTTTGATCATTTCAGAACAAGAAGAAAATAAGCAAGGTAATATTCTTTTGAGCTTAAGATCTTGAAATGGCTCTTTCATGATGCACATGCTGATTTCTTCAGATTGGGGTTGTTCATTGATTGTAAAAGAATTATAGGAGCCATTGTGACCTTTCCCGAGGGGTTGTCTAACAATTTCTTCTACCACCTGTTTGCTTGGGGTTTCACATTGAGAAGTAACAAAGGCGTTTGTCTTAGCTGTTGCTTGCATAACCTCATGAGAAATGATAGTTATATCACTAGAGGGTTGTAACTCTTGTTCCAGAGCTGCTGATTCAAGAACAATTTCGAACTTGCCCTTATCTTCCTCTTGAGCTAAAGTTGGCTCTTCAAATGTTTCTCCAATCATTCGCCATTCCTCTAGGCTCACAATTGTGGGAGCTTCATTTTCAGGAGCTTTCATGTTAGCCACATGGTCATGGTTGTGTGGATGTAAGAAGCTCGTGACGTAAACTTTGGCACAAACTTTCTAATGAGTTCTTCTCTCATCTCACTCCAGCTTTGGATGTTGCCCTTTCCAATCCTTCTCCTTCTGATTTCTAAGAGTTCCCACCAAATCAAAGCATCAAAATCAAAAGAACTCGTCACTAGTTCTATTTTCTTGTGATTAGAAAACTCTAAGACTTTAAACCATTCGTCCACCGTCTCAAGCCACGTATAAAAATCTTCAGAATAGAGGAACCCACCAAATTTAGGAAAGTCAATCTCTAAGTCATCATCACTATACTTGGTATAATAAAGACAAGGCATTTTTGTGGAGTTAGGTTGTGTTTGAGTTCGGATGGTGTTTGGGCTGTTTTGGGTTCTTTGTGGACTTTGTGTTGGGGAGTGATGGGATAAGAAAAACAAATACAATGAATACTCAAAATTATCCAATAATTCAACACCCAATTTCAGTTTCAACAAAGATCCATAAGAGAACAAACGTCAATCACTCACAACAGCTCAACTTCATACAGAGCAATTCCAAATTTTGCGTGTACACAAACAGCTCAACAAATCTCAAAATTTCTTGCATACAAGGATGACAAAACTCGAAATCTACCAAGATAATTTGTAGTATAAGGTATTAGGAGGCTATAGGAGTAAGAAAGACATAAACTTAATCTCTAGATCTTGAGATATGAGCAAAATGCCAACATGACTCCTGTTCGCAACCCAGCAGGACCAACAAAATGTTTGAGCACCAATGAAGGCGAACGACTCAACCTTTTAACTTCAAACCACTTGGATAAAAAAGATATAACCCCAAATACTATACCAAGCAGAATTCCAACAATATTCACCACAAATATCAACCAAAATCAACCAGAATGAAACCAACAGCAACACTATCGCCCAGTTCTTGTCCGTACACAACGTATGCATTCAACACAAATTATAACAGCCAAAACCACAATAAAATCAAAGGTATACAACTACAGAATTGTAGATCTATACCTTATGAAGCCAACCAAGTAGAAAAGTCACAATATTGATAACCAGAATACCAGATATGAGCGTTTTCCCAAAACTGCTCCAGACGATGTCCAGCGAGAGCGATAAAAATTTTAAGCTTGAATGGAGGTTCAAAACTCAATATTTTTTCTTCAAACCACTTGGATAAGAAAGATAACTTCCCAATGTTTCAGAATACCAAAGAAAACGAGCTAAAAAACCAGAGCTCTGATACCAACTGATGTGTTAGCAAAACTGAAGGTTTTATCTCGTTTTCGAACAAGGGATGTTTTGATAATATTTTGTTTGTTTTGTGATTATAAAGATTGAAAACGAAGTAAATGGAATGAAAAATAAGAAGAGGGAGGATAGATAGCACCACCACCAGGACTATAAAGGATTTAACCACCAAGTCAAGGCTAAAGGATACTACTTGTTTCACCAAATATCCCTAAGGACATTATAAAGAACAACAAGGTTTGTAAGCAAAAGGCAGCATCCATTTCATATTTTCATTCATCATCATCTATCCGTTACATCAGTTGTGCTTACATATTTATAGGGGTTACAATTGTGCCCTATTGACCTAGGAATACTCTAGAATGGGTGAGCTGTCCAAGAGTAGTGCCCAAGCAACTTGAAACTTCAGTATTCTGCCCAAAAACGAGCCAAATACATGTAGTACAATTGAGAGCTGATTTCCTTGCGATTTGGACCACTTGACAGCTGTTACTTGTCCTTGCATAAGGACAAACGTGGGTGAGCTGTAAGAGGAGCCTCAAGCTTCATCCTTATCCATCCCATGTGCTTTTAGACTTTCCTCATTCAGCAGCTACTTAGGGAATTCAAAATGCAATTAAAACTTCCTAATTAACTAATTATATGCAACATAATCAAGCTAACTAAGTACGAACATGTGTACGAACATTTGTACGGACAAAAACCATGTTAATCAACTAATCATGATAATTAAGCTAATTGCAAGGTTATTTGTATACGGGCATGTGCACGTCATGTTGTACGGACTAATAATGTACACTAATCAGGTTAATGCCATTGAAAGGACATTAAGGCCCCTAGGACCATTGATGAAGCCACCATGTACTAAAAGAGTGCCATAGAACATGATAGTATCATTGATGGACCAAGAACAGATTGTATGGCACTTAAGTGAAGAGAGGAGCTTGATGCCAACGCATCATACACCCGGTGTTGTTTAGGACTTGCCCTCAAGTCCTGAAAGTAGAAAGCTTTCCAATGTAGCTCAATAAAGTATGTGCTTAATTTTCCACCCCGAACACGGCCTCTAATCCAAGCCCCAATTGATCTCGTCACATCTTTGCAATGTAGCTTCATTTGCTCCTCAAAACACAATGGCAAGATTGTATCTATCCCCACTCTAGGAAAGTGATTGAAATCCGTCCAATCTGATTTGTACCTTCGAGATACACACTCAAACAAAGAGAACTTCAATTGTTTGATCATTTCAGAACAAGAAGAAAATAAGCAAGGTAATATTCTTTTGAGCTTAAGATCTTGAAATGGCTCTTTCATGATGCACATGCTGATTTCTTCAGATTGGGGTTGTTCATTGATTGTAAAAGAATTATAGGAGCCATTGTGACCTTTCCCGAGGGGTTGTCTAACAATTTCTTCTACCACCTGTTTGCTTGGGGTTTCACATTGAGAAGTAACAAAGGCGTTTGTCTTAGTTGTTGCTTGCATAACCTCATGAGAAATGATAGTTATATCACTAGAGGGTTGTAACTCTTGTTCCAGAGCTGCTGATTCAAGAACAATTTCGAACTTGCCCTTATCTTCCTCTTGAGCTAAAGTTGGCTCTTCAAATGTTTCAACAATCATTCGCCATTCCTCTAGGCTCACAATTGTGGGAGCTTTATTTTCAGGAGCTTTCACATTAGCCACATGGTCATGGTTGTGTAGAGTGTAAGAAGCTCGTGACGTAAACTTTGGCACAAACTTTCTAATGAGTTCTTCTCTCATCTCACTCCAGCTTTGGATGTTGCCCTTTCCAATCCTACTCCTTCTGATTTCTAAGAGTTCCCACCAAATCAAAGCATCACAATCAAAAGAACTCGTCACTAGTTCTATTTTCTTGTGATTAGAAAACTCTAAGGCTTTAAACCATTCGTCCACCGTCTCAAGCCACGTATAAAAATCTTCAGAATAGAGGAACCCACCAAATTTAGGAAAGTCAATCTCTAAGTCATCATCACTATACTTGGTATAATAAAGACAAGGCATTTTTGTGGAGTTAGGTTGTGTTTGAGTTCGGATGGTGTTTGGGCTGTTTTGGGTTCTTTGTGGACTTTGTGTTGGGGAGTGATGGGATAAGAAAAACAAATACAATGAATACTCAAAATTATCCAATAATTCAACACCCAATTCCAGTTTCAACAAAGATCCATAAGAGAACAAACGTCAATCACTCACAACAGCTCAACTTCAAACAGAGCAATTCCAAATTTTGCGTGTACACGAACAGCTCAACAAATCTCAAAATTTCTCGCATACAAGGGTGACGAAACCCGAAATCTACCAAGATAATTTGTAGTATAAGGTATTAGGAGGCTATAGGAGTAAGAAAGACATAAACTTAATCTCTAGATCTTGAGATATGAGTAAAATGCCAACATGACTCCTGTTCGCAACCCAGCAGGACCAACAAAATGTTTGAGCACCAATGAAGGCCAAAGACTCAACCTTTTAACTTCAAACCACTTGGATAAGAAAGATATAACCCCAAATACTATACCAAGCAGAATTTCAACAATATTCACCACAAATATCAACCAAAATCAACCATAATAAAACCAACAGCAACACTATCGCCCAGTTCTTGTCCGTACACAATGTATGCATTCAACACAAATTATGACAGCCAAAACCACAATAAAATCAAAGGTCTACAACTACAGAATTGTAGATCTATACCTTATAAAGCCAACCAAGTAGAAAAGTCACAATATTGATATCCAGAATACCAGATATGAGCGTTTTCCCATAACTGCTCCAGACGATGTCCAGCGAGAGCGATAAAAAGTTTAAGCTTGAATGGAGGATCAAAACTCAATATTTTTTCTTCAAACCACTTGGATAAGAAAGATAACTTCCCAATGTTTCAGAATACCAAAGAAAACGAGCTAAAAAACCAGAACTCTAATACCAACTGATGCGTTAGCAAAACTGAAGGTTTTAGCTCGTTTTCGAACAAGGGATGTTTTGATAATATTTTGTTTGTTTTGTGATTATAAAGATTGAAAACAAAGTAAATGGAATGAAAAATAAGAAGAGGGAGGATAGATAGCACCACCACCAGGACTATAAAGGATTTAACCATCAAGTCAAGGCTAAAGGATACTACTTGTTTCACCAAATATCCCTAAGGACATTATAAAGAACAACAAGGTTTGTAAGCAAAAGGCAGCAGCCATTTCATATTTTCATTCATCATCATCTATCCATTACATCAGTTGTGCTTACATATTTATAGGGGTTACAATTGTGCCCTATTGACCTAGGAATACTCTAGAATGGGTGAGCTGTCCAAGAGTAGTGCCCAAGCAACTTGAAACTTCAGTATTCTGCCCAAAAACGAGCCAAATACATGTAGTACAATTGAGAGCTGATTCCCTTGCGATTTGGACCACTTGACAGCTGTTACTTGTCCTTGCACAAGGACAAACGTGGGTGAGCTGTAAGAGGAGCCTCAAACTTCAACCTTATCCATCCCATGTGCTTTTAGACTCTCCTCATTCAGCAGCTACTTAGGGAATTCAAAATGCAATTAAAACTTCCTAATTAACTAATTACATGCAACATAATCAAGCCAACTAAGTACGAACATTTGTACGCACAAAAACCATGTTAATCAAATAATCATGATAATTAAGCTAATTGCAAGGTTATTTGTGTACGGGCATGTGCACGTCATGTTGTACGGACTAATAATGTACACTAATCAGGTTAATGCCATTGAAAGGACATTAAGGCCCCTAGGACCATTGATGAAGTCACCATGTACTAAAAGAGTGCCATAGAACATGATAGTATCATTGATGGACCAAGAACAGATTGTATGGCACTTAAGTGAAGAGAGGAGCTTGATGCCAACGCATCAGAACTCTGATTTTGCAAACTGCTTACATACTACTGGCATGGTTTTCTGTAGGGTGTGTAGAATTATTATTTCTAATTGAGCAAATTCCTTTGAGGATATACGTGACTGATATTTTTTTTTGCAAATGAGTATTTTTTCTACTTTCAAAGAAAGTCTTGATTTTCGGAATATTGTTGGTTGTCTGATGAGTTTTAGTGGTTGAATAAGAGCACATTTGGGTAATAGTATGCTGATTGGTGACCATGCTTGCTTCAAATATGTTGAAGTAGTTTGGGTTATATACTCTCTACCTTGGTTGGTTCTTGGTTGGCTGCCCAGTATGTCAGAAAGAGAATGAGTCTTTACTCATCTATATTGTTCTCGCATTCTGTAGATGGCGAAGACAACTTCAAATGAAGAATAGTAGTTGGCACAGGAAGAAAGGTATCTATGTTGCTGCAACTATCGTATAGTACTACAAAATTGGGAGATTAGGCAATTAAAGTTGGGAGATTAGGCAATTCAATTGAATCCAATGTTATTGTGGAATTTATTATAGAGCTTGATTTTGACACACACACCAACTCTCTCTATCTCTCTCTATCTCTCTCCAATATCATAGTGCAAATTGTTGAAAGTACATTACTCAATTTCATTAAGAAAGGGGGAAACCATTAGATATTGTCATTGTTATCATCTGAATCATTATAGGTAATCAGAGTCCGTTTGAGATATACTATTTTCTTTTTTTCAAACTGAATTTGCATATTCAAATGATATTTCATGAAATCTTTTTTTTTTAAATAGAAATAATGCAAAATTTTATTTGTTTTTCCCCCTTTATATATCGAGTTGAATCAGTGCATCACATGAGTACAAAACTATTTACTGAATTTTTTTAAATTGCAAGTGTAATTTAACCTACCGTAAGAAATCAAAGAAGAAAACTTTGCTCATCATTGATCATAAAGTACTCTTCCTTTTTTCTTTTAGCAGGATTCATATTGTACTTCTAAAAAAAAACAATTAATCAAACTTATTAATGGTATTAGATGAATAAGCTGGTTAGCAAAAAAAAAAAAAAGACGAATAAGCTACAATGTACACATGAATTTACATCCGGTCATATTTCCTTCTTACCTTAACAAAGTTTGCAGCAAAATCTTCAATAGTGATCGAGATGGAGTATTATTTTCTTTTCATGACAACCATTTTTGTTGCCCTAGAAGCTAATTATTTTTTACTACACATTAAAATTTCAAATGCTTAATATGAATGTTGTGATCGAGATGGAGTAGAATTTCAAATGTTTAATATTAGTAGATTATAACCGTGCATCGCATGGGTAAAAACACTAGTAATATTAAAATGATTTCCAACACTAGTACTTCATATCAAAGCCTTTTATGGCTCCATCGAATTATGGCGTATCCACTAAATCTGGGCAAGTGGGAGGGGATCATGTAATTAATTCGGCTTGGCCAGTGCCGAATGGGTCATAGCCGATTTACAACTGTAAATGGGCGGATCAAAACGGACACCCCATTTAAAAGTTAGACGAGTCATATCGGATCACAAATGGGCTGCCTAATATTTTATTATTAAAAAAACACATTTTAAATTTTAAACAAGCCAAAATGGGCTGCGCATACCGACTTGACCCGATCCACCAACATGACTGACCCGATCCGGCCCGGTCCGTTGCCTAGACCTAGTACTCATGAATGATCCTTTCAACTTGCACTACAAATAAACGTAAAATAGCTGCCGAAAAAACTCGTGGCTAAACGGCTAAAAGCGCCGTTAAAAACGGTTTGCGGCGGGCTCAGCGGCGGAAGCCATATGCAGTTAAAAGCTCGACGCTGCCAAAATTAGCGGCGGATTTAATCACATCCACAGCCGAGCTCAGGTGCGGAATACTTTACTTCCGTAGCTGGTATTTTCAAAAATAAAAAACAGAATTTAAATGGAATAAATAGAATAGATGTAAACGCGCAGGCCCAGCACACTCGTTTTTGGGCAGAATACTGAAGTTTCAAGTTGCTTGGACACTACTCTTGGACAGCTCACCCATTCTGGAGTATTCCTAGGTCAATAGGGCACAATTGTAACCCCTATAAATATGTAAGCACAGCTGATGTAACGGATAGATGATGATGAATGAAAATATGAAATGGCTGCTACCTTTTGCTTACAAACCTTGTTGTTCTTTATAATGTCCTTAGGGATATTTGGTGAAACAAGTAGTATCCTTTAGCCTTGACTTGGTGGTTAAATCCTTTATAGTCCTGGTGGTGGTGCTATCTATCCTCCCTCTTCTTATTTTTCATTCCATTTACTTCATTTTTTCAATCTTTATAATCACAAAACAAACAAAATATTATCAAAACATCCCTTGTTCGAAAACGAGCTAAAACCTTCAGTTTTGCTAACGCATCAGTTGGTATCAGAGCTCTGGTTTTTTTAGCTCGTTTTCTTTGGTATTCTGAAACATTGGGAAGTTATCTTTCTTATCCAAGTGGTTTGAAGAAAAAAGATTGAGTTTTGATCCTCCATTCAAGCTTAAACTTTTTATCGCTCTCGCTGGACATCATCTGGAGCAGTTATGGGAAAACGCTCATATCTGGTATTCTGATTATCAATATATGGAGTATACTGTATACAGATACATTCATGTAGACACCAGGAAAGATTTCAACCCAATGTTCTTTAATGAATAAGGAAGAACATATCGAAATAAGAATGAATGGAAAATGTGGAATCAAACATCACAGGAAACAATTATCACATTAGAGAATGCTTTTAGAAATTCAAACATAAGTCTTGTATAGTGAGAGTAACTACCAAATTATCTTCCACTCTTCTATAGTAGTCCCATCAAAAACCCTTATAAACCAAGAGTCTGCATTCTTGGGTCTGCATAACAAAACCATAATGTGTAAAAATAAGTCAGAAAACAACCAATGCCTAAAATTAATCTAAGAGTCTGCATTCTTTGCCCCATTCTTTACCTGAGCATTAATAAAAGAATATAAGAGGCAGTTTTATAAAATACAATCCCTTGAAAAAAATTGTAGAATGAAAGAAAGGAACAAAACATGAAAGGCTAGGTTCCTTATCGAACTTTATCATGAAGCCGTTGCTACAGAAAAATAGCATGTAAGGCTAGGTTCAAAAATGGACTTCATCATGAAGCCGTTGCTACAGAAACTTCACTCCACCAAGATTATCTTCCTTATCTGTCATGTTTGTGGATCAGGATTAGGTCAGTCATGCCTAGCCCATTTTGACCCGTTTAGAATTTAAAAAGTATTTTTCAATAATAAAATATTTTGTAGTACGCCCCATTTGTGACCCAATATGACTCGTCTAACTTTTAAATGGGTCATCCGTTTTTTACCCGCCCATTTACAATTGTAAATGGGCTATGACCCATTAGGCACTAGGCCGATCCGGATCAATTACAGGGTCCCCTCCACTTGCCGATCGTGGGGCTTCAAATAGGGCCGGGCCCCCGAAATGCTCATGCCGAGACTGATCCAACGCTAATGGACCAGATTTAGAAACTCAAGTGCGAGGACATGTTGCCATCCGGAACCTTCAATAAGAGCCCAAATACTCCTAGCTAAAAGAACATGAATGCTCGTAAGTATTACTAGCATAATGTATAATGCATTTTACAGACACCAACAATAATAGTTAAACACCTATCAAATGACCACTTAAATCAACCAACTTAATGGGAGCAGAGGCATTATTTGCTTTCGTAACATAATGTTCCTTTGTACCAACATTAAGAAAATACATGTAGGTATTAAGGGCATTCAACTCAAGGCGAGCCTGGTTGATAAAGGAAACAAACTCTCCACATACCTGAAGCAGCATATCACCGTCTATTCGAAGTGTGTTCAAAACAAGATCCCCATCAAATGCAGGAGTTGGTCCAACAGTAAACAATTGTTGCCAAGACAATGGAGCCCCATCCTCAAATTCAGCCACGACCCAGATGTCGAAGGATAAAACATGTTGATCTCCCACCATATCACCACGTCCACGCTTAACAATCCACACAAGTGAATCCATATACAGCCCAATCATATAACCAGACAAACTGGCAAGGTATGGTGGATCAAAGACCTTGAAAACCTCAGTACTGAAATTGAATGACAGGATCACAAGACGATACCTAGAGGATAATTTCCCATCATCCATGTTCGCAGCCCAATAGCAAACACCATTTTAGTTGCAATCCGTTTTGAAATTGCTATAAATGGAAATAGACACACCCGGCGGGTGGCCAATCTTCTTCCAAGAATCGGTGCGTAATGAGTACATTTCAAATTGAAGACACGGTAGCATGTCCACTAACCATCCAAATCTGCGATGGTATCCCAGAATCTTGAAATCATTCGACAATGAATCAAACCCTAAACCAACTATGCCAGATCCAACTTCACCAGGACTGTCTTGCACAGATGGCCAACCGGGAACGGCCTTGAAGTCTCTAGTGGCCGGATTCCATAAGCTCAAATGGTTGTCTCTTCCCTCAAGTAAAATAACACCATTCACAACCCCGCCGCAACACTCAAACGAATCATTGGTAAAAAGGGGTGAACTATCGCGTTGTAGATCAGGAGTCATATCTAAAACAACGTCATCCCCTTGTTGTTTAGATAGAAGGTAGACTTTAGCATGAACACCAGAAACTCCTACTCTGTCCATCAGAAGGAGAGGCATGTTCCTATCTGCTATGCTCATGGCATATTGAAACTGGTATTGTTTCTTGATGAAGCGATAATCATCAATAAAGGCACACCAAGATTTACACACACATCTCAATCGGAGAAAGTGTCTCACTGGCAGCCTTGATAATACTTCCTCCAACAGATCATCTGGAAGTACACTACTGTTGCTTTCCATGGTGTTCTTAGGTTTCTTGTCACTTCTATGATAACCAAAAAATATTAATTTCCTACAAAAGAGCAAGAAAAAGGACAATCAAAAACGTTTAAATCAACACTAATGCAGTAGAAGCAAGTGTGCTAAAATATCCTTTTCACATGAGACGGTGTAGTGTTGTTACCCAGACGCACAATTACACATGAGATAACGTCTAATACTCTCTAATGTAATAAAATCATATAAAGCAATTGGATACAGACAACTGTTAATAAAACATTTTAGTTAAAAAAGTGATGTTTAATTAAACTAAATTAGTGCTTGTAATTTTGCGAATTAGAATGTTGTCAGAAACGAAGTTGATAATTCTACGTTAAATGGACTCGGCTGGAAGTGTCCAACTTGATACGTGACCAAGTGTCAAAGACTCGGCAAAATTTTGACAATTTAGCATGTTTTTGGCCGAAAATGAAGTGTCGAGTGTCCATAGTCTATACCCATGTCTGAGTCTCAAGTGTCCGACACGAGGCGAAATGAAGAGTCCACGTAACATACTTGATATGATAGTAAACAAAATTGATCATTTAGTAAACCAAATGATCAAATAGCTAGACAAATTCATAGTATATTGAATAGACTGTAATGTTAATAAAAATAAAAAAAATAAAAAGTGTCAAATTAGGAGTTTCAACACTGAAATTTTGTGGGAGATGAAAAGATGAAGCACAAAACCACCAAAGCACGACCACAACAATAGCGATCTAACACAACAACAATATCAGAAAAGCTAATTTCATCAAAGAACGAATTGTAAAATAGAAAGCACACTAAACTAGACTACAAAATCAACACTATAATCATCCATAGCTAGGTTTTAATTCACCGCAACTTGATTGCCAATTCTCAAAATTATCTAAAAACAAGGATTTCAATCATCTAGACCATATTTCACAATCTACGATCATGACAACAACAATATCAGAAAATAGGAGTCATTTGTGTTACGTCCAAAGCAAAGCCCCAAATCAATTCGTAAAAATAATAAATAAATAAAAACCCTAATTAGATAATAAAAGGAGAAAATAAATTACCCGGATAATCTCACTGACCGTCCCAAATCACCAGACATTGCAACTGCAAGAAAGAGAACACCATTAGCAAACTCTGTTCTGTTCTCGAGAGAAATGGGATATTCATAAACTAAATTTTGACCAGAAGAGATCACCTTTTATCAATTTTAGATCTTACAAAAAAAAAAAAAAAACGAAATGGTGCAACAATAATAATAAACTATATATAGAAGTTAAGATAAAGAAAATATTAGACTTATAGCAATAAATTATGGGAGATAACTAGATTAAGCCGCGCATGTAACTTTTGTTTCACACTTTAAAAATCAAATATTCTACACCCAGATCATTAGTGGAGACAAGTGGGGATGCACCAGCATCACTGTGTTATCCACCCATTGCTCATATAACTTATTAATTATCATTGGACTAGTTTGTGTGCCCGTATAAATGCACGTGATTTCTTCTTTTTCTGAACTCGACGCACGTGGTTGTTACAAATTGAAATATGAAAAAACTAAATTAAAATTTTGCACAAATATTAATTTATGAGCAAGTCTTGCGTTAGACCAACTCATAAAAAAAATAGGGTCATTATTTAGAAATATAGGGGTCACTAATGGTAAGAAGTGACCATATTGTTTCATTGAAAAGTAAACCCCATCTTACCAAAATTACGAAAAAACCGTTTTAGAGAAATTTTTGTGTAAAGTCAATAATCTTTTTTAACATCAAAAACATTTAAAAATATACTAAATATATGACCGTGCTATGCATAAAAATCTTATTGAGTATAACATTATAAATTAAATAAGGAGCACAAATGATGAAAACAGATAATATAATAGCATTTGTCAGTTGACCCTGTCTAAATAAATATAAAATATATACTAAACTGATATATGCTTCACTCCCACTTTTACCCTTTATATTTGTGTACTGGTTCTCTACTATATCTCACTTTCTTCTTCGATATGAGTAGGGGTGGCAATATCACCCGCATCCACAGATACCCGCTCCACCCGACCTAAATAAATGGGTGAAAATCCGAATAAACGGGTAAATGAGTGGGTGAAGGATGGATCGGTTGATGGATCGGGTAACATTCGGGTGATCATTTTTCACCCGCGAATCCACTCACGAATCCATCCATCACCCATATAATATTTTTTAATAAAATATTTAATATATATATATATATATATATATATATATATATATATATATATATATATATATATATATTAAATAACGCCTAAATACTACTTCTGCCCTCAAAAGTTTGAATCTCAGTCATCCTTTTGTCTCTCATCTGAATTAAAATGATGCCCATCTCCTATAACATTTGTTGCAGCTAGTCCTTTCTGGTTTGTCTAATCTCCTATGTAATGCTACCTTCCTTGAGTCTTGCTAACTCTCAGGTTTAGGCCAAATAAATTTGTTGGTTTGATTGTATTTGCCAATTAAGAGTACCGATGAATTTGTCGTAAGTTAAGAGAATACTAGTTTTGTTTTTTGCATAAATTAATTAGTATTATTATTTGGGTCAAAAAAAAATTGTTAAATAAAAAATATACCATTAGTATGTTGGAAAATATATTCCATTGCATGACAGTGTAACACAATAGTTAAAAGGCTAAAAAATATCAAGCCTTTAAGAGAGAGGGGAGAGCTTCTCTCTCTACCTCTCTAAAATACCCTAAAGCAACCTCTTTTAGGTTTCAGCCGCCACCTTCCATCAAATCTTAAGCAATTATTTTTGGCTCAGCTGCCTCACCACTCCTCTTCCAAACCCCTAGCAAACTTCTTAATTGGCTCAGTCGCCACCTCAAAAAAGAAGCAGATGAAATGGTTTGTAGTAATTGGGTATTTGGGTCAACTTGATTTTACTCTAGGCTCACACTAGAGTTTTTAGGTTTTAATGTTTTCAATTGAAATTTGTTGTGGGTCTACTTTTTTGATTGATTTAGAATTTTCCGTGGCTACCAACTAGTTTGTTTTAGTTTCATAAGCTTTATATGCTTTTTAAATCCTTTTAATTTAATTTGAAGAAAAGAGAAAGATGATGGAGATAATGTTTGTTAGATCTGGCACCAGAAGAAATTGAAGAAGTAGATTGGTTCTTAAAACCCAACTTGTTTCTCAATCAGAATGTCTTGGTGAAAAATATAAGTTTGTTGCCACTAGTGGTGGAAAGTGATTCCAGATTCACTCCTTGACGAAGGAGCAAAGCAAAATCAATAGGTAGCCCCAGATTGTTGCTCTTCTTTTGAAACCAAGTGGCCGCCATTATTTGGATCTTTTTGACAATGATGGTGCAAGTCGGTGGTTTATGAGGAATGATGCAGTAGAACACCAAGAGCTGGAAACCCTAGAAAAAAAATTAGACTTGTACAAACGGGCTCAGCCGCCTCGTGAATCGTTGTTCTGATCTGGATGTTGATTGCTCTTTTTTCTCAACCTACTAGCCACGATACGGCGTATAATGTCGATGGTGAAGTTGGTGGTGGTCCTGGCGGTTGAAGACCGGAGTATTTGTGTCTGGTGTCACCGTGACCGGTTCTTAAACAGGATTTGAAGAAGCAGCAGTTGTTGAAACATCCGTCCTATTTATTAGTTTAGTAGTTTCTTTTATGTTTATGCTTTATGTTATGTAATCTGTAATTCTGTATTGAGTCTTGGGACTCTTGGCTATTCGTGGTCGACTTTCTTGCCTTTTCAAAAAAAAAAAAAAAAAAAAAAAAAAGTGTAACACAATAGTTTAGTTCACCCCTCTCTCTATGAAGCTACAATGGATGGTATGTCCTTATGGAAAAGTTTAAATCTATTATCCTCCCAAGTTTTTGTCCTTAGTATCATATATTCGACTAATATGAATAAATTTCATAATGAAACTTAGCGTATAATAATATTCATTACTTGAAAGACTCGGTACCTCAGGTTAATATAATGCTACATGTTATATAAACTAAATATGAAGCCCGTGCGTTGCATGAGTTGGGTGATAAAATTTTAGAATAAATACACTTGTATGATGTTAGTAAATGAAATCGAGGATCGAAGTATGTTGGCAATTTCACTTCGATAGTTTAGATTCGTGTTGGACATGTAGGTAATCTTGTGCATTGCAAGATTTAGTGAAGAGTTTACATTCAATATTTTCAGTCATATGCATATATGTACCAATAGAAAAATTAAAATAAAAATTGTCACAATCTCTTTGTTTTTCTTATATATTTGTCATTATTTTCTTAGTTCTTTTTAAGTAATTTTTTCTCTTATGTGATGCTCTATGAACTATGAAACTCTTTTTTGTTAAAACTCTATAACTTATAAGTCAACCTTTTTTATTATCCTAAACTTTAAATATATTTGTGAACTTTACATATTTGTTTATATGCCGATATGCTTATGGACGGAGATTAAGTAATTCATCATCTTTTTGAAATAATTTGTGAAAATGACATAATTAAATGCTATTTGTATATAAGTTTTATACTTGTATATAATATTTAGTGAAATTAGCGTTGTATACAAAGTGATTCGCTCCTTTCCAGTTTGCATTGCATGATGCATCTTATTTTGTATTTAATTTTTTCTCACATTTTGTGTCTATTATGTCATTTTGTTACGTTATATTTCGTGTCATTTTATTTTGTTTCGTTCTGTTCTGTTTTACACCATTTTGTTAAAAAGAACATGATCTTCGAGTTTGTTCTTTTCACTTGAACAACTACAAAATACCTGATATTACAACTAATAACACCAGAAAATACCTCCTTAGTTTTATAACTTAAAATTATAACTTATTTTTTTCACTTGATATTATATCTTAATTATATTTTTGTTATTTATTTAGCTTAGTGGCTCGCTAGGTGGCACTTTTAATGTTAATCTTAAATGATTCGATAAGGTAGATGCTTCCGATGAAGTCACAAAATATGTCCTTTATATATACAATAGGTGTATGTTCGTGCATTACACAATTCATGGTCAATTTAACGTGTTAATTAATCATATTGGTCGAAAATCATAAGTATAACTACCACTTATAAAAAAACTATTTAGTAATGTATGAATAAGCATTATTATAATCATTCTAATATCATTAACACCATATAATAGGATTATTATGCATTATATGGGGCACATAGAACAATTCTAACTCTTATCGTCAAATTTAATTATTATTATTATTTAAAATTTTACCATATAAACTCAAAATATCTTTTAAATGAACATAACATTTATTTTTTAGTATTCATTGGTTTATTGTTTAATTGTCCATTGTTGATTGTCTATATTATAAAATTCATAAGCCAGGACTTGAAATTAAAGAAATAACATCTCAAACTTTTTGTTTAACAGGTTATTTATCCTGTTTTTGGTGGGGGGGATTGTGTTGGTGGTGGTGTAGTGCGATTCTACATCTTCAAAAGAAAAATTTGTATCTTATTTTTGTAGGAGCAGTAGATGTTGTTTCGCCTATATCGAATTAGTAAAAATTTTAAAATTCGATATATTTTATTAGTAAAATTGACAAATTCCTATTAAAAATGATTAAAACTTAACATATACCTAGCTTATCTTTCTTTTTTACTTTCACTTAATATTAAGATGTTGGTTTAGAATGGGAGAGAGTAGCATAATGCTGCCCTAAATGTTTTTTTCCTGGCCTCCTTTCTTTTTGAATGCATTTTTTACTCATGAATATGTTAGGTTAATTATTAGAAAGAATATGACCATGGGAATATAATTTTCTATTTAATATTTAGTCAAAAAATATTGTGACTATATTTTTGTCTTATGTTTTCTAGTTGAAATTTAACTTTAAAAAACTTATTTAATTCTAGGATTTTATATGCTTGTTTAGGTGGTGCGTCACTAAGGCTAATGCCTCAACTTAAATGTAGTCCAGTTCAGTCCAGTTATGTTCTGTTCAGTTCAGTTAACGTGTAACTTTATTGCTCACACAACTTTTTATTCCGAAATAAATTCATGATGATAACTATATCATCGGAAATATTTCAAAGCATACTTTCAAATGAGTCCAATTATGTTTGGACGAATTTTAAATGGTTAATGATCAAGTTAAAAAAAAATCAATTCAATTCCGCTCAGTTCAGTGTTTTCCAGGTGAAACAATGGAGCCTAAGTGACTCTGTTAGGTAATGTTGTCATTGAAAAAACTTATTGACGCTCTCTATACTATTGCAAGATGTCAATACGTAAGGTATAAGACAAATGGGTCTTATTTTGAAGTGTATTTGGTGTTCTTTTTATTGATGTAAGTTGTTTGAATTTTTGAAGCATAACATAAACGTTACACACCTCATAATGTCTCAAATGATTTACTGGTATAACTCTAATATTCTCTCTTTCATAACCTCTACTATTATTATTATTATTGTTATTGTTGTTGTTGTTGCCTTATCTCAAAAATTACCTCATTAGATCTTATCAAAAAAACCAAACACACAAAAAAAGCTCATTAGCATAAGTAAACAGAAAAGAAATTAATAAAATGTGGCAAGTATAGGAATCATGATAGTTAATCACAAATGTAAATGGTCATCTAGTGATTGATCGAAATATGGATGTACGTTCTATATCACTTGCTCAAGGATCTAAAGAGCATATATTATATAATGTTTGAGCAATAAGTGAGAGTATTGTTAATTGTTAACTTTTTTTCAGACAATTAAAAAGGATTTCTGAGGTGACATAACTCCAAAGAACTGGTTTAGGTGTACGAATTTTATGCAGTCGGAAAATGCCTCTCGATATTATGATTAAGATTATGATTATAATTGATTGGCACTCCATATGCTCCTGTAAAATGCCAATGCATAACATATGACAAAATAGGTCTTGTTTTAAAGTGCGTTTCGAGTTCTTTTCATTGGTGTAAGATATTTGATTTCTTGAAACATGAAACAAAAGTTATATTGCTCTTAGGCTCCGTTTAATTCAACTGAATTTCACGTAACTGGACTTATCTTAACTGAACTGAATTGAACTTAATGACACTGAACTGAACTTAATTGCACTGAACTGAGTTGAATTACTATAATTATTCTAATCATTCTAATTATATTTTATAATTATGATAATTTTAATATAATCATAATCTGAACTGAAATGAACTAGATGGCACTGAACTGGACTGAACTGAACTTAATGGGACTAAACTGGACTCAACTGAACTAAACTGGACTCAATTGAACTGAACTTAATTTAAGTGAAATTAAGTTGAATCAAACAGAGCCTTAATGTTTCATTATCTTTAATGATTTAGGACCTGTTGTCCTCAACTTGCCGGTGAAGTATTCAGTAAAATTCAATTCAGTTCAGTTCAGTTCAAAAAAATGCAGATCAGTTCAGTTCAGAAAAATTCAGTAGAGTTCGGTAAGCCAAAGAACAAATATACTCTTTGTAATTGTAGATTCAGTAAAAATAAGTTCAGTTCAGTAAATTTCAGTTCAGTTCAGTATTGTGCAGATAAGTTCAATAAAGAGAAGGTGAAGAAAACAGGTCCTTCCTAATATAACTCTAATATTCACTCTTTCCTAACTTATATTTATGATTTATTATTATTATTTTTTAAAAAAAAAGATTTGCTAAATAATTCTAATTTTGTACAACATCTTAATAACCACATCAAAACTGGATTTCGTCATCATCTTTCAAGGGTATTAATAGCAATGATGTCATCGATAAAGTCAAGGGATATACCACCCGTTGGAATGTAATTTCTTCTAAACTCCAGCAACTATAACTAATATGAGTTAAATCACATAATAAAGATTAAGATTATGACTATTATTGATTGACGCTCCATATACTCTTATAAAACGTCAATGCATAACATATATGACAAAATGAATATTGTTTTAAAGTGCGTTTCACGCTCTTTTTATTGGTGTAAGATATTTGATTTTTTGAAACATGAAACAAAAGTTATACTGCTCTTAATGTTTCATTATCTTCCATGATTTACTGTCATAACTCTAATATTCTCTCTTTCCTAACTTCTATTTATGATTAATAATTGTTATTTTTTTAAAAAAAATTCGCTTAAGTGGACACGTTCAATGCTGTCAGAAAATGCCTCTAGATATTATGATTAGTGAATTAACATATATATTTGGAGATTTCCTTGAAATTTTTTGTAAGCTTTGCTCCTACCTAAATTTTCCGGTGAAGAAACAGTGACTATTAGGAGGAAGAAACTTTTGCTAAAAAAAATAAATAAAAAAGGAAGAAAGAGGAACTAATTAGCAGATTTTTTTACTTATTAATATTTACATATTTTTTAGTTTTCTTATGTTTGATTAGTTGGCTTATTTTGGTCTCATTATAAAGCTCTTGTAAGTAGGACGTCTTAAAAATCATTACATAGTCTGAAGACTATTGCTCCTACATTTCAAATTAAAAATGGATCGCACTCAATTCGTCCCTCAAACAAAGTGGTAGTTTTGAGAGGTAGGAGTATGGCCAGAGATCAGCTAATAATCTCTGAGGACTTGCTTCCATTTTTGGCCAATATAAAATTCTTTTGTCTATTTGATACTAATCTAATTAAGGGTTAATTGTGGAGGAGATTAGTAGATTTTCTCATAATTTTGTTAGGATCTTTTTAGTATTTGAATTAGATGGCTTAGATTTCATTCATTATAACAATCAATGGTCCACAATTTCTTTTGTCGTAGGATGGCTCAAATTGGGTTTTAAAGCTCGCTCGTGAAAACAACATTCTAATTCTAATATAAGATTTGTTAACCAGAAACAAAGCATTCATATATACGCTCCTATAATATAATGCAAATATAAATTTCTTTGAATGTATCATGAATGTTGTAGAACTGATCAACTACAATCAATGTGAGTTTAAGGGCACATGCATTATGCATTATTATTATTATTTTTTTTTCATTAAGTAAGCATTGTTAAAATTGGACAACTCTCTTCGCGAGGGTTACACCAATTTGGTCCTGATACAAAATTTGTGCTAATGATCTAGGTATACAAGATACATCAAATGAATATGTTTCATGCTGTCCTTCCTTTGATAATCAATCTGCTGCCTGATTTGCCTCTCTGTAGATATGCTGGACTCGAACTTCATCACAATGTTGAATAAAAAACTGAACATCATGCAAAAGATTTTGTATTTGCCAGGGTGTATCCCATTTTCCAATTAAAGCGTTGATGACAACTAGATTATCACCTTCAAGTTGAATTCGTCTATATCTACGTAACACTGCTTCTTGGATACCATTCCGCATTGCAGTCGCTTCGGCAGTCAGTACTGAGGTAGTCCCTAATTTTTTTCCCTTGCATAAATGGGTAGACCACTTGAATCACGAAGTATAAATCTAGCTGCAGTTGAAGAATCGAAAACTGAGCCATCAAAATTAATCTTAACAAACCCATCTTCTGGAGCAACCCACCTGATAAAATGAGTGTGGTATTTCTTTTGAGGTTGGCACTTATCCGTACTTGTGTGGAATTGGGCGTCTAGCTGTTGACGAATTCTCCATTCTTGCTCAGCCCGGTGGGCCGAAAAAAAAGCCCGATTAACATCAAAATCTTGATTTCGAAAAATCACTGAGTTTCTTCCTTTTCAGATACTCCATAGGGTATAACAAATGACCGACAGTTCCTCCTTGCGGTCGTGGATATAAGTCTCCTGTAAAAAAGTAATGATATCGTCCTGTGGCCTGCAAGAAATCATTTGTCTGCTGACTAACATTTCCCAAACCTTAGTAGTCACAGAGCAGGTACAAAACAAGTGCGATTCTGTTTCCTCATTCTGATGGCATAGAGGACAAATAGGGTCGATTGCCATACCTCGTTCCCTAAGCGTTCGTCTAAGTGCTAAGCTCCTATGAAAAAGTCGCCAGAGAAAAAGTTGTAACTTAGGTGGAATATCTATTTTCCACAGCCATTTGTATGGCCAATTGCTCTTTTTACCGCATCTAAGATCATGTGCTAAGCGAGTTGCAGATTTAGTCGAAAATTGACCATTGCTCGATATTCCCCACACATAGCTATCAGGGATATTGTGACTCGGGATCGGAAGGGCTCGGATAATTTGGACAAGCTGTACAGGAATTAACTGATTTAACTTATCTATGTCCCAAGTTTTATTAGACATAATGCAATCTGAAACAAGTAACTCTGGTTGCTTAAGTTGTGACACCGGTAAATGTAGATATTCAACTATACTTTGGTTCAAACACCAATTATCAAACCAGAAACTAATTTGTTGTCCAGTTCCAATTTTCCATCGAATACCTTTACGAAGTAGTATACGATGGGCTAAAATTTTCTTCCACATCCAAGAATCAATATTTCTACGCTGACAATTGAAAAAATCTTCATACTGAAGGTATTTATTAGTGACGGCCTTAACCCAGATGTTACCTGGTTGGGTTAGTAATTTCCATCCAAGCTTAGTAATAAAGGCTTGGTTAAGATCTCTAGCTTGTCGTAAACCTAGACCACCTTCAGACTTAGGCCGACAAATTTTTTCCCAACTAATTATAGGAAATCCATTGTCAGAATCAGTCTTTTTCCAAAAGAATTTACGACTAATTGAGTCTAAGTCTTTAGTTACAGATACTGGGAGTTCAAAACATTGCATAGCATGTGCAGGCATGGCTTCTAAATTACTCTGAATTAAGACAGTGCGACCTGCTTTTGAGAGCATATTAGCTTTCCATGCTTGCATTTTACTAAGAGATTTATCAATGATTGGCTGAAAAGTTTCCTTATTAATCCTATCTTTATCGAAATGACATCCCAAATATTTACCTAGATGCGCCTTTTGTGGAATATCAAGTTCTGCAGCGACCATTTGCTTAGTGTGTTGCGTAACTTTTTTGAAAAACTATGTATGCTAGTAATACTTACGGGCATTCATGTTATTATAGGTAGGAGTATTTGGGCTCTTATTGAAGGTTCTGTATGGCAACAACATGTCATCGCACTTGAGTTTCTAAATCTGGTCCACTAACGTTGCATTGGATCAGTCTCTGTATGAACATTTCGGGGGCCCGGCCTTATCTGAAGCCAAACGAAGAGGCCGTTGATGACATGTTGTTATTACGTATTAAGTATATTTTTTCTCTAAACAACTACAAATCTAAAATAATAATATTAAAATGATTTTCAATATTACTACTTAATATCAAAGTCTTTTATGGATCCGTCAAATTATGATGTACCCACTAAACTTGAGCAAGTGGGAGGGGATCCTGTAATCGATCCGACTTGGCCAGTGCCCAATTGCGAATCAAAATGGATGGTCCATTTAAAAGTTAGAAGAGTCATATCGTGTCACAAGTGGGCTACCACAAAATATTTTATTAACTAAAAAACATTTTTTAAATTTTAAACGGGCCAAAATGGATTGGACATGACCGGCCTGACCCGATCCACAAACATGACAGACCAGACCCGGCCCGACCCGTTGCCCAAACCTAGTACTCATGAATGATCCTTTCGACTTGAGATAGATAATCACGACAAGCTGCAATACTTGAAAAAATAAATCTACTTGATAATGGAGAAGACCCAACTTGTTATCCCGAACAAAACAAGTCAAAAAGATCCATAAACTAATTGGAAAGCTTTCAACAAAGTAACTCTAAATGTGTTTACAATAAGTGAGAGAAAATTTCTCTTAAAAAGAGAGAACCAACTCTCATATATGGAGAGACTATTATTAAAACGAAATATGACATGTTGTTTTATTTATGGCTAGTAGGCTAACAATATACTAATTACTAAGTAATATTCATTCAAAATTACTCTCTTCACCCCACTAAAACGTTGTTTTTTTTTTTGTCATTTCAAAACTGAAAAGTTTTTGGACTTTGAATAAGCGTAAATTTTCTGGTGTTTCAGTAACATCACTTAGATTTGTTACCTTCTAATACACCCCTGAAAATAAAGGGGTGGTTTTGGAGTATTTAGAAAAAGAAAAAAGGATAAAATTGGTTTGAAAATATTCTATTGGTTGGGTAACACCACATAGCAAATAATTAATTTGTTACCTAAACACTTGAAATATTTCGATAAATGAGGGGTTTACCCTCCTCATTACCTCAATTTACTCAAAAAAATCTACTTTTTTAGTTCACCGGCAATGTTTGATTAATCTTAGCATGTTTGAATCACAAAACTCCACTTTACTAATCTTAACTTGTTTGATTACCGGTGAACCAAAACACTTCTTGGAGTACATTTGTTAAACTAAACAAAATTGTCCATTTTTTTAAACTAAAGTACTTACTATTTTTTTTATTCAATATACATGTAAATAGCATAGTAGTAATTGATATATTTTCGAATAATTTATAACGAAAAGGGTCCCCTTTAAAAAATTATAATGATACGGATAAGACTAATAAGTCAAAAGAAAAATTATCCAATTGTCAAAAGAGGGGACAAGAAGAAAATATTATGTTACACACTTGCAATCTTGCATGATCACCATTAGGCGATGAGAGAGAGAGAGAAAGAGATGGAGAAAATGATGGGGGCGAAATAGGTGAGACAAATGATGATACAAAGCTCATGATGCATGTTTGCTAAAGATGAGATAAAGCTACTATCTATCTCTCTCATTCTCAATCAATTTTTTAGATTCCTTTCTGAAATGCCAACCGCTTTTCAATTTCACCCCCACAACACATTACATACACCTTTGGGTTTGGGCCCTCTCTTATATTCTTTGTTTCCCTTAAGATATAAAAAGTGGGGTTTGTTTGTTTGCACCTTGGCTATGCTCCTTGCTTGCACATGGCTTTGGGCTGAGGTGGCTCTTCAATCCAAGTGGTGTCATGTCCGTTTCGTTATCAGTGCTTGTTTGGTTAACCATGAGTAGTAAGTTTTTATAGGAAGTAAATTCCTATAAAAAGTGCTAATTTGTAGGAAATAGAAATTTCAAGAAAGTATACATTCTTGTTTGGTTGAACAAAGAAATTGTAATTTCATGGGAATTGATGTGGGAAGTAGCTTCCTGTGTTTCTTTTGTCAATCAAACAAGAGTCAAATTCCTACTTCTTGGAAAGTAGCGCACTTTCTTTGTTTTTCAAGTGTCAACCAAACAACCACTCAGAAAATTTGGCAAACAAAAGAGGGGAGATCGCCAGATTGTTGTATGTTAATCTAGTGATTGAGGTTTATGTTCATTTGTCCAAGGTAAGGAGTTCGAATCTCAACATAACTTAAAAGGTGGTGGTAGCCTAGCGGGACACGATTTAACACACAGAGTAGGACAAATGATCTATTAAAGAGTGAACAAGTAACAAACTACTCCGTCTGTTCCAAAATCTCCTTTCCATTTGACTTTTCACGATATACTAGACGACACTTTGAGCATAAATATTTCAAAAATATATCTAATAATAGTATTTTTAACTTTAATCTTAAAAAGTCAAATAAAAAGGAGATTTATTAGTATAACTCACTAACGACTAACACACTAAACACTTAATAGCCAAATTCTATCTCCCACATACTTTAGATCGAAGCCTAAGAAACTCTCCAATTAGGAATGCCTTTATCAGTTGCAGTACACAAGCTTGATCGAGTATGAATAAAGAGGATATAGACTTTCATATAAGACCTAATTAAAATGAGAAAATATAAAGTTTAATTCCCTCCCACGAAGGTAAGACAAACGTGTGTGAACTTAACCAATCATCAAGCTGTTTATATATATCTATGATGAAACAAATCATTCCAATGACCAGGAAGTCTGAATAAAGAGCATGCACTAATCTCGCCTTAACCAGGGCCGGGTGACATTACTTGGTAGCATTTTTTTCGGTTAACCAGAGGTTTACCTAAGTTTTTTGGATTAAGAATAGTCCGGTTCGTATCGGATCGGTCCACGAAAGGGTAAAGCGTTTTCACTAAATATTTTCTCCATTTATAAGATTCAAACTCTCAACCTTTACTTAAGGGATAAGAGTGTCGAACCACTCACACCACCTACTTATTGGTTACGTGGTAGCATATTGATAACAAACAATTTTATTTTTTTTTGGGTGAACATTGATGACAAACAAATTAAACAATATAATCACTAGTTTTGAAGTAATTATTTGAGCATTTTCGCTGTTTATGCTAAGCTAGTCCCACGTTAGACGGCTATACATATTGATGTTCCCTCTAACTTTTATGCATCACTCATTAGTGAAGGCCCGACAAAGCATCTAATCCCCTTGTTTGTAACCTTTTGCAACAGAGATAATGATATAAGGGAAGAAGGGCAAACTATTCATTCCAAGAAATAGAAATCTTAGACGAGCTACTAGATATATGGTAGCATTGAATAAAATAGTTGAGATTGAGGAGTCTCATTAACTTTGTACCAGGTAGAACAATTTCGTCAAGGGTTTAGTTTGAACTACAGTGTGCCTTGAGTCTTTTGAGGCAAGACTAATTCTTTGCATCGGATCCATATAAAAGTAAAATGCTCCCAACAGTTTTTTCATTCATAAGAATCGTAGCCTGAACCTTAATTGTGAGATGAGAGTGTCTAACCAATCATATCACGTGTTGATTTCTTATTTTTCTCATTGAAGCGCATTCTCATAAGATTTTATGAAAATCGGCCTTATATCATGTAATAATTTTCTTCTACCACATCCATAAACTCATTTTCCGATGAAATACACATGGACTGAATATTAATACCTATTTTCATTCTTCAAAGCATAGGTGTTCATTCCATACATACTTTATTAGTTACAAAAATCTTTGAATTCATGAAGTTCTTTACCATGATTATCATTTCTTAGTAACCAAATGAGCTAGATCAGGAACCGCAGGAGGTGATATTGTCAAGGCCAATGTTATGAACTCATCCCATTTCTTATAATTTAATTCACAATAACTAATATTTATTTATCTATTATAAAAAAATTACAACTTTTTTTTATTAATAGGTCAAAACTAGCCTAAACATCATAGTGAAGTGATCTTCCCACCTTATTTATTTATTTCCTTATTTAATTTTAAATTTTACTAAATGATTCTTCATGTAGTATACAAAACATACTTGTATTATAAAAATGGGCCTTGTTTTAAAATATTTAATCGTATTTTTTCTATGATGTAAGAAATTTATATGTTTAAGAGGAGAAACTTTATGTATCTTATTGAACAAACAGTACATAATGGTTTACCGAAAGCAAAAGGATTTAATACCATAACGATATCATGATGCTGGCCGTCAAAAATGACATTAGCATAATTTAGCTCATTAACAAAAATTTGAGACCAAACCATGCTTTGCTTTTCCCATCATTTGAACTGACTTTTCCGCTCCTTTGTTCTCCAGTTTTCTGAATACCACTTTTTAAATACACCAAAAGTGTTTTTTCTTTCTTGAAAAAACTTCTTCTAGAGTAATCTAATTAGAATTTCAAGTGAATTGATTTCCTTCCTCCAATTAGTCATTAGAATGGTCTTTCTTATTTTTATTTTATTTTATTTTATCAGTAATTAGAATGGTTTTATCTTTGTCAGGAATATGAGGGGTTATATTAGAATAATTTGAAAGTTATTATGTATCACTATGAGACCATGATCTTAAATTACCAAAGTGGAAAATTCCATTCAATCAAAGAAAACCATGGCTAAAAAATATCTACTCGTGCTACGATTATTCATAATAAAAAAAAAACAAAAACTCTTTTATGAGGCGGTCTCATGCAGAAATACCTCTTTTTGAATCATCATAATGATAAACATGGTGAATTATTGAACGTTAAATCCCCCTAAAAACCACTCTTGTGGAATAAGTGGGTAATATATAAGGACAATGAGAGGAACAAGGTGAATTATTACAAGTTACAACAAATGTGTAATATACAAGCTACTACGACTAAAACAACAACTCGTTATTGTCGAATATAGTGAAAGTAATTGATTCATGTTTGTACCATTATAAATTCTTCTGCACTATTAAGGAAAAAAGGAATTACACAACATTCTTCTTTTTTCTTTTTTTTTTTTTTTGGAGTAAAATTATACCACATTCTTAACCTATATGTCCAGCAATACCTTGTTGATTCTATTTCACCAAATTTAAAAAAGAAAAAAAAAAGCAAAAAAACTTGGGTTTTCATGCGACACTGACAAGATAGCAAATGTCGGATGGCGAATCAGCTAAAATTACTGCTTCCTTCCCAAGTCCAAGATGACTCGTGAATGAGGGGTTAACTTCACTTGAGACTTGCCTTGAAAAGGATAGTGGAGTTGGTCGTGACTCGTGAGGTTGTATGTCATAACAAAGGTTACGAGTTCAATTTCTACTAAACCTCTTTGCTGAGTCTGTCTACAAGATTTATCTTGTTGGCTTGCCGGATGTGTGTGGTTTGCAGACTATTATATACACACGAAATTTATCCAGTGCACACTCAAAAAGTAGTGACTGCGAATTTTTCGTATATATAAAAAAAAAATTCACTTGAGACTTAGAGAGTAGTTCTTTATTTACAACATTCTCTTGATTGATTAGTTTAAACTTTAAGAGCACAAAGTATAACAAAGAATAATGCTTATGATACCATCCTCCAAAAAATTTTTTAAAAACGTCTACGGTACACGTTCACGAAAGCATTATACAATAATATATCCGTACCTTTTAGAAACGGAATTGCTTAGCATAAATCCTATTTTATTGAACGCAAATCTTTTTACCGAAATACTTCCTAAGCTACCCTTTTCCTCTGCAAAGCTGCTTTCCTCTCATTTTTTTTCCTCTCAAATCTCTCTGTTGTCATTCAATCAAATAGTTGTGACAAAAACTAAATTACAACATGGATGGTTCTCAGACAATTTATTTGACCACATTAATGATATTCATATAACCATTAGAATTAGTTTCAGATTTTTTTAATTAGTAATTAGGGTTTATGGGTGGTGGTTTGAGAGATGGCAAGGTGGGCTAGCGACTGACGACGGCTGGCTAGGGGCCTAGTGTTTGGGGGCGCAGTGGTTGTGGGTGGGCGTCGAGCAAAAGGCCGGGGTGGTGGGTGGTTGTTGGTTGGCGAATCGGGAGGAGAGAAAAAGGGAGGAAGTGAGAGAAAGGCAAGAGTCGCACAACCGAGGCGGAGGTAGCTGCTGGGGGGGCATGGCGGTGACTGACAGGGGTGGGGCTCGACGCCGATGAGGTGGTGACTGAGGTCCTTGAGGGGGAGTGAGATTGACGGTGGTGAGGTGGTGACTTGGGTTGAAGCTCAGTCATCTTCCTCAAAGCTAACTTCCGAAAGTACCCTTTTTAATTGAAACTCAACTCACACAATTAGCTCTCTAATCTATGGTCTTCCACCCTTTGTATTCAATTGAATCACCAGGAAGATAATTTTATGTGGACTATATTCTTTTTATGCAAATCCCAATAATGGTAAAGTTACAAAATACCAGTACAAATTAAAATTTTGATTTGGATTGAATTTGGTGGAGACGGAGTCCTGAGGCTGAGTGGTAGATGGAAGGAGAACGAGTTGGCCAAAGGCGGGCCGACGAGGGGGTGGGCGTGTTGGTGGCCTGCGTATGTGAGGTAGAGCAGAATCTTCAAAATCATCCAGATCAAAATCCATTCGATGGAATCACCCAAATTTCCATCTCATATTGAAACTCAATCATTGTGTATAACATCTATTTGACTGAGGACAAACAGCAAATCATGCCAATCAATAAAGAGTGGTATCCGGAAACTAGAGTAATTTGAGCTTCAAACAACAATCTGCAAATTTCTGCAAACAAGAAGAAGAACATAGATGATGGGTTGAATCAAGATTGCAGGGAACTAGAATTAACTGTGGTTTAGGAGAGAGAAAGGGAGGAGGAGGGAGGATGAAAATTAGGGATTGAATTATGGGAGGGGTATTTTGGAAAATGAGATTTACGTTTAGTAATTTTGGTATTTACGTTTAGCAATCCCCTTTAGAAAGGGTTAAAATTATACTCATATGTTTAAACAGAAGCGAAATACATATCCGTTGCAAAACAATCATACAACAATTCAAAACCAAACTCAAATTATCCTTTCTAACACACAAATGAAAAAATTGGAATTTTCTAAAGTCCCTGGTCAAAAAACCCTAGCCTCTGTTTTTTGCCTTTCTTTTTCCTCTCTCAACCCTAACTTTTACTAGGACAAATTTTCAAGCCGGAAAGGCTAATTTAGGCCATTCCCGGCCTGTGATTCATGTTTTCCACCCTTTTTTGTCATTGATTTCTAGTTTATGCTCTCTAAGTGGAATAAATTTTCTCTTCATTTTGTGGAGTTATTAGAGATTTTTATATTTTTCCTCTTTGTAGGATCCTCTCTTCGCCTATTGTGCGATTTAGTATCAAGTAATATGAATTCGTGGACCAGATATGCACAAGATCGATGGTATCATACAACGTTTTGTGAGCAAATAATTACGGTAATTGCGGTGAAGATCTCCACTTCCGTTAAAGATGAAGCATCAAAGGAAGGACATGGTTACTATGCATGTTGGGAGTCGCACTCGGGTATTCGTTTTGTTAGCAGATTTGTTATTGGTACTGTTGGTTTAGTATATTCTAGGGTTATTTTCGTTGTAAATGCCGTATGACTCTTCTATGAATGAAAGTCTCCTATTCCCCTCTCAAAAAAAATAAAAAAATTATCCTTTCTGAGGATCTTTAGTTTGCTAGATCATCTGCTACTGCATTCGTATTTCTCAATCTATGCACAATGGAAATTATTTGATCTATGGACTATGCACAATGCAAAAACATCAATACACCTTAGTGCAATTTTTTTTCTATCTCCATTTTTTTTACCTGAATAAAATTAAAGTTAACTGAGCTCATTTCAAATGAAGTACTCTTTGGCTTCAACTGCTTAAAGTTAAACCAAATTGATTTGTTTACCTTCACTTTTAGCCCATTGTAACTTATCCAAGCTCCTTTAATATCGGGCTCAATTCGAAATACATGTAAAAACTTTCACACGTGACACATGTATCATTACGAATATATATTGAAGTAAAAAATATCTAAATGATAGATTTCAAGTTTCCAGTACCTATTAAATATGGATTGAACTGAACTAAAATAAAAGTAACTAAACATAAGTTGAACAGAATAAACTAATTATCAAAACAAAAAAAAATTATCAAAAATAAATTGAGCAGAACAAATCTAAATCTCCGGTGTACTTCGATGTTAAGCTTTTCCAAGCTACCTAGCTCTTGGTACTTGATTGTCTATTAGAATTCACTATCAAACGAATTTCAAATAAGTTTGTTAATTCCTCCGAAAATGCTTATTTTAAAGGGAGTAATTTTGAGTTGTTTCCTAGCTCGTCATTTAATAAATAAAAAAAAAGAACAGAAAAACATAGAGAGAATCTCTGGTCAATATATAAAGAAATAAATGCAGCAGAAAACATCCCCGTTTCAGCCTTTCAGGGCAGAGGCAGAGGGGGGTCGGGGGATCATGGCAGGTCCCAGGATGACAGCACCTCAAAAAGGATATTTAACGCACTTGTTTCATTGACTCAACACTGCCCCATTCTCGTGATTCCCTTATTAGCCCCTTTTTCCCTTTATATGCTCAATTTTTGGTGATTGAATTTCGGTTTCTCATTCCAGCTTCTCTATAGAGTAGATCATAGGGGATTAGGGGATGGTATTATTTGAATATGCCCTATGAATTAATCATATTCAGAGCAATTAACCTAATGTTGGATTTTAGAAATCGATCGTCGTAGTGTCTAGAGATCGATTATGACTGGTGGACTCGAAATAGTTTCGGATCTACTGACACGTTAAATGAACCAGTAGGTCACAAACTTAAAGTCTTGTTTTATTAAGAGGCCTAATTCGAATTAGACTCATCCCGCACTTAACCTAATCAGTCCCTTTTGCCTCTCTATACACATACACTCATACAGAGTATTCACGAAACTCTAACTGATAGCCATTAGAGTAAATAAAGAGAACGAAGGTTACTGCTTGGGATTCAGTACTAGCATCTTGTTATGCCGATTCAAGAAGTTGAGGCACGACGATTGACGTGTTATTCCAAAGTCTAAACCCCAATCCACTATTCATTCTACCAGCAATAAGGAGTAAGGTAGGGTTCGAACTTATTTAATTTGAGTACACTATACGCATGTTTCGTGAATTTCAGATTTTTATTATGCATGTTTTCTACTAGAAATTCTTTCAAGTTTTACGATAGTAGGTTATTTGGAGCTTAATTTGACTTAATCAAGTATCAGATAGGATAAATCAAATACAAACTATAAGTAAGGCTTGAAATGGCAAAAGACTTGTGGACCTTATCCTTATGTCATCGCCAATGTGTGTTGTTCAACTTATAATAGAATTGAACTTGAGAGATAGTAATGTGTGAAAGAGAAGAAAAAAATGTTCCAAGTTTGAACTAAAATACATTGAATGTAAAGTGAACTTGAAACTAATCAGGAAGGTAACAAGAACACACCTCAGAAGAAAGATTGTCTTTTAAATGTTTAAATTGCGTATATCTTTTTATAGAATTTATGTGAAATATAGAAAGCTACAATTTTTAAATTTGTTGGTGAAAAAACTCTGTATTCCTAATAATTGTGTTTTTAACGAAGAAAACAAAAGTAATAACATGATAACTCATAGGATATCAACTAAGCACTAATTTCATATATAAAATTTTACACCTGTTGGCTAATTTAGCCAATTATTGCTCTTAAATGTAAAATATGTAAACCGTTACTGCGGCCTCTTTTATACCCGTAAAACAAAATGATATGCACTAAATAGTACAATTTTTTCGTAGTCCATCGTTAACAACTTTACAAAAACTTCTACATGAGACACCTATGTTGGGATAGAGTTTCTCACATTTCCCTCTCCATTCTCTTTCTTTCCTCCCTTCCACGCCTCACAATATAGATCCATCCTACACAAGACCTATTATATCAACTTATGCTCTTCTCAGCTTGAGCTAATGGATTCACAATTTATCAAAACCAGCAAGCATAAGATAAAATTACACTACCTGCTTTGGGTAAATTTGTTTGTTAATTATTCCTAATATGGTACTCCCCCATTTCCCTATCCTGTCATCTCACACACACTCTCTCTGTCTCTCCCTCTGTCAATATGAGACATAATGTGACTGCGTGAACTAGGACAAAGGGAAAACACCTGGTCCGTGATATTTAGTAAGTATCAAAAACTAAAATTTAATAACCATGCTGCTTTCACCTTCTCTCTCTCTCTCTTCCCTCCTTTCTTTCTTTCTTTCCCATAAAGTTATGGTACTAATTTCAGTTCTTGCAATCAATGTGTCTCTCTCTTTTCATTACATTTATTTATTAAAATGACAATCTCATAGCAAGAGAAAATATTACTACTACACATTATGTTGAATTACCCCATTTTCTCATTTGAATTTGCTCTCATGAAAAGTGCCACTTCACATTTGCCTTTTCTCCCACACTTTCTTTTCAAGAATCAACACCACCACCAGCTCAAACACACAAATGGGCATGCTTCAGATTCCTTCAAAAACATTTCACAGATATGGGTTTCCAGACAAATGAGAATTTTTCATCTGGGTTTTTGATTTTGATAACTTTATTATCTTGATGAAAGTTCTCACCTTGATTCTTATTTTGCTTTTCTGGGAGTTCAGTTTCATGCCCATTTTGGTAAGTAGCTTGTTTAGAAACTAAAGTGTCCACATTTTTTCTTCTTATTTTGGTAATTTGCATGAGTAGGGAAAAAATGTGCAAAATCAGAAGAGAAAGCCCATTTCAGAGAGATTTTTCAAGGATTTTCACTCTCTTTCTAGTTGGGTTTGTGGCAAAAGCTCAGTTTGTAAGGTCTGAGTTGCCTGATCAGACTATCATGTTTGCACTTAATGAAGAAATTGGGGTTCCAGGATGGGGTGTGAACAGCTCAGATTATTGCTACTGGAGAGGAATCAAGTGCAGCCAAAACCAAACTGTGGAAATGCTTGATCTTTCTAGCCATTGGCTTAGAGGTAACATCACTTTGATTTCTGAGCTCAAAGCATTGAAATGGCTAGACCTTTCAAGTAATTATTTTTCTGGGCAAATCCCTACTGTTTTTGGTCAGTTATCTGAGCTTGAGTTTCTTGATTTGTCTTCAAACAAGTTTGGGTCTTCTATTCCTAAGGAGTTTGGTAGGCTAAAGAATCTTAGAGCTTTTAACCTTTCTTACAATTCACTTGTTGGTGGGATACCTGAGGAGTTTGAGGGGTTAGTGAAATTGCAGGATTTTCAGATATCTGGAAACAAGTTAAATGGTTCAATTCCTCATTGGGTTGGGAATTTGACCAACCTTAAAGTTTTTGCAGCTTATGAGAACTTTTTGGAAGGTGAAATCCCTGATAATTTGGGTTCTGTTTCTGAACTTGAGCAATTGAACCTTCACTCAAACCAGCTGTATGGACCCATACCAGAGAGCCTTTTTGCTAAGGGGAAGTTGGAGTTTTTGGTGCTTACTCAGAATAGATTAACTGGCACCATTCCTGAATCGATCGGGAGCTGTGATAATCTTTCGAGCATTCGAATTGGGAACAACAATCTCATAGGCAGTATTCCGAGAACTGTTGGGAATATAACCAGCCTTACATACTTTGAGGCCAACAATAACAATCTTTCTGGGGAGATTGTTTTGGAGTTTGCTCATTGCTCTAATCTCACACTTCTGAACTTGGCCTCTAATGGGTTTACTGGGATCATTCCCCCTGAGCTCGGCCAGCTGATGAATCTGCAAGAATTGCTTGTTTCGGGTAATAGCCTGTTTGGGAATATACCAGAATCAATTCTTCATAACAGAAATCTTAACAAGCTTGATCTTAGCAGCAACAGATTCAATGGCACCATACCAGTGGATCTGTGCAACACCTCAAGATTGCAGTTCTTGTTATTAGGCCAGAACTCCATCAGAGGAGAAATACCTCATGAGATTGGGAATTGTGTAAAATTGCTGGAATTGCAGCTGGCCAGTAATTATTTAACTGGAACCATTCCTCCTGAGATTGGTAAACTAAAGAACTTGCAGATAGCATTGAATTTAAGCTTCAATCACCTCCATGGATCAGTCCCAGCTGAGTTAGGAAAGCTTGACAAGCTGGTTTCATTGGATGTGTCCAACAACCGACTTTCCGGTTCAATCCCAGCTGCACTCAAGGGCATGCTGAGTTTGATTGAAGTTAATTTCTCTAACAATCTGTTCACTGGCGCTATACCGGCCTTTGTACCATTTCAAAAGAGCCAAAATGCAAGTTTTGCAGGAAATAAAGGGCTGTGTGGTCAGCCATTAAGCTCTTCTTGTGGTCCCTCCGATGATCAGGATATCTACCCTCACAAGGTTTCTTACAGAATCATATTAGCTGTTATTGGTTCTGGCTTGGCAGTTTTCATTTCTGTCACAGTGGTTGTTCTGCTGTTTATGATGAGAGAGAAACAAGAAAGATCAGCCAAAGATGTGGATGTTGTGGAAGATGATGTCAATAGCCGACCACTGATTACAGCAGGGAATGTCTTCATCGACAGTTTCAGGCAAGCAATAGATTTTGAGGCTGTTGTAAAGGCAACTTTCAAGGATACGAACAAGCTCAGCAGTGGAACCTTCAGCACAGTTTATAAGGCCACCATGCCCTCAGGGCTTGTTCTCTTGGTAAGGAGTCTTAAATCAGTGGACAAGAGCATAATTCACCATCAGACCAGAATGATCAGGGAGCTAGAAAGGTTGGGTAGGTTATGCCATAATCATCTGGTAAGACCCATTGGATTTGTCATCTACGAGGAAGTTGCCCTTGTGCTGCATGAATACTTGTGTAATGGAACTTTAGCTCAGTTTCTTCATGAAGATAGCCAGAAGCCTGAGCATGAACCTGACTGGCCTACAAGGCTCTCCATTGCCATTGGAGTTGCAGAAGGATTGGCGTTCCTTCACAGCGTTGCTGTTATTCACCTCGATATCTCTTCTGGTAATATACTTCTAGATGCCAATACGAGTCCTCGGGTTGCAGAGATTGAGATATCAAAGCTTCTAGATCCCTCTAGAGGAACAGCAAGTATTAGTGCAGTTGCAGGTTCATTTGGTTACATTCCCCCAGGTTTGTTCTTGACAATCCTTACTCTCTATCTAATGCATCATGAACTCGATACCTGCTGCATAGCACAAAGACAACATATGCCTATTTATTGCTTGAGCACTTTTGAGGTTGCAAATTATCTGTTAGTAATTACTTTTGAACTCTTTTGTGAAAAAACAGAATATGCGTACACAATGCAAGTCACTGCACCAGGAAATGTGTACAGCTATGGTGTCATCTTGTTGGAGATTCTGACAACACGTTTACCTGTTGAGGAGGCCTTTGGCGAGGCAACAGATCTGGTGAGGTGGGTTCAGAGTGCTCCTATGAGGGGTGAAACGCCGGAGCAGATACTTGACGCAAGGCTTAGCACAGTTTCATTTGCTTGGAGGAAAGAAATGCTCGCAGCTCTGAAGGTTGCGCTACAATGCACCGATAGTACACCAGCCAAAAGACCCAAAATGAAAAAAGTGGTTGAAATGCTTCAAGAGATAAAGCAGAGTTAAAAGAGAAAAATCTATTCCTGCAACCTAACTGTTGCTCCATGCAGATTGGTTATCTGAGACAAGTGAATGAAAATTTATGTGCTTGAAATTATCTCAAGAATGGGCTAGTTTTGAGAGAGCAAGATGGGTTAGTCTTTTAGACTTATTCTTCGATCTTCGTGGTGTGTATGTATCAATTCGTAGTTCTGTATAAGCTGCTCTGTAAACTGTACGATTCTGATCTCTTAATATATACAGATTTTCAAGTGAAAAGGCTCAAATTGCACAAGTAATCACTTAACCATAATAATAGCATCTCCCTATAACTAAATATATAAATATGCAAATCCACGGCTGTACGCAGTTGAGGGAATAACAGCAGGTTTTCACTTATTGGTATGAAACTCAAATCACAATAGTTTTGACAAGCATATAAACATGTAGACATACAAGGATTTCAACAGAAGAATATAGCTGCATTTCGGATTGCTTTTGGAGGTGTTTCCCTAACAATGTCACTGTCGAAAACTCGAAATGTATACGACATGGGTAAGTTTGATCTAAATATATTTCATACCGTATAATTTGGTAATGAAACTAGAAGCAGCCATAGGCAGAGTAACTCCCAATAGGGCTACTGATTATATAGATAAAGCAGTCACAAACCCGACTTCATTGACGTATATTCAAGATACAACCGTACACAAAGCTACAAACCACATACAACACTCAGCACATACCCACACAGACCACACCAGAAGCTAAAGTGTTTACAACATGAGGCAGAAACTACATTCACTTGTATTTCTTGGTAGAAAGAAACTGCCTTCACTATAGTAACATTTAACATGGGATACCACCAAAGACCTACTTTGGCACTCACCTACCTAACCTTATTAGACACATGAACAACGCAATGGAGAACCAACAGGCACTAAATGGCCCACCAGAGCGTGGAGCGTACGGTTCTTCAAGAATCTGAGGATTTGACGATGAAGTTCTGGCGACTTATAGGGTTCATGACCACGGGGGGCCCTGCAGTGCGTGGCCATGCTTGGAACTTTTTGTCAGTTTCTTCCCACCACTCCTTGCTTGCGACAGTTCTTGGCGTTGTGCCTGGTTCAAGAATATGAGGGCAGTAATGCTTTACAATATTATGGGGTAGACTGAAACTGCAAAGATTATATTCTAACTTACCTCCAAATACTTTCTTGTCAGCAAGGAGATCATAAGCGACATATGAGATAGCAAATGATCCCAAAACAGATGCAATTATATACTTAGCTGTCATGTTTCAGCTGCAAAAAAACTACAAAGCCAAAAGTCAAAAAAACAACAAAGCCAAAAAAAAAAAAAAAAAAACAAAGCCAAAAGTCACCATACAGCACAACTGAGATTTTATAAAACAGTAAACACGATTAGAAGGTGCATAATGTCCAACTCAGAGCGATAGCAATAATCAGTGTAGATAAAATGGAATAGAGCTTGTTTCCAAAGATGAGAGTAAACCATAAAACATCAACCCAATGAGAAGGGGACATGTATGCTGTAGGCAGGGTCAAGTGCTACCAGAGCATTGTCAAGTAAGAACAGATGCATATGTCAATTAACAGCTGTCAGGAAATTCAAGGCAGTACCAGCACAGACAGTCCGGATGTGAAAAAGATATCAACCTATTGCACTAAGGACCGAGAATTGAGCACAGAATCAAGTTTTCCTCCGCCAGAAACACACGGACACGACAGCAAAAGAAGAAAATAAGAAAAACAAAAGGGTCCAACTGTCTAAGAGAGTGAGACTGAACAAAGAAGAGATTAGAGCCAACACGACTTTTAAATTTAAGTACCAAATATAACCTTCCCTCTCATTTGCAAAAATAAGATAGTCTGCACTGCCTGAATATATAAAAAATAAGAGAAACTTGGCTAAAAACAATCTCAAGTATTGTCTATACATGGGAAGTAACCTCAACTAGCAAAATAGTGCTCTACATCCTTAAATATAACACTATCATGCTTTTTGTATCAGCGTCCTCCGGAATGTTTTTAGAACACTCTTCCTGGATAGTTGAAGGTAAACATAAAATTGGAATACAGTTAAATGTATAGCATTATTAATGTTAAACACAGGAAATAAATTTATTGACCAAATTTTCTTTGGAAGTGACTTTCTTCTGTCTCACAAAGCTTCTTGACTCTCACAAAGCTCTAATGTTGACAGCAAGAGTTATTGAGAGGTGAAGGATGATCACTTTCTCTCATGTCATCAAGAACAGATTTAGATGGAAAGCCACATGTAGTAAGCGCAAATGAATTTCATCCAGTTCATGAACTAATTACTTTCAATTTATTCTTTAAATGTTCCACCCCCAAGACTATCCGGCAAGAATGTATTTGGAAAATTTCTGGTTCCAGTGGACTTATTTGTTAGGTTTGTAGAGTGTTAATTGCCATTTTGGATCATTTCCAAATTTCTGTATACATACAATAAGTTTGGATTATTTTGAGCTATTTTCCTTGAATTTTTGAACTCCCAACTAGTCCAATGCCTCAATCACCAAGTCATGATTAATATGAGACAAGTACAACAGAATGAGAATCAAGGGTTTAGTTCATAACCAACAAGACCAATGGAATCACAATTACGAAATCAGGGTCATACCCATGCTACATTCGTGCCGTCTTGATTAGTGCTGACAAAATGATGTCAAGCAACCATTTTGTTATTACCAAATACTTTCATGAAGTAGCTATATTTTTAGCTCAAGAAAGCTCAATAATTCTCACAAGATAGAAGCGTCACGCATAATAATGAAAACTACTACCATAAAGGATTCGAAATCAGGAATATTGATAAAAATGTAATCTTATAATACACCAATCTACAAATAGCACACAAATCAGTAATCATGACAGTCCGTGGCTTCCTATCATGTGAATGAAATGAAAAGGCCAAACAAGGCATTAGATATGTTTGGCGTAGTTTCTAGGAGATTTAGTTTCACTTTCTTATTCCTCCTCTCCCTCGGTCTTCCTCTCCCTTTCTCCTCCATCACGAGTTTCCAAGAAACCAAAATGGGGCAAGCATTTGAAGGTGCAATATAGACTGTCAAATTTTATCCCATATTGGTATCATAGAAACTTATAGCAGAAGGAGTAGAGAATGTGAAGGAGGGGGGATAGGAGAGATGTGAGGAAACTACAAATATATAATTGACATCCTTACAAAACTGTAGGGGCTAGGATGATATACATCTCCAAAACATTTTATTGGATCGATCATTCTAGGGGCCACTAACCTTTTACTTTAAAATTCAGCAAAAATTCAGTCAGATTCTGTGGAAAAGTTAAGATGTTTAATACTTTGAGATGTATAATTGCATGAAAAATAATTCTCCCATGATTAATATGTCATATTTGAAAACATCTGGGAATTTTAATTGAAAAAAGCCTCCTTAAAGTAACTTCATTCTACCAATAGTGACTAGATGTTAATTTAGAAATGTTGATGGATTTGATGATTGTCAATAAAATGAAACAGTTATAAGTTGGGTAAAACCATTTTGAGCTGAAAGTGTACTTATAAATATACTCTATTATTCAGAAAACTAATGGATCATAGCTAATTGGTAAAAGATTGAATTAAAGTATGAACAACCATGATAATTTCAGATTTTCTGCAAGTACTTGTTGACAGAAATACTAATCAAATACTATCATACTAAAGTGGCAAGATTATATTATTAATTTCCAAACATCCATGAAAAATTCAGATTTGCTGCTATAGGTTGACACAAACACTGATCAAATAAATCATACTCCTACTAAATTATATGCACACAAGCCAGAAAATAAAGAAAAAAGCAGCATGCTTTGGTAAAATTTGATCAGAAACGATGAATTTCTACAGTAAACTTCACCAACAAACAAAATTTCATTGCAATTGCAACTTTTTCACCATAACACAAATATCCTTAAATGGTTTCCTCCAGTGCCTCAATTTAAATAAGCATGCAACTCATGAACTCAACAACTTGAAATTAAAATAAAAAAATTTCATGTACAATCTCTAGATAGCCAGTAATTTCCAAATGATAAACTTACAAAAACATAATCAATAACATGCAGAGAGAGACTGACCAGGAAGAAGAAGCTGAAGTGAAGATGATGAAGAGTTGCCGCTGGGGTGTTCCTGAACCTTCGAAGGCCATTTAAAACCAGCTTGCCACTACACTACACTGGGTCCCACCAGGCTTCTTGAATGTTTTACTTTTCTTTAGTATTTCTTTTTGAAATGTTGAATCTACCAGAAAAAACTTTTCTTTTTTGGATACCATTTGTCTCACCCAGGGAAAAAAATAAAATTTTGTAGGTAAAATGAATCAATCTATGGTTTTTACTTTCTAACAAGGAAAACAATAAATGGAAATGATTAGTAAAACTTTCAAGGTTAATTCATATGTTTAGTATATCTATTTGATCGTTGATATGTGCCACATTATAGAATAATATATTAGTAAAATCATGGAATTTGCCATGACAATTCTCCCTACGATGGGGATCCGAGGACGTATAAAGACGTTGATAGGAATCGAACCCTCAACTTAGGTTGGGGAGACAATAATGCTAAGTTGCTAATCACTTAGAATATCTCTTAATTCCTACCGCGCCTGATTTTTTGTAATATCATCCCTTGATGAAGTTGACGACATCCTTCCAGTATTACCCAGGTTTTGACAGCATACAACCTCCACAGAAATAGGTTTTAATCAAGCGAAACAAGGGTAAGATTCACTTCAATTTGGTGTGTATTAAAGCTATAATTTCCTGGAATTCATAAATACAGGTGCATTTTTTTTTTTTTTTTTTTTTTTAAGATGGTAAGATGGTCCCAGCAGCTTGGGGGGATGGTAAAGGAAATCCCAAACTGCTGGGCATGAGAATCGAACCCCCGTCTCGGGGGTGGAATAATGGGAGTAATGCCACTGCACTAAACCCCAATTCTCATAAATACAGGTGCATGTGCATGAATGGATTCATACATCACTAATTCTAGGAGCAGAAATGAAGATTTGAAATGGAAAAAGACTCGATGGAGCTCAAAATCATATGTATTCACTATAAACGTTTGGCAAAATATACACAAAATTTCTGCTGTTACATACATACAGAATCTGAGAAAAACAATGGTGGCAAGGCCGATAATTCCGAAAATCATACTTCCTTCTCTGTTTTCTTTTTACAATTGGGAAAATTCAATACCCGTACAGATTGGATAGTAACTCCAGAACTGTGTAATCTACACTGAGGCAAGCAAATGCAGGAGATACTACCCCGTTGCAGTATCCACTGGGAAAATGAATCGGATAATTTACGCCAAAAAAGAAATGTAATTTAAAATAAAGAATGAATTGAATGAAATTGGAATCTAAGAGGACTGACTATTCAAGCTGCTTCAAAGTAGCTGATAGATCTTGCGGCTCGTTGTGAACCCTCCCGTATTTGAGCCAACCCAGTCTGGCGATGCCACTTCCAGAGAATCTGCATGGTTTTGTAACAACAATTCGAGTCCCAGTCTCTTTACCGATCAACAACCTGCAGCCTTTAGGAAGTTGTCATAGGGGCTGGAAGCTGGTAGCTGGAACTCGGTCGCACAAAACATGGGGACTGGGCTGATGGGTGGCAATGGATTGTTTGGCGGCATCATAAAGTTCTGATCAAGGAAAGGATTCCCGGCCTGCATCATGTTTTTTCAACTTAGACACAAGGAAATCATATGGTTTCAACAACCAGAAGGTCAACAGTAAGGCATTCAAAAGTAACACTTTGTACTCGAAATGTGACCTTTTTTCATTCTTGTTAAACTAAAAGTAACACTTTTTGTAAAAAGTGAAGCACTCATCTCACGGTAAGACCGTCTTGTATGAGTTTTTGTGTTCAACCAGAATGCTCTGTTGATAATGCAATCATCAAATTTGCAACTATTGCCCCTGGCCCCTGTTTTTATAAGTTTAAAAGTAGACGAAAATCTCCTTCTACTATCCCACAACAATTCTAACAATTCTATGTGGCAGGACTTTCACCAGCAGTTCAAAATAAGGGCCCAAGCTAAAAGAAGGGTATTTTGTTCCAAAACCACCTCAATGTGTAGACACCATTATCAAGACACCAACAATGTGCAGCCTTTTCTAAAACCACCCCAAACCTGTAACCAATTAACCACCCTTTGTCACTGTTAAATGAGTAGATTTCTCATTTAAACCCCTTAATATTGGGGGCCTGGGGCCACCTTATCAGCCGTACTCTATTAGAGGAGTCAGAAGACCAAAGAAAGAAAAAGCCTGAAAAGTGTGGGGTGGTTGAAATAAGAAACATTCAAATATGGATGGTTTTAGAAAAAGATTGGTTTTGAAGAAGGTGCCCACAGTTGGAGGTCAACCCTCCAAAATTTACCCAACCAAAACCGACTCGATTTTTTGTTTTCAACGAGAAACTACAAAATCCAAAAACGACAAATAAGTGAGTCAAACCTGAACCCGCTCTAGGCCACCCTGTTGGGCTAAGGCATACAAAATGGCCACACTTGCATCGGATGTACCTATAAAATGATGTTTAAATGGTTTTTTTGTTCACCTTACCTTGGTTACTTTGATAATATTATGATTAGGCTCTCAATTTTATTAATAGCTTTCTTTTAATACTACTAATTGTTTAATATATTACTGTGCATATCCGAAACCTATCTTTTGTGAGAGATGAAATCCCGTATCTGTACCCTTTTCTATACCCAAATTCGTACTCGTGCAACAAAGGTGAAAAGGATGTAGTTTATTATGTGAATGTTTTGTATTTTGAACTGTTATGTAGCTACATTTTTTGGGTCATGAGCACATACCTAACCCGTCAATGACCTGGACCTGAAATACCAAACGCGACCTAACGGACCTGTTTGACAGGTCTACTTAGAGGAGATTTTGAAAAGGGCGTTTACCCTTAATTATGGTTTTGGACAAAAGACCTTAGATGTACTCCTTCCGTCTGAAATTAAGATGGTAAAATCTTTCCATATAGAGGTTGAAAATAGGTTTGGGAGTTTAACTAATTTGAAATATTAACAGAAGAAGTAAAAGAAAGAATCATTTAATACCATTAATAGAGGGACGGCCTTGTTTGGCTCGGTATCGGAGTGTTGTGTTTGATTGTTGATCAAGCCTTCCTGTCTCCGGGCCGTCATCAAATGGGACATCTTCTGCTGCTTGCCTGTCAAAAGGGCTTCACAGTGATTGGCCATTTCCTTGTAAGGCATCTCAGGGGCAGTTGAGACTGAATATCTTCCTACTTGGTGTGCTGTCTCCAGGACCTGCAGGAGAACAAGAAAGATACCCACATATTTAGAGAGAACGGCTTAATGTATGAGTCTAAATTGTAATATAAAATAATTTGTACATACTGAAGGCAAAATGCATAAAATTAGTATTTCATAATGGTGTAACAATGCCTACTTGTTCGGGAAGGAGGACAAGGAGGAGGCCAGAAAAAGATGTTCCTCATTAGGGAAAAAGCACGGTGATAAAGGCACTAGAAGAGAGAACTATACATGTTCCAAAAGATTAAGTACCTAATTGGATTTGCAGAGTCCCAGGTCTCACATAATAGGCATTAGGCAATGACAAGCATATTTTATGTTTCTTATCTAAAGGCGGAATAAAAACAAGTATATACATGTATCTCTTATTATCCTTTTCACCTGATAATCAACATTACCCCGGCCCAGTGGCAGTAAAATGGCTCCCTCCTAGACGCGTTAAGGGGAGGTTGGGTCAGATGTACGCAGCCTTATTCCCATAGAACAGAGAGGTTGTTTCCATTTGACCCTTGATCCAAAGCACGAAGAACATTGGCAACTTCACAATAAATAAGAATTGCAGACAACTTTATGAGCTGAGAGAAGGTTAAAACTCATTGGGTTTTCTTGCTAGTTATGCAACTAAAACATCCTCAGCTGAATGCAGCTGCACTGGATCCCTTGTGTGCATCTACATACACCTCAGTCAAACTGCAAGTAATGAGACACTTGCATGGTATAACCATTAACACAGCTTCAAATCCCAAAGACGGATCTTGAGGGCTGAGATGAATGAGAAGTTGAGAACGGAACCAAAGGAGCCTTACTGGAGACATGAACTTGGGTTGCTATTATGGAGATGCTAAGAAAGAAAATCATTGAGCTTCAATATGAAAAGACTTGGCACCAAAGGATAAGGATGTCGAAAACTTGAATTGCCGTGTGTTACCCATTCACACTGATACAACTGACATTTTTCTCAGCGTGAGTATCACAAACTCCAATACAATCTTTATAGCATAAATGATATAATCTGCTAACATACACATGCATGGGAGTCCAGGTCCACATTGACCAGCATTCCAGCAAATACAAACATATACATAATAAATGATGCTTATACTGCATCACTGCCACAGATTTCTGAACAGGGAAGTAGAAATAGGTGATCATGTGAAGGTACAACAACAAACAACACAATAAGTATCCCGCGGCGGGGTCTGGTAGAGAGACTGTTCTTGATAGACCCACAAAAACAATTTAAATTTTTTGAAAACAGCCGAAACAGTTGATCATGTGAAAGTAGACATGTAAATTGCGTCGAGCGGGTTGGGTTCGGGACGGGTCAAGACGGTTTTAGCAGGTCAGTTCATTTCGATTTCGTGTTCAGAATGATCGACCCTGACCCATTTTGTCGGGTCCGGGACCCATTTAAATTCTACATTTTTGTCAATTATATAGCCAATTTACATTTTCAAACGATGTGTTTGCAAATATTTACCTTAATCTATAACTTGTATAAACTATATACATACATTTTTTCACTTTTTAGTATATATATTCAATACTATATGATATTCTTTATATTTTCGTTGATTATTCGATAAGTTGTAGTGTATCTTTCCGTCCATTTAAGCGTAGTTAAAAGTAAAATTTTCCATATTAAGAGAATAAAGAGGTAGAGAAAAAGTTAATAAAATGCAAAACAACAGTTTTATGTGGTTTTTACTCTATTTAGGATATTTCAGTCGAACTTTTGGTTTATTTATTACAAATTGTTCTACTTTCCGGGCCAAACGAGTCGACCCATTAATGGGTTGGGTTTGACCCAAGAAACACCGGGTTAATTTTCGGGTCACAAATTGACAGTATGTGAAAGTGTTAATGATGCCAGTGGGACTTCACAACTGTCAGAAAATACAACAAATATTCCAATCAGCCTATTCACATAAACAGGAACCGTTTGGACAATGACAGGAGGACGTAAGAGAAGTAGAAAGGAGCACACGTACTGATTCTAGAAGTTGATTGACGCTCAAAAGACTTGGATTTTCAATTGTCAATTGCAAATCCAGCTTGGGTTGGTTATCAGGCAAAGAATCGTCTAATGTAAATATTTGACCAGCCTGAACAAGCAGAACAATGTAAAGTTAGTCCCCAGCTGATGGCAAGGAGCATAATAGCATCCGACTGTAAAAAAATACACAATCAATAAGCTGGACAGAGCATTACGTCATCATGACATGTACTGATTCGAGAATCAAATTCATATATCTTGGACGGACTCTCAAACATCTGTGCTCCCAAAGGACACACATCATCTGGTAAAAACTCACTAAGCAACTGCTCCTTTACAGTACACATTTCAGCCTGCATAAGGTTTCCACAGGTCATAAAATTTCTCAAGGTCGGTGTTTCTCAAATACATGAATACCTTAAATTCCTCATGTTAACTTACAGCTTTCATCTTTTCAAGACTTCTCACAATCTCAGCAACAAAAGATTCCCTGGTCTGATCCTCTGTAATTATAATTTCTGACAAATATCTCGAAGCATAGATATCATCCTCCTTTGATCCAAATACTATAGTTGAATTCTTATTAACAGCCTGCAGTTTGCTATCTCCAACCAAACACAGAAATGTATCCACCTGAAACAAAGAAAAAGACATCAAGAACCCCATAACAGGATAACTGGCACTAGAGAATTACACACCACGGTCCACCATATGAACATGTGAAGACATACCATTTTATTGTTCAGAGTTGCCTTGGCGCAAGAGACAAGAGCAATAATATCATAAGCTTTTGCCGAAAAGATAATCATTGCCGTTGCCATGGTGAACAGTGCTCTGCGACGTGATGGTGGCAGAGGCCCTGCAACAGAATGAAGACATGAGATGTGGATGAAGTTTTCTTCCACATTCCCTTCCCCACCTCCCAATGGATAGGCTCTATTGGCAATTAGTTAGTCAAACTGAAGAAACTTCCATTACCAAAAGGGAGCCATGCTCCAAAGTCCCAACCCCAATTCTCAATTCAGATAAAACTTTATCATACCAAGATGCTTGCCAAAATCAAGCAAACCCTCTAACATATTCCAGGGAAGCAGGTACTGAGTGTGTGCAACTGATTGAAAATTTAATCTCAGTTCCCAGTATCCCTCACCATAATCAACTAGAACATATTTAACGGGCTATCCTTGCTTAGATAGAAACAAGAGATAAAGTAGGAAAACATAGCCCAACTAAGAACCTCATATTGAGAAATTAATCAGACAGTGCAACCCAAGCTAATATAACATTAATCATTAGTAAAAGTTGTGATATAAAAAGGTACCTCCTTCAGCAAGGGAAATGCCTCGTAAGGAAAATGAAAGCTGAAAACTTCGAACCAGTGCCTCTTGGCTCGAGCTCTGGAATGCAAACAAAGTTAGTCAGAAGAAAACAATGTCATAAAAAATGAGGACATCAGCAATTTAGTGGGAGTTGGGGGACAACTTTAGGACTTAGGAGTTTCAAATCAACAGCTTAGTTTTGATACTGAAGCAAAACAGTTTTTTTTTTGCTCGTTAAAAAGAGGGTGCAAGTGAATGGCGACCGAGGCACCCCCTGCTACGTCATGTTCGGACTCTCGTGTTCAATAGCGAATATATCAGACTAGTTGAACAACCAGCGCAAGCACTGGCCCCGTCAACGTAGCACCAACAAGAGGCTAGTATAGTTCCTAGAAGCCAGCAGACACAAGGCATGGGGGGAATGGGGATTCGAACCCATGACCTTGCCTTACCAAACCACTTGCGAGTAAGCTTGGAACCACTAGACCACCACCCTTGTTGGTACTGAAGCAAAACAGTTACTTAACAAAACATGCTTCTTTAAAATGGCCAAAAGTCATAATACATGTTGGATCTTGGATGTAAAAGGAGTCTGTGCTAGAATTTCTGAAGAGAATGTAATCATGCAAAAAACTACCTTGGCACGGGCAAATATCAAAACCAGACTGTATGTATGAGCAATTGCTTCATAGTTTTCAGGGGTATTTTCAGGGGAAATTGACTGTGCCCAAATTGATGAGAGAAGAAGAGTGATCTGTCGGCTACTTAGCCTTAGGGAACTTCCTTCCTGTACATATAAAATTAGAAGTTATTAGCATAGTTTGTAGCAGAAAATTCTAAAAATGAATGCGTCCTTCGGAGTTGACTTTTCTACTGGCACAAATTGAAAAGAGGAAATGGTTGTTGACAACTTAATCAAGGCTCAGCCCCAGCTACCAAAATATTGAAACTTATTTTTACCAGCAAAAGGAAACAATAAGAAAGAATTCAGCTACACAAGGGGAAGAGAAAAATTGGAGAAGCTAAAACCTACCACTTCTTTATTTAAGTTGCTGGGAGAACCTTCCTCTGTTGGTACAGGTATTGGAGTCTTGATACTATATGCTCGACTGTAGGATGATTTCAGTCTATTGAGCATCCCGCTATTGCTGCTTGTTGGTTCGTCCTCAAAAATAACATTTTCTTTGCTGCTTGATCTTTCCTTGCGTAGTTTCTCAAAAAGGGCAGCAGAGGAAGAGAAAACAGAGACAGTTCTAGAAAGAGACCTTGGAACATGAGCAGCTTTCCCAGAAAGAGGTGCAGCTGAATTTTGCCGAGGAGCCACAGAAGATGGTACAAGAACAACAGAAAAGATACGGTGAGCTGCTATTCTAGTTTCATGATCTCGGTGGACCATTGCTGGGAGCAATTGGTGAAACAGAGCCTCAGGGAATGCCTAGCAAAGAAAATCACCGCTTTTCAGGTTGGAATTTACATTGATAACAGAAGAGACCAAGGTAATAAAAAGTCCAGGTGCTTTTTACCTTGTTATTATATGACACATTTGGTAAGGATGCTACAATTTGTGCAGTCCGGAAAACAGCTGAGATCATAGTCCTGGTTATGACTGTAATATTAGAAATATTTTCGAGCATAACAGCCATAATGTCAAGAATAGGACCTGCATCTCCAACCTGTTCAATGGTAACAACTTAGACATTGATTTGTTCGACAAACAAATTTAAAATAACAATGATCCACAGGAGAGAAGTAATACCTTTTGCACTAACTGCACCAGGCACTCATCTACTAATTCTTGGAATCTTCTGTTATACTCAATAATATCAGCACCAAGGTTGGCATCATCAAGGGAGCAGTGTATGCTTTTTCGCAAATGCCTCATAATGTCACTAACTGCACCAAGCAAAGCAACAGAAGGCTCAACTTTTGCATGCTCAGCCAAGGAGGTGGTCACCTCAACAATGTCCAACTGCATCTCGGGTTGTTTAAGTACATTTTTGTGATCCAGATGCTTCACTAATATAGACAGCAAAAAATGTGTACTATGCCCTGTGAAACATTCCATTGAAGAGGTTGGGATCAGTCTATCATCCGGATATAAATTGTTAATGAGAGCAATAAGTATATACTAGAATGGCAAATTTACCAAAACTTTCCATCACAGCCTGCATGTCCTCCAATACAGGACATGCAAGCCCATGCTTTGAAGACCACAGATTTCCGTTGTCAAAGTAACGGAACAGAGATTCCAGAACACGTCTTGTGGTGGTGGCCTCCTTGCCTAACTTAGCCATGTTATTGAGGCAAACCCTGGACCAAAAACCAGGTTTCTTGGCCTCTTCCCTGCCAAAGAAAAATATATTTGTAAAACAGTTGACAAGACACAATAGCCATTATGAAAGTGACATGTAGAGGATGTTGTGCACATAATCATTACTCTGACACATTTAGTTCGCCTTTGGTATTGACAATCACTCTCCAAGAAGGAATCCTGGTCAAAAGATCAGGGGAAGGGGTAGCATGACTCTCATCTTTAAGCACTTCTTGCACCCATCGATTTTCGGCGCCTTGCTCTGCGTTTTTCTGAGGACTGCTATAGTTTTCCAAGACTACTGAAACAACCTGTTGAGGGAGAAATGTGGTAAAAGTAATATTATCAATGCCCTACAGCAGTAGCAAAGTTCACTGATTAAGATTGGAGAAAAGATGTGAAACGTTGGACTGAGTTAGCTATACACTGCTAGACACAACAATAATGAAGCAACATCAAAACAGCAGTAATTTTGTGCAGAGGAGACTAAACAACATCAACAGCCTAGTGTAATCCCACCAACCGGCTTGGTCTACGGAGGTCAAGATGTATGCAGCCTTACAACTAACCAGTTGAAAGTAGTAGCGAGGTTGTTCCCTTAAGATGCACATAGAAACCATTTGAAAAGGTTTTCCTAATTATAAGCACTACAGACATTTCAAAAAATTTAAAAGTAACAATAGATGGGAAAATTTTGATGGTAGTAAAACTAGAATTCCAAAACATGAATGTGATAGTAGTTGGGGCCATAACAATAACATTAATACTAAGAATTGCAATATAAACAACAATGACAAAGACAACAATGAAACAACAAGTACAACAACTAGCATTAATGACAACAGCTCTAGTGAAAACTTAACAAATTAAAAAGTAAGACAATTACAAAAAACAAATGATAAGATTTGATGGCCAAATGTTAATGATAACGAACAACTTGCGATCATTGTGATCATCCAATTACAAGAAAGAACCTGCACCTCAAGAAAGTTTGATCAAGGCATTGGTATCCTTTTTTTATCATATTGCTCCATCTTGGCTCTTGGGTACCCAATTAATCACAATTTCTCGTTTTGTGAAATGCTAATCATAAAGAGTTTTTCTATTGGTCCCTAACTCCTTATTATCCAATGAAATTTTCAGTCCCAAAAACCTTCACAAAAGGTATAGGTGCCTTTCTTTGCCCTTTTGCTCCATTTGGGGCATCTATTATTAAAATGCTATGACATGTCAAAGAAAAAATAAAGCATGAGACAAAATGCCTGTATACTGACACAAGGTAACGCACTAAGTAATTGCAATATAGGCTTATCTTCCTCCCTAACGCTACCAAAAGGGAAGTCAGCTCTCAAGTTACTCATAGTGAAGAGAATATTCTCAGAAAGGTTGTTAACATGAGTACAATGCCAAGAACAAAAATGAACATATAAAAATATATTGAAATTTTTCTATCTGCTTACATTATCAAACTCAGCTAACATATGAGAATGTTCTCCCATGAACCAAACCTGCAAAAGTCAGAAGTAAGAAATTTAGCACCATTTGCTGAAAAAGCTCTGAGAAGTTTTAGGGGACAAAGAAAAACAAAAGTGGGTAGCTCAGCTGGTAAGACCTCTGAGGTCTATTCCAGAGGTCCTAAGTTCGCACCCCCTTAGGGTCACTTGAGGTTCTCCTTGACGTTTACTTCTGAGGCCCATGGGCCTAGTCGGGCAAAGGCCGGATACCCATGTTATACAAAAAAGAAGAAGAAAGGAGACACAAGAGAGAGAGCAATAAAGGAAAAACTTTTAACGCAGTATGACGATGTATGAAATATTTAAAGCATAGGGTAGGCATCAACGCTGTTTCAACCAACAAAGACGGCAACATCGTAACATAAAGAAAAATTAACACAATTACCATCGAAGAAAGAGCCTGCAGCCCAGATGCTCGAAGGCGAAATCCCCTCTCATCTTCCCCAACCTCTTGAGCTAGCTGACATAGTTTTGGTATAAAGCCTTCTAAATTGAAGATGAAAGTTCCATCTTTCTGATATATCAGAACCAACATAAAATTCACTATGGGTGTTGCGCATGGCCATTTTTCAGTATAAATCATAAACGAGGAGGAGCCAGAAATAAAAGGTTAATAATACACACCTGATTATTTACAAAAACAAAAAGTGTCTGGCATCCTATAATTCGCATTTCATCCTGTCCCGTTTGATCCAGCAAAATGTGCATGATGCTTAGCAAACTACTTGCAAACAAAGGCCTGCATGTTCTCTGTGTCAATTTATACCGAAATGGAAAATGAAGAACTACCTCTGTGTTTGTTTTTGTAAAATGATTAAACTCTCTAGTCAGCACAGAGAAACAAGGAAGTAGCAGTAAAAGATAAGTTAAAGGTTGGCTAATCTAATGATCGACCTACAATTGCTCTAAGTTCTGCAACATCATGACATTCAGTAGAATTAAGACCAAATCAGATTGATGAATAAATGTTAATAACATTGCATAACTAACTGACAGCTTGTTCACATTTTGGAACGCCGCTCCTCGCAAGTTTTTCTTATCTTCATTTCAGGCAACTCATCACTAGAACTCACAAACATGGAAAACAACCATCTAACATCAATAAGACCAGAAATTTTCTACACATCTCAATATGTATTGCTAGATAGTGAAGTTTTCAGTATATCACAAGCATCTAACAGTCGCTATGACTGTCATAGTCATACGTTACAGTGGCCAAAGGTATCACTTTTTTGTTCGAAAAGTATCACTTCCGGTCCAAATATGTCACTTGCTGTTTGAAGGGTTAGGAATAGAGTTTCTCTTTACAGTCCAAAAGTATCACTGGCTGCATGGAAAGCGGTGTGTATGGCTGCCCTATATTAGTTTTTGCGATCATCTTACTTGCATGTTTAAAAAAATGGTATGAAACACATCTTAATTGCTAGCCTTCATTACAAAATGGCCAAGTTTCTCTGTACATAAGTAATCTGTTGGCTCCTGAATGCCCCACCTGCTCTAGCCAATAAGGAAGCTAAATAAGTCACCTGTCCCAAAGAAATTCAGGTCACAGATTAATCCTAAAAAAGACTCACAGTCCTCTAAAAACCCTATGCACCACAAGATCGCAAGAGTTGCGTCCACCATGACAACTTTTTTATTTTTACATAACATGGGTATCCAAGATTTGCTTGCCTAATCCCATGGGCCCTGCAGTTAGCGACCAGAAAAACCTCCAGTGGCCCTGAGGGGACTCGAACGTGGGACATCTGGAATAAATCTCAGAGGTCTTGCCAACTGAGCTACCCCTTCAGGGTTCCACCATAACAACTTCTTCTCCTTACTCCTCCCAAAAATCCACAAAGCAAATACACAGGAACTCCAGAATGCTGAAAGGGCATACCGTGTGCTCCCTAGATACTCCAAGGAATACACGCGAGCAAACACAACAAAACATACACATATCCGGCCTCATCCTTTGGAGCAGATCATTGGTATTAATTAAGGTCTCTCCTTCAAGGTGAAGGGTGGTATCTTCACCTTACGAAGGAATTGGAAATAGTGAAAGGAGAATATCCTAAAGAGGAACTAAGGCAGACAAGAAACGATTTGAAGTAAACACCATTAGTTTTTCCCAATGTCAATAGCCTCACAAACTGAAAGAAGCTCTCTCCTTCAAGGTCAAGGATGGGTAGCTTCACCTTGCACAAGTAATTGGCAATGACAAAAGGAGAATATAGTAAAGAGGTAGTAAAGCTGACAAGAAAATATTCTGAAGCATACACCCTGACTCCTCTCCATGGCACACTTCAGTGTCCTCATTATCAGAGAGGCTACCAGAATCCAAAAGTCCAACAATGAAGTAATCTCTTCATTCTACATCTTATGGGGGACCTCCTTTAAATGAAGGTTCAAAGAATGATCTTCATTGGTATAAGAACCAGAATTTGTAGCCTCATCATGTCATCACAATTGCATTACTTAAAAAGGCGTGTGACATCGTAAACATAAGGTTACTCCTTTTCGATACATCCTTTTAAAACCTAATATCTACCCATTCCACAGCTTAAGAAGAATCATTGAAAAAAATTAAGGAGAGAATCCTGGGAGATGAACTTCCAAGGACCAAAGGGTGTAGCAGCCCCTGCACTATTACATCCCAACCATAATGATGTACCCTATAATTCCAGTTGATAACCGCCCATCAAAGCAAATCGGTCACCAAAGGGGACCTTTACAACTATTAACCCACAAGAGCATATGGATACTGTAACAATGTTCTAAAGCAATACCTTCCACATACTACGTAATCAGGGGTCCAAAAGAATTATTTTAAATTATTTGTAACTGCGTGAGTGAAGTTGCATACATTTGGCCCTCCATGCTCCTGACGAGTTCATAAAAGGCACTAGGTAATTGTATGGTATGGCATAGATAAAGTTACAAAGCATGAGTACATTGTGCAATAATGCATATGTGTTGACAAACTTGAAGAAGGTCACACCAGTTTTAAGACATTTAAGCATTACCAACCTATAAACCAAGTACCCAGCATCCATACCAATTTCAATTGTCAGATATAAGTGTGAATGTGACAGGCAGAATTAATGAACCAAGCAATGGAACCCGAACTGGCAAAGATATTTTTTGATACGAAACTGGCAGAGATACATGCTACCAAAAAGGTTAGTAGCAGATTATTACATAAATTATGAGATTATGGAGAGTCATTTCTGGATTTGCCCAAAATGTGAATTTCAAGGTGATAATAAACATAATGATGCCCCTACTTTCTACCAACAAGGGATGGATATCCACTCAACAAGAGACAAGCAGGAAAACAGAGACACCCATCTAATGACGGAACTAACCCAAGATGGCACATATTATCAGAGTAAAGAAGATACGGAACTCACATTTGTTCTTTACAAGAGATCAGTAATTTTCGGTAGATACACATGACGATTTTGGCAGCATTAAAATTCTCATTTCTTAATTCTTTGTAACACCGCTGCTCCAGAGTGTTGGTTATCTGACAACCAAAATTGTAACATTACTTCAGTAAAACATCAAGAATTACAAACTCGTCACCAGTATGCCATTCCTCACATTTGCACCAACCAAAATTTCTGACAGGAAATAGATGATTGAGTTATAAAAGAATGAAAATTTTCCAGCCAAAGTCATCCAATAGGGCTAAAAAGATCTGTCGTGCAGTGAGGAGGAAAATTAAGAGACTTTCTACAATTAAAAACCTATATCTGCTATCTTCTATCTTCTATGACCGCTCAATTAATTTATTCTCAAAATAAGTCTAAGCTAACCACATTTTTCAAAAGAAAGACCATTTAGGCTCTACTTTCACTTCAATCTTAGTAGTTCTTAACTGTGCAATGTTGCCTGCCACTGGCATGAAGGCAAGAGGAAAATGAAAATTAACAGCCTATAATCCTAAAAGCATTCATATATCCTCGGGCTGAATTTAACTAAAGTAGGTGAGAACTAGTTGACTACCACTGCTGCATAACCAAAACATTTGTAGATCACTGTCCAAAAGAATGGAGATGTCAAACATGTTATCCAGAACTCATTCACTACTTGTGTTATTCTGACTTTTTATTTCACATCAAGTTACTAAACTCCTCCAGAAACAAATTGGATATTTGGTATACATACTCCTAGCAGGGGTGGGCAACATAGTTTGGAACCAGCTCAACAACTCTCAAAGAAATAATCCATAGACACCTTGTTTACTATCCAATACCAGCAACAAGCCAATAGGCCTGTATGACTGTATACACCTAAGCATAACAGAATGCATGGGCTTCCATGCAGATTCAGATGCATGTATAGGAGGAAAGGGGAAGCCACTTTCATCAAAACTTTGCAGTTATAGCACCTTTGGCATGCGCAATGGATTTTTTGCAGCATATTCACATAGCTTGCCAATTATCCGTTCATTTGCTTCTCCATCCTATAAAAAATGTTACAATAGCGTTTGATAAGAAAGAAGAACAGACCCTCTAATATATCAGACAAAGAAAAAGTCAGAAATAAAAGAGATTGTGAATTGAACAAATAGCAGAGCAAGGAATATAGGCTCTTTCTCTCAACTATTGCAAGAGTGATAGTGTACAGCCGCCAAAATGTTGCAAAGCATCAAAGATAAGTTTTTTACCACATTTTTTTCCCCGCATAACTGGAATCCAGACAAGGCATGACACATGAATTGAATTTTAAAATTGGAATAAAAAATAATTTCAAGCTGCATAGAAAGAATCAATCAATGGAAGAAGCCCGCCCAACTCCGTGCTAGCCGAGGTATAAAGAGCAAAGAAAAACCTATAGACATAAATTTACACAAATGAGCTCCATTTATACTTTGAATGTTCTAGCTGTGCACTTCTCTTGATCACGCCTGTGTCAAGTTCACATGATAATCTTTCTAGTGACAGTATTGGTAATCATGCTTTAGGAGAAAAAGAATGCATACAGTTCTTAGCTTGAATTACACTAATCAAAGTCCGTCTACAGTCGTTAACAGCTAGGGAATCGGGACACGTTAGAAATTAATTATCTAGCTCACAAGATGTCTGTACTCATTTGAAGTACATTCTACAATTTCAAGCCTCAAACCAGAGTGTTCAAACACACAAATGATGACAGCTATGCTTTCCACTCGAAATGCAACATATTTTTAAGGGACTAACTAGGACACAGAGAATTGATAGAGACATGTAATCAAACTATGATCATCACAACATCATGAGATATAAGAAGCAACCCCCTACTTTGTGATAAATAAACATGATGAACTAACAACTCCATCGACTACCCCATAACAATTAACTTGAACAGCCACTTGTTTTCATTACAAAAAAGTGACTAGTGAAATGAATTCAACCATCATAGAGACCACGAAAAGCTATGATGATGCATGAAGCATAATGGCATATTGTACAACAAATTTACCTGGGTTTTGGGAAAAATATCTGCGATCAGTTTCTTGTACCTCTTCACAGGCTGCCTAGACCTTGCCCTCATAGCAGGACAAAAGAAACACAGACTGCCACATGCTGGCAAAACTTGCCTTGAGATCACCCCAGAAACAACAGTCATCTTATACAAACTTCTTCAAAATTATTTACAATCTTCAAGTAAGGGGATTTAGAAAAGAAATATTATTAACCAAAAAAAAATCCGAAAATAAGGAAAACCCTTTGATCTCTCTCCAACAAGTTGAAGCTTCCTTTCCCTATAATTTTCAGCAATTAAAAGCTCAGAATATCTTGAAACTCCAGCTCAAGGGGTAGGGAAAGAATGGGTCTTTTTAATCAAATTGGGGTACACCTTCTGCTCTCCGGGACCAGCCTACATTACATTACATTACACAACAAATAAATTCAAAATTCCTCAAATGGGGTTGCATTAAATCCTAAAATAATTGATCACATCCAAGTAAAATTGCATTCAATTGAGATTTTCCCATCTGGGTCATCATACAATTATTGGGTTTCATAATTTTTGCAAAATTCATTCATATAATAACCAAAACATAAGAAATTGAATTGAAAATCAGAAAAAACAAACCTCTGGATCGATGCTTGAAGAAGCAGAGAACCGAGGCTGGAAATCCGTCAAGGCTAATCTAAAATGAACAAAATTTCAGGCATTCCACAACACCGAAATTTATGATCTTTCTCTCTCCCTCTCTCTCTTTTTCTCTCTCTCTCCTTTTTTTCTTCTTTTCTGTTTTATCCAAAAATATATAAATATAATTCAAATAAATAATGGCACCCTCTTCAGAAGGGAATTTCTATTTCTAATTTCTAATTCTGATTCTCTCTCCTTGGCTTCGCAGCCGGCTGGGTCATTTGTTTGCCAAAGAGAAAGAGCTGATCAAATTTGGCATTCAACGACACCACCCCTTTCCAACGGTCTATCTGTCTATTGTATGCTGATGATAGAAAATGACTTGCGTGCCTCAATTAAATCATTCTACAAAATTACAACATTTGCCATTACATTGGCACTTCTTTTTTTCTGTTTTTTTTTTAAAACTTTACCGTTGGCTTCTTTTTTCCTTAGATGTGATGGGGAATGAATATATGGTGTCATTTTTTGGTTCACGACCAAGGGTATCCACCGTGGACCATAGTGACTATCCCCCGCGCTGGCTTGTAGGCATCTCAAAGGGTGGGACAGTTGGTCAAGAAATTTAAAGTTGCTCCATGCCTAAGGCGAGATTCAAACCCTCGACCATTAAGGATGAATGAGTCTCTACCACTCAACCACACTTCCTTGGTTGACTCATGATGTGTTGTGGATAGACCTCGCAAATGGGTCGGGGTCTCGGGATGGGTCATTCTGGGTCCGGGTTCTCAGTTGGTCAAATCACTAACGGGTCTGTAATGTCGGATCTTTAGTAGGTTGGGCTAGAGTCGGTAATACCAGATCTTTAGCAAGTTGGGTTCGGGTCGATCATCGGGTCAAAACAGCTATTGTCTGACAAAACTTGGTCTTGTGTCGAGTAGTTTTGGGTTCGGCTCATTAGCATTAGATCTTTTTGGACCGGGATTCGAAAATGTCTTAAACAAGTCGGATTGGGTTAGATTGCCAGCTCTAGTTCTACGGGTGATGCTTAAAGTAAACTACTTCCTTTTTTTAATCTGAAAGTCAACATCCCTTTTCTTCATTTTTCACTTTTCCTCTAATTTTTTCTATTAAAAAAAAATAACGGTAAAAAAAATACGCCTAAAGTATGTGGAAACGTCTTCACTAAAGTAAGGATGATTCCTTTAAAAAATAAATTAAATAGTGTATATATAATATTTATGGGAATATGAAATATTGGATATTTACTATCCATCACATTTTCATAACTTGATAGAAGAGACAAATACTCAACTAAAAGTGGGTGACATTTATTCAATTGTCAATTGTATGAAGGTCATACTCGTATAGTCACAACTCTCACTTTTTTATTTAAATAATGTAATATATGTGTTTGAGATAAGAGAGTAGATATAAACTGTAAACATATGACTTATATTATCCACCACAATATCTTAACTTCACTAGTTGATCTTTTGTTTTTGAACTCATGATATGTGCTACTAAAAATATTTTGTATGTATAATAATAATAATAATAATAATAATAATAATAATAATAATAATAATAATAATAATAATAATAATAATAATTGATTTTTTTGTCATTTCGAAATATGTGCATTATTTTTTCAAGAAATGTATTTTTAATCGCCTCAATATTTTTTGTATCAGTACCAATTTACCATAATGGTATAACTCTCATGAAAATAAAAAAATATATAACGGTCAATTTGATTCTATCTCTGAAGGAATTATAAAGGCTAAAATATACGAAATTTTATCGCTCATCAATAGAGTTATTGTATTGTTAATAAGTAAAAGAACACAAAAACTATTATAAGACGGTTATTTCGTGGTCACTTTTCAATGAAACAAGGGTCATTGCTCACTATAAGTGAATAATGATTCCTATATTTCTAAATAGTAACCCCATTTTTTTTGTAAATTGGTCTCATACAAAACTTGCTAAAAAACTATAATTGCATAAGCTTATTTTAACCTTAAATTAATGAAACGCCGTACAAGATCTTGGCATAGTATTGAAAATACATTATACATAATGAGTACAATGTATGAAGATTTTAAATATAGAATTGAGAGAATGTAATCACGGTAGGACACATGATACTGTAAGGCGATGGTGGATTGGTGGGGTTTGGATTTGCATAGGCAGTATAAATGCAATAATAATGTGTAGCTGCCTGCCCATTCTCACTATCTTTTCCATGCATGAGCTGTGTTCGCTTATTCCTCAAGGAATCTCAACATACGCGCTTCTTTGTTCACATTTAAGTTGGTGCAACAAATCATCATTACTTACAGTTACACATATCTTTAAGGCCGTTGTTATTGCCAGGCCTGAAAATACTAATGCCAGGACATTATATTTTTGAGTTGACAATGTAGTCCTTCATATTAATAAGGAAAAACACATATTATCTCTCCATTATCTTTAATTGTCTTTTTTACAAACAAATTAATAGCAAATGCATTAGGATTAGGAATTCGACAACTCCATTAATTTAGCAACTTGGGAGGGAGATTAAGAATAATATCACGTTACAGATTATATTACTCTCACCTTACAGTTTCGTTTATGCAATAACAAAGACCAAAACTTAAGTTCATTATACACATATAATCAGTTGATCAAACAAGATATTCCATAAAATAGTAGGCAAACCATAACATTTGCATTTACGAAAGCTTCTAAAAGTTCAAAGATCATCACTTAGTTCAAATATCATCTCTTTGTAAACTTTTTATTCTCGTTAATGCTATCTAAAATAATTCTAAGTTAGTTTTCTTTTCTTTTTCCAAGAGGAAAATATGTGAATACATATAAGAGTAAAGAATTTGATCATATATTGTACCATTTAGGCATATTCAAGACTTGACTACTCACCAACATTGTTTTATACTTTTAGTAAGCAATTACTCAAAAAGTCTAGAGTACAGGGATGATATGCGAACCAATAAGGAAAAAGTAATAATTTGGTTATTATGAATTCCAATTTGCTAAATTATTGGAGTTGAATAATCTCTAATTATAATATCTTTCCATAAACTTGTTTGTAAATAAGACAATTAAAAATAGAGGAGAGAGAACATGTGAATTGCTTTATTAATGTGAAGGACTATATTGTCAACTCACATAACTAATGGCCTGGCATTAATGTTTTGTGACCTGGCAATAACAGCGGCCATCTTTAATCAATCAGTTAAAAAAGCTAAGTACTCCCAACTTTTAACAAAATTCGGTACCACAAAATCTCATTTGAGGCGATCTCAATATGAAGCGGCTCAAACAAGCATGACGTCATGCTTAACTATAGAGGTGGCGGCTTTCTAAGAGACATTTTAATTAGGTAATATGAAATGTTGTCAATCGAGCAGGTAACATGGTAACCAAGGACCTTAGTGCCAGCATTTACATTATTACATACATTTCACGCAATGAAAATAGGTAGCGGTACACAAAACGGGATAGAGGATCTGGATGTAGTAACTTTTATTTGGCAAGAATTAATATGAATGAAATTGTTATTCTACCAACCCACGAATTCATATACCACAATAAAACTAACCAACAAGATACAAGACATCTTACATGGACAAATTTGCAATTTCTTTGATCTGTCCAATGTACATTTGGTTCACATGGTAAAAAGAATAAAATCAATGAGGCCAGACTTCATTTGGCTGTCAGTATGAACCATCTGGGTAAAGATGTTCCTCTACCTCTACCCCAAAATGGAGAACCAAGAAATATATGTATGTAGAAGGTAATTTACAGCCTTCCTGTAATGGACAACCGCTGCCATGGGAAAAAGAGTGGAGAGAGAAGAGGCACCTTTCTAACGCTTGGAAGTGCCACCGTGATCCCTCTCCACATGCTGAACAAGAGCAACGGGATCCCTAAATCCTTTGCTGCATTTGGGGCATACATCGATTGATAGCTTTCTAACACTTTCCCGACTATTACTTCTTTCATGAACTTTCTGCACATGATCCACAAGCGCTTCAACTGACGAGAACGTTTTGTTACACTGTGGACACACTTCCTTTGCACCAGGCCCACCTACACTTCCACTAGTTCTACTTCCCTGCCCCACCTGCAATGTCTGGTTAAAGTCACTACTCAACTTTGCAATGCCTGCTTCAGCTGTTGCTCGAGCAGACGAAGCCGCATTAACTAATCTGGTCCATGCTGATGATGATTGAGCTGGGACTGGGACCCTACTTGGTTTTGCCTCATCTTTTCTACTACTAGTGTTTAAGAAGCTCATGAACTGGAAGGTGTCAGGCTTTCGGGGCCCAGGACACTTGTGGTCCGCCCCAAACCGGTGTTTCAAGCAGTGGTCAATGGTACAATCTTTGCACTTGATTGTGTTGGAGAAAACAAGTATCTCCCTGCAGCCAACAACTGGGCATTTCCTCTTCTTGGTCGCTTTCTCATAGTTTGTCGGATCACATGCAGTGTTAACATGCGATTCCCAAGTGATATTAGGGTCTTCCTCGGGAATCAAGCGTACTCCTTTAGCACAAAGTGGGCAAATGACAACAGTGACACCTTGGTTATCAGCATCTGGACATTGGTGCTGTCTATAGCTTCGATGCTCAAGGCAAAATACCTACAAATACATTAAGCCAATTATAGATAAGTACCACTGTACCAGTGACAAATATGTAGTACAGACTACAGAGCCTAAGGTGACAATCTAAATATGAGTAGCGAACATTGAACAACAAAGTGTACTGGAATCGACGGTGAACCAGATAGTTGGTCTGGTAAGCAAAACAGTGGTCACATCAGCAAAATCACGTTATTATCCATTGATTAGATGAATGAAGGGGTGGAAATTGGAAAACGCTCAATTTGAGAACCATACACTCAAGAGGAAAATACATGTAAAACCAAGAAGTTATATCATAACGAAGATCAAATGGCTTTCCATGCCTCAACACTGCAGGGCATAGCTATGAGGTGAAATCTAAACTCTAGAGCAGTTGTTTCATTTCTACCTGACAGTTTGTCATTACAGATGGAAGAAAATGTGTCATATGAAAATCTTGTCTTATGAATCAATCTGAAAAGTACTTCTCCCATGTCACTATCCCAAACCAAAGGGGAACCAGTAGTTGGAGCTTGGAAAAGATAAATTACCAGATACCTATGTCACGGGAATACAAATCACTGATAGAATTCATAGTGCGGATACAATGAGGAAATTGCACAAACTGACAGAAGCACAGAACAGATCTCTCTTGGCTCTCTCCCTTACGTATTGCTCTTTGTACTGGAAAACTGACAGAACATTCTATAGATAGGCAACATAGCCTTTTGAGCAAAGCTTAAAATGCAGTTAGAGCAATTAGCTGGAATGGATTTTGTTATGACAAGACCAAAGAAACTTGCATAAGATCTGCACATATGCACCAACATAGAACAGATCTGTACCAAATCTATTTTCAACACCCTTAACTGACATATGCTCTACCAATTCTTGCTATTTGAGGGGGGGAAATGTAGCATTGCTTACATGAGAGCAGAAACAAGCAAACGGTAAAACCATTTTACGGTGGATCTCAGTCTTGCTTCGATTTCCTCAGCTATAAATGCATATCAATGATATTTATCTAAGATGTTGAAACATTGGGATCTGGGATACCACATGCATAAGTGGTTAATAGTGTCTTTTTTATATCAGAGCTGCAAGACTTTTTTAATCTTACCCTCCATAGGAAATTTCTCTTTGCCGAATTGAATGGCACAACTCCTACTGTGAAAAGGGCGCAATTTCCAAAGGTTTGTGGCTTTGCCAATCTCAATCAGAGCTCAGCCCGAACAGATCATGATACGAGAAGTGTCCACCACCAATTTACTAGGATATGAACCTATGACAATCACTCTGATAATACTACCCCTATACTAATCCATATGCTAAACAACTCTTTCCACATCAAGGACGATACTTACTACTTGGTAAAGTGGCGTAAGTATACCCAATCATTCAGACGAGTAGGTCGCAAGCTCAAAGATGCTATCTTTCACCAAAAAAAAAGGCCCACAAGCTCTACAATCAAGGTAGATGTGGGAGAAGCTCAAGCTCTCTAACATCCATAAACCATAAGGGCTTATATAATGCATAAGATCCAATAAAACTCATGTTACTTGGTTTTGTTTGAAAGCCTCAAATCCTCATTGCAACAAGTTAACTAACAATAAGGCGTACCTATGTATTGCAATGGGTGGACCATTGCACCTCCATTTTTTATTTTTTTGCCTTTTTAATGTACAATTTTCTCTATTTTTTGGTAGAATTTATTTGTTTTTTGCTCTTATGGCACCACTATTCTAAACTAGTTACCCCTATTCTAAAATTTGCACCCCTATTCTAAAATTTGCACCCCTATTCTAAAATAAATCTTCTTTTATGCTCCTTTGTTTAGCCCCCTTTTAAATTCAGCAGTTCAACCTTGCAAATCCTCAAAAAAAGCTCAACACTGCAAAGCTTCTACCTTATGACATTCATCTACTACTTAAGCAAACACTATGAGCATACAAATTAAAGACCCATCACAATTAGCGAGTTAGCTCATCAACTCATTTTCCAATATTCACGGCAACAATACATATAATCAATTCACCCCAGCAAAGAAAATATCAAAACAACAATTCACCCAAAAAAGAAATTATCAAAAGAATAATTCCTAACATTCTATGCAGAATCATAAGGAGGAAAAAGACTAGTAATTTATAGAATTTGCAAACAAAAGATTTTTTAAATTTTTTTAAACCCAAAAATGAACACAGGTTTCAATTTGATTTGCAGAAATAATGAAAAGAGAGAGAGAATGAGACCTTGTGGCAACGATCACAAGTGAAGGGTAGGAAATCGATCTGCTTGCAATCATCAACGAAGCAATGCTCACCCAAATTTGGAAAAGCAGGGGTTCCCATTTTCTTCAATGGAGAAGAGGAGAGAGAAAGAGAGATGAAGGGAGGGAGGGGTGACGGAGGAATGGTGGGAAATGAATCCCTCCGCCGGTGGGACTTACCAATTGCGCGTCAACAATGGAGAAATAGAAGAGGGAAGGAAGTCGTCGAAAGTGTACGACGATTCCCAATTTATTCAACGTTTTCTTTCAGGCCTTTCTAGACCCTGTCGCCATATTCGATATTCTCTCTTTATAGTAAGTACTTTTCTTTTTCCTTTTTCTATTTGGATCGTTTGGCAAAAACCGCCAAAAGTCACCCCTTACATTTCTAGATAGTGATCCCTAGACTATTTTATGGTAAAACAACTAACGAAGTAACAATCTTGTTAGCCCGACGTGCATCGACAGACAAATTTGGTGTCGCGAGTTGTCAATGTCGTGTGTTCGGGTTTCTTCAAGATTCTACTGAACAAACGCGTTGTCCTTGAGGCAAGTAAGATTGTAAAAGTTGCTTCCACTTTGATGGTCTTATTCGATAATAATTCGATTAATAATCATGAAGTATTGCGTCGTTCATGGCTTTTGGTGCCCTCTGTCAGCATATAGTCGAAGCTCAAGCAACAACACGCTAATTATAATCACAGTACCAAACCATGGAATACCCCTAGACGCAAAGCTCATTACATCCAAGCGCCAAACCATGATAGTAAACGCTTGAAAAAGTGAATTTGAAAGGGAGTGGGAGAAAGAAGGCTAAAAGGCTAGACCATAATCTCCTGAAAAATATTTTGGATAAGGGATGTTCAACAACAGAAGGAAACTAAAACAGTAATGATATCCAACATATAAAAACAAAACTTCAAGATGGGACAGTATCATCTCAGCAAAATGGACACAGCATTAAGGCAAAACCAATTAATCTATATCTTACGATCCTAAAGAGTCTCCCTCATCTTAACAGAAGAAACACTTCAACTTAAGCTTCAATTCTCTCAGCAACATCTTCCACCAAGGTCAACTTGCCAATGGGCTTGGACAGGTAATCGGTGTGCTCTTGGAATGGGGACTTGGTGAAGCGGGTCTCCTTCCAGAAATCAGGGGTCAAGAAACCGTAGGTCTTCAACAGACACTCAAAGGTAGCCTGCAAAATTACCCATGTAAGCAAGCAATGCTAGAACAATGAACGAAGGATACAATCAAGGACAGAGTCAGATATGGAAAAGAGTATAGGATACTTCCAATAGTACTAACTTAACAAATCCTTGCATAAGCGTTTACTACCAACATAACCAATCCTCACACACATAAATTAACGATCAACCAAATATCATTCAGCAAAGCTATGTCAATAACCTCTACAGCTAACCTACACATTGCACACATTCTAAAAAATGAGTGCTTCACCACTCTTAGTGGATACTATATCAACCAAACCCCTGAGACTGGCAAATGAGCCTGAGAATAACCAAATTAAAACACACTAAGTTACGGCAAATAAGACAGAAAGCAGGTCACAAGTTTAGATCCTAAGTTACAAATGAAAATAAAATAAAAAAATCATATTTTCAGGAGTTTAACTTTCATCAAGATACATCAGACCAACTTACACCAACTTTAATCTTAAATTTCTGAAATCTCCAGTGGCAACTGGCAAGCGATCAAATTACCCTTTACGGCTTTACTTACAGTTGTAGAAGCAATTAGGAACCAGGAAGTCAAAGCTACACACAAACATGAAACATGGCTTTAATCGTCCCAGTACACTCCACATACAAAAACACATTCAAATTCCAGAGCTCTGAATTTTTTTCCTCTGTAAATCCTTTTGTTAGTAGCTCATTCACAGGAAGACACTCAATTAAAGCTCCATTTTGGATGGGAATCAAAAGCCCTCAACACACAACCATGTACGAAAACCCAATGAATCTCAAAATAGAACATTTAGTAACTTTAAAGGCACTCTCATTTTAGAACAGCACTAAGATACATAAATGTCATGTCCCATTACACAAAACCTCCACAAAATCCCAGTTTACACAAATCCCCAAGACATGACCAAACATATCAATAGTGTGTTTTTAACATACTTAAGATTAAAAATTAGAAGCTAGTGCCTGATAGGGGTCAATCACTCCAACTTGTATTTCAACCAAATCCTCGATGAGGCAAACAGTTTGAGTAACCAAACACGATTCAGATTCCCAATTCATAAGTTTTACTCAAAAACTCTTCAGCAATTCAAATCGTTTTCAGTTCAACAAGCCGAACACTTCTCAAACACAATCACAGGCAAAGAATCCCATAATCACAAAACCATCAACATATAAATCACATACAAATGAAAAAATCAAACTCCAACAAACAATACACAAAACAACAACCATATAGCAACATGAAAACCAACAACGCAATCATTCTCCTCAAAATCAATCTATCAAACAAAATAAGCATTAAAAAACCCAGCAATACAATCTCATTAACAATATAACCATAAGCAAACAAAAACATCACAGACATTCACATTTTAGACAAATCACCAATAACATAACATCAAATCCAATAATCAAATACCCAAAACAACAAACCAAGAAATAAAAATTATACCTTGACAAAATTTCCCAAAGTTTTGGTGGAACCCCTTGAAGAGGTAAAAACATCTTCAATACCAGCAAACTGCAGGACCTTCTTAGGCACCCTAGCAGCCACAATACCAGCACCACGAGGAGCAGGAACCATTCTAACAGTAACAGAACCACATTTACCAGTCACCTTACATGGCACTGTATGTGGCTTCCCAATCTTGTTACCCCAATAACCTCTCCTAATAGGAATCACAGAAAGCTTAGCCAATATGATAGCGCCACGTATAGCTGTAGCAACTTCCTTTGAGCATTTAACACCAAGACCAACATGGCCATTGTTGTCACCCACAACAACGAAGGCCTTGAACCGGGTTCTCTGACCGGCTCTGGTTTGTTTCTGAACCGGCATGATTTTCATGACCTCGTCTTTTAGAGCTGGGCCGATTAGCTGGTCGATGATCTGGTGCTCCTTGATGGGAAGAGAGTGAAGGTAGATTTGCTCGAGTGACGAGATTTTGCCTTCCTTTACGAGACGGCCGAGTTTGGTGACTGGGACCCATTTTTCCTCCTCGTCACGGCGGCCAGCACGACGGCGACCACGGCCGCGGTCACCACGACCACCACGTTCACCACCGCGACCACCACGGTCACCAAATCCACGGCCGAAACCACGGTCGCCTCTTTCGCTACCTCTTTCTGCCATGATTGGAGAGAGATTAGGGTTGATTAGGGTTAGGGTTTTGGAAGAGGGTACAGGGGAGAGGTAGTGACTACTACTTTCTTTGTGCTCATCAACAACTGAGAGAAATGAGGGGAAGGGACGAGGAAGAGTTAGGGTTTTAAAATTTGGGCTTCTATTATTGGGCCTGGTTTACTACTGACTTGGGTCATGGCGCATCAATCCATTCACTCTTTTTTTCTTTATCTTCAACCCATTCAGTCTTGGAGACAAAATTTCCTTTTTTGGGAGGCTTAGGGGCAACCTTCCTCTAAGATAAATAGAGGAGATTTTTATTTTACAAAAACTTGTGTCGATCTAGTCCATGGTAGATCAATATTTGAAGTCACCTCTTACTTTATTTGGAGCCACCCCTATTTTACCTAGAGTCACCCCTCAAATTTATACTTGGCATCACCCCTACTTCACCTGTAGTCACCCCCTACTTTACCTGAAGTCACCCCCTACTTCACCGGGAGCCACTCCTCAAAATTATTTCACCTGGAGCCACTCCCCTACTTTACCTAGAGGCACCCCCTAGGAATGTAAATGGATCTTGCATCCGCGGATAACCGCTCCATCCGATCCAACTATATGGATAAAAACCCGAATAAATGGATTCTTTCGCGGATGACGGATGGAGCGGGTGATGGATGGGTTGGATTAGAGTGAGAATTTATCATCCGCTAACCCGTTCCGTGAAACCATTTATCATCCATTTAGTAAAAGTAAATTAAAAAATATAAGAATTATCTTTATTTTATATGATTTTTAGGTTTTGATGTAAAATACTTCTATTTGATAGTAACATATATATTCCGTATTTTGGTTGTACGTAACTTCTATGCATGATGTTTGGAGCCAATATATTAATTAGGAAAATATTCTACAAAGATTACATGTTAATAAATATCACACTTCAACAATCCATTTATCATCTGATCCATCCATCAATCCGCGGATGACAAATGGATGATTCGCGGATGACGGATGGAGAGGATGATGCGGATGGATTTCGCGGATGGAGCAGATGATGGTTCATCCACACCGAATCTGATCCATTTAGAGCATTCTTATCCTTGAACAATAACTTGGTCATGCAGGAGAGAGAAAGTAGATGACCAACAAAAATGGGGTTTATCCATGACCCAAAGATGGGTCATGAGGAGAGAGAAAGATGACCCAAATGCATTTGAGGCGTTTTTGCACCCAAAAACGACCGAAACGCTCTCCCGGTCATAGTGGGCCCCTCCACGTGAGCTTCATTTTTTATTGCTGAAAAACGCAAAAAAAAAAATTAATAATAATAATAATTAAAGTCAGTGAGGGGCTGACACGCGCGTCAGGCGCCCAGTCCTGGCGCGCCACGTGTCGCGCCCTGGCTGGCTCAATTTTTTTTAATTGTTGCATCTTTGCAAGGGCTATAAAAAAAATCAAAAAAAAAAAAAAAATACCAACGACTATATTTTTTCGAGATCTATAAAATGAAACCCATTTTAATATAGTTTTGCAAAATAAATATAAAGTTGAGAGGAGAGAGAAGATAGGGTCAAGTAGGAGAGAGAGGGTGATGACCAAAACATTTTGGTTCATTGATAAACTTGTTTTTTTGGTGATGTTCATAGCATTGGTCATGGTGAGGTGGAAAAGGCAGAAAGTAGAAGAGAGAATGATGAACGACCAAATTCCCGATCATGAATAAGAATGCTCTTACATCCATAGCACCCCCTACTTCACCAGGAACCATCTCTCAAAATTACGTGGTCCAAAGTGGACTAAGTCCACACAACATATGTTGTTTTTATTCTCTCTACTTAGATGAGAATTTAACACCCCTAAACATTAGGTTGTAAAAACGGGTATTTACCACTTGGACCTTGTCTAGTTGCGTACCATGGAGCATACTAGCATAGTATGAACTTTTTTGGAGTATTTGTTTTAAGGGATTTTATGCATGTGTGATACACGTTTTCTTAACTTCAAATCATATATTAAGAGTCCAATGCCTTTTATTTCCACAATTGGGTTTATTACTTATCAATATTTGTATAATCAATTCGACCTTTTGTATACACCAAAATCTTTTGGGATTGACCACAATTATGCAATCTAAACCCTTCCTTAAAGTTCTAATTCAATCCCTACCGTTCATTCTAATTAATTTAAAATATTTATTTTATATTTGACACCAAATCCTCTGTTCTAATTATGGCCTATCGCCCCCCTGATGATTCATACATGATATATGAAAGTAATCATGCCCCCATGGGATCATCATACAACAACTTAACAACATCATCATTAAAACGACTACAGCTAAATTTTCCAAGGACAGTGCAACTAGACGGCATGTGTACAACTACAGAGATCGTATAAGGAAACTTGATTTTGAAGAGAGAGATGTCATTGGTCAGTTTCATCATTTAGCTGTGGAGAATAAGTACGTACATTGGACAAGAGCCGACCGAGCTACTAATGAGGTAACTCACGTGTTCATGGCACACCCTACATCAATTCAGTTACTTCGGTCTTTTCCTTGGTTGATTGGCTTAGATTCCACGTACAAAACAAACAAGTATAAGATGCCGTTTCTTGAGATAGTGGGGATGACTCCAAGCAATAAGAACTTCCTCATAGCTTATGCCATTATGAAGGATGAGACTGAGGCAAGCTATGCGTGGGTCTTAGATAAGTTGAGGATGCTTATTGAAAATGATGTACACCCAACAGCAATTTTGACCGATCGTGAGCTAGGGTTGATGACACCTATTAGAGAGATATTTCCCGAGAGTGCCCATTTGCTCTGTACATGGCACATTAACAAAGTCGTTGAAGACAAAGTGTACAGACTTTGTGGAAAAGATAAGATTGCCGCGCAGAGGTTCAAGAACGGGAGGTGGAAATTTATCATGGAAGCTTCCACAGAAGCTGAGTACGATAGAGCAGTGCGTATGATGAAGGATAGTTGGAAGAATTACCCTCACGTGATATCCTATGTAGAGGAGACCTGGTTGAGATACAAAGAGATGTTTGTAGCTGCGTGGACGAATAAGGTGCTACACCTTGGCAACACTACGACTTGCAGGGTGGAGAGTGCACATGCCGCGCTAAAACAGTGGTTGAACTCCTCAACTGGAGCTTTGGACAATGTTTGGAACAAGGTCAACAAGTCAATCGAGTCACAAATAACTGAGATCAAGTACACACTTGAAGAGTGCAGAAGACGAAGAAGTGTGATGTACTCGGGTTTCCCATTCAACTATCTGACCGGGTATGTTTCCCATTACTGCTTAGAAATATTATCGAATGAGCTGAAGAGGATGAGAGAATTGAGTCACCAAGTATTTGATCGTTGCGGTTGTGTATTGAGATCCACTCATCAGATCCCGTGTGCGTGTGAGTTGAAAACGGCCACGGATACGGGCACGCCAATTAGCTTGAATAGTGTCCACAAATTTTGGCGAACACTCGTTATTAGTGATGCAGTGGAGATAGCTACGCTTGACATGACTGAGCATCCATCTGAGGACCATCGATACTTTTACTCTCTGGTCGACGAGGTTAACTCAAGCGACCGGGCAGTTGTGCGCAACATATCTGTCCTTATGAATGAGCAGCTTCATCCTGACGAAGCGAGTTACATCGAGCCGGAAGCGAACACGACAGTCAGAGGTCGACCGAGAGGGAGTTCCTCTACCAGACGTGATCCTAGTTCATGGGAGTACTCCCAGAAGGGTTGTGGTCGCCCTAGGTCATCCAGTTCGAGCCGCGGGCGTGGTCGTACCTCATCCTCATCGAGTAACGTCGTGCGGAGTACTGGTATGAAAACCCATAATTTATTAACATATACATAATGTTGTTAATTACTTTTTGATAAGTACTATTAATGACTTTCTATTATATTGTCTTGCAGCTGGACACGGAATAGATATCACTGAATTCTATCATGTTAACAAAATTCCGGGAATCATCATACCTTTCATTGAAGGATATCTCGATGTGGTTGGGGATGGTAATTGCGGTTTCCGTGTCATTGCGGACTACGTTTTCGGAGACCAAGAGCAATGGCGATTGACGAGAGTTTGCATTGCAAACGAACTCTTAGCTAACCGAGCATTGTACGAAAACATATACGTTGACGGGGTCGACGCTGGTTACCGCCGTATTATGTGGGACGGAGGTGCGTGTAACGATGATCACTGGATGATAGTACTTGAGGATTTGTTCCCGATTGCCAACCTCTTCAATGCAGCGATTATGTTATTCGGATACGGCAGCGGAAGGGGGTTATATGCTTGTTACACAGTGCTACCATTGCAAGCACCTTCGACTGCTACACGTCCAAGTAGGGAAATTGTCATAGGTCATTTAGGTGATTCGTACATGCATTATATCCGTCTGAATTTAGCCTCAGATTTCCCTGTTCCTCCGATATGCGCAGCATGGTTTACTTCCCGTTCTGATAGTGTCGCTGGTTGGGAGCAAATGTATGTTAGGCGAAGAGCACATTGGGATCGTTTAGCGAGGTCGACGTAATTGAATGTTTTGCGTGATTGTTATATTTTTCTACTTATATCATTGTCACATTTTTGTGTGATTGTTATATTTTGCATGTTATATTTTTTCGTGATTATTGGAGGTAAATAAAACAACAAATTACAATAAAACAAAAAAGGTGAATAAGAAACAACAAATTACAATAACAGAAATAAATAACAATAACAATGAAACTCTTACATAAATATATAACAAATTCATCTAGGGTCAATACATCATTTGGCAGCCCGCCAATCTCTCATATACTCCTCCATAATCGACCGAGAACCTTCCGCTTGCTCCGGAGGAATCAAACTAATGAAAGACTCAGCTGCGACGGCTAGACGATTCACCCACTGCAAAAAAGTAACAATGAGTGTGAGTTCAGAGATATGTAATACGTAAAAAAATATATATTTTAGTTAATCACTTACATAATCGCTGTTGGATCGTGGAGGAATCACAAATCCAGGTGCTGCATCGTCACGTATCAGCAGAGGGTGGGAGTGACGGTAGTACCATGCGAGGTAGTCATCCGTACATGCTGTGGGATCTGACGTGGATGCCTGAAACCCATGGAGACCAAGAATGTAACATCCCGGGAACATACGCCAGGCATCAGATGATACTCGTACGGGGTAGACAACCTTGTACGAACGACTGCTCCATGACCTGATCGCTTTCTCTGGCCTAGTGATCGGGAAAGGGATACTCTGTACGTACCCGATTTGTCGTAAACAACGACCAGGCATGTACGGTTCGATAATATCCCGATACCGTAGCCACCCCATGAATACAGTCCTCGGTACAGATGCAACCGGGTCAGAACCGTACGGCAGCCACACCACCTACGTAGAAATGTTCAAGTTACGGTGAAGTAAAAAAAACATAGCAAACGACGAAATAAATCATGAACAACGATAACTGCATGACGTACCTCTGACGCTCGCAGCTGATCCAAGCGTCTACGCAAGGAGCACAGTCGACCCACGTCCTTGCCCTCAGCCTTGGCACTCCATACGCACGCACGGGGAGCCTCGCCGTCCCCGACAACCATCCGCTCCTGATGAGGTCGGAAACAGGGAAAGTACTCGTATATCCATGCCTGGAGGAGAGTTAGGCATCCGCAGATGCCCTGAGAATCCCCCCGACTAGCTATACCGAGCTGACGATATAGGAAGGCGAGGGCAGCAGATCCCTAAGAGAACTCATGCGCCGTTCCGACACCGTCCCTCACCTCCATCACGCAGGAGGGTCTAATACGGTTACCACTCTTGTCGACAAACAAGGTGGATCCAATAAGTAACCACATCCAAGCTATCGCCTGGATGTCCTCCATTCGGTCATCCACTCGGCAAAGGTCAAAAATCGACTCCGTGAGGACCCCACCGCCCTGCCAGTAGCTAAACATCAGTTCATCTCGGGTGACCCCGAGAACCTCCATGGCCGTCGCCTGCAGCTGCCCATCCCGTCCCTCACTGAAAACGAGCTGTCCCTCTACACGAATCCGAAGAATATGCCATACATCGTGCAACATGATCGTCATCTCTCCGAACGGCATGTGGAACGAGTTCGTATCCAGCTGCCACCTTTCAACGAATGCAGATATCAGGGGGAAGTCAATATGTCTGAACATAATGTCTGTCAGGTGTGATAACCCAGTCCCCTCGATCTGGGCCCTCACCTCGGCCGACATCTCCGCTTGCCACTCACTCAGCCGCTGACAGACACTGAATCGGTTCTGACACTTCAAGAGACCCCTCGTCTCTCCCTTCCACATACGAGACGCTACGTGGCCCAGGAAGCTCGGTATGACGCTATCATCCGCCGGCCCACCGGGCACAGCCCCTGTAACAAGCCACGTAGTGTCGTCCTCCGCTCTAGATCGTTTGCTAGTACTGGACGACCCAGTACTAACAAACCTACCGCCTCTGCCCTTCACCACGCGCCAATCTGAGGATGATTCGACGCCAATCTGATCATCGTCCATGGACTGATCCCCGGAGTAGAAATCGCTAGTTTCATAATCGTGTTGCTCAGCAGTCATCTCCCTCATCCGAACTGCCTCTCTTTGTCTCCGTACAGAGGCATCAATCCCGCGCATCCTCGTGTGACGCGGTCCTGAACCAGCTAGTTCACTGAATAACCTCGGCACCGATTTACCGACTCCTCCCCTCTATCATTTCACATTTTTAATTAATTAAACAATAATCAGTAATAAACAATTAAAATAATAATTGACAACTAATAATAATTGTAATAACAAATAATAATAACAATAATAATATTAATAATAATAACAATAAATAATAATAATAATAATAATAATAATAATAATAATAATAATAATAATATTTGTCTCGGGCGTCTGCAACAGACGACTCACCCATGGGGGAGTCGTCTGCGACTGGCGCCTCACCCATAGGTGAGGCGTCTGCCGATCTCGACTCACCCATGGGTGAATCGTCTGCGACAGGCGCCTCACCCATGGGCGAGGCGTCTGCCGATCTCGACTCACCCATGGGTGAGTCGTCTATTTCAGACGCCCGACTCTACTCCGACGAACTCGAAAATTCACAAATCAATCAACACAACTTCAAACAACACAAATTCAATTCAATTGTCTATAAACCGCGAATAAAAACACTCCTATATCAACACATTTCGTAAAAATCAAAGCAAATTAGAGTAAATAAAGCAAAAAAAATTCGAATGTATACCCCCGCGCCGCTATGCTCGCCGCCTCCGTCCCCGTCGCCGCCTCTGCCGCTGCCGCTAGCCCCTGACATTTCCGTTGTGATGGTGTGGTGGTGGTTTTGCCGTGAGTGGTGGTGGTTTTGCCGTGAGTGGTGGTGGTGGTGGTTTTGCTTTGAGTGAGGATGAGTTTGAGTGAGGATGAGTGATGAGTGAGGATGTGGTTTTGCTTCGAGTGAGGATGAGTTTGAGTGAGGATGAGTATGAGTGAGGATGAGTGATGAGTGAGGATGAGTGAAGGGCAAATGGGTAATTTCTAGGGGCGGTAGGTAGTAATTTTGGGCGGTAAATAGCAATCCACATATTTTTTTAGCTTTTTAGTTATTTTTCTCATTCCCTTCGTCTCTTTTTTCTTTTCTTCTTTTTTATTTCCTATTCTTTTTCTTAGTCTTAGAATACTTCAGCTTTTGTTTTTTAGACCATACGTTTATTTCATTGTCTTTAATTGCTTTTTAGTCTCAACTCTTTCTTTTTTCTTATTCTTTTTTATTAAATGGGAGTTAGGTGTTTGAATGTCCTAGCTATATCAAAATATTTTTTTTAAAAAAAAACAATGGTCCTATCTATTCCTACATTGGTGAAGTGCCTTATTTGAACTACAAAATAAATTGAGGTAATATTTTTTATTTCAAGTTGTCACCTTTTAATATTACTAGTAATCAAATTCGTGGGATGCACAGTTCATTGGTAGTTGGATGTAATTTTCCTACCTTATCATGATTGGACTCTTTGAATATATCTCTTATTTTTAAACACGATATTTTTAAATTTATTTAAATAAATTAACAGTGCACAAAAACTTGTTTAAAACGGTCTTATCGTAACTCTTGGTGAGACGATGGTCACTTTTTAGTGGAATAAGGGTCACGGCTCATAAAAAGTCATTCGTACATTTCTAAATAGTGACCATATTTTTCTGTGAGTTGGTCTCACACAAAACGTTCTATTAACATAGGATACGATTTTACATGTTTCTTATATAAACGTATTGTAATTTTTTATTATTTTTTTATTATTTTTTAAACTATGTTTTGCCTAATGTTATTCATGACTAAATTTGGAGTTCATCCTTAACGAGGTATATTCTCATTTGATATTATTATGTATAATATGTTAACTTTGTTTAGTTACTACTTGTCTACCTCTATAGTTATTAATCTAGATAGTTGACTCGTGAGTTACTCGACATGACTCCCACTTAACTTTTTATTTTTTTTGGAATTGGCAAAGGCGCAATAGGAATCGAATATTCAACTTGAATGTTGAGGGCCGATAACACTCATAATCATTAAAGCCAAACTCTAGACTTAAATTAGACAAACTATGTTGATCGATATGACCACAACTTCACTAGATAAACTCGTGAGCTACTCAATCATTGTTTCATTTTATATTTGAGTGAATTTATAAGTATTTACGTATACATAGTGACCTACACAACGGTAAATTTTACAAAATTTATCAATAATTATATCAAATTTTACTTTTTATTCGTTTATTTTATACCTATTAAATTAAATATCTAAAAGACTATAAAAAAATATAAAGTAAAAAGTGATTGAACATTGTACAAAACAAAACCTACGGTGCTTGTAGTGTTTGTTTGGTGTTACCACATTTTTGATCTCACTACAACAACACCGGGTAAGACCAATATCGTACTAGATAATGACTGACTTGGATTTAAGCTTAGTTTTTTAAATTCACAAAGTGATATTGGTTTGATCTTTAATAATTTAGAAATAAATTTAGACTATTGATATTATATTTTTATTTTCTTAAAATTATTTAGTATAAGTTAGTATGGTAAAATCCAATGGCGTTAATAGTAAAAACCAGAGTTGTAAATTAATATTAATTATTAAGATTGACAATGTAAAATTAAATTGGTTTTAATCAATTATGAGATTGGTTGTAATTTCTTATCGTGTTTTTTGTTAGTAAAAAAAAAAAAAAGGGTGCAACAACTAGATGAACTCATGGGCTACTCAATCACTATTTCATTATATATTTTGTGTGAATTTTTAAGTATTTACGTACACACAGTGACCTACGTAAAGGTAAATTTTAATAAATTTAACAGTAATTATGTAAAATTCTACTTTTTGTTCGTTTATTTTATACCTATTAAATTAAACAGCAAGTCTTGTGTGAGACCAACTCACAAAAATGTGGGGTCACTGTTTAGAAAGATAGGGGTCACTTATAGTGAACAGTGACCCTTGTTTCATTGAAAAGTGACCCCCGTCTCACCAAAAATTATAAAAAGACCGTCTTATCGAAGTTTTTGTGTAAATTAAATATCAAAAATATTATAAAAATATAAAATAAAAGGTGACTGAACATAGTACAAAACAAAAGGGTCAGTAACACAAGTCTAGTGTAATTAAACTGAGCGAGCAACACACATGTAATGTCCTATTCATATTCCGATGCTAGAGTTTGGAGAGTCGAGTTTAGCGCAGCTCGAACTCGATCAACTCACTCGTTTAAGAGCCCAACTATCACATATCATACTGTAGACATATCTATTTATTACTTGTTTTAAGTATATATATTTTAACAAACTAATCACATTATATTCGCAATAGCCTGCGGTGCAATAGTGTTTGTTTGGTGTTACCATATTTTTGATCTCACTACAACAAGATCGGGTACGACCAATTTCTTACTTGATAATGACTAATTTGGATTTAAACTTAGTGTTTTAAATTCACAAAATGATATTGGTTTGATCTTAATAATTTAGAAATAAATTTAGACTATTGATACTATATTTTTAATTTCTGAAAACATTTAGTATAAGTTAATATGGTCAAACCCAATGGCGTTAATAGTAAAAACCAAAGTTGTAAATTAATATTAATTATTAAGATTGACAATGTAATTTTAAATTGGTTCTAACCAATTATGAGATCGGATGTGGCTTATTAATAATCATGTTTTTTGCTAGTAAAAAAAAAGGGTGCAACAACTAGATAAACTCATGGGCTACTCAATCACTGTTCATTTTATATTTTGAGTGAACTTATAAGTATTCACGTACACAGAGTGACCTACATAAAGGTAAATTTTACAAAATTTAACAATAATTATGTCAAAATTTACTTCTTGTTCGTTTATTTTATACCTATTAAATTAAATATCTAAAACACTATAAAAATATAAAATAACATGTGACTGAACATAGTACAAAACAAAAGGGTCAGGAATACAAATATAGTGTGATTAAATTGAGCGAGCAACACACACGTAATGTCCTATATTTCGAAACTACAGTTTGGAGTGTCAAGTTTAGCGCAACTCGAACTCGATCGGCTCACTTCAAGAGCACAACTATCACATATCATACTAATGTATAGACATATCTATTAATTTGTTTTAAGTATATATATTTTAACAAATTAATCACATTCCCAATAACCTACGGTGCAACAGTGTTTGTTTGGTGTTACCACATTTTTTATCTCACTACAACAAGACCGGGTAAGACCAATTTCGTACTTGATAGTAACTTATTTGGATTTAAACTTAGTTTTTTAAATTCACAAACTGATATTGGTTTAATCTTAATAATTTAGATATAAATTTAGACTATTGATCTTAATAATTTAGATATAAATTTAGACTATTGAATATTGATACTATATTTTTATTTTCTTATAAAAATTTAGTATGTATAAGTTAGTATGGTCAAACCCAATGGCGTTAATAGTAAAAACCAAAGTTGTAAATTAATATTAATTATTAAGATTGGCAATGTAATATTAAATTGGTTTTAATCAATTATGAGATTGGTTGTAACTTATTAATAATCATGTTTTTGTCTAGAAAAAAAAGGGTGCAAGTGATGGCGACTGAGGCACCCCCGATACGTCATGTTCGGACTCTCGTGTTCAACAATGAACATATCTGACTAACTGAACAACCAACGCAAGAATTGGCCCTGTCAACGTATTACCAACAGGCAACAAGGGGCTAGTATAGTTTTTAGAAGCCAGCAAACACAAGGCATGGGAGGAATGGGGATTCGAACCCATGATATTGTCTTATCAAACTATTTGAGAGTAAGTTTGGAACCACTAGACCACCACCTTTGTTGGTTATTGATAATCATGTTTAATTATTATAAAGGCTACTACACAAATGTGGTTGTTAGAATATCGTACGAATGTGCTAGTTAGAGTATCATACAGATTGCAAATATGTAACAATCTAAAAACTAAAGGACCTCGCTTAGATACTTAGCTTCAAAAGACTAATTATCAAATAACGAAATACGATTAAGCTCACAAAGGTGATCGTTTTGCAAGGTGTTCATTTATTAGCTATTAGGGAAGAAAGTGGCTCTAAGTAGCACTTTTTAGCGCATCCTTGTAATTTCCAATTTATATACTACAATGATTGTATGGTGGGATATCACTTTTTTCTTACCTTCATAATAATTTGGTAGGCCACATCATAGGAGGTGATAATAACAAGTTCGCACTTGTTGATAACTCAGCTCATTCGGATCCACTCTACTTCTTAGTAATTTGATTTTAGTTGGTCTTGCTTAAATATAATATTAGTTGGAACGATTGATAAGTTTAATGACACTTAGCCCTAATACATTTTATTTCTTAAAATTTTTACTAGATGTTAGGATAGTCAAACCCAGTTACATGAATGGTATTGAGCAATTCCAAGTTATAGTTACAATTACTTATTAAGATTGGTATTTTTAATAACAAATATGTGTTGATTAATTATAAGATTGGTTGTAACTATCAATACTCATGTTTAATTAGTGTGGTGGCTAGAAAAATATAGTAACCATCATAACAATGGTCAAAACTGCTAAATCTAACAAACTAATAAATAAACAACCTCATTTAGATACATAGAACGCGATGATCAAATAAGCTTGCATGATAAGATTAACATCCAAAAAAAGATCATTGGTACTAAGTATATGAGTATTGTCAATCTTGTACATATAGAAGCTCTTTTTCATTGTACGAAATGCTAAGGTGAATTAGTTATAATAATAATAATAATAATAATAATAATAATAATAATAATAATAATAATAATAATAATAATAATAATAATAATAATAATAATAATAATAATAATAATAATAATAATTTCTTTTCTTTTTCTTTCTTCCACGTGACTAATGTTTATTTAGTTACACCAATATATCATACTAGTTGTAACTATTTACAATTTGTTATAGATATAAAACTTCATTGATGAATATCATTGTTAAAAACAAGGTTAATCATGACTATACTTGAAGTTTGTCATTACTAAAGTTATGATGAGTTACAAGATTTGGCAAAAATTCCATACATTTCAATGTGTTTGGACTTGTAAATTAACTTTTCTTGAAGATAATGTAAGTAATAAATTACATAACATCTATTCCTAATTAAATACCAAAATCATTCAAATATCACTTTAGATTGAACTAGATAACACTATGGTCCTAACTAGACCTGGCAAAATTAAAATCGACTCGACCCGAATCCGACAAGATTCAAACCTGAAATGACCCGACCCGTTTTGATCCGAGACCGAAATTACCCGACTCGAACCCGCCCCAAACCCAAATGTCATGAGACAATATTTGTCAAACCCGTTTGGTAACCCGAAATCGAACCCGTATTTGACCGAGCGAAACCCGACCTGACCGCCCCGTTTGCCAAGTCTAGTCCTAACTAACTCCTAATTATATTTAAGATAATCAATAAAAGAAATGACACTACCACCTATTTTTCACGAAAGTTAATACCAACACCCTAAGTGATTATTGTCTAGAACCACATACATATACAATTGGATGTAAGCAAATAAAATCTAACTTTAATTACAAAAGCTTGTACAACACAAAAAGGTATTTGAATTTGGGATTGAGAAGGTCCATAAGATCACAATCTTCTCGTAGGTACGTTATGTACTATTATGACTTGGTATTCTAAATAGTTTGTATGCATGGTCAACAATTGTGGTGGTTTTAATGTTTCAAAAAAAAGTCATTAAGGTAGTTATGTACTGGTATATATGGTTTCATGTTTTTTTTCTTTTTAGCGTTGTTGAAATTGTGCAATTTTAAAATTGCTCATGTCTTCTATATGTCCTACAACCATGTACAGGGTCCTTGCAACACATGAGCTAATATTTAAGTAATACGCACTAATGTAGTTTTTAATTTTATTACTTAATTTATAAAAATTATATAATTATATTTTATTATATGCAAACAATCTTTGACATGGTAGACATATATCTAGTAATGTTTAGTTCTTTTCACTTGAAAACTTAATTGAAATGAATAAAGTTGAATTGAAGTGAACTGAGTTGAATCTTTTCGATTGCCATTTAACTCTTTATAACTCGTCAAAACTTCATATATTGGACCAATTTGAAAGTACGCATTGAGAAGTCGCAAATTAATATTGAAAAATAAAATAAAATTGAATGTTAAGTCCCTACATAATCGAACTAAATTAAACTTAATTAAATTGGATTGAACGTAAATGAACAACCCTAAGTTGTGATTAATGAATGCTTCAGTGATAAAGAAAAATAATATTAGCGGTAACTACTAACAATTTACACCATGCTTATTTGTCAAATAAAAGGAAAGAAAAAAGAAAAAAAAAATGAAAGGAAAAGAAAAAAGAAAAAAGAAAAAGTAATGTACACAACACAACACTGATATTTGACGTGCGTAGTACTTCGAAGTTCGAAGTAACATATTGATGGTGAATGGTGAAGATATATTGTGGGTGATGAATATGGTAATAACAATCGTGTATAATGATGGGTGATCGTGATGATATGATGATAGAGATTTTTGGAGTAGTCTGTTGCCAAATCAAGGGATTTGTACATTTAAAAAAAGTTTTTGTTTTGGAGGTGAAAAAATGAAAGTAAGAAAGTTTAATTTACTTCATATATTTTTTTTTAACGTCGAATATTGATGTATGATGAGATATGATGATACATAGTTATACATGATGGGCATGCTTCCACATTTTTAGGAGGATTAGTTACCAAAATTTAAAAGCTTTTATATTAATTATATTGTACAGTGCAGATGTTTTTAGAGCTGAAATTAAAGGTTTAGATTGTATAGTTATGGTCAATCCCAAAAGGTTTTGGTGTATACAAAATGCTGGGATTGGCTATACATGCACCGATTACTTATGTCACATCACTCCTCACTTTCAATTAAGGGTGAGTATGGGAACTAGTTACATGGTTATGGTACTGAAATTGATTTGGATCTGTGATAGCATCCGCAAGTATACGGATTTTATCGAGTAGTATAAAAGATTATCGTATCCACAGAGAGCTAGTATATTCAAGTATTAAGTTTTCTCAAATATATAACAAGCTAAGCAAATTCGAGTTGCATTTTTGATGATTCAAACAACGAAACTAAAGCGAATAAAATTATGAAATCTAGCAAGATAAAAGATCTTGGTTTGACTTCACTTAACTAGATTACTTGATGCGATAGATAAACTCAACTAGCATGTCAATGTCAATCGTTGCAAGGACGGATATTAAGCCTAAACCTTCTCTCGAAATGATAAAGGCAAACTCAAAGTAAACTTAACTACCTATTCTCATGGAGTCAAGTAACATCAAGAGCATGAAGAATGAAAATCAATCCAAAGCCCACAAGATATTCTAATCTACTTTCGTGATAGGCAATCAAGATGATTATTCGAAGTCCGACAATTAGCATTCTCCTTTCGATTTTATGCTAATCATCCAAGTATTCAAAACTCTCTTTCAAGAATTATGAATAACAATAAGCAAACAAATAATCATGTACAACGATTCAACAAACATGCTAGCATCATTTTATCAAGACATCAAACAACCCAATTAAGCTACATCAACCTTAGAATAAGAAAATTAGCTACTCATGATTAAAGAGACTACTAAACTAATGATAAGAATCAAACTAAACATGAATTAGCAAACTTAAAGAAATAACAATCATAAACTAAAGGATTGAAAACTAAAAGCAATTGAGAGGGGGAAAAGAGAGAGTAGGGATGAGAGATAAACCAAGAAGCTTCAATGGAAATTGCCCAAAACTTGAAGTTGTTATTCAAATTGCAAATAAACTAGAGAATTTGAGAGCATCTAAGTGCTTAGTGAAAATTCTAAGCTATTCTAATGGAGTAGAGAGAGATGATGGATAGAGTGAGAGATCAAGAAGAAGAGAGGAGAGAAGCCCTTTTATAAGCCTATACACGTTTAATCTATTGGGAGAAAAGAAGAGGAAAGGTCTTTTGTCGATTGTCCATAAATCGCACAGGAGCATGATCGTGCCAACATAGGCATGATCGTGCTTGCTCTTTTCTTCAAGATCGTTAGCTACTGACATTCCCATATGACGACACATGATCATGCCTATTGGAAGCATGGTCATGCACTGTAGCAAACTCCAAGACCTCACGCTACTAGCATCTCTTTTCATTCCAACTTCGATTCCTTCTTCTTTGCTTCTTCTCTTGACACTCCAAAGCCCATCTTGATTCCAATTGCACATTTGAGCTCCAAAATGATCCTAAAATCACATTAAACGCACAAACATACCAAAGTAGCGATCCTCATCATAAATGAATAAAATCCAATTATAAACGAGAATACTCAAACAAATATAGGACGGATGAGTGCATATATACAATGAAAATCGACACTGTTTAGGCACTTGCAGTGGCGGATCCAGGATTTAGAAATTGAGTATGCACAATAAGATAAAAAAAATGTGCTATTTTATATATCATAATTGATTAATACATATAATTTCAAATAATATAAAAAATAAATAATATTGGGAAATTCCACATGCTATCCCTGTACTTTTGGTTTTTCCACAAGGTACCCAAAATATTTTTCCAAATCCGCGTGGTATCCTTGTACTTGTAAAAAAATTGGCTTTGTGCCATTTCCCATTATGTTATGACGTAGCAGTTAATTTTTTTTATTTTTCATTTGTTCTTGTATTTCAGTTAGAACACTTGGACCAAACTATCCTTAATTTTCACCACCCATCTTTCCATTCAAATCATAATCACCACCAAAACCTCTTCTCCCTCTATCTCCTCAGATCACCAGCCATGACCATCACCAAAACAGCTCCTTCTTATCAGCACCGCCTATTAGCCTAATACATTAGTTCAACAGAAAATCCAAAAAACATAATAAAAAAAAAAAAAAAACAGAAAAAAGGTTTATTCCATAAAAATTAAGTTAAGCTTTAAGTTTCTTCAAACTGGTGGTGCCGTACATCCGAAACTCTTCAGCATAACGACTAACACCAATAGAACTCAAATTCTCCAATTCAAACAAATCAGATGAACTTGCATCTATCTCTTTCTCTCTTCTCCATTTCCTTTCATTATTCAGATTCACATAATAGTTCGTAATTGTATGCGAAATTAGTGGCTTGCGAAATACGTCGTTTCGAGGGGTGGGGGTGGTGAACGGGTGGGGTGGTGTGGTTTCATGGTTTTTCGTGGGTGTTGTGGCGGGTGGTGGTTGTGGCGGATGGGGGCTGTGACGGTGGGGATTGTGGCGGATGGGGGGCTGTGGCGGGTGGGGCATGTTTTTCTTTTGGTTTTTGATTCTGGGTTTTCGTTAAATGTTGCTTTTGTTTCTGTATTGCTGCTTTGTTGATATATAGTAGCATGATTTCTTGATTCTTTTTGCAATTGGATTGTGTTTTGACTTTTGGGGATTGTGGTTCTTTGTTCTTGAAATTGTATTCAGTGATTGTGTCTAATTAGTTGAGTTATATTGGAATGCATTCATTTGATTTCATATTGTATTTAGAATATAGAATCCCAATTAACTAACCAAGTTGGGATGCCTTGGGTTTGAATCAATGTTATTAGATGTTTCTTAGAAATTTTGGAGGTTGAGGATGAAATGAGGTTGAAAGTGGGTTTGAAGGGGTGTTTATGGAGGTTGGGGATGAAAGAGGTTGAAGGTGGATTTGTTTTGTAGGCAATTTTTTTAGTTTTATTAGGGTACTTTGGTAAATGCATCAGCAGCTAACGGAAAAAATACTGAAAAACATACGGAGTGGTAACAGGTAAAAACATAAGGGTACCATACGGTTTTGGAAAAAAATCTTTTGGGTACCATGTGTAAAAGCCAAAAATAGAGGGATATCATGTGGAATTTCCCAATAATATAAAAGTAGAAGTCATAAAACTCTTAAATAAATAATAGTAATAACACATGAGAGGCTTAATTCCAAGGAGAGAGAAATGCAAAAATATAGCATTGAAAGAGACAGTGGGTAGCTGAATTATGGCAAGTGCGTGCCAACTCAAAGTCAAAAAATAATAATAAAGCAACAACTGAAACAAAAAAAAAAAGCGGCCCCAGCTAGAATCGAACCAGAAACCAATGCTATAATACTAAATAAGCAAAACCAGCTGAGCTAGCACCAATATAATAAATATAAATGAACAGTTTTTATTTATTGGGGGTATGCACGTGCATACCTACTCTCCAATGTAGATCCGCCACTAGGCACTCATCAACCTGCGTGGTTTTGGACCTAAAACTGCTCCGACCTTTACCAATTCTAGGTATTTAAATTTGAAACTAGTTGCAACCAATTCAAATTCTAGGTATTATTTTTCCGAATCCTATACACAACGGGTACTTGGTGGTCCCAATGTCGGATACGTCCAAAAATTGGAATTAGTATTAGAATTGGCCCAGATACTCTTCCTGTTAGTGGTGAGCGAAAAATCCGGGTACCTAACACTAAAACCGGTGGTTCGGGCATTGAAACTAGTCAAACCAATTGCAATTTCAATTTCGATTTTCAGAAATGGTAACTGATACCAACCAATTTCAAATCTGATTTTTGACTACTTTTGGGAAATGAAACCGGTTGGATACCCAGCGTAATCCCAAAAATTTAGGTGAGTAACCCGTTACGCTCACCCCTACTCTCAATGCTATAAACCTACAAACACTACATATTAAAGAGGCCAATATAGAAAATTATCATGCTACAAATCTAACTTGTCTAAAGAAGTCACTTTGTAAAAACTCAAGGTTTTTAGATACTTCACTAGGGGGTAAAAGTTTTCTAATATGTTTGGCACGAAAAGCTAGCTTTTCAATAAAAGTTACAGCTTGAAGCTTGCAGCTAGTATTTTTACTCTCTGATACCAAACAGTGTGCCATATGATTTTCAATCTGCAGCTACAGCTACATCTCCCTACAACTAATTTTGCGAAAGCTATCCCTGCAAGCTTTCACCTGCAGTTACAGCTACAGCTAATTTATTAGCCTTTATATCACTTTTTAGCAGTTTTCTACACATTTCTTTCCTTTATTTACATTTGACAGCTAGAGTTATAGTTAATATTGCAAAACATAGCCTTAGAGGGATTTTTACCTTACAAAATTCTAGACCCTGCGATGAAGACGCCCTGAACCATGTTTCTCCCCATTGTTTCCCATGCATTTTTTTTTTATCATACAATTTCCTCAAAAAGTTGATTATTAGAAACCCATCATTTTTCGAGTTGAAAGAAGAAGAAGAAGACACCCATCATTTTTGGGTATTTGATTGTGTTTATCATTTGTGTCACCACACCTTGCTCTTCTTCTTTCAGTGTCAACAGCCTAGGTTCATCAACACGAGAATATTCAAGTGCACTTCTACTTTTGTATTATAACTAGGACTTGACCCGTGCTACGCACGGGCGACCTATTTATCATTGTTTTTTATATTTTTGATTTTTTTTTAAAATTATAAAGTACATAAGAATGATAAAAAGTCAAAATGGGTCGAAATGTTACACAGACCACTCACCATTCTCTGACTAAAAAATAAAATAATATCTATCGCTTGTCAGTTAACTTGCAATTGTACATCATATAGTATAACTTAATAAATTGTCACTCCAAATGTGACCCATGTAATTAAATTTTAAGCATATCCTTACAAAATTTATGTCTAACCTGTGTTTATACCTTCATTTAAAACGTAATTAAATAGTTAATGTCTGTCATATTAACGACGATTATCCGCATAAACAAAAGTCAATTTTCACATAGTCTACGCTTATACAAACTGATATAATTCTTGTTATTAAACAACCATCTGTGTGATCAGACTGCCTCTTAATGTGTATTTCAGTAATTGGAATCTAAAAGTTAAATGCCTTATCTTCTTTCAATTTGGAAAAAATATCGAAAACTCCCTATCTAATAAAAGGAAATATAATATGTAATTCATCAAAATGTGACACTTGTACACGTTACCTGCGCTTACCTACAATTATATAACCCTTATTATTATATTATGTGGATCTATTGTCCCAAATATTCATCATCTGATCTATACCCAAAAAAGTTTTTATTAATTCATCAAAATGTGACACTTGTACACGTTACCTGCGCTTACCCACAATTATATAACCCTTATTATTATATTACGTGGATCTATTGTCCCAAATATTCATCATCTGATCTATACCCCAAAAAGTTTCTATTATTTTTAAAACTGAACATTAAGGTCATTTTAGATTGTATTAATGTCATTCTATCTAAAGAAAAAATAAAGAATATGAATAGGTCATAGCAATTACTATAGGATGTTGACAACTAATTACTGACCAAAATAAAAACAAAAAGAGAAAATAAATTAATGTCCAAATCGATGTGTACATATTTCCCAGAAATATTCATCCCCTATACCGAAATAATTAGAAATTTTAATTAATTTTTTTCAATAGCAAATGAATTTTTTTATAGACGTTAATTGTCAAGTCAAGCATCCTTACAATACCTGAATAGTCAAAAGCTATAATTGACAATATTAATGCGGGAGATTAATGCAATTTTTGATTGTATTAATGTAATTTTAATATTAAATAAAAATAAAAAATATGAATAAGTTAGCAATTAATATTTGATATTTATTTTTGATAATTCATTACTCAACATTATAAAAATAAAAAAATAAAATAAATACTAACCAATCAAAGTGTTACACTTGCCACATCATATATAAGCACTGGTGATGTGGCAAGTGTAACACTTTGATTGGTTAGTAATTAGTACATTAGTATAGGTGCATGTATCTTCCATTATGCATATGTATCTAATAAATTATTACCAAACATTATTTTTATTGGAACTAAATATATTCATATAAAATTGTGTATCACGTGAGACATGCAATTAGAATTGAACAGGAAAGTAAGAAAGTTGATTTGATGAGTATAGAAAAAGAGAGGTGCACAGATTAGAAATTTCATAATAATATTTGCCATAGGCGAATAATTTGTTTCAACTTTGTATATTTTCATAGTTATTATAAACACACAAACCTTGCATCGCACGGGGAATGTAACTAGCAAAAAAAATCAGATTATGAGGTTATAACTTATCTAATGATAAGCCCACGAGGCCAACACACGTGATAGCTTCATAGGATTAGGGACAAATGATTGAGGGGATGTAAAGGCCCCAAGACACGTGTTTTAATAGGAGAGGAGCCCACGTTACAGGAAAGACCCATAAGCATAGGCCCATCAATGACCTAGGGACACTAAGCTATAAATACAAGGAGATCACACCTAATGTAACTAACTCATTTACTCTGACATTTGTTACACTCTACTATCTTACTCTCACTACCAAGCAAGTGACTTAACCTTTGGAGGGGATTCCCCACCTACCCCCGAGTGTAGTTTGCCTTGTTTTGCAGGTGACGTGTATTGCATCTTGAATACTGACCTACCGGCATTGTACCTATCTACCCCAAAAATCATCCCATTTTATCAAATCTCACAATGCAAATGAACCATCAATTCAATTCCCATTTACAACATCATCCCAACATTTCAACCCACCTTTAAAAATAGCATAATTAGAAACAATCAAGGCATGGGTAGATCAAAGGGTAAATCCAAATGGGTTGTTTCAATATCACATGCCAAGAAAATGGTGACAAAATCTAAAGTTAAAGAGGAGAAAGAGAGATTATCTGTATCCCCTTCCTCTCAAGCAAAACTTTTAACCTCTCTCTTTGATCAGTGACTTCATTCATTTTATAGTAGAAGACATTATTGCGCACACACCACTTTTTCCTGTCATATGAGGCTTGCCATTCCTGATAAAGCTAGAAAATACAGTAGAAGACAATAAAAGAGAAAAAGCCCCAACATTAATTCAACAAAAAAGGCACATCCAAACTATGAGGGAAAGTGAATTTATTATAGACATGTTACGTTCAAGAGGGCAACATGGTCTCCATGTTGCCCCTGAAGCCTCCTTTGTTTTCCATTGGTACAATAAAACAAAGAAGGACCAATCAGCAGCATTGCACCAATAGCAATTAGCTCATCAGTACACTTTAGCTTCTCAGAAGCCATAAGTGCTTCTGAGAGCATGGGACACAAATCAGTGGTCTGTACAAATGAGTAGTTCATATTAGGGATCAACAATCAAATATTAACACAAGAGAGAGAGAAAATGCAACCTGTGAAGTGGGTAGAGCTTGATTGAGTTCACCACTATTGATCTTTTTATCAGCAGAGACTTGAGCCTTAGTCAATTTTACATATCTTAACTAGTTTTATCTCCGTGATTCGCACGGACTCGTAAATATCTCTTGAAAATGAAGAAAATTTCATAGGTTACACCTCATGTCTGTTTTACACCGCACAACTAATTCTATATTTTGACTATTTTAATATTTTTTGTATGAAATGTCCTTTTAAATTGATCTACATCTAAAATAAAATGAATGTAAAAAATATTAATTTATGAACATAATTTGAGGCTACTTCAAAGTTCACAGAAGAATAAGAAAGCCAATTTCATGAAATAAGCTTTAATTTATAATTTTCAAAGTTATGTAACTAAGAATATGTTATTATTTAGTTACAAAATAATAAGCAAATAAGTCATATAATAAACTCGAGTGATATTGATCATGTGGCACTTGGATCTTGATTTGTTAAGATATGTGGCAAAGTTATACATGTGTCGTCTACGTGTAATCTGATCTTCATAAGAAAGTTTCCTTTTATGTGGCGTCTACATGTTAGCACCGCACGAAAATGACCCAACTTGTATGTTGTATACGTCACATATATTTTCATTTAAAATATTTTTCCAATCTAAATCCACTGAAATAAGATTTATGATTTTTTTGACTTACGTAACTAAAACTATTTTATTTTTAATTATGCTAATAAATATGTAATAAAGTTAACTAATGTTGAGGCATTAATAGGTAACATTTGGAATATGAGTTGTTGGGCTATGTGGTAAGCTTTGCTTATGTGGCGACTTAGGTGTCATCGTCACACTATTTTAGGCCTTTATGCGGTGTCCTGCATGTCGTGCCCACATGAAAAGAAAAAGAGAAACATTTTTACAAATCTATTTGATAAAAACATTAAAAAAATATGTGGTTTGAAATTATGAATATTATTTGTGAAATACATTTAATTTTATGTTAGCAAAAGTTTTATCCATAGGATGCATGCTAATTCTTAAAAATAATATAATTTCTTGCCTCCCTCATAATTTACATCTAAATATCCTTTTAAATTGATCTACAACTAAAATAGAATGAATGTACAAATTGATTGATTTATGAACATAATCAGAGCCTACTTCAAAATTTCCAAAAGAAAAAAAAGATAAAGATAATTAATAAACATTTCTCTAGTTAAAAATCAGTCTCTTATTGCAATTGGATTTTTGGTAATTGAATAAAATGAATTAGTGGTGAGCAAAAAATTCCACTTTCTAAAGTTACAATTAACAATTTGATCCAAAACATTTATTTCTCAAATGTGCTAGGTACTTCAGTATTCGTAAATTTTAATATATAACTTAAAATGTGTGTTATTTGAATCTTACTATTAGGTTGCGTGTTATTTATATTACATAAGTATGTAAGTGCTATATTAAAGTCTAAATTAATTTGCTAAGAAAATATTGGAGTAGATGATGAGTTGACGTCCCTGTTTCATCCCCACATGAAATGTCTGTCCATAATATCTTAAATGTCTTATCCAATTAGTTTCTACCAATTAAACATTTTCAAAACCAATCTAATCAATTAAGATTTATAATTTTTAGATTTATGTAATTAAAAGATATGTTATTTTTTTAGTTTGGAATAATATACACATAAATCAAATAATAAATTCGAGTAATAATGATCTCGTGACACTTGGATTGATCAGTTAAGCTATTTAGCCAAGTTGTGCACATGTGACATTTTCACACAATCATTTCCACTTATGTGGCATCCTACGTGCATGTCATCAATCAACACACGGAAATAACCCAACTTTTATAGGACATATATATCTCATTTTGAAACTTTTTTCTAATTCAATCCATTGAAATAGGATTTATAATTTTTTGACATACGTAAATAATATTATTTTATGTTTTGATGTAAAAATATGCCAATAAATATGTAATAAAACTAACTAATGATGAGGCATTAATTAGTGATAAAAAGTAGACATGTTTGTATATACACAAATTATTTTTTGTGTCTATCTTTCTCCTCTCCCACACACTCATACTACTCCCATGAAATTCAAAGGGAACCAAAGCGGAGGAGAGAGATAAAAAGTAGACATGTTTGTATATATTACACCAAGTATAATCCAATCACGATCCCTTCCTCGGACTTCCATATCGGCTTTATCATATAACCTCAAAATACCAGTTGTCGACAACATATCGCACTCATCAGAAGCATTCTGAAACTGGTCCTCTTTTTTTTTTTTTTTTTTTTTTCTTTGTTAATGTGAAGGATTTCATGTTCTTAACGAACCAGATTTCGTAGCAAAGTTTATGCCACACAGTGAGCTTCGTTGTCCTTTTTTTCTTACTTGGTCGACTTGACCAGTATTTTTTTCTTTGAGGGAAAACCGTGAATTCCATTAATTGAAAGTCATACGATACTTACGCGAAAGATTGAGGTAAATTAGAAAGAAATCAAAGACATCAGAATACATTCGAATGTAAAAGTTACGTAGCACTAGGGATTCCACAATTCCAAACGACTTCCATCTAATCGTTATCTTTTATATTACAACCTCTTCGCGGAAGACTCTGGTATAGCTTTGAATGCTTTGATCCAACATCATATATTCATAGACCATCTATTGATAGAATAGATCCGCCAAAGTACCATATGAACGACGAAACGAAAAACTAGCAGTACTCTCAACAAGTGAGAGATAGCCGAACTCAATGAATGAGAGAAACTAACTCTCACGAATGGAGAAACTGATATTATTCGATATAACGAAACTAAAATACTGAACAAAACAACAAAAAACAACAAAAAAGTCGGGCTTACCGTTAGCAAAAAATCGCTAATCGTAGCCCCTCAAACATAAAGGAATTAGTTTTTTTTTTTCGGGAAGTAGGAGGAAGAGAGAGAAAAGGGAGGCAAGCTAAAATTTGTTATTTTGACCAATATCTAACCAGTCTTTTAGTTAGAGATGGGGTAATATTTCACAAAAACGTTTTATCACTATTTCTTGTTCAAAGTTATTATTTTTTTTCTTTCTGATTTATATTTTTACTATTCTACTCATTCTAGTAATTACAAGGGGTGAGCATAAAATATGGGTATTTTGTAGCAGTTTAGAAGGGACGGATTCGAAATCGAAACCGATCCAACCAATCGCAATTTCGGTTTCAAAAACAGAAAATAATACCAGTCAATTCCAATTCCAATTTTGGTTTAAAAATAGGAACTAGTATCAATCAATTCCAATTCCTAACTTTTGAGAATCGAAATCGATTAGGTACTCGGTAATCCAAGCATTGTTCTGAGCTATTAGTGATGGTGTACTCTTAATTTGTAGCTGGTGTATGTGTTCATTGTTCTATACGCCATACATATAAGAGATTCCCTAATACATCCCTTTAAATTAACTAGGTGGGGGTTGCTACATGTTTTCCCTGATTGGAGAATTTTGATCTCTTTTATTATTAGGAAAATTTGATAAAAATAATCTCAAGTTTGAGTGGTCCGATAAAAATAATCTCAAGTTGAAAAATTTACAAAAATAATCTTAAGTTATCATTTTTGTCATAAAATGGACCGTTAACCTAAGTCGTCTAATTCGATTACTTAATTAACGATAATTAAACTAAATCCTTATTAACTTCATTAATTCTCTTAATCTAATTTAACTAACCCTGCATCTCTCTCCTCTTCCTTTTTCCTCCCACCTCTCCTCCTTTCTCTGTCACATCTTCCACCACCACCACCACCCACCGCCGCCGCCAAGTGAGACGGGAAGGAGGAGGAGAGAGAAAAAATAGATTCGAGTGAGAGTGAGGGGTTTTTTTATCCATTTTTTTAAGATATTTTTTCTTATTAAGAATTAATAAACATTAATACTATAATAATTAACGGCAAGTAGATCCAATTAGCGCTAGTTTTAACGGAGTTAGACTGGGTCCATTTTTGTGACAAAAAATACAACTTAAGATTATTTTCGTAAACTTTTCAACTTGAGATTATTTTTATCGATTTTTTCTTCTTATTCTTATCTTTTATAGAAAGGCTAATTCCAAGAGCATATAACCAAACTTAGACTCAAGATGAAAGGTATAACTCAGTGTACTAACTAATTGCTTAGCAAATGGCCTTGTTTGGCACACAGCTGGTAGATGGTAGCTGGTAACTGATTTGGTTAGCTGGTAGCTGGTTTGGTTAGCTAGTTGTTGTCAACTTATTGTGCTAACTGGTTTGACTATTTGATTGTAAAAAGATGTTTGTTAAAGTGAGCTGATTATTTAGAATAAAATGACCATTATGGACATGGAGATAACTTTCCATTGTTAACAATAAAAATAATTGATAATTATTATTATTTTTATATATTAATATTATTTATGAAAATAATAATAATATTTATAAATTATATTAATATATATTATGTAAATTAATTATTAATATATATTATGTAAATTAATTATATTTATTTGATTAATTATTTAATTTAAATTATTATTAGTTTCTAAGTAAGTATTAATGGTAATAATGATAATGATAATTATTAATAATAATAATAAAAATAAAAATAAAAATAAAAATAAAAATAATATTAACGATATTAACAACTACTACTACTACTACTACTACTACTAATAATAATAATAATAATAATAATAATAATAATAATAATAATAATAATAATAATAATAATAATAATAATAATAATAATAATAATAATAATAATAATAATAATAATAATAATAATAATAATAATAATAATAATAATAATAATAATATTATTATTATTATTATTATTATTATTATTATTATTATTATTGGGTTAAGATTGTCATTTGACATAATAATCCAACAAGCTGACTCCAAAAGCTACCCCTACCCAGTTTTTTGTAACTCACATTGTTGGGTCCAAAAAGCCAATGAAAAAGCTGGTAACCAAACACCAAATTTGGGATGGTTGGATGGTCAACTGGTCAAACAATTCAGATTGTCCAACAAGCTAGCTAAAAAGCCACCAACCAAACAAGGCCAATGCCATTGTAGAGAAAACCGACAATATAAAGACTAAGACTAGCTCGGTCTAATTTTGGATACAGAGCTTCAGATAGCTAAGAGTCTAAGACTTTCTCATTTTAAATTTGAAATTTTTATGCGAACTTGGATATTTAGGAATTAGTGGATATAATTACTATTTCAGGTAGTGCGATACCCAGTAAATACCTGGTTGTACTTACGTCCTAGTAATCACTAATCCGTTTGGAAATAAACACCGTTACTCCTCATGTTGGACACGTATCCGAAACCGACACGCATGAGACACATATTTCAAAAGTGTTGAAAAGCAATTCGTTATATTTATTAGCCCATGCATCACACGAGTTTGATAATTATTATCGCAGTGTCTATCTGTCAGTGGTATCTGTGTCGGTATTTGCTTTTGTTTTTTTGTTAGTTTGTTCAATCCGTATCATATTGTGTTTCCTACTCCTATTCATATTCTAAAAGCCCAAACAAATAGCCCACCCATTTTTCAATTACCAATAAACAAAAAGCCCACCCCATTTCCCAGTTCAAACTCACCTAGTAATCACCGGATACCCAATCTGTAAAGCCCAAACAGAGCCCACTCAATACTCTCTCTCTGCTACTCAAAATACAAAACCCTAACCCCCTCTTCTTCTCACCATATAAAATTATCTCTCTTTCATTTCTCCCTCTCCTATCGCCTCCATTCACTCTCACTCACTCCCTCTCTCTCTCTCTCTCTCCTTCATTCCTCCCAAAACCCTAACCGGTAATCTCTCCAATCATGGCAGAAAGAGGTGGCGAAAGAGGCGACCGTGGTTTCGGCCGTGGATTCGGTGACCGTGGCGGTCGCGGTGGAGACCGTGGTGGTCGTGGTGACCGCGGCCGTGGTCGCCGTCGTGCTGGCCGCCGTGACGAGGAAGAGAAATGGGTCCCAGTCACCAAACTCGGCCGTCTCGTAAAGGAAGGCAAAATCAGTTCACTCGAGCAAATCTACCTTCACTCTCTTCCCATCAAGGAGCACCAGATCATAGACCAGCTTATCGGCCCAGCTCTAAAAGACGAGGTCATGAAAATCATGCCGGTTCAGAAACAAACCAGAGCCGGTCAGAGAACCCGGTTCAAGGCCTTCGTTGTTGTGGGTGACAACAATGGTCATGTGGGTCTTGGTGTAAAATGTTCCAAGGAAGTTGCTACAGCTATACGTGGCGCTATCATATTGGCTAAGCTTTCTGTGATTCCTATTAGGAGAGGTTATTGGGGTAACAAGATTGGAAAGCCACATACAGTGCCATGTAAGGTGACTGGTAAATGTGGTTCTGTTACTGTTAGGATGGTTCCTGCTCCTCGTGGTGCTGGTATTGTTGCTGCTAGAGTGCCTAAGAAGGTCTTGCAGTTTGCAGGTATTGAAGATGTTTTTACCTCTTCAAGGGGATCCACCAAAACTTTGGGAAATTTCGTCAAGGTATAATTTTTTTTCTTGATTTATTGTTTTGGGCATATTTGATTGTTGGATTTTATGTTGTGTTATTAGTGATTTGTCTAAAATGTGAATGTCTGTGATTTATTTGTTTGCTTATGCTAATATTGCTAATGAGATTGTTTTGCAAGGTTTTTTTTGTTGCTTGTCTTGTTAGATTGATTGGTTTTGAGGAGAATGATTGTATTTATGGTTTTCATCTTGCGAGAATGTATAGTATTTCATTTCTGACCATTATGGTCATTGTTTTGTTTATTGTTTCTTAGAGTTGATTTTTTTTTGTGTGTAATTTATTTCGATGGTTTTGAATGATGGGTTTTTTGCCTGTGATTGCTGTTTGCTGCTTTTTGACGTTTGGCTTGAGGTACAATTTTTATGGATGTCATGTGAATGGGTTTATGTAGTGTTCTGCTTGTTAAACTGGGAAGCAATTTGAACTGTTGAAGAGTTTTGAGTAAATGGTACGAAATGGGATTCTGAATCGTTTTTGGTTAATTCAAACAATTGCCACATTCAGAACTTGGTTGAAATACTAGTTGGGAGTGATTACGAGTTGGAGTGAGTGGCCCTTATCAGGCACCAGCTTCTGATTTTTATATTTTATATGTTGAACTCATTACAATCACACTATTGATATGTTTGGTTGTGTCTTGGGTATTTTTTTTTGTAAATTGGGATTTTGTGGAATTGGACATGACATTGATGTATCTTAGCGCAGTTCTAGAAGGAGAATGTCTTCAATGTCATTAGAGGTTCTATTATGATTTACATTGGTTGTTCTAACAATGTTTTGTGTTTGGAACTTTTGATTCCCTTCCTAACTGGAGCTTTTAAATGAGTGTCTTGCTGTGAATGTTTTATCACCAGAAAGTTTTGCAGAGGAAAAAAAATCGTAGGGCTCTGTAATTTTAATGCGTCTTTGTATGTGGAGTCTTTTTTTTTTGCTCGTTTGTATGTGGAGTCTACTGGGATGATTAAAGCCAAGTTTTTATTCTTGCCGTATACATCATCAAACTCTTAACAAGTTGTTTTCTAATTAGCTTTGGGAAAGCTATCAGATTACAATGGTTGTACATGTCACATTGTTCATTTTGTTTTATTTAAGTTTTTGGCTGTGTTGATATTTTCTCTTTGATGTTTATGCATTACTGTTGTTTTAAGAATTCCGCTTGGTGGCGGTGTATTGCTTTCTGTTTAATGTGCTGTTACTTAGGATTGGAATTTGTTGGTTTTTTTTGTAACTTGGGATTACAATTCATGAGCTGCTTTCTGTCTGATGTACGTTGTTTATTTTAACTTGGTTCATCTCAGGCTCATAAGTTAGTCTTAGGAGTTTGGTTGATAAAGTTTCCCTAACAGTGGTGAAGCACTCATATCCTAGAATATGTGCAGTTTGTGGGTTAGCTATAGAGGTTATTGATTGCTTTGCTGAATGATATTTGGTTGATTGTTTACTTTTTGTGTGAGAATTGTTTTTTTTGCTCTTCTTGTCTGAGAATTGGTTACTTGCATAGTAATTGTCTATGCAAGGGTTGGTTAAGTTAAATATTGTATAATTATCATATATTTGTTTTTGTTGCTTGCTTCATCCTTGATTGTGTAACCTTTTATTTATTCTTCCATCCCTTGCTTGCTTACATGGATGATTTTGCAGGCCACCTTTGAGTGTCTGTTGAAGACCTACGGTTTCTTGACCCCTGATTTCTGGAAGGAGACCCGCTTCACCAAGTCCCCATTCCAAGAGCACACTGACTACCTTGCAAAGCCCATTGGCAAGTTGACCTTGGTTGAAGATGTTGCTGAAAGGGTTGAAGCTTAAGTTCAAGTGTTTCTTCTGTTAAGATGAGAGAAAGAGACTCTTTAGGAACGTAAGATATAGAATTAATTGGTTTTGCTTTGATGCTGTGTCCATTTTGTTAAGGTGAAACAATTCCATCAGTTTTGGTTTGTTGTTGGATACAATTACAGTTATGATTCAGATAAATGCTATTCTATGCTTTAAATTATGTGTTCGACTGAGGACTTGCGTGTTATATTTCTCTTTATACAGATCATGAAATTGCCAATCCTTGACTAGTTTCCAGGTGGTAGAAGAATTGTTGACTGAAATTTCCTGAGATTCTGTAAATGTTCTATAGGGAAAAAGCTTAGTATGTGATTGGACACCGCTCGCAGGAGCTCACATGTTTGAATTGGGTGAAGCTTCTCAACTAAGCATTGCTTGTCCTTCTAAGGTGATATGAGAATAGATCCTTAACCGAATACTACTTGTGAACAATATTATTGACTTGAATGCTTCTGCCGTGCTACGAGCCTTCGATTATGGACTTGTGAATAATTGTGTTGTAGCCAGGGGAGCTAGGGAGTCTCATGGAACATGTTCTTTGTTTCAATGGGCTTCTGTTCTATTCTCATCTCTTGTAGAGCACTTTCATGATCGCCAACTCGCGGAGTACATGGATTGTACGAAATTTGCAGTTCACCTTCTGCTCTCCCTATCACTCAAAGTCCAATTATCTTTTAAGTTGTGTAACTATCTCCAAAGAGTGTTCTCTTTCGTACTAAATAGTACATGATTGTCTTCCTTTTTAATTTTAGATCCATTTTAGTACTCGTTTCAGTAATATGTTAGCTCATTTGTACTTGAGCTTCTTATCTATATGGATGTTTTGACAATCCAATTCAGAAGACGAAGTCTGATTTTAGCTTGTTCACCTCTAGTGGAATATATACGCTCTAGCAGCTATCGCCTATCTGTATTGGTAATGCTTACTTTCAGTATAATGTCTCAAATTTGTTCAGTATGGAAATGTTCACATTTCTGTGTTGTTCTCAACTTACTTGGTTTTTCGGAAGACTTTGTTGAGTATTGAGTATGACTGTGTAAGCGCTTGTTACGTCCAAGAGTAGTTTTTTTTTTTTTTTAGTTTTTTTTTTCTGCTTTTTTCCCTACCCAGTATCATGTTATTCGGTTGGATCCCATCTCCTTTCTTTGGACATTAATGTATGCTTTAGTGTTCATATTATCTCATCCCATTACTAGCAAGTAAACGCCACCTAAATTTAATGACCATTACATATATCTTCTGTGCTCCGCTTCTGAATTTAAGACAGTTGGAGTATATTACTGGGCCTGAACAAGCAGATTGCTACGAGTTTGATCCCATCTTCTGGTTGGTAATCCTGACTCTCATGGAACTTCACTGTTGATTACTCACAGGTATTTACAGTCTCTTTAGCACTCTTCACAGCTGACTCAATGAGTTTTCAGGTTTTGAGGTATACAGTCAACCAGGTTCCTGAAGCTTCCTCTCAAGAAACTTTGCCAAAGCATCTGCCTTATTGTTGTTAACGGTCCACCAGGACGAGCTACCTTGATCCAAAATGTGATTTTTAATTCAGCATCCTTATAAAGTTTGGAGTATAAGCGTAACCGATAACTTTACCCGGTACGGTTACTGAACCATTTTTTTTCCAATACGGTTACCTAATCGAAAGTTTCTTTCCCAGTATTTTGTTACGGTTTTCCTTAATAACCTAGACATGATAGCAACATCGGCTAGAATGTTTACTTTTCTTCCCACAACCAACTACTACTACAACCAATGGGGGGCAAGACCCCTGATCTCTAGCACTTGAGAAAAACCAACTACAACCAATATTTAAGCCAGAAACTAGATTAAAATTCAATGTATTACAACTAGTGCAGTGCAACCTGTAAATGAATTTATGACATCATAGTCATTACACACCTTTGAGTCTCTAATAAGCACCTATGTGGCTATGTTGACCTCTCTTAATCAAGCAAAAATACCAACCTGGGTTAGTTTGATAAAATTCAGGTTCCAAATTTCTCACCTGATCAGTTGTACTTGTAAAGGCATGGAGCCAGGCCCTCTGCTTGCATGCTGGGGAGATATTAAATAAGGAGGGAAAGGACTAAGGAGTATAAATTTGTACAAAATTTCTTCAGTTTGTATTTTAATTTTTAAAATTTATTATTATTTACTTTCTTATATTTGTTTTCTGAGCAAACCCACATGATAATTATTGATAAAGAACAGTGGCTGCCCATTGGTCAGAACTCAGAAGAGAACCCTCTATAATGAGAGGTCACCATTTAAGAGTTGCATCAGTCAATTGATGATGGCTTCAAGCCTTTGAATTAAACTGTTTGAGACATTGGTGGAAAGACTGGAAACCTCTCCGGACGTGGTTAATACATAATCTTCAATTCTCTAAGGTTAATAAGGGCGTGTTCTTTCCACTTAGTAATAAGTTAAGTTAAGTTCAGTGTCCAGTAGAGTTCACTGCAATGAAAAACAACACACCCAAATGGTTGATCTAGTTGTAAGTTGAAGTCCTTGATTCACTTGGCTACACCCGGCCCCTATCTGACCGATTACCAACAAAAATAAAAATAACTAATACAGTAAATAAATTAAAAAGAGGCATATAGTGTACTAGTCACTTTGCAAATGTTTGTGTAGGAAATTGAGGGTGAAAAACTCATAGAAAGTTGAATTTCGATCATTATTCCCACAAAAACTCGTGACGACCTTATGTACGATCGAGGCATTTTACAATACTTGTGAGCTAAAAAGTAGTAATATCATATACATGAAAAATGATATTTCGCTCATATAAAAAAGTGACACTTTTAGCCGCCTTAATATAAGACCGTCTCATAAGAAACTTACTCGATTTATTTTTGTTGTGATAATGATCGGAGGGTGAGAGAGGGGTTGGAGAGTGAAACTGTATGGTGTATAATAGGAAATTCTGTTTTTCAATAAGAGGTCCAAAACTTAAGGCAGTAGCATAAATGGACAAAAGTGGGGGTAAAGTTTCAGTCAGTGAAAACATAAATCAACTGCCTTCTTGGGGTTCACATTGAGTAGGCTACCAAGAACATGTGATATCACTTTAAGACAAGTTGGGAAAAGAAATCAAAGACTTTGCTCTAATAAGGTGTTGACAGAGGGAGAAATATTATTATTCACCATTACTGACAGGCATATGTTATTAGCAGCTTCCCAAAAGAGGAATATCACAAGAGTTTACAATTTAGGTCTTTTTGCTGAATTCATATGTGATAATACTATTGTCAATCCGAGTCATTCGTCACACTTTGTGTGCCACTCTCTATACCAACCACATCTTAATCGATTTTATATGATTCTAAAGTCTAAGAAAGATCGTGGTTTTTTTTTAATGGTATTTAAGAGTAAAAAATTTAGCATGTTTTTGGTTCACTTCTTAGTTTTAGTCTAAAAAATTAGCATCACGTTCAAATGATTACCCAAATAAGATTATACAGTTAACTACCATTCACAATAATTTCATAAGTTTGGGGAAAATAAAAGAAAATCAGTATAATGCTAGTGGTAGGGTAGATACTTTCTTACAGCATCTAATGCATTGAGAATAGAACATCATACTAGGGCCAAATCATGTATGTCCAAGTAAAAAAACAACCCAGGCTCTCCTAAAGTACGAAAATGGTACATTTTGTATGTTTTATCATTGTAAAATGACATTGCTCAATACAGTGGGTTTAATTTTGAAATTGTTTTAAATTTGATGGAAAATAGACTGTACCCCCAAAATTTTGATGATATTCAATATTCACATTATATTGTTCAAGTATTTTCAGTGATATTGAGGTTTCAAACTACTAGTATAGTATAATATATACGGAGTACTCCATAAATAACTACTATTATATCCCATTTTAAACTTATGTAATTCACTTTTTGTTTTGAATTATCTACAAAAACATTGAATATTTATATTCCATTATGGCTCCAGCCTCCACATGCATTGAAGACTGAAGAGTCAGTTGATCGCATACTAATAATGTGGAACATAGAGATATACTCCGTATACCATAAAACAAGGAAGATAAGATTTGTGAACGAAAGATGATATCACTAAAAGTTAAAAGTGAGAATAAGTAGCAATACCCAATATAGACAAACACTAAAGTTATCTCTACACTTTGATCTCCATAAAAGCTTATGAAGTACAAATTCCCAACCTCCAAGCCTATGTGAAAATCATGATGGGTAGGGAATTATAATGTGGGTAGAAAAAAGTTAAAACCAAGGACATAACAGTACAATAATTACTTGGAAAAAGATCCTAAGCTAGCCTATATATGTAAAGAAAATGCACAGTAGTGTTAGTTAAACATTTTTATGTTAGGGAATCCAATATCAGTATATCCCTACCTTAGTACCCTCTCATATATATTCCTCTCTTGCCCAACAAATTAGGCTTTCTATTCCAATCTCTCGGCCAGCGTTTCCCGTTTCCCGTGTCCGCGTATTTCTTTTTCTCCACATTAACACTAAATTTGCTCTAAGAGTATTAATTAGTAAGTGTACTGTGTACCTATATGGCTGTGCATAGGTGGAAAGTGGTGGGGAGGTGGGAGAGTAGTGCTAGTGATGAGCTGCCACCATTGGTGGAAGCGCCACCGGTGGCGGTGGTGGATAACGGGTGGCACAACCACCGCTCGATCGAGACGTTGGTGGTGGTGCTGGCTGTGATCACTATTGTTGCTGTCATTGCTGGCATTATAGCTAGATTGTGTGGTGGGAGGCACCTTGGGGGAAGTGGTGAGCATGACATTGAAGGGTGGGTTGAGAGGAAATGTCGGAGTTGCATTGACGGCGGCCTTCCACCACCACCACCACCTGCACCACCGGCACCGGTTCCGGCTTCTGAGGAATCAAAGCCAGCAGCAGCAACAGCAGAGGAGGAAAAGAAGTGACAGAACTAAAACATAATATGATAGTACTAATATCTTGTAAGTTCTCTTTTTTTCTTTTCTTTTTTCTTTCTTTTTGATGGGATTTTGAGAGTTGGAGATGTAGAGTTGTAACTTGAGTTAGGAGGGTATTGTTAATTTGTTATATGATCTAGAGAAAAGACAGGTTTTTTCATAGGCAAACTGTTGGTGGTTTTCAGAGTTTCACCTTTTTTTTTCTTAAGACTAGCAGCATCAAAATTAGGGGCTAGAAATTTGTAGGAAAATGTTGGACATTCTTGACTTCTTGTGTGTTGTGTTACTGCATTTGAATTGTGTCAATGGAATATTGCATTGATTTGTTATGATTTCTAGCTCAATCTCTATCAAAATATGTATGCTTTTCAAATTTTCAAGTTTCTTTAGTTTCTGAGCTTGATCCATACTTCAGAGCCAGATGAACTAAAAAGAAAATTCTGTATCTGAGGAAACTTTGATTGGGTTTTGTCAGACTGTTAAATAGTGAACACATTGTATCCACAATGCCCAGTAGTTTATTTTCTCAACTCAAATTAACTTTGGAGTATATGTTAATGTGGCAAATACTTGGGAATCTTGACACTGTTGCTATAACTTAGTACTCGTAATTCTCTTATGAAGCGGCCTCAATTTCATATACTCGTATATGTACACGAGTCTGTTCGAAGTTTATCATATGTTGGCACTGTAGATTGTAGAATTAAGAGTGCCATATAGCTCAAAACAAAGGAAACAGGTTTTGAGAGAGTAAGAACTAAGAACCACAAAATTCCCAATTGAGAAGTCAAAGAACATAAAATTTGACCAAACTGCTGCTGTTGTTGCTTTAATAAAGCTCTTGTCTTGCAGATCTTAGTTGGGATTTATTATGTTCTGCAATAAACATTCATGTAATCTGACCGTTAGCGGGGCCCCCTATTTCTGTTTTCTTTTTACAAAGAAATGTAAACGAATTAAGCATGAAAAAAGGGAACAATGGAGGTTCTTTAAGCAACAGTGTCCCTTAATTTTGGAGTGTGTCCGACATAGAAGTGATAATTCTTATCTAATCCTACTTTTCCTGGAATTTTTATTTGTTTTTGGCAACTGAAGTAGCAAAGGAGTTTTGTTAAACTATGCTTAGCATCTCTTTAATTAGTCAGGCAACAAGCCTCATTATATTAATCACTCTGCCAAAAAGAAGGTATGTCTTATTGTATTAACCAAGTAGGGAACTGTTTTGGAAAGAGTCGATGTCTGCGAAATCGGATTGTATTTTACTTGAAGATCGGCTAGGAGTCACCCTTACGTTCATAACTGCAACAGTTCCATCTCTAAACACTATTTCGGAAAGTGATCCAAAGCTACCTTGCCTAATCAAGTTCTGCAGGATAAATTTATGAATATATATATATATATATATATATATCAAGTTCTGCAGGAAAAAGATTTCTTGCAGCTGAATTATTCAGATCATATTTTGAGTACAGATTGTACTGACACTCATGTGAATAAGTATTAGCTACTTGAAAGCTAGGAGATAGGGATACTTGTTTAATAAATTAAACTGCAAGTATAAACTTAAGAAGCTGCAGTAGCACACCGGTTAAATCTTCAAATTGATATGAGATTCCAGGTTCAAATCCTGGCTGCAGCAAACTTTTTTGTCCTACTGTTTTTTTCCACCTTAAAATTGTTCCCTTTTTTATATTCTTTTTCTTTCCCTTCTCTAAACATAGAAGTGATAATTCTTACTTTTTTCCTGGACTTTTTATTTGTCTTTTTGGAACTGAAGAGGCAAAAAAGTGCTGTTTTTCTATGCTTAGCATCTCTCTAATCATTCAGGCAACAAGTCTCATTATATTAATCGATCACTTTGCCAAAAAGAACATATAAGTATATGACATATTGTGAACCCCTACTGTAAATAGTGACGGATCTAGAAAATTAATAATATGAAAACCAAAACTGAATTATTAAACAATATGGGTAACGAAACAAAATTGTTAGGGTATTTTAGCAATAATTTTCAAAATAATTCCAAATATAGCGTATTTTAACAAAAATTTTCGAAAAAACGGGTTGTCCGGAACCCCGAGATATACTGAATCCGCCTCTAACTGTAAAAAGGAACCATGACTAAGTAACTAAGCATTGTAAAATATGACTGAGGTTAAAGCACAATGAAGATCGAGGCTTAGAAGTTGGGCTGTTAGGGTAATTTGTAGTTGGCTTATTGCGTAAAATTGTTTCACGGTAACACTGTCGAAACAGTTTCCACATGAACAATGCTATCTTGCATAATCAAGCTTTGCAGGCTAAAGATTTCTTGCAGCTGAATTATTCAGATCATATTATGAGTTGAGCTTGTACACGCTCATGTGAAAGAGCCTCCCCTATTGGCTACAGCTGTAGTTTTCTATTTATAGGAATGCACTTGATACGATTTAATTAATTTAAGGTGTAGGTACTAAACAAAAGAAGCTGTAGTAGCACACTGGTTAAATCTTCAAATTGTCTTGAGATTCCAGGTTTAAATCCTGGCTGTAGCATATTTTTACCTTGTTTTTTTTTTCTTTTTTTACAAAAGAAGCTGCAGTAGCACACTGACTAAATCTTCAAATTGACATGAGATTCTGCATTTTTATGCAGTAGCGCACCGGTTAAATCTTTAAATTGACATGAGATTCCAGGTTCAAATCCTGGCGGCAGATACCTAAGAGCGAGACTCAAAAGAGACAGAAATATCTTGAGAGAGGTTATTTGATGATAGCTTGATGTACTTAACCCCTTTCACATAGGCTAAAAGCACTTAATTAGTATTTGACTGTAATAATATTTCAGGACAAATATAGGTACTCAAAACTAAAAGTTTACGGCCTGAGAATGCCTGAGAATTGATTCTCACCAATAAGGAATTAAAGCAGGGATATCAGTACTCCTAGCAGAAGAGATTGATAGTGTCTTGTGGGATGTTTCCTAGAAAAATAATGTCTTCAATAGGAGGCCCATGGCATTAAGGAAAGAAAGGTTCCCTATGCTATTATTAAGGAGTAGCGCATCCCCCTACTTGTCCTCAGCAAGGACCCACGATTGAGTCTCATTACCCACAAAAATGGTGGCTTCCTTGCAATTTCAAAAGAAAAAAAAATGACAGCAAGAAGAGACTTGTGAGCTGTGTAGTTGCTAACCCTGCCTAAAGGGTATTGTGATTTGTGCATGGTTTTGTGAAGGAAAGGGGATGGAACTGAGAGGAATCAACTTCAATGAAGCAATGTGTATCCCCATAATTTTCATCCACATCCCACTCACCGAAGAGTCACAACTCACATGAGTGAATGTGTATTTGTAAGATAATGTAAGACCACTTCATGATAATACGGTCAAAAGTAATTATTTTATTCAAAATTTAACATTATTTGTCTAAAAGTAACTATTTTATTCAAAATTTAACATTACTAGTTTTAAAGCCCGTGCGATGCACGGGTTGAGTAAAATAGCTATATATCAATATTCATTTGGTGAAGCGCACACACACCAACATGCCTATTTAAAAAAATAAATCCTTAAATTCTAATTGATAATAATTATGCATGCTATATAGTGATGCTAGTTTCATGTTATCCTTAGTGATTTAGGTCGATCTCTTTTTTTTTTTTTCACGCCCCTCGGGGTCATCAAGATTTGTTAGAATAAATAAGAACCCTTGAAAGCAAAGACATGTAGGGAGAATAAAGGGTGAGAAAGTGTTAAAAAAATGGAGAAGTGATTATGTGAGCTGTTTAATAAAAAAAAGATATTAATTATCATAATCCTCCTAAAATACAATTTGGGTTCTAACCAAATTGCACCTACGGAAATGGTTACTTTAGAACGGTTGTTAGATCGATGTTCAAACACTATATATTATATAGGAGCGGCCTTGAATCAATGCGATAACCTGTCAATAAATATAGATATACATGTAGCGCGCATTCAACTTAAGTAGAGAGGCAGAATAATAAAATGTGAACATGAGGAGAGGCATATATCACATTCTCCACTTTTTTTTTCCTTTCAATATTCTAAAATATGTTTCTGACTTACGTGGCTTGCTTTAAATTTTTGTTGTTGAGACTAATTGTTTAGGTGATGCAACTTACTCCGATCCCTCTGTCCTAAATTTATCTTTACATTGGACTTTCTAAGGTATTGGTGTATTGATTTTTTGGTGTATTAGTGATAGACGTTTACCGTTACAACTTTGTTTATTATCTACAAATAAATTAAAAAGAAACCCAACGTGATTACAAATGTAGGTTCGTTTTTCATAGTTATAGCTTCTAATTGATCATAAAAAAATGAGAAATATCTATATTAGATGAAAAATCACCAGTAGATAGAACAAACTTAAGAAAAGTACTTACTTGTAAATGCCTAGATGATTTTTTCAGATATCAAATCTTCTAGAACCGGCCAATACCACACAAATTAACTATATATTAAAAAAAATAAAAAATAGGTAACACACAATTTAAAGTTTTCACATGGAGATTAGTTTAGGCGCAATTACATACACCAACTAATACAAATTAGACATAATGAGAAGGAAGTTAGGCTGCTAATGGGCTTTGATTTGGGAGGGAGGGGGAATTAAGGATCTCTTTGATTCACCTGGATAAATGACTGAACTGAACTGAATTGGTTTATTTAATTTGACTGTTAAATATTTAAAATTCGTCCAAATATAGTCCATATTGTAATCGTTTGAAAGTATACTTTGAGATTTTTCCGATAACATAGTTATCATCATGAAATTATTTCGAAATAAAAAGTTATATGAGTGATAAAGTTACATATGAATTGAACTGGACTAAAGTGACTGAATTGAATTTCAATGAAATTAAGTTGAACCAAACAGAGCCTAAAATAATATATATACACTAATTATATATATACAAAAGTTAAAGACTTGGATTGAATGAGGAGGAAGAGAAAAAGAAGCTTACTTATGAAGGTAGACATTGCCATTCTTTAACAATTGTATGACAACAAAACCTGCAAAAGTTAAGTTATAATCAAATCAATAATCTCCTTAATTGAAATTGGGGTACAATTAATTAACACCAAGAAGAAGGAAAAAATAAAAGGTGATGGGGGAATGGGGGAGCTACGGGCTACATGCAACATGGGGATGAGTAATGAGTTAGAGAAGATTAATTGTTATTGACTCATTGCCATTTATATAACTTAAAATATATAATAGGGTTAGTCTCCTACAAAACATACAATATGATATAGAATTGTAGTGGTATTAGAGTAAACGACTAATGTACGTCATCGCTGCATTATTTATTTATTTATTTATTTATTTATTTTAATAATAGTGTTAGTTTAAATTCTTATTTCTTTTTATGATAATAATGTGTAGTTTTAATTCAATATCTTATTGATTTAAAATCTTTTCGTTTATATAGAAGTTTTACTTTTTTGTTTACTTAGTTCTATGCTCTTTGATGTTGTGGCGTGTCTCAATGCTTTCGAAAAATGTCTCCTCATTAGTTCTAAACATATTGTAAATGCATCTCGTTCTGAAGTATTTTTCGAGCCGAATCTAATGGTGTAATTTTTATTATTTGTTGAGAAGTATAGAAAATGTTACATATGATTTTAAATATATGACGAAGATCTGTTTTAACCCTCATAAAACTCTAGTGGTTGATAATCATCTAATTTTAGACCGTATGGATACTAAGAGTCCTAAACGTTTTACACTCGTTTTTTTTTTGTCTTTATCCTCGCTTAGGTGGCGCGCTATTAAAATTCTCGCCTACTTGGCGTGCTTCATTACGCCCGAAATATGCCTCCTTTACTTTATATATATAAATATTGATTGATTGATTCATCTAAAAGTAAGGCCGTTGTTATTGCCAGGCCAAAAAACACTAATGCCAGGCCATCGATTTTTGAGTTGACAAATTTAACCCTTTATATTAATAAGGTAAAATTCATATTCTCTCTTTATAATATTGCTATGTTTACACTTGCCATATATTACATATTGAGTATCTAATTAGATTTAAATATAATGATAACTATATAAACTCTTGCCAAAATTACAAAATATTGTCTCTGTGCGTGATTCTTAGTCATGTCGCGCAATATTACAAATAACATGTATGTAGGACATTAACGAGAAGCGTATACATTCTTAGCTTGCAATATGTTCTCAATTAAATTAGTGAAGATGTAGAAAGCGTAATACTAATAATATGCTTGCTATATATTTTTCAGTCATTTATGTTTGAAAAAAAAAGCTCACTTAGTTTCTAACAGTTTGATTGAAGTTACGCTAGAACTAGCCATCAACTTGCTAAGTGAACAAGTATAGAATGCTGGAAATATAGAACTAGCTAGCACTTTGATTGGAAAATGAAATGCTGGAAGTTGCAGAAAAGATGTGGACTTGGAAATTCAAAGAGTTTGCTAGGATATTATGAGAGTTGTACGTCTTTCTCTGAATCTCCTTTCCAACTTTGTTCCTAAATTTGTGGAGTTATAGGATTTTAATCCTACTTTCTATAAATTTGTTTGTAAATAAGGCAATTAAAAATAGTGGTGAGAGAATATAGGTTTTGCCTTATTGATATAAAGGATTAAGTTGTCAACTTAAAGAATTAATGGCCTGACATTAGTATTTTTCGACCTGGCAATAACAGCGGCCAAAAGTAACACCTTTTTTTCGGCGACCAAAATAAAGTGTTAAAGATAACATAACCTTTATTAGTCCAGAACTATTTTTTTTTTCAAACCGTAACTATCGTCCGAAAGTAAGACCGTCTCATATAAATTTTGCATTATTGGCAACTTAATCACAAAACAATTTGCTAAAATAACTTTTCGAGTGCATCCTTCATTACCCCCTCTTCAACGAGAGCACACCTTCCAGTTCCAGCTGAAGCTTACTCGTTTGAATCTGTTAAGGAGCATGTTCGACATGTTTTTGTAAAGAAGTAATATTTTGCTTAGATACGTACGTTCTTTAAGGGATCAAACAGATCGTAGTGCAATTTTAGCTTAGGGATACTGACCCTGCTTGACAATTAGCAGATTATAATAGCTGCTAGCTTATTCTTTAAGTTAACAAATGTACAATTTTGGGAAATTTTGTTCAAGCACGATAATGTGGGAGTGTTTTTCATATGTTGTTAGGAGATCCTCCTCTTGAGGAACATGAACGATAATCTATATAGACGCAAAGATCACATTTACCATCACCAATGTCAGAATATGAAGCAGGAGTAAGAAAACAGTGTTCTGACGCAAGTCATCAGTACACACCATTCAGTGGTAAAACCCATTAACACTTTTAAAGTGATCAACCAGTAGAGCATAATAAACAGCTTCATGACATTTGCATATCAAACTTTCTGTTTACAACAAATTAAAAGAATATAACTGAATGGCCTTGCCTCTAGCAGCCATTTTGATCCAAATACAAGACTTTCAGAGCTAAGAAGATGCAGCTAACTTCCTAAAATACACTTGACTGCTCAGTAAACAAAAAGGGGTGGAAACATATAAAACAATTGAAAACAGTATGGCGGGTATGTGGCTATGTGCTTTAAACTGTTTTTACATGATAGATTATAGATAGCTTCAGACGTGGCGATAAGTTAAGACCTTGTACCTTCAGAATGTGGTTGAATGAAGCTACAAGGAACAAGTTGAGAAAGACATTTACTTCCCTCTTTTCAAGCCACTCTAGCAGTTTATTCCACACTGTTCAATGTCTGGCCCAGTCACACGGGTTGTAAACGGATCAACTCTAACCCATAACAAGGAGAAGATGGAAGCAAGGAGGATAGACCAAACAACAACAATTGTTGGAGTTCTATTCTGGCGCCCCATGAGACCCTTGAGGAAGGGATACAGATGGACAATCACCCAGAAAGCGAAGAAGAGCTTGCCAAAAAGTGGACCCCAAGACTGGTAGCCGCTGTTGATGGCGTAAGAGATTCCAGCAACCACTCCAACCAGATTAAAAATGAGAAGAGTTGTTGGTGGGATGAGCAAAGTTGTCCATTTGAACAAGTAGAGCTCAGCGAAATCCCCATCCTCATCAGTTGCCTTGGATGTGACGGTGAAATTTGTGTCAATGCCAGCAAGGACTTTGAGTAAACCTTGGAAAACGGCGAACAGATGGGCTGAAACTCCTCCAATAACCCAAAATTGCTCATTTCTCCACCACTCATCAATTCCTACACCACTCCATCTCATTTCCAGTATACCGGTAGCAAAGATGGATATAAAGAGTGACAGAAACCAGACACTAGCTAGATTAGTAATCTGCAAGCCAAAAGTAGATAGAGTTATCACAGATGAAAAAAGTGGAAGCTCCCATATTGAACTAAAAAAGGTATGAACTAACAATTCTATTCTCTTCAAAATTTGGTTTACCTGAGGCATAATGAACTTTCCGGTTAAAAGGCAGACTGCTGGCAATGTACAGTATGCAAGAAGTGGAATAGATGTGATTGGGTAAATTGTGGTGTTCACATAAGAAAATCTCTCCAGCCATTTCAATCGTCCATTGTAGCCATACCATAAGGGACAATGACGACTGAAAAGAATTTCAACGGAACCCAATGCCCAACGAAGCACTTGATTCAAACGATCAGACAAATTGATTGGAGCAGATCCCTTAAAAGCTGCGAGTTTTGGCATGCAATAGATTGACCTCCATCCACGGGCATGCATCTTGAATCCTGTTAGAATATCTTCTGTAACAGAACCGTAAATCCAGCCAATCTGCGTTAAAGGAGACCAGGTACGTGTAAGTATTTGAACATGTACAAGCAGTAACAAAAGTAGGGGATACTTGTCACGAAAATCTCCTGGAGAGCCTCCAGGGAAGGAGACAAGAAGATCATGATATGGTATTGCTTGTAGTTGTCTCTCCTTAAACAATAGCAAGGATTTAAGAATGAAAAAAAAAACCAATGGTGAACTACTAGTTCTTGGTGATCCAAGCCATAGAGAGAATTTGGATATTGCCAATTTATTTACTTGCAACCTTTTTTGTCCTATTTTGTGCTTTTTTCTTTCAGGTGCGTTAAGAAGCGGACCCACATCTACCATAATTGAGGGGTGCAGGCGTGCAGCCCCATTTAGAATGAGTGGGTTAAAGTCCTAAGTGGAAGGGTGACACTAACCAAAGCCTGTAATTTACACGAAACATCCACCAGCTAAGATCAGATCCCAGTAACAGGAAATGTGCTGGCTACCAAGTACCAACTGAATCACCCACTATTCTAGAACTAAGAATTAAAGTTACACGAACAAACCCACCATGACACCACCTAGTGCAGTCAGCCGCCCTCTATTGCTTATTAGTTTAAAAATAAACAGATACTACTCCAAGACACTGGCTCCTCGAGAAGCTGGAAATATTGTGCTTAATATGAAACAAAGATATGATAAAATGGCACATGGGAACTAAATGCATTTTAAGAAAGATGAAGCAACGTACTTCAGCTCCCCAATCTGTCTTATCCTCGTACCCACAGCTGATAACATGAATAGCTTCCTTTAGGAGGGTGTCAGGGGTTGCAGACTGAGGAACACCACCATTTTCCATGAGAGTAGAAGCCACAAATACTTCTGATTGACCAAATCTTTTCTCCAGGCTCATTTGTGACATAAGTAGTGATTTCTCATCATCAAATCCAGCACCTACTCACAATAATCAGACAGGGGAACAGTTAATTTGCAATTGCAATGGGAGAACAGATGAGAAACTAAGTCCTCGTAAATGGAAAACAAGAACACTTCATTGTGACAAATACAGAGAGGCTTCATCGTCACAGATTTTCCAGATCATATTACAGGGAAAATCCATAAAAGAAAAACAAAAAAAGGGAAAAACGATGCGGCCAACAGCGCAATGTTCAAAAGGCAAATAAAGGTCAGAATTGAATACCTTCAACTCCTTCCTCAATATCTTCCAGATTGAATATTGGCACAGTAGGGTCAGCATGTTTACTTGATTTCTTCTTTGAGTCCTTGCTTGATTTCTTCTTTCGAGATCCACCAAAGCATGAGGATAAGAAACCCTTCTTCTTTTGCTTTGGTTTGATAGGAGGATCATAACCGTACAAAGCTGTTCTGTTGAAGACACATCCCGTTCCCACATAGACAGGACCTTGGATTCCATCCAAACCTCTCAAGTTTATCTAATGTTCACGAGAAATACAAACTTCAGTTGGGGGCATAGGACTATAATAGAACATGACAAACGATATTTCATGGAATAGAACTCACGTCAAAGAAGACAGTGTTACGGTTAGCATATCGATCACTTCTATCAATACCATCAAATCTCTGTGGAAATTGAACATAGCAAACGTATTTCCCAAGGTTTGGATCCATCATAAAACACATAGCTTCTCTCAACGCCTTGCTGTTGTTTATATAATGGTCACAATCAAGATTCAACATGAACGGTCCATTTGTGAGTACTGCTGATACACGAACCTGCAAGGATGTATATTGAGTATTTGAGCCTACACATTCCAGCAGAGAGAACAATTAACACACCAAGTTGAGCTGATGATTACTTACAAGAGCATTCATAGCACCAGCCTTTTTGTGATGCTGAAACCCAGGTCGTTTCTCACGAGATACATAAACTAAACGTGGAAGTTCATTTCCGTCAGTGTCAAGTCCTCCACTCTGTCCTAAGAAAACCTGAGAATAACATACTAAAAGTGAGGAAATTGTACTAGATGGAAGGCACAAAACTTTTTGTCTGCCACTATTCATCTTAAACTCACAGAATCACATCCATGTCAATGAAGGTTACTTATAAAATGGATTACTAAGCTGTATGCACAAAACCAATACAAGAGGCATGCAGTCCTTCCAGCCCCACCCAACATATTAGATAGGAGAGTATTCAACCCCCAAACTAAACAACAATGGAGTGCAGCACATAATTGATTAAATATTTTCAGGGGCTGTGGGGTGGGAGGAGTGGAGATTATGTGATGTTGAACTTGAAAGAAAGACCCAAAAGCATTATCATGAACGCATCAATACTCGTGTCCTTTAGCTATCACACTCTTATTTGTTTCCCTCCTTTCTTGGCAGGATTTCAACAGATCTCAGACGCAAAGAGTTCCCAGGTGAACATGTTATACGCTCAAACTCAAGCTGAATTAGGTCAAAATGGACATACCTGGATCATTCCTGGGTGGTCCCTGGTATTGTTGCCTGGCCAAGGTGTCCCATCTTGCATGACCCATCCTTCCTCTGGAACCTTTGTTGCCTTTGCAACAAGGCCATTGACACGAATTTTAAACTCTTCATACTCTCTCTGCAAAGAAGATATGAAACATCATTACCACACAGGTAATTTGAGAACAAAATCCAGAAAGTTGAGTCATAAAGAACCTATCTATACCTTCATAGCCCTGCGTTCTTTCACAAACGAAGGTTCGACCTTGTCTTTTAGGTAATCAATCTTCGCAGCAAAGTACCATTCGGGAGCTCGTGGCTCAATATTATACTTCTTGACAAAAGGAATCCATTTTCTAGCAAATTCTGCCGTTTCAGAAAGAGCTTCAAATGTCAGCATTGCAGCTCCATCATCAGAGACATAGCAGGAAACTTTATCCACAGGATAGTCAACTGCAAGAATAGATAGCACTGTATTGGCAGTGACAAGAGGAGGCTCCTTCAAGGGATCCACAGTACTGACAAAAATATCAACAGCGGCTAACTGCGATGGCTCTCCTTCACGGTCATATCTGTAAAAAGAAATCATAAATTTTAACTCTGAGTCGCTGAAGCAAGTAGAGCATCCAGTGCAATGAAGTCAGCCTGTTACCTGAGTGCCAGCCTGTCAAGATATGTCTCACGATTAATAGGGAGCCACTTGGGAAACTGATCCAAAATCCATGATAAGGCAAACCATATCTCACAAATGACGGACACCAACCACAACGGATAGGCGTTGGGAACGGGATTTGTTATTCGGTAGTGCAAGAAGATACCAAGAATAACAAGTCGCAGAACAATAACCATCCTATAAGGATTAATCCTGGAGGAAGGAATGGGAACCTTCCTCGATAGAGGCTGACGGGTCTCATCATTCCTGCATTTATGAGGTATTAGGTGTAAGCAAAAAAAATTATATGAAGTCTGCAAATGCTCCTATCAAATTAAATTAAATTAATGAAGATGGGAAGAGTTCAATTGCTCCTATCAAATTAAATTCTATTGAACGTTTGAGTTCAGGTGCCAATGGCAGGATGGCAAAGAAGAGGGCCAGTGAACTACCTGCCTCACACTGTTTGAGAGCAAAAGGTTTTATGTTAATTTTCTACTCCCATGGGGGGTGCTTTTCATCCTTCTCTCATTGTAGTATTTCTGTATCAGTCACAGAGCATTTACCCTTGAAAGGAGGTCCTTGCTGACACGCTATCACTATCAAATTTTATTCAACATGATAAAAGCATTACTTCCCACCATCAATGTGTCTTAATAACTCAAATTGTGCTACTTTAAGCCCCCAGATCCTCACTCTAACTATTTTATCTACATTAGCCTTAAAATGTCCAAACTCAGAATAACAGTGCCAATCAAGCAGATGTGAAAAATGGAATGCAGCAGCTGTAATCCCTTTATATAGAATGACCCAAATATGACAGAAGAGGACTACGGATATGTTGAGAGCAAAGCACTTACAGTAAAGAATCATCCATAGCCACCTCAGTACTGGCATCAATATCATTACCAAACCTTCCTTCTGAAGGTGCATGACTGACACTTGGAGGACCAGTACTTTTCTCTTGCTTCATTTTCCATCCATCTATCCTTTCTTTCCATGCTACATTTCCAAATCCAGGTGAAGCAAATTCCCTTGACATTCTAATATTAGCTGCAAACAAAATGTTTTTCCAAAGTTAAGCTGCTATTAACCTCAGAGGATTATACAGTGAACTAAAATTATCATTACCTCCACTGGCCCCAGGTGATGGCATTGAATAACGCTCAGGAGATGCTGCCGACAAGTCTCCAGAAATCTAAAAGGCCATTTAGAAGAAACAAATCATCAGAATGATTCATTCCTTCATTCCTGAAACAAAATATATCAACAGGCATGAGAATCCATATACCGTGCGTCCACTGGCAAGCCGAGGGATATGGCCCATGGGGGCCTCTTTGTCATAGCTGGGAGGACCAAGCTCTCCTGATTGTCCTTGGTTCATATGCCAACCAAGCATTCTCTCTTGCGGCTTCTCTTTCTGGGTCTGGTTCCCCAAGGGCTCGTTGAGGTCACTGGCCATGTCATCAACATCAGAATCTTCCATCATTTCCCCACGTACTGCAGGGCTCCCTGTAAACCAAAAGGCAAAACTCTGTCATACAAGAACTCCTTTTCTCACACTAGGACGTTTGTTAAGTAACATGCAGAAATGTCAGCTCAAACCACCTTTGTGCCTCTTGTATCTGGTCTTGCATTGTGGACAAGATTGGTTGCCGTCTTTCCTCTCATACTCATAACAGGGACGGCAAACGGGAAATGCACAAACATCACAGGCAACAAATAGATCTCCATCTGCATTTGTGCCAACTTTGTCGCTGCAGATCTGGCAAACTTGATCACTTGTTTGTTTTGTGGGCTTTGACTAAAAGAAAGGCAAAACATTCAAGATCAGCATGAAAGCTATATAATCTACCAAGTCTTGGGAATTTTGAATCAGGGATAATTTTCAGCAATCAGCAGCATGATTGGGGCAGTATACAGTAAACTACATTAACCCAAGCATGGCATTTTATCATAAGAAACACACAACCCAGAATTGTAGTTATAAGTTAATCACAGTATATCACTTCATTGAAGCTACAATATAGAGGATCCAGATTTTCTTGTCAGACCCAGTTACAATAATTCAGTAAAAAGAGTGATTCATACACATCCCCAATACCTATAGTAATGAAACAACAGCATGACAGGCATAATTGAGCAAGTAAACATGAATGAACTTACAAAATCATGACATTTTTAGATTCCACACTTTTTAGTGAAGTTTAGGACGCCAACTCATTGTGATTTAGAGCTGAAACCCATGAACTCAATCCAAATTTTGTTAAAGTCCAACTTTAAACACAATCAAATCCATGGCAGCTAAAGAACTTGACTGTAATTGATCCCAGCTAATCCAATTAAAAAATTGCACAATGAAAACAACTATATATAGTAACATAAACAAACATAGCAATAAGAGCATAAGCTGGACTAAAATTGGAAATTAACCCAGCAGCAAAAACCAAAGGGGAATGAAAATACTAACCCCAGATTGTGAATCCTCCATCATCATATCACATACACCAAACAAGATCTAAAAACCCACAAATAAAAAGTGGATCTTCAATCTCAAATCAACAATCACACGCCATAAAATGGCAAGCTAGATTAGATCCAAGATTGAAAAATGCAATATTTTTGATTAAGAGAAACTGGGATTAATCCCAAAAAAAAACCCACAAAGAGAAATTGAGATCACAAAATGGGTATTAAATGGGGAAGAAAAAGACTTAGAATTTGTGTCGGTACTAGTCTTCTTCTTCAACCCAGAGGAGAGAAAGAGAGTGGAGAGGGAAGGTAGAGGTGTGTGTGTGAGTTAAGAAAGAGTAGAGCTGATAATAATAGAAAATGGTATTGAAAATCTCACCGACAGAGAGAGAGAAAGGAAAAAAAAATCCCAAAAAGAAAGGGACTTTGGATCTACTGCTTAACATCACATTATTGGCTGGCTGGCTGGCTGGCTGGCTGCTGATCATAGTTAACGAGTAGCAACAACAACAACAACAACAACAACAACAACAGCATTTTGTTATTCTTTTGAGTTTGACTGTTATGAACAAGTTTACTCTGAAATCTGAGGAAATCTACATCTTAAAGTGAAACATAAACCAACGTGTGAATTGTGATTGATTTCTTTGGGAGTTGTGTTGATTTTGATTTTGATTTTGATTTTGATTTTGGAATTGGAGGGATATCTGGATTTGCAATGGTTTTTTTTTTTGTTAAAAAGTTTGTTAATTAGTTTAAGGTTCCTTAGTTTAATTCGATTAAATTGGTTGGTAATAAAAAAAAACTTCTTCAGTTTATAAAAAAGTGACTCTGCATTTCTAAACAGTCACCCCATTTTATTATGGGTTAGTCTCCAATAAGACTTATTTTAAAATCTGTAGATTTTTCATATTCTTTACTATGAACAAAAATCTAAATTGTACTTCCTCCTTTTTCTAATCCATGGTAAGATATCTGGAAACTCTTATCTTAGAATTTGTAATTTCATTTTATTATGCTTAGCTTAACATGTTTGAATTAACTGATTGTTTAGCTTTCTTAAATAGTGTCAAATTCAATGGATGGATGAATGAAGAAAAATGGATAAGGAAAGATGGTTATAAGAGAGTGAAAAACGAAGACATATTTTATATAAGGGCGTCTTATGGTAAAACACTCATTATATAATTATTGTTTGAATTCATAATAAATGAGCATAATAAACTTGAGTCACGGAAAATACCCTAATGTATATAGCTTGTTGGGATCAAGTCCATACCATAAGAGTTAATTGGGTCAAACCAATTAAGTAGTGCAAAGTGGCTTTAAGCATAGTGAAGATAATTCTGTTGGTGTTGTTTTTTGATGAAGAGTTTGGCAATAATATAAAGACCTTGTGGGCACGACAAATTGATGAGGTAGAAGTCAATAAGGATTTTGGCAACGTAATTGTTAAGCGGCATATTATTACGAGCGGTGAATTTGGTATGATAACATTATTATATTATTTAGTAGAGTTATTGTTTTAGTAGAGTTACTTAATTGTGTAGGTAATTGAGTTTAGGAAGGTTAGTAGTTTTCTACTTGTGGTAGGAGTAGCGTATTGTGTAGCCTATAAATATGGGCACCTAGGAAGGGTTATTGTGTGCTTGGAGAGTTATTGAGAAAGAGTGTTCTGAGAAAAACACCATTGTTGTAATTTGCAGTTGAGTAATAGAAGTTGTGGGTGCGTGGATTCAACCACCCTTTAAATATTGTATTCTTGTGTTTATTATTGATTTGAGGGCACATCCCTAACATAGCTCAATTTCACCAATCGATAATCCTTTCAATTTAATTAGTTTGTTTGAACTTGATTGAGTTCTTTTCAGCACGCTACCTTTTTTAATTTAACTTTAAGAAAAAAGATTTGAGGGTATTGTTATAAGATATTACGAAAGGTTTTGACATGACAATTTATGAATTTCTGAAAGTTTGGACGACAAAGTATCAAAAATTGAAAAAATCACTCATAACATAGTGTTTAACAATGTTAACATTCCAATATAAATGTACAGTTCAGTTATCTATTAACAAATTATAAATATATCCCCATTATGAATGAAAAATTCTTCGGTATGAAATCGATTCACAACGGTTATGAAATTGATGGGATTAGAACAGTGAAAGTTAATTCCCCTTTCACTCATGAACGCATTACGCGGTTACGTGTTGTTAATTATGCTTCAATTAGTAGTACGCACGTCATTTTCAGTGCCTTCATGTTCACGGCTGGGCTTTGGTTTTTCTTAACATCATCATTGATTTTTACCATTAATCTCATTTGTCACGTGCATGGCATTTTGCCATTTTCATTTACATCTTTTCTCTGCTTTACCGAATCTTCACCAGCAATTGGTTACTAATTAAATAAAATGGTTATTATATACTAAGCACATGCAAATTGCAGAGCATAGAGAATTAAGAAAAATAGGCAATAAGCTCACCCAAAGATGTGGTAGGTACACTGAATCCACATTATTGGTATTACGCTCATTTACAAACCACCTAGGTTTTTTTTTCTTGGGATATTTCACCGTGCGTTTCTGAAGTTTGTCAAAATGCACATGAGATACAATGAACTTTCCAAATGCACCATATATCCCTCAACTTTTGAATACTTGCCCAATCTAACTAAATATAATTTATTTTGTTTCCTCTTTTCTTTCTACACACCTTTATTTGATTTAATTTTTTAGATCATTTTCTTTTTTGGATAACTTCTTTTTGTTTTTCAAAACTTAATAGTTAATACACGTTTTTTCTTTAAGTGAAAAACTCAATACACTTACATTACTTGTCCGTGTTTTTTTTTTTTTTTTATCAGAGCCAAATAGTAAATAATTTTTTGATGTCCTTTAGCTTATTTCAAAATACCAATAATTATTTCAAAATTATTTGCCTTTCTCAAACTAAACCAATCCAAACCGCCTAATACGTGACCTGACCAACATCCAAAATAATATCAAAATATTATTACGTGAAATCGAACCGACTCAATATAAGATTAAACCCGAAACCTATGAGTCAACCTAACTCACCTGAATGAGCTAATTTAGATTTTGGTTATATTTACGCTAAATACCCGAAACCCAGGAAAAAAAATAATTAAAAGATAATTAAATAACAGGTTTTTAACAAAGAAACCAAAATAAATTATATTTGGTTAAATTGGGCAAGAATTCTAAAGTTGAGGGGTATATGGTGTATTTGGAAAGTTCGCTGTATCTCATGTGCATTTTGGCAAACTTGAGGGGCGCACGGTGAAATATCCCTTTTTTCTTTCTTTTGAGGGAATATACAAAATAGTTCTTGATCATCGATATACAAACTACTAGTGTGCATGCTTGTGTATTCCACGAGATGTTTTAGCTCTTTATGTCCTTTTTTAAAAAAATTAATGTTTTCTGATAGGTTGCCTTACTTCTAACTTTGCTGTAATAATTTTCTTTATCTTTTTTGGTGCTAATTTTGTGATTGACTGGTAAATAAAACTAAAACAACATTGGTCGGAATTTGGAGAGGTTTATTCGTAGCCTGACTCTTAATTTGTTTAGGACAACTACTAAAATGTTCGGGGGAGGGATGCCCTAAGTCATTCACTGGCCGTGTATTAGCCTTTGACAAAAAAAAAAAAAAAAAAAAAAAGTTCACTTCATTGGCTTTTGGTGCCTCTATAAAAGTTAGAGCCTATAGAGGTATCTACCCCTAAATGCATTGTTTATTGCATTATAGTTCTACTTTGATCTACATCGCATTATAGTTATTGTAATTCGTCATTCTGTAAACTTTGATCTTTATTTGACCGAGTGCTTAGGAAACGATATTAGCCTTTTATTAACAAACTTGAGAATACTCTGTTATAAAGTAGTTCTACCAAAGATTATCATATTAGACAATGAATCAAAATGGACTAAGTATATCAAAAATTTACAGAAACAAAATCTGGGTGGCTTGTGTCCCAGTGGCCAGCGAGTGACATGTTCCATGTCCCAGCGCCCATGTCCTATGTTCCATGGGTGGAATCGGAGTTCGGGGAGCCGAATGACCGTCCCGAAGCACCGAAAGTCCTCTAGGGTGAAGATAGAACCCTCGGAGAAGTTCGGGCAAAAACGGAATCGGGCCGCGGGAAGTCAAAAATCAAAGGCTATAATCCACTTTTTTTGGCTTCCGGAAGGCTCCGGAACGAAGATAGATATTTTCACACCACATCGCACGGGACACCCTTAGGGAACATAAGAGGCCCCTGAGTTCGTTATCGGGTCCCTGATAGGCTTGTAAGGGCGTTTTTATATGACACCAATGTAAGGGTCGAAACATCGAAGGCATGGGTGATATCGAAGTTCGGAGATGCGGATGACCCTCCCGAGGCATTGAGGGTCCTTTAGGGTCATGATAAAGCCCTCGGAGAAGTTTGGACAAAAATGACACTTGCGGCCCCGATAGCCGAAAACGAAGGCTATAATCCACGTTTTTCGGTCTCACTGGAGGCCCCGGAATGAAGGTGGATATTTTCGCTCCACATCGCATGGAATACCTCTAGGGGATATGGGAGGCCCTCGGGGTCGCTTATCCGGTCCCTGAGAGGCTTGGAATGACGTTTAACGGGACATTGGTGTAAGAGCTAGAACACCAAAGGCATGAGTGATATCAAAGTTCGGGGATCCAGATAACCCTTTCGGGGCACCGAGGGTCCTATAAGGTCATGATAGATCCCACGGAAATTTTTGGGCAAAAATGACACCCGGGCCACGGGAAGCTGAAAATGAAGGTTATAATCAACGTTTTTTGGGCTTCCAGGAGGCACCGAAACGAAGGTGGTAATTTTCGCACCACATCGCATGCAACACCCCTAGGGGACATGAAGGGCCCTTAGGGTCGCTTATCCGGTCCTTGATAGACTTGAAAGAGCGTTTTACGGGACACTGGTGTAAGAGTTGGAACACCAAAGGCATGAGTGATATTGATGTTTGGGGATTCGGATGACCCTCCCGGGGCATCGAGGGTCCTCTAGGGTCATGATAGACCCCCCGGAGAAGTTTGGGCAAAAACGACACCCGGGCCCCGGGAAGCCGAAAACGAAGGAAATATAATCCACTTTTTTTGAGCTTCAAGAAGGCCCCGGAACGAAGATGGATATTTTCATACCACATCACATGAAACACCCCTAGGGAACATGGGAGGCCATCGGGGTAGGTTATCGGGTCCTTGATAGACTTGAAGGGCCTCTTACTAGATATCTGAGACTAATCTTCGATTTTTGGGTATCGAGCATGGCTCCCCACCACCTTATACCGCCAAATCTACCTCCAAACCCTCTCTCCTATTACATTGAGGTCTCATAATTTTTTCCAACTTTTTTGAAGTGATTTCGATGCATGAGGAATTAAGGGCTACAACCATCTATAACTTTAAAATTAATATGAAGTTTGGTCATTTTGATGAGTCGTGATGATTTTGTTAGGTTTTTTTTTGATCGCCTGATTTGGTTATGTTAATTACTATATTTCAAGCTAAATACTTTAATTTTTTTATTTGGTTAAATGGACATTTATTAAGAAAAAAAACACATACTCCCTTCGTTCCAAATTGAGTTTTCTGTTGGACTTTTTGAGTCAAACTTTACAAAATTTGACTTTTGATTTGTCAAAGAAATACGAAGATTTATAATATCAAAATAGTATTCTTAGATTCATTTTTAATTGTACTTTCACAATATCAACTTTTTATAATTTGGATATTAATATAATTATAGTTAATAATGGTCAAAGTGTTGTCTCATAGATCGCGTAAAAAGAAACAAGAAACTCAATTTGGAACGGAGGGAGTACATCTCTTAAAAGACCCAAAAAAAAAAAAAAAAAAAACTTAAAAAAAACAAAAAAAACAAAAAGGGGGACTCCCTCCATTTTTCTGCTCTCCTCTACTCCTCTCCCCAAATTCCCACTATTCCTCTATGCGTTTCTCTTTCATCATTTCTATTCAACCAATTTTATCTCCAGATCTTCAAAACCACTAATTATCCAATTCTTTACATTCCACATTTTTTTTAGACCTGGAAATTCACAATTTTCTTACACCAGATTTGGGCTTGACTGTAACCTCTTATTGAGTTGCAGATCACCCAGAGTTGTAGAAAAACATACAGATATCCTAACCCTAACCCTAAGGTATGTTTTAATCGTCCCTTTTCACTAATTTTCAGTGAGTTAATTTATTATTACAGTTTTATGTTGATATGTTTTATAATCGAAACCCTAGATTTGACTCAAATATATACCGTTGATTTCCCGACAAAGTAAGAATTGTGTATTAGTAAAATTGCTTTCTAGATGTGGGTTTTTGTTGGGTCAAATTGAGGTTTGTGAAATAAGTAGTTGTTGTTTAGTCGACCATTGTTATATGTTATGCTGAAAAAATTAGATGTTTGCATTAAGAAATTCTTTAACCAGTTTGAGTAAAATTTGTAGTTTTTTGAATTGGTTTCTGGGAACACATAAAATGGTGTAAGAAATTCTTTGACTAATCAGCTTGAGTAAGTTTGGTGACTGTGTATATATAATTGTGTTCATCAGTGTGATTGGATGGCGAAAGGTTTGATATGGCAAACAACAGAGGATCTTATGAGGAATAGGGGACGAGTTCTGTCGTTATACAGACAAATTTTTCGGAGTCTCAATTCTCCGGACTTGCCACTGACCTTTGGTGCCAGACTTGCCAAAAAAGCTGAGGCTCGAGCGATCTTCTTGCTCGGATCAGAAGAGCGATCAGTTCATAATATCGCCGACCTGATAGACTCTGCTGAGTACTCCTTGTCACTCCTGAAGAAAGGAGAAATTCCTAAACACATTCAGTGACTTTGGTCTGAGTCACTTCTTTGCTGAGTTAAACCATGTAGGTAACATGTTGCCTTCAACTCTGACGATTGCGTGTTTATCCATCTGTGTACTAGGTTGTTGCTTTCCTCTGAATAACTATTTCACTGGTATCTGTGATGGCTTGGATAGTTTAGCTAGTTGTGATAAGTAGTTAATTGTGTTTGGCTAATTAGGTCTATCTTTAAACATTCGGTTGAACTACTGAAAGATGAACTACTCAAAACACATGCTTCATTTGAACTCATATCAGTATCCTAATTGCTGATTATCGAGTCTGAATTTGTCATCCATCCTTCCGTTCTCTCTTGTTGCTCAACCCACTCTGACTGCACCAACTACTTTGCCTCACCTAGATGGTTTAATTTGAATTATTTGACCGTTTGGCTAGTTAGCTCTGTACTGGTGTGGATTTGAGATTAGGCTTGGCTATTCTTAAGAATTTCCTACTTTTTTTTTCAGCTAACTTGAAGTATCCAGTTACCATTTTGAGGTTGAGGGTTTGGAATGAATTCTTTGGTACTAGGCAAGTTGAATACTCATGATATGTTGTAGCAGCATAGACCTGGGTGGGCTTTGTTACCGGATGTGTGTGTCATCATGCTAGTGAGACGGGTGTGCACTTGGCTTTGCATTGAGATTTGCTCGTAGTCTATGGGGTTGGTTGAATGTTTTCTTGCTCTTGCTACGACCAGAACTACCATTATTGACCTTGATGATGCTTGTAGTTGTGTAGAAGACATCGATTGGGACAGCCTTATGGAGCATATGTTCGGTGATGTGGGCAAAATGGTGCGTCACATTGTTCAGTATGGAACCAAGTCATTTAGTGAGCAAGTTGAAAAACTTCATTGCCAGTGCCCAGATTTACTTGTAGAGTTGTAGCAAGAGAAGAGTATGAGAGCAAGCTTGTAATTGATTGATATCTTGTTTTGTTTACTTACTTGCTTAGCAGGAAGTTTCTTAGATTAATTGTTTCTCTGTTTCCTTTGTCTTCTAGTCATCATGATATCCGAATAAAAAAAAAGAAATGCAGATCTTTTGGCCTGAATGGTGTATGCAAGGTTTCTTCTTCATTGTTCTTGTCAGCCTTTCCTAATATATTGTGAAGGCATGGCTGATGACTGTCATTCAGCCCCGACTTCAAGAGAGGTTAAACTTTTATATCATCTTTGTAGTCCTTAAATTTCTTTCTAGAGAGAAAACAAAAGAGTGAAGAACACCTCAGCCCCCAGCCCCCTCGAAACCCTAGGTTGAAGAAGCCTCCCACCAAGAAGATCTCTCCAAAAATCCTTTGAAGTTAAAACAACAATTCTCTGACGAACATCCAGTTGAGTCTTAATCTCTACTGTAATCTATCAATCCAAACCAAGCTATTACACGGCCAAAAGTTTCTTCCTTAATTTCAAGCCAAGCCGCCCTAAGCCGCCCTCTTCCTCCTACAAGTCGCTCTGATTTTAAACATCTGGGGGAAAAACTTAGAATATCATAGATGTAGAAGATGTTGCAGGTACAAATAATGGGCAAAGGTGAAAAAAAGAGTTTTGTGGCACTCTGCTTGCAAAGTTCCATGTTTTTGGCATGTTAGCAAGAAAAACTATGAAGTGCTGGCTCAAGAATCTATTTCGAGTTTCAGCTTTTGTAAAGTCAGAGCTTTGTTTCTTCTCATATTTGAGGATTTTGGCTCTGGAGAGATGATGCGTATGAGATGATTTTGTTGTCATCAAGGGAATGCTTTTCAAGGGCGATCTATTCCTCTTGTTCTCATCCTCATACCGTCCTGTTTGAATTTACCTTCCTCAATTTCTTTGTGGTAGTCCATATTTTTCATAAAGTTTTGTTAGAACTCTATAGTTCTTTGCTCTGGAATGTCGAATGTGTCTATTGGAAACATCCTCTTTACTAGTTAAAGGTAAGGCTGCATACAATTGGTTCTCTCAGACCTTCCCTCGGCAGAATTATCTATTGTTGTTTGATCTGGAATGTGCGCCTTGTGTTAGCTAATTTTTTGCATCATGAATTTAAATATCATCTGTGATTTAACCTCTAGTAATAAATGCTCTCTTGAATTTCTTAGGAATTTTAATTCCCTCTGCATGGCTTGTATTTTTTGGCCTCTTTGTCTAGCTATTTATTTATTTATTACTCATTATTTTTAAGCTTTCTGAGAGGCTAACAACCTTTATCATGATGATGTATGCAGGAAATCACAAGCAACATTTCGTTTGCCCCAATTGGCCTGCTTGATATGTTCAACAGCAATGGGGTAGTGGGGTAGTAGACCAATTTGATGTGCAATTTACATCTGAAAATAAAACAGAAGACTCTGATGGTGAAGTCACAAGTGAAAACATGAATTCTCACAGTGAGAAGCGATTCCCAAGCGCTACCATCCAGCTCAAAGTGAGAGGCTGCGGCCAATTTGGAGCATACTCTTCTCCCCATCAAATGTACTGTTGGAGGTGCCGACAGTGGATTCAACTATAATGCAGAAACCTGCTTGCTAACCCTCACTCTGCCGGTCCCCCAAGAGGAGATGTACAGATGGCAAAGTTGACATCAGTTGGAATGTTACCGGCCTCTTTGCACGAGCATGTGGCTGCACCAGCTAACCAGCAGTGGCAGTGCTGGTCGCGGTTTTGGTCCGTTGGTGTATGATCGAGAAATTTACCAAGAGGTGGGACTTATTTATGATTGTTCTCAGTATACTGTAGAGAAAGTAGTGAGAGAAATGCAATGAAGAATACAAGGGGGGAAACTCTGTTGTTTGTTCTTACTTCTCTTAAAGCAATAAGAATCCATGTCTTTATTGTTTCTCAAAGGTTTATGTTATTTATGACTCTGTTATTTGTGGAATGGCATATGTTTTGAGATTATTTCTGTTTGAAACAAATTCTAATTCTCTCTCTGTGTTGATATTCTCTTCTTCCTATAAATAAATGCAGACTGCGCAAGTCATTATTTTTTTTGAATTCGCCAATTGCATTCTTGTAAACTAATGCAGTACAAAATATTTAGAGCTTAGAAATTTGAAAGAAAAAAAAAAGACACCTCATGTTTTTTAATTAATAATTTGATTATTAATTCTGATCAAAATATAATCTTCCACGTTATTATTAGCTGTTAAACACAATGTTCATATATTAATGAAATTAAGATACCTTTCCTTAGGATATCGTTATAATTAGCTGTTAAACACAGTGTTTGGATCAGCTTGTTTCTTAAGCTAATAATAACTGACTGTCCTAATATTTTTCTATTAGGGAAATTAAACAAATCCTCTAGTGTGTCTTTAATTTTCTAATCCTATACATATTAGGTTTCTTGTATTTATCAAGGTATTTCCTATAAACCCCAACATAGAAATAATCAGAAAGTTAAGAAAAAGAGTTAATCATTGTTCATTATAGTTAATCATGGTGCAATTTGCAGTGAGATTCTTGGTGCAATTTGGCTTACGAGAAACAAAAACTTGCTCATATGGTGACCAATGTCGTAGGGTGACACATGAGTCCCCGTTTACCAATTATTCTCCCATCCTTACACTCAAATCCAATGAACAAGAGAGCTGGTCTGAAACCAAGAAAGCCTTGATTTCTCTTCTAGGGGACATCAACTTCATCCATGAAAAGATCATACAATCGCTACGGTCTCAAGTTGAGAACGTTGTTGCTCATATTGCTCATCAACCGGAAGCGGGCTTGGTGTCGATTGGTGCCGAGATTCGACGGTTGACAGAGAGTGTTATCGACAACAACCTTGGCTATGAGCAGTTTCGTGATGTCCAAGTGGAGGCCAAGTGCGATATCCGGATCCTCAACCTAGAGAGGATGAAGGGTAAGGAAGCGTTACTGCAAGACGACGATGATGATGAAGAGATCACTACTTGTGCTATATGCCTTAACGATTTAGTGGAAGTTGATGATGACGATGATTATGAGGATGCTGAAATATGTGCTATGAAGTTGCCATGCAAACATGTTTACCATGAAAGCTGCATTGTTGAATGGCTTAACAAGCGCAATGATTGTCCTCTTTGTCGCTCTTCTTGCCTCGCGAATAATTAGACTATTGCTAGCTAGCGTTGTAGTTCATGAACTATTTTAGGGTCCTTAGGTGGGGGATGTCCACCATACTCAGTGTGCTTGCAAGACCCTAATCAATGTGGATATACAACCAATGCAATCCTTCAATTAGCTTAATTAGTTTAGTTTTCAAAGATTTTTGTGGAAGAAATTAGTGAGACGAATGCAATGAAGAATACAGGGTGGAAACTCGATCTACTCTTTAAATTTGTTCATACTTCTCTTAAAGTCATAAGAATCCATATCTTTATTGTGTTTTAATTTTCTAAGGTTCATGTTATGTATGACTTCTGTGATTTGTGGATTGGCATATGTTTTGAGAATGTTTCTGGTTGAAACAAATGCTAATTGTTTCTGCCTGTGTTGGTAATTTGTTTTTGTGCTTATTTTTCATAGAAATAACTCCGTCCTAGCGTGAGACGGTCTCATGCACGTTTTTGTGCTTAACAAAAATCCCTTTTATTCGAATGTCAAATTACTACTCCTGTACTCCCGCTTGCTTCTTCTATCAAGTTAATAACTAGCTGTCCTAATTAACTTTCCTAATTTACACCAAAAAAAATTAACTTTCCTAATTAACGTTTTTGGTGCAAGAGTTATAGGGCAAGTTGGAAACTTATCTGATCCTCTAAGTGTATCATTAACTTTCCTAAATATTCAGGCCAAAAGAACTTTCATACACTTTCCTAGATTTTTATCCATAGTATTCCAACTTGCCCTAAACAACTCTTGCACCATAGATATCTCTTCTATTTAAAGGAGCCAGAGAGGAACAAAGACTTTGTTTCTACTTAATACACAACATATTTCAAGCCAACAAAAGAGAGGTTTTCATTGCAGTGCCTATTAGCTACAAAGAAATACTCCTACTGTTGATCATGGAATTCCCTCAAAAACCGTTCTTGGTTCAATTTCTGTTCCAAGAATCAGATACATGCTCATACTCTGACAACCGTCGAGCTTCCGAGACATACGTGACTCCCTTCACCAAATCTCCAGTCCTTACACTCAAGCCTCATGAGCAAGAAAGTTGGTCTGAAGTTCGAAAATCGCTTATTTCTCTAATCGGGATCAACTTGTTCGAAGAGCGACTCAACTTCCACGATGCGATCATGGAAGCCCTACAAGACGAAGATTATGATGCTGATCATGAAGGGTTGGTGACTATTACTATCCAGATTTGTAAGTTTATCAATAGAGTAATCTCTAACGACTCTTTTGAGGTGTATGGGCGGGTCACGGATTCCCGTGTGGAAATCAAGTTTGGTACTACCAGGATACACAACTTAGAGAGATTGAAGCTGGCAAAGGAAGACGATGATGATGAAGTGATCACTTGTGCTATATGCCTTAACGATTTAGTGGAAGTTGATGATGATGATGATGATGATTATGAGGATGAAATATGTGCTATGAAGTTGCCATGTAATCATCTTTACCATGAAAGCTGCATTGTTGAATGGCTTAAGAACCACGATGACTCTCCTCTTTGCCACTCTTCTTGCCTCTCCAGTGGCGAATGTCCACCATGATCGTTCTTAGTTTCGCTTAGTAGGGTGCGCCCACTTGGATGGGGTGCGGGGCTAGACCCTGCAAGAAGAGCTTTCCTTGTCTTTATCCTCACTTTTAGGATGAAAATTCGGAAGGCCACCACCATCCTTGTGAAGGCTTATTTCCCCTTGTTTTGGTTAAATGAATGATATTACATTTAACAAAGAAAATAACTTCTTGCTTGGCAGTAATTTGTTTGTGAGTGCAGGATATATCCTAAATGAACGTTTGTTTTCATCAAGTCCTTTTCCAATTAACTTGTTTGAGATATAATTCAACAGCTTTAATATGAGATGGAGACTAGAATGATAGCAAGATAGTAGTACTATTTTATCAATTTACCTTGGTGAAACGGATTAAACCATTGAACTTGATATAATATGACGTATTACGCAATAATTACTGGCTGAGAGTACAGAGAATTGATGCAATTACTCTTAGCCAGAAGGTTAGCACTACGCCACTAAATGTACTTGTGCAGGTTTCCAATTCGATTTGCTGTGCAGAGCTGTTGGTGGTGGTGCAGACAGATCTTCCATTATGAATCTTGGCAGACAAGGCTATTGTAGTTGCATAGTTCTTCTGAAGTGTTGATAACAGATGGACAGTAACAAATAGGTATAGTAAGTAGTCATTTTTGGCTGCGCACCGTGTATGTTCTTGAAACAATCTCCAGAACAAGAACAAAACTCCACTTTGAGACAGTCAGACAGTGGTGTGTTCAACCAATATCTCGCAAACTCCACTTTATATATCTTCAATTTTTTGACTATAGGCCCTTTATATGTACATTTGTGTCGCATTCACCGGTAGAACAAGTCTCTCCGATAGCACCAATTTAGCCTTGGCTGTCCGGAAGGGAGTGACTTCCTGTATGGATAATTATGAGTATGTCAGAACTTCCTGCATCCTAGTCCAAATTTCTACTGTTAAAAAGTTGAAGAACAGACGTAGACAAGATTAGGATCAGGGGGTCAAATAAGAAGAAGAAAAGAACATTAAGATGACAAAGTGAGTATTTTGGACCACAATACAGAAACCAAGAAAGTTAGATCAAAATCAGAGAGCATGAATACCATATCGAAATGACTCGAGCTTTCTATGATTTGATATAACTCAATTCTTTAATTTGAATGAAACAAGTTCATTACTGTTGGTACTGTGGTACATGGGTAGGGTTTGCAATTATGTTTGCATAAGCTTAAAATGCAGTAGCACCCTAGCTAGCTAGTAGAACACACTTCAAAATTTACCAAATCTTGAATCCAACTTAAGTAGCTCATAAATGGTGAAAGTAGCCAGTTTTCCATCGAAATCATATCATTTCCTAGCAGAAGAAGCTCATAAATAGTTCTGTATGTCGTTGTAACGAAAGAAGGTACTCTATAAAGCATTGACATTCAACAAATAATGCAACCAAGATTAGTGCTGGCAATGCAAATTTTAGCTCACAAAAATAGTAAAATGGATTCAAGAGTGGCAGAAGCTAAGGCAACGACATCCAATTGTAACAAATCCAAAGACCCTATCTGATCATGTTCAGTTTGCAACACAGATCCATCAAAGACCTAACAGGTGGCAACACTAACCAACTAGGTACTACAGTAACTACACTACCCAGTCAAAAACTCAAAAGTCCTACACTAGCAGGTTGACTGTTCTTGATGAAATATACTCAGTGGTCACTGGTCAGCATAGAGAATGTGACTAAATCAAGGAGCAACATAGAATACCTGAGCATAAACAAGAATTCACCATGAGATTTTCTCAGCGATTACAGCATCATGTTTGCTAAAAGCAACAATTCATCAGGCATACATTCCGACCACGTTCTAGCCAGTGGCGAACCCAGAAAATTAAGAATAGGGGTGCAAATTTGAGAAAAAAGGTAAAAATTATAGAATTGGGGTGCAATAAGAACAAAAAAAAAACTAAAAAAACTACAAAAATAGGGAAAATTATACATTAAAAAGGCAAAAAAATAAAAAATTGTGGTGCAATGGTCCACCCATTTATACACATAGGTTCGCCCATGGTTCTAGCTGATATTATCCCCGCGAAAATCAGTATTTAATGAGAAGATTAAAGTATTCAAAACTGCCAAGAACCAAAGTACAATTAGAAATACTGCCATCAAAACTACATGAATAATAGAAATACTCCATACTCCATACGCTCCATCGTCCTACCGTAGTACCTCTGATTTTATTATAGGCTAACATGATAAGTTGATAACTGCACATTTCTCAAGTACTTTTCGTGGTATTTTATTCATGACGGTAATCATATTTTTAACACAAGTGAAATTCTCATTCAAAATTCATCAGTAAAACAAGTTATTTACAAAATTAGACAACATTCAAATTCATATCTCTCTGTTGCTCCATTTGAGCAACAATCAACAAGACTAAAAACTTTTGTTTTACAAGAGGTGTTACACAACTAGAAAAAAAGAGGCATTCAGTCACTAGAAAGGCACAGGTAAAGCTTTAGGCAAGGCTTCATGGGGATGAGAAGCTGGTAGCATCTCAAGCTTGCAATCAATGGCGAAAAATTGAGCCGCCATGTTATCATCTCCGGAGATTATGGAATGTATTAGAGAGAGTAGGACTCGCTCGAGATCCCCTCCATCAGTCCATTCATGGATCTTGGCTTTGATCAGCTTAGGGTTGTTGGAGATTAAGTCCCACACTGGGAAGTTCTTCCTTGGCATAACATGATCTCCTTCTCTTAGCTTTAGTGAGGGGCAATAATCTCCAATTCCATCCCCTACATAGATGAATTTCTTTTTTCCTTCCTCAGATAATATCCTTTCAATCACTAGGCCCTGTATTGTTCAAAGCAATGAAGAACATTAGCTTGATATGAGATAAAATTTCCAAAAAAACAATTAAAACATTATTTTACTTCTTTCCAAAAGGAAAAAAGATTGATTTTTTTTTTTTTTTTTTTTTTACCTTGCACATGTTAGGAGGGCAGAGATTGCAGCCATGAGGAGAATTATTGGAATCATGAAAAGGCATTATTCTTAATCTTCCGTCTACGTCGACATAACCAGGATTAGTGTTGATCTCTGTGAAATAATCTCTCAATCCAAGATGACTCAATATGGTCTCAATAAAGAACACGTTTGCATCACTTACTACCCTCAAATCACACCTGAAAAACCAAGAAAAAAAAAGAAGAGATCATCATAAATTTCTATTTTTAATAAAAACAAAACAGAAATAGAATATATAATCTAGAAAAAAAAAAGAGGAATTACCCTGCAGCATGAGCAGCTTTAATGGCTGGAACAACACGAGGATGAATAGGAACCTTTTTTAACACCTCCGAAATTTCATCAATTGTAACTCCTTTTGTGTGCATCTCCCTCATCAGTGTATCCTGTAATTAGAAATAATGTTACAAATTTGAGTGATTAATTTGATGGACAGATTCAAAACAGAGCATAAAAAACAGAGCTTAGGGGAAATCAGAGCATAGAAACAGAGCTTATGATATAATTAAGAACAGGGGAAAACAGAGCATGAGAAGAAAAAAAACTAAAAAGGGGGATGAAAGAAAAAACTAACCATGAGAGAGTTCCATGGCATGGTGGGGAGAAGTTGATTGAACAAATCTGTAAAACCCAACTCGTCGACGACCCAATTATCACTATCACAATCGATAATGGTTTTATCAAAGTCGAAAACTACCACAATTCCCTCCATTGTCGTAAATCGCAAATCACACCAAGAAAATTTGTTTTTGTTTAGGTTAATAGTTGTTGTGGACTATCTAGGAGGTATGTATGTGAGGTATTTATATTTATAGGTACGAGATAAAGACATAATCTTTTGATGCCAAAGGAATATTACCTTAAGGTAGTATATATTTGAAAGAGGAAGCCTAACTAAAAGCAAGAACATTAGGCGGGAATATAACAGAATATTCTATTTGGACAAACTTTTTGGGAATATCCTCATATCCAACTGATATCTGATATCCTCATATCCAACTGTGAATCGCATTTAGTACACAGCTGGTGATTGGAAACTGGAGGAGAGAGATAGAGAGAATATTCTGAAAAAAGCTCTCTTATGAGGCGGACTCACATATCTAAATCTTCCTATACCAAAACCCGACAACCCACCATAATAACGCAATCCGATTCAGTTTTGGTGTCGGGTCAGCTATAATTTTTTGGTTTGTAATCAACATTTGTTTCATCACAATTTATACAGTATGTTGTTCTACCTTATGCATAAGCTGGATTAGTATAGTTTCAAAGATGTTTGTGGAAGAAAGAGATATCAGAGAGGTTGTATGAGGTGATATATGCTATACCTAAACAATCCCCAGGAGAATGAATATGCAATGAGGAAGCTAAGACTAAAACTGTCAAAGAACTAAAGCAAAATAAGACACATTCTACTCAGCCAAATTAACTTTGCTTATGCCTACTGTCTACTGAAGCGTCTATCCGAATACATCCTGCAGAAAAACTTGCACCCTGCAGAAAAAAATCTGTACAGCGCAACAACTATCATCGCAGGTAAGGTGTGTCAACTGTTCTAGAGGTACAGTAGAACCTCTTTAAATTAATACTCGATAAATTAATAATCTCTTTAAGATAATAATTTTGCTCGGTCCCGACTCGGATCTAGGGTCTAAATTAATAATTTCGATAAAATAATAAGATAATAATTTTTCGGAAGATACTCATATAAGTTAAAGGTCCCAAAATTATAAATTAATAATTATATAAAATTATAAATATAACTAGGACAACTTAGTATAATATGACTCTATTGTTGTTTCCTTTTTTCTTAAAAGCTACATCTAGTTGCATTTCATCTCTAACTATCCTTGTTGCATTCAAAAGTTCCGATGTTGCATTCTTTTATACTCATGTAGTGCTTTACGTATTTGATCTATCATTGTTGATTTTTGGACACCTTTTAGATGTGAAGCCATGGTTGGTTGTCTTTGATTTGGGTTGACTAATTAGGAATGTTTGATGTTGCTTATATAGTGGTTCCGTACTATCACGAACTTGCATTAAGTTTTGACTACACGACAATGAACATTGAATATTTGTTTCTGAGGGGATGTAATATATTAATTAGTTACATTGTATATGACCTTCATTTATATAGTCAAGAAAAATCACCTTTTTATATGCTTTAAGTATTAAGAATAATACAGATTCGTTAAATCGAGAAAGCTCTCTTTAAATTAATAAATTATTAATTTATTGATTAAATAATATCTCTATAAATTAATAAAATTACACGGTCCCGACATTATTAATTTATAGAGGTTTTACTTTTAGGGGAATTTTTTAGCATGCAGGAATTTTTTTTGCAGTTGAGTCCGAAGTAATTGTAGGGTATGATCTCCAAGAAGTTGAGAGGATCAACCAGGAGTTTTTCCTTGGTCTGGCTGATTGTTCTTGGGTGTGTTTCCGGCATTGATTCATTAGTGTCTAGGTGTCGGATTGTTATATCTTTTGCATTGTTTTTACTATGTATCTATTGAGCGTTGGCTCGAGAGATGTTTTTCATTGAGCGGGCACTCAGCCAGGATGTAATAATAAGGGAAACCAAAAGAAGACTTGAATATTTTACTAATACTCCCTCTGTCTCACAATCACATTATTGTCAATGTTGTTTTTTAAGGTCAAGCTCATATATATTTTCCATTAATTTATAAAGAAATATAAAGATTTACAAAAGGAAAATGTATGTAAAACACTATTGTTATGGCTGTTATGCATGGCTTACCATTATTGCCTTGGTGTTGAGCTGCTTTTTTTGCGTTGAAGGCTTCCTCATGTGCTTTTTCAATCGCCTGCTGAATTTCGGGGTTGTCGTATTGGCTTTCTGCTTGCTTAAACAACTTATTCAAAGTCGTGTTCTCCTCGTGGTTGAGCTGATCATTCTTAATCACACATTGTGATGCGGGCACTCAAATCTCGAGTGGAGGGAATCGTTGCTGATATTGGTCATCAAAGCGTGTTGGTTCAGCTTGTCGTCACAATCCGCCAATTCAACCACAACCTACAGAAGGTAAAGGTTAAGGATGCACTGTCTTTGGATCAAGAAGAGAACCTTTGTGCTATTTGCCTTGATGAATTGATGGCTGTTGGCAATTATAACAATGCTGATGATCATAATCATGATCATGAGGAGGAAATATCGGCAGTGAAGCTGCCTTGCAAGCATATGTTCCATGAAGGTTGTACTCTTAAATGGCTCCTCAAGAGTGATCTTTGTCCTCTTTGCCGCTCTCCTTGCTTGCAGTCCAAGACTACTACTCCTAGTTTCGATTCTTTCGCTCCGTGGTATGCCCTGAGCTTAGTACTAGGGTGAGCCCACTTGGGTGGGGGTGCGGGGCTAGACCCTGCAAGAAGAGCTTTCCAGTTTTTTTATCCTCACTTTTAGGATGAAAAACTTGGAAGGCCACCACCATCCTTGTCACGGCTTATTTCCCCTTTTTAAGGGGTTTTTTGCCTGCCGGGCCCCTACTTTTGATGTATTACTACCGTTTTGGTTAAATCAATATTATTACATTGAAAAAAGAGCACCTCGATCAACTTCTTGCTTGGCAGTAATTTGTTTCTAAGTGCATGAAATATCCTATGAACGTTTGTTTTCATCAAGTACTAAGATGACAAAGTGAGTGTTTTGAACCAGAATACAGAAACCACAAAAGGCAGATCAAATCAGAGAGCATGAACACCATATCGAATATGACTCTCTCCATGATTTGATAAAAGACTCAATTCTTTAATTTGAATGAAACAAGTCCATTACTTCTGGTACATGGGGTAGGGTACTTATGTTGCAATTATCTTTCTGGAATCACATGAATGAGGTAAGCAAAGAGAGGCTTCTAATGAATCACAACTCTTTTCAATGGCAAGGAAGTAATAGAACATATTTCTAAAGATATCTTGACGCGAACAGAGAGTATGTTAGAACCATCTCTCACAAGCAGAGAACAACAATGCATAAGCTTAAAATGCAGTAGGGCCCTAGTAGAACACACAAATCTAGTAAATATTGTATGCAAGAAAAAGTAGTTCATAAATAGTGAAGGTAGCCAATTTTCCACAGAAATATCATCCCCTTGCAGACGAAGCTGACAAATAATTCTATGTGTCATTGTAACGAAAGAGGGTACTCTGTAAAGCATTGACATTCGGCAAATGCAACCAAGATCAGTGCTGTCAAAACAAATTTTAGCTCATCAAATTGGATTCAAGAGTGACAGAAGGCGACGACACCAATTGTAACGAATTCAAAGATCCTCTCTGATCATGTTCAGTTTGCAACACAGACCAATCAAATATCCAACAGGTGGCAACACTAACCAACTAGATACTAAACTAGCCAGTAAAAAACTCAGTCCGAAACTAGCAAGTTGACTGCGCTTGATGAAATATACTCGGTGATCAGCATAGAGAAAGTGACTGAATCAAGAAGCAACAGAGAATACTTGAGCATAAACAAGAACTCACCAGGAGTTTTTCCAGGGCAATCAGCACCAAGGAGGCAATAGCCAGCAGGCATACATTTCGACCACGTTCTAGCTTATAATATCCCCGCGAAAATCAGTATGTAATGAGAGGATGAAAACTGCCAAGAACCAAAGTACAATTAGACAAAGTAAACTCAATGACTTAATTTTTACTCCAGCATTTACCCTTTTTTGTCACTTAAAATGAAACAGATAAGACAAAAAGTTTATCAGCTTTGCCTATGCCTTCTGAAGCCTCTATTCTAATGCACTACAGAAAGTAAGTTCATACAATCAATGTTCTGTTTTTGTTTAAAACTTGCATCCTGCAAAGTATTTTAGTTTGAATTTGAAGATGATTTCAATAGCCCTTGAAATGACTCAAGCTTGACATGTTTAGTACACCGATTCCCACAACAACATTGGCCACAGCCCTGTTTCTAACATGAAAATTTGATCTAAATAAAGTAGATGCCTGCATTTGAAAAAGCAAGAGAGCAAGTTAGTGTTGGTTGTCCTTGTTATTCAAAAAACAACACCTCAAAATATAACAATGAAATTACTTCAGCAGACAACTCCCACAAGAAAGTATAAGTGATCCATAGATGGATGCGTGGTTTCGGGTGAAATCCAGGCTATCAACGTCGCGTTTACAGGCCTTGCATACAGACTTGAATTGATGAGGGATTTTACTGGTAAACTTAGTAGAATGACATGAATAATATCCTTAGACAAGATTCACATAGTAGGTAGTGAAACAGGAGGATCAACTTGCAATTTGGAGCTTACAAGTGCTAGATTTGAAGCTATGGGTTCTGCTTGAATAATTCGAACATAAAGTCAGTTACTACTTAACACCTAAGGATATGAAGCAAATTAAGCACTCCCACTGCCCCACATTTTTTTTTGGTAATTAAAAGTGCATTTTATGAATGGAATAAAAGAGAGTCAGTGCTCATACACCCATTAGAGCCGAAACTCACACACCTATTGGAGCTGAAACTCATACACCCGTCAAATTCAAGCAAAACACACCCGTTCAACACCACACCACAAACACCTAATGGAGCAAAACAAAAATACACAATAACCAAGACAATCCTAGAAAACTAACCATAAACTCACCTGCTAAACCCACTGGCCCCCAATTAATTTGAACTGACAAATTCTATTTCAGTACACTGCAGAATAATGTGCCAAACCGATCTCCAATTCCCCATGACCAACATGGCTCAATATGAATAGCTGCCTCAATTTCTCCCTTGCACAAAACTGTATATAACTTCAGCAAACAACAAAAAAAAAAATTCACAAAAATGGTCAATTGAGCACCAAAATTACAAACTTCTAACCAGGCAGCCTTCGTTATAAGTAGAAATCACCAACAAAACGAACAAAAAGTTATAACTTTATGTAAATAAAGACAATTAAATGCCAGTCCAATTGTGATTGAAATAATTTCTGTATAAATAAACCCTAGTCGAAACTTTGCTATTTTCCGCATTAGTTAATCGAGGTAGATAAAAATCGATGAAAATAATTGATACCTGAGAAAATGATCATCTTTAATTTCTTTCACTTTGGAGATCAACTGCTCAAATTATATGTTTCCAGTCATTCAAATCCGTCGATTGAAGCCCATTATGACCAATTGCAGATTATGACATGAAAGAGAGAGAAAATCGAAAATGTGAGAGAATATTAATGAGTGTCAGAGAATTATTCACATTTGATGTCTTCAATCTTCAAAACGCAAGAAGGTTTTGGTGGGAACTGGGAAGTGAGAGAGAATCAATGGATTCGGAAAAACAAAAAGAAAAATTGGGCCGTGTGCGGGTCAGCGGGTCTGGGACCCTGGGCCTGCTCTTGTGTGGTCCGTGTCCCTGGTGGCTACCCAAGACAAAGGTCTAGTAAAATGTTTGAGACCAAAGGTCCAATAGCTTTTTCGAGACCAAAGCTCCAATTACTTAAATTCGGGAGCAAATATTTTTAAATGGAAATTTTCCTTCTTGCTATAAGTCTATAAGAGATTAAGGGCACATCCTTGATACACATATGGAGTACAATAATCCGCAAATCACATATCGGGCAAGCTCACCCATCTAAGATGGGCTGCCTGGCTAGATCAAGAAGAGGAGAAGACCTTAGCTTCCTAGCCGGAAAGAATGGTAGAAGAGATCGAATTTATTCTCCATACATATATAAAGTAGATTTAAATCCCTAATCATTGGATTATAAGAATAGAGCACTTTACCACCTGTGCTCTTACCTCATTTCCACGAGAAAATTTTGTGTTATTAGCTACAAAAAATCGCAAAAATTCTTCAATTGGGAAAACTATTCATATGAGCCCGTTGTATGCCTGTCTTAGGGCATGTTCTTTTCAACTAATTTTCAGTTTTGCCCAGTTTTCCCCAGTACCAGTTATAAAATATATTTTTGTCTAATTTTGCCCAGTTAGACCCAGTTTTGCCATTTTTTGTCCAGTTTTACCCAGTTTTAATAATAATGATAACAAGAACAACAATAACAACTAATAATAATAATAATAATAATAATAATAATAATAATAATAATAATAATAATAATAATAATAATAATAATAATAATAATAATAATAATAATAATAATTATTATTATTATTATAAGAATAAGAATAAGAATAAGAATAATAATAAAATTAAAAATATTATTATTAATATTATTGATATTATTATCATTGTTGTTAGTATTATTATTAAATAGAATATTTGTGATATTATTATTATTATTATTATTGTTGTTGTTGTTGTTGTTGTTGTTGTTGTTGTTGTTGTTGTTGTTGTTGTTGTTGTTGTTGTTGTTGTTGTTGTTGTTGTTGTTGTTATTAATAGTGAAAATTTAAAAAAAATCAATTTTTCTCAGTTTCTCCCAATTTTTCCCAATTTTTTCCAGCTACCAATCAAACTGTCCAGTTTTCACCAGTTTGTCCAGTTTCTCCCACTTACCAGTTCAAGTTTCCAGTTGAAAAGAACGAGCCCTTAGTAAATACTGTAACAATACAACTGAGTTAACCGATCAAATTAAAAACTGAAATATTATGTAATTCAAAGAAAATGTCATTAATTTAGTTCTGGAACGGTTCACTACTTTGTGCCACGTGTTATATCCGGTGTCATTGTAAATCAAATATATAGAGTTTGGTAAAATAAATATGAAATAGAAAGGATACTGATCATTGTTGATTAACAAGGACCGGGTCTGGATGGGTTTACGGGTGGGTGAGTGGCACGAGATTACGAGAAGAAAGAAAAAGATGGCTATAAGGGTGGGTTATGGGTGGAGGCCCGAGATTGAAATAGCAGTAAATTTTAACCAGTCTTCTCATAAGACATGTATCATTTCTCGTATCCTTTATAAGTCTCAATGTATTAAAAAAGAATGTGCCTCATATATTCAAAATCAAGTGATATACAAGTATTTGATTTGCAACCATAGAAAATACAGTTTGATATACCAGCACTACATGTCAACACAATCTAGGTACTCTTTAAAATGTACAGAGGTTAGTTGTTCCTTTGACTACAAGCAAGTTAGTGGTTATGAACCAAATATTTTAAAGAAGATCAAAGGTATTAGGACAATAACTGTATAAGTAGTGTTTTTGACCTGACAAATCATGAGTTTGAGTTACCAAATTGCTATAAATTACTCATACAACAACAGCCACAATAATCCCCCAACACATGATCCTTACTTTCACTCCTTATCTATTATTGTATTCTTGGTCAATTTAGTTATTATGATCATGAGTGGACAATAATGACTTAAATAATCAAACTTCCATTATGCCCATGCCTAGAAATACATTACACCAAACTAAAAACTATTACTCCACTAAACCGTCAAATTAAAACGCCACGTGTTCAGGTCGGTTGATCGACACCACTAAACCGTCAAATTAAAATGCCACGTGTCCAGATCGGTTGATCGACACATATTTATATAGACATAAAGTAGTTGATCGTTAACAAAGGCATGCAGCATGGGGGAGCTAAACCATGCTTATAAGTAACTAACTACTTAAACCCTATCCCATTAATTGCTATGGTTTCTTGTTTAGTTTATTCTCTTTTAAGCATTTCTTTCATTATTACTAGTTTGATTATATGCATGTATTAGAACGATTAAACGAACTTGAGTACGTAATAATGCATGCTGGCACTTAAATGTATGCCCATCCCCGTTGAAGTTTATTTGAAGTACTCACATGGTTTCTTTAAGTAGCTAGTTTGGTCGATTTTTTAGCCAATCAAAACAGCCAAATCTGTGATTGGAGCACACAATTTAATACGAGTACAAAAGTATCATTGGCAATCATGAAGCTATAGCCCTATTCTTTTCGTGGATTTCATGCTGCATTCCGTTCCGTTCCGTTTGAATTCGTTCCATTCTATTTCGCGCGCGCATTCTGTACTTCATCATTTTGTCTCACATATTTTTGAATTATCCGCGCCGTTCTGTTCCATTCCTTACCGTTTCGCACCATTCCATTGAAGAGAACAAGACCTAAAACGTAATAAGTCTTCATATTCAAATTAACAATATAAGTAGTATGAAAGTTTATTTTAAATAACAATATAGTTTTGCCCTCTTGTCCTCTTGCGTACGATAACCTCTTTATTGGTAATATTTCACCAAGTGCATGCTTCTGTTGCATAATTAATAAAAAATAAATAATAAAACAAAGAAAATATAGTTTATGTTAGTTGATCTCCACCTTTTTCTTTTCAAATATTCCCATTTCTTTTTCTTTTTTTTGATCTAAAAATATTCCCATTTCTAGTATCATCTTTTAATCTAAAAAGTATTACACAATTATTTTTACTATCACGAATCAGTTTAAGCTTTTGGTTCAGTTGGTTTCAACACACCTAAAGGTATAAACGAAATGAGTTGAATTGAGCAATATCAGGTTTATATTTGTTCGTTTATGTTTGGTGGAGCTCAAGATTGTTTCAAGCCTAATCTAGCTTGTTCACAAGTCACAACATAACTAACTCCTAAAAAGTATTGGTTATGGTTATTGGGCTTTGAGAGATTGAATTATGGGTAAATAATTACTTAAAAATGTTTATATACAAACCCCAATAGAGAGAGGGGGTATCTAATACTAAAACCAATACAATTTTGGTCTCCACCCCACATCAATTTGAAAGTTACATGGAAGATGAAAAACCAACATAAGTTTAATTAGTTCATAATGCATTCACCAAAGGGGAAATAAAATAACTGTGCACATCGGTCCAAAAAAAAAAGAGGAAAAGAAACTGAATTGTTGTCTTAATCTTTCACCTAAAGAAACAAGGGCGGGTTAGGATTTACAGTAATTAATTAGTAATTATCACTCAGCCTCGGTTACAAAAATGAAAAAGAGTAACTAATCCGGATCACTTTATATCAAACTCGTCCGATACCTGAAAGAGCGAGTATTCATTATCAATATCTAGAATACTTTTAATATATGGGTATTATTATTAGATTTGGTTCAAAATAGGTACTAACCGCCATAAAAAGGGACTATCTTACAAAACACTCATTCGCAACAGGATGTTGATTTGAGGTCCGAAATTCAAGAATTTTATTTATCTAATCCATCTAACCTATTTAATTAATTTCTTGCTTGCGAAAAAGATAAATTATAATAGATGAAAGGAAGGTATAATTAAAATTGTGTAAACAAAATTATTTGGTTAATAAAATTTGGTATTTGACAATGATTATCAATAATTTATGTTATTAGCAAATGTAGACGGTTACAACATTTTGACAAATAATGTAAGTAAACGGGTTAGGCATATTTTGGATTCAAATTTCCAACCTTAACTTTACCCATGTAATTAACTTGGTGAATTAGATTGACCATTTTAAGTTAAATTTGTTGAAAATCTCAGCCTAAAATTTTTTTTTTGGATTGTTATTGGATTATTGGTCAAGTTAGCTTTTGTCAGATCTATTAATTATAAGACAATATATCAACAATTGTGCAAAATTACTCTAGTATTACTAACCTTGTTATTTTCAATAAATTAGAAGTTTAAGTAGAATTTAGTGCCTTTGATTGTTCAAAAAATACTACTAACCCTGCCCAATTTTGAGTATTTGGTAAATTGGGGTCGTTTAAGGATGTATAGATATTCTTTTTAATTGTAAAGTTTTCGATTTGAACCACGTAGAATGGTCTATAAGTTAGAACTAAGGGTGTGTTTGATAGAGCTTACACGGTCAATTCAGTTCAATTCAGGTGTCAATTCATTGGTTTCAAATTCAGTTAAATGATGTTCTCAGTTCAATGATGCTGAGTTTAGAAACATACTTTTTCTCTCACATATCAAGTTGGGTTCAATTTATTTCAGTTGTGTCCAGTTCAGTTCAGTAGTGTCCAGTTTAGTGATGTTGCAATTCAGTTCAGTAGTGTCCAGTTTAGTGATGTTGAATTCAATTCAGTTCAGTAGTGTCCAATTTAGTGATGTTGAATTCAATTCAGTTCAGTTTAGTTGAGTTCGGGTAAATTCAGCTCTAACAAACGCACTCTAACTTTATTAATTAACGACTAGCTCGTGTGGAATCAATAGCTAAAACGAGCTAATAATTACTACCCTCAACAATGGTAGTTCTAGTAAATAAGCAAGTTTATTTACTAATTTAACTCGGAATCGGCCATATGCAATCTAAGAGTTGATTTCGTATCATTCACTCCAAAAAGGTTTCCTTATCCACGTATAATAAACCAAATAAAACCCAAAGTTATGGGATCATATAATACAAACAAAAACAATCTCTCATGCATCTTTGTATAGTTTCTTTCATAATCCCATTCCTTTATTGGTCTATAAATACTCTAACCGTTTGGAAATATTGTTAACCAAGTTCTATCTTTTTATCAAAGCACTTGCATAGATAATACAGCAAGTAATTATTCTTCGTAAACCCCTACATACTGTCCCTTCCTTTTTGGAGAACAAACGAACACACAAAATCACCAATGGCCCTACAAAAACACAACCTTATTAATATTGTCTCAGTTTTCATCATTGTTTTGGCCCTCTCTTTTTCTTCTTGTTATGGAAGAAGAAACCATCATCTTGGTGGTAGAAGAGCTCTTGTTACAAGTAGTACTAATAAGCAGTTCAATGTCGACGATTTCGGAGCCAAAGGAGATGGAGTCACTGATGATACTCAGGTAAATATAATTGTTGATTGTATTGAGTTTTGAATTTGTAACTTAATTTGATTGAAAGATAATAGCCTTAATGGTACTTTAAATTAATGCTATGGGTTGAGGAATAAGATTATATTCACATATGATGCCCCTCCATGGATAGGATCTAGCTAGAGACTAGTTGTCGTAGATTAAGTTTGTGTTTGTAACACAAAAATTCATATGATGAGGCGGCCTTAATATGAGGCGCTTCAAATAGCTAGTCAGATCTAAGAACTCTTAGATTTTGAAGTCGGGTTATACAAGTACACTCTCAACTAAAAGTATAGTTGTAGTCAAACTCAGCTACTATAGGGTTTTGTAATAGTTACGTTGTTGTGAAGGAGATATAGTTGTACATAAATTCGGCTGAAATATTGAAATGCAAATAATTATAAATCATAAAAACTCTAATTAAGTAAGATCGATTCTCTATTGATCGAGCAGATCGAAGAAGTGGCCCTAGTTTATTTTTTCCCACACTCTCCTTTTTTTTTCTTTTTTTTTTATTTTAAATTTTGCCATTTTGTTGGAGAATATTTACAACAATTGTTATTTTTTCGAACGGATTAAAAAGAAGAAGAAAACAAGCTACAACAAATTACCTAAAAAGTTGGTAAATAGTCTCCTGCATAATAACGCATTCGATTAAACTGCTATGTACAATAATTAATCTCTCAATTGAGTGTACGTATGATCTAAATCCCATCTTAAACCAACGATATATATGCATTCCAATCATTATTCTTATTACTTTTGTGCTAGGTGATATCATATGCCATACCTAATATAGATTCAAGATGACTATTAACTCCATTTTTTACACATCAATGTCAATGGGGTTTTCCTTTTCTTTCTTAATTATTTTTTGCGGCTACTTGGCCAGTTGGCCCAATATAATAAACCCAACCATTATTTGGTTTTAGTTGGGGCTTGGCCCAAAGAGTAACCGCTTAAAAGCTAAAACAACTTGTAAGTAGTTTCTCCATTCAGAAGATTCAAACTCTAGACTTCGCTTAAGGGATGAGATACGTACTGAATCACTCACACCAACCTCTTATCGGTAGAACAAGGGCCTTCTAATCTAATTTACTGAGTCACACTAGAACTAGTGATTGTTATTTGTGACACACGGACACATACACATAGCTATATTGTGGATATACAAAGAGAACTGTGCTAGGCTGGCCACATCATTTGAGTTTTTGTGTTTTTTTTATTCCGCAATAATTTGGTACGCTTGTTGCATAACTATACTATTATGTAGGAGAGCATATGGTTAACTAACTTATCAGCATATGGTCTTGGTCCTTAATTCAGGCATTTGTGAAGGCTTGGAAACAAGCTTGCTCATCTTCAGGAGCTGTATTGTTGGTTCCTAGCAACAAGAATTATCTTCTCAAACCAATCACCTTTTCGGGTTCATGCAATTCTGATACAACAATGCAGGTTAGGATCCTTCATATGATAAATTTCCTACATAACTAAACATTTGTGTAATTAATTAAGGAAATATTTTCTCTTCTATTAGAGCTTGTATAGTAACTACAATCTTTTTGGTTACATTGATAACAGATTTCTGGGACAATATTGGCATCTAAAGATCGATCAGACTACAAGAAAGATTTGAGACATTGGCTCCGTTTTAATGGAATCAAAAACCTTGTAGTTCAAGGAAATGGAACAATCGATGGTAATGGCAAGATTTGGTGGGAAAACTCTTGTAAAATCAATGAAAAGCTTGTAAGCTTCCTTATCTCTTAGGCTTCATGCAATGCAAATTATAGTATTTTGATTATTAAATTTATAATTATTCTCTTATGAGGTTGCCTCTATAACCAACCGTGACCTCATGCTTGTATGAGGCACCTGATACGAGTTTTTGTGTTAATTTTATCAGCATTTCATTTAATCTCTTAACGAAAAAAGCCTAATGTATTTTCACCATTTTGTTACTTTACAGCCTTGCAAGCATGCACCAACGGTATGTTTTCTTGACCATTTTCGAGTTACTTTGAAATTATTGTATCATTGATAATAATTTTGTGAAAACTAAATAACATAAATTATTGTGTTCCATATATTTGCAGGCTTTGACATTTTATAATTGCAATAACTTGGTTGTGAGGAACTTGAAGATCCAAAATGCTCAACAAATGCATGTTTCCTTTGAAAAATGTGTTCAAGTTACAGCTTCTGGTCTTAAGGTTTCATCTCCAGAGACTAGCCCTAACACTGATGGCATCCACATTACCAGGACCAAAAACGTTGAAATTTCAAACACCGCTATAGGAACTGGTAAGACTATAAATCGTCTCTTTTTTTGGGGTCTATTGGTAAAAACATATATTTTGCTTCACAAAGACGATGGAGCTACATTAGGGCTAAAGGGGCAATGGTCGTCCCTGTCAACTATACGTTATTTGCACCTATGTTGAAGTAATTAGCGGAAAATAAATTGACCCTTTCAATGTAGAATCCTAGATTCGTCCCTGTAAATTAGATAATATTATATTTAGATGATATGTAAGTTTTTCTCAGCTTTTGTTAAACCATGTTTTATGAAGGTGATGACTGCATTTCGATTGAGAGAGGGACTCATAGCGTTCGAGCCTTTGACATCACATGTGGACCGGGACATGGTATCAGGTATTATTAGTTAAAGATCAGCTAATTAAACATGATGTTTTATTTAAGGCAATTTTTAGCTGATTCTAATTCTTTAATTTTGTTTCTTTTATGTTATCAGTGTTGGAAGCCTAGGAGATGGAAAATCTCAGGCCTATGTTTCAGATATAACAATCAATAGAGCTAAGCTTTCTGGAACAACCAATGGACTTAGGATCAAGACTTGGCAGGTATAATAATAGTCGAGTTGCTTTATATTCATGACTCGTAGTATACAACCATATATCAGTTCAATCCAGTTCAGTTCATTCCAGTCCAGTTTAGCGCTATTCTATGCCATATATAAATTGTTAAGTACATATAATTACTCTGTTTTCATGTGATGCAGGGAGGATCAGGAGTTGCAAGCAACATCAAATTTCAAAATATAAACATGACAAACGTCGCTAATCCGATCATTATAGACCAACAGTATTGTGATCAAGATAAACCATGCAAGAAACAGGTATGTACTAATTAATCAGACATTCTAGCGTTTGCTTGAAAATCACTACTACATATTAATGAAATATTATTAACGAGTTTCGAATTGCTTTGGTGTATTATAATTATGTAATGCAGAGCTCTGCTGTACAAGTGAAAAATGTGGTGTATGAAAACATAAGAGGGACAAGTTCTTCTAAAGAAGCAGTGGTATTTGATTGCAGCCAAAATTACCCATGTCAAGGGATCATCATGCAAAATGTCAAACTTGAGAGTAGTGATGGTGGAAAAAGTATTGAATCTACTTGCAATAATGTTCATTTTTCCAAGATTGGATCTGTTTCTCCACAATGCTCATCTACATGATGAACAGCAATACTGACAGTACATTACTATATAGATGAAATGTGTTGTACAAATGGGTGTCTAAATAGAAGGGAAATCAATAAGAATGTATATTTTGTACAAAATTACACTTATGTAATTTATCATTGTACATATATTTGTAATATCGGTTAAAATAAGGTTTGGAAATTTGATGCAGTTAGATTTGCATTTGCATAAGCAACCATTGTGCAGTACTTGTAAACTTTATAAATAAAGTTGAATGTTCTCAACATTAATTAAAATATAAATCAAGCACCTTCAATGTATTTCTCTCTAGCTCCCCTCTGTTTCTCTTAGTTGCTCTTATTCACAATCACCATAGCGAAATTGGACATGAAATTATATATGTAAAGGGTCTGATGGTTGAAGTCTATGAGATAATAAAACTTCAACCATCATGATTTTGATAATGAATATAACATTAGTTGGATAAGGATCATGTTATATTCCTTATCAAAATCTAAATGGGTCATACTCATCATCAAGATTGAGACCCGCCCCAAACGATTAATCATGTGACTCGAGTGTTCCATTATGCTCCTGACTAACACTTGACTAGCTTTTCTAGCAAGATGAGCGGCAAAAGGGACAAAGATCACTCTTCTTGAGCCAAGTAAGTATGCAGCCCTCATGGAACATATACTTACATGGCAACTTCATTACAACAGAACTTTTCTTCTCTTCTTCATGAGCATTATTATTATTACTATTTATTATATAATCACCTAGACAAATAGCACAGATCTTGTCTACTTGATCATCCTGAAGTAATAACATTAAATACTTAGCCTCCATCTTTTCTAAGCTGTGGTTCCGCACCCTCAACTGGTTAAACCGACGAATCGGGTTCTCAATCGGGTCGTTCTCTTTGAACCCACGAATGATAACATCAACAAACCCAGCCATCCCATAACATCAACTAGTAGTTTTTATTTTTTATCCGAATAGAAGAGTTTTCACAAATTCTTATATGAGACCGCCTCAACGTGACTACGTGAGTCGCATCAAACAATACTGCGTTATGCTTGGTTATCAAGGTGACCTCATGTTGAGTCGACCTTACTCCAGAGTACTACTACTACTATCTTTTATAACCAACACAAATTTTGTAATTGGGCCCTTAGTCTCAGAAAAGCTATTGGACCTTTGGTCTTATAAGTTTAATGGACCAAACGTCTTGGGTAACACACCAATAGCAGCCCAGGGTCCCATACCGCACCCGTTTTCTCAGACCCGCACCACTTCATTGATTCTCTCTCCACTTCCCAGTTCCCACCAAAACCTGCATTGCGTTTTGAAGATTGATGAAAACATCAAATCTGGATAATTCTCTCACACATTTTCGATTTTCTCTCTCTTTCATGCCCATAATCTGCAATTGTGGTTCATAATGGGCTACAATGCTACACCTTCAATCAACGAATTTGAATGACTGAAACCATATGATTTGAGCAGTTGATCTACAAAATGAAAGAAATTAAGGTTGAACACTTTCTCAGGTATCAATTATTTTCATTGATTTTGATCTAAATGAATTATCTAAGCTATTTTTCTGAAAAAATAGCAAATTTTGGACTAGGGTTTATTTATACATAAATTATTTGATAACAATTTGACTGGCATTTACTTGTCTCTATTCACGTAAAGTTAGAGATTTTAGTTCTATTTGCTGGTGATTTCTACTTCCTTTTGTCATTTGTGGCATGCTATGATGTTAATTTTAGTGTTTTATGACTTTGGGGAAAAAAAGGGTATGTAAACACATTATTGCTTAAATGCCAGTTTAATTTAACCCTGAAGCTATGTTAATGTTAGTAGGTGCTTGCAATGCCGGAACATTCCTTATACTGTATTAAGGGCCCGTTTGGCCTATCTCCTACAAATTCAACTTTTCCTCCCAAATTTGTTCTTGTTCACCCCCTTTTATCCACTCCCTCCTCCATATCCAACTTTTAAGAAGTTAAAATAAAGCTAGAAGTGGATGGAGAAGGAGAAGCTACAATTTGTAACTTCTCCTTCTAGTCCAATTGTAGCTTTATTTCAACTTCTTAGAAGTTGGAAATGGAAGGGGGAGTGGATAAAAAGGGAGTGACCAAGAACAAATTTGAGAGGACAAGGAAAAATTGCTAGAAGGTAAGCCAAACGGGCACTAAGTTATAACATCCCTGCTTTATTTGTAATTACTGTAATTGCTTATACCTTGTTAGAAAATTGTGAACTTGGTGCTCAATTAACAGTTTTTGGGAAATATTTGTAAGTCCCATTAATTCTATACTTAATTGTATAAATACATATATTGATGATATAGAAGACATACCGTTAGGATTCATGGTGATTACTTCAATTGTCCACACCAACTTCAGTCACGTTCTAGATGAGAAACAAGTCTTCCCCTTTGTTCCAATTTGTGATCAAATGGTGTGTTTAATGGGTACACACCACCTCACTGTGTTTCCCTTTGATATCAGTTATTCTGATATCAATGAACGTTGTATTGGCAAAGAGGGGACTGGTTCCTTTATATAATAATAAAGGCGGGCCTTCCCATTATGGGCCCTTTTAATACAACACACTTATCCAAGTATTAGTCCATTAGGGTAACCCATATTATTTTATATCAGACCAATAATTAATGATAGTCCATTTCCAACATTCTCCCACTTGGACATCATTAATAAAAGAAAACTTAAATTTTCTCAAATATTCAAAAGAAAAGATATTTTTTAATAAAATAGTAATAATAAACTTAATGTTATAAATATCACAATAATAAACAGTTTACAAAAAGAACACCAATCTTTTTAAGAAACAAATCTTTTCAAAGTATGTATAAAAACACATGGTCAAAAAATAATATAGCCCAACTACACAATCCTTTCTAATGAAAATATTAATATTTAGAACCATAAAATTCATCAAGTCAATTTAAAGACTAGACTAGTTCATGATCACATAAATTTAATACTGTCATCATGAATCACAGATTAATAATATAAGTGTAAAAGATTTAACATAATTCCCTCCATGATAATAATCAAGGGCTTGTTAAATTAAACACTCCTCATAGTTTTTTATAAAATAAAAAACCATCACACAATCTAAAACAAGGCACTATAACAGTGACTCTTAGAAGGTGCATCACTTTATGTGATTAATTACATCTCAACAAGAGACCCTTGTGTATCCAACCTAGAATAATCAGGAACACAAGATATTTTATATATATATATATATATAGTTTATACATATCAAAGAATATGCCACTATGATAAAGATAACAATCATAATTTCAATAACACCATCCATGATATAAAATATCAAATAATATTAAAACATGCAACTTCATTGTTCATTATATTAATGACAATACAAAGTACATACAATAATTCACTCCCACTAACCAAGTACATCAAAAGATTCTACAACACCCATATTACTAACATGTTGTTTGAAAACAATAGGCCTTAAGCCCTTAGTAAGTGGATCAACGATCATATCTTCAGTTCCAATGTGCTTAACCACTATTTCACCACTCTTGACCATATCTTTGACAGCATAAAACTTCACAACAATACTTTTAGACCCTCTAGATCTCTCGTTGTTCTTTGAAAAGAACACAGGTGAAGTGTTGTCACAAAACATCTTAATTGGCTTAGATATAGAATCCACAACTTTAATGCCACTTATAAACTCTTTTAACCAAGCCGCGTGACAAGAAGCTTCAAATAAAGCAATAAATTCTGCTTGCATAGTTAAAGTGGCTGTAAGTGATTGTTTTTCACTTTTCCAAGACACAGTACCACCGGTCAACATAAAGATATATCCAGAGGTAGATCTCATTTTTTCAAGACAACCAGCAAAATCAGCATCCGAATATCCAATTACCTCTAAACAATCAACATTTCTATATACAAGCATGAACTTCTTAGTTCTTTCCAAATATCTCATCACCTTCTTTGCAGCTATCCAATGTGCCCATCTGGGATTAGAAGAGTATCTACCAAGAACATTAACAGCATACGAGATATCTGGTCTAGTACAAGTTTGTAAATACATTAAACTCCCAACAACACTAGAGTATGGCACATTTTTCATAGAACTTCTTTCAACCTCATTTTTGGGACATTGGTCGTTACTAAGTTTATCTCCTTTAACAACTGGAATTTCTCCTGGCTTACAATCACTCATGTTAAAAGTTTTCAACAATTGATCAATGTAAGAGTTTTGAGACAACCCTAACAAACCACGAGAACGATCTCTATGAATATTAATCCCAAGAACATATGCAGCTTCCCCAAGATCTTTCATCTCAAAATTATTTGACAAGAATTGTTTGGTATCTAGTATCAAATCAATGTCACTACTAGCAAGTAAAATGTCATCAACATACAAGACTAGCAAAATAAACTTGCTCCCACTGATCTTAAGATATATGCATTCATCTTTCTTATTCTCCTCAAAACCAAAAGATTTCACAACCTCATCAAATTTCAAATACCCACTACAACAAAAACGGTCAAAGATATCATTCAATTTTTATTGCCTATGACAAAAAAACTGTTGCCATGATTTAAAGACAACAGTTTTGTGGCGTTGCAAATACCCCTGTTGCCTTTTCATAAGGTAACAGTTTTTGGAGAAAAGGCAACGGTTTCATGAGATTGGTCTACGACACATCTAAGGCAACTGTCTCTTTTTGGCAACAACCAAGAACTGTTACAACCTTTCGACAACACCAAAACATTGTTGCCTTATCCTATGTAGGACACCAGTTTACGAATCTGTTGGCTTTGCTGGCTTCAAGTTATATCTGTTGCCAATAATGATAAAGCAACGACTATATATTGTTGCTTATGGTGACAACGGCAAATTGCCGTTACACATCATGAGAAGCAATTTGTTGCCTATAACTTTCTAAAGCAACAACTAAAACCTATTACATATCTTGACAACAACTATCAACCATTGCAAAGTTACCAATGATCTGACAATTGTTGTCTACTCAATCCCTAATTAGGCAACATGAATAAAATCTACCAATACAATATGACATTGCAATAAAGGAAGCCATTAGTAAACCCGTGGTTCTTAAATTTGAATTCAATCAATTCACCATAAAATTCAACATCTCACATAGATCAAGCAAATATTCTCACAAATCTAGAGAAAACATAAATCAAAGTAAACAATCAGTAATACTCCTAAAAAGTATCCAAAACAAGGTTTCAAGAACACAAGTTCCATATTAAACTAAGGTGGAGCATGCCGGATTGAACATTTTGGTTATTCTTCAAAATCATCATAATCATCTTCGTCAGCACCTGTACGATTCACATCCTGTAATAATCAAAAATAATGATGTTTGGTCAAACACATCATTTAACTAAGAGAAAATTCTAATGCAAGTGAAAGTAACTTAAAGTATCCATAACTATGATCCTAAATGCTTAATAATAATAATTTTAAAAAAAAAAGCTATGATCCTTAATGGGAAGGATCCATTCCCAAATTAACAGAACTGACATCAAGACCATGTCCAGCACAAATGCTAAAATTAAAGGCACAGACGCTGACATGTATGGAGTAAGTAATTCCTGATCATCTCAACAACACAAGTAAAAGATTCTCAGAATCTACTTGCAGTTATAAACATGCTGCTTGATGCCGCTATCAAAGGCTAAAATCAGTAATGGTAATATACATTGAAAGAAAAGGGCATTGATCTTTCATCTGTCCATCTCGATAGTCCATGTAATACTAAGAAATTTGACTCAAGAAGTATTTACGAGCGAGTAGGAAGACACAAATCTGTAGCATCGCCATAAAAAGAGACAGTGGTGCAAGTTTACAGAATTCCAAAGACAGAAAAAGGACGATGGTTTGGATGCATGTCAGGGTTCTTGTGCTAACCAAACTTAGAATCAAATCTAAATTACAAAGATTTTAAGGAAAAAAGGGGGGATACAACTAGGTTGTTTATGTTACCTAATTATTTGGAGAATGGGCAGAAGCGGAATCTTGAGAACGAATGAAGTCCAATGCGTTCGGGTTGCTTGTATCATCTATAGAAGATTGGTCACCAACCAACAATGAGCCAAACATGCTTGGATTAATTGTCATGTTAGGGTTGTGCTGTTGAAACTGAGACAAAAATTCTCGTAAACCATTCGCTAACTCTTCCCTGTCTTTCTGTCTCTTGTCTTCATAATTTGTTTGAATGGCTTGTATTTCCTCATAGTGCTATGCTTGCAGATTCAGTTGAGTGTATGTAACACCTCGTCCATATAGTCGTAGTTGACGACGTTTCTTGTCTTTGAAACCATAGATGGAAGCAATGGTTTCCTCCAAGTTGCCGCTTCCATAACTTTCCTTAAGTTCATTCTACATCAAGGAAACGTATCAGCTAACAAAATATTGCAATATCACTAATGACGATTGAATGAAACTGCAAACTTACAATGATTTTATCTCTTGTGTCACCATCCTTTCGCTTAGTGATTTTCTCTTTTCGAGTTTCTATGAACACATCGTCTGGTAAGGGATCCTTCGTTGTTTTGTTTTTCTCTTTCTACAAGAAGTCAAGTTCACATTCTTAGCATCATATAGCTTCTTTCTTTGGAAAAAAAGAAAAAGAAAATGTACAGCTGTAGATAAAACACAATAATTATATTTACCAAAGTTTCTCTGACCCTAGCAAAGCTTTTTGGTCCTGCGGTGTGCCTTATATTTTTCTCCTTTTGCACAAGACAATTTTTCGAGTTTCTTTCAGCTACTTCCTGAACAGATACACACACGAATAACAAAATATTATACATACATATAACTTCTACATCTAACAAAGAGAATACTCTTCATTAAGGTCAGGAAACAGACATTATAGAAAGAAATAATGAAAATACCTTATGCTTTGGTGAATTCCAGATCTTCAACATTTCAAGAAATATGCCCTTTTTAATCTTTCTGGGACGATTCTTCTTTCTCAAAGCATCACTGTCATATTTCAAGAAGTGATCTCTCTTCAATCGACATTTGTAACCTCTCCAAGAATCATTAATCGTCCTCAAAACCCAAGATTTACCTCCAATAGGGACAATATAAAATCTCTGCGACAAGTAAAGAACAATTATACCAACAACAATGCATAAATATAGGAACCCAACATTAATTTATTTGCTAACTTACGAGGACATAATCCCAAAGCTCATCCTTCGTCGCGTCATCAACCTTTTTCCAAGTTGGAATCGTTAGTGGCAGTATAATGACTTTGCGACCTACAGACCCTACAAAGTTGGTGGATTCTGTCACTGTCGCGTCATCAGGGCCAACAGGCTGAAACTGTTTATTCAGTATGATTTCTTTACGCTCGTTTTCATTTCGCCCAAGGACCTCATTACACATAGTGGGTCCTCTTCTGCGTTTTCCGTCGACATCTATGTCCAGCAAATTGAGTACACAGAAGAAAAATAGTTACAACACAACAAAATCTATGTTTTATATTACAGAGATCCACTCATTCCAGCAAATAAGAAACAGGAAAAAGAGAACTCACCGTTTGGGTTCTCTGTCTCAGCAACATCAGTATGTGATGAACTTCTATTAAGAGAGGCTTCCTGTGATTGAAATGATCCATTTGTGTTTCTCCTTGGAGATCGGACTTGAAGTTGTTGAGATGAGCTGCCCTTATCTCGTCTCACCAAATGCTGTTGACGTTGCTTAAATCTCCTGGCTAATGCCACTACTCTCCGGTTCACTGTTGTCATGTTCACAACCTACATAAGGAGAAGAAAAAGACGATTAAAATAATAGATGGGAATATTTGAAAGTCCTATCAAGAAAGCCTTCCAAACTCCCTGAAAAAAGAAAAAGAAAGCATTCCAAAACATTGCTCTAATTTAATACCTATAACAATCCAATCTAAAAATTAGAGCGATATGCACAAGGAAAAACATAAAAATTTATGGCAATATCTGAAGGTCATCTCAAGAAAGCAGTTCAGAAGATTGGTCTAACACACAAAAAAAAAAAAAAGAAAAAAAAAAGAATAGAGCATCATCCACTAGCATCCATGAAATCCCATAAGGTGTCATCATCTGACTCATCATTTTCTGGCTCTGGTTGAATTTCCAGCTCGTGTAAAGGGTCATCAATAGTTGTTGCTGGCAAGTCATCTCTCAACCAATTCCCGTCATGATCATTCGCAGATGTGGCATGTTAAACTCCTATATCAGAAGATTCACCCCAATAAGAAACCCCTATGTTTCCGTCTACATCTTCATTCATATCGAACAAATCTCTTGGAAATGTCTTCATAACATAACGCCACTCTTTTTCTTTTGGATCTTGCACATAGAAGACTTGGCAAACTTGAGAGGCCAATACAAAAGGATCAACAGAGGAGCATGACCTATTGAAATTCACACGCGTAAGTCCATAATCATCTTGTTGAGCACGAAACCAGTCACAACGAAATAGTACAACTCTGAAGTGTCCAAAATAATCCAACTCAAAGATATCTTGCACAACCCCATAATAGGTGACATCCCCTGTAATAGGATTTTGATCCTTCGAACTAGCTAAACTAGATGTTACGGCATTCAAGGTTACTCCACTGCACTGAGTTTTACGCTTTGCATCACGTTCTGCAGTATGAAATCTGTAACCATTTATCAAGTACCCTTTGTAACTTCTAACTGCATAATCGGGACCTCGTGACAAAGCTTTGATTTCCTTTGACACGCTTGTATTCTTGACACGCTCCTCAAACCAACTTACAAGATCATGGCTGTGATTATGTGCTGTAGCCCAGCTATTGCGTCTACCCCTTTTACGCCTCTGACTGGTAACAATATTCTGATGCTCGCTGTATTAACAAAAATGCAAATTAGTGACAGCCCCCCAAAATTAGTCTAAAGAGGAAATGTGAAGCACAATAAAAAAAAATGCTAAAGATGCATAGTCACCTTCTATAATCCTCGATCTGATCGCAATTGAATAGTACATAACGATGAGCTTTTGTCCAAGTGTCTTCATCTAAGGTAATCCTTTTGCCACTGCTTGTCTTCTTACCACCAAGGGGACGTCCAACATCAGGGAATATGCTTGTTGCATCATTTGTGGATACATTGTCTGAGTTCCTTGACGGTCGATTAAGCTTTGAACTAACATCATCATTGAGATACCTTGAGCAAAAGATAAGACATTCTTCTGCTAGGTATCCTTCAGCTATAGAACCCTCAACCCTATTCCTATTTTTCACATAGAACTTCAGTTTACCCAAGTATCTTTCCTTTGAAAACATCCAACGATATTGCACGGCCCTCCAAGTCGAACTTGCTCTACTAAATGAACTGGCAAGTGCACCATAATGTCAAAGAAACTTGGTACAAAAATCTTCTCGAGTTGGCAAAGTATTTCTACGATTTCGCTTTCTAGATGTTTCAGATCTTGAGGATGCACAGCCTTACTGCATAAGCCCCTGAAAAAGGCTCCCAACCTGATGAGTGTCACTGCCACATGTTTTGGTAATGTTTTCCTAACGGCAACTTGCAGCAAATAATGGAGTGCAAAATGAGCATCATGAGTCTTATAACCAGAAATTTTTCTTTCACTCGATTGCACCGATCTAGAGATGTTTGATGCACAACCATCAGGGAACTTTGCACCTTTTATGACATCACAGAATAATGTTTTCTCTTCAGGTGACATTGAAAAGCAAGCTCTCGAAAGAATTACATGTCTACCATCCGCTGATCGCTTAGGATGAAGCTCTTTCCTAATGCCCATATCTTGTAAATCAAGGCGAGCCTTCAAATGATCCTTTGTCGTTCCAGCATTTTCAAGTAGTTTTCCTCCTACATTATCAAAGACATTTTTCTCGATATGCATCACATCAAGATTGTGAGGCAAGGGATTTGTCTCCCAGTATGGCAAGTTAAAAAAAATTGATTTGTTTTGCCATGGACAGTTTTTGTCTCTGTTCTTTTTTTGTGCCTTCCCGTACTTGTTTTCAAAACCCTCAAGCTCAGCTAATATGTCAGAGCCAGACATCACAGAAGGAGAAGACCTTGTCTCCACACCACCATCAAAAGAGCTTTTGTTGCGGTGCCAAGGATGATCTTCTCTCAAAAATCTTCGATGCCCCATATAACAAGTTTTCCTGCTGTACTTCAGATATCGAGAACAAGTGTCATAATTACAGCAAGGGCAGGCCAATCTTCCTTTTGTGGTGCGTCCCGAAAGCATTGCATATGCAGGAAAGTCGTTAATTGTCCACAACAAGGTTGCACGCATTCGAAATGTCTCATTTTTTGAGGCATCATAAGTATCGACCCCAGACTCCATAACTCCTTCAATTCCTCAACCAAAGGCTGCAAATAAACATCAATATCATATCCAGGGGAACGGGGACCTGGAATGATTAGAGACAATATGTAAAATTCTGACCTATTGCACAACCATGGTGGTAAGTTGTATATTGATAATACAACAGGCCAAACACTGTAAGAGACACTCATAGTCCTAAATGGGTTAAAGCCATCACTCATAAGACCAAGCCTGACATTTCGAGGTTCCTCGGCAAATTCATGATGCTGTTTGTCAAAGTCTTTCCATGCGTCTATCCTTTTATAATCAAGCCCCAGACGCCCAACCATTTTTTTCGCATCCCGGAAAGACTTTGAGATTTTTGCAAATGGAAAAGCCTCCCTCAATGTCCCCAACAAATCATCAAAAGAAGAATTACTCCATCCATTTACACATTTTAATAGATAGAGCCGAATAGTAAAACTAAGCACAGAGAACTTCTTACAATCCGTGTACAGGTTTTCCTGTGCATCCTCCACTAACTTATAAAACTTCTTTGCATTTTCATCAGGCCCTTCATGGACTCGTGTCCCTTGAAAGCCACTGGAATCTTCTACTAAATCTCTAAAAGCATCATGTATCATCCCATTCATGTCATCATTATTGGTGGACCCAGGAGATTGTGGAACTCTTTTACTAGATCCAGCAGTTAATCCCTCACCATGGTCACTCCAAACTTTATATCTTGTAAAAAATTTATTGATAAACAAATGATTGTAAACCACCTCTCTAGTGAACCAAAAACGGTTAACACACTTATCACAAGGACACAAAATTTCAGGCTCATCATCCTCATAACCTGGCATTTTCCTTTAGCCCTATAGCTTCCAGTCTTCCCTTGTTTTGCTTAATTCTCAACATTCTTTGCTTCTCATATTCTAACAATCCTGATTTAGGAGTTTCAAGAGCCCGAGAACTTGAACCCCTGTGGCTTGCTTATTGGGTTTCTTTCTCAACATGATTAAAGCTAGAAAATCCATTGATTTACCATAAACAACATGTCAGAAAATACTATATATAGTATCTTTTTTGGTCTGAATAGGACATAGTAAATTAGTTAGAGAATGTCAGTTATAGTTTTTGGGGAGAAAAACCTCATTACAGTCATCAGCAAATTTCACGTCAGAATGACATACCACATGTATATAAACAAAATTGAAACGATAATCTCAATCTTGTAATTGAAAAGTATATTTTTTTTGGCTAGAGAGTCCAAGGGTTATACACCCCTTAAGGCTTGAGCTCTTGAGTATAAGTATGTGGGCAAAACAATGGCCTGGAGTCAAAAAAAAAAAAATAAAAAATAAAAGAATGGCCTGGAGTGGATGTCCCTATCCAACACAACAGTTTCCCTTGTACTCAAAAGTAACTCTAAGTAAGTGTAACCCTAATAATCAATTTAAGCATCGATATTTTAAAGTTGTTTTAATATAAAGCACCACATAACAAAGCCTGAAGATTGCCAATCATAAAAAAAGGACATAGTGCGTGTGTTTGGTTAACTATGAGAAGTTATAATCTCTGGGATTAAACCTTTACGAGAATTGATGTGGAAAACTACTTTACTCAAAATGGGAGTTTGTACGCAACTTTCTTCATTATAGGGAAAATTACTTCCAGTAAAACTTTGTTTCCTGTGTTTTTTTTGTCAACCAAACAAGAAGGAAATTCTCAATTCCCAGGTAATAATAGCAATTTTGGCATTTTTCAAAATGTCAACCAAACAATCATATAGTATCGGGTACATGTAAGGACAATGTAATCTAAGTTTTTTTGGCCCGAGGGTTATACCCTTTACCCGTAGGCAGAGTTAACCATGACCTTTTGTCACCTCCTCATGTTCACTATATAAAGGACCTTAGAGAGGACTTGGTTTTTCATTGAAGATCAGATATCTTAACTCAAAAAAAAAAAAAAAAAAAAAAAAAAAAAAAAAAAAAAAAAACAGTTTCACAACCCCCCTTTTGCTTGTGTGTATCCTACATCAGATGACACCAAAATCTTAGAAGCAAATTCAATTAAGCCATGCTGATGATACTCGTCAAATTAATGTGAAACCCACCATCACCAATAGCCATATAACTCAATGCACCCTTTCAAAAATCTCACCTTTTTTTTTTACGGGAAAAAGATTTCTATGCTTTACTCATGAGCAATCTTCCAATACAAGAGGCAAAATATTAGGGGTCCCCCCTCCATCCAAACCATCTCTTTAACAAAAGAATTACTTAATTTAGCTAGTTTATGAGTCACTGTGTTACAGCTTCTACTGGCATACAAAACAAGAACCCAACAAAAACATATGGACTCAAATAAAACAACCAGTACACCAAATTTTCTTGAATGTAAATGAAAAACGCAAAAATCTGACCAAAAGCAGAATACTATATCTACATATAGAGAGAGATTAAGAGTTACCATCAACATTACCCCAGTGCCTCCAAAGAGGCTCCCGTCTAGGTAGGGTAAGGGGGGATCGGTTGTACGCAGCCTTACCTCTGTAAGAGTCTCACAGAGAGGCTGTTTCCGTTAGATTAAAAGTTACCATATACAATTTAGAACTAAATTGAACATGGCTACTATAGGATTTTGAACTAAATTCAGCAAATTTCACATCTGAATGACATATTACATGTATATAAACAAAATTGCAACTATTACCCAAACTTATAATTGGATTCTGCCGAAAAAAAAAAACAAATCCATATCAACATATACAGACAGATTAAGAGTTACCCATGTCAATTTAGAAAGATTAAGAGACATAGGAGAGAGGGAGATGATGATTCGAAACTTACCTTAGCCAAGATCAAAACTGATGGAAGAAAACAGAAGTGGCTGCTTAAGACCATAGATTGACTTTTTTAGCTTACAAACTAAATTTTCCTTTCCCTTTTCCTCAAAACCTTCAGGTTGGATCATATACACTTCCTCATGCAGATCTCCATTCAAGAATGCCGTTTTAACATCCATTTGATGAAGTTCTAAGTTATAATGAGCCACAAGTGCCATAATAACCCTAAAAGCATCTTTAGAAGAAACGGGAGAAAATGTGTCTTTATAGTCAATCCCAGACCTTTGGGTAAACCCTCTAACAACAACTCTAGCCTTAAGACGTTCAACATTGCCATTTGAATCCCTCTTTGTTTTAAATACCCACTTGCAATCAATAGCTTTAAAACCTTTAGGTAGTTCAACTAAATCCCAAACATTATTCTTTTTCATAGAAAGCATTTCATCATTCATAGCTTCTACCCACTTCTCCGCTTGAGGACTAGAGATTGCTTGGCTATAAGTCGAAGGATCTAAAATTTCCCCAAAATCATGTTCACTTTTTCCCAAATACACAATGTAGTCGTCTGAGATAGCAGACCTTTTCTCTCTATGGGAACGACGCAAAGGAACTTCAGAATTGGAATTATCAACATGTACAATGGAATTATCATTATGTATAATGGGGTTCTCATGACCTTCCACAATGGGTTCATCTTGTGCCTCATTTTCCTCCCCCTCATGAATAGGTTGTAGCACTACCTTTTCATGAACAATAGGCACAGGAGTTATGATGGGTGTTTCTTCTAATACCACTGTCTGCAATTTAGAGCAATCACAATGACTAACATCTTGCTCTAAAAATTTAGCATTAATTGATTCAACAATTCTTGTGCCACGCCCAGGACAGAAAAATCTATACCCTTTAGATCGCTCAGGATAGCCTATAAAATGACAACGGGTTATTTTGGGGTCAAGCTTACTTATATGAGGATTATAGATTTTAACTTCAGCTAGACAACCCCAAATATGAAAATGATTTAAGCTAGGCTTCCTACCAGTCCAAAGTTCATAAAGTGTTTTGGGAACAGATTTACTAGGAACCCTGGAGAGCTAGGCAATATTAACCATTTTCATGATGTATTCCCTCACACTACCATCATTGTTGTAGGATAAACCGGTCATTTTCTCAATTAAGTCACCTATCTCACCCTTATCAGATTCTTTGTATTTTTGTTCAATGGCATCCAAGAATTGTTTTGCACTTCCATCACTCTTACTGGCACCAAGAATATGTTCAGAAATAGATCTTTTCATGATCATGAGACACAACTTGTCAGCCCTAACCCATTTCTCATACTTTGCCTTTTCCTCAGGGTACTAGTAGCTGTGAGTGCACTAGGTTTGGTCTCATTCAAAGCAAAGTCTAAATCCATTAAACCCAAAGTAATTTCAACATCCAGTTTCCATTTCTTAAAATTTGTCCCAGTAAGTGTCACTATGGAATTCAGGTTACTATTCACTGCCAAGTTACCCATAACTGAAACAAACAATAGAATATATTTAATTAGAACAACATATTTGGCATATTGATGTACAAATATAAGCACAGGAAGTCAAAGTATATCATTATATGTTTCCCTTTGGGTAAAACATGTAAATACTCCTCCCAACAAATAACAGTGAAGATATATAAATTCATTAGATCTATCCCCTTTGAGTGGATTAAGACTTTTAAATTAGTATTTCTTCACTAAACAATAACAAACATTACACCATACTATTTACAACATACTATAACTACCTTTGGGTGGTTACTATATATCATAAACTAGGCTATTTCATCTCTAAAACATTGAGAAAAAATTTACAAATTCCAACTAGTGAATCACTTTGGTGATTACAATTCATTGTCACTTATAAACAATTCATCAATCAAGAAAATTTTATCTTATGCCCATATGAAGTTCATTATTAAACTAACTGACCGAATTCCTTTGTATACACTTGCGGCCGATAATGGCTTTAATAAATTCAGGATAAAAAATATACACTCTAAGTACTCATGTAATCATGTTACAGTTATAAGCATCATCATCACAACATGTTGATATAAGCATGATCATCACAACAAGTTGATATAAAAAAGTGATAGATATGCCGACAAAAGTAAGTACAAATTTGGTGCAAGATTAAAGTCATAACCTAGTATATGAACAAGGATTTCGGTTCTACGCAATCGAATTCGGCGAAGAATATAAAATTAATCAAACGGTTTAGTTTGCATCAAATTTAAACTATACGAATGTGATTAATCCCAACTAGTATCTAATGTGTACATACATGAATGAAACACAGATATAAAATTTGCAAGTCATTCACAAATTTACAATCACCGTACTATAAAATTTCATGATTTATACATTCAAGTATACCCGCTCTGATACCACATGTAAGTCCCATTAATTCTATATTTAATTGTATAAATACATATATTGAAGATATAAAAGACATACCGTTAGGATCCATGGTGATTACTTCAATTGTCCACACCAACTTCAGTCACGTTCTAGATGAGAAACAAGTCTTCCCCTTTATTCCAATTTGTAATCAAATGGTGTGTTAATGGGTACACACCCCCTCACTGTGTTTCCCTTTGATATCAATTATTCTATATCAATGAACGTTGTATTGGCAAAGAGAAGACTGGTTCCTTTATAGACCAATAATTAATGATAGTCCATTTCCAACATTCTCCCACTTAGACATCATTAATAAAAAAAAAACTTAAATTTTCTCAAATATTCAAAAGAAAAGATATTTTTTAATAAAATAATAATAATAAACTTAATGTCCAGCAACGAAATATCACAATAATAAACAGTTTACAAAAAGAACACCAATCTTTTTAAGCTGAACCAACACGCTTTGATGACCAATATCAGCAACGATTTCCCTCCACTCGAGATTTGAGTGCCCGCATCACATCATTGTGGAAGTCGCCGTGCCTGACTACGTCGAGGAGATCAGAGATGACATCCTTAATCTGAGACCAGCTGTTTTGGTCGTCAGGTTCGAGAATTCCGTAGGATTTCTTAACTGTCTTCGGATATAAGAAAGGGAGAGAACCCATGTCTTCTAAGATGAAGTCGATCAAGAACAATTGAGGGGCTAATATGTTGTTCTATTTCATGGGTTATGTATCTGCTCGGTGCTTTTCTTGAACAAAGTTGGACTGCCATGGCTGAAGATCGAGTTTATCAGAGATTTGTTGTCTCAGGGTATGAGAATAGGAGTATGATGATGATGTACGTGAAAACTAAAGCCCTAGCCCTATTTAAATAGAAGTAAATATGGGAAGAGTTTGAGCCACAATGGGTAATTAACTAACAAAAAATATTTTAGGAAAGTTTTAGTTGTTATACAGTTGTAGCTAGCTTAGGATAATGCAAGGTCGTTGGAGTATATAGTTTGATGTCCTTAGTAAAGGAAAGAGCTGATTTACTCACTTTTCAAAAAATAAATTTACAGTTTGACTTTTTCCTTAACGTTTTAAGGTTATATTCGGGCAATATATCATCTTTTGAAAAATAAATAAAGGAAAATAGATGTTAAAATTATATAGTGCTTATATTTGTTATGTTTTGAGGTATTGTTTTTTGAATAACAGGGCATAGTTTCTAATTGCAAACCTCTACTTTAGATCCAATGGTCAAGCTAAATACAGAGCTGTGGCTAATAGCACTTGTGGTTGGAACTAGTGAATTACATTAAATATGTCCAACTTAGTCCATTATAAACCTATTTGGAAATTCACCTTTCTTTTTTTTTTTTTTTTCTTTTGATAACTAGATTTTTTTTTATAAAGAAGGAAAGAAGCTGAAACTCAAATGACAAAAGAGTCTAAGCTCCACACACCAATTACACCAAAGCATAAAAACATCTCTCGAGCCAACGCTCAATAGATCCATAGTAAAAACAATGCAAACATACAACAATCCGACACCTAGACACTAATGAATCAACGCCCCAAACACACCCAAGAACAATCAGCCAGACCTAGGAAACACTCCGGGTTGATCCTCTCAACTTCTTGGAGATCAAATCCCCTCAGCCAGACCTTGGTTGCATTTGCCGGATGTCAATGCTTTATTATCCCCAATCACACCTAGACACTAATGCATCAACGCCCAAAACACACCTAATAACATCAGCCAGACCTTATAAAAACTTCGGTTGATCCTCTCAACTTTTTGTAGATCGGATACTACATTTACCCTTCAGACTCAACATTACATATGAGGGTTTATACCTCATATGTAAGGCGCCGACTTATAAGAGAGTTTTTTTTTTTTCCAGAATATTCTCTTTTTTTATCTCCTCCAGTGTCCAATCACAGCTGGGTACTAAATGCGACTCACAGTTGGATATGAGGATATCAGATATCGTAAAAACAACCACATTCATAAATTTCCAAATTTTTTTGTCAAAATAGAATATTCTGTTATATTCCGGCCTAATGTTCTTGCTTTTAGTTAGGCTTCCTCTTTCAAATATATACTACCTCAAGGTAATATTCCTTTGGCATCAAAAGATTATGTCTTTTTATCTCGTACCTATAATCTATAAATATAAATTCCTCACATACACACCTCCTAGATAGTCCACAACAACAATTAACCTAAACAAAAACCAAATTTCTTGGTGTGATTTTGTGATTTACGACAATGGTAGGAATTGTGGTAGTTTTCGACTTTGATAAAACCATTATCGATTGTGATAGCGATAATTGGCTTGTCGACGAGTTAGGTTTTACAGATTTGTTCAATCAACTTCTCCCCACCATGCCATGGAACTCTCTCATGGTTAGTTTCTTCTCTCATCCCCCTTTTTGGTTTTTTTTTTTTTTTTTTTTTTTTTCTCATGCTCTGTTTTCCCCTGTTCTTAATTATATCATAAGCTCTGTTTTAATGCTCTGTTTTACCATATTCCTAATTAAATCATAAGCTCTGCTTTTATGCTCTGTTTTGAATCTGTCCATCAAATAAATCTCACAAATTTGTAACATTATTTCTAATTACAGGATACATTGATGAGGGAGATGCACGCAAAAGGAGTTACAATTGATGAAATTGCAGAGGTGTTAAAAAGGGTTCCTATTCATCCTCGTGTTGTTCCCGCCATTAAAGCTGCTCATGCTGCAGGGTAATAAATTATTTTCTGGATTATATATTCTATTTCTTTCTGGTTTTGATTAATATAGAGATTTATGATGATCTCTTTTTTTTTTTTATTTTTCTTGATTTTTCAGGTGTGATTTGAGGGTAGTAAGTGATGCAAACGTGTTCTTTATTGAGACCATATTGAGCCATCTTGGATTGAGAGATTATTTCACAGAGATCAACACTAATCCTGGTTATGTCGACGAAGACGGAAGATTAAGAATAATGCCTTTTCATGATTTCAATAATTGTCCTCATGGCTGCAATCTCTGCCCTCCTAACATGTGCAAGGTAAAAATATATAAAAAAAAATAAGTAAAAGAATGTTTTGATTGTTTTTGGGAAATTTCATCTCATATCAAGCTAATATACTTCACTGATTTGAACAATACAGGGCCTAGTGATTGAAAGGATATTATCTGAGGAAGGAAAAAAGAAATTCATCTATGTAGGGGATGGAATTGGAGATTATTGCCCCTCACTAAAGCTAAGAGAAGGAGATCATGTTATGCCAAGGAAGAACTTCCCAGTGTGGGACTTAATCTCCAGCAACCCTAAGCTGATCAGAGCTAAGATCCATGAATGGACCGATGGAGGGGATCTCGAGCGAGTCCTAGTCTCTCTAATACAGTCCATAATCTCCGGAGATGATAACATGGCCGCTCAATTGTTTGCCTATGATTGCAAGCTTGAGATGCTACCAGCTTCTTCTCATCCCCATGAAGCCTTGCCTAAAGCTTTACCTGTGCCTTTCTAGTGACTGAATGCCTCTCTTTTTTAGTTGTGTAACACCTCTTGTAAAACACAAGCCTTTAGTCTTGTTGGTTGTTGCTCAAATGGAGCAACAGAGAGATATGAATATGAATGTTGTCAAATTTGTAAATAGCTTGTTTTACTGATGAATTTTGAGGAACAACAACAACAACACAATTTCTTTTTCATAAGAGCGGCAGGGAAACATTGAATTTTACTCTATAGCCAGCAAAATTACAGTAGTAAATGATCACCAAAATGAGAATTTCACATTGGTTCTTGGCAGTTTTCGTCTTCTCATTAATTACTGATTTTCGCGGGGATAATATAAGCTAGAACGTGGTCGAAATGTATGCCTGATGAATCGGTTGCTTTTAGCATACATGCTGCTGTAATTGCTGAGAAAATCTCATGGTGAGTTCTTGTTTATGCTCAGGTATTCTATGTCTCTTCTTGGTTTAGTCACTTTCTCTATGCTGACCACTGAGTATATTTCATCAAGCAGACTCAACCTGTTAGTGTAGGACTTTGAGTTTTTGACTGGGTAGTGTAGTTACTGTAGTACCTAGTTGGTTAGTGTTGCCTACAGTAAGGTCTTTGAATTTTGATGGGTCTGTGTTGCAAACTGAACATGATCAGATAGGGTCTTTGGATTTGTTAATTGGATGTCGTTGCCTTAGCTTCTGTCACTCCTGAATCCATTTTACTATTTTAGTGAGCTAAAATTTGATTTCCCAGCACCGATTTTGGTTGCATTATTTGTCAAACGTCAATGCTTTATGCCTTTATAAAGTACATTCTTTCGTTACAACGACATACAGAACTATTTATGAGCTTCTTCTGCTAGGAAATGATATGATTTCGATGGAAAACTGGCTGCTTTCACCATTTATGAGCTACTTAAGTTGGATTCAAAATTTGGTAAATTTTGAAGTGTGTTCTACTAGCTAGCTAGGGTGCTACTGCATTTTAAGCTTATGCAAACATAATTGCAAACCCTACCCCATGTACCACAGTACCAACAGTAATGAACTTGTTTCATTCGAATTAAAGAATTGAGTTATATCAAATCATAGAAAGCTTGAGTCATTTCGATATGGTATTCGTGCTCTCTGAGTTATATCAACCCATAGAATTTTTTTTCTTCAATCTTCTTAACTGTAGAAATTTGGACTACAATGCAGGAAGTTTTGACATACACATAACTATCTCATACAGCATACAGGAAGTCACTCCCTTCCGGACTGTCAAGGATAAATTGGTGCTATCAGAGACTTGTTCTATCAGTGAATGCGACACACATGTACATATAAAGGGCCTGAGATATCATACACGGTCAAAATATTGAAGATGTATAAAAGGTTCAAGCTGCTCCTTAGTCTGCAAGAAATTGGTTGAACACCCCACTGTCTCAAAGTGAATGTTATTATGCAGATTGTTTCAGGAACGTACACGGTGAGCAGCCAAAAATGACTATTTGCTACTGTCCATCTGACACTAATGAATCAACGCCCCAAACACACCCAAGAACAATCAGCCAGACCTAGGAAACACTCCGGGTTGATCCTCTCAACTTCTTGGAGATCAAATCCCCTCAGCCAGACCTTGGTTGCATTTGCTTCATAGAGTACCCTGTTTCATTACAACGACACACAACTATTTATCAGCTTCTGCTGCTAGGAAATTATATGATTTCGATGGAAAACTGGCTACTTTCACCATTTATGAGTGACTTAAGTTGGATTCAATATTTCGTAGATATTGATGCGTGTTCAACTAGCTTCCTGCATTTTAAGCTTATGCAAAGATAATTGCAACATAACCCTACTCCATGTACCACAGTACCAGCAGTAATGGACTTGTTTCATTCAATTTAAAGAATTGAGTTATATCAAATCATAGAAAGCTCGAGTCATTTCGATATATACATAACTATTCATGCTCTCTAGAATGCAGGAAGTTTTGACATATACATAACTATTCAACTCATAGATATTTTTTTCTTCAATCTTTTTAACTGTAGAAATTTGGACTAGAATGCAGGAAGTTTTGACATACACATAACTATCTCATAACTATCTTCTTGCAGGGTCTAGCCCCGCACCCCATCCAAGTAGGCGCACCCCATCCAAGTAAGCTCAGGGCATACCCCGGAGCCAAAGAATCGAAACTAAGAACATGGTGGACATCTTTCATGAACTATATTCCAATGAACAGAGAATTACTACATAATACCTTAGGAACCAAACAAGAGGTCAATCCTGTAAGTTATCAATTATCATCATCACTATCATCATCCTACAATGATAAAATAGTACTATCTTGTTCTCTAAAACAAGTTAATTGGTAAAGGACTTGATGAAACAAACGTTCATACAGGATATATCCTACACTAGCTCACAAACAAATTACTGCCAAGCAAGAAGTTTTTTTTTTTTTTTTTTTTTTTTTTTTTTTTGTCAATGTAGTAATATTCAATTAACCAAAACAGTATTACATCAAAGTAGGGGCCCGGCAGGCAAAAAACCCCTTAACAAGGGGAAATAAGCCGTGACAAGGATGGTGGTGGCCTTCCAAATTTTCATCCTAAAAGGGAGGATAAAGATAAGGAAAGCTCTTCTTGCAGGGTCTAGCCCCGCACCCCATCCAAGTGGGCGCACCCTACTACATAAGCTCAGGGCATACCCTGGAGCCAACGAATCGAAACTAAGAACATGTTGGACATTCGCCACTGGAGAGGCAAGAAGAGCGGCAAAGAGGACAGTCATCGTGGTTCTTAAGCCATTCAACAATGCAGCTCTCATGGTAAAGATGTTTGCATGGCAACTTCATAGCATATCTTTCCTTCTTATCATGATGATCAGTACTAGCAAGTTCCACTAATTCCTGACATATAGCGCAAGTGGTCTCTTGATCATCATCGTCTTCCTTTGCCAGCTTCAATCTCTCTAAGTTGTGTATCCTGGTAATACCAAACTTGAGTTCCACACGGGAACCCGTGACCCGCCCATACACCTCAAAAGAGTCGTTAGAGATTACTCTCTTAATAAACTTACAAATCTGGATAGTAATAGTCACCAACCCTTCATGATCAGCATCATAATCTTCATCAAGGATGTCATCTTGTAGGGCTTCCATGATCGCATCGTGGAAGTTGAGTCGCTCTTCGAACAAGTTGAACCCGATTAGAGAAATAAGCGATTTTCGAACCTGAGACCAACTTTCTTGCTCATGAGGCTTCAGTGTAAGGAATGGAGATTTGGTGAAGGGAGTCACATATGTCTCGGGAGCTCGACGGTTGTCAGAGTATGAGCATGTATCTGATTCTTGGAACAGAAATTGAACCAAGAATGGTTTTTGAGGGAATTCCTCCATGATCAACCGTAGGAGTATTTCTTTGTAGCTAATAGGCACTGCAATGAAAACCACTCTTTTGTTGGCTTGAAATATTAAGTAGAAACAAAGTCTTTGTTCCTCTCTGGCTCCTTTAAATAGATGAGAGATATATATGGTGCAAGAGTTGTTTAGGGCAAGTTGGAATACTATGGATAACATATGGGTAAGCATAAAAATTTAGGAAAGTTTTTTTGGCCTGAAAAATTAGGAAAGTTAATGATACACTTAGAGGATCAGATAAGTTTCCCCAACCGAAAAATATTAGGACAGCCAGTTATTAATTTCAGACTGGCTGTAAAATTGAGTATTCAACCTGTGCAGTATCACGATTCACGCCAAATACGTCAAAATTGATAATACAGTACATATCTAGTTGCTTACATAGATTGGAATTCATAGTTTCTTTATTTATAAATTGTAAATATTTTGTACGGCGTAAGTTTATAAGAATACAATTGGCAAATTCATAATGAATTTTGCAGTCTGCATTATATGGGAAGAAAGAATCAACACAGGCAGGAAATATTTGAATTTGTTTCAACCAGATATATTCTCAAAACATATCTCAATCCACATATCACAGAACTCAGAAGTCATAAATAACATGAACCTTAAAGAAACAATAAAGACATGGATTATTATTAGCGCAATTTGGTGAAAACTACCTGAAAAGTTTCATCTTTTGTCCAGTACCTTCTAAGTTGTTGTTATTTGTTCAATACCACCTTAAAAGTTGATTCTGCCCGGTAAGTCACCCCTTAAGTGATTTCCAGGCCAAATTCCTTAGTCATTCTTCCCGTTTTGCCCTCACTTGTGCAGCACAACATGTCTACTTGAATTAAAGCTCAACAAAATAAATATTCAGCTTTTAATTTATCTTGGCTCCCCATCCATGGCTTCCTCTTCTCCCTAATTACCCAATTTACAATTCTCCCTAATTTTTTCTCTCCTCCCCATCCATGACTTTCCCTTCTCCCTCCTCACGACCTCTCAAACAAGAAGACACCTCCTCCTTCACTCCACAACAACCACCATCTCCACCAACAGCAACCCCACTCTCTCTCCTTATCCCCATCACCACCAGGCCACCACCACTCTCTCCACCTCTCGCTGCTTCCCCATCATCAATTTTCCTCGTCTTGGGTCTACTTTTATTGAGGCAAAGAGGAAAAGAAAAGAGTTGATGTTTATTAACATGGATCTCCCGAATTTCATGCTCACAGTTGGAGATGGTGGATGGAGAAATGTCAATAATGGCAAAGAGGAAGAATGGGGAAGAACAATGGAGAGGAAGAATGGCAGAGAGGAATAATGGGAAATGACCTGTTTTTAAGTGGGATTGGGGAGGGGAATTATTTTGTTAATAATTAATTAATTAAAGGTTCAAATCAGTGTTTAATTTGGTCAAATAGGGGTAGTTCATTTAAATAGACATGTGTTGCACACGTGAGGGTAAAACGGGAAGAAAAGTAAGGAATTTGGCTCGAAAATCACTTAAGGGGTGACTCACATGGCGGAATCAACTTTTAAGGTGGTACCGAACAAATAACACTAATTCAGGGGGTACTGGACAAAAAGTGGAACTTTTCAGGTGGTTTTCACCAAATTGCGCTTATTATTACTTCAAGAGAAGTATGGATAAAGAGTAGAGTTTTCCGGTTTTCCCCCCTGTAATCTTCATTGCATTCTTCTCGCTACTTTCTTACAATACACTGAGAACAATCATAAATAAGTCCCACCTCTTGGTCAATTTCTCGTTCATACACCAACGGACCAAAACCATGACCAGCACGGCCACTGCTGGTTAGCTGGTGCAGCAACATGCTCGTCCACACGAAGTGGTATGTAACGTTCCAAGTGTTCTGAATGATTCAATCACACCTGAATCTCAACTGGCCATCTGTACATCATGCTAACTGGCATTTTAAGCTTATGCAAAGATCATTGCAACATAACCCTACCCCGGCCCATGTACCACAGTACCAGCACTAATGGACTTGTTTCATTCAAATTAAAGAATTGAGTTCTATCAAATCATGGTGGACATTCGCCGTTGGAGAGGCAAGAAGAGTGGCAAAGAGGAGAGTCATCGTGGTTCTTAAGCCATTCAACAATGCAGCTTTCATGGTAAAGATGATTACATGGCAACTTCATAGCACATATTTCATCCTCATAATCATCATCATCATCATCATCATCATCAACTTCCACTAAATCGTTAAGGCATATAGCACAAGTGATCATTTCATCATCATCGTCTTCCTTTGCCAGCTTCAATCTCTCTAAGTTGTGTATCCTGTTAGTACCAAACTTGATTTCCACACGGGAATCCGTGACCCGCCCATACACCTCAAAAGAGTCGTTAGAGATTACTCTATTGATAAACTTACAAATCTGGATAGTAATACTATAGTCACCAACCCTTCATGATCAGCATCATAATCTTCATCAAGGATGTCGTCTTGTAGGGCTTCCATGATCGCATCGTGGAAGTTGAGTCGCTCTTCGAACAAGTTGATCCCGATTAGAGAAATAAGCGATTTTCGAACTTCAGACCAACTTTCTTGCTCATGAGGCTTGAGTGTAAGGACTGGAGATTTGGTGAAGGGAGTCACGTATGTCTCGGAAGCACGACGGTTGTCAGAGTATGAGCATGTATCTGATTCTTGGAACAGGTGTCCAAAAATAAAAAATGATAGATCAAATACGTAAAGCACTACATGAGTATAAAAGAATGCAACATCGGAACTTTTGAATGCAACAAGGATAGTTAGAGATAAAATGCAACTAGATGTAGCTTTTAAGAAAAAAGGAAACAACAATAGAGTCATATTATACTAAGTTGTCCCAATTATATTTATAATTTTATATAATTATTAATTTATAATTTTAGGACCTTTAACTTATATGAGTATCTTCCGAAAAATTATTATCTTATTATTTTATCGAAATTATTAATTTAGACCCTAGATCCGAGTCGGGACCGAGCAAAATTATTATCTTAGAGAGATTATTAATTTATTTTTCGAATCCTGGATACGCCACTGATCCAGCTTATGCATAAGGTAGAACAACATACTGTATAAATTGTGATGAAACAAATGTTGATTACAAACCAAAAAATTATAACTGACCCGACACCAAAACTGAATCAGATTGCGTTATTATGGTGGGTTTTCGGGTTTTGGTATAGGAAGATTTAGATATGTGAGTCCGCCTCATAAGAGAGCTTTTTTCAGAATATTCTCTCTATCTCTCTCTTCCAGTTTCCAATCACCAGCTGTGTACTAAATGCGATTCACAGTTGGATATGAGGATATCAGATATCAGTTGGATATGAGGATATTCCCAAAAAGTTTGTCCAAATAGAATATTCTGTTATATTCCCGCCTAATGTTCTTGCTTTTAGTTAGGCTTCCTCTTTCAAATATATACTACCTTAAGGTAATTTTCCTTTGGCATCAAAAGATTATGTCTTTATCTCGTACCTATAAATATAAATACCTCACATACATACCTCCTAGATGGTCCACAACAACTATTAACCTAAACAAAAACAAATTTTCTTGGTGTGATTTGCGATTTACGACAATGGAGGGAATTGTGGTAGTTTTCGACTTTGATAAAACCATTATCGATTGTGATAGTGATAATTGGATCGTCGACGAGTTGGGTTTTACAGATTTGTTCAATCAACTTCTCCCCACCATGCCATGGAACTCTCTCATGGTTAGTTTTTTCTTTCATCCCCCTTTTTAGTTTTTTTTTCTTCTCATGCTCTGTTTTCCCCTGTTCTTAATTATATCATAAGCTCTGTTTTTATGCTCTGATTTCCCCTAAGCTCTGTTTTTTATGCTCTGTTTTGAATCTGTCCATCAAATTAATCACTCAAATTTGTAACATTATTTCTAATTACAGGATACACTGATGAGGGAGATGCACACAAAAGGAGTTACAATTGATGAAATTTCGGAGGTGTTAAAAAAGGTTCCTATTCATCCTCGTGTTGTTCCAGCCATTAAAGCTGCTCATGCTGCAGGGTAATTCCTCTTTTTTTTTTCTAGATTATATATTCTATTTCTGTTTTGTTTTGATTAAAAATAGAAATTTATGATGATCTCTTCTTTTTTTTTCTTGGTTTTTCAGGTGTGATTTGAGGGTAGTAAGTGATGCAAACGTGTTCTTTATTGAGACCATATTGAGTCATCTTGGATTGAGAGATTATTTCATAGAGATCAACACTAATCCTGGTTATGTCGACGAAGACGGAAGATTAAGAATAATGCCTTTTCATGATTTCAATAATTGTCCTCATGGCTGCAATCTCTGCCCTCCTAACATGTGCAAGGTAAAAAAAAAAAAAAAAAAATCAATCTTTTTTCCTTTTGGAAAGAAGTAAAATAATGTTTTAATTGTTTTTTTTGGAAATTTTATCTCATATCAAGCTAATGTTCTTCATTGCTTTGAACAATACAGGGCCTAGTGATTGAAAGGATATTATCTGAGGAAGGAAAAAAGAAATTCATCTATTTAGGTGATGGAATTGGAGATTATTGCCCCTCACTAAAGCTTAGAGAAGGAGACCATGTTATGCCAAGGAAGAACTTCCCAGTGTGGGACTTAATCTCCAACAACCCTAAGCTGATCAAAGCCAAGATCCATGAATGGACCGATGGAGGGGATCTCGAGCGAGTCCTACTCTCTCTAATACATTCCATAATCTCCGGAGATGATAACATGGCGGCTCAATTTTTCGCCATTGATTGCAAGCTTGAGATGCTACCAGCTTCTCATCCCCATGAAGCCTTGCCTAAAGCTTTACCTGTGCCTTTCTAGTGACTGAATGCCTCTTTTTTTCTAGTTGTGTAACACCTCTTGTAAAACAAAAGTTTTTAGTCTTGTTGATTGTTGCTCAAATGGAGCAACAGAGAGATATGAATTTGAATGTTGTCTAATTTTGTAAATAACTTGTTTTACTGATGAATTTTGAATGAGAATTTCACTTGTGTTAAAAATATGATTACCGTCATGAATAAAATACCACGAAAAGTACTTGAGAAATGTGCAGTTATCAACTTATCATGTTAGCCTATAATAAAATCAGAGGTACTACGGTAGGACGATGGAGCGTATGGAGTATGGAGTATTTCTATTATTCATGTAGTTTTGATGGCAGTATTTCTAATTGTACTTTGGTTCTTGGCAGTTTTGAATACTTTGATCTTCTCATTAAATACTGATTTTCGCGGGGATAATATCAGCTAGAACCATGGGCGAACCTATGTGTATAAATGGGTGGACCATTGCACCACAATTTTTTATTTTTTTGCCTTTTTAATGTATAATTTTCCCTATTTTTGTAGTTTTTTTAGTTTTTTTTGTTCTTATTGCACCCCAATTCTATAATTTTTACCTTTTTTCTCAAATTTACACCCCTATTCTTAATTTTCTGGGTTCGCCACTGGCTAGAACGTGGTCGGAATGTATGCCTGATGAATTGTTGCTTTTAGCAAACATGATGCTGTAATCGCTGAGAAAATCTCATGGTGAGTTCTTGTTTATGCTCAGGTATTCTATGTTGCTCCTTGATTTAGTCACATTCTCTATGCTGACCAGTGATCACTGAGTATATTTCATCAAGAACAGTCAACCTGCTAGTGTAGGACTTTTGAGTTTTTGACTGGGTAGTGTAGTTACTGTAGTACCTAGTTGGTTAGTGTTGCCACCTGTTAGGTCTTTGATGGATCTGTGTTGCAAACTGAACATGATCAGATAGGGTCTTTGGATTTGTTACAATTGGATGTCGTTGCCTTAGCTTCTGCCACTCTTGAATCCATTTTACTATTTTCGTGAGCTAAAATTTGCATTGCCAGCACTAATCTTGGTTGCATTATTTGTTGAATGTCAATGCTTTATAGAGTACCTTCTTTCGTTACAACGACATACAGAACTATTTATGAGCTTCTTCTGCTAGGAAATGATATGATTTCGATGGAAAACTGGCTACTTTCACCATTTATGAGCTACTTAAGTTGGATTCAAGATTTGGTAAATTTTGAAGTGTGTTCTACTAGCTAGCTAGGGTGCTACTGCATTTTAAGCTTATGCAAACATAATTGCAAACCCTACCCCATGTACCACAGTACCAACAGTAATGAACTTGTTTCATTCAAATTAAAGAATTGAGTTATATCAAATCATAGAAAGCTCGAGTCATTTCGATATGGTATTCATGCTCTCTGATTTTGATCTAACTTTCTTGGTTTCTGTATTGTGGTCCAAAATACTCACTTTGTGATCTTAATGTTCTTTTCTTCTTCTTATTTGACCCCCTGATCCTAATCTTGTCTACGTCTGTTCTTCAACTTTTTAACAGTAGAAATTTGGACTAGGATGCAGGAAGTTCTGACATACTCATAATTATCCATACAGGAAGTCACTCCCTTCCGGACAGCCAAGGCTAAATTGGTGCTATCGGAGAGACTTGTTCTACCGGTGAATGCGACACAAATGTACATATAAAGGGCCTATAGTCAAAAAATTGAAGATATATAAAGTGGAGTTTGCGAGATATTGGTTGAACACACCACTGTCTGACTGTCTCAAAGTGGAGTTTTGTTCTTGTTCTGGAGATTGTTTCAAGAACATACACGGTGCGCAGCCAAAAATGACTACTTACTATACCTATTTGTTACTGTCCATCTGTTATCAACACTTCAGAAGAACTATGCAACTACAATAGCCTTGTCTGCCAAGATTCATAATGGAAGATCTGTCTGCACCACCACCAACAGCTCTGCACAGCAAATCGAATTGGAAACCTGCACAAGTACATTTAGTGGCGTAGTGCTAACCTTCTGGCTAAGAGTAATTGCATCAATTCTCTGTACTCTCAGCCAGTAATTATTGCGTAATACGTCATATTATATCAAGTTCAATGGTTTAATCCGTTTCACCAAGGTAAATTGATAAAATAGTACTACTATCTTGCTATCATTCTAGTCTCCATCTCATATTAAAGCTGTTGAATTATATCTCAAACAAGTTAATTGGAAAAGGACTTGATGAAAACAAACGTTCATTTAGGATATATCCTGCACTCACAAACAAATTACTGCCAAGCAAGAAGTTATTTTCTTTGTTAAATGTAATATCATTCATTTAACCAAAACAAGGGGAAATAAGCCTTCACAAGGATGGTGGTGGCCTTCCGAATTTTCATCCTAAAAGTGAGGATAAAGACAAGGAAAGCTCTTCTTGCAGGGTCTAGCCCCGCACCCCATCCAAGTGGGCGCACCCTACTAAGCGAAACTAAGAACGATCATGGTGGACATTCGCCACTGGAGAGGCAAGAAGAGTGGCAAAGAGAACAGTCATCGTGGTTCTTAAGCCATTCAACAATGCAGCTTTCATGGTAAAGATGATTACATGGCAACTTCATAGCACATATTTCATCCTCATAATCATCATCATCATCATCAACAACTTCCACTAAATCGTTAAGGCATATAGCACAAGTGATCACTTCATCATCATCGTCGTCTTGCAGTAATAAAGCTTCCTTAGCCTTCATCCTCTCTAGGTTGAGGATCCGGATACCCCACTTTGCTCCCAAATGGATATCAAGATACCTCTCATAAAGGTTGTCGATCACACTCTCAGTAATCTGTCGAATCTCGACATCAATCGAGACCAAGCCCGCTTGATCAGCAATATGAGCAACGATGTTCTCAACTTGAGTCCGTAACGCTTGTATGATCTTTTCATGGAAGTTGAGGTCGTCCCCTAGAAGAGAAATCAAGGCTTTCTTGGTTTCAGACCAACTCTCTTGGTCATTGGATTTGAGTGTAAGGATGGGAGAATAATTGGTAAACGGGGACTCATATGTCACCGTATTACGACGTTCGTCACCATATGAGCAAGTATTTGTTTCTCGTAAGCCAAATTGCACCAAGAATCTCACTGCAAATTGCACCATGATTAACTATAATGAACAAGTCTTTTTCTTAACTTTCTGATTATTTCTATGTTGGGGTTTATAGAAAAGACCTTAGATAAATACAAGTAGCCTAATATATATAGGACTAGAAAAGACACACTAGAGGATAAGTTTACTTTCCATAATAGAAAAATACTGTACTAGGACAGTCAGTTATTAGCTTGAGAAACAAGCTGATCTAAACACTGTGTTTAACAGCTAATAACGATATCCTAATTAAGGAAAGGTATTTTAATCTTCTCTATATATATAAAGCTGGCATATTTCGTGAGTTTTTAACCATGCCACATCATTAAATGTATTATTCGATTAATTTTTAAAAAAAATAAAATTGAGAGTTTGACTTGTGATGAATAACTAGAGTTTTATAAGTGTTATAACTTAATCTTTGTCGAAACTTCAAAAGCAAATGTAATATTTTACACATCTTCAAAAAAAATAATATTTGTACCATCGTATTCGCATCGGAAAATATTTCAAAATGAGATGCATTTACAATATGTTTAATGATCATATCCAATTTTAATTAGCGTAAATATATTTTAAAATATATAATATTGAAGAATAAAATAACAAATAAAATAATAAAAATATACAACTTAACCCGTGCATCGCACGGACATCATTACTAGTTTCATTAATAAATGAACATTGTGTTTAACAACTAATAACGATATCCTAATTACGGAAAGGTATTTTAATTTCATTAATAAATGAACATTGTGTTCAACAGCTAATAACGTGGAAGATTATATTTTGATCAGAATTAATAATCAAAATTTTAATTAGAAAAAGTGAGGTGTTTTTTTTTTTCCTTTCAAATTTCTAAATTGCAAATATTTTGTACTGCATGCATTAATCTAATCTAATATCATAATATATATATATATATATATATATATATATATATATATATATAACTGGGTCCTTATTCGTGTAGTGCCGACACGTGGGATGCAACATAGGCAAGTCACGTCGTGTGGGCATGACACATAAGCTGACACGTAAGCATTACCTTGCCACATAGCACGACATATCATCCATCATTAATGTCTTATTATTAGTTGACTTAATTACATATTTATTAGCATATTTTCAAATTACAAAATTAAATAACTTTAGTTATCTAAAGCAAAAAATTATAAATCTGACTCCGTTGGATTGGATTTGAAAAACGCTTCAAAATGAGATATATATGTATATGTATCCTATAAACGTTGGGTCCTTTTCGTGCGATAATGAGTCTGATGACATGTAGGACGTCACATAAGAGAAATTTTCCGTGTGAAGATGACATGTAGACGGCACATGTGGACAACTTTGTCACATAGTTTTAGTTGTGCGGTATAAAACAAGTATGAGGTATCAACTTTTAGTGCACATATACCGTTAATGCAGAATGAGTTTATTCATTTTTTTAATTAATTGAATTACTTATTAAAATTAGTGTACATATATTGCTTTTATTCTCTATCTAAGTTTATCCAATCCGATCATTACAAATGACAATGGAATTAAAATATCATTTCCAAGAATTAGCATGCATCATATGGATAAAGTCTTTGCAAAAATAAGGTAAAATGTATTTTATCAATAGTATTAATAATTTTACTTCAAATATTTTAAGCATTATAATACTGAGAATTAAATATATATATTCATAAAATTATTTTACGAGCATGTGCGTAGCACGGGGAATAAAACCTAGTATATATAGATTTTTGGGTATAAGCGCTGGTAAAGTGACAAGTTTCACTCTCTGGTTGGCTTATACCTAAGCCATTAATTAAAATTTATTTCTTCTTTTTTGAAGAGGTGTAATGATTAGATAGTTAATAAACATAAATGATGTAAATTATTAGGGAGTGTTCATGACTTCTGTTAAAGTTTTGGCATACTTTATGAAGTTAATGATATAAAAGATAATATAATCGCATAAAATTGTATAACTATAAAAAAAAATATAATAATTTTACTATCTTTTTAATTTCTTATATTGTAGATTGAATTTGACTTAGCATTTCAACTTTTATTTTTTGATTAATGATGCACATGGTAAATAATAGTTTGGACAAACTATTTATCTTTTACCTAAAGTTTGTTTATTTGTGGGCCAAGCTGGAGGTTATGTGAACAGTGACCAATTGATATGTGACTAATATTTGCTAGGATAAGCAAAAGTGTAGTTACAAGAGTTATATTTTGAGTTACTGCTCTTACCATTTTTTGTACTATAATTTGGGTCATTATTTTTTATTAAATTTTATATTTATAGGTACGTATGCAAGTGATATCTAACAACTATTTGCAGGTCCCCTCCAAAAACAAAAAAAAATATTTATAGGTATATGCGCAAATAATATAAGAACGATTACATTTTGAGTCACCATTAGATTGATTATTGTGATTTGTGGGTATGACAGTAATAGTACTATGACATGGCAAGTGATACAAGTCTTAATATTAGGGAGGGTAAGCACAGGTAATATGACAATAGTTACATATAGAGTCATCAATTTTTATCAAATTTTATTTATATTTATAGATTTATGGGCAGGGTACGTTGCAAGTGATATTTATTTGAATGATATTTATAAGGACGTTGCAATTCTGTTTTTGTGGGTATGTACAAGCGCCGATTACGTGACAATTGACATTCAACGAATATTTGTAGAAAAGTACTACATGCAATGTATTTAGACATTGAGTCACCAACTTATTATTCTTTAGTTATCTTTATAAAGTTATGTATACTTTATAGAAAAATTATAACAAATACAAAATAATATTTAGAGATAGTTTATGCATAAGATAGTTGCCCATTTTAGTGGCACAATATTAGTGGTTAATCATTTTTATATGTACAATATTTGTGGGTCATTTTGGTGAAATGCATGCATAAATTATTATTTAAAAACAAGGTAAATGAATTTTTTTTATAAAATATTAAATGTCTTTTATGTTGATATTATCATAAATGCACAATCTTAGTTGGTGTTATTTTATTTGTTTTATTTTATTTTACATCTATTAGCCTTTTGACTTTCAGATGAGCGATTTAGAAATAAAGACACATATTAAGTAACAACTTGATCAAGACTGCAAATATTTAATAAAAAAATCTATTACTTGGTATAAACGCATAGGTTATCTAGTCTTATCATTGATTTGAATTTATAAGATTAATCTTTGGTTATATGACAAGAGGGTTACATATTTAATTAAGCTTTTTATTTGAGGGTAATCTATACACCTAACAAGTGATATGTAATTAATATTTTTGAGATACGGGTTGAAAAGGGAGAAGGGTTACTTTTTGATTCACCATTTGTAAAGCAATATGTATTGGATACAATAGCATATTAGGTGACAAATGATGGATATTTATATATAGGAATGAAATATAAGTAATATGACATGATTAAAATATTTGGATGGGTGACTATATATTTGTACAATTTTGAAAAACCAATAAAAAAAAAATTGTCAAAAACAATACAATATTATATATTTATATATAGTGATAATTTGACCATTCGTGCGTAGCACGGATTTACTCCTAGTTTACCAGAATAATAAATTTGCGCAGTGTGCATTCGTAGGAAAAAGAGAATCAACACATAGAGAAAGAATTAGATTTTGTTTTAAGCAGAAATACTCTCAAAACATATGACAATCCACAAATAACAGAGGTCATAAATCACATAAACATTAGAGAAACAATAAAGACATGGATTCTTATTGCTTTAAGAGAAGTATGAACAAAGAGTAGAGTTTCCCCCCTGTATTCTTCATTGCATTCCTCTCACTAATTTCTCTACAATACACTGAGAACAATCATAAATAAGCCCCCCACCTCTTGGTCAATTTCGTGATCATACACCAACGGACCAAAACCGCGACCAGCACTGCCACTGCTGGTTAGCTGGTGCGGCCACATGCTCATGCGAAGAGGTAACAATCCAACTGATGTCAACTAATGCTTTGAAAGATTCATTTACACCTGAATCTCAACTGGCCATCTGTACATCTCCTCTTGGGGGACGGGCAGAGTGAGGGTTAGCAAGCAGGTTTCTGCATCATAGTTGAATCCATTGTCGGCACCTCCAACAGTACATTTGAGGGGGCATTGAGAAGAGTAAGCTCCAAACCGGCCACAGCCTCTCACTTTGAGCTGGATGGAAGCACTTGGGGATCGCTTCTCACCATCGGAGTGTTCTGTTTTATTTTCAGATGTTAATTGCACATCAAATTGGTCTACTGCTCCACTGCCATTGAACATATCAAGCAGGCCAATTGGGGCAAATGAAATGCTGCTTGTGATTTCCTGCACACATTATCATGATAAAGGTTGTTAGCCTCATCTTTAAAACTTCGTTATCTTCTGAATAGAAAGCAAACCTTTAAAAGGATTAGCTAATATAGAACTCACCTTGATGGGGCAGAAATGGAAGAGTTCATATTCCCGGACTTTGAGAGTCACCGGAAGTGAAGCTCCTTTGGGTAAGCGAACCAATTCCCCTGAGATTCAAGTTTGCAATTGTTAGAATGCTACTTATCTCATATTCTCTACAAAGGTTTCCATCAAAAGTACCCTGGATATTGTAGACTCCTTGACAAAACTTACCTGCTCGGTACAAATACACCACCACATCCCCATTCCAGCCTTGACCAGCAACTTCGGCAATAGAATCCACGTCAGTGGCACGGACAGAACCAGTGAGGGTTCCAGGAGATGTATCGTGGATGCGAGTCTTTTTCTCAATCTTGCACCAACCGGCGCCTTGGCAGTTGAACACACCAACCACACCAGAACAATTGTTCTTGTTCCAGATTTTGAGCAAACTGCAATGTGAATCACCGTCTTGGTCACAAGTTTCAAAATGTGATTAAAATAACAATGATTTGTATAAAATAACTTAATGTGGAAAGATACACACCTGGTCCCATCTCTGGCTGGGTCATTAAAGAGGCAATCACGAGTAGGCCTTCCAGGCAGACGAGCACGGAGCACTGACCCATCAGGGAGGACCAGCTTCTTCAATAGCTCAAAGTTGTGAAACCCTGGTTTATCACTGTAGAAAGGAGAATATTAGATTCCTCAGTCATTAACATTTTAAAATCTTAAACCTTTACCAAATTTCTAATTCATACCACATCCCCCCCCCCCTTGACATTTTCTTTCGTTAAGAATGTAAACTTTATCCATGTCCGTACCTCACATAGATTGGGCTTCCACCAACTGCACGAGCTGCTGCATGATAATCTGCAGCTGGGTGCAAGCTCTAAAATGAGAGATTTCTGAAGTCAGTCCCTCGTGCATAACATAATTATACTTATAAAGGTTTGCACACACAGCGCACACACAGAAACCATAACTACATGAGTTGAGGCTATGCTTACATGGAACATATCCCAATCAGGTTGCATGAACTCCCCAAGGAAGAGTGAGTTATAAGCCACAGAGGATATATGAATCGTGTGTGAGGCCGGATCACGCGGATAGAAATCATCAGAAGCCCTCACAACAGCAGTCTCCTTGGTACTATAGATACCATCAGTGTTGTGACACATGCAAGAAATGCAGCCATTATCAGGGAAGTTCCTGGCAATAGAGGCTTCAAGAGCCTGGTGATAGGCACGGGTGAGGGAAACTCTGCCACCATGGCCGGCTCCAAGGGTCTCAATTATATTCTGAACATCAACTTTGATCCCGTCTACTCCACATGCCGCGAGATAGGCATGGAGCTCATTGTAGAAATTGAAGACCTTCTTCGGATGGACCAATCCCAGACCATGAACAGAAAGGCTGTCCATGACAACATCTGGCTGGTTACCCAGTACGCCAGGAGATTGAACTGGGTATGCCAGTGCTGTATCATAGTGTTCCATACCCGCAGCTGCTGGCTTGACTCCGCCCCAATAGCCAGCCAGAGCATGCCACACATACACACTCCTGCAAAAAGGAGGATATAACAAGAATTTCACAGCTTACTGAAAACAAATCCTAATTACTGTCGAGAACCTAATTATATGTAAGCTAATCATTTTTTCCATCTTCTGAATTAGACACTAGTATATTTGATGTGACAACATTTAACAGCCGGCATATCAAATGCTGCATGTCACTGGTATTTGAACTAGGCTGTTTATTCAGAGTTCAGACAGTTAAATATTCAAATGATTGTTGTATATCTATTTCAACCTTTCATAAATATACCTATCTACAACTCAGACACCCCTAATAAAATTTTCAGTATTTTACCCAAATTATACTCCAATCATACACAAGCTCCACAGATTTAACATGTCCTCATAAACTATCCACTGGAAACAACAGAGCAACCAATGAAGTTTGACAAGCTAGAGTAGTTAATGTCCACATCAATTCCAGCTAAATGAGTGCATTACATCCAGGTATACAACTATGCTTTCGCAATCAAGAGTGGATATTGACATTTTTCTTGAAAAAGAAAAATTAAATTAATGGGATAGAGAAATGGCTCAGCAAGCTGTCAGCACTTACTTCACATTGTGACGTTGTTTGGCTTCTTCTACAACATGCTTTAGGCCTGGAACCTGATCCTTGTCCTCACCATTCTTTTTCTTTTGAAACTTGGCATTCTCTTTGATTCCAGTTAGTCTATTGGCAAATCTACAAAGAAGCATAATATATAAATTCATCAAAAGATGCCACAAGCACATGGACCACAATATCATTCTCCGCAAATTAAAGATCGAACTGGAAGGACGTGTATAGATTACTACATTTGACAACCCACAACTACATCCCGCACGAGCATGACATTGACGTGTTCAAACCTATCAAAATTTTACAACATAATCTGGAGCTAACATTGCAGCATCAATTCTAGAGTCAATCAGTGATCAGCCAGTTATCCAAGAAAGTGTCTGAGAATCCCTATTACAGTTTTTAATGAATATTTACCAACATTGAAACCTAAAACAATAGACTTACTGAGCGCCTTCTTGCACCATGCAGTTTCCATCCTTAACAATCTCATTTCCTATCTGCTGCCATCCATCATCTATGATCAAGAACCGTGGTGGAGTTCCACCCTCTGACAAGCTACAATAAGCAGGGCATCAGAGCTCCGTTATCCTTTATTAGTAATTACGCGAACCTGTTCTATATAAGCATGCATTCATACCTTTTGAGGCCTTCATCTACACCCTCAGCTGTAACATCAGTGTAGAAAGCATCCCATGTGCACCAGCCAAACCAATCAACAAAACTAGGCAACTGCCAGAAACCGAGACAAATTAGAGATCATAAGCTTTACTTATGAGTTATGATGCACGTAACAAATCTGTGGCACCTTCAAAAGGAAAGATCATTTACCCTTTTCTTCTCTCGATGACGGAAAGTTTGCATATGTTTCTCAACAGCCCTGCATATCAGAGAATATTAGCATTGGGGGACATAACTAATGAGTATAACTTTCCATGGCATAACCCCAATACAAATTGAGGCAGCACACAAGACTACAGAAAAATAGTTTCAATTCATTACACATTGTGTTTCCAAGACTACTGCTTGCTGGAGGTTCATGTCATAGTAAGAGTATGTCAACGGAAACTGGCAGCGCAAGAAAAAGAAAGCACTCACTTAACAGCCTGGTTGATAACTTCATAGGGGTTGGTCCCAGCTTGCATGTAAACAAGATGAAGCCCTTGGCTGGTCTGAACAGTGGTGTCCCCTGCAAAATCAGATCACAAACCGCAAAAAACATAGTCGTATCTGATCTTTCGAACACCGTTCATTTCCCAAACGCTATGAACTCCATCTATATAATTGATTTGAATGATAGTTCAATTGGCCCATTTTTGCATCTTGATTGTACTCGCATTAATGACTGCTACATCATCACTATGTTTGGAGCTCAGACAGAAGTCTCCCACTTATGCGGCATGTTCAAGAGGAGACTGCACTAATTAAAGCACAGCCCATAATATGGGCTAGTAATGCAAAGACGAATCCACATGAACTCCATTTATTGATTGTTGTTTTCGATGATAATTCTATTGGACCACTTCACCATCTTGAATGGATTTGCACTAGTGATTGCTCCACCACTATTTTTAGAAATGCAGACATTAACCTCCCAAGTTCATGGGAAGGATCGGATGAGACTGAACTAGAATGCTATGCCCCTGCAAAAGTGCTACTCATGCAAGGAAGACCGTGCACTTTCATGGCCAAGATCAACTCACCACTCTCCAAGCAAATCTCTATCTCATTCTTCTCGGTCCCTTGAAGAACAGCACGAAACTGGCCCTCTAAAAGGGGAAGGAAGACAGTGTAGATGGTGGGAGAATCATCTGGTTCACCTTCTACAGTGTCATCCTTGCTCTCCACAATCATAAACTGTGTCTCCAAGGGAATATCTTTTCCGCACTTCCCCATCCTTTGAGTCATCCACCACAGCTTGAAGCGGAAGCAGCACATAAATCGCAAACCCCTGAAAACATCCAACATACAATGTAATGATATCTTGCAAGTAGAGCATACTACTCAGCTTTAAGAAGCCATGAGTAAATTATGTAAGGAGAAACTTAATCCTTAGAATCTACTACGAATAAAAAATGGGACCTCTAAAGTCGAACAGCCTAAAATAGAAGTCAAACTGTGTAAATAGAATTAGAGGAAACAATTAATAGTCCAACCAATCTTAGTTTTTGCAATGCTAATCGTTGAGAACATCCACAAGAACAACTACAGTATAACAAGAACAACTACAGTATAGCATGGCTGTAATAGAGACGTCCAAGACACCTACTTGATGATGACATTGAAGATGAAGATCAACGACTTTGAACTTTCAGACATATTAAGCAGATAACCAAAGCTAAAACAGATGGACAAGGATGCTTACTCTAAAGTGCCCATGGGGAATACATGGAGACATTTGCTATGATCAGCAGTAGCTCCGATAAATGCACCAGCAGCAAGACCTGCACCTGACCCTGGGGTCAATATGATGTTGTCTGGCACTCCAGTCAAAATGGTCTTGCCATGAACCACGAGGTTCCCGTTACTGACAGAAATGCTTGGTGTGATGGTCATCTTGGATCAACTAACTGGTCCAACATTTTAATTCAAGATTCATTACAATTAAACATTAACTGGAACTAGAAAATTATGGAGGCATAACTATTCATAAACATGCACTCTGGAACAGATAATATGGAGTTGAAGCCATCTTTGACACTACAGTGTAGTGTTAAAAGTTATAATGCTAGCTTTTCATTTGATTATAAAAAATGAAAGGAACCAAATATCAGGTAATCTTGTTCAGGTTGTTCTCAAGGAGAAAAAGAAAAAAAAATGTTTAGTCAAAAATAAGTACCATGGGGGTTTCAAAACTTTCAAATAATCGTTTCCATTGCCTACCACAAAGTCCTATATACTCATGTGATTTTCTTCTTAAGGTACGTGTCTTGATACCTTCGCATAGTCGACACTTGACGCCACCAAAATGAGAGCACACAGGTGCAGTTAGAAGGGCACTGATTATCATTGGGACACAGTAAAAATAAATTTTGGCACCCATTTATTCTACTACACCATTGAGATAGTTAGATCATACGTTATTTTCTATCCTCACATAATTCAACCTATTGATTATAGGAAGATTCTCAAGGTTTGATGCAATACTAAAATTAGTCACTTTAGTGCCTCCCAATTTGAACTGTATTAGAGACTTCCAACTCTGAGCAAAATACAACAATTTAGTGTAAAAGAGTGATTGCTCAATGATTCGATGTCTAAAATTCTTAAAATAAAAGTAAAAGAGATAATCTATGAAACAATAAAAGAAGGGTCAAAATCAATAGAAGTATATACAGTGGCGGAACCAGGAATTATTTATAGCGGGGGCCAATTGTATTAACGCTTGTATATGCAAATAGTGTATGTCAAAATATGTTAGGTACGCAGTATTAAGAATTGGATAAAAACAATAGCATCAATCAATTAAAACATGAAGATGAAGATAAATGAATACTAAACTAGAAACTCACAAAAAAGAGAACTTAAAATCACGCTTAAAAAAACTTTAATATCACATATTCTTTCTCAACTAAATAGTGTTGATGCTAATACCTTTGAGGAAAAACACAAATTAGAAAGGAAAAAAAGTTGCTAAATCTGATGCTCCATGGCCTCGAACCCGCGAGCAATAACATAGGTAGAGCTTCAAGTCGTAGCCATCAGCCAGCTTAGCTACCCATCATTACATGAAGCTGTTTGCATGATATAATATATATTGGATTTCTGAAATCATGGGCTGGGCCAAGGCTCCCCCAACTCCCCCCCCCCCCCCCCCGGTTCCGCCCCTGAGTATATATTGAAGTGGAACATTATTAGATATATCTTTAAAAACAACATATATTTTGATCAAAATAAACAAATTCATTATTTTTACTTTTAAAAACTTACCCTTTATATATTTTTTAAACCATATATACAGTTATCGAAAATTTGAAATACATCTTTTAATGAAATTTTCCATAGTGGTTTCCCAGACATCTGTTGATTTAACACAAAAACTTTTACATAACATCATTTTCCTGTAAAAAAATATTTTTTGCAAAATTTTACTCTATTTATATTGAAATTATTATTTAGAATAGAAAAAAAAATTCATCCATCAAAAAATCTCATCTGAGTTTTATATAATTATATTGTTTATGTCGAGTATTAAACATCATAATACATCGTGTTTTAACATCTCTATGTGAAAATCGTGTTTTTGTGATTGCTGGTGATTACAGCGATAATATACCAGTTAATCCGAAATTGAGAAAATTTAGCATTTGCATCAGGAAGAAGCCAATTTGGATCCTCTACTATTACAGCACTCTACTGTTTCTTTTTCTCTCTATCTCTCTCCTCTAAGTGTTTAAATTTCAAAAACCCACCCCCTCTATCCAATTGTCAAAAGTCCACCCCCTCTAATCTAATGGTAGAAATTTTAAGAAAAGTACTCTACTGTTGGGAAGAAGCAGATCTCCCCCGAAATAATCTCTTAATTGAGCTCATTCAAAACTCAAGGATTCCTGATAAATTTCAATAATTGGGCCTTAACAAAGTGAGCACACATACAAGACAAGTGAGGTTCCAACCCAAAACCAATTGGCAATGGGTGGAGTAACTCACTTCCTTATATGTATGCTCAAGACCCTTTAATCTTTCCATGTGGGACATTAACTCACTTCAACACCCCACCTCACGCAAAGACCCATCATGGGCTGAAGCGTGGACCAATCAAAGCCAACTATGGGCCAGTCACACGCGCGTGGGCCAACAAGGGGGTCATAAAGGCAGGACCAAGCCCGCTCTGATACCATGATAAATTTCAATAATTGGGCCTTAACAAGTGAGCACACACACAAGATAAGTGAGGTTCCAACCCAAAACCAATTGGCAATGGGTGGAGTAACCCACTTCCTTATATGTATGCTCAAGACCCTTTAATCTTTCCATGTGGGACATTAACCCACTTCAACAATTCCCAATCATCCATAACTTCAAATTTTAATATCAAACCTTTTCTGGTCGAACAATTTACTGAGACTCAACATGAAGTATTTCAGCTGAAATTAAATCATTAACCTAGAAAAATAGAGGCAAAAAACGCTCCAAACTAGAACTAATCCAAATCATCATTTTTTGAAATTTCTCTATGAAAACAGAGCATAATTAAGAAAAATCAACAACTGAAACCTCCAAACCCTAATTTTCAAGCTCGAAAAATGCTAACAATCCTAAACACCAATCAACAATTTCTAATCGAATTATCCAGAGAGAAACATATATAATTACAGTAAGCAAATACTTTAAATTTATAGAGAGAAAATTAATTGAAAACTAACCTGATAACTGAGTGAATTCTCTTGAGTCTTCAACTGTTGAGAAACTTCTCGATATAATCCCAAACTCAAATTACGATTTTATCAGAGGAGAGAGAAAATAAGGGAAAATATAGCTCAATAGAAGTGCAAATCCAAGTTTGGAGAGATAAGAGAGAGAAAACCTGGAAATGGCTATTCTATGAGGAGAGAGAAAATGACGGGAAAGTGCTCAACAATGGCGAGCTGTGTACACGAAAACTATATTTTCTCTGGTTGGTTTCCATTAAAGGACGAGTTGTTGCGACTATATATTGGGGAGGTGGAACAAGGATGTTTCTGGATTGTGCCACGTGGATGGCTGAGATTCGCTCTTGGTGATGCTTTTTGCTTCCCGCGGTTTTTAACTTATTTTTAAGATGGGATGAAGGGCCAAGGAAGGAGATATTTTGGCAATGTGGTTACCATGAAACATATAGAGCTGGGCAACTGGGGCGGGGCGGGTCGCGGCCGATCGGCCTTATTTAATAAATGGGGGCGGCTTGGGTCGAGTCAGGTCGGTTTATTTTGGCCCGTTTAAAATTTTAAAATTTTTTTTTAATAAAAAAAATTAAATATGTTCCCTATTTACGACCCGCTATGACCTGCTTTACTTTTGAATGGGTCGGCTTATTTTGACCCGCCCATTTATAATGGTAATCGAGTCATGACCTCCTCCATGAACAGGTCGGCTATAGAGGTCCCGTCCACTTATCCAGGTCAAATCGTATATTATGAATATGATTATCCCAAAAAAAAGGGGTGATAGAGGTGGAGGGTATTCAATTGTGGATGTTCTAGTCATTAATTGATTTTCAAGAAAAGTTATCAGCTATATTTTTTTATAAGATAAAATAGTTATTGAGATATACTATATGAAGTATCTATTTGAGTTCAAACTATTTATAGTACTTTATAGAGGATTTCGTTTAACAAGTGTGTTCTTTTTATAAAGGTGCTCGTGAGTATTGATAAATTTTGTTATCTACATTCATAATTTGTTGATTACGAGTGGTGAGTACTGTATTGGGTAGGTCAGTCTACCTTTCTTGCATCATATAGTAACCTACTAGTAAGGATTTTCAGTTTCATTTGTGGCCAATTTTCTCTGTCACTTTTATTTATATTTGAGACATTAATTTTTAAGTTTAATTAATTAGAGTATTAAATTAAAATGCATGAAAAATCACGACGTATTATTAGAATATGGGTTGGGATCGAAAAGATAAAGGATCTGATTTGATAATCCAATAACTCAAACTTGAAACGTTAGGGTGTGTTCTTTTTCCATTTTTTGGACATTACTCAATCAGTGAAAATTAGTGACTAGACCTTATTGAATCAGTGAGAATCAGTGGCAGGACCTTATTCAATCAGGGACAGAATCAGTTGCAGGACCTTACTGAATCAGTGAGAATCAGTGGCAAGACCTTATTAAATCAGTGAAAATCAGTGGCAGAACCTTACTCAATCAGTGGAAATCAGTGTTGGATTTTACTCAATCAGTGAGAATCAGTGAAAATAAGTGGAAAAAAAAAAAAGAAGAAAGCACCCTAGTATCCTATACAACGAAATATCAATTGTTTTTGTTGCCCAAATGCCCAATATAGAGCCAACAACCGATGCACGTACCGTGCACATCCCACCGCGAGTCTGAAGCGACAGGATAAAAATAAAGATAGCTGCATACATATATTGAATGGCTCAAATGTCAGGTTTACAGGTCCAAAACTCCAATCGAATTGTTCTGATTTCATCATCAGCGGCTAGGCAATTATGGCGGCTAGCTTGCGGGAACTAATTCTGGTCAGGTCATTGATTTAACAAATACTGTATATAATCTGGTCAGGTCCCGGGCGGGCAGCTATTCCTTTCAAATAAAAGTGACCCTTACCCCTTGCCCCCTTAGCCTCGCCTTAGGCCTTAGGATATGTTTTGAGACCGTGATTAGTATACATTGAGTGTATCATTTATTCAAGTTAAGGAGGTGTGATTGAGTGGTAAGGACTTATCTATCCTTAATCAAGGTTGAGGGTTCGAATCTCACCTTGGGCATGGAGCAGTTTTAAATTCCTTGGTCAGCCGTCCCACCCTTTGAGGTGCCTACAAGCCAGCGCGGAGGTAGTCACTGTAGTCAAATCTATTAGATTTTGCTTTGCTGTATATTAGTGGTTGTTACTTGAATGCTTAGAGAGTTTTCCACGTGGATCAAATCAATATTTAATTTGTCTATATTTATTTCTTATATTCTCCTCTTGCTTAGACTTAGATTAAATATATAGTTGGTTGTCCAATTGATCATATAATTATTTTGGAGGCAAACCAAAGTTAGTTTTCGCAATTAGTAGCTAACTATAACCAAACTAATTAACATTGTGGATTGAATGAGAATGGAAGCAATATAGGTAACCGATCGATGCGGGAAAAATGGAGAATTACAAAGTAGAACACTAGAAAATAAAATTTGATCAAGCTACACATACATAGTCACTCTGTTGTCGATTAGAAATACGACGCTTAAATGGTACTCCCTCCGTCTCAAAAAAATCTGAACCTTTGTTTTTTGAAGGTCAAACTTAACAAATTTTGACCATTAATTTATGAAAATATATAAAGATTCACATTATGAAAATACTTTTATTAGATTCTTTTTAAAAGTACTTTCAAAAAAAGATATTGTTATAATTTTCATATTCATATAATTGTAGTTATTTAGGGTCAAAGTGGTGTTTTAGACACTATGAAAAAACAAAGATTCGGGTTTTTTTTGAGACGGAGAAAGTAAAATTTTAGATTAACTATTCATAATGAAACCATAGAACAATGATAACCAAGTAAATATATTCCCTCTATTCGCCACATAGACCGATCAACGACAAAATGAAATTTAATTTAAGGGACAATATAGCATCAGAAAGCAATCAGCTCCAACTCCAAGCCAACACTAATAGATCTAGGCCTAATCATCTTCGATCTATTTTACTAGGAGTATTAATTAATACTATTGACAAGAATCAATGTCGGCTCTCATCATATGATGTGTAACATATTTATTTGTGTCAAACACGTAATACTCCTAAATTACGACTAAAGGACAAATGAATTCTAATCATTATGAACTGGTTGCCATTTTTTCTTTATTTCGATTTCATGAACGGTTGTCAATTTAGTAAAGTTAAAAAGAGGTTACCTTTTAAAATCCATTTTTTTGATGCTCTAAACGTGATTACATAAATTTGTACGATGTGCTCTCGAGATACCTGATATAAGCATGGAGTCATGTTTAGATATAGAGGGGGTCTCATTTTGAGCCGATATTATAAAAAATTATTGAAATTTGATTAGGGAAATGTATTTTATTCTACTTATTCTGTAACAAATTTGATTCATTTCAGTGAAATTCAGTTTAGTTTAATTTTTTTCTCATACATTCATATTCATTTCAATTCAGTTTAATTTAATTAAATAAAAACGCACCCTAAACAAACAAAATACGGATTAAAAAGTCTTGGTTAGCCCAGAAGGCCAGAAAGGATGCGTGTGAACTGTGAAGGCTCCACAAGAAGGCTCACTAGTCACTGCCAGCTCAACACTTGTACGATCAAAGTTGGATCAGCAAGAAAGAAAGTCGTTTACGTCAACTGATTTGTGTCGTCAGATTGAAATCAATCAGCTAATGACGTCCAATCAGGTGCTCCATTGGATTTGGTGGGCCCCACTTTGGACTGCGATTTAAGTCACTAGACACGTCACACTTACAATCTACTGACTAGATTTGGGAGTTTTTTTTTTTTGGAAAAAATGAGTTTGATATAATCCGAGAGGATTCTCTATACGGAGCTGAATTGAAGTGAATCATATTAAGCGAAATAGTAATACTTTATAGGAAAAATCGATAAAAATAATTTTAAGTTTGAGCGGTCAAATAAAAATAATCTCAAGTTGTAAACTGTATAAAAATAATCTCAAGTTGTTATTTTTGTCACAAAACTGGCCCAATACGTTAAGTCGTCTAATTATATTACTTACTTAGCACTAATTAAACTAAATCCTCATTAATTTCATTAATTCTCTTTATTTATGTTTTCTTTTTAATTTACTTAACCTCCATCTCTCTCCTCCATCAAACCCATCTCTTCCACCACCGACATCCTCCCTCTCTTCAAGTCAGGACCACCAAACCACCTCACGCCACCCATTTTCTCTCTCCATCAAAGCCTCCTCCACCACCACAACAATTACCGCCACCACTACTTCGTCGGCCAAACTCTTCGCCGTTAAATTCATAAAATATTACTGTAGAACTTTTTTTGTCCTCCCTCAAATCTCGCATCACCACCTCAGCCCAACTTCCCCAGCACCGCCCAACCACCCGCGCACCTCCCAGCCACTACCTCTGCCACTGACGACCGCCCCTCGCATTCCTTCCCTCCCACTGCCCAACAAATGTACTCGCCCAACCCGAAAACAAATAACAGCATCGGGGCGGGCCAGCACTCGCGAGTTTACAGCCACCAGCACCGGCATTGATGTGGCTCGATTTGTGACTTGTGAGCGACGAGGAGAGAGAATCAGAGTGACGAATTTAGTGGTGGTGGGCTGGTGGCGGCCTTCTTGCTAGATGGTCAGAACTTGGTGGTGGCTAAGATGGTGAGGAGGGTGGTGGGTTGGTGGCTGACATGGGGAGCAGGAGAGAGAAAATTCAGATTTGAGGGGGAGTGGGAGATTTTGTTCTAAAAAAAACTATGGTAAACTTTTATCATTACTAAGAACTAATACATATTAATAATATAGTAATTAATAATAAGTAGGTCTATTAAGTGTTGATACTAACGAATTAAGACAACATTAATAATGGGTTCAGTTTTGTGATAAAAATGACATACAATTTGGGATTATTTTTGTTTGACCGCTCAAACTTAGGATTATTTTTATCAAATTTTCCTACTTTATATGTGAGAGAAAAAGTATAAAATTAAATTTAATTGAACTCTATTAAATTGAATCGAATCAATTATTACTATTTTTTTTATAAGAGAATAGAATCAATTACTAACTAAATAAAAAAATAACACACCCAGAGTCCCTGAGTATATCATACTCTTTATTTAATTCTAAAACAATATGATTGTTTCTAAAAAAAATACTCCTAATGAAAATTAAATATTCCTAATAAAATGAATTGCTCATCTAAATCGAGGACGAAACTTTTTGGTTTTCTCACTAACCGAAAATTTACATATAGTACACTCAATATACACCAATCACGATCATATTTTTATACACCATCCTCCTTGAGTTAATAAAATACCCACACAAAAAGAATTGATCTCCTTCCTTCCCCATTCTCTTATCTCAGAAGAAAAACTATCATCTTCTTGTTCAATAATTCTGCCATTAGTGATTATTTACTAACAACAAGTTTCAGCTACTTTCATTCTTTCTAAATTACACCACTAAATGGTGATAATAATAATAATAAAAATTACACCACCAAAGTTTCCTTTGCATCAAAACATTAAGGAAAAGAGAGGAAAAAGGAAAAGAAAACTTAAAACCGTACCAGACATAGTAATTGAACAGAAAAGCCCAAAACTCGTTTGTGGGTTTGATCTCGTAATTCCGTTTAGATAGGTCCTGAGGTTGGGCTTAACTATACCAAACTTGTACTGGGCCTTCACTCTAATCTCATGGACTTTAGTCCTGATCCAGAGCTGCAAAGCGAACAGGCTAGAGCCACAGCTACAGACATGACTCATGGACTCAGAGAGCCACGGCTACTTGCATGACTCATGACTTAGAGCTGGTAAAAACTGACCCAACCCGTCACAGACCCAACCTAAAAAGGTTCAAACCCGAAATATCCGACCCGAACTCAAAAGTTGTAAGACAACATTTGTCAAACCCGTTAGATAACACGAAACTAAACCCGTATTTGACCCAATATATTCAACTTAATGGCCCCACATGGGAGGAAATTCCTCTGAGCACATAGTGCCCACAAAATAAGAAGAAGTCGTCCATGCAGTAAAGGAGTGAGCTAAGCAATTGTTCAGTTTAGGAGTGAACTTTCAATCAATATGAAAAACAGCAAGCAAATTCTACTCGTATACTACTCCATTTGTGCCATCTTTAAGTTTAGATTGTCTCTTTCGTTCGCACCATATTTTCGGTTATGAGAGGCTGTCTTAGTGAAGTACTATTTTTTCTAAAATTTATAGTAATGCGTTCAACAACCATTAAATGAGAGCGAAGGAGTATACAAGTAATCAGTTTAAGTTCTAAACCTTGCTCGATCATATTTTGTCATAGACCGTAAAACAACTATGAATATTTGTGGTTATTAAAACAAAATGAATTTTTTTTTAGTTTCTATAAAAAAAAGTTCACTAAAAAACAAAAATATAATAAGAAGGTTTTATGTATACATAAGACCATTTCATGATATGATAGTCAAAATTAACGCATTTCATTTAATATGTAATATTCTTTTGATACCGTTTAGTCTAAAGTAACACTATTTATTCAAAATGTAATTACCACCTGTTCGCCTCACGATAAGTATGTTGTATATAATTTGTGGTGAAATAAAAATGTAAACATGAGGACAAGGACACAAGGCTTAAAATTTATTTGGTTCTTTTCCTGTTGCTTATATGACATGGGAACTTTTCCAAAAGTGGATGTATCGCTAAGTAACTAGTTATGGGACCAATTTTGTGGGAGAAAACTCAAAAGTCATAACATTACCCTTATCAATATGGTCATTCCATAATCCATATGACATTCCTTATTGAGGCCAGGGACCCCAACCCCATGACTCATTAAATTAAGAGAAAGTTTTGTAGAAAAAGTATAGGGTCACCATTATTGTATTTGTAGGCAAATGCCTCTTTACACCGTTTGCACTTTGCTATTTATTGAACCAGTCTTTTAATTTATGTCTGTTCTGGGCCTACTCCCATAGTCCCATGCAGATGCAATGCCAACCTTTTTATTCACAGTTCTTCTATTGTGTGGTTTATGATCGACTCTTTATCGGAAACAACTTTTCTGCTAGACAATTACTAGTAATTAGAAATAAGACTGCGTACATCTGGACTTCTCCAAATTCCGCCCTCGACAGGATATATTTTGTTGTTGTTGTTGGTGGTGGTTTATTACTCCTGCTTTTTTGGCCATTATAGCAGTGGCCAGTGGGCGTTACCACCATGGGCATCATAAGTAATGATCACTCTATTTCTTTTATGCTTTTTGGTAACCATTATTAAGAGAAATGGTCCCAAACTCAATCTAATCTTGCTTGTGGGTTCCTTAAATGATGGCTACAGCATACAAGTGAGGCTAAGCTAGCTAGGTGGAACTACTTGAGTTTGGGAGAATTTGCATTTGGGTTGACGGGTTCTATAAATTTGTCGGCAAGTATAGTACTAACAATAGGTCTTGTATGGGACGGACCTATCCCGTAAAGCGTGGGAGGGGAAGAGGGAAGAGAAAGAACAGGCCGGAGGGGAAAATGTGAAAGAACTCAGACCATAAGTCCGCCATATACAAGTTTTTTGTCTAATGAGTATAAAAATCTTAAATTTCCGATTCATAATGTTTAGTAGTATCTCTTTCGGATATTTTGAGAAAAAGCTGTAAAATGCTTTACAAACTTTCTGTTCACTATAGTACGTACTATGTGTTTTCCAGGTGAAAAGAACGGACTTCTTTTTCTGTCAAAGAAAAATGAAAGCCAGAGTAATGGGAAAACAGTTGCACTACCATTGAAGGAGCTGGGAAGCTTGGATAGATCAACACAATTGTATCATTAAATTGCATTTCATTTGTGAACAACAAAGGAGTATATATGATTTTGACATATTTAACAGATTTAACATATTTACACAGAAAAATTGACCCCGTCTTCCACCTTGTAAATCACCAGGATACCACCACCGTTCTCCATTTCCCTACCCCGCCCTCTCTCGCTCAAAACTCTGCCAAAGAAATTTGGAAAAAGAAAAACAAATCTTTTGGTATGCCAGTGGCTTAGGGAATGTCTTAGTTCACCAAGAAAAGGACTTCCACTTTATGGAAGCAAATGAATTGACACTGGCAATAATGAACAAAGAAACTTGAAAAAAACCAAAATGAAGGTCATCTACCCTCATTGGCCGATTGTAATGAACCATCTTTCATCAACTTCAAGCTGAGACTGTTGAACCGTTCTCGTGAATACTGCCTTGAAGCTTTCCTCCAATCTGTCCCAGCCTTCATCATCGCAGCAAACTCCTCATAACTTATTCGTCCATCCTACATTAACAAAAATGAAAAGATTAGACGCGTAGAAACATCTAAGAACTCTTCATATATACTTATTAACTTATATAGTCACCGTGATGGCCTCTTTGCTAGCTTTCATCAGTGAAACTACATAAACAGTGTGGTTTTATAGAGGGATAGCACTACAAACCTTGTCTGTATCAACATCTCGAATAATGGCATTTATGACCTCCTCGCTGTTGCTGTCAAGTTCATCAGCTAGGGCAGTCCTCAACTCTTCTATCTCTATATATCCATTTTTATCTTGATCGAAGAATGCAAAGGCTTTGCACAAGTGGTCATCATTACCCAACTTCCTCAAATGAACAGCTATTGCTACAAACTCTTTGTAATCCAAGTATCCATCCCTTTCAATATCACCCTGTGTAAATGGCGTCCAGTCAATACATCGGTAAACATGAATTCACCATCTATCTAAGGGGGTAGAAAAAAGGAAATTTTTACTTAAGAGATGCCAAGTCCCAAACCATTTTCAGAAATAATAACAGAAAATTCACAAGCCATCTCTATGAAAACTGAGCCTGAAACCTTTTCGATTTGAAATTACAGTACTTACAGCATCCATAAGAATATGAAGATCTGTATCGGAAATCTGATGACCAAGCATCTTCAACCCAGCTCTCAACTCATCTATATCAATCTTTCCCTTTTTCCCAGTGTCCATCAAGGCAAATCCTTCCTTAATTCCAGCAACTTCCTCCACTGACAAATGCTCAGCTATGACCTGCAATCACTCACAATTAGTTATGCAAGGGATGATGCAATCAGTTGTAAACAAAAAACACCAAAAAGAAAAAAGACAAACAAAAACAAAATAAAAAACTATCTTGATGTAGGATTATAGACCCTATTTCAGTGTCAAAATTTCATTCATATGATGGAGTCTTTACCCTTAGAGCTCTTTTCTTGAGCTTGTTCATTATAGAAAACTGCTTCAGTCTAGCTTTCACGGTTTCACCCAAAGAAACATTAGGAGCCTTTTTCGCATTCTGTATCCAAGGATGATCTGCAGCAAAGTTCAAAAAGTTCAGGTTTCACATCCAATTTGTTTTACAGAAAAAAGGAGTTCATGTCATCAATACGCACAAAGCATAAACAATGATTAAAAGTTATTCATGAACATAAACTACATATATTACCTAGCACCTGCTGAGCAGCAAGTCGCTGCGTAGGATTAGGGTCAAGCATCTTCCGCACAAGGTCTTTTGCATTTTCAGACACTCTAGGCCAAGGATCCCTCCTGAAGTCTACAACAGACCTAATGATTGCTTGAGCTACCCCTTGCTCAGTTTCTGGGATGATAAAACAGAAATAACCAGAGGATGAGCATACATAGACAATGCCTATAGTAACTATTATTATATCTAAGTAAGCAACTTCAGAAACCAGAATGCAAATCTGTTTCTCTAACCTGCCCAGAAAGGTGGGACACCACAAAGCAATATATAGAGGATCACTCCAGCACTCCATATGTCTACTTCTGGTCCATAATTCCTTTTCAGAACTTCCGGGGCCATATAGTATGGGCTACCGACGATTTCATTGAATCTTTCACCGGGCGTAAAGAATACTGATAGCCCAAAGTCAATTGCTTTCAAGGGTGCTGTTTCCTTCTTACTTGCAAATAGGAAGTTCTCCGGTTTTAGATCCCGATGAATCACACCATGCTTATGGCACATCTGAAAAACATGGATATAAAGCTAATAGTGAGAAATATGCAACCATTGTCAAGACTCCCAATGCAAATGAGGGCCAATTGAAGCCACTATAAAGCGTTAGGTTTTCTCCTTTGCCCTCCCCTGTCTTTTGGGTATACTTAATGATTGGCAAAACAAGTGGTGATAGCACATTGAGGCATAGCAGGAAGGTAATGAATGACTAATGAATAACTAGATGGAGCAAATGACCACTATTCCTTCATCTGTTATACAACCTGTTCTGTTACCCTTGAAGAAACAGACTGTACAAGAGAACTCCTAATCGTTGGACATTATTTTTTCTCTATAATCATTGCAAACCAGAATCAACAATTACAGTTATACTTGTAGATTCTAGTGTGCACTTATCTGATACAACACAAAAGCACTATTTATTGAAAACTGCCTCCACAACAATTGAAGCATTCTGACCAGTTAACAGAATTCTAGGGATTCTAAACTACCAACCAAGACCACATTTCTAGCTTAAACTCCACATTATACCAAATTCACAAAACAGCACATCACAAGCACCATAGAACATGAAAAACAGATATCTATATCAGTTTACGGTTAATGAAAATAGGGCAATTTCAATTGGTAGGCCTCGGTTTGTGGCTTTTCCAATTGGTAGACATTTTTAACTGCGAAATCCAGATGGTAGGCCTGTACTTTTGACCTCGTCCACCCCATGACCTCTTTTTTAATTTCCCGCTAGCTTGCCCGTTAAATGTTGGGAATGTCGTTAATGCCCCCATTTAAAAAGGAACAACGACACCCGAATAGTCACAAATTCTAGGTTTCAATTTTGAGTTGGGGAAACCAAGAAGAAAGACGAAATATATTTGCGAAAAAAGAGGGAAAATGGAGAAAAAAAAATGAGGGAAAGTTTAGTTTTTATTTTGGAGGAAAAAGGGAGTAAAAGAAGGGTGTTTTGGTCAAAACATTACGCATAAATGAACAGTCAACAAAGAAATATGGTCAAACGCTTAATTTAACGGGCAAGCTGACGGAAAATTAAAAAAAAAGTCACGGATTGGACGGCGTCAAAAGTACATGCCTACCAGCTGGATTTCGCAGTTAAGAATGTCTACCAATTGGAAAAGCCACAAACTAAGGCCTACCAATTGGAATTGCCCATGAAAATACCATCAAATTTAACATCAAATCGGTGAAACAAGAAGCACAATCCTCACCTGAACAACTTCAACAATGGTACGCATAATGCCAGCAGCCGCCCTCTCAGTGTAATGCCCTTGAGCAACGATTCGATCAAACAGTTCACCTCCCTCACACAACTCCATGACCAAATGTACCGCATGATCATCCTCATAAGTATCCTTGAGGGTCACAATATTAGGATGTTTAGGCATATGCCTCATAATCTGAACCTCTCTCCTTACATCCTCAACATCTATAGCAGTCCTTAGCTTCTTCTTTGATATCTTCTTACAGGCTAAAACCTCAGCACTTAATTTATCAGTGCACATATAAGTCACCCCGAATTCGCCACGCCCTAGCTCATCTCCTAGGTCATAATTCTGCTCAATTTCATGCCCTGTGGGTTCTTTCAACACCACCAATTTGTTCCCCCCTTTGCCAAGACCACCATTATAATCAATGGAAAATGGGTTTTGCTTTCTTCTTCCTTTCTTTGTTTCAACATCACCATTAGGTGTTATACAGCAATTCCCCATTTATATTATGAACTCTAATTTAAGCCTATTTGCAACAAGTCAATCACAACAATTTGCCCTCTAGATAAAAAGGGTCAACAAATTATGACCCTATAAAGAGACCCAGAAAAGCAAATAATTCCCAAATAAATTCAACAAATACCAACTTTACTAACCCAGAATCAGAATTCTCAGCTTCTAATTGATCCTTAAGCCCTGATGATCACCTTCAAGAATCAAGGGCTTTGAATATCCCAAAAAATAAAGTTGATAAATTTGATCAAATGCTGTGGAATTTAGATGAATGAATTTAATGGGCAAAAAGTTCAAACCTTTGATAAAGCAAAGAGGAAATTTCTGAATCTTGATACCCACCTGGGAATTTTCCCTTTTTTCCCAAGAGAAAGAAAACAACAATGGCAAATTTTTGATTTATGAAATGAATTTACACAGAAACTCTATTGTTTTTTTCTAGAAGAATAGAAAAAAACCAGATATCAAATAATAATATGTGTACAACAAATCCGAAATCCTAGGGGATTTAAAGAGATTTGATTAGAGGACAGACTTATGCAGGTTGTTGAATGATGATATTGATATAGAGAGAGAGAGGAAAGAGAAAGGGAAAATGTAATAATTAATGTCATCTAGAAAATGTGAACTCTTCAGAACATAAAAAGAAAGAACACATACCAAAAGTCTTAAGGCCTTTTCTCTCTCTAGATTCTCTCTCCTCATAAAAAGGGACAGCTATGATTTTAATCATTTTTGCGCCATCCTTTCGTGACGAACAGAAATGAAATGAAATGAAAGGGTTTAATCTTGCAGTTATTTTTCGCGGGAGATTTATCTAAGGTTTTTTTTTTTTTTTTTTCTTTTGTTCTTTTTTTCAACTCTTGATTTATCCAAGTCTCTGTTTGGAATATTCGGAGAATGCATGTTTTTTATTCGATTTCAGTTTTGATATTGCATTGCTTACCAGTTGCCAGGACCCTAGTCTGTCCCTTATTACACAAGTGGAGAGTAAAATAAGCTAATGATTTGGTAATCGTAAACAAATTACAGTACTGTATAATTTAAAAAAAAATTAAAAAATTAGCAGTAAGAACGCTCCACCTAACTTGTTTCATCCAAATTAATAGTCCAATCCATCTCGCAATGGATCAGGCTAAGTAATTTAAGGTCCCCCACTCCCAACCCACCTCACCCCAAATCAGTTGGGCATTGGTCAATGAAAATATAAGAGTCCCAAACCTTGAATTTAGACCTCCAAATTGAAGGTAACTAGATAACCAGTGAGACAAATGGCTCTTGGTTATTATAATATGTCTTAATATTAATGTACTCCTCCACCTGACCTCCAAATTGAAGGTAACTAGATAACCAGTGAGACAAATGGCTCTTGGTTATTATAGTATGTCTTAATATTAATGTACTCCTCCACCTTTTACCATTGATAGTGTTTTAGGTGCGTTTGTTAGAGCTAAATGATGTTTAATTCAGCTTAGTGGCGGTGAATTCAGAAACATAGTTTTTGTCTCACCTATCAAGTTAGGTTCAATTTAGTTCACTAGTGTACAATTCAGTAGTGTCCAGTTTAGTAATGTTGAATTCAATTCCATTCTAATAAGTTCAATTCTAAGAAACGCACCCTATATACTTTGTTTCTCTACTTTCGTTACTGTTCAGAAAATGACAAATTTTAGAGTTCCCCCCACCCCTCCTAAAAAAACCCTCTGGCAAATAATACTGTCAAATTGTGATGTACTCGTATCTATGATTAAGTTTGACAGGATTATGTCGAATAATGGTCGTACTAGTTGGAGTGCGAAATGGTCAAGGGCGTCCAGTCAAAAGGAGGCTATCATGCTAATGACCTATTCAGCCCAAACTTAAACCTTTTAAAGAACAAAAATGATTGCTGGGAACCTTCCCCTTTGAACATACAAATGCGCTAAGCAATGAAGAATCAGAATGAAAATTAAGTCCCTAAACAAACCCCCCATCCTATAGTGATAAAGCAAAAAATCTGAAATTTGTACAAACCGATTTTCTCAACAAACCTAGTTTTTAGGCTGTGATGTCACCGATGTGGCATATATTGAAAACATTTGCATTAAAATAGAAAAGTTGGTAGAATGTGGTGCTAGGCTTGATGATATATCAATGAGCATTGGAGATGCTCAAATTGCCTGTAGACCTTGCTTGAATTTAGTAGTCAAATTACTAATGCGAATTACACAGAGAGTCAAACATAATTCGATCATGGATGAACAATATAACACTCAAATCAGCTGCCATCATCAACCAAAAAGGAAGTCTGCTGCTAACAAATCATCCGAATCGCCTGTATTTATGAGCCGAATCGCGTCCATCCACCAGTATACAAATAAGGAAGTCTAATCATATACAATCACACCAAAAAGGGACAAAAGATCTGCTCCTCTTCGGTGAACTTTCTATGTTTAGTAACTATGTTTTCGTTTGTCCTCAGCAAAAATATAATGTAGAGCACCAATATTTCAATCGTTCTAACACGTAGGACTATTACAAACTATTATGCAATTCAATCGTGAACTTGGGAGATCGAATCGCATTTAGGACCTGCCTTTCTTGGCCATCTTTGGGTTTTTGCACATTCGGATACTTGCAGGTGTCACCTCTACGAGTTCATCCTCCTGAATGTATTCTATACAGTCATCAAGACTGTACTCCAATGGTGTATCCAGAACCACTGCATGTGGAAAAGAGTAGGATTATGCGTTATAGCAGTAGAACCATAAGGATGCAAGGAAACATTATGGACAATTCTGCATACGAGTACAAGTTACCGAAAGAAGAGATGTTCTATAGAATGTTATGGAACAGATCATTATGCAACGGTTTCTGTAACATAAGAGATAAGACTATAAGACGGAGGATCCCAAGTAAAGGAAACTAAGAGCACCCTTATTGGAGAATTAGTAGGCCACAAGGCTGCAACTACTTGGTACTCTAAATGCTAAAAATGGGAAGTTTTAAACAAGAGCAAGCTCTGACATATGTTCTTCCTTCCACTTCAGTTTTGGATAAATATACAGAAAATTTGCCAATAAGGCGATAACCACCTTTTAAAACAAGTTTTGGCAATAATTACCTTTCATTTTTTTTACTATTTTGCAATTTAGTTCACCACCTCCAGTGACATTCCATCCAAATTAAGACCTATTCTTTCCGTTTTGCCCCTGTGTACTATTACCTTTGTTTGACACCCCCCCTCCCCCTTAGTTTCTCACCCAACTAGTTTTTCTCCCTCCCTCATATGTCTCAATTACTAAATTTCACAATTTTATCTGATTCCGCCGCTTCACATCTGGAAATTTTCAGTACGAAAATCCAACCCCATGAAACTCACAAGACCATGCCATTCTTGGGTTCCATCGAAAGAGAACTAGAAGACGAAGCCTAAAAGATAAGTTAGAACAAGACATAATGTGAAAATAACAAAAAAGACTGCTTGATTCAAGAACAGAGAGGAAAGAGAAAAGACTAGCCGAACCCAGTAATTACACCATCAATTAACCAACTTTTAATTTAAACTGGCGAGTAGCGACTGCATCATGAGATTTGGGAGTTTTGTTCCTTCTCCTTCCTCCCCCACCCACTTCATTTTAGACGTTCACGGCCCTACTCAATTGCAAAGCTTGTCTTACTTACCTGTTCCTTCTCCACTTGTAGTCTTGCATTAGCAGACAAAATCTCGCAGCCCGATAATCAACGAGCACTTAGTTAAAAGTATCAACCTTTCAATATCTCTCTCTCTCTCACACACACACATCAACTTCACCATCTGCCTCCTATGAGTCCTACCCACTCTTCCAACGAGAAAAAAGGATTTTTTTCCCCCACAAAACTTAAAGGCTAAGAATGGGGTTTGATGCAATTGCAGAAATTGGGACTGATCGACGGAGGGGGAAAGAAATTGTGGGAAATTAAAAGAAATTTAGGGAAGAAAGGGTCAACAAAGCCCAAAGGTGACAATACCTAGTAGGGGCAAAACGAAATGTCACCGGAGGTGATGAACTGAAGTAAAAATGTCATAAAGGATGGTTATTGCCAAAAACTCGATTTTTAAATATAAATTATTGGAAAATTTTCCTACATAAATTTAAAAAATAATCTATTCCTTTAATAAATTTCGTCCTCTGAAGATAGTTTTGGACAAAACTAATTTTCTAGCGATTAATATAGTTAACTGACAAGGGAATAATAGAGCAAGGGCTTGTTACTAAGCAACAGGTCCTAAGCAAAATTATCATAGCAATAGAAAATATCAGGGTTGTTCTACCTGACAGTTTGCATTATTATCAAATCAATCACATTCTTGAGTTAAGGTCCAAAGATATATTTTTGCTTAGCAGTTATGAAAATAATGGCCTTTGCTTCCCAAAAAGGAGATTATGAGCTCCAAATATTTTGAAATACTTGTTTAACCCAACCATGCTTTACTCCTGTAATTGGCTGTAATGTCTTTGACTTAGTAAGCCTTACAGCTTACAGGAATGGATGTAAAGGAACAGTACAAGACTTTGCATGCACATATTTTAACCAAAGAGAAGCGGTGAAATAATCTGTCTTTACCTGTCACATCTTTGTTTGAACGAACATTTGTTGCGGCCTTCTTCTTGCAAACATTCAATGATAAGTCACCGGGCCTCTGATGAATACCAATTATCTGTCCTTTATAAACTTCTACTCCAGGCGCAACAAACATTTTCCCTCTGTCCTGTGAACTTGCAAGAGCATACGATGTCGAGGTACCTTCCTCAAATGCAACCTAAGTCATCAAATTTGGTACACAAATCAAAACTGGGCAGCTAATATTGGAAACAGATAAAGGAGTGAAGAGCGTAGAGTGTATATTTTACCAGTCCTTAAACTGTTTTTTTTGTGTATTTTAACCCCCTTAAAAGTAACTAATGAACTTTACGACCATATCATTCTGACTGAAGCATTTACACCATTTTTCAGTGGGTCAAATGCCAGAAACTTACCAAAGAACCTTGATCACGGGTACTAATATCACCAGCCCAAGGTCCATAGCTATCAAATATGGTGTTGAGAATTGCTGTGCCTCGAGAAGCGGTTAAAATAGCATTTCGCAATCCCAGAAGGCCACGTGTTGGCATCTTATACTTCAGGATAGTTGTTCCTTCAGACCTGAGGCAAAATTGAAGTTGAGAATGAATAGCATACAAAAAGTTGACAATTCTGGCAATGAGCATGAACCAATCAACAATGTCCAGCAAGGCAACTCAAACTTCCCTAGTTCCCCCAAGGCATGCTCGTTTGAGCGTTGCAACATACCGACGACTAAGTAGGGTGTTCGCAAAGATGGAACAGTTACCTTGCTTTTGAAACCACTCGATAGCAAACAGTAACATTAATAAATAGCTTGTTAATAAGCTAACGGAAAGTATGGTTTGGCAATGGGTGCAAATGCGTAACACCTGATTGTTCAGTGTCGTAGAACAACCTTTAGGATTCTGTTCCTATGATCGACTGATAGTGAGTCTAGCGACTTCTGTGAATCCCATCTTCCCAAAATGAATTTATCAACCAAACAGAACATGTAAAATCTCTGTTAGCTAAAAGCAAAGTGACTCCTTCGGCTAAGTTGAGAAACATGAAAGATATAACTCATTTACAGTCTGAAAGAACTACTACTTTGGACAACAGTGGTAGACTGGTAGGTCATATCACGTTGTACTCAGCCCCAAAGGTAGGAATCTTTTAGAAAAGGAAAAAGTATACTGATAAGATATCAAATGTGCAACAAAAGAGAGGATAATGTATCCTCTACATAAATCATTAACAAATTGCCCCAATACCGCTTAATATCAGTTAAAACATGACCCCGAAATGCCTCTGCAGCCATAGCCCATAAAGATGTTAGGTACGTAATCTTCTCCAAAGAATCGCAGGTAGTATTAAAATCCCCTTGAACACCTGTGTATTCCTCTCCAACCAGATACACCACAATATCGCGAAAAAAAAACCACTGCGCCACATGCCCACAACATCTTCCTCTCCTTCCCACCCCCAAAGTCATGAAAACGCTCAAGGTAGGAATTGTTCTAAGCCACTTCCTACCACCTTCCAAGAGAAATGTAGCCAAACAAATATAAGGAGACAAGACTGACATATATCCCTCTCAGAACTCCTAGATGCTCCATAGTCATAGGTCTCTATTCTCGATATCACACTACAAACATAGCGTACTTTTCTTTTCTTTTTCTCTCTTTTAGAAATAGCAAGGAAGCCTCCCTCTACGGGATATGAAACTTGAACCAGATATATTGCTGAGACAAGTAGAGGGTGTACCAAGGTGCTAGTGTGCTACCCACCCTGAGCTCTACACACATAGCTTACTAAGCAGGCACTTGAGCCCTCAGAATAAAACTGCCATCCTCGTAGACATCTGAAATATATGCTCCTGGCTCATGGGTTTCTTGATTGCACCAAAATTTACACATTTGACTTATATACTTCATTCTCTTTGAGATGCATGTTTCATAGTCAAGTCAAGTACCTAAATTTCTACAGCTATCCGAGAAATCTGTAAATCTGATTACATCAACAAGGTATCAATAATACACAACTACACCATCAAAAGCAACAGCAAAGACAACAAAAATACCCACTTGGCAGGCGAAAATGTATGCAGCCTTACCCCCACAAACAGCAAGGCTGTTTCGAAAGATAGTTAGAGAAAATGTATCAACAAAATAGAGAAGATGTCAGACAACGAAACACAAAAAAGCTTTTACATACCCAAAATTCTCCATATTAAACATCTGCCCACGTCTTTTACCAAGAAGTTCAACTACGGGCCCCATATGCTCTTCTGGCACCTCCACTGTGGCAATCTGCAAAAGGAGTGACGATTATTTAACATATGTTACATCACCTAACTATTTGTAATGCCGATTTGTAATGCAAAATTTATTTCAGAACACACTACAGAAACCTCAGTTTTTCTCACTGAGGTCAATAAAAGGGAAACTCTCCTCACGCATTGAGATATCAGTATAAATTTTTTTAGCCCAGATAAGCTACAGTTCAAAATTGTGCTGGTGAACCAGCAGAATATCTACCCGAAGCCATGTCTCACACATATTCAGACACCATGTGGTGTTTGATTAAGACAATTTACCACAATGCACAAAGCACCGCACTCCGTAGCATGGAAGTATATATTAGTGCACTGAAGCAGCAAAACCCTTCTGCACCAAATCCTATAAGTAGTAAAAGCTAAGGAGTTTAGTTTTAAGGCCTCCAACAGGCTCCAGCCTCGAGCTTTGAATTAAAAGACAGCATATGAATCGAGGGTAAAACTTTTTTAGCCACACATGTGAATTAAGAAAAAACAGTAACTTGGCCCTATAGGGTTTGTAGCCTTTTCATCATTTCTAAAGAAGCCAATGCAGCATGGAAGTCCAGAAGTGAAACTGAACACATTCATTCAAATGAAAAATGCATAATATCTGATGTCGGCAACATCTAAGGGTACCCGGCCCATATATTCTCAAAAAAGCAATTACAGTGCCAGAAAGAATATTTCAGAAACGAATTTTAAATTTCAGCATTCCCTCACTCTTATTTAGTGACCAGAGGCAGCAAAAAAATGTATGCCAAAATCACAAACAACAAATCACAGGGAGGTGATACTAGAAGAAACTATACATCCACAAACACTACTAATTTCACTGTGCAGATTTTGGCACCATTCTTCTAGCTCCCACTCATCATCATAACACATACACCAATGACATTCTTCAAGATGTTGCCTCTGCTTCATGAGAAAAAATAACAAAGAAACCCATTTTCCACACAAATTCTCTTTGTCCACAGAGTGTATGTTTTGGGGTGGGGGGGAGGTCAGCCTTGGTTTTTAAAAGCGCGCCTGAGGCGCGCTTAAGCGCGAGGCGACCTCAGGCGCATAGAAAAACGCTTTAGGAAGGCCAAGCGCAGCGATTTACAAGAGGCGACCAAAAAGCGCACTTTTTGGTCGCCTCACGAAGAAGCGCGCCTCAGCCAGAAGCGGCCGCTTCCTGGCGTGAGGCGCACATCATGTGCCCAGCTAAAAATAAAAAAAAAAAAAAAAAAGGCACGTGACCATCAGCTTGTTTGAAGAGAGAGAACGAAGAAAGAGAAATCGAAGAAAACGAAGAGAGAGAAATCTGAAGAAAACGAAGAGAGAGAAATCGAAGAAAACCCTAGCATACCAGATTTTCACGGCTTCTCTCCGGCGACTCCTCCGACCTCCGGCGACCAGGTACACATCTTCACGACTTCTCTTTCTCTTCGTTTTCTTTTTCTGATTTCTTCTCTCTGTTTCTCTTCGTTTTCTCTCTCTTTCTCTTCGTTTTCTTCTCTGTTTCTCTTCGTTTTCTCTCTCTTTCTCTTCGTTTTCTTCTCTCTTTCTCTTTCTCGCGCTTTTCAATTTTGCAAATTCTTTCGAACCTTGGATGGATTCTTCGCATTTGTTCGATTATTGGCCAATTTCTTTGAATTCTTTCGATGCTTTACCAAATTCTTCGAATTCGTTCGCATCTTGATCAAATTCAACGATTTCGTTCCATTCTTGATCAAATTCATCGAATTCAAATGATATCTGATGCATGCAAAGGGATTGCAACTCAAAGATTTCGGTTTCGGTTTGCTCGTCGATACCGCTTCTTTATTTTCTCTCTCCTTTAACGGTACTTCTCCGACGAAAAACAGTGAGAATACTTTGGAAGCTAGAATTAGAAGAGAGAGAGAGAGAGAGGAATGGAGAGAGAACAGTGCTCAAATAATTCCTCCGTGGAGAGAGAGAGAGAAAGGGGAGTTACAAAGAGGAAACAGAGAGGAGAGAGAATGACAGGCAGAGGAGAGAGAAAAAGATGGTTGAGTAGAAAAGGATCTGACTTTAGTATTTTATAACTTAGCACTAACGTATATATAACATATTACCCTTTGTATACAGTTATCACAAATTTACCCTTTCCTCTCTTATAATTTCTTCTGGTTTTAGTATGGGTGCAATAGGAATTATGTCAAAATAGTATGGGTGTAATTGGAAAATGACAAAAGCTTTCTCCAATAATTTTTCAAAAGTATGGGTTCAACTGACCATACCCCACAACGTGGGTCTGCCCCTGGTCATCATTGTTCATAATAAGGGACATCTTTATTTTTGAATAGTGATCTTTTTTTTTTTTTTATGTGAGTTGGTCTCATATAAGATTTGCTGAGTTGGTTATAGCAGGTGAGTGAATTGTTGGGAATGGTATCATAATTTTTATAATTTATGTCTATTTCTTATATTAAATTTGTAGAATAAATATAAAATAAATGATAAAAGTTACTTAAAATGTGTTTTGTGAAGAAAAAAATGTGTAAAAATTAATTTATAAATTATAAAATTAATTTAAATAAAAATGGCTTTCGCTTTGCGCTTCTCGCCTCGTCGCTTCGGCCCCCTTGCGCCTCGGTGCGCCTCGCGCTTTTTAAAACCAAGAGGTCAGCTGAGGAGATAAGTTGATTACCTCAAAAGGTTCAAATAACTTGTCATCCACCTTTTTGCTGATTACTTTAGGAGGACCAACCATGAACTCATATCCTTCCCGTCGCCTACATCAAAGTCCAACGTCCAAGTTATGAAAAAGCTGGTAAAGGAACAGATACTGACAACAATAACACCACCACCAATAACGCAGTGTCCCACCACTGGCGGGGTAGTAAATGAAAGAGAACTGAAAATACATAAAAGTCGTACATGGTTTCTATCAAAATTGTGATGTGTAAAGTACCCCGTCCACTAACAATGAAAGTATCAGAAGTTTCCCCTTCCTCAACTCTCATTGCCAGGTTTCTCTCAAGCTCGCGAAAGAGCCGATCTCTGAGGTTTCTACTGGTTACATATTTTCCCTGCGAAGAAACATAACCACGTTAATTGTGAAGCCAGTGTCAAAACCTCCAGCCCCAGTTCCACTCCAACTAGTATGTCCCTCTATTATTACATATTGAGTAGGCAAAGGAAAAGAACATAAAAAGGAAACATAAAATATCTGTATCCAAACTTCTTGCATCGTGCTAGTCAATCATCTTGCTCTTCCAGTGTCAAGCAACAATTTCATATGCAAGTGAATATATTGTGCCAACAGCCACAGCCCACAGGACTATTGCTTCATTGGTTTCTTAATGAAATATTGAATCCCAATAATTTGTTTAAGTGTAAGTATGTTCATCTACTGCACAATCTGGGATGATTTTCTTTCATGACACATATGACATACCTCACGGCCAACAAAGGGGGAAGTATTAATTGAGAATGACATTTTGACTGTTGGTTCTTCAACTCTGATGGCAGGTAATGGTGTCCCAAAAGTTTTATCAGCAATAGTCTCTCCAATCTACATAAAGAAGAAAAACAAATTGCAATGCAGCTCAAGTCATACTGTAGCAAGGGCGAAGATCAATTCAAGTGAAGCACCAAGTACCATCACAAAGTGAAACTGAGTGCAACAAACAGAAATTTCACCTGAATATCTCCAATACCGCAAACAGCACATATGTCTCCTGCTTGTACAGATTCCGCGGGAACCCTAAAAAATTTCTCAAACACAAAAAGCTCACTAACTCTTCCAAATCTGCATGCATCTTCGGATGTGCAAACCTGAACAAAAAAGAAAGCACACTTGGTCATCGGCAACTGTCCGAATCCTACAAAACTAGGAGTACAAGAAAGAAGCAGCTGGAAAATTCTCAAAATATATGAGCGAAGAACATTTGTAGGGGGAACCTCACAAATCAATGATATGGACTAATAGAAGGTCAAACAATAAATCCAAGGCACAAATGTGATGAACTCATCCAGATAGACGGAGTACATAATCCAACTTTTGCTTGGTTTGCTCTAGGCATGGATTGAATGGTACATAAGTTGCAAAGCACACAGTATAAGATGTTGAATAGATGTTAATTCTGAATCATATTGAAGAGTTTCTATGAGCAAGTTCTTGTTAGTTTATGAAACTGAAAAGCTATCAGCAAAACCATAACGCTGCATAGATCTGCACAAACACAAATCTAAGCTGCTAAAATAATGAAGCAAACATATAGATCCCTTAAAGAATATTATGCAATGATGACTTTGACTGCCTGCAAACAGATTGAACTGGCAGGCAAGTCCATGTTATCCTTTCCTTTGTGACCTACAAATAACAACAGTTTCTCAAACTTGCAACAAGGAGCCTTTTCATCTCATAAGCTAGGATTTATCATGAGAAAGATTACCAATGAGATTCTGAGGATGTGTAAAATCTATTCAACTTTCGTTTACAGCAGCTTAACGCTTGGTAGATAGCTTTGCTCATGAATCATCAGTCAAAAATAACCAAAAAAAAAAGTTTTTAGGGAGATCTAAATTCTAAAGCAGAAGAGAAGATAGCTATAGAATGAGTTTACAGTGGCAGTTGGCCAATTCAAGCTATACAAGCATTACTTGCAGACATGTATTGGTTGTCCACAAATGACAACCTTGCAGATGCTAAAACAATTGACAATAAAAGTGCAAGTCATCACAGGATAAAATGACATCAAATCCAGCCCAACTAACCTTGACATCCAATCCTTTCTGAAGAACACCAGCATGCAATCGACCAATGGCTATCCTCCCTTTATGTTCATCATAGTCTATGTTGGTAACCTAATCATTCAGAAGTATCAGCAATGTAAGCTATAATGGAAACACAAAAATATAAAAGTAAGGAGAAGTCGGCGAGAACAAACAAACAGTAATAGTAATACTACCAATTGACAAAAGAGTGATAGTGGTTTCAAGCCTAAACGCAACAATACCATACAACAAAATGAATTCAAGATATTATGTAGTATGAATAAAGTTGGATCCACTTTCATAATGAAGTTAATGCTATGCTCCGTGCCTCCGTCCTAATATCTGTATCATCTCTAAGAAGCATTTCAGTGAACTCCAAAATATCTTAGAAAAGCAATAAACCTAAACACCGGAGTTATTTATCCTTACAACCACTCTCAAAGTAAAGTGCTTCCAAGTAGTAAAAGCAAGTTAAGATCAGGGGAAAAGTGGAGTTTTTTATACATTAGATACACCCACTGAGACGATTACTAAGTTATCAATATTGCTTAGATTTTATAAGTAGCAGTATTAGGGGGACACCAAGGGCATAGCATACATGTAATATGATTATGAGAAAGGAACTCTTAGCTAAGTCGGCAAATTAATGTCTTGGTTACTTTGATAGGATTAGTTCAACCAGTAACTCCCTCCGCTTCAAAGCCAACTAAGTGAACATTCATTTCTCTATCCAAATATGATGATGTCTTAGATAGCATGGGTATCTGGGCTTTGCCTGACTAATCTCCGAAATTAGTTTCTAAATTACCTTCCGGACTATCAGGTTTTGTGCCTAATGTTGCATCAATAGTTCTCTATTATTGCTTTTTAGTAGTTTAGTGAACCTTTTGTCATGAACACTTGCAATTTCACAAGAGTTCTCCATGCAGAAGCTAACGGAAACAATTAGGTTATGCAAGTACGATAAATAATCTACAGGAATCAATAAACATTAAAGCCAGAAGTAGACTTAAGGAAACAACCACTGACAAGCATTTGCAAGGCACCATCTTTTTCGATACGTGGCCCAGGGATGCATCTGGTTACAGACTCAAAAAGGGGTCCAAGATCATCTCCCAATTTGTCTGGGGAGAGTCCAGCCTTTCCATGAATGCCACTTGCATATATTACTTGGAAATCGCACTTCACATAAAAAGGAAAAGAAAATGTAGGATTAGTCTCAAAACAATGCCTAATAAAACTGAAAATTTGGTGCAGATAAAAGCATGATATATATGTATGCCTTAAGATGCTAACAACCAAAGGGAGAGCCACGGTCACCTTAGCCAACTTTTTTTTCTTTTTTTTGCTCACTAGTATCACATGTACCTTTATAAACCATTAGGTCAAACTTTATGAACCATCATTTAAACCTTTTTATTTCTATATATGTTTTTGTTTTTGTTTTGCCCACTAGTACCACATTGTGCCTTTGTAAAGAGTTAGTCAAATTCTATGAGCAATTATTTTACCCAAATTAAAATCTATGAAAATAACTCATTTTCATGAGTGGATGTTGAATGGAATAAAATTGAGAAAAACTACTTCAATCTAATGTCAAACAAATAAATTAAACACAACCCCAAAGTTAGCTACAAGCCCAAATGGCCAGGAGCATGAAATTACATATGTAAGGCATAGATACGGCCAATTCTTTAAGGAGTCTAACTCTAAACCACAAGGGTAACATGTTATTTAAAATTTTAATCAAATCTAATTTTTTTATCTAAAATGACACAATATTTTTAACCACATTAGAGGAAACATAACACAAATAGGAGGAGTACAATGGAGAAAGTTGGCTCTTACTGGCTATTTTTTATAAACTCACTCATAAAGAAATTGTATTTAATAAACATATGTATTTTGATGCAAAAATATACATTTAACTAAATGTTTTCTTTCAAATAAAAATCTTTGACAAAAAGTTTAATACAACAACAACAACAACCCAGTAAATATCCCGCCTAGGGCAGGGTCTGGGGAGGTCTAGATGTACGCAGCCTTACCCCTACTAGTCACCTAGTAAAGAGACTGTTTTCGAGAGACCCACACAAAAAGTTTAATAATTTTATAAAAAAATTTAACGAGCCCGTGAGCATAGGATTTAGTTTTAACTAGTACACAGATATTGGACGATCTAATGGTTTACCACCTCCCTCCAAGTAAACCCACAAAAAAGGTTCCTCTACATGATGAGCACAAACAGGAATACTCATATCCGAACCTGAGCATATTCAACAACTCTTTCCCCACACAGAAGTATGCTTACAAAAAAATTTGTATAAGATGGCTGAACTAAACCAGACTTATTCAATGTGAAATATAGGTTGAAGGCATTCGGGATCAGGTCAGAAACATACCTGTTCATCTGTTGCATTCAATTCAATGAAAAGCTCAAAAGTTGAGTTGACAACATAATCAGGACGAGCAGAAGGTCTATCTATTTTGTTAACCACCACAACAACAGCATGCCCAAATTCCAGAGCCTTCTTAAGAACAAATCTGGTTTGCGGCATAGGACCCTCCACAGAATCTACCTACAAAATGAAGCAACAAGTGCATCAGTCAGATCTTTCCACACTTCAGAAACTACAATCTAATATAATGCATTGTAGGACGAGTAAAGGACGAAATTCCCGAATACATCATGCCTTAATTGGAAAAAGAATTATAGATGTTCAATACATGTTCAATGATAAACACTTGAAGAGAAATCAAGAAGCGGAGGAAAAAGCTAACTGTAAAGCCTGCAGATCCTTCATGACTGATTATAAGCTATGGAATTCTGACAACTCAACTGATTAGCATCGAACTTTGAAGAGGATGCACTATTGTAGTAGGTGAAGGAGAGACGAACTACTGGTAAAAGATTATAAGAACTGCAGCAAAGAAAAATACTCCCTCATTTCCAAATTCATCTACATCCATTCCAAATTTATCTACCTACTTCCTTTGTTAGTCTTGTTTTAGGTATTAAATGGCCCATCATTGCTTCCCATTAATTTCTTAGGTCACACCCAACCCATTACTAACCCAGGGGCATATGGGTTTTTTTTTTCTTTCCAAATTCATCTCCCATTAAACTTTGCGTCATGGAGAAGTAGGTAGATGAATTTGGAACGAAGGGAGTACTCGATAAGACAGCCTGTTTCCAGTAGTGCAAAAACTTAAGATGATTAGCGTATTCTGGAGGTCAAAGCAAATTTGATCACCAAAATTTAAGCTTAGGTCATATCTGATATGTAGAGCTATGTGACCTTTTGTTCAAGATCAAAAAAAAACTTCTTCATGTCCATTCTAATAGAGCCAAAAAGATTACTACTATATTTCTTTGGAATATAACGGATAAAATCAAAATGACTAACTGACTAAGTAACCTATTTGCATTACCTTGTTTATTATTTCTCTAATGACATGCAAGTCCAAGAGTGAATATTGGTTATGCTAATTGATGTCATTAGGGATGTGAGACATAAAAGTTTGAGAGAACTTCACCACATTTGTTATTCCCAGTGGCACTTTTAGCAAATGCACATATGACACCTTTACAGTTTGGCCTTAATAGTGAACTAGTGATGCAAAAACAAATGCTGCAGGAGAGTTCTTACGTAAATATGGAACGCAGAAACAATATCAGAGGTCAAATGATTGTAACGATAGAAAAGATGCACGAGTAGTACCACTAAAAGAACGCCTTCAACCATATTGAGTATGCGTTCCACTTCACCTCCAAAGTCAGAATGCCCTGGAGTATCTATAATGTTGATTTTTGTGTCTTTGTAAGTGATTGATGTGTTTTTACTCAGAATTGTAATTCCCCTTTCACGTTCAAGATCATTAGAGTCCATTATTCTCTCTTGCATAACCTGGTTGTCACGAAACACCTGCACATGGTGGTCGTCAGTGGACAGTGAACACAGGTGGTATCAATTCAGGTGCAAACTGATTTGTTGAACAGAAAAGATTGACAGATGACAATAGGTGAAGACAAACATGAAATCCAAAGATGTCAGCAGCAGAATAAGTGAAATCATATTATCTTTGTAACATGAAAATCGACCCGCCAAATAGAGAAAATTGAAAATAACTAAGACAAAGCTAACGAGAAATTCAGACCATGTGTGGTTGCTATCAAAAGTTTGCTAATATTGATATAAAATTCATAAAAGCAATAACCATCCAAATTCTCAGATACATGAGGATCTCTTGGGAGCAACATCAATAATTACCCATGAAAATATATTGTAATGTCATGATGTCAAACCATTATGGAGCTAAGCATTTCTCGATAACAATCTACGTTTTTTATTGAATAAATATCACTCAAATTTTGAAGAATAATTAAACTTCCCAATTATTAAGAGAAACTTTGACGAAAGTAATTAAATTGTTTTAAGATCCGACTGCACCTACCTTTATGCTTCCTTACCTGTGATAGGCAACACGTATAACTCAGATCTATTTCAGGTGCTAATTATTTGTTTGTGTACCCACTGAATAAGACTGAGCAACTATTGAAGGAATACTAGCTTATGTTATCCCAGTAAATAGTATGCAACAACTTCCTGAAGATAGTGAAGCAGCATGTAGGGGAGAAGTCACTGTTACATAGAAAGGGTACAATTGTGATTAAGTAAAACACGAAAATCTATTCACCTTCGTAAGGTTTAATGAGTACAACACATAAAGGGGGTGAATAGGACAAATTGTAGTGACGTCGCATAAAAGGGCATTCATGGTAAGCCTGTGATAAAGGACATATGTGAGTGATAGAAGGAAACCCAAATGTAACTCACATCATGTATCAGTTATTTAAATATAGAAAGGAATGGAACCATTAAGGAAAAGAAACTTAATCTTATCAACTAGATAGCTTTGCAATTAGCATTAGGAATTACATCCACTTGTTGGACTTGCACCGGTCGGTTTACACATTTGGGTGAATGAGTTCCTTCAAATAATATCAAGAGCCAGGCTACGATCCCTGACAGTGGGTTATGGGCCCACAACACTTTACTTATATTTTCTCACCTTTGCTTGCTTAAGCATTGCATCGACTAAAGTTGTCTTCCCATGGTCTACATGAGCAACAATAGCTATGTTTCTAACATCATTTCTCCTGGTCAACTGGCTCTTTTTCTCTGCCAGAACATTACAGGAACAAAAAAATTAGAGATTTAAACAATAACGGTTGTTTAAAATACATCCCCATTGAATGAAGATTGACACAGAGAACATAACTCTATTGATCAACAAAGAATGTCAGACAAATCCAAAATGTGAGAGATGCATAATCTAGTAAAACTGCTTAGTTTAATGGATATGATAATTGAATTCCTATATCTCAATTGACCCTATGTTGAAGTACAAAAATCCTTACTAGGAGAGCCATATCATGTCATTTTAATCGGCATCAAAGATCATCATTCCTGTGTGAAAGATACTCCTCCATCCAAGGATAAATGCTATTGCCTATCCCCTCTATTAGTGGTATACCACTACATGTCTACGTCCCATGGTAACATGTTTATTTCCCTACCATTTTGTACCTAAACCTCTCAAGCTACCTTGCATTCAAGATTTTCTCATAACATCCACTAAACCATTACTTTCAATACACTATTTTCATGATGACTCAAGTTCTTCTACTCGCGTTTAAAGCCAAGTCTTTCTTACATAAAACAACCTAAAGGCCCGTTCAGGTGGTTGCGAGTTGCAAATTTTTTGTTTTGAAGACTTTTTGAAACTCTTTGTATAAATTTTACATGGAGCTGAATTTTTTTTGCCCCTTGTAATTCTCTTTCTTTACTTAATTTTCCAAACTTAAAACCACAAAACCACTCAGAACAGCCCTAAAATTTCAGTTTGAGTTATTCTACTGGCATTCAAAAGCATCATACTCACAATTAACAACCTAAAACTTCAGCTCCATCAACTCCAAATATTTAATTTCATTTCTACAACTTGCACCACACAACATCATACTAAAACCTAATTAAAATTCACCAAATTGAATATCCAACACATTACAAAACCACCAAATATATTCTCAAAGTATTGATAAAAATTGACTCTTACCAGTAGGTGTTTCAGCTGTAGTACCAGAAACAGAGCACTGAACCAAACCTCTCGAAGAAATCGAACGCCGTTGAATTTGACAACTCGATAAACTCTTCGGCAAAGAAGAAGACGAAGAAGATAAGCTGCTACAACCTAACAATTGTTTCGGCAACAACGACGACGAAAACGAAGCAATTTTAACATTCTTCGACAAAGATGACGAAGAATTAGGGTTTCTGGATAGAGAAAACGCGAGTGCGCTATGGTTGCAGTTAATTGCACTCTCCATTTTCTTCTTTTCCTCTCACTTTCTCTCTCTCCTCTCTGTTTGAAGGTTTGGTTACAGAGAGAGGATGAGATGAGAGAGAGAGAGAGAGAGAGAGAGAGAGAGAGTGTGAGGGGAAGAGAGAGGGAAAGAGATGAAATGGGAGAGTGAAGAGTTTTAAAGGATTGTGTTGAGTTTAATTTTGGGTTGTGTTTTGAGTTATCCATATTGTGCGGGCTTTTGAGTTCACTAGCTAAGTGTGGTGGCTGTTTAGTCTGTAGCCACACAAAAGCATATTCGACTGCTGGGGGCGTTTTTGTGTATGAATTTTTTTCCTATTTAGGTGTACACTTGTCAAATAGGTTGATTAAGGCTCCGTTTGATTCACCCGGATAAAACTGATCTGAACTGAACTGAACTGATTTTTTAAACTTGACCGTTAACCATTTAAAATTTGTCCAAACATAGTCAATATTGGTCTCATTTGAAAGTATGCTTTGAGATCTTTGCGATGACATAATTATTATCATGAAACTATTTCGCAATAAAAAGTTGTATGAGTGCTAAAGTTACGCATGAACTGAACTGAATTTAAGTAAAATTAAGGTGAATCAAATAGAGCCTAAATTAGATTAACATTCGTAATTTTAAGCCCGACTTAAACAATGTTGTTTATGAATTAGAGTTTTGGTTATTCGGGCGATCATCATCCTCAAAACAATTTGACGATGTAGAATCGGAAGTCAAAGATATAATTTGTAAAACTTCTTTCTTCCATCTCCCCCATGTCAACAACCTAACACTACCTCTACCACTACTAAGCTTAAAGGTATGTCCCACCATTACATTCTCACTTTGGAGCAATGAAACATGATCATCAAAAGATTTGCAGAATGGAATTTCTATTATCTTTTTGTCAATCTTATGTGGTTTTTTTTACTGTGACGCACAAATTTTCCATTTCTTCTTTTTTATAAGTGTGATTAGTTGTCATTGGCCAAATCTTTTTAAAAATCCACTTGGTTCCGAAGTTACTCTTAACATTTTTAGAGCAAAGTACACATTTTCACTTTCGTGAAAAGAATTTAAAGATGGGCCGTTTTAGACTATCACTTGTTTTGTTTTGGCAGGAAGTAATGCAGTTCTAAATACAACCTACTCCACTAGAAGTTTAGAGATGCCTTGTGTACTCGCTGCATTTGCGAGACACTGAGCAGGCTTCACTATCCCTCCAGGGACAAACATAAAATTACAACTATAATTATTGAAACTAAAGCTAGAAGGAAGACAAGTTAACTTCTTCTTTCGAGAGGATACGTGTTCCAAAGGGCGATCTGGAGCCTCTTTTCTCTTGGATCCGATCTGGGTCCTGCAAAACACACGACGTTTGTTACCTTTGTTCTGGTTACTTCCACGCCGAAGTTCATGATTGCAGGAGGACCGCACCAACAAGGATGAGACCCTTAATAATCTTTTGTCGTGGCTTGGAGTTAGCAGTGAATATGAAAACTGACTTGTTCCTTGGAGAGGGTTTGTCAACAAAACCTTTACCACTAAGCACCTGTGGGATTAAAAGGCGATATGGAATAAAAATAGAAGGAGAGAGAGAGAGAAGAGGGATAAAATGAGGTTGAGAGAGAATGTCGAAATGACATAAAATAATTTGTGGAATTTATTCATAGTTATTTTTAGGGAGAGATGTTTCGCCATTCGTTGTTTTATCTTCTTCTTGTATAAATATCTCCAATAATTGTAATTTAAAAAAATACACCAGTTTTGTAATTCATCATCAGAGAATCAGTATATATTAAGAGAGTTATATTTCTTAAGTTAACTTTCTTCCTTCATATTGGTTATTTTCTCTTATTGATAGCTACCTATTGCAATATCGTGAGGAGGATCCAATTACATAATACTTTGCGTCTACAAGAAACCCGAAAATTCCGCTGCGACTCTAACAATTGGTATCAGAGCCAACACCAAAATTTAAGTGGTCAAATCTAATTATTTTTCCTTTAGAAAAGTAATGGCTTCTAGTAGGGTAAATGTCAAAGTAGGAAAATATGAAATCGAGAAATTCAATGGGAAAAATGATTTTTCCTATTGGAGGATGCAGATGAAAAATCTGCTAATATCACAGAAATTGCATAAGGCGCTAGCGGGAAAAGAGAAAAAGCCAGCAGATATGGAGGATGCGGATTGGGAAGAACTAGATCTTGAGGCGCGGGCTGCCATAATCTTATGTCTTGAGAGGGATGTTGCTTTCTTGGTAAATGAAGAAGCAACTGTAGCAGCTGTGTGGAAGAAATTAGAGGATAACTTCATGACGAAGACTCTAACTAACAGGATCTACTTAAAATCCAAATTGTATACATGCAAGATGGAGGAAGGCACCTCAATCCATGATTATGTCAACAAGTTTGATAGGATCATATCAAACCTAAAAGACATAGATGTGAAGATAGATGATGAGGACCAGGCACTAATACTGTTACTTTCATTGCCCAAATCCTATGAAAATCTAGTGCAAACTTTGATGCTTGTGGGTGACACTCTCACCATGGATGAGACGAGAGCATCACTTCTAGCAGATGATCTACGCAAGGTCGCTACAAGTGTAATGTCCTCTTCAAATGGACGAGACTACAAAGATCAGGCACAAGGATTATTTGCAACTAGAGGAAGGACCAATGAAAAGGGAAAAAGTAAGCGAGGAAAGTCTAGGCCTAAATCTAGACCTCCTGCTGAGAGATTATGCTTTAAATGTGGTGAGCCTGGGCATTTTAAAGCAAATTGCCCAAACAAGAGGGTAACATTCAAGAAACACAACGACTACCCGAAAGAAAAAAGGCAGGAAAAACAAGAGGCGAGTTATGTCTCAAATGACGAGGAAGATTGTTACTCAGTTACCGAACAATCGTATGATATTTCTGATAAGTGGATGCTTGATTCAGGAGCCTCCCATCATATGTGCCCAAATAGAAAGTGGTTTACTACTTATCAAAGCATGAATGGTGGTACAGTTTTAATGGGCAATGATCATGCTTGTAAAACTGTGGGTCTCGGTACAATAAGAATCAAGATGCATGATGGAGTCGTGAGAACCTTAAAGGATGTGAGACATATACCAGATTTGAGAAAGAACCTAATCTCTATAGGTTTATTAGAGAAAAATGGTTGTAAAATAGTTATGGAAAACGGGGTTCTAAAAGTTGTTCGTGGTTCCTTGGTAGTGATGAAGGGGATTCGTCACAGTAATCTTTATCCTCTTTTGGGGACTACTGTTACAGGTGAGTTAGTAGTTGGAATTGGTGGAAGTAAAAACCCGACAGAGTGCACAAAAATATGGCACATGCGGCTTGGGCATATGTCGGAAAAAGGTCTATCATTGCTTAGTGGACAGGGTTTGTTGAAGAACATGAAGAAACCACAAATGGAATTTTGTGAGCATTGTGTGTATGGAAAGGCACACAGAATGAAGTTCTCTACAAGCAAGCACAAAAGCAAGGGGTTGTTAGACTATGTGCATACAGATGTTTGGGGTCCGGCTAAAGTTACTTCCAAAGGTGGTTCCAGATATTTTGTTACATTTGTTGATGATTATTCTAGGTATGCTTGGGTTTACTTTCTTAAGCATAAGAATGAGGTATTCGACAATTTCAAGCGGTGGAGAGCAATGGTCGAAAATAGGACAGATAGAAAGCTTAAAACTCTGCGGTCTGACAATGGCACAGAGTACACGGATGGAGCTTTCAAGGAATCTTGTGATCAAGAAGGTATTGTGAGGCACTGGACAGTTAGAGACACACCACAACAAAATGGAGTCGCGGAAAGACTGAATCGTACACTACTTGAGAAGGCAAGGTGTATGCGCTCCAATTCTGGGTTAGGTAGAGAATGGTGGGCAGAGTCGGTTGCTACAGCTTGTTATATAGTGAATCGATCCCCACATTCTTCTCTAGATGGAGAAACACCTTATAGGGTATGGTCAGGGGAACACGCAGATTACGGGAAACTCAGAATTTTCGGATGCACGGCTTATTATCATGTTAAAGATAATAAACTTGATGAAAGAGCTAAGAAAGCAATCTTTCTGGGATATCCAAAAGGGGTTCAAGGCTACCGTCTTTGGAGTTTACAGGATTCTAAGTTTGTAATCAGCCGGGATGTGACCTTTGATGAAAGATCTATAATAGCTTTGTCAAAAGCTATGGTGCCGGATAGTGGTGATGTTGAAAGAACTTCAAATACTCAAGTGGTGGAGATAGAATCTATAAATCAACCAATAGATTCCAATCATGTTCAGGTGGAGCATCCTAATGTTATCCAAGATGAGGAGGAAGACGATGGACTTGATCGTGATGAGATCGAGCAAGAAAATGCACATGTCATAGAATAACAACATGAAGATTTTTTGGCATCAAGTAAGCCAAAGAGAAATTATAAAGTAGTTCAGAAGTTTGGGTCAGACAAACCTCTGAGGCATTATGGACAGTTAAACTTAGTAGAGTATGCACTATCGGTGGAGGATGATGAGCCGATCACCTTCAAACAAGCTATCAATGACAAAGATAGTCAGAGTTGGCTGGTTGCCATGGAAGAAGAGATGCAATCTCTTCATAAAAACAAGACGTGGGATGTACTCCCGTTGCCCATAGGTAAGACTGCGATAGGATGTAAGTGGGTGTATAAAAGAAAGGAGGACCCTTCCGAGCCACGTGGTTTTAGGTTTAAAGCCAGATTAGTGGCTAAGGGTTACGCACAAAAGGAAGGTGTTGATTATAATGAGATTTTTTCTCCTGTAGTGAAGCACACTTCTATTAGGGTGCTATTAAGTCTTGTAGCTCATGGTGATCTTGAGCTGGAACAATTAGACGTCAAGACAGCGTTCTTGCACGGTGATTTAGAGGAGGAAATTTACATGTATCAACCTGAGGGATTTAAGGTTGATGGTAAAGAAAGTCAGGTATGTCGCTTGAGGAAATCGCTTTATGGATTAAAACAATCTCCTCGGCAGTGGTACAAGCGATTTGATTTCTTTATGTTAAAGCAAGGTTTCTCCAGAAGTAATTATGATTGTTGTGTATACATTCGTAAGCTTCATGGAGGTGAATATATATATCTTCTATTGTATGTGGATGACATGCTTATTGCTTCTAAAAGCAAGGTGGAGATAGATAGGTTAAAGTTTAAACTTGGTAAAGAGTTTGAGACAAAGGACTTGGGTGCTGCAAAGAAAATATTAGGCATGGAGATTAAGAGAGAGAGAACAAACCGGAAATTATTCTTGAGCCAGAAAGGTTATATCAAACGGGTCATTGAAAGGTTTGGGATGAAAAGTGCTAAATCAGTGGTAACTCCATTGGCTCCACATTTCAGGCTCTCTTGTAAACAATCTCCCACAACAGCAGAAGATAAGGCTTACATGGGAAATGTTCCTTACGCAAGTGCGGTTGGTAGCCTAATGTATGCAATGGTTTGTACACGCCCTGATATTTCACAAGCGGTAAGTGTCGTCAGCAGATTCATGGCGAATCCAGGAAAGACACATTGGGAAGCTGTGAAATGGATACTTCGGTACTTAAAAGGTACCATTGACACCGGGTTATGCTTTGGTGGAGATACATGTCAAATAAGCGGTTTCGTTGATTCAGATTATGCTGGTGATCTAGATAGAAGACGATCTACTACTGGTTATGTATTTAAGATACATGGTGCTCCAGTTAGTTGGCGATCAATGTTGCAAGCTACAGTGGCTCTTTCTACTACAGAGGCCGAATACATGGCTGTAGCAGAAGGTGTAAAGGAAGCATTGTGGTTGCGGGGTCTTCTAAATGACTTGGGCTTACAACAAGACTGCGTAAAATTGAGTTGTGATAGCCAAAGTGCTATTCATTTAGCAAAGAATCAAGTACATCATGCTCGCACCAAGCACATAGATGTAAGATATCATTTTGTGCGAGATGTTATAGAGGATAGTGATATTTTTCTTAAAAAGGTCCACACAGATGATAACCCATCAGACATGTTAACAAAAGTGGTGTCAGGGTGCAAGTTCCAACATTGCTTGGAATTGCTTAAGGTTATTCCATGTTAGGAACTACATGGAGTAATAATGGAACTACGTATGGTTTGATCCCAGTCACAGGGTACGTAGGCAACTATTGACACAATGGTGCAACCGGATAATACAATTCGTTCGTCCAAAATTTGAATATTATCAAATTATGAACGAGGTGGAGAATTGTGGGATTAAAAGGCGATATGGAATAAAAATAGAAGGAGAGAGAGAGAGAAGAGGGATAAAATGAGGTTGAGAGAGAATGTCGAAATGACATAAAATAATTTGTGGAATTTATTCATAGTTATTTTTAGGGAGAGATGTTTCGCCATTCGTTGTTTTATCTTCTTCTTGTATAAATATCTCCAATAATTGTAATTTAAAAAAATACACCAGTTTTGTAATTCATCATCAGAGAATCAGTATATATTAAGAGAGTTATATTTCTTAAGTTAACTTTCTTCCTTCATATTGGTTATTTTCTCTTATTGATAGCTACCTATTGCAATATCGTGAGGAGGATCCAATTACATAATACTTTGCGTCTACAAGAAACCCGAAAATTCCGCTGCGACTCTAACAGCACCACATCTTTTCCATTTACATGACTTGAGGTGTGATTTGAGCTAACATCATCAAGAATGCTCCCTACATTCTCAATCATGGATGTCAACGGTCCATATTCTACTTGACAATCCAGCCTATCTCGGACACACATATCATTTGTATCTTGGATATTAGTACTAGAGGGCTTCGCAGTAGAGGCAGAGCATCCGATATCGGAGGAATCCTCGAGGTCCATAAGATCTGCTAATTTGGAGGCTTGCTTTCGGCAATCTTTAGGGTGGTCAACCACTCGGATGGTCAAAACAGAGAGTTGCTTAGGATGAAAATAACTTACCTTTTGTCCTTTGACAAGTTTCTTGTACACAGAGGAAGGAAGAGTAACCATGGAGCCCCGCCTGCGTCAGTTTACAAACCGAAAATTGGGCTCCGCGAGATTGGGTTTTTTAGGAGACCAAACACCCATGGTCTCGTGGGTAGTATCAAACTCAGCTTTCCGGTCATAAGCATCACTAGTGATTGTCGAGGAGGTCGAGCAGTCGAGCTGGACTCACTAGTAGCAATGGCCTTGCATCTAGGCCTATTAGCACTGACCCTTTGGGAGGCACAAACATCGCTGACAACGGAACATTCGTCCATATGTGAATCACCAGTGTGTGAAAGATCACTATGCTTTGACGAAATGTCATCATCACTCTCTTGAGCAATCCTTTTACCTTTTCTTTTTTTCTCCAAATCAAGTGAGGGAATGGGAAACAAGAGGGTCTCCACTGCTCTAAACTCCCTCACAATGTCTTTATTATTAGGCCTAATCTTCAAGGCCTCCGCCAAATCCTTGTGTGCCTCCTCATGATTGCCAAGTTTCAAAGAAGCCATGGCTCTTCTATAAAGAGCCTTAGTATTATCAGGATGATGCTCCAACACACCGGAGCAAAAGTCCTTAGCCATATCAAAAGCATCGAGATTAAGAGCACACGCTGCCAAGTTGAGTGTCACAGATAAAGCTAATTGACCAAAAGCATCCTCATCATCCACTCTCAACCCAAATGCAAGGTCGAGAATATCAAGTGCCCTTCCATAGAGGGAAGTAGCAAGTTCAAAACACTGTTGTTTAAAAGCACAGTTACCTTCCTCCTTAAATCTATTAGCCTGAGTCCAAATTATAGCTGGATCTTTAACAATGCTAACAGATTTCCTCAAATCATCATCTCCCTCATCATAACCATCCAAAGCAACATTCAATTGACAATCAAATTCAGCAGAATCGCACATCTTAGACAAATCCATAATGGAAAAACCAGTAACCAACCAGATGGAACAACCGACAAGAACAAAAGCCCTCTAAAAGAACAATGAAAGAGACGAAGTTGAAATCTGACAGCGTTTAGTCCATTCTGAGAAATGAAGTTGAAATCGTCTTCTACGATGAAAGTGCTCCAGTGATCCTGAGAGGGCTCATGTTGTTATAGACTCATCTTGAGCCCTTCAGCTAAAGCTAATCCTATTTGTAACGGCCTTAACTGGTTGGCTTATTAAAGAGTAAAATACTCTCAAATTGTAGTTTTTCCATTTATAAGAATTGAATCTTCGACATTGTTTAAAAGATGAGAGTGTCAAACCACTTACGCCAGTAGCGGAACATCAACATGGCGGGTCTGGACTGGGCCCCCCAGAAAAATGGAATATTATTATTTTATTGTATAAAGATAGCATGGTAAAGGCTCTGGCATATTGGTTGAAGCGCTAAAATTCCATACTCTAGGTGCAGGGTTCAAATCTTATAACGTTATGAGGTCGACTTAAGATAATATCACTTATACAATAAAGTTAACTTAGTTACAGAGGTGATCTCATAAAGGTTTTAACTTGTAATAAAAATTGGTTTTGTTGCTCCCTTGGGTGAAAGTAACAACAACTATATTTTTCATGGTTTGATTTAATTTTAGATAACATTAACAAATAATCACATGAGACGTGGGCATCTAATAAACTTGAAAGATTATACGGAGTACAAACTTAAACCGCACACGTGGCGGGAGAATGTGGGCTTGGGCCCAGCCATTGCATGGGACGGGACCTACGTAACCACCACAGTGGGCCCAATTTCTTGGTGGTAAAAAGGATACGCGGAGTCCATTTGGATGGCAAATGCCATAGAGTATTTTTTTTCCATGACAAAAGGAGATTTTCTTAGTTGTCAATTTGCATTTTAGCACTTTCGCTTGTAATGGTAGGGATCAGCTTAATAGCTTATGTCACCTCAAACCAAAAAAAAAAAAAAAAAAATTAGCCTATGTTTGCCGTTTGTTTTTTCCTTTGTTGCCGACGCTCAATTGAAAAGACCAAACTTTTTTAATTTTAGGGATTGAAAACACCAAACTAGACAAAAACTATGAAAAATTGAATATGACGTTTTTTAAAGTTGGGAAGGTAAAGGAAATTTCATTTTTTTTGTCTTATATTTGTCTGTGTAAGACTTGAAAAGGCCACTAATTTATATTAGTACTATTATTGGTGAGGTGTACTATAAAGAATAGAAATTAGAACGAAATATCTCATATACCTAGAGCCAAGAGGTGAAAATTAGAACATTTTTAGCCCAATGTGCACATCTCTTCGTGAAAACTTCTCATATGTGATGTCATCATACGTGTAAATACGTTAAAACACTTTTTTAAACTGGATTGAATTGAAATTATTTGAACTGAATCGAGTTGAAGTTATTTGAACGGATTTAAAGTTATTTTTTCAGCTTGACATTTAACTGCTTAAAACTCATCGAAACATTATTTAATATTTGACTCATTTAAAAGTTTGTGTTGACACTTTCCTATGAAACAGATATCATTATGAAATGATTTCATACTAATATAATTATTTGAGTGATAAGATCCCACATGAATTAAAGTGAATTTAACCGAACTGAATTGAACTAATTAAAAAGAAGTTGGGAAGAGCAGAGGCTTAATTAAATGGAATTAAACTAAACTGAACTAAAAATGAGTAACAGTTTTTCGCATTCCTATAAACTCTTAGGTGGCATTCCTATAAACTCTTAGGTGAAATGAGTTAAATAATATAATATGTGAGAAAAAAGTATGTTTTAAAATTAAACTGAAAATTAACCGTGAAAGGTAAGAAAAATATAGCCAAGGTACACATACCCTCTTAGCATATAAATAGTTAAATAATTAGTTAGTATTCCTCTTATATAAATCATTATTTCTTTAACAATGAGTCAAATAGTCTAAAAATTATGTGGTAGATAGCAAATTATTAAGCCTTTGTCATATGAGTTCTTTTTTTCTTATGGAAAAATAGAAAGCGATTTGGAGTGCATCTTCTTTTTTTTTTTTTGATCACTGGAGTGCATCTTCTTAATTACATGTTCAGGTTGAGGAATATCATTATGGCAGGTTCAACCATGGCCAACCAGACTTCCCCTGCTGAATAAAATTTTTGGTCTTGAATAAATGCAGCAAAATTTTTGGTCTTGAATAAAATATTCACCTGATGATTGTGGCTGATCTCCTTTGAGAAAACCTTACCCTTGGAAAATTAGATGCATACTTTATGAAATTTCATCTGTAACTGTAACTAAGGTTATTTCAAGATAGAACAATGTTTTATAGCATATTCGTTTGCCGAGCGGTCTCCTCTGATTTTGAGGGAGTCGTTCTCCCTAAAAAGTTCCATCCCGATTGCGGTTTTTTAAGTTGTATGTTTGGTTTTTGGGTATAGAATTCAATCACGCACACAACCTTTGAATGAGAAAAAAAAAGTTTTTATATATATGATGACCAGATTTTTAGTCCTTGAAGTGCAAACATACCCCACATGAGATTGTGGGGTAACAATGAGATTCAACCCAAACCCATTTATTTCGGGCATGGGTCCTTTTTGACGGGTATTGGTCTAGTGTCCACTCTGTTGTTGGACCCAAACCTAACTCAAAAATCGAAAAATCAACCTCAACATTACCTCACTAACTTTTAAGGAGTTGTCGCCTCAAGGAAGGTAAGAAGAGTTTGGTTATACGCGACCGTACTCCTATAAAAATAAAGAGATGGTTTTCAATTTTTCATACGACCTTTGATTCAACTAGCAACAACTATCTGCAACATATATTGAAAACTAGGAATATCCCATGCTATATCCAAGTGTGATGCACTCACTAACTTTGCACAAGTGATCAACAATATCCTGATAAATGGATCTGTTAAGAAGTTCCAATACGTACCAATAGTGACATCAGTTTTCCATTCCGAAATTGTTGCTTGTGCAGTTGTGCTATTACCCAATTTCTGTCTCAAGCCTTTACATAACATTATACGGTATGTTTCGCACATTGCTAGCTGAAAAATCATAATATGGTAAAAAATCAGCAAAAAGTTGCTAAAATTTGTATGAAATGGTAACAAAATTAACTGTTTTGCTAGCTGAAATTGAAAACTTGCATGGGTAACATTTTAAACTGTTTCTGGAACTGAAAGTTGAAAACAATTTGATAAACTATTTGGTAACAAAGGATGAAAGTAGTAACTAAAAGATAAAAGCTGTAACTTTAATTCAAAAGCTAGTTGTTTTTGCCTAACATACCCAAAGACTTTTACTTTCTGAGATTTTTTCCAAGCCAAAACATGCTAGTGTAACATTCTATTCTAGCTAGACATTATTCTTAATGCTATATATATATATATGCTCCCATTTGTAAGATTATCTGTGAGCCAAAACATGTTAGTGTAACATTCTATTCTAGCTAGACATTATTCTTAATGCTATATATATATATATATGCTCCCATTTGTAAGATTATCTGTGAGAGGTGTAAAAGGTCACTTTGAGATAACTAAAAAAGAACAAAGGAACAAAAGAAAAAGAACAAAGGAAAGATCTCACCACCCTAATGCCAAAACTTATACTAAAGCAAAAGAAAAGAAATATTATAAAACACAACCACTAGTGATAATCAAAGATTAAGACCCTCCAAAAATATACTCAAATAATATGTAAGAAAATTTAAAAGAAAATGACTGAGAGGCCTAACTTCAATTTGTCACAATCAAATCCTATGCCCCTCCAAAAACAATTCATCATTTGTCATTCTCCAATTTCCCACCTTAATTAATTAATTAATTTATTTATTTTATAAAAAAAAAACTCAAATCTTTTCAGTTTGGTGGTCACCTTTCTTTTTCTCTCTTTCTTTTAACACTCACTATACTACTAGTCAATTTTCCCTGTTTCCCCGCTTCTTCTTGAAAACTCTATATGCTATTGATGCTCTGGTTTAATGTGTATCCTTCTCATTCCATGTGGCTCAAATCACTCCTTTCTTCCCCTTAAAACCAATACTTAACCATGCAAATAACCAACAATCCCTTTCATCTCTCTACACTAAAAGCATGTCTATGAACTCTACACAAAGGCTGATCACAACCACAACTAGCAACAACAACAACAACGAGGGAATCTATAACGACGAAGAAACTGATGATGATCAGTTCCGAGATATCCATGCTTTAACACCACCTCCTCCTCCTCTTCCGCCCCCTCCTAACAGGCACCGAGCCTGGGACACAACCAGTGTCCGATCATCCAACTTGTCTGTGGCTAGTGATGTGACAAACTCAAGTGAGAATTTCACCACCATGAGCCGCGAGTTTAACCAACTTGTCTTAGCTGGCTCGTCTATTGATCAACATGATAGTCATGATACTGGGAATGGGAATGGAAATAATAATAATTTGGATAGAATTGGAGAAGAAGAGGGGGATTTAGAGGAGACCAACCCTTTGGCTATTGTTCCTGATAGTAATCCTATGCCTTCTCCTAGGAGTGGCAACAGCAGGAATGGACCGCCGTTAGGTCTCCTCATGGGGACAAGCAGTAGTAATAGTAATAATAATAGTAATTATAGCACTGGTGGCGGGGAGGTTGCCGTGCATAGAGTGAAGAAAGAGGAGGCTGAGACTAAGATATCAGCTTGGCAGACGGCTAAGGTTGCTAAGATTAATAATCGGTTTAAGAGGGAGGATGCAGTTATAAGCGGATGGGAGAACGAGCAAGTTCACAAGGCTTCATCTTGGATGAAGAAAATTGAGGTAAGAATCTTCATTATGTTGTTCTACAAGTACTTAATACTACTGAACTGTAACTAACTTGATCATGAATATCTCCTTGTGTTGTTTTAGATTTGAAACTGGTGGGAATTTTGGTGTATAATTGGATGTCTATGACTGTAACTCTGTATTGGTAAATTTGGTGAGTTCAAGTACATATGTGAAGGAGCACAAGGTTAATCATCATACAGTTTCTAAGTTCTATTAGCAAGAATAAAGTGGTAATTGTTTCAAAAAGAAAAAAAGTGGTCAATAGCTCAATTAGCTCTTTAGGACTGTGTGTCTGTGTTCCAAAGTTTATTTGTTTCAGAAATTGCATCAAGATTTCTGAAGTCTGAACATTAGAATTTTCTGATCTATTAGCATTTTCAGTTCTTGTAGATTAATAAGAAGCTGATATGCAAGTAACTTCACTAAAGAAATGCTTTAAGAATCCTAATTAAACTGTGAAGTTACAGAGATAAGTTATTTGTAAGTCATACCATATCATAAGTTAGACAACCTCAATATTGCATTATTTGGGATACATCCTGTCTCAAATTCGACATAGGTCTCTATCCTCGAGTCATATTTTTCCACGACCTCGTCAGATGATATAAAGTTGTGTAGATTTTATGAAGACAAACTAATATGTGTATCATGTGTGTATGTGTAGAGGAAACTGGAGGAAAGAAGAGCAAAAGCAATGGAGAAGATGCAAAATGACATAGCAAAAGCACATAGGAAAGCAGAGGAAAGAAGGGCATCAGCAGAGGCAAAGAGAGGGACTAAGGTGGCCAAGGTCCTTGAAATTGCCAGCTTAATGAGAGCTGTTGGCAGACCTCCTGCCAAGCGTTCCTTTTTCTAGTTAAGCTCTCCCTACCCACATATTTATTTTTGCCATAGACATTAAATCCGCGGGTCTAGGCCGGGTCTCAGACCCATTGCCATCCACCCATTTCTACTAGTGAGTGCCCTACATGGTTCCTTTGTCTTTTGGATACATAGGTTTCCTTCTGCAGAGGGCACAAATGAATCACATCCCAAAGATTATTCAAGAAAAACTATGGGAGGATATTAGGAAGGAAATTTAGTGTTTATCTGTTTTTTTATTATTTAGGTGAAAGATAGATGGAGTGGTTTTATGAGGGAATCATAAGCCAATCCTGTTTTCCTCTGTGTGTTGCGTGTGCGATTTAGGTTTCGTAGTTTATGTCTTTTCGATCAAATCGTTGTACAGTTTGATGATTTTAAGCTTTCATGAAACTAGAGTTTGATGCATTTGCTGCAGCTGAGATTTCAAAGAGATATGTTAAGAAAGATGTTCTTGTGATGTATGTATAAAGACTTCATTGTATTGTTGAGAAATATGTTTTGGAGTATTTGTTTTGATAGTGAGCATAGAGACAAACGAGGTGGAAAGTCAAGTGAGCATGGTGACATGATACACTAATTGCGTTTTATAGTTTTCCATTATGAATTAATTGCGTTTTAATTTTGTCCTCCTTTTGCTTTCCTGATACATGATCTCAATACTATGACAATTCCTTCCTAGAAGGTGGGGTATAATGGCGAGTGATATCATGGTTTCGCATGTCTTTGGCGTTCTTTGTAATTGCTTCATCTCGGAGTTTTATTAATAAAAAAATACCTAAATTATCAAAAAATAATAATAATAATTAGGAAATCAGGAAACATCCAAGATAAGAGCTTATCCTACCAGCTGACTACATCCCACATTATTTTGCACTTCCTGTACATCATTATTCTTTACAGCTCCTAAACCTGACCTAATAATACACACTTTTGTGTCCTCAAGGGGTATTAAGGCTCTGTTTGATTCAACTTAATTTCACTTAAATTAAGTTCAGTCTAGTTCAGTTTAGTTCAGGTCCAATAAGTTCAGTTCAATTCAGGGTCAATAAGTTCAGTTCAGTTCAGTTCAGGGCCAATAAGTTCAGTTCAGTTCAGTTCAATTCAATTCAGTTATCATCATCATCATCATCATTATCATTATTATTATTTAATGCCTGGTAATACCTTTAAAATTAGATATTGTGTTTTAAATTAAACACAACAATAAAATAGTAAGAAACAAAATTAAGGGCCAATTGGTTTGTTACTTGATAAGGGAAAGGATCAATAGATAATTAATATTAGAAAAGGAAAAATGAAAGAAATGAACCTAGTTACCCTTCTTGATTGGTTCACTCTAGTAAAGTAGTAGAATTACTTTCAATTCACTTTGCTATTCTTTGGTTCGTTGATAGAGATACTCAATCCAAATTTTTTCCCTACCATTTTTGAGAGATAACAACGATGATAAAATAAAATTACCACAAAAAAGTGTGGAAAAGTAGTATTTATCTTGTAGATATATGACATTATCTTTGAAAATAGTGAATTAAATAATAAAAATAAATATTATAATAAAAATAAAGTAAGAGTAATAGTAATAATAATAATAATAATAATAATAATAATAATAATAATAATAATAATAATAATAATAATAATAATAATAATAATAATAATAATAATAATAATAATAATAATAATAATAATAATAATAATAATAATAATAATAATAATAAGTTCAGTTCTGTTCAGGAGCATTAAGTTCAGTTCAGGAGCATTAAGTTCAGTTTAGTTCAGTTCAGGGTCAATAAGTTCAGTTCAGTTAACTTAAGTTAAGTTAAGTTAAGTTACGTGAAATTCAGTTGAATCAAACGGAGCCTAAGTCTATAAGATGAAAACCATTTTTTCCCCCTTTGTAAGGTAAGAATACAGGGGAGAGAAAACTAGGAGGCCCTCCTCTCGAGGGTGACTCCCAACACGTCTTCACAGAGAATGCGACTCAGGTCTGAATTAAGGGAAGTCACTACCTGACTACCTGTATGCTGCTAATGCAGGTCAGTATTTCAGACGCAGAGCCGAAGGCAAAAGAGGAGATGTAACATATAGTTAGCTGGTTAGAAGAAAAACAAACATAAAAAAAAAATATATAGAAATAGCATTTTCTGGAAAATGCAGCTACCTCTATGTGAACATTCATCCAATGTTAATGGCTCTTCTAATGCAATTAAGTTAGATAAAAACCACAATATCACTAAGGTTAGACTAGGGTCTGGATTATAATCCAATTATCAGGAACATATCGGACAAGCAGTAGATATCAAAAATATGACAGCCGACATATATAGACTTTGGATTGCCCAGGAAATTTAATGTACAGGATGTGTGATCTAATTACATGGGCTCCTCAATTGAACATTAAGTTTGAAAGACTTGTATTTCAATTTTCACAATAAGGACGTATTTGAATATATATGGCTGATAAGAACTGATTCTAGATGTATTTTGGTGACAAAAAATTCTAAGGTGTGAGTCGATTTCAACTATCTATTACTTCTCGCTTAGAGGAATACAGACCTTCTATACAGATCTTATGCGACAAGTGAGCTACGGCATTCCAGTAGTCCTTAATACATGTTGAGAAAGATGTAAATAATGGAAAGTAAAGAAAAATCAAAGATAGTATAAAATCATCCATATACGAGACTTAGAGAAAATTACTTACCCCGTCATATTGAGAACTTACTCAGTGTTGTTGGTGTATGAACATTCGGTTCTATGTTGATCCAAATTCCTTCATCTGTAGTAAGTCGTAACGCACACTGCTTAATTTGAAGGAGTGCCTGGAACTCGATGCAACAACACAGTGTGCATCAGTTCTAATAATAGATGCAACAACACAGCTTAACTAACAAAATCACACTAAGTTAGCTGATAAATGAGGTATATTTACATGAATATCGAGCATACACTTTCTCCTCATTCAAGATGCATAATGGATTAGTAGAGTCAACAACCACCATCACTAGCTAGTCCTGTTCTTGACCTCTGGTGATCGAGCTCTTTTTCTACCAATCGTTGATCTGACCTCCATGGTAGCTCTTTCTCTAGTCTGATACAATTCTTTCATTTTCTTACACTTGCTGCTTTTCTGCAGAAGATCACCATTTTCCAGCTCATGATTTCATGAAACCTGCAATATGCAATGAAACAATGTCATTAGCTCTTTTCCTACCCTTTCTTGATTTGGCGTCCTTTGACACTATTTATCTCTGAATATGATTCTGACCTTCTCCTAGACTCAATCAATTTCTGTGTAACACTATTTTCCAGCTCATAGTTAGTTGAACATGCAACTGCCAACAGAACAAATTAAAGTCACTTAGTCCAAGGGCAGGACCTAGTGAAACCCTATTAACATTGGATATACAAGAAGATGAACTAGTACCTTCAACAGCTCGAAGCATGGAAGCTTCCCAAGGATTCTGTCCCGCCCTCCTTCGACACTGGCTATCTTTTCGCCCTGGCAAAGGGGTAGCAACTTTTTACCAGCAGGATCCATGTTCTGCCACAGCTGCAATTAGCTTCAAATCCTCTTCTTCAGTCCATCTCCTTCGTTTCAGAGAAGGATCGAGAACATTGACCCATCTGTCTCTACACTGCGCAGCTGTCCTACCAGGTACAAACTGTTCTATTATGTGCCAACTTTTATTATCTCAGGAAAGACAGTGATAAACTGATAACAAGCCACAACAGTTTATGTTCATACACCATTTCATCTTCAGTCCATCTCCCTCGTTTCAGAGAAGGATCGATCAAGAACATTGACCCCTCTATCTCTGCACTGTGCAGATGTCCATCCAGGCACAAACTGTTCTATTTTGTGCAAACTTCTATCATGTCCGAAAGGAGTGATAACAAGCCTCAAGTGTTTATCTTCATCTTTACACCACATACCCACCCTATCTCTAGCCGGGTTCAAAGTTTTGTACCACCTATTCGAGCGCTGTGGTAGCTCTTTCTTGTTCTTGACCTCAGGTGATCAAGCTCTTTTTCTACCAATCGACAACCACAATCACTAGCTAGTCTTGTTCTTGACCTCAGGTGATCAAGCTCTTTTTCTACCAATCGTTGATCTGACCTCCATGGTAGCTCTTTCTCTAGTCTGATACAATTCTTTCACTTTCTTACACTTGTTGCTTTTCTGCAGAAGATCACCATGATCCAGCTCATGATTTCATGAACCTGCAATACGCAACGAAACAAAGTTGTTAGCTCTTTTCCTACTCTTTCTAGATTTGGCGTCCTTTAACGCTATATATCTCTGTAGATGAATATGATTCTCACCTTCTCCTAGACTTCATCCGTTTCTGCGTAACATTATTTTCCAGCTCAACATGCAACAGCCAACATAACAAATTGAAATCACTTGGTCCAAAGGCAGGGCCTAGTGATTCCCTACCAACAACATTGGACATACAAAAAGAAGAACTAGTACTTTCTAACAACTCAAGCTTCCCAAGGATTTTGTCCCGCCGTCCTTCGACACTGGCTATCTTTTCGCCCAGGCAAACAGGTAGCAACTTTTGACCAGCAGTACCCCATGTTCTGCCACAGCTGCATTTAGCTTCAAATCCTAGTCCTCAGTCCATCTTCCTCGTTTCAGACAAGGATCAAGAACTGAAGAACATTGACCCATCGGTCTCTACACTGCGCAGCTGTCCTTCCAGGCACAAAGTGTTCTATTCTATGCAAACTTCTATCATCTGATCTCCGAAAGGAAGGATAACAAGCCTCAAGTGTTTATCTTCATCTTTCCACCACATAACCACTCTATCTCTAGCCGGGTTCAAAGTTTTGTACCACCTATTTGAGTGCTATGGGTAACAGCGTCCTCCCAATGCAGAAGCAACAGCTTGCCAATTACTCTCCCTAAACGAACCGACAGCAGAACACAGTCAATCCTCTTCCTCCTCTGATCACTCGCTTCTCACCATGCTTTTGTAGTACGCACTAAGCATTGAAATGGAGTCCTGCTGTTAGTCTCCAATTTCTCGCCACAAGATTCGAATTCCCATGCTGATCAATGAGGCGCCTAGGAAGCTTGTCCACGTTCTCTTGCCAATCATAGTGATTAATCAAGGGGTCTCATTGTACACCCACCTTGCCTCACATTCTGATCCTGATTGACCAGGAAGATACATGGAAGCAAATTGAACCCAACTAACCTTTCTCGATCAGGAATAACCTCGGATAACTTCAGAAGTAAAGTCCATATTCTTGATGGATGATATGACACACTCCATCAATCCACTAGGGGAAGCTTGCTGAAACTACTGTACATTTCCTTTCCAAATATTTTCTTTGTCCCCCCGGAGGTGGAGACTGGCAAATTTCATCCCTTTCCATATCCTTCTCCCTTGTTCTCAGTTATTACTCATCAAATAGAACTCAGGTGGTGTTTGGCCTAGCTTGTGATGAGCTTTTACTTTCTTCCTATTTTCCCTCACAAACCACCCCCTCCACCTCCTCCTCACCCCCATTTTCAGCTTCTAAGAAGTGCAAAACACCCATTGGGAGGTCCAAAAGTAGAAGCTCCAATTTGATGCTTCTACTTTTGGGGCTTCTAGGGGTCTTAGAAGGAGTTTTAAGCTTTTTGAAAATTGAAAATAGGGGTGAGGAAGGAGTGGTTTGTGAGGAAAAATAGGAGAAATATAAAAGCTCATCACAAGCTAGGCCAAACATGCTCTCAGTTTATATATTTAAGTTTGATCATTGACAAGGTTCAAAAAAAGGGTAGGCCTCTCTCTGGGCTCGTGTAGATTCATACTACACTCGCTTGTTCGTAAACTATGATTCTCTTATCCAAACATAGGGTGACATCGGTCCAGTCCTTAGGACCATTTCTTCCTACGAAAAAGACAGCTGAAACATGAAAGTTCACCAAAACCAACCTATAACAAGCAAAACACGAGTTCTCCACTGGACCATTATACAACTTTCACACAGATTATCTTCCTAGTACCCTTGTCACCATCATGAGGTATTCACTTAGGAGTCGAAATCAGCTGCTGAAAAGCATAAGTGTCGGACAATGATTCTCATACACTTAGGTATGTTACTCTTTTCTTTTTTTTTTTATGTGAGGAGAGGTATAAATTTGCCTATGCTCATTGGGATTTTAAGGGATAGTTGTGGTAGGATGAAAAAGGGAGAAGAGAGAGATAGACACGTAAAAAGTGGTGTAACATACACTTGTATATGAGATTCATTTTCCGTAAGTGCCATGTTTTCGAGCCGAAGCTCAACCAATTACTTTCTTACACAACACCTGATAATCTCAAAGTCATTTCAGAATCTATGTTTAATCAGTTGGTCTCTTAAAAGGCCGCCCTATGGTATAGGGCGGGACGCACCAAGGCACGCGCAACGCTAGGCACGCGCGGATTGCGCTTTTTTTTTTCTTGTTTTGTTTTGTTTCCCGTTTATATATTGTTAGTGTCCTTAACTGATACAAAAGGTTACTTTGCCCAGTTGGTTGGGATAAATGTTGTGAGAGGCTCCACCCGAGTTCAACTCTGCGCTGGCACATCTTTATTTTTTCTTTTTCTCCCCTTTTGGGTTACATGAGATTAGTTACTATTGTTTTGAAATTATTTTTATTTTCTTTATCTTTCTTTTCCATTTTCACTAAAGTATATATTGTATTTTTATCAACTGACCAAGATTAGCTAACACTGCTTTCTCCTTAAACTAACACTAGAGATTGATAATCTAATACTGGAGTTTTAAAAACTCAAATTGCATAGCAATGAACGAATAATGCTTTTTCAATGAACTAACACTAGAGATCGATAATCTGACACTAGAGATCAATAATCTGACACTTGAGTTTTATGGAGTCAAATTGCATCTCAACAAATTATTAAAACATGACATAAATTAACTAACATTGTTTTTCTCATTGAACTAGGATTACGTATCAATAATTTGACATTGAAATTTTAAAAAGTCAAATTGCATCTCAACAAATTAAAACAAGCCTTTAATTAACAAACACAACTTTTCTCAATGACCAAACACTACAAATCAATAGTCTGACACTGGAACTTTATGAACTCAAATAGTTCCCAATAAACTAACACATGCCTTAAATTAATTAACACTGGTTTTCAATAAACTAACACTAGAAATCAATAATCTGACGCTGAAGTTTTAGCACCAAAAAAAAAAATAAAGTCAAATTGCATCTCAACAACTTAAAACACGCCTTAAATTAAATAACACTTCTTTGCTAATGAACTAACACTATATATCAATAATCTGACACTGAAAATTTAAAAAGTCAAATCAATAATATGTCACTGGAGTTCTATAAAGTCAAGTTGCTTCTCAATAAACTAATTAACACATGCCTTCACTTAACTAACAATGTTTTCTCAATAAACTAATAGTAGAAACTAATAATCTGACATTGGAGTTTTATAAAGTCAAATTGCATCTCAACAAATTTAAACATGTCTCAAATTAATTAACACTGCTTTCTCAATGAACTAACACTACAGATCGATAATCCGACACTAGAGTTTTAAGAAGTCAAATTGCTTCTCAACAAACTACACATGCATTTACACCTAAAAAAAAAAGCTAACACATGCATTAAATATAATATGACAGTGGAGTTTTTATGACAGTGCTTTCACTGAAGTAATTATAAACTTATGCGAAAATAAATTCGGATGCACTTCTCATACCATTTGATGATAAAGAGAAGTTACTGTCAAACATCTTATGATACAAATGGACTCAAACAACCTCAAAAGACCATATATCCTTGCACCAAACGACTAGCTTTTTCCTTTTTTAAATATTTTTTTATTTTACTTTCATCTGTTAACTCACAAATTTCATTGAGTTCACGAGTACATGACGAGATCGATGAATCGATAGATGACAATGTTGACGACTTGACCAGCGAGATCGATGACGATGATTAGATCGATGGCGATGATGAAGCTGGTGGTAACACGAAGCACGATGACAATGACGATGACAATGGGGTTGATAGCGGTGTTAGCGGTGTTAGCGGTGTTGGCGGTGAATCGGTGATGGCAGTGATCGAATATAAAGAGGAGAAACAGAGTTAGGAGAAAGAGAGAGAGGATGACATGAGGTTGGTGGTGACTGATGAGTACGCGTGCTATTGCTGAAATATATTGGGCCCTATACAAGTGAAATGTGCGCGTGGCACTCGCCCTATCCGAAGAGGCGGCCTCTTTTAAGTTTTTGTTTATACACTCATGCAAATATCAAATTGAGATGCCCGATCCACACTTTGCGAGTTGCTACACGGCAACTAGACCTTTCTCCAAGAATTGTGAAGGGGCAGTCCGTACCTTTCCAAAACATAAAGCAAGGAGCACAAACACCACAAAACAAAACAAAACAAAACAAAAGCCGTGCAATGTATTCAACCACTACCAATCCATGACATTAATCACTAGTGAAAGAGCGTTTCAAATCCAGATGTTCGTAATTAATTACGTCATTCAATTATGTTGGAGCTAGAATTGCAAAATAATACTAAGGCTCTCTTATTCCCGGCTTAATTTCAGTCGAATTTAGTTTCAGTTGTAGGCTTGTAGAATAATATTATTTATTCCAAAATAAATTCATGATGATTACCACATCATTGAAAATATTTTAAAGCATACTTTCAAATAAGTTACTGGATTGTTGTTGTTGTTTCAAATGAGTCCGATATTAAGTTTGTTTAGACAAATTTTAAATGATTAAAAGTCAAGTTAAAAAAAATCAAATCAGTCCAATTCATTTCGATTCAGTTTTTTCTAACTAAAAAGAACGGAGGCTAACATGATTAATAAATATACTTTTATATCATTATCCCTCATTGTTTGTATCGATTTTACTTTATCTCTTGTTTAGGTAGGCACATTAAACACGATTACATTTGGGGTGGGGGGGGGGGGGTTTGCCTGTAATCATTCGTATCAGTTTTAGTATTCCACTAATTGACGTATTTCTAACCTAAGTTTTTATATAGATGAGAGTTATGAGTGATGAGTCATGATGACTCATAAGTCATGATTCATCCCATGTGGGTTGTTTTATTTCTTCTCAAATCAATAATATTATTATATATAGACCTGTTAAACGAGTAAGCCTAACGAGTTACGAGTCTCATCACTTCAGGCTAGGATCAGGATGAATTGATTATAACTTATAAGTTAATTTTTGAGTCAAATTCATTGTTTAGTTCATTTTCCAAGATCGTAAACAGATTTATTTTGAGAATCCTACAAAAATATGTCGAATTTTCGACTTGGATCAGCTTTTGACAGCTCTAGATCTCTACTTATATAGCATCTGTTTGATTCCATCGGGGAAAGAAATATTCAAATGTATACCCATTGACCCACACACTTTTAGTGTCTATATCCAGGATATATAAACATCTTTACCACAAACAATACAACATTCTAAACTCCCACAAGCACACAACATAAGCAACCATACAGATATGGATAAGGACATACTGTATTGCTCCCTAGCCCTCTTAGCAACCATTTTCTTCCTTTACAAGATCCTTCACCTCTTAAACCCAAAAAAGAACCTCCCACCAAGCCCACCATCCTTTCCAATATTGGGCCACATCCCCCTCCTCAAGCCCCCTTTCCACCGCCCCTTCCAAGCCCTCTCGGAACGCTATGGCCCAACCATCTCACTCCGATTGGGCCGTGTTCCAGCCCTAGTAGTCTCCTCCCCATGGGCCGCCGAGGAGTGCTTTTCCCAAAACGACATCGTCTTTGCCAACCGGCCCAAGTTCCTAACAGGGGAGATCTTGGGCTACAACCACTCCCTCCTCATTTGGGCCCCTTATGGGGACCATTGGCGTAAACCTTCGACGTGTCACTACAATAAGCTCTTTCTCTTACAAGCAGATCCAGCTAGCGGGCCCCGCCCGGAAAGCTGAGGTCCGGAACTTGGTTCAGGACCTCTTACAGAGCTCCGAAGGCGGGGCCTTAAAGGAGGTGAACTTGACTGAGATGTTTGGGAAGCTATCACGTAACCTTATTATGAGGCTAGTGAATGGAAAACCATGGGAAATGATGGTAATGAGACAACCTCCTAATTTGATGAATATTTGTGACTTTTTGCCGGTTTTGAGATGGGTTGGGTATAAGGGGATAGAGAAGGAGATGATAAAGATTAAGAAAGAGAGAGATGTGATCTTACAGGGGTTAGTTGATGAGGTAAGGAAAAGCCGAGCAAATCGTCAAACTGGTGGTGAGCATGAGGATAATGCTAAGAAGAAAACACTGATTGAAGAGTTGTTGGACTTGCAAGAGGCTGAACCAGAGTATTATACGGATTAACATCCTCAAAGGAACCATTGTGGTAAGATTGCTAACTACTTTTTTTTTTCTACTTTTAATTGATAAGTGGTAAGTCGGTAAGCCCCCTCAATGAGGGATAATTTTATTAGTTAATTCACAAATGTCAAACGATATAAAATCATCTACGATACTAGGTCCCTCGCTATCCAGATTCTATTATAAAAACTAAAGGGTATCTTAGAAACACTCTCTTCGTCCCAAATCAAAATACGCACTTTTTTTTGGGCCCGGAGATTAGTACAAGGTGAAATTAGTGGATATTTTCTTTATATACCCTTACTTTTAAGAGCAAGTTTTGTGTTAGATCAACTTACAAAAAAATGAGATATATTTTGAAAAGTAGGGATCACTTATTATGAGAAGTGACCCTTATTTTTAAAAAAAATAGATCATTGTTTCCCTGAAAGTTATGGTAAGAATGTCTTACACAAACTTTTGCGTACTTTTAATTTAAAAGAGAAAATGCTTAAAATAAAAAATAGAAAAGAATAAAGGTGAAAAAACAACTTACAATTAAAAAACACAAAAACTGCTATAAGATCGCCTTTTCGTAACACTTCGTGAGAAGGAGGTTACTTTTCAATGAAATAGGGGTCACTTTTTACCATAAGTGACTCTGCATTTCTAAATAATAACCCCATTTTTCAGTGAGTTTGGTCTCACACAAGACTTATGATTAGAAAAAAAATACCATGTGGAGTATATTTGTGTTTGTGTGCATCTACTATTATCTCCCTAGGTTAAAGACATTGAGGTATTAATTTGCTAGTATAGATAATATGGATATAATTACAAAAACTTGTGTGGACTTAGTCCATGATGGACCAATATTTGGAGTCACCCCTCTATTTCACCTGGAGCCACCCCCTTCTAAAAGTAGAGTCACCCCTACTTCACCTAGAGCCACCCCTCAAATTTATACTTCACACCCCCTACTTCACCTGGAACCACCTCTTTACTTTACCTGAAGCCACCCCCTACTTCACATGGAGCCATCCCTCAAAATTACTTGGTCCACGGTGGACCAAGTCCATACAAAACCTGTTGGGATATAATAAACTAGATAAAAATGTGCTATTAAAGAGAGGAGGAAATGTAAGCATGTATAATTGTATATGTATCCAGTCCAAAAATCTAGCATGTGAACTAGGTGGTGCATCATGTGCACTAAAATCAAGCCTTGGTATTTGCATCTTTATAGTCAGTAGTCAGTACGTACATACTGGCAGTATCTGCGGCCGGCTAGTGATGCTTGCAAATTGCAAAGTGATTATGTATGTGATGCATCCTAGAGACTTCCCCATCAAATCCAAACTTGAATCCGAAATTTTGGATATCCGCTTTTCAAATAGTTTTGAATCGGGTTTTCGGGTTCTAAGATTTTTGAACAGCATTAGTTATACTGCATAATCATTGTAGCTAGCTACCAAATGTGAATGTCTTTTTTTTTTGAAATGGTATAATATCCTAAATATAAATGTGTTTCAGCTTATGTTACTTGCCGGATCAGATACTACAGCAAGAACACTCGAATGGGCAATGTCAAACCTTCTAAACAATCCTCAAGTCCTCGAGAAAGCGAGAGCAGAAATAGACACACATGTCGAAAAGGGATGCTTAGTAGATGATTCCGATCTTCCTAAACTAAACTACATACGCTGCATTATCAACGAGACTCTAAGGCTTTTTCCACCCGCGCCTCTTCTAGTCCCACATTACTCGTCACAAGATTGCACCATAGGAGGGTACCATATACCTAAAGGAACTATGCTCCTTGTCAATGCTTGGGCAATGCATAGGGACCCTGAACTTTGGGAAGAACCCGAGGATTTTAGGCCTGAACAATTCGAGAAGGAGAAAGAAGGGTTCAAGCTTATGCCCTTCAGTATAGGGAGAAGAGCTTGTCCTGGAAATAACTTGGCTCTAACGAATGTTACTTTGGTTTTAGCTACTCTTATTCAATGTTTTGAATGGGAAAATTCTGAGCCTGGGCTTGTGGATTTGAAAGAACAAGCAGGTCGTATCCTTATGCCTAAGGAAAAGCCCCTTAAAGCAATATGTCGCCCTCGCTCTTCCATGAATGTTGTCCTCTCTCAAATGTGATATACACCATATGAATATGTAAGTTCCATACTTAGTTTGATTTGTTTCTCAAATGCTATCTTAGAAAGGTGTAATTTTCATAAAGACTATGTTGACATGAATATGAATGATTCTCATTTTGATTTACAGCTTAGACATAGCAGGAAAAATAAACTCAAACCAAGTTCGTGCCAATCATTGTACAGCTCAAAGAAAAGTTACCTCTTTGAAGCATTTCATCGAACAGTTGGTGCGCATCGGCATAAATTCCATCAGTAAACAGGAGTGAAGATATGAGCGTCCGTTCCTGACTTGGTGGACATTTTCAAGAATAGGCAAGCCTTGATTTAAGACAATATGTGCATATTCATCTGTTCGAGTAGAGTTGTTTGCAGCACTTAAACCTTGGACTCCCAATTTATTTTCTGATTTTGCAATGTCGTGCACTCCTCGTCGACAATAATTGGGAGGTTCGAGTTCGCCACATATATAAAGAGGCTAATGTGCCGCGGATTGGTTAGCTAATTTTAGTGTCTGATTGTTATGAGAAATTTAGTTTTCTTTGATGCACCCCCCGAAGGGCTTACATAGTACTCTGTATGACTGTATGCCGATCCTGAAGGCTTTGCCAAGCCACATTCTATTGCTATCATGAAAATAAAGGGCTTTGTCCTCCTTTTTTTTGTTGTAATGGAGGGCCGGAGCCCTGAACGAAAATTTTATTAAATCAAAGGGATACTACGTGGCCTAGAACAGCCTACATTATCTTTAAAAAGGAAACTATTAAGACCCACAGGCGGGCTATCAAAAGCTATAAAATCACTAGAACAATCGAAGCTAAAATTTGCAAGCCAGTCCGCTGCTTGATTTGCTTCTCGATAAACATGTCTCACCCTTACTTCCCAAGTGTCTAGTAGCAAGAGAGAACGACACTGCATAATGATAAAATAGTGAGGATGCCATGTAAATGGCTCTTCTTTGAGGGCCTGAACCACTAGCTCCGAGTCGACCTCGAGGATAACTCGGTCATGGCCAAGATCTTTGGCTACAATAAGTCCCCGTAGTGCAGCAATAAGTTCAGCGCGGAAGGAAGAGCACGTACCACACTTCACAGCAAAAGCTTTCATAAAGGCACCATGGTGGGAGCGTATGACTCCTCCTCCACCTGCTGCACCTGGGTTTCCACGTGAGGCCCCATCCGTGTTAATTTTGATCCATCCCCCAGGTGGGATCCCCATCTAACATTGATTTCTTCTCTTTTGCGTTTTCCAGCTCCTAGACGTGCAGCACACCTTTCATCCGCTTGAACATAGTCATCCACTCGTGCGAGAATGAAGCTGTACCTATCATGAGGGATAGTGTCTTCCTCACCAAACGCTCTTGCATTCCGCCATCGCCATAGCCATCAGATGCAATGAGTGAATGTAGCAGACAGTTTTCATTCATATAGAAAATGTACTAGAAAGAAAAGAAGACAATATACATATAGAAAATGTTTTGTTGATCCAGTGGGTGGTCAATCCACTATAAAATTGTGTCTATCTCTTTCCTATTTTAATTATTATTTTGAAAATAGATGAGAAAAAAATAGAAATATAAAAAGCCAAGTAGAAATTTCTTGAGAGGATAAGAGAATAAGAGATATTGGTGACAAATTAGAAGGAAAATGTACAACAATGGAGCTGGAAAACTGTCAACACAAAGATTCGATCCAGCGTCATCTGATGATTTACTGTTTCATGGCCTACACTCAACCCCAATGTGCTGCAATACAACATGTGATAATCTAGGCAACAAAGCTAGCCATACAATGGGTATAATATATACCCCATTGTTCCTTCTATATTTGTGTCTATTTCTCTCCTCTTTTTTGAGCCCCACATACCAATACTACCCCTATAAAATCAAAAAGACCACAAAGAAGAGGAGAGAGATAGACATTAGACAATGGGGGGCGCTTCTACTATATTGCACTAGAACTTCCAATGCATTTTTTGGGCCATTATATTTCCCCCTCAAATTTCAGCCCTTTATTTATTTTCTTGCTTTTTAACTGGTTACTTGTTAGCATATTGGCACAACAAGTCACATATTACTTTCTCCTTTTTTTCTCTAGATTTGTTACATATTTATACTTACTTTTAAGCATTTATTTTCTAGTTTTTTTTTTCCTTTTTTTAAAGGTTACTTTTAAACCTTTCAAATCGCTACACACTTTGTTCTATCATAATGCGCTAATTATGAAAGATCTAGATTAATTAGTTATACATCATTTTATTATCTATATATTCACTTGTTCTATAATTATTCATTTAATGATAGATATTTGCTACACAAATTATAGGATTTTGCGATTTTTCCTCTACTTGTGCAATATACATGTTAAGGGTGTCAATATTCCACCATATAATATTGGTCTAGCAAATAAAATATATGTGGTCAACCAAAAAGTTTAGCTGATACACCAGATGATAATTTGCATAATTACTCCATATCACCATTTCTACTCGACCCCAACAACAAAATACACCATACTTTTACTTTTACTTCACCTTTTGGTACTCCACCAAGTTCACCTGGTACACCAGCTCTATTTTGCAAAATTACTCCATATCATCGGTTCTACTCCGCCCAAACAACAAAATACACCATTCACCATACTTTTACTTTTATTTCACCTTTTGGTGCTCCACCAAAGTTCACATGGTACACCAGCTCTGTTTTGCAAAATTACTCCATATCATCAGTTCTACTTCACTCAAACAACAAAATACACCAATTCACCATACTTTTATTTCACCTTACCATCTACCAATTTATAAAAAATTATCACTTAATCCATATCTCCAAATTATTCACTCCAACTTATCATGAAAACAGACCTCATAGAAAATTTCTACTCCAAATTACAAGCCATATTTTTAATTTTAGAATTATTTCATTTGTTTCGATCGTTTTGGTCCACCAAAAGTTTCTTTTGGTGCACCAATTGACCTTTTTTCACTATTTCTTGTTTCCGGTTACCAAAACCGGCTACTACCCTTCAAAATACAATGTGCATGTCTTACATACAAAAATTTAATACGTTGGACCGTGCTGTGCAGCACAACAGAATTTGCCAGACAATGGGGTGTATATTACACCCATTTATGGCTAGCCAAGTCCATAATCTAGGCATCTACAATATATATATATATATATATATATATATATATATATATATATATATATATATATATATATAAGTTTTTGAAGTTTCAAGAGGGGTCTGCCCGCCTTTCTAGTTCTGCCAATAGTTGTGACTCTTGTTTCACTAAGGCTCCGTTTGATTCACCTGGATAAAACTTAATTGATTTTTTGAACTTGACCGTTAACCATTTAAAATTCGTCCAAACATAGTTAATATTGGACTCATTTTAAAGTATGCTTGAGATCTTTCCGATGACATAATATTCATCATGAAATTATTTCGCAATAAAAAGTTATATGAATAATAAAGTTACACATGAACTGAACTGAACTGAACTGAACTGGACTGAACTGAACTGAATTTAAGTAAAATTAAGGTGAATCAAACAGAGCCTAAAAGGTGATCTCCATCTCACCAAAAATTACAGTAAAATCGTCGTAAACAAGTTTTTGCGATAATGAAAAAAGTAAACATACAAGAAAAAGTAATCACTTGCACAGATTTCATAATAGGACAGATAATTCCAAAACACATGTAAATTGTTTGCCACATATAAATAGGGTGAAATCCTCTGATGGAAACAGCAGATGTGCACTTCTTGCAATTTTACTATAGACTTGGCCATTTTTTTTTTTGGGCCCTTAAATTGCATGGGGGTTTATGAGGTCGAAAGAGAGAAATAAAAAGAAGAGAAGACTGATCTTTGCTGTAACAACAAAAAAAATCTGAGCTCATATAGATAATGCCATGATAGGTAAAGTTCATAAGATTCATGGTATAGCTCCAAAAACGGTTACCTCTTTATTATTACACCCTTGCTTTTTCACCGTCATTCATTTTTTTATTATTTTGTGGCCCACACCTAACCCACTATTAGCAAAGGGCAAATGAAATATATCGTTCTAAATTCATCTCCTATTAAACTCTGTGCTAAGGAGATATAGGTAAATGATCTAGGAATGAACTGTGTCCCAACGAGATCAGCACATTCATGTCATTCAAGGAGTTCCTGTTCTAAACTCTAAACCTACTGATTTTTTGCTTAAATAGATGGTCATTCAACCTTTCCCACATGATCAATCTTAGCATAAATTAATCATCTATTAATTCAAGAAACCTTACATAAAATAGTCTGAGAATGAAATTACTCACGCCGACTTTCTCTTTGAATTCTACAGTCACTCAGACTACACTTTAATCACAATTTTTTGTAATTTAATATCAATTAAATTTATTAAAAAAATGTGCTATACTCAACCATACATTATAAACAAAACTAAATAAAAGTAATTCCATACCTTAACTCAATTTATTTTAATTTTACAAATTAAAAGATCAAAATTAGCAAACTTTATTTACCTTAAAAGTCATCCATTGACTTTGAATATCTTCGATTATCTTTTAAGTGTGGAGGTTTATTTGCTAGTACTTTGGTGTTAAATCATCTTATAGAACAAATTCTTCGTTCACTATCATGTTACTGAGTATTAGTCTCATTTTTCTCTCCTCTCAAAACCCTAACTTTTTCTCTTTTGCCTCTTCTCTTCTTTCATTATAGTTTCAGGCCGGGAGGACCGATTTAGGTCATTCCCGGCCTGTATTTAATGTTCTTCATCTAATTTGACTCTAATTTCTACTCTTTTTCACTTTACATGGAATAAATTTCTCTCCCTTTGTGGAGTTCATTGGTATTATATTTTCATTTCTTCCTTTTCGTAGGATTTTCTTTTCGCCTTTGGTGCGATATCTATTTTATATATTCAATATGAATTTGGGGACTGGATATACATATACATACAACCGATGGTATCAAACAGAGTTTTGTAGGCAAGTGATTGCTTTGCTCGCGGTGAAGATCTCCACTTCCGTCAAAGATGAAGATACATCAAAGGAAGCACATAGTTACTATGCATGTTGGGAATCGCATCGAGCTGTCCTTGTCATGACAATTGATCAATTGTCTTGTTAGCAAAAATTGTGTTGTTATGGTTGATTTAGTATAATCTAGGGTTATTTTAATTGTAGATGCCGTATGACTTTTCTATTAATGAAAATTTCCTATTCCCTTCTCAAAAACAAAATAAAAAATAAAAAAAAAATCATCTTATATTTTTTTTGCTACAAGGACGCATGCAATAGCCCGCAAACCACACGCGCCGGGCAAGCCAACCCATCTTATATAACATCAATTCCATAAGCTGCCAAACTCAAAATCTGGTACTGGTACTGTTGAGGTAATGCCCCAAATACCAAATAATATTTAGTTGTGTTTTATTTTATTTTAGTTTTGTAAAGAAAATAAAATAGAACAAAAAGAAAAACAAAAGAAAAACAAAAGAAAAAAAAAAAAGGAAGTTAAAAAGTTGGGAAAACAAAAAGGCTGAAGCCTTTGGTTTTCTTTAGTTGATGATTGAGAAACAAAAGGTCTTAGCCTTTTGGTCTTCTTTAGTTATTGATGATTGAATATAAAAGGGGCAAGCCCTTTGTTTTTGCAATGGCTGAGTGATTGAGTTTGGCAGTAAAAGGAAGCCCAAACAAAACGAAAGAAGGGAGAGCCAAGTGAGTGAGAGACAAACAAAGTGTGAGAGAAATTGAGTATTTCTCCAAAGAGGTTTGTTCTAGTTCACGGTTGATTCGGTTTGTTCGGGTGAAGAAAATCGGAGTATTAGGATCGGTCATCGACAGGTATTTGTGGGTGTATCTTTGGTTTTGTGGGAGTACCAAATTGAGTTAGAGTTTGTCGATTTGTACTAATACCAAAGATAGTTTGTTTACTTGTTGCTTGATCTTGTGAGTGTTGCCTTTGTACTCTTGATTATTATAGTGAATCATATTTTAGTGCGTGGAGATCCGCACCGTGGTTTTTCCCCTAATTGAGAGGGGTTTTCCACGTAAAATTGTTTGTGTTGTTTTCGGGTTTTTGCACTTTATTTTTCCGATTATCTGTTGTTGTGATTGTGGGTAAATACCGTAGTTTTCCCCAACAGTGGTATCAGAGCTTTTGGTTGTAGGATCGGTGGTGGGAAAATTACTGTATTTGTTGAAGGAGGAATTATTTTGTGCAAGTAACATGTCTGGTAGTGTGCCCAAATTTGATATTCCTTTGTTTGATGGTAAAATTAATTTTACTGTGTGGAAGAGTACGGTTGAGGATTTGTTGGTTCAACAAAATTTAGATGAGGCTTTAGATGAGACAAAGCCTAGTGAGGTGACCGATGCCCAATGGACATCGAAGAAGAAGAAAGCTGTCAGTACTATTAGATTAGCTATGGCTCCGGAGATCAAGTATAATTACTTGACTGAGACAGATCCAAAGAAGTTGTTGGATAAGCTCCAGAGTGTATATGCATCAAAGTCACTGACTAACAAGCTTTGTTTGAGATATGAGTTGTACCAGCTAAAGATGGAGCAAGGTACAACGTTGCAGGACCACATTAACAGTTTTAACCAGCTAGTATGTCAGTTGAGAAATGCAGATGAGAAGATCTCCGATCAGGAGGAGGCATTGTTATTGTTGGCTTCACTACCTAAGTCCTACAGACCAATTGTGCAGACATTACTTGTAGGGAGGACAGAGATTACACTAGATGAAGCAATGACAGTGTTGAGAGAAAATGATCGGATGATGTTGCAGGTTGATGGTATCTCTTCAAGTGATGGAGGAGATAGAGTACTAGCTGCGGAGGTGTCCGAAAGAGGGAGGAATCATGAGAGAAGAGGTGGTGGCCCGAGAAGTAGGTCGAAATCGCGCGCGAGAGACTTTAGTAACGTGGAGTGTTACTATTGTGGTGAGAAGGGTCACATTCAGAGTCGTTGCCCAAAGATGAGAGATGATTTGAAGAGTTTCAAGCAGCTGCAAGAGAAGATGGGTAAGACCAAAATTGATGATGATAGCGGTTCCTCTAATGTAATTATGTCTTGTGATGGTAATAAGGAGTTGTTCTTGGCTAGTAACAATGAGGGGAAGGAAAGCCAAGAGAGTTGGGTGTTGGACTCCGGCGCTTCGGTTCACATTTGTAGAGACCATGCTATGTTTGATACTTTGTGCCAAGATGGTGAGTATGGTGACTTCAACATGGGGAGTGGTAAGATGAAGGCCAAAGGGATGGGAAGCATCCGCATTGAGCTCCATGGTGGTGTGACTAGAACTTTCCACAATGTGAGGTATGTACCCGATGCTCGTGTCAACGTGATTTCGTTGGGTGAGTTGACATCGCAAGGGTGTAGATACATTGGTACAGGAAGGTGGTGCAAAGTGTATCGTGGTGCTACTTTGATTGTGCAAGGAAAGAAGGCGGAGAACAACTTGTGCTATGTTGAGGGTCATTGCGTAGGGAGGAGCAAGGCCAAGAAGAAGGTCCGTTTCTCGGACAAGGTGGAAGTATTTGGTGATTTGGGTCGAGGGAGGATTTGTTGAGGTAACGCCCCAAATACCAAATAATATTTAGTTGTGTTTTATTTTATTTTAGTTTTGTAAAGAAAATAAAATAGAACAAAAAGAAAAAGAAAAGAAAAACAAAAGAAAAAAAAAAGGAAGTTAAAAAGTTGGGAAAACAAAAAGGCTGAAGCCTTTTGGTTTTCTTTAGTTGATGATTGGGAAACAAAAGGTCTTAGCCTTTTGGTCTTCTTTAGTTGTTGATGATTGAATATAAAAGGGGCAAGCCCTTTGTTTTTGCAATGGCTGAGTGATTGAGTTTGGCAGTAAAAGGAAGCCCAAACAAAACGAAAGAAGGGAGAGCCAAGTGAGTGAGAGACAAACAAAGTGTGAGAGAAATTGAGTATTTCTCCAAAGAGGTTTGTTCTAGTTCACGGTTGATTCGGTTTGTTTGGGTGAAGAAAATCGGAGTATTAGGATCGGTCATCAACAGGTATTTGTGGGTGTATCTTTGGTTTTGTGGGAGTACCAAATTGAGTTAGAGTTTGTCAATTTGTACTATTACCAAAGATAGTTTGTTTACTTGTTGCTTGATCTTGTGAGTGTTGCCTTTGTACTCTTGATTATTATAGTGAATCATATTTTAGTGCGTGGAGATCCGCACCGTGGTTTTTCCCCTAATTGAGAGTGGTTTTCCACGTAAAATTGTTTGTGTTGTTTTCGGGTTTTTGCACTTTATTTTTCCGATTATCTATTGTTGTGATTGTGGGTAAATACCGTAGTTTTCCCCAACAGGTACCACTCAATCAGAAGGGTACGATACGCGTTTGTGTTGCTAAAAATGGTAATAATTATTCATTTGACCACGCAATGCAAAAGGAAGAGAACCTGAATTGTGATCTTAATTGATTAGGTTGATCTGAATTGTGGCTGCCCATTATTGTCTCCTTTGCCCTCATCTTTATTCATGTTAGGGAAATCTATGTAGTTGAACTGTGACACCGTCACGTTGAAAAAAGAGAAGAAATCTGTGTAGTTGAACTGTGACACCGTCACGTTGAAAAAAGAGAAGAAAAAAGTGACTACGTACAATCTGATTGAACACCAAATAAGCTATGTGATCATTTGAGATTTTATCTTTTCTCCTCATGTACAAGTCTAACTTATATTCCCGGGGGGTTGTTATTTTTTTCCTGATCTTCAAGATGACATTTTGACAATACAAAAACTTCTATAAGACAGTCTTTGTAACTTTTATTAAGACAGGGTCACTTTTTTTTTGAGGGAAAAATAGGAATTGCATTAATAATAGGTCATACGACATCTACAAACGGTATCAAATTCAACAATAAATGTATCTAAAACATCAGAAAATATTCTAATAGAAAGACTATCAAAAACTTGAGATTTGACAATTCCGAACGACTTTCTTTTTATCGTTGTTTCCCATATCACAACCTCTTTGCGGAAGACCCTGCCATAGCCTTGATAAATGCAACACTCTGACATTATAGACTGCCTCTTGAAGAATAAGATTCGCAGTATACCCGTACGAACGAACCAAAGTCGCAGACTATCAATTTCACATTCTACCTTCAATTCCGAACCATTAAGATAGAGACTAAGATATCCTGTAGCCAAGAAGAAAAACCTCTGAGTAGAGGACACCTCACCGATCGAACTCCATAAAGCAGAAACTACCAAAGCTCTCTTCAAAGATGAAGATATAATCCTTACAAAAATGAGTCAAAATGAACCTCACAAAATGAGTCAAATTAACCTCGCTCACAATTATTGATTTGATTGAATTCTCACCAAAAGCAACGATTAAAACCTCACAATAAAGCAAAATTTATTAACCTACCCAAACAAAAACCTAAATAACAATGGAAGAAAGGAAAAAACAAGTAGAAAGAGGGGCTTATCGCTGGTAGAAGATGACCAACGACAACACCAATTTCACACGCTATAGAGTTTCAAGGTATTGAGAGAGAAAATGAGGTTAGGGTGACGGGGGTTACTTTTCAAAGAAACAAGGGTCACCACTCACCATAAGTGACCCTACATTTCTAAATAGTGACTCAATTTTTTTTGTGAGTTGGTCTCACACAAGACTTACTGACAAACAATAGATAATTACAATTCTATAACTTTAGAAATCATAAAAATATCATATTTAAAATACTATTTAAAATGAATCTAATGAGACTCGAGTATTTTCATTTTTTCACTTTGTGAAAGTTTATACTTTTCCATAAATTAAAGATTAAAATTTTTAAACTTTGCCCTAAAAGCGTCAAATAAAAAGAAAAAAATTGGAACATATATACAGTAGATGGTCGTAGGTCAATTGAGATTTGTTTACATTTTCAGAATAAAATAAAGCTGCCTCATATAAATTTTTATCTTTTCCGAATAATTCATTTGAAATAATCTCGTCTCGTAATTCTTCAAGATATTACACTTTTGCCCTTTGTCAACTACTCGTACATTGTACAGTTTGTAGTTTGTACTCTTCTTTTAGTCTCTTACGCTTGTGCCTTGCCGACTTGCCGTCCCGTGTCAGTTGTGACAATTGATAACTAATCATAAACTTCAACTTCAATGCGAGCAAACTACTTGCGTAGTATGTACGGACTATAGTTGCTCCTAGACTCATAAGCATCACTACATATAGGATAGCATATCAGCATGTTTGCCAAACTCATGAATAACAATTTTCATACTCTTTAAGATTAATATCTATTTCAACTCATGGAAATATTGTATTGCTCCCTAGCTCTCTTTGCATTTACTTCCATTTTCTTCCTTCCCAAAATAATCCTTCACCTCTCTAAGCCAAGCAAGAACCTCAATCTCCCACCAAGCCCACCATCACTCCCTATATTGGGCCATCTCCACCTCTTCACTTCCAAACTCCCCTTTCACCGTGTCCTCCTAAACCTTTCCCGGCGCTACGGCCCAATATTCTTTCTCAAACTGGGCCGCCAGCCCGTCCTCATTGTCTCCTCCCCATTGGCTGTCGAAGAGTGTTTCACTCGAAACGACGTTGTTTTTGCTAACCGGCCCAAGTTCCTCATGGGCCAACACTTGGGCTACAATAACTCCCTCCTCCTTTGGGCTCCATATGGAGCCCACTGGAGAAATCTCCGACGTGTTGCAACTATAACCACTCTCTCACATAAACAGATCCAATTAGGTAGCCCGGCCCGTAGGGCCGAAATCCAGAACATGATCCAGGAGCTTTTACATATCAGTTCCAAAGGCCATACCCGAGAAGTGAACTTGAATGAGTTTTTCGATAAACGAGCACGTAACCTTGTGATGAGGGTAGTGCATGGGAAACCATGGGAATCAACAATGATGACACCACCTTCTAATGTTACGACTGTGTGTGACTTTTTGCCAATTTTGAAATGGTTTGGGTATAAGGGGGTTGAGAATGAGATGAAACAGTTGCACAGAGAGAATGATGTGTTCTTACAAAGCTTAGTTGATGAGTGTAGGAAAGACCGAGCAATACGTCGAACAGGTGGTGAGCATGGGAACCATAAGAAGACGATGATTGAAGAGTTGTTGGACATGCAGGAGATTGATCCGGATTACTACACGGATGACATCTTGAAAGGAATGATTATGGTGAGAAAGCTACTAATCTTTATCTTTTGGTTAAAGCCACAAGTGACATGTGCACACCAATTTGACTTTTGAATTTTCACACAATAATTCGAGTGTGTTCTTTTTTATTGCACTAAACTGAATTTTACTGAACTTAATTCATGAGTTGAACTAAATTGATCTAAATAGTACTCCCTTCGGTCTATGAAAATTTTTACACTTTCCTTTTCGATTTGGCTCATGAAAATCTTTACGTGTTTTTATATGATATTGCTTTTGAGGTTTATTTTCTATTTCGCCCCTTCTTACTTCTTACTCCATGTGCTCATGTTCCCTTAATCACACTTTATCTCTTCCATATCGCACCAAAATCCTTCTCACCCACTTTCTAATATAATTATCCTCACTACAAGTACATTTTCTCTCTGTTAAACCCACAACACCCATGTGCTCATCCAATGGCATTCTTGAAACAGTTGTGTCCAAATGCTTTTCAATTCCTTGGTTTTTGTATCATTCTCAAGTGTAAAATTTCCATGGACTAGACGGAGTAATACTTGAGAGAAAAAGTAGATCACTGAACTGAATTGAATCAATTACTGAGTAAATGGGAAAGAACACACAAATATGTCATACATAGTACTAGTGTATACTTTACAATTACACCAAGCTAGCGAGGTAGAGCTTGATGTTTGATGAATTTAATTACAATGAAAACATGGTTGAAATTAAATAATCAATATTTCCTATATCTTCAAAACCTGAAATGCAGTGTTTATTAGTAATTGATTGCATGTTGGCAAAACTTGAACATGTTTTTTTCTTATCTAATGAAATATACTGTACTAACAATTGTATGCATATTTGTTCAGGTTATGCTAATTGCTGGATCAGACACATTAGCTAAAACATTCGAATGGGCAATGTCAAACCTCTTAAACCATCCTCAGATCCTCGAGAAAGCGAAAATCGAAATAGATAAACATGTCAACAATGGACGCTTAGTAGACGAATCCGATCTTCCAAAACTAAACTACATAACATGCATTATCAACGAAACCTTAAGGCTATTTCCACCGGCACCTCTTCTAATCCCACATTACTCGTCACAAGATTGTACCATAGGAGGTTACCATGTACCTAAAGAGACTATGCTCTTTGTCAATGCTTGGGCATTGCATAGGGACCCTGACTTTTGGGAGGAGCCTACCAAGTTTAACCCGGAACGGTTTTTCGAGGGAAAAGAAGGGTTCAATTTTATACCCTTTGGGGTAGGGAGAAGGGCATGTCCTGGCCTTAACTTTGCTCTAAGAAATGTTAGTTTGGTTTTGGCAACTCTTATTCAGTGCTTTGAATGGGAAAAGGCTGAGCTTGGAGTGATGGACTTGACTGAAGGAACTGGTTCTATCATTATGCATAAGGAAAAGCCCCTCAAAGCAATTTGTCATACTCGCTCTTGCATGAATGATGTCCTCTTTGAACGAGATTTATGAATATGCAAATTTGTTCTCTTCCAATAATTGCATCTCATATAATTAAGGAGGTGTCGTTGAGTGGTAGAGGGTAGGGACTCATCCATTCTTTACCAAAGTCGAGGGTTTGAAATCTCGCCTTGGACATAAAGCAGATTTAAATTTCTTGACCAGTTGTCCCACCTTTTGAGGTGTCTACAAACCAGCGCGAGGAAATAATCATTGTAGTCAACGGTGGATACTATTAAGACTATGAAATTATCTTAGCTACTCCTTAATTAAGGACTCTACTATTTTCCATAGTCTAGATATAAATCATTTCCATATTAAATTCAGTCTCCTAGTATAATATGTATTAGGATTCTATATCTCTGTTAAACTCTTATGTTATAAATAGCTTTGCTAATCATCAATAAAGCTAAAACGTTTACAATCATAAATTTAACATAGTATCAGAGTCATATCGTTCCTGAAAAACTAACCACAAGCTTCCAGAATCTCAAACACCCAAAATAAACCCAATTCCAATTGATCAACAATAATAAGCCCAGAAATAATAATAAAAAAAAAACAGTCTCTCTCCTCAACCACCCTCACCAAATAAACCCCTCAAATAATAGTTTTTTATTCGAGACCCCTATCACCACCTTCACTAGCAACAACATCAAATCAAATCCCGCCCAACAACAACAACAATAGTTTGGTTTGTTGAGGCAACAAACGGCTAGTGATATGTATGGGCAAATGGTTTTTTGGCGGGTTAATGTTAAACCAACAAATAAGGCAGCAACAACAACAGTAGTAATAAAAACACTATTAATAGTCTTTAAAACCTCTTATGTACAGAAATACGAGTAGCTTGTACGAATGTCACTTGGTGTGATGGTTGCCCGTTTTGCAGCAGGAGATGAAAAAAAAAAGTGTTCATATGATGTACAAGATCACCTTGATAATGATAATGAATGTTATCGACGACCATGAATGGAGCCGATTCAACTTCATCAACAACAACAACAACAATCACTACAACAACAACATCAAACTCAACCCTTTGGGCTATTGCAAAGACAACAACAACAACAATTCTCCTATCTTGCATCCAAGTTGGGCATTCGAAAATCTCATTCTCCAACTTGAGGGGGAGTATTAGTTGTAGCCGTAGCTGTCAAATGTATAACAGGAAAGAAATATGTCAAAAACTGCTAAAAATTGCTACAAAATGCTAATAAACTAGATGTAGCTTTAGGTGAAAGCTTGCATGGATAGCTTTTAGAAAATTAGTTGTAGGGAGCTGTAGCTGTAGCTACAGATTGAAAAACATATGGCAAACTGTTTGGTATCATAGAGTAAAAATACTAGCTGCAAGCTTCAAGCTGTAGCTTTTATTGAAAAGCTAGCTTTTCGTGCTAAACATAGCCTAAGACTATGGAATTATTTTAGCTACTCCTTAATTAAGGCCTCTAGTATTTTCCATAAATCGTTTCCATATTCAATTCAGTCTCCTAGTATAACATGTATTAGGATTCTATATCTCTCTATTAAACTCTTATGTTATAAATAGCTTTGCTAATCATCAATAAAGCTAAACCGTTTACAATCATAAATTTAACAGATACCCTTGATTGTGAACCAAAAAAATAATTGCATCTCATATCTTCAATAGTTATAACGTCACTTTACCATCGTGCGATATACATTGCAATTTGCAAGAAAATTGACTGGGGAATGTATGTTATCGTATTCAGAATGTTGTAATGAATTAGGTCCTCCTATAATTGGACGATATCACATGAATAAACATTGCGACATCGATTTTCAACAAATGCCCACTAGATTTTAAAATATATTTTCAAATGAATTTAATATTAAATATATTTAAATAAATTTTAAATAGTTAAAAATTAAGTTAAATTAAATAATTCTGTATAGTCTAATTCTATCTAGATAGGAAGAACTATGTCTCTTACGTGACATTTGTGTACATTAATTGACCGTACTTTTCAGGAACCAAGTATTATTATTTAAGGATCATGGTATAAATAAATCAATGAGTCTCTTGTGATGCCGCGTGAATATGAAACTACCTCTATAGGCAAGTATGACGTCGACAAGCATGCCGTCATTCTTATTTGAGGCGCCTCACGATTGAGACGGTTTCATATAAGAATCTGTGTACATCATTACAATCTAATTTTCTAATTTTTAATAAAGACATATCCACCTTGATTCTTTAACACGGTGATTGATACTCTGCTAATTTTCAATATAATAAAATGACAATAAAAAGAGAAAGACTAGCAAGGTACTCCCTTGGTCCATTTTTTATTACAAACAATTACACCATAGTCATATATTCATGTATAGAAACACATGCTTCCGGCCTATTAGTACTGCCACCTGAGCAACGTAGTAACTGATCAATTGACACAAACTAACCAAAGCCATGGTTGATGAGATGATTTTCTGCTCCTTAGCTCTCCTGGCAACCATTTTTGTTTTCTACATTCACAAGATTTTTCATTTCTCTAAGCCAAAAAAAAACTTCCCACCAAGCCCACCATCACTTCCCATATTGGGCCACCTTCACCTCCTCAAGCCCCCTTTCCACCGCACCCTGCAAGCCCTAGCCCAACGCTACGGCCCAATATTCTCCCTTCGATTGGGCCGACATCCCGTTCTCATTGTCTCCTCCCCATGGGCCGTCGAGGAATGCTTCAATAGAAATGATGTCATCTTTGCTGATCGGCCCAAGTTCTTGGTGGGCCAACATTGGGGCTTCGACTATTCCAGCCTTATATGGGCCTCAAACGGGACCACTGGCGTAATCTTCGATGTGTCACTACACTATTGGCCTTTTCCGGGAAACGGATTCAAGAAGCAGGGCCCACCCGTAAAGAGGAGATCAAGTTTATGATCAAAGAGTTGTTACGTAGCTCCAAATCTGAAACCCAGAAAGTAAACTTGAGTGGTATGTTTGAGCAACTCACAAAAAATTTGGTAGTAGTGAATGGGAAGCGATGGGAATCACTATTTAACCCTCCACCAGTAGCGGATCTACTCTTTAGAGAGTGGATTCCGCCGAACCCGCTTGAATTTTTTTTGTTAAAAAAATCCTTTATAAATTAATACTTTTCTATCCGATAATTAAGAATTGTCCTATGTACTACAAAGGATGAGCCCACTTAACTTGATTTCTGCATCCGCCACTGCCCTCCACCTCCCCCGGTACTAACCGTGTGTGACTTTGTACCCATTTTGAAATGGGTCGGGTATAAACACGTAGAGAAGGAGTTGATAGATTTGAAAAATGAGAGGGATGTGTTCTTGCAAGACATTTTTAACGATTGTAGAGCAAAAAGAAGGGAGAATTCTTCTGCTGAAATATCAATTGGTGAGCAACAAAAGAAGACCATGCTTGAGAAGTTGCTTGATTTGCAAGAGGATGATCCAGAATACTATACAGATGACATCTTAAAAGGGATCATGGCGGTAAGAATTCGAATTAAGAAATACTCGTACATATATACTCAACTCCATATTTGTTTGGGATGATTAAGAGCATCTATATAGGCTATTAAAAATCATAGGTAGAGTGTCATTTGGTCTTTCATAGGTAGAACTGGTACTCCCTCCGTTTCTGAAATATGGTAATATTTACTTTTGCACGGCCTCCAATGCACTACTTTGACCATAAATATTTGTGTTTGTATGAATACATAAACTATAAAAAGTAGATTTTCCGAAAGTATTAATTAAAACGAATCCAATGATAGTATTTTTACATTGTAAATCCTTACATTTTTTTCCGAATTAATGGTCAAAGTTTGTAGAGTTTGACCTTTAAAAAATAAATGTTACAATTTTTCAGAAACGGCGAGAGTAATTATTTCGCTCATGTCCAGCCTCGGAAAATAAGTTGTAGATTTTGGGATGTGTCTTTCCCCATTTGGTTAATGTATCTAGCTCAAACGATTTGGCTAGTGCAATGGAAAATTAACGTTGCTTGATGGCATTTTGATAGTAAAATACATTTTATCTAGTATATTTCGAGAATCAAAAAATCTCGTATGAGGCGGCATCAAGGTGAAGCCTCTTATACAAGCATGATGAGGCGACATTATAAGCATAATGTCATGCTAACGCCATGTTTGTATATAGAGGTAGTCTCACCTTGAGGCGTCTCAATATAAGACTTATTGTTCCAAAATAATCATGATTTAATTTATTTTTTTTTTACTTTCGTATACTTACAATTGTTCACGGTTAAAGTGGTGTTTTGGTGATTATAAATGTCCAATATAAAGATTTTTATGGAACACAAAATATATATATATATATATATATATATATATATATATATATATATATATATATATATATATATATATATATATATATATATATATATATATATATATATATATATTATTTTTTTTGAGAGAAAACACAAAAAATATATTGTATATTAGATGTGCAATAGATTCTCATTTTTTTCTTCATTTATTCTATTTTAATTGGTTCCACTTTAATTTATTTGAGGTAGTAAAATATTCTAATCTTAGAAAAGGATCAGTTGATGTGTTCTAAACCAAGGACCCGTTCTTTTTTGTTGGATAAAACCGAATTGAACTTAATCATTTCAAGTATATCAAATATTGGATTCATGTAAAAATATGCGTTGAACTAAAATTAAAAATAAGTGACAAGAATAACACGTAAATGCTTGTTTAGTTGACACGTTAATGACTCTTTCATCAGATCATACTATTGGCTGGATCACACACTTCAGCTCGCACAATGGAATGGGCAATGTCACTACTTCTCAACCACCAGGACAAATTCAAGAAGGTTAAATCTGAAATAGACACCAAGGTAGGAAACAAGCGGCTAGTAGATGATTCCGACTTGCCAAATCTGTCCTACTTACGATGTATAATCAATGAAACGCTAAGGCTATTTCCCCTGGCACCCATTTTAGTCCCACATTTCTCGTCCCAAGATTGCACCATAAGTGGGTATCATGTGAAAAAGGGAACTATACTCTTCGTGAATGCTTGGGCATTACATAGGGATCCTAAGCTATGGGAGGAACCTACCAAATTTAAGCCCGAAAGGTTTGAGGAAGAGAAGGGAATCGTATAAATTTTTGCCCTTTGGGGTCGGAAGAAGGTCATGCCCAAGTAAATTCTTTGCGCTAAGGAACATTACATTGACTGGCTGTACTCATTCAATGCTTAGATTGGAAAACATTTGAGACAGTGGACTTGTCTGAATATGGCAATGGCATTGTCATGCTCAATGAGAAGCCTTTGGAAGCGATATGTTGTCCACGTTCTTCCATGGTCGACGTCCTTAATCAAATTTGAGAAATGTTTTTTTCCCTAAATGGTAGAAATGCTTTCCTTTTGCTTCATGTGATCTAGAATATCAGAAAGAAAGAAAACTCTCTCTAGAGAGAGAATGAGAAAGCAAAGAAAAAAAAAACCCTAGCCCCCAGCCTTAATCGACATGTTCTCAACCCAGTTCAAGTATTAATTATCCAAGAAATTCTTTCTAAACTTAGATCGGGTTTTGGAACCCCGATCTGGGTGTTTGAAGTGTTCAACTTTGGTTGTCTATGAAGCTTTTCTAGATCTCTTCGTCTTGGCCTCCGGCGATCTTCAAAGTCATGGTTGTTCGAAGTCCGTTCATCTCTCCGTCATCGTTTTCTAGGTTTCGAACTAGGTCGAATTCGGGTTATGTATGAAGAATGTGAATCTCACTCTAGAATTAGGGTTGTTTTGATATAGATCTGAAAATCCCAAAGCAAAAAAAAAAAAAAAAAAAAAAAAAAAAAAAAAAAAAAAACAACGTATGTTGTTGGTGATTGAGGGCTCTGATCCTCTTTGGTTCTTGGTATCTTGGTCTTTGGAGCTGTTGAACAAGATGAAGGTGGAAAGATGAAGATGGTTCAAGTTTAGTTTTGTCTAATTTGTATCATTTTTAGCCTCCTTTTTTATTTGTTCTTAGCTGTATTTGTCTCATCAAAGTCCTTCACTAATGTATTAGTGAAGGCATCTTAGGTAGCTCCAAAAGAGGTTACCGGTTGTCTTGCCTTTTCAAAAAACAAAAAAAAAATGTGATCTAGAATACCGTTTATAAAAATGAAAACTGAATAAAGGGGTGCGTTAATTATAGGAGTTTCATTGACTGAACAAATAGATTAGCCCACGAAAGTAGATTGATTTTTTTTTGGAGATGTTTGAACTAGCTAGTTGTTGCTAATAAGCTCAATAAAACTTGACCGTATGAAAATAGGTGAAAGGGTAAAATTGAGTACTTTTTTGGTGGTTTTGGAAGAGGCCCTTGGTCATTGTCGACCTAGTATCTCTACAAATTGTACGTTCATTTAATTTATTATGGTGAGGTGAACTCTCAACTCTAACTTTAATTCTTGAATATAGTGCGTGCTCTATATTCTCATCTTAGCTAAATTATTTTAGCTTTAGTTTCTTATCTAGACGCATACATTAACACTGTACAATTATTGTTAGAAACTACATACTATACCCTGAAGTAAATTTCGGGGAAGCAAGGAAAAAAAGTAAAACACTAACACACAAGTTAAACAGGTATTACAATTTGAACTTATTTGTCATAATTAAAACCAAATTTACTCAACATATATATAGAAAGAAATCAAACACAAATTTCACATTTTCTGTATCTTACGTGCTTAAAAGAAGTGGCTATTTCAATTTGGAACAAAAGAAGTTAGTGTACATTAATTATGTATATAAGAAATGCTTTAGCATAATAGTAAAGCCACTTTTCTACCAACCAAGAGATTAAAGGATTCAACCTTATACCCCTCCCATCTATTTTTTGCTTCAAGATTCGTCACTGTATGTACTTATTGAATCAATATATGCTACTTGTAATCGTATTAAGTAGTCGTTACTTTATTATCAGATCAGATCAAATCAAGCTCCAACAAATACAAAAGAATATACCCTAAGTGACTTTGGTCATTACCAGAGATGACATTGGTTACGGTTAGCACGAGGTACGACAAAACCCGACACACCTTTTACACGGTATGATACGAGTACGGAGCAAGCACGAACACGAATACGGGCACGAATGAGCCGGTCTCGGCCCAAGCCCGTGCCAAGATTTTGAATTGAAAGCACGGTCAAGCACGAGAGGGTATGGAAAAAATTTAGATAATATTTTAAAAAAGTCTAGGCACCGCACGACACGCACGAGATGACACGGGCACGAGCACGGATACAAACTGAACCTACCTTTTGGATGAGTCGGCACAGACACGAAGCACGACAACTATAAACACGGCATGACACGACACTATCCAAAACACAAAAGCACGACACGAACACGATTTGGACACATCACGAAGCCATCTTTAGTCCTTACCAAAGCCATTATAAATTCACAAACTATACCATAGGAGATAAATTTTGGGGAGGAAAAAAGTGCCCCGGTGATTTGCATGCCCAATAATTTGCAAGGAATCTTTAACTATCTATACTCGTGATACTCCCTATTACATTGCGCACTTGAACTAACTAAGTTAGCCATACACATTGTATATATTACACTTTTTTGTCCTCTTTTTTTTGTGTCTATCTCTCTCATCTTCTCTCTTTTTCTCCATTTTCACCATATCTATATTACCCCCTAAAATTCCAAAAAACAAGGAGCAAATTTATCCTTCCACTTACAAGAGACAAAGGGATGTAATATACACAGAATGTATAGGACTATCCGACTATGGGTAGCCCTTTCCCACTTGAACTCATCTCTTACGTCACTGCCTACAATTGTAAGGATAATGCTCAAGTTCCAGGATGTAGTAATCCATGACGTCACACTTAGCCTTCTCACCTCATGGCATCACAAAATCACCAACATCAACATAATCTGAAGAAGGTTCTTATATGATTGGAGCTCAAAGTTTAATGTTACCTATAAAACTGCCTATAATGCAATCACATTGACACACTACCAAAAATCATGGATATGGAGATGATTTACTGCTCTCTAGCTCTCTTAGCAACCATTTTCTTCCTACATAAGATCCTTCATTTCTCTAAGCCAAAGAAAAACCTCCCACCAAGCCCACCATCACTTCCCAAATTGGGCCACCTTCATCTTCTCAAGCTCCCTTTCCACCGCACTCTCCAAGCCCTGGCCCGATATTTTCACTCCAATTGGGCCGCCAGCCCATCCTCGTTGTCTCCTCCCCTTCGGCCGTGGAGGAGTGCTTCACCCAAAACGACATCGTTTTTGCTAACCGGCCCAAGTTGCTAGCTGGCCAACACTTGGGCTACAACTATTCCCTCCTTGTATGGGCCCCGTACGGGGACCATTGGAGGAATCTCCGACGTGGCACAACCATAATGGCCTTATCCGGAAGACAAATTCAAGAGGCGGGTCCTACCCGAATGGAGGAGATCCACTTTATGGTCAAAGAGCTCGTACCGAGCTCCGAGAAAGGGACCCGGAAAGTGAACTTGAGTGGCACGTTCTTGTTATGAGAGTTGTAAATGGGAAACGATGGGAATCACCATTTTACCCTCCACCTCCGAATGTGATGACGGTGTGCGACTTTGTACCCGTTTTAAGATGGGTCGCGTATAAGGGTATAGAGAAAGATATGATCAATTTAAACAAGGAGAGGGAAGTGTTTTTGCAGGATATGTTGGATGAGTGTAGAGCAAAAAGGAAGTCGAATACTACTACTGATCAGTCCACAGGTGGTGTGCAACAGAAGACTACATTGATTGAGAAGTTGCTTGATTTACAAGAGGATGATCCAGATTATTATACAGATGACATATTGAAAGGGATCATTGTGGTAAGAAATTTTCTTTAGTTCCTGGGCTCATTAACTTTCTAGTATTATTAGAAGCACTTATTATGTCCTTAATAAGACTTGTATAAGAACGTTTTACGGTGGGACGGGTGATTTTTATGAAGAATAAGGGTGACTTCTTGTCAACAAGTCACTCTTTTTTTCACAAAAGTCACCCCGTCCCACCTTGAAATGGTCTTACACAAGTTTTTGTGCATTCAAAATCACACCTAGGTACTAGGAATCTTAATCATCATGAACAGGATTCATAAGACAGTCACAAGTAGTGTCAAATCCCCTTATTCAAACCAAATCTAAGACTTTTTTATACAGTTTAACAGTTGATCAGGGGACAACAACCTGTCAGAAATTAAGATTGGATCAAAGCCATGTGACAGCTTTTTCTTTTTTCTTTTTTTTGGTATTCTAATTTGGCTAGTGTGTTTTTCATAACAGCTGATGTTACTCGCTGGATCACACACTTCAGCTCGCACACTGGAATGGGCATTGTCACTACTCCTAAACCACCCTGAAATTTTCAAGAAGGCTAGACATGAAATCGACACCAAGGTAGGAAACGAGCGTCTAGTAGATAACTCCGACCTTCCAAACTTGTCCTATATCCACTGCATTATCAACGAGACACTAAGGCTATTCCCCCCGGCACCACTTCTAGTCCCACATTGCTCGTCGCAAGATTGCACCATAGGTGGATACCATGTTACAAAGGGGACTATACTCTTTGTGAATGTTTGGGCAATGCATAGGGACCCCAAGCTCTGGGAGGATTCCACCAAGTTTAAGCCAGAAAGATTTGAGAATGAGAAAGAAGGGTTCAAATTTATGCCCTTTGGAATAGGAAGGAGATCATGCCCAGGAAATAACTTTGCTTTGAGGAATGTTACTTTAGCGTTGGCTACTCTCATTCAGTGCTTCGACTGGAAGACAACTGAACCCGGATTAGTCGACTTGTCTGAATATGGCAATGGTATTCTCATGCCTAAGGAAAAGCCCCTGGAGGCTATATGTTGCCTTCGCCCTTCCATGGTTGATGTCTTTTCTCAAATTTGAGACATGGTTTTTCAGAGATATTTCCCTCGAGTGTAGACTTGCTTTTGTTTTGCTTCCTGTGATCTATTGTGAAATAAAAATGAGATTGCAACAATCCTAAATCCAATTACCAGCATTTCAGATTGTACTTACCATAGGAACAAAATGTCAAATGCAATAATGTGATCAACTAATTTAACCTTGTATCATTCCATAAAGGCGATCTAAAGCATATCAGGCTGGTATTTCCATGATGCAATGTCAAAATGACAAAAACTCTTCACCCAAGCAGAACACTCAGCAATAAACTGTTTGGATTTCTCTCCCACTACAGCTTCATACGCATCGGGGATTTTAGACCTTCTTATTCCTTGGCTAGTAAAGTCTTTTCTTTTTGTACTTCGAGGCACGACTAGAACCTATAGCAAACTATGTTGCTCGGACTCTTCATTACGCTTCAAGTACCAGTGTCGGGTACTCGACACTCCAATATGGGTATGGATACTAAACATGATTGCTATAACAATCCAACACGGCTATTGTCCAATGTTCCAATAACCAACACAGACTTTCGCATACATTACAAGAGTGACAGCAATGTATAAAAAGGAGAATTTCCTAAGTTCAAGTTATTTGAACATTACTTTCTCCAATAACTGTCTATGAACTGAGCATAACCTAATTCACCACAATTAGCAAGTAATTCAATTTACAATTCACATAACAACAAAATCACAGCAAAAAAAAACAATTGTACTTGTTATTCTCATTTTTAGATTCCTTTAACAGAATTAAAACTTGGTAAAAATGACAAAATTAACAAATAGAGAACAAAAATCTAGAAAATCACCTGCCAATGAATAAAAAATTAAGCCATATCTCACAAAACAACAATTGATCGAATAACTGGAATTGCAGAAACTAGTGAATCAAATCGATAAATTAAGAACTTACATTACATTGTTGAGAGCAGTGGATATGGATAGAGATGGCCCGGATGGGTTCAAATAGGAGAGAGAAAATCTCTTGAAAATAACGTGTCACTGTTGTCCAACAATGGCAACTGTGCTGATCCCTCCAATTTAGGAGGAGAATATTGGGCCGTGATGATGAAGGTGGCCCAATATAGGAAGAATAATGGGCAGCAAAGTAGGCCCTAGAGCTACTATTTATAGTAGTATTATTATTTTTTTTGGGTTTGGCACAGTTCCTCTTTTAGTTTTTTGAGCCATGCAAAGTTTTTCTTTGGGCGTTGTTAAAAGAGCAAATTTTGTCTGAGACCAATTTATAAAAATATAAGGTCACTATTTAAGCAATGTAGGGGTCACTTATTATCATTCATGAGTATGACCCTCATTTCAATAATAAGTGACCCTCGTTTCACTAAAAAAAATTAAAAAAAAACTGTCTTAAACAAGTTTTTATGTAGTTAAAGAGCACTTTCTAAAGGCCTAATGCATGGCATCGGGTAATATTCCACAAATTAATTTATACAAGTAGTTTCCAAAAAACTTGAAGTCATCACTCAAAAAAAAAAAAGTAAAAAGCTTAAAGTCATAACCTGATGTAATGATGTTTAAGTTGCAACTTGTTATTCGTGAATTAACCGCATTTTAAACATTGTGCTACTAACTTTACCGTTATGCTACGTCCCACTGTCGCTTACTATTCACATGAAACGGTCAACCAAATGGGAAGAAGTGGCCTCCTTTCGGCCATTCACTTGTCCTATAAAATATTGAGTTTGAATGCCTTACAAAGAAAACAAGAAAAAAAAAAAAAAAAAGAAAAGGGTTGCATGCAAGTTGCCACTTAAGATTGGGCCAAGTGCTATTTTAACCTCAAGCAAGTGCTATTTTAGCACAAAGTAGTGAATTCTAAAGCGATGTTTGACACAATATTTTGCTAGCTTAAAAGTTAGAGCATATTTTTGGTAATTTTAACTAGTTTACATACCCGTGCGATACCAGAATGTTTTAACTCTTTTTTATTTTTATTTTTTTAAAATTTAATGTTAACTGATGGGATGCCTTACTTCTAACTTTGTTGTAAAAATTTTCTTTTTTGGTGCTACGATTAACTAAGTAAAATTAAAAACAACACCTACGGGGGATTCGGAGAGGTTCATCCGCATCCTAACTTTTAATTTGTTTAAGGTAAAAGGTGAAAACACCAAAGGCATGGGTGATATGGAAGTTCGTGGATTCGAATGTCCCTCATGGGCCACCGATGGTCCTCTAGGGTAAGGATAGACCCCTCGGAGAAGTTTGGGTAAAAATGTCCCCCGGGGCCCGGGGAATCGAAAACGAAAGCTATAATCCACGTTTTTTGGGCTTCCGGGAAGTCGAAAACGAAGGCTATAATCCACGTTTTTTGGGCTTTCAGGAGGCCCCGAAACGAAGGTGGATATTTTCACACCACATCGCACGGAACACCCCTAGGGGACAATTGAGGACTTCGGGGTCGCTTATCCGGTCTCTGATTTGTTTGAAGAGCGTTTTACGGGAAACTAGTGTAAGAACCAAAACATCAAAGGCGTGGATGATATCGAAGTTTGGGGATCCAGATGTCTCTATCGGGACACCGAGGGTAATCTAGGGTCATGATAGACCCCCTGGAGAAGTTTGGGCAAAAATGACACCCGGAGCCCGGAAAGCCGAAAATGAAGGTTATAATTCACGTTTTTTGGGTTTCTGGGAGGCCTCGAAACGAAGGTGGGTATTTTCACACCAAATCGCACGGAACACCCCTAGGGGACATGGTGACCCTCATGGTCGCTTATCCAGTCCCTGATAGGCTTGGAATGACGTTTTATGGGACACTGGTGTGTAAGAGGCGAAACACCAAAGACATGGGTAATATCGAAGTTTAGGGATTCGGATACCCCTCCCGAGGCACCGAGGGCATTCTAAGGTCATGATACACCACCCGGATAAGTTTGGGCAAAAATAAAACCCGAGGCTCGGCAAGCCAAAAACGAGGCTATAATCCATGTTTTTTGGGCTTCCGGGAGGCCGCGAAATTATGGTGGATATTTTTGCACCACATCGCAAGAAACACCCTTCATTAGGGGACTTGGGAATCACTCAAGGTCGCTTATCCGGTCCCTGATAGGCTTGGAAGAGCGTTTTAAAGGGTGAATAGTGTAAGAGCCAAACCACCAAAAGCATGGGTGATATCGAAGTTCGGGGATCTGGATGTCCCTCTCAAGGCACCGATGGTACTACAGGGTCGTGATAGATCTTTGGAGAAGTTTGGGCAAAAATGACACCCGTGCCCCGGAAAGCCGAAAACAAAGGTTATAATCCACGTTCTTTGGGCATTCAGGAGGCCCTGGAACGAAAGTGGAAATTTTCACACCATATCACACAGAACACCCTAGGGGACACGTGAGGCCCTTGGGGTCGCTTATTCGATCCCTAATACTATTATCATTCATCCTGGTAGGTTACAGTCATTCCTTATACTATTAGGGTTCGATACCTTCACTTAATTTTTAGTTCATTTCAATTCAATTCAACGCTATTTTGCTCAACTTCTATTCACTCACATATTTAGCTTATTTCGTATGATACTTCTTCTTCGGAATTGTACTTAAGAACTAGATGATCTTGAGTATCTCACATAATAATTGAATAAATAAATAAATAAGAACGATAAGAAAACTTCTAATATTATATCCTCAAAAGAATATCATGTTAAATAGGAGACTAACTAACAATCATCCTTGCTATATAAACACAATTAATGGCAATAATAATGTTGTTTGTTGTTGAAGCACCAAATGTATGTGTATTTCTTAGGGTGTCTAATGTTAATCATCTTACTTTTAATTTGTTAACAACAACTACCATCATTATCATATATATAGAATTTTTTTCAATAAAAATCACAAAATCAACAAAGTTCATCATCATCAATAAGTAAAGTCGACATGACTCCACAAAAATTAATAGCATTAGCCATAAAAATAAATCAACAACAATAACAATTACAATAAATAAAAATAAGTTTGCAATAACTTTGTTGATATTTGTAGATTGGACTGAATTTTGTTGTTTTTCAGGAAAATCTTCAAAATTTAATAAAAAATAATGATGATATTAAATCCTAAAACAAATAGTTATATCAAAGTTACACAGCATGTATCGAAATTAATACCAAATATCAGATGATTAGAAGTGTCTTAGCACTGTCATCTCCCTCCTTCTCTTTCTCTCAACCAAAAAAAAAAAAAAAATACATTTCCTCTTGCTTTCATTGATTTATCTTGGGGCTACCTCTGTTGTTTTTGCAGATAGTTAGTCACTCAATAATTGATCTTTCTTTCAATTTAGTTAATCTATAATTTGATTTTCACTAGAGTTACTAATATACTACTCCCTAGCCAGGTTGTTTGGTTAACCAATTTTGTCGAAATTTTGTGAAATTTAATTTTAGGGTGTTGCTTTATTAATCTTGTATGTCAAGTGTCAACAAGATAAATACATCCAAATGGTTGTAGTATGGTTCACGCTTACCTCTTATGTTGAATTGACAAGAATTGCTCAACATAACTTGATCAAGTGACCACCAATAAGCCTACGAGTCCAAGGGCTCTTGGGTGAGAAATGTGGAATAGTGAAATACATCATTACAATTTACAACTACCTAAAATGGGATTTTTAGTCCAAGAGATCTTCAAGTTCAATGGGTTGCTCTACCAGTTAAGCTATAAAATTGCGCAATTTGGTGAAAACCAGCTAAAAAGTTACACTTTTTGTCCATTACCCCCTGAATCATTGCTATTTGTTCAATACCACCTTTAATGTTACAAACGCCCTGAAAGTCACACCTTAAGTGAATTTCCGCCCAAATTCCTTGATTTTCTTCCTATTTTACCCTCACGTGTCCCTCATGTAACTTTTAATTGATTTGACCAAATAATTAAATAAATCAAGAATAGAAATGCAAATAACTAAACTCAATAAACTAAAACAAATGAATTAAACCGAATTAATTTAATTTTCACCCACCCCCCATTCAGTCAAAAAAGTTGACTGCCTCTCTCTCTCTCTCTCTCTCTCTCTCTCTCTCTCTTCGTCCTCCATTTCCGTCCTCTGTAATAGCTTCAATGCATGTACTCTTTCTCTCTCTCGTCATCTCTATCTCTCTCGTCATCTCTGTCTCTCATCATCTCGCTCCCTCTAAATGGGTTGAATTGGAGCTTGACATATCTTTCAACTTACAAAATCAAAGAAAATCAAACAAACCCTAATTCAGTCAGAAATTGGGAGAAAAAATTGAAGAGAGAGAAACATATGAAAATAAAATAGGAGAAGAGGTAGAAAAGACGAGAAGATTTTTTACCTCACGATGGCAGAGAAATAACGACAATGGAAGAGAGAGAAAGTGGAGAAAACACAACAATGGTAGAGGGAGAACAGATCAAGGGAGAAGAGAGGAGAGTCGAGTGTTTTGGAAAAGGGAAAATTTTTGGGTTTATTTGGTCAAACAATTTAATTACAAATAGATAAATAAAAGCTTGGTCAAATAAGTTTTTAATTAGTTGGTCAAATTATTTAAAAGTCACATGAGGGACACGTGAGGGTAAAATGGGAAGAAAATCAAGGGATTTGGCCGAAAATTCACTTAAGGTGTGACTTTCAGGACGTTTGTAACATTAAAGATAGTACTGAACAAATAGCAACGATTCAGAGGATACTGGACAAAAAGTGTAACTTTTTAGGTGGTTTTCACCAAATTGTGCTATAAAATTCAACGTTTTTTATCCTAAAATGTACTAGTTTTTACAATCACAAAACTTTCCTAAATGACAAAAGAGGACAACAATAATTAACAATATTTTACAAAAAAAGAGAGAGAATCTTAGATTACTTGCCCCTATTCCTTTAAATGTGTACGAACTTCTTTTCTTTATTTTTCACATACCAATCCCTAGTCAAATTGTTTGCCCCCCTCACAAAAACCCTAAATATTGCAAAAAAGGGGCAAATCCAAAATCGGTGGATTGAGATTCCTTTCAATATCAAGGGCAAAAGGGGAACTTTTGACCAAATTTATTTTCTTCCAAAAGACCTTTCTCCCACTTGATTTGAGAGAGAACACAGAAGCTTCATTGACACCACACAACAAAAAAATTGTCAAAAAATTGCCAGAAAATACCCAAAAGAGCCCGCTTTTCTGGGTTCTGTTCTATCAATTGAATGCTAAATTGCTAATCTATCAAAACAAAAAATAAAAATAAAAAAACATAACCTGCCCCCACCTCTACTTAAGCCTCTCTTTCTCTCTCTCTCCCGCTCTCTTAAATTCTCTCTCTTGTTTCCCTTTCCTACAAATATGGGAATCCTTCTCATTTTTTCTTGTAACTTCATTCACCACCATCACCATTCTTGTGATTTTTTCCATCCTAAGTTTGTCTTGATTTGATATTCACTTAAAGCTATATTGAATCTCCTTAGGATTCTTTCTTTAAATAACCCTTAAACCTTGTTCTTTTCTATACCATTTAACAAAAACAAATTCTTTATTTTTTTGTTTCACGGTTTTGGTTCTGGGTTTTTTTTTCCTCATCCCAATATTTAGCCTTTGATCGCTTTGATTCTTTCCTGTTAGGATTTTGGTGGGTTTTCTCTCTTTTTGTTAATTTTTGTTTTGCATGAGTTTTTGTGCCTATTATGCTAAAGGGTCGTCTGGGTTTATGCTACTTTTGTCAGATTTTCTCTCTACATTGTTCTATTTAACTTGACCAAGTCATATTTGAGTTTGTGATTCTGATCTATCCCTTTTCTGCATTGTGTTGTAGGCTGAATTTTGTTTGTGGTGAGAAGAAATTACTCCATGGTGAGTTCATTGCTATTGGTTGATTTCCTTTATTATTTTTTATTTTCCAAGAATTTGAAACAATTAGGATGCAAAAACCCTAAAGAGGGATTGGTTTTTTGGTTGAAAGTTTGAAAGATGATGAGTTTACAACTTTTCTAGGTTTAATCTGATCTGGGTCTTCTTATATAGGGTGAGGCTCCAGCTTTTCTGGTTGAGGATCTGGAGAAGAGCTGTGGAAATGGGTATGATTTGTTATGTAGGGGTGGGGAAACCACTACTTTTGTAGGGAACACTGAGGTATATCATGTTTGCCTTTAATGTCCTTTTGTCTCTCAACATTAGCTGTTTATGCCCAATTTGTACTAAAGTTTGGTATTTTTTTGTGGTTTGTTGTAGTTTGTAATTGGAGGCTGTGATGATTCAACATTGCCCCTTGAAGTTAAGATTTTTGACAAATCCATGGGGATGTGGTGAGTTATTGTTATGCAGTTGTTGGCTGCTGAATGTGTGTTTTTTTTAACCTGCAGCTGGGATCACTTAAGTGTTCATAAAATTGCAGGGTATATCCTACTGTTTTGGGCACAAAGCCAACTGTGAGCTCTGATCACTGGGCTCTGCCGATAGGCGAAGATCGGATATTGGTTATGAAGAATGGTTCAATAGCAGATGAAAGCATTTGGTTTCTTGAGGTGAGTGTTCTTTGATTCATTCAACTTTCATTATGTTTGAGTTATTTGGGTAGAATTTGATATTCAGAAAGGCATGAGGTTTTCTTATGACAATATGTGTTGTACTGCCTAATGGTGAATCTGGACGTTCTTTGTGATCTGCAAGCTTTAGGAAACTTTCTTTTAGCAAGTTAAAGAAGTCTATTTGGGTGTTCTGATAATAATTATGCAACTTGTTGGTAGGTGGACACACCATTTATCAGACAGCAAAGAAACATATTGGGAAGTGACAATGTTGTGGCCTGGAGTAGAGGGTTTAACGGCTATGCTGGTAAACCTATTGTGATTAGTGGTCCTTCTGGTGTGGGCAAGGGCACATTGATTGCCAAGCTCATGAAGGAGTTCCCTTTTATGTTTGGGTTCTCTGTGAGCCACACAACCCGTGCTCCGAGGGTTAAGGAGATAAATGGGGTTCATTACCATTTTGCTGAGCGAAGTATAATGGAACGGGACATTAAAGATGGGAAATTCCTTGAGTTTGCTTCAGTTCATGGTAATCTGTATGGGACAAGTATTGAAGCTGTAGAGGTGGTTGCTGATGCAGGAAAGGTGAGTTTTGTGTTTGCTCATTCTGTGTGTTTGCATATAATTTTCAGAATCTCTTCTTTTGGTGTCACATGAATTAATATGAATTTAAGGTTTTCTTTTGTCTGCATCCTGTTCCATGTATGATATCTATTTCTTTGAAGAGGTCAGTATTTAGCCAATGCAAGCAACTGACTGTAGCCTTGTAGTGGCCACTGCCGACTGGGCACATAGTTAGATTTGACATATTGGCATTTGATGCCTTCATTCCATAGCACTTCGTATGTGTGAAATTTTGTATGTGTGTAGACTATCTATGCTTTCGAAATTTTGAAACCAAGTATATTGGCCTTAATGCAGAGATGCATCCTTGACATTGATGTTCAAGGGGCAAGGTCAGTGAGGGCTAGTTCTCTTGATGCTATATTTATCTTTATCTGCCCCCCATCCTTTGAAGACCTCGAGCAGCGGCTTCGTGCTAGGTAAAACTAGAGATGCTGTAGTAATCTTTATAGATTCCATATTGGTTTAGTGCACTCACACTTATAACTCCCTTAAAACAGAGGGACAGAAACAGAGGAGCAGATTCAGAAGCGCCTCCGCAACGCAAAGGGTGAACTTGACCAAGGGAAATCACCTGGTCTTTTTGATCACATGTTGGTCAATGATGACCTTGAGGCCTGTTACGAGAGTCTAAAGGTGATTAGGGCATAATTCTGAGACCTTTGTTCATTTGCATCGTCCTGAATTTTATGCAGTATAGCTGATAGTGAATGCTTATGTTATTGTTGGTATACAGAACCTCTTGGGCGTAAGTGAATCTGCCGACTATACGAACCAATTAGGTAAGTTCCCTTTAAGCACCTTAGTTTCATATGCTCCTTTCTCCTAATTATTTTGGAATCTTTATCTTCCTTGGTACCCTTGTCGTGATCAATTGCCTTAAACTCTTATTTTAGTCTCGAAGAAGGTTGTTTTTCCTTTGGTGCATTCAGCATCTATAGTAGGCAGCAAGATATACCTAAATTCCGCAGCTAAAGATTTTGGAGATGCATCCAAGAACTCGTAAGTTATCACCTGTCCATTCTTGTCCCAATATGGACTAGTAGAATGTGATCTTGTTATAATTCCTTTGTGGGTTGAACAGGTTTGTGCTAGATGTCTCTTCCCTTAAAGGAGGGGCGCCTGGACGGACAAGAGGGTTGGATCTATACCCCGTTAACTCATTCGGAGGATTGACAAATGGGTTCAAGCTTCTTAGCTAACAATTCCCTAAACATGCTAACGTAATCTTTCAGTTTTGTTTTGCATTTCTTTTCTATTGAATCCCCTAATATCAATCCCTGAGAGTGGCGTACTGGCATTGTTGCCATGATACGTCTGTCATGTTTTGAGATTGTCGTCGGAGGTCTCGGATGATTTCTAATGAGTTACCAATTCAATTCAATTGAGATCGAAAATTTTGAATGATAACATTATTAGCATTGACCTGTTATGTACGGAGTAGTTTGGCATGTGACTTCATGTAGTGGCTGCTTCCTATCCTAAGTATAATGGAGGTAGCAAGAGGAAACTTTTCAATGAGAGTTGCCCTTTTTTGACTATTGATGGTGATGCTTGTGGTCTTTTCAAGTGAGGCCTAAAATATGTATCAATTTGGTTGCACTTTGCGTAATTCTGGAGGCATAATGACATATGAGGAGGGGTGGGGTAGTGGAATGTACTACTCTCTTCCTTAAGTTCTTTGTTTGCAATTTTATTATTCTTCCAATTACAGGTGACTTGGTCTAGTGGTGCTAGTGGATATATTGCCGTATTGTAATGAAGTGTCAATGAATGTGGCTTTTTCTTTTTTGAGGCAGACTTTCCTGTGAGGCACGCAGGCTCTTGACTTTGAAAAATCCATATTTGTTAGAAAAATCTAGAGATTGCCCACTTACTTTAGTCGTGTCATGACTTGGGAATTCGATTTTGATAAATAATTGAAGAAGTAATGGGGGCGGGGGAAGAGAAGAAAAGTCCGACAGGGGCATGTTCGATTTCGATAGCATGAGTATCTAAGCTTCGCTTGATTAATTTCATGGCTTTGAAGTTAACGACCAGGAAGTTCTCTAATGGTCCTAAGGGAACTGGATTCTTGATCTTGAGATCTCTCGAATAGATTTCATATACCCCTCTAAGCATGTGGATACTGGCAGAGCCAAGAGGGGAAACGAGGGCCCAAAAAAAAAGGTCTCCCTTTGGTTGTAAAAAAAAAAAAGGTCTATTGTCATCTTAATGGTCTATTTTGCTTGCTTTGCTCTGGGGCTCATGAAGACTCAGGATCGTCACTGAATACTGGATACTACTAACTATTTTGCTAGGTAAATATTCAAATAGATAAGTAATTAATGATTAATAATTTCCAAAATGGATAAGAAAATGAATTTGGGGAGAAAGGAGTAGCAAGCCTTTGTAATGATGGTTTAGGAAGGGAGGTGGTGCCTTCGCTCTTCCTTGAGCTCGGGATTGTGTATAGATCAATGGTTATATCATGATCTTAAGAGTTGGAACCTCCCTACTTTTTCTCTCCTTTTTTTTTCTTTCTCTCTCCTTCCTCACCACTCTCTCTCCTTCCCCCTCCCCCACTTGCACATTTAATATCACCCCATGATAAGATTAGGATCCTTCCTAATCTTGAGATTAGGCAAGAATTTGTGTGTATAGATAGTCTGTTAGATGGTCCATTCAAAGCAAATTTAATCGGACAATGAAAGTTGGCTGTCAACTTGTTCATCACGATGAGTAGGTGGAGACAAAATAAGGAAATGGGATTATGCAAGTTTGACAGCCCGTTTCATTGGACTTGAAATGGTAACGTACTAACGTTATGTTCACGTCAAGCCAAGTACAATTTGCTACAACAATGTTTTGTAGAGGAGCGTGTGACACACACGGTCCACGTGCACGCACGACATATGGTCTTACGCGTCCCTCTGTGTAGGAGCCCGCAACAGGCTGCGGGGTGGGGCTGGGGGATTCAGAGTGATGCCTGTACAAAAAGTAATATTCTCGATTGCCTCTTACACGAGCTTGTCTCATAAGATAGAGATTTCAATAACTTCTATGGGAGACATATACATGGTGATCTTGGTTTTCTTGGGGGTGTCACATTTTTATTTCATGCGGTATGACAAGTTTAAGTGGAGGCCTTTGTTTTCTCTTATATGTTTGTCTGCAACCGGAGAATCATTGTCTCACAAGTGACAACTCACAACTCACAACTCACAACTCACAAGGGTAGCATAACAAGGTAAAGAGCATAACTACTTTGGTTTGGCTACCAAAGTTGGCCGGGAAGAATGACTCGTATCTTACTTCACATGTTTCTCGTCCGGATTATAATGGACTAGACTCCGAAAGTATGGACAATGGCTTGTAACTTTTTGTTTTCCAAAATATTTAGGTAAGTTTATGTTCTTTTCGTCTTTTTTATGTTGCGTTATGTTCCGTTTTAATCTGTTCCGTCCCGTTCATTCCGCTTCGTTCCGTTCCGCATTCTGTATTTTAATTTGTCTTATCTTTTTTTGAATTATCCGCGTGCTGCCGTTCTATTCCGTTATGTTCCAGTCAGTTCCGTTCCGGTTCGTTCCTCACCATCCCGCATCATTCCGTTAAAGAGAACAGGGCTTCACCATCCCGCACCATTCTGTTGAAGAGAACATGGCCTAACTTTCTGAACAATGTCTTTGTATCGCAAAATCTTGTATAAAACACTATTACGGTAACTTTAGGTAATATGTACGATGATCACTTTTAGTGAAACAAGAGCTATTGATCATAATAAGGGACCCCTACATTTTAAAGAAATGATCTAATTTTTTTGTAAGTTGGTTTTACACAACATTTATTCTAATTGAATAGGCATTTTTTTTCTTTTCTTGTGAAATTTTGAAAGAAACCTATATTCGGAAAGAAAACATGACTTTTATGTTTTAACACCAACTTTTGCTAGCTCCAACAAACTTGGATCGAGTTTATGCTGTAATGTTTCTTTTTCAATTCCCATAATGTGATATAATTATACTGTGAGCGTGTGCTCTTTTATACTCCCTCCATTTCACAAAATCTCTAACATTTTCCTAAAACGGATATTCTACAAAAACACTAACATTATTATTTTGAGTAACAATTTACAAGTAAATACCTATCATACCCTCTCATTTAGTATCATCATCTCATTTGTCTAACCCATTACCCCCCTCATTAATTCTCCCAATTTTCCTCATTAAACTCCTCACTCATCTGTTCGTTGTTCATTCTATCCCAAATTCCCAATCCCTAATTACTCTTTTTCACGCACTCATCTCTCTCACTCTCAACCTTAATTAACAGTACATCCATCCCAACATTCAATCTTCTATCTCCTCCAAAATTTAATTCACTGAATATCACTTTTTCTCTCTCCTCTCAACCCACTGAATATCACTTATTCTCTCTCCTCTCAACCCCTAGATCTCAATCTCTCTCCTCTGAATCACCATGAACAATAGCAATGTTTCCGTAATTAAAATGAAGCTACCGCAAAGGCGCTAAATCCTAGCCAAAATTGGTGGCGGTGGAAGGAGGCGGTTGGGGCGCGGAGGAGCTATGGCGGCGGATCTGCGAGGTGAGATGCTTATGGGAGGTGGTGGAGCGAACCACGTTGATGAATTCAACTAATAGAGAAAGCTCCTTGTCCAATACTTTCTTTTGCTTCGAATCTTTAGTCTAGTTCACCATTTTCGATCAAGAAAAACTTCAGATCTGGAATTTGTACCCTCTCTCTTCCGATTTTTTTTTGTGTGTAATTCTATTTTTCCATATTTGTTTCGGTGTTGAATGATTCTTGGCAGTTTGTAAACTACAATAATTGTTATAGCCGTGAATAAGTTATTGATGTATAATTGTGATACCCATTTAAGATCTGGAATTGATGATTTTGTTTTCTGTGTAATTCTATGAATAAAGGAAGTGTTCAAATTTCAAAAGTAAAAAAAAAATTATTTGAGCACGAAGTTAATGTCGTGTGTCCCCGAGTAGAACTCGCATTCTCAGAGCCCGTGGTTTGCAAGTGAAGCACTGCAATTGATGTGACAGAATTAATTTTAGTAAACCTGATTATTAATTTAGTTTAATATATTATTATTGTTAATCTTTCATTATATTGTTAATCTTTCATTATCACTTGAATTATAGTACTAATGTTGAGGGTAATTGCATTGGTTTTTTGCCAAAAAATTATGTTAGTAATTTTATGAAACGGAGGGATTACTAATTTCAATAATCTGATTTAATCGAGTAGGTGGTAAAAACTAAAAAGTGGACAATAAACACCCTCTACACTACAGTATGCCATAGGTAAGTTTTCAAGAAGAAAAAAAAAAGAGAAGAAAGCATGAAACAAACTTAAAGAAACAGTCTAGTGGGGCAGTGTATTTGCTCGGTCAATTTAGGGCCCCTAAATCCTAAATCGCCAAATCTTTGCCAAACTTTCAATTGGAGATTTGTGGGGAAGTTTGGCTATTTTATGCCAGTTAAGGACGGAAGTTACTGAGATCTTTGGCTGACAAAAACAAATCCAGATCACAAATGCATCAATCTTGTGTTGCCGTCAAAAGTGTTAGTTGAATCTTTCCAATCAATTTGCTAGCCCCTCGCCCCGCTGCTGAGGTGCTGACTGTACTGGGGTCACTCCCCAAATTAAAAATTCCATTAGATGTAAATGGCAAAACATAAAATCTCATATGAGACGGCTTTAAGGTGAGGCACTCTCATACAAGCATGATATCATGCCGACGTCATACTTGTATATAAATGTAATCTTACGTTGAGACGGGTCATACAAGAGTTAGTTAGGGTCTGTCCGGCAATAATTAGCTGTAGCGGTAGTTTTAGCTGTTTTATTAGTGGTTAGCTGTTAAACTAGCTATTAGTTATCATGAGCGGTACTTAACTTTTAGTTGTTTACTTGGTTGAGTGTTGGTAAGGTTAGCGGTTTCGTTAGCTGATTAATGTAAATTGACATAAAAGGATATGCTATTATTTGTTTGTATTAAAAATAAATGGATAGAATTGAGATTAAATGCCTAAATAATTCCAAAAGCTAGCCTTTGGAGCTGAAAGGCTAATTTTATTAGCTTTTGTGAAACCCTACTCTAACAGCTAATAACTACTACTAAAAGCTACTTACCAAACCCAACAAATTGGGGTAGATAGTGGTTTGACTAGTTCAAACCACTAACAGCTACCCAAAATCTGGTTGCCAAACAAACCCTTAGGGTGCTTTTTTTCCCCTTATTTTCACTGATTTTCACTGATTGAATAAGGTCTTGCATTAATTTCCACTGATTCGGTAAGGTCTTGCCACTGATTTCCACTGATTCAGTAAGGTCCTTTCACTGAGTCTCTCTGATTAAATAAGGTTCTGCCACTGATCCTGTAAGGAGAAATCTGAATCCTTCCACTAATTTTCATTGATTGAATAAGATCCTACCACCGACCTTTTATAATTGATAGCAGAATACACAAAGTTGGTGGATTGCCTTACATCCAAAAAGTTTTTAGAGGAGGTTAGGCAATGTAAATATTGACTCTATCGATGATTCAATGGAAACCGGTTACTTCTTTCGTTTCAAACAAGTATATTTACTTGACTTTTTACAATTTTCAAAACATTATTTTTTTTTTCACCAAAAATATCATAAATAACTGCAAATATATAAATAAAAAATTATCAAAAAATATAATTTTTCGAAAATATTATTGAAAACCATTCTAACACCAGTAAGTACTATTTACCAAAAACAAAAACAACAAAAGTATCATTACATTTACAATGTGGATCTTTTATAACTTCTCACGAGTTAATCATTAAAATTTATTAATTTTGTGTTTGAAAAAGTGAAAGACAAGATTTGTTTGACACATAAAAAATATTTCCTGTCTATTTTCCTTGTGGAGCCCACCGAGAGACCACATAGAGAACATGACCATATGAACATACCCCGAAGTTTGGGTCGGGAAAATTATTGAGGGACTGCAATTCACTTTAATAACTAGATTTTTAGAGTTTCTCCACAAACAATATATTTGCTCAGGAGGCCAAGCCGTGAGCTGCAACAAAAGGTGTGAAAGGGGGCTAGTGTGTGCAAGTGTGCAACCGTGCAAGGCAGCAAGGATATGAAAGAGGATCAACAATTAGAGATTGAAATAAATTGAACTGAAATAATTAAATAGTACAAGTGATATGTGTGGGAAAATATTACTGAAGTGAATTGAATAAATAGTACAAGTATGAGTGTGTTTGTTAGAGCTGAATTTATCAAAATTAAACTGAACTGAACTCAACATCACGAAACTGAATTGAACTCAGCACCACGAAACTGAACTGAACATCATTTAACTAAATTTGAAATCACTGAATTGACACCTAAACTGAACTGAAATGAACTGAATTGACCATGTAAGCTCTAACAAACACACCTTATGTGGCTATGTTACTAAATTATACTAAATTGAACAATATCACCGAGTTAAAATGAACACTATCAAACTTAACGAAACTGATTAGATAAGTGAAAAATAATACATCACCACACCCAGGAATTTTGGGTTTATAATTGGTCAACAGGTTTCTGAAGTGCTTTTGAAGTTTGTTGTAGTACCAAATTACTCTATTATAGTTAAAATTCTTTTATATGTAGGCAAAGGGTTTACCGTCACACTATGGTTGGTCAAGTTGCACTTTACTAATATCATATGCTTTAAGTTATGATATATTGTTGCTATTGCACTCGTGATCATCATAGTGTAAGAACCCTTGTCTTTCCAGCGTCTTAAATATGCGGATCGATTTTTTTTAGTTGAAATTAATGGTTCTTAAATAATGTGTTGCATGCGATTCAAATTAATTATAAGGAACAATATGTAAATAAGAAGCCGCCACCAATTTTTAAGGAAACAATTGGAAACCATCAAAAGTGCACCCCAATTCCTATTGGGAATTGACTCATGCCCATGAAGACTAAATATTGAGTTCGGGGATGTAGGTACGAAATAAACAAAACGAATCTCATCTATATCGCCCGCATAAACGGCCTCTATTAAGCTTATCCATGTCAAATATTTATTTATGCTATGTGGTTCCATACATGTCCGGTCGTCCAAGATCCTAAATTAACTAGGCGAGTTAGGAACAACCAAATTACCTATGTTATCGCTTTGCATAATTTATATCCAATTTACATGCATACTATTAACAAGCATAAACAAGATATAAAGCATTAAATTAACGCTCCAACCTACCAACTTTGCTAAACGCGCCAAGTATTGTATATGCACATCAATAAAACCGTTAGTAACTTCAAACGAATATTAATAATGTAAAGACAATAACTTTATGCTAAAACAAACCTAAGAGGCTACTATATGCATGCAAAAACTACGAAAAGATGCAAACTTGCATAAACTAATAAAAAGATGCTAACTTTATATTAACTAAGCATGCATAATTATGTACAAAACCTAAAGCATGCAAATTTATTCAACCATAATCAAAAGCTAAATAAAACATGATTAATAAACAGTAAAACAAGAGATTTAATAAAGAATTAGGCCCTCAAGATGGTTAACCTGGACGTTCTATTCGAACGGGACTAGTATAATTAGGATTGCTCTTCGATCTTGGGTGCTAGGCTAGGTGTAATGCTTGCTTCGATCTTCAGATTTCTGAATTCTCTTTGATTTGGGGAAATATGTGCTCTCAATGATCTCAAAATTGTGAACTGACTGACCTCTTGCAAAAGAGGGTGAAAGAGAGTATTTATAGAGTTAGGGGACGAATTAGGGGCTTAGGGCAATAAGCCCGACGCCAAAACTCGGCCCAGCCAAAAAACTGGTTCAGCGGCCACACGGAGGGCAGCCAGGGCCCGCGGCTGCCGCTGGGGCCAGTGGCTGGCCTAATGGCCCCTGCTGTCACGCGTTGGCCGCCGAGCAGCCTGCGAAGACCGTCGGGCCTGACGGCGCGCGCGTGACTAGGGTTTTTGACTTTTTGTGCTCTGTAAATTACGAAATTGCCCTTGGGCTGACCCAAGGGGCTGGGATTGAGCGATTTTGACCCAAATGTTCGAGACGCGATATCTCTTGATCCGGGAACCTGATTGAGGCAAGGTCAAAGGCGTTGGAATCCTTATAACAAGGGCTATCCAAAGACTGAGGTTTCAAGGAATTTGGTCTAGATTTTCGAGCAATGTCCTTTTCTACTTACGTCCATGTTAATCCATTACCATCATCATCGGGCGTTGCGGTGTCAGGGGATGAGAACCGATTAGGGTGTCTACAGAAGCCCCCACTTTGGTCGAGCTTGTAAAAGCAAAGGTCAAAGTATTTGCTAAAAATGCCTGCAATGTGTTTGAAAAATGCTTTATGCTAGAAGGAAAGAAAGGATAGACTCCTGACCGCCTGTGGTCAGGGTTACCTGTTTTGCGGGGCAGACGCGATGCTAATTTTAATAGCTTCATCGTCAAAGAGCGTTGCGTTGCTCTGCTTTGCGGGTGCCAACGTGACGCTCATTTTGATAGCGTCAACGTCAAAGAGCGTTGCGTTGCTCTGCTTCAGTTGTTGTCAACGTGACGCTAATTTTAATAGGCTCAACGTCAAAGAGCGTTGTGTTGCTCTGCTTCAGCGGGTGTCAACGTGACGCTAATTTTAATAGCCTCAACGTCAAAGAGAGGTATGTTGCTCTGCTTTTGTGTTTAGGAAAATTGTGCCTGCAAAATAAAATAAAGTGCCTGTGCCTGTAATAGATTAGATATAAGGCTCGCGCCTGCAAAAAATAGATAATATTGGGTCTCTGGGATAGGAAACCCAAGCTGCGGGGGCAAAAGAGTCATTTTGGGTGACATATTTAAATCTCTCGGGCTTCCAACGGTCGAGAAATGCAATCCTGCGCAGAATTTGAACTCGTGGGCCCGCTCCGAGAAGGGCGAACGAAAAAATCGGTTCGGCGGCCATGTGCAGGGCTGCCGAGCGCTGGGCGGCCTTTACGGGCCCGCTCATCGGCTCGGATTGTCGTGCGAAGGCCACCAAAGGGGCCGCCCAGCCTGGCGGCTGGGCCGGTTCAGAGGCGAAATCGGGTATTTTTGTGTGAGGAGCCGAGTTTTGGGTCATTTTTTCCCCAAAACTTCGAGACTCTCTCTCTCTACCTCCATTGTTGCCCAACCTTCATTTCTTGCTCAAATTTGCTTCTTTTTGCTTGCATTTGCTTGGGTTTGCATAATCTTTGCATAATTTGAAGTTTATTTGTGATTTCTCACAAATTTGGAGTGAATTTGAGAGTGGGTTTTTGAAATCCTTGGAGAGAGAAAATCCCAATTCTCCATTTTTGCTTGTTTGCTTTTGCTTGCTTTGCTCATAATTCTTCATGGCTCCTAAATTGGTGAAAAAAAGGAGTAGAAGGGCCGAGGTTCGGGAAGAGGTTGAAGAAATTAACATCTTCACCAAAGCTTTCCCCTCCCATGTCAAGCCTTCCAAGAGGAAGCCTAATGTGGCTTTTCCTTAATATAGGTATACACGGTCGGATAGGATGCCCGACATCGTTTGGGATCGGTCGGAGTTGCTCTTTCGACCGGAGTCTCACTTGAGTTCCCGTGCCTCCAAGTTTGTGGTAAGCCTCAAACTTTGAATTCATAGTTTTATGCATTGAATTTTAGTTTATGTGCTTGACCTTGAGTAGAATTTGTGTAGAGATTGTATGCAATTGTCAAGTTTGTAGCGCATGTGATCTTGCGCGGCTTGAACGAACTTAGAAACATGCTTAGGATTGAACATTTGGTTGAAATGTGAACCTAAGAGGTTGCAAATTTGATCATAGGAACCCGATGGGAATTTGAAGCCCCATGGTAATTATTGTTCTTCGGTGAAGCTTTTTAAGATCTTGCCCAAAGAGGTGCAAAGTGCAGTTTTGGGTGCGGGGTTTGGGCCCCTTTTGAAAGCGGCAGACTCGGTTGAGCGAGTCAATAGGTGTATTGTCCGCTTGTCTTTGGAACGTTTTTGGGATACTACCAACACGTTTCACTTCCCTAATGGGGAGATGATGATCACTCCATCGGAGTTTGCTATGCTGACTGGGGTACCTTGCATGGGTACGCCCATTGTGTATGACGTTTCCATCTGGAAGCGTAAGACTGAGATGGTGGAGTTGTTCGGCCCTTGGGGGAACACCTGGGGTCACCATTATCGTCCCTATAGCGAGTTTTACGCTGCTTTGACTGATGCGAGGTACAAGAGAACTACCTCGGTGGAGCAGAAGGCGAGGATGTTCATCGCCTATCTCCTTGCCATCACCATCTTTGGTGACAAGGGAGAGCATATTCATGCTATTTACCACCCTAGGTTGTTGGATTGGGAGAGAGTGAGAGAGTACAACTGGGGGTTGCCGGGCCACGCCAACCTCTTGAGGTGCATGCGGTTTGCTTGCCGCGTGAATGACGAGGGATACAAGTAGTCGACTCTTCCTCCCGTGAGCTTGTGCGATTTTTGGAAGGTCTTGCAGGTGCGTTTTGCTTTTGTATCTATTTGATGCTTTGCATGATTTAAGTGTATGGTGCTTAATTTCATGTTTCGATGTAGCCTTGGTTCTTTGAGCATTTTCCGGACATGGCGCCTACGGGCTGGGAGTCGGATTTCCCGATTTGCAGGGCATGGCGTCATAGGGATCCTGCGCCCTTCCAGACCCTTCAGCAGTACAGGGAGGCCCTTCTGCGCCTAGACTGGCACAAGGTAACGCAATTTTGCTTTTTGTTGCATGGATTATTTTTCTTGGTGTGGAAATATCTTATGTTGCATAGTTGCGTAGATTGACTACTTCCCATGGGCGAAGTACCATGGGTTGGCTTCGGATGCCGTCCTTGCATCTAGGGCGATAGACCGCCAGAGGATCCTAATTGCAGGTCCGTTCTCTTTTGAGTGGTATTTGGGAGAGCGGATCTTCCGTCAGGTTTATCCTGATGTAGTGGGACCGAGGATGCCTTTGGATCCTCCCTCGACCATGTTTTTGGTGAGGTGCTTGTCTCACGAGCAGGTTGCGGAGGCCATGGTGGGCTCAGATGCTATGCGGTATTTGAGGGATCCTGCGGAGGACCTTGCGGGGAACTACGAGTAGTTTCGTCGTGATCGCCTCATGCCTTCATTTGTGGGATTGAAGGTACGAACTTTATATTGGATATTCTATGCCTTTTGTGTTTTGTTGGTTGCTTACCTTCTTTGCTTCATAGGAGCCTCGGGTTGATGCCATCGACGTGAATGTCCCGGATATGCGGGTCCGAGGTCGGGACTATGGCGGGAAGGAGTGTTGGGGAGAGGCCCCGATGACGGAGGACCTTGATGAGGACATCCAGGGCCTTCCTCTTTCAGTTGGCCATCCAGGGGTAAATTCGTCATTTTACCTGTTGCATGTGATTTTTACTGCTTTCATGCTTGTATTGACTTTTCCTTTGTGCAGCTTGACTGTGAGCAGACCGGGAAGGTCTTCAAGATGATGCAGGCTATGAAGTCCTGGATATCTCGAGCTCTTTCGAAGGGTACTTGCTCGAGAGTTGACTTGGATAAGGTAAGCTTGACTTTGCATCTTCAAAGTTGTATGCTTTGAGAAATGTATCTTATATGTTTGGTGGGTTGCAGGTTGAGTACCGTCGACCCCTTCCTCGTCGGTCACGACAGGTGGTTATGTCTGATGATGAGGTCGTGAGCTCTCCTGAGCATAGCCCTTCTCACGAGAGGAGCCCTCGTAGGGAGAGTCCTAGGAGAGAGAGGGAGCCTGTACATCGGACGGACCGTCCTGGTGGGAGTAGGATGACTCAGTTTGTGGAGCCTACTCCTATGCCTATGCCGATGTATCCTTCTTATCCTGGGTATGCGGGGTATGCTCCTTATGGCGGTCTTTATTACCAGCCCCCTTTCCCTTCTCCTATGATGCCTACCATGCCTCCTCGTTCTTCGTGGGGGTATGATTCGAGTTATGCCGGAGAGGGGTGTTCATATCAGGAGCCTGCCCGTCATTCTTCCTTTGACTCGGGCCAGTTGGCGGCGTCGATCTTTGGTGATGAGCCCCGGAAGTCGGAGGATCATTTTGAGGTGCTCCGTACGGATGCTGATGCGGGTGATGATTTTTATGATAATGTATTTGTATGAAATACATTCTTGAACATTTGTGTTGAACAAACATTCGGACTTTGCTTTGTAATATATTGTCGTTTATTGGTCCCTGCATATAATTAGGCTAATGCAAATGCACAGGTAGTCAAGCAAAAAGCGCAAGTAATAGCCATGGAGCAAAAAATCGTACAGCCAAAAGGTTAAAATTGGGTGTACCCTATCCCCCTAAAAAAAATGAAAAAAGAAAGGGGTGCAAAAATTGAAATGAAATTAATAAGTAGAAAAAGAGAGTAATAAAAATAAAAGATGGTAATCATCCAAAAAGAAATAAAAAAATTGTGGGGTTCCCATAAATAATTAAGGAAATAATAGAAAAATAGGAATAATAGAAAAAATAGGAAACTGAGCCAAATTGGAGTCCAAAACGGTTAAGGAAAGTGTCCAAAATCGGGTAGGAGAGGGTTGTCTCGAAAAAAGGGCTCGGCGAAGGCACTAAGCGGCTGACGCGAAGGAGCAGGGGTCAAAAGAGGGGCCGCCAGACTCGGCGGCCGGGCCGCTGAAGCTGGGCGGCTGAGCCGCTGGGCCTTGGCTGCCATATCCTGGCCGCCGAGCCTTCGGCGGCTGCCCTATGGGCCGCTGAGGCCTTTTTCCAACGGGTTGCCATATTTTCGTCTTTTTTCGTGTGAGCCCTATATAAGCCTTCGGTTAGTCCGATTTTGGGACATCAGCTTCATAATTCACTAGCAATAGAGCTTTTTAGAGAGAGAAACTCCCAATTAATTTAGATTTCAGCCATGACAATTTTTGAGGTTAAGTTTGATAAGTGGTTGCAATCCATGACCCCCTGAAGAGAGGATGAGACTTGTGCCTTTTTACTTGAATGCTCTCTTCCACCTGAAGCAAGTTCAAGTTGTTTGGAACCTTCTTGAGGCTGCGGTTGAATTTTGGGATGACAAGCTTCATGTTTTTAGATTCGGGTATAACGAACTGTGTCCTCTTCCCGAAGAATTTGCCGCCATAATTGGGTTCCCTCATGATCAAGCTCCTGCAACTCCATGGCTTGAGGTCAACCTTGAAGGTTACTATAAAAGGTATCTCAATTTATCCCCAACACAAGCCTCTTCTGTGGCTAGAACCGGTGAGCTAGACCTCAATGGTGTGATTGATATCTTTTTCCCCAAGGTAAGGGATGATCATAATGAGATATATTATAGGCGTGCTTTTATCTTATGTCTCTTATATAGGTACCTCTTTGTTGGTGGAGGTAATAATGGTAAAACTTGTATGCTTAGTATTGTTGAACAAATTCAAAACGATTTTACCCCTATGTCTCTTTTTCTTGGTGAAACCGTAATGTGCTTGGACCGCAAGAAACAAGAACCATCGCCTGGTGGATGGACGGGAAGCCCTCTTCTCCTTCAGGTGAGTGCTTGAATAATAGCTTTGGATATTTTACAAAGTTTGAATCTTTAATGGATACCTAACTTTATTATTTTTGTGTTTGTTTGTTATTGTAGATATGACTTTTGGAGCATATGTGCTTCATTGAGAGGCCGGCTAATGCGCTCAAATACCAACCAAAGCAGTTTCCTGCCCGCCGAAGGCATTATTATGAATCCACCATTGATGAGTGGCGTGGATATCTTAAAGCTTGCCCTTTGCTAAGATGGACTGTCAAGTGGTGGGGCCTAAAATCCGCAATCGGATGTAGCAAGGAGATGGGATATTATCAAATCCTTGGCCTTCAAAATATGACTTACTTATTTCCTAGCCGTATCATGCGGCAATATGGGAAACGCCAGATTATCCCACAGAAGGATAATGTTGCGCCTGCTACCCGGGTTTTGACTATTAGTATGGTGAGATCTTGGGAGTGTGCATGGGACCGTCGCCCGAAGTGGAGAATTCCTCACATTAAGGCCCCAAAGGTCATATCTTCAGCTTATGAAGGTTGGATGGATTGTAAGACTATGGAAGGTCGTCGTGCATGTAGGAAATCCGAACCGGACGATCTTAAGGCCCAATGGTCAAGGCGAGCTTAAGGCTTTCTAACCCTAATGATCCTAGAGGGAAGGGTAAGCAAAATGGAGTCAAACATGTGAAGAGTGTCTCAACCCGAAGGCCAAGAAAGCTCTAGCCAAGATTACTACTAAGCCAGAAGAGAAGCCCCAAATTCGGGCCAATGATCATAAAGCCTCCTCAAGTGCTCCTCTAATGGAGGTTGAAAAAGAAGAAGAGCCCGTGGTTCGAGAGACATGGGCTCCCAAGGAACGTGAAGCGGAAGACCCAAAGGTTGATGAACCCATGGAGGATGTTGTCCCTACTACCGAAGCTACGGAGTAGCCAATTAGGAAATACTCTTTTGGAGCATGTCTTAGCTTAGGATTGCCTTTTATTTGCTTTAAATTCAATAAGGGTGATGTGCCTCCTTTTTTAGATTTAGTTAATTTGTTTTTATTATTTTGGAATTGCCAAGTCTTGTAATGGACTTTATTATTATTTATGGAGACATGCTTATTTTATTATTGCAACCTTGTGTTTATTATGTGCACAATTTTTTTTAACAACTTTTGAATGTGAATTTGATGAAGGGGCCGGGCCCAATTGTAATTTGGTTGTCCTACGTATCCTTTTGGGGGAATCAGGCCGCTCGTAGTTCTTATCCGTTTGTTTTTTTTAACATTAAATCCCCTTTTTTTTTTTTCGGGATTAGTTAGCCTTGTGTGGGCCTCTCAAAAGTGCTATATTGGGTGTCTTGCCTAAGCATAGAACCTCTTTAATTGATCCATGTTTATCCTCTAATTTTAGGGAGACGACTTTCGATGCTGGATTTTGAACTGGGCTAACAGCTCAATCACTTCTTTCATGAAGTGTGATCCATTGTCATTGATGATCTCTTGGGGAACCCCATATCTGGCTATTATGTTATTCTTAATGAACTTGACCACGTGTTATGCTTTGAGCTTCGCGTATGATTGAGCTTCGACCCATTTAGTAAAGTAGTCGATTGCGACTAGGATATATTCGTGTCCTCCTTTTTCTGTTGGGATTATTTTACCGATGATGTCGATTCCCCACGCCGAAAAAGGCCAGGGTGAGGTGAAGGTATATAATGGGCTTGGTGGTAGATGTTGCAGATTTGCACGGGTCTGGCATTGTACGCATCTTTTGACAAATTCACAACAGTCTTTTTCCATTGTTGTCCAATAATACCCCAGCCTTATTATTTTCCTGGATAGCATCATATTGTTCATGTGCGGTTCACATACTCCTGCATGTACATCTCTTAGGACCTTATGGGCCATTTCAGTACCTAGGCATAGGAGGTTAACTCCATCTGGGCTTTTCTTGTATATTTGACCTTGTACTTCTAAGAATTGGGCCGCGAGCCTTCTGAGCGCTTTCTGGGCTCTACGGCTAGAATCAGGAGGGTAGAATTGGTAAACAAGCAGATTCCTTATTCAGTGTACCATTCGTCTTCTTCGTCGTAGAATACTTCCAAAGTGTCACAATATGAAGGCTCAGATCTCCTTTGTACACAGATGGGCATCATCCGGATGGTTTCAGGTATATTGATCATGCTTGCTAATTTAGCCAAGGCGTCTGCGAACTGATTATCTTCTCGTGGAAGGTATGTAAAGTGTATTTGATTGAAATACACTATGATCTTATCTAAGTATTCCTGGTAGAGTGCCAGGGATTCAATTTTAACCTTCCATACTTTGGAAATTTGGTTAATTATGAGTGACGAGTCCCCATAGATTCGGAGTGTTTTGATGCCAAGGCTTATGTCGGATTGCAGTCCTATTATGCAAGCTTCATACTCGGCGCCATTATTTGTAACCTCATGGTCCAGTTTGACTGAAATAGGTGTGTGTACACCTTCGGGGGATACTATTAGTACTCCTACCCCGAAACCCTTTTGGTTGGATGCTCCATCGAAGTATAATTGCCAAGTTTCAGTATGTAAGGTCATAACCCTTTTGTCCGGAAAGTGATATTCTTCCTTGTGATCTGATTCATGTATGGCCTGATCGGCTAAATATTCTGAGATAGCATGCCCTTTTATGGCATTTTGGTGTTCGAATTTAAGGTCGAACTCCGAGAGAAGAACAGTCCACCTCGCTATCCTACCGTTCAGTATGGGCTTTTCGAATATGTATTTCAAAGGATTTTCTCTTGATCATATGTGGATCGTGTGCTGGAGCATGTAATGCCGTAGCTTTTTAGTAGTTGCTACCAAAGCTAAGCATGTCTTTTCTAGGGATGAGTAGCGGGTTTCGTATTCCAGAAAGTTCTTGCTCACATAATATATAGCTTTCTCTTCCTTATCTACTTCTTGGGCTAGCATGACCCCCATTGACATTTCTGTGACTGTAAGGCAGAGGATTAGAGGCATGCCTGGAATGGGCGGTACTAGAACAGGTGGTTCGGATAGATAGGCCTTAATTTTGTCAAAGGCCTTTTGGCATTGTTCATCCCATTCTATCTTTACCTCTTTTTTGAGTTCTTGAATATGGGCTCGCATGTGATAGTTAATTTGGAAATGAACCTGCTAATGTACTGGATTCTCCCTAAAAAGCCTTTTATTTCTTTCTCTGTCTTTGGAGGTGGCATGTCTATTATGGCTTTGATCTTGGATGGATCAATTTCTATTCCTTTGGTGCTTATGACGAATCCTAGAAGTTTGCCGGATGTGACTCCGAATGCGCACTTTTTGGGATTAAGCCTCATATTGTACTTCCTAAGCCTGTCAAAGAACTTTTGAAGTGAGGGTACGTGCCCTTCTCTGTCTTTGGACTTTATGATCATGTCATCTACATACACTTCAGCCTCCTTATGCATCATGTCGTGGAGTAAGGTTGTAGCGGTTCTTTGGTATGTGGCTCCTGCATTCTTAAGCCCAAACGTCATTACTGTATAGCAATAAGTGCCCCACTGTGTGATAAAAGTGGTTTTCTCTTTGTCTTATTTGGCCATTAGGACCTGGTTATATCCTGCGTACCCGTCCATAAATGATAGAAGGGCGTGTCCGGCGGTGTTATCTACTAAGACGTCTATGTGAGGTAAGGGAAAGTCGTCTTTCGGACTTGCTTTGTTCAAGTCCCTAAAATCTATACACATTCGAACTCGTCCATCATTTTTTGGGACTCAGACGATGTTGGCTACCCAATCGGGGTAATTGGCCACTCTTATGAAGTCTGCCTCTAGTTGTTTCTGAACTTCTTTTTTGATCTTTAGAGCCCACTCTGGCTTCATTCTCCTTAACTTTTGCTTGACTGGTTTGCAGTCAGGGTTTAGTGGAATGGTATGCTGAGCAATTTTGCGGTCTATGCCTGGCATGTCCTTGTAGGACCAGGCGAAAACATCCGTATAATTCTTTAGGAGTGTTACGAATTGTTTGCGTTCATTAGATGTTAAAGACAAGCCTATTTGCACGTGGCGAGGCTCATCATTAGTTGCAATGTTTATTGTCTCCGTTTCTTCGACTATTGAAGTCTTTTGCGCATGTTCGATTAGTGCTTTAATAACTTCTTTTGGCAATTCCATTATTTTCTGAATTATTAGCAGTGAGGCAAGCCAAAAAAGCAAAATCGACGTTCATAATATTAATAGAAGCGGACAATACATCAATGAGGTCATCACTAAGGACCTTAGAAGGAATAGACTGGGGTGGACTACCCGACACTTCTAGGATAACAGACTCAGGATCAGACTCGGACTCAGAATCAGACTCAGAATCAGAAATAGGTCCTCCTGTAGGACCGTTGCGGATTGTGAACTTGTACTTGGCTCCCTTGACTGGAGTCCACTTCGTCTCGTGCTTCCAGGTGGTGCGATCGGGCCCGATTGGGGCGATCAGCTTGGACGGGTCGAAACCTTCATTAACAAACATAGTAAGGGGAAGTTTGGTAGTAGTCTCGTCATACTGACGACGTTCTTCGCCAAATAAGAGCCCAGGGTCGTTGGGTGCCATGTCTTTAGCCCAATATTTAGTGGATTGGTCCTCATTAGGAGGTATGGGTGTGTCTTCACTCATGATGAAGCAGTCTTGATATGCATCAAAGCCTGGTATTAGGATCCCGTTAATTCTGTATGGTTCAGGGAATCCATAGTAAGGATATGGGTCGCCTTCCTGAAGAAATTGCCCATTGAAGGTGAGGGGATAAGGGTCCATGTTGTGTGGAACAGGTTTGTTGGCCGCACGGACTCTTTTCTTAGCCATCACTTTGGATATGTAGGCCCTAACTTCTTGCCTTGTGGGCTTGTAGCCCAGCCCAAATAGATCATTTTTGATCTTGGTATTCCAACAGGTTTGAGCTACCTTGGGATGAGGGCCCAAAATGGTGCCTGGGAAGTGGCCTTGCTTCTGAGTAAAGCATCTACATTAAGTGTGGGCTCTATCGTCTCTATGAAGGCTATCTTCTCGAAGCCCCATAACTCTTCGTCTTGCTCATTATGCTCTATCTTTAGGACTGGAGCTTTCTCAATCTGGGCTACCATAGTATCAGCGCAGACTTCCAAAATGGATCCTGCCAAGGATAGCTTTACCTTTTGATGCAAGGTCGAGGCTACAACATTTAGCCCGTGTAACCAAGGCCTTCCTAAGAGTAGGTTGAAGGTGGCTGAAATGTTAATTACATGGAACTGGACCATTTTCTCGATGGGCCCAATATCGATATTCATGGAGAAGGTACCCAATACATTCCTCTTGGAATTATCGTAAGCCCTTAGCCCTTGTGCGGAATGCGCGGGTTGTTGCAGTCTATTTTGAGGTGTTCAGCAGTCCTCAAGGGGCATACATTTACAGCAGAGCCATTGTCAACTAAAGTCATAGGGACTTGTCTTTGTTGACAGATTACAGTAAGATAAAGGACTTTGTTGTGGTGAATACCCTCAGGTGGAAGGTCTTTGTCAGAAAAAGTGACGGACGTGGATGACTTTCTTTGGACCAGGAGGTTGACTACCTCTTCAGGGGTAGCATTTGGAGAAATGGTAGTTGCATTCAAGGCCTCTAGCACGGCCCTTCTATGAGTGATAGAAGTGGTCAACAGTTGCCCAATGGATATATCAGCTTTTGTTCTTTGTAGTTGCTTGAGGATGTTGGTCCCATCGTCCTCTTTTGCCATTTCTCTTTGGGCTGAATCCTTATTGGGGATGGCCACAGGCTCTACGGGTTGGATTTGAGATGGATCCATATAGATGTTTTCGGGCCTGAATTGGCGTCCTGATCTAGTGAGATAGTTTAGGGCTTTATCATCCTCTTCTTTCTCGTCACCGAAGACATCATACCAGGCTTTGCCATTAGCTATGTCATGGACTTGAGGAGTCAACACATCTTCTGGATCAGTATATGACCCATTATCTTCCTCATCGTATCCCAAAGGCCGCAGACGCCCAGCGTGGGCCTTGGGCTTGGGTATGGCAGTATGGCCTATCCAATAGGTGTGATCAGATAAGATGGATCAAACCCTTCTTCTATGTCAATGGCAAAAGAATTCCCGAGGGGATTAATATTGTTGCTGGGTGGTGGTGCATCTTTGGGCAATGGTATTGTGCCATTATCAAACAAATATTGGATTTTATCTTTGAGAGTGTAACACTTTTCAGTATCGTGCCCGCGCCCCCTATGGTATTTGCAGAATGCAGATTCGTTCAAATATGGTGATCTTTTCTCTACAGGTGGATTGGGAGTAGGCCCAAAAGGATGTAGATAGTCTCCTTTGATCAACTTGTCTAGAGCTTTGACATAAGTCATTCCGAGGGGAGTGTACCTTCTTGGACGCCTATCAGCTATGGCGTTCACTTCATTTCCTCTACTTGTGTAGGCGTGGTTGGTATTAGTGTATTTCTTATCCTTATATCCACTTGTGTTGTTATTGTAAGTGACCTTGTTCTTCTCTCTTTGGAGTTGATCATCTTCAATAGCCATGCCTACTTCAGTTAATTGGGCATAGGTGGTTATGGGCTGAAACTTCATGTGTTCACGGTATTCGGATGCCAAATTTTGGACTAGCATTCTGATTTGATCCCTTTCAGATGGGCGATCAATCATTTCAGCTACCTTGGTTATCCATCTTCTCACAAAATTGGTGAACCCTTCTTTATCACCTTTCTTGGTGATGTCCAACTCTCTTAATGTCATGGGTGGCAAAACATTGTCAGCATATCTCTGGAGGAACAATGTGGATAAATCTTCCCATTTTTCTAACTTTTGGGTGGGCAACTTGAAGAACCAGGCCCTGACAGCAGGATCCAAGATTTGGGGAAAGAGGTGAACATACAGCTCTTGTTCAATACCTCTAAGGCCGAATGCAGTAGTAAAAGCTCTAATGTGATCTTGTGGATCGTCGGTTCCTTTGAAAGTGGGAACTTCAAGCATGGAAAACTTAGTGGGCAATTTTCTCTTGATGTGGGGAGCATAGCCTTCTGAATTGCTGATCATGTCGTTGAAGGCACGACTGTTGCCTAGGACAGATTCAAGCCTATTCAGTTTGGCTTGGAGTTCTTGGACCTCTTTAGTGGAGGGTTCGGCCTTTTCCTCATCGGGCTTGGGCTCATCATCATCCTTAGTAGGGGGATCCAACTTGGCGACACGGGCTTCCATATCAGTGAATCTAGCATTCATGGCGACCATTTGGGCTAAAAGGTCATCCATCTTTTGGTCAGCGGTTCTCTCAGCGTCTCCAGACATAGCGGACTTAGGTGAATAGGGTAGTGAGGTTTGAGGTGACAATGGCGGTGTGCAAAGGTAATCGAGCCAAATGGGGCCCACGAACTGTGCTTGTGGTGAAGGTTCGAACGACAACTTGCGGACTAACCTCTTACTGGACTCGTCTCTCTCCCACTTCCTAGGACTGGGATCTTTACTTCTACCAATTCTGGACATAAAAAGGCCCGTTTAAGAAAATAGGAAATAAATGGGAACCTCCACAGAATAAAAGGTTTTATTTTAAAACAAATGTGGGAAAAGAATCTAGCACTAATCCTCAACATGGTGATCTTTTGGGAAAGACACGATTTTGTGTAAATAGCATATTCTAGTCAATGATCTTTCGACTTTATTAGAATAACAAATACCCTTGACTTGCATATGGGATGAAATTCCCTAATTTAAGGAAAAAAGATATACTATTGAATTGCATATGGAATGAAATTGGACTCTTTTTTTTTATTTGGTGAAAGATCATGACAGGAATATATTATTTGCATGCAATCTAATTCTTATGGAGAGGAACGTATTCCTAACATGGTCACTAGCATCATCGGAATCATACAGGGATTCTACTTCCTAAAAAAAGGAAAAAGATCCTAGACTCTATTTGTAAATCTGACAAAACGTACAAGCAAACAAAAGGGAAACGCTTCCTAACCAAGACTCAATAAAAGAATCCTAAGGGGGGATCTAGTCCTAATATTTTATGGAAATTAATCACATAGCAAGGAAACAATTAATAATAACATGGCAAGTAAACCAATTAGCACCTTGATATGGACTATGGGACATAATGCAATAGTTGACACAATCTATGGTTGGATAAGGTAACCCATGACCGGATGCGTTTTGTCATCTATGGGGTGCATAGTAAGACTAGACGTACCGTTTTACACATCTCGAATGGAAACATGTAAATGCCATGGGGTGGAACATGACTATGTGCAAAGGTAATTCGGACCGAGTGGGTCACTGGCCTAAGTCATAGACAATGTTCCAAAGGGTAAATCCTGTTTATAGAGTGGTGATGTCTTTCGACATCTTGCGATGATAGCGCATGCAGTATGAATGATATGGATGCAAGAGCAAAGAAAATAAACACATACGTTAATTGAACCAAATAGTTAAAATAAATTGTTGACATGGATAAGTGTTCGAATTACATCCTCTTAATAAGTCCCCAGTGAAGTCGCCACTGTAAGAACGCTCGCCTTTCCGGCGCCTTAAATACGCGGATCGATTTTTTTTAGTTGGAATTAATGGTTCTTAAATAATGTGTTGCATGCGATGCAAATTAATTACAAGGAACAATTTGCAAATAAGAAGCCGCCACCAATTTTTAAGGAAACAATTAAAAACCATCAAAAGTGCACCCCAATTCCTATTGGGAATTGACTCCTGCCCATGGGGACTAAATATTGAGTTCGGGGATGTAGGTACGAAATAAACAAAACGAATATCATCTATATCGCCCGCATAAACGACCTCTATTAAGCTTATCCATGTCAAATATTTATTTATGCTATGTGGTTCCATACAAGTCCGGTCGTCCAAGATCCTAAATTAACTAGGCGGGTTAGGAACAACCAAATTGCTTATGTTATCGCTTTGCACAATTTATATCCAATTTACATGCATACTATTAACAAGCATAAACAAGATATAAAGCATTAAATTAATGCTCCAACCTACCAACTTTGCTAAACGCGCCAAGTATTGTATATGCACATCAATAAAACCGTTAGTAACTTCAAACGAATATTAATAATGTAAAGACAATAACTTTATGCTAAAACAAACCTAAGAGGCTACTATATGCATGCAAAAACTACGAAAAGATGCAAACTTGCATAACTAATAAAAAGATGCTAACTTTATATTAACTAAGCATGCATAAATATGTACAAAACCCAAAGCATGCAAATTTATTCAACCATAATCAAAAACTAAATAAAACATTATTAATAAACAGTAAAACAAGAGATTTAATAAAGAATTAGGCCCTCAGGATGGTTAACCTGGACGTTCTATTTGAAAAGGACTAGTAGAATTAGGATTGCTCTTCGATCTTGGGTGCTAGGCTAGGTGTAATGTTTGCTTGGATCTTCAGATTTCTGAATTCTCTTTGATTTGGGGAAATATGTGCTCTCAATGCTCTCAAAATTGTGAACTGACTGACCTCTTGCAAAAGAGGGTGAAAGGGAGTATTTATAGAGTTAGGGGATGAATTAGGGGCTTAGGGCAAGAACCGGCGCCAAAACTCGGCCCAGCCAAAAAAGCTGGTTCAGCGGCCATAAGGAGGGCAGCCAGGGCCCGCGGCTGCCGCTGAGGCTCAGCGCCTGGCCGCTGAAACTCAGCGCCTGGCCTAATTGCCCCCGCTGTCACGCGTTGGCCGCAGGCTTGACAGCGCACGCGTGACTAGGGTTTTTGACTTTTTGTGCTCTGTAAATTACGAAATTGCCCTTGGGCTGACCCAAGGGGCCGGGATTGAGCGGTTTTGACCCAAATCTTCGAGACGCGATATCTCTTGATCCGGGAACCTGATTGAGGCAAGGTCAAAGGCGTTGGAATCCTTATAACAAGGGCTATCCACAGACTGAGGTTTCAAGGAATTTGGTCTAGATTTCCGAACAATGTCTTTTTCTACTTACGTCCATGTTAATCCATTACCATCATCATCGGGCGTTGCGGTGTCAGGGGATGAGAACCGATTAGGGTGTCTACACATAGTGGATTGTAATTTCAGTCCGTAGATATAGAAATTAATCATTTTTTCCCCCAATTGTTGAGAGAGGTTTCTACATTAAATTGGTTTTGTGTTAAATTTTAGTTTGTTACATTTATTCTTCATTTGGTTGGGGTGAAAACAGTTTTTCGGTAAAATAAAATTTCCATTTTCTTTATTTGGTTTACAATGAGAAGGAAAATGGTTTTTAGGGGGGAAAATATTTTTACCTATATAGGTGTAAATGTTTTCCCTTCAAAATGAAGGGAAAACAGTTTTCCGTTGGTGGGACATTATGTCTCCGGATCACTAATAATGGACTTAATCATCAGGTTTGGTTGTTGGGACTTCGATCATAAACAAAAACTCGCACCCGACTTATTGATTGAGCCTCAAGCCGGACTTTCGAGCCGCTTTCTTAATATTGTTTTTTCATCAAATAATTATAAATGTTTCCCCGATATGCGTTTGAGGGGAATTTTTTTTAAATCTACCTAACTTTTCGAGATCGACGCAACTAAAGTATGTTAGTAGAATTTTTTTACGTTGTAACTAACAACGAAAAATGTAAATGAAAATACATTTTACATTGAAAATGATTTTCAGCTAGAAATATTTTTCAATTGAAAAAGATTTTTCACCTAACCAAACAGAGTCACTAACTCATTCAATTATATTGTCGCAAAATAAATTCTAGTTGGAAAATGAATCGATCTTTTTTCCGGTCATACAAAGTGAACATGGAATGTTGAACAACAACCACATGAAGTAGGAAAATGTATAATTTCCGGGAAAGAAGAGCTACAAGTATGAGTTGATCTTATCGTTCAATAATAATAATGTACACAAGCTGATCGTTAAATAATGTACACAAGCTGATCAGTCAAAACAAATTTTCAACTTTATCCTGAAACTGGGATGAGGTATATCTTAGATGAATTCGAAGTGGGCAAATCAGCCATGTTATCTACACTATTCCATAATGGATAAGCACTCTTGCGCAAATTCAGCTATATTGTTGGATCTTCTAACATTTGGACAATGGCCATGCCCCTTCGCCAACATTACCAAAAGGGCACTTTATTATTATATTTTGAGATTGTGTGGCCGTTATTTACCACAATGGGGAATTGGGAATCTTTGTAGTTTGAGGTTATGATTCATTTATATGTTGAGGTTGATACACTCACTAATTTAACCGAGTTATCTCTAACGCACTAATGATTATCTCCTGTTTCATTTTGTATGTCATGATGTCATCTCCTTTCCCCCTTCGATTCCTTATTCATTTGATACATCATATTTTTATATTTATTTTATTTTTATATTGAAATGCATGACAAATCACAGACCACCAGATTATTATTAGAAATTTGGGATAGGAAGTGAAACATAAAATGAACATTATTTTTTTGTTAACTTAGATATTTGCCGTGGTTTAACCAATTCTTATTATGCCATGTTTTATTTCAAAAGCTTCCTTGTGTGGCGAAAACAAGGGTACAACAACATCAAAAAAATGATCATATCTTAGCATGATTTATGTTCTTTTCTACTTTAAGGGCATTCATTTAAACTGATTTTCAGTTGTCCTTAATTGTCCTCAATTACCCTCAGTTCTCCATATATGGTCATCGTCGTCGTCGTCGTCGTCGTCATCATCATTATCATCATACTAAAAAATACAAACTTTTCAGTTTTCACCGGTTCTCTCAAACTTCTCCCAATTTGACCAAATTGTCCTCAATTGATAGTTAGAATTGCCAATTATCCCCAGTTGCTCGCGGTTAGCAGTTACCAGTTTTCAATTGAAACGAACGAGCCCTTACTTGATCCATTTTCATATCACTACAATTTAAGTAAGTCCGATTTAGATTATTTTAATTAAATTATTTGACTTATTTTTTCTCTCTCACATACAAATTTTTAAAAAAGAGTTCAAATAAATGTTGTTCAATGTTAAGAATATATAACCCACGTGTGAGTCTCTCACATTGAAAGAAATGAGGAGAGTTGGATTGTGTATAAGTTAGTGAGTTAGTCCACCTAACGCTAATTAGTTTTAAGATAAAACTCTACCGAATTTATGAGCGTCTACTCTTCTCCACGTGTGGGCCTCCGATTCGACCTCGTCACATAGATTGTCAGTTACAAAATCAAGATCTCGTGGTTCACTCACATAATCACATGATATAAGGTGCTCTAAGCATTGGGTTGGGTCCAACGCAATAGATGCGATCATGTGAGGAATAAAAGAGTTTCAGAGAACCTTTACATCAGATTGCCTGTCTTTGTTGCAGTTTCGTAACCACCCTGGTCTCATTCTGTGTCTACGACTGAAATGTGTCCCACACACACTGTCTCTCACTCTCAACTCTCAACTCTCAACTCAAATTTGCACTCTGATGTCTGTTGCTCACCCAATCCAATACTAATAAATGAATTGGGCCTTACCCGCGAAAAAAAAAAAGAAAATTCATTTCTGGGCCTGAGAGTTGGGCTCAAAGCATAATGGAAAGCTCCCTAATAGGCTTTAGGCTGGCAAGCTGGCCAGTCCAATTTTCTTGAAGAGCACTTTATAAATTGGAAAGTACAAAAACTTGTGTGGACTTAGTTTATGGTGGACCAATATTTGGAGTCACTCCCTACTTTACCTTGAGCCACCCCCCTCTAAAAGTGGAGTCACCCCTACTTTACCTAGAGTCACCCCTCAAACGTATATTTGGCACCACCCCTACTTCATTTGGAGCCACCCCCTACTTTACTTGGAGTCACCCCTTCACTTGGAGCCACCCCTTACTTCACTTGGAGCCACCCCTCAAAATTACTCAAAATTATTTCACCCGAAGCCACCCCCTACTTCACCTGGAGTTACCCCTCAAAATTGCTTGGTCCACGGTGAACTAAGTTCACACAAGACATGCTGATTGGAAAGCAAGGGATTGCTCAATGTCGTTTCTGTGAAGCAAATCGTGCCGCTGATTGGCTAGCTAATGTAGATTGTGACCAAGAGGAGATGATTACATTTCTTGATGAAACTCCGGTCACTGAAATTGGTCGCTAATATCAATCGCTAAAGGCCGCTTTTTTGTATTGTGAATATGTATAAGGTCGCGTTAAAAATCATTCTTTTGCTGTTCTTGGTGAGGTATTTAGCTCTCACCCTTGCAGAAGCATGACAAAGGGAAGAAGTTACAGCCAAACCACTTGATCTTTACTGTCCTCTCATACTAGCTATGTGTTTATGTGATTGCTGTACCTTTGGTTGCATCATTGAAAGGAAATATTAACTCTATATCTTCCCACAAACTAGCATCAATATGGCATATGCAATGCCATGTTCTATCAAAGATATAAAATTATAAATACAGGAGAAATTATTATACAGTCTCGAACCTTCACAATAGAAGTTAACATTTTCAACAAGAAATTTAAAACTTACAAAAGACATTACATATTGTGAAAGCAACATTTTACAAGATATATTTACATACCTTCATCTCTCTTTCTTTATTAATAAAAACCACTAGTCATTATAAGCATCATAGTGTGTAAACTTCTCTCACCTTCTATAGCAGGGTAAAAAAGTGGACACACACAATCATATGCATAAACAAGAAAAGTACAAAAAAGACAAATCACCACGATAGCTTAAGTTTCCGAGTTTCCCTACAGTATAAGCAGTAGAAGGAAAAACTTAGATGGACCTTATAGTTCGGGCGCCAAAAGCTAAGTAATTACCCTATTGAGATCACTATTGAGATCAGTGTGATCTCCTTGAGCAGTATATAGCAGAGTTACTAGGATTACTGGTTGCTGGAATTGGATGAAGTAGAGCCATTATCGCCCTTCTTTGTGTTTATGAAACGACCTCCATTGCCTCTTTGCCTTCTCATGGCATGCAGATGCCGAGATTCATGAAGATACGGCTGCATATATAACGGTACATTTTTAAGTACACAAAAACTTATATAAGATGGTCTTACAGTGAGACATTTTTTTTGAGTAATACATATATAACTTTCATACTAGTGCAGTTAAATTGATGGGGTATGTACCAATTATCTATCAACAGACGAAAATGTACCAAAATAAAGTTTGTCACTCGCATATATAATGGATACACAATTATTGGATGTTTGATAATTGTGGCAAATCAGAGGTGTAGTTTTCAACTGAGTGGTTCAGTCTAGTGTGTGTGTGTTAGAGTGAGAAAGACATACTGTAATGATGCACATACATAGATGAAAACCATTAAGGTAAATTACATGAGCTTCCAACCATCCGTTTAATCTTTTGGTTGAATTGGTTCCAACACATGGTATAAGAGTTACAGATGACCAAAAACTTGTGTTCTAGTCCTGGAAGCCCTTATTCCCCAAGTGGAAAGGGCGGATTTTCACTTAAGGGTGACGTTTGTTTTGATGCTTAATATGCAGCTTATAATAAGTTGTTTACTTGTTTAGAACAAATCATACAAGTCCAGGAACATGAGCTAGCTTACTTATTATCCTCAAAAATACCATGTTTTAGTAAGACAATACAACTTGGGCATTGATCGATGAGAGGAATTTTTATGGTCGTTTTTATACTTACACTAAAATGCGGGGGTTGCTACCTTGCTAGCTTACAGGATCAACTAAACATGTTCCTTTTTCCATACATTATGCAGATTTCACTAAAGTACCGTGTGAACCAATGAAGCATGATGCGTGCCGAAAAGTATATTAAGCATTACCCTCCTAGATTTGACGACCCTATTTTGGAGCTCAGCTCTTGCTCGTGATTGCCTTCGCCTAAGTATACCATGGTATTGCTTGGCATTCACATATATTGGCTCATTTGCTGCTTCATTTGGCCATACTGCTCCACTGGGATGTATCTCACAATGCCCCTGGATTTCGATCATAATGATAAGAATACAAATCGAAACATAATAGTACATGACATATATAGGTAATAGAGTACTAGGACGACTCGAACTGTAATTATGTGAAGTTTTTTCTTGTCGATAAATATATGTGTTAGGGCTCTCAATTGGGTGAGTCATTCTCTGCGTACCTAAATTCTATCATTAATTAATTCTCAGTAGAGATGAACTAAGAATCAGATCTGTACTGTCATCACTTATTCAATTATTAGTTAATTAGAGGCTTTATGATAACCCAAATAAACTGTTGTTTCAATCCTGGATGTTCATTAAACTAACAAGTTCAAGAGTTGTGTGTAAAACATCTTTTTATTGAGGTTTAATTTACGAGAATAACTATAATTATATGTATACCAATTAATCAGCATATGGAAGGAGAGAATTGAGGAAGAGATGAAGGGTTTTGAAATCACTTCTCTTAGAATGTATGAAGAAATATATTGGATGAAATTATGCTTATAATTATAATCAGAAGTAAAGTTCATTAATTATTGAATTAGCATAGTTACGTTGAATAATAATATGTTATAGAACAAAGCTTGAAGCAAATTAATGAGAGAGAGAAATTACATTGTAATAATCAGGCTGTCCATTTTGATGATGATGAGTATTAAGAGGCATATCATAGTCATGATCCATCTGGTTATTATAGTAATCCATTGTAAATGCACCATGCTGCAAGTCTTGCTTCTCGTCCCCACCATATACACCTGCCAAGTGCCAAGTAATGGTTCAAATTAAGTCATAGAATTGTACTATTTGGTATAGATAATTAACTCAATTTAGAAGAGTGAAATAATTACCCTCAAAAGAAAATGTTTACAGTATATATACTACTCCCTCCATTCCATGTTGATGATCAGTACGTTTGTCGGTTTGTGAATGGCACAAAGACCAAATAGTACAAACGTCAAGATCATCAATATGGAATGTAGTTAGGTATACTATAGCAAGACATATGAACTAGGTTGAAAACAAATACACAAACTACATGTTTTCATACAAGATACAAAATCAACCTCTAAATTAAACTTACATATTTGTTGCAAGTAAAAATACCTAAGGGCACTGCAAGTGGAATTCGTTTTTCGTCGTTGGCAATGACGGCTTCACGATGATAATTAGGATTTGAAGTACATTCAGCTGATGATAGATCTGATGAAGATGAAGGATCTTGCCATAAGCTATCAGACCAACTAATTATATGAGCTTGGGATGTTGATTTGTTAGCAAAAAGTTCAGGCCTTTGATTCATATTTGCTCCCAAATGCAACTTATAAGTACCAAAATGGTTTAATTTGCACGTTGTTCTTCACTACGCCTTGCTCTTTACATCAACTGGCAACTTATATTGGTAGAGCTCCAAAGCACCTGAAAAAACATAGAAAAAGCACTTTTTTGAGTATTGAATAAGATAGTGCAAAAAAGTGTCAAAAGCCATGAAAAACCTATGTATGTTCAAATGAACTAGATCAACACCCTAGCCAATTGGAAAGGATATTATTTAGTGATAACATAGGAAGTTTAAGGAAAGCTTTAAGAATAGATGGATAGCTAAGAATTTGTCTTTCACAATAGTTATTGGATTGTTGTTTCGATCTGTAACTTGAATGAAGCTATCATATACTCCCTCTGTTTTAGATAAATCTTTTTCCTTGGTAGTGGTGGCTCACATCTGGCGAAGAGAGTATACTCTCTATAGTTCTTAAAAGATGATCTAAGATGAGCAAAGACGAGAAAATGATTGAAACAATCAAACTTATGCAAAACACTTACCAAATACCACAAAAATTGTGGTCTCAAAATGTTTTGGAAGAAGATTTGCTAATTCTAGTGAAGTATAGACTATTGAAACGGGAGCAGCGAACTTACTATTTGTGGATGTAGAAGAATGGGAAATGTTTGCCTCCAAAAAGCAGTGCCAAGCCCCCAGGTAAGTAGACACCCTTGTCTTGATTTTGGGAGATGACTTTGACCCTCTTCCTAATCCTATACCTTTTCTGTTTTGTTTTTATTTTTCTTTTCTTATCCTCCCTTTTGGGGGTGTAGGGGTATGTTAGTAATTTGTAGCATAACCTTTTTATGGTGGTTAGAGCGAGTAGTGACTAGTGAGTAGTGACTCTACTTACGTTGAAGGAAAGACTCCAATAGTGTAAGTATGGTCCTACTTTCGAATCAGCATCTATTCACATATATTAAGGAGTACAAAGGAAACTTTAAATTTAACTTATATAACTTTTTGTTGTATTAGTTGTAACGCATTTTTCTCTCATATAGAAAAATAGTTAGTCTGACGTTGATGATTAGATAATTTATGATCTATCTAAGTTTGAGATACCTAGATAATCTAACTAAAGTTTAAGAGTTTTTCTTCTTTTTGCTTTTGTCCTTTTATTGGGTGAGGTGGAGGATGATGCATCTGCCTTATTATTGAGTCTCTCCATATTTCTAATTTAAATAGACGATAACGTGAAATTGAATAAATTTTCTTAATTCTAATAATTTTAATAGCTATAAATTTGAGTTATTTCATGATTATAATGAGATGATACCATATTATGCAAATTACCAATGATCAACCATTGTTGTTAATCTCTCAAATTGTGAGGGTCACATCTATTCTAGAGGGGTAAAGTATTGTTTCTTTTACTTATTGTAGTGTATAATAAGCAAAACTAGAGCAACTTCATTCAACCCAAATAAGGCAGAATTAGAAAAAATGAATTGACAACATAATGCATCCCATTATCACAACCACATTCCCATTACATGCGGCAGACACAAAATTAGGAGCCAATCTTTTCACGCCTGATATGACATATGGATTGGACTAGGAAGTTTTAATTTGTGTGGCTAAAAGCGCGCAGGCAATATAGCCCACAAATTACATATATCGGACAAATTAATCCATTTATTTTTTAGTAGGTAAAGGAGGAGATCCTTCCTGTAAATAAAGATAGAAGAAATTTTATCGTTTTTAAATGAGAACTCGAATCTCTCACCCACTTACACGACTGAGTTATGAGAAATGGACACTTATGAAGATGGCAAAATTTGATCCGACCGGAAAATTGATCTGAACCCAACCTGTTTAAGACTCGACCCGAAAAAGTTTGACCTACTAATGAACCAAATCTGGAACGACCCGACCCTATTGAGACCCGAATTTATGAAATCCTTAAAGACTTGAAGTGATTGAATTGATAGTAACGCGACCCAATAATAATCCGATCGATTGATAACTCAAACTCAAAGTGACCCGACCCAAACGGTTTGTCAGGTCTAGTAACATACGGAGTATTATCATCCTATGATGATGATATGTACACTTTTAAATCATAGGAAATGAAACGTGTCCATGTTAACACGCAACAAGGGCCCGCCACGTGTAACGAGCATCTTCAGGCCGTTAATGCGAATAAAACAAAAACGGGACCCTTTGTGTCCAATAATGAGAAGGACACGTGTTTCAAGGGCTGGAAAAAAGGGTTACACTTTTACTAAAGTCAGTAAAACAGTAAACTATGAGCCCTTCAAATGTTAACACGTATACAGTATGCCATTTTAGGGAACAGAGGAAATTTAGTTGAGCTTAAAGTAATGGACACCTCACACAAGATGACAAAAAGAGGAGCATTTGTAGCCGTTGCACTTTTAATCAAAATGATTATGATTTTTCTTTTTTTATTTTATTTCATTTGTGGAAAGAGGAATAATGGTATGAAATTGAATGAGTCAGAGTCACCTTCTTCTTATCGGAAAAGGACACTTCATACAAGATTACAACTCAAGCATTTTGGTAGTCATGCTCTTCTCAATGTGGAAAAATGTTTATTAAGGTATCTTCCCGTTTTGTGTGCCTTTCATTGGCTCCAACTCAGATCCGATCCATTTGAGCTTCTATCTTAAAACTAATTGAAAATAAGAGAAACTCAACAGATGTATAGATGATCGTTTTCTTTTTCTCTTTTTGGATAACAGACAGTCAATACATCATTCATTTCACATAGTGCCCTTCATTAACTTCAACAATCCTTAAAAGATAACGATATCTTCATATGTATTCGGTCGGGATGAACATATGAATTGTGGCTAAACACGCCTTTTCCTAGACTAAATGACGTTGTTTGTTGGTCTCTTATGTCCCGTAGACCTAAGTTGTTATTAATGGTTTGGATGACAAACCTGTTCATTCTTTGACAAAATGGCAATAAATGGTGTAACGATGCAGCTAGACTTTTCCCCCATCCCTTCGTCTTTGAAGTTAGACATTCACATATGAGATACTATTCACGTCATGTTATTAGAACAAACACTTCGTGTTTTAAGCCTCTACGAGGACAATAAAAGTATAGCTCACAAAAGCATACATCAACTAAAACACATAAACTAGTCGAACCATTGAGCAATAAGTTAGCGTTAGTCGATTCTTGCATGATAAAAGTAGTAAAAGCAATTAAGCAAGGTGCTAGAACCCAACTTTTAAGTTTGTAAATATTACACTATTACTTCTAAAATTCGAATTACTTGCGTTATAAATTGAGTCTAATCATAATGAATTTATAAGTTCTTTGAATTGAGGAGGTTCTAGCACTCTACAAAATGTATCACGGACATCTAATAGATGATGAGTGTGTTGTGATTCAATGTCATAACTCTTCATCTTCTCCACTTCAAACATAGACATTTTATGTATCATGTTTTTTTTCTTTTTATCAATAAGGGTAATACGATGAGGATTATATTTCGATTTTTATTCAATAGTCTTTCGGAAATAGTCTCTCTGCTAGACGACTAGTTAGCTAGGAGGTAAGATTGCGTACATTTGGACCTCCTCAAACCCCGTCCTAAGCAGGTTACTTACTGGATGTTGTTGTTAAGAATAATTATGTCAGCATACATCCACGAAACCAAGCAATCTGACTCAATCTAGCGAGGTGATAGGCAAGGAAATCTCTACCTCATAACATGAAGTCAAGTAATAGACTCAAAAGTCGGACAAAATAAACCATGAAACATCTTCTAAGAAAGTAACTATCATATAAGTAAAAAACAAACGAGAAATAAGTGTAAACAATCGTACTCTAGTCACTAGCTAGCGACTCTAGGCAATATTTACTCAAACCCGCGTACGTGTGCGCTACTAGCTCGAAGTCCATATGCATCAATCTATATACACTCGACCAGGAACAGAGATGATGCAGCTCAATGACGACGCATATTCGCATAGTCCCCCCAAATATACCATCGAATCCAACCCTGCTGAAACCTATCCTCTTTCGGCCAAAACATGAGTACTTTATTAAACATAGTTACACTTTATTCATGTACATTATTACTTCCTCTATTCCAGATTTATCTTTACATTAGACTTTTTAAAGTTAAAGTTTGTGAACTTTGACCACTTATTTGTAAAAAGTTTTAAAGTTTTACAATGTGAAAATAGTATTGCTTGATTTATTTGAAATAGTATTTTCAAAATAACATCTTATTATAAGTTCTAGAATTATGAAATCATAAATATTCATGGTTAAAGTAGTGTCTTGAAGACCGTAAAAAATCCAATGTAAAGATTAACTTGGGACGAAGGGAGTAATTTCTAATTAAAAAGTATCTTAAAGATCTTGTTTGTGGAGTTAGTAGTAGTTGCCAAGAGAGCTGGCAAAAACTGACCCGACGACCGACCCGAATCTAAGCCACCATAGACCGACCCGAAAAGGTTTAAATCCGTAATGACCCGACCTGTTTTGACCCCAAACCGAAATGACCCGATCCGAAACCCAAAATATGTGAAACAATATGTGTCAAGGTAACCCGAAACCGAATCCGTATTTGACCCGATGTATTCAATCCGTATTTGACCCGACCCGTATTTAACCCGACCCGAATCCGACATGACCGACCCGTTTGCCAGGTCTGGTTGGCATGTCTTGCGTACCCAGATTAGTTATCAAAAACTCTCTTATAAGGCTGCCTATGAGGTATCACTTTTTTTTCTGCAGGTATTACTATTTGGATATCATGACGATATCACTTTTTTATTAATAGGTATTATGACTCATACATAAGACTACCTTTATGAGTTTTTGTAATTGGCAATTTAAATAAAGTATTATTCAAGTCAAGTTCCGCACCAGACACCACAAATAAATTTGTTATTTGATTAAGATAAACTCATCATATTTTATCACTCACTTTCTAATAAGTGAGTATATATCCAATGGACAAAAATTAAATAAACATCTTTCTAGCTAGTTTATTTGGATTATAAAGGCATACTCCCTCCGTTCCAAATTGAGCTTCTTGTTTCTTTTTGCGCGGTCTACGAGACAACACTTTGACTATCAATAACTATAATTATATTAATATCCAAATTATAAAAAGTTGATATTGTGAAAGTACAATTAAAAATGAATTTAACAATACTATTTTGATATTATAAATCTTTGTTTTTCTTTGGCAAATCAAAAGTCAAATTTTATAAAATTTGACTCAAAAAGTCTAACAAGAAGCTCAATTTGAAATGGAGGGAGTTTATTTTTGGACTACTATTAGACATTAGTTACTCACTTTAGTAAGCGCCATGAAATCCTACCATTGAATCTTAAGACGACCATGTGTTGTAAGAGAACCACATGGAAGATATGTGACGAGGGAGATTGAAAAACTTAAATCAAGGACGAGATAGAAAGCTCAACACATGAAGAAAAATCAAATAATTATATATAGCTTTAAGATTAAAGGGGACATTTTTAATTAATAGAAAGTGACCAGGGGGGATCCTATCAAAACAGGAATGTGACAAGGGGGAAGAATTGGAATCCCGGGTAGTTAAAGAGAGATGAATGAGTACACTAAAAAGTAATTGTGAATTTGTGATCACTTAAAAAATGTTTTGGACTTTATGTTTATCATCCCTCTCGAATCCTTAGCGATTGCACATTTGCTGTGTGATGGAACCAACACAATTAAGACCTTAAGCATATGTTGTTAACATATTCCACTTATAGGTTCCAGAATTCGAACATAGGAACTTTTGGTCATCGAGCTCTGATACCATGTTATATTTTAACAGTGGATTTTAACTAGCTAGTGAATGCGTATAAGCAATTCTTATTGCGCCTAGACCTCGAATCTACCTAGTTAGGTGGATCTTCACCTATCTCTCTCCTATGTCCTCTTCTTTCTCTCTGATCTCCTCACTCTCTGTGATAAAAGAAGAAGTTTGAAGCTATTTTAATGGCAGAAAAATGGAGAAAGAAAGAGAGAATTTTAGTGAGAGAAGATGATCATGAATGATCAGATTTTCATTAATGAATCAATGAATAAAATGTTCTGTACATTCTGTTTTTATACAGTGGCTAATGGCTATGACTAACAAACTATCTATACATCAAGGTTGTCATCAAGGTTGTCATAACAACCTTGTAACAGAATTCTATCCTACATGGCATAGGCTGTAACAACTATCTAATATAATTTAATTATTACAAGATTTATTTCCTACACCCCCCCCCCCCTCAAGCTAGGAGGTGGAGAGAAAAACACATTCCTAACTTGGACAAAAGTTCTCTAAACTGAGGTCCAGGTAGAATTTTGGTAAGCACATCAGCCAACTAAGACTTGGTTGGTAAATAACTTAACTGAATAAGCCCTTCCATGACCTTTTCTCGTGTGAAGTGACAATCAATTTCAATGTGTTTAGTACGATCATGGAACACAGGATTCTTGGCTATGTGCAACGCAGACTGATTATCACAATGTAGAGTAATAGGCTTCAAGTCAGAAACACCAATCTCTTCTAACAACCTGATAAGCTAAGTTAATTCTCCAGCTGCCTGTGACATAGCTCTATATTTTGCCTCTGAAGAAGACTTTGAAACTGTGGATTGTTTCTTAGATTTCCAACTGATTGGTGAACCTCCAAAAAGAACAATATAGCCTGTAACAGATCTCCGTGTCATGGGACAGGCTCCCCAATCAGAATCTGAGTAAGCATAAAAGCTGAGCTCAGCAGAACCCTTAAGCAAGATCCCTTGACCTGTTGTACCCTTTACATATCCCAAAAGACGAGTCAAAGCTGCTAGATGAGATAATCTAGGTTGTTGCATGTATTGACTCAGAGTTTGCACAACAAAAGAAATATCAGGCCTTGTGTTTGTAAGAAAATTAAGCTTTCCAATGAGTGATCTGTAATGAGAAGGGTCAGAAAGAAGCTCCCCATCAGAATCTGTAAGTTTCAGATGTTGAGGAAGAGGAGTAACAGCTGGAGTGTCATGCAACAGACCAGATTCTTGTAACAATTCTTGAGTAAACTTCCTTTGTGACAAAATCAAGCCTTCAGGAACATAAGTGACCTCTAATCCCAGAAAATAATGCAGATGACCCAAATCTTTTATAGTGAATTCTTTGTGCAGAAAATTCTTCAAAGAATGAACTTCTTGCAAATCTGAACCAGTGACTATAATATCATCAACATATACAGCAACCAAAGTAATGTGACCACCCTTTTTCTTCAAAAATAAACTGTAATCATTCTTTGATTGAACAAAGCCATGTTGTAAGAGAGAAAAAGAGAGCTTGTGAAACCATTGCCTGCTGGCCTGTTTTAAGCCATATAAAGACTTTTTAGTCTACATACTTTGTTGTCAGGGTTGGGGATCCCTAAAGGAACCTTCATGTAGACTTCCTCATCCAAATCTCCATGCAAAAATGCATTGTTAGAAGCAGCTAAAGCAAGAATTCCTCTAATTGTAGCCATCTTAACCACAGGAGAAAATGTGTCAAAATAATCAATGCCATATTTCTGATGATTTCCCTGAATAACAAGCCTGCCCTTGAGCCTCTCCAGTGTCCCATCATACTTCAATTTCATTTTATAAACCCACTTGCTCCTAATAGCTTTCTTTCCAGGAGGCAAATCAGTCAATTACCAAGTTCCATTAGGTTGTAAAGCATCTATCTCTTTGTTCATAGTAATAACCCAATTTGGATCTTATGAAGACTCAGAATAAGATGTTGGTTCAGTGTAGGTAGAAGAGTGAACAATGTTGGCTTGATGAATGTGAGGAAAAGAATTAAAAGACACAAGATTGCACCAATGTGAAGGAATGGTAAATTGAGCAGCAGCATTAAAATGAACATTTTTGCAGACATAATCTTATAAGTAATTTGGCGGAACAAGAATCCTATTAGACTTCCTAGGTTTTGCGGGAACAATATTAACAGGAGAAGGTAAAGAAAGAGAATTTGTGGGAAGATCAGAAGATGAAGAAATAGAAGAAGAATTTGAGGGAGTAACTGAAAAAGAAGGACTAGAAGTTTGAGGACAAGTTGTGGGAGAAGAATGACCAGGTAGAATGAAATCATTAGGAGGTGAAGGTGGTGCATTAGTTATGGAAGGAAGAAAAATAGGAGAAATATCATGTTGAGGAACAGGAAATGGAGTTTATGAAGTAGTGGAAGGAAGATAATGAAAAGGAAAATGAGTTTCATGGAAAACAATGTCTCTACTGTAAAAAATTTGTCTTGTTTGAAGGTTCAGTAATTTGTAGGCCTTTTTCCCATTGGATAACCAAGAAAAACACATGGTGTTGCCTTGGGATCAAACTTTTTTCTGTTATGTTTAAGAGTAGATGCATAACACAAGCATCCAAAAGCTCTGAGATGATCATAGGCAGGGTTTTTTTTGTGAAGAATAGTGTAAGGTGTTTTGTGGCCTATGGCTTTGAGTGGAAATCTGTTTATAAGATAGGAAGCTGTAAGGAGACATTCACCCCAGTAACTGATAGGAAGGTTGGCTTGATAATAAAGAGCTCTAGCTGTATCAAGAAGGTGCCTATGTTTCCTCTCAATCACTCCATTTTGTTGACGTGTGTCATTACAACTAGTTTGGTGCAGAATCCCTTTGGTAGCATAAAAAGAAAGAGCTTGGTTATCCCCAAATTCTATCCCATTGTCTGATCGTATGACTTTTACTTTGGCTGAAAACTGTAATTCAATGTGGCTAATGAAGGAAGTTAGGACAGCGAAGGCACCACTCTTGCAAGCAAGCAAATGAACCCATGTAGCTCTAGAGAAATCATCTACTATTGTTAGGAAATATCTGAAACCATTATATGTAGAATGAGTATAAGGACCCCAAATATCAACATGAATTAACTCAAAAATATCCTGAGTTTTTATTTGACTAATGGGAAAAGAACAACGAGGCATCTTAGCCTTAGGACATACATCACAAATTACATCCTGGGATGAAGAACAAGAAATTGAATCTATACATTTGAGTTTATTGAAAGGCAAGTGACCAAGTCTACAATGCCACAACTGAGAAGTGTTTTTGACAGCTTGATTAGCATGTATGGTAGGGAAAGTAGAATTTGCAGAACCATCATTAGAAGATAAACAAGATCCATTTAAGTTCCTCATAGCCTTGTCTACAAATATAAACCTGCTTGCTCTTTACCAAGGACCAGATGCTGCCTCATTGATGGCACCTGAAGAATACACTCAGATTCAGTAAAAATGGTGTGAGCATGAAATTGTCTATTTAATGTTTTGACAGATATGAGGTTGAATTAAAAATCAGGAACATTTTGTAAAATCAATCTTGATTGTAGTTTCACAGATCCAATGTCTTTGACTGGTGCAAGACTACCATTGGGCATAATCATGGAACAAGAAGGTGGCATAGGCTTATATGTGACAAACATGTGAAGATATGGTGTAACATGATCTGTGGCTCCACTATCTATGATCCAATTTGAGTTAGTACTAGAAGAAAAGAGACAAAAGAATCTACCTGCCATGAAACCTGCAAAACCACTGAAAGAAGTGCTTCGAGTATTGCCTGAAGAAGAATTGTTCCCTGGAGAGCTCATATGTTGCTGATTAAGAAGTGTAATTAACTGATTGTATTGTTCCCGTGTCATCATGCCAGAACCAAAAGTAGTCTGACTAGTATCACCTTCTTGCACAGAACTAAGCTGTATAACCTCATTAGCACTCTGAACAAGATTAACAGCCCTTTTCCCTTTGTCCTTAGGAGGACCATGTACCTTGAAACATCTATCAATGCTATGACCATAAATTTTGCAATGATCACAGAAGAATTTAGACCTCTTTCCATTTGGAGCAATACCAAAAACAACACCCTGATAGTTATATCCTGCACTGTTTCCTTGATTGTAATTCCCTGAATTACTCCCAAAATTAGAACCATTATTCCATTTCTGATTGTAAGAACGATATCCTTGAGTGCTTGGCCTACTGTAATTTCTATTAAAAGGAGCAGCTAATGCAGTAGAATCACTGTTAATAGAGAAAGAATCACCACATTCTCTTTGTTTTTCTTCCTGTAGTATGAGCCTATAGGCTTGGCTTAAGCTAGGTAATGGCTGCATCATTAGAATGTTTCCTCTAACAGACTTATAATCATCATTTAGGTTTAATAGAAAGGACTTGTTGCTCTTGAAGAATAGCCAAGAATGAACTTCCAGAACCACATGTACAGACAGGTAAAGTAAGAAGAGAGAAATATTCATCCCAGGGGGTTTTCAGTTCAGTATAATAGCTTGCAACAGATTTATTTCCCAGAGTGATTGAATTAATATGCTTATGAACTTGAAATTTGCGAGGTGCATTAGAACTAGCATACCTCTCACTGAGTTCATTCCAAACTTCAGCTGCAGATTCATAGTATAGTATGCTCCTAGCAATTTCAGGTTCAACAGAATGAATTAACCAAGAAAGGACCACATTATTCCAACGTTCCTAGTAGCTCAGCAATGGCGAATTTTGAGCAGGCTTAGCACATGTGCCTTTCACAAACCCTAATTTATTTTTAGCACTCAAAGAGATTTCAGCTGATCTCCTCCATTCAGCATAACTGTCTCCATTCAGTTTCTGAGTTGCAAGCAGAAAACCACTAGAAGTATCTCCATGGTGAATGTAAAGCTCACTTTGAGCATCAACCGTTGGTGTTTGAACTTGGTCATCAGGCATTTTGAACAATCAGAAACGGAATTTTACAGCAAATCAAATCAAGAATATAACGAATTCAATCAAGAAAGTGCGATTGAATTGAAGAAAATAGCTACTGAATCTCTAATGGTGAGCTTAATTGATTGAAGAAATCAATTCCAATCAATTGAAAAAGAAACGAACACTGAATTATTCTCGAAGGGAGAATGTATTGAGCTGATGTACAAGTGAAGAATCAATCCAAATGTACGAAAGAGAAATGATCAAAGAATACTACAGATTCAGTATCAAGCTCCATAGCTTTGATACCATGATAAAAGATGAAGTTTGAAGCTATTTTAATGGCAGAAAAATGGAGAAAGAAAGAGAGAATTTTAGTGAGAGAAGATGATCATGAATGATCAGATTTTCATTAATGAATCAATGAATAAAATGTACTGTACATTCTGTTTTTATACTGTGGCTGTGACTAACAAACTATCTATACAGCAAGGTTGTCATAACAACCTTGTAACATAATTCTATCCTACGTGGCATAGGCTGTAACAACTATCTAATATAACTTAATTATTACCAGATTTATTTCCTACACTCTGATCTCCTCTATTTATGCCTTAGGCTCACTTAGCTTGGGGGACCCAAGGGTCTAGGCAATCATTTATTTGCTCATACTAGAAATGAGGTTTCAACCCAAAACCAATTGATATGAATTGACTGGATTAAAAATACTAAATCTTTCCATGTGGGGACAAACGCCGACTTCAACTGAAGACTTGGCTATTGTAGCCATCAAAACATAGGGGCTTAGTACCAGGTTTTGAGAGCAACGCACTCTTAACCACAAGAATTGAAAATGGCATATAGAGGGCATCCTGAATATCTTCTGATTGAATATAGATGGAATTTTTTTTATTGTGATATCTTCTATCTCTGATAGACTGATGAAAAAACTGGTGTTCTGGTCCCCATCCTTAAGTCAGTGGGCTTTAGCCTCTACTTCAAGAAACTATTTCAAACCATATTCAATCTTTACAAGTAAGAACAAAGCATTATGAAACATGACCCAAAATGTCCATGTTTCTCAACAAATTCTCTAGAGATAATGAACAAATAGATAATAAGGCTATGTTTGATTCACCTTAATTTTACCTAAATTCAGTTAAGTTCAGTTCTTGTATAATTATTACTCAGATAATTTTTTATTTCAAAATAAATTAATGATGATAACTATGTCATCGAAAAGATCTCAAAACATACTTTCAAATGAGTTCAATATTGAATATGTTTAGACGAATTTTAAATGGTCAACGGTGAAGTTAAAAAGAACCAATTCAATTTAGCTTTTTCCAGGTGAATCAAACGGATCCCAAATGTCTAATTAGTTATGATATGAATTTGGATCCATAAATTTGATTTAAATTCGTAAATTGCATCATAACAAGGACATTTTTATATTACCAACTATAACATCACACGAAAGTACACAATAATAAAATGAATTTTTTGTGGGAAGCTATCTTATTTGAACAATTTTTTGGGATATAATACCTTGAATTATTTTTTTTTATGAGTAACTACCTTAGAAGACAAATATCAATGTTGACCACTACCTATGACCAATTTTCTCCTGCTTAGCACTGTTTAATGGACATTAAGGTCTGGCTGCTGCTTTTGATGGATTTCATTATTGTTATTTTGAGAAATATGTGTGAATTACATTGTACAAATCTCCTCTTATTGTACTCTTAGTTAATTCAGGTTTATGTGATTAAAATTCCACTTTTTTTGGTTTTAATTTTGCTTCTTGTTTTAGAATTCAATTTCATCGTTGGTTGACGCTTAGGTTTATGCCTACTACTTTTGAATTAATTTGGGTAGGGATGCCCGGTTCTCTTCAACAGAATGGTGTGAGAGTGTGAGAAACGGAACGTAACAGATTGGAACGGAATGGCGCGGCGCGGATAATTAAAAAAAAATGTGAGACACAATGAAGTACAGAATGCGGAACGGAACGAAACGAAACGGAAGGGAACATATTGGAACGGAACGAAACGCAATACAACGGAACATAACGGAACGAAACGGAATGAATGCAGCATGGAATCGACGAAAAGAATAGGGCCTAGCCGATTGACTGCGTACGGAATGGTGCAGAACGGTGAGGAACAGAATGGAACGGAACGGTGCGACACGGATAATTCAAAAATATGTGAGACAAAATGTAGTACAGAATGCGGCGCAGAACGGAATGGAACAGAACGGAACGAAACGGAATGCAGCATGGAATTGACGAAAATAACATACCTTAATAAACACCATGACTTGGTTTTACTTTGTATAGTAGTGTTCTAATGAAGAAAGGGCATATTTATACTCCTACTTAATTTGTTGTATTACAACAAGGCAAGAACCTCAAGCACTTGAATAGATTCTTAGGCCAGCTATTTGGTTTTTTGTGTGACACAAAGAAATTGTGTGCACATTCTCCCAGTTGATGGTAGTCGGAATTACTGGAAAGGGCAAATCAATGGAGGCCTCACTTCAATTTTGATTTTGCTCTGTTAGGAGTAAAATGTAAGGAGGGGGAAAGAAGGAGAAAAGAAAGGGAAGCTGAGTGATTAAAAGAACAATCTGTGAGGCGCACGTGAGGACATTTTGGTCATTTAAGAAATAAACCCATGGAAAATTGGTCATGGGTAGTGATCAACAAAGAAATTTGTCATGTAAGGTAGTTCCTCACAAAAAAAAAATAAAAATTAATTCAAAGTACCATGTCACAAAAAGTTGTTCAACTAAGGTAGTTTCCAAAAAATAAACCCAAATAAAATAAAGCGCAATTTGGTGAAAACGACCTGAAAAGTTCCACTTATTGTCCAATACCCCCTGAATTGTTGTTATTTGTTCAGTATCACCTTAAAAGTTGATTTCGCCTTGTAAGTCACCTCTTAAATGAATTCCTGGCCAAATTCATTACTTTCTTCCCCTTTTGCCCTCATGTATGCTTCATAGCTTTTAATTTTCATTCCTCCCCATCCATGACTTCCCCTTCTCCCTCATCAACCTATCCGTGACTTCCCCTTCTCCCTCCCTCATCAACCTATCCGTGACTTCCCCTTCTCCCTCATCAACCTCTCAAACAAGAAGACACCTCCCCCTTCACTCCACAATAACCAACATCTCCACCAACAACAACCCCATCTCTCATTCCTAATCCCCATCACCACTAGTCTACCACCTTGGATGGGAAGAAGGGAGAAAGGGAAGCCATGGATGTGGAGTAGAGAGAAAATTAGGGGGAATTGTGAATTGGGGAATCAGGGAGAAGGGGAAGCCATGGATGGGGAGTCAAGAAAAATTAAAAGCGGTGAAGTATGCGTGAGGGCAAAACGGGAAGCAAAGTAAGGAATTTGGCCCGAAAATCACTTAAGGGGTGACTCACAAGGCGGAATCAACTTTTAATGTGGTACTGAACAAATAAGAACAATTCAGGGAATACTGGAAAAAAAAAATATATAACTTTTCAGGTGGTTTTCGCCAAATTGCGCTAAAATAAAATAAAAGATAGAGCACAATCACTATATATGCAGATCAACAGTGGAAACATGATCAAGGGAACATACTGAAAACACTAAATCATGCTGTTACACCAACTATATATGTTAGTTATATGACAGGACAATAATTAATTTAGTAGCCCAAACCCCCAGAACACCACTGAGCAATGATTCAACCTATGCAATTAAATATGCCCCTTGCAACTACTGTTGCAGAGTAAATTAAGTCTTGTTGAGCTTAAACCTACAATTTAAAATGGTTCTCAATTGATAATGTGATATAAATAAATTCTCCTTAAAGATTTACTTGCTAGAGAAATTGTAATCATGTTGAAGAGATGGTTCAAATTCATGAACTAAAGCCTAAAACACAGACACACAGTTACACTACCTACAGCAAATTCAACTGTTCAAGCACTGTAACAGAAGAGACAATTTAAAATAATTAGAGAAAGTTTAAGGATAATTTGCAAGATCCACTCTGAAAGTTACAATGTGGAACATGAAATCACCTTTCTAGGATCTTTACATGATCATTTTGACGATATGTTTCTGACTTTCTGGAATGGGAGAAAGAGAGAACCAAACATAACATAACCACAGGACAATCACACTTTTTGAGGTGTTTTTGTTCATCAAAAGTAATAATGTGTGCGAGTGAATAGCGATCGATTGAGGCACTTTGCCGCTACATCAGGTTCAGACTCTCGTACAACGCAGCGAACAAATCACACGTTTTACGTGGTTGGCTAGCTAAGATCATGTGTAACTTCTGGTTCTTTTTCCTGTTCAGCTGAGAAGCTTTTGAATGTAAAGAATACTATAATCTGATAAGTTAAACAACACATTAAATATTTCTGAAGGTTTCAGATTAGCATTGCAATTTGCAATTTCAATCTGTAAAGAAAATTCATATTTTGCACCAGTTACATGTATCTTAATAGTCGAATAGAGTACCCAGACATGGTTAAATATTCTCCAAGGATTGAGCAAAACTTACAACACCCTGTTTTTGATAATCCAAAAACTAGTTAATCCAAAATTTCCCAGAATAGCCTCAAAGTTATGGTTTTTCTGTTTTTTTTTTTATTATAACAAATAAGCGATCTCAATTTTATAAAAGATCAATCTTTAAGGAGAAGCAAATTATAAATAACGCGCAAACACTCGATCACAAGTATCATTTATTGTTTTATCCTAACCTTCTATAAAAGGTTGAATACAACAATGCAATCATTTGCTAGACCAAAGCAGACAAAAATAGAACATGTACTCCAAAACACACACATACACGAGTAAATCTTAAAACCAAACTACAAATTCACACTCCCTATTTTTTTTTTTGATCGCAAATTCACACTCCCTATTAATCCCTTCTTTAGCTGGACTATCAGCTAATTCATTTGCGCCTCTTGGCCTATGCTCCACCAACAGCTTCAACCACCCCTCCTTAACGTTATGAAAAGCCTCAAAGTTATGGTTTAACCGACAGTCTCGATCAAGCTGGGCCGTCACTAATCGGTCCATACGAAGCCACCCACAGCACACATGTGGATCTGTAGTCAGATTATGAAGAGGCTTAGCGTGCTGGTCGGCCCACCCAGATTGACCCAATTGTGGTTAACGCTAGGCAAGGTCGCCATACATTGTTGGCCTGACGCACAATTGTCTTGTTTGTTCAATGACTTTTCAACCAACTTGTTAGGAGCACTTGTTTAGACAACTTGTATGAACAATTTACCATCTAACAATCCATATTTAAGTACTCCTAGATTTTGGTTACCATTTTTCACAGAATCTTTTATAAGACCGTCTTTTCATAACTTTCAGTCGGACGATGATCACGTTTAAATAAATGAAATAAAGGCCACGATTCATAAAAAGTTACACCTACCTCTCTAAATAGTTACCCCATTTTATGATGAGTTAGTTTCATATAAGATTTGCTCTTTTTCTTTTATTAACGTTTTGAACAAACAAATTAAGCCAAATCAAGTTAGAATGAAATAGCTTTTTAAGTCAGTTTCTTAGATTTTTTTGTAAAATGACAAGTTATTCCAATACTATATTCAAGAGAGCCAACAATAATACATTATCTTCATGTTCTTATTGGTAATTTACATATAATAAGCTACCAATATCCAGATGACTTTACCAAATATTTTTTTTACAATCAAATTCAAGCCAGCTAGCACAACTAGCTAGCAACAAGCAATTGATCGAACGTGTTACAATCTACTAAAGATAATAATTATCGGTGTCATTTTGCTTTTACTTACAAGGAAATTTCACGGAATCAATTATCATATCCTTAGATAAGTTGAGGTCATTGAACCAAATAAGGCCTTGTGATATGCATCTCAACAATCTGCACCCTGGTGACCTAACGGCTAGCATTGCCATATACTCCCTCCGTTTTCGATAAATCTTTTACCTTATAGGGAACAGAGTGAGTATAAATTATATCAGCCAAGTATGATGTATGAACTTTATGATATATGAATAAATTGACATATTATATATAAAATAAAAATAAAAAATCAACCAAGGCACAATCATAAAAGGGAGAGCAAGATCATCGGCAATTTGGTAGAAAGGTCAATGCAAAGTGCATAGACAGCTCAAGGTTCCACCATCCCTCATTGAACAATCAAAAGTGGTTTATTATCCATACTTTTGATGGTCCAACATTAGTTTTTTCGGAAGTGGACAGCTTAGCGGGTCAAAAGACCTAAAATGGTGTAGTAGTTGATATGTTCAAAATGCAACTATTCAACAGCTGTTATGCAAATACATTAATTTAGTGGGATCAGGTTTAACTTTGGACAAGTTCTTTTCACCCAACAGGGAAAATAATGAACAAATAGCAAAGTTAAGAATGATGACGCTTGAAATGCTCAGCATGAAGGGAATGGAAATGCAAAACACTGATCACAAAGGATGCTCTGAAATCACATCAGAACTGATACAGATGAAGCAGATAGATGCTCTGAAATCACATCAGAACTGATACAGATGAAGGGCATTTCACCATTCCGAACATGGTCATCAATTCATGGAACAAAATGCAACATGAAAGAAAAGATCTCGATTAGATTAGATTAATGTCCAGCAACATGCTCATGCGACATGCTTGACATTATTAAGAATCAGATTAGGTAATGTAGACATACACAAGGGTGGTGACTGGTGAGAAACAAAATGTCACTCAATAAACTCGGCCAAACGAGAAAGGGAAAAGTTTTCAAGTCCTGCTCGTGTGGCCGAGCTTCTCATGCATGACTACCTATGCGTTCAAACTTTTATGATGTTCCTACCATAAGGTTAATGCTTCCTCTATACAAGGGCCAAGGTGGAGTTGTCAACTTGTCATGGTTTAGGCTCTGACTCTCCGTTTAATCGGGTAATGCTGACTCTTGTGTTTGAAAGGGAACATCCTGTAACTTTAAAAGGCACAATGAGAAGGTAAGTAGCATTCTGGAAGCAGCCATCAGAAATAATGCAAACATTTGCAGAAGCAGTATAAATCTGTTAAGACAGAAAATCATTCATGAGCAACACATTTTTCTGTCATCCCTCTTCACCGGAATGCCTCTTATTCTGCTACTACACAGAAATCACGTTAACCAAAGAATTTGGACTGAGACAATGATCCGACCACAAAGAGAATATGGCACTAACTTCACAGTTTGGCAAAGCTCTGTCTAGAAAGTAAACATTGGAAGCATACAGATAAGGAACTATGGACACAGGCACGTCTATTTGATGTCGCTGATCCAAGAGACCAAACCAGGATTTCAAGGTAGTTATTAATATATATCTTGTTATTTTCTCACTTCATCTGTGACAGGTGAAGGTTGGCAGTTTCAAGAATGTTCATTCCTATAGCTTAACAGAAAACTGAATGAAAGAAATATTGAGTTACTGAAGGAAGTTACATGAAAGGCGATATGGCCAATAAAAGCCGTTTCAATCAAGGAAGGAAATGATCTGCTAACAAAGCCAAGGTTATTGGTACTGCAATCACTGCTATTTCTAGACAAGCTCGACCCTTCTTGAAAACATCACTGGTAAACATCATCATATCTAGAAGCTAAGAGAGTTGGTTTATAATCATTTGCTAGGCGATTGCAAAAAATTCATGTTGCGGGTATTATTCAATACTAACAATATAACGCACATGTTATAACATATGAAATGACTGTTGGACAGAACAACACATTCCAGACAGTGCAGAATGTACTTGACCTTCATTCCTTTTCCATTTTCTAATAAAATGGATAAATAATTATTTGAAAAAAAAGATAGATATGAAGGCAGAAACTCCAATCTGAATTAACTGAAACTACGGCAAATATTCAAACTGTTACCTCAAATTCTTAAAGAAAACCCAGAAAGGGAGCTCCCTTCTGTTCACCCATAAAGACACATACAAGGCAGCATCCATGCCCCTCAATTGAATGGCAATTTCACTGCTAGAAAACACCACCGGTGAAACTCCATTTTGAAAATACTTGGAAAGCTCTGAGACATGGTCTGAAAGATTTGAAAATTGCCGAGGAAGATGACAATGTCCTACAAGAAAGTGGCCGAACGCAAAAGTTGCAGAAAATCATGCAATAATCCAACAGATGATTTTAAACTTACTAGAGTGAAAAATGACCATGAATGAAGCAAATGAAGGGGATTTGAATAAATATTAGTAAAGGTACTATAGATACTACTACCTGAGGTAGCACCATTTAAAGTGTTGAAACAAATACTACGTATGGTGGTATGTACCTTCCCTAGCTGCACTTAAACTTGGAACAAATATTTGCATTTGACAGATTACAAGGAAACGGAAACTCTGAAAGATGATAATTAACAAGCATTTTTCTACACATACCATCGACCGGACTTCACTGGAACCACCTAATCAATTATGGCTTCAAGTTTCATCAACCCTTTGCTCTCAACTGCTTCTCTGACTAGAAAAGTAGAAATGACTAGAAAATGGCAAATAACTTGAAATAATGTTTTCTGGCTGCACTTCCAGAATGCTCATGTTAACGAATAATCATACCTATTCCTGTCCACTTATTTTCTTTCGAGCAAGCAGAAATCTTCGCTGATAACCCATGTCAGATGTCAAGTTAGATGATAATGTACAAGGTAAACACTCAGTACCAAGAAATTGTGATAAATACAGATACACAAGTAAGACAACTGCAATATTGAATGATTGGGCAATGGCCTGGCATCAGTGCATCACTATACATTAATCCATCATTCACCATTCATGAATCAGCTGGGCAAACATGATGCTTACAATCGATCATATTCTTGGCTAAAAATTGAGCGACTCATAGTCTATGCACCACCCACATTCATCATGCCAAAAATCTTGCATCTATTATTAATGCTCACTTTTATCAGCCAATATAATGAGGACCAAAAGTGCTGTTTCAAATTAACTTGCGCAGTACACGATGTAATCCCTTGTTCCAAATCTAGGAGCAAATGCTTAAGAAATACTCACGCAAACTGAACACATATCGGGCATTTGCATGAATTGACTACACACTGCAGTTATCCATGCTTCAGAGGCCTACTCGCCTAAGAATTAGAATTTAGCACAATCCTGCAAGCACCTGGACTTTTTCTGGACCATAGACGCATACATATTTTCTTTAGCACCCATCAATTGGCTATCAAAGGGGCAGAAAATAAATGAAATAGTCACAAATCTGGACTCCACAACTGTGATTCCTTGCTTTTATGGTCAACTTAGCGGGTCAAAATACCTAAACTGATAAAAGTATTGGTCGATATGGTCAAAATGCAACTATGCGAAGAGCTGTAATGCAAATACATAGTAATTTCTAGTGGGATCAGGTTAACGTTGGACAAGTTATTTTCACTGAAATTAAGAAGGATAAATGAAATGCTCAGCCTGAACAATATTTTGATGATCGTTACCATTATCTCTGAAGAAAAAGGGAAAGGAAAATGCAAAACACTGATCACACAATAGATAAACCGCATCAACTGATTCAGACGAAGCAGCAACATAACAGAAATATAAACCAGTGTGAAGGGCGTTTCACATTCCGAACATGGTCATCGATTCATGAAACAGAGTGCAACATGAAAGAAAAGATCTCGAGCTGCTTGACATTAATAAGAATCAGAATAGATGATGTTTACATACACAAGCTTGGTGAGAAATGAAATGTCACTCAATAACTCGGCCAAACGAGAAAGGGAAAAAGTTCTCAAGCCCTGCTCGTGTGGCCGAGCTTCTCATGACTACCTATTCATTCAAAATATTATGATGTTCCTACCATAAGGTTAGTGCTTCTTCTATACAAGGACCAAGGTGGAGTTGTCATGGTTTCGGCTCTGACTCTGTTAATCGCTCTTCCTGTCGAGTTGTCTGGCAAGAAAATGGAGGCGGTGGGGGATCAACCGACAATGTACCCACTAAAACATTCACTACCTCCCCCATTGAAGGCCTCATTCTTTCATCGTCCTGCAAACACCAGTGTGCTATTCTAAGGGCACGCTCTAACTCCTCAAAGTTTACATCGTTCTCGATTCTCTTATCCACAACTCTCCATCCATACCCACTAATCCATTTGTTATAAGACCACTCGCCAAGCTCTTCATCTTCTGAACGCCCACTTATCAAAGCCAGCAACACCTTGCCAAAATCCTCTACATCTTTTTCCGCAGCTCCACCGCCAAAAGAAGTGTCAGAATCAAGTCTCCCTAAGCCAAATTCTGTGACCTTTGCTTCAAAGTTTTCATCCAGAATTACATTTCTGCATTTCAGACTCCCATGGCTTATGAACTCCCTACACTCAGTGTGCAAGTAAGAAATGGCCTTTGCCACACCCAGAGATATTGCCATTCTCTTTTGCCAGGTCAGCCTTTTACACAATTTTGGATCCCGCAAGCATTCTTCCAGTGAACCATTTTTCAGAAACTCATACACCAAAATTTTATGCTCCGACTCGCTACAGTAACCCTCCAGTTTCACCAGATTTTTATGATAAATGCTTCCCACAATTGAAATTGTGGCGCGGAATTTCTTTTCTTCAACTGGAGCATCAAGTTGCTTCACTACTATAGGTTGGTTGTTTTGAAGCATAGCTTTAAATGAGTGTGGCCCCATTGGATGCTTGAAGTTCCCTGTTAACTCTTTGATTTCAGCATGTGTCCATCTGACCATACCATTAGAGTTCAAACCAGCATAAGCTGAACCAGCCTGCTTCCTGACAGATATGACTTTCTTTCTGTAGAGCCAAAAACCAACACCTATCTGAAGCACAATGAACATACAAAAGGTACCCAGAGCTGCATCAATTAACAAACGAATCCTCAATCTGTGTGACCGATTAGATGCAATGGAGGGTGAAGAGGGTGACAATTGAGAAGCAGATCCAGGAGTTTTGTTAGGCAATACGGCAAAAGGATCCAAACATGTCTTGACAAAGGATACTGATGTAAGAGATGGATCGAAATAACCACTAACATACTGGGTCCTCTTCATCCGACATTGTCCAGTTCCATCATTCAAGTATGTTACAGCTGTGCAAAGCAAGTCTTGCAGGCATAAACTCCGGCATTGATCTAAACTATTAATGGTGATTGAATCATTTGGTGGGTAAATCCCATAAAGAGATGTGTGCTTATATGTCACCATACTGACTCTTGAATCACAGCTGTGCCCATAGGGTACCAAACATTTTGAGTTAGATACTGGTGGAGATTGAAATGGGCACTTGCAAACAGGCAGGCTAGAGTTAGTGAAGGCACAAATTCCGTGAGTACCACATGTTGCAAATACATCACACTGGTTCTCAACAGCTTGCCAAACTGATACCCATGACGCTGAAGCTCCATCCCATGAATAGAGTCGGAGATTTCCATCGATATCTAGCCTAAGAAACCGGAACCTCACATTGCCATTGTGATCTTCTGCAAATACAGACCAAACAGGTGCAGATCTTTCATCAAGAAGCTGGAATAAACCATTTGAGTTAAGAGAAGCCCTAAGACTCTCATTGAGAGGGCTTCCACTCACCCAGTAGGTTACAGTGGTTTCCCACTTCAGCTGTAACTGGCCCAAGTCACTCATGTACAGCGTATAGTAACTTGACACTGAATTCCTTCTAGCAGCACGAAGCTTCTCACCGATAGATAAATTCTGGCCAGGCAAGAGCGTATCAGATGGAGTGTCAAAACTTTGCCACACCAAGTTTTTGTTTCCATTCAGAAGAACTAAATTTCCATCATCACGAAGGGCAGCAGATGAAACAGATTGATCGGCTGTGTTGCTCGTCCATAGGACTTCCTCATTAGAATCAAATAACACCAATTCACCCTTTGGTGTGAGTTGAAAGTAGGAATCATTACTCACAGTGATTTCAGCACCAGCAACCCAAACTACAGTTTGTTTATCAGCAGGTATAGAATCCGAATTGAACCGAATTCCAAGACTATATTGGTTAGGCAGTTCTGGATGATTGAAGAAACCCAAAGCAAAATCCTCATTAGAGGAGACCCAAAAGTCATTGTCCACAACAGAAAGTTTTGAACCCAAAGGAACTTCTGAGGCAACAACTGAAAGGAGCAATGACCCAACAAATATACAAGACAGTAAGTATGAACTATGAACCCTAGTGCATTTGTTGAGCATTTTGGAAAGATACAATACAAGTGATGAAATTAACAGAGGAAATGGGCAACAATGAATAAAAATCCTTGAGTTACATACTGACAAATCAGCAGGTGAAGTCAAGCATTATGGGCAGAATAGGAATTAGAAGATAAAAAGGAATCAAGGGCTAGATTGACAGATTCATGAACTTAACAGAATCAATGGGTTTGAAAGGCCATATTTTTCAACAAAATTAGGCAAAAATATCTAGTGAATCAAGTCTCAATAGTTAGCTTATAAGGTAATGAAGACTATTCAACAAAGAACATATAAGATAAACGGGGAATAAATGCTCTCTTACAGAATTTAGTATCTGAAAATGACATCTGAACACAGTAAATTTCAAACCTGAACACTGACAGTCGTATTGGTTGCCCCATTTCCATAATGCAATGCACACCAACTGTTTGTGTTTGGGCCTAAGAGAAAACGAAAGCCATAAACTCATAAACTGCTTGATGGGTTTTTGGTATATGAGGGTTTGAGATGGAAAAGATAGAAAATTTCGAGGGACCCAATTGAAAACAATGTCAACCCAATTCTGGGCAATGCCAAATGCAGACCATTGTAGCTAATTTAGACCATTTTAAATCTAGTGTTTCAGTGTTACTAAAGCAAAGATCTTTATGGGAGAGAGAAACACGGCAAATCTTTGAACAACTAATGACTTGAGTCAAAGAAAGATAGTAAATTCGAGTACATTGATATACCCAGAAAAGAAATGAAGTGAACTGGAAAGTCAAGGTTTTTTCTGAACAAAAATGTGAGTTTGTTTGAGGTTTGAGAACACTGTGAACTGAGAAGAGAGAGAAAAAGTGAATAGTGAGGAGGTTTCTTTGGTGTTTCCAAATTCCAGTGAAGTGTATGAGTTCTGGGTTCAAAAAAGAGGAGAGAGAGAGGGGAAAAGGAATCTTTTGTTATCCGATGGGGAGTGAGGCACTCAGCTTTTTAGAGTATGGACCCCAGTGAGTGAGCAGTGACTGACAGAGACGACTCCCACGAGGACCTAAAAAATGTAAAAGCTTTTTTATTTATCTTTTTGTGAAGAATGTTGGTGCGATGAATCACCAATATTGCCCCCTTTTCCCCTTTTTTTTCTCCATATAATCACCGGTGGATCTAAAAATGTAACGACATAATACAATGGGAAGTTGGAAACTAGGATGGGTGCATTTCCACCTTATTTTAAAATCGATTTTATTTAGTTTGGTTCATTAAAATCTGTTCGGTTGAGTTTAGTTCGTTGAAGAAAATACTGTACATTGTAAATACTTATCAAAAAGATATAATTGTATTTTGGTGGAGATGGGTGAGTAATGATACCCTTTGTACCCTACAATCGTCCTTGCATGAAGTAAGGATAGCCATGTATTACGTTAGGTAGAGCCTCGTGTCACACATGAAGTAAGGATAGCCATGTATTACGTTAGGTAGAGCCTCGTGTCACACCTCCGTGTATGGACCTCAAGGAAGCATCATATGACCTATAACACGGCTAGTGAATTAACTTCATGTCATGTCATATAGTGCCCCGTGGCACCCATGTGTCATTTTCGTGCCAAGCATCTACTTTTCTTTTCTTTTTACGGGTTGAGTCATGTCGTGTCATGTTTTATTGCACCAAAACACCAAAAAAATTCCCAAAATCCAGCACGAACATGACTCATGTCCAATTAGTACGTGCGACGAGCCGGAGCGAACCAAGGCAAAAGAAATGAGTACATTGATACAGAAGAAATGAATGGCCAAATAATTGAAAAATGTGGAAAAAAAACCAATAAGGATTTGAAAATACAACCAAATTTTGGAAATGGTACCTGCTTGTTGGGCCACCAAGCCCAATAATATGTGGTGAGCCCGGTCAGCCCAGCTCTGCAAGACTCAAATGAGTCCAATGGACAAGTCACAAGAGTCATAGCAATGCGAGCTAGATACTGTACCCTTAGGTTGTGTGTGTGTAGGCAACATGATCAAAACCAAGAAGATGTTGACAAGAGAAATGCATGAACTAACAGGGTGACCCTATACTGTAATATAAGGCCTGGGCACAGTTTTGGTCCAGTTGAGAGGATTTGGCAATCTTACTTTATGATCTTTCCTATTAGTTTTAGTTTTTTTGTTGATCAATTAGAGTGTATAAGTGAATGACGATCGAGTCATCCCTACTATATTAAGTTCGAATTTTCATGTTCAACAGTGAATATATCAAACTAACTTAACAACTAGCGCAAACACTTGCTCCGTCAACGAGGTACCAACAAGGGGTTAGTATAATTCCTAAAAGTCATCAGAAACAAGGCATTGGGAAATGGGGATTCGAACCCATAACCTTGCATTACCAAACCACTTAAGACTTTGAGAGTAAAAGTTTGAAACTAGTAATCATCACCCTTGTTGGTTATCTTTCCTATTAGTTGTGACATTGTTTATTTTTTAGAAAAACGGATGGATATATTAATTACTACTATTAAGAGTAGCGATACAAAAGTCTGACGCAACTACATCCATCACCACCTCCGGGCTACCATCAATCCAAGCTCTAGTTGAGAAGGAAACCGGGCTCAAGTGCGCAAGTTCATGAGCTGCCTTGTTCCCTTCACGCCTAGTATGGTGCCATTTAACACTAGTAAAGAAAGAACTTAATCTATAAATATCATGCAAAATAAAACCAACAGCAGAAATTGGTTGTGCTCTACAGTTAAGTTGCTGTATAAGTGCAAGACAGTCGCTCTCCAAAATGATCTTCAAGCTTCCTGCCTGCAATGCCATTAAGAGCCCAGAATGAATAGCATGCGCTTCCGCCAGCTCTACCTCCCACTCATCAGCAACCTGTTTCACTGCTGTCCGGATCACCTCACCCTTATCATCACGAATAATCGACCCCAGACCCACCCCACCTCCACGGAGGAAGCCTGCATCCACGTTAACCTTTACCCACCCAGCTGGTGGTAGCTCCCAGTTGCAGACTCCTGTAGCGTTTCCTTGTTGTTTCATTACAACGCCCTTCACATCTCGATAGCTAGTTACCAATCCTATCGCATCCCCCCAGACCTGCTCAACACTGCGAACCTCCGTCTTATGTATAGCTTCGTTTCTCATATTCCAGGCCGCCCAACTACAAACGAGCATCCTCTCAAATTCCTCGCTCTTCAATGTCGTTCTCCATCGTTCCATCCAGTCCAACACACATATATATCGATCATCTTCCATCACACAATCAAGACCTGCTAACTCCCAAAGCTTCTCTACTGAAGGACAAAAACATAGAGCATGAAGTTCTGATTCGACATCCTTCCCACACCTCAAGCAAAATTCATCCGCCCCGGCAATTCTCTTTTTGACATTAGCTCTTGTAGGAAGAGCTCCTGCACTGGCTCGCCACGCAAAGCTCCGGATCTTGGGAGGGATATTAGCCTGCCAGAGGGCTCGCCATGGTTCTTTCGATGGTGTAGAACTTGCACCTGCAGCTTTCCCATAATGAGACCATCTTGCAAAGTGATACCCCGACTTCACTGTATAATGTCCATCCTTTGTGAAATGACACCTAAGTTTATCACTCGGCCAACTATAACACAGGGGAATGCCTAGTATCTCGTCCGCCTCGAATGGAAGAAACATCGCTTGGAGCTTCGCAACATCCCATCTAGCTCTATCTGTATCAATCAGTTCACACACCCTCATATCTTCTTGTCCAGTGGGCATAGGAGAGATGACGTTAAAAGATGGCGGTCTAGACATCCAGGGACACTTCCACACTCCGATGCTTTTCCCATCCCCGATTACCCACCTACATCCTTTTTCAATAATCCAGCGTGTACCTAGGATACTTCTCCAAACATAACTCGGTCTATGGCCTAGTGAAGCTTCCATGAACTCTGACTTAGGGAAATAACGTGCTTTTAATACCCTTGCCATGAGTGACGTGGGGTTATTCATTATACGCCAACACTGCTTTGCAAGCATAGTCTCGTTGAAAATTTCAATATGTCTAAACCCCATACCTCCCTCAAGTTTAGGAATACTCACTTCTTTTCAAGATACCCAGTGAATTTTTCTTTCACCGTCCCTACTTCCCCACCAAAATCTCGCCATCAAGCTCTGAATTTGCTGGCAAATCCCCTTGGATAGTCTAAACAAGCTCATCAAATAGGTAGGAATTGCTTAGGCCGCGGCCTTTATAAGAATTTCTCTACCTGCAAAGGATAAGACTTGATGCTTCCATCCCTGGAGTTTTTTCCAGACTCGTTCTCGCAATGGTGCAAAAATTTGCGCTCTAGATCGTCCCACGTGCATTGGCATGCCTAGGTACTTTGATAGGCCAGCTACCTCTTTCACACCCAGGTTGCTAACAATACGAGCACGATCTCCTACCTGCACATTAGAGCTAAAAATAATTTTGGATTTTTCAAAGTTAACTTTCTGTCCCGAAGAGTCTTCATACATTTGCAAAACCCGCCTTATAGCTCCCACGTCTCTGTCATCTGCCCTACAGAAAATAATGCTATTATCAGCAAATAGCAAATGTGATATCTCAGGTGCGCCACGGCAAATCTGTATCCCTTGCATCTCCTTCCTACCCGCTTCGAGTTCCAGTAAGCTCGTAAAAGCTTCTGCACACATAATAAATAAATATGGAGACAAGGGGTCACCTTGTCTCAAACCTCTCTGCGGAGTAAAATAATCAGTAGGGGCACCATTAACAAGCACAGACAAGGAAGATCTACTCAACTCTATCATAAGCTTTACTCATATCTAATTTAACTGCCATTTTTCCTCTCTGACCTGCACCTACACTACTCATATAATGAAAGGTCTCAAACGCAACAAGAGTATTGTCTGTTATCAACCTCCCTGGTGCAAACGCACTCTGGGTAGGGGAAATAATAACTGAAAGAACCTCTTTCAATCTATTTGCAAGCACCTTAGAGACAAGCTTATAAATGACATTACATAAACTGATAGGCCTAAACTTAGTCATATTTGTGGGTTTGTTAACTTTAGGAATAAGAGCAACATTTGTAACATTCACAAGGGAGCACTCAAAGACACCATCTAGAATAGAAATCACATAATCAGAAATATCAGCCCCTATAATATGCCAAAATTTTTGGAAAAAATTGCATTCATACCATCGGGCCCAGGTGCCTTACTAGGATGCATTTGTTTCAGGGCAAAACAAACCTCACCAGGATCAAATGATCTTGTAAGTTCCATGTTCATGTCCTCTTTGAGCTTTGGTTGAATACCTGCAAGTGCTACATCAAAAGAATGGGATTTAGAGGTAGTAAACAAGGTCCTAAAGTATTCCATGGCTACGTTAGCAACCTCATCCTCTCCTTCCACCATAACCCCATCCTCTCTCCGAATACGACTAATATTGTTCTTTTTATGCCTCGCACTCCCCCTCATATGAAAGAATCTCGTGTTCTTATCCCCGTCCTTGAGCAACAAATGTCTCGACCTTTGTCTCCACATAATCTCCTCTTTCCACATTAAGTCATCTAGCTTCTGACTCAGTGTACGTCTCTCGTGCACTATAGCGGATGTGGGAGGCAAGTTATCACACATCAACATCCTGGACCGTGTATCATCAATAGCCCTGCTAATACTCCCAAATTCCTCACGGCTCCATTTCACCAGCGCAGTAGAGCAGCGTTTAACGCTGCGTGACGTCACAACCACTGACCAGACCATCACCATGCAGCCACGAATCTCTAACAATGCTCTCACAACCTGCAGACGTGGTCCAAAATTCCTCAAATCGAAATTTTTTCCTTCTTTTCCTTTTGTTCCCCGTCCGTATATCACACAATTTAATAGGGACATGATCCGACTTATCTCGTGGTAGATATTTAACTGTAATCATGGGGAACTCAGCAATCCAGTCAAAACTTGCCACCACCCTGTCAAGACGTTCAAATACACACCCCGGACCAGGTCTTGAGTTGGTCCACGTCCAATCATGGCCTTTATAGCCAATATCCTTAAGTCCACAAAAATCCAATGCACTGCGGAATTCATCCATTACGCCTTGCTCTCTAGGAGGACCCCCCTCTTTCTCTTCTTGGAATAAGATTTGACATTGTTTAGATATTGGGTAAGATAATAGAAGAGTTTCCATATTACTCGATTTGTAATATTATGTGGTTAAGACTTAAGAGGGAGAAAAATGTTAGATATATTTAGTGTTACAGTAATATTACTAACATAGTGTTACTGGATAAATTACAATAAATATGAGTAAATAATTTCCTATTTTCCCCTTTTCTCTTTTTTCCATGCTCTATGAGTTGAGAGGGTAACAAATATGTGGCGGTGTTACACTGTTACGGTAACACTAGATTAATCTTCTAAGAGAGAAACTTACCTAGGATAGGCTAAGAGGTTAGATCCTCGTTTGAGAAACTTGCCAAGGCAGTTATGCAAAATAAGTTGTAATCGTGAGTTGTAGTTGGGAGTGATTGTAGATCGATATGAGTAGCTTCAGCTTATGATTGAAAACTACTCTTTAGGTATCTTTCATAAAATCATCTTTTGGCCACTAATTAAAGCTAATTAAGCTTCCCTAAAAGATTGTCTATCCAAACAAAAACATTTGGGAAATTTTGAAAATTTTAAGAACTCTCAGTCAAACATAGCCTAAATGTTTTAATTAAGAGAGAAACACAAATGATTTATTGTGTATAGATTTTGTAATACACAATCTTGAGTGAATTACGTGGGATGTGTGAGAGTATTGGATAGGTTGTTAGTCAATTTTAATTTTTCCATAATTGATCCCAATGAGGTTTTCCTATCTAGTTAAAACTTTGATTTTGCCATAATTACCTTTTTATTTCAATTTCTTAATACCTTAAATTCCTACTACTGAAGTCTAAAGATAATGTACTCTGAAATAAATTATGGATTATCAATCCCTACAACTATCATTTGCCCATTCCATTCCAAAAGAAAATGAAAATTCAATGGCCGTCAAATTAGGTAATTCCCTAATTTTATAGTAGGTCATTACTCTCTTATGAGACTGTCTCAACATGAGATCACCTCTATAACTAACGCTGATATCAACATGACGTCAAACTTGTTTGAGACAACATCGCGTTAAGGCCAGGGGCGTATCGGGGGGAGTGGGGACGAGCGTCAACCGTTTTTCTCGATAATTTTTTTGTCGTTTACATAGTATAAAAAATTCCTTCTCCGTTTGTCCCCCATAAATTCTTGGATACGCCGCCCATTGGTTGAGGCATCTAGTCATGAATTGAAGGTTTTTGGTCAGTCCCTTCAAAAGCAAACTCCAAGCTTCATCATCTTTTTTGTTTTTGGTTTGGCAAATTAGAGGAAGGAAATAAACTTTTTTCCTCTTTAAGTGTGGCTAAAGGACACCTAAGTCTTAACACACGGTCTCGAATATTTCACGAATTAAATTGTGTAGGAGCTCCCCAAGAAATTTAAACCCATAACCTAATATATAAATTACAACTTAGTTACCAATGAGTCAATACCTCTTGAATTAGCTTTATCATCTTTGATTATAAATTTATAACTATAAGCCAAATGCTCTCCATGCTGATTGCCGACCAAAACATGTCTCTCTCTTCTGGCTTTGACACTAGAACCGCAGTCCTTTGTTCACCAAATAATAATAATAATAATAATAAATGAAAACCATTTTGCAAGGAAATTTTCCTTGTCCATAATGAACTGCTGTGGACAGTTTATTAAAGCAGATTCTATGACCAATCATATTCAAGCAATTGATTTAAAATAGGAGACTAGTAAAAAAGCCTTAATTTCACATAATCACATTTATATTAATGTAATCCACGTGCAACGACCTCAAACCGCTAAAAACATGGGACATCATGAATTTATCCACTCATATGAGTAGTATTTTTCTAAGTCTGATCTGAGCATTTCAAATTCTATAATATCCTTCGCTTTCATCCTATTCAACACGGGCGGCTTGCTTACATCTTTCCTGTAATCCTGTCTAATAAGTCCTGTATAAGTCCGCTTTAAAGTGATATTACCTCTATATATAAGCATGACATCTGCATAACATTATACTTGTATGAAAGATGACTACCCATCTTAAAACCGCCTTATACAAAATTTTGTGAAATTCCATTATACTAATTTTTTTTTTTTTTTGGGCAACCAGAAATACAAATAACTAAGCTATAGTAAAAGACCATATTTACGAGACTCTACTGCTAATTTATGAGCAAAACAGACCTGACTCCTAGAAACCTTATTAAAACATAAACTCTCAAACTTATCAAAGTAGATCTTAATATCATGAAGGATATCCTGGATCTCCACAAAAGCAGTCACCCGAGCAGCCAACATGTCCACAAGCATCGCTGAATCTGTGCGTATACTAATTTTCTTAATCAAATAAGCTTGTATCAGGCGACTATGTTGTCACCTTATATGCTAAAATTTCCATAGTTTTCATGGTTAGAGGAAATATGATAGTTGTCATTACTTAGGCTTTAGTTCGAGTGGTTTGGATGGGGTGGGGTAGCGGGGGCATTTGTACACCAATTCTGGCCCAGTTCAAAATGAGTTGGGTTTCTGAATTCGAGATGGATTGGTTACGTGGATATCCGTTCTTATCTTCCTAAAATAAATAAATAAATTTAAGTAAACAATCAAATTAATGTTCATGCTCGTTTGACAAATGAACTTTAAAGGTAGTTCAGGTTTTGCTTATTTAGTTATTTCATTTAATGAATAAAATGAACATAATCAAGTCTTAACTCTCAAACATGTTCGATCCCAAAAAAGTTAAAGATGGACGCTCACTTGATAGATAACGCACTCTTTTAACTTTAAGATTGAAGATTCAAGTCTTATCTCTCTAAATTCTAACACTATCTTTAGTCCACAAATTAAGGGTGTAATTTGTGCTATGGACCTTCAGATTATTCACTTCCCCATTTAATGGACTATAAACCCCACCTTCTTCTTATTCTCAAAACAATGGTTCAATCATAGTTTGGACCATTGAACTAAGGTGTTGCCACAGAACTAAGGTATTCACTTCTTATTCTTTGTTTTAGTAATCTGTTTGGATACGTTTTTTAGAGATGAACTTTATCTGAACTGAATTCGACATCACTAAACTTGACACCATTGAACACAACTTGATATGTTAGACAAAAATTATGTTTCTAAACTCAAAACCACTGAACTGAACTGAACTTAACTGAACTGAATGAATTGACAGCTGAACTGAACTGACCGCTCTGCATCTTTGTCTTAGGGTGTGTTCTTTTTCACTTATTGGGCCTTACTCAATCAGTGGAAATCAGTGGCAAGACATTACTCAATCAGTGGAAATCAGTGGCAAGACATTACTCAATCAGTGAGAATCAGTGGCAACACCTTACTGAATCAGTGAGAATCAGTGGCATGACCTTACTCAATCAGTGGAAATCAGTGACACGACCCACATTCCTACTCACAGAATCAATGGCAGGACCTTATTGAATCAGTGAAAATCAGTGGAAGAACCTTACCGAATCAGTGAAAATCAGTGGCAAGACCTTACCCAATCAGTGAAAATCAGTAAAAGGACCTTACTCAATTAGTGAAAATAAGTGGAAAAAAACGCACCCTTAGATTCATTGCTATTGTTTGCTAGAAATAGCAGTCACATAATGCCATGTGCACAATACGTGGCAGGCGTTAATTGGTAGGTACAAGCTAATAATGGGAACATAATTAATAGAAGATTATGCAGGAGTATAAAGTAGACTAGGGACAATTAACTATGTACGTGCTTGATTGTGTGTTTTCTTCTTCTTAACTTTTATGCTCTCAGAAAATTAATTATTAATATTTCAACTTTTCTTTTTCTTCCTTGTACAAAAATATTAAAAAATCATAATCATAATCGTAATCATAATATCTATATATTAGAGGCATTTTCTGATAGCATTGAACGCGTCCACCTAAGCGAGCAATTATAATAAAATTTAATATAAATATAAATTAGAAATATATGTTTTGGTATAAAATATATAATAAAGTTGTACTTTCCTAAATCGTTAAATAGTAGACTATTGGAGGTTTTGGTATGAAATATATATTGAAGTTGTATCTTCCTAAATCATTAAAGAGTACACTGTTAGATTTTAACAAACATATAACTTTACTTCCGCCGCTTAAAAAATTAAATTTCTTACACCATTTAAAAGACTATGAAAAATCCTTTAAAATGAGTCATTTGTAGTATGTTTTATCGATTAGAAAAATAAAGTATGAGTATATAAAATATGCATAATTTTTACAATAAAACGACGAGTCTTAAATAATCGCCAACCACCGCAAATTACTGTAACAAAGTCATTATAGCCATTGATCTATATAAAAATGATCTTGACCGTTAAAAATATATTTTTCTGCTAAAAGCATTAATAATTATTTCAAACTACCAGAATTTAAATTTAAAAGTTATTTTCCTAAAAGTTAACTAAGAAATAAAAGAATTTCCAAAATGGGATCCTGCGAAATTTCTTTCCCAAGTTCATGTACCTCTACCGTTTAATTACTTTCATTTTCATAGTTCCATGATTTGTTCCTTCTCTTGTTCTTCATCTGCTTCATATTTTTTTTTAATTTGTTTGGCACTTCAAATCTCCAAGTACTACTTACATAATTCCATGATTATGGTGTTGAATTGGACTTTTTGGTGAGATGATGATAATGGTGGCGGTGATGGTTGTAGAGGGTAGATTGTAAATGATGGTGAAATGGAGGATGGGGTGGGGGTTATGGTGGAGGTGGTGAAGAAAACAAAGAGAAAAATGAGGAGTACAGTCATGATTCATGAAAGAAATATTATTATTAATTTATTTTTTTTACTTGAAGCTCTGGTCTGTAATTCGGCACAGCAACCATAGTGATGAAAGAGACCACAAACACAAAGCCTTAATTCTTTCTTAAACAAATTTTAATTGGTTTCAGAATAAAAAAGCGAAGTGTAATTAAAATACCAATTTTAGATCAAAGATTATTATGACTCTGTTGTAGTAACTTGCGGTGGTTGATGGTTATTGTAGATTGTTTGGAGAACATATGTATGTATATGAGTATATCATCTATCCTTAATCAAGGTCGAGGGTTCGAATCTCGCCTTGGGTATGGAGCAGTTTTAAAATTTCTTGGCCAGTTATCCCACCCGTTGAGGTGCCTACAAGCCAGCGCGGGGATAGTCACTGTGGTCGACGGTGAATACCTTTGGTCGTGAACCAAAAAAAAAAAAAAAATAGACTAGCGACAATTAACTATATATGTACGTGCTTGATTGTGTGTTTTCTTCTTCTTAACTTTTATGCTCTCAGAAAATTAATTATTAATATTTCAACTTTTCTTTTTCTTCCTTGTACAAAAGTATTAAAAAATTTATAGGATAGAGAACTTTTGGATTCGTAATAAAACAAGTAATTTAAGTGGTGACCAATCATAATATCTATATATTAGAGGCATTTTCTGACAGCATTGGAGGCATTCACCTAAGCGAGCCATGGTAATAAAATTTTAAAATAAAATAATATGTTTGGGTATAAAATATATACTAAAGTTGTACTTTTCTAAATCCTTAAAGACTACACTATTAATTAGAGGTTTTAAAATATATACTAAAGTTGTACTTTCCTAAATCATTAAATAGTAGACTATTAGATTTTAAAAGCATATAACTTTAGTTTCATTGCTTAAGAAATTAAAATTCTTACACCATTGGAACGAGTACGAAATATCCTTTCAAATGAGACTCATTTGTAGTATGTTCTATGAATTTACAACATTAGATGCGTTCACCTAAAAAGGTAATCAGTAATTAGCTTAACAAGTTGATACAACTAAAGAGTTGCATGTAAAAATAAGAGAAAAGACATGTACATTAGCTATACAAATTTTAAAAAGCAATCTCTAGGTAAAATATGATAAAAAAGAGTACGTGTAGAATAAAGAAATAAACGATGAATCTAAAATGATTCTAGGTCCAATCTTTAATAGGAAACTTTACCATTATCATGTATAGTTTTATAACTGTGCGTAATATACCGATCCTCCATGTTATTTTGGGGTTCCAATTTATGTTCCCTTCAACTTTAAAATTAATACTGTACTACCTCCGGACCACAAATAAAATTACATTGGACTTTTTGCGTTCTTCAAGGCAGATTTTGACCCCATATAACTTTGAAAAAACAAGCAAGCATTGAAATATGTTTTTTTATTCAAAGGTTTATGTCTAAAACTTCTTTATTTTTTGAAAAGTAGCTATGTATACATTATACATTTAAACTGACTTTACCATAAAAGAAGGATCATATCTTTGGAATGTTAGTTGTACACTTATATCAACATGTATTGGCTTACCAACATCAAGCTTAGAAAGACTTTGAAACTATGAGCCTCTTGGATCATGTAACATAAGGGATGAGTTAATTAATAGTTAATTGAAATTGATGATATGAGTTTAAATTAGAAAGACTTTGAAACTATGAGCCTCTTGGATCATGTAACATAAGGGATGAGTTAATTAATAGTTAATTGAAATTGATGATATGAGTTTAAATTAGATAAGATGCCCCGTAAAGTCATAGTAATCTTATTATATGACATTCATGATATTAAATGGATTATATAAATATTTATCTATATATTACTAATAGTTTTTCATAAGTGACAATTACACTTTGATTTTTAGATGAGATTAAAAATCACTTTATATTAGTTTATTATATAATAACAGTTTGTGCAACGCACGGACATACTATATGGGCATCCACCTAGTAAATTCTTAAAATTTCCCATAAAAAAATATCTTAAAATTAGTGTTTAATTTAATTTTTAATTTTTAATAGGCTGTTCATAGGAAATGGTGATGGGAGGAAAAAAAAAAGAAGGCGCTCTCTTCCCTTCTCTTTCTCCTTTTTTCTGCTCACAACTTTCTCATTTTCCTTCTTCTACTGTTTCTCTCTCTCTCTCTCTCTCTCTCTCTCTCTGTACTTTCACTAGATCTCTGAACTCTCTCCTTCTCTCTCTCTCTCTCTCTCTCTCTCTCTCTCTCTCTCTCTATCTATCTATCCTCAGATGGACTCTCCTTGTTTGCTTTGAGTAACTTGACAAAATGGTAAGATTCACTTCTCACTTAATTTCAACTTCTCAACATTTATCATCAATTCATTACATCTCTTACTTGAACTATGTTATTTATTTTTTTTTTTTTTTGCTTTCGCTTATCTGAAATTTGTTTGCTTTTTTACTTAATACTTGTTTCTCTTCTTCTATTTGAGCAATTTCTGTTTCTGGGTAGTTGAAATAACTATGATTTGATATTTACCCAACTTGCATGTATTTGATTTGCTGTTCTTTCATGCTTGATGTTTTTTTCCCTTTTGCAATTTTTTTTAAGTGGGTATTTTTTTTCCACTTTTGTGTAATTTTGGTTGGGGTTTCTAGTTTCTACTTCCTGTTTCCTTGTTCTGGGTCTAGTATTTTGAGTTTACTTCTCTTTTGTTTCCTCACAATAGTTGAAAAAAGAAGACTTAGACAACAACAGTCTAATAGGGTTTCTGTTGCTTCTTTTTTCTTCCCCCCCTCTCTCTCTAGTTTTTTACCCTAATTTCCCCTTCAATACTGAAAGAATAAATTTTTTGGTTGTTTTGTTGCATGGTTTCAACCAATTGAAAGGTGGAGTATTTTTTATACTTAGTTATAAAACCCTTCCTTTTCTGGTGTTGATTGCAGATTTTGATCACATGGTTATTAGAAGTTTTGTGAGATGATTTTCAAATGGGATCTAAGAGGAACTGTTGCATGTGACCCATATCCTAATTTTGTTTGAAGAGTTAGAAAATGTAATTAAGCCCTTGATAAGTTAATTTTTCACACTTTTGTCCCCTTTCCTGTATTTTGAGGTACTTGAAAATTGATATGGTGACCTTCAGAAATCTGTACTTGCAGTTGATTATTTTAATCTTCATTGTTATGGATTGATTTATGGATTGCATCCATTTCTAGTGGGTTTTTATTTGCTTGTTTTCCCTGTTTTGCAGAACCTGTTCTTTACTGTAAAGCCTATATCTTTTAAATGAGAGAATTAGTCACATGGGTTGGTGGGTGGAAATTTCTTTTCACTTGTGATTATTCCCTGCCTGCCTATATTGTATTGAAGCTCATTAGGAATATACTTCATCTTACGTTTCCATTGGTTTGCTTTGTTTGTTGTTATTCAAATGTGTGGATAGTCAGAGTTCTATTTTCAAGGAATAGTATTGGTTTTCACCTTTTTCTATGATTCCAATTAGGAATCCTGATTGCTGGTAATCTATTTGCAGATTGAATGTTAGTAGCATGTCCTGTAAACTGGGGGTGACTGAAGGCTATTTTGCTTTGGCTCGGCGATCCAACGAAGCAGTCCACCCCACCACATAGACATGAATCACTTGACTGTCGAGACAGGAGATTCTTTCTCAAGTTTGCTTGAGCTTGCTGCTAATAATGATGTTGAGGGCTTCAAACGATTGGTTGAGGATGATCCATCTGCAATTGATGAGGTTGGGTTGTGGTATGTCAGGAAAAAAGGCTCAAAACAGATGGTTAATGAGCATAGAACTCCTTTGATGGTTGCTGCCATGTATGGCAGCATTGATGTTGTGAAGTTGATTATTTCGCTCTCCATCACTGATGTTAAACGGTCATGTGGAGACGACAAAAGCACCGCACTTCACTGTGCTGCATCTGGTGGTTCTGTAAATGCAGTTGATGCAGTGAAGCTCCTTCTAGAAGCGGGAGCTGACCCAAATGCAGTTGATGCACATGGGCGTCGCCCTTTTGATGTTATTACAATCTCACCCAAACTAAGTGATGTGAAATCTGCTCTTGAAGAACTTCTTGCAGGTCATGGTTCTGTTAGTGAGCGCATTTTAAGGGTGTCGACGACCACTTCAAATTCGAATTCTCCATCACTCTCATCTTCACCAGAAAATGGATCCTCTTCGTCTTCCTCTGAATCACCACCTTCTCTGATGAACTTGAAGTTCGATGATCAGCAGCCCATATCTTACGGATCGGAGAAGAAGGAATACCCGATTGATCCATCTTTGCCTGATATCAAGAATAGTATTTATGCAACTGATGAGTTCCGCATGTACTCGTTCAAGATCCGGCCTTGTTCTCGTGCCTATTCCCATGATTGGACAGAATGTCCATTTGTCCATCCAGGCGAAAATGCTCGAAGAAGAGATCCTAGAAAATACCATTACAGCTGTGTTCCTTGTCCGGATTTCAGGAAAGGGGCATGTAGGAGAGGGGACATGTGTGAATATGCTCATGGGGTTTTTGAGTGTTGGCTCCATCCTGCTCAGTATCGTACACGGCTCTGCAAAGATGGAACAAGTTGCGCAAGAAGAGTTTGTTTCTTTGCTCATACACCTGAGGAACTAAGACCCCTGTATGTATCTACAGGGTCTGCTGTTCTCTCGCCCCGCTCTAGCACTTCAAGTTCCATGGATTTCGCAGCTGCTATGAATTTTATGCCTGGATCTCCGTCATCGCTCATGTCTCCATCAGCTTTCACTCCACCAATGTCACCATCAGCTGCTAATGGCATTTCTCACTCATCCTTGGCTTGGCCTCAGCCTGATGTCCCATCATTGCGTCTCCCAGGTAGCAATCTTCAGTCTAGTAGGCTGAGAGCATCCCTCAATGCAAGAGATATTGCGGCCGAACAGCTTGATATGTTGCAGGATTATGATATGCAGCAGCAACAGCAGCTCCTAAATGATTTTTCCTGCCTCTCGATGAGCCCTAATCCCTTAAGCCGTTCAAACCGTTCAAAAACGCTAAACCCATCTAACCTCGATGATCTTTTTTTTGCTGAGAGCTCATCTCCGCGCTACAGTGACCAACAGCTGGCTTCTGTTTACTCTCCTACTCACAAATCAGCTGTTTTCAACCAGTTTCAGCATCAGCAGCAACAGCAACAGCAACAGCAGGGGATGTTGTCTCCAATTAACACAAGTTTCTCCCCTAAAGGTGTAGACCATCCATTATTATCGGGAAGAATGTCTCCTCGAGCTGTAGAACCCATTTCACCAATTAGTGCTCGGGCTTCAATGTTTGCTCAACGCGAGCAGCAGCTACATCAGTTCCGTAGTCTCAGTTCTCGGGATCTTGGCTCCAACTTGAACTCCATCATGGGCTCCCCTTCCCAATCTTGGTCAAGATGGGGATCCTCCAACGGCAAACCAGACTGGGCTGTCAACACAGATGAATTCGGTAAACTGAGGCGATCTTCCTCATTTGAGCTGGGAAATAATGCAGAAGAGCCTGATTTGTCATGGGTTCAGTCACTCGTTAAAGAATCACCAACTGAGATTAAAGAAAAAGCAGCAATTTCAACCTCATCCGAGGGCGAAAGTTCTCATATGAACCCACATACTGAAGTAAGTGATTAGTCTGTAAGTGGTGGCTGGATTGAGCAAATGCAACACGATCAGGTTGTCGGCTGTCGCTCAGACAACTGACAAGTCCTTTTCTGGTCTCTCAACTTGTGGATATGGTGCAAAGAGTTTGGTGAGCAAACCTTGCATGTTGTTGTATCTTCTGTGTTTTGATTGGTGACACCATGGGATGAAAGGTAGCTGAAAGAAAGGAGTAACTAAGGTAAGCAGAAACAAGTATGTTATTAGCTAGGTAAAATATGAAATTCGTTCTGACAAAATATTCTTGCTAATGTAGTTAGAAGAGGGGTGAAATTCTTGTTGCACCAAGTTTCTAACGAGCCCTAGTGTTTGTTGAATTGTTCCCCATTATTTTGAAAGGCTTAGCCCTTGGCTTAGTCGATTTTGCTTTGTATGATTAGCGATATGCTTCATTAAAGGAAACTATAAATCCCATGTATCTTCCATCTTTCTTCCATTTGAATTCAGTCTCTTCATTCTATAAATAATTTCTTTGCTGTTATTTACAGTACATTGCCTAGAGAAGATGAAGTTTTGCACAAATGCTTTTTCTTTAGCCGTAGATTTGTTTAAGGATGAGGATCCTCTCCGTTACATTATTTCCCGCATTTACGCATTACACTTGTGGAAGCTTTCACACATGTTAATACGTAACATGGATTACGTGTCAAGCATCCACAACTAGTATAATGCGTAAATGCGGGTGTTAAGAACAAGGTTGCGCAATCGAAGTTCGTACAGTACCGACATAGAAAAGAAATGTAAATAGACCCACGATCTTTTATTAGCCTCTAGAAATTTTAGATGGTCCACGTTCACCACATCATCTAAGCACTTAACTAACTGGCATCTTAACCAACTGACATTTTCACCTAACCTCCCTCTTTCAATTCAAAAGTTTGTGATCGGTTTCCTTTCTTCAATTCGGACAAAGATAGATACCCTACCGGTCTACTACTAATAATAAAGGGTTGAATAGTTGTTCTAGGAGTAATATTTAGAAAAGAATGATGCTAGTTGCAGCCTCACTCCCACAAGCTGACACGTGTAAAAGTTCACTTTCTTTCTATTTTTGAGATTCACTCTTCTCATCTTACCGTTTTTTTTTGGGGGGTTTTGGGGTTCATCTTTTCCATCTTAAGGTTTTTTTTTTTGGATTTTAGGGTTCATTCTTCCCATCTTAGGACTTTTTTTTTTTTTTTTTTGGGTTTTAGGGTTCATTCTTCGGTTTTTGGATTCACTATTCCCATCTTAGGATTTTCTTTTTGGGTTTTTGGGGGTTTTGGGGTTCACTATTCCTATCTTAGGGTTTTTTTTTTGGGTTTTTCGGGTTCACCATTCCCATCTTAGGATTTTCTTTTTGGGTTTTTGGGGGTTTTGGGGTTCACCCTTCCTATCTTAGAGATTTCTTTTTGGGGTTTTGGGGTTCACCATTCCCATCTTAGGGTTTTATTTTGTAAAATTCCATTGGCGAAGCCGTTGAAATTAGTGGTGATAGTCGCCGGTAATAATAAGTAATTAAATTTCAGTTAAATAAACATGACTATGAATGAGAGAGAATGAGTTTATTGTAAAAAGTCACAACTTTTAAGAAGTTTTTATACATGTCAGCTTGTGAGGGTAAGGCTGCAATTTGCAGTCTTGGTTAATTACCAAATATAGTCATAAGCTCATAAATACTTTTTTTTTGGGTTTGGCAAAGAAGAATTTCCTTTCTCTTTTAGCGTGGCTAAAATACTTTAGCAGAGCGAGAGAATGTCTGTCCAACATATTAGTGTTGTTCCTTGTTAAGCTTGGTTTGAAATTTTGTTGAACCAAGCAGTCTAGTGTAAATGTGTAATCTCATCTCTCAAAATTTGTGTTTTTTTTTTGAAGAGCTAAAAACTTAAGGAGAAAAAAAAAGAAAACCTAACCATAGTTTACAAAATAAACTTAACCATTAAATTGCAAATTCAGAAAAGGTTGGTGAGTCAACTAAATTTGATACTCTTGCTATATACTAAGAAAATATTGAAAAGATAGCTCTCATGGAATCCTACAAAAGTTGAAATTGAAGAGAAAATCATTGTCCATGGTTGAAATTAAGGGGAAAATCACTGTCTATGTCACAAGGTATTTTTTTTTTTTTTTGCTATAAGGGTACCTGCAAACCTCATGCATCGGAAAAGTTAATTCACCTTTGATGAGCTGACGCTTGAGCTTGAAGCGGACTTTCTATGCAAAGAAAGGAAGAAAAAGATTTATTCTCCTTACATAAATGAGAATTCAAAACCTATCCACAGGGTATGAGAGTAACGCACTTACCACTTGTACTCTCACTTTATCATCCGTTCCTTTATAGTTTATTGATGAGCTTTCACACCATTTATGCGAGCTCAAGTAAGCTTACCTTACTTTAGTTTCCTTAAGTACTGAGCAAAGTTGATTGAGAGGTAAAAAGAGAGGAGAAAAAAACGTGTGTGTAAATTGATTCTTATTATATCTCATAATTTCCTTCTTCCTTGTGATTTATGAAAAGAAATCACTAATATTAATAGTATCATTACGTCCATTTCAACTTCATAAAGTCATAAACTTTCGGTGGTGGCTCAAATGCTTGTTTGATAGTACTGCTAGTAATTTCTTCTTTCTCTCTGTTTTCTCTTTCTGTTTTGTTTTGTTTTTTGTTCTTCTTCTTCTTATTCTTTTAAGCTACCTTCAACTTTCTCTTGTTTGATAGAAAAATTCTCCTTTTTTTTTTTTTTTTTTTTTGTCATTTTCTTCTCATGTAAAATCAAAGAACGGTGGTTAAGGTTGCTGTTAGGGTCACATAGAACTAAAATAGATGTATCATGTATCATAAAATCACACCACATTGAGTTTATTTTAGTTAAATGTTAGAGCCATACCCGATGCCAGTGAAAGTTGCTAGGAGTATTTGCTAGGTGTTAAAGTTAAAGGGTATTTTCTTGTGTGATCTAATTTGTTTATTTCAGAGATGAGGTACGGAATCGAATGGAATGGTTTGTTCCTTAAATTAGCGAATATGATCCAGTTATTTGCTATCAATTTCAATCTATTTAATTTACCACTAAAAATCATAATAATATACTATATCATTAACCTCTTCATTGAAAGCGATATTGAATCATTAGAATTATTAAAACAACTCTTTTTCTAATAGTTTGGCGTCTTCGATAATTAAACTCGTGGACAATCTACAATTTTGATTCTCCCTAAATTATAATTGACCATATTCATATCTTAAAATATCAGAATGTTGTTCATCTTAACATTTTATACTGAAAACATAATATTTGTATTTGTGCTTATACATCTTCAATATCAAGGATTTAAGAATATCTTGTTATATGTTCTTTTCAACATAAATAGTTTGGAATTAAGTTCAATTCACTTTGAAATTGGAAAACACACTACCTTAAAGCAACTATTACTATAGTACACATCTAAAAATGATGGTAAACAGACCAATAAAACAAAGATAATTGGACAACGTAACTACTAATAAGCGACAAATAAGCATTCCTTTGTCATATAAATAGTAGGTCATTATATAATTGAATATGACGCCAGTGTATCGACAAAATCCCTATATCCAATGGGATTTAGATTTTGTGAGATGCAAAGTATTGCAACTTGTCAGTGGAGCAGTAATTCAGTATGTGACATAAGATTAGTTGAAGGACGGCCAAACACCGTTCTTTACTCGTTGCCAAGGGAAGTAAACTGTATTGAGCCTATATTCTTTTCCTTGTCTTTATGCTGTATTATGTTCCTTTTCGTGTCGTTTCGTTTCGTTTTATATTTTGTACTTCATTTTGTTATATTATTCGCGCCGCATCATTCCGTTTTGTAATTTCTTTCCATTTTGCGTCGTTTCGTTCCGCACCATTTCGTTGAAGAGAATCGGACATGAGTCTTTATCGCTCATTTCCTCCTTTTTTTTTCTTTTGTTTTACCTGTTTTTTGCCACCCCACATTCTTATAGGCGGTTTTTTGTCTGCCTTATTTTATTTTAGAATTTAAAACTTGAAGTCGACAAAGTAATTATAAATACAAGAAATTGTGTATTGAGAATAATGGAGTTTGTCAAAGACAATATTGGATTGTTGGTTGTGGTAAGGATAAATATTTATCCTTATAAAAATAAACACAAAAACTTTTATAAGACGGTCTTATTGTGAGACGAATATTACATTTTGAACAAATTGTGTTACTTTTAGACTAACAAGCAAGTATAAAAAAATTTACGTCTTAAATAAAGTGTTAGATTTTTATTATCTTACCGTGAGACGATTTTACGCAAAACCTTCACGGCCAAAGAGAGGGAGATTATTTGTGTTGCTGCTTAAAAAAACATATCATTTGCATCAGTAGTTCGACGCCAAAAAAAAATAAATAAAAAAATTGCAGTATTTGAGCACCATTACAACAAAGGTCATACAAATTCAATCAGTCATTTACAATAAGGATGTGAATTTGATTAAGCACCAACCTCTTTTTCCACCCCACTGTGTTTAAGATATGCTAATTGGGCAGTCCATTTCATTACAAATGATCAGCTCATAAATTCTTGTTGGGATTGTACCCGAAATTTGCATTCAAAATCTGTTTACATCTGTCTGTGTAAATAAGGACCCAACCTTGATAAAGAGTATTTATTACGAGGAAAAAAATGTGAGGTTTAGATATTTGGATGTGTATGTACGTTCTCAAAAGCTGCTGGGCTGATGCAGAGAAATAAAGTTATGTCTTCATGAAGTAATCATCCCCTGAGGAATCGCCAAGGTCCTGTTCCAGTCCCCATTCTGCAAAGCAGCAAAATCTGACTTACTTGAAGTATGACGATATATTAACAGGCAGAGTCATGCATTTATAAAATGTCATGGGTAAACATGTACCTTTATGACGCCAGAGCTTTTGGCGATCACAAATACTCCCTCCGCTTAATAATATAGGGCATATCGTGAAACTGTTTTTGTTTCACAATATATGGCACCCAACAATTTTCATGCAGTATTTAACCATTTATTGCTACATTTTCTACTTTATCCTTATTTACTTATTCACTCTCCGATCTGACAGTTAGTGACTTAAGGATGGTTTAGTCATTTGATATTCTCATTTTCTTAAATTCACAATTTCTTTAATCTGTGTGCAAAGTAAAAAATAAAGCCTTGTACTATGAAAAATAGGGAATAGAACACAACAGCAGTCCTTAGAAACGTTTGTAGGGTGTGGGGAGGAGCAAGATATTACCTCCAAAAGCCAGCCAATGCGCGCAAACTCATGTATATAGACAAGGCAACCCAAATGCCGACGAAACCATTTGACGAAGACAACCACAACAAACACAAGATGCTCAGAACAGCCACAACAACCTGGGCACAGGTGGATTGTAGAGATCAGAACTTCAGAAGTTGAAATTACTTTTTTTTTTTTCTTCAACTCTTGGTTTTCTTGGTTCTCTATAGGACAAATCTTCTTTCCCATTTCCTTTTATTTTTTTTCCTCGATGGGGTACAAAGGGGGGGGGGGGGGGGGGGAACGATCAGTGTGGGAAGAAATATTTTCTACAGGGAACATATGTAATTCAAAAGAGTGAGTTTACTTACCATGGAGTATGCAGTATATCCAAAATCTGAAGCTCCATAGTTGATGCCATCAAAAACAAATGCTAATGCATTAATCGGCTGGGTCACTGCAACAAACTAAACCACAAATACGCACATGATCAGTTTCATAGCTCCCTTTGTAATTTCTTATTGAATGTTACTTTTTTCTTTTCTCCTCCTAAGGGGTTTCTTCTCTGTTTTTGTTGGGGAGGGAGGGAGGGAATAAAATGATACCGGAATGCCTTGGTTTATCAGCTGCAGAACATTGACATCATTTGTGAACAATCTTGATGCGAAGCGCAAAACAACTGCAAGGACTAAAGAAAGGGATACGCCAAGAACCAGACCCAACTGCCAGTAAAAAAAAAAAGTCTTTGTGTAGTAAAACAGAGAGTTGAATAAACCAACCACTACTTTTTAACACAAAAGCACCTGCAATACTCGACAAGCAGTGGCTGTGGCTCTCTCAAAATCTTTCCTCGCAAATGCACTGGCAAGGATTGTCTGAAAATGGTCAAAGGGTATAAGCCAGTAGAAACAGGAAACTCCATTTGATCAAATAATGTTTGATAACTAGAGCTTGTCAAAGACTCAAATGAACAAAGGAAAGAGCACCAGTAAGACAGCAACAAATATCAGGCAGTGACATCTGCAAATAACGACTAAAACATTAGTGAATAGTGAGGTACAGCCCGTACAGGCAGGCAGCCTGAATGGTGAGACAAACTTCCCCTTATCAGGGTTACATATGAAAGGAGAGAGCATCTATCAGTAATAAGGTTCTGTATTTACTGATGATGACTCCTCTCCTATTATATAGCTCTTTCCCTGCCAAGCCAAAAAAAAATTATATAGCTCTTTCCCGCTGCCTAAACAAAAGGGAGATACAGATACTAAAACCCATTGTCCATATCCAGATCTTTCCATCTTGGTGTGCCACCACAAATGGCGTCTTGCACACATCCTGGTACCAACTTGCGACAATTAGATCTAAGGGAAAGGATTCAGAATTCCAAAACTCCTTGGGAAAAAAACCGGGCACCTTGTATTTAGCTATCTGTAATGATCTGCTGTCTAAATTAATATTTTGAAGACATGGCTGCTCGTCATGAAAACTTCGACATCGCAGGTAATTAATGAATACCTGGTCTAGATTAACCTTTATGAAACCAAGGGTTTTATGACCATAAACAGGAACAGAAAAAGGAGACAAGTGATTTGAGGCAACTAATATGCGTCATGATATTACATGCTGCACTTTCTGCATGTGAGACTACACTTATTCTCTTGAAACTCATGAAGCATCAGAATGGAGAACTGGAGATTATACAGGCAAATGAAAAAGCAGGGTGATAACTTAGAGATGCTTACTTGTCCAGCAACGGCTAATCCATCTGCAAGCAAAGACGTTGCTAACCAGATCTGCAAGCAAATCTGGAAAGCCGCCATTGGTATTGAGCCCAGCCTTGCAGCTAATGAAGCTCCCAGGGTTACGCAGAAAGTGACAGCTATCACTCTCAATAGTAACAAGAATCCTGTCCCCATCCATGAACAGCAACTTAAGTTCAAATTCAAGCTAAATATATATAAAGCGCCAAACTTTTCAGTTCGGTATCCTAGAAGAGAATAACAAATAGTTCAAATTACTCCTCATATCCGGAAATCCTATTCGGTCTTTATACTGTAAATTGAACTAGTGAACTGAGTAATAACTCGCAGGAAAACAAAACAAAACATCAAATTGTATGAGACAAGCTCGAGGTAAATATCTTTGACACAAGTGTTAGCCTTTGATAGGGACCTGGAAACACAGTTTTCAAAGTAGAAAAACTTTTGCAAAAGAACAGTATAGTCCTCAGCAATGGCAACAGCAGAGTATCTAATGAACATAAGGCTCACCACTTTTAAGAAATATTCTCAACTGTAGATCTTGGATATGAGGGGTGAACAGGTTAACTTTCTGCATTAACTTCAACATGAGGATCATGGAAATTATATACCTGTGGTAGCGACAAATATTATGAGAAAACAAAGATACCATCAAATAAAAGAGACGAATCTAGTAGTAGGAGAGTTTAACTCACTGAGAAATAACGTGGGCAATGGCTGCACCAGTAACACCCATACGAAATACGAATATAACAATGGGATCAAGAATTATGTTTGTTATGTCTCCCACCACTGATTTAGATAAAAACGTGATTCAGTAATTGTGAAATAAGCTGGAAAAGCAGTTAAATATTCATAGCCACAATGTGAACCTCAGATTATATTCCACATAGCCTTCTTTGAGAAAACTTATATTGAACACCAAATAAACATTAATGCATGATAGAGAATGTTCATGGCATTTGCTTAATGGCTTTGTCATGTATATCCACCAGTGACATTCTACAGATGATATATGCATTCTGACCAGATAAATAAGGTGAGAAAGAAAACACGATGGTACCCTCAGGGCCTCAACCCCCCCACCTTCTTCTTTTTTCTTCCTTGAGTCAGCATCTTGCCCAATTCTAGTCATTAACTATGTTGGCACTCAATTTCTATAGACAACATGTACTCATGCTTGAATCTTGACACGTTAAAATCATGCAGAACCTGGAAATGGAAAGTCTGACACTCGGAAAGGTGCCTGTGTTGCAAATTTGTACTTGAGTCCATGTTACATAGGTCACTGACCCATCAAACACACCCTGCTGTCCCACATGATCAAATCTTCAAGCTAACAATACTTACTGACTAATTAGTTACATCAGTAGAAGACTTTTTCAGTTCTTTACAGCATAGGAATTATCATTGAAGACATGTCTCACGATATGCATGGCTAGGAAAGAACTTTAAGCCCCATGAAAAAGAAATGGTGGAACTTTTCTCTAGAAAGTGTTAGTTATGAAAGCATAATAGAAGTGTAGTCCGACTGATGAGATGTGCACAAAGAGGCAAAGATACAGGTCAGTCCAGTGAGGCTTGTCAGTTAGTGTCTCATGACCACGAAAACAGTTATCATGTTCTGTGTCTCTTTTCTCCTAATAAATTCAGCATGGACTCCATACACCCATTCAAAGTTTAATTTTCTTGTGTAAACATCGGAAGCTCATATATAAGTCATATCAGTCACCTGAATGATAAAAATAATTCATTATCAAACCCTCATAATGAAGTCTTTCTTAAAGATGATCTAATCCAAATACAACGAGAAATCTAGTCTTGATTAATAGTGACTTCACTGAATAATGAAAATTGTTGCATTCATAAGTTCCACTGAAAACAAAATGAATTTTTACCAATTGCATACAGAGGTGTTTTTGTATCCTTAAATCCTCGAAATACCCCTTGCATTACAAAAGACAGAAGAACAGCCGGAGCCCCAAGCGACCTCAATGTCAAATACTGTCTCGCTGGCTTTAGCATTGGAGAATCCTGAGCAGACATTCAAATTTGTCAGCATATACTGCATGATAGAAAATCGTGTGATTGGTTAGCATATGTAGTTGTAGGAGAAAATTAGCCAGTCCAAATAAATGATGAGAAATTCAACTATCAGATTCTCCATTTTACCTTTAGGAAAATGATGTCAATCCAGATGGCTCAAAAAAGTCAAGAGCTAAAATCCATCCAGATATTGTAAACCAAAAAGGACATGTCTAGTTTACTGAAAGGACACTTACGGGATCAACACCCATATAGTTCAATATTGGTTTTGCAGAACATATGAGAAATAAAGCTTGTGTAAGTCCAAGAAGAGCACCAATGACCATAGCTGATGATGCTGATGATACGTTTCTTCTTTCCTGCTTTACATTGGGCACTTCCCAATGACTACTATTGACAGATGACGATTTTTCTCCAGACTCTGCTTTCAAAAATCATGCAACAGCAGAACATCAAAAAAATATGAAAATAATGGAAATGGAGAAGAAAAGAAGCAGCTGGATTAGCAGGCTTCTATATACTTAGCAGTAAAGCATACCAGCCAGACCTATAAATGCTTCCATTTCAGTGTTGCTACTGCAGCTATTCTCTGGTTCCCCAGTTTCAAATGTACCATTGTTCAATCTTCCAATGGTATCCTCCTCTGCAACCAATGATGTGGTAACACTGACAAGTGGGAATATTGCAATCCTTGATACTTGATTAAAGACAGCTATAGCCACCCCCACGGCTGCAAGCTCCACAGGACCTACATTGACGATCAGAAAAGAAGGTTAAATTGTGTACCATGTGAAGCAAATACTCACGTAGTTACCTGCTTACATATCAACGTCTTTGTACAACATGAAATCGCCCACAGAGGCGGTGAACCAAATGTCGAACTATTTATGTTAACAAATTGCACTTAGTTCATGAGTTAATACAGTAGCATCTCGAGCTAACAGTTGCAATTGCAATATATAAATTCCCGGTCTATCTTCTTGAACCTTTGAGGTAAGTTACTGAACTTAAGAGGTAAGTTACTGAACTTTAGAGGTAAGTTCCTAAACAAGTAGTTTTTTTTTGCTCGACATTGTCCCTGTCATACTGAACCAGACTACTTTGAAATTATAGATTGTAGTTCAACATGATTTGTTCATACTTTCCATCACATTCTTGGAAAAATTGGCTCAGATAAAGCGACATTCTGGGAAGAATTGCATGCCAGCAAAGCTTACGAGAGGGTGTTTAAAATGAAATCCCACAATAAGAAAGGTTCACCTGCTCCCCCAAGAACAAAAATAAGTAAAAGGCAAAAAAGAAATCTCTAGGTGCATGGTCTTCTCCACGCTACTATACCCCTTTTATCACCCTTAGCATTATATCCACATTACTACATCACATGTAAGTGATGTTTTCTCACTTCTTCTTTTTTCCTTCCTCTGACATTAGCTTTATGTATATGATGTAATATTGAAAGAAGTAGATTCGGGCATGCGTAATTGGCTAATCCTGACTGTTATGGCATTGTTATGTTTGCGAGGGTTCATCCTGTAATTTTAAAAAAGCACAATGAGAAGGTAGCTTGCTTTCCAGAAGCAGCCATCAAAAATGATGCAAACGACTGCAGAAGCAGTATAAATCTGTAAGTTAGAGGAATCATTCATGAACTACATCATTTTTCTCTTATTCTGCTATTATACAGAAATCACGTTAAGGAAAGAATTTGGTCCGAGACAATGAATAGACAACAAAGAGAATATGACACTATCTACCAGGATTTCATGGTAATTATTACTATATAGTACATTATTTACATTACTCACTTGATCTGTGATAGTTGAAGGTTGGCGGTTTCACGATGGTTCATTCCAATATCTTAACAGAAAACTGAATGCAGTTGAGAAAAGAAACATTGATATACTAAAGGAAGTAACATGAAAGGCTTAAGCGTAGAATTTGGGAAAACAAACCTATATGGCCAATAAAAGCCGTATCAATCAAGGAAGCAAATGGATCTGCTAACAAAGCCAAGGCTGCTGGTACTGCAATCTCTGCTATTTCTAGACCAAGCTCATCCTTCTTGAAAACATCACTGGTAAACACCATCATATAGATTAAGCTAAGAGAGTTGGTTTATAAACATTGTCTAGGCGACTGCAGAAAATCCATTTCGGGAGTATTATTCAATAACTAACAATAAAATGCATATGTCATAGCTAATGAAACGGCTATTGAACAGAACAGCCCATTCTAGGCAAAGTGCAGAAGTACTTGAGCTTCATCTCTTTTCCATTTTCTAATAAAAGGAATATATATAATTATACAAACACATTGTTAGATTTATTAAATACTACTTTCAAGAAATCATAATTTTATTTTAATTTATATATTTATATAATTGTAATTGTAGTTATTTGCGGAAAATAAAAGAAAGGATATGAAGGCAGAAATCCAAATCCGAATTGACGGCAACTATGGCAATTGTTCAAAGTGTTACCTCAAATTCTTAAAGAAGACCCAGAAAGGGAAATTCTTTCTGTTCACCCATAGAGACAAGGCAGCATCAATGCCCCTCATTTGAATGACAATTTCACTACTAGAAAGCTAGTCTTGACGTTCACCATTCACCAGTGAAACTCCATATTAAAAATGCTTAATAGCTCTGAGACATGGTCTGAAAGATTTGAAAATTGCAGAGGAAGATGACAACGTCCTACAAGAAAGTGGTCGTACTCAAAAGTTGCAGAAGATCATGCAATAATCAAAGAGATGACTTCACACCTATTAAAGTGGAATAATACCATGAATGAATCAAATGAACGGGATTTGAATAAAAAATTAGTAAAGGTACATTAGATATTACTACCTCAGGTAGCACCATTTCAAGTGTCAATCCAAATACTAGATATGGTGTATGAACCTTCCCTAGCTACACTTAAACTTCAGATCAACAATTTAAATATTTGCATTTGACAGATTACAAGGCAACGGAAACCCTGAAAGAAGATAATTAACTAACATTTGTCTACATACCAACGACCGGACTTCACTGGAACCACCTAATCAGTTACGGCTTCAACTTTCATCAACCCTTGGCTCTCAACTGCTTCTCTGACTAGAAATGATTATTAAGAAAATATCAAATAGAAATAAGTCGAAATGATGTTTTCTGGCTGCACAATTTTCCAGAATGCTTATGTTAATGAATAATCATATCTAGTCCTGTCTGCTTATGTTCTTTCGAGCAAGCAGAGAAGAAGTCTTAGCTGATAACCCATGTCAAGTTAGTGACAAGTTAGAAGAAAATGTACAAGGTAGACACTGAGTACCAAGAAATTGTGAAAAATACAGAATATAGACAAACAGCAATATTATATGATTGGGCAATGGCATAGCATCCGTGCATCAGTTATACATTAATCCATCAATCATCATTCATTAATCAGCTGGGCAAACATGATATGCTTACAATAGATCATATTCATGGCTATAAATCAAGAGGCTCATAGTCTTTGGACCTACCTCATTCATCATGCCATTTTGTTTGCTCCCAAAACTCTTGCATCTATCAATGGTCAATTTTATAAGATTGAGGACCAAAAGTGCTGTATCAAATTGAAGTACGCAGCATGAGATGTAATCCCTTGTTTCAAATCTAGGAGCAAATACTTAAGAAGTACTCACGAAAACTGAACTCAAATCGGGCATTTGCATGCAGTGACTACACACTGCAGTTATTCATACTTCAGAGGCCTGCTCGCCTAAAAATTAGTAGCCTTTAGCACAATCCTGCAAGCACCTGGACTTCTTCTGGACTAAAAACGCACACATATTTTCTTTAGCGCCCATAAATTTGCTATCAATGGGGCAGAAAACAAATAGACTCCAGGCTCAACTGTGATTCCTTGCCTTTATGTGTTAATAAAAAAAAAGGTCCTGTTGGGTTAACACTACTTCTTTTGGTGCAAATTCACACTCTATTCCTCTAGTTCAAGATGAAAATTTATCTAGATGTACTTTTTCCTTGGCAGGAATCACACTTGAAGGAGTTGTTGTTTTTGTGAAAGTGCTCCAGAAATTTTGCATAAAGGGCTTTGTTAGATGAAGTGATGAACGATAGCGGAAACTATCTCCTGTGGTTAGAAATTGCTTCCTTCATAGATCTTTATAGGAACGCAAGAACATGACTTGCCCTTGTGGCAACTTAATATCATATTCCTGATACAACAATTACCAATAGTCCCCACATGAACACTTACCATCATCAAACCGATGGAATCTACTATTATCTCTAACAATAATCGTTCTTCCAGTGCATCTTGACATAAACTTGATTGCAGTGTGACAATCACCACATAAATGCAAGTTTTTCATAATCCGAATAGGTATTTCAGGTGGGTGAAATCTGTCAAATGTGTGAACTTTGTTTCCTTCCTCAACCCAGCTTAAACCTGTTTCCTTCTTCACCCCTCTATCCCTCAGCATCTTCCTAACTTTGGCTGCATCTTCAAGTCTTCCAGCTGCTGCATAAGCATTACATAATATCACAAAAAGGCCGGAACTCACATTACCCAACTCAAAAACCCTGTCTGCAGCATATGCTGCCAATTCAGTGTCCTTATGTAGCCGGCACCCTGTCAATAGAGCCCCCCAAACTGACTCTGTTGGTTCTATAGGCATTTCCTGGATAACTGAAAGAGCCTCCTGCAACTTCCCAGCACGGCCTAGCAAATCGACTAAGGTGGCATAATGCTGGTGCCCGGGTTCAATCCCATACTTCTTCACTAAACCAAAGTAAATCCGTCCCTCCTCGACTAGGCCAGCATGGCTGCAAGCATAAAGCACAGACAAGAAGGTAATAAAGTTGGGTTTATTACTTGAACCTTCCATCTGATGAAACAAATCTAATGCCTTTGTTGTATGAGCATGTTGAGCACAAGCAATCAGCATTGAATTCCACATCCCAACGTTCTTTATCTGCACTTCATCGAATACACGATAAGCCCCTTCAATAATCCCACACTTAGAGTACAAAGATATCAAACCACTCCCAACAAAACTCGAACAATCATAGCTCTTCTTCAAGCACAACCCATGTATCTGCTTCCCCAACTCTAAAAGCGTCGAATTCCCACAAACATGAACCACACTCGAAAAAGTAAAATCATTAACATCCACATCCTCCACGAGAGCCCTGCAAAACAACCTTAAAGCCTCCTCATTTTCTCCCAATTGAGCATACCCAAATATCATTCCACTCCAAGACACCACATTTCGTTCAGGCATTTCATCGAACACCTTCCGTGCATCCCAAATCTCCCCACATTTAGCATACATATCAACCATAGAGCTCCCAACAAATACATCCCTTTCATACCCAGTTTTCACAACAACCCCATGAATCGATCTCCCCACATCAACCCTCCCCAGAATGGCACACGACTTCGTGGCACTTGGGTAAGTATGTGTTGGGGATTTGCGCAGCGTATATGTAGAGCAATAAAACACAATATAAAAGATAAATAGACACACGATATTTTTAACGTGGTTCGGCCCCTCCGGCCTACATCCACGACCCTCTCATAGGGCAACATCCACTAACTCATCAACAAGTATAAGTTTTGCACGGTAAACTTGCAAACCCTCCCACATACAAGTTTTGGACGGACAAACCTGCAAACCCTCCATATAGTGTAAACCACCCTACTAACCCGAGACCCTCTCTCAAGAGTTACAAGGAATAGTTACAACACACACACTTACTCTCTCTCTCTCTCATCTAATTAGGTGGATCACGTCTCCCCCTAATTAGGATCCACTCGATCCTGCATATCTCACACCCCGTGTTTGGACTACCCTACAAGCCCGAGGACTCCCTCCACTCAAGGACTACAAGGAATAGCCTCCCACTCTCCTCACACACTACATGTGTCTATATTGTGGAATATGGGATATGGGATATTGACACAAAGCTAGCACCTCTATTTATAGGTGTACAAGTGAAACTCTTGAGCTTCTCTACGTAACTTTATAACCTCCTCCATTTAGTGTTTGAATGTTACATCTCCTCAAGATTAATAAACAAAGTAGTTTCAATTAGCTACTTTAATTATTTTCCCTTAATGAAGTTATTGAGTGGTGTTTTATTAGCACCATCTTGGAGTTACGTGAATTATCCAACGCCACTTACACTTCTCTTTTTCCTTCTCATTAATTGTGGTAGCTCACACATAATTGGGACATTATCACAACAAATCTCCCCCTCACAATTATGTGAAGACACCACAAACTCACAACCTCCACCAAGGGCTCACACATCACAACAAGGATTAATTCAACTATTGTCGGCAACAACAACTTCATCACGTGTTCCCTCCTTAGCCCTTGGGATCAACATCTGTCCAACCTCTCTCGATCCTACCACCACAACACACTCTCTTCACAATGCAAGCGCACGAACGGGTACCCTTCTTCACATTTGTAGGATCATCTCTCTTCAACATGGACCGCTTCATCATGTGCCACGGCTTATCGTCACACCACAAGCTAAGATCGTTACATCACCAACACGATCCTGCAATAACATTGACGATCTCTTCACCGATCTTGGCACGATAATCTCCATCTGTCAATGACCCGGAATACTACACCTTCGGGTCCAACACCTCAACATGTGTGTGTACGTCATCTCCATCTGTCAATGACCCGGAATACTACACCTTCGGGTCCAACACCTCAACATGTGTGTGTACGTCAACATTGCTCCACCACCAACTCACCCATGACGACCAACAAATTCCCCAAAGACGCAACCACCGACTCACCAGGAACGCAACCATAAGCTTTGATACCACTGTTGAGGAAATTTGCGCAGCGTATATGTAGAGCAATAAAACACAATATAAAAGATAAATAGACACACAATATTTTTAACGTGGTTCGGCCCCTCCGGCCTACATCCACGACCCTCTCATAGGGCAACATCCACTAACTCATCAACAAGTACAAGTTTTGCACGGTAAACTTGCAAACCCTCCCACACACAAGTTTTGGACGGACAAACCTGCAAACCCTCTCATATAGTGTAAACCACCCTACTAACTCGAGACCCTCTCTCAAGAGTTACAAGGAATAGTTACAACACACACACTTACTCTCTCTCTCATCTAATTAGGTGGATCACGTCTCCCCCTAATTAGGATCCACTCGATCCTGCATATCTCACACCCCGTGTTTGGACTATCCTACAAGCCCGAGGACTCCCTCCACTCAAGGACTACAAGGAATAGCCTCCCACTCTCCTCACACACTACATGTGTCTACATTGTGGAATATGGGATATGGGATATTGACACAAAGCTAGCACCTCTATTTATAGGTGTACAAGTGAAACTCTTGAGCTTCTCTACGTAACTTTATAACCTCCTCCATTTAGTGTTTGAATGTTACATCTCCTCAAGATTAATAAAAACAAAGTAGTTTCAATTAGCTACTTTAATTATTTTCCCTTAATGAAGTTATTGAGTGGTGTTTTATTAGCACCATCTTGGAGTTACGTGAATTATTCAACGCCACTTACACTTCTCTTTTTCCTTCTCATTAATTATGGTAGCTCACACATAATTGGGACATTATCCCAACAGTATGATCATCCGGCCGAAACCCGTTCCCCAGCATTAGCCCAAAAAATTCAAGAGCAAACAAAGGGAGCTCATTTTGGGCAAAAGCAGAGATCACAGAGCTCCACGTTGTAGAAATTTTAAAAGGGGATTCATCAAAAATTTGGCGGGAAAAAGAGGGAAGTTGGGTTTTTGAATAGAAATTGATCAAGTGATGTGCAACAAGAGGAATGGCTTGAAAGCTTGATTTGATGATATGGGCATGGAGTTGAAGGCCTTTTGAGAGAACCCGAAAGCGAGTGAGATGATGGAGAGTGTCACAGACATGGCGATAATGTTGCTCGAAGCTCAAATGGTTGAAAGGGTTTGTTGGGGTTATGGGTGGTGATGGTAAAGATGGTGAAAAAGGGAAGGGTTTTAGGAGGGGTTTTGGTGGTTGTTTGGGTTCTGGTAAAGATTGGAACATTTGGGCAAGTGACGATTTTTGAGTTGGGAGATGTGAGGACAAGCCAGTGTTCTTTTTGTCATCAGGCAGGAGTTGTACTCTTGGAAAGGTTTCTGACTAAAAAATTTAAAAAAAAAAAAAAATTGTTTTTGTATTTCAATATTTTTTTTAGGTAATAATGCATAATTTGTATTTCAAATATGGGTTTCCTGATTTTAGAAAAAAGAAATGAAATTCTATGGTGAGAGGGGGAGTCACTTTGATAGTGGATAGATTAGGGAGAGACGGAGAGAAAATGGGAGAGAAAAGAGACATATCTGAATAGTGACAGACGTATACAGGGCGAAACTAAGATTTGAGAGGGGGATAAGAAGAGACTGTGAATTTTAGGGAAAATATTGATAGACTAAAAATAAAAATCTATATCGTGTGGGTGGGTGCCTTGGTGCCCCTCTGTGTACGCTCTTGAGGGCAGAGAGAGTGCGGGCAAAGGAGTGAGAGTAGAAGGAGAGCAGAGAGGGACTGAGGGAGTGGGTGGAGGAGAGAGTGGGCGGAAGAGAGAAAATACGTCGGGTAGAGGAGATATAGAGATTTTGGGTGGGACTTTGTCAACTACATCCTTCTTTACGGCGTCCTTCCGATCCTTTTTTGACAACCTAAAATGCTAGGTGAAAATTGAAAACTAGAATTATTATTTTTTGGCTTTGAGAATAGAGGTTGAGTTTTCAAATTGCACCAAATACTCAGATGAACTCAATTTTTTCAAACATGTTTCGGATTCTGATTTGGAAACTAGAAACTGGAAAGTTTTTTTTTAACTCAAGTTTATCCCAAGGAGGGCCAAGTTTTCCATGGTCGTTCAATTTAGTTGAATCATTCAATTCAGTCCACTTAAGTTCACTTAAGAACTCGTCATTTCAAATATGCTCACGAGTATGATACGTGCGTGTGACATTGACCTAAACAGATTATTTTAACACATTAAAATCAACTATGAACAATAGTACGATTCAATTATCTAGGTGGCGATAGAAAAAATAAAATTTAATCTAGGAAACCATGGTAATAAAACTTGAGGAAAATTTGTGCTACAATTTCCATTTAAAAAAACAACGAAGTACATTCATTTGCATTTATATTAGTCTCAAAAGTTGTGGAGTGCCAAAATTAAATGAGAACTTCTAGGAAGTGTCATGCACTCAACTCTTGCAAACAAGGAACTTTAGGAGTAACTAAATCCGCTGTTCCATGAGCATTTTATACAAGTGGAGCGGACCTCCTCACCAGGAGCCGCGGACACCATCTTGATAGACTCCAAAACAATATTGGTGCAAGGAACAGTTTCACTGCAATTTAGAGTAATTCCTACTTGAGAAATTGAAGACCCTGAGATCCCACTGTATATCACGTCACTTATCTTCACAGCTGATTTCTGTGTGGACAAAAGAATATGCATGTCATAACATGATTTCACATGACTAACTAGCTTAAAACCAAGTAATACAATTGCTAGTTTATATATTTTACGACGCATTTAAAATTTTGGGGAGTGTTAACTACAGAGTAACTTCTTGTAAAAGTGCTTTTTTAATTGACAATAAATCGTTAAGATTTAGTAAGACACATAAAATACAATCAGTTTTCTATTGCCATCAATCTCTTTTAGATTCATCCAGCCAAATCGATTTATAAACACTTCAATTTTTAATATCACAAATGAAGGAAGGGTTTTTGTAAGAGGGTTTTTTTTCAATAATCTTCTTTTATAAATCATGCATTGGACATCCTCTAACAATACCTTAAGAATGAGTAAGGCACATAGAACATAGTTAATTTTCAACTGCCATCAATCTCTTTTCGGTGCTTGTAGCAATTATAAACGATCATGAACTGTAGATTTCAAGCAAATGTAATTCAACCCATTCAGATCAATATTATTTCTAATATATTCCGATCTAATATATATACCTGGGTTGGACAACCATGCGTGTTGTTACAATCATATTGGTCGATGAGTATTGCGTGTCCAACTTCTTTGAGAATAATGTTTTCAAAGGTTATGCGTCTTGCATAGCCTGATCCACCCTGTATCATATTTCAAATTTTGTACCAGTATTTTAATTTATATATATGATACAAATTGAAACAACCGTCACTCTTAGTGGCGGAGTCAGAAATCAATTCAAGTGGGTTCACTCCCTTGTAACATATAGGAAAATTCTTAAACATTGTAAAATAAAATAAAAAAGATTTTATAAAGGATTTTAACAATAAATAAAAAATCCAAGTGGATTCAATTGAATCCTTAGTATAAACAATACATCCGCCATTGGTCACTCTTGCCCGTAGGAAACTAAATTTAAATATGGTTGAAGGTGAAGTATCATAAGATTCATAACATACTACTACGTCCATTTTTTTTAATTACATAGCTAATAATGAACTATTTCGTTTTTTAATTCAATTTTATTTTAATATTTATTTTTTGAATGGTGTAATAATAAGGAACTATGTGCCTTGTGCCTTAGCTAGTATTATCACGTGTTCAAATCAGCTTAAATCAGTGTAGTTCAGTTTGTTTTTATTACCCTAAAATTAGTAATTTTTAGATGAACTAGTGAAGTATGTGGTATTTGATTATTTTTTGAGAGTAGAACTTTTTTTGATGTATCATTTCTGTTCATGAGATCTAATACATTTTTCTCCCCTAAAAAAAAAGGATCTAGTATTACATTTTTTCAGCAAAATTTAGTAAGAAAAAAACACATATGAAATTGTAATCATTGAGTGGGTTACTACGAGTATTAATTACCTGCCATGTCTTGATTCTGGCACCACTTAGACTATAATCAAAAGTGCAATTTCGTACATATATATCTTCCACTTCAGCATATTCTCCATTTTCCCCCAAGCCTCCAACACTATTAAGAAGGAATTAATAGATTTAACTTTTCTAAAAATCATAAATTTGTTAAGTAGAACTATAAACAAATACGTATATAAAACAATAATGATGGTGTTGCTTAAAAAAAATAATCATTCTAAAAATTCTTAGGGTAACGTTATCTCGCCATGCAATATAAAACACTATTTTCAAGTCATTTTAAGCTATATATGAAAATATAAAAGAGCTAACCTTGTGATTATTAAACTCATATAATAATAGTGTTTATTGACCTGATAATGACAATAACATCACCTAATTGATACTGCAAAAACCAAATCTGTAGTCAGATGTAATTATGGGTACCCTACCTTATACCACCATTATTGCCATATCCACAAGTTACCCCGCTTACGTTTGTCCGTGATGTCCCTGATTTTATTCCTATACAATCACCTCCTGTGAATTAATTAGTTAGGAAAAAAAGTCAGCTATGCACTTTAATTACAGGGTTTATTGCCCCCAAAAAAAAAAATCACCTCAATATAGACCTCCCATTATTAGAACCACCCCTACATAAAAGAGTACGAAATATTTGCAAAAAGGCCACCCTCAACTGTATTTTTGTACTCATAAAGCCACCTCCGACCAATATTTCGTAAATTCTTCATTAATCACAAAAACTTCTATAAGACAGTCTTTACATAGCTTTTGGTAAGACGGAGTCACTTTTCAATGAAATAAGGGTCATTGCTCACTATAAGTGACCCCACAATTCTAAAGAGTGATCCCTTTTTTTTGTTAGTTGGTCTCACACAAGACTCACTAATATTTATGTATCTCTATGTTGGATGAAAAATGCTTGGGGTGCTGAATTATAAACAGAAATGTAGTTGGGGGTGTTTTTTTTTTTTTTTTTTTTTTACAAATACATCATCTAGGGGGTGCTTTTGAGGATAATAGGGCCACTTAGGAGTGATTTTTTGCAAAATAAAAAATAAAACTTTAATTGCATAAAAAATAACTATAAATATTATAATAAAAAAAAGTGCACAGAAATAAATGAATCTTGAAATTTGTATAGACTTTAGATTACCGGGGTGGAGAATGGAGTCACGAATTTGAATGTTGGTCGAATGCTCGATGATGATTCCATCATTACCAAAATTTAGTGATAGATTTGAGAGAATTGAGTAACTACAATTTATTATTGTTATATGGTTACCCAGATTGTTGAAGAGTGTAAGTCCTCTAAACGAAAACCATCACACTGCTTGAATAGTACAGCCTATAATTTCGTCAAGCATGCTGAATTAATGAATAATAGTAGGATAAAAAAATTCATTCCGTCTTGTATGAATTTAGTCCACAGTAAACCAAGAATATAGTGCAAATTTATTAGGGACATAAAAGATATTTTTAAAAAAAATTTGGCCTTATGGTCCACCGTGAACTAAGTCACACAAGACTTTGTATAAGTATTATTACTTCCGTTCCAATTTAAAATACCTATTCTTTTTTGCACGAAAATTAAGATAAGGTGGAATTTGTGTTTTTTTTTTACACCATTCACTTGAATTTAGAAATAATTGGTATTTTAATTTGGGACGAAAGGAATACTAACATGAATTCAAACATGGACATGCGATATTCAAACATGTATTATAAATTTGTGATCCGTACACTGTGCGCTGACCACAATTTTATGCCATCGATTATCCCGTTTCCATCGACGGTTAAATTGTCTATATCTCAAAAAATTAACCAGCTATCATCTTCACAGTTTCTCCATCCATCAAGGTTTTCGGGTGCCACATCAACACCCACAAGTGTTCCATTGATCTATCATAAAAGGACATACGAGTATTATGTTAGAGATATTGCTAAAGAGGATTACATTCACTACTACCAGTAAGTAGAAGTACTAAAGAGGTGTTCTTTTCCAATTATCTAATTAGTGGATTGCTTCAGTATCATACGTAGTATCTTTTCTTTCACATATGGAGCACTATTTATATAATTTTGTTCGATGTCTTTTTTAAAAAGTAAACGTGTAAATAACAACGATCAAATAATAGTTTTGCTCGTTAACGGAGTGGAAAGGGCATCTTCATTTAAAGCGTTTTGGATGGGTGGGTACAAATATCAGATAATTTGGGGCAGAAAATGAAACTTTGGATTATTTTCGACTAACCGACCAAATTTCAGAGTATTATTGGCAGCCAATTCTTGAAAATGATTGGACCATTAGTCACATCTACATTACACATTAAGGCTCCATTCTTTTCACTTAGATAAAATTGCACTAAACTGAATTGATTTTTTATTTACACGTTCACCTTTTAAATAAAAATTATTTTCATGATATGCTACACATGAATTGAACTAGATTGAATCTATTGAGTTGATAAGTGCTCAACAGAATATATAGTTAGACCTTAGACCCTTATACTTGGTTCTTAATTGTACTCTGTTGTGTTTTTGTGTCCTTTTATCCATTTTCTAGTAGTAGTTAATTTTAGATTTCAATTGCTTTTTTTGATGGATTTAATGGGTTGAATGCAACGCATAAGGAACAGGTGGGACAAGTATAACAACTCAAATGAAGAAGTTTAAATTATTGGTTACCTCAACATGAATATTGCTCGACTTACAAGGACCCTGAAACGAAAGATAAGTCAATGCAAACGACTTTCCTGCCGGTACAATAAGGGAGGGGTTATCCTTCGTAGCGTTACATAAATCTCCCCATGCCTTTGAAAATGCATTCAAAATATACAACACATTAGATGACAAATTACACGATATATATGAGAGCATGGATTGGAGTAATAGTATGTTCATGATTTTAAATGACCAGCTATATTGGATAGCTTTTTGACGACTTTAGAGCCTATTTGGAAGTTGTGAAGGGTAAGAAAAATGGACGGTAATCGCGGGTAAGGGAAGAGAAGGGAGGGGAGGAGAAATAATTTAATGTGTTTGGCAAATTGGGTAAGAGGAGAGGAATGAAAGGGTCGGGAATTACTCCCCTCCATTCCCCTCCTTTAAACTCACAAATAAAAAAAAAATTAATTTCACCCCATTCCCCTCTTCGATCTCGGCCTCCATTCTCCAACTTCTAAACAGACTTCGTTATTGACTTTTCAAAATATTAATATAAATTAAATTAAAGACCATTTTTAATAATTATAAATTTTAAAATAGCAAGAATGACACGGGTTGAATAATTTAAATTTGGGAAGATCCTATTGGTGCTCCTCTACTCCTGAATTTTCCAGGTAGTGCCCAATAATTTTTTAAAATCCAGGTGGTGCCCCTTTCTTATTTACGTTTTCCTGTCCGTTTCCAACCTGGGCAGATCACCTAATCTTTTCTGTTAACCAGCTGCATATCCACGGCCAAATTCCTTTTCTGTTAACTTTCTCTCTCCTCCCTCTAAAACCCACTTCCAAGTTCCAAAGCATCCCCTCCTCCTTCTCTTATTCTTCTCTCTCACCTCTGTTTTGCACCCCCACTTGATTGAACAACAAATACGATTCTCTATCACCGAAAATCAGCAACAATATAATTTACAAAAGAACATCAATGAGCAAGGTAAACCCAAATTCGTAAATAACAACAACAAGCAGTACATGAGCTGGTTTGGTAGAATTCTATTTCCATGTCCTCCTTATAATTATCATAATATTCATAATTGAAGCCTTATTGACGGCATTCTTATCTTTTACCATTCTCAACTGATCTCTAGTTAAATTAATTGTTGTTTTATCCTTGATGATTGATGGGATTCTTACCTATTCATTGCAAACTATGGGCCTATTTGTGCTGTAATTTCAATTTATAATTTTGATTGATGGGCTTTCGTTGAATTCCACAAATTTGAGAGAGAACGGAGCTGAAAGGGCTGGATTCATATGTTCATTGAGGGAAATGGGAAAATAAAGCTGGATTCATATGTCTGAAGGTTCTTAAAGTTGATATTTTTAATCTTGATTCTCACCACTTTCTTTAGATTCTCCATGGTTGGGTATGTCTTCTTTTCCATTAAAAAACACCAAGAACCCAAGATTCATGTGATTCTGAATCATGTTTTGTTCATTAATGGTTAATCGTGGAGTACCTCGCAATGTTGATTTTGTGGTTTGATGTGTTTTAGAAGCTAATGCACATTTGAGGGTTTATATCTTAATTGGGGGTGCAGTCTGACGGAGGAGTTAACGTCAATGGCAACAATGGTTCACAGAAAGGACAAAACAAATAGGACAGGGGCACTACTTGGATTTTAAAAAACCATTGGGCATCAGCTGGAAAAATCAAGAGTATAGGGTCACCAATAAGATTTTCCCTTTAAATTTAAAGAGTAGAATGAAAATATACTTGAGAGTCATCTTTCTTTCCGTCTCCAATAGCTCCATAGTCAAGCACATTAAAATTTAAGGATTCAATAGAACCAACACGACAGCCATTTCCTCATTTACAAAGTCCCCAAACATAATATTAAACTCACATATAAGGAAAATTTTACTTTCAACCCCATTTTCCTCCCTTTCGATCCCTTATCATTCTTCAACTCCCAAGCAGACTTATAGGATGATCAAATGAATGTTTTTATTGACATTCACATTATCAATATAAATTAAATTAAACATACTATTTAATGATAAAATTTAAATGTTAATAGCAAGGATCGAATGACTGGAATTGAATAATTAAGGAATAGTAGAATGAAAGTATACTTGAGAGTCATCTGTTTTTCCGTCTCCAATAGCTCCATAGTCGAGCACATTAAAATTTGAGGATTCAATAGAACCATCACGACTGCCATTGCCTAAAGCAAGTAAACTGTGTAGTGCATATGCAAGAATTATGAGGCCAAAATAGTACTCCTACAAAACACCAATGTGCAGCACTTTAAATTATTTACATGACAAGTACGACCATAAAAATAAAATTTAAAAAAATAAAGAAAAGAATGAAGGTAAGTAGTGATGGAAATACTAGACAAGGGATGCAAAGTACAGGAATCTCACCATTGGATCACCACAAGGTTAGCAAATTGAATGTGACTTCCCCTACAGTCCATTATATACAAAAAAAAAAAAAAAAAAAAAAAGAAGAAGGCAAAATTTATCATTGTCGATCTTGTTTGATCCCATAGTATCAGTCCGTTATTCAAAAATCGAGAAAATAAGGAAATTACTATATACTATCTTTTGTGAATGGATTCTGTTTCTCTGTTGTCCCTTTCTTTCTTTATCTCTCACCCAAATATAATGTTTAAATTTAAAAAATTACCCGGACTATCTAAGGGTTAAGAATCTACCTCCTCTAATCTAAAGATCGAGTTTTGGAGAAAATAAAGAATGACAGACGATCCTTTTGTATTAGCATTCCATGATAAGCAACGATACAAGAGGGTAAATTTATTTTCTACAGAAATTAGAGAGATTTGATTTGATTTGATTTGATTTGATTTGATTTGATTATAAGTAACTTGATCCAAAATTTATCCACAAAAACTTGTATGAGCTAGGTGGGCTTAAAGTGAGACCGCTAATACAAGCATAATTTTCATACTGACATTTATATTGAAGTGGTATCACCTTAAGCCCGCTTCATAAGAAACTCCTTAATGCGTGGTCTGAAAGTTGTGAGTAAGAAAGAAATGATTGAATTTAAAATCTACGTTAAACTTTTTCATTTTCTCCTCTTAAAATTGTTGATTTAGTTTGCTACTGCTACGCACTACTTTATTATCGACCTTCCTGTTATTTGCTTTTTTTGTTTAGGCCTAAATGACCAAGGTTACCACGACTCTGAGTTCAAATCGCCTAATGGTGAGAGGGGGAGATACTTTGATAGTGGATAGAGAAGGGAGAGACGGAGAGAAAATAAGAGAGGAGAGAGAAATATCAGAATACTAACGGTCCGTATAGAAGACGAAATTGAGATTTGAGAGGGGGGCAAGAAGAGACTGTGAATTTTGGGGAAAATATTGATAAACTAAAGATAAAAATATGTGTGGTGGGGGTGGGGGCCTGGTGCCCCATCTGTGTACTCTCTTGAGGACAGAGAGAGTGTGGGCAAAGGAGTGAGAATAGAATAAGAGAGTGGGACTGAGGGAATGGGTGGAGGAGAAAGTGGGCTGAAGAGAGAAAGAATGTCGGGTAGAGGAGAGAGAGATTTTGAGTGGATCTTCGTCAACTACATCTCTTCTTCACGGCGTCCTGCCGATCCTTTTTTGACAACCTAAAATGCTAGGTGAAAATTGAAAACTGTAATTATTATTTTTTTGGCTTTGAGAATAAAGGTTGAGTTTCCAAATTGCATCAAGTACTCAGATGAACTCAATTTTTTCGAACACGTTTCGATTTCTGATTTTAAAACTAGAAACTGGAAAGTTTATTTTAACTCAAGTTTATCCTAAACAGGGCCAAGTTTTCCATGGTCGTTCAGTTTAGTTGAATCATTCAATTCAGTCCATTTAAGTTCACTTAAGAACTCGTCATTTCAATAATGTTCACGAGTATGATACGTGCGTGTGACATTGACCTAAACAGATTATTTTTACACATTAACATCAACTATGAACAATGGTACGATTCAATTATCTTGGTGGCGATAGCAAAAATAAAATTTAATCTAGGAAACCATGGTAATAACACTTGAGGAAAATTTGTGCTACAATTTCCATTTAAAAAAACAACCAAGTACATTCATTTGCATTTATATTAGTCTCAAAAGTTGTGGAGTACGAAATTAAATGGGAACTTCTAGGAAGTGTCATGCACTCAACTCTTGCAAACAAGGAACTTTAGGAGTAACTAAAAGCGCTGTTCCATGAGCATTTATACAAGTGGAGCGGACCTCCTCACCAGGAGCCGCGGACACCATCTTGATAGACTCCACAACAATATTGGTGCAAGGAACAGTTTCACTGCAATTTAGAGTAATTCCTACTTGAGAAGTTGAAGACCCTGAGATTCCATTGTATGTCACATCACTTATCTTCACATCTGTTTTCTGTGTGGACTGTGGACAAAAGAATATGCATGTCATAACTTGATTTCATATGACTAACTAACTTAAAACCATGGAATACAATTGCTAGTTTATATATTTTACGACGCATTTAAAATTTTGGGGAGTGTTAACTACGGAGTAACTTTTTGTAAAAGTGCTTTTTTTAATTGACAATAAATCGTTAAGATTTAGTAAGACGCATAAAATACGATCAGTTTTCTATTTTCATTAATCTCTTTTAGATTTGTCCAGTCAATAAGTTTGTACAAACTTTGATTTTTAATATCACAAATGAAAAAAGGTTTTTGTAAGATTTTTTTTTTCTTTTTCAATAATCTTCTTTTATAAATCATGCGTTGGACATCCTCTAGCAATACCTTGAGAATGAGTAAGGTACATAGAACATAGTTAATTTTCAATTGCCATTAATCTCTTTTCGGTGCTTGTAGCAATTATAAACGATCATGAACTGTAGATTTCAAGCAAATGTAATTCAACCCATTCAAATCAATATTTCTAATATACTAGGAGGTTACCCGTGCTACGCACGGATATCCTTTTCATTATTGCATTTTTAATATATTCAGATAATTTGTTTTAATAATACAAATATATTTTTTAATAAAAATGGCGATAAATCGAAATGTTATATGCATTCTAATAAGTAATTAGCGTATCTCCAAAAAAAATCTATCACTAACCTGATAAAATAATAAAAATAATAATTTCTATTACTGATCACTTAACCTGCCATTGTACCTTAGATATATAACATAACAAACAACCACTCCAAAATGGTGATTATACCCACAACCCGTTTGATCCGATCTGATTGTCCCTTAATATGTGTTTCGCTTATTAGAATTTGAAAGTTAAAAATCTAACCTTCTTTCAAATGAAAATAAGAAAATTGCAAGGACTATCACCATCTTGAAAAAAAATAAATTAATTTATCAAAATGTGATACGTGTAGTTACCTGCGCTTATACCCACCAACTCAATGGTGGGTGTACCTTTCCTTATTGTGTGTTTCGCTAATTAGAATTTGAATTTTGTAAGTCTAACATTATTTGTAATTAGAACAAAAGAACTGCGAGGGCTCATCATCTCAAAAATATATAAATTAATTTATCAAGATGTGATATTTGTAGTTACATGCAGTATACCCGCCATTATGTAACACTTATTATATTACGTGTATCTATTCTCACAAATATTCATCATCTCTACCTAATTTGAATTTTTTATTTTTTATTTTTAATTTTTTTGATTGCAAATAGGATTTATTGTAAACAACTAATAGTCAAATCTTAGCATCCTTACATTACCTAATTAGTTAATAATTGAAAACGTTAAATTTTTACATAATCCCATATTAGATTGCATTAAATTAGAAATATGAACATACTATAGCAATTATCATAGGATATTTATTTATCCATAACAAAAACAAAAAAGATAGATAAAAAAAAAAAAACCAATCTTAAGGTGACACTTGCTGTCACGTTACCTACGTTCTTACCCAAAACTGATACATCTTATTTTGAAGTGTTTTTCATTTCCGATCCAATGAAGTAGTAGTGATATTTATTTGAGTGGGGTAGCCAAAGTTACATTATTTTATAATTTGAAATAACACGCTAATAAATACAAAACTCATAAATTTCATGCACTTATATCATTATTGATTTTTTTTTTAATCATTGATTGCATAAATTATGACAATATATTAATCAAAGCAATTAACACTCCATATTGATTACTCTAATTTATGTTTAATAATTAATACTAAGCCATACCACCTCCTTAAAAAATTTAAAAATATATTTTTTAATTAATTACTTGGGTATAAGCCAATGGGAGGATGACATTGTCACCTTACCAGCGCTTATACCCAAAAATCTATATATATAAATTAGATTCTGATCTAATATATGTATTACCTGAGTTGGACAACCATGCGTGTTGTTACAACCATATTGGTCGATGAGTATTGCGTGTCCAACTTCTTCGAGAATAATGTCTTCAAAGGTTATGCGTCTTGCATAGCCTGATCCACCCTGTATCGTATTTCAAATTTTGTACCAGCATTATAATTTTATGTATGATATAAATTGAAACAACAGTCATTTTTAGTGGCAGAGTCAGAAATTAATTCAAGTGGGTTTACTTCCTTGTAACATATAGGAAAATTCTTAAATATTGTAAAATAAACAAATAAAAGATTTTATAAAGGTAATTTTTTTTTTTAAATCCAAGTGGATTCAATTGGATCCTTAGTCTAAACCATACATCCGCCACCGGTCACTCTTGCCCGTAGGAAACTAAATTTAAATATGGTTGAAGGTGAAGTATCATAACATCCTACGTCCATTTTTCTAATTACATAGCTAATAGAGTAATGAACTTTTTTTTTTAATACAATTTTTTTTTAATATTTATTTTTTGAATGATGCAATAATAAGGAACTACGTGCCTTGTGCCTTAGCTAGTATTATCAAATGTTCAAATCAGTTTAAATCAGTGTAGTTCAGTTTTTTTTTTATTACCCTAAAATTAGTAATTCTTAGATGAACTAGTGAAGTACGTGGTATTTAATTTTTTTTTGAGAATAGAACTTTTTTTGATGTATCATTTTTGTTCATGAGATCTAGTACATTTTTCTCCCCTCAAAAAAAAGGATCTAGTATTACATTTTTCAGCAAAATTTAGTAAGATCTACACAGCTTTAGAGTTTACACAATGTATGTTAATCATGATAGAATATAGTTCTAACGGGCACGAAAGGAAAATGTTTGGTTGACCCAGTGGGTGGGTAACCCATACTCCCTTTGTATCTATCTCTCTCCTACTTTGAATGCTATTTTTTGAAAATAGATGAGAGAGAAATTGAAAATAGAGGAGAGAGATAGTAACAAAGGGGAGGTGAGTTGCCAATCCACTGGGTGGATGTACATTCTCCGGCACGAAAACAATATAATAGAACAAAATACATGGGAAAAACACATATGAAATCGTAATCATTGAGTGAGTTACTACGAGTATTAATTACCTGCCATGTCTTGATCTTGGCACCAGTTCGACAATAATCAAAAGTGCAATTTCGTACATATATATCTTCCACTTCAGCATATTCTCCATTTTCCCCCAAGCTTCCAACACTGTTAAGATGGAATTAATAGATTTAATTTTTCTAAAAATCATAAATTTGTTAACAAGAACTATAAACAAATCTACGTATATAAAACAATAATGATGGTGTTGCTTAAAAAATAATCATTCTAAAAATTCTTAGGATAATGTTATCTCGCCATGCAATATAAAACACTATTTTCAAGTCATTTTTAGTTATACTCCCTCCGTCTCAAAAAAATCTGAACATTTGCTTTTTAAAGGTCAAACTTAACAAACTTTGACCATTAGTTTATGAAAATATATATAAAGATTCACATTATGAAAATACTTTTGTTAGATTCATTTTTAAAAGTATTTTCAAAAAATCGTATTGTTATAATTTTTATATTCATATAATTGTAGTTATTTACGGTCAAAGTGTGTGGTGTCTTGGAGACCGTGAAAAAACAAAGGTTCCCGTTTTTTGAGACGGAAGAAGTATATGAAAAAATAAAAGAGCTAACCTTGTGATATTAAACTCACATAACAATAGTGTTTATTGACCTGACAATGACAATAACATCACCAAATTGATATTGCAAAAACCAAATCTGTAGTCAGATGTAATTATGAGTTCCCTACCTTATACCACCATTATTGCCATGTCCACAAGTTACCCCGCTTACGTTTGTCCGTGATGTCCCTGATTTTATTCCTATACAATCAACTCCTGTGAATTAATTAGTTAGGAAAAAAACGTCAGATATGCACTTATTAGAAGTAGAACCGCCCATACGAAAAAAGAGTATGAAATATTTGCAAAAAGATCACCCTTAACTGTATTTTTGTACTCATAAAGCCACCTCTGACCAATATTTTCTAAAATTCTCCATTAATCACAAAAACGTTTATAAGACGGTTTTTACATAGCTTTTGATAAGACGGGATCACTTTTCAATGAAACAAGGGACATTGCTCACCATAAGTGACCTCCACAATTCTAAAGAGTGGTCCCATTTTTTTGTAAGTTGGTCTCACACAAGACTCATTATTATATACGTCCCTCTCTTATCTTCTCACTTAACTTTGCACAGTCTCCAAGATGATACTTTGACCACTAATAACTTTAATTATACAGATATAATTATATTAAAAAAGTAATATTGTGAAAATATAATCTAAGAAATGTATTTTGATCTTATAATTCTTTATATATTTTTCACAAATCAATGGTCAATATTTATAAAGTTTGACTCAACAAATCAAATGAGAAGATAAGAGAGGGACAGAGGATTTTGGGAAAAATGCTAAATGAATATTTATGTATCTCTATGTTGGATGAAAAATGCTTTGGGTGCTGAATTATAAATAGAAATGTAGGGGTTTTTTTTATTTTTTTTTTTTACAAATACCTCATCTAGGGGGTGCTTTTGAGGATAATAGGGCCACTTAGGGGTGATTTTTTGCAAAATAAAAAATAAAACTTTAATTGTATAAAAAAATAACTATAAATATTATATTAAAAAAAAAGTGCACAGAAATAAATGAATCTTGAAATTTGTATAGACTTCAGATTACCGGGGTGGAGAATGGAGTCACGAATTTGAATGTTGGTCGAATGCTCGATGATGATTCCATCATTACCAGCATATAGTGATAGATTTGAGAGAATTGAGTAACTACAATTTATTGTTATATGGTCACCCAGATTGTTGAAGAGTGTAAGTCCTCTAAATCGAAAACCATCACACTGCTTGAATAGTATAGCCTGTAATTTCGTCAAGCATACTGAATTAATAATAGTAGGATAAATAAATTCAGCCCGTCTTGTGGATATTTAGTTCACCGTAGACCAAGAATATAGTGCAAATTTATTAGGGACATTGAAAATATTTTTTAAAAAGATTTGGTCTTATAGTCTACTGTGGATTAAGTCCATACAAGACTTTGTATAAATCCCACCAAAGAATGAATGATTAGTACATGCAAGAACTAATCATTCATTCTCTTTGGGCTTCTACCACCTTGAACGAGCGAGCCTTTAATCAACTAAAACAAGTTTATGTGCACATGAAGTTTTGGGTTACCTTGGGATGTTGTACGATACACGATTAATTCTGCATGCGGAAATCGTGTTAGTTTGTCAAAATGTGAAAATTAAGTATTATTCCTTCCGTTCCAATTTGAAATACCTATTCTTTTTGGCACGAAAGACAATGTGAAATTTGGGGTTTTTTTTTTTTTTACACCATTCACTTGAATTTAAAAATAATTGGTACTTTAGTTTGGGACGGAAGGATTACTAAAATGAATTAAAACATGGACATGCGATATTCAAACATGTATTATAAAATTGTGATCTGCACACTGTGCGTTGACCACAAAATTGTGCCATTGATTGTCCCGTTTCCATCAACGGTTAAATTGTCCATATCTGAAAAAACTAACCAACTATTATCTTCAGTTTCTCCATCCATCAAGGTTTTCGGGTGCCACAATGCCCAAAAGTGTACCATTAATCTATCATAAAAGGACATACGAGTATAATGTTAGAGATATTGCTAGAGAGGGTTACATTCACTACTAAGTACTAAAGAGGGGTTTTTTGTGTATCATATAGAGGAGTTGGGATCCTCTCCATTTACCCAAGTAAATGGAGGCTTCCATTTAGCAAATGGATGGTGGGATTTGCTTCTCTCTATTTTTAAATTTTAAAAAGCTACTTGCAAAAATCAAATCTTACCCTCCATTTGCTAAATGGAAGCCTCCATTTACTTGGGTAAATGGAGAGGATCCCAACTCCATATAGAGTATCTTTTCTTTCACATATGGAGTATTATTTATATTATTTTGTTCAGTGGAAAACAAACATGCCATTTATAATTCTCACTCTGGTTAATCTCTCTTAATTCTTGAAAATGATTGGACCATTAGTCATATTTAGGATTACACATTGAGGTTCCGTTCTTTTCATCTAGAAAAAACTACACTAAACTGAATTGATTATTATTATTTTTAAAATTTAAACTATAAGGTTGTAACCATTAAAAACTTGTTCCAACATACTCAACATTAGACTGATCATTTGAAAGTGTTTGAAATCTTTCCAATAATATATAGGTATATTTTGAATTTAATTTGGAAATAAAAAATATTTTAGTGATATACTACATATGAACAAAAAATGAACTGTATTAGATTGAATCTATTAAGTTGATAAGTACTCAATATAATATTGTTAGACCTTATACTTGTTCATTAATTGTACTTTGTTGTGTTTTTGTGTCCTTTTATCTATTTTCTAGTAGTTAATTTTAGGTTTTAATTGCTTTTTTTGATGGATTTTATGGGCTGAATAATGCAATGCATAACACAAATTCTTACCTAATCTCATGATTAGGAAGGACCCTAATCTCATTATGAGGTGACATTAGGTGGAATAAGTCTATACAACCCAAATGAAGATTTTTTTATTTGGGTGCAAACTAAAATGAAGAAGTTTAAAATAATGCAATGCATAACACAAATTCTTACCTAATCTCATGATTAGGAAGGACCCTAATCTCATTATGAGGTGACATTAGGTGGAACAAGTCTATACAACCCAAATGAAGAATTTTTTTTTTTTGGGTGCAAACTAAAATGAAGAAGTTTAAATAATTATTGGTTACCTCAACACGAATATTGCTCGACTTGCAAGGACCATGAAGCGAAAGATAAGTCAATGCGAACGACTTTCCTGCCGGTACAATAAGGGAGGGGTGATCCTTTGTAGCGTTACATAAATCTCCCAATGCTTTTGAAAATGCCTTCAAAATATACAAGACATCATATTTTTATTTTTATTTTTATTTTTTTTGAAGAAAACAGCCAAAAGCCTAACTATGATTAATATTATCAAGCTCTAATACATCATTTTTTTTTTGAGTGAACACATAATATATTTAGACGACAAATTACACGATATACGTAGTATATATATGGAATCATGAATTAGAGTAATATTTTTGTTCATCATTTTAAATTACTAGTTTTGAAAGGCTTTTTGAACACTTTAAACCTTGTTCGGAAGTTTTGAAGGGAAAAGGAAAGGAGATGAAATATTTCAATGTGTGGCGATTTGGGTTTGAGGGGAATGGAAGGATTGAGATTTGTTCCTCTCCAATCATCTCTCTTCCCCTCTTTTAAACTCATAAACAAACTAAAAAATTTACTTTCACATTTATTTCCCTTTCACTCCCAAAACAATATCATCTCTAACTTCCGAACAGACTCATAGGATAGTCAACGAATGTTTTTATTGACATTTAAAATATCAATAAAAATTAAATTAAACACAATATTTAATAATCATAAATTTAAATGTTAATAGCAAGGATGGAATGACATGGATTAATTAATTAAAGAGTAGAATGAAAGTATCCTTGAGAGTCATCTGTTTTTCCGTCTCCAATAGCTCCATAGTCAAGCACATTAAAATTTGAGGATTCAATAGAACCATCACGACTGCCATTGCCTAAAGCAAGTAAACTGTGTAGGGCATATGCAAGAATTATGAGGCCAAAATAGTACTCCTACAAAACACCAATATGCAGCACTTTAAATTATTTACATGACAAGTACAAGCATAAAAATAAAATTTAAAAAATAAAGAAAAGAATGAAGGAAAATAATAGAATAGAAAATAGCGATGGAATTACTAGACAAAGGGATGCAAATTACAGGAATCTCACCATTGGATCACCACAAGGTTAGCAAATTAAAACTTCACAATGCATTCAATGTGACTTCCCCTACAGCCCATTATATACAAAAAAAAAAAGAAGGGCAATTTATCATAGTCGATTTTGTTTGATCCCATAGTATCAGCCCGTTATTCGAAAATCGAGAAAATAAGGAAATTACAATACACTATCTTTCGTGAATGGATCCTGTTTCTCTATTGTCCATTTCTCTCTTTATCTCTCAACCAAATGTTTAAATTTAAAAAATTACTCCGACTATCTAAGGGTTAAGAATCTATCTACTCTAATCTAAATGTGGAGTTTTGGAGAACATAAAGAACAACAGGCGATTCTAACACCTTTCGTATTAGTACTCCTTAATAACAATTAGACATTTCCTTTTTCACGGGAGAGTAAAAATATCTTGTACAGAAATTAGAGAGATGTTTTATTTTATTATTATTTTTTTGACAAAGGTAAGAAAAGCGATTAGTAACCCTTCTCTTGAGAGTGAGTCCCATCGCATCTGAAAAAATAATATATCTAAACGAATTACCAGGAAAGTCATTCCAATCGACACCCTCAGAGTGTTTTGAACCATATTTTTCCATCCAACCCGCTAGTCGGTTAGCCTCAAGAATTTGGTGTCTAATTTGGTAATTCGTTGTGCATATAAATAGTTGCTTGATATCTGTTACTAGACTGCTTATACTCTATGAAACCTTGCATAAACCTTAAAAGAGCCTCCGACAACTTCCCAGCACAGCCTAGCAAATCGACTAAGGTGGCATAATGTTTGTGCCCGTGTTCAATCCCAAAACTTCTTCGTTAAACCAATGTAAATCCGCCCCACATCGACTAGCCCGGCATGTCTGCAAGCATAAAGCGCAACTAAGCACAAACATGAAGGTAGGGCTGTAAACGAGTCGAGTTGTAGAGTGTTCGTGTTCGTGTTCGTTTGTTTACTTAACGAGCGAGCTTTGATCGAACTCGAGCTTATGCCTAGACTGAAATCTTTGTAATCGCTTTCCTATTTTGTGGGGAGAGAGTAATCGACGTTCAAATTTTAAACGTGCATTTTGGAGGGAGTGAATGAGAAGTTTGGGATTGGATTTTGGAGGCTGCTCGTGAAAACTACATTCTAATTTCAATATTAGATTACATGTGGGATTATAGATGAAGAAATATAATAATAGAAGTGTATTTCAAATTTTCAATGGGTAAAGGGGTTGTAGTCTTTGAAAGTTGTTTACAGGGAGTAGGAGTCTTATATATGGTTGTATTATTTATAAGGAGTGTATTTAGACTCCATTAGTGTTGTTTGGTTGTCCATGAGAAGTAAGTTCTCATGGAAAATACTAATTTATGGGGAGTGGAAAATTATGGAAATTGCACAAACTTGTTTGATTGGACAAAGAAACTTTAACTTCATGGGAAGTGATGCGGAAAGTAGTACTTACTTAGGGGGATTTGGTAAGTAACTTCCTCGATTATAAGGGTAATCACTTTCTACAAAAAGTTAATTCATGTGCTTTTTGTCAACGAAACAAGTGAATTTACACTTGGGAAGTTACACTGTGTTATTTTCCATGGTTTGCCTAGCATATGAATGGGTGGGCTAGTAATACCGTTCCTACAAAGTGCATACTAGTCTCACTAATGATGCATTTTGGCAATTGTTTTCTTAATGCATTAATAAAATTATATTTACTGCTTAAAAAGGAAAGTGTGAGATTGTGTTCTAGAATTTGTGAATTATGTAGTTTTCAAGTAGGGTAAGAAACAAATGATTGTAACAGCTCAGCAAAACAACTTAGTAACTCCCTTTTATAAAGCTCGCTATTATAAAGATGGTGATGGAAGAGGTGTGATATATAAGATTAGATCTATAGAAATTTTTCAGTCTACGCAACCCCAAATACACGACCCTGCTGGTGATCAGGAAGGAGCCATTGTTGTCCATCAACGTAGGAGAACATGTTCAAATTTTGGGCTGCTTCATTTTCCTTCAGCTGGCTTGAATATGGAATCCTATATTTATTATTTGCTCCAGGGCCACTGCACAGGTATTCTCGAAAGAACACTATCCTATTAAACATTTATTATAACCAAAATTATAGATTATTTATAATGAAATAAACAAGGCAAATTCAAGAGATCAAAGAATGAGTACTAACAAGTCTCTTGATGCATCGTTCCAATTATTCCAACTGTCCCGAGATACTACATCAAACATGTAGGTATTGGAGAAAACAACTATAGTAGCATAGGGTTCCCAAGCCATACCCAACCAAGTCGTTTTGCTGTTAGCACCGCTAATGTTGCAATTAACAAATGAGTAGTCTGTGTTGTTATTACTTGATCGATTCCGTACGATGGGATGTGATTGCTCCGCTCACCCCATGTTAGCTATCTTTTGCTAATGAACTGATGGTGCGTTCCTATAAAGTAAACTTACGCAAAAACCAAAGTTGCTTTAATGATATGTTAAACTCTACATGATTGATTATGATATCCCAAGTTACCTCATTAGTACATATATTGCCCATATATGACACGTGCATCACATAGAAATATTTTAATCATGGGCATGTAGGTGTCAGAAGCAATGCGGATGAGTGTGTATGGTATGCTATTATTTGGTACCGCATCCACTACGCTCTAAATGGTGGCAAATTCAAGAGATCGGAGAATGAGTACTAACAAGTCTATTGATGCATCGTTCCAGTCAGTCCTACCGTCCGCAGACACTACTTCAGACATGTAGGTATTGGAGAAAACGATTGTGGCACAGGATCCCCAAACCCTACCAAACAAAATCGTTTCGCTGGTATCATCATTAATGTAGCAATAACAAATGAGTAGTCGGTGTTGTCATTACTAGATAAAATATGATGGGCTATGATTGCTCCACTCACCCCATGTGAGCCATCTTTTTCTATGAAAGCGATGGTACAGTCCTATAAATTGAAAAGACAACATATTAGATTACGAAACAAACAATACTAAAAATCAAGAGAGGCTATTATAAGAAGAATGATTGATACCTAATAGAGTGATCTACCATTACCAAAAATAAAATCAATCAAGTCTTGAATGAAGCACTCCTTGAAACAATGCTTCCGGCTCTCATCATTATTGAGGGTGCCTTGAGCTCCGTAAAAACCGCAATCATAGAACACAACTTGGTCGCTTGCACTCTTAGGGCCACTGCTTGGCCTCCCTCAGCTACTGGAGATGGCTTAAGAGCTATATTCTATCCTCAAATCAAACAAGCAAACACCAAATCAGATTAGATTATGTTAGCTAATATCTTATCTCATCTAGAAATTAGAAGTTTTTACCTCAAAGCTAATGTTGTACGCGATGAATCTCGGTGCGTAGATGGCAACTGAAACACTATTTGATGTGCTTCCAGTGGAATTAGCGGTATCATTCCATGTTATCATTGTGTTTTTATATCATTTTCCTTTCTTTATTAAAAAGACTTTTTTGGCTTGGATCATAACTTTCTCTCTAACAACCAAATACAAATTGAGACAATGGTGGACAGTAGTAGAGAAATATTCAACTTACATCAAACAAAATTGCTTGAATGATGATATGCTAAACTCTACATGATTAATTTTAAAATTTCAAATTATATCATTATTTATTACATATTTTGCATATATATTACACGTGCATCACATAGTTGAAGGGGATAAAAGAATTGATGTATTAGATCGATGTATAGAGGAATTGAATGAGATCATTGATGAAATAAAGATGAGGATTGACATCATACTAGATTACTAGGGATAGAGGACCGTAGCTTATTTAATCTTTCCCTTTCTTATATAATAAAAGACTTGAATTTCATATTTCATCATTATAAAAAGGAAGTAGATTGAACCTGTAGGTGCCAGAAGCAATACGAATGAGTGTGTATGCGCTGCTATTGATTGGTGCTGCATCCACCGCTCTCTGAATGGTGGTAAAGTTTCCGCAGCCTTTCATATGAACCTTCAATATGATAGATAATGTAATTATAGGAAATTAATATTGTAAATACTCTATAGTTTCCTTATTAGCTTAGACTTGTATCTAGGCCCATTATCTATCACAATACATACGACACATTGTACAAGGATGTCGAGTTTGATGTCCATTTCGACTCATCACAATTCTTGTAGATGTCAAAAAAAAATAAAAAAAATAAAAGAATGTCAATTAATGTTGTACATAAAAACATAAACACAATCATTTTGTAATAATTGTTTTTAAAATTTTAAAATGAAAACTGATTTTAATCAATTAGCAAAAACATCTAAAATATTAGAAATGGTGTCAAACACTAAGTTACAAAACTCATCAATAAGTTAATTAATTTACCTTATCAGTGGCTCCATCTCCTTTAATAGAGAGGATTATGATCACAATAGAGGATGTAATGGTGCACTTGCAATTGTAGGGTCATTGCATGCGAATTAATTAAGTGCAATGCTTTGAGAAAATTTAAAGAAGGGGTAAGAAATTAAGAATAAGAGAGCATATGGATAATCATTTAGAGTGGAGTTTATACGCGTGAATAAGGAATTACTCTAAGAAGCAGATTTGGAGTAAAAGATAAGAAATCACTTCTTTTGTTTTTCATGGTCATTTTTAGTGTTTAACTTGAGAAACTTTATTATCCACGCATTAGAATTAGAATTATTAAGAATTAGAATATATGAGAAGGGAAATAATTATTAGCTACTAGCTAGCTAGGTTGGTGTTATTTCCTATTGATTCCACAAAGCTAATAAGTTGGTCATTAATTAAAGTAATTAATAAGCAACTGAATTTTCACAAATATACGAATTAAAGCTAGCACTTAAAGTGTTAAACTTACAGTAGAATTAATCAACCAAGAAAAGATTGATGGAAGTGTTTTCACACTCCTATCTCTGATCTTGAATATTTGATGGAAGATTGATGTTCATACATTATTATAGCCAATGTTTATTTTGATCATATGTACTCCCGGTCTCCCCACGACAAACCACGTTAAGTAGTTTTCTTGATTATTATTAGGATCATATTATTTTTTTCATACAACATACAACACAAGTATATACAAGTAGAAGTATTTAACAAAGTGTATGTGATTCTGGGGTACAAATTTGTGTGACAAACTGTACTGAGCTTGTTGTATATATGATATGTTTCTTTATCAACTAATTGAGTATTGCACATATATTACACGTGCATCGCATAGAAATTGAATGGGATTGAGGAATTGATGTATAGATCGATGAATAGAGGAATTGAGTAGAATCATGAATGAAATAAAGATGAGATAATATTTTTATTTGTTAGTGTAGTTCTTTCCATAATTTAGGATTCATGCAAATTGAGCATGAACGGAACCAAACAAGTAACACCTATAAAAACCAGGACTCCAAGCAATATAAGATAGATCGATAGTTGTAGTAACCAGAAAAAGATTCAACTAGTAAAGATCAACCAAACCTAGATACAGAAAGTGCAAAGAGGTCATTTTAGACACGCCAATTGATGTAAAGAGTACCTTAGCTTCTATTCTATTTTGAGGACATGGAAGGCATTTAGAACGCCCAAAGAAAACAAAAAATGTTACATAAGAGTCATATTATAGGCTTTGTGAATCCAACCAGATCCGCAAAGAAGATTGGCATCATACTAGGGATAGAGGACCTTAGTTTATTTAATCTTTCCCTTCTTATATATTAAAAAACTTGAAGTTCATACTTCATCATAATAAAAAGGAATTAGATTGAACTTGTAGGTGCCAGAAGCAACGCGGATGAGTGTGTATGTGTTGCTATTGATTGGTGTTGCATCCACCGCGCTCTAAATGGCGGTAAAGTTTCCGCATCCTTTCACATCATCCTTCAATACCAACGAAACATTGTACAAGGATGTCAAGTTTGACGTCTATTTCGACTCATCACAATTCTTGTAGATACCAAAAAAATGAAGAAAGAAAAATGTTTAACATAAACACAGTCATTTTGTAATAATTATTTTTAAAATTTGAAAAAGAAAACTGATTTAAAATAATTAGTAAAAACATATAAAATATTAGAAATTAAATGGTGCCGCCAAACACTACCTAAGTTACAAAACTTATTCGTTAATTAATTTACCTTATCAGTGGCTCCATCTCCTTTGATAGAGAGGATTAGGTGCACTTGCAGGGCCATTGCAAATTAATTAAGTGCAAGAGAAAATTTCAAGGGGTAATAAATTAAGAATAAGAGAGAATATGAAAAATCATTTAGAGTGCATGGAGAATTTATAACCTAGAGTTTATAAGTGAATAAGGTATTAAGAAGATTAGCAGTGAAAGATAAGAAATCAATTCTTTTGTTTTCATGGTCAGTTTTAGTGTTTAACTTGTGAAATTTTATTATCCATGCATTAGAACTAGAATTAAAATAAGAATTAGAATATATGAGGGAAATAATTAGCTACTAGCAAGGTTGGTCTTCCTATTGATGCCACAAAGCTAATAAGTTGGTCATAATTAAAGTAATAAATAAGCAGCTGAATTTTCACAAATATACTAATTAAAGCTAGCACTTAAACCGTTAAACTTACAGTATAGTAGAATTAATCAACCAAGAAAAGATTGATGGAAATGTTTTCACATTCATATCTCGATCTTGAATATTTGGTGGAGGTTCATACATTATTATATCCAATGTTCATTTTGATCATATGTACTCCCGGTCTCCCCACCGCATACCACGTTAAGTAGTCTTCTTGATTATTATTAGGAGTACTAATATATTACTACTATATAGTCTCATTTTATATTTTTTTCATACAACATGCAATACAACTATAAAAGTAGAAGTATTTAGCAAAGTGTATGTGATTCTGGGGTACAAATTTGTGTGACAAACTACACTGAGTTTGTTGTGTATATGATATGTTTCTTTTATCAACTAATTGAGTATTAACCAACGTACTAAACACTTCACAGTTACTAATTAGCAACACATAAACATGTTAAGTACTTTTCATGTCATTTATCCTTAACTGATCAATTATATAAGCTCTTTGTCATATACAAAATGAACTTAAAAGATCAACTCAAATGTTGGGTTTCTGGTTTTGATGATAACAAACATAATGTCCTTATCTTTATGTGAATTAATTATGATGACAGGCTTGCTTAAGGATGCAAGAAGTTGTAATGTTCAAAGGTTTACATCATGAGAAGAAGATGTTTTATGCTATTAATTACTCTGAGTTAATGTATCATTATCCCCTCATAAACATGTTAAAAGAATAGAAAGAAAAAAAGAAAGTTAGACTCGATCTGCTCTCCTGAACTTGTTTTTAACTCAATTTAGAATAGTTTTTATTATTTATTTATTTTTTTGAACAGCAACAAAAATATTGTATTAAAGTTGTCAACAAATTGCCTATGAATTAAATTTACAACTCCGATCCTGAGGCCCTTAGAGTCTGAAGTACACCCAAAGGAATAAATCTTGATTCCTTTCTACTCCTATTCTGGCTAAATGATGAGCATCAACATTTTTTTTCTCTTACAATATGACAGCATCAACATTCAATACAATGTTTAATGAGATTTTGTGAAACAATGGGTAATTAGACTCAATTAATACACTTCTAACTTATGCCCAAGGGCATAGAGTAGCCGGACCGATACAACTAATCTAACCTGTGCCCCAAAGGCACAGGCTAAGCATAATTAATAGTCTCAAAAAAGAACCATCAATTAATTTCATAAATACCTTTCACACTGCTATTAAAATTATTTTGCCAATATTAACCTTGCTTTATTCATATCCCCTCATTTTTCCACCACTCACGCTTGTTCTCAGTCTCTCTCTCCTCTCCCACTCTCTCTCCACCCACCTCTCAATCTCCCATGGCCCCTAGAACTCCAAGTCGCCGCCACTGCCAATTTATCACCACCCCATCCACCACCTCCAATTTATCACCATCCCACACGTCGAAGAGTTTGGATCGCGGATGCTCCATCCGCCCACTCCACTGCCACCTTCCATTTTCACTGTCCAAATCGGCCGCCACTGTTTAAGATCCCCACCACCATCCACATGAAGTCCTCTTCCTCCATTATATTTCTCATAATCTCATTCGACTAGGGGTGGGGGTTTTTGTGTGTTTTGTAGGGTTTACCCTTGTCCTGTTAGCCTTTTCTTTTTTCGCCGTCGAAAGTGCAGATGTCGGTTGTGTTCATGGTGGTCGTGGAATAGAAACATTTTTTCTTTTTTTTATTTGTCCAGAATTTTTGTTTGTATAGATTAGAAACGGTAAAAATGGAAAATGGAGAGAAGGATAGTTATGGAATGTAAAAATGTATTTTTTATATCAATTTTGCTAAACATTGCCCTTAGGGCAATGGTTAAGATATAATAAATATAGGAATCTTAATAAATTTGAATGAAATAGTAACCACACAATGCAAACATCGATAACAAAAAACCAAAAACATTAAATGGCACATTAATACTTTTATAAGTTTACCCAAACTACCTTTTTCTCCACTTTTCTTTATTGGATTAAAAAAAATCTTTTTATCAAGGTTGCACGGAAACGGAAACGCGGAAACGCGAAATGGAAAACGTCGATTCTCAAAATGCCGAAAACGCGGAAACGTCCCCACAAAAAATATATTAAAAAATAAATACTAAAAAAAAGAAAAAATAATTATTCCATCTCTTAATTAACATGACAAATTAAAATATCATCAAAATAATAACTCATGAAACGAAGACAAATACATATGGTTGGAGAAAAAAGAGTGAGAATGTCGGAAAGAGACAAGGAAGTTAAGGTTTAGAAGAGAAGAAAGTATTTTTTGAGTCAGAAACGTTTCTTTCTTGCGTTTCGAGAGCGTTTTTTTTCTTTTTTTGCGTTTCTAACGCGTTTTTTTCTGCATCGCGTTTCTTTTGCGTTTCTTTATCGAAAGCGTTTCGATGCATTTCACGTTTCTGAAACGCGAAACACAGTCCCCAGAACGCTTCCGTGCTTTATTGTTTTTTACGATTTGAAAAAGAAAGAAAAAAAACTGTTATCATAAGAACTTCCATTTTTTCCGACGAGTGTAACCATTTCTCTGGTAGCATAAGCCGCTGGATACATAGAAGACCTCTAAAAAATCGGGGCTAAAGAGGGAAATTGTGAACCCTATCTAAAACCTAATTCTAAATTACTAAAACCTAACAAAAGGGGGAGGATAATTGATCTAAAGGGAAGAGATTTGTTGGAGATCTAAGACAATTATAGGGAGTGGCGAATTGGAGGTGGCGCGTGGGAGGTTGTAATGGCGGACTCGATTCTCTGTGGGCGGGCTTGGGTTCACTCGCGGCGAGGTGAAAGAGTCGTGTGGTGGTGGTTGCCGTGGTGATGGTGGTGGTCATCATGGCGATGGTGATGGTGGTCTTTACTCTTTAGTTGAGTTGAAGGCAACATCTTGGTGACGATTGCCAACTGTAATAGCCACTGTCCATGGATGAAGAGTGAGTTTGTGTGAGCGAGGAGAGAGAAAACACATCTGCTATTTTTACTAATAAAAGAGAAGATAGGAAGGGTAGTTCACACTTCACTCAGAGCAAAAACAAAGAAGAAGAAACGGTGGTGGTTCTTTCTCGAGGAAAATGGTCTGTTCAATTGATGATAAGTGTGCAAGGACATTTTGGGTATAAGCTAGATAGCATTAATTAAGATAATTTTAATAGGCATCAATTTCAATTTAAATCATACTAATTAATGCTGCTTAAACATTGCCCTTATGGCAATTGTTAGCATTACCGTTTATATATTTATAATTAACTAGTTACATTCCCGTACGATGCACGGTTTCTAGGAGTGAGCATGGGTCCTGGGTACCTGGTTTTGGTACTGGAATTGGTTTGGACCTAGTGGGTCTGGACTTGGAACTGCTCTTACCAATACCAATTCTGGGTCCCAAAATTCGGAACTGGTTGCAACCAATTCCAATTCTGGGTATCATTTTCTCGGACCCAGTACCCAGTGGGTACCTGCTAGGACTAATATTGAGTATCTCCCAAACATTTAAAATTGGTCCCAATACTATTAATGTTACTGCTAACTTACCTTTTGATATCACATAAGTTACAATTTCTGTGTTTTGATATTGTTTTACTAATTTCGAAGCGGATGTACTATAGTACAACTGTAAACTCTTACTAATTAGATAACATTTGCATTCATTCAAAGAAATTTTATAGGGGGATGAGTACCTGGTCCTGGAACTGGACCTGCCAATTCCAAGTCTGGGTATCAATTTCGAGGAACTGGTCTAACCAATTTCAATACTGGGTCCCAGTTTCGAGGAACTGGTCTAAACAATTCCAATACCAAATTCCGAAATTTTAGGTGGGTACCTGCCTATGCTCACCCCTAACGGTTTCTGCGTTTATAACAATTAAATTATTTTCATTGGTATAAACTTGAAATAAATTTTTCGCCTATGTCACAGATTGCTACGAAATTTCTAATATGTGGACATCTCCCTTTCTATACTCAAACCAACTTTGTTCCTTTCATGTTTAATTCTAGTTGCATGCCCCGCGTGATGCATAATTTTATATAAATATATTTGGCTCCAGATAAAAAAAAATTCCTTGCTAATAGACATATTGAAGATACATGCATCAATACTATCACATTAAGATTAAGAATTAAATAGTACTAATAGAAGATTTATTCACCTATACTATTTGATGACATGCCAATTTTAGCTCATGTGTCAAAGGCTCAAAGCCTACGTGCCAATCTAGAAAGGGTGCACATTCACTTATATTCCCGTGCGATGCACAGTTTGTGTATTAAGAGTATTAACACTAAACTATTTCCATTCATACAAACATACAACAAATTTTTTTCATATGTCACATCTTGATACAAAACGTTGTTCTATATATAGATCTCTCCCTTTTATTGCTACAAACCTACCACATTGCATCAATTATATGGTAAAATACAGTAACATAATATCGACCTCATTCATTGTTAATATGATGTATTATATAATAGATTTTATAAGTTGTACTAAAAGACAAACATTAAAATACTTATAAAACAGTATAGATAACTATTTTTTTATACAGATATAGATACTATTAAGGTTTATACTTAATATTACAACACATACAATTTAACCTTGCTATGTGACACTTCTATAAGGTCTGTAATTTATTTAGTTGCCACGTAATTCACTCTTGACATGTGTTGTTTCAAATTTAGTTTTATTAACTATTCCAACAAACTTCTAATTAGCTTTGATTTGTCTTTTCTAATTATTTTTCCTTTGCGACCATTAAGATTTTTTCCCATCTTGCTCTTAATAAAGTTGCGGCTTTTTGCTTGTATAGATTTAGACCAAGTTTATTTTTGATATACATTGCATGTGAAGTTTTAATAAATGCATTGATTCTTTGTGTGGTTTATTTTAGAGCAATATTCATTGTATGGACTATTTAACTTGACTATTTTAGCATTAATGCTTCATCATCAATAGAAGATGGGTAGAGTGTTAATGAGTGTAATGCTTATGTGTCACATAAGTAGCATATTGATGCTTACATGGCAATGCTTAGGTGTTAATATAGCAATGGTGCACATTCACTTATATATATATATATATATATATATATATATATATATATATATATATATATATATATATATATATATATATATATATATATATATATATATATATATATATATATATATATATATATATATATATATTAATAGATTTTGTTAGCCGGATAACTATACAGAAAATTGTGTGGACTTAGTCCATAGTGGACCAATACTTGGAGTCACCTCCTACTTATTTGGAGCCACCCCCAACTTCACCTAAGCCGCCCCTCAAATTTATACTTGGCACCACCCCTACTTCAGCTGGAGCCACCCCCTTACTTCACCTGGAGCCACCCCTCAAATTTACTTGGTTCACGGTGGACTAAGTCCACACAAGACTTACTGGGATAACTATCCAATTTTGTCTCTATAAAGTTGTCAAGTTCACGATACAGATTCCAATGAGCCTAAGGTTTATGATCTTTCTTTGTCATTCACACAACAACATTACTTGAATCACTTGAAAAACAAACATTGACGTGTGGTCAATTTGTGTGAGTTCCCAATAAGTGCATTGCATTATATGTTTAAATGCAAAAAGTTCTGCCCTATTAGAATTTTGTATTTTCACATTAACGGAAAAAAAATCCCCAATGTGAACGCCTCATGGTTTTTGACACAACAATCATTGCTTCCTGTTGGTCCTGGTTTTCCATATCCCAACTACCTATCCAAATTAATTTTGAGCCAACCCTGCAGGACAAGGGGATCAGAACACATTATGTCTTTGCATCTCCCTTAATGAGAATCTATTGCATAAATAAAGTGATGAAGAATAGATATCAAATTGAACTTAGCTATGATCATTCAACGAGCACAAATGACTTTATTAGTTCAATCTAATTTAGTCTTATTCAATTTATCTCAAAATTAAGTCATGTTGATATTATGTGTTTTAGAAAAGCTTTCAATATATACTTTTAAATGAGTTTAATGTTAATTATACTTGGACGAGTTTTAAATGTTTAAAGAACAAATTGAAAAAATCAATTAGTTTTATTTTATTCAAAAAAGTTCGGTTCAATTCAGTTTAATGTTTACGTGTGAAAAGAACGATATCAAACATGTGTCAAATGATTCAAATCTTACAAAGTGGCTATTACATAACTCTTTTTTGACTTCTTTTTTGTTTTTTTTGTGTGAACTCAACCTATATATTACCTAACTATTAAATAACACACTAACTCACTATACCTACCTATCAATATAGAAAAATCACTAGCAGCTACGTAATTCTATTTATAGCTATACTGAGCTAAATATTTGACAAGGTTATTATCCCTTACGTTACAATGGCAGATCCAGAAAAGTTTGAATATGGGGTGTAAATTTTTTGAAAAGGGTGCAAAAATTTAATTATGGGTGCAATAAGGGGCAAAATCAAAGGTTTTGTACCAAAAATAAGAAAAATTATACAATGCATATAGAAGGACTCCATAAGTCCCTTGCTAGGTCCGCCCCTAGCTGCTTACGTACATGCATGATACACATGATTCATAATGGACAACATGCCTTGTGTGAACTTAGTCTATTGTGAACCAAGCAAATTTAAGGGGCAGCTTTAGGTGAAGTAGAGGGTGACTCCACTATTAGAGGAGTGGCTCCATGTGAAATATGGGGTGACTCCACTATTAGAGGGGCAGCTCCAGGTGAAATAGGGGGTGACTCCCCTATTAGAGGGGTGGCTCCAGCCTCCATGTGAAGTATAGGGTGGTTCCACTATTAGAGAGGTGGCTGCAAGTGAAGTATTGGTCACCATAAACTAAGTCCACACAAGTTTTTGAATTACAAATAATAGGAAAGGGGAAATTTGAACCCGAGACCTAATGTATCCAAGGCGTTAGCCCTTATGCCATTATGACCCAAAATTTTATTATTATTATTTTTTTTGAGTGAAATTATGACCCAATTTTATAACAATAAATAGATGTGGTTGCACCTAGAATTGTTCTAACTGAAGTATATAAATAGCTCATTATTCAGCCAAATAGTGAACCACACAAGCTAATAAGAGCCCTTGAGACAAATAATTTCCTTCCATAAGCCTTGTATTATATTCTTCCAACACTTGAAGCCTTGCTTTTTTTTTTTTGAGGGTACTTGAAGCCTTACTTTGTAGTAGTACCACCCAATATGGCACTTGAAAATGTCAGTGATTTTCTTCGCAACAAAACCATTCTTATCACGGGCGCAAGCGGTTTTCTTGGAAAGGGTACCCTTTTTTTTTATTATATAGTTTAATTTCATGATTACTTAATTATGCTATCAAAAAATGATTTAAGTATATACTAGTAGTATATTATTAGTACATAGTGTTTGCTAAACTTGCAGCCTTCTTGTATGTAGCACTGGTGGAAAGTATACTTCGTGTTCAGCCCAATGTGGAGAAATTATATCTCCTTATAAGAGTTGACAATGGCAAGCCACCACTTCAACGATTACATGATGAGGTACATATATACAGTAGTTTAATTAAATATATTTCCCTATGACTTTTAAAGTAACATTAACTATTGTTTAATCATTTTATTTCCCTACATTGATGAAAAGTGACCCCAATTTTTTGTAAGTTGGTCTCACACGAGACTTGCTGATTGTTTGGACATGCTCACTTAATAAAAAAATGAAAAAAAGAAGAAAAGAACTAATGTTTACTCATGTCCTTATATCAATATATTTGCCAACGAGTAACGACTATTCCCACAATCTCACACCCGACCCGTTAAAACTATGATGACACTCATTTTTCCTAAATTTGTTGATAAAATTTTCCACAGAAAGTGTAAATGAGGTCGGTGAGAAGAGTATCTATCACATTTGGACATTTGGGTGTGAGAACGACTGCTTCCTAAAAAAAAAAAAGAGAAAACTTGGTTTCCCATCTACATGACATTATAGTGCTTCGCAATGTAAGGGGACAAACTTGGAACATGTCACATACTCATTTGTCAATGCATGTATTATAATACTCGTCGTAGGATATAAAAGAAAAATATTTGATTAAAAAATATATAAGTTAAAAAAATATATAACTCGTCGTAGAATATGAAAGGAAAATATTTGACTAATCCACTGAGTAGTCAACCCCACAAACATATTTCAATATAAAAAGAGTTTGAGCAAAGTTTCACGGTATTTGTTGTAAGGGGTATTAACTACATCCATATATTCTAAAAATTAGTAAGACATCAAGAGAAAAAAAAAAAAAAGAGACAAATAATTATTCTTTTGTAAGGGTATGTGAAGATTTGATTGATTTAGATTAGTAGATTACATAGTCAGTTAGAGTGATCGAAGACAATACTTGACTTATTTTTTTGGATGACGGCGTATTTTAATACAAATCAAATGTGATAATATTTCTTTTGATGACAGATCTTAAGTAAAGAATTGTTCAGAGTTCTACGAGAAAGAATAGGTCCCGAGTTTGACTCCTTTATTTATGAAAAAGTAACTCCAATTGCTGGTGATACATCATCACCCGGTTTGGGAATGGACATCAACAATAAAGTGTGCAATGAAATTGATGCGATCATCCATGTGGCTGCGACAACTCGATTTAATGAGAGGTATTGATCAACGTGTAATAATAATAAAAACAGTAATGTTAACAAAAATGATTTCCAAAAATAATTAACTTTATTTTTCACTGATCACTTACAGTAATATAGTATATAATGTTATATGTAAGGGTCATTTTGTTGGATTTTGTGTATGTGAATCGTATAAAGTGAATATAGAAAGAATTCATTACCTTCACTTTGTGGTTGGTTAATGTAGGTATGATTTGGCTTTGGGTATCAACACATTGGGAGCAAGAAATATCATGAACTTTGCAAAAAAAGTGTTCAAACTTGCAAATTCTTATTCATGTGTCGACAGGTTAGTGCAATTATGTAAAATTCTTGCTATATTCTTTGTAAAAATCAAAAATTGCAAAATGTTCCATCTAAATTACTAGACTATTGAGGTTCAAGTAATTATAGACTGGATCACGTTGGATCTGAACGGACTAGCCTGGCATGTCCCTTTACGTAGCTCAAGGCCCAGATTTGAGATCGGCTATGAATAATCTATGATAGTCTGGGTCTACTGGTCTTCTTGTTCCGTTGTTGTGTACTTTCACGACCTAGCCTCCAGCTAAGCTAATGGCCCGTTTATGTGGACTAGTTTTCAAATTTGCCTAATTCCTCCCATTTTGTTAGATTTCTCCTAATTTTCATCCGTTTACACTCCCTAGATTCTCAAAAAAAACAAAAAATTCTCCCAGTTTTACCCGATTTACTCTAACTTTTTGTAGCAGATATTTTTTTAAAAATATTTAGGGATATTAAACATACTCGATAATTGAATATGTAATATGTCATATCAAAATATAAGAAATAGAGATGTATCTACTTTGTATTTTAATCACATGAGATTAATTTCCTTGTTATAATAATAATAATAATAATAATAATAATTATTATTATTATTATAATAATAATATAAAATAAAATAATAATAAAAATAATAACTATTATTATTGTTGTTATCCATTTTTGATAATAAAACACTAGAAAATGCAAAAGTTTTAATTTTTTTTAGTTTGTTCCAGTTTCTTCTCATTTTTCCAATTTACCATCATTTTCTCCCAGTTTGTTCCACCTTTTGAATTAGAGTAATATTTATGGAGGTAATTGAGTGGTTTAAAGGGTAATATGAGAGGTGTAAATGGTGGTGGGTGCGTGTTAGATTTTTGGTGAAGGGGAGAGGAGAACGGATGGTAGTAGAACTATTACCCCCCGGAAGAAGGATAATACCTACCCTGCCATATGGGGGTTACAATCCCCTATCCTCCCCTGAGGTAACAATCTTTTGTCCCTCTTCCTTTTCCTCGCTCTTCACCAAGTTATAATGCCTTGTCATCCACCACTACCTGACATTCACACACCATCTCATTTTACTCTTTAATTTGCTCCATCATTTATAATTATATCACTTTTAATCCAAGCATGCACTTTGTCTTTAACCTAATCATCACCACGTCTATTTATCAATATAATAACCCAAGTCAACAATTAGCCATTTGGGTGATCAACAAATTTCAACTTATCAACAAGTTTCAACTTCTAAGATTTTTGTCATTATGTGGGGTATTTGATTGTCACATAAGTGTTCATCACTATTAACAAGTGATTAGTGTGAGTAGTTTGACATTCTTAAGAGTTTAAATCTTGTAATGGTGAGTACTATACTGTACCCCTTTATAAACTAACCCCGTGCGAACAGGATTAGCTCGGAACCAAATAGGTTTAGAGTGAAGTCGTAGTTCAAACCACAAAAAAAAAAAGTATTTATCAGTTTAGGTGAATATATTGAGGAAATTATTGATATTGTGTTTGTTTGTATGGATCCTTTATCTATAGCCTACATTTGCGGAGAGGCAACAGGGCTTATCCCAGAGAAACCATGTATAATGGGTGAGACATTGAATGGAAGGCTCGGGCTGGACATTGAGGCAGAGAAGAGGCTGGTTGACAATACTTTCAATGATCTCAAAGGCAGAGGAGCTTCAACGAAAGAAATTCGAGATGTGATGAAACATTTAGGCCAACAAAGGTTAAGTCTAATACTCCATATTGCATGCGTAGTACTTGTTTGGTTGACACAAAACAAATATAGTATAGGAAGTGTAATTTCTCAAAAAGTGTAAATTTTCTTGTTCTGTGGTTGACAAAAAAAACACAGGAATTAACTAACGATATGAAGTAACTTCTCTTAAAATGGAGGAAGCTACTTACCAAGTCCCCCTAGATAAGTACAAATTTCCACATCACTTCCCATAAAATTAAAATTCCCTTATTCAACTAAATAAGTTTGAGTAATTTCTATGATTTTTATTTGGAATAAATTAATACTTCCGTGAAAATTTACTCCAATTGTCAACCAAACAAGCAGTTAATACTTGAATATAAATGTACATGTGTATAACTTTTGTTATTGATCACACAGAGCAAGGTTGTATGGATGGCCCAACACTTACGTGTTTACAAAAGCCATGGGAGAAATGCTAATCGGGGAGCTTAGAGACAATTTACATGTAGTCATCATTCGACCCACTGTGATTTGCAGTACTTACAAAGATCCTTCATTTTGTTGATATGAAAAGTAGTTAACTTATTTCCAAAAAAAAAGATATATATTTCAAAACTATTTTACATATTTTTCTGTTACAAAACCAGCTATTTTACATTAAGATAGTTGTAAACTTGATTTCGAAAACCGTGAATGTAGCAGAGTCAAACAATTTTATACAGAAATCAGGGAATATTCCTATAGTTAAAGATATTATTCTTTTCTGAGATACTCTTTATTTGATCATGGTTTATTCATATTGGCCTATATGGCCTCTAAAATCAAAGATATGTAACCATTTATAGGGGCGAGGCTCTACGAGAATCAGAATTTTGGGAAAATTGTGAGAACCACAACTATCATTTTCTATGACCAATAGTTTTACTGTTTCTTTTAAATACTTTCATGTTTCATTTTTATTTAGTTTTTAACGAATGGTTTCATTATTAGATGTCGATAATTGGATATGTCACATAAACGTCAATGAAATTGTGAATAATAATATAAATTAATTTTTTACATAATTTTTTTTAATAAAACTTAATTAAAATACCTACATATGTATTGGACACATGAGAACAAAAAATCAGAAATGCATGAACCTTGAATTGGGTCTTTTAGCTTAAAGGTTCAAATTAGTTCTTATAGTTGATCCTTTTGACATGAGCTGTCATGGGAATATTGTCAATCAAGAGATACCTAAGGCCATTTCTAATCAGTTAAGCTAAGCAATTCACCTTTTCTTATTTTGTATATATTAATTTGTATTGTTATGTCATGAGATAGCTAATCGAATTTGTCTTCTTGTTGATTGACAGAGGTTCAACTCTGGTATCTCTTTTATATGGCAAAGGACTTATCCGTTTCATGCACTGTGATGGTAAATGTATTCTTGACATGGTATGTTACATATCACTTGCTTATTCAAAATGTTTGATTGATTTTGCTCTCTCTTTTTTTTTAAAAAAAAAAAAATCATGAGAAAACAATTTGTTATTGTTAAAACTTCATACCACATTTTTTCCCATTTAATAAGTAGTGAAAAAATAATTTCATACCACAAGTAGGATGACTTGTATACCAGTGATACCAAGCAAAATAATAATCATTTCTAACTAAAAGCATGTCACGGCTAAACAAAAGTTTTTTTCCTAAAATATTAATAGTGAGTTGGACTCTCAATTCGAAAATGTTCATTTTACCTTTACAAATGAATAACTTTAAATAAAAGCCATCCTATTTGAAATACAAATTTATTCAATATATGCAAGTATGAAAACACAACATTGACAAGACCTATAAACATATATTATAATAATTTTCAATAAATAAGTAATATTTCTCAAATATTAGACGTAAGTTTTTTGTTCGGTAATCATTCAAGATTGCATAAACTAAGTAATGTAGAGGTGTTAAATACCAAACACTTTTTTAACAAATACCACACCCCCTAACTATTGAAATGGCCAAATTAACCTTAAGTAGGAGTGTCAAATTAATGCAACCGTAAATCAAAATCTCTCACGCACTCAGTACAACTTGTTTTAAAATGCATGATACAACAATTTAGATGGCATCCTACCAAATTAAAACACACACACACACAAATAAATTACAAAAATATTTTGGTTGGTAGTATGACATATGCTTAAAATGATATTTTTTTCGTATCTTGTGTTTTGGTTGATGCAGATTCCGGCTGATATGGTAGTAAATTCAATACTGGTGGCTATGGTGGCAAATGCAAAAAGGCAATCTCTAACAGTTTATCAAATTGGTTCTTCTTTGAGGAATCCCATTACTATGAGTAAGCTTTATGAAATCAATTTTCGGTTCTTCAAGATGAACCCATGGACTGGGAGCCAAGCGATGCACGAGAAGATACAAAGCATGAAATTGGTGAAGAGCAAATTTATCTTCTTCATGCTTCTAGCCCTACTGCTTTTTAAGCTTATGGTACGTTGGTCATCATGATTATTATCCATGCAATTAGTTAAATGACCAAATTCCTGCGAAATTTAATTTTTTGAAGGATTTATACATGTGTTAGAAATTAAGCCACGTCGTAATTGGAATACAAAACAAACAATAAACCTCATAAATAGAGAAGAGAAGTCAATACAAATGATTGAATTAGTGTTATAGTGCTAGAAAAAATTCGGTATAGGCCGGTTACTTGGGGCACGTTCTTTTCAAAACTAATAATTGATGATTGGGAGATATTGAGTACAATTGGGGGCAACTGAAAAGTCAAACTGGAAATTGAGAACAATTAGTGGAAAATGGGTCAAACTAGGAAAAATTGCGATCAATTGGTGAAAATTGGATAGGAAATTTGTATTTTTGAGTGTTTTCTTAAAAAATAAAATAAATTAAAAATAAAAAATTATTTTTATTATAAATTTATATTAATTTTATTATTATAAATATAATTAGAATAATAAGTATAATTATGATATTATTATAAATTAAAATAATTATAGTAATAATTTAATTATAATAATATTTTATTATAATGATTATTTATTATAATTATATTATCATGATAATAATACTCATTTTAGTACTATTTTTATAATTATAATTATTATTATTATTATTATTATTATTATTATTATTATTATTTTCAAAACACTTAAAAATACAAAATTGGGGACTATTATTAGCGACAATCGGGGGAAACTGGGGACAATTGGAAGACACTTGAAAGAACATGCCCTTGGACCGGGCATGTCCGTATCGGGTTGGGCTGAGACCATGCCCGTTCCATTCGATTCGGTCCACGATCTTAATTATTGATATAAATGGATTTCGTTTGGTTCGATTTAAATACGGGTCTGGTCCGGTAAGAAAAAACATATTGTGCAAAAAAATTTCATCAATTCTTTATCCTTTAAATTTATGAGGGTGGTTCTGTAAGAATTGTTGACCTAGTTTAATTTACTTCATCTACTGGGCGCAGGTGCTAAAGATAGTGGAGGTATCATCAATCCGCAATTTAAACCTCGATTATGATAAACTTGAGATGCAATTGAAGACATCAATCAAAATATCAGACACATTCAAGTCTTATTTGTTCTTTGACGGCATGTAAGTATCTACACATAAAAGAATAAACCTAGATGCATATGTATGTGCTCAGTGCTCACAAATCCCATCAATCTATTATAAATTATCTCTCAGTTGTTCGCAAGCTAATTAAGAAAAATGGTTAAAGGATTAAAATAAAAAAAAAAACCTTACTTACTCTACAAGTTGATTGATATAAGTCTCTCTCTACTTTGTAGGCGTGATTTTTTATTGGAATTTAACACAAACAAATTTGGAAAACGATGATGTAGGGCAAGAATAAAATTTTGCCAGATTTTTGCATGAGAAGTGCAAATAAACATTTTTTATATTAGATAAGTTTAAACTTGGCAAAAGGCCAACTGGAAAATAATAAATTTGTTTAAGTCCGCCTCAAGATCATATGAAGTCACCTTTTATAAAAGTAGGAGGGATTTTTATAATCAATGACTCTCGTTTCCACCATTTTTTTTCCCTACTTCACCATAAAACGATCTTATCAAGTATTTATTTGTGAATGCATTAATTAAAGAGAGTATTTACATTTTATTCATTTTTTTTAGCATAATAATAACAGGTTGGGATGATGATACTTACATTTTAGTTAGATCCTATCTAAAAGTGGTTCATAAAGTTAATTAGCATAACGTGGAGTTCTCTTGCAGCTTTGATGACAATAACGCAGACAATCTACGAGAAGCAATTATGAGCCAAAATGGCAACAACCACAAGCCACCGTTTTGTTTTGATCCCAAATACATTGATTGGGAATACTTCCTTTTCAACGTCCACATTCCAGCAACGGTTAAATATTTATTTTGATATTGGCAATTTAATCCGAGAAACCATTCAGGGTTATCGTAAAATCGTATAATTGGGCTTTTCTTCTTATAAACCTTATAAAATAAGAAAGTCAGTTTCACTTATTATTGTGAAAGTTTTTTTAAATTTCCAATGAAATATAGGGTTGAAAACAGGAAATGTCAGCTGTTTGTGTGTAACAAATAAAGCTAGTGTGATGTTATTATGATTGAGATTTCAATATCAATCATTCAAATTAGCCGTTGATTCTTTATCTTTCGTTTTTATCTTTTTGGACATCAAATGAGATTATGGAGTGGTATTGAAATTGGACAAACATAAACTTATCTTTTATTATGTTGAAATCTTGAGTATGCACCTAATTTTATTGTTTAAGGTTTTTGCTTATGCACCCAAGGAGGAAGAGATAAGTGGTGAAAATGGCGTACGAGACTAATGACAATATTTATACTCTCTAGCAATTGTTTGATTGATAATGAAAAATGTAGGAAGTTTTAGATCCTCTGGAGTTCCCTTCTCTAGAGTTTCTGTAGAGTTTTTTTTGTGTGTCTATCTCTCTCCTATAACTACCAATTTCCCAAAAGTTACCCCCTCTAATCCAATGATTCCAAAATCCCCCCACTAATCCAATGGTGAGAGAAAGAGGAAATCTAGAGAAAGAACTCTAGAGAATCCGTTCCCGTAATTTTCTGGGGAGTAGAAAGGTGAAAAGTTGTTTACTTGACAAAATTATAGGGAGTGATATTTCCGAGCAAAATCAGCTTCCCCAAAATGGAGGAAGTCAAAAAAAGTCAATAAGTGTTAAAACGCAGCACATCGGTGACAAACTACCTTTTTAGTGGAAAGAACGCGAAACAAAGCTCAAAGCATTCTGTTTTGATTTAGCAATTCAAAACATAATTTCTGTGGGACAAACAGTCAAACATTTTACCCTGGACACTTCTACAATTATTTCCAGCGATATCGATTGAATATTCGAATTAGGTTTTCATTTTCGAAATCGTTACGGTGCATAATTTGAGTACTAATTTCAATGGAAGATGAAGCATTGTTATGGAAACAAGAATCGAATTCAATGGCGTCTGCCATGGTTGGCCGAGTTATGAACACTTTGTTAAGCTCGAAGTCGAAGAAGCTCGAAAACGCCATTGTTAAACTCGGCGATGCTCCGCATAACAGTCCACCAGGTATGTTATTTAGGAGAGAGAAAAAGAAAACCTCACTGAAGTTGCTCTTTACATTTTTTTTTATGTGAGAGTTTTTGAGTAATTTGATGTTTATTTATTTATTTATTTATTTTGCCTAATTTTTGCAGGTACACTGGATGAATCGCTGCGCTATTTGATTAAGTATGTAAGAGCTGCTGTTGAGGAAGAACAGCCGTTGGACGAAGTTCTCGTTCCTATGATTCAAAACGTAATGAATTTTGTTGTCTAGAGTTGAATTTCTGCAATTGTTGTTCTATTTCTGGTTATTCATCTTGATGCATATGTATGATGTAGATATAGTCTTAATGAATAAACATGTTTGATATTTGTGCAATTGGTGACATTCTAGTGTAAGAAAGAGGTAATCTTAATTATGATTCGAATCAATTGCGTTGGCGAAGTGCTGTAGCTTTGGCTGTTCACTGGCTGTGTTATGATAGTACTATACTGTGGCAATATAGGAACTGTTAGGTAAGACACTGTTTTTCTCGATTAAATGTTCGAGAAAGATGTGTTGATGTTCTTGTTAGCATGACAACATGATTAAAGCAGCCTTAGGATGACCATTACAGACATATCTCTTAAGAACATAAAAAAGCTGAAGTAATTTGTGATTAGAATTACTATCCGTGATATTTTTATAGATCAAATAAAATTATATTTAATGAAGTTGCTAGCAACGAGAGAGGATTTAAGCTGTCCTCCTGAAGAGATTTACAGGTTACAGGTTCGACTACAAGTTTGCCTAAGATTCTCGCATTCCCTTCCAGCCACAAACATCACAGATTCATAAAGATAATATTACACCCCAATAAGATCAGTTCTAGTACTATCTTAAGGGAGAAAAAAACATCTTTCTTTTTTTTTAAATTCTTCTAATATTGTAACTTGGTTTTTAATATTAAATATTGCTGGATGAGTAGCCATCATGATAAACACTTCAAAGTCATATGTATCTCAAATTTCTGCTTCATGTAGGTTTTGTGATGTTCTGGTTGTAAAAGTTATTAACAAATTTTCCGCTAGTAGTACAATAAAGGCATTTCAAAATATTGTTTGATTTATTCTTGTTTGTTCCAACATACAGTCACTGAAATCCAAGGATTCGAAGCATGTGAATCAACCAATGATACTCTTGAACTGGCTCTTTCAAGATGAGGCTCTTTTTCCCCCTCTTGCAAAAGAAATTGCTGATATTATATCAAGAAGAGAAGATCACTATATTGCACTTGGCTGGTGCAGGCTTGTACGTTCTCTTGTAGAGTATGAAACAAAAATCACCCAGTTTTTGAAAAATGGTAATGTCTGGATCAGTATATGAAGTGAGTTTAATATGTATAGTATGATCAAATGGAAAATCTCGATGTTCATGCCATTGCCTTGATGCGTAATGTATAGCTGATGTACCATATTCACCAAAGTGCACTGAGGCATCAATATAGCGGGGAACATGGTGCTCTGTGCATGAAATTAGGAATTTAAGATGGACTTCCACATTGTAAGTTAACTTGATTGAAAATTCATATTCCTCTAGGAGCACGGGAAATACTGTAAGATGCATTAGAGGCACTGAGCTGCTGAGTTTATAGAGGCACTGCCATTTACATTCAGTTCCAGTAAATTCCTCTTTTTTCTGTTCATGGATGGATGATGTGCGCTTCTTGAGCCCCTTTGACTTCCTTTTGATGAAACTCAACTGTGTTCAGAACTTCAGATCATAAACAATTGTCATCACCTAGTATAATCCCGCCTTTGGCTGGTGTCTGTCATCTGTTCAGGTCACAATGTAATCTGCCTTTGCCATGACTTTGAGAACGTGACAACATGCTGTGACTTTGGTTTTTATTTGAGGTTTTTGCCGTGATTATGGTATTGAGAATACTTGCTTACATGTTAACGAAAATGTTGTTAGTGGTTTACAACTATTGAAAATAATGGTTCCTGACAACTATTGAAAGTGTTTTAATTTTTTTGTTTGTTTTTATAATTCTGTTTTTCAACACAGGTTTACGGGATAACTATCAAGCTTTGTTGAAGATCCTATCGTCAACTATTAGGCCTCTTTCAGTTATTGTACATAATGGAAGGTATGTAATCTGGATTTACTGGATTTTATCTCCTGCTGGTGACCTAAAGTAATTTATGTTTTCAGCTATCAATGGAAATTAGAAAATTTTGCTAGGTGCTGATTGGTAGAGCTTTGTTGGTCTTGGCTTCGCATAAGAAACAAACTTTTTTAAATTTTTTTACTTATCCTCCTTATTCCAGATGCATCTTTGGATAGTTAAATTAAATTTGTATGAAACACTACCATGTCTTCCCTACTGTTGTTTGCTTTAGTTATTGTCCTTTTTTCTCCTTTTGAGTCTGGTAGTGTCAGTGTGTTTCTAGGTTGTGATTTAGTATAGTTTGTCACATGCTGAACTATATGGATTTGTAGTGTGTTGCAGGATGGGTTTGAATTGCCAACCCGTCTTTCAGTGGCTGCTGCAGATTGTATTTTAGTTCTTACTGAAGCATTGGCCAAAAAACCTTTGGACGCCCAAATTTCAAGTGAAAAAGGAGCAGCTAAGCTTAATGCATCAAATAAGCCAGTCAGCATTCTTGAAGAGAAGCAGCTGGAGCAAAAGAATATGCCAGTCTTCAACAACTTTGACTGGAGATTGTTGCTGTGGCAGCAGCTGGATCAGCTCATTACTCTTGTTCAGAAACTTCATTCTGTATGTTTACCATTCATATCTTTTTTGACTATAATTAGTGCTTTCTTGTTTCTCCTGATGAGGTGGTCCTATGGAGGAATATAAATATATAGTAATCAGGATTCTGTGTCACTTACTGCTCAGCTTCTTTGCCAAAGTCATGCAAAGCATTTATTATTTTCAGCTAAAACATGGATACATTGCATCTGTATACCCGCTGTTACTTTGAGAAAAATGATTGTTTGCACCATTGGGCATTTGTTACCCTTTTTCCACTAGCAGTTTCATTTGGAAGTCTAAGGTTTCCCTTAAGGTGTGTGCTTTTGTGTGGACCATGGTATTGGGTAAGGTCAGCACCCACAAAATGGTGCTGCAAGGGAGGGCTGAGTGGGCTATTTGTAATTTCTTTCTTAATAGAGGACATCATGTCCTCTCTGGTTGTACTTCCACTACTCATTAATATATACTTTTATCTTATCTTTGAGATAGAGAACCTGGGGTTGTGCAGAGATATGTGAGGGGTGTGGGACAGGGGAGAGGCAGTTAATCAGATGATCACGTTGTGAGGCGGCCAAAGGGCACACCATGGTTAAATAAATCAGGGAGTCTGTAGGGAAGTGAAGAGGGCATCTATCAGTCTCTTTATACAATAAATCTTTTGTTGACAGCATTAGACACAAATTTTTATCTTGCTGCAACGCTCGAAGGTGTCAATGCCTTTAATGGAGCTATGCTGTTATTTAATGTGCAGTGGAGCCAAAAGAGCCGGCCTTTGCACGCGAAAGGCTTAGGGCAAGTTCTTAAATGGTTGCATGAGATAAAGAAGAGTTATGTTTGTGTTCAAGATGAACCAGGTTTTAAATCTTGCATATTTATTAAGAACCTCTTATTAATTTTCTGTGTTCTGCAATTGCTTTATTTATTTTAGCTTTTCAGTTTGCTATTTCTAAATAGGCTCTCAATTCCAAACAACTGGAGTATTACTACTCTCCTCCTGTTGGAGACATTATAGTGTGCTCGCTCTTCTAGAAGATTCTGGGTTTCCTCAACGCTGCGATGAGTTGATTGAGCAGTATCTATCTGGAATCCAGGTGGGTTGGTGATCTTGTCCTGTTACACCCTGCAAAGGTCACAATTATCTTAATTTTGAGCTGTGTAAACTGATTAATATGACTCTTGTTTACTCACCAGCCTTACATTGTAGGAAGCTTTATATGTTCCCATTTCCTCATCCTCCTCAAACCAAACAGTCACTCTCCTCACCTTACCATTATGCCTAGCATCATCAACCACCTCCTTAGCAAGGATAGCATCCATAATTTGCGTCCTTTCCACAAGATCTGATAGCATCTATAATTTGCTTTCTTCCCTCAAGGTATGATAGCGTCCATAGGCTGTATAGGATGTATCCTCTGTTCTCACCTGTATCAATGTACTGTGTACGTGGAGTTCGGTGATTTGTATATAACTACCACAATAACTTGGAGGGGTATCCGGGCATGGAGAGGTGAAGATATATGCACCTTTAGCCATGTAAAACCCAAATATTGGGAAGTAAGAAATATCCCTTAAAAAGCAGTTCGAAGGTATATACTAAACTATTAAGAAATTGGGTGAAGATTCTGGACTCCCCAGACCCCGCTCAGGCGGGATACTCACTGGGTTGTTGTAGTATGCATAGAGTTTGAATCCTCATATTCTATTTTCAGAGTCATGCTATGGTTAGTTCTTGAACACCTTTTCTCTTTCCTGTGTGTGTGAAATGGAGATTGTTTATCATTCATGCAGTTTTACACAGAGGGCAATGAGATGGATCATATGGAGAATAGAGACAGTTGCTTAGAGACCAGGAAGTTTTTCCTCAGCTGTTTCGCCCTTCTACTTGGTCGTTTGGACAACAAAAGGCTAGAAGCAACAACTTCTGTCTATGGATCACGAATGTCGCATGTACTTTTATCACAGGTAAATGAAGTTTCTATTACTATAGTTCATGTGCTGGGCATGAAGTAGGACCCCCCCCCCTCCTTCCGCTTGTTTCGGTGGTGCTATACTAGCTGAAGCTGGAATAATGTTTGCAAAAGAGTTATAGAAATGAAGATTATTCAATATTCCCCTTTATCTTAAAAAAAGATCTTTCTATATACCATACAAATGATTTGTAAAAACAAAGGAGGCCAGGGTCAGCTATATCACTAGATAGTTGCTTACTGTGTCAGGCCATCAGCGAGACATCAGGACACCTTTTCTGGGACGTGAGATATGTATGTAATTTTTGGAGTGGACTTTTTAGTGTTTATGGGGAGTCTTGGGTGTCAGAGTTGTTGAAAGTCGCCGTTTGTGGGTTTGTTTGGAGGAAGAAGAAGTTGTGGCACTGTGCATCCTTTGCTATACGGCAGTGCATTTTGGCTAGAGAGGAATGTGCAGGTTTTTGCTGGGCGTCCCAAACCTGTTGAGCTGCTTTGGGATGAAGTTACTTTAGCTAAACTGAAACCAGTTTGTAATTGGCTTCTCCATAGAGGACATCTTGTCCTCTCATGTTGTATTTCTAATTTCTATTATATACACTTTTTTCTCCCCAAAAGAAAAGAAGATTATTCTATACACCAGTGTTGCTGGTATACGATTTCAAGTATAAAGGAGCATTTCAATAGAAATAAGAGTGCAGAGATGTCTTTAAGTTTGGCTGAAAAAATTTATTATTGAGCCTGTTGGTCAAGGTCTAGATAATATATTATGATTTTCAGTTTCGATGGTGTTTAGTCAAATTATTGAGCCTATTAGTTAAAGTCTTAGATGAAGCGTGCTCCTCTTATTTTTCTTAAAAACTGATGTTTCTTCTTTCCCTGCCTCTATTCCCCATCTAATCTGTGTCCCGATGAGAAATTAGTGTACGCCAATAATGATTTTTCCCATCCTATAGGTTGGATGATTCTGGAGGTGGGAAAAGGCTTGAGAGGAAATTAATATCAAGAAAGTAAAAAGAACCATATATCTGACCTCTTTTAGGTGAAAGGAAATATTTTAGTAGTGGGAGGTTGGATCAACCAATTATATTTAGTATTAATGCTTGTAAGGTGATCAACCAATCATATTTCATACTTGGGGTGGATAATGTGGTGGTGCATCCCCCCACTCGTCCCCACTCCCCAGCAATGGCCTGGGATCGAGTCTCATTACCCTGTACCCTCAAATAGGGTGTCTTTCTTGCAATTTAAAATAAAAAGAAACATATTAATGCTTGTACTAGCACAAGAATATGCGGTGTTAATTGTGAAATCTTGGTACCTATTTGCTACTATTGAAGTATTGGCTGTATTTTTTCTTTATTATATTTCCAGTTTTTAAATTGGAATGGCATTTAAAAACTGGATGTTGTACATAACCATGGTCAATCTTCACTGTGCTCCAACCGTCTGATGTGTATCAAGATGTGTAGTTTTACATCTCTGTTCTTTTGAAGCTTCACTGTGCAGATGAAGGTGTGACAGATGGGGCAGTTTGCATCCTTAGGTCTGCCATCTTTAAGATAACGGGAAGTAGCCTCGATAATCCAGGAGAGATAGAAACATTATTACCACCTTTACTGGACCTTCTAGATGAACGTGATGGTGCTGCTAGAGCTGTCATTGTTCTCATTGCAGAATATTGCTCAACGTATTCTTCTTATCTAATCCCTTTGTATTTCTTCAGCATTATCTCATTTGTCTTAGAATTGGTTTGCATTAATGGGTTGCCAGAAGCACGGATTGCTGGTGTCTTCAAGAAGTCCTGAAGCGCTTAGCCTCTGGGAACATACCACAGAGGAAAAATGCTGCTGATGTCATATCAGAACTCATCCGCATATCATCAAACTCAGTGGGAGGCGCTTCTGAGTCATTCTGGTATGCCAATGTTTTTACTGATACTGGAATGTTTGTTCTCAAATTGCATGTTTCACTTTGCCATTATGCTATGGGTTCTTTCCCAGGGAAGACATAGCAAATCAATTGTTGGAGTGTCTTGGAGATGAAGAGGATTCGATAAGAGCCCAGGCAATCAGTTTGCTTTCATTTATAGGTTGGCATTAAGTTATTAGTTATTACAAATTCTGTTTCTCTTCATTTGCACAACTTAATAGAACTATTCAGTTGCAGGTCATTGAACTTTTCTTTTTGCCATGGCAAACGTAATTCACATCTAAATACTCCCAACTATTTTATTTTGATACAACCAGCTAGACCTAGGATTATTCCTTTAGAATTGCCAATAGTTGGGAATTATTTGTATCTACAGTTTCTTGTTTGTCTATTTTAGTCTCTTATTTTCGTTAGAAAAACAATGCTTTAGAGCCTTGTGCTTGAGGCCATGATAATTACTCTGACCGACATTCTTAATATGCTATCATCGCTGTAGCAAGCCGAATTCTTCTTCCTTACTTTACTTCTTCTCTCTTGCAGATCCGTCATTAGTTTTGCCCAAACTAGTTCACTCTATTTGCTCAGCAGATGCGAACGTGACGTCGGCTTCCAGCGAAGCATTTGTTAAAATTCTTAGGCTTAATAGCCAGAAGTTCAATGTTATTAGTATGGTGCTCGATTCTCTCAGGTACTTTTTATGTTTTATGCAGAGCTAATGTAGATTTTGAGAAGGAGTGATCATATTGATTTCTGGTCGGGAATGGTAGTGTCATAATGAGTTTTCATTGGACCTTCACTGGAAAGATTCTTACTGTCCATATTGTTATTTATTTCTAAGATAAAGCTTTAAATCTCTTTATAACCTCTATACTAGTCACGTGTTAAAAGGGATAAGTTGTGTAGATCTGGGCCTTTCCACACCCCGCCATATTAGGATCATACAGGGTGGTGATTATGTTGTTATATAGCTCTCATTTTGTCTTATACTTTGCCAATTTATTTATTTATTTTTTAATTTTTTTTTGTTGCAGCAACCTTTGCCAAACCTCTGATCATCCACCGGAATCAGGAGGCATAAAGGAAGGTATTTCCACAATTTTTTGTTCTCATGTCTATCAGAGTATTTTAAGATTTTTATTTTTTTTTAAATCACCTGGAAAGGGCAGGAATTTGCATAGCCTTTCATAATGTGGATTTGGGTTAGCTTTTGTTCTTCCTTGCTTCTTCTTTGAGTTCATTGGAAAAGGCATGAGACCTTGGAAGACATCAAGCCTAACTATGGATTCCTTTAAAATTTTGCGTAGCCTTTCAAAATGTTTCATTGTTTTTTTTTGGTAATTAACATAATTTTATTAATCACCAATACTGGAGCATTATAGCACGGGGTCTCAAAGACCACCACTTACAGTAGACCACACACCACAACTAGAACCTTGCTTACATGGAGGAGATAGCAGGACCACTATCCACACAGGTAAAACAAGGGGAGGGCCATAAATCACAGACAACACCAACGACTCAAACAGAAACCTAGCACTCTAAGTATCAACGCAGACTATCAACAAATGCAGTCAAACCACGGCTGCGTTGGGCTCTAATACAAATAGCAAACTGAATTTGCTTCACAATGGACTCAACTGGATCAGTCTTGCTTTGGAAAACTCTCTTATTTCTCTCCAGCCAGAGGGCATAAACAGTCTGCGCAAAAGCCATTTTAATCAACAAAGCTCTTGCAGATTTTAATCAACAAAGCTCTTGCAGATTTGCCTTTGGTGTGATGAAGGACCCAACTCCACTCCTGGTGCCAGGTTTGAACATTCCTGCATAAACCCAACCACTGCAGGATTGTAGACCACACTTCTGCAGAAAATGAACTAGCAAAAAATAAATGCTCCAAGCACTCATCATGAGTCAGACAGAAACTGCAGGCAGAATCACAAGGTACACCCCACGACTGAACAATATTCTCAATCTCTCCACAAGAGCGAGCCACAAAATGAATGTAGCTTTAGGGGCAGCAGGGTTTGAGCAAACTAAATTCTTCCATGGGACATTGCATACCTCACCCCGCAGCTTGATATAAATTTTATGAATAGAAACTTTCCCCTGTTTCCTCATAGTCTCCCAATCACCTATCACATCCTTCAACTTTCTCATGTGGAACACCTTTTGAACCATCCAAGAGGCTTGGAGGGGTGTATCCATGTGCCAGAAATCTTTATTCTTCACAAAGTACGTGTGAACGCAGATAATCCACTGTTTGTCTTCTTTTGCACTCAAAGCCCATAGAAGCTTGCATATAGCTGCTTGATTCCACAACCGCAAATTCATTATATTACAACCCCCGCCCCCTTTAGGTAGACAAACTTTGTCCCAAGCTACAAGAGCTCGTCTTGAAACACAAGCTTCACCAGTCCACAAATAGCTTCTACATAAAGCTTCAATCATCTTAATCACCTTTTGAGGCAAAACAAATAACTGAGACCAATAAGATTGAATTCCAAACATGACAGCCTTTATGAGCTGTAAACGTCCTGCATAAGACAGGAATTTTTCTGCCCGGGTTTTCAGTTTTGCAACCGTCTTATCTAGTAGAGGCTGACATTGAGAAACAGATAGTTTCTTTGTAGGCAGAGGAACCCCAAGATACTTTATTGGAAGGGAACCCTCAGAGTAGCATAACAAATTCAGAATAGCAGCTCTATCATCACAATTCACACCACCAAAATGCACTTGACTTTTAGCTAGATTAGCTTGAAGTCCAGAGGCTGCTGTAAATTTTAGAAAATTTTCATTTAGAAGTCTCACAGAACCACAATCACCCCTTGAGAACAGCAGTAAATCGTCGGCAAAACAAAGGTGAGTGATCCCCAATTTCCTACATCTAGGGTGATAGTTAAAATCAGGTTCCCTATGTAGCACCTTCAAACACCTATGCAAATACTCCATGACTAAGGTGAATAAGAAAGGGGAGATAGGATCACCCTGTCGTAAGCCTCTTTTAGCAGGGAAAGCTTCAGCAAACTCTCCATTTATGATCACAGAATACTGAACAGTTGTGATGCATGTCATAACCAACCATACAAACCTTGCAGGAAAACCTAGCTCTTTCATTACATGCTCAAGAAAAACCCACTCCACCGAGTCATAAGCCTTTTGAAGGTCCACTTTAACCATACACCTAGGGGAAATGTTTTTCCTAATGTTTCATTGTTGCATTGGTGCTTCTGGATTCTGAGTCCGCAATGTATCATGAACTTGTTGGTCTTGTTACTCGTTACACCCAAATTTTATGCTTGAAGTGTAGCATATATTCCCAGCAGGGTGTCCCAAGTAGATAGATTATCAAGATGTATCCAAAATGGCCACTGCATCTTTTGTTTGTTTGATTGGTTTCTTAACTGAAATTATATTGTCATGGATATTGTTGTTGTGGTCAAAATTTACTTCCATGTGTCTTGCTGCATCTCTTTATCGGTTACTCCTTGAATACAGTATTGACTCTAGAAGTACTTATGTTCTCTAGAAGATCACACTTGTGTCATTGTTGCAGGTATTTTGACATTTGACCCTGATGGAGTCTTCATGTTGCTTCCTGAATGGTCAAAAACGGTAAGATTCCACAAATTTTCTTCCCTTAATGCATTGGATACGCTTTCTTCAAATCCCTCTTTGTGTGCTGCTTTAAAATCAATGCACCTTACAGGCTTACACAGAGCCGTATCCGATTTTTATTTTTATTTTACTGATGATTCACAATCACCATAATAAAGCAGGAAGGGATATTGGTACTCATACTGTAAATCTGTCAACCGTAATACTTTAAATTACCCAGAGCTTGAAACAACAAAAAATTCTGGAATAGAGTGTACTCTTCTAAATGTCGTTCATTTGAAGCAATGTCTTTTTCTTGAAAAGGCAGTCACGCATTTCCAGTCAAATGCATGAAAGTGTTGCCGGAAAAATAATTCTTCAGAAGACCTTATGTCCTTATCTATTGTAAGTCGTAAGCCCAATGTACTTCACTTGATAATGCTCCAAAAGTTTCTCCAGGTCGATCCACTCTTCCTCTTTCAATTCAAACAATCCATTCCCAATAGATAACAATTTCACATTGCATAAGCTGTGGACTTCAGCTTTCCTTGTTTCTCATGTAAATCTCATGCTGAGGCGATTCTATATCTCAACTAACTTGACAAATGGAGGTCTCTTTCTTGGGTATCGGGCTCTGTACATTTGTGGGAAAGTACATCTCTAAATTTTCCATCTCTAAATTTTCCTGAAAAATGCATTTCTATCACAACAAGATGGACTTTACCTAGACTATGAATGGACCAATTATTAAATCTTGGCTGGAAATTTCTTTTACCTATTTCTTTAGGTAATCTATTATTAACAACTTCTTCCCAAAGACAATAGAAAACACTTTCTATGTGTTCAAAATAGCATGGCCCTCTCTTTCTCACCTGTTTTCACTACTAAGAACTACCTTCACTCCTTCACTATTGGTGACCTGGCTGCCTTGTTGACAACCAGCCGGAAGACGCTGGAGGATGACTAACAGGAACAGGAGTACGATTGATGTCTCATCTGTCCATTCTTGGTTATTTCCACCCATTCTGCCTATAAATTCTCACGGCAATTTATGCCAGACCACCACCGTGTTGGTCGCCTACGATTTATGAGGTCATTGATGAGTGGTGGCCAAAAGATTTCTTTCAATCACCGCTGTCGGAAAGTGGCTGTGGATCACCATTGTCGGGCAGGTGATGTCCACGACCAACCACTGTCAGTGGTGGTTGCATGGTGGTAGACATGGCAGTAGCAGGTATTGGGGCTGGGAGAGGGACATGAGATGGTGGGTTCTTTAGAAGACCTTGGAAAAACACCTCCAATTTTTGGATAAATTATGGAAAATTGAAAATGGAAAACTGTTTTGTTGCTTTTTTTCTTTCTTTTTTTTTTTTTTGTCTTTGTTAAAATTCTGTAGAATCTTTTTGTTGTGCAAAAAATACACATTTTCTTGGAAAAAAGAAAATACAGATAGAAAATTGCAACTGATCAGGCCCTTAAGGTTCTTATAAGTTTAGATGTGATGTGAACTTGTGAAGAGTCGTTGATATAATATTGTAACCTCTCGATGCATAAACAGATCATTTCCATTTTCCCTTTATGTACATGACACTGATAGGGTGATATTGCATTATTTTTGCTCTCCTAACCTGGAAAAGGCAAGACCTTCACCTCAGCTGAGGCTTATATTTCTAATGGAACATCTGAATATTCTGATATTTGGAGTAGGGTGGTGGTAGAAAGTTAGCAAAATATCTATATTCAATTTGGCCAGAATCTACAGAACTTTGTGAATTTGGTAAGAGATAACCGACAGACAAAGATAGTTTCACTTTAAGAAAATAATTGACTAGGTAATTTTACTATTTCTTATTGTTGCCTCTGTACTGTACGTCATTCGTAATTTAAGTTTTTTTAACTTCCCGAAAAATGATAATCAATCTTGCCCATTGCCTAATACTGACTGGTGACTTAACTTCTTGAGATATTGGGTTTTCGTTGATTTGGCCAATTTTTTTCTTCTGGAGATGCAGGTTCAAGATTGGAACTTGTTGGTAGGACCACTTGTAGACAAGATGCTATCTGAGCCATCAAATGCAATCATCATCAAATTCCTAAGTAGTATAAATGAGCATCTAGCCAATTCGGCAGATCTTGTCCTTTGCAGACTTCTTTTGCAAGCTCAGGAACAGGAAAGGTGAGTACATATTTTGTTTACACTTCTTTCATATTGTAACAGATGTTTTTTCCCCCCAAGTATTGTGGTAGCTAACCTTAAACTTTCTAAGTTCAACACTAAAAATATAAACACACCCTGTGTCATTAGAAGCAAGTAAACAACCACTGCATCACCCACCCAAAAAAAAAGAAAAAGAAAAAAAGAGAGCCTGAAAGCCCATGCTAGATCTTGCCTGCATTTTCGTACATTTGTTTTCAAATTATGTCAATGTTCTACATTTCCTACACTTTGTGCAGTAAAAAGCATGTGTAGATCACGCTGCCATGTTTGCATTATTTTTGAGCCGTCTACAACAATATGAGAGGATTAATTCAATCAGGGATCTTTGAAAAATCCAAAGCTGATCACCCAATCTGAAATTTCGGATATATAATTGTCTAAATTTTAGATTCAGAATTTCAGGTATCCGAATATATCAGAAAGATTTGGATTCGGGTATCCGTTTAAGTATAATAATAATAGCAATAATAATATTTTATCTGGTTCAAATAACTTTATTTGTTTTGATAGGGAAATGAATTTACTTTAAGGCATATTGAAGAATACATAAAAAAAAAAAAAACGTCCTCAATGAATGACCCTAGCCAAACCAAGCCAAATCTAAGAGAATAAGCCTATGCAATTCAATGCTTATTCGAAAAACCTGTCTTTAAACAGCACCGGTCGTAGTTAATGCTATACTTCAATCGCCTAGTTCTTGAATAAATTACAGATATCAAAATTCGGTATGCAAAAATTTGGATATCCAAAAATGAACATCCTAAGTTGTGAATGAGCCTTTTGGGTTTTGGAGTATGAACTTGTGATGTGGTTCATGATGTGAAACACTTCAAGTCTATCAAGAAGAAAGAAGATTTAATAAGGTCCTCTTCATGTCAAGGTGTGTGTAAAATTTATGTTTGCATTTTCTGTGAACCTGGCTGATCTTTACTTAACTCTTTTTCTGGTTTATTTAACGCTGAATGTACTCTATCAGATTGCTTGGAGTCCTGGCTTTTTATTGTATGGGTGTGTTGTTTAGTTCACTAATGCTCAATTCGCATGAATGCTGCACTTCATGGGAACTGGAATGTGGTTTACATTCATTTCAGGGAGTCATATTGTATACGTTGAGTTCACTTTAAACTAAAAGTTGTACATGAAAGGGTGATTGACATGGAAATGAGGAAAAAGCAAACTGCTACTGCTCCCTATGAACAATTCATTCCTTGGACATTTGAAGTAAAATATGACTTACCATTGACTCCTTTCTTGCCGCAAACTTAACTTTGAAGATTTCAAGTTTTCTCCTATCAAAAAAAAGATTTCAAGTTTTCAACTGGTCAGCTAACCACGCGTCAAAGAAGGCCTTGTGTATTGAGGATCATAGATGCAGTCAATTCCTTGGCTGTCTTTTTCCTTTAACTCATCAACCTATATTTTAGTTGAACACGGACAATGTTTGTCATTTCACCATTTGGGTCCTACTTGTACTTGCTCGTCAATTGCATGACCATTCTGACTTTTATTAAACTTGTATAGTATGTTGCTTTGGTATTTTATTATTTTCTCCCCCCCCCCACCCCTCCTCCCACCAAGCAAGAAAGTTTGATGTTGCTGTATTTTATGTACCCGTATCAATCTACTTCTTAGACAGTGGCTCATGAATATACTTTTCTTTGGTGTGTTTTCCAATGAAAAATTTAGCAGGTCCACTCGTGCTGGAGGGGAGAGTAAGACTCATGACAATGATAACTCTGATAGCATGAAAAATTTGGTGTTTGACCGCCTTTGCCCATTACTCATAATCAAGATACTTCCATTGAGGATTTTCAACGACCTCAATTGTATGACTATGTATAGTCAGACTTTGAAACAATTCATTGAACATGGTATGTTTCATGCTTTTTACAGCTAAGCCTGCTGTTGATGTTGGAATTCTTTTGGTGGTTTTTGGTCTTACCTTCTCATTCATGACTGTGTTTTGTCAGTTCTCTTTTTTGTCAATATACTTTTTCTATATTCTCTTTTTCAATTCTGAATTTGGTACGTTTTACATTCTTTCACAGAGGCTTAGTTGACTTGCTCTACTTTTTTATTACAAGTACTCCCATTGCATGTGTATTGTGGTAGTATGACTCTCCCGCTAAGGGGTGTGGCCCATCTCAAGTGTGGAAATGGTCCACCATAGCATACAAGCCAGAATGCGGGCCAAATCTTGGGGAGTGATATGGCCCTTTGATCTTGCCTTCGGTCCATGTCCAACCTATCAAGTCCTATGAAGCCGCCTTTACGAATAAATCTTTGATATGAGGCTTGAGTGCAAACCCCTTGATTTGTCAATTGAAGGCCATATCATGAATGACGAGTTGGGACATTGGGGTTTAGTCAGGAGTGATCGGAAAATCCATGAGTACGTTTTCTATGTCTAGGCGGCAACTGCTGCTGACCAGATGTCTTCAAAGGGGGTGTATGCACACACGCACATCACTGCAGGGGGCGGGGAGGCTCTGTGTGTGCGCGCGCGCGTGTAGAGCTCTTATATTTAACATGCATATATCAATAATAGAGCTAAATAGTTGATTTTTCCTCTCTTATTGTTATTTTTCCTGCACAAATAAGGAAGCTGAATAGTGTGCTTTGATAGTTTGATCCTTTCTTGATAACAAACTGTATTTTATATCTTCTTTTTATTTATTTTTTTGGGAGGAATGGGGGGTGTTTGTTGGGGGTGGAAATGCATTTCATTTTTACCAACCTGATTCGAAGATCCCTAGATTTTAGATTTAAAGTCTGAGTTGGTTGAGAGAATCCCTGAATCCTTGTAACTGGTCATTGTGTCATCAAAATTGTCATAGCCAAGGATCGAAATTTTGATCCATACCCTTGACCATTCCTTATCCCATACTGTGAGTAAGCTACGCCAGTACTACTTAGCATATGATATTATAAAAGTATGTCCCTAAATATGATACTACCTCTAGTGATTACTTCATTCAGATTTACAAAAGTGACCGTCCTAATGTTCATTGTAAGTCTATGTAATTAACTAATTGGTCGCTACAGGATATACCTAATTTTTTCTCTTTTACTCTTCTTCATTTTTGTGGAATATATCAACTTGGGATAATTACTCTAAAGCAAAGAGAGTCGTAGGCTTCTCTTTTAGACCAATCTGGGGCCTGGATAGCTGCTTGTCTTTCCTGATCCTTTTTTCTTTCTACTTTCTTTGTAGGGAAAGTGTTTATATAGCTTTGTATATGTGACATTACTACAGTTACTGATTGATACGTTTTTATATAGAGAAATAGAAATTTCATATCGATCACAATGGTCCCTTTATTCCGTGATGTGTGCCCTCTCTATTTCGGTTGTTAGTTGGGTGCTTAGTTCTGGGCCTTGGGCCCAGGTTTTAAGTATTTCCCCCTCATCCTGGCATCAATTTCATGGTACTCCTTCAATTGGTATTGGGGGCCATCCTGATGTTACCAATATATCACAAAAATATCCTGTAATGCTCAATTATATAGGTAACTGATTGGTAGAGGAGCTAATGAAGCAAGTCTGCAAGTGGTAATAGCTTAGGTGAGGAGTCTAGAAGAAATGGTTTTGGGGTCAATTGTATGCATAGTACAGTATTACTCCCTCCGTTCCCAATTGATAGTCACATTGTAAATGGCACGGAAATTAAGACAATTTTACTTGTACTATTTTGTTCCCCTTATACCCTCAATTAAATAGATATATATGGTGGAGGCCACCACCAACCATCCAAAGTAAGAGAGAGAAAAAGTTTAATGATTTTGGGGCCACACTAAGGGTAAGTTTGTAAAACCATAAGCAACTTTTTTCCATTTTAAGAAATGTGACTTTCAAAAGGGAACGGACTAAATAAGAAACGTGACTATCAATTGGGAACGGAGGGTGTATTACAATTCTATTTACAAAAAAATCCCCTCCCCCCCCCCCCCCCCCCAAAAAAAAAAGAAAAAAAGCGAAACAGGAAAAACAATAAGGTGGGTCTTGGAAGATACTTACCACAAATATGTGAAAAATGATTATGAAGTTGTGGTTCCCACATCTGTAATGTTGGGAGGATACTGTTTGTTGCTCAGTTTTTGTTGACATAACTAACAATGTATATTTGCTGATGCCAGGTGTTGACAATTTTAATTTCTGTAATTATGAGTGTGTTGCTACATTAATCTTCAACAGGTAAGAAGTGCTAGCTCTACTACTCCCGATTTTCTTCATTTAATGCTATAAAAACACTTGTATTTATAAGATTATTTCTATTGGTCAGGGCTTTCTGTCATTCTGAGTGGGAAGATGTGAGGAAACTTGCCGCCGAACTCTGTGGTCGCATTCATACCCAAGTATGTCGTGTTATTTCTATTTAGTAGAATGACTGCATATGAAGGCTGTGCCCATTTTAAAACTATCACTCATTTCCGTTTTGGCAGTAGTACATCATATACTGATATACAGCAGATGAAGAGGATTAGTTTGTAAAGGCTATTCTCTTGTGATACAGCTTTTTGAGACTGATGTATAGTTTATTTTTGCTGCTTTGTAATTCTCTAGGTATTCTTTCCTGTGATTCTTTCCCAATTACAACTTGCTGCAAATACAAAGGATGTCCTGAATATGAAAGCTTGCCTATTTGCAATATGCACGTCACTGGCGGTAAATATCTTCTTTTGCATGTTAAAATATATGCTTCACTTATCATATTTGAGGCTTCTGATCCCCTTTTAATTTCAGCTTTGTTTTCACCTGTAAATGTAGGTTTTATTTTTTTTGTTTTTTTTTCTTGTTTTGGGGGGGGGGGGGGTGGAAGAGAGTTTCTGATCTGGTTATATTTTAAATTTCTTGTGGATTCTGCATATTTGTACTAACAGCTCATCCTCTACTGATTTGGTAGATTAGAGGGTGGGAATCAGCTTCGCATCCTGATTTAAAAGGAATTATTAGAATAATGCAAGATGTTCTGTTGTGGCTGTCTGTCGATGGGGATGAAGGTAAATAGCAATTTCCTGGAGATATATTCATCCATCTTTTCACAATAGAAATAACATTTCACCTCTTTGCAGTTTCCAAAGCACAGCATGGGTGCATTGACTGTCTGGCGCTGATGATATGTGCTGAACTACAAGCTCCCAAACCAATACGAGATTCATTGTCCAACAAGTCCCTAATCAATTCTCAGAGTGGTAATTATTAATATATTAGCAAGGCTTGTGAAATCTATCTGAGTTAAAAGTAATCTTGATCTAAGAGTTTTAGCATTCGTTTTTCTGTTGGTGCTTTTGCAGCTTCAGTGACGCAAAGTTATCAAGGTCCTATCTCAGGGAGCTCTGTCCTTGCTTTTGTCATTGATCATTTGGCTACTGATGTCGCATGTGGACTGGTTGAAGATGCTCAATCCAAGGGTTCTATGCGCATCTCATTTCGTCTCTGCATGGCTAATGTTCTCATTAGTACTTGCCAAAAGATTTCAGAATCTGGCAAGAAAACGTTTGCACGAAAGTCTATTCCACGCCTTATTCATTTGGCTCAGGTGAGCTTGTTCATGGATGCAATTGTTATTATTTATTATTTCATATTTCTTATGTTGAAATTTTGCTTAACACTGGAATAATGCAGGTCATTACTGACACAGTGATCAGAGCTGCTTGCATACAAGTCCTGTTTTCAGCTGCATATCATCTGAAGTCAATGATTATTCCTTATGTGCATGATCTTCTCAAGGTCTCCCTGGAATTTCTTAGAAAAGAAACAGAACAGGTAACTAAGCCAATTAGTATAAAGTAGTTTCTTGGAGGTGCTATAAATATTTATTTTCCCGTCTGTCGGTCTGTAGAACCAGTTTATGAAGGATTGTAAATATCATGCAGACGACCAGAATAGTTACCATTGGTAGATTCTAGAATGGGACAAGAAAAAGAAGAGTGAACGAATGAGAAATATCTATTTTTTTCTGTATTTCCAGTCAGTTGGCATGGCAACTTTTTTCTACCTACCTCCATCTGTGTTGCTTTCTCATAATCTCTATGTAGGACTACCTGTATATGAGTAGTGTCTTTTGAGTGTTGATGGATGTATTTTTGTTGCCTCTACTTTTCGGAGAGGACACAGCTGTTGCTTTGTATACTTGTATCCTTTTTTGAGGCTCTTTCCTGATTTAAGGAACTATATTATTTTTAGCTGCATATCATCTTTCGATCAACCTAATCCTGCCGACTTTGAACTATTTCAGTTGCTTTTTTCTTTTTCGAGCTTAGTTGAAATTACACCATTAGTATCAATTTGAGAGTGCTTTTGTGCCTGGACACTTGTTGTTGATGTTGGAAATGCCTGATCTGAAGCTTGATTTACTAATCTGCTGTTCAGGAAAGAATGGCTGGTGCCAAGCTGCTGACATCTCTTATGGCAAGCGAGGATTTGGTGATGGAAAGCATTTCAGCGGGACTACTGGAGGCGAGACACATTTTGCTAAACTTATCTACTTCTGATCCTTCACCCCAGATGAGACAAGCATGTAAGAAACTGCTTGTATGCATGACTTCTCAATAGCTCGATTGCACAGTAATTAGCTCGTTATTTACGAATTCACTCCTGTACTGCTGCAATTTCTTTGTAAATACAGATAACCTTCAGGTAGAATCGTCTTTCAGTCACAAAGCTCTCTGTCTTTGTCACTCTCCGTGTTGCTTATGTTCTGATGCTAAGTTTGGTTTTTGTGGGGGGAGAGTTATTATTGTATATAATTCATTTGACTAATGCACAATTGCACAGAGGACTAGGAATCTCCCAACGTTGAGATTTGATTTCCGTACGGTCCTTTTAGAGTGCAGTGTTACTTATCAGTTATCACCAACTTGAACTTTCTGGTCTTAAAATTGCGAAAACGGTAAATTTTGCTTATGGAAAGGTCCGTTGAGTCATGGACTCATGGGCTTGAAACTCAAATGAATTGTATAAAAAGATTTTTCCGAAAATCGAAAAACGGCTGCATGTAATTTGTAATATCATTTTTCCCTAGGGTTTACTTGTTCTTCATTGGTATTATTGTAGTATTTTCTTGCTTAATCTACATTTCCAAAATATAAATTAAGACAGCAATAGGCTGTCATGATTTATGAAAATTAATAATTAAGTGCCCATTGGAAGTTTTTTCAAGATACTGTTTCTTTTTCAAAAATTCAAGTGCCCATTTGAAGGGTTTTTCTTTTTTTAAATATTGCGAAAGAAATAATAATGAATTTGAAAGTAAAGAGGTATCTGAAATTCATTCTGACTATTGTAAGTTGCAAAGCTGGCTGTGTGCTCAGTGGTTTGACCTGATAAAATTAAACTTTGCCATCACTATCATCGAGTCTGGGCGTAACTGGGTAAGAAACTGAGAACAAATACTCCAGTAGAACTCCGCAACGAACCTGAAGTCAAGTGCAGTGCATAACTTGCCTGCATAAGAGGAAGAAGAAAGTAAACTTCACTAAATCATCTTTTTTGCACTCTCTCCACCTATGACTCTATGAGACACGAGGGGAATTAGCTCAATCCACTATAAGCCCTAACATATCATAAAATATATTCTTTTTCTCTTATTTAGTGCTCCCTCCGTCTCATAAAATCCCTAACGTTTACTTTCTCACGGTCTCCAAGACACTACTTTGACCGTAAATAACTACAATTATATGAGTATAAAAGTTATAAAAATATGATTTTGTGAAAGTACTTTTAGAAATGAATCTAACAAAAGTATTTTCATATTGTGAATCTTTATATATTTTCATAAATTTATGGTCAAAGTTTGTTAAGTTTGACTTTCAAAAAGTAAATATTTAGGATTTTATGGGACGGAGGGAGTAAGTGATTGGGTACGGTTTAGTTCATTTTTATTTCAGTGACATACCGATATTATTATTCTCTCACATACTATTGAGGGGGTGTCTTTCAGAGTTGAACTGAAGTGAACTGAATTCAATACCACTAAACTAAACTGAACTGAATTCAACCACTAAACTGAAATGAACACCACTGAATAGACTAGACACTGCTGAGGATTTTTATGGGACGGAGGGAGTAAGTGATTGGGTACGGTTTAGTTCATTTTTATTTCAGTGACATACCGATATTATTGTTCTCTCACATACTATTGAGGGGGTGTCTTTTAGACTTGAACTGAACTGAATTCAATACCACTAAACTGAAATGAACACCACTGAATTGACTAGACACTGCTGAACTGAATTGGACACCACTTGATATGTGAGGCAAAAGGTATACTTATGAACTTAAGTGCCACTGAACTAAATTAAACATCTCTGAACTAAACTGGAAATCATTAAGCTGACATGACATCACCCATGAACTGAACTGAACTGGCCGTGTAAGTTCTAAAGAACACATCCTGAGTTTAGTCCAGTTCAGTTCTATTCATTGAAAATGAAGTCATCCTAAGACAATTAGGTGCGTTCTTTATAAGATAACTGAACTTATTTCAACTGAATTGAACACCACTGAATTGGAACCATTGAATTGAATTAACACCATTGAATTGAATTGTAAACAAATTGATATGTGATACAAAAAGTATATTTATGAACTCAGGACTACTGAACAGAATTTAACACCACTTAACTGAATCAGAAATCATTGAATTGACACTTGAATTGAACTGAACCGAACCGATCGTGTGAACTCTAAAGAATGCACCCTTAATGGACATAAAGTTGTTCTTGTATTTAAAAAAAGTCATATGAGACAACTCAACATGAGACGTCTCAACGTCATGCTTACATTATGCTTGGATTTAGAGGTCATCTCATATTGAGGCGGAGTCATAAAAGTCATTTTGCTTTTATTTAAATCATGGGATGGGCAAAAAGTAGAAAGTATATTGATTCTTTTTCAATCTATTTACGTGTCTTAAAGTAATGGGCAAGCATGAACTCGCTGCTGTTATTTTCATAGAATATTTCATTAATGCATATTTCAATTTCGCATCAATATCTGATCTGACTCTTCACTTTGTAGACGGGGTTGATTTAGAAATTTTCTTCGTGCAACATCTCAATCTTATCATTTGGCCCTGGCAAACAAACATAAAATATTTTGGCCAAGAAACAAAACACATCAAATGACAAAAACAAATAAAGTTTCCTCTCTACACTGTTTGGAAAAATCAAAATAAAACCGAAGATTAAAATGGAAAAAAGATACTGTACTACTTTCAAGCAACACAAGCTATCTACCAATAGGGTTTTTTTGTTTTTGGGTGAGATTTACTATGGAAGTTTTGGTTTTAATTACAGGTTCATCCTAAATCTTTAGACTAAAATTAATCATGTCCACATAAAGTTTACTCAGAAACTTTGATCTTGCATTGGAGAACAAGGGGGTAATGACTAATGACTAATGAGGACCGAAGACGGTTCTGTTTCTTCATAGTCTAAAGGGAGTTTGGATCCTCTGCAGTTTTCCCTTCCATCCTTTTCTCTTTTTCTCTCTCCTCCCCAACTCTCCAAACCTCAAAAACTCCCCCTATTTACAAAAAAAACAGCAGAGAGTGATCCCCTACGGTACCGCAGAGAATCCAGACCCGTCTAAAGGTTTGTATCACAATTCACGATGTTTTAAGCTCCTACTATTGGGATTTCATTTCTACTAGTGTAGCCATGTAGAAACTTTGAGCTCACTAATAAAGTGGAAAAAAAGTCGAGCCGAATCGAATATTATTGTGTTTGTACTTGATTCTTTTTGACCGAGTAAATTTACAAGACGTTCATGAACACAATGGTTTGACTATTAGTTATCAAAATACTAATTTATTAAAACGAGCATTTAGGTGGTACTTGTATTCAAACAATTTATCATCAAGTAATTTTTGATCGAATATAGATGTGTTCGTTTCCATTTAGGCTCTGTTTGATTCACCTTAATTTTACTTAAATTCAGTTCAGTTCAGTCCAGTTTAGTTCAGTTCAGTTCAGTTCAGTTTATGTGTAACTTTATTTCTCATATAACTTTTCATTCCGAAATAATTTCATTATGAAAATTATGTCATCGAAAAGATCTCAAAGCATACTTTCAAATGAGTCCAATATTGACTATGTTTGGACGAATTTTAAATGGTTAACGGTCAAGTTCAAAAAATCAATTAAGTTCAGTTCAGTTCAGTTCAGATCAGTTTAGTTTAGATCAGTTTTATCCAGGTGAATCAAACGGAGCCTTAGGCCCTGTTCTCTTCAACGGAATGGTGCGGAACGGTGAGGAACGGAACGGAACGGATTGGAACGGAACGGAACGGAACGGCGCGGCGCGGATAATTCAAAAATAAGTGAGACAAAATGAAGTACAGAATGCGGCGCGGAACGGAACGGAACGGAACGGATTGGAACGGAACGGAACGAAACGGAATGCAGCATGGAATCGACGAAAAGAACAGGGCCTTAGACTCATTCCTCCTCAACTTATTTTCATCTAAATTCAATTCAGTTTACGTGTAACTTTATCACTCAAATAATTTTTTTTATTTCAAAATAAATTTATGATGGTACCGATGTCAATGGAAAGATTTTAAACCATACTTTCAAATGAGGGCATGTTCTCCTCAACTCCCCCTTGAATTATTTAGTAAAATTCAGTTCAGTTCAGTAAAAAGAAGTTCAGTTCAGAAAAATTCAGTAAACCGAAGAACAAATTTACTCTTTGTAATTGTAGATTCAGGAAATATAAGTTCAGTTCAGAAAAATTCAGTTCAGTTCAGTTTAGTATTCTGCAGATAAGTTCAATAAAAAAAAGTTGAAGAGAACAGGCCCTGAGTCCAATTTAAAATATGTTTTGGGCGAGTTTTACATATTTAACAGTTAGGTTTTCAAAATCAATTCAGTTCATTTTTTTCTAATTGAAGAGAACGAAGTCTTACTCAATAATTAGTTCGCTTCAGTTCAGTGATCCACATTTTCTCTCACATAAACTAATTCAATTAAGTGTAATTCAGTTTAGTAATAAAGATTATACTCATGTAGAGAAAATGTATCACTTTTTATAGAAACAATGATCACTTATTGATTCGTAAGTAAACTCATTTCATAACGAGTGACTCTAGGTGAGTTTTTTTTCACTAAAATGAACTGCACTGAATTGAATAGTAATTTACGAGAGAAAAAGTAGATTATATTATTAAAGTGAAGTAAACTAATTACTGAGTACGGTTATGTTCTTTTCATAAAGAAAAAAAAAACCCAAATATAAAAAAAAACCCAAAAAAATTAATAAAACCCAATTTTTCCAAACCCACCAAGTGTCCTTCAAATCAACTCCAGAAAGAAAAAAAAAAATTCCCCTTTTCAATTTTTTCAATCCAAAGTTTCCAAACCCAAAAACTCACACTTTTCTCTTCTATCTCTCTTCTCTCCTCTCTCCTCACTGGCGAAGTTCTCGCAATCTCGCTCGAATCACCCAAAAAACTATTACTCATACTATTATTTCATCAACCAAAAAATAGAGGCACCAAAAATCAAATCAAATAAACAAAAATGCTTCAATTGTTCTTTGCTGTTGCATTTTCAGCTGTACCACTAACCCTTTACATCCCACCAATTCGAAGCCTTAATCTTTTCGTTGAAACTGTTGAAGAGGCTTTTAATCAAACTTCCAGTTACGCTCAAAGAGCTTACCCTCGTGTACGTTTCGTTCTCTCACGTTTCTTTGAGCAAATTCTCAGACGTCTTCACATCTAGATATATTCAACAACATCATCAACAACAACAACAACAACAACAATTGTATATATTTCTGAACTAAAATCTCTCTCTTTTGTTGATTAGTTTTCTGGGTTTTGGAGTTATTGATAAATTACCCAGTTTTGGGGAATGTTTGGATTGTGGGTTTAAATGAGATGAGATGGAGAGAAAGGGAGAGATTATAGGAAATGAAGGGTTTTTCCTGAATCTGAGTCTCTCTTGTACATGATTATCGTAAAGTTCTCCTCTTTCTTAAATTTTTAATTCTTTTTATTATTCTTTGAAATGAATCTGAGGCTGAAATGCTTTTGATCTTATGTTTGAATGTTTGATGTGCAATGCTTGTTTAGGATTCTGTTTACCATTTCCGGGCTGAGATATTATTGTAAGTATTAATTGTGCAATTTTTTTTGGGTTATTAATTTGTCATTTGTCACTTCTCAAGTTGTCAACCCCCTTCTCTTGTTTGATGTTTATTTTTACATTTTGGAATTACTGTAAATTGTTGAATAATGTGGTGTGTATAAAAAAGGTGTAGCCTTCTTTCAAAAAGAAAAAAAAAGGTGTAGCCTTGTAGATAGGACATGTGCTAGTTTTGTGGGGATGGAAGTGAGTGAGAAGTTGACAAGGGCATCAAAGAATAAAAGGTGAGAAATTGTTAGGTGTTCCGGTTATATTGTTTTTTTTCGTGTGTTAATATTGTTTTTAAGTAGGTAAATACTAAATAGCATCAAAGCAAAAAGAAAAAAAGAAGACAAAACTATTAAAGAGTCCGGACTATGCTTTCACCTCTTATATTTACCATTTCTTTAGGAGTGAATTTAAGTGTGATTCACTTGTTTTGTTTTGTAGAGGTGTGAGCACTGATCGCGATTCGCGAACCATTTAACACATACACATATGGGAGGAAGAGGATATTAAAGCCAAGGATGGGAAATTAGGAAATTTAGACACCTAGTAGGACTTGAAGTTGGGTTGGAGATTATTCACCTAGATAGACATTGTAGGAATTGAACTTAGGTGGGGAATGGGGAGGGAATCCTTCAAGTCAACATAAATTAAACTAGGCTACCTTTCAAGGTATTGTCCCATTCTTACAATAGAGATTGATTATCACTTTGTTTAGAATGGTTCCAAAATATATACATGACAATACGATTATCACTTGACCATGTAATAATTTCCAAACAGAATTTTTTTTTTTGAAAATTTTCAAATTTTGACTCTTCAATACATTATGATTATATAATTAGTCATCCTTTAATTCAAGGTTGAAGGGTTATGTTTCATTTCTATTTTTTCCTTGTCTTTTTCTGTTCATATGATGTGGTGGTAGAAATAAAGAAGAAACAAAATGAATAAAATTTGCTTCCATGGCATATTGGTATTAAAAATGATTTCCTAGTGATACATTGGTATTAAACTTTCAACTTTACTTAGGTTAGCAAGTTCTATGATTTCCTTAACTAAAGATGTGGGGATGAGGATACCTTTCAATTGTTGCTTCAATAGTGCTTCTACAAGTTCCTTTGTGTCATTGACATTGCGATGCCCATGAATATGCTTTGGATTCACTTTCATTTTGGAAATTAGGGTGTATTCTTTTCCACGAACTCAATGATTAGTTCAATTCAGTTCAATGAATCAATGATCTATTTTTTCTGTCACACATTACTATTCAGTTTAGTGACAAAGAACACATCCTTAGTCCGTTAGTTCTATTATGTTTTACAAGTTTAACTTTATGTCGTGATGATCTATTCTGTTCCTCAAGTTTAACTAGAACAATTCCGTTGAGAATTGGGATTTGGAGCAAAAGTTTCACTCCCATCTTCTATCGCGAGACGGGGGTTCAATTCTCATCCTAAAAAATTAGAACAATTCCTTTCCAACTTCCACACCAAACTATAATGACGAAACAGGACCGTACATTATTGTACCAAAGGGAATCAAGATGAAAGTTACATCCAAGCAAAAGCAACTACTTCAGTAGACAGTTCTAGCAGCTAGCCTAATTAAGATATACTCGCTGATTCGATCACCTTAACTGATTAGTGTATGATAATTGCAATTGCGTGCTTTTGGCAATCAATTTATCTGTTTCAACTTTCAACCAATTATTATGACACAATTTGGGAAAGTGATTGGGGACATTATTGACATTTGGCATGTTGGTTTAGGACATAATTTAGCTGCGTTAGCTGGACGTCTCGATTGTTACGGATTTGCCATACTTAGTAACTTACTAGATTTTTGTTGGGTTGAAGATATTTAAGAGAGTCAATGTGTCGTCAACTATCAATAGGAAATTGGAGTAGAGGTGGCAAATGGGCCGGGCTAGGCCCAAGTTCACCCTGATCGGACCGCCGAGTGCCCAAGCTGTGCCGGCGAGGAGAGAGCCCAAGCCCAGGCACGGGCACGACACGGTGTTGGCGGTGCCAAAGTAGTGCCTCCTTCCGAGGAAGCCCGGCTCGCCTTATAGCCCGTCTTTCTCCTCTGGCTTTCTCTCTCCCCTCCTTCAATGTCTGCTGGTTTCAATGGCTGCTGCTGCTTTCTCTCTCCCCTCTAGCTTTCTCTCTCTCCTCTAGCTTTCTCTCTCCTCTTCAATGGTTGTTTTCTCTTTCTCTTCATGGCGTTCCAACCGCGTGCTTCACCTAACTAGGCCCGGGATCCAGGCCCGACATGGCACGATGTTGGTAGTGCCAAAGCAGTGCCTCCCTCCAAAAAAGCCCGGCCCACCTGAGAGTCCGGCCCAGCTCCAACACAGCACGGCCCGTGGCCACCTCTAAACTGGAGACATCCTGGCAATTCCTTACCTAACGCACTACTGTCTGCAAAATAGAGCAGGACGGGTGGCCGTGTGGGACAAAAACAATTTGATAATGGCCCTACTCTCTTGATCCTTTAATAATTATGCAAAAGAATCTCTATAGCAAATCACAAATGGACACCTCATGTGACATACTCATATTCACAAACAAACTAATCTTGTGTTCCCTTTTGGCGTTGCTTACATGGTAATAATGATGGTGATAGTAAACCAACATAGGTTGGTTTGGTGGTTTGAACTTTAATTTTCTTACTTATCATTAAGGTTTAAATTTCATTAGAGTTATTTGGGATCCCTTTTTTCTTATTCTTCTTTTTTCTTTAAATATCTGCCCGCTAAGCTTCTGGGCCTTAAATCCGAGATGGGCCAGCCTGGGAGCGGGTCTCCTTACCTTACAAAAAAAAAAAATGATGGTGATAGTAATTAGTTTTTGAGTTTGTTCTCTTTCACTTATTCAGTAAGTAAGTGGAATCCAGTTCTGTTTAGTGATTTACTTTTTCTCTTATATATGCTTTAGTTTAGTGGAATTTAGTTCAATTATTTCAGTTTAGTGAAAAAGAACACGCTCTTTATCTATATGTCTGATCATGTATCGATAACTTTATGGCTAAGTTTGAGCATACAAATAAGAATTTTCTTGACTAGCAAAATAAAATAAAAGAATTTTCTTAGATTAATATAAGTTCATTGTTAGTTCAATCTATCTTCGTTTGTCAAATTGATTTATTGGCTAAACTAGTTTATATAACGTTTAACTGGTACCCGATTTAAGAGAATATGATGCTTGGATATGTGCTAGCTTAAGGTTAGAAGCAACAACATCACTAAAGTTAGAAAGCATCCTAACCAAAAACATGACTTCTTTTGAATATGTCTAAGCCAAGTATGTTAATTTGGCATAATTTTTAAGAGTTTTGGTTTATTCCTGTCACATGCCTCTTCCCATGTCCCCGTCATCTTTTACTTCCTAATACATCTATATCTTATAAAAAACACCAAACTGGACATGAGTTTCAACATTGAATATCATTATATGGAGCTCCAAGTTTTTCTGCATGTGGATTTCTCAGAAGTAAGAGGTGAAGGAGGACGTCAATGAGAAGGGAAAATCGAATAATAAATTTGAGAAGGAGAAACTAAAACTCGTATCGATTGAGAAATTAGGGGGTGTTTGGTCAAATTTCTTCAAATTTTTCAGCTTCTCCACCTTATTTTCCTCACATTCCTTCCCCTCCACCACCAAATCCAACTTCTAAAAAGCTGAAAATAAATACACCACAAGGTGGCCAAAAATAAAAGCTCCAAAGAAAAGCTTCTACTTCTAACCTTTATGGGGGCAATTTTCAACTTTGTAAGAAGCTGAATTTGTTAAAGGAGGGAGAAGAATGTGAGGAAAATAAGGGGGAGAAGTTGAAATTTGGAGAAACTTTGCCAAAGTACACCCCAAGTCGAACAACCTTTCAAATGTATCTAAGCACATAAAAAGCAACTGCATGATGAAACAATTAAACAAAAGGAACTAACTTAATTCAGATGTAATAAGTGTACATTGTTTATAGTTCTTATTTGTTTTGACTAACGTGGATGATAAGGTTAAAGAGACGAATATATTTGAGAAGGAGAAACTAAAACTCGTATTAAAGGAAATGCAATGCAATAATTCAAAATGCAATCAATTGCAATCTAATCATTTTATAGGGTAGATGTGAGGTGAAAAATAAATGAGAGAGAGGAAAGAGATGGAAAAAGTGATTGATTACACCATCTAAAATAATCATCATTACGTGAGAAAAGTTGAGTAATTGTGATTATATTGGATAATGCAATTAACCACACTTTTTTCATCCCTCTCCTCCCAATCATTTACTTTTCACCCACATCTAAGACTCTATCAAATGATTAAATTGCATGACATTTGATTGTAAGTAAGTAAACCAGCGAAAATTAAGTTCCAATGATGAGAAGGATATCTATGATCATATGGTCAATTGGGCATATGCGCACCCATTACTTCCTGTTATTTTTAATAATTTGCAGTCATGGCATAGATAAGATTGTGTTATTGGATAAATAAAAAAAAGGAACAACCTGGATCTGGTATGACCCACAACCCACAATAAAAACAAAATGGATAAGTGTTAATGAAAAAGGGTTAAGAGAGTTGTTGATCTAAATACTTAAGTAGAATGGTCCCACATTAAGAATAGGATGCTGAGTTGCTACTCTAGGATAGTGGAGTTATATATATATATGTGGAAAATTGGCAAGTTGCAAACTTGCAATGAACAAATAACATCTATGAACATGAGAGCTCGGTTTTCTCATTCCCTTTTTTTAGAAAAAAAAAAACTTTTATCGTTAAGAAATGGTGGTAGGTAATGTAATGAGGTATATAAAGTTCCTGAGTATTCAAATACTTTATACAAACTTTTTGGTGGATGCTTGAGAAGGTAAAAAGAGTAATAAGAATCGAATCCTCGATTTTATATAATAGTAAAAAAGATATTAACTTAGAAGAGTATAAAAATAATACTCTATTTACTTGATTATTTCTTCTGATTAATGAGTTACTGTCAACTTTACATTTTGATGACTAACGAGAAAAAAACTATCGACTTTACTCAGTATCCAAGAATTAAATTATATTAAAACTACTATCGAGCTATAATTTTGTTTGACCTTGTTCAAGAAATATTTTTCATATTCAAACTAAATTTTTTCTTCCCCCAATATATCTCTCTAATTCCTACCAGTACATACCATACTTCCTTCTATTTCACGTAAAGTACTAAACAACGATTCAATGGTACACTCGAGTGCATATTTCTAGGAGTGTGTGTGGTACGCTTCGGAGCGTGTTGGAGTGTCTGAGCCTCGCGCTTCGGTTGTGATCTACACCCGTTAGGTATAACCCGAGTACATCTAAATTTCCTTTTTTTAAAGATAAGAGGCTGACCACTCTACTTTAGAGTCCGTTAAAGAGTGAGTAAATTTGTTAGCATGAGGGCTCGATCCCAAAACCGTGGAATTGAGAGGAAGCTCCCAGTGAGCCATCCCCTCGCCTCGAGTGCATCTAAAATTTACGCCAAACGCCTCCTAGTCCTAGGCTCCTACACTAAAGATTACGAAAAAGAAAAAAAAACTACTATCACCGTAAAACTTCTCTGAGACGCTTGGCTCAGAAGTGGCTATATAAATGTTCGAAAATATTACTATGCGCGCATAGAATTTTGATTTCTGGTCCACGAACCACATAACCGAACCACATTCTCGCAATAGCAATCGCAATCGCAATCGCAATCGCAATCGCAATCGCCATCAGCGAATTCTGTTCTAGACCAGGTAAACGATTGAAAGAACCCCACTTGACATTACCTCAGTTTTCTGACCATGTTAATTTTTTTGAATTATTATCAATCATTTCCATTTTTTATTGATATATTTATGAACTTGAGGAAATAATTCATGGCCTCCATTGATAATCGATTGCCCTTTCTGGGTTTAGGGTTTTTAATTGATTGTTGGTTGAGATTTTGGTGCTATTTTCGAGCTACTACTTTCAAATGTCAATCCTTTTGTTGACATTTCGCATTTATAGACATAATATTGAACTTGAGGGATAATTTCATGCACTGTGTTGATATTTGATTGCCCCTTCTGGGTTTAGGGTTTATAGTGATTTATGTCAGGATAATTGAAACGACCCATATTAGTTAGGCCCACTGTTGCAATTTTAGAGGGGACTATTTTCAATGCTTTTGTGGGTATTTCCCAATTTATTGAAATTGACATAATATTATGAATTTGAGGCGAAAACTTCATGCCCTCCATTGATAATCGATTGCCCATTTAGGGTTTAAAGTGATATTGAAATGACCCATTTTACTTGAGAGGTTGTTGCAATTTTCATGCTGCTATTTCAATGCTTTTGTTGATATTCACCATATTGTAAATTTTAATCCGAAGTTTGCAAAAAAGAAAGTGGGATTTATTTCTAAAGCTGCAAGTGGATGGAAGGAGAGGTTTCTGTTTCGGGGCTACCCTGGTGTTGGGTTATTGAATCGCTAGCAAGGTCTCAGCAAGTGAATGTAGCTTCATTATGTGGTTAGAACTTGTTTTAAACACAGTTTTCTATTTGCCTTTTGATTTCTTGTTGCTTTGAGGTTTTGTGTGTGATCATAGTTTGTGTTTGTTCAGCTTTACTTCTGAAGGCACCTCCGCTATTGGGAAATTTCGGTAAAGAAGCAAGGGAAGTGACTGCTTTGAGATGTTTGGAGGGTTTATTTTGTTCTCGTGATAGTTCGAGAGACGATCAGCTTAATACCCCCCTATCGGGAAATGGGTTTGATTCAGCAGAAAGCTGTGAAAATGTTCTTCAGCGTATTTTAAATGAGGTGATTTGCAGTGATTGAATGATATGTAGGATCACTTAAAGATGTTAGACTAGATAGTTTCCCTCTATATTGCTCGTACTCTTCACTTCAAATGCCGTGTTTGATCTTTGACACTCTGACATGGGTATGAAAACTTGGCACTTCAATTTTAGGCCCAAGTTTCTACATATGTATAAGATATAGATGAGTCCAACAACTGGACGGCACTTGTAGCTGAGTTGGAGTAACGTAGGTTTTCCTGAAGAAAGATACAAAATTTAGGGTAAACATTTTCCTTGCTTGTGTTTTCTAGCAATTGAATCTTTTCACCGTGCAGACTTCCGGTCTTAATCTGGTGGAGTATGCATCAGATGAGTTAAAGTCAAATGTACGCTCTTTTATCATTCAGAAGAAGGCTAGCTTACCTAGAAGCACTTTGGAACTGGTAGACGAGGCTCTTCCTTCTTTTTTCCTCTGGTTTTGATTCGGGGTGGAGTGGTAGAAAGCTGTTAAGATTTTCTTTTCTCTGCTGCCTTTTAACTTGTCCTTTGTGTGTGTTTTTTGTTGTGCAGCTGAAGAATACGATTGTAGAAGGTACCCACCCATTTGCTGCATCCTTGAAGGAAATAGGTGGATTTACACTTCAGAATCAATGTGCACTTGGTACTCTTTCTGGTGGTGGTGATCCAGCATCCCCCTTGTCACCAATTGATGAAAATGGCCATGGTAGCCAAGCCATCATACTGGCAGAAGGGCACAATGATTCTCCCAAACCTGGGATTGGTGATGAGCCTGTGCAAGCCACTTTGCGAAACGGAAATTCTCTGCACTGTAAGAGGGACACAGGTGACTTCTGTGTAGATAATTATGTGCAAGAGACCGATGATGCCTTACCTGAGAGGGATTGTTCCCCTCCTCAAAAGAAACTCAAATCGGACAATCGGTTTGCTGTGGGAAGTGAGCAACAATATTCAGCTCCTTCCGGTGGAATTAGTAGGTCTAATGATGCAGAAGCTGAAGTGAATCATCCATATTTAAAAGCCAATGGAACATATGATGGGAAATCCCTGCGGAAGAATTTTAATCCAGCCAAAAGTTATGTGAACAAACCTGATCAAACGCAAAAGTCACCTGATAATGATGAGCCTTTTCCCGGAAAGATTGATATTCAGAACAAGCTTACCATGTTGAGCTCTAACGACACAGAACATGAACAATGCAGAAGTAGTAGGTCTAATGATACAGAAGCTGAACAATGCAGAAGTAACTGGTTTAATGGTGCAGAAGCGGAACCCTGCAGAAGTAAGTCTAATGATGTAGAAGCTGAACAATGCAGAAGTAGTAGGTCTAAAGGCGCTGAAGCTAAACAAAACCATCATCTGTTAAAATCAAATGGAGCACATAATGGGAAATCAAGGAGGGGAAAATTTGGCACTCCAGCCAAATTTTATGTGATAAATCCTGATCAAACGCTAATTTCACCTGATAATGATGGCCCTCCTTCTAACAGGATTGGTCTTCAGGAAAAGCTTACCTTCTTGGGTTCTCAGTGTGCATTTGGTGAAAATTTGTTTACAACTGATACCGAAGCAAATCTTTGTATGAAGTGTAACAAAGGTGGACAATTGTTAATCTGCAATGCTAATACTTGCCCATTGGCCTTTCATGACAACTGCTTGGGCTGCTCAGCCAGCTTCGATGACCAAGGCAAATTTTACTGTCCATTTTGTGCATATTCCCGTGCAATTTCTGAGTATGTAAAAGCCAAGGAAAAAGCATCTTTAGCAAGGAAAGAACTATCTTTATTTATTGGAGGAAGGAGTAGTTACAAGCCAGAGCACGACTCCGAGCTAGCATTGGAGAATGATGTCAACCAACAAGGACAAAACAAAGATAAAATAGCTGAATTAAAAAATGGGGTTAATGTTGTCCCTCAAGTCCCTAACAATCTTCACTTCAGGAGTTCGAAGGATAAAGTGGAAGATCTTTCAGCACCATCTGCCCCTATAGCCCCAAATGCCTCTACAACTGCTGCTCCACTTATTTCTTCTGAAGACAGACAAGGGGCTGAAACAATTATACAACTTGGAAAAGGCGTGAGCGGAATGCAGAATCAACGACGGGATGATCATGTGGCTGAAGGTTGCAAGTTGTCTCATGGAAATGAAAAGATTACTACTGCAAGTGAGGAACACGCTGAGGTAGATAGGAAGGAAGAGGCTGCAGGGCATCAGGTTTCCGAGCTCCACGGAGATGAAAAGATTACCAATGCCAGTGAGGAAGGCACTGAGGTAGAAAGAAAGGAAGAGGGTGCCAGACATCAGATTTCTCAGCTCCATGGGGAAGCTTCCTCTGAATCAATTAGTGATTCAGATGCATATTCAGAAGCTGCGAAGAACAAGTCTACCTCTTCATTACCCTCCCCTACACCTATAAGGTCAGAAACTACTACCGATTCCTTCATTCCTTGTGTTGTGATTGCAAGTAGTTCTAAGACACTTGCTCTGTCCGGTGTATGTCAATATAGATACATGTGTTAATTATCAGTCTCTTCTACTATTCTTTGGTGTGAGGTCTAGTTTCTCGTTGCTTTAAATCCGCCGTTAGAAAAATAGTTTATTGACCATTAGCATTCTCTTTTCTACCTTTCTTTTTAGTGGTTCTGTTCAATTTGCAATCATTGTGATGCTTCTTTTTCTTTGAGATCCACGGTTTCTTTTGAATACTGGTTTCTTCTATTCAACTTGAAACTATATTTAGAAGCTATTCAGAAAAATCATTAAAGAGAAGTTGGTTTAATACTTTGACTTGACAATGTAAGTTCTCTAGAAATAGTGAACTTTTCGAACATTGTTCTCCTTGACTCCATGTCAGTTTACGAGATACTTCTATGGAAAATTATTGGTCATTCCTGGCAACATGGTACAATCAAACTTGCAAATAGTGCTAGTTCTGTAACTGCTGCTTAGCCCTTGTTGAATATTCTGGTCTGGGCTTCTTCGGGTAACTTTCTGTCTTTTGTTATGTCTGCACATTTTAGGGTGGATAGATGTAAGTGTTATGCGTAGCTTTCTACTCCTGGTGTTAAGTGCAGAAATTTTTGTAATTTGCAGCGCAATTCCAGGACGTCTGAGAAGGAAGATGGTTCGCTGGACAGCCGAGGAGGAAGCAATGTTGAAGGTTTTTTTTTTATCAGAATACATTCATATTGATGTTTTCTGTGTGATGTAATATTTAAGTTTCTTATATACATCGAGGTTTCACATCATGCTTAGGCACCACTTAATTATGTTCTCAAGTTCTCACTCGTATCTATAGAAAGATGATTTGTTTGGAGCAAAATAACATTTGAATCAGGTTTTATAATCTCTTTCTGCCAATTTCATGCTTGTCACTCTTTCCCTTGTTGCAGAAAGGGGTAGAAGCATTTGTGCAAGAGGACGATAAAGCCATTCCTTGGAAATGTATCCTGGAATACGGAGGTTCTGTGTTCCTGAAAGGTCGAACAGCTGTAGACCTCAAGGATAAATGGAGGAATATGCTCCACTCCAAAGTAAAATGAGCTTTGTTTTAACCTGAGGTGGGCTTTTGCATATATAACTTGTTTTGTAGCTTAATCCAAAGACCTTTCATGGTTGTGAATAGGGAGGTGTCTTTTTGTAGCAGGATCCAGAGCCACCCTTTTGATCATTTTCTTCATTATCCTTTCTTTGTAAGGGGGTTCTTTTCTATTTTGTTTTAACATGAACCAAGATCTTTTGTAGAACTAATGCAGTTAGTGTAGTTGAACATGGCATTGGAAATTTGGAATCAAGGTGAGCAACTGAGCATGTCATCATGCCAATGACAAAGTCGATCATTGCTCTTATCAGCACATTTCATGACCCAACTATCAGAACGTATGATTGACTTGTAATATATGCATTGGTTTTTCATTTTTGGTATCGCTTTTTTCCCCCTTCCATTTTTCTGTCTGATTTATGTGAAGACGAGTTCTCTAGGTTCTTCGCATGGGTATTGTAGTTAAGTTGTTGCCAGAGAGGGTATGATAATTGAGACAGAGAACAGGATCCCTTGATTTGGCGAATTCCGATATTAAATGGATGGTGAAAACGGTTCTATGCCACAGGAGGCCTGTGATTGAGTTCTACTTTATGCGTTGAAGGGAAATTTTAGCCACTTGAATGGATAGATAGATCATATAGTACTATATTTGACCAAGTAAGTATGTATGTCATTATTTCATTGTGCTTGGGATTCTAGTTTTTCACCATTTACTCATCCCATTTGGTCATTTGTGAGAGAGTGCATGGGATGAAGGTGACTAGTTGAGCAATGCCCCGAGAATCAGGACGGTAATGGCAGGATAACATGTGAATTACAACTCGTGAAAGTAAAAAATGGTACTCTTAGTTAAACTTCATTTGTATGGGCCCCAATAGAGAATCCTAAGAAGATCAACTACAACTTCCGTCTTTGATTCTCTTCAATCGATCAATTCCTTTTTTCTTTTCTTTTTTTCTATGTTGGGGCACACTTGAGAATTGAGATTAAGGTTTATAGTCCTGCCAGTCTAAAATTAACATTAACATTACCCCTGAAGAGGCTCCCACCTAGGCAAGGTAAGAGGGGGTCGGTTGTATGCAGCCTTACTTCTATGAGAGCCTCACAGAGAACCTGTTTTCGTTTTGACCCGTGACTGTTTCCTGCCAGTCCAAAATTGTGATACAAAATTTGAATTTTTTGATGGCTTACACTTTAAGGCCTGTTAGTACGATTTACCACTCAAGGGAATCACAAATAATGTGATTTAAGTCTGATTAACCATTCTATAAAATGCTAATCAATATAATGAGCAAGTTTTACTGCCTGTTTGTCTTAACACAAAACTCCTGATGAGTTTTTACAAGTTAAACGAAAACCAAAAATAAATAATGGACTCCATATGGATAGATAGAAGAACAAAGGCTCGACTTGAATGAAGTTCTCTAGTATTTTGGTAGTTAAATGACTCTGTAATAATCGTTTATATTCTACATAAACTTGAAAATAAAGCATTAATAAGCAAATGATCCACAAATGTATGAGGTAATAAAAGGAAAAAAAAAATGCTCAATTTACCAACCACTTATCTCATTATATTGTATGTACAGTTTTTTTATTTTCTCTCTTTTATCTAGAAAATTTACATGTCAGTCTATATATTGTTATATTTTAAGGAAAAATCAGAAGAAATTCGATTTGGTTGATTAGTTATTTGGAGTTACTTTAAGAGAGGCACTTAGTTTCTCTTTCTAACCAAGAATAAAAGAAATAAGAAAAAAAAACATAAATGAATTTACCTAAAAACGATTGATCACGGACCCAAAATTTACCTGAAAAACAATCTTACAATTTACTTTTCCTTCTATTTTGTTTTTTAGGATCTATCACATAAGTAAGTAAACGTTCATTGTAACTCTCTTTTTAGCTGAATAAAACCCTTAGTTTTGTCTCCAAAAAAAAAAAACTGAAAGTTGTTTTGATTTTTTTTCGATTTTTTTACCTTTTGCAAGGCATCCAAATTAAAAAGCTGTAATCAATGTACAAGAAAGACTTAAGTTTGCAAACGGGGAGTAACGGTCACATGGGCTGGACTCGAATTTTCGAAACGTGACAGCATTTAAATTCCACACTTTGGCACTCTACATAACCCGCGCCTTTGAATCTGGCCTTTCACACTTTCAACACTTCTACTCTCACTTCACTTCACTGAGCTTAACTCACTTAGCTCATCTCACTTCTTTTCATCCCCAAAAAATCTGAAAAACAGAAAAAAAAAAATAAAAAAAAATGGAAACCTTCAAAAGATCACCATTAAAACCTTGGAAGAAAGGTCCTACGAGAGGTAAAGGCGGCCCTCAGAACGCGGCCTGCACCTACCGAGGAGTAAGGCAGAGGACGTGGGGGAAATGGGTCGCGGAGATAAGAGAACCAAAGAAGAGAACCCGACTTTGGTTAGGCTCGTTCGCTACTGCTGAAGAGGCTGCAATGGCTTATGATGAAGCTGCAAGGCAGCTTTATGGACCGGATGCTTATCTTAATCTACCACATTTAAGATGTAATTTCAACCCTCTTAACAAATCACAGAAATTTCGATGGTTTCCTTCCAAGAATTTTATCTCAATGTTCCCTTCTAGTGGATTGCTAAATGTAAATGTGCAACCGAGTATTCATGTCATACATCGGAGACTCCAAGAGCTTAAGAACAATGGGATTATCAAACAATCCTACTCTTGCAGTTCATCTTGGAATAATGATGCCAAAATCGAGCCTAAGATTATGGATGAAGATACGAAAAACTTCACATCCAAGGATGATAATGATGTGAAAAACAGCGAGAAACCTCAGATTGATCTGCATGAGTTCCTGCAACAGATAGGTGTTCTGAAGAAGGACGACAGTGAATCATCTTACAACAATGACGTTACTGATGAGTCGCATTTAGGACCAGTATTAAAGGGGGATGATGAAGTGACTGATGTCGATATACTAGATGATTCGAGTTCTGAGTGGGATGGACTAGTTGAAATGCTCAGAGTGGAGGGCCATCAACAGATTGAATCAAGCAGCTTTCTAGATTACAACTTCGAAGAAGAGCTCAGTTTCTCGCCTCCATCTTGGGAATTCTGAAAGGCTTTAATGGTTTTGGTTACCTAGTATGTCTGAGTCATAGTCATAGATTTCCTTTAGGGTTCTGTTACCTGAATTACTTCCTGCATATTGCATTGTTGTACTTGAGATTTGTATTTGGAAGCATACCTTTGAGCTTGATCTGCATTGTGCTTTTTTGTTTTAATTAGGAGGGGTCTATGTACTGGCAAAGTTAGATTAGTTCTGAAATCTGAAGTCATTGAATTAACAAGAAAGAACAGTTTGTGGATTTGAATGAGAGGTCTGTTACAGTAAGTCTCCTTTCAGTAGGTGTTGGGAATCAAACAATGTTGCTGATCATCTAGCCAAGCGACGAATTGAGACTTGAATGAGAGGGCTTGTGGATTGCTTGGCTAGAGGAAAATGTCCACATACTGGTGATCCAATGGTTGCAAAATAATTACAAGGCGTGAGTACTGAGTACAATGGCATTGAGTACTTTATTGCTGTAATTACTGGAGCTTCTGTAATTTGTAGTGCGTTTATTGTTGATACCACTCCCTAGGTGACTGTCAGCTTGCAATAAAATTGCGCCACTATCCAAAGAAAAGAACAAAATGAACATGCAGAAAATTGCAATTGTACCTGTAAATTTGGATCCATTACAAGAAGCTAATCCAATTTTCCAAAAAGGATTTCGCCCATAATTGAAACAGGGGGTCACCTTCGCCAATACGGCGAGTATTTCAATAGCGAACCCTCTAAACCACTTGGCGGTAATGATTACATGTATGCCTCCTCCACGCTGCCTGCCTGCTCCTCACATTTCTATCACTTACACAGGCTGGCCGACAATGATCCAGACTAGGCTAAACTAAAGCCCTTAGTTCAAATAGAAAAGTATTTGTATTGAGTTCTCTGGGGAACTGGATAATGAACAGGATATCCAACAATGCGGTTGTACAGTATTCTGAAGGAAAAAAGAATATGTTTCACCTATAACGAAGAAGTTTCATCCTTCCCATGTCCTATCAGCAGAAAAGCCCAGCAGAGCTCAATAACTTCTTTAGCTTTTTGAGCCCAAGTTCACTATTCTCTTCAGCTTTGTACTAATTGATCTTCTCACCCCAAAATCTTCTCTGGTAAAGCAGTCCAATTCAAAGATAAACCAGTACATTTCGCTCTGTTCCTTTTTCCTTACTAATTTCCATATTCTGAAGCGCTCAGATACTCACCATGCTCCTCGAAATATTCAATTAGTCGCTTCAGGAATTGGTCACTATTCACAGTTTCAGTGTCACAAACCAGACAACACTGTCTCCTGGCTCGAGTCACAGCCACATTCATCCTCCTACGATCACTTAAAAACCCTACCTGAATAATCCATACGTTTTATTCAGGTATCTGAATCAAATAATGAAGCAGTAATATTGACTTTATTACTTGAGATATAGACACCGATAAAGCCATCTAATATACCTCATTCTTTGAGTTTGATCTAACCATTGAAATAATAATGGCTTCCTTTTCCCGACCTTGAAAGCCATCAACTGTTGATATCTCCACGTCCTTTAGCATGGGCATATTGCTCTTCAGCACCTTCAGTAGCACAACCTATGACAATAATAACACTGTTGAGCAAAACTAATTACTTGTGGGGAATATTATCTTGCATAGAAATACAGAAACAAGATGACCATACTGCCAAAGTGTTATCATACCTGGGCATTGTACGGTGTAATTATTCCAATATCAGCAGCCCGGACTCCACTTTCAACCAGCCTTTTTGCATGAGCCATGGCAACTTCAGCTTCACCCTCATTTAACGTGCTTTCTTCTTCATCCTTCTTCTCTTCCATATCGCAACTGAAACGTTAGACAAAATTACAATAAGAAAATGAAAAGAAGCTTGTACAGGAAAAAAATTGGCTACAAATTCCTAAATAGTTTTGTTTTTTGTTTTCCCGGGGGAGGCGAGAGAGGGCTGGAGATAGACCTGCATATATACTTAAAATTATAAAGGGACACCAAATTTATTACGGGTTCAGGCCCCCTACTAACAAACACCTTTGCAAAGGTTCAAAGGATGCTCTCGAGGGCATTTGCAGAAAGATATAACCCCGAAAGCCTAGAATTCACTTACATTTTGCAAATCCCAATTTGCAAGACACGAATAGGCTTGAATCATTTTGACATAATGACACTACTACTCAAAAACAAAAGCTCTGTAAATGCAAACAATATTAGTACCCTGCTGTGTCAATGAGCAGAAGGCTTGATTCCGTTGTAGGTGTTTTCTTCACATCATCCAAATCGTAAAGCATATGCCCAGCAACACTTGAATGTGCTTTGACCTGCAGTAACATTAATAGCACCATTATGGTGATCTACTTGACCAACGCAGCTTTCAAAGATAAAAACAATTGTCATTACATTACTTTAGAGCAAATATTTTCCTAATGGTCCCACAGGTCAGTACCTTACTGTTATATAATTCATTAGATGACCATTCCATGATAAGTTCATGCATGCGGTATTGAACAGTGAGCATTGACATGATGTCATCCCCATACAAGTCTGCAAGTCGCTCAAATAAAGTTCTCCCCAGTCCTTTTTTTTCAGCTTGAACACTCTGTATGGTTGGTGGAAGCTGGAGATGATCCCCAGCAAGAATACATTTTGAACCCTGGATATTTAAATAAACATCACTCAGACAATACCCAAAAGAGAGAAGAAAAAAACAAAGGAAAAAAAATAAAAAAACAAAACAAAAATCATTAAAATGATGCAAGAGCTTCAACCTAATTAGCCAAACACTCGTATGGTTGTGCACCACCAAAGCTGCAAATAACATATCCCTTCCGTATTATACTCCCTCTATTTCTTAATATAAATCACATAAGGTAATGCTATTAGTCTCAATTTTAGCAAAAGCCAATCGTATTTGACTAAATTACCCTTTGACTTAAAGGGGCTGAACAATTAATGAAGTAGAAATAGCGGTAAAATTGGTAAAAGAACCTTAAATGCTATATTGAACTTCTTCAGTGAATTATATGAATCCAAATACGCTTACTAAAATAGTTAGAACAAAAGGAGCAGCTTGTATATATTGAAGCTACAACAACACGCTTGTCCTTTAGTTAGGCCATGTTGTTTTCAACAGAACAAAGCAGAACGGAATAAACTGAACAGAAGGGAACCAAACTTACAGAACGGAAGGGATCATAGTGCAGAATAAAATAGACACTGAGACAATATGAAATGCAGAATGGAACAGAACAAACAGAATTTGCAGAATGAAATGCAGCATGGGGACAGCGAAAACAACACGGCCTTACACAAACAAATGTTTTGTTTATTACTTTAGTCTTTTGGTGGGGGGGTGTATTTTCGTTCCAATAACTAGCAAAGATCACCAAAATTCCACCTCTTTGCAAAGTGTATCAGATAAGTGCGCAAACCAACAATTTCAATAATGATAGGTATCTTTGGAAAGCATTCTACAAAAGAACTTCTATGGAAGTTCAAGACTCATGTCAATGCCTATTTCTTGCAGTAGAATTATAACTGCCATGAAACTTACCTTCAATAGACCAATCCAGCATGCAACTTCAAGTGCTTGTGCAGCTTCATCAATTATCACTAGGTCAAAAGTAGTCCTGTCCAGCTTTCTAGACAATGCTCCAGTTAACGTTGTCAAAATGACATCAGCATTTTTTATAACATCTGTCACAGCTAGCTGTTGTCTTTTGCGCTCCTCCTTAGAAAGGGCCCGAAGCTCCTTCCTAATTTGAAACTTAGTAGTTTTGTCCTTGGTCTTCAGTAACTTCCCATTTAAAGCCTAAATTTTGCGCCGTATCCATTAACGAACACAATAAGGCATAGAAACAAATAGTATTGAAGTTAAGGAGTGTAAGTGTGAAACTAAAATTCCAACGTTTTTTTCCTTCAGAAATTTACCTTTATTTCTTTCCGAATGTCATTTGCCAGAGCATTGTTGTCACCCCGTAGAACCTAAACATAATCAACCAATATCTGAGCATAAATGTAGGGAAAAGGAAGATAAATAGTGAAGCAAACATACGGGGCATAAATTACAAGGTAGTTGTTGCAATAAAGTTGGTTTTGGACAATTTTTCCTTAAAGTATGGGAAAATATACCTTAATGGCTTAATTGACAATTTGAATATGTCATTAGTATATTTGCATTACTATTTTTCCTGATTCTTATATAATTTGAGAAATATTAATGGTCAAACTTAGACCTCAGGAAAATGTAGGGGACACTCAGAATCTGAGACAGTTAAGTCTAATTAAAAAGTGAAATTTGTGAAGCGGCATTAGCATATCATAGCCACGGGAGGAGAATTAACCAACAACAAGCATTATACAATCATGAAACATAATTGATGAACCACCACCACCTGTGCATCTAGAGCACTTTCCAGTACTTGAGGCAGCAGACGTGCAGGATGACCAACTCTCACAAGCTTCACCCTAATGAAAGCAATGCACGTAATAAAAAGGGAACAGATCAATTTTGACTGTTAAATTAACGAAAAACATAAATCCAAATAAAGGAAATCGGTTCATTTGTTAGACTGCTGAATTAAAGCCAACTCCTTATTGATCAATACAGCCAATGGAAAAATAGGGCCATATTTGATCAGGATATCAGCAGGAACAAATCCCAAAGGATCTATTTATATAATCTACTCTTTCATATGTCACACTTCTAGATACGAACACATCTAGAAAGTTGCCTGCTCAACTCAAAGATTACCTGTGAGAAACAAGACGCTCAACAATATTGTCAACAGCAATATTTGACGCGGCACATGCAAGTATTTTCGATCCACGTTTTACTTCCTGTAAGATAATTTCCACCACAGTTGTGGTCTTCCCAGTTCCAGGAGGTCCATGCAGCAAAAATACATCCTTGGATGTCAGGGCCTTAGAAATGGCATCTTTCTTCACAAAAAAGACAACAAATAAGCTGCTCCGTCATGAGAACCTAAAAAACAGAAAAGTGCAGCAGAGGTGGAGGCAGAAACACACGTGATTCTATCAAAGACAAAGTGTCTTTTATTTCAAATCATTATCATCGTAATTCATAAGATAAGGTTGTCTCATTTTCGTTAGTTAAGCTATTGACTATTTCAAACAAATCCCTAAACTCCAAAATGCCCATTGTGAATTAAAAGTTGTCCCTTATTGTTAATAAAGACCTTTTGACTCAGGAAAACTGAAGAGGAAATGCAACAGGAAAAAAGCTGCAAACTTAGGGAATTAAACAAATACTATTAATTTCTTATATCATCTACACCAAGATAAATATAAGAGCGAAAGACCAAAAAAGCGAACCCAAATCTCTAACAACATCCATTAATTTCCTATGTAACCGGTGGAAGATACTTCACAGTATGCTGCAAATCATCCTGACAAAAGTCAGATAAAAAGGTGGAGGATAGGGCGTGGGAGGGAGGGAAGAACATGCTCATAATTCAAAAAATCCAGAGGCCTAAATAGACAAATACGGCTTCAAAACCACCTTTGAAATTGTTTCATAATGTCACCTGAAATGAATTTGTTACTAAACCAATTCATATCACAAAACATTGGGCCTCGTGTAATGTATTTGAGCACCTTTTTTGCGACTACAGTGATTCATTTCCAGGATGACCAGACTAAATACACTAATGCAGTGGAAAGATGACAAGTTATTGGTCTAACTGCAGAAGCAAAGTAAGAATGTTACCTGAGAGTGATCCAGGTTCGAGTTAAATGGAGAGAAAGTAACCTCTTTTTTTGCCTTCCCCGGCTGTCTCTCTCCAAATAATACAGGAACTAGGTCAGCAGCAGGACCTTTCTGCACGCCTTTACTCAGCTCTATGAGGGTATCTTTCATCCTACGGTATGTTACCTAGCAAGAATGTTGCATCCCAATCACTCCATCACTCATAGGGCACAACAAGCCAAATATTCAAAATTCAGACAGGCTAAGTTATGAATCAAACATTTGGCTCCTGTTCTTGGAGCAATCATACCAATCTTTTTACTGAAGGAACTCAGGAAAAAGCCAATAAGTTCATTGTAGATTGATTACCTTCTTATAAACATTTCAATGAGTTGAATACTCACATAACCAAAATCTAACATCTTTCTCTAAATTAAGTATGTACCATATATCTGCACTTGTAAAATCCAGGACAAAGCTAACTCTTAGAATAAAAAGATAGAGGAAGAAAAAGCTAACTCTTAGAATAAAAAGATAGAGGAAAAAATGAGATAAAAACACCTTCAGGTAGTACCAGACAATTATAAAGGTGTAAAGACAATATGAGGAGAATTCCATCAAGACAGTGCCAGGCACTCTACTTTTTTTTAGACAAGAAGGCATTAGACCTTATTTTAATTAAAGTCAAGAGATATTGCCAATAAAGTAGGTGAACAGCAGAGAAGCCAACTAGGTGACATTCATGAGCAGTGGAACAGCGCAATTAAATCAAGCACAATTATATTTACGCCAATAAGAAAAGGTTCGAGTCCCCTCAGGACCACTAGAGGTTTTCCTGGTCGTTAAGTTCAGGGCCCATGGATTAGTCAAGCAAAGCTTGGACACCCATGTTATCTAAAAAAAAGGAAATGTAGCCAACAATTCCTGATCCTCAAATGACAAGTTTATGCTGCCCTCACGCGTGCAAAAGCCAATCCAGGTTAGAAACAATCCTGTCTCTTGAAAGGGAGGAAGACAACACGACATGTACTAGTGATAGCTTTGATACATGAATAACTGAAGACTGGCAGGATCAAATAGCGCAAAAGAAAATTCTAATGTTTATTCTCTTCTAGAAACACAAACAGTGGCAAACACTGCCACATTTGTTGAGCAAAGAAAAAGAACTTGTATATCAAACTTGCGCTCTCTTTATAGAATCAGGTCTATGGTATACGTAGAACTATGGAGGAATATTCAAGTATGTTTACAGAGGACATACCTCATTTGCCACTTTCTCAAGTCGCAATGGACTATTTAGTCCGTCCTCCGGTATATCATCAAATGCGACGGTGATTGATGAATCCTAATATTAACAAGAGTAAGTTTGAGTTCTGTTTTGACAAGGTAGTTCTCAGACTAAATAATGTCTTTTGAAAAATGTCTTTACAAAACCAAATACCTTGAGACGATAAACCACACCTTGCCCTAGAGAAGGAGACCCTGCATCAGCCTTGTTAGGTTTGAGAACAACCACATCATGAGGTCCAAACTGCACCAACACCAAAAAAAAAATCAAAACAGGAGTATTATCACCTCGCAGCAAATTCAAAAACTAATACTAAAGTAATGTGATCAAGCATGAAGAAAAGGAAGGAGTGAAGGAGAATGATTTAAAGTGAAGTAAAATCTTCTCACCAACAACTTTGTTGTGCAATTCACTTTACAGTTTACATAATTGACAATCATATCTCTAGAAACTTGATTCCATTTTTTGTTCCCTTTTTTCTCTTTTTACATGGCAAAGAAACCAGCCCATAGGCCATCAGAACAAATGGGAGGGGGAAGGTCTATAAGCCCACCACACAGAAGCCACCCTTAATCCCTAGAATTGAGGACATTGAGCCTTGAACCCAAACCAGGTTGGACTTTGGAGGTTTGGATTCTTAACCATCATGCATTTAGCTCCCATCTTATGCTCAATTCATTTTCTGGTTTCTAGGAAGCACCCAGTAGATTGCCTCAAATAACTCCCATGATTAAAGAAAAACTGAAAACAGGTAGAGAGAAATTAAAGAAGGAAATCCATTTGGAATTTTTTTGTATTAACATAATCTGAACACAACATATAAATGCTGCAAATTTGGTTCATCTTAAACCATCTTTATACTAATGTAAAGTCTTAACCAATGCCAAGGAGCTGCAGGAGTAAATCCACTCACCCTATGTGGAGGGAGAACATCTCCTTTTGTGGATTGAAATTCTAGAAGACTTTTCCCCATCAACCCTGCCTACATTAGAAGTCAAAGCACCAAATTAGCAATGAAATGAAACCGCGATAATGCATACAGTAAAGCAGCAAGAAAAAACAAGACGCCAGTGAGGATCCACAAAGGGCAGGATATGGGGATGTTCTAATGTATGTATCCATACCCTTGATGACTTGATGAGCAAAGATGCTATTTCTGATAAACCAGACATATAGCAAAGCAAGAAAGTATTCTATTCAAAATAGCCTAATGGCAAGAGAATGATATATTTACCAACTTATTTCAGTCCCCTTAAACATTCAATAGATTTATAAGGATCCCCTTACTCCTCCTGGGGTTGAATGAAATACTCCCCCCAACCCCAAAAATTACTTAAGTAAACAATCCCAGAAAACCATCACTCAATGAGCAACACCTATTGCAAATTATAATTCTTACAATTCTCCTTCACCTACTCATGAAAAGAAACTAGAGGACAAATCATCCAACCACAAAAATCTTTTAGAAATCAAAACAAAACAAAGAAGACAACAAAAGGGAAAATTGGGTTTACCTGAACATCAACACACTTCAAGTTAAGAATGGTGGAACCCTTCTTTTGAGCGGTTTCAATGCTCCTAGATGACCCAGTAGTAATTGAAGCCGATATCTCAGCTTCCTATAAAAAAAACCCACAAAAAATCATATATACAAATTACCCATTTGCAAGAAAGCAATAAAAGGAGCTAATTATACACAACAAATTAAGACAAATTGTTGGTATAAATTAGCATGCATATATACTTGATGGTATAAATTAAAATTGCAGATAGATACAAAGAGAGAAAGAAAGAGGACCTTTTCAATGTCGATCAAAGGGGCCATGGTGGATACAAATTGTTCGAGCGAAATGGGTGAAGGTTTGTTGATGCTCTTTTCTTTGTTCATGGGTGAAGGTTTGTTGATGCTCTTTTCTTTGTTCATGGCTTCGGTTGATTATGGTTCTGCTATCACTGCTGAGAGAGAGAGATAGAGAGAGAACGTCGAAGTGGTGTTGGTATAGAGAGACTAGAGAGCATAGAGTGAGCGGCTTTGGTTTTTCTCCGGCTATGGCAGGCAGTGTGTTTTTACTTTCTCCGGGAGCAGATTTTCTTGCTTAAGAAAAACTATAAAAATAAATAAAATAAATAATTCTACCCTTTTTAAGTTTTTTTTGTATCTATTTTTGAAATGCAAAGATACTTTATTGATGAAAATCACAAGGATTTAGAACCAAATTGGTGCATCATTATTATTGTTATGAGGTCTTGGCCTATAGTTAATATCGAAGTTTTAAGACATCAAGTCATAGTCGATTTTCCTTTGTATGTATTATATTGGTTTTTGGTTCTCATTTAAAAAATAATAAGAAGAAGAACATTATCATGATTCAATAAAAGTGTAAAACTACTAGCCAATATAGTGAAATTCGGTATTGGGGTTGGTGGGAGTGCATGAAAAAAAATAATTCTAACATCTATAGAACGTCTCTTTTAGATGGTAGTATATCGTGTGTCAAATAAAAAATATCATCATGATATAGGAAGGATTTTTGTTTTTCCGAAAGAATTGAAGTTTTTTGCATTATTTTCATGCATGGAGTAAACATTATAGCTTAATTATTTAAAATAGTTGCCAAAAAAAAATATTATTTAAAATAAAATTAAAGAAAAGCAAAACATTGTAGCTTATTTCATGGAGCATAATTGCTCCCCACGCCTCCCTTGGTCAAATTCTTTTGATCACTATCATGCTAATATATTGACAATGGATATTTTAGAGTGAGCCCTCGAGTCCCTTACAAAGATTACTATTAATAATAAATATTAATATTAATAATAATAGTAGTAATAATAATAATATTTTTTTGTTGTACATAAATATGATCGAAATTGGGCAAAATAAAGTGTTTCATCAAAGACCACAAATAATAGGCTCAAATTCCCCTTCTGTATCAGAAGAGTAAAAAACTCATCTTCTAGCTCAATCAGTGGCGGGCTAGTGGCCCTACCCTTGTGGGTATGGATGCCACTGCAACCAATATTTTTAAAAATTTCATTAGTTTATACTCCCTTCGTCCCACACTAATGTTATCACTTTTTTTGGGCAATGAACTAAGAAAAATGAAAATGGTGGAAAGTTCTCTCCTTTGCCCTTAGTTGAGTTGCTTTTTATCATATGGTCCACACTCTTAATTCAAACTTTTTAATTGAAGATGAGATAAACATATGGTCCCTTTTAGGTAGATGAGAAAATAAGTGATATATTCTAGTAAAAGACTATACAAAAAAAAAAAAAAAAAAAAAAAAAAAAAAAAAAAACATTTTAGGTAGTGATAACATTTGTTTGGGACAAATGAAAAAGTAAAATGATAACATTAGTGTGGGATGGATGAAAAATGAAACTGATAACATTCGTGTGGGACGGACGGAGTATATAAAAGTTCATATTTTATGTAGAATTCTTTTGTTTTCTTTTATTTGCACCCATTTTTCACTAACCCCTTCAATTTGCACTCAATCTCTAAATTTTCTGAGTTTGCCCCTAAACTCAATTATAATTATACAAACCAAATTTCCATTTACATATTAAAATTGTAAAAGGACTCTCAAGTTTTCAAAGAGCAGATAAACTTACGAAATTGTTTCTATGTAAAGGATTGAAATGAATGTACTTCGTTGTAGTGCTATAATGTATTTAAGTTGCTAGATCTTTGAATAATTGAGGGGATAAGGCATGGCAAAGCTAGCAAAATGACCAATGCTTTACGTATGCCAAATTGTCATGGAGCTAATTGGCTCCAATGCGATGTGAAAGACAAATTCCAATAATGAGTTGTGGCACTCAACTTCTCTAATTACTATCGTGCGACCAAGTAACTAGTATCTTTTATTCTATTATGAAAAAAACATATCTCAACATTACTAAATTGATCCATGATAACACAGTGGCCTTAAATAGTCGGCACAACCTTATATAAAGGCCACAATGCTAGGCCTTTTCTTCATCAACTCAATACCTACTAATACTCCCCACTTTGGTGTAAGCAAATACCGAAATGGCTCTTCTCCTTCATTTATCCATTGTTCTCTTGTCCATCTAGCTGTTTCTTCAGCAAGTACTCCTATGGTTACTCTCCATCAACCACCTACCAGTGGCGGAACTTCTTTAAGGCTGAACTGGGCTTGGCCCCTCCAGCAAATCTAAAATAAATAATTTTCTTATGCTAATATCACATAAAGAAAATGATGGCATAATGGTTGGAGTATTGATAGGTTGACAAAGTACATGGAAAAGTTAAGATACCCAAGTACACTTCCATTCCCAGTTTATTCCCCATCTCCTATTTACAAACCACATGTTTACATCCCATCTTCTGTTCACACTCCATCTCATGTTTACTCTTCATCACCAGTTTATACGTCTCCTAAGACCCCTTCCCCAGTTTACTCTCCTGTTGACTTTCCATCCTCATCCTACACACCATCTCCAGTTTACTCTCCAATTTACTCCCCATCCCCAGCCTACACCCCATCTCGAGTCTATATACCATCTCCTAGTTACTCATCATCCCCAGTATACAAATCACCGGTTTATACTCCACCATCATCGGTTAAAGTAGATGGAAAAGATAAGACACCCAAGTACACTCCATCTCCAGTTTATTCCCCATCTCCTATTTATAAATCACCTATTTACACCTCATCTCCTGTCTACACTCCATCTCCAATTTACTCCCTATCTTCAGTCTACACACCATCTCCCGATTACTCCTCATCCCCAACCTACACCCCATCTCCAATCTATACACCATCTCCTAGTTCCTCATCAACCCCAGTATACAAATCACCGGTTTTATACTCCCCCATCACATGTTAAAGTAGATGCAAAAGTTAAGATACCCAAGTACATTCCATCCCCAATTTATTCCTCATCTCCTATTTACAAATCACCTGTTTACACCCCGTCTTCTGTCTACACGATATTACATTAAGCTTTCTACGTACTGACTGCATGTCTTCTTCATATAAAGACCTTTATTTCAAATTAAAAGATTTTCAACTTTGATAGATAAGGTTTATGTCGCATATGAAAAGATTAGAAAGGTTTAAGTATGCATATAAGTAAGTTGATTATTCCATCAATTGCCAATTGGTTTTGAATTGGCAATTGACACCTTATTTGATTTATATGTGCTCAGTTGATTAAGCCTCCATTCTTGGAACTTAACATGTCGCAAGGTTGGCAAGATCCTAATTAAAAGAAGTATAGATCATGTGAGACGAGTGGGGCAATTATAATTTTATAACCTATATTTGCCATAAAATCCACAACTGAAAGGACTTCTACGTTCCACCCTTTTAAAGAAGTAAAGATCTCTACAAGTGTCTATGATCAAGTTTTGTTTTTCACTGGAAAAGTTGAAATCGGGCATCGATTCTGCAATTATTGGCAGGAAAAAGGAGGGTAGATGTAATTACTTTTTAGTAGCAATGCTCATCTATTTGGGAATTATTCCGATGAAGTTTCCAACTATTGAGATTAATATATGGAAGACAACATCAACTTCGTATATAGCATCAAATTTTCCATTAAATTTAGTGATGTGAATCAATTATCGACAAATTGAAGATCTAAGCTAGTGCTAGCGTGCTACTGCTACACCGGTCTACACGTAATAGACGACAGCTAAGAAATACTACTAACTCACAAGATGAAATTATGTTCAACAAGGCAATAACTTCAATAAGCTTGGCAATTAAGATGCACATTGCTAGAAAGAGTAAAGAAAATTGGTAAAAATAGATATCATACCTCAAATCCTCAACATGTTCTGATATTGCCACGGACGGCATACAATAGATGTGACACTACAAGCAAAATTGAATCCTAAAACCATTTGGTATTAGCTCGTAACGCTTTCAAGCGGTAATACACGTATTACATTTTACTGCATGTCAGCAGATTATGGATTTGATTCCATCTACCTTACATCTCAGGAGTTAAAGAGACAATAAATTCTAACTGAGCCGAATAGGGCCGTCTCCTATCCAAGGATGAAGACTGACTGTCATAACCCGACCTTAAATTGTAAGCACTACTTGTAAATGAGGGCATCACGGCCAGGACCGACACCAATGTAATGGATGGGTACCCCGACCAATTCTTCAACCCTCTCGACATAACGTTGTGCAGCTAATGGAAGGTCAGCATAGTTTCTGATCGACGATATATCAGTTTGCCACCCAGGTAGAACTTCGTATTCCACCTAAACAAATGCCAAAATACAGAGTGAGCAATATGTTGATATCAAGTGGTCACTAATTGTGTTACTTCAACAAGTTAAAACCAACCCAGATGGGGTAACAAGGTGTAGACAGACATAAATAATTAATAATCATGTACACATATACTTCAGAATATAGAAATATTCTTGTTGCATCTATCCAATATATTTAGCATTGATTTTTCATCTAAACATCAACATTTATGACGAAAAATTAACCAAAATTTCATAGCCCAGTGACAAGCAAAGTTTTTTCTTTCTTCTATATAACATCAGTATCCAAGCTTTTCTTGACTAATCCCACAGGCCCTCAAGTTAGCTACTAGGAAGCGTTCAGTGGCCCAACAAGGGACCTCCGAAATAGATCAGAGCTCTTCCCAGTTACCAGTTGAGCTACCCAACCATACAGGTGGCTTTTTACTTGATCATAATGAGGAATTACAAATTTGAAATGTTATGAGAATTTTGTAGTTATAACCAAGGTCATGGCTAGTAGGAGTTGTAGTGACCATATGGCTTGTAGAGCAAACTGTGAATCACCAACTCATGTAATTGATTATACTCCGCTCATATCACTCCTCCCTCTTGTTCCTATTCCACTCTACCTCTAGTCTAGTTGACAAAAAAGCATATTGCACTATATTGGAGTTTGCAACCAAGTAAATTAGCACAGTTAGCAGTGGCAAATGACGACAACCGACAAGCATGTCAATAAAAAATTCCCTTCTTTGGGTTTTCTTTCTCTTGGGGAACAAGGGAAGGGGGAGGATTATTGAAATTTATGGTTTTCACTTCCATCAAAAAGGCAGATGTGTTTCTACTTATGATCTGATGTTATAACATTGTTCATTGTTCATTGTTCATTAGATGATAAGTTCCTAGTGGTATTTGTAGGACAATACTCACTTCAACAAGAAGAAATAAAGCACTATAAATTGGTACTCATACAAAATAATTTCAAGGTATCACTCACCTTCAACCGTTCAAGCACACGGAGATCGCCGGGGAAAGATTTGATTGGTGTACCATCAACATCCTTGTAAGCAACACCTAACTGGATTTCAGGAAGGTCAGATAGAACATCCAGTTTGGTCAGATTCAGAGAGGAGAAACCATTAATCTGACAACAGAATTTTAACGCCACCACGTCGAGCCAGCCACATCGACGAGGACGACCAGTTGTTGTCCCGAACTCCTGACCAGCAAATCTGAGGAGATCACCACCCTGACCCAGATTTTCTGTAGGAAAGGGCCCTGAGCCAACCCGTGTGGTGTATGCTTTTACCTGAAATAAAGATATGTAAGTGAGAAACTATACTTTCACCATAAATCAACATTTGTGGTGCATTTGAGACCAAAGGTAAGCCCTCCCCCTGCCCCACTTCTCGGAACCCACCCAATATCTCCGCTGCTGTAAGCAGAGCCCTTAGACAACAGGATCTCATATTTTGGTGTATGCTCAAATTGAAATCAGGATCTTTACGTCAAGAAACTATGTATTCACCTGGAATCATCAAGTTCAGCTAAATAGGCGAGAACAAAGTTAAAACCACCACCACCCACCCCTCGGACAACCAAAAAAAGACAAAGAATTATGCAAAAACGGAAAACGATTGATAAGAAACATAGATTAGACAAAAATTTCCTAAATAAAAATTCTTAACATTTATTTCTACAGTTCCTTTAAATCTTCCAAGTATCTCCATGACAAAAGAAATAAGGATGAAAACAAAATAACCAGCAAGAAAAGGAAAAAAAACAGAAGTGGGCTCTTAAAACTTACAACCACCTTATAGATATGTATTCTAAGTAAAATAAAGTATCCCTGACAGGATTTACATATAAAGCAAGGAAAGAAACTATATGAAACACCACAGAAATGTCAGAATAAGGCAAAACGGAAAGCAGGAGGAGAGCACTTATTCAGACAGGAGGAAAACACACAGAAAGTTAAACATATATCTGCTTAGAGGACTTTCTAATCATCCTTACTATGATGTATGAGACAATAAGCATCAAGAAAAGCATATTGACTAAGAAAATCCACTTACTACACCAATGAGATCACCAATAACTCGGGGAGCAATACCAAGACCAGTGCAGATCCCACCAGCCGATGGACTAGAGGAAGTTACAAACGGATAGGTTCCGAAGTCAATGTCCAACATAGTAGCCTGACCACCTTCAACCAAAATCTTCTTTTTCTGTGAAATTGATTCATTAACGACATGCACGGTGTCGGCAATGAATGGCTCCAATCTCTCAGCAAATCTTTTGTAATTTTCAACTTCTTCCTTGAGCATTTGTGGATCATACTTGAAATCTTTAAATCTAGAGGCTGCATCCAACAATAAAACTTCAAGCTTCTGTGGAAAGGTATCCATGTGCCTAAGATCACCTACTCTTATGCCATTTCGAATCACCTTGCTTGAATAAGCTGGCCCAATGCCTCTCTTTGTGGTACCAATGAAGGAATTCGCTAGCTCAGCTTCTCTAAGCCCGTCAACTGCTTGATGGAAGTCGAACAATAAGTGAGCGCGATCAGATACCACTATGCGATCCTTGCAGGATACCCCATTGGACTCAAGGCCATCAATTTCTTTGAAAAGTCCTGGCAGATGCACCACAACTCCATTTCCAATAACACACAAAGTCCCCTCGTTAAGTATACCGGAAGGAACTAGATGAAGAGCAAACTTTTTCCCCTCGGAGTTGTATATGGTATGACCAGCATTAGCTCCACCCTGATATTAAGAGAAATTAACAGAACTAAACGCTTTAGAATGATAGACATGCAATGCTATAGAAATGCACAATCAACATAGGTTGGCTGCCATACCAATCAACGAAAAGAGTATTCATTATTTTATTGTATTTTTGAAAGGGATAAGAGTATATTATTATCTCCTTTTCTTTTTCTTGAAAAGGCAAGACAACCGACCATTATGGTCATGAGTACAGTCACTCTAGAGAACAATAACAAAAAAACAAAATAAAACAACCAATTATTATCTGAAAAACAAACAAACTTCTTTTCGGCTTCCTTTTTCAAGGGGTGGGGCATTGGAGTTGTCGCCTAAATACCAATTGTGTTCAACATTTTCCAGGGTACTACATTCCCCATGTGTTTTCATAAAATTTGAAACTGGACTCAATTATCACCAGTTATTTACTCAGGGGTTTTCAACACCAGGCTCAACAAGTCTAAGTTGTATTATTATTTGAAAAATGATAACAGGGATGAGGCAAATTATCAATTTGGACACATGTACATTGGAAAAATGACTAGATGATGTACAAGATGCACACAAACGGACAAAATTGTAGCCAGCGGAAAAGCTGGAACAATTAGCAACAGACATTATAAGCACATGAGGCATTTTAAGGATTCAATGCCCGTTGTTTGATTTTAAAAAGTGGCTAGCAGAACACCTGAAACTTAAAGGTTTAGAAAAAACATCTATGAAGTTGACATGCTTATAGACCAATTTGTTTCATAATCACAGGCAAAGGAAGAGCAACTTAACAGTTTTATTTGGATAAGAGAAATATGTTATTGATGAAGAAATAATTACAGCTTAGGAGGACAAGGAGTCCTCAAATAAAAATACTACAGGCCTAATTCACTCTCCCACAACATAACCACAATTAGAGCTAGGCAACTGTGCGGGTCGGCCCATTTAATAAATGGGGCGGGGCGGGTCAGAGATGTTTGTGAGTGGGGCGGGGCGGGTCAGAGATGTTTGTGAGTGGGGCGGGGCGGGTCAGAGATGTTTGTGAGTGGGGCGGGTCATACCGGCCCGTTTCAGCCAGTTTAAAAATTAAAAAGTGTTTTTAAAATTTAAAAAAAAAATTAAAATGTGTCGCCCATTTGCAACCCGCTATGACCCGCTTAACTTTTAAATGGGCCGGCGCATATCGACCCGCCCATTTATAATGGTAAGCGAGTCATGACCCGCTCATGGGGCGGGGCGGCTACAGGGGCCCCGCCCACTTGCCCAAGTCTAACCACAATCAACTGGAACACATGCCTAATCAAAATGCAGGTGTCTTTGGGCAAACAATAGCTCCATAAAGTGACAAAAGAAAAAGTTCACTATCTCCAACCCCAGAATTCTATAGCACAAACAATAAGAAGGCCCATGCATACACAACTCCTAATCTAGACCTTCAAAGTTATAAGAAAAACTATAAATAAAATGGTCAGAAAAATGTTGTATAGACCAGTGTCACATAATTCGCAGTATGATTTGGTACGCGGAACGTAATTCGCTACCTAGGTTGTCAGGCGGTTCGCTAGGTAATATGGTACGCTTTTATGGTGTTTGGTACGCTTTGCGGTGATATAGTTTTTGCGTAATTATTTCTGTAAAAAAAATTGATTTTTGAAGAATTATGGGCTTTAAGTCAAAAGCCATGACTATTAAAATCTGATTAAAGTCCATGTAGGACTCAAAGGTCAAGGCCCAACTTAATTCAAAAATGCTTTTATGAGTCACCAAGCCCACCATCAATATTTTAATGTATGTCATAATGGAATGTGACTTTTTCACAGTTTCCACTTTTCAGTAAATCACACTACAAGTCTAAAAGATTAAAATGAAACCCTACTTCTTAGTTCAGCCGTCAGCCGCACACAAGAAGAGAGAGAAAGCAGATAGAATAGAACAATGGGGTTCGACGAGGACCTCGTTCCTCCCTGGGATTTCTCTCTCCTCTTCCATCTTCGTTCTTTCTTTGTCTTCTCTAATCATTCCACTTTCTCTCTCATCCCCCTCTCTGTTGGAACGCCAGTCTAGGCGAATTGGAACACGAATCTAGACGAATTGGAACGCTATCGTACCGCGAACCAGTACGATCGTACTGAAACGAAATTCGCAGGGTGGGGGAGCGAATTATGTGACACTGGTATAGACAAGATTGTTGAATATCCAGGGAGGAGTGGAGGGCAATATGTCTCCCAAAAGAAACGCGAGTCACTGAACTTCATGAATTAAAGACACCACATAACCACAAGAATAGCATTTTTCCACCCTACTCTATAAAGGAGGTCATCTGTTCTTAGAGTGAAATAGCTTACATAGGTAACAAAGAGATCCTAGGGAAGATCCTCGCATTCCTCTCCAACCAAAGACACCACATAACCACAAGAAAAGTATTCCTTCACAATAGTTTCTTCTCCTTATCCATCCCGAAACCCACAAAAAGAATCTGCAAGATGTAGTCACCCAATTCTACCCAAAACACCAACAACTGACTCCAAAGGTACCTGGCCACCTTACAATGAAGAAAGACATGCAAACATGATTCACTGCCAGCACGGCAAGGGAAACAAATGCCTGGTGACATTGACATCCCTAGTCTTCTCCTGATTGGTGTTGATCCTCCCCAATGCCAATGGTTTACAAAAATGCTTTATCTTAGAAAGCAACTTTGCCTTCTAAAGGAATTTAACAAGTTGAAAAGGCAGATATTGTGCATGCTAGGAAAAACACTCAAAAATGAATTTTGAAGAAAACACCCCTGACGCATTAGCTGCCCATGCAATAGAATCTTCATCGTAAGAGAGACAACTAATATCTAGGAAGTCCCAATAATTATGTAAGCTTCTATAGCTCCCTCACATGGGGAGGGGTAGCCACAGCATTACAGCAACTGAAGATTCCAAATACAAGAACATAAACAATAACATATGATTGAAATGAACTAGACATAACCCCCTGCCCCCCCCCCCACCACCACCACCTTGAGAAAAAGAAAGCAAAATAGACCAAAATTGCATAGAATATGCAGACGCACACGTCGTTTTGCACATGTAACTTGCAAGCATCTCATACTCTAGATCCTCTAAATTAACACAAAGATAACAACTAAACAGAAGGCCAAGCTGAGCTTCCATTGCAGATAAACTGATGATGACTATTAAGATTGAAATTCCAATTTTTTTATCCCACAAACAGTGGCTTCATTGCACCTTACTTTAAGCAACTTTAGTTCAAAACAGCCACAAACATTCTGCCTCCTCAGTCCCCCCCCCCAGGCCCCCTGCCGCACCTTAGCATCATCATCACCATTAGCCCAATGGCTCCCACCCAAGCGGGGTAACAAGGACTACTTATCACAAAGATAACAACCAGCATGAAATTGATCTTCAATAGAAATTATGCAAATATCATGAAACAACCTTTGAAGAGAAGCAAATTGTCATTCTTTTACCCTCAAGCTCTCTCCATCAAGTCACCTCCCAATTCACTTAACATACTATCAATGTCTCAAAATGATAAAACCCAGCAAGTCCTAGCATTTCCACAAACTCCATCATCAACAAAAGCAACACCCTTTACCAAATTCCGCAAAGCAAAGATATCATCATTGCAGGCAACAAGAGGAAAAACACAACAACCCTCCTTCGAATATCCAAATGCAATCAATTCACCCCCACCTCCATTGCCACTAACTCCTCCCCATATTATGTATTAGCATGTATCCATAAGCCAGAAGCTCACAACAAGAACTGTTACATGAAACAGTTTGAGCCCTGGAGTTCACCAGGCTTGTGAAAATTATACACTTACATAGTTAAAAATTCTCAAGCCTTTACCTATTTTCGACGGAAGTGAAAAAGACAACCTCTTCTTAGAGCTCTCATTCATAACAAAACTAGAAAATGGAAAGCTAATAGTCCTAATACATCCCCATAAACAACATTGCTCTCCTTTAATTCATTTTCATCACCAAATAACTCTTATTAACAGGCTACTTGTATGGCAATGAGATTTTAAGTATGGTTCTCCAATTTAAGCTAAATTTACTTTATTCCAATTCCTGTTAATTCATTCCCTCTTAACAAAACAAGCCATTACTGACAAAAAAATAATTACACATTATGCACAAAATTATGACCAAATAGATAGATAAAATAATACATAAATAAAAAGGGTTTAAAAAAGAACCTGACAACGTGCAACAACGTCAAAATGCTGAGCCAAAATATCAACAAGTTTACCTTTACCCTCATCACCCCACTGACAACCCAAAACCCCAGAAACCTGACTCAAGTCGTTGATTCGACTCAGTGCATCCCGAGTTAACCCAGTAACCGCGACTGAGTCAGCCGATTTCACCGCCGAACATTGTAAAACACCCGTCTTCCGGAAAGTTCCAGAAACTCGGCAAGAAGAATAAGAAGGGCGATAGAGAGTTGTAGTTGCCCTATTATCGACTCGATGGTGAGTTAACCCGGTGAAGTGAAGCGGGTTTGGGTCAAGTCGAATGGCGGTATTCATGGTGAAGAAAAAAAATGAGGAGAGAGAAAATGGAAAAAGAGAGAAGGGGATTGAGAAAGGGGAGAAGGGTTTTAGAGAGGAGAGAATGGGGGTGAGTCCCTAGAGTTACCAGCTGGTTACGTTTATGGTGTCACGGTAGAGGAGAAGTGTGACGTGGAGGGTTTTGATTGGATTGCTATTTTTCTTTTTTTTTAGAGAATAGATGCTGTAGAGGAAAGAACGGGGACCATCGGGGTTGCTTATTTATGCGTCTGTGTATTTAGCGGCTGTTGCTGCCATGCAAGTAGGGATGGCAACGGGGTGGGGCGGTAGTGGATATAGGTAGATCCATTTCCATATTCATTTGGATATTTCAATTCCATCATTCGCCCCATCCTCACTACGCGTCGGAGATCCCAAATTTACCCCCGTCCCACTTACCCGCCGGGTATCCACCTCTGCTCCATTTATCGAGAGGATATCCATATCCACTTTATACCCGCCCGAAAAGAAACAAAGCCCACATCTGAATCTACATAAAATTCACCCAAGATAATTTGCACGGAAAAATTTGAGCTTTTTGATAAGCAATAGCAGTAGAAAATTTTATATATTTGGTAAAATAAGAATTTATATATTTATATTTTACATTTTTTATTATTATGTGGGTATGAGGCGGGGCAGATGGGTATGAGGCGGGGCAGATAAGCGGGTATAAGGTGGGGCGGGGCTCCAATGGGTATCCACTGGGTGAAGAAGGCAAACCACCTCCGCCCCATCCCCGCGGCGGTTTTGCTTTATCAAAATCATCCCCGCCCCATCCCCACCTAACACTCTCCCATCCCCGCCCCAACTGGGGCGGATGCGGGGCAGTATCCACCTGTATCCGCCCCACTGCCATCCCTACCTGCAAGGGTTCAAAATGAAGGTGGGATTTCAATTTGGGCTTCTTTATAGGATTATTAAGACTAGTCCATTGGGTTAGCCTAAATCTTTTTTTTTTTTTTTTGAGAAGATAGTCTACTCTCTATAAAAATTTAAAAATAATGGCTTTGAATAAAAATAAAAATTGTTAAACTATGGATGTCATATTCCAAACTCGTCAACTAAAGTTTTTTTTAGTACATTAGGAGCCGTTTATGTTATTAGTTGTGTTTTGGAAATGAGAAGAATTCAAGAAAATGAATAGATTATTTATGCGAATATGCTAAATGTATGAATTGGAGCATAACGAATTTTTATTTGTGAGACAACTGATGCTTATTCATTGTTGTCTCACAAGAAGTTATGGTTGTCTCACAAGATAGAGTATGTTTCTTTTTTCTTTTCTTTTTTTTTTTGACAAAAGCAAATACAAGGAAACATGAACTAGCTGAAAAAAGAAAAAAGTAATATTCTAACTAGCACTAGCTGCCAATCCATGCGCATCTTGAACAAAATCTCCAGATAGGGATGGCAGTGGGGTGGATACAGGTGGATACTGCCCCGCATTCGTCCCAGTTGGGGCGGGGATGGTTTTGATAAAGCAAAATTGCCGCGGGGATGGGGCGGAGGTGGTTTGCCTTCTTCCCCCAGTGAATACCCGTTGGAGCCCTGCCCCACCTTATACCCGCTTACCCGCCCCGCCTCATACCCACATAAAAATAAAAAATATAAATAAATAAAATCTTATTTTACCAAATATATAAAATTGTCTACTGTTATTGCTTATAAAAAAGCTCAAAATTTTCCTTGCAAATTATCTTGGGTGAATTTGATGTAGATCTAGAAGTGGGTTTCGTTCCTTTTCGGGCGTGCATAAAGCGGATATGGATACCCTCTCAATAAATGTAGCGGAGGTGGATACCCGACGGGTAAGTGGGGCGGGGGTGGATTTGGGATCTCCAACCCGTTGCAGGGATGGGGCGGGTGCCGGAATCGAAAAATCCAGGAGGGTATGGGGATGGATCTACCTATATCCACTACCGCCCCGCCCCATTGCCATCCCTACCTCCAGAGACTTTATGAAAATGGCCCGCTACCATGCTTCGAGACATTGCGCTTCCATCCTTACCATTTATCTGCACTTCGCTGCAGTTACCCAAACCCTAAGCAATAGAGACGCAAAAGTATGTTTCGTTTTTAGTGCAATGAAACTATAAGGTAAAGGAGATCAACAAAAACAACTTATATTCAGTAATTGCACTATCCTAACACTAGTATATGTAGACAGGCAAGAAGAGATCATCCCCAATCACCCCAATCGGCATACTAGTTTTGCCTATTTCTATAGGTTGAAAATGCATGACTGAAAAGTCATACATATTTGTATAAAAAGATACATATTTTTGAAAAGAACACATATCTTTTAAGAACAAACACCTATGGGAGAGAGAGACATACCCTTTTAAAAAGTATTTTATAAATAAAAAAAATATCAAGTAAGTCGGCATATTTGTGACCCGGTATGACCCGTCTAACTTTTAAATGGATCAACTCATTTCTACTCGTTCATTTACAATTGTAAACGGGTTTTGACCCGTTGGTAGGCCGGGATGCGATAAAAATCTCGAGTCTCTATTTGAAACGATATGTTTAGGCACACCATGAAGTCTTGGACAACTGAATTGCGTACAAGAGTATGCAGATGGGTGGGTATTGAACTGTTTCCAGGAAATAGTAGCAAATGACCTCGGTGGTAGACAACAAAAAGAGATGGTGTAAAGCCCAAAAGAAGATGATGGCAGCTAGTATTGCAGCAATCACACACCGCGCTTGGATCGAGGTGAGCTGCAGTCAATCCTTAGTAATCATACTTGGGAATTGACAGACCTTTCTAGAGGGTATAGGCCTTTGAGAAGTAAGTGGATTTTCAAGAAGAAATTGAAACCTAATGGTACTATTGATAAATTCAAAGCTAGATTAGCGGTAATGGATTGTTATTTATAGACGGTACAAAATGAAACTACATGCCTATCTAATATTATAACATTCATCAACTGATAATGTGAGTATTTGGCTGATTGCATGCGCCTAAGTTTGTGCTTTTGTCACCTTTTGGGAATCTTGTCAGGCGATTGCATGTGGTTATACTTGTGTCTTTGTCGCTTTTACCAAACTTTTGCCGCTTGATTTAATAATGCTTCATAAAGTTTTGATGATTTCGATAAGAACACTGTCGGTGCGGCTGCGTTTATTTGTTTTTGATGATAAGGATTGCAACAAAACATTTGAGTGCTTTCTCTTTACTGATTCTGACAGGAGTAGACATGCCCAATGTATAACTTTCATATTGAGGTTTTTGAGAGTTTGGAGAATTATATTCCAAAAGTTCCACCTCAAACTTTTGAAGTACATTATTAAGTTGCGGAAAAATAAAAGAGTAATACAATTACTCATATACCCTCTTTTCAATAAAAGGGGCCACTATATTCTCTCTCATATTTAAACAAGGGTCTTTGAGTAATTTTTGGGCCAAAATTTCCTTGTCTTAAATCCCTCTTTTCAATAAAAGGGGCCACCATATTCTCTCTCATATTTAAACAAGGGTCTTTGAGTAATTTTTGGGCCAAAATTTCCTTGTCTTAAACTCCGTTATAAGTCAAACTACCAAGGTAAACATGGGACGGAGGGAGTATTTTTTTAAGGCAAATGCTAATGACAGCCCTTAGGCTGTCTTTAAGCATTAAAAATAGTCTAGAAAAAATAAATCAGCAATTTACATTAACTTCGGTTCACACTATGAATGTCGTAGTACTCATTTTACCCCCACCTCACAATAAATGAGTTATTTTACCCTTATCTCAAAATAGATGAGTATAATTCTCTCTCCTCACAATTTAGTCTCCAACGTTTTGTTTCCTTTCCACTTTTAATTTTCAGTATAATTTCTCTCTCCTTTCTCTTGTTTGGCCACCATTGTTGGTGGATTTGTTTATTTACTTTCAATCTTTTTCTTACTTAGTACCTAGTATAGTTCCAGCAATAGTCGCCCACACATTTGAGAACCGTCATCGTCGTCCTGCACACCACATATGTTGAAAACCACCCACACATCCTCCACACTGAACTGCTCACAAATCATATCGACGACTACGATTCCCTGCCGCCTGTCGGCCTGTCTCTCTCCTTCGCCACCTTAACCCGCCTCCTATCCCTCTTTCCCCCTGTTTTAGGGGTTTGACAGGTCTGGAATGAAGGATTTGATTTTTGTTTTCTTTTTTTAATGTAAATGTTAAATACTAGTATCAAATTTCGGGGTTTATTGGAATCCAAATGGTTGTATGTGACTAAGTAAGAAACTATAGAAAGGTATTTTGGTAAGATACAAAATTTGAATTTAATGAGATTATTGAATTTCAAGACAGTTAGAGATAACTTTATTGTAAATTCTATGAGATCCCTCTATTAATTACGGCTTATTGACAGCCCTAAGGGCTGTCATTAGCAAAACCGTTTTTTTAATTACTTAAGAAAGACATAAGCCTTAGAAGATTGTCTCTCCAGAAATAATAAAATTAATATAACTCCTACTTTGAAATTTCTCTTGAGATAATTTAATCTGAAAACCAAATTCCCAACATTTTCTTCAGTATACCTATCAAATGAGCAGGAGACTACGGAAGTAATGTCAAAAGACTCCAAACACTTCCTAATTGCGACATCGAACAAAGCTAGTATTTATTTCAAATTACCTTTAACTAAAATTATGTCAATGATAATGCAAACTCTTTTGCTGCTACAACAGAGAAATCTTTCAATCTGAAGAAACAATTTATTTCTAATGAACCCTCGATGTGCAAGAATCAATGCTTTACAATGAATGAATACTTTGAGTTGGTGAAGAATCACCAACGTATCCATTAACATTTGGGCAAACTTTAGAAGAAAACTAATGTCTGTACAATTGAGGTTTCCTTCATTTACAACTCTAGCTACAGATACAGTAGTGTTTGCCTGCTTTTCCTTTTCTTTGTTTTGCAAGTATTCAAGACATAGGAGACTTCATTTTGACAAGGAACACTGGGGATTCACCTCATTCACTTCGTTGTTTGCGATTCCGCTATATCAGCACTTTCTCCATTCAGGCATTAGCATTCCTGTGGCAAACCAAACTCCCTCCTTGAATGAGTAAGTCGCTTCCTCCAGGGGTCATTGTGCAGCTTGTAATGCAAGACCTACACAGAATAAAAGAAATGGTCGGCTTTCACAGTAAATAACTGACACAAGCTTTGACAGATGCACACAACCTTACCTATAAGAAGCAGAGAGGTTATCTCCAGAAGACACTAAAACAAAAAATTTTGATAAAAAGATGGAAGTCGTAGAAAACCAGGTACTAGTGGAATACTAGTGGTGATAGTATGTAGTAGTAATAGTTGTGCTTACACAGTTCTCCAAATACCTCCCTAAGACCTAACAAAATCAGGTGATAGTGGTATGTTGCCTTCTTCAAAGTTGCTTTCAGTTTCCTTTTTGTTTTTTGGAAAATTTTCAAGGATTTGTGTGTTTTTATTGAAGTACCTTCAACTTTGACTCTATACATTGAGGTTCATCAAGGAAAGATTAACTCTCCTTTTCGGCTTCTCCTTCTTTTTTTCCCCCTTTTGAGGTATGCAATCACACAAACCACTTGAACCCACTTATCAATCTTTCCCCTCTTCAAACAACCCCCACCATACCCACCCCCGAATCCCCAAAATAAGTTTAAAAAAAAAAGAATCATTTGTGTCACCTTTTGTCCTTTTGTAGTTAGCAAAAGCATATGAAGAATTCTATTTGCATGATCTGAAAGGCAATGCAAGTGCTTGTAACCTGCATAGCCAAAAAAAAAAGAAAAGTGCTTATAACCTGTATAAATGTGGCAAACACATCGTCTTCACTCATTTGCAACAACTCTGCAGCCCAATCATCCACATGCCTGAAAGCAGATTTCTGCCTCTCAGCCTCAAGCAAGGTAGAGTCACGATACAAGAAGCGTTGCCAGATTTTCTTCACATTAGCCAACTTGAACTCTATTTCTGTTTCATTAAATCCCTAATGTAACAATAAGGACCAACCGTCAGACCAAGTCTATCAGAATTCATACTCAACACAACAATTTCTAAGACGACATTACCCGGAGAATTTTCATCAGATTTGGAATTTCATCCTCACCGATCCGAACGGCGAAACTTTCAAAGTTGAGAACATTCTCATATGGAAGGAAGATGCCATCCTGAGCACCAGGAATATTTACAATTTAGAGTTAATGGATTTCAGAGATGTTATAACTCTATTCATACAGATTTCAAATAATACGAGATGAAAGTCCATATTCTCTTTGCACATACTTGATAACCACAAAAATGTTACTGTCAGATGCATTTGAAGAAAATATAAGAGGCATAAATTGACAACATCCATAGAGCCTCAGCCTCAGCCTCAGCCAGCTATTTAACATTTTAAGATAACGCACGAATATCAAAGTCTTCGTGAGTCATACTCATGGGAAGATATAGACACAGTGAGGTGTCATTAACATGTTTAGAATTTTGATTGATAGTTTGGTGTTGCTGTTCAATTTCTAACTTAGCAATAAATTCACTCCTATTGTCGAACTTTCCACCTTTCAAAATCCGAAACTGCAAATTATATTGTGCAAAGCATCAATGTTAGTCCTATCTAGATCTAGTATCTACTTCCTTTCCTTTCGCAACAAAGTAGATTAAGAGATGCGGACAAGAGCAATTACATATGTGAAATACTCTTTGCAGGTGAAGCACCTCCTTGGGGGACATTCTTTCTACTGATTATATGAACAAAACTACAAGGCAAATACACAGGAAAATGAGCTAATGAGCAATCTAAAAACATGACACAAATTCCAATCTTCACTAGTTCGGAATATGAGAAATCAGTTCAGTTTCAGATGGAAGTCCCTACTTAACTCTTCCATTGGAATCTATGGACACCAGCATGTGAGATCAGTAGAAATCAGAGAAGAGTACAAAATTGATGAACATTCGAGCAACCTAAAATACCTGAATAATCACAGGGATACAGCCTTGGAGAATGCTATCTTCCATTCTACCACTCCAACCATCTCCAGGGAAAACCCCGCAGAAAACAGAGCTAGCCAATTCTTCATGGTAATTTTCAGAGCGTAATGGGGTCACTATCACATCATTCTGGTGCTGCCTGCCCAGCCTCCCATCCTTGTTGGGACTTGAACCAAACTCGTCTCCCAGTTTCTGTCTAATACCCATACTATACCTGCACAAAATATCAATATTTCAATCACGCGATCAACCAGAAAGTGACCAAGACTTTGAGATTAACAAAGTACAAAAACTAAGTATACTTGGATTCAAATATGGCCCAAATACATAGAACTTACGTATCTTCTGGCCTTCCATTTTCATAGGCTGGTCCTAGATTCCCATTGAAGTAAAAAAATGTTTTTCTCTGATCACGAGGCCTGCAGCCGAAGACAATTACAATTAAGCATGTTATAATGCCGAGAAGTGTAAGGGAACCGGCATTAGCATGAGATGGATTCTCTCCCGAGATATGCACCTTGCCCAAAGTTTGGCCCTAAAGGAGTTTGCATCAGGTCGTTTCCAAGCAGGGAGGACAAGATCCTTTCTTGGGTCAAAACAGGGGTGATTGCCTCTTCTGTCAGGGGAGATGTCATCCCAGTTGTCCGCCCAGTAGGCAGTTGTTGAATGGTTATGCTTTAAATTTGTGTTACCCCACTGAACCAACATCATGCTGTTCCATATCTCCTTTGGGGCATAGCAAGCACCTTCATCCCAGGAGAAAGACTGCCTTCAGGAATAACACAAAGGTCTTTACCAATGATTTCACATTTACAGAAGCTAGAAGAGGACTTTTCCCTTTCCATTAGCTTCTTTCTTATAAAATGTAAAAGTAGAAATTCTTATGAAGGCCATACCCAAATATGATCTTTTCCTGATGACTGGTTCCAGAAAGGATACTGCTGCACAATGTGTTCATATGCTTTTTTATACAATTCCAAAGTTATGGAGCTCCTCAAACCCCTATGTTCCTGAGAAATGAGAATCCACAAATAATCAGAAAGCAAGGAAAATGGATCACTGATGCAATTGTTCTCCCAGATTAAAAGTATATGTGAACTTCTATCATATTCAAGAAAATACTTGTCGAACATGATAAGATGCACGAAGTTGTATTGTATAGCTGCGTGCCCAAAACGTTTCGAGCTCAAAAGTAAACAAAACACGTGGCACAGCAGAAGAAAAGCACAGGTGGGCAAATTTAGGGGAAATTTTTGTATGCCCTTTCATGATACATGATTTTGTGCACTTTTTGTATCGATATAATTATTGTAAGAAGCCACAACTTGTCAGTAGACAGTTGAAAAAGGTGAGGGCCAAGTTCATCTCAAATACTGCATCCAGAAAGCTCAAGAAGCTGATGTTATGTTATGGGCAACTAATATATTAAACAAACTATCAATAATGACCACGAACTACAAGCACCAGTTATTCAAAATGATACAAGATGTAGGATACTCCAAAAAGAAATTAAAAAGTTCACATAGCTTTCAGAAGGATAGGATCAATATTCAACGCCTTGGATTGCTGATTATATATAGGGAAATAATGAACCATATTGCAGACGTGATTCAGTTGACAATAACTTGAGAAGTCAGTGCCCTCTAGTACAATCGACAATCTATGCACAACATATCAGCATGACAATTTGATCAGATAAATGCAATTCAAATTGCTTTCTTTTTTATTATATTTGTATTTTATGTGTGTGTCTTCTTACTCTCTTTGCTGAGGATCTTCTAGAACAGTCCCTTTTTCGGCCAGAGCTAAGACTGTGCCATCCCTACACCTGTTTCAGCAAGAGCATCTCTGTGTTGTGGTAGAGAAGTTCTTTCCCATGAGTAATAAAAAGAATGGAAGACCTTTTTTTCTTTTTTCTTATTTTGATAATCATAAACCATTTTGTTCATGAAAGCTGAACTACAAAGATTGTAGTTCACAGGGAAAAAAGAATATTGGAAGACGTTAATGACTTGTATTGCCAATATGAAAGGCTAGATACACTGGTTGAGAAAGCCAGACGAGAGCCCGCAAGATATCACACCATCAGATCGTCAGATGACACGACCCAAAGATGATCTATGAATATATTATATAGAGAAATAATGCAGGAATACTACAGGTTTACCTCCATATTCATATGCGGTGAATCACCTGCACGATTAATGATGCATGAATCAAGAACAGGAACCAAAAAAAAGTCCGCTTCTTCACCGTTTAATGTTCTGTATGGACTAGCTAAAATGCTTTCGTAAATTGCCATCTGCAAAGGAGTAGCATAGCATATAGCATCAACTCAGAACCGCCTTTAGTCATCCAAAAACTACAATTATGATTTGTATACCTGAGCACAGAACTTAATACCTGAGCACCATAAAGCTGCTGCGTCCACACAGTAGCATTTCTTTGATCATAAAGTCTGCTCACACATTGAAATTTGAAATGACGTCCCTGTAGTAAAAGTGTAAAGCATAAGCAAATTTATATCTCTAGAAGGCACAACTGACAAGTAGTGTCCTCGGTCCTCACTCACCTCAAGAAGCAGGCTATTAAATTGTGGGGGCAAATCATAAACATATAACAGAGGCCTCTTCTTTGTAACCACAGCGTTAAGACTACCAATATTCTCCCCAAGATATGCATTTCCAGGAACATCAACTTGAGCTGGGCGCAACCATTGAGGCCAGTCTCTTATGGAAGAGAAAACCGATGGGATACTACAATCAGCTCCATACCAGCCTTCACGACACTGACAACAAAACTGAATTTGTAAGGTCAAATGTAAAACAGCAATAATAGTACATACCTTCTTACTAAGGGAATTTGAAGTGAATCTGCTAGGTTTAGGGAAACTTCTTTGAGAAACCCTGATTTAAACTGACAATGGATCGTAGGAGAAAGAAAACAAAACAAATGGTCAAACAGGAGAGATGGAAAGAATTAAGGAAGCTCCTAAAAGAAGAGCATCCCTCGAGGCTCGAGCCAGTCAGATACAAACATACAATGAGCATCTCACTGGCTCATAGAGGCGGAGATAGTAAACAAGGAGAAAAAAAAAAAAAAGGATTTACGCAAGTATGACTACATTTTCCATGGTAAATTCCTTTAGAGCTGAACTGACTGACTACCTGAATACTAGTTCTTTACTTCTTTCTCAAACAAGCAAATAACCCTTTAGCTAAATCTTTCAAAATCCTATAATTCCGATAGTCTATTTTCTCCTTTTTGTCCTTTATCAGCTTCATGCAGCCCTTCCCCAGTGCTCAAGTAGACATTAGGAATGGCATTATGCAAGTCAAATGTAAATATTACAGACTGAGAAGTATATCTATGATCCATCGAGAGAGGGGATTGCTGAATGCACCTACCTGACAAAATCCACCACGACAATAGCCATGGCCAGAACACTGATTAATGCAGGTGGATAAAACAGGTATTTCACAAAATGTCCCATAGTGACCGTCATATTTACAATAGCATTCTTCTTTGAACTTCACCTTTCCACTGTATCCTTCTTGAGGGTCCACATTACACCAACCTTTTAAGCTACCATTTGTTGTAAATATATCCAAATCTGGCTTGCCCCAGTCAGTGAAAGTTGGAACACCAGGTTCGGTACTTGAACTGAATAGATGACAAGAGTTTGCAACTTAGGTCACATTCTTGGAAACTTGGACTGAATAAAGCAGAAAATAATGAATTAAGCTTTTTTATGTTTGCTTACTTGATTTTGAACCCACATGCCTCTCCTACGGGACGGTTTGGATATTTTGTTACTTCTCCACAGAAGCACATCGTTCTTGTTGTATCGCAATGAGCTGGGCAGATTGAGACAACAAATCGGCCATAGGGTAAATCAGGAGATACAGGGTAGTTGCAAGCCAAATTCAGTGCTTCTGAACATAGTTCCCCTGTGACATGAACAAACAAACAAATTTAGAGCTTACCCCTAACAGAGTTGATTGAATTATAGATTAGTTTTGTATTTAACAAATAAACAAATTGCAGTAGTTGTAATATCTGACAATACGGTGATAATATGAAACACTAAAAGTCGAAAATTATGCATTCATTCAACAGACCCTAACATAGGACTACTTCCAGTATGCCGCCTCCCAGGATGAATAATACTGACCACTAAATCCATGAAAGCATCTACATTGTCCGAGTTCATAATTGCAGACCCCTTGACCATTGCAATCATTTCCGCAGGCCTTTCCACTGATTTTCTGCCAATAAAATCATCAGCAAACCACCAACATACCTTAGTACAACAATCATAAATTGTAGGAGACCAAATATCCATCTTTCTAATGTAAATCTGTCTACACTCAAACAGAATGATCTACATCAACTTGACCATAACAGGATTCCGAAAACAATTCACAATAATGGAATAAGTCTGATAAAGATTCTTTGACTGACAGTAACACATTGGAGAGGAATCTTTCAAAACCTCAGTTATGTTAACTTCTTTCACAACTGAATCACAACCAGCAAGCCACCGCCCAATCTCGGCCTTCCAGGGAGCACCACGGTAAACGACTGACTTGTGTAAATCAGACGGAAACCGCCCGTCTAAATCTAACCCCCGCTGGGGAACATCACCATCATGTCGAATGCTTCCCTTTCCATTGCGCATTTCATTTGTTGAGATACATGATGTTGGAACTTGCCTTACACCAAAATAATCCAATGTAGGTCCCAAATGAAAAGAGAAGAGGTGAACAAAAGTGACAAACCCTATCACTGAGCCAACAGCAGTAACCAATGACCAAGTGCAGGTGCCCTTTTGTATTGACAACATAATTTCTTCCAAAACCCTCTTCTCAAAAAACCCACAAGAACCTCATAATCAATTCAAGAATCCAAATTTGTCTCTCACTGATCAAGCTCTGAACAAAAATACCAAAACCCATTATTATAAAGAGTGCACAAAATAAACCCAGCAACTTACACTCACAAATCACAAAGTATGTACCAAACCCACATTATATTTCCACTAAAAATTGTCAATTTCACATTGCAACATCACAAAATATATCTCAATCACGAAATTCAGCTCAATATTTCCAGACAAACATTCCTAATTACAAAATACAAATAGAGAAACAGGGCAAGTTTAATTAAAGTGAAGAAATTGATTAACATATGAATTAAAGCAAATGGGAGACTGACCTTAAGATCTGTGATGAGAGGATTAGAACTCAATGTAATGTTCAAATAGAGAGATCAATTATTAACTGAATATGGGCTGATTTTGTTAGATGTGATTATAAACCCCGATAATGTGAATCAATATAATCTGAATTGAGATGTTAAGAAAATAATACTGTATAGAGAGGAGGATGGTACTATTGTAGCAGAAAAGCCGCCAAAGACGTACTCCCAAAAATGGGGCTTTTAAAGTGACAAGCAGCTGGCTATTTGCGTTGTAATAGTAAATCTGTAATCAACAAAAAAATTGAGAAATCTTCTGGGATGTTATTTTCAAAAATGTTTCTTTCTATATTCAATTCAATACAAATATTAGTATGTACAGTATACAGAGATTTCAAACAAGGAAAATCTGAATCACGATTCATTTCCATTCAGGCTAGCCTAGATTTCTAGGTGTTTTTTTTTTTTTACTTTTTTCCTCGAATCGAATAAATAATTAGTATAAGTATTATTTTCAACTTTTTTTGGAGGGGGAATCTAATAAAAAATTCAATACTGCAAAGGTCAAATGAATGTTCATATTTATGCATTCTGCCAGCTGCATTGACTCTCCTCTCAAAATCCTAACTTTTCTTTTTTGCCTCTTCTCATCTTTCATCATAGTTTTAGGACGGGAGGACCAATTTAGGTCATTTTCGGCCTATATTTGATGTTTGTCATCTAGTTTGACTCTAATTTCTACTCTTTTTTGCTCTAGGTGGAATAAATTTCTCTCCCTTTGTGGAGTTCTTTGGTTTTTTTCATTTCTTCCTCTTCGTAGGATTCTCTTTTCGCCTATAGTGCGATTTCTATTTTATAGATTCAATATGATTTTGGGGACCGGATATACATACAATCAATGGTATCAAACAGAGTTCTGTGGGCAAGTCATTGCATTGCTCGCGGTGAAGATCTCCACTTCCGTCAAAGATGAAGATACATCAAAGGAAGCACATGGTTACTATGCATGTTGGGAGTCGCACCGAGGTGTCCTTGTCGATTGTCTTGTTAGCAAAAATTGTGTTGTTACTGTTAATTTAGTATACTCTAGGGTTATTTTGATTATAGATGCCGTATGGCTTTTCTATTAATGAAAATTTCCTATTCCCCTCTCAAAAAAAAAAAAACAAATGAATGTTCATATTTTGATTTTTTTTCAAGCGTAGAATATGGGGCGAAGAGATAGTCTATGTGAATATTCTCTCCGGTGGTTAGATTTAAGGTGCTTCATACCGTAGGCAAAATTCAAACCGGCGACCTTAATTAAGGGTCAATGAGTTTCTACCACTCAATCACACACACACCCTTTGGATTGAAACCAATATGGGTTGGTGTAGTGGTTCAGCACTTCATCCCTTAAACAAGTGGTTGGCGGTTCGAATCCCAACTCTTGCGAATGGAAAAAATCCCTTGGCCAGCCCCCTACCGCTTAGTGCGCTGACAGTTGGGGCGAGGGGATTAGTCACTGTGGTCGACAGTGGGATACCCTTGGCAAAGACCAAAAAAAAAAAAACACCCCTTGGATTGAAGAGGTAGTCTATTTGCAATAAGTTTAAATTTGAATAGACATTGGGTCAACTGTCAAGCCCGATAAACATTTGACTCAATTCGTATTTTAAACGAAACTATTTGCAATAAATTTAAATTTGAATATACATAAAACTCCGATCTACTCGTCGGAGGCTCCGTTTGACCTCCGATCTACCCGTCGGAGTTCTCTCTCTCTCTCAAACTCTCTCTCTCTCTCGCTCTAACTCTCTCTCTCTTGCGCTCGCCCCCCTCTCTCTCTCTCTTGCGCTCGCCCTCTCTCTCTCTAGCGCTCGCCATCTCTGTCTTTTGCGCTAGCCCTCTCTCGCGGGGTTGAAGAGACCTCCGACCGTTTCGTCGGAGGCTTCATTTGGGCACCAGCGATTTTTTTTTTTTTTTTTTTTTTTTTTTTTTTTTTTTTGGGGGGGGACAGAAAAGATCGTCGTGAGCTCGACGACCATACTTGATTCTCTTGCGAACTCTCACCGCCGAGGACCTACTACACTCAGTCGGGAAGCCGGAGTAACACCACGACCTCCAGGCCCTCTGCCCAGGAACAAACACAGCCGGAGACAGGTAGTAGCGCCGTGGTAAGCACCGGCGAACCCTATCCACCAGTCCCTGTGGCCCCACTTGACACCCGTTTTGTTTTGGATTTGTCACTCACTTTATTATTTATTTATTCTTGTTGGTGACTTATCGGATCCTGGCACGTGAAGTTTGCTGTTTGTTATTGCTTTGGAAACTATTTCGTGTGCTACTCTTTCTTTTAAGTGGAACCTAGTAACATTGCGGGTTGTTTCTGTGTTAGTTGTTGTTTGTATCTCTAGCCTATCTCGTATTATTATTATTATTATTATTATTATTATTATTATTATTATTATTATTATTATTATTATTATTATTATTATTATTATTATTATTATTATTATTATTATTATTATTATTATTATTATTATTATTATTATTATTATTACTACTACTACGTTAGTGGTTGTGGGTACTGGCCATTATTACTATTAGTATTAGTATTATCAGTATTATTAGTATCATTGTAATCATTATCCTATTATTATCATTGTCATTATTAGTACTATTACAATTATTGTAAGCAAATTTTGTTTGCAAGCATAGACTTTGTCTGTTATATAGTTACGGTTTGCGTTACCTAACCTGTTGGTGTGCTAGTACGTACTTAGTTTCATGGCTTTCTCATTTGTAGTTTGAGTTAACTGCTTGACCATTGTATTTTTCGGTCGGTGTGGCGTCTTTGACTTCTATTGGTAGGGTTAGGGCCAGTCCTCCGGTGGGCTCTGGGTCTCGAAGGGGGAGAGTTGGGGCAAATAGATTGCGGTTCGGCACATGGAATGTAGGGACACTCACGGGAAGAACTCTAGAGTTAGTGGAGGTTTTAGAAAAATATAGGGTTAACATCGTGTGTGTTCAGGAGACGAGGTGGTCAGGCGCCAAGGCAAGAGAGATCAATGGATTCAAACTATGGTATTCAGGGTGTTCGAGTCAAAGGAATGGGGTCGGGATCTTAGTCGATAAGGAGCTTAAACAACATGTTGTAGAAGTTAAGAGAACCAATGATAGGATCATGTCTATCAAGGTTGTGGTGAAGGAGGAGACCTTCAATGTCATTTGTGCTTATGCACCGCAAGCAGGGTTGGATGTGCAACTTAGGCGTCGCTTCTGGGAGGAGTTAGATGAGGTTATTCAGCAGGTTCCCACTAGTGAGAAACTCCTGGTAGGAGGAGACTTCAATGGACACATAGGAGCCACGTCGGATGGGTATTCCGGTGCTCATGGAGGGTTCGGGTATGGAGTTAGGAACGATGGTGGCACGGCGGTCTTAGATTTTTCGACGGCGTATGACCTAATGGTAACCAACTCCTTCTACAACAAAAGAGAGGAGCACCTAGTTACTTTTAGAAACAGCACCGCTAAGACCCAAATAGATTACATTCTTGTTAGACGTGGCGACCGAGGGGCGTGCATGGATTGCAAGGTTTTACCAGGTGCGTGTGTGTCGACCCAACATAGGATGGTCGTTTTGGACCTTGAGATGAAGGGGTGGAAGAGGAAGAGAAGTTCACACAATGGCACCAAAATCAAGTGGTGGAATCTGAGAGGAATCGGGGGGAGTCAATTTAGGGCAAAGGTTGAGTCGGATAGCATCTGGAGAAGAGAAGGTAATGCGTGTCAAATGTGGGCAGGGGTGGCGGATCTCATTAGGAATGTGGCGAAGGAGACTTTAGGAGTTGCAAGAGGGATAGGAAGTAGCAAGAAGGAAGCCTGGTGGTGGAGTGAGGATATTCAAAACAGGGTGAAGGCTAAGAAGGTTGCCTATAAAGCCCTAATGGATAGCACTATAGATGAGGAAAGGGTGGAGAAGCGGGAAGCCTACAGAGCGGCAAAGAGGGAGGCAAAGAAATCAGTAGCAGAAGCCAAAAGTAAAGCATATGAGAGCCTGTACCAAAAATTGGCCACTAAGGAGGGAGAACAGGACGTGTACAGGTTGGCGAGAGCTAGGGAGAGGAAGACCAGAGACCTGGATCAAGTTCGTTGTATTAAGGATGAGGCGGGGAGAGTTCTTGTGGACGACGCGAACATCAAGAGGAGGTGGCATGGGTATTTCAATGAGCTCTTTAACAACGTTGGAGACGCAGCCATTTCGTTGGGAGACCTTACCACATCCGAGCAATACCGCAACTACAGCTTTTGTCGTCGCGTTACGAAGGAAGAAATCAAAGGGGCCATGCGGACGATGAAGAGTGGGAAGGCAGTAGGACCAGATGAGATACCCATAGAGGTATGGAAGAGTTTGGGGGTAGAAGGTCTGTTGTGGTTAGTTAGGCTTTTCAACGTGATCCTTAAATCCGCAAGGATGCCGGAAGAGTGGCGACTCAGCACATTGATTCCTCTATACAAGAACAAAGGAGATATCCAAAGCTGCAACAACTATAGGGGTATTAAGCTACTCAGTCACACCATGAAGCTATGGGAGAGAGTGATTGAGAAGAGACTAAGGAAGAGTACTCTAATCTCGGAGAACCAATTCGGGTTCATGCCAGGGAGGTCAACAACGGAAGCGATTCATCTGATTAGACGTTCTATGGAGCACTACAGAGAGAGACAAAGGGACTTGCACATGGTTTTCATTGATTTGGAGAAGGCGTATGACAGGGTACCCAGAGAAATTTTGTGGAGGTGCTTGGAAGCCAAGGGGGTTCCAGTCGCCTATATCCGAGTGATTAAGGATATGTATGAAGGAGTGAGGACTAGGGTCAGGACTACAGGAGGGGAAACTGAGCAATTTTCTACAGATATTGGGTTACATCAAGGGTCATCGTTGAGTCCCTTTTTATTCGCAACCGTCATGGATGAGCTCACTAAGACTATCCAGGGGGATGTGCCTTGGTGTATGTTGTTTGCCGACGACATTGTTCTCATAGACGAGACTAAAGAAGGTGTTAACGCCAAATTGGAACTTTGGCGGGACACACTAGAGTCAAAGGGATTCAAGCTAAGTAGGACAAAGACCGAGTACTTGGAAAGCAAATTCACAAGAGATGGGGTTGCCTCGGATATGGAGATTAAGATTGGTACGGAGGTGGTACCAAAGAAGGATTGTTTCAAATATCTCGGTTCAGTCATACAGGGCAACGGCGAGATTGACGATGACGTGACTCATCGTATCAGAATAGGGTGGCTAAAGTGGAGGAGTGCAACGGGAGTTCTATGTGACAGAAAAATCCCACTAAAACTTAAAGGCAAATTTTATTGTACAGCCATCAGGCCAGCTATGCTATATGGGGCGGAGTGTTGGCCGGTGAGGCAGGTGCATGTGCAGAAGATGAGGGTGACCGAGATGAGGATGCTTCGTTGGATGTGCAACTCTACAAGAAGAGATAGAATTAGGAACGAAGTGTTGAGAGGCAAGGTGGGAGTGACCGATATCGACAACAAGATGCGAGAAACAAGGCTTAGGTGGCTTGGGCATGTGAGGAGGAGACATCGTGATGCACCGGTGAGAAGGTGTGAGAGAATTACACTTAGAGATTGTAAACGAAGACGAGGACGCCCGAAGAAGACTTGGGAAGAGGTAATCAGGCAGGATTTGACCCGTCTAGATCTTACCGAGGACTTGGTCCTAGATAGGAGAGTATGGCGTAGCAGGATCCTTGTAGAGGATCCGCGTTAGATTAAGGTGGTTCATTGCCTAGTACTAGGGGTTGATTCAGTTTGTTTATAGCCTGTAGCGTCTACTTCACTTTAGGTTGCTCAGCAAGTAGAATCTTGTGTTAATATGTTTACTGATTTACTTCCCTTGCCCTGCTGATCATTCTTTAATGCTTTAAAAAAAATAAAAAAAAAAGGTTTTCAAATGCAGTTTCAAAAAAGAAAAAGTTTTTGTGGGTCTCTCGGAAACAGTCTCTCTTCTAGGCGACTAGCTAGGGGTAAGACTGCGTACATCTGGACCTCCCCAGACCCCGCCCTAGGCGGGACACTTACTGGGTTGTTGTTGTTGTTGTTGTTGTAATATACATAAAACTGCAGCTCTCTCAAACATGTGTTATTTGCAACGCATGCTTAGAGGATCACAATCACATTTTCCGTGAGTGCACCCTAGCACCATTTGCTCCATGCATGACCTTAAATAAGGATATTGATATAAAATATGATTCCTTCTACAAGTTGCAATGTACAACCTTTCCATTTTAAGTGCATGGAGTGCAAATTTTATTTTTATAATTTAGTATATTTGGTGTGCAAGAAATAAAACTATTTTTGAGGAGGTAATGATACATCTAAGAGTTTTATTCAAAATTATGTGCAGGGATGTCACTATTACCGAATTGACATTTTTCAGATTGGAGGTAACCTTGTCAAAGCCAATTATCTTGTTGGAAACCATCTCAACAGGGTGTTCACAAGTTGAATGTGGATGGAGTATACAAAAGAAACCCAGCATATGCAACTTGTGGTTGAGTTATTCGTGACTGCTTGGGATATTAAAAGTTTGGATTTTCCTTCAAGTTTGATGTTTCGAGGGCGGCTTGTGCTGAACTTTTGAGTTTAAGAGAAGGACTGCAATATGCATGGAACCGCTACTTCACAAGTTTGGTGGTAGAAACAAATGCCAAGCTCATCCTCGACCTAATCAAAGACCCATTAGCTTCAACCTTCCATGAACTAGGTGTCATTGTTAATGACATTTGCAGACTCTTTCAGACGGATCGAACTGTGATTATTCTTCACACTCGTAGGGAGGCAAATATGATTGCACACTCACTTGCAACGCATGTCTTCGAAGTTCCACAAATCTTCGCAATATTTTGCATATGATAATGATTTCTTGGGAACAAAAACAGTGGTGGAAGGGCATAACTGCTCTTCTGTTCTGAATTCCAAGTTTTTAATGGAAGGACTTTTGGGAACAAAAACAGTGATGGAAAGGGCATAACTGCTCTACAGTTTAGAGGTCCTGGGACGAAATAAAAATTAAGGCCCCCAAAAGTAACGATAATTTATTTTAATTATAAAAAAAAATCAATTGAAAAAAGAAATATCAGAATAAAAAAAGGAGTATAAAATAGCAAACTCGTACTTAAAATGACAAAAATGTTGTTTAATTACAATACTTCAATTTAGAATATCAGCATAGCACGGGTTTAAAAACTAGTATTAATCAAAACTATAAAAAAATAGCAAAATTTCCAATTATTCCATCTCAATGCCGCCTCTAAAAATATTTTTCGCATAATTTAGTCTCTCTCCATTTTGCTGAAATTGCGTTGTTATTGTCATGGTCAAATTTGCCTGAAAGTGAAAGGTAAATGACAACTTACTTGAAAATATTTGAAATGGTAAAAACAAGATTAAAACAAACAAAATGAGGCCAACCATATTTGAATTGGGGAATGAGGATAATCAGTAGACGGAGCACTACTTTTCTAGGCGCTAAAGACCAGTGAACCAAAAATGCTAGTGATTACAGTTCAACATATTTTATATATAACACAAGTATTCTGTATTTTTGGGCCCTGAGCGGTCGCCCCTCAGGCCACCCCCTTGGGCCGGCTCTGTCCACTAGGAGAATGCTAATGAGTAAAATCCTCTATGTAATAGTACATATCGTCATATTTTAGATGTAACAAACTATTTTAGATATTTAAAATAGCTCCTTTTACTATAATAAAAAGAAAAAGATAGAGGAAATGTGGTAAAAGCAAGGCCGTAAGGAGTTCAGCAATAAAGATTTAATAAAAGAGCATAGGGGTAAGAAATAATAATCAACAACTAACAAACATAAATAAATAAACAATAATACATAAAATTATCATATAAAAAGATCATGAGGACTAGAATAGCAAAGGTTAATGCAACCATGTAAAAATATATAAATTTTCACTTTCCAATACTTTTAATATAGTAACTAATGGTTTAAAAAATATTTCTTCAACTTTAAGGGCACATTTATTGTTTTATCCGGTCGATGAGAGGTAAGATTGAGATTTCATTTGTTGACTATATAATATATGGTCATTTAACCATTCACACTTTCCCTCCCCTCTCTCTCCCTCCAAATTCATTGAAGTTAGGGTTTGCTAATAAAAAAATAATAAAACCCCAAAAATCATGTATATGATAAGTCGAAATGATATTTGAGTTACATCAAAATTCACAACATACACATGTGTATACAATAGGAGTAGTTGTAGTACTAACAAGATATGTTCTCTTTTCTATCACTAATACATGGTCAATTCAGTTTTCAACTCTTCTTCCAATCATGACATTTAGTTTTCAGTTCGATTTAGTTATGCAACAAATAATTTATCTTTCTGTTATTATCCATACAACTTTCTTTAATTGAAACTAACAACTCTTCAACTGCTGTCATCAATTACTATTTACGATTTATCTTATGTCATATTGATTTGGGAATAAATTAGTTTATTAATATTGAAAACTACGTGCTTAGTTGCTTGCAAATATTGCATTTTGAGAAATCATGTCTAACTAATTGAACTTGATTTTGATAGTTAAAAAATCCAATTTGAAAGAGATTTAAAAGGTTATATCATATGTTCAGGTGTAAAAAAAGTGCTACACCAGTTCAATTCTCTTAAGCGAAAGCAATTGGACAATGAGAATACGTCAAGCAAGTCAGTTTATTAGCTTTCTAATAGAGATAACTTTGTAGTTATTAAATCATTACATTACATGGCGACAAGCCGACAATCATATTATTTAATCTACCGAAAATATCATTATCGACACTCGCTGTAGTGTGAAATTTTACACTATGACATAAAAAATGCAAAATGATATGGCCTTGTTTGGTAATTAGTGATTACATCAAAATTAGCGGATGGGGGTTGACTAGAAAAGCCGGTAATTAAAGGTGTTTGGTTAACAACGGAGTGGGTTGAAACTGCTAATTTCAAAACCGCTAAAAAAGCAGCATTTTCAAGTTATCAGATTCTGACTTACTCTATTAAATAAAGAACGTGATTATCCACATTTATACAAATCAACTAATTTACCAAACACATTTATACAAACCAGCTAACACAATACTCTGGTCGCGTCCACTAATACAATCCTCTAATCAGATCTGCTAACGCAATCCACAATCCGATAATTACCAAACAAAACCTAACCTGATTTTATAATAAACTCATGATGCAATTGCCAAGATTCAAACCTCTAATCCCAACCTCTCCCCATTCCCTTGAAACACAAAAATTCAAGATGATTTTTTATAAATCAAGGTTGACCTATTGACTTATGTCAAGAGTCTTGGATTAGTTGGATGTGATGAATTTGTTACCCTTCTTATAGGCATTCCCTCATCTTTCTTACCTTTTTCAATTAAAAAAGAAAAATACATTCTTGAAGGGAAAGAACATAATTTTAATGGCATAGTAAAAGTTGGAAACTCATCCAACTTCTTCATCCACCTTCTCTAATCTCTCCCCATAGAAGTCCCACCCGCTCGGCCACCCTCCCCCTCTCTCTCTCTCTCACATGACCCACGCATTCATGTCTTCCCTCTCTCTAAAAACTCACTCTCTTTACAGCAGCTTCATCTTCTACCTCTTTCTCTGAATCAATCTCTCTCCTCTTTCTCTCTCTCTCCTTTTTTTCTTTGGAATTTTTCGCCAATGGCGATTCCAGCGGCGATTGTAGTATTACCGCTGGGCATACTCTTCTTCCTCTCTGGTCTCGTTGTCAATGCCATTCAGGTCACCTCTCTCTCTCTCCTCTCATACATCGATCTATTTCCACAATTTGCTTCTCACCTTTTATTAATTATTATTTTTATTTATTGTTACTTATCATTTTCGCGTTTCGTTAATCTCTAGTAAAGCGTTTGCTTCAGTTTAATTTGAGCTCAACTTTGCTGTTTGCTCTTTTAGATTGATCTTTAGGGCATATGCTAAAGTTTGATTTGTTAGGGATTGTATTTTGAGTTCTTAGGTTGTGCTGAGTAGAATTAGGTTTGTGGAACTTTGGGAAACTCGCAAGATTTTGATGCCGGAACTTTAGATGCTACACTGTTATTTATATTTGAGATTTTATGTCTTTTTTGTTTTAGCATTGAGATTAAGTTAAATGTTTATGATAATCTACGTTTTTCATGCTTTATTTTGGATATGGGGTTTTATGCATTTGAACTTTAGATGCTGCATTGTTATTTATTTTAGATTTATGTCAATTCTTTAGTTTTGAAATTGAGATTAAATTAAAATTTTATGATATCAACTTTTTTATACTTTATTTCGCTGTTTTCGCGTATGGGGTTATATTAATTTGAGGCTAGTATGATGTAAAGATCTGTGTGGGAGAGTGTTAGGAAATATTTTACTCCTCAAATCAGTTTTTATTTTTGGTGCATATCAATGCAAAAACCGTAAAAAAGCAAAATAGAATGGTAGAGCATTTTGCTGAGCCAAATGAAACTAACTGTCCTGTTTTTTTCTACAGGCAACTTGCTTTGTGCTTATACGGCCATTGTCGAAAAGCTTATATAGAAGGATCAACAGACTGGTGGCGGAATTGTTGTGGCAAGAGCTTGTGTGGCTTGTCGATTGGTGGGCTAGGGTTCAGGTGATTTGCTATATAGTGTATACCTTATTGTTTCGTTTACTAAGATGCTTTACATATTGCTGAATTGTTTACACGTTGAGTGAGTACGGAAACAACAACGTTGCCCCAGTGTCTTCAAAGAGTGAGTGTACTATGTAAAAGACAATACCTCTTCCACTTGCTCTTCATGGCCTGTTAGACATTTTTCTTCTACAGTTTTACATCTAGATCTGCTATAGAAAACAATTATTTAGACAAGATAGGTTTGCAGTATCTGTATTTTGTACATAATCTTTTGGAGAGAATAAACTACCAAAAACTAAGGTAATGGAATTTAAGAAATGCAAGAATGGCCAAATAGATACTCCCTCTGTTTTTATGTAGTTGATGTTTCTTTTAGGGGATTTCACGTAGATTAAGAAGCTAGCCAAATTTACTTATACCCTTAATTAATGTTTTCTCTCTCCATAATTTGCTTGGGCTAGGGGAGCAATTTCTTATATAAATTGGGAGAATGGCATCGTTAATGCGGAGTAAGAGTGAGAAAGGGAAGAGTCATGTTGGAATTATAACTCAGCAATGTTTGCATAAAGGGGGATGAGGGTAACTTGGGGAAACAATGCCCGAGGAGTGCTTGACTTCTGATTGAGTAAGTAGGAATAGATATGGGTTGGTAAGTAGGATCAAGCCTTGCATAAGAGTGGTGGGATATGTCACATGCATATTCTTAAGACTGTCGAGTGAAAGAAAGTGACCTTTGTTTTGGGACAGCCTAAAATAGAAACATTAGGTGCTTTAATTGACCGAGGAAGTCTCTTTTCTAATGGTAATCTTATGCACTCATCGTGTGCTTCTTTGCACATAAACCATTCAGGAAAACCACTAGTCAACTGAAAATGATATTAATGCTGGATTTTGAGTTCTGTTAATAGTTGCACTTGCAGTTTGTCTTCTGGAAAAGATCAGGATTCATACCTTGTTGACAAGGAAAACTATACTACAAATTTGAAGCGTCGAAACATGAAGATTTTGGGGACATTTAAGGGGATTCAGCTTTTTTTTTTTTGTTGAGGATTAGACGAGGGAGCTGCATGAGAATTATCAAACTATTCATAGGTGAGGCCCGTGAGGGGAGATGCGTGAGAAATATGCAACTACTTATAGGTAGATGTGAAAGTTATCACTTTTGTTGCAATAAACTAGTTTTCACTTTAAAGTGGCAATTTATTTGTGAAATATGATTTGTTGTAGCCTCTTCTTCTTGATGCACATACATGTCCTATATTTGGTCAAGTTGCAAAGTGAAATTAACCTTTGTCCCTTTTTGTTTGATGCTTCTGTTCTTGAATCTTCATTGGATTGAAGGCGGTCCATTAGTGTAAATTCATGAGATCTATCACTATCTTGGGTACTTAGGTGAGGAGGATTGAGTCATTGCATTATAGTATGACCCTTAGTAGTTATGCTTCTATATTATCAGCCTCTTGAGTATTCCCTATCTACTATCACCCGGATTTAAGACAGTAGTACTAACTACTAAGGCATTGACCTAGTCTCTGATTGCCTCCTAGTTTGGCAGCATCTAGTAACATGTAAAGCAATCCTTACTTGATAAGATATGCAACTTTACTGTAGGCATGTTCATGATTCAGAACTTATTAGTGACCTTCTCCATGCAGATCAAAGTATTCACAGATCCTGAGACATTTCGGCTGCTAGGTATGTTCAGAACTTCATTGATTCCAAATTGATCGAATTAGATGGTATTTGTTTATATTGGATAATTCATACGAGAACCATTCTTAGGATGATAACCACCTGGCAAATTAATGTTCTTAAATGGTTAGATCTTATATGAAAGGTCAGATGCAGATTGTGATGTCATATTCATCCCCTCAGCCAAACAATGTCCAACGGTCACCCTTTCTTTGTTATCCCTGCTGAGTGATTTCCTTGTTTAGCAACTTCATCTACGCCTATGTTGTCATCCTGCAACCATTTTTTAAAGCTGCCAGTAATACTCATACTTAACCTTTGGTTTCTCCCTTCCTCGTCATATTATCACAAATGGCTTTTGGGAATGGTGTATGGTTCTCTTCCTCTCTCAAAAAAAGTTTCTGGATGCTGTTGTTCTCCTTCTTCAATACTTATGTGGATCATATCTCCTTAAATCTCAGACAATATAGTTAGGGGCAAGTGTGAAGAGGCTCTTTCGCTTGTTTCCGAAGTTGTCATTGCAGATCTCACAACAATTGTAACATTAATTAGGGCGAAGGAAACTTATGACGTGCTTGAGAGGAAGAATAAGAAGAGTGGGATGGCTATTCTGACAACAGGCATAATCTTTGTTTTAAAGGAAAGTTCTGCCATTAAAGAGGTCGTGCAGCGCTTTAATGGTAGTATATCAAGCATTTGGTTTTCAATGGGAAAAGTAGCTTGGGTTGAGTGTGGTGGATGCATAATTTGGTAGTTTTCTTTGGTAAATTATATGAAGTTGCTCGTTGGCATGGAAAGAAAACAAGTACAGGGTCTTGGAAGGAATAAAGAGGGGTTTGGTAGTTTATTTGGTTATTTGGACTAGTTTAGTTTCATTTGTTAGTATTCTGATTGTTATTAACGCGAGTTCTGTCCAGAAGTTTGGCTCTAGTATCTGGTGGATTCTCATATGATCAGGCCCGTCCTGTGTGTTTTCTTAAAGCTTAGCCAAAATCTGCCAAACCTCTTGATGAACTTATTCTGAAAATTTCAGGGAAAGAGCATTCGCTAGTGGTATGCAACCATAGAAGTGACATTGATTGGCTTGTAGGATGGGTACTGGCTCAGGCAAGTAATTTCCATCCCACTTCGTACACAATGTCTTACATTAAATTTAATTACCATGGCACATGAAAAGTTTCTCTGGTTTTATTTCTTCACATTCTTCTTTTTTTTGTCTTTTTGGTGGGGGCAGTTCAATTATACTTCTAAAATTCAGCAGGCACTGGGATTTGTTGTGTATTAATAATGTCTCAACTGATCTGGTATAATTGTGACAGAGGTCAGGTTGCCTTGGTAGCACATTAGCTGTTATGAAGAAATCTTCAAAGTTCCTTCCGGTACGTATCTAACCAGATGTCTCTTTTGTCATGACTAAGTAGCCTCGATTGTGTTAGTGTCCTTGATTATATTACTTTTTTTTACCCCCTTTCCCCCATTGACATGTCTAATATCCTTTTGCCCTTTTATTATTTAATTAGCGATTAAATTAAAGGTTGAAACACTTTCTGAGTGAACAACATTTCCAAATATCTTGATTTGAGTTTGCTTCATTATACTATTTTCTAATCTATCCCTTGTATCAGCCTGTATGTGATCCCTGACTAATTTTTCGTCCAACATTACTGATGCATTTTTGCCTGAAAAGGCGTACTTCAGTGAGAATAACACTGGTAGATGGAATGACTGGGCCTGATTTAGCGCAGCTGAAACATCCTTTAGCTGTCTCTCTACATGTTATACATGTCAAAATTGTTTACCTGGAGAGGGATTTGTGATTAGATGAAATCTGATTTGTGATGTAATGGAACTGATCTCGTAGAGATGAGATGACATTTTGATCAATACAATCCTACATGTAACTTAGCCTTTCCGAGATTCAGAACCAAGTTATCCAAGTCAATGACCCAATGTTAAGTTGTCAATATTGGAGCTTTCGTTGGTGCCTTCTAGTATTGGCAGCATCTTTAAGCTGCATATCTTGTACAGAAAGCAAGGATATGCAGCCTTTCATTCGGATATAATCTATTTTTATTGTTCTTGTTGTTGCAATTGTTGTTCTTTGTTTTTCAATAGAAGTTTCTAGAAATAAAAATAGGAAATTCTTCTATCTGTCCTTGTGCTCTTAGCCTCTTACTAAGATTTTAATAGGTAGTTTTTATTGATTGAGGTGTACACCAAAAGCTTCCATTGTACTTTTTCTTTCAATGAAAGTTTCTAAAAATAAATAGATAACTGTAGCTGTCTATCCCTGTGCTCTTAGCCTCTTACTAAGATTTTTAGCAGCTAGTGTATTGATTGAGTTGTATACTAATTCCATTTCATTCATTTTTATCCATACTGATGTATGCAGGTAATAGGTTGGTCAATGTGGTTTTCTGAGTATCTTTTTCTTGAAAGAAGCTGGGCCAGGGATGAAAATACATTAAAGGTAACAGATTATTTTGGCAAGTATGCATGTATCAGTCAAGCTCATTCAAATGCTATATCTGCAAAAAAGAGAATTCTCACTTTAACCTCATTGATTACCTGCAGCTAGGTCTTCAACGGCTCAGAGACTACCCTCTTCCTTTCTGGTTGGCTCTTTTTGTTGAAGGCACCCGATTTACTCAGGCAAAACTCTTAGCAGCTCAGGAATATGCAACCTCATCTGGGTTGCCGATTCCTAGAAATGTCTTGATCCCACGAACGAAGGTCTGAGTCTTGCGCTACTTTATTGCTGCAGCTTTAAGTTACATTATCTATTGGTATGTAATTTATGCTGTCTCACAAACTAAATTTTCTGGGGCTTACATTTTCCTGGAAAATTATATCATTGGTTAGCCTTCACATGTGGAACTTACTCTCCTTCCTCTACACACTATATGCGAAAGGACGCAATGCCATATGTTACACAATTATGCACTCATAGAGAAATGGTGGGGGAGAAGAAATGCAGAGTTGTGGCTTAATATGGCAATGATGAAACTCTTTCTGTGCTTGATTTGTGTAGTGAAATTGGAAGTTCTTTTAGTGACTTGACTCATAACTTGATGGTCAAATTGTTTTGTAGACTAAATCTTTTTGCAATGTCCATTTGCAACTGTAGGATCACCATGTTTATTTTTTTTACTAGTTATTTTTTTTGTATTCTTTCAACTATTGGTTAATAAAAAAAAATTCTTATCCCAAAAAAAAAAACTAGTCAACTTGTAGATCTCCTAAAGGATTCTCCAACTGCTGTACCCCCACCTCACCTCAAAGAGGGGGGTAAAAATTAGATACCTATATGTGATCCAGCAATGGTAGTTATAGTTCTCTGTTTTCACTTGTGCTGCTGGCTGCTGCAGCCTTAAATTATGGTTGTGCTTTTGCTTCCTTTCAACTCAAAGCCTCTAGGTTTATGTAGGGTAGAGCTGTTGCTCATTTTCTTCTTGTGCATGCAGGGCTTTGTATCTGCAGTGCATCATATGCGTTCATTTGTCCCTGCCATTTATGACGTAACAGTGGCAATCCCAAAAAGCTCTCCTCAGCCTACAATGCTAAGACTATTCAAAGGGCAATCATCTGTGGTAAGTTGAGAAACCTCCAAGCCAGTATGTATTTGTGATTATAATTTTTATGTGCTCTGTTAGTACTACATTTGTGTGCCTACTGCCTAGGTCCCCTATTGTTATACACAGTCATACACCCGTTTTGAACTGGAAGGCCAACTAACTGGCAGACACAAAGTTGTGGTTTGAAGGTTTTGTGTTTATGTGGATCTATTGGAGGCTGAGAACAGGTCCCAGGTTCGAGTCCCCTCAGGGCCACTGGAGGTTTTCCTGGTCGTTAACTTCAGGGCCCATGGGATTAGTCAAGCAAAGCTTGGACACCCATGTTTAAAAAAAAGAACTCAGTAGGAGAAAATATTTGCCTTGTTATTTGTATTCTTGTGGATAAATTTTGGCTTAAAATTAGGAATGATGCAGTTGCATGGGACTGTTTTGGGGTTTCTCTATAATTTATTCTACAGAAGATTGATTGTGCTTAATTATTCTGAACATGCACACCTTAAGTCCTTAAGTCCAGACGCCTTTGTTTCTTTGTGCAGTCTTCAAGTGTTCCTTTTCCTGAAGAAGCACCTTTAGATCTATGAATCTTGTGTGCGGTTTCTAAGGAGTAAGGACTATAGGTGTTTCTTATGAGTGGACAAGTTTATGCCATGAAATTTGGCCATATACTTGTTAGGAACTAAGAGTGTACTTTGGAGGAACTAAGAGTGTACTTTGGACTAATTGTTATCTTTGGTTTACATCAGGTTCATGTCCATATCAAGCGACACAACATGAGGGATCTACCTGAATCAGATGATGCCGTTGCACAATGGTGTAGAGATGCATTTGTTGCCAAGGTCTGAGTGATTTCACCACTTCCTTCATGCATGGTTATTGAAAATTGGCGATGTTGAAAACTATCCCTCTGGTTTACATTTCTGACAACTTAAGTTGTACATTTGTGGATTCCAGTTTTGGCTTACTTAGATTGTGTTTGCCATATTTTTGCACATCAGGATGCACTGTTAGACCAGCATAAAGTGGATGACACTTTTGGTGATCAACATGTGCAAGACACTGGTCGGCCATTGAAGTCTCTCTTGGTAAAGTGTTGGCTATCCTTACCCCCCCCCCCCTCTGTGTAATAAAGGAAACAAGAAGTTCAGGAAAAGTGAAGAAAATCTGTCATCCACTTTGAGTCTGTGTTGCTAGAAAAAACAATAGTGTTTAATCTATTGACTGAAATCTGAAGTATAGTATGAGAAAGCTTTGAGTTACATGTCACAGTACTAAAATTACAAAAGTGAACTTTTGAAGGGAGGTATTCAGGAGTGCATGTCATTTTAGTTGGAAGGATGGTGTCAATACAACTTAGCCATTGTGGATGATAAGCTTGCATGGTTTTTATATTTTTTAACCCCCCTATCCTGGGTGAAATGCAGGTCGTTGTCTTTTGGGGACTTAGCCTTGGTATAGGGATGATGACATTCCTACACTGGTCATCATTTCTGTCCTCATGGAAGGGGATTGCCTTCTCAGTCGCATGGTTGGGACTTGTTACGGTTCTTATGCACATCTTAATATCATTCAGCCAGGCAGAGCGTTCAACGTCTGCTACGGTAGCCCCAGCAACCCGGGAGAGTCATCGCACTTGAAACGAGATATAAGCAGCACTAAGACAATAGCTTGTTAATTGATTATCAGACTTGTTCATATGATATATGCTGATATGTATCTTACCCAGAACCATGATTTGATCTTTAGAGCTGTTAGTGCCCCATTACTTCAATTTTTATGTTTCGTCTATCTGAAATATGTATTTCTATGCCATATCTAAAGAATTGTTGTCCTATTGGAGGATTATGTATTATTTATGGATTGATGGTGTGGTGTCGGTGGTGGTGGTGGCGGCAGTGGTGGCGGCGGTGATGGTGGTTAATTACATCCCATCTAAGATATTGTACCCCTTAGTGCAGGGGAAGTTTGAACCAGAATCTTATAAATTTTTTTAATTTTATGGGCCTGATTATTGTCTTCTTTTATTGTGACTATCAGTATAATTAACTTTTGACGCAAAGAAATAAATTTGAATTCTGTATAATTAATTTTCTGCAGCGTATGAATAGTTGCATATTGTAATCTAATATGATTCACAGTAGGATTTAGTTTTCTGTCCAGATCTGAAGGTTACATTGATGATATTCGGTATCATATTATTAGCATAAAGCCAATTATATTTGTTTTGTTATATTCGTTAGAATTTGAATACAATTGGGATTACCATACAGATTACAGGGTAAGCTTCCTTTTGTTATTTATATGGCTATCCTTCTGCTCCCACTTTCCATCCAATTTTTTCCAAGCCTTCCAAAGAAAAAAAGGAAAGTTAAAAAGAAAAAGAAAACTTGATTAGCAGGTATATTGATTTTATCCAAACTTACGTATATTGATTAATAAGAAATATGATTAGTTTTGAAAAAAAAAGTTTCTATAATAGTTGGCTTGCATAACCTTTTTTTGCTAGACATAAATTAGTTCTATTTTAGATTTTTGGTTGGTAGAGTTTTCCTAACCTATTTCTACTTGGATGGTGTGGGTTATTTATATATCTCCTCCTCACATTCTCTCTCCTCCCTGTTTTTGCAATACTTTTTTTTGTTTTAACAGATAACTCCACTCTTTGGATCATTATGGAAATAGCAACAGTTGGCCGTAAACGAAGGGGCAGGCCTCGAAAAAACCCAGTCAATTCTAGCCAAAGTGCTCAATTCCTTGACAAACTTTTGGATAGAAAATTGCCCTCATTCATACCAAAAAGAAAAAGGTCAAAAACCAAGAGGCTTGCAACCAAAGTCATTGATGACGGTGACGTAAAAACTTGCTTTCAATCTGGCATTGCTCTAACAGGAAAAGATGAGAGACTTAGCGGAAGAGAAATCAATGAATCGCCTTGTTCTACATCTTCATTGATGGATTCGTCATGTTCATCAGATTTATTAGATCCTTTTTATTGCCAATCTGAATCTATAGAAACTTTGTCAGATTCTCTTGTTTGTCTCTCTCAATTTGTAGTACCTGGGCCTATCCCAAATTTTGAAAGGGTATGGATGGATACAAGTGCACTTTTAAAATTTTTTGACGATATACCAACTTAGTCAAAGTTTCATGACTTCTGTAATTTTTCTTGTCAGATTGTTTATAATATCGAAATCTTCCATAGATAGCTCTTTTATGTTTACAACATAGATGAGTTTTCACTATATAATGTTACAATAATCGTGTCCAATTTATTGTCATTGTTCACTTATAAAAACATTCATGGCATATCAACATTACAACAATCGTTTACTTATTCTATAACTTAATAACAAATAAGTGTTGTACATCCTAAAAATCCAAGTGCTAAAAATAATGATTAGGTTATTAGTAAAAATCAAGAGAATCCTATAGATTTTACTCCTATAATTGTAAAACAACCCTACAAATTACGAAACAAAATTTGAGTGGAGAATTACTTTCCGAAACCAAAAACGAAAAATCTCGTAAACACCTTGATGACTAGGGGTGAGCGTAACCGAGTACCCACCGGGTAGTGTACTATTCAGAATTGGAATTGGATCCACCGGTTCCTAGTTCCTAGGAATTGGAATTGGAATTGGTTGTACCGGTTTCCTAATTCCTAGGAATTGGAATTGGATCCACCGGGTACCTACCGGTTCCTGGATACCCGCCGGTTCCATATTAAATCGAAATTTAGTTTTTTTAAAACCAATAAATTATACATAAAATAACAAAAAAAAACAGTATTTTAATGAGCAACAAATATCAAATATAAAAAGTAAAAATTGCAACCGCCTGAGTGAGGCAACTCATTGGAGTAAGAGAGAGGAACGATGGTGTGACTGACTGACTTGTGTTTGAGATTCTAAGAGAAAGAGATGGAAGCGGCATCATTCATCAGAATGCTATTGCTGGACAAAATTAAGACAAAGAAAACCAAACAAGTAAAGGAAAAACAAAAATAGAAAAAAGATGATTAAGGATCCATAAGGGCGATAAGGCCCAAATGCCCAAAGCCCCAAATGCCCAAAGCCCCAAATGATGTTTTTTAGTTTCATTTGCTTTGTACCAACAGTAAGTCAGTCAGACAAGCAAAAAAAAAAAACAGTCAGTCAGTTAGAGCTAACTTTGCTTACAGTAGTATTGAGTATTGACTATTAACAAAATAAAAGGCTATTTTGAATTAGTTACGATTTCGCTTCCGGGTTTGATTCCGGGTATCTACCGGTTTTGGGTACCCGGAATTGGAATTGGTTTTGTACCGGGTACCCAACTGGTTTCGGTTTCCAAAAGTCAGGAACTGGAATTGGAATTGGTTGGTACCGGTTCCCATTTTCCGGAATTGGAATTGGAATTGGTTGACCAATTCCGGTTTCAAAACCACCGATTCCGAACCGATTCCAGTTCCGAATCTGGGTAACCGGAATTTCTGCTCACCCCTATTGATGACCACGTAATCCAAAACTACATAAAATCGGTTTTAAAAAACATTAAATTGTAAAGAAAAGACAATAACGGCCCAAACCCGCATTTTTCATAGGAGTATCCAATTTGGGCCCAAGAAAAAAAAACCACGAAAGGCCCGAAACAATATAATGAGCACCCAAAAAAAAAAAAATAAAAAAAATAAATCGCCTTTTACTTTTCAAACAGCGCAAGGGTTTTAGCCATTGCAGAACAAACAAAACCCCCGCCCTTCCTTTTCTTCTCTCTCTCTTTCTCTCTTTCTCTCTCCTCGCCCCGCCGTTTAAACTCTCCACCCACCACCACCTCTCTCTCTCCTCTCTCTGTCTCTCCGCTCTTAAAGATGGCTCAAACATCTGAGGTATTTTATTTTCACCAATTCAATACTTTAATTTCACTTCTAACAAATGCATTTTTGGGTGTAGATATTATGGTTAGGGGTTTATGCTTTGTAATTGAGCTATTGTTAATTACTGGTTGTGTGTGTATTTTATTTTTATTTTATTTTTTTTGTTTTTTAGGTGGCGACGGAGACAGTGGGGGCAGTGAGGTTCGGTGTTATGACAGATGTTGAGGTCAAGAAACTCAGTTTCAAGCAAATTACAAACCCTAATTTATTGAGCTTACTTGGGAGACCTGAGCCTGGTGGGCTTTATGATCCTGCATTAGGTCCATTGGATGATTTTGAACCGTGAGTTTTTTTTATTCTCTATTTTTTTTTTGTTAATTTTTGAGCTGAATTTCGTTTCGTTGAATTCGTAGTTTTGTGGGTATTTCTGGGTTTGATGAATTGGAGATTGGTTTTTAGTTGTTTAGTTATATAAAATAATACAAAATAAGAATGAAAAGAACGTAGTGGTGCGGCTGGTGCCTCATTTAGCTTGTATGTTTGTTTAATTGTATATACGTGAGGTAGTAAGCCTTGATGATGATTATGTCTGAGGGTCTAGTAGCATTAGGAAGAAATTTAGAAATGAATTTTCTCACTTCTATGATTTTTACTAATAATTTAGGAGATTTATTCAGTTAATATGATCTTTATACGGAAAAGAAACAAGGAAAAGAAAAAAAAGAGGACATTTACTTGGAAAAAAGGAATACAAACAGACTAACAAATTGCAATGTGTGTTTCTGAGTGAAACGAGTATATTATAGTCTGTGACATTGGGGCTTTTATACTCAATAGAACTTATAGAAAGTGAAGGAAAGTGATTTCCTCCGTCTGTGTGATTTAAAGTTGAAGATACATGTTACCAAAAGTAATAGTGCTGCGTGATCATGTGTGAGTTTCTTAAGATGTCATCTAATGTTGTCAAATAATGTTTCAAACATGTGTTCTATTTCCCCTTGCTATGTGGCTTATCTTGAATATTTTTTTTTTTTAGATAAGAGAAAATTTTATTAATCAATCGAATGAAAGAATACAAAAAGGGGAGGACAAGGAGTCCTCGAAAGAATACAAAAAATATCTATAACCCCCCTAATGAAGTTGAACAAAGGTAAGTGGAACACCCTTGAAGGCTCCAACTGCCTTTGCCCAAAGAGATGCCAAATAAAAAATATGATCCCAAACATAATCGATAGTCTTTCCAGAAGCGGAGAAGATTCTCGAATTCCGCTCTAGCCAGATACACCACAATGTAGCCAAACTAGCACACTTCCGCCACAACTTACACTCTCTTCCCCTCCCTCCAGCAACAAACCGCATCTGAAGAAACTGGCCCACTGTAGCAGGGTAGCAAAAGGCTCTCCCCCAGCCTACCCCACGACACCCTAGCAAAGTCGCACAACACAAACAAATGCAAGCCGTCCTCACAGTCATAACGACACATAACACACACATCCGGCGACAAACACCAACCAGACCTCCGTCGCTGCAACATGTCATGCGTATTCACCCTGCCTAACACCAAAGTCCACACAAAGGCACGCACCTTTAGAGTAACCTTAGACTTCCAAATATATGTGGCTCATCTTGAATATTCTTGAAAGGTCGTGCTATCTTGTTATGCTGTTGGATACTGAATCTATATGGAGTAACATGCATGTTGGAATCTACTAAGGTTGCATACATCTGACCCTTTATGTTAGGCTACAGCCTTGTGTACTAGTTTTGATTTTGTTGGTGGCGCCGTGGTGGTACTACCTTGATATGCACATGCAACTTTGTAGGTATTTCGGATGATATGTCAGAATAACATAATAAGTAACTTCATCCGAAAGCTTTTTTATCCTTCCTCGAAAAATTGGTTCAAATTGTTGTTTTTGCATTGTTTTACTCCCTCATGATTATTCTATATAAAAGTTATGCTTATGATGGAGCAGGACGAGTTATGTTTGCCGTTAAAGTGAAAGCCTTTTATGATTAGGATGAACAGAAACACGAATGGATTGGTCTTTGTGTAAAGATGGAAACATGAGTTGTTTGTTACTTTCTATAAGTTTGATACATAGTCATTCCAGAGATGAGGAGTCCTTAGTCTTGGAGTCTTATTACATGTTAATACATTTAAATCATTTCATTAACTTTGGTATTTGGGTTTATTACTATCTTGTATTTATAAACTTCAACTTTACCTCAATTGGACTATTGAAGTATATATATCTCGTAAGTCCATATGATTATTTTTAGGATTTTTTGTGGGGAACTACCTTGTTTGGGGGGTCATTTGTGACATAGTACCTTACTTTTTTTTTTTTGTGGGGAACTACCTTAAATGCCAAAAAGTTTGTTGACCACTACCCTTGACCAAATTTCAATGAGTTTTTTTCTTAAATGGCCAAAGTGCCACTCACATGTTCACTTAAGCCCTCATTCTCTCTCTCCTATCTCTCACCTCCATTGCCATTGCCATGGAAATGTTTCTCTGCGCCAAATTTAGAAAGAACAAAGCAATAGGAATCCCAGTCGGTTCTCCTCAGATATTTCAGTAGCTTCTTCCTCATTTGCACCTTTGCCAGCAGTCCCTTGCGAGAATGTTTATCCTAATCCACAGGAACAGCAATTATTGTTAGCATTGTAAAACACGATCAAGCAGAATATATTGGCAATAAGCCGAGTGCGATTTCCCGTCAATGTTTCAGAAATAAATTAGTTACAATGCCACATAGCGAGGGACCGAAGACAAAAGGACTACTCAAATTAAGTTAAATTTCCCATCTGGACATTGCTGTTGGCATTAAGGAATTTGGTGTGGCTGTTAGTGTCCTACAAATAGGAAAATCCAAATATCTGTAATGCAAGGCACTATATAGCACTTGGCACACAAGGTCTCATTCACTGTTGCGCATAACGCAATGCAAAGAGAAACATTTCCATGGTAATGGCAATGGAGGTGAGAGATAGGAGAGAGAGAATGAGGGCTTAAGTGAACATGTGAGTGGCACATGAGGGCATTTTGGCCATTTAAGAAAAAAACTCATTGAAATTTGGTCAAGGGTAGTGGTCAACAAACTTTTTGGCATTTAAGGTAGTTCCCCACAAAAAAAAAAAGTAAGGTACTATGTCACAAATGACCCCCCAAACAAGGTAGTTCCCCACAAAAAATCTTTATTTTTATCACAAAAACTTCTATAAGACGGTCTTTCTATAACTTTTGGTGAGACGAGGGTCACTTTTCAATAAAACAAGGGTCACTACTCATATAAGTGACACATACAATTCTCAATAGTTACCCCATTTTTATGTGAGTTGGTCTCACACAAGACTTGCTGTATTTTTATTCAATATTAAATTAATTAGTAGTATCATATTGTTTATATACTTATTGGAATTAACATTTGAAGAATATTTTTACTGAAATTTACTAATATAATTTTTTACCTAATAATGTTTTTTATTTTCTTTAAACATTTCTCATAGACATGTAAATCAATTATTTTACTCGCTCAGAGGAATGTGAAATCTAAATGTCACTTGAATAATTCCAGGGGTCGTGTGTTATCACTTTGTATAGCTTCTATAATCTCGTTAAAAACAATTCCTCACAAAATATAAGAAGAATATTCAAGTATTGTATAAATCTGTTAAATGTACAGAACTCATGAAAATTATGAATTATTTTGTGAGTTTATAATTATTCTGTGTAGGTTTATGGGGCGGATAAATTTGTACGGTTCATGTGTACAAAACATGGGAAGAACAGAAGGATTTGAACCTAAAATCCACTAATATCGATGGCCAATACATTGGGACATGTTTATAAATAAGTGCATGTAAGTTTAGGTTTGGGTGGGCTTTGTCTATATAAAAAGAAAGGGATTCTGGAAGAATCGGATAGCAACATGGTCTAGGGAGGCCGGAATTGGGTTATTATAAGTGGTCGTGGTTAATGTGTTAAGTCTATAACTCTATATAGAACTATAAAAGTCTATGATAATTCATATTGCGAGTATAACAAAGTTTGACTGGGAATGAGATAAAGCAATTTTTGTGGCTTTGTCCACTCAAAAGTCCATTACAATTTCCAACACAACCACTTCAACCACAACAACACGTTTTCATCACCAATTTATTATTTTTCTTATTATATATTATTTTTTAACTTCAAGTGTAGAGCATTGCAAAGGTGAACATCGTATGATGATAGAATTTGCATTACATTTAATCGAGTTATGAGTATGTTGGATGATGATACGACTACCCCTTTCCCACACTTTGCCACTGTAGTATAAAAATGAGTATGATACAAATATCACTTAGCTTGTGAGTGTGCATTTATGTCTTTTCTCAACAAATCTCCATAACATTCATTCTTTTTCAAAGAAGTATATTGATTGAAACCTTTTATCATTGTTCAGTTCTCTTCATTTCGAGTATAGAGTCTTCGTCTCTTTTCTCTAAGAATCATTGAATCAATTTCAACTCGTCCTGTAAAGTGAAAAAGTAATAGTAAATTTTTATCTATAAAAATGGAAATTTACGTTGAAACTACACTACTTTGCTTAATCTATATAAAACGAAATTATGAATTAAGTTTGAGAAAGACAAATTTACTCAAAAATGTATTCCTATGACCGTACTCTATCACGGTACTTTCAGATTTCCAAGAGAATAATTTATTAATCAAACTAATTGTTTCTCAATGAAAGTATAGGGATGATGAGAGGGGTAAAACAAAGATTGAAGTGGGAAAAGAAACATACCTCACAATAAATTGAAAACATATTTGACTATATTGTTAATTATAGTCTCCTATTAGAATTATAACTTCTGTAGCAGACGTTTTGCTACATTGGATAGACGACCCAAGAGCTTTAAATTATCATTCTAACTCTATCAAATATTATCTTCCAGAATTTATTTAATTGACCGATGATGTGGCACATCCCAGTGCTCTTTGCTTAGGTGACACTTCTCAATGCTCCCATATATATATATATATATATATGTAATATTGATTCTCTGCTCTATATCTTCATAATCAATATCTTTTTGTTTAGTTTCTTTTTATTGTTTTTGTTTTCAGTATTACTTATTTCCTCAGATTTTTTTGTGCAGTTGTAAATCATGTGGTCAGCGTGCCTTGTATTGCCCTGGACATTGTGGTCATATAGAACTTGCTCAAGTAGTCTTCCACCCTTTGCTATTCAACATGCTCTACAGTATACTGCAGAATACCTGTTTCTCTTGCCTCCATTTCAGGTCAGATCAAACGGAGGTAAACTTTTTAGGTCTCATGTAAAATGTTCTCATGCCTATTGGTATTGAATTATAATAATTGTATATATATGTCCTGCTTGGTAATGTTATACATTGTACCTTATGTAGGTGGAGCTTTGTGTCTCTAAGTTGAATTGCATAATGAAGGGTGACGTTATTGGAGCCAGAGGTTTAGAGACAAATGATTGCCATGATCTGTGTGGTCGTGATGGGCCCAAGCATGTGGATCAACAGGACTGGACCTCTTTTCAGCTTAGTGAAGCATTCTCTGTTTTGAATGGCTTCTTGAAGAATAGGGTTTTGAAGTGTAGAAGATGTAGCAAGAAGAACCCCAGCATTACTAAACCTACCTTTGGTTGGATTTACATGGTATATCTCTTCATGCTCTTTAGCTCATAAGACATGATTGTTTTCACACTAGATTCTTAGCGGGGGAAGATCATTATCTTATGAAGCCAATCTTGTGTATTTGTCAATCGTTTCATTTTTTTCCCTTGAAAGGTTTTGCTCTTAGATAGATTCTTGGGGACCTTATACGTGCTAGGCTTCTAGCAAGGAAAATTGCCAGCTAGTGAGCTGGTGAAGACTCCTGGCATAGTGCTTAAAAGGCTTTCCTAATAAATTTTGGACGGGGTGGTTAGCCGAATGAGAATCTCATTTTGTCTGTCCCTATGCTTATGTTGAGCATATTATTGAGTGGCAAGGCTTCTGCTTTGTTTGGATATGCTGGTTAGGCTATCTTATGTTACCCAACTAGGTTGCACGAATAAGACATGGACAAGGGGAAGTGCCAGTTATAGTCGGTACAAGCCTACCTAAGTGTCGTATACACGAGTCTTGTCGTGTTTTGTCCGCGTGTGAGACACACAACATGACACCTACCCATGGTGTCTGTGCTTCTTAGTTACCCAATAAGTATTGTGTCTTTTGTAGCATCTGGCTCTTGCTCTTATGCTCTTGACATTTTGGGTAGGTGCGGTCTTTTAAGAAAATGAATGGGATGCTTATGCTGGTGGCGGTGGTACTTTTGCCAGCCGAATGGAGAATTCATTTATCAAATCCTTCATTCATTCCCTTGGTTAGCTTTAAAATCGGCCTGGGAGGCTGGGAGACAAGGTGCTTCTTTACTACTATCTTTAGTAGAACGCTTGAAATGTGTTGATGGTGAGGGCAATGCATATTTCGTGTCTGCTTTTCTTCATGACATGCATGTTTTCATGTTTTTTACATGTAATGGCTCCTCTTTTGTGGAATTTCTAATTCATAAGGGGTGTCGATGGTAAGGAGCTTGATGAGCTGGCTGATTTGGTTTCTATGCTTGATTCCTTTACATATGATTTTGGGTCAATAACAATGGTTGACCTTTATCAAAAATTCGGTTTTTTTCCTCTTAGCTTTCTAATTGTTACTTACTCCTGATCAATATATTTTTTCTTTATCTGAACAAATCAATGAAGTTGTGTGCTTTCTTTTGGACTATGGTTCTTAATAGAGTCTACACCAATAATAAGAGGGCTTTTCAATGGCAATTGTTGGGCAAGCGTCCGGGTCATTCCATGGCAGAAATGGAGGCCTTACAAATTGCTCTTTTGCTGATGTTTGCGTGATGTGTTTAGAAGCAGCTAGACTAATGAGGACTAATTCGAAGTTTCTAACACTATCCATGGCAGCCTACTCGTAGTATTGGGTTTGTCCCTTAAATGTTTATGTTCCGAACTGGACCTTTGATGCTTGAACTCGGCACTTTGCCCGAACGTACCCGTGTTGACACAACACGATAAGGGTGCAGACAAGAAAAATGGGACCGACTTGCCGAGAAAAGATGTACACGGGCACATGGCTGCTGCTGATGACAGAGAGAAGAATGCAGATGAAGTTTCTGGTGGTAAACAACCAGAGAGAAGACAGAAGACGAGGGAGCACGGGAGAGAGAGACACTGGAGGGAGAGAGTATATGGGGAATAGAGAAAGTAGATCTTTACTAACTGGGATAGCTGTTCAATACTACTCGGAAGTACTATTACTCACACTTTTAACCAGCTGTCTAGCTTCATCATTCAGTGGTCACACAATTTAAGCTTCAACCGTGACAATACTTCCAAACAAAAAACAGAATTTTCTTTCTCTTTTTTCTTTTTGCCCAGACTCTCTGTATTTCCAGGTTACGATTTTGCCATGTCAAACTCTTAGATCCATACCCGAGTCCGACACCCATACCTGAGTCTGTGCATCATAGAACTGGACATAGAGCCTTAAATTCCAAGGAGAAGTGGAGGATCATTTGGGAGTGATTGGTGTATTGGGATCAAATTGTTAAACATCAACATATTGTCAGCATTCTGCGAGGAGAAATTGTTGGTTGATGGTTCTAGGGCTTATCAGGGACAATTTTTGAAAGTAACTAAATTGTTAGGATGCTAGTAAGCCTAGAATATTCCCCCCCCCCCCCCTTTCTTTTTTCTCATATCTTGTTTTGCTTTGTTGATAATTTTCTCTGTGTCATTATGAAATGTCTTTCACTCGATTTTTGTAGCTTGGCATGTCTTTTGACAAAATTAAAGCAAATATAATCAAAGGGCACTCGTTGGATGGGGTATCTACTGATAAAGATGATGATAAGGCTGCATCAGAGGTAGAAGATCCGCCATGTGAAGACAATGTTGCTCATGCTGAAAAGACAGAAGTGGTTAGACCTACTGGGAAAGCTTCAAATGAGAGAAGAAAGAATGGGAAAGCTTCAAAGGAGCGAAGGAACAATGGGAAAGCTTCAAAGGAACGGAAGGAGGATAACTTTGACAAGCAGGCAGAGATCTCAAAGCAGGATACGCGTCCTCTCTTACCTTTTGAAGTATGCTCTCGCCATTTTCCTGGTCATTCATGATTAGGGTTGATGTCGTATTCTTAACCTTTTACATTCTCTGTCTTATTTGGTTCTGGTTTGTGTTCATTTAGAAATGGGAAAGGGCTTTTATGTACTTATTAATGTTTCTTTGTGGCATTGAAACGGCAGGTCAAAAGCATCATAGAAGCTTTATGGAGAAATGAGCCTCGTATATGCTCCTTTATATGTGATATTCAGCAACATCACCGATATGCATCTCAAACGAATGCAGGTTATTCAATGTTCTTCTTAAAGACTATTCTTGTGCCTCCAACTAAGTTCCGTCCTCCTGCTAAAGCAGGAGAATCAGTAAGTCTGCTTTACTTTGTCTTATGCACCTCTTACTGATTCGGAAGTTTTTGTTATTACCATGTAATAATAATAATAATAATAATAATAATAATAAATAAATAAATAAAAATATAAATAAATAATAAAAATAAAAATAAATAATAATAATAACAATAATAATAATAGTAATAGTACTAATAACTACTTCTTCAACTGTGTTGTATTGTGAAATGATAAAAGTATTTGTTATTGTTATTTCTATTGAAATTTGTGCAATTATTATTATTGTTATTATGACCATGACCATGACCATGACCATGCTGTTGCCCGTCACCATCAGGCATCAGCATTAGCATCAGTTAGGATCTGTTTCAATTTGGCATGTTGTCTAACACCCAATTGCAATCTCTGATGACTGTTCTATGTGCTTTCAAGCAACTGTTCACATTTCTTTGAGCTTGTATTTTGTTTCCACAGTGAACCTGCCTCAATAAGCAATCATTTGCTGAATACTTTTGTTGAATATGCTAATTGACGTTGAATGTGCATGGTGCAAAATTTTATAGGAAGTGCACTTTGCATCCCTGAGGGGGTAGCTCAGCTGGTAAGACCTCTGAGAAGGATTCCAGAGGTCCCAGGTTCGAGTCCCCTCAGGGCCACAAGAGGTTTTCCTGGTCGTTGACTTCAGGGCCCATGGGATTAGTCAAGCGAAGCTTGGACATCCATGTTATCTAAAAAATCAAAAATTAAAATAAGGATGTGCATTTTGCAAAATTATATGGGAACTTAGCATATATTTATAAGGTCTTTTGAGTAGGAGTGTTTTTTTTTCTTTTTTTTTTTTTTTTTTGTGGTAGTTTATGATGACAGAGGTATTTAGTTATGACAATGCCTCCCCTCAAAAAAATAAATAAATTCTGACAATGCCTAGTACTAATTTTGCTGATGGAGGGTTATTGGAGGCTAAGGCTTGTGCACACATACCTTATACACTTGAAGAGGGAGTGAAGTTACATAAGTTCATCAAATCATGCATACTATACTTAATAATTTGTTTTTAAGTTTTTATCTATTTATAATTATTTTTTAATATTTTATTAGCCATGATAGCATGTAATATATATTCAAGTAATACTTTTGCATAACACGCTTTCTGATTCGACACTTTGTTATGTTTTTCCCTTGACTGCTTTATTGCGAAAACATTGTTTACGGAGGGTTGTTTTTTCTTTTAGGTGATGGAGCATCCTCAAACTGTTCTATTGAACAAGGTACTAGCTGCTAATATTTCCCTTCAAAATGCGATTGATCGGCAAACAAAAAGTCGGACCTATATGTCTCTTCAACAGTCTATAAACGTTTTGTTTGATAGCAAGCATGCGGCAGGTGAGTTTCTATCTTTGATTTATATGTGATTCACATTTGTGTACCTGACAGTTGATTTCTACCACATTAGAGTAGTCGTGAGCTAAGTGCATTAGAGGTAAAACAAGTTCACAAATCTAGGAACATAGAAAATGTTTCTTGGAGTTGCACATGATAGGTGTAATGTAACATAAGCAGTATGTCTGGTCTTCACAAATAAGTAAATGGAAATTTTGTTTAGCGCGGTGAATAATTTGTACTTGTTTCGGAGTTGGTTGCTGGTTGCTAGGTTTATATTTGCATGGTCGATGAACCCATTTAGGCACACACATGATCGATTGTCTGAGCTTCAATTTCTCCTTTCAGTTATCTCATAATAACAACTAACAAGCAATGAAATTTTGTGCCCGTCGTTGATTCTTGGTTCCTATTTGTCCAGATTTAGGGCCCCACATTTAGCAGTATTAGGTTTGCAAGTTTTTTCTGGATTCAATGTTGTTCGTTGACTGACGGCAGGGGGGATTGGGGGAAGGCCACAGTTGTGCTTCTATGGTGATATAATGTGTCTTTTTCTAGAGTGGAACTCTTGCATGTTCTTGAGGATCTCCAATTTTACCGGTTTTGTTAGCAGTCGGTGAATTTAGCTTCTTTGTAGGCTAAAACGGATGAGGCTTTCAAGGGGGTTTCATACAGTATTGTTTACATTCGACATCAGTTGGGTGATTCCTTGTCCTAAGGTGGTGACTTTAGCTTCTTTGTAGGCACCATGTGAGTGGGTGTTAATGATATGACCTCCCCAATATTTTCGAAAGGACCTTAGTGATGATCTTATATCATATCCTGACCAGATCGATAGGATTCTTCTGTAACAATTGTTCAGAGTGATAGGACCTTAGTGATGATCTTATCTCGAATATTCTTCTTGCCTACGCCCCTATGCCTTGAAGAAAGTGAAACTATCACTATGAAAAATGAAACTCAAAATGAAGCTATGACTAAGGCTCTGTTTGGTTGGGGTGAAAATTCCCATTTTCCGTTGTTTGGTTTACCATGAGAAAGAAAATAGTTTTCAGGGGGAAAAATGATTTTCTGTTGGTGGTGCACTATATGCACGGAACACTAATAGTGGACTTGATCATCGAGTTTGGTTGTCGGGACTTCGGGCCGCACCCGACTTGATTGGGCATCGGGCCGAACTTCCGGCCACTTGCTCAATATTGTTTTTTTCTTCAAATAAGTAAATTTTTTTACTCTCGATATGCGTTAGAGGTTTTTTTTTTGAATCCACCTAACTTTTTGAGATCTAAGCAACTATGTTAGCAGATTTTTTTTTTTAGAAAAAATAGTTTTTTTAGGAAATTATGTTTTACATTGTAACCAAACAAAGGAAAATGTGAACAGAAATATATTTTACACTGAAAATGATTTTCAGTTGAAAATACTTTGCAGTTGAAAATGATTTTCCGCCCAACCAAACAGAGCCTAAGAAAATGAGACAATTACTAAGAAAAATTGAACTCAGAATGAAGTTATGACTAAGAAAATGAAACTATCTGAGTTTCGTTTTTTTTAGCACAATTTCATTTTACCCGAGGAATAGTTTCATTGGTCGGAGCAACGTAGCCCCGAGGGTCTATGCAATAATTTGTGTAATCAGAAGATCCTTCTTTTGAACTAAGGTTTTAATGCTCTTCCCAACAAGCAATGAGGAGAGGTAGAGAGGGCAGGTTGTTATGGAGATGTACATGTTTAACTCTCCTGTGGTGTATTTGGTTGGAGAGAATTTCGAGGGTGTTTTCCGATGGTGGGAAGACCATAGATTATGTTGGGGACCATGTGATCTATTTGAGCTCCTTTTGGGCTAAGGCGGCGGGGGTCTTTAAGGGTGTCCCGCTTATTTTTGTACATCGCCACTGGCGAGATTTATAGTTTTTTTTTCGATGCGAGGATTCCTTATCCTCCTTTTTGTATTCTTTCATGTCTTGATTGATAAAATTTCTCTTATCTAAGAAAAAAAGGTAAAAAAGAAGACACTTGCCCTAAAGCATCTACAAAGAATTATTTGAAAAGATCATCCTTAATAAGACCGGTTAATTTGTGACCCAACCCCGTTTTTTAGTGTCTTGACACTGAATCTTTGACCCGAAATGACCCGAAACCTGATTAACCCAAGGTTTCTTGGGTCAAACACGACTCGTTAATCGGTCGACCCGTTTGACTCCAAAAATATAACAATTTGTGAAATATTAACAGAAAGTTTAACTGAAATATCCTAAAAACCATCTAAAACAATTGATTTGCATCTTATTAGCTTTTTCTCTACCTCTTTGTTCTCTTAATCAGGGAACTTTTCAATTTAACTATGCTAAATGCTAATATGGACGGAAAGGTATAGTACAATTTATCTAATAATTAAGGCAAAAATAAAGAATATCATATAGTTTTATGTATATATAGTAAAAAATGAAAAAGCATACGTTTATAGTTTCTACAAGTTATAAATTAAGGTAAATATTTGCAAATACATCGTTTGGAAACGCAAATTGGCTATATGATTGGTGAAAAATAGAATTTAAATAGGCCACTCGACCTGAAATTAGTGGGTTAGGGTCTTACATTTCTCAATCTGAAACCAAAATGACCTGACCTGCTAATGACCCTAACCTTAACCTGACTGATCCTATCCGAACCTGATCCGATCGTTCCAATCGACAGTTCTATCCGGAATCACCTCCCAACAATTTAGAAGCGGGTTATTTTTGGTGTGAAAACATCAAAACAGTGATGATGTGGAGTAGAATGATTAATTGTTAGTGTTGAGTAACATATTAATAGTGCAATCATTATTGTAACCCAATTTTTTTTTCTGAAATTTAATTGGTTAATACAGAGTATTTAAAACAGAAGTCCGTTAGCAGGGCAGACATCGGCAGTTGTTTCAAACCTGATAGGCGGACAAGGACAACTTTTGTTGGCCCATTTGTTAAATATTTAATCCATAACCTGGCCCGTGTCCGGCTTGAGCCAGCAGATGATCAACTCTTGTAGGATCTCATGATCCCCTTGTAGACCGCAATTTTCCGCTTCTTGCTATATTTCTATTTGGACACTGAAAGAGAGACATTACCTATGATATTAAATAGAAAAGCTTGTATATGAAGGATATAATATTAGGCGACATAGTTTTTTTGACTTCTTATTTATTGGATAAGAGTACAAGACGGGAATAATACGTTAGAGGAAATGTTTTTGTTTAATCAATCAAACTCTCTACCCATACTCTACACGGTTAAGAGATGTAGCATGGACGAAAGGAGCCAACTATGCTCTTGCTCCTTCGCAAAGAGTAATGTAAGATAATTCCGTCTTTGATCGAACCGAAGACATTGAGAACTATTTGATGAAGCATTATTAATGTACTACACCACTTATTTTTTTTTTAGAAAAGAACTACACCATTTATTCTTCTCATTTGTATGCGTTCGACTATGATATTAGTGAGGCTATACTAAACATATTTCTTACAGAATAGCCCCTTCTGTAGTTCCTTATAGGAAACTTGCAATCCGGACACAGTTTTCTCTAGTCCATAAGGTGGGCATCGGAACAACATCTACCAAATTTAGTACAATAAAATCTTCCATACAAAAATATTTTCTTAGTGCCCTTCAATGAGACTCTTTCCATTAATAAGATAGGGGATTCGGACGTATGCAGCCTTCTCCAAGGTAGTGCAGGACTTTTTATCTTTTCAACTAAGCCTGAGTGAGATTTTGATAATTCAACTTTTGTCTATAGTAATCATGACACTTTGAATTCTGGAACTTCGTCTTATTGTGTAATTTTGCTAGAAAAGATTGCCCTTTCATTTGGTTTTCATGACATTAAACTCCAGCCGCAATTGTTACTGGTTATTTATTATGGTCTGGATTGAATATTCACTGTGATAGAAAGCTGATTATGCATTTTTGTGCTATCTGCACATATAGGCCAAAAAGATATGGCTTCAGGAATATGCCAATTGCTGGAGAAAAAGGAGGGCATGTTCCGACAAAAGATGATGGGGAAACGAGTAAATTTTGCTTGTCGCTCTGTGATATCACCAGATCCTTATTTAGCTGTCAACGAGATTGGGATTCCTCCTGTTTTTGCATTAAGGTTGACATATCCTGAGGTAAGAATTGATCTTAAAATGTCAGCTAGTCTATCTTAATTAAAATGTCATCTTGACATGTTTAGCAGACCAATGTATATTTGCTTCAAATCATTAGCTCAGTTCTTTTTCCATAGCGTGCCATGTACGCATTAGGGTTATTATTCTTTTGACTGTCTATTTTTAGTTATCCAGACTAGTATGAAGCTCTATATTGGGTTTTACTTACAGAGCCTTGCAATCCTAATCTAAGTTAAGCTTATTCTTTTCCATTCAGCAAGATTAGACTTTCACAACAGTCGAACTCATTTAATGCCACCAAACCAATCCATCTTTTTTAGATACAGAGGAAGTATTTATTGATAAATGTCAATTGCACAAGAAGAGAGGATCAGATATCCTCTTTGAGAACATAATTACTGATTGGCTCAATTTCTTTTGAGCTCAGAAATATATACTCTGAATTCCTAATGACCCTGCTGGCCTAGACCATATAAGTAATCCTACCTGCGCATTCCTCTCTAGCCATATGCACCACAGTATTGCCAACAATGCTGCATCACTACAGTTTCTTCTCTTCCTGGCTCCCAAGACCAACATAGCATAGCTAGAGAACTGCACTAAGTGGATAAACAGAAAACCATACAAAATAAAGTACTCTACAAATCCATGCCATCTCACAGACGAGAGAATATGTGCTGCCGTCTCACTGTCACGGATTGTGTGTAAAGCCAATATATATCATGCGAAAACTGCAAACAACCCGTGCCCTTTGCCTGTGGTGCAAATCATTAATGTTAAGGTATCTAAGGCTAAAGTCCACACTTATATCCACTTCTTCAAATTCACTTTTGCCTTCCAAATAAAGTCTGCTCTCTCCTCAGTGTCCTTAATTCCACTTCCCTTGTCCCTAGGGACGATTCTCGAACTTGGACGGGGGATCCTTCTGGGGTCTTCTCTTCAAAGTCCTTCCTTCACCAGATTAGCCTTCCCTCTCAGTTTCCACGATTCCCTCTATCTACTTTTATTTGGAAGTCTAAGGTTCCACTGAAGGTTCGCGCTTTTGTGTGGACTTTGGTGCTAGGTAGGTTGAATACTTATGATATGTTGCAACGTCGCAGACCTGGCTGGACCTTTTTACCGGGGATTTGTATGATGTGTCGTCATAGTGGGGAGGATTCTTTGCATCTGTTTGTGCCGTGTGATTTTGCTAGGGATCTTTGGAGTAGATTGCTGTGTGGGGAGAATTTTGTGTGCCCAGCTACGGTGGGCGAGTTCTTGCAGTTACGATTTGCTGCGATGAGGAGGAGTAAGGAGGGGAGAGTGTTGTGGAGGTGTGCCTGCATGGCTATTCTGTGGTGTATATGGTTGGAGAGGAACTCGAGGGTCTTCTCCGAGACACAGAAGTCTCCTGATTTAGTTTGGGATCACATTGTATATTTGGCGTCTCTCTGGGCTAAGGCAGCAAGGGCTTTTAAGGGCACCCCGCTGACCTTAGTCCAGCGACATTGGCTTGATGTGTAGATATATTTAGCTTGATATTGAGGATGCCTTATCCTCAACCTTTTTGTATTCTTTAACAATTGATTAATAAAATTTTTCTTATCTAAAAAAAAAGAACTTAAGGTCGTGTTCACTTGGAGAGAAGGAAAGCTATTAACATTTTCTAAGATATTTTCAGACATATTGTTTCCAAGAAAGGCTTTTTTCTGAATGGAAAACCATGGATATCACGTTCAGTATATTTCCCCTTCCTTTTCACTACTCTCTCCCCTAAAAAAAAAAAAGAATTGTAAAACCCAACTTCTCTCGTGTCTCCCACCTTATACGGTACCCACGGCAAGACTTTAATCATGGCTAATCTCTTTCTCTCCTCCAAAGAAACCCCAAGCGGTCAACCACCCCTTTGGGTCCGATTCATCTTCGTACTCCTATCTACAAGATTATAAAGATATTATGGCTACCCAAGTTCCAACCACCACGATCATAGCCACCGGTGATCGGCGACTTGACATGTACGCCCGTTGTCGCCTCCTGACAGGTGGCCGACTACCACCACTTGGTGGTGGTTCCAAGGTGGCTAAGATGGCAGTACGAGGTGGCCGGGTAGAAGGAATTTGCTGAGTAGTTTGAAAAATTCTCTCTCCAGTATTCATCATAAATTTGGATGATTTTTTGAAATTTTCCTGGAGAAGCTCTGGAAACTTTTGCACTTGACAGTTTGACACATTTTTTACTCCCGTGTATTTTGTTGGGAAAATATTCCAGAAAACAGGCCAAGTGAACATGCCCTAAATCTTGAAGAAAAGACTTGCACGAAAATTCTCCCCGAGAATCATCAAGTAACCTCTTGGAATCTTCACTTCCAGAAGTTTCTGCATCTTCCAAGTTTTTGTTTGTTTGTTTGGGCGTGGGCGTGCGCGTGTGTGCGCGCGCGCGCGTGGTGTGTGTGTGTGTTGTTCAACTTTGTTCCAAATGCTGATATTGGATCATTGAAGTTTCTAAGTTTTATGTTGCTCATACAGAGAGTGACTCCTTGGAATGTGACAAGTTTACGAAACGCCATTGTCAATGGCCCTGACATTCACCCTGGAGCTACGCAATATGTTGATAAACTGTCTACTGTGAAACTGCCATCAAGCAGGAGATCACGTATATCTGCCTCAAGAAAGTTACCTTCTTCAAGAGGAGTTGCAACACAACCTGGGAAGAGTTTCAATTATGAATATGAAGGGAAGGTTGTACACCGTCACTTACGCAATGGGGACATTGTGCTAGTTAATCGCCAGGTAACTGGGTAGAATACTTCAATGTTTAAAATTGTCCTTGAATCTCAGTTTCCTTGTCTCTGGGTAATGTGTATGGTCACCATTACCCCTGCACTAGCTTATAGCTGATATGTTTATGATAGCTAGATAGCTTAATTCTCCTGCATGCCCATCAAAACTTGCCTCTGAATGATTTATGCCTATGTTCCACATCATTAATGTTAATTACTATTTTAGCATGGAAATCACCCTTATCGTTTTGAGTGGGTGAAAATATTGCGTGAGAGATGAATAAGTGGAGGACTGGAGATAGTTGACTAAAGCTGCAAAAGTAAGGTTGGGCATGTGGGTAGTAGAATGAAGACTCATCTCTTGTCATCCTGAACCTGCTTTGCTCCTTTGCTTTATGCAGTAGTGGACTAACAAAACAGATGAGGTAAGGGGGGTAGAGTGACATTTGCCAGTGGGGCAGGGTGGGGTGCTGGACCCTGTTCTTTGTTTGTCCAAACCACCAGAATCATTTAGCTTCCTTTCATTTCTTTTATCCTCTGGATGCCAGATGGAGCAGGCTACTGGTATTATTGACCCATCTGGTAAGATTCATTTCCTACAACGTCGAGTGTAAACTCTGTAAATGGCTTATTTTAAGTCTTGTGTAAAACCAACTCACAGAAATATAGGGATCAATATGAAGAAATGTAGGGGTCACTTATTATGAGCGGTGACCCTTAATTGACTAAAAAGTGACCCCCATCTCACCAAAAGTTACAAAAAGACCGTCTCAAACTAGTTTTTGTGTTATATCATTATGGCTCCTTTTTACTTTATTGCGCAAGCATCAAATTATGCTTGGAGGATGAATACAAGACATTATGAGTAAATTTTGATGACTGTTCACGTAGCATGCCAGTGGAGGAGGATCAAGGTGTATCTTAAATGGATAAGTTGTGAGGAAGGTATCAAGAGTTGTAGCGGTGTCAACTGCTCAGACATGAAACAATAAGGTTATTTTGTGGTTCCTTTGAGTTCAGAGGTCATCTAGATGAGGGGTTAATGTACGAGGGGTTGATGTAGAATAGAGCAGAGACGAAGAGGATTTAGATTTTAGAGAGAGAAATCGAGAATGAGGTAATAGATGAAGGGAAGAGATGAAAAAGTAAAAACACAGGAAACTATGAAGGTGTTTAAAATAGTCCAGCTCAACAGAAACCAAGAAATATCCGATATATTATAATCAAATATTCTCTATTTTCTCCTGTATATTATCCTATAGAAGTACTTGTGAAAATTATTGAGAAAAAAAGTATCATATCCTAAGTAAAAGTTTGTTTTCTAATACTTATGATGTGGTTTCTCCTTTTTTTCTTGTCCTGCTGAGTCCTTCTAGCTGTGAAAGATGCGTTGGGAGGAGAAAAAGCTATGTGAAAGTAACACTAACAACTAATAATCTATGTTAGCAGCTAACACGTCCGAAGTTTTGTAGCTATATACATGTTGAAGTGGTTGTGCGAGAGGATGTATTCCCTTGCAGAATGAAGCATAAATCATATAGGATGAGGAGGTCATTGTTGTTAGTCTTCTGGGTGTTTTTTTATTTTATTTTATTTTATTTTATTTTATTATTTATTTTATTTTTAATTTCCTTGTGGTCCTTTAGACCAGATTACCTGCCACAAGTCATCTTTCATGAAGTTTTTGCTTCATGAGGTAACTCCTTAGGGTGGCTGTCATGTTGTATTATATATTCTGCGAGGGGGAGATCTGAACCGTGGGACCGCTATCAAGTTCTGTATTGAGTGCTTATTCTGCTCTTTGTTCTCCATGGAATGAATAATTTTATGTCAGTCACATTCTGCAATTTAGCCTTGTAAACCTTTTCGTGCATGTTGTTGTAAGCAGCTAATGTACATTCTTCATTTCTCAAACCCCTTTCTTGTAGTGAGCTACAATTTCTTCTTTGTTAGTTATAATAAGTACGGATAACTGAGCTGTCATGACAGTTTACCTTGAAAAAGTACATGAATGTATTTAGATTGACATATGATGCATAGCTTATTCTTTTGGAGGAATCGTGGCCTTAATATTTGTATCTTGCAGTATTTGCTAATTGCTTTTTGATGATTAGTAGTCACTTAGAGATTACTTAAAAATGGTGTCTAATCATGTGAACATAAATATAGTTGATTAACATGAATACACTGTTTTGTTTGATCCGTTAATCTTCTTACCATAGCCCACTTAGCACTCATGACTTACGGACTACTGTTGTACTTGTAATATTAGCTTTGTACCATTCATTACCTGAATGCGTCTTTATCTCTCTTATTTCTTAATTTTCTCAGCCTACATTGCACAAGCCAAGTATAATCGCACTTAAGGTCCGAGTCTTGCCTGGAGAGAGGACTATTCGCTTCCATTACGCAAATTGCGAGTAGGTTCCCCCCCCCCCCCCCCCACAATAATATTGTCTCTAGTAGTTTACCTAAAGGCTGCTGAACCTGACATTTGGTGTCATGATCTACTTTGATGATTCTTCTCATTCAGTTCTTTCAACGCTGATTTCGATGGGGATGAAATTAATGTTCACTTTCCACAAGATGACATATCTCGTGCTGAAGCATACAACATTGTGAATGCTGATAATCAATATATTGTTCCAACGCGTGGTGATCCTAAAAGAGCGTTAATTCAGGTTTTCGGACTTCAGATAATTTTCCATTTTACCATATATTTCCCTATATTTATTATTATTATTATTATTATTATTATTATTATTATTATATTTTTTAATTTTTATCTTATTCCGATTGTATGTAACTCATATTCTTCTCTCTTTGACAAGGATCATATTGTGAGTGCTGTACTCCTCACTAAGAGAGATACTTTTCTTACTTGGAATGATTTCAATGAACTTCTTTACACCTCTGGAGTATGTTCGAATGGAACATCTTCTTTCAGTTTTAAATCTGGCAAGAAAGTATCCATGGTGGATTCAGAAGATGTTATTTTGGCCCATCCTCCTGCAATATTCAAACCACAGAGACTTTGGACCGGGAAGCAGGTCCTATCTTCATCACCTTAAGGAGTTGTTTGTTAGTGTATTATTGGCTGTGTTTCTTGTATTAGAGGACTGTGTTTTTGACCTATGCATTGAAATTGATGTAGCCTATTGATAATTGCTCTCCTTGCAGGTTGTAACTGCCATTTTAAATCACGTTACCAGAGGTTGTTTGCCGTTTACCGTTAAGAAGCGTGCTAAAATTGCACGTGAGTATTTTGGGAAGGATAAGAATAATAATGGTGAATGTGCTAAGAAGATTGATGAACTTTCTGAGGAGAAAGTGAAGAATAATCGAGCCGCTAAGGCGAATATTGACATAGATTTAGCAAAAGAGACTCTTAAAGATCCCGAAGAAAAGCTTAAAAAGAATAGGGCACGGAGGTTGGAAGGGGTTCCTAGTCACAGCATCGATGAAGATATTGTGTTTATTTACAAGAATGAATTGGTACAAGGGGTCATTGACAAGGAGCAGTTTGGCAAGTATGGCTTGGTTCATACTGTACAGGAGATGTATGGATCAAATACCGCTGGAAACTTACTTTCTGTGTTAAGCCGTGTGTTGACTGGTTTTTTTCAGGTAATACTGCCTATTGTCCTGAATTAATCTTCTTTCTGCTTCATTTGACATTGACTTATTGTTTATATCTTTTTACTTGTTTGTATATTGGAATATGACTTCGCGAGTTTGTTTCTTATGCTTTAGATGCATGGTTTTACTTGTGGCATCGATGATCTTCTTCTAGTGCAACCTTATGACCACCAGAGAAAACAGCTGCTTGAAGTATGCCTGAATTCTGGCGAGGAAGTTCATAAGCAGTTCATTGGGAGTGAGAAAGAGCTCATAGGTATACTATACTTAATCTCTGCAAGTCAAGTTAAATTGCTAGAAGTTTACACCTATGCAAGTTGTATGTTCAAGAATTGATTTCCCGTGTGTGGCTGATAAAGCTGATCTGTATACTTGAATATCACAAATTTGTGAATTGTAATTGCTTATAGTTTTCAATTTCAATATGAGGTTTAATTTTTTACGTAACTGCTAAATCGCATAGGAGAAATATGCATCAAGGCGAGCAGGGTAAATTTGAATTGCATGGTGATACTGGAGAAAATCCTATTTTAGTTTGATAGTGTAAAAAGTTACAGATTTCATTGGTAGTTGTACAATTAGGAGTTAGGACTCTTGGCCTTTGCATCTTGGTCATTTCCTTTACCGACTTTAATGGCAGTTGTAACCATATCATAGTTGTTATGAGAGTTTTGACCTGTTGGGTTAATAGCAAGTCAAATTTGACCTGGTGTTCAAGCTACAGAAATTTTACATTTCGGGTTGAAAAGGTTGTGTCCAAAACCCAAAACTTCAGGCCTGGTCCCTTTCCTTCTGGTTATTCCTATTGAAGATTTTGCTCTATATATGAAGCATCTAATCTTGACCATTGATTTATAAATGGATGGCTGGATAGGGTTCTCATAGTTGTCATATAATGATCAGTTCTTATGTGTGTGTGTGTGTGTGTATATATATATTATATCAGGTCATCCAGCTTGTCATTCCAGAACATGGAAGTATTTAGTAGTAAATTCTTGTTGTTGTTGATCTTGTTGAAAATATAAGTTTTGGACCGTTGATATATCATTGAATTATTTCTTCCCCTCCATTGTTTTTTCTAGATTCCGCTGAGATGCAAATGGAAATAGAGAAAGCAATACGGCGCAATGGAGAAAATGCAATAGCACTTTTGGATGGAATGATGCGCAGCAAACTGAATTCATTGACCTCAGCAGTCACTAACCTTTTCCCTGAAGGGCTAAGCAAGACGTTCCGGAAAAATTGTCTCTCTCTTATGACGCTCTCCGGAGCGAAAGGTGGCACAGTAAGTTGTTGGCTCTGTCAATTAGCTTTTTAATCTACCCTTCTACCTGCCTGCATATAATGATATAATAACCATAGACTTGTAACTTTGTAAAATGGACATGTCAAAATTAAAAGTTTGGTGGAAATTCCTGGCCCTAAAATACTATGATATCTTTTTAACATGCACAATCTTACTCCGTGAGAGGTAGATGAGAGAGAGTGGAGAGGAGGTGGAGAGAGAGACAGCGGAGAGGCGGTGCACAACTTAAAGGGAGAGGAAGCTTGAGGAGCTCTCTTTACAAACCTCAACTAAATTTGGTGTTTGTTTTTTAATTAAGAATCCGTGGAAGAGAAAAAAAGGGAGTGGTATTAATTCTTTTTAGGTGATACAATTACGAGCGTGTCCTTAGATTTTCTTGAATAACTGAGCGTATCCCTGGTGTGTATAGTACGCCATGTTCGCACAAGATTTTGTGTCTACAGAAAGCTGCAATGTTTTGCCATACATTTTTTAGTTGAAATAAAGCTACTTAATTTGTACTCAATAATATTGGATGAGTTATATATTGTGCTTGTTGGTCTGTTATCTTCCGTTTCAGTGCCTTAGATTCTTTTTTTTGAGTTTTCAAAGATTGCATCGGAGAAAAAAATTATTTGTTTGGGATTTTTTGGGGGAATTTTCAGAATCTTCTCGCAAGTCTTTTTTAGGTGCTTGGGTTCAACTCATCCTCCTTTTCCTGTTGCCGAGTCACTTTCGAAGGTGTAGCTTTCTCAAAAGGTTTGAGCACTTGTGTGGACGTTGGTGATTGGTGTGAATAAAAAAAACTCAGATGATTTGCACTGACATAGGAGGCTAGGGATGATTATTTCACCAGACATCTGCTTACCTCGGCAGCTAGTAGTTAACTCGGCACATCTATTTGTGCAATTGCAATGTTATGTTGCTCGGAAACTTTGAAGTAGTCTGTTTGGTGTTTATGGGGAGTCTTAGGTGTGCCTGTGTATTGCGGTTCTGGTAGATAGAGTTTATGGGATATGGACGGGGATAAGAAAAAGGATGTTGTGGCGCAATGCTTCTTTAGCTGTATTGCAGTGGATTTGGCTAGAGCGGAATGTGTGGGTGTTTTCTGAGTCTTCCCTTCCTGTTGAGCTTTTGAGCACGTATTTGGCTTCGTTGTTGCTACAAGGCAGTGAAGGCTTTTAGGAGTAATTGTATCTCTCAGTTCCATTGAACTGGGCAAATCTATAACTAGTTTTCAGCTGTACACCTAGTCCTCTTTGGTTGTAACCCGTTTAGTTTCTATTAACATATGGTTTTGTTTTTTTTTTTTTTTAATAATTAGTGCATTCTTTTATAGAGACTTCGATAAACTACTGAAGCAGTAGCTATCAATAGAATACACCAAGAGCGCACCACCTTCTAGCATCATTCAACCACACTACCTCCACCTTCTGGGAAGGGTTGGGAAGGGTGTTGTAAATCAACATGTTTTTTTCCTGCCCCCATCTTTTTAGGCAGTTTTGGCTTAATATAAAGGTGTTAAACTATGGAGTAGAGATGTTAGTCGGGGTGGCTTTGCCTAATCCATTAACTATATAATTGCATTGAATCATACGTGTATGTAGTCAGTTTTGGTTCTTCAACTAGGTATATGGTCGCCCCCCCCCCCCCCCCAAAAAAAAAAACAAAAAAAAGAGTAAGAACAACAATGCTAGTGTATACTGATTATCAAATCTTATTTTTATATCAGCCTCTCTGTGAGACTCTCACAGGGGTAAGGCTGCGTACAACCAACCCCCCCTTACGCTGCCTAGGCGGGAGCCTCTTTGGAGGCACTGGGGTAATGTTAATATCTATTTTTATATGAGCAAAAGGCGGGAGGTTTAATCTCCGACGTGTCCAACCTAAAGTGTGGCTGAATGATGCTAGAAGGTGGTAATAAAGATAAATATATATTGCCCTTAATTTCATAACTTAGGGTGGTGTTGTGCCTAAGAGCCAGATTCCTTGCCTATTCTGAAAAAAAGAAACATTTATTATTCTATAATTGAACTACAAATTCATATGCAAATCATAATGGCCTACCTTTATCGTTTAATTAGTTTGTTTTGCAGCACTTATTCTCGGTTGTAATGATTCCATAACAAGATATCCATTTTTAACATAACAAGACATCCATTTCTTCTATCATTTTCAGTGCTATTAACCCATTGATTTTTCCGTTCTCACCAATAAATCGTACCTTTAAAAATCTATTTCTCCGTCCGTCCCAAATTAAAATTCCCAGTTCTTTTGGGCATGGCAATTAAGACAAGGTGGAATTGATGGTTGTTTTCTTTTTGTACCCCTCGCTTTAATTCAAAAGAAGCTTAAATCATATGGTGTGACCCACATGACGGTATAAGAGGCACTTCACCACAAATTAATTTGTAAATTGAAGTGGGTACTTCAATTTGGGACGAATCGTAAAGGTAAGTGAGTATTTAAATTTGGGACAGAGGGCGTACATCAATATGTGTAGGCAAATCGATTACAGGAAAACTTTATCATGGAATTAAAGTAAATTTCATGTAGGAAAATAAGTGAGGGAAGGGTCAAACAAAGGGTCAAAGCAAGGGAATAAAACCTATGGGCAAATGGGTAGAAGTATCAAATTTGGTCGAAAACTGACATGAGGTGGTTAACTAAAAGTACAAACCTCATAAAAGTTTGTTGCTAAATAATTATTTAGAAGGTGGTTATTGCAAAGATGTTCGTTCTAAATGGTGATTATCGGCCATTTTTCCGAAAAGTTACTTCTACAGATCACATTTTTATATTTTTACTAGAATATTTTGAACAAAATTAGATGTTCAAATTCGTGTCTAGAAGACAACAAAATGTCGAAAACGACTTACATCTGTGGATGAATGAAACTCCCTTTGTTCCTTCATGCATTGTCTGAATACATTTAACATGTTAAAATTTTGAATCTCACATTTTTGTATTCTTTTCCAATTGATTTAAAAAAAATTTCTCTTATCCAAAAATAAAATAAAATTTTGAATCTCCGATTAAAAGTATGTCTGCGTTGAACCAGAAAGTCAAATACTTCGCTGATATGTGAGTAATTTTGAAACAATTATTTGAGCTGGGTTTAATGTACATAGGACATGACGATAATGTGTATGCCTATGTGGATGCTTGCATGTCGGTATAATAATTGCTCACATGCTTTACCAAGTTTTCCATAGCCACAGTATGTGGTTTATGGTTCAGAATTATGGTATACCACTTGTGTGGTTCTCATAGCATTTTATCCTTATTGAAGTAAAGACTTTGTATGGCAAATAGCTCTAGGAGGATTTCAGTAGCTGTGTTGTAGAGGTGTCTGAAGTGAAATGGAGATTCTTCGTCTTCTATGAAGAAAATATTTCTATTGTTACTATTGTACTATCCGTGCCAATTCGTTGTTCAAAAAGTATTTCTTGGAAGAAACTTGCACTCAACAGTTACTAGATGTGTGCCCAAGAATAATTTATACGACATTGACCTTTCTTTTATTTGCAGTTTAATTTCCAACAAATTTCTCTCCTTTTGGGTCAGCAAGAGTTGGAAGGGAAGCGAGTACCTCGAATGGTCTCTGGAAAGACATTGCCGTGCTTCCCCGCTTGGGACAGTTCAGCTCGAGCTGGAGGATTTATTAGTGATCGTTATCTTACTGGACTCCGCCCTCAGGAATTCTATTTCCACTGCATGGCTGGTCGTGAAGGGTAAACCAATCTGCTAGCCCTAGTCCTCAGATATGTATTGCATATTGGAAATTTGCCTTTTCTTGTAAATCATTTGTCTGATGTGTTTTACTTTGCGTTTTACAAATATAAGGTGCCATCTTTTACTCCATTTATGAGCGTATCTTAGATGTCCATGCCTTTTCCTTTACAATCAAGAGATAAGATAGGTGGGTGTTAGATAGCGTATGTTGGACAAGGGTTAGATACCTATTGGTTTTGAAACTCACATTGTTCCTCAACATAGAATACGGACAAATTACCGTGTGTTAGTTTCTAGTTTTGTTTTTAATTGGTTACTTAGTTATTTACTGAATTATTTATTTAAATTTATTACATTGTCTTTGATTGTTGCCTTTTTTTTTCTTTTTGGTGTCTGGGTCTTTAGTAAATAGCCACTCTACAAAGGTGGCTTTAGGCGTGCCAGGCCCCGTTTCCTGCTGTGCCGGAAGCTGGTCGGGGTATGGATGGCAGTGCCATGCTGGAAGGAAGCTATGACAGCCTTGGCATATGGCTTGGGGAACGCCAGGTCGTGGCTCGTGCTTGCCACATTCTTACACGCGCTTTGCCTGATTTCATTTTAGTTTTTATGTTTTGGGCCATGAAGATTAAATTTTTTAGAAAATGAATTAAAATTGAAATGCCTTGTTTATTGTTCATCAACATTACCAAAATAAATAATGAAAAGCAATACATTTCAAATTGGCTAAGTTGTTATACTATATATTTAGTTTCTTGTTATCGTAAATAAAAAGTAGCCAAAAGAAATAGAATAGAATTATTGAAATACCTCAAAATTTTATTGAAAAAAACAAATGTTAATCTTGATGTATACAAACATACAATTACAACAATAAAGGAAAATTAATCATGTTACTAATATTAGATCTTGGTTTCGCTTTAATTATTGTAGAGGGTTTCGTTATTGTATTAATTTTATATGTACTGTGACAGTGTGGTGTAGGAGCCCCGTTTAGCCAAAAACATTTAACATTTTATATCATGATATGTTAGGAGGAGCATTCACTTTCTATGTGAAGGCCTATTTTACTTCTTTTTTTTACTTCTTTCTCGGGGACCTTTATGTGATGGAGTCTCATAATTTGTTGGTACCAGTTTGTTGCCTTTGGTTCTGGTAGTTTACCTAGGTTCTCTATTAGCACATTGAGCAGGACCTTTTAGGGGGAAACATCCTCCCAAGATTCCTGGAAATCGAAGTAGTTTTCAAACTGTTTCTCCTTTTGTAATTTAATGGAATTTAATGGCTCCTTGAGCTGTCAGGTTGCATCAACTTTTTATTTAGTATACCTTTTCTTCTATCCAAGAAATGTTTGTCTGTGCAATCAGATGACTGATGCCTGCTTGTTGGTTAGACAAACTTTAGTTCAAAGGTAAGATAGTTAACAAGTCATCTCTTCTTACCTAAAAAAAAAAAGTTAACAAGTCATCTCCCAGTCGGTTTATTATTGTTATTATTGTTGATTCAAATGCTTTGTCTATGCAATCAGATGACTGAAGACTGATTGTTGGTTAGACAAGAACTTTAGTTCAAAGCGTAAGATAGTTAACATGTCATCTTCAAATGGGTTTATTATTGTTAGACAAGACTTCAGTTCAAAGCGAATTTTTCAATTTATTCTTCTTTCTGTTATTATTACTGTTATTATTATTATTAGCCAATTCATTGTATGTGCAACCTTTTTGGTGACAATAGCTAGTCATAATGGTCGTACTATTTTGAGCATGAATTATATTAAAACATATTTTGTTGGTCACTGTTTGATTAGTGGTTTTTGGTGAGTAGATGCTCAGAGATTCTTCTGGTTAAAAGGCTAACTGTCTCGTCCTGCCATTGATGATTGTTTACAAGTAGTTTTGTTTTTGAATTTACTTTATCTTTTGTTCATAGATTAGTTGATACTGCTGTTAAGACATCTCGAAGTGGATATCTGCAAAGATGCTTAATTAAAAACCTGGAGTGCCTCAAAGTTCATTATGATTATACGGTTCGTGATGCGGATGGGTCTATCGTCCAGTTCCGTTATGGGGAAGATGGTGTTGATGTACATCAGAAGAACTACCTACAAGAATTTGAAGCATTGGCTATGGTTGGCACTTTATTCTTGTCCAACTGTTTTTTGAGTTCTATTCTTTAACTTCTATGTTAGATTTACCTTCTTTCCCTCCCTCGTTTGTACCAGAATCAACAGTTGATTGTGAGCAGAAATCCTCTTAGTCAACTGGAGGATGTATGCCTATCGGAATACATTGAAGAAGATAATGACTTGCCATATGAATATGCCAAAAAAGCTGAGGAGTTTTTGAAAAATGATGTGGCAGTAAAAAATTGCGGACTTCGGCATCAAAAGGATCGTCTGAACTTCGTGAAAATGGTTAAGAATAAATACTTCATGAGTCTTGCACAGCCTGGAGAGCCTGTTGGTGTCATTGCTGGTCAGTCTGTTGGAGAACCATCCACACAAATGACGTAAGTATTTTTTCTTCCATTTAATGTTGCAAAATTTTACGCTGTTATGCTTGTAAGGGGTACTAGTACTTCGTATGGTTGGGTATTGCATTTAGTTCTAGCTCAAGGAAATGGAGCTGATGTCCATAGAAATTGGCTAAAGGACTGATGTCTCTATATTTGATAACACAAGTATTTACATGCCTTGCATACAATTAAATGACTATGTATCCTCGTAATAGCATTGAGCATTGACCTTTCCTTTGATATATATGCTGATCTGTGAAGAACATACTATGCAACATTCATGTTATATAGCTGGAGATCTCATGTTTGACCACTATAGTACGAGGCATTTATGAAATTCTGTCTTCTCTCATGTGGTTTGTGAGCTCCAACGAATCCATTCTGGGCTAGCTAAGCAGTAAAATCCTTGAAATTCGTCTGTAGTATTAGGGAATCTCCGATGTATTCTCGACCTAAGGCCTCTTACATTTAGGTGAAGCCCATGTCTAGAAACAAGAATACACTTAGTTATATACTGCATGAAACAATTTTGTGATTGCGAAAAATTTAAATTGACATGATGTCGTCCATAAGGAGAATATGTATACCGAAATTTCATTAGATCTACACTGCCAAAAGAATAGTCTTTTGTCCATCAAAAGCATTGTGTATTTATTTTTTCGCTGTGTCATTGCAATCTTCTGAGCCGAATGGTTGGAGCATTATAGTTTACTTTTCTAGACGATTCTTTTCCGGGGTGCTTTTTCCTACACCCAGAGACCTTGCTGTATGACTTAAGCCCAAAACTACTGAGAGATGATGCATATGTAATTATTCCAAATGATTCATGCCAAATGCCAATGTGAAACCATTGTTCCTCCATTTTCTTTATTAGGCTATGTATTTAGCCCTTCTGATTGCCTTTTGAACTGCATGGTTATAAATCAGGTTGAATACGTTCCATCATGCTGGTCGTGGAGAGATGAATGTGACGCTTGGAATTCCACGTCTGCAAGAGATCTTAACGACTGCCTCAATTGCTATTAAGACTCCAACCATGACATGCCCTCTGCTGAAGTGCAAATCAAAGTGAGTTGGAATTCCCTTGTAGTTGAATAGTAGTCAAAATTGAAGGGAGGGTGTGGGGAAGGAAAGATTAGAGTGTACGAGGAGATGAAATGTCTGACCCTATATTACTAAGGCATGGCTCATTACATTATGAAATGAAGATTTTTTCTCCCTTAAACTAATATCATGATTATCGAGTTACTGGGAGATATTTTCTCCCTTGACCTGGTACCAGGTTAATCCACTTGCTGATCCATATGAATGAAAATAGCCAGGAAATAACTGGTACACCTTCATGTCCTAGGTTGCATGGATACACGTAAATGCTTCTGTATCCCGTATCCAGTACGTACAGGATACCGATGCGAATGGATACATGGTCAATAAGTATTCAGATGTTATTTTTTAAATGGGTACGATGCACATTGCTAAGATATGGTGCTTAAATGTTACTATATGCTTCTTAGGTCTAATCAATTTATTATCTAGTTAAAATGTTGTTGAAGACTTGAAGAACATGTAAAATATGTATTTGTAGTCAGTATTAAATAATTTGTCATGTCCTTAATCCGTACCTGTTTTTGGTCTGCATCTGTAACTATGCTTTCTGTTTTCTTACTTGCATGAATTGCACGATCTGGCTGTATCCAGAGCATATTGCTGGAGAATGGATGCTTATTGCTGTTCTAATTTGTCTGTTACAACCTTTCTTGTTCCTGAATCAGAGTTGATTAACATGTTTGAGGTTTACAGGGATGATGCAGAGCGTCTTGCCACAAAGTTGAACAGAATCACAGTTGCTGACTTAATAGAAAAAATTGATGTCAGTATTGCGCCAGTTAACATTCAGAAACATAAAAACTGCAGTATTTACAAGCTTAAAGTGAAGCTATATGGGCCTGAACTATATCCTCCACATACTGAGATAACATTAGATGACTGCCATGAAACCCTGGAACATAATTTTCTGCGGGTATTAGAAGATGATATACAGGAACATATGAAATTGCTTTTGAAAATTAGTGGTATCTCTACTGAATCCCTGTCGAACACATCGGATGAGACTGATGACGATGGCTCTGGGGAGAAGTCAGAGGCAGATGATGGTGATGGTGATGGTGATGATGATGATGATGGTGGTGGTGGTGGTGGTAGCAATAAAGGAGCAGAAGATCTTGGTTCAGATGCTCAGAAAAGAAAACAAGCTACAGATGAGATGGATTATGAAGACAACTCTGAAGAGGTAGAAGAAAAAGAAGAAGAAAGGCATACAGCTGAACTTGAAGACGTGGAACTGGCTGAGGATGAAGACAAAGATGAAAATCGAGAGTCAAAAGCAAAGCGTAAAACAATGAAGACGAAAGATTCCGATAGAGCAATTTATGTTGAAAGCAAGGGCTTGAAATTTGAAGTTCATTTTAGAATGTCCAATGAACCACACATATTGTTGGGACAGGTATGCCAGAATTGTAAATGTTTCTCTTTCTTGACTTTTGATCTTCTCATGGACTAAGCTTACCCTTGGTTCCTTACCATGCCCCAACTGTGACCCATCCCACCACTGGGAAAGGTCAGGTGCTTTAATAAGCAGCACTAACTTTTGTGGGCTAGTTGTTTAGGGCTTCCTGTACTTTTTATTTACTGTGCTTTCTGAATTTAGCTACTAGTTTAGGTGCCTTGACTTTGTAGAAATCTCTGCTAGTAGGATTGTAATTTGTTGAAGATCCGGTTGGGCCTCTTCAAATTAGTTTTTCTTTTCTGGTCCCCAAAATGGGGTGTACTGACGATGACCATAGTTAGGAGTAGAGGATATATAATATCCATATCAACCATGAAAGCTAGATGCTAATCCAACTTAAATTACATCATCACACTGAGATTGTCAAAAGTTATGGGTTTCCACTTGCACTGAAATTTGATCATGGCAATTGACAAAAGGGTGATTAAAAACAAAACCAAAGAGGTCTGTTTTTCAGTATTTTTCTTAACCATATCTTGTTGCTATGATATGCAGATAGCAGTAAAGGCAGCTAAGAAAGTTTATGTTAAGAGTGCTGGTGCCGTCAAGGAATGCAAAGTTGTTGATGTTCATTTCGATGATTGTAGTACGGGAGGGATTCCAATGCTTAAAAATGGTAAAGAAAATCGACCAGCACTCCAGACGTCTGGGGTTGATTTTGCTGCATTTTGGGATATGGGGGATGAGCTCGACATCAGGTTCATAAGTTCCAATGATATACATGCTATGCTGAATACCTATGGAGTAGAAGCTGCCAGAGCAACCATTATAAAAGAGATCTTCACTGTTTTCGGTCATTATGGAGTTACAGTTGATATGAGACACTTAATGTTGATTGCTGACTACATGACACATACGGGTGGGTATAGGCCGATGAGCCGAGTTGGAGGCATAGCCGAATCGATATCTCCGCTTGGCAAGATGTCTTTTGAAACGGCTTCCAAGTTCCTTGTTGAAGCAGCGTCTCATGCACTAATGGACAACTTGGAGTCTCCTTCAGCTAGAATATGTCTTGGCTTGCCTGCAAAAGTTGGTACAGGTTGCTTTGACTTGTTACACGAAATGGATGTGTAATGTACCTTAACTCTTGGCTGGCTTCATCGCACACCTGCAGTATTTAAACATGGTTGTAGCTTGTAGGGTGTGACCATATCAAATTTTGCGCGAAATATAACACTGGTGTTGCGAATATTTTTGGAAAGTGTTGGAATTTTGATTTTTCCAATGAGATGAATGTATATATAAATGAGTACTCGCATTGTTCTTTTGCTTTCACCCGACAATCAAGTGATGGATTTGAACTGCACCAGCATGTACATGTACATGTACATTTAATAGGACAGGACAGAGGCTACCAATGCAAGCTTTTTCCATTGGAGCTGGTTTCAATTCTACATATTGTTGAACATATATATGTTAAAGCTAATTGCATGTTTTTGTCAACTGTGAGCTTGAATAATTCTCATTTGTCCTTTTTCTGGACAAATTGTGAAAGTTAATTGCATGTTTTCCTCTTAATCTATATTTTGTTTAAATGTTTAAATGTTGGTTATTAGAAATTGCATGAGAGTTGAGACCCATAATACTTTTATGTATATTGAAGAATATGAGAATCAAATTTGGAAATTGGAACATATAAATAATACGTGCAGGACCTCACGTCTAAAATCCACTACGATCTGACAATGTTACATACTTGCATTATGTTTGCTCCATAATATCAATTGAATGACAAATCGTGCTTCCAATTATATAAGTATATTGCAAGCAGCAGTATACTCCCCCTCTAATCCTATGGTTCCAAAACTCCCCCTCTAATCCAATGGTAAGAGAAAGAGGAACTCTAGAGAAAGAACTCTAGAGAATCCGTTCCCCATACGTACTAGTCCTTATTGGTTTGCTATATAAACACACACAGTAAATCTATCAGGCAATGGCACTCGTTCGTCAGAATCATAAGTACTTGTTCATTTTCGCCGCTGTTTTGGTGACACTAGCTTGCCCCAGTCTCACCCAGGGAGCAGGGAGAAGGCTTTGCGCCAAAGGTTAATTGCATTATTATATATTTCACATTCAAACAATAGCTAGCAATATTATTTTTAATTTTCTTTTTTATCATTTGATAATTATCTTGCTTGACAGTATACTGCTGCTTGCAATATACTTATATAATTTCTTTCTGGAAATGATAGGTCGCCATGAAAGATATCGATGTGGTCACCTTCGAGAATATTCTTACTGAACTTATAAAGACAAATATCGACATACATCATATCGACATACATCATATCAAAATCCACGACATTGCATTGCAGTTATTTGATTATATGCGCAGATGACTTCGGTCCTGCCTGGCGGCCCTCATGGATAAACAATAAATCTTGTATGAGGCCGTCTCAAGGTGAGGCTACTACCTCTATATACAAGTATAATGTCGGCATGACATCAAGGTGAGGCCTCATACAGCATGTTTTCGATTCCGACTACTGTTATGATAAACGTATAAGTTGTGCGATCTTGATCAAGATAATAAGTCTTGTTGTTGCTCTCGTTGCTGTTGTTGTTTGTCAAAGTTTGAGAAAATAACATTTGTGAGACAATCTCTTGTGTCCTCTTAACATATATTGATATTTTCTCTTTTATATATGTATATATGCACAAAACTCATTTAAGACGATATGAGACCATTGTTACATTTTTGAAGTTTAGTTTGGACAAACAAGTATCAAAAATTGTTATATTTTAAATAAATTAAAGAGTGTTATTTTCAACTATTTTTACCTTAAAACGGTCTTATGTATACACAAAATCTTATCATAGAATCAGTAATCCAGGAAAATTAGCCCACACTCGATTTTCGGATCAAAATCATGCCGGAACTATGTTGACGCGGCGCTGCTAAAAGTAGTTGTCAATATTATTTCTGAAATACAACCAATATAATTAATTTAGAACAAGTCTTGTGTGACCAATTTACGAAAAATGGGGTCACTATTAAAAATATTAGAGGTCACTTATTAAGACCCTTGTTTCACTCAAAAGTGACCATCGTCTCACCAAAATTACTTTAAGACCGTCTTATACAAATTTTTGTGTTTAAGTTATTAATATCCAAAACAACCTATGTACAAGGCTACTGGTTTCTTCCCCGTTTGGATCTAAAAAAAAAAAGGCTTTGTCATAATTCACTGATATATCTGTCTCTTTGATCAATTTCCTTGTGTTCGATCACGAGTGTCGAGCTTTCGAATGTCTGGACAAAGTGTGGAACTCGTCGAATAAGAATGAGAGCAAGACTTAATTGAGAGATGAGAAGGTCTACGGTAGAGTTTGATAATGGGAATCAAGGTTATATTAGAGTCTCATCAGAGGTCGAGTATGAAAGTTATGTTGATGTTCAGTCGTGTTAGTTGGGGTGAACCATATAAGACTCTTTAGGGGGTAGTAGGTGTTCAATTCTCCACCTCTGCTAGGTGCATGGGTGGTTCGCAAACATAATGATACTTAAGTGAGCTTCCACATAAGGGGGCAGACTCGATGGCATGTCTATGGACAACGTTGAGTCTCATCGGGATAGGATATCTTGGAGACATTATTCAGTAGCCGACGGGCTCGATAGTGCGAATCTTGCGCCAAGAGGAGGTTGCCATTTTGAGATGGATAGACGTGATATTCGTGAACCTTATCGAAGGACGAGATCCTCCTTGTGGGCTTTCGAAAAGCCTTGTCAACAAGGGGCCGTATTGCATTAGTGGTGCTCTCGAATTGTCGGGACATAGGTACCATACCACAATAATGGGCGATCCCGTGGAAACTTGTAGGATTGAAGGGGATACTTTCTAATTTCTACTCTTCCTAGTATTCTTATGAAGGGAATGACGTCACAGGAAAGTTGTCTACTCGATGAGGCTTCATTAGCCAAGTCGGGGACAGTGACCCTGACCCCCCAAATAAGTAATTCCTAGTAGTAGACATACACAAAAGCAGATGAATTATTCTTTTTCCTGGAGATATGTTCAGTTTGCTAGCCATGAGCAATGGCGTAGAGCTAAAACAAGTCTAACACTACTTATCCGGTTGATGCTACACTTGGCCCTCAATGCTCTGCCTTTTGGGGAATTTTACTGTAAAACTTGTTGCCTCGTCTTTATATAGTTTGCTTTGTCTACTCTAAGGCTCTGTTCTTTTCGTCGATTCCATGCTGTATTTCGTTCCATTTCGTTCCAATCCGTTCCGTTTCGTTTCATTCCGCGCTGTTCTGTTCCGCATTCTGTACTTCATTTTGTCTCATATTTTTTTGAATCATCCGCGCCGCGCCGTTCCGTTCCGCATTCTGTTCTTCATTTTGTCTCACATTTTTTTGAATTATCCACGTCGCGCCGTTCCGTTCCAATCCGTTTTGTTCCTCACCGTCTCACACCATTCCGTGGAAGAGAACATGGCCTTAATTTGTGATTATGAAATGTGGGCAAAAGCCGGATTTCGGAATGTTTTTGAGGTTGTCAGGGAATTTCAGGTTCAGTTTAGGAGGCCTTCTGCTTCAGGAGGTAAGATTGCTAAGTGTGGAAACTTTGGTATCAACTATCAAAGGAAGAATGCTGCTTACCAAGGTTAGAAGTTGGTATTTCTGCATCTTTGATTCTGTAATATTCTTTGTAAATTAAAAGAAGCATTGATTTTTTCCAAGCTACTTCATCATTCAGAATTGGATGTATGCATGTTTTCTGTATTGTTGAAGGTCTTTGGTAAAGTAATTGAGCAAGCTGTTTGTATTCTTTAAGTGCTACATCTTGTTTTCATTTCTTTTTCCTCCCCAGAAATGTTGGAATTGAAGAGAAGAGTAGCCCACTTGATTTATATATACTCGCCCCTCAAATTTTTCAATGTGAGACTCATATTCACTTACTTTAATTGAAACAGAAATCTAATTAATGTATTGAGGACCATTTCAATTGAACAAATCGTGCTTCTAATTAAGTTCCAGCTGGATTAGCCGCCCTGGCCTAGTCCTATCCTTAGTTTGTATTCTTGTTCCTCTTTCTGGCTTGCTAAGGTTTTTTTTTTTTGATAATGGCTTGCTAAGTTGCTATATAAACAAATGAACCAAACCAAAGCACCTCATGTTTCATTAATTAAGCTAATAATCTCCATTAATAATTTTCTCCCTTTCCCCTTGGTATTTACCTCCTTTAGTAGCTAACTAGTGCAATATAATCAGGCAATGGCACACGCTCATTATCAGAATCATAAGTACTCCATCATGTTCTTTGTCTTCGTCGTATTGGTGACACTGACACTGGCTCGTCCCAGTCCTACCTATGGCGTACGAGGACGCTCTCTGCAGCAGGTTACATGATATATATATCCCACATTCAAACATACAGTAGCTAGTTTTTAATTTTCTTATTGGTATCATTAATAATTTATCTTGACACAGTACTTCTGCATACATTCCCAGCATCAGATTATGTATGTCAATGGACAGCAGATAAATATCGACAAAAATCTGATCAATCAAGTACAAGAGACCCTGGAAAGTGGTAGCCACACGATCACGATTAATGACACACCGTTCACTATCAGACGACCATAAGCGCGGTCGCAGATGGCTACATACTTATGTCCAACATCGAGTCACTTTCCACCTTGTACGAGTTCTGCTACCTTCAAGATATAACATTGCATGATTTTTTAGCTTTTGCATGATCTTGAGCTCTTATAGTCTGCATACTAGTCTTGTGGTTTCTCTTGTTGCTGTTGTTGTTTGTCAAAGTTTGAAAAATTAACATTTGTGAGACAATCTCTTGGTGTCGTCCTCTTAACATGTATTGATCTTTTTTATCTTTTATATGCTATTGCTACCCTTGTTTTATAGAGGGTTTAATTGCACATTCGATACGAGTAAAGGGTAAATTTTGCTCAACTCTTTCACATCTTAATAGAGCAATATAAGGATCAAAAGATTATGAATTAGAATCCTGAGAAGTTAGATCCCCTATTCCAAAAATGGGAATCTCATCATAAGGTAGAGCGAGCGTGTGCATGTATATGTATATCACACATCAAATCTAGTGCACGTCTTATGAGGGTGAACGTAATTAAACTAATTGAGAGGGACTAATAACTTATATAGACGTTTATTAGGTTGGATATGAATGACGAGTACTCATTCATTTACCCACTTTTTTATTTTTTGATGGGGGAAGAGACTTTTATTGAAAGAAAAGTCATACATCTATAAGGAAAAAAAAAAACACTGTAATATAATAGTAACAAAAAAGATATAACTAACAAAGTAACAAGACAATCAACTACTAGAATACCCAGATGTTACTCCAACATGCAGAGTAATCATATACTTTACTTTATGACCCGTTCATAGAAGTGGAGATCTTCAATGCAAATAACGTAATCACTTGCCCACAAAACTCTGTTTGATATCGATCATGTGTGTATTCGGTCCTCAAATCCATACTTCTTTTACTAATTATAAATCGCACAATAGGCGAAAAAGAGAATCCTATAAAAGAGAAACATATGAAAATACGTACCTATAAACTTCACACAAGGATAGAGGTCTCTTCCACTTAGAGCAAAAAACAAAAACTAGAAATTAAGGCCAAAAAGGATGAAAAACATCAATCACATGATAGGAATGACCAATTTAGACCTAAATCTGTCCTTCATGCTTGAAAATATGAAGTTTTAATTAGTTAGGATTTAGATAAGATGGGAGAGAAGCAAAGAAGAAAGACCATATATCCTCTCCTTTACCCTAAAACATATAGATATAATCATATAAATAGCTTTCCAAAGTCCCCCCCCCCCCCCCCTTAAATAAATTGTCTGTCCTTCAGGAAAAAAAAAAACATTGTCTCTGTTGTGCACTTTTGGGCATGTTGTATTAGTTACTTGCAATATTGTGGTCTTTATGAACATGAATATGAATATGGCTTGACTCATTTCATATCCGATCAATTGATATCCCTAACACTTACCTCTACATGATATTTTTTGGGGTTGCATGTTACAATAAAGAGATCAGTATCAATAAACATCTTAAAGTACAGAAGCCAGGGTGACAGATATTTGCTAGCTTTTACAAGAAAAGAAAAATCTATTGAGAAATTATTTACACATATCAGTTCAATGGATTAAAAAAATATCCTAGGATTTGAAAAGAAAAGAAAAGAAAAAAAGAATAATCCTCACTAGAAGAAGAAAATTATGGGATGACAGTTCATCAAGAAGATACCTCCCCTCCATCATTTAACGCACAGCACACAACAGCTTTGTGATGCCCTTGATACGTCTGGATGGCTTCTCCACTCGACACTGACCACAACTTTGCAGTCCCATCCGAGGAAGCTAACACAATCAACAAAGCGGGGGATACAGAATTAGCATCATGTTAAATAGATTGACATATTAAGGCGGGGAAGAAAAGCATAAGCCTAGCATGGCAAAATGATATTCGAAATGATCACGTGCCTAAAGTATAGCGCCATTGAATAAAACAGGATTCGGAACTCTTTAAGACAAGTTTCCTGGCTGTTTTCAACTGCCCGGGTGTCTTACTTACTAATCTTTCTATCAACCTCAATCTTTCTACAGAGGTTGCTTATAACTTCATCATTTGAACAATTGTGAAGTCAGGCATATACACAAGCGTCTAGATGTTGGATTTGTTTGCACACCATAACAATAGAAGAGCTTTCGAAGTTGAATGAACTTCACAAATTCACTGATCAAGCTCAAACCACATAGAGAAAGTAGTTGCCCCAAATCTTGAAAATAAGAGAATGCAGGACAACAGTCATCCACATTAACACAGTATGTTTGCCACAGAAGGCACCTATGAAGAAATGTAACAATCAACCTCGAAAAGATATGACTGTCTTTTATTTTCGTACGGGAATTTTCAAGTCGATTGAAAACAAGCATACTAATGGCTAGACTCTTGACTGATAGGTCTCCAAAAATGCTTTCACCACTACATCAACAATCCTAACCCTCCAAATGCACTGAAGATTCTTCTCTAGTAATCATGATCTCAATCATGCAATTAACCCAGCAGCATTATTTTTGTAAAACATGACTTACCTGTAATGAGGTACGCACCATCTACAGAGAAAACACAGTCCCACACCCAACGCTCATGTCCTGGAATGAATTATGCACAAGAAATACAACAGAGTTGTTAGTGTAAGTATCTGGTAACATTCAGTAATCAGTAGGGAAGTGCTCAAAGTGATAACTCACCAGATAAAGTTTTCTCCAACTGGAAATGGTTGTCAACGTTCCATATTTTGACTGTATGATCAGACGATACAGTAGCCAAGTATCTGGAGAAACAAACTTTAATCAGAATAATAGCAGCAGTAGAAGAAAAGCACATTACAATAAATTCAGCTGATTTAATTTCACTTGCAGACAAGGTTGTCAACACTGCTTCTGGTGAAAACAGAAAATTCTCAATCACTAAGAAAAGCATCGATACTGAAAGGCTCTGCTTGCTACTTATCCTCATGACTCATGCAAAAGTTTAACTATCATGCATCACTCAAAAATATGCATCATGAATAGAGTTGCCAGCGCCATTTCTTTGCCACTCTAGTTTGATAGTAAACACAAATTGACAAGTACTAAGTATATAATGAAATATTCTACTATAGACCTCTCCATCATCATTCATGTATCCAATCGAAGGAAAAAAATACATATGACAAGATAGTCTGATATATATCAGATAAGTGCAAGAAAACTACAAGTAAATAAAGATACTGTCGCTAAAACATTGTCAGTGTACTTGTTTATGCTGTCCCAAAATAGTATCACTTTTTCTTCGATGTACTAATAGAAATGTTACTTTTCCATACTACCCTTATTAGCCCTTACCAGATTTATCTAATTAATCTTCATTTCCATCCACTCACATGCGTCCCAAGAAGCTAGTAATACAAACCCCATCAGAAGATTGGGTAGTTTATACAATTCCCAAACTTTACCGCATGATCTAAAAGACATTTTATTGGAAAAGTAGCGCCCCTGCTTTAAGATGCAATACTCTAAAAACAGAGGGATATGAAAGAAACAGCAAATCTGCTGCAACACAAACCTGTTAGGTTCACCATACTCTGGTGAAAGTAGACATTTAAGGATGTATCCTTTGTGTGCTTGAAGCCTATGAAGCGGCTCAAAATTTGTCATTGTCTACAATTACAGAATATGAAGGTTATATTTTAATCAAGGCAGTTACTACATACGATGATTTTATCATAGATCATAGTTACCTGTGTTCCTCGTAACAATCGCCAAACATAACAAGTTCCATTATTATTTGCAGCAACCACCATGCTCCCATCAAACATTACTGTTAAAGACCTTACAGCAGTATCCACCTCTGGTACCTGAGTTCAGAATTTCGGTTCAGTTGCACCATTCAATGTACATACGCTTATTTTCTTAACAAACGAATTATGGAATAAGGGATTGAAACACCCTACAATATGCTATGAAGGAGTAGGGACAGCCAAGATCCAAGCTTTGTTTCTCCTCATCCACAAACCATAAATTCTTATGTGTCTAACGATGGAGCAATTCTCCATTTACATCTGGTTCTGGCAGAATATTCAAACGTGAAAAACAACTATCCTATGTGAATCCCCACCGAGGATAAGTCTGAGGAGGTGAAGAAGGACACGGCCTTCTTAACCCTATCAGAGAGGCTGTTTCAACTACCAAAGCACGTGATCATTTTGGAAACTAAGACTGCATATATAAATTGATTTTGAACCGACAGAATTGACCACAAAACAAAGGGGTACACAGAGAATCTAGAGTCTAGACAATGCTAAATGCTCCAACACAGTGAACAAATATGTATTAAAAATATTAGACTTCATTCACAAAGTACTAGTGACAAACTGGAGAAATTGTAGGGAGGTTTCCTTCATCAGTAACCAACTCGATTACTTTACCTCCCGATTCTTCTATCCTTTGCTCTACTCCAACAATATTTTTATTTGCTCTATATGCAGGTGATTGTACATTGTCCAGCAGAAATCTTCACAACACTATCATGAAACAGGCTAGACAATTACACTTTACAGCACTACCTGCTTCAAGGGTCCTTTGATAGATAGAGGTTAGCAGCAGCAGGGACCAAAGTAGGGCTCTGATACCAATTTGATAGAGATCCATAAGGGGAAATAAAGGAGTTCAGATAGGAGAGGAAGAGTAAGAATCAAGGAGGAAAGGAGAAACATAGGGGATTTAGATGGAGAGAGAGAGAGAGAGAGAGAGAGAAATAATGAGGAATTCAGTAGGACATATGTCCATGGTATTCTCAAATCTCAATAATCACGAAATAGCTAAGCTATTTAATATCGTAGAGCACAAGAAATAAACTTTTGAAACCTATCCTAAAAAAAGAGAGACAGGATTTTTAAAATTAAAAAAAAATTTTAAAAAAGACTAAATTTTTTCTAAATATGTTCATAAAAAAAATTATTTTGGCACTCCTACAATATGTTATCAAAATAACTCAATTCATCAACATTACTCCAGTGCCTCCAAAGAGGCTCCCGCCTAGGCAGGGTAAAGGGGGGTCGATTATATGCAGCCTTACCCCTGTGAGAAATAACTCAATATTACCAATAAAAAAGGGTATAGAAATAGAACTTCCACGTATAGGATAATTCTATCTCCAAAATTTCTCCTCTTTAATTCTTCACTATTCACCCTCGCTGCGAAAAGCCAACCCTTGAGTTTTGTAATTATTTAGATACTAAAGGTTAAAGACAGGAAACACATTGATCCCCAGAACAAACTTGGGATATAAAAGCTTCAAATTTTCACCATGCCAACTCTACAAATTACCTGTTTACAAGAGATATAAGAAAAGAGAAGAAGTTTCCATCTTGAGATTCTTGACATATCACTGTACCTCTTTACTTGCATGACTAAGAAAAACCTTAACAATATCTATCATCTTGACCTTGTCACACAAATGAAGACCACCTGGTCTAGCATAGATTTAACGAGCCGTGACAAACATGTTATTCAATCAGTTCCGGACAGGTCATACCAAGCTCATATCACGTTGAGGTGAAAATGTGAGATCAAGTTTGAGGAAGTATACTTGGTCCAAAATCAATTGGGATCCAGAAGTTTCAGGTTGGGTTAGGAATTGGTTACGCCAATACCAAGTTGAGGGAAGATTGGATATGAGCATATTGTAGAGCTCCTCTCAGATTTTTACACCTTGTGTTATTCTCGAAACTTTAGTTGCTGCATCTTGTGTGCTTATTCTAGGCATTATCATAATCACATGTTAAAAAAATTGATCCTCGGTCCTCACCCTTTAGACACCTAAAAGTGGATTATTATCTTTGTTTATCTGCTATACAGAAAGTACAGCCAAGGTTATGTATTATAAACTTATAGTGGATGTTGCCTCAATGCCTCTCACAGTTGAAGGCAAAAATTTAAAGTATTACACCTCCTAATCTTTGTGTTTAACATATGATTAGCAGTCTGAAAACTTTTATGACCATCTATCATTAAAGATCTACAACTCTAGTATCTTTATCAATTAAGGGCTCCGACCAGCACAAAATCGGCATTAGTTTCATCATAGTCCACTAGCAGATACTCAGGATAGTACAGAAAGAAGTGTTCTAAGTCAGGTCTAAAACTGATGAAGATTCCACAATTGTGAGGATAGAATTCAGCACTTCAGGAGACAAGATACCATATAGTAATATTTTAGTTTCACTGAATTGATCCATGAATGAGAAAGAATGACCTACCAAGGTCGGAAAGAATGAGGAGACATAGTACCAAAAGGGGGGAGGGGGACGGAAAAGGAAGTATGCTCTCGATCATATCGAAGGAGAAATTAAAGTCTTGAGTTGAAGTATAAAGAAAAAGTCGTATTAACCACTTCTCAGGACATTCAGGGCTAATCTATTGTAAAATTGCTTCAAACTTCAGACTCTAAACTAGGTAGCTGACAGAGAATTAAATGGCTGTACATGAAAACATAATACATACCAACTCACAGCTGCATGAATTTGCTGTCAAATCCCAAACACGTATATTGCCATTCTGGTCCCCTGATATCAGTTCAGTCTGCAGATTTATGGAAGATCTAGTAAGAACAACATGAAATCTAAAAGAAAACAATTAACAATTGAAACTTGAAAGCAAATGTCATCTACTCAAAATGAAGATGAATGACAGAACATATTTTTCCACTAGAGACCATAAGAGATAATGCTGAAGGATATGGGCAAGTGCTGACACATACTATATCAAAGTTCAAAGATTAAGCTACATTTGACATGCAGTCTAAAACTTAATTTTCTTGTTTTACAACAGAATCAGAAAAGAATATCTCTTCACTTATGTGCAATAAGGTATTTCTGAAACCAGGAAGCATCTATGCTTGAATTTGGTCATGAACACGAAGAACATTCAATTGTCTTAACTCATGGTACCATACAGCTAGAAGTTGGGAGAAAAGAGCCAAGAGAGCCCATTGGGTGGTCTGATGTCTAAAATATTCCACATTTCTACAGCATATAAGTTGCTTTTCCACATTATTTTTTATTTTATCTTATCAAAACAATTCGATAAGACTCCAAAAGAGTATCAGCTAAGCACAGGCAAATAGAACACAATACATCAAAACAAACCTGATTTGGGTGCAGAACAACAGTATTTACTGCAGCACGACTTTCGTATTCCCTTTGACAACCTGGAGCCCTGAAACGAAACTCTACGTCTTTAGTCTATCAAAGAAGACAGCTCATAAGACAAAGGCAGGGGATTCGTTATTGTTACCTTATATCCCATATCTTTACTGTACCATCTTCCGAACCTGAATACATCCAATTCCCATCACTTGGAAACCCAACTGCCATAACATTATTCGTATGAGAATCATAACTCATCACCTGCCATTTTGTTGACAAAAATACCATACCAGGCCATCAATAAGAAGCAACTAGCACAAATCCCCTTCAATTTTTAACCTTTAGATCAATGTATATACCGGTTGAGGGTTGTTCGAATTAATGTCGAACAAACGAATGTGAGGATTCCCAGCTGCAGCTAAATATCGTTTATCCGGTGTTATCTCAAGCCGATTAACTTGCTGTCAAACATAAAACCAAGAAAAATATCACATCTTTTTCAATAAGTTGTGTCTACAATATATAGCACTAACCCAAATTAACCCAGAAAGACTATATTTCGGCATCATGTTCTAGCAACTACACAAAAATAACAAATTCAATCGGAAGAGATATTTCATAAAACCCAGATAAAATTAATTAAAATCTTCCACAAACAAAGCATAGCAATTTATTTATACATAAACCCATTTCATCAATGCGAACAAGAAATGACTTACAGAATCTGGGTATTGTATATTTCGATAGCATTTGCCAGTTTGAGCCTCCCAAAATCGAATAGTGTGGTCATAGCTAGCAGTTGCTAGAATCACTGAAGGTTGACTCATATTTGATCACCCACCTTTAAAGATAGAGAATTTAATTGCCCTCTCTCAAAAGATTTTAGTTTTGATCATACCTAAAGTCCAGAGAGAGAAGAAAGAGGTGAGTAGGGTTTTTGATTGGGGTTTTTAGGATTTCAATAATAGCAAAAAGATTTGATTTCCCATTGCAACTAAATTAAAGATAAATTGGTGGTGCGAAAAACTGGTAACAGGATGAAGAAAATGAAGAACAGAAAAGAGATGAACAAAAGCAGCCAAGTAATTGCCAATTGCTGCTAGGAGTTAGGGCTGTCTTTGGCCCAAAGTGATGAACTAATTAACAGTTGTCTACTCTCTTTTTTTAAATACAACATGAGTTTTTGAGCAAATACATCTTTTATGACAAAAAGACTCATATACCCTCCTTCTAATTTAGGGGTCTTCCTTGCCTTTCTCTCTCTTCCCCAAGTTCCCCCTTCTGTTCTTCAAGTTCAATCAGCAACCCCAATCAAAGCTTTGAGCTATGTTTTGCAACTGAAAATCTTTAATGTTAAAAAGGGGCAAATCAAAATTGAAGGTCCAAGTTTGTGACCAACAACTAAGAAGGAATTGATTATATGAGTAAAGCTGTTGTTTAGAAATAAGAATCAAGGTGGCCAATCAACATGGGAGTATGCTTATACCTCAAATTGACAAGAGATTTATCTCATTCAGCAACAATGATCAAGATGTAAATCAAGAAGATTATAGCGTTGATCAAGATGTAAATCGTAAACCTCTTCCCCCATAACATTCACCCACAACTGAGGAGTCTTTGACAGTCGCCCAAAACAAGCGACTAAACACCAGGAAGGTCACCGAGAACAGGCGACACGATTGTGATGTTGTCGCCCGAACCTGGTAACTGTTTTGACAAAGAGTCGCCCAGCTATGGCGACACTGTGCCAATATTGCCGCCTAACTTGGGCGATAACATGGCATTACAGTCGCCCAAATCTGGTGACTCCATGGTATATTTGTGAGAGGTGGTGGGAAAATGCAGCAGCACATTGAAGGCAAAAGGAGCAAACAATGGCCAAATTCAGCACCAAGAACAAACAGGGGGGAGGAATTTTGAGCATATTAAACATGAAAAGTGCAAATTAAATTCCAGTTTAATTGGTGATAGTTATAATAACTAATTAACATATTAAATTCCTTGCTCAAGGGCTGGTGCTTCCTTCCATTTTTTTTTTGGATGAAGTGCTTCCTTCTATTTTCAATGGGTGCTTGAGCTCAAGTAAGCTTGTTGATTGAAGAACAGAAAGGGGAACTTGGGGAAGGGAGAGAAATGCAAGGAAGAGAGTAGTAAATTAAAAAGGGGTATATGGGTCTTTTTGTCTAAAAAAAATATTGTATTGTTTAAAAACACATGTTATATTTAGCATTTCCCTTTTTTAATTTCGATTATTTGTCTCACAAAGTTTAGAAGTTAGAACTCCATAATAAAGTTCGTGTTTACGAGGAATCCCTCATTATAAAAATTTTTAAAAAAAATAGAAAAAAAAAAAGAAAAAAGAGTACACTTATCTCTTTCTTTTTTCTTTTTTTAATTTTTTTTTATATGAATAGGGAAAGAAGTTGGGCTCTTAAACCAATTATGTGAAGAGAGGAGGTGGTTCAAAGGTCCATAAGAATAATACCAACCTTAATTATGAAATTATACAAAAACTTGTGTGGACTTAGTCCATGGTGGACAATATTTGGAGTCACCCCTACTTCATCTAGAGTCACCCCTCAAATTTGTACTTGGCACCACCCTCTACTATCCCTGGAGCCACCCCTTACTTCACCTGAAGCTACTCCTCAAAATTACTTCACCTGGGGCCACCCTTCAAAATTACTTGGTCCATGGTGAATTAAGTTCACACAAGACATGCTGATAAAATTAAGAACAACGAGTCTCAAACCCTCAATCTTAAGGTCGAAGGTGTGGAAGCTCGGTTTTTTTTTTTTTTTTTTGAAGAATAACTTGTGTTAATTAATATTACAAGAACTGTCATCCATAATACATCACATAATAGGAGTAGGAGGATCTTCTTCCCAATACACATCACTATGAAATAGTCTTGCAGCTCTACCTAGACAATTTGCAACTTCATTACATTGCCTTTTGATATGTACCACATCTACAAAAATCATGTCCTGAAGAATGATTTTACAATCGTTCAAAATTCCGGAAAATTCAGAGTTTGTTGCTTTTGTAGCTCGCCAATCATTAGCTAACTTCAAACAATCAGTTTCAAAAACAACTCGATCCCACCCCTTCTCTTTTGCCCATAATGCAGCAGCTCGAAATGCGCTAACTTCGGCAAGATCTGGAGCAAACAATCCACTTCTACTCCAAACAGCTGCACCCACAAAATTAGCAGAGTGCCCTCTTCAACACCAGCAAGCCCAACAACTCTCTCTTGTTCAAAAACAGCAGCATCAATATTTATTTTTAAAACATTAGAAGCAGGTGGACACCTATGAAGTCGATCCTCAACAATCGGGCGATCACCATGCTTGTCATCTCTGTTTTTGGTGTCCCTGCATGCTTGCCGAGAATCACCCAATACCTTGATAGCAAAATCACCTATTATTACAGGGGTCATTCATGGGATCCCACTTCTTACCTTGCCACACCAAATCATTCCTAAAATACCAAATTGCCCAAAATATCATAACAAAAAGAGCACATGGAAAGCTCGGTTTTTAGCTCATACAAACGTGACATGAAATGACAAATTTGTCTTATATATATTCTGGTATACAGCCTAAAGTTTTTCATTAACTAGGGGGAAATTAGTTATATTACATCATAATTTGACCAGATTATACATTTTGGCGTTAAAGCCATGAACAATTATGTCTATTAAGGTTCGGTATAAAAGAATAATCTCTAAATGGATTTTTCTTACCGAATATGTAATTTTAATAGGGTTTGAAAAAGGGAAGGAAAAAAAAACATAATGAGGTCATTTTTTTTTCTTTGAAGAGAGGGGAATAGGAGACTTTCATTCATAGAAAAGTCATACGGCATCTACATGGAAAATAACCCTAAAACATACTAAATGAATAGTAACAACAACAAATCTGCTAACAAAACAATTGACTAGAATACCCGAGCGCGACTCCCAACATGCACAGTAACCATGTGCTTCCTTTGATGCTTCATCTTTAACGGAAATGGAGATCTTCACCGCAAGTACTGTAATTGTTTGCTCAGAAAATGTTGTATGATACCATCGATTTTGTGCATATCCGGTCCCCAAATTCATATTACTTCTACTAAGGGTGCGTTTGTTAGAGCTGAACTTACCTGAACTGAACTGAACTGAATTGAACTGAACTGAACTGAATTGAACTGAACTGAACTTAACCGAGCACCACTAAACTGTACTGAACTGAATTGAACTCCACTGAACTGAACTGAACACCATTGAACTGAACTGGAACATAATAATAATAATAACTATGGTTATTATTATTATTATTATTATTATTATTATTATTATTATTATTATTATTATTATTATTATTATTATTATTATTATTATTATTATTATTATTATTATTATTATTATTATTATTATTATTATTATTATGAGTTTGTTTGGAAATACTATTAGTATAACACTTGACTCATTCTAGTTTGTTTGCAAAAACAATTGTATAATAATAATAATAATAATAATAATAATAATAATAATAATAATAATAATAATAATAATAATAATAATAATAATAATAATAATAATAATAATAATAATAATAAAACAATAATAACAACAACAACAACAATAATAATAATAATAATAATAATAATAATAATAATAATAATAATAATAATAATAATAATAATAATAATAATAATAATAATAATAATAATAATAATAAGAACTGAACTGAATTGAACACCACTGAACTGAATTGAGCAGTACTGAACCGAGCCGCGTACCTATGTGTGACCACCCCTGAACTGAACTGACCGGAGAAGCTCTAAAGAACGCACCCTAAATCGCACAATAGGCGAAGAAAGGATCCTATAAAAAGGAAAATATAAAAATCCCTAATAACTCCACAAAAGGAAGAAAAAATTTGTTCCACTTAGAGCGCAAAAACTAGAAATCTTCCTTTGATGCTTCATCTTTAACGGAAATGGAGATCTTCACCGCAAGTACTGTAATTGTTTGCTCAGAAAATGTTGTATGATACCATCGATTTTGTGCATATCCGGTCCCCAAATTCATATTACTTCTACTAAGGGTGCGTTTGTTAGAGCTGAACTTACCAGAACTGAACTGAACTGAATTGAACTGAACTGAACTGAATTGAACTGAACTGAACTTAACCGAGCACCACTAAACTGTACTGAACTGAATTGAACTCCACTGAACTGAACTGAACACCATTGAACTGAACTGGAACATAATAATAATAATAACTATGGTTATTATTATTATTATTATTATTATTATTATTATTATTATTATTATTATTATTATTATTATTATTATTATTATTATTATTATTATTATTATTATTATTATTATTATTATTATTATTATTATTATTATTATTATTATTATTATTGTTATTGTTATTATTATTATTATTATTATTATTATTATTATTATTATTATTATTATTATTATTATTATTATTATTATTATTATTATTATTATTATTATTATTATTATGAGTTTGTTTGGAAATACTATTAGTATAACACTTGACTCATTCTAGTTTGTTTGCAAAAACAATTGTATAATAATAATAATAATAATAATAATAATAATAATAATAATAATAATAATAATAATAATAATAATAATAATAATAATAATAATAATAATAATAATAATAATAATAATAATAATAATAATAATAATAATAATAATAATAATAAGAACTGAACTGAATTGAACACCACTGAACTGAATTGAGCAGTACTGAACCGAGCCGCGTACTTATGTGTGACCACCCCTGAACTGAACTGACCGGAAAAGCTCTAAAGAACGCACCCTAAATCGCACAATAGGCGAAGAAAGGATCCTATAAAAAGGAAAATATAAAAATCCCTAATAACTCCACAAAAGGGAGAAAAAATTTGTTCCACTTAGAGCGCAAAAACTAGAAATCAATGGCAAAAGAGGTAAAAAAAACATGAATAACAGGCCGAAAATGGCCTAAATCGGCCTCCCGGCCTGAAAATTTGTCCTAATAAAGATTAGGATTTGAGAGAAGAAGAGAAGAGGCAAAAGAGAGAGGTTAGAGTTTTCTAAGTTAATTACTCATATTGCAGCTGAACAATTTAAAAATCCTAGTTACAAAATTTATAGTTTGGGTAATTTTAAAGTTAACTGAGTTTTAGATATGAAATTATTTTTTAAAGTGCTTTACTTTTTGAGGTCGTTCTTTGTTAGGAATAGCTTGTATGCTAGTATATATATATATATATATATATATATATATATATATATATATATATATATATATATATATATATATATATATATATATATATATATTTTAGGGTAATGCTAGTATATGTTTAATAAGCCCCAAATGACCAGATTGGTATTTTAAGTGAACCTCTTTGGATATATTGGTCTATTAAAAATCACTTTAGACATTAAGGTATTAAAAAGAGAAATAAATGGCATATTGACCTTTAAACCGAAATCTTGTAGTTTAAGTGAGAATCTTCTCATTTAATCTATTTTCTTGATATTATTCCTCTTTTTTATTTCTTTTCCCATTTTCCCATTTTTTTCTTCCTTCGATTAGTTCTCGTTTCCTCTTCCTTTTTTTTCTCCCTTGTTCTTTTTTATAACTGCCTTTTTTCCCTCTTTATTTTAGTCACCCTCCATTACAGAACAATTTGAAGAGTGACAAATTAGAGAGAGAGAGTTGCAATTGAGCACATGGGAGGATCAAACCATCTCCAGAATAAACATCTCCAGAACAACACAAGCATGAGTCTACTTTTTAAGGCTCTCAAATTTGTTAAAATCCAAGACTTGACTTCACCTACATACAATTAAAACTTAAAAAATCAACCAGAACCCCTAAAGTATTTGGTCTCAGTGTCAAAGTGACTTACCACTCTACTATTGCTGTTCTTCAGTGATGTTACAAGAGTTCGAGGAGCCATTGAATCCAATTTCAGTACTGTAGAGATGAGCGGATCTCCAATTTCTTCAATTTCGATCCGGAACGAATTGAACCCTTTTTTGTTAGACTAAGAACATCAACCATGGTGAAAAGGATGATTGAAAAACAGAGGGTAATAAATGATAGGATCCAACAAAGGGAAAATGGGAAAAGAAAAGAAAAAGGGCAAAAAGAAATAGAAAAAGGGGGAGTAAATAAGAAAATGTGGGAAATGAATAAATTAAAAAAAGAGGGATAAAATTAAGATAAGAGATTTAATAAAAAAAATTCTCACTTAAATTGCAAGATTCCGGTTCAAAGGGTTAATATGCAACTTATTTCACTTTTTAATACTCTAATGTCTGAATTGATTTTTAACAGACCAATATGTCCAAAAAAGTTCACTTAAAATACCAATCTGGTCATTTGGGGTTTAATAAGTATTGCTTTAAATCCCCTAAAAAAAAAAGAAGTATTCCCTTATTTATTCAATTTTGCTAATTTGATTGATTATTGTTGAAATTTTCAAGTGATATTTTATAATTGTTGTCCCTTTTTTATTGGGTAAGAAATGCATATAATTGTTGTCCCGTCATGGACTATATATGCTTCCTCTTTTTTCTGATGCTAGAAAGCCTCAAGCCAGCCTCAAAATTGAAAAACACGGTATAATGATTGTTGTCCTATCAGTCCTGTTTAGTTCAGTTCGGTCCAGTTCAGTCTAGTTTAGTCTAGTTCAGTTACTTTATGTGTAACTTTATCACTCAAATAACGATTTATTTCGAAATAAATTAATGATGACACCTATGTCATCGGAAAAGTCTCAAAGCATATTTTCAAAAGAGTTTAATATTGAAAATGTTTTGACAAAATTTAAATAGTTACGATCAAGTTAAAATTAAAAAAATTAATTCAATTTATTTTAGTTCATTTCAATTCAATTCAGTTCAGTTTTTTCCAGGTAAATCAAACGGAGCCTAAGGACACCTTTGAAATCAAAGGTACACAAAGCGCAAGCTTCATATATCCACCCTCATAAGTCATTGTTCAAAGCTTTATTTTCACAAGGCTAAAACTCAAAAACTTGTAAAGGTGTAAATAAATGTCGAAGTTAGCAGTAAAGGTCTCAGCCGCCACACCTCTACGACATCAACATTAACATTAACATTACCTTAGTGTCTCTAAAGAGGCTTCCGCCTAGGTAGAGTAAGGGGGAGTCGGTTGTACGCGACTTTACCCCTGTGAGAGTCTCACACACAAGCTATTTCCATTTGACCCGAAATCTGAAGTGCGACAAGTCGACAATAACCATCAGCAACTTTACAATAAATAAGAAGTACCGACAATTTTATGAGCCATTTTGCTATAATCCATTATATTCCTAAACCAAAAAATAATGACGCTTTTGGAGCCACTGAAAATGGTGGACACAAACACCTCTACTTTATCAAAACCCCGTTTTGTAGTTCTGGACATGTCCGTGATCGAAGACCACATTGTCATTGTGAACTACTCAGCTCATTATTGGGATGGCAGTGGGGCGGATACAGGTGGATATCGCCCCGCATCCGCCCCAGTTGGGGTGGGGATGGGGGAGTGCTAGGCGGGGATGGTTTTGATAAAGCAAATCCGCCATGGGGATGGGGCGGAGGTGGTTTGCCTTCTTCACCCAGTGGATACCCGTTGGAGCCCCGCCCCACCTTATACCCGCTTACCCGCCCCACCTCATACCCATCTGCCCCGCCTCATACCCACATAATAATAAAAAATGTAAAATATAAATGTATAAAATCTTATTTTACCAAGTATATAAAATTTTCTACTGCTATTGCTTATCAAAAAAGCTCAAATTTTTCCGTGCAAATTATCTTGGGTGAATTTGATGTAGATTCAGATGTGGGCTTCGTTTCTTTTTGGGCGGGTATAAAGCAGATATGGATATCCTCCCGATAAATGGAGCAGAGGTGGATACCCGGCGGGTAAGTGGGGCGGGGATGGATTTGGAATCTCCGACCCGTGGTGGGGATGGGACGAGTGGCGGAATCGAAATATCTAAGTGAGTTTGGGGATGGATCTACCTATATCCACTACCCCCGCCCCATTGCCATCCCTAAGCTCAAAGCACATACATGTCTAGCTTTTGGAATGGATTTTGGTAACTACAATCCATCTATTTGGATTAGCAATTGTAATAGCTAACAATTAGGGGTCCTCATACTCGGATTGAAGTTCGAATGAGTAAGACTTTAAAACTGTTAATTGATTACTTTGTACTTGAGTACTTTTTGACTTTAATTTTAGTGGAGTTCGTTCGAAAATCCAATATTAATTAAGGTTGTGATTTAATACTTTGAATTGAATCCAACTAAAATGTTTCCATGTAATATTCTGGTTTGATGATTTCTTTTATTTGGCATTTGCTTAATTTAATTCCATCAAAAAACTACTCATGGATAACTCACCAAAAGAAAGGTTATCAACCATTTGAAATTGAGTTCGAAAAGAATTGAAAATCATGTAGACTCAATTCACCCTACATCGGTCTAGTACATCTTGGAGGATATGACAGTTAATCCCAAGTCAGAACTCGTATATACATTGAATAGAGAATATAGGTTGATTCTCTGGGTAGCAACCAATATAACATATTAGAGTATTTAATAAGGATTTTAATTTGCTACAATAACTGCTCTCTAATTTAAACAATTCAAATTGTGGGTGTCTCTCACACAATCACCCAATAAAATTGTGGAGGTTATTAATAACCCACAAAATTAACTAAACATTTTAATATATATATCTCATCATAAATAACAACTGACCGGCGAGTAATTGAAGTATAACCAACAATTTGAGTTTTGAATGTTGATCTTCATACATGAATCAAGCAAATAAACAAATAAATAAATAAATAAAAAATTAGCCGATCGATCACATCTAGATGGAGTACATGGTACTAATAAATAAGAGCTTGTAATTGGGATTCGCAAATTGTAAATAAGAGATGGACAAATCGATGTTTTGAAATCTCAATACAAGACTCAAGACAAGACATGGACATGAATACTTGAAAATGGTAAACATGCAAGCTACAGTGAAACACACTCGTGCCATCTTGAAAACACCAATTAAATAAAATATGCATATACTGCTCCCTCCCTCTTTGATAATCACCATGCGAGCCTTTACATTTAGGTTTTTTTAAGGGTGTTACTAAATACCGCCCCCTTTTTACTAGCTACCGCCCCCTCAATTTCCAATTTTACCCTCACCCCTTTTCGTCACTCACTCTCACTCACTCTCACTCATCCTCTCTTCCTCACTCACTCTCACTCATCCTCTCTTCCTCACTCACTCTCACTCATCCTCACCACCACACCATCACACCGGCAACCACCACCACTCACGGCACAACCACCACCGGTAAATTTTTTTTTGCGCATTTTTTTTGCACAGTCGCCTGAAATTTTCGACTCACCCTAAAAAATTATTATTATTATTTATTGTTATTATTATTATTATTATTATTATTATTATTTATTGTTATTATTATTAATATTATTATTATTATTATTATTACTGATTATTGTTTAATTAATTAAAAATGTGAAATGGTAGAGGGGAGGAGCCGGTAAATCGGTGCCGAGCTAGTTCACATTTTTAATTAATTAAACAATAATCAGTAATAATAATAATAATAATAATAATATTAATAATAATAACAATAAATAATAATAATAATAATAATAACAATAAATAATAATAATAATAATAATAATAAATAATAATAATAATTTTTTTTTTGCACAGTCGTCTGAAATTTTCGACTCACCCAATCAGACGACTGTGCAAAAAAAATGAGCAAAAAAAAATTTACCGGTGGTGGTTGTGCCGTGAGTGGTGGTGGTTGCCGGTGTGGTGGTGAGGATGAGTGAGAGTGAGTGAGGAAGAGAGGATGAGTGAGAGTGAGTGAGAGTGAGTGAGGAAAATGGGAGAGGGTAAAATTGAAAATTGGGGGGGCGGTAGCTAGTAAAAAGGGGCGGTATTTAGCAATTCACTTTTTTAATCTATTCTTTGTTTTTGTAGGAGTGCTTCATATTTAGGGTTTAAGCAAGATAACTAGCTAGTTTATAGCAGGTTACCCCTTATTCGAATATGTCAAAGTTGTATTATTCATTTATTTGAAATCTTCTTTACCTGGATTATTAGAATTCATTGTCACTTTTGATATTTATATTAAAAGGCATGTTCTTTTTAACTGATTTTTAGTTTTGCCCACTTTTTTCCAATTTTTCCAGTTTTCACTGGTATTTATCGTTGATTACCGGTCAGTTACAAAATTCAGTTTTCTCAAATTTGTCCCGTTTTGCCTAATTTTCTCCAAATTTGCCCAAGGGTGCGTTCTTTTCCACTTATTTTCACTGATTCTCACTGATTGAGTAAGGTCATGCCACTGATTTTCACTGATTTAGTAAGGTCCTTCCACTGATTCTCACTGATTTAATAAGATCCTGCCACTGATTCTGTGAGTAGGAATGTGGGTCATGCCTCTCATTTCCACTGATTCAGTAAGATCCTTCCAGTGATTCTCACTGATTCAATAAGGTCTATCTAGCCACTGATCACACTGATTGGGTAAGGTTTTGCCACTTATTTTCACTGATTGAGTAAGGTCCAATAAGTGGAAAAAAACAACACCCCCAATTCCCCCCAGTTCTACCTAATTTTCACTAGTTGCCCAATTTTAATATCTTGACATATTATAATATTTAAGTATTAAATATATCATATAAAAATATAAAAGTAAATATATGCATTTAAACATGAGTAAAAATTCATTGTTATAATAATAACAATAATAATAATAATAATATTAATAATATTATTATTATTATTATTTTTATTATTATTAAAACTCTCAAAAATACAAAATTTTCAATTTCTTCCATTTTTCTACAATTTCTCCCAGTTTTCACTGTTTAAACCCGATTTTTTCTAGTTTCTCCTAGTTTTCACCAGTTTCTCCCAACTTTCACCAGTTTCTCCCAATTACCAGTTAGACTTTTCAGGTTTCACCAATTTTATCCCGATTTTTGCCTAATTTCTTCCAACTACCAGTCACCATTTACTAGTTAAAACGAACGAGCCCTAAGAGTTAAGAAAACTCAAGCAGGATATTAAAAGCAAATTTTTTTTACCACATTAAAAAACAAACTAAAAGTGGATAATGTTATTGAAATTTCATATAATACTCCAAAGTTTAACATAATACAGCCTAATCATTCATAAACAAATTATAATTAAGGCACAATGTTGTCATGTTTGCTCATTTTAACGTTGATAAATTTGGTGATATGTCATATGCCAAATATTTAAAAATGTTATTCAGTGTCTTAATCTTTATCCTGGGTATAAGACCTTAATTGACTAGTTCAAAATTTATTTAATTAAATCAAAATTTAGCGGTCCATTATGAATAAAAATTAATTAATTAGCCTGAGAGAAAAATGCTTTAGAAAACATGCATCCAAATATATACTGAACTTTCTTAATTAAGAAACTACTTTTCCTTAAAAAACATTTTTATCCCCAAGGACCTTTATAATCCATGGCTCAATTGATCATATTGTCCAAATTGTTGAGAGCTTTATTTGAAGGTTGTAAACTACCTTTTCTTTCTGATTCCTACTCAATTAAAAGTAAAGCACTAAGGAGCAATATATTTGTGGCCCTATAGTCGTTGGCATTTGTGACCTCATTCATGCCATTCATTCCTCTTGCTTTATTTTTGTTTATTTATTGGTTGTCTCTTTTTCACATCTCTGCTTTATTATGTGCAACTGGTGAGCCAGTATTTTTTTGATGGACATACGTTGATTTTCTTGCCAAGATAATTAACAGGTTGTCTAGCTCATCTCATAGCATATATAATTAGAAAGACAACTTGAAATAAATCATTTGACTGTAACAATGCAACAATTTCTACTTTCTAAGGTGTACAGCTTTTTCTTAAAAATAGTATTAGCAATAAAGTATCATAATTTTCGCTCTAATAGCTAGATGAAAATGATTTTAACCAAGTATGTGTTGTGTGTTCATGGTAAAATTTGTATCTCGAAAATAATAACAATAATATGCATGCATATGGTGCAACGTAACCTTTAAAGACTTATTTTTGTTTTTAGCATTTTATCTAAATCCCTTTTAGTAGTACTTTAACTTTCAAATTAAGCTAGTTGTGTAACTATAAGAATGAGTGGGGATGGGGATTAATAATGTTGGACATACCATATATAACTAGTAATGATGCCCGTGCGATGCACGGGTTAAGTTATATATTTTTATTATTTTCTTTGTTATTTTATTCTTCAATGTTATATATTTTAAAATATATTTACGCTAATTAAAATTGGATATGATCTTACATGTTAAAATTAAACATATTGTAAATGCATCTCATTTTGAAGTATTTTCCGATGTGAATACGATGGTACAAATATTATTATTTTTTTGAAGATGTGTAGAAGATTACATTTGCTTTTGATCTTTCGACAAAGATTAAGTTATAACACTTATAAAACTCTAGTTATTCATCACAAGTCAAACTCTCAATTTTATTTTTTTAGAAATTATTCTAATAATACATTTAATGATGTGGCATGACTCAAAACTCACGAAATATGCCAGGTTTATATATATAGAGAAGATTATAATAATAATAATAATAATAATAATAATAATAATAATAATAATAATAATAATAATAATAATAATAATAATAATAATAAAATTGCGGTTATGAAGGGAGTTGCTATAGGTCTGGGCACTAACAAGAAGAAATGAAGAATGGTAGACGATGCTCGGTACAATCAGCTTCCAAAAAAAAATTCGGAAAAGTAGGAGTCAAGGGTAGGGTCTTTTTGGTTTGCAGATGGCTATCCATTACGAAATATTGTAACATTATTGTGGAGATCGATTCTCAATTCTACAAGTAATTAAATTTAAAAATTAATGTTACTAAGGAAATGAATAACACTATCTCTTAAGACGATGTGAATCATCAATATATATATATATATATATATATATATATATATATATATATATATATATGTAAAATTGAGTTCTCACCAAACATTGAATAGGTAATAAATAACCATAAATGCATGGGTGATTAAAAAAGAAATTAAAATTAGTTTTATTGTATTTTAATAAGAAATAAGTAACATAAGTGTTATATTTATCATCCAAGAAAAAATTTTAATTTCACTAAAAATGTTATTATTGTTCTCTGTTAAATGTGTTTTTTTTTTGTTTTGATAAAAATATTATTATTGTTCTTTGCTATTCCTATTATTCAACTTTATTTACATATTGATATGATTAAAAAAGTTTATTATATTTCTTCTAATAATGGAGTATACATGATAAACAAGAACCCGTGCATCGCATGGGCACAGAATCTAGTTGGAGATAATACTTATGTAGCTAAATAACATTGGTTAGATACATTAACTCATTTTCTCTTTCATTTTGTACGTAGTTGGCTAATATATAGTGTCATGTTTAATTTGTTTAAGGGGGCATTTGGCTACACATACATCTTATGACTCAATTAGTCCATTCAATTCGAACCAATATTGACAATCCAATCAAGTGTGTTTTGGTGGGCCTCAAGCTCTGTTGGATTGTATTGTACTGTACAGTATCCGATTTTTGTACCTGATCTTATACAACATTACAAAATGCTGTCACATGTTTGCATTTAACAAACAATTATTTTTGTTTTTGGAGGGGTACATTTGATTAGATGGAGGAGTAATGAGTGGATGGAGCTACGTTACTGTAGGAGAGGGGCAACGAGTGAATAACATAAATGCACTTACTGTTTCAATATAAGTACTCCTAGCAACTAGCTAGTACTCTACTACTAGTAGCTATACAACTTATGATGGCCCAATGTACCAGTACAACTACAAGTATTGCTGCTATACTTGCCATTATTTCTGTCTCATAAATCATGGAGTATGATGTTAGCTTTTTCTCTCCTTTTGTTTTTCACCTTTCCCGGGTTTTAGTAAGAGATCGTGTGTTCTTTTCCGTTTACTCAATAAATAATTTTGTGAAGTTTAGTGATTTACTTTTTATTTCTATCATATACTACTATTACTATTTAGTTTAACTTGATTGATTTCAAGTCATTGGAAAAAAAACGCGTTCTTGACTCAAACTTCCAAAACATGCAATGCATGGTGCCCCACAAATCACAGATGCATCTTGGACTAGCTTTTTGTGTTCAACACTTGAACCTGCTAGATAGATAGCTAGCTAATTCAGATTTTGCATAATCTGAGACTTGGCCTGCTTTTGGGTTCAAGACTTCCAATTAAATTCTCCAACTCGCTGCATTTATCTCATGCAGTCAAGCTGTTTACATCAGATTTGACATAACACTTACTCAGATCCCAACACTGAAACATATATACAGGAGGTGAAGAACTTTGAAACCGGTTGTTCGCCTCAACTACCCTCCTCTCTCTCGAAAAATGAAAAAGATAAAATATGGAGCACTAAAGAAAATGAATGATCCAACAAGCCAACAATTGGTTGTTGGTGTACTGTAAGACTGTGAGTGATTCGGCATTTTCATCCTTTAACCAATATTACGGTACGAATCTCTAGATTGGAAACACTCTTGTCGATCGGATCGAAACACTATCCTGTGGTGGGACAACCTGGTCTGAAGGGTTATAAAGCTAGCCCTTACGAATTACGATCGAGTTATAAACGACCCCTTTCGATCATTTGGCTGGTTTGCATAAGGGTGAAGTAGATAGCGCTTTAGGACACTAGTCTTTAGACTCTTTACTCTTCATTGTACTAATGTACCAGGGAGTTTAAAGAATAATTGTTGGAAATTAGATGGCAAGTCTGTAAAGTCATGCATTAAAATACAAGTACTAGCTATGTATCCCTTCCAATTTATTAAAATTGTTAGTGTTTCCTTTTTGTTTTTTAGTATAATAAGAGTTAGTGTTCTTTCAACTGAACTAAATTATGTTGGAGATTGACCGGAAAAGGCGAAAAAAACATAGAGTTAGATGACAAGAATTTTTTTAATTTTTTTTTTTGCAAAAGTTTAACCAATGGTTATTTTAGGAAACTCTAACTAAATAACTAAAATATGTTATAAACGGTAATAACTATTTTTTTGCTAACTAAAAGAGGGTATAAGTGAATAACAATCGAGACACCCATTATGTTAGATTTGGATTTTCATATTCAACCACGAACATATCAGACTAACTAAATATTGTAGGCATGGCAACGTGGGATACGAGCGGAGGGTTTGGAAAATGGGGGAGGGGAAATAGCAGAAGTTGGCGAAGCCGACAATAATGCGGAAACCAAAGAAAATGCCGGAGATATTTGCAGATCAGACACCATTTTGCTTCGATTTCATGTCATGTTTTCAATAATACAGATACTGAGATACACTATTAATGGACTACTACTGCTTTCAATTGGGATCACGATGGTATGGAGAGAGAAAGAGAGAGAGAGAGAAAGAAGATTATGCGATATCGACTACTTAATTGGCTGGAATTGGACTACTGATCGATCCTATGGATTCGTGACCATGCATGTTCCCTGAATTAGGGCACCTAAAATCACTGTTTATATTTGTCCTATGCATATATCATCTTAATTACAAACTTAACTAGGTGTATGTAACCAAAAAAGAAAAGCTTAACTAGGTGTAAAGAATATTTAGGGGAAGTAATAAATCCCACCAATTTAAATTACACAAGCATCTAATTGTTCTTTTACTAAAATAATGTAATTCGCCACATCAGCAATATTAATCAGCATTTTTATTAGGGTATGTTCTTTTTTACTTGCTTAATAATTAATTCAGTTAGGTTCAACTCAGTTAACCAAATAGACTTGTTCTCGTCAACGAAATGATGCGGACGGTGAGGAACGGAACGGAATGGAACAGCGCGTCGCGAATATTGAAGGAAAATGTGAGACAAAATGAAGTATAGAATGAGACACGAAACGGCACGGAACGAAACAGATTAAAACAAAACACAATAAAACATAGAAACAACGAAAAAAACAGGGCCTTAAAGAGAAAACAGTGCACCCCACCACCAATAGACAATAGTCTAGAAACACCCCTTTGTGCCATAAAATTGTCATCCCAAGCTATACATGTGAAAAAGAAGTGAAAGACAAGATTTTTCATCTTTATCACTCCATTATTAACCAAAACTTAGCACTATGATTCCCTTTCCAAGTTTCACCAAATGACCCAAATGGGTTTTTCACCCATAACTAACAGTCTAACATAACACCTTTGCTTCTTTTAACAAGTTGAGTGCAATCACTGTCCACTCTCTCTCTCTCTCTCTCTCCCCTCACCCCACCGCCCACTCCCTCCAGCCCCCCTTCATTCTCTTCATTCTCTCCCCATTTATAAAAGCTAAAAAAATTTCAGACAACCCCCAAATTCCTCATCTTTAGACCCTTTTTTCTTCTCTCCTCAACCCCTTAATTTCCCATCTTTTTATTCTCATCAAAATTTGTTTTTCTTCAATTTTCACCATGACTGATCCATACTCAAATCTCTTCATTAGATGGGCAAAATTAAACCCTCTTCACCAATATCCTTTACCCTCATCTTCATCTTCATCTTCTTCTCCATATAATTCTCATCAAAGTTACCATTTTTACAATAATAATCACAACAATAATAACAATGATATCATGTTTCATCATCAATATCATCATAAAATTCCAACCCCACCTCAATCTCCACCTCTAAGAGAAGCTTTACCACTTTTGAGCTTAAACCCATCTACAATGGATGTTGATACTAGTAATATTAGCACCCAAAGTCATAATGAAAATACCAATAGCAGCTTATTATTAGAAGAAGAAGGTGATGATCAAGAAAGTGTTACAGTGGCTTTGCATATAGGGTTACCAAGCCCTAGTGCAGCTGATCTAGCTTCAATGTTACCGACATCGTCGAATAATAATTTGAAGGAAGATTATGAGAATAATGGTGATGATATAGATGGAGGTGAAAGAGATGATAATGGAGATCATATTCCTGGTGGTGGTAATGGGTACCCTTTGATGAGCAGACTTAACAAGGGCCAATATTGGATCCCTACCCCTACCCAGATTCTAATTGGGCCTACCCAATTCTCATGTCCAGTTTGTTACAAGACCTTCAATAGATACAACAACATGCAGGTCAGTTCTTTCTTCTATGTTTTTACTTCTTTTTTTTGGGGGGCTTACTTTTCAAACAACATGAATTGTAGAGGTTTCGTCGAATATTGTATGTTTGTCACAGTAAGACTGTGTACATCTGGACCTGACCGATAAAATTTGTCAATTTAGACATGTCCCTCAAATTAGAGACATTTCATCCCCCTTCTAATTAACTCTTGTTCAATTTTTAGTGTAAAATATGCACTTTCAATTCTGGGTAATAATTGTTAGTTGAGGCAAACCTAGATGGTTCATCTTCTTTTTTTATTTTTATATTTTTCCCTGTTTTGAGGTTTGGGTAAAAGGGCTTTTGTTACCTACTTGTATGTTCTTCATGAAGGGGGAATTTTGATTGATTTTATTATTATTTGATGATCTTATTCTTGGTATGTAGAGACATATTTGCATGGATTAGGGGGATTATTTATTTGAAGGCTATAATATTATGTCTGCCTAGACAGTAGACTGACCCTATATTCATCCTTTTCACTCTGTGTTGATTGAACAATACAACCCCCCAATGTTCCTTCTGTCTAATGGAGGATTGCTTGGGAGTTTGTGCAGACATTACTATTGCGCTCTCTCTCTCTCTCCTCTCTAGTCTCTTTCTTCCATCCCCATACATTACTCTGTCTGTGTCAGCTCAAAACTGAACATTTTGCTGACTCTCTCATACATGCCCTCTATTGAATTCAAGTCTTTCATAAATGTCTCTATATAACCAGTCCATAAACTGAAACACCTCTCTCTCTCTCTCTTTCTCTCTCTCTCTCTCTCTCCTATTTAATTTCCTTGCATGTATGTGTATAAATCATAAGTACTAATATAACTTCATGTTTATACACAATGGTGTATTGAAATTAAGTGATGAGCTAAGTAATGAAGAGTTGTTTTCAGATAACAGAATCATAAAATTGTAGTGGCAAGCAGAATCTTTGTTTGTATAAATAGATCGATATGGATAGAGATATATAGAGAGTATAGCTAGTTACATATAATAAGATCCCCAATAATAAGCTAAGTAGATAAAAACAATTCCATTCTTTTATGGAGTATTTGCTTTTCTCTGAGTGATAATTGCTTCTCAATGATACCCTACTTTCCCGACATTAGCTACCCACTATTCAAAGAGTGTTCAAAAGCATAGGGACCTAATGCTATTACTTATGGTGTATTTCTTTTAGAAAACTTTCTTTTGGCAAACTCAAATTGGTCTCTTTTAATTTGTTTGAACATTATCCAATCGTTTGGGGGTTGTGTGTGAGGGAGGGGGGGGGGGGTTGTTGTAGTATCCTCCTAATAAACCATAATGATTTCGATAATTCGAAGGAGTTCAAGTGGTAAAGCTCTTTAGTGTGGCCGAAGTTAGCGAGATTCTCGAAAAAATACCCTTAAGAACCCGTTCTCTTCACTTCGATAATCTCTGGTGAGTCAGGAGTTAACGTCATTGTCATAAGAACACCCTTTAGGATCCCTTCTCTTCACTTCGATGGTCTGAACTTAACTTAACTGATTTAGCTAAATTGATTTGAATTGAACGGAAGTGGTTGAATTTTAGTTATTTATAAGTTCTAGTTCATCAATTCCTATTCAGTATTGGTCGACGTCCAGCCTTTTAGCCACCAAGGCATATCGGACGCCAATATCTGGATTTCGGTCGCTAATGACGTTTAGCGACCGATTTGTTCGGTCGTTAATCTCATTTTTTCTTGTAGTGGACTCATTCGAAATTATGACTCTTTCCAACAACACATGTATAGTCGTGAATATATATTGGAAGAAAATAGTATCAAAATGATAAATTCTTGAATGATAGGAGCCGAACTAAACAAAATTAGAACGAATCGAACCAAGCTAATTTTAAATAAATTGGACTGATCTGAGACGAACTGAATTAGATTTACAGGTGAAGAGAAAACAGCCTTAGGTTGCATATGGTTTCATATAAGGTGAATTAGATTTACAGGTGAAGAGATCAATTAAGAGTAACTCTTCATTAACACTGGCACTCTTCTTCATAATTTAGCCAATGCACTAAGAAGCAAATGTTGAATAGAGAAACAACATCCCTCCAATAGAAGTGTATGTATATATTACTAGATTAAGGAGAGCCTCAAGAGACACAAAGGTGGGTCTAAATGATATGGTATATGATAGTTCATATATGATAATGATCTCTTTACTTCCTATCAACCAATTTAAAATATCATAGAAGGTTACCAAAATTGATTCTATATACAAAGATCTACTCTCATTTCTTTTTCTTCCTTTTTTTGGTTCAATTAACTCATTTGAGTTGGAAAAAGAATAGTCTTTTGAAGTTCAATCATTTTAGTTTGATTTTAACATCTATATGGCTCCTGTTATACATTAGTATCTAAATTAAACTTGTTTGTATTGTTTGAAGATGCATATGTGGGGACATGGATCACAATATAGGAAAGGGCCAGAATCACTGAGGGGCACTCAACCAACCGGTATGCTAAGACTACCGTGCTATTGTTGTGCACCAGGGTGTCGAAACAACATAGATCACCCAAGGGCAAAGCCTCTAAAGGATTTCCGAACCTTGCAAACTCATTACAAGCGAAAGCATGGAATTAAGCCCTTCATGTGTAGGAAATGCAGCAAGGCATTCGCCGTTAGAGGTGATTGGAGGACTCATGAAAAGAATTGTGGCAAGCTTTGGTATTGCATTTGTGGGTCTGATTTTAAGCATAAGAGATCTCTTAAGGATCATATAAAGGCGTTTGGACACGGTCATGCAGCTTATGGGGTTAATGGGTTCGAGGAAGAGGATGAACCAGCGTCTGAAATTGAACAAGATGAAGAATCAAGGCAGCAATAGCTTGGATGTATAGTTTGCTTCCTTGCTTGCTTGCCCTTTTATAGAGTATATTTTGAATACACTAGCTTATATATATACTCTATTTTGCAGATAATATACTGTAAATTCGGTCATTTTGGGTTTTGGGTTTTGGTTTAGGTTTAGCTCATTTTGAAAGATTAAACACTTTCCCCATATATATATGAGCTTTTGAATTTTGTTGTTGATAGCTGAAATGCATGGTTTTGCAAATTAAAGATGATGAGGAAAATGCCTAAAGAATAGCATCAGTTAACTGGTAAAAGCGATGCATAACTCAGTAGGAGAAAAGAGTTAGCTTAAGATCACCCAGAGAGGATGGAGTTGGAGTTGGCAACGAAAGTCATTTGTTATCTGACTTAAAGGGGTTCATAGGTCCAATCGTGGGTGGAAAAATCATCATCTGAATTCAATGTCATCTATCACCCGATCCACCCACCACCCATCAAAAATATGTTTAGGTTCGGGTGGAGGCGTGGAGTGATCGAGTATCCAGGTAGTGAGTGCGGGTGATATTGTCAGGCCTACTTATTACTATATTAGTATTCTAGATTTTAATGGCCTAAGTAAGTGGAGAGCTAGAGTACAGAAGACCAATATATTGGAGCAGATTTGTATCATAACCTAATATAATAGTAGCATTTGTGGTTTGCACTCTTAAGTAAAATATAGTATTACTAATATAGGCAATCAATTTATAATTTCTGCAGTCACATCTTTTAGATTGTAATTTTGTATTTCCTTTTCTAGCAAGAGAATTTGTTGTTATCTTTTTTTGATGTAGTGGTATATGTACCTATTTAATTTCTTTATAAATAAAGTTCAAGTTGACTATATAGGTCAAATTACTTTGACCCCCGTTAGGATGGAATCATGGCTTCGTCCCTGGTTATACTAACCAGACACATGTTCCTCGTTGGTAATATTCGTGAGGCATACTTATAAAATTTGGGGGATGAATAAGCAGTCAACTTTTTTGGTTTGGAGAGAGAGAGAGGGGCCAATTGCAAATGTACTGCTCCACTTAATTACTCTTCAGTAGCTTTGCAACACGTACAGTACATGCATCAAGTTATATACATTCTGAAGGATTATTAGCGCAGTACATGAAATGACATTTCAAGGGCTCCCCAACTCCACCTTCTCAGTTTTGACCATAATCATTTTCTCTATGCTATTTTTTCCTTTCTTAGGAGTTAGGACCATCTGATAGTTATTTCTAGAGGGTGTTTATAAGATTACACACTCATACGGTCATACCTCGAGATGGCCATCCCATTCAAGTTTTGGCATGACTTGGTAGATAGCTAGATAGGCCATTGGTGTTAGGGTCCTAAATTTTTCGCTGCGAAATGACCGAACGGTGTCAAGATTCCACCGAATCTTGACCAGTCTTTACGTGATGTTTTGTCCATTCCAACTCACATTGAACTCTTCGCAACTTGAATCATCCTATCGAGACTTGCTCACTTCACTGTGTTTCCTTTCTCAAGATATTAGTCGCTTTCTGATGTCGACTATTTAGCCCGTCACTCGCCCAACCGATCATCTCGGAGATCCCGCATCATGATTGACTCATACTCCAGACCCTCGTTGTGTACTAGTGCCGACACTCTTGTCCTGACCCTAGCCCGACCAAACACCTGTTTCTGAGTTCAACCAACGACTCGACACCATCGCAGCCTATCTGCGGACAACGTTGTTCACTATCGTCCGACACCGACCTCACTGACAAGCTCCTTTAGGACACGACCCTCAAACGCCATTCGACTTCGAGGCTTCCTATCGAGTGCTCCTTCCGTTCATCGGTCATGATCACTGTTCGCCTCATCGTGGCCTGAGTGTAGTTAAGTCCCAATATACTCTCAAACGTGTCAAGTCCGGAGCGTGCGTCTCGATCGTCCGGGCAACTATCCTCATCCCGAGCACTCAAACTCCTTCCGAGTAGTTCCCGATCCTTTAAGCAATCGGGAGTCATGTTTGCTCCCGTTGAGTTCATAGGAGGTCGGCCTATGAATGCGCAACTCGCGTTCATGGTTCACTGTCCCCGACTCGGCCATCGATGCCTCATCGAGTAGTGTCCCATTCACCAAGCAGGCACCTTCCCGGAACATCCTTCCCTTATCATAGGAATACTAGGAAGTATCCCCTTAAGTCCCACAAGTTCCCACGGGGTCGCCCATCCCGTAGTACCGACGTCCCGGAACCCGAGAGCACCGCTAATGCAACACGACCCCTCGTTGACCGGACTTCCCAAAAGCCCTTACGGAGGATCTTATCCCTTTGATAAGGTTCACGGATGAAGCGTCCCACAACCGTCTCAAAATAGTGACCCTCCTCTCGGCGCATGATGCACACTATCGAGCCCGGCGGCTACTCGATAATGTCCCAGGGAATCCTATCTCGAGGAGACTCAACGCTGTCCTAAGACATGCCATCAAGCCTGCCCCCTTTCGGGAAAGCTCACTTAAGTGTCATGATGTTTGCCAACCATCCATGCACCTAGGGGAGGTGGAGAGCTGAACACCTACTACCCCCTAAAGAGTCTTATATGGTTCAGCCCAACTGACAGGAGTGAACATCAAAGCTACATAACTTTCATACTCAATATCCGATGGAACTCAAACCTTATTCCTCATCATCCGACTCCACTGTGTACCTTCTCATCCCCAAGGAAGTCTTGCGCTCATCCTTCTCCGACGAATTTCACACTTTGTCCGGGCATTCCGGAGCCCGACACCTGTGACCGAACATAACATCTAGTCGCAACCTAACTGACTAGTCGCTGGTGCCTGCCCCCGACACTCATGACCGAGCGACTGAGTGGCCGTGACGCTGCTACCGAGCTGTCTAGGTGCGGACCACGACATTTGGCACGAACTAGTACGGGTCATGTACGAGGATGCATTCTTTTCTACTTCTTGGACCTTACCTAATTAGTGAAAATCAGTGGTAAGACCTTACTTAATCAGTAGAAATCAGTTGCATGACCTTAGTGAATCAGTGAGAATAAGTGGGAGGACCTTACCTAATCAGTAGAAATCAGTGGAAGGACCCACATTTCTACTCACAGAATAAGTGTCATCAGGTTCTTACTCAATCATTGAGAATCACTGGAAGAACCTTATCAAATCAGTGAAAATAAATGGCAGGACCTTACCCAATCAGTAAGCATTAGTGTGAATAAGTGGAAAAACCGCACCATAAATCAAATTATGGGGACACTCTAGTGCTTAGGTACGACATGGCTTTGACTCACAAATAAAATTATTGCGATAAGATTTCTTAAATAAGTTTTCATGATTAGTAAATCACTAAATGGTAGTCTTTCTTTGGTGATTTGGTACACATGAAAAAGGACAGTGAGATAAGAAGGTCAAAAAGAACAATTATGTGTATAGGGAATACTAGGAAGAATACAAAACTAGACTTATGAGTTATGAATGAAAGAAACTAAAGTTATGTGCTGATGAAACCCTGGGACATTGAAACCCATATTTTGTCTGGAGCCAGTTTGGTTATTGAACGAGTATGGTCGGATGATAGTGATGGATGCCCTAACTAACTGTTGTGTCATTAAACACTTGACGTTTTGGTGGTGAAGGAAACCCAGCAATAACATGTTGTACTTGTGCGTGGTAGATTGAAGCATTGTTTAAAGTTAGTATCTCCATTTATTAATCCATCAATTTCATCCCCTGACTGAGCGGTCCTTTACAAAGAGAGAAGAGTACTATCCATTACTCCCTCCATGCCTGTCAAACACTACCATTTTTCTTTTTTGAAGGTTTCATACAAATACTCTCATTTCTATGTTTGGTAAAAAATTGCTAGTCTTTTACAATATCACCCTTCACATAAAATTTCAACTAGCCCCACCAAGAAACCGCACAAGAAACCCCACCCTCCTCTCTTTCTCTCTCTCCTCACCCCATGTGATTAACAAAATAAATTTGAGGGTAAAAGTAAAAAGCACATGTCAATATAAACTCTTCTTAATTTTTGTGTCAAAAGCAAATGGTAGTGTTTGACAGGAACGGAGGGAGTATTTTTTTCAATTGATAAGTACTACTAGTAAGTCGATGGGACACTTATCTCGAGAGTTTTAGCCAATAGAGCAATAAAATGTCCATATCTAGCGTGTGTTCTTTTTAGTAATTACTTATCTGAATTCAAATATTCAATTGAACATAACCGGAAAGGAAGACAAATATATACTCCATATTTCTAAATGTGGAAGACGTTTTTTTTTTTTTTTTTTTTTTTTTTTTTTTTTTTTTTTTTACTTTGTCATTTATTCATAATATAAGGTTCAAAATTACTTTTATGCATGAAGCATAAATTGTTATTTAGGCATTGTTCTTTTCGCCGTTTCCATGCTGCGTTCCGTTTTGTTCTGCATCATTCCGTTCCGCATTCTGAACTTCATTTTGTCTCACATTTTCTTCCAATGCAATATCCACGTCGTTCCGTTCCAATTCCACGCCGTTCCGTTCCGTTCCGTTCCATTCCTCACCATCCCGCATCATTCCATTGACGAGAACAGAGTCTGGCTTATTCATTTAATTCCCACTTCATTTGAGACATCTAATGATGTAACGATCTTAGTAATTTACCACTCAGTAATTGGCGGAAGTCATCAAATTCATCGATCTTGTTATAAATATATTAGATTTATATATATATTTGGTTATCTAAGATATTTATTTGTTTAGAGATATTCATAATTGTAGCTGTTGGATGACTTTTTTTTTATAAATAAATGAAAACTCTTTAATTTCCTTCAAAAAAAGTAATTTACCTTTCTCTTTAATTTGTATATGTATGCATAATAAAATATTTAGTACGTCTAATAAAGTGTGTTCTTTCCGACTCACTCAATAATTAATCCATTTCAATTTAATTCAATTGAAATGAACATACTTAATATAAAAGGTATTACAAAAACTACTTGGAATATTAATTATTGCCTCTTGAGGGGTATATTATAAGATATTAAATCATATTCTCTTTAGTTGTTTTTACCTTCTCACTTGAATATTGTTAGGAGACAACTTTATATGAGAGGCTCAAATCATAAAAAGGAAAAGATATAAAGGCTAAAAGAACTACCATTGACCATCGTCTAAGTCGCTTTTAAAAGAGAGAGTGAGGGCAAAACATGCACAGAGAAATAGGCAACTAAAAATTCTTCTTTTGGACGATTCCCTTGAGAGAGGTCATTTTCTTTCATGATAAAATTAAAAACATCCGTGACGTATATGCTTATACTCCATTCTTCTTTGATCCTTATTTCCCTTTTCTCTCCTAGTTGTATTTGGTGGGGCGGCATTTCTCTATACATATACTCATAAACAAAGTGAACTTCTAAGTGAAGAAACAAGCCATATATGTGTGTGCTCATATATGAAGAAAAAAGAGGGAGTATCTTAATTATATCATTGGTATCTATGAAGAATCTAAAAGTGGATTGTCCCACATTGAAGTATTGAATGACCTTGAACATATATATAATTTAGGCCCAGTTTCTATGCTGTATTCCGTTCCGTTTCAATCTGTTCTGTTCCGATCCGTTTCTTTTCGCACTGTTTCGTTCCGCATGCTGTACTTCATTTTGTCTCACATTTTTTTAAATTATCCGTGTCGTTCCGTTTCTTTCCTTTCCAGTCTAATCTGTTCCGTTTCGTTCCTCACCGGTCGTCCTGTACCATTCCGTTGAAGAGAACAGGGCTTTAGTGAATTACTTCACGCATTGCCAATTAATTTTGTATTGTGTTGAAATCTTACTAATTCTATACGTGCTCACTTTGATTAAGGCCCAATTATTAAAATATGTCTTGTATATTACTATTTACTTCATTAGAGTTCAATTCAGTTAAAAAGAACACAACCTTATAATTTTATTTTCAGTATATATAAAAGCAAGTCAATAGTACTCGAGTAGTTAATAATAATTGTCTAAAATCAAGTAGCCAGGAAATTAAGATCCTTAACCACATCATCATGCAGTATATAGTACCTAGTAGCCACTACTCGCTTAGCAACCTGCAATTGGAGGTTTTTTTTGCTTATCGTACAATAGGAGTTAAGATCCTCTTCATTTTAATGGAAAGTAGGATCTATTTCTAACCAATTTTTGAGTTAAATAAATTTAAAAAGGCAAAATGAGATAAGAAGATGATCTAGTCCTATATTTATGAAATGGAGAGAAAAGAAATAAAGAGGATACCAACCCTTCGAAACAGACTCCATAGTTATTTTATTTATTTTTTTATTTTTTTTTTGGCTCATAAGACCCTATGGTTAATTACTTTTAGGGTATGTTTGGCACAACTAATTGTTTTGCTAGCTGAAAAGTCATAATATGGTAAGAAATCAACAGAAAGTTGCCAAAATTTTTGTGAATTGGTAATAAATTAGTTGTTTTGCTAGCTTATATTGAAAACTTGCATGGGCAGCATTCATATTTTAACTGTTTCTGCAGCTGAAAATTGAGAATAATTTGATAGATTATTTGGTAACAGATAGTGAAAACAGTAGGTGAAAGATGAAAGCCGTAGTTTTAATTTAAAAACTAACTGTTTTTGCCAAACATATGCTTAATTAGAACTTGGCAAGATGGCAACATATCAATTTTTTTTTTTTGGTTAGACCACAGGTTCACTCACGTCTTTTTGGACTAAGACTAATCCTACTCGCACTGAGTCAGTCCATGAAAGGGTAAAATGATCCCACTAAATAATTTTTTCATTCACAAAATTCGAACCCTTAACCTTACTTAAGGGATAAGAGTGCCGAACCACTCATACCAACCACTAATCGGTGGCTAACATATCAAATTTTATAGTATAGAGTGGGCACTGGCCAATCACACAGTGGCGTATCCAGGATTCAGAAAATGGGGTGACAAAATCAAGTAAAAATCATCGATACATATTAGATCAAAAAAAGTTCAATATCAAACCGTCATACAATTCCACATTACAACTAATGCGGGTAGACGAAAAAAAAAACAAAATAACCAAATAAAAAGTTCAATAATAGATTAAATCACCATTATTTTGAGCCTTTTTGGGTGCAATACAACAAAGCAAAAGTATAAAAGCGGAAGAAAACAATCACGAAACAACTAAATAAAAAACCTGATTTTAACAAAGTAACGGACATTGGAGGAAGAATCGGCCTAAATGATGAGAATTAGAAGCATATTTTGGAAATGATTGAGCAATAATCAATTCACAATATTACTCAAATCAATCAAATAAATTATGTTTCAAACCCTAATTTCAATTTATTTGATTCAAATAACCCCAATTACTCAAATTCATTCAATTTCTAAGTTCTAACTCAAAACCCACAAGTTATAATCTATACTAGCTATGGAGAGAGGGATTGAGAGAAAGAACTAAGGAGGTGTACATCAACAAACAAAAGAATTGATTCGCAATTTTGCAGAATTGCAATAGCCTTGACGTCGCCGTCACCGTCAAGCTTCGCCGTCAACTCGTCAAGCCAAAACTCCGGCGCCGGTAGGCGGTAGCCCAGTAGTCCGGTACTCCGGTACTATCGACTCACTCGACTGTCGATGGGCCAGGCGAGACTGCGAGAGTTGAGAACTTGAGATGGTGAGGGGATGAGAGAGAAAGAGTTATGTCATAGGTAATGGGTTTGCTTTAGTCTACTGATTTTGTTTGAGGACCTAAGTCAGTAAGTCTCACTTACAAAATATTATTTTATTTTTTTTTAAAAAAAAAAAAATCACATATTTTTATTTTCGAAAAAGGGGTGACGACCGTCCCCTCCCGTCCCCCCTTGCATCCGCCTATGCAATCACATGTCCCAATAAATGATGGTGGCTCTCAATCAATTTCCTTTAGCTACGTGGTGGGTCACGTGCGAACATTTGCATGGATTATAGGGGCCATTACATGATGGATGGATGTTGGTATGCTATCATTAGATCTTCGTCAAATATAATTAAAAATATACTACAAAGGACAAATCAAAGGAGCTGGGGATCGAACTTTTCCATTCAGATCGAAAAAGACCCCTTTCAACATCTTCCTAAAATAATCTTCACCCTATTATTACATTGTTCTTTAGATTAAAATAAAGATCATACACACTAATCATGTAGTAAGGGAATAGTATGGATGAGGATTATCGGAAGTCCGTCCAAATTAAAACAAATTTTTATTTAGTCGATCTTTTACACGTTCGTTATATGATAGGGTAAAATTATCACTTTTAACATCTATAACTATCATTTTCAATTTAAAGTTATTTAGTGTTTAAAATGATCAAACAAAATATCGTATTTCAGTCTAAAGATAACTTTTTTTTCCCGAAAATTATAGGTCTTAGAGGATGGTCGGGTAGCTTATATTGCCAACATGTATGTTGATTATTGTGCAATTTAACACAATATTGCACAATAATCATGTCAATTGAATTAATTATACTACCTTAAAGTAAAGGTGGAATTTGAGATCACAAGACATCTAGAATGAGTAAATTCTAATTAATGTGATCCTTGAAAATAGTTAACCGATAAGAGGGCCTTGAAAATTAAAGTTTTCTATGTAATAATAACTAATTTTGTACAAAGAGTTAAGATATCACTTACCCTCAAAATTTTATTCTAGTCGATTTCGATTAAGATCGTTTTACGATAAGATGGACAAAAATAAAACTTTTTATTCAAAAATATAACATGTTTTGTTCTAATTTTTTCCGACTTTCAAAATATTCAAAATAAAGTAATTTTTTTTTTTAAAAGTGAATATTTTTTGTTCAAAGTGTAACAGTGATCACATAATAAGTATATGAGTTTTCGCGGTTAACTACTTACTCTTAATCTTGATTTTTATATCCTTCAATCCTTGTGCTGATTTATTTAAACAATTTAGAATCAAATAAGCTCCTATTATGATGGCAAGACCGAGTGGGCAATTTCATCAACTATTCTTTTGATGTAAGTGGGCTGAGTCATCAATCATCATCCGATTAAGGTATCTAAGGCTACTTTTACAATTAATGATGGTAATTGTTATGCTTTACGAAACCCAGCAGAATATGATGTCACATTAACGAAAGGTGTGGATAGAGCTCCACTTAATTAGCAGGAATTTTATGAAGGAAGTTTTTACGTACAGCTATATCTAGATTAATTAGTGTGCAAACGAAGAGCAGTGAAAGTAAAAGAGAGAGAGCTACTAACTGACTTCCAATAATTTCTGATCATAATTCTGCCAATGAGATCTTTGTCTTGTACGTGGTAAAAATTGAGGCTCTGGGTACATTATGTCTTAGGTTCGAATCTATCCCCCACCTCTCAATGTATATTTATATTTATTGTATTGACCTTTGTGCCTTTCTTGGCCAAAATAAATTCATAATTCATCGCAATTCTACAATTAAAGCTAGAGCTAAGTATATAGTCCTTTATCCCCTTCATGCCTTGGGACGTTGGCTTCTAGGAACTATACTAGTCTCTTGTTAGTGCTATGTTTATGGGGTCAGTGCTTGCGCTGGTTGTCAGCTAATCTGATATAATGTTCGCTATTGAATACGAGAGTTCGAACAGTACATGACGTAGCGGGGAATATCTCAGTTGTCATTCACTTGCAACCTCTTTTTGATGTATATAATCCTTTAAGAAAAATTACTAGAAGATAATTGCTCACTACATATCCCTAGACCCTAGCCCTTGATATGTTTAAAGGCATTACCGTACCCTAGCTAGATATCTAATTAAACACAGTGGAGTCTTGGACAAATTGATGAATATAGGGATCCCTTAGACACATATATATTGTCCCTGATTGAGCCAACATGATCCAATACTTCTGAAGTGATATGACTGGAAAGGGTACATAATGCCTATATATATATATATGCACCACCTAAGAAAAAGGAATTGCGGGCTGAGTTGGATCTGTACTATACTGCACCATTGAAAACCTATCTAACTATTATGTACGTAGTTCTTGGCTCCATTGCGTGGGATAGGAGAAAGGCACGAATGACATATATTATGAGCATGTTCTTGTCCATCGAGTGATCTACTCCACTGAACTGTAATATGTGAGAAACGAAGCAGATTACTGAATTGAACTAAAGCGATTCTAAACTGGGTGGAAAAAAACACACCTGTTTAATTACATTTTGCTACTCTATATATGTGCTTGTGTATGTTGCTTGGATTGTTTTTCACCATCACAGTCACGAAAGGACCGTCGTATATATTCATATTTTTTAACTTGCAATGTTACTAGCGAACCATTATTATGTCCCAAATGGGTTCTGGTTCTTTCGTTCCTGACAAAACACTCCACAGTCTACAAGGGTAACCAAATACTCCAGCTGATGATGACTATATGTTGTGCTGGACACATCCCTGTTTGCTACCGATCTTGTAGGTTCCAATTATGCCCCCCTCAAAAATAGTAAAAACTCGAACTTAATAATCCAGAAAAGGCAAAAATTCAAATTGGTGGGAGCCCAAATAGACCGTTACGTACTACATTTAATATAGCTTGGCCATCGTAGGTGACATTTCAATGTCATGTAACTATTTATCTTACTATTCTAATCAGCTGGTTATGCAGAAATGCGGGAAAGGGCTACCCATACATTTAGTGTTTCTTACACCCTCTTGTTTCCTGTGAATGGGAGGACAAATTTATCCCTTACTCTTTAAGATTTCAGGGGATAATATGGGTGTTACTAAATGCCGCCCCTAAATTACTAGGTACCGCCCCCCAAAATTCCAATTTTGCCCTTTTTTAATTTTTCACTCATCCTCTCCCTCTCTCCCTCTCTAACTCTCACACCACTTCTCTCCCACTCTACCACCCACTCTCATACCCAACCTTCATCAACATTCACTCAAGCAACCCGCGGATGTCTGCCGGCGATGAAGAAGTGCCGTCGACGGTGGCGGAGGTAAAATTAATTTTTTTTGCGCATTTTTTTTGCACGGTCGTCTGAGATTTTCGACTCACCCTTGGGTGAGTCGTCTGCTACAGGCGACCCACCCAAGGGGAGTCGTCTGTCGATCGCGACTCACCCTTGGGTGAGTCGTCCGCTACAGGCGACTCACCCTTGGGTGAGTCGAGATCAATAGACGACTCACCCTTGGGTTGGTCGCCTGTAGCAGACGACTCACCCAAGGGTGAGTCGAGATCGACGACCGACAGACACAAAAAAAAAAAATTTATTATTATTATTATTATTATTATTATTATTATTATTATTATTATTATTATTATTATTGTTTGAATTTAAGATTAAGCTAACATTGTTTTCGTTGTTTTCGTTAGATTCCTTTGGAGCGGTTCGGTGGTGATGGTGTTGATTACAGTACGCATTTCGTCACTGATGAGTTATTTGATAGTGATACAGATGCAATTAATTGGGCAAAACAAATTGCACTTACTATCGGGTTTGAGTTGATAATTTCGTCACACAAGAAGAGTGGAAGCGTAAAATTGTTAAAATGCAATCGAGGTGAACGCTACAGAGGGGAATTAAGAGACTTAGATACTGCTGCTCGGAAGAAATCGAAAACAAAGGCTTGTAAATGTACGTTCCAGTTGAGAGCTCGGCAAGTGTATGGGTCCAGTAGTTGGATGATTGTCACATTGCCTGGGACTAGGGGTACGCACAACCATGACTTTGCTGTGTATCCTGAGGGATATCGTCAGATGAGTGGTCTTAGTCCTGGGTCAAAGAAACTCATTCGTGACATGACTTCGGCACAAACAAAGCCATGTGCTATCTTGGCCGCGATTAAGGAAAAATTTCCCGAGGACAATGCAACTAGACGGCATGTGTACAACCACAGAGATCGTATAAGGAAACTTGATTTTGAAGAGAGAGATGTCATTGGTCAGTTTCATCATTTAGCTGTGGCGAATAAGTACGTACATTGGACAAGAGCCGACCGAGCTACTAATGAGGTAACTCACGTGTTCATGGCACACCCTACATCAATTCAGTTACTTCGGTCTTTTCGTTGGTTGATTGGCTTAGATTCCACGTACAAAACAAACAAGTATAAGATGTCGTTTCTTGAGATAGTGGGGATGACTCCAACCAATAAGAACTTCCTCATAGCTTATGCCATTATGAAGGATGAGACTCAGGCAAGCTATGCGTGGGTCTTAGATAAGTTGAGGATGCTTATTGGAAATGATGTACACCCAACAACAATTGTGACCGATCGTGAGCTAGGGTTGATGACACCTATTAGAGAGATATTTCCCGAGAGTGCCCATTTGCTCTGTACATGGCACATTAACAAAGTCGTTGAAGACAAAGTGTACAGACTTTGTGGAAAAGATAAGGCCGTCGCGCAGAGGTTCAAGAATGGGAGGTGGAAAATTATCATGGAAGCTTCCACAGAAGCTGCGTACGATAGATCAGTGCGTACGATGAAGGTTAGTTGGAGGACTTACCCTCACGTGATATCCTATGTAGAGGAGACCTGGCTGAGACACAAAGAGATGTTTGTGGCTGCGTGGACGAATAAGGTGCTACACCTTGGCAACACTACGACTTGCAGGGTGGAGAGTGCACATGCCGCGCTAAAACAGTGGTTGAACTCCTCAACTGGAGCTTTGGACAATGTTTGGAACAAGGTCAACAAGTCAATCGAGTCACAAATAACTGAGATCAAGTACACACTTGAAGAGTGCAGAAGACGAAGAAGTGTGGTGTACTCGGGTTTCCCATTCAACTATCTGACCGGGTATGTTTCCCATTACTGCTTACAAATATTATTGGCTGAGCTGAACAGGATGAGAGAATTGAGTCACCAAGTATTTGATCGTTGCGGTTGTGTATTGAGATCCACTCATCAGATCCCGTGTGCGTGTGAGTTGAAAACGGCCACGGATACGGGCACGCCAATTAGCTTGAATAGTGTCCACAAATTTTGGCGAACACTCGTTATTAGTGATGCAGTGGAGATAGCTACGCTTGACATGACTGAGCATCCATCTGAGGACCATCGATACTTTCGGTCTCTGGTCGACGAGGTTAACTCAAGCGACCCGGCAGTTGTGCGCAACATATCTGTCCTTATGAATGAGCAGCTTCATCCTGAGGAAGCGAGTTACGTCGAGCCGGAAGCGAACACGACAGTCAGAGGTCGACCGAGAGGGAGTTCCTCTACCAGACGTGATCCTAGTTCATGGGAGTACTCCCAGAGGGGTCGTGGTCGCCCTAGGTCATCCAGTTCGAGCCGCGGGCGTGGTCGTACCTCATCCTCATCGAGTAACTTCGTAAACAGTACTGGTATGAAAACCCATAATTTATTAACATGTACATAATGTTGTTACTTTTTGATAAGTACTATTATTGACTTTCTATTATATTGTCTTGCAGCTGGACACGCAATAGATATCACTGAATTCTATCATGTTAACAAAATTCCGGGAATCATCGTACCTTTCATTGAAGGATATCTCGATGTGCTTGGGGATGGTAATTGCGGTTTCCGTGTCATTGCGGACTACATTTTCGGAGACCAAGAGCAATGGCGAGTGGCGAGAGTTTGCATTGCACACGAACTCTTAGCTAACCGAGCATTGTACGAAAACTTATACGTTGAAGGGGTCGACGCTGGTTACCGCCGTATTATGTGGGACGGAGGTGCGTGTAACGATGATCACTGGATGACAGTAATTGAGGATTTGTTCCCGATTGCCAACCTCTTCAATGCAGCGATTATGTAATTCGGATACGGCAGCGGAAGGGGGTTATATTCTTGTTACACAGTGCTACCGTTCCAAGCACCTTCGACTGCTACACGTCCAAGTAGGGAAATTGTCATGTGTCATTTAGGTGATTCGTATTCCCATTATATCCGTCTGGATTTAGCCTCAGATTTCCCTGTTCCTCCGATATGCGAAGCATGGTTTACTTTCCGTTCTGATAGTGTCGCTGGTTGGGAGCAAATGTATGTTACGCGAAGAGCACATTGGGATCGTTTAGCGAGGTCGATGTAATTGAATGTTTTGCGTGATTGTTATACTTATATCATTGTCACATTTTTGTGTGATTGTTATATTTTGCATGTGGAGAGTGGTCGTGATTATTGGAGGTAAATAAAACAACAAATTACAATAAAACAAAAAATGTAAATAAGAAACAACAAATTACAATAACACAAATAAATAATAACAATAATAATGAAACTCTTATAATAACAAATTCATCTAGGGTCAATACATCATTTGGCAGCCCGCCAATCTCTCATAAACTCGTCCATAAATGATCGAGGACCTTCCGCTTGCTCCGGAGGAATCAAAGTAATGGAAGACTCAAATCCGACGGCTAGACGATTCACCCACTGCAAAAAAGTAACAATGAGTGTGAGTTCAGAGATATGTAATACGTAAAAAAATATATATTTTAGTTAATCACTTACATAATCGCTGTTGGATCGTGGAGGAATCACAGGTGCTGCAGCGTCACGTATCAGCCGAGGGTGGGAGTGAAGGTAGTACCATGCGAGGTAGTCATCCGTACATGCTGTGGGATCTGACGTGGATGCCTGAAACCCATGGAGACCAAGAATGTAAAATCCCGGGAACATACGCCAAGCATCAGATGACATCCATTCGGGGAAGACAACCTTGTACGAACGACTGCTCCATGACCTGATCGCTTTGACTGGCCTAAAGATCGGGGTTGGGATACTCTGTACGTACCCGATTTGTCGTAAACAACGACCAGGCATGTACGGTTCGATAATGTCCCGATACTGTAGCCACCCCATGAATACAGTCCTCGGTACAGATACTGCCGGGTTAGAACCGTACGGCAGCCACACCACCTACGTAGAAATGTTGAAAGTTACGGTGAAGTAAAAAAACATAGCAAACGACGAAATAAATCATGAACACCGATAACTAAATGACGTACCTCTGTCGCTCGCAGATGATCCAAGCGTCTACGTAAGGAGTCCAGTCGACCCATGTCCTTGCCCTCAGCCAGGGCACTCCATACGGACGCACGGGGAGCCTCGTCGTCCCCGACAACCATCCGCTCCCGATGAGGTCGGAAGCAGGGAAAGTACTCGTATATCCATGCCTGCAGGAGAGTTAGGCATCCGCAGATGCCCTGAGAATCCCCGCGACTAGCTATACCGAGCTGACGATATAGGAAGGCGAGGGCAGCAGATCCCCAAGAGAAGTCATGCACCGTATCGACACCGTCGTCCATCACCTCCATCACGCAGGAGGGTCTAATACGGTTACCACTCTTGTCGACAAACAAGGTGGATCCAATAAGTAACCACATCCAAGCTGTCGCCTGGATGTCATCTATTTGCTCACGGCAAAGCTCAAAAACCGACTCCGTGAGGACCGCACCGCCCTGCCAGTGGCTACACATCAGTTCTTCTGGGCTGACCCCGAGAACCTCCATGGCCGCCGTCTGCAGCTGCCCATCCCGTCCCTCATTGGAAACGAGCTCTCCGTCTACAGGAATCCGAAGAATATGCCATACATCGTGCAACATGATCGTCATCTCTCCGAACGGCATGTGGAACGAGTTCGTATCCGGCTGCCACCTTTCCACGAATGCAGATATCAGGGGGAAGTCAATATGTCTGAACATAATGTCTGCCAGGTGTGATAACCCAGTCCCCTCGATCTGGGCCCTCATCTCGGCCGACATCTCCGCTCGCCACTGACTCAGCCGCTGACAGACATTCCATCGGTTATGACACTTCAAGAGACCCCTCATCTCTCCATTCCACATACGAGACGCTACGTGGCCCAGGAAGCTCGGTATGACGCTATCATCCGCCGGCCCACCGGGCACAGGCTCTGTAACAAGCCACGTAGTGTCGTCCTCCGCTCTAGATCGTTTGCCAGTACTGGACGACCCAGTACTAACAAACCTACCGCCTCTGCCCTTCACCACGCGCCAATCTGAGGATAATTCGACGCCAATCTGATCATCGTCTTGCTCACCGGAGTAGAACTCGCTAGTTGCGTAATCGTCTTGCTCAGCAGTCATCTCCCTCATCCGAACTGCCTCTCTCTGTCTCCGTACAGAGGCATCAATCCCGCGCGTCCTCGTGTGACGCGGTCCTGAACCAGCTAGTTCACTAAATAACCGAGGCACCGATTTACCGGCTCCTCCCATCTATCATTTCACATTTTTAATTAATTAAACAATAATCAATAATAATAATAATAATAATAATAATAATAACAATAAATAATAATAATAATAATAATAATAATAATAATAATAATAATAATAATAACAATAAACAATAAATAATAATAATAATAATAATAATAATAATAATAACAATAAATAATAATAATAATAAATAATAATAATAATAATAATAATAATAATAATAATAATAATAAATAATTTTTTTTTTGTGTTTGTCGTCTGGTCTCAGACGACTCACCCAAGGGTGAGTCGTCGGCCGATCTCGACTCACCCAAGGGTGAGTCGTCTGCCTATCTCGACTCACCCAAGGGTGAGTCGTCTGCGACCGACGACTACCCTTGGGCGAGTCGAGATCGGCAGACGACTCACCCTTGGGTGAGTCGAGATCGGCAGACGATCGACGCAAAAAAAAAAAAAAAAAAAAAAAAACACAACTTCAATTCATAACTTCACGATTCAATTCAAGGCAAAAAATATTCAATTCAAGGCAAAAAAAATTCAATTCAAACAACAAAAAAAAAAAATTCGAAAAGTTACCCCCCCGCGCCGTCGGTCGCCGCCTCCCTCGCCGTCGAAACCTCTGCCGCCGCTGCCGCTAGCACTTGACATGGTCGTGGTGGTGGTGGTGGTGGTGGTGGTTGCCGGTGTGATGGTGTGGTGGTGAGGATGAGTGAGGAAGAGAGGATGAGTGAGAGTGAGTGAGGAAGAGAGGATGAGTGAGAGTGGATGAGTGAGAGTGAGTGAGGAAGAGGGGTGGGTGAGGGTAAAATTGGAAAGAGGGGGGGCGGTAGCTAGTAAAAAGGGGCGGTATTTAGCAATTCACTATAAATATGGTGAAAAATGGGGAAAAGAGGGAGGTGAGACACAAAAAAAAGGAAATAAGGGAGTGTAATATACACCTTATATATGGCTAACTTAGTTGAGAAATGCGAGTTATACCCATAAGAATTTAGCATTATTTTGTGACAGTTTGCTTGAAATTCGGTGTATCCATTAATGACATGCAAGATGCAATTAATAACTCAACTAGTAGCTAGCTGCAGGTTGTAGCGTAAAAGAATAACGCACATGTAAGTATTCGGCGTATAAAGAATAAAACATATAGGAGGTTAACATATAAGTTAGTGGATTGCTCTACCTAATTCTATTTTTAGGACAGAAATGCCATTGGGCTTATATATATACAGTATGCTATTCTCCATGTGCGGACTTGCAAGCGATAGGCCCGCCCATTGATTATAGCCTATATATGCTAAGCCTGTTGCTAAGCATGTACACAACTCCAAACCCTCTCTTCGAGGGTAATGTGTTCTAGTGTTACTAATCCTCACTCTCGACTTCAAAAGTAACATATAATCATATATAGCAACATAAATTAAAGTATCTTAGGGTTCGCAACCCACTATCTTAATGTATCTATCTCTCTCCTTTATTTTCACAATTCTTTCTTATTTATTTTCAAAATAGCAATTAAAGTAGAAGAGAGATAGACATAATTCTAAAGTGGGTTGGCCACCCACTAGGTCAACAAAATATTTTCTATTCTGTATATATTTTCACTTTATTACCTAACACTTTGATTTCAACAACTCGATGATGATATGACTAATGTACTTTAATTTCTCACCCTCATGCCCATGCTTATTATTATTGTCGATCACCTGCATACCATTATAGAACTAACAAAGCAGCATGCATGGATGAGGGTAGCCTATCTTGAAAAAGAAGTAGTATGGGCATATTTCCTTTTCCCAACAAAGCATCTATATCATGAAAATCACACAATATAATGTGTGATTTTTACTTCACAATCAATAAATATATACTGATTAGATCAGAATATATTAAGCCAAAAATATTGCCCTACTCTTCCATCCCCCTATTAGAATCTCCCTCAGTATATTGTCCGTTTTCCGATCCCCAACTTATTTTTGTTTATTTGATCTGTTCATTTCGATCAACAAATTCAATAAAATTCATAAAATTTCAACAAAATTCAGTAGAATAAACAAAATTCAACAAAGTTAAACAAACCAACTTACAACCTAGCTAGTTATAAAAATCACTAGAATAAACAAAACTCAACAAAAATAAATAAAGTTTAATAAAATTCCGCACAATAAACAAACTTCATCGAAGTTCAACAAAACTCAGTAGAATAAATAAATTTAACAAAGTTCAACAAAAATCAACAAAGTTCAGCAAAATTCAACAAAAATAAATATTCAACAATAAATATAAACAAAAGAAGTTGGGGATTAGATCATACAAATTCCAAATCCAAATGTCGATTTTTTTTGGTATTTCTTTTTTATTGTTTGCGAAGTGGAAATCCATATATCAGGTACAACATGATCTGGATGGTACCAAATTTCAAATCGAAATGTCGATTACAAAATGGTAGAGGCTTCTTGTTACCTACCATTAAATCAGGTCGATGGTTGAAATCTCGCTTTGGATATGATGTAGTCTTAAATTACTTGGCCAGTTATCCCACTCTTTGAGGTATTCACAAGCCAATGCGAAAAATAGTCATTGTGATTGACTTTAAATATCCTTGGTAGGAATAACTAAAAAATTAAATCTGTTACCACATGTAAATTTTAAAAGGAAAAAAAACCCGCCAATAACGGATATAATAATGTCTGATCATATATATAGTTATAGGACTGTGACCCATACAAAATGTGATATATAGGGTGGTGACAATACTACTAAACTTTAGTGCTTTCCTCATGAGTGGCTAAAACCCTCTTTAGTAAGCTTTAACTGAAGGTGTCTTTAATGCCCTTCTTTTTCAATATTTTTTTCACCCTTAGCTTTCTTTTGTTTTTAGCATTCAGTATCAAGAAAATCCAACCAAAATCTCTCACCTTTTTTTACCTATCTGAACAAAAGATGACCCATAACAGGCAGCTTTATTTTCCCATGAATCCTCTTTCAGATTTTGCATTATCCCAACATGTCACTTCCCCTTTTATTTATTCATTTATATTTTTTAAAAAAAATAAATTAATTTCTATGTCCCAAAATTTTCCATCCATTTATATATATACTACTGATTGGACTGACATCCTCTCATCTGAAATAGTATATAGTACTGTTACAAAAAAAGACACATTATTATATATGTTCACTCATTAAATTCCAATTAATAGAACATACACCAACAAATAGGATGTTTGTTAATGGCACATGGAGTGTAGGGAAGAGAGAGATTGAGAGAGAAAGACAAGCATATGCGTGCATGGCAGTACGTATACTGTGTGAGTTATTAAGCGCCATTCTTTTAGTCTTTTTTGATGCCTATATATCATGTCTTTCCTAGAAGAAATTCTATGATAGTTCGTGCAAATTTAGAAATAAAGAAAGAAGCAGCGTGTAAATGTGTAATATATGTACTAGCTAGCTAGTAAATTCCAAGCATCTCATGTACTTATTAGTCTGAGATTGGTAGTAAGGTCATTCTTGATATGAAATTGTAACATGACATGTTTGGTCCTTGATTGTCTAACAAACTAATGGTCACTATTATCTTCATGTCTCATCTCCAAGTTAACTCTTATCTTCAAATTAAGTATGAAACCTACTTTGATGACAAGTTTGTAATACGGATCGGAACAAACATTAATGAAATGATCCACAACCATCAGTTTAGACTTTTGGTTATTGAATTTGTTCCTACATATGGTATTAGAGCATGAAAGGGCCAAAGGGGTCTTGATCGCGACTCTTGGGAGCCCTTTGCTCTTTGAGCTTTGGTTCCATAGTTGAGCCTGAGCACAAGGTGGAGAGGGCATGTGCAATCATGCATCATCTACACTTTAAACATAATGGACATTTGTGTAGGGAGACATAATAAGAAAAATAACAGTAGGTGAACTTATAATTATAAGGTTTAATTTTGGTTGATTTGGTCCCAATGCAACACAGTTTAGGTCATATTGTCATATTGTCGAACAGTAGTACACAAACATAGGTCATAGGACTGGAGAATTGAGAATGACACAATTTTGTGTTTGGACCAAAACAATGGACCGCGGAATTGAGAAATTGGGTTGTTAAGGAACGTGTGCAGCCCAATAAATATCTAGTTAAATTATGGTTGGACCTAGAATGATTAGGCCCATACTGATGTTCGTTTCGAGAACTGGGCCCAAGTTGAAGGACAACGAGAGCGAAATCCCAAAATTTCTCTTTTTCAAGACCGGCAAACATTTGGAGTGCAAATAGCAAAATCAAATTATAAGTGTGAACCAAGGAGGTGTGGTTGAGTGGTAAGAAGTTAGGGATTCATCTATTCTTAAACAAGGTCGAGGGTTTGAATTTCGCCTTGGGGATGGAGCAGCTTTAAAATTCCTTAGCCAGTTGGCCCACCCTTTGAGGTGCGTACAAGCCAACGCGGAAGATAGTCACTATGATCGACGGTGGATACCCTTGGTCGTGAAACAAAAACAAATCATAAGTGTGTTTGAAGTTCGAACCATTGCCTATATTCATTTCACGTTTAAGGCTGCCTAACCTCTATGACCCTTATCAAATTTCGTTCACAAAACATTCCTCATGGAGATTAAATAAAAGAGAAAAGAAAGAAAAAAATAAGCATATCATGAGTTGTGTTCATTGTTTTGTCGTGATTAGATTAGGTAACATGCAATGTTAAGAAGTTTCTGACTCGTAGGTAAGACGCGTAAATTGTAATTCTGTCCAAATTTTGAGCCTTATCAAAAGCAATATTCTTAGAATGTCCCAATTTCATGTATCAGATTTTGTACCATCCTTTTATGAATTTTTAGCATTATAAATTTTCACTATTATAATAACAGCATTTGGAATGCAAAGAGAGTTGAGATATATTAAGACATACAGTAAAACCTCTATGAATTAATAATGTCGGAACCGCATAATTTTATTAATTTAGAGAGATATTGTTAATTGATAAATTAATCATTTATTAAGTTAAAAAGAGTATTCTCGATTCAACGAACCTGCATTATTCTTAATACTTAAAACATATACAGTAAAACCTCTATAAATTAAGGGGATTGCTTAATGTAAATCACAAATTGCTTGATGTAAATTTCTTTTCCCAAAACACCCCTAATCAATTTTTCTGCTTTGCTCCCCATTCTCTCTCTTCATATTCCCTTTCTTTATTTCTTTTAATTAATTAAACATAATTGTAAATAAAAAAAAAAAAATTGACGCAGCCACCCACCGTTCCCACCACAGTCCAACCGTCCCCTCGGCCCTCCCCCACCACTGCCTCGCACCACCGCCCCTCCCGCAATTACTGTTACTTCAAGCATTATTATGATGAATGTGATGAGTTGAGAAACTAGGTTTTTCTTTTAGAAACATCAGGAATCAACTAAGAAATGGCTGAGTTAGCATTCATACAGACAACAATGGACTAAATGCAATTCAGTTTCTGAACTCTTGAGCTCTTAGAGCCTGGATTTTCGTAGTTCCAATTTGGCAATAGTACCCAAGTGAACTTCATCTGGGCCATCAGCAAATCTTAGCGCCCTTGCCGTGGCCCAGATATGCGACAGGACGGTGTCCGACGGGCCCCCTCCCACCAAATCTCTCTCTCTCCACCACAAAACCTCGTTTTGCTCTCTCCCTCCAACCGCGCCCAGCCCCAACCACCGCCCAGCAACCCCAGATGCCTCCGCCCAGCAACCCTAGTCGCCGCCCAACAACCACCCCAGCCCCAACCACCCTCAAATAAATTAAACCCTAACCTACTACCCACAAAGACCCCAAATAATTAGTAATTTAAAAAAGAAACTAATCTAAATCATAAATTACCTTAATATCATTCATTTATTTGATCAAAGAAATTGTCTTGATCGAAAGATTCATGCATATTGATTGACTAGAGAGAATGATGGGAGAGAGAGAATAGAAAAATAAGGGGATGCTCATTTACAAATAAAAAGGGTAGTTTGGGAAGTTTTGTCTAAAAAAGATTTAAGTTAAGCAATTTGTGATTTACGTTAAGCAACTTCGTAAATTAATAATGTTGGGACTGCCTAATTTTATTAATTTAGAGATATATTATTCAATCGATAAATTACTAGTTATTAATTTAAAGAGAGTTTTCTCGATTCAACGAACCTGTATTACTCTTAATGCTTAAAAATATATAATAAGGCACTTTGTATTGACTATATAAATGATAGTCATGTACAATGTGACTAACTAATATATTACTCTACATCTTCTCAGAAACAAATATACAATGTTCATTATTACAGTACTAGTCAAAACTTAATGCAAGTTCGTTTATATTGTGGATATCAACCGCTATATAAGCAACATCAAACCTATTCCAAATTAGACAATTCAACTCAAAGCCAACTAATCATGGCTTCACATCTAAAAGGTGTCCAAAAATCAACAATGACAGATCAAATACGTAAAGCACTACATGAGTATAAGAGAATCCAAGATCGAAACTTTTGGATGCAGTAAGGATAGTTGGAGATGAAATTCAACTAGATTTAAATGTTAAGAAAAAGAAAGCAACAATAGAGTTATATTTTTACTAAGTAGTCCTAGTTATAATTGTAATTTTATATAATTATTAATTTATAATTTTGATGGGACCTTAAGTTTATATGAGGGTCTTGCGAAAAATTATTATCTTATTATTTCATTGAAATTATTAATTTAGACTCTAGGCCCGAGTCGGGACCGAGAAAAATTATTATCTTAGAGAGATTATTAATTTAACGAGTATTAATTTAGAGAAGTTCTACTATAATTAACATTTCAAACAGAGAGTATTGGGCATTAAGTCGCAATTATAGATGACCATAATCGTGCTTCGTACAGTATTGTGCCAACGCGCCCGTGGTCAAGAGTCATGGCTCATGTCCCATCCAATAGCTTTTATATTGTTTTGTGCCGTGTCGCTCATCGGTAAAGGCAGCCAAAGACACGACTCATTGCCAATGACTCCCCATACCGTGTCTCAGTCATGCCGCCCACATATCACTCTTGTGCTCAAGAGTCAAGACGTTTTTTTTTCATACATACCACACTTGTGCTGCCCACATACAAACGATACTTGATATATCTAGCTAATGGGTAGCCTACCTATGTAAATTGTAACGTGGAATACAAAAATGACCTTTAAATAAGGCTTGTATATTGAGACTCAAAACACAATTTTAAAAATAAAATATCAAAAATAACCAATTACTAAATCACACATGATCTAGATAAGCTACCTAGGCCATTCGGTAGATAAATATATATTTTTCTCCACATACTACCATGGTGGATCAATTCATGTCGTACTTAAATACTAAATATATCCCATGCACATAACCAACATAGGTTGGTCTAGTAGTTTAAACTTTGGTTTTCTTACCCATCACCAAGATTCAAATCCCATTAGGGGCATTTAGGATCCCTTTCCTCTTATTCACCCTTCCCCCCAAATACCTGCACACTAAGCTCCTAGACCTTAAACCCAAAATGGACCAGCTTGAGAACGGGCCTTCTTACCTTAAAAAAAATAAAATCCCATGCACAATCTTAACCAATCGAAACTAAGATTCACTAGCTAGTTCAAAGCTACATGTCGTCAGTCGTATACTCGTATCCCCGTGCTCTGTGTCGCCGGACAGCATATATATATACGGTCCGAGTCATGACCATCGATCGATCTCTTGCAATTGCTTTCACATTACGTAACGTGAGTAAGAACTCCGAGGAACCAATCAGGGGATAGATATATGCAGCCTGCGATTATTAGTTCCATGACACAATTTTCAAAGCGTAAACGGATTTTGGCAGGTTTGGCCTGCAATTTCACATGCTACAACGAATTTTATTTTTCTTTTCAAAGTTTCCTCTTTTTGGCTGAGCCACATGCTACCATTACTATTTTATTTTTTCACCACATTGCTGTGAGATGAGTTATCGGCTTTGAGATATGTGCGCATAAATGTCATGGATCCCCAAGTTGAAAATATTAGCCAATAACTATATGATCTTGTTTGCAACTTGGAAGTAGCTAATGCTGGTAAGTGGTAACGGAAAAAAATAAAAAGGGAACTAAAAAAAGGTTTGGTAACTAAGAGCTGGTTTGATTAGTTGGTTGAGTACATAGGACTGGCTATTAAGAATAGACAATGAAAAGAAGCAACTCAACTTCAAACGAAAGAAATAATTATCTTAAAAGTTGGGCCAAATTTTTGAGTGCTTGGAGTCGCACCTACTTCATTACATTCTTACATATACAAGATAAATTATTTTATTTTATTTTATTTTAATTTTTAAGTTGGTAAGAAAGTCGGTTCTAATCTATCTGGGAGGAAAAAAGATAAATCACTCACTAGCTAAGTGGGAGATGTGATTTGATCTCGAACCTTGCAGGAGTTCAAATAGAATTTGTTACCATATCTACTCCCACTCAATTTCTACATACACAACAGAATTGGGACCGAAAGAGGTAACCCCTTATTCCCATTTCCTTTCTCCCACCCCGAAACAGAGGTTCTAATTTCATTCCATCAATGTGCTTCTTCCCCGCCCCAATCCCTCAAGTTTTTGGCACCTTCTCAACAACCTACTATTTTGTAAATATTATATAATTATTTCTATGATTAATTATTAGAGGCTAGTTATAATCAAATTAGTAGAAGTCTACTTATAATCATATAAATTTATCAAAACTTATTTAATCAATACATGCTACTTGTATATATATATATATATATATATATATATATATATATATATATATATATATATATATATATATATATATATATATATATATATATATATATATATATATATATATATATATATATACTTATTATTTAGGCCGCTGTTATTGCCAGGTAATAAAATACTAATGCCAGCTCATTATTTATGTGAGTTGACAATTTAACCCTTTATATTAACTAGGCAACCCAAATTTTCTCTCTTCATTTATAATAGGTGCCTTGTTTAGGTTTCCTTATTTATGTATTGATTATCTATGTATTTAATCATAATGATAGCCAAATAAAAATCTTACCAAAATTACAAAGAGCATTTCCATTCATACATACAAAATATCTAAGAAATTAGTAGAAGAGTTGTATCATGCATATGTTATTATGCTAAATTATTATTTAAAACTTTGTAGTATCCGTTCATTTAGTTTTAAGATGGTTCAATGAAATCTCTTTTGTTTTGTTAGCCATGTATGTTTGGAAAAAAAAAAAGGATCTAGGTTAGCTTCTTTTTCTAAAAATTTGATTGGAGTGCTGCTGTGGCCTGTGGGTATAGCATACGTATAGAAAGTAGGAATTAGAATTAGGCTCTGTTTGATTCACCTTAATTTTACTTAAATTCAGTTCAGTTCAGTCCAGTTCAGTTCAGTTCAATTCAGTTCATGTGTAACTTTATTACTCATATAACTTTTTATTCCGAAATAATTTCATGATGAAAATTATGTCATCGGAAAGATCTCAAAGCATACTTTCAAATGAGTCCAATATTGACTATGTTTGGACGAATTTTAAATGGTTAACGGTTAAGTTCAAAAAATCAATTAAGTTCAGTTCAGATCAATTTTATCCAGGTGAATCGGACCCTTAGAATGCATGAGAAGTTATATAGCAGCCATGAAAATTCAAAGAGTTAGGCGATAGAGTATATGATATGATGAGAGCAAAATAATTTGTAACATGACATTCTCAATCTCACTCCAAATTTTGTTGCTAAATTAGTGGATTGGATCCCTAAATTCAACAACTTCCATAAATTTGTTTGTAAATAAGGTCAATTAAAAATAATGGAGAGAGAATACGTTTATTGCCTTATTAATATAAAGGGCTAAATTGACAACTCAAAAAATTATTGACCTGGCATTAGTATTTTATGACCTGGCAATAACAACGGCCATTATTTATTGAATTAGGATATGCTATTTATAATCAAATCGATATACATATTAAACAAGTACCAATCAGTAAAGGAATTTTATTAAATTAATAGTCTTTACATTATAATAAAATCAAATCAGTATAAATTAAAAGAACACTCCCTTAGCCTATTTAATGTATGATGCCATAAACGAAACAAATTGAAAGAGTATATGTATATTAATTTAAAGTAAGCTTGGCCATTGAAAAAGAAACCTTAAATTAGGCTTGCTAAAGTACAATTAAGTCCTCCAATCAGTGACGAGCAAAAAAAAAAAGTCCTCCAATGAGTAGGATAAATGAATAATGAAATATAAAGTTGATGAGTCGACAACAATCATGCATAACATTTGTAAAATTAAAATTTTAATCCCTTGCCAAATTGCTACTTTCAGGGTCATTGTCATCTACTCGGGCACGTCACGTTGCCAATTCCCGTCCTTTTAAATTTCATTTGGAATGTATTTTAAAGATTACGAGAACAATGATAGTGACTAGTGAGAGAGAAGACAATTACTCTCTCCGTTCTTTTTTCTCCTACTCATTTTTTTTTGCATGGAGTTTAATGAAAAATGCTTTTGGAATAAAATTTTCTTATTTGCCCTTATTTTAACATGAGAGAGTGTGTGAGTTAGAGTAGTGGGTAGGAAAGTAATGATGATAAGAAAAAGTAAGGATAATTGAGTCTTTTGAAACTCAAATTATTACTAAAAGGGGAAGTGAATAGGAGAAAAAAGAACGGATGTAAAAGGAAAGTGGGTAGGAGAAAAAAGAACGGAGGGAGTAACATATATCCTTATTTTATCTGATAGGGGTGAATTTATTGGTAAACAAATTATAACTTATATACTATATCAGATTATGAGTTCAAACTTTTATATCCAGGGCTGTGTGTTAGGAAGTGCTCTTTAGCCACACCAAAAAAAAACAAACAAAAAACAAACAAACATATACCCTTATTTTTTTCCTCTGAACTAATGGCCATTAGATATTTAGAACAAACTCCAGGTAACAAATAAATTATCTTTTCAAGAAATGTTCTAACACACGCCTTCAGTCATTCTGCTAAATGCAGATTACTAATCTTAATTATGATATTTTGAACAATTCAAATTCAAACTCACATTGTCGTTATTCAAATGTCATTAAATTCAAACTCAAAAAATATTATTTAGTATGCTTTTTATGATGAACAAAGCAAAACATAGAGAAATTAGTGAGGAAAAAGATTAATGAGATAACATTTCCCTTTCAAATAAATGAGCCGCATTTTGAAAAAAAAATTGCCGCAAAATAATAAAAGTTTATTAATTTTATTTTTGCGCTAAAAATATCTATATTTTATTTGCATGTATACTTTTTAATGGGCAGTTTTAACCTAGAAATCTATCTATGTTGTATTTATATGCATGCTTTTTACACGGATTTATCGATTTATTATTATTTTTTTCTATTATAATAGGAGATGAATCTAGTGTTTGGGTGCAATAGATTGATTAATAGAAGCAACATCCATTCTCAAGCCCATGATTATATTCATCAATAATTTAATCATATTAAAGACCTAAATTACGAGAAATTCGAATGTTTTAATCGACGGTTACTCAAAATACCTTTCCTCAAACAATTGTAAATGCCTCTTTAATTTGGGGTGATATGTAATAATTGCGAAATTGAGAATACATGAAGATTATAACTCGAATACAAACTGAAATACAAATTAGGAGTTGCAAATTAAGGGTAGATTTGGAAAACTTGCAAATAAAATATATTTTGAGAGGGAGAGAGTAAAGTTTTCAGGGGTGTGTTTTTTTTAATTGAGGATCCTTTGTTGTTCCTTCAAGAACAGTAGGGTAGAATCCTTGTAATCTCACTATCAAATTGGTTTTCCTTTTTTTTGGGGTCATTGGATTGCCAGAGTTTTTCTTTAAGCGGTAAGAGAGATAGAGAGAAGAGAAGACTGATACTTGGAATTTAAACTCTTTTTTTTTCCCACTAAATTAGACTAACATCGATGAAGTGAACTACCAATATACCATAGGAAAAAAAAAACGTCATTAAACTAAATCAAACCGAATCAAATTCTATTAAACTGAGCTGGATTGAACTGATACGATCTTCGCCAAAAACCAGCAAACCATATCTCAAAACTTCCACCTTTCCTGTGTCATCATCTCTAAATTTCCGTTCATCCTGCATCACATCAGTTACCTTACTTCAATGAAAAATGTGATGACAGTTAGCTCAACTCTGAAACAAACACCCAACTCAGTAAATGAAACCTGACGGTTACTCATAACATAACACACCATTTTCTTCAAACGGTGACTCAGTGACGCTTGATCTTGAGCGGTTGAACACTTAAACTTGGCGGCTCGCTGACCTGTTCTATTTCGTTTCACCCATTTTTTCTTCTCTCTTCCATTATTATTTGACCTTGTCTTTTCTTTGGATCCTCTTTAAACTTTTGGAATTATTTCCATTTTAATTCCCTCATATAAATCTATACTTTTGTTTTCTTATAAAAAAATTGTCCCCCCCTGTCACTATCTGGGGTAGTTATCAATCATTTACAATTTTTTTGCGAGATTTTCGCAAATAAAATTGGTATTTTGTTCCTTAGATTTCCATCTTACACTCTTATTACTCATTACTATCTTTCTTGAGCAGGAAAGATAAAAAGGGTTCAATCAAGCCATCTGGGTCTCTCTAATTCTGTCTGTTTCACTTTGGTGAAGCTCATATGATCCATAAAGGTGCAATCTTTACCTTCATTAAGCAGTTCTCTTTTCTGGGTATTTGATTTTCTGTTGTTTCTGTGGTTTTTTTGCTGTTATCTTGCTTCTTTGCTCTTCTAGCTTCTCTGAGATCACATTGTTGTGTAATGTAATCTCTGACCTGGTCTTTATCCCAGCTATATTGCTGGGTTTTTAATTGCTTCATTTCCTGTCTTTGGCTTTGGGTATAAATTTGTCAAAAACACTCAAATTGTGTTTTTGTTTTGAGGTCAATTGGTCTGCTCTCATTGTCGTCTTATATATCCATCTGGGTTTTGCTCTTCAATGCCCTCAATTTCTCTGCAAGAAATTGCTCAATTTCTTTTCTTTGTTATTATGTACTTCTTGTATCAATCTATTGAGTAACTTTTGATCTCCTAATCATCCTGTAAGAGATCCAGGAGTTCTTTGGTTTCTGTTGTTGTCCCAAAATCGTCGAAAATGGTTCATAATGAGCTCAATTTGGTCTTATTGATTTTGTGTATGCTGTCTCTAGCCTGCTTTCTAGAGGAGGCTAATGCTGCTTCTGTCAATTACCTGATAGATTGTGGCTCCCCTGGCAATACCAATACCACGGTTAGTAGCCGTGTTTTCGTGGCTGATCACTACTCCTCAAAATATCTTTCCTCTCCACAAAAGATTCTGGGAACTACTTCTCCTGATTCTATCAAAGACTCCTCAAATTCTCCACTTTACCAAACTGCTAGAATTTTCACAGGAACATCAAAGTTCACATTTCCAATCAGCCAAACAGGCAGATACTTCATTCGCCTTTATTTCTTTCCATTCGTCTATAAAACCTACAACATGAAAACAGCAAGTTTCAGTGTTTCAGCTCAGGAGTTTGTGTTACTTAGTGATTATACTCCAAAAAGTTCTCCTTTAGTGAAAGAATATTTGGTCAATGTGACATCGAATAACCTTGAACTCACCTTTACCCCCTCAAAGGGCTCATTTGCCTTCCTAAATGCATTAGAAGTTGTTTCCGTCCCAGATTCACTCATCATAGATGATGCTACCTTAATCAATCCGGCGGGAAACTATAATGGTTTGGTGAGACAGGCATTGGAGACTGTTGCTCGGGTGAATATGGGAGGACCAGTTGTGAACTACGACAATGACACCCTTTGGCGAACCTGGGTTCCTGATGATGGTTTCTTGGTCAATAATGCATCTGCAGTAGATGTGATTAATGTCAAGGCAGTTAAATATGTGACAGGCCTTGCAACGAGTTATGATGCTCCGTCTTCTGTCTATGGTACTGCCAAAGAGATGAACTCAAAAAGTGATCCTAGTTCTAATTTCAATGTCACATGGGAGTTTCAAGTGGAGCCAGGGTTTCAGTATCTTGTTCGGTTTCACTATTGTGATATAGTGAGTAAAACCTTGAACGAGTTGTATTTTAACGTTTATCTCAATAGCTGGATTGTCACCCATGACCTTGATATTAGTACTATGACCGGTGTGTTGGCCGCTGCTACTTTTGTTGATGCTGTGACGTCCATAGCAACCAGCAACAAGCTTCGAGTAAGTATTGGTCCGTCGACTATAAGTAATGTTTATCCCAATGCTATATTGAATGGGCTGGAAATTATGAAGATGAATAACTCTTTGTCCAGCCTAAGTGAAAATGTTTCTATCCCCTCTTCCTCCGAGGAAAGCTCCAAAGTTAAGGTGGCAGTGATAGTAGGCGCCATTGTTGGAGGGGTTTGTGCGGTTGTATTGGCAGGTATCCTTTTGTTCTGTAAAAGTAAAAGAAGGAGACTTACACGTCAAAGTCTTTCAAAGTCCTGGATTCCTCTGTCCCTTACTGGAGGAACTTCCCACTCAATGGGAAGTAAATACTCGAATGGCACAGCTGCAAGTGTTTCCAATTTGTGTTATCGTATTCCTTTTGTAGCACTTCAAGAAGCCACAAACAATTTCGATGAGAATCTAGTTATTGGAATTGGTGGTTTTGGGAAGGTGTACAAGGGAGTCTTGGCTGATGAAACACAAGTTGCTGTCAAGAGGGGAAATCCTCGGTCCCAACAAGGTCTTGCAGAGTTTCGAACTGAAATCGAAATGCTTTCACAATTTCGTCACCGCCACTTGGTTTCTTTGATTGGATATTGTGATGAAAAGAATGAGATGATTTTGGTCTATGAGTATATGGAAAATGGGACCGTTAAGAGTCACCTTTATGGCTCAGACCTTCCTAGTTTGAGTTGGAAGCAGAGACTTGAGATATGCATTGGGGCGGCCAGAGGGCTTCATTACCTTCACACTGGCTATGCGAAAGCAGTGATTCACCGTGATGTGAAGTCTGCCAACATCTTGCTTGATGAGAACTTCATGGCCAAAGTTGCAGATTTTGGGCTGTCAAAGACGGGACCTGAGATCGATCAGACACATGTCAGCACAGCAGTGAAAGGTAGTTTTGGGTACCTTGATCCTGAATATTTCAGAAGGCAACAACTGACTGAGAAGTCAGATGTGTATTCATTTGGGGTGGTCTTATTTGAAGTTCTTTGCGCAAGGCCAGTTATAGATCCTACACTTCCAAGGGAGATGGTAAATTTGGCTGAATGGGCCATGAAATGGCAGAAGAAAGGGCAACTGGATCATATTATAGATCCTACTCTTTCTGGAAAGATAAAACCTGAGTCTCTCAGAAAGTTCGGAGAAGCTGCTGAGAAGTGCTTGGCTGATTTCGGGGCTGACAGGCCCTCTATGGGGGATGTCTTGTGGAACTTGGAGTACACGCTTCAACTTCAAGAAGCCGAAATTGTAGATGACCCTGAAGATAATAGCACCAATATGATTGGCACTCTTTCTCCACAAGTCCACAATTTCAGTGAGAATGATGATAGTGTCGCTTCTGTACAATATGGAGTGACCAACGATGACGATAGTTCTGGTGTTTCTATGAGCAAGGTGTTCTCACAACTGATCAAGACTGAGGGTCGGTGAAAAACTTTGATTTCTTCAAATTCAGTCAGTTTTGTGGTGTCAAGCATACCACTGGATGCAAGAAGTGCAGTGATTTTGCATCTTCGAAGAAGAAAAGTTTGCTTCTTTTACAACACAGCTCATTCACTAAGCCTCTCAATCTTAAACCAAATATAAGTACCGAGTTCTTTTTATTCCTAACCATATTAGTTTTTTGCTCGTTTCTAACCATATTAGTTGCCTTTTTGTACAAAGTGATCCAACGAGATATGAACAACTTCTTCCATGGCTTCTGAAAGCTGGTTATTGAAGTTACCTTAGTGATAGCCATGGATCTCATAGCGATCTCCCTCTTCTCTAGTTTCTTCCTTCCAGTGCCGATCTTCTTTCTATGTGTTCAGATGATGTGGTAGACAGTAGTCATTATTATTGAAATTGTTATATACCTTGTAGAAAATATATATGATATACACAAATTTGTGATCCCATTTCATGTTTCTGCAATGAATTTGCTTCATTGTTAACTTTGTATTTCCCTACTAATAAAGTGGTCCATGAGCTTGCACATGTGCAGCCTTGGGAGATACTTGTCGTTTCTGGTCAACGGAGCTACCTAGCAATGTAGCTAGTGCTGTAATGTCCGAGTCTTCTCAGTTAATGGAAATTTAATGCCGCGGTTAGCGGTCTTGGCTTCGAAAGAAAACTTTGTATTTCCCTACTTAATAATCATACTATGATATGTATATACAGTATTACAGTGTCTCAATCTACTGCTGTCCTGTTTTTCTTGGCGTTCTAGTTGATTATAGCTGATTCTGGGAGCATAAGATTTCTCTGTTTCTGATGTTAAACGAAAAATCACAAAAATAGAAGAGAAAAGAAAAAGAAATGCCTTAGAGAGAGGACAAAATGGGAAAAATCATGTGAGTGATATTTGTTGAGTGAGATTCTTGGTAACGCAAGTGTAACTAACTGGCACCACAAAGAAGCAGAAGATTCAAAGTGGGCCCGCCAAGAAGCATCTCCAAACAAATTTAACGCCATTAACTGTCATTTTTAAGGTATTACAAATCAAAATTCCCCAATTTTTTTTAAAGCTTTCTGTAAAAACACAGAGGGGGAAAAATGGAGCTTGTGAGTCCAAACCTGGATCTTCATCAACCAATCATGTCTTCTATCTCTCATCTGTCAAAACCCACTTCAAATTTCTTCTGTCATCGATCACCTTACAAAAAAATTTCACGATCCAAGTATAAATGTAGAGAAGTACCAGTTATAACATGTTCTTCATCGAATTCGAGTAACGAAATTAACAGCAAAAATAACAGGATTGGCAAAATGCTTCTTGGTTTTGCTGCAGGGGCTGTTACTGTTGCTTCAGTTTTCTGTTGTGATCCTCCAGCTCTGGCTGAGTCTCTCACCATTGCTTTCCCGGTCTCTCGTTCTACTGAGGTTTGTAACTTTATTCTTGCAATGTCTTATATAGATATGAGCATATGATGTGTATCAAGGAAGTATGGACACGGCACTCAGTCTGCGCTTCCTGTTTCCCGTGTCCCCTTCACATTTCTGTGCTTCCTTGCATATTATAAATTTTGAGAATTTCGTTTCCGTGTCCACATTTCCTGTGTCCGTGTTTCGTTTCCGTGCTACCTAGATGTGTATAATCAAAACCATATGGGAATATGGGAAAGAGGGGAATTGAACCTAAGTGCTACTAAATCCTATATTACCATATGAGAATTTTGTCTCAGGAAACATAGCAAAAGACTTTGTGTTTCCTAACAAATAATTTAACAATCAAGGGGATATTTGATTAATGTTATATTATCTTGCAATATTTTTAACTTACTTTCAAACTGTCACTAGTTCAGTTGTGATTTTGTGAACCATTGGGTGTTTTACCAGCATCTATAAGTTTGCAACCTTTTTTTTTTTTTTCATATTGCCTATATATAGCTCATTAATCCTTATGAACCGGAAAAGTAGAAGGAATTGTACATATAGAGGGAATAATTAGATGTTATCTTTCTCGATTACAATCTAAGCATTTTACTTCCATGAGGCAAAATGAGTTTTTTAGGGGTGGGGAGGGGGAGTTCTAGTATGGGATTTGGGAAAAAATGGGAATTTGAAGTTGAGGCGGATCGTTGATTTTGCTTGAGAATTTCTTTCATAGGTAAATAGAGTACAGAGGACCCTAATTGAGGCTTGGGGTTTAATCAGAGAAAGCTTTGTTGATCCCACATTCAACCACCAAGGTACTGTATTCAAACCCTTATATATGTCGTTCCTCCCTGCTTCCCCCTTGTCCCTAAGAATTGGCAGTTCATTTCAATGAAAAGGTGACAGTTTTTTTGGCGGATTTGTGTTAAGACTGGGATTTAAAGCTGCAGCAGACAATGGTGGAAATGTTCCCGTTGAAGTCTGCGGACGCAGCTTATAACAAGATCAGTGGGATGGTCTCTAGCCTTGGAGATCCTTTTACCAGAATTATCAGTCCTAAGGTTTTTCCCGATGAACTTATGAGCTTACCGCGCAAGTCAAAATTTGATACTCCCTTCTCTGATTTTATCAACTATTGATAGTCGGGCACTATGACTTATTAACATGTATGTATTAGCTTGATCGAGGCACAAATTACTTTATGCATTATGATGAGGCTGTTGTTGCACTTTGATGATGAAGGAATACCAAAGCTTCAGAATTGGGAGTGATGGGAACTTGCAAGGAGTTGGCCTATTCATCAATGTGGAACCAACTTCAGGGCATTTGGTAAGCATTAGGGGCATAGTATCCCTCTTTCTCCCTACGTTTGAAGCCATATATTTCTTTGAAAATTGGTAATTGGCGCAATACATACTGCATCCACAGAAAAAATTATGGCTGTTTCAGAAGTTCTAGTGCTAGATGGCTAATTCTCCTATATAAATTTCTGCGCTACCAAGTGCAAGGGGTTATTTGATTGACAAAAGTAGCAGAAAAGCAAATACAACAGTGGATCTTTTAATGGAGAAGCCCTCTACTTAGCCCCCAATGCAAACTATACTGTTTTATGATGCAGTGTTTTAATTTGGTTGCTGCTGGCGTTGCAGGTTGTTGTATCTTGTGTTGAGGATAGCCCAGCTGCTCGTGCTGGTATACGTGAAGGAGATGAGTTAGTTGAAATCAATGGTGTGTAATTGGTAATCTTTCTTGTAAACTTGTCAAGTTCTTCTGAATCTGAGTAGAACCCCAGTTCTTCTGTACAATAATGTCTGAACTCGAAATAGAAGATTATATCAGCTGCTGGAAAGGGATAGCGCATGCAGCATGTCCATTAGTATAAATCTACAGTACAGATTCTTTCAACAGATTCTTAAATATACATACAGATTCTGTGTCTTAATTGCAGCTTAAAATTAGGATTTTTATGAGAGTTCAAACAATAATATGAGGATCTTTTTTTCATTTGTCTCCATCCATATTCCTTATGCCACTGTATCTGTTGAAATTTCTGAACCTTCAATTTTACAAAACTGCCAGTTTTCACATGCATGAATGATTGAGATGTTATGAATTGATGATTCATTCTGATATGTTAGCATTTTGCATTGCTGTAATTGAGCAATCGGTCATCATGTATACTGGAATTATTCAATTGTACTCATTGTTAAGGATATCAACTATATGATCTTCAAGTTCAGATAAACTGACTGGAACTTGTATTGCCAGCATATAATATTGTGGCACACTCTTCTTCTATTCCACCTGCAATTATGTCATTGACTTCATCATGTGTCTTGCTTAACTTCAGGGGAAAGGGTTGAAGGTATCGATAGTGAAACAGCAGCACTGAAGCTCCGAGGACGTGCTGGGACAACTGTCAAACTGAAAGTCCACAGTGTACTAGCTGATCCTTCTTCTTTGCCCTTTTAAATGAATGTGGTTGATGATCATGAGCGTTCCAATATGATCATTAGTTCGCTTGAGCGCTTGTTGCAGGGAAATGATGCAATACTCATAAAAATGATGACTGTCCACTGCCTGCTAGTTTAACTATATGATCTATATATATCACAGCTGTGCTACCATAGATAAGGACCATAAGTTAGGTTCTCTGCAAATGGCACTAAGTAATGACTGCATCCCTGATTTACTGTTTTTCTGCTGTAGGGAAAAAATGCTCTTTACCAGTCTAATTTCAGAGAGGTGAGTTTTTGTTCTTGGTTCTAGATTGCTAAATAATTAGAATTTTCATTGTGATGACGCTACAATTAGTGTTATGAATTGTCAATGCCATGACATGCATCTAATTGTGACCTATACTATTCTTTTTGCTACATTCGTGGTAAACTGACATATGCTGTGGCCTTGAAATTCTTAAGGTAAATCTACCAAGAGCTTACATTAAGCTTTCACCAATCTCCAGTGCCATTATCCCCCATAAAAGCCCAGATGGTCATTTGTCAAAGACAGGGTATGTAAGGCTATCAGCCTTCTCTCAGGTAATTTGTTCGGTCGTCTTTTTCTTCCCTGATCAGCTGAGTCCCATGTACGGATGGTAATCTAATATGCCTGAATATACAGACTGCTGCTTCTGACATGGAAAAAGTGATCCAAAAATTGGAAGATCAGGATGTTCACTCATACATATTAGACTTGAGGAACAATCCGGTGAGCTTCAAGGACAGCTAAAAATTCTGAAGTAAAGGAAAAGACAGCAGCCTTCAGTTGAAGGGCTGATATCTTTTTGTTTTAAAATGTTTTGCAGGGAGGTTTAGTTAAAGCAGGGCTTGATGTTGCTCAAATGTGGCTCGATGGTGAAGAGACTCTAGTATACACAACCGATAGGGATGGACATATATTTCCAATCAATATGGTTGATGGGCATGCTATAACACACGACCCTCTTGTAGTCCTTGTGAGTTCCTTGACCCTCTTTGTTTTAATTTCTGCACATTCAAACAGAAATATTACAACTTACATGTTACATTTTACCAATTTGGTATCGGACCAGAGAACAATCTGAATGAACATGGAAAAGGCTGTCTAAAGCTGTAAAGACTTTCTGATGCCTTTCGCAGCTATTAATTGCGCTACAGAACTTATATTCTAAATCCTTCTATTTGGAGTAGGTCAATGAAGGAAGTGCCAGTGCAAGTGAGATTCTGGCAGGAGCTCTGCATGATAACGGTCGTGCTATCCTTGTAGGACACAGAACTTTTGGGAAAGGGAAAATTCAGGTACCCATGAATTCATCTTTCAGATTTCCTTTTGCTTCCTATATTTAACCAGTTTCAGGTTGCTCAATCAAATGTCTTTTTTCTGCAGAGTGTTATGGAACTGCGTGATGGATCTGCATTGTTTGTTACAGTCGCAAAGTATCTGTCACCATTAAGGCATGAAATAGACAAGGTAGGTATAGCGCCTGATGTGCAGTGCACAACCGAGATGTTGAATGCAACTAAGGAATTGGTGATGAAGGATAAGGATAAAGCCTCTTCTCTGGAAACAGATTCTTGCATAATGGTAGCCGAACATGAATTGGACATCCAGCAGTCCAAAGGAGCTGCTTCATGAGTGGTACCAGAAAGTCACAAACCCAATTCCACATCTTAATAATTCTCTGTAAATTGTCGTAGTGTGTATATAAATTGTCAGTCATGTTCTGCATGAAACTATACTAGGTGTTTTAAGGCTGAAAACAATGTGCACAGTTGACTGTCGAGGTCAAAGGTGGACTATTAATCCCACAATGTATGTTAAGGAAATAAAGTCATATGCAACTAACGGGCTTGAAATCTAGTACTTTAACTGTATGAAACACTTATCCATTAGTAATAATAAAAGAGCACTTTGATATTTAATAATGATGCTATATTACATCATTTGATAATCTCCCCAAGGACTTAAGTAATAGAAATTTATTGCGTGAACACACATTTTTCTCACCTTAGTTCACTTATATATGCAATAATAACAAGCTAAGGTAGCAGAGTCCAGATCCTCTGCAGTAGTTACTGTATAGGGTTGTTCTTCCTGTATCAGAAGGGTTGAAAAATTGAAATGATTAATTTTAATGTACTTTCTTCCTTCATCTCTTGATAGTTGATACAGAAGATAACAGCACTCTGAAGTAACTGCTTCAGAGGATTCTTATTCCTTACACAAGGTAGCATAAGTTTTATTTAATTCTAGTACTCTGCAGTAACTGCAAGTCTGCAACAAAAGATAACAGCACTCTGCAGTAACTGCTGCAGTCACTATCTAGCTAGCATGTATGATGGGCTCATTTCGAGTCAGAAAGGCCACGTCATAGAAGTTGAAACCAGTGAAAAAACCATCCAAGACCGTCCTCGTAACATTCTGGTCATCAGGGAGTTTGTCATTCTGAGAATATGAGAAAGGAACATCACAGTAGCCTTCATTGGCAATGAGATTAACTCTCTGTTTAGTCCTTGGGGGAACCGTACCATGGTATATAACTGTTTTTACGTTGGCCTCTCTTTCAGTCTCTGCCCATTGGTATGAGAATGACTTTTCAGGCAAGACCTCAATTTTTCCACCATTAACAACGGACGGAATGCCAGTTGTGAATGTGGTCTTGACACCTAAAGCGACAGTGATACTATTATTCCATGTCCTAGAGATGGTGTCAACGTAAGGAATATTCAAGTCATAACGCAGAGGGGTGTCTGTTCTTTGGATTAGAGGTTTCATAACTAGCTATAACAACCCGGGTTTTGCCGTAGATTCTTGAATCTGCAATGCGGAATATGATCCCACTGACCGATCTCCAGAGGACAGGCTCAACTACCTTCAGATGGGCTTCTTTGCTTATTAGGTTGGGGTTATCATCAATAGCCAAGCAGTCTTTTGGTTCTTCGTTAGAGTAACGTATCAGATACCAATACTGGTTGTTGATCAAGGCACGGAGGGCAATGACATCGCTCCCAAGCTTCACAGGCCGATAGTAATCAGCATTGCTTACCTCATAGTTAGCTAATGTCCAGTGTGTATGCTGGTTACCCCAATGCTTTTCAAAGAAAGAATTTCGAAATTGGATATCACCGTGTGTGTTGGTAGACGACACCTCTTGGGGTACCCATTGGGACATAAAATCATTGTGCCCAAATTGGAGGTGATTTCTGTTGTTATGACGATAAGCTTTGAGATACTTACCATTGTCACCTACAAATGCCACAAGTTTCGGAAGGATCACCAAAGACTCGTAATCCACCACTCTAGATCTAGCTACTTCGCGGTCATTGCTGTTGACAGTTAAGCGGGTCTGGAGTGGGTTAGTTGAACTCGACCGTCGTAGTTCAAGTCCTAGATGGACATGAACAAATGACACTTCAGTGTTGTTCTTGGTAAGAATAGGCTTGAACAAGGTGCAACCCCACAAAGATTTAATTTCAAGCGGCTTTGCAGCTGCTGCAACTTTCCATAATCCAGTTTCTGAGGACCTGATAGGCACATACATGTACTATACTTTTTAGAAACACAATTTATCATTTGCATTCTACAATACTTAATTTGTTAGCACATTTTAATTACAGAAAGATTCAGTATGAGATTTGGCATATATATATATATATATATATATATATATATATATATATTGATGATGTATCCTATAGAACAACTTGTATTACAGTAAAATTATTAAGATTGTGTATGTACATACATAGTCAAGGCATGCATGGTGATGTGATATAATACTAGTCAAACAAATAAATTAAGAGATAGTAAATTAAATAAAGACATAATTACCTGACCCAGTATTTGTTGTTGTTACAACATCGTATGTGGACACATTCTTCTTCCACCTCGGAAGGCTCAATTGCAAATTTTGCACCTAGGTTCAAGATATCGGCTAAGTACTCGAGATAACCATCCTTTATACAATTTAAATATACATTTTGAAGTGACACAATAGATTCAAGAGCCAACAATGAAGGTAATGCCATCTTTCTCTTTTCTCTCTATAGGTGGTTTTAGGCTTTACTGCTTTAGCTCTTATGCCTTATGTAACTTCCCTATTTTTTCTATTTATAGCCAGTAATGTACTAGTACTATTGCAGTAGCCATTAAATATTCCCAATAAACGGAAAATCAATTTTTTAGTTGAATGAGAATATTTGTATATTCTCTCCTTCAAAGTGGCAATGCTTTATGAAAGTTGAGACCCAAATCGAGAATCTCGTCGTCCTTTAGATATTCGTGTCGGGTCACTGATATTCTCCTCCTCTAATTCTTCGATAAAAAACACCAGGGTGAGTAATAGTTTTTTTCACATTAGGGATATTTATTGTCGTTACAATGATTATTTCTCCGCGCTGATTTGTAAGTAGTTTAAAAGGGAAACAAGATCGTTGAAGCTCCATCAGCCTTTAGAGCTATTTTAAATAAAAGATACCATAGGTGTGGCGTGGCCACGTATTGTTTCTATTTCTTAGTTTTGGGACGTCTCCCTCTCTAGCACCAAAAAAGGAAAAAAAAAGGGAACAACTAGCCAAGAAATTAAGACCGCTCCATACTCAAAGAGCAATTTAAATTCTCATCCATGATTAAGAATATATAAGTCGCTACCCCTTAATCATGTCTTTTCTTTTGATCATCCTCAATCACACCTCCTCAATTGAACCACAAAGGTATATTTATTTGCACTCCCGCTCATATTCGATGATACGAGCATAAATCAACACGAGTATATGGTTTCCCCTTCTCTCACTCTCTCAGCTTGCCTTTTATGACGAATCATTTTGCACGGTCCACCAGCAAAAATCGTATTAATGCTCCACTTTTGATATCTCACTTATCTGTATTTTTGTGCAACTATAGTTAGAGCTTGTTTGGAAGTTGGAGAATGAATGGGAAGGGAGGGGAATGAGGGGGAAATAAAGTTCTTCTTGTGTGTCAGTTTTTTTTAAAGACGGGAGGGGAGGGGAATGAAGAGGTCCCCTCCATTCTCCTCCATTAACTCAATTTTTGTTCCCCCCAAATTGGGAGGGGGGGAATGGAGGGGAAGGGGAATTTTTAAGTGACAGTAGTCGGCTCCCCTCCCTTCCTCTCCCCTCTCCTTACTTAAACTCCCAAACAAGATGAAATATTTCACCTTCATTCTCTTCCCTTCTCTTTTCTTCCCGTCAGTGGCGGATCCACCATAGCATGAAGCTATGCAAGTGCTTACCCTTCATAAATGAAATCTCTATATTTTATAGTACAACTTGGTGCTAGAGCAGTTGGTTAGGCTAGTTGTTGGACTCTTATAAGACCCAAGTTCAAATCTTTCTATAGCCATCACTTGGTTTTATTTTATTTTGTTATTGCTTTATGCTCATCTGCCCACTTTTTCTCTTTCACTTTAGTTATTTTTGAAGAAAAAAAATCACGGTTAATTATATTCATTTAATTGTGCATACCCAAATTATAAATCTTGGATCCGTTATTGCTTCCCGTCCCCCTTATTCCCCTCCCTTCTTTTCCCACTCAAAACTCCCAAACAGGCTGTTAGTGTCCTAACAAATATCCTCTCTCATCTTTTCTATTTTTCTTTTTTCCCTTTTTTGGAACAACTAGCAAAATCATGTATCCAAATGTCTTTTATGAGGTCGTCTGAACATGAAGTCACCTTTAAATTGTATTTATTTGAGTCGTACTTGTTTGGATCGCCTCACTTTGAGAACAACTCATATGAGTTTTTGTGATTATGAATTCATTAGACATTAATATATTAGAAACTTGTTGCCTAAAAAAGCTACAAAAAGAAAGATAAAATAAAAAAATAAAAAAAAAGCTACAAAAAGAACACCGAACCCCATAGAGCCCTATCGCCCATAGTGCATAGAGGTCTTAATATCGATCAATTACAACCACAATTAGTGTGCATGTCCGTGCGATATCTTAGTTTATTTATTTATTTATTTTAAATTTAATGTTTTCGGATGGGTTGCCTTGCTTCTAACTCTGTTGTAATAATTTCCTTTTTCTTTTTAGTGCTAATTTTGTGATTAACTGGTAAATAAAACTAAAACACACCAAGGCGGGATTTGGAGAGTTCCATCCGCAACACGACACTTAATTTGTCTAGGAAAAATATTAAAATGTTGGGGGGATGCCTTCCTTTAAGTCATGATAATAGTCATTCATGATTGGTCGTGTATTAGTCTTTGACAACACAAAAAAGTCATTTATTGGTTTGTGGTGCCTCAATAAAAGTTAGAGGTATTTACCCCCTAAATGACATTGGTTGTTGCATTATAATTCTACATATTATGTTTAGTCATACTTTAGACTTTGATCTATATTTGACCGAGTGCTTAGAAAATAATTATTAGCCTTTTATTAACAAACTTGAGAATACTATGTTATAAAATTCTTCTACCAAAGATTATCATAGTAGGCAATGGATCGAAACGAACTAAGTTATATCAAAATTTTTATTGAAACAAAATATGGGTGGCCCAAGTCCCATGTCCCAGCGCCCAGCGAGCGCCATGTCCCATGTTCCCATGTCGCATGTCCAGCGCCCATGTCCCATGTATCAAATCGGAGTTCGTGGACTCGGATGATCGTCCCGAGGCATCCGAGGTCCTCTAGGGTGACCATAGACCCCCCGAAGAAGTTTGGGCAAAAACGAAAATCGGGTCCCGAGAAGCCGAAAATCAAGGCTATAATCCACGCTTTTTGGGCTTCAAGGAGGACCCGGAAAAAAAGTGGATAAGTTTGCACCACATCATACGGAACACCCTTGGGGAAAATAAGAGGCCCCCGAGTGCGTAATCGATCCTTAGTAGGCTTGTAAGGGCGTATTTACGGGACACAAATGTAAGGGCAGCAACACCGAAGGCATGAGTGATATCAAAGTTCGGGGATCCGTATGACCCTCCCGGTTCACCGAGGATCCTCCAGGGTAATGATAGACCCCCCGGAGAAATTTGGGCAAAAATGACACCCGGACCCCGGAAGCCAAAAACGAAGGCTATATAATCCACAAGTTTTGGGCTTCCAGGAGGCCCCAAAACGAAGGTGGATATTTTATTCGCAACACATCGCATGGAACACCCCTAGGGTACATGGGAGGTCTTTGGGGCCACTTATCCTGTCTTGATAGGCTTGAAAGGGCGTTTTACGAGACACTGATGTAAGGGTCGGAATACCAAGGCATGGGTGATATCAAAGTTCAGGGATCCGAATGACCCTCCTGGGGTACTGAGGGTCCTTTAGGGCCATGATAAACCCCCCGAAAAAGTTTGGGCAAAAATGACACCGGGCCCTGGGAAGCCGAAAACAAAGGCTATAATCCACGTTTTTTGGGCTTCCGGTAGGCCCCGAAACGAAAGTAGATATTTTCGCATCACATTGCACGGAACACCCCTAGGGGACATGGGAGGCCTTTGGGTTCGCTTATCTGGTCCCTGATACGTTTACGGGACACTAATATGTAAGAGTCGGAACAATAAAGGCATGGGTGATATCAAAGTTCGTGATTCGGATGACGCTCCCTGGGTACGGAGGGTCCTCCAGGGTCATGCTAGAAACCCCGAAGAAGTTTGGGAAGGACTGACACCCGAGCTCCAGGAAGCCGAAAATGAAGGCTATAATCCTTGTTTTTTTAGCTTTCGGGAGGCCCGAAACGAAGGTGGATATTTTTGCACCACATCGCACGGGACACGCTTAGGTGACATGGGAGGCCTCCGAAGTAGATTATCGGGTCATTGGTAGGCTTGAGGGGCCTCTTACTGGACATCAAAGGCTAATCCACGGTTTTTGGATACCAGCATGACTCCCCATCACCCCGTGTCACCAAATCTACTCCCAAGTCTTCTCTATTATTATGGTGAGCTCTCATAATTTTTCCCAATTTTTTTATATCTTTTTTTTTTTTTTTTCTGCGTATTTTAGTTAAAAATTAAATTAAATAGCGATAATCTATTTCCGTAACTTAATAATATACTTTGAAAAGTTTAAGGTGAAACTTTTGGAAAATAATTCTCCATGTCTACCTGGCCCTGTTAGAACAACTAAACCTTATAAGACTTTTTAGTGGGTAGTTGTTTGAGAGAGGGCTTGTGGGCGAAGTAAGGCAAGCGAAGCAACATGAAGCGCCTACCATTATGAAAGTTATGCATTGTTTGGGTACCGAGCATGTCTCCCCACCACCCCGTGCCACAAAAACTGCACTAAGCGCGCCCTCTCTACTATTATAGTGAGGTCTCATAGTTGTTCCCGATTTCTTTTGAAGCGATTTCTATTTTTTTTGTTGAGATATTTTCTATTTTTCAACGTAACCTTTTAATAAAAAATTAAAATTAAATATTTTAAACATTCAAGTTGGTATAATTGTTCAGAGAAAACAATGTGAAACAATGATACTTAACTTAATGAAGTTGAAGGGTTATCTTGCAAAGAGAGAAGATGTAGATACCAAATGCCTATTAGCAATCGCAAATAGAATCACGAATAACCTTACCAAAATGAGGATTGGTCCTACACGATCCCCGAAAGATGGCGGACGGCGGCAATGAGATCCAGATACGAACGTTGAACATATGGGAAGGTAGGAGATGAATTGATGGTGTGTAGCGTCTATCATTTATTCATGAGAGAGAATTTAGCTCTTTTTTTCCGACTCATCAATATGTTAGAGAAATTAGCTACTACACAATTTCTTGGATTTGTAGCGTCTAACAACTATGAGAATGAAGAGAAGGGGATGGAGTCATTAAACTTCGTTGTGTTTTTGTAACGTCTGATTGTTGCTAATTTCTCTCCTTTTTTCCTTTTCTTGATACTGGTCATGAGTCACATGACACGTCATAAGTAAATTAACACGCCATTCGGCAATTCAACAGCTAATTCAACGAGCTATGATTTAATCATTGCGTTTTTATATAGAAGTGCAATATATATGCATCAAATATTCTGTGTTAGCTATTGCCTAATCTATTTTTACAATATTCCTTCTTGTTATTGTTCTACTCATGATTTTATTTTTGGGTTTGGTAAAGAGAAGATTTTTCTTTGTTTTGGGCGTGGTTAAAAGGTACAACCTAACACACGACCTTTGGTATTCTATGAATATTTCCTGTAGATGCATTTCAGAAGGCTTGAACCCATAACTTGTTTATTAATGAGTCAACAACTCTTAGACATTGTTCTACTCATGATTCAATCCATCCTTTGATGATTACCTTGTATAATATAGGGAATTGTTAAACGTAAATGCTAAATTACTAAACACATATCTCATCTGACCAAATTTCCCTAACCTTCTCTCTCCTCCTTTGTCTCTCTCTCACGCTACTGACATTGTAAAATTTGGAACAGTAATATGCACCCCCAAATAAATCCAACTCAATTTTCATCATCATCATCAATTCATCATCATCATCATCATCAATCGATCATCATCATTGACCAAATTATTCAGGCAGCCGCACAACCTCGATGCGTGGTTGAGCAAAAGATGTCTACAGACAACGGGACATGGTGGTGACTGGTGAGGATGAGATTTCGAGGCACCAAGAGTATGGCAAGAGGTCAAGGATGAGTGAGATTTTAAGTTAAGAGTCACCTTCATGTCCCATTAGGCCATAATCCTTTCTGAAGTGATTTGTTATGTTTTAAATGCATCTATTGTTAATGTTAAAATCTGCATCAATGTCTTTTACTCAAACGCCCAGTTCGAAAATTAGTTTGCGGCAATTAGCCCTAACAAGGGGCTTATGTCGCATGCATTCAATTGTACCAAGATCTGAGCTTGTCGTTTGGATTGGAGGTATGTGCCGTATTCGAAGTTTGTAACGAACACATACCTGACATAAAGAAAAATGAACAAACTCTATTGCACAGTACATGATAATTTTGATTTAGTCTACATTGAACATTAGAACAAAGAGGAAGATAGTGCAGAGATTAGAGGCGAAAAAGCAGAGAGACACAATTGTGTTTCAGGTAAAAGGGTGTTTTGGAAAATATTAGGACTAAAAGACTTGCGTTCAGTAATTTCAAATTTACGTTAAGCAGTTCCGATAATGTATTGATACTCCTATCTCTAGTGACAAATGTAAAGATTTATTGCAAGCAAAAGCTTCGTGGGATATTTCTCTTTAACCTTAATAGTGGGAGAAAAGTCGGTTTGTGTAATACCATTTCATGGTGATACACTAACCAAGGAGGTGTGGTTGAGTGGTAGGGACTCATCCATCCTTAATCAAGGTCGAGGGTTCGAATCTTGCCTTGGGCATGGAGCAGCTTTAAATTCCTTGGCCAGCTGTCCCACCCTTTGAGGTGCCTACAAGCCAGCGCGGGGAATAGTCACTATGGTCAACGGTGGATACCCTTGGTCGTGAACCAAAAAAAAATAAAATCATGGCGATACACTAGAAACTAAAATTATTTATTCAATATGTAATATTTTTTGTTCGTAGGGTTGCATTTTTTTCAAAGGCTAAAAGCTAAGGTTTACAGAAATTTGTTTTCCGCCCAAAAGCAACAACTTTTTATCTAAATATAACCGTTTCATGGTAAAACGGTCCTATATAGATTTTTATACGTAATTACTTTTAGCTAAGATCAAATTTCTTGAACTTGTCTCCAAAGCGGCCATCAAGTATCGGTTACCATGATGCATCCCTTGAGAAATTACATATGTAAACAGCCCAATTTGATAGTATTCCCCGGCTCCTATATATATTAATCTGTTATCTGTATATTATTGATTTTGGTGCCTCTTATATGTAGCAAAGAAACAAGTGCATGCAAGGGAAATGATTTCGCCAACTTCACACACTATTCGGGCAACACAAAAACTTTTATAAAACGGTTTTTCTGTGATTTGTGATGAGACGGGAGTCACTTTTCAATGACACAAGGATCACTGACTCACGACTCACCATATATAAGTGATCCCTACATTTTAAAAAATGATCCCAATTATCAATGAGTTGGTGTCACACAAGACTTGATGTTGCGGCAATAACATAAATAATCAAATACTCCTAAACAAGAGTTAAATTATAAGATCAATAGTTGTGATTCATATTCATTGATTAAAAATGAATAACAAATAAACAAATTAGTACAACAAATATTGAAAAGAAGTAACACAATGAGAAACAAAACACCTTGGAGAATGGAGATTAATTAATATCCAAGAAACGAAAAAACACTCTACTAGTGCCTGAAAAGAGAGAAAAGGGAGAAGAGGAAAGAGAAAGCAACGACGACGGTGGAGACGGGGAGAGAGAACCCAGCTCCGGTCATCGGTTCCGACGACGGCGAAGGAGCCATCATCTCCTGAGCATTGACAGCAGCCACAATGGACAAGAGGGCAACCATGAAGAATGCCATTGTGTTGTTACTGCTCACTATAGCTTTTGCCATTTATGTTTTTTGTTTTTTTTGGCAAATTACTACTTAATCAAATATTTGCTTTGTTGAAATTGTGAGCTTTGAGTTATATGAAGAGGGGCTTTTATAAGGCGAATGGAAAGTATGAAATTGAAAAATTATTGGATGGACATTGGAAATAATTAGTTTATAATGAGGTGGTGGAAGAGTAGTACAATATATGTAAGGCCAGTGGGCGGCACACTAGGTGATGATGGGATGTCATGTTGCACATTTTCATAGATATAAGGACTACTTCAGAGATTTTTAGTACTGTTTGGGAAAGGAATGTTTCAAACAAATATAAATTTAGTCGTTTCGGTGAGTTAAAAGACTAATTTTGGTGTTTGGTACTTAAGTTTTTTGGAGTAGTTGTTTGGGGCTTAATACAGATTCTTACGTGAGGCCGCCTCAACGTGAGTCGTCTTAAACAAGTATGACGTCATACTTGAATGCTATAAGTGACCTCATATTAAAGCGGCCTCACAAGAGACAGTATGTTGACATCTTCATAAAGGGCTTCCTTCTTTGGTGTTCCTTGTATACATGTGCATTGGATTTCATTATTGTACAGAGTCTTGTTTATTTTTTCTCTCATGTAATATACTCACATAATTAATTAATACAGTGGGAATGTTCAGCTTCAGGGTCAGTAAAAAAGGAGTCGGGATCCTCTACTGTTGTTAAAAGAACAGTAGAGTACTTTTTTTAAAATTTCTACCATTGGGTTAGAGGGGGTGGGCTTTTGGCCATTGGATGGAGGGGGTGAGTTTTTGAAATTTAAACAGTTAGAGGAGAGAGATAGAGAGAAAAAGGAACAGTAGAGTGTTGTAACAGTAGAGGATCCAAATTGGTAAAAAAGTAACAAGATTTGACTCATATGAGTGATCACTCTCATTCCATTGATCTTTTCTGTCAGTATAGAATAGTTTGAAGCCAACTTATGTTGCTGGTATGGTCTTAATCATCAGTTTTTCTCAAGTTATCCCATGTTTATTTTTCATGTTTCTTCTTTTGTCTCTCTTTTATTTACTTAAGCAAGATCATATTACTGATGGTTAAAACTCTTTTAGATAATACTAGGTGGTCAAATGGAGAGGAGAAGATTTCAGATTGGAAACAGCTTGAAGCAGAGCAAGGACAACTCATGAGTCATGACGCAGTTAGCATAAAGCAGATATTCTCGTTTGTCTAGCTTGTTTGTGCAACACAGTAATTCACTTTGTGAAGTTGCCGATGGTCGTCGCACTTCGGATCTCGGGTCAAACGAAAACATCCTCTTTGTGAGACTCTCACAGGGGTAAGGTTGCGTACAACCGACCCCCCCTCATCCCGCCTAGGTGGGAGCCTCTTTGGAGGCATTGGGGTAATGTTGATGTTGATATAGTAATTCACTTTGTGAAGCCAACTCTGAAAGTTTAGTGAATTAATCGCTCTTAGCACTCCCTCCTGGGCGCATCCTTGCGTCGCGACCTAAACACCGCAGTTTTTCTGTAAGCCTACATCCCCGAAACAGAAGCCACAAGGGTCCTCTGGTCCATGGGCATTGTCACAGGTATCCACCTACGTCCAGCACCCAGTCTCATGGTCCATTGTTGCTTAATTTCCACTGCCAAACCCAGAAGTGATCTCACAATCCTTTAAGATCATTTCAGCTTGCATGCACATAATGATAGGGCCTGTGGGTACGTACGAATACGATCAGCGTGGTTCCCATCCATGCCATGCCTAACAAAATTGCTCAGTAGTACAATAGCAACATACAGTTACCATTCTCTAGATCATTGAGTATAACTATCCAATGAAAATAGCTAAAGTTGCATAGTATATGTCCTAGTTATTGAATCCATCTTTTTAATCATGAAATATGAGTCAGCAAGCATACATCACAGAATACAGCCCATTTGCAGCAACCCCAAACAGAAGTTACTAGGAGTATCATTCAACTTGATGACACGGTATCTATACTGCAAGATGTTAAACTGGTCCTGGGACAAAGCTACAAACCAAACGCCAAACATCAGCACAGTAACTTAAAAAAGAGTATGCTTATTTGTTTTATAAAATTTTCAGCTCATATTTGTAGTATAGAAAACAATTGCAGTACACGATTTACAAAAAGTAGCTGATTCACCAACTCACGGCCCCTGACTAACACAGAAAATTTTCGAGGTATCCTTCAGTATGGGCCTCTCTCCCTTATCTCCCTCCCTCTATCTCTCGTCCCTCAGATGTTAGATTCAATAAAAACAATTCCTAGTCCTGTTACTGTACAACATACATTGATTAAACACCATGAACAGGAAAAGGGCAAATTAATGAAAGAAGATCACATAAATAAACAATCATCCAGGAACAAATGGATATATAAAAACTTCTTCCTTTTCTTTTTTTTGATTTTTTGTTTCTTGTATGCCTCATTAAGGTACCTCTCTGTCCGCCTCACTCTCATCTCTCTGCAAGCTATTTCGCTTGCACCAACATGAAAATTCAGGAAGTGGCCCGTCTTCCCCAATAACCCAGGGATGCTCAGCAACAGCTTCTAGGGTCAACCTTTCATCAGGGTCTGCCACAAACAGTTATTCCAGCGTCAGAATAGGAAGCAAGACGAACAAATAAACAACAGCGCAACGCCTTCACATACAATGGATCTGGGTTCAGATTATTAGTAAAGATGATTTTAATAAGCCATAGTAAGAAGTACAAGTGAGGGATAAATTACGTTTAAAAGCTCAGAACTGAAATTAGAGTAACAAGTAAACAACAATGCCGACTATGCATAAGGCTCAACATACAGCGGGCCTAGGACATCAGAGGTATGCAACCTTTTGTGTGCAGTGCACAGAGATCTCCAACAGACATAATAAGAGAACAGATGAAGGGCGCAAAGTACAGTGTCTAGTTTTCTCTGCCAAAAACTAACAAGGGAAAGGTGCCAAATATTTCGGATGGTATTTTAGGAGACCAAATTGCAAGAAACCTTTAAAGAAAAGTGAAGCCCACTATCAAATCACTGACCTTTGCACAGAAGTCCCTCTAGCAAATTCCTAAGCTGTGGATTAAGATAATCAGGAAGACACAATGGATCATTGACAATCTGGGCCATGAAGACATTTTATCAGAATAAATAACAAACATATCAAAGAATTCCTGATGCACGGTGTGTAGGCTGAAAAAAGATGAGCAATCAGCAGACCTTGTCATATGTGTCCTGAAGTGTCTCACCAATGAAGGGAAACCTGCCCATTACCATGCAGTGTAAGGTTACTCCAACAGCCCACGTGTCAGCAGCTTTGCCACGATATGTTAGACCTGTTTGATCAAAGAAAGGACATGTAAGCTTCCTTGAACAGTCTCTGTTATTGAATCCAACTAGAGTGGGGGTTCAATTTGCAGCAAATTACTAACCTAAGCAACACTCAGGGGCTGTTATGACAGGAGTCCCAGGAGAGCGACGTAGCTCGTCATTGTCCCCCTGCAGACAAAACTGATTGAGAAGGAGACACATGGAAGTTGCAACTGAGCACATTAAGACAGGTATGAAACACTTAAGAAAGATCCAAAGCAAACATTCAGTGTGGTGAACACTAAGCATCCATACCCAGATTTGAAAATGCAAAATAACCAAAATATATCAATAATTATGACAAAAGAGCATCGTTCCTGCTCATTGCTTCATTTGGCCATTGTTAGACACCCAGGTTGTACATTGTCAGCTTCCCTTCCAAAATTACAGCATAAGTGCACAATGGAAAGAGCCTATAAGATAAAGGATACTATTTGTGCTCGAACCCACTCCCCCTTTCACTCTCTTTCTGATATATTCCTTTGGAAACAGGAAATCTCAAAATACAATTAAATTTATATTCAGACAAAATTTATTAAGGTAAAAAAACCAAGAGCTTCTAAGTTCTTCCTAAAACATCCTTCTGAATATTTTTGTGAGGGAGGCAGGGAACAATCAAAGAAATTACGAAATACATAACTCATAGCAATAGCGACTTCATTAGCCTCTTTAAAGAAACACAAAACCTCGACTCTATGAAAGTGTATCATGACATGTATCAAAAAAATATTTCCAGATCCGTAAGGAGTTTGTCACTCAACATAGATTTGATAAACTAAAACATTTTACACGGGCACACATACATGCAAACAGGACAAGCATGAAAATTTCCACCACAGAAGCGAAAAAGAAAATCCGCCAAGGGATACTGGCAAGTCATTACCTCAAACACTTGGCTGACACTGAAGTCTGCTATTTTCACAGTGCCATTGCGCGTCACCAAAAGATTTTGTGGCTTTATATCCATATGCACTATATTCTGTTGGTCAAAGGCAAAGAAACTTGTAAGGATCTGATATATGTCAACGACATTATACAAGGAAAATACATATTAAACGAGTACATCGCAAGCAGCAACACTGATAAAAAAATATAGTAACCTCGTATAAGCCTTGTGATCATGCTAACTAGTTCTCTGAATACTAATTAAAAATCATACTAATATTAAAATACCTTTCTACCCTACCCCCAACCCCAACCCCAACCCCTCCTCTCTCAAAAGGGTCTTGAATAAGCATTAATTCCAGGAACAAGCCTCGAAGAAGCCAAGAATGGAAGGTTACAACTTACAACTATCCCAAAAATGACTTTTTGCGGGTAAGGATTAAAATGCTTATGATGCAGTTATTTGGTTTCCCAATCAGCATAGCCAACAACATGAGTTAAAATGCTTTGATGCATAATTACCCCACAAACACCACTGCAAAACTCAGAAACAAATGGTATTGCATAAGTGTAGAGTTCGCTTTTAAGGATATTTCAGGGAACAGTTAAGTTAAACTCTTGTGGGCATTTCATATTTTAGATAGTTGTAGCAGGAATTCAAACACTTCGAAGCATGATGACAACTTTACAAGGCTTAATTGGCTCACAAGGCAACTCAGGCACTTAATGGATAGTTTTTTTGATAGGCAATTAATGGTAGTTGATCAGGCCTTAATGGCTCAAGGCAACTCGAAGCATGATGACAACTTGACAAGGCTTAATTGGCTCACAAGGCAACTCCCCGCACTTAATGGATAGTTTTTTTTGATAGGCACTTAATGGTAGTTGATCAGGCCTTGTTCGATATTCTTTCAAATTTCTGTTATAAGCATATCTGAAGGCATATTGATCCGTCTACGTGTGTTTTCCGTCGGAAAAATGGAGTAAGGTGGTACTCTGTAGGAAACTACAATAAAAGCTGGTTACTTAAAACTAATAATTTTAAAGGTGGTTTGGTGAAATAACATTTTTTTATAAGGTGGTTCTGACCCAACAAACCCTAGATAATTTCTAACTATGCACATAAGAAACACATTGCAAACAACCAAGTGAGCAGCTTTTTCAACCCTAATAATAATACAACTTACAAAGAATTTGTTCTCCCCTTTTCTCCTTTTCTTTATATGTTCAAGAGAAAATGAAGAAGTACCTGGATCTTAAGGAAATAAATTAAGACCCAATTAAAGAGATCTTACATGTGAGTGAAGATACATTAGCCCGGAAACGATATCTCGTAAATACTTTTTTGCAGTAGCTTCTCCTAAGCCGCCTGGTGGGCCAGCCCCCTCATGGTCCCATTTTTCCTCTACATACTCAAGAACTGAATAGAAGAATCACAACTCCAATTACCAAAATGTTGGCCACGTTACTTCCCAAGTCCTTTTAACGTTCCATAAGTAAAAATTCAAATGTATGTAATTAGCAATGACGATCAAACAAATAGGCAGTGGCAATACATACCCATGTAGAAGTGATCTGTGTTTGGGTCATCAATAACCTCAATGAGATTTACTATATTAGGATGGCTCAGCATTCTCATAATCAGCACCTGCAAGCCATTGATTTAAAATTTTCAGACGTGAAAACACAATTTTGCAATTCATATCTATATTTACCGTAGGCATATTACAATATTATACAGCCACGTCAGTCATCAAGATAGAATCCGCAGTTATCTTCATCCAAAAAAAGACTCCAGTACTTCTTCTTTATCTAATGATAACATGAGTGTCCAGGCGTTACCCAAAGATCTAACATAGTTCTCACCCAATCAGTCTATCATACAATATTTTACGACAATCAGATATACTATGGTCCTTTATTACCATCATAATAACATTAAATCATCTTTTTTTTTTTTTGAAAGAACATTAAATTATCTTAGATCTTACTCTCCAGCTCAAAACATAGAAGTAAAAGAAGCATATAAAAGAGATAAACTGACAACTATGAACCATACATTCGGTTTTTTTTAAGATAAGATGAACCATACATTAAAACTAATACGGAAAATTTGCGTAGAAACACCTATTACATACGACTTCTGCAGGGAAATGCCTATTAATTTTTACTTTTTTTTTTTTGCACAGAAACACCAAATAAAAACGCCATCAATAAGTTTAAACACCATGGTTCACTTTCTGGTGAAAAAATAGCCTAATGTTCCAGACTTATCCTCGCGTGTGTGACAAATCCCAGACCCCCTTAAAATGTCAATATCTCTCCTCCCAAAACCCTTATTTCCAACCCCTCGCCCCTCACCCCTCCCCCACCACTGCACCACTTCATGGCGCCCACTTTCTCTCATCATAAAAGCCTCCTCCACTACCACCGTTTTCAAAATTCTTACAGGGAAATTCGAAAGCGATAAAGGAAGACATCACCACAGGATAAGATTGAGGATGAGAGTACTAAGCATTAGCATGGGTCTCAACACTCCAGTCCATTAAGAGTCCCATAAAGAGAGCCAGTCCAAGCCCATTGGCCCAGGTCAAAGTAACTATTAAAATAAGCCCAACAATTCTCACACCTCGGCAAACCCTTCCCGACGGATCCCATCGCTGGCAGGTTTCTGTTCTCATCCCTGTCGGAAAATGGTGTCCATGTGAGCCCCACAAATGACACTTGCTCATCTGGGTCGCTTAGAAATCGTGCCACTTTTGGCCGGACCGCCATTCTTGAGGGGAGAGTGAAGGTGGGGAGGAGAGAGGGAGATTTGATGGTGATGCGAAGAGGAGAAGGGAAGTGGAGAGTAGTGTGAAGGTTGAAGATTTAATGGTGATTTGAAAAGGAAAAAGAGAAGGCACCGGGGGCTACAAAAAATTTCCTCAAGTGGTGTCGGAGAAAACGAATGGTGGTTGCTCTGGTGGTGGATGAGAGAGAAAATAACCTTGACATGGTAGTGGAAGCTGGGATAGCCATGAGACAGAGAATACTCTCTCCCACCCAAAATAAAGCACTTGAAAATCTCATAAAAGGGTAGCAAGAGGAAGTTAAGAAGGAAATGTTACCATAAATGATGTCACCATTAGCCTACCCAGAGTACAAAGTGAGAGATTTATTTTGATACAAAATTATAAATTGAATAAATGCATACCTCCCGAAGAACGTCTGTCATAGCAGTCTCAGAAGGAGCAACTCGTTGCTTTAACAAATGGGACTTGTGAAACGCCTACATAAATATATCAACAGAATGATCAATTAATAAACCAATGCAATGGCTAATGAGTTAATCTAAATCTGTAAAAAGTAAATTAAACATGTTTCCCAAGAGCTAACTTATTGCAAGAGATCCATACAGGTCCTACTACTACATATAGTAAGTTCATATACTGACCAGAACTCTAAGAACATCTATCTTTGAGAATCAGTGTCATTTAATGATAGCTATTACAATATCTGTTCACAGAAAGGTAAGCTTACATCAATTACCTCCACCCCACCCCACTTCTACAGGTGGGTATGGATGTAGTTGCAGGTATGTTTTGATTCCCAAGATGCAAGTAGCTCGTCTCTATGATTACTTTTTTTTTATTTCCCTGTGCTTACACTTGAGGAGTATATGTTGATAGTATTGCGAATTGAAATTTATAACGCCCCAAAGGTTTGTGTTCTGAAGTATTTGTAGCATACTTTCCATGCATTCTAATGGATGCTTAAGATTTTCTCTAAATTATCAACACAAACAGGTATCCAGGCATATGTAATGGTTGAGTTCCTCATTATCTATTATTTCCAAAACAAGCTGGTGAAACAAACATAGTAAAGGGTTTTTCAGCATCCTAAATTTACACTTAAGAATGAGTGGATGACAAAACACGATGTAGGGCAATCTCTACTCGAGCTTAGTTTGCATCTTACTAAATCATTACATGGGCATGCTGAAGAAAAAGAACAAAGTCAACAATCAACATGGAGAATCAACACCATATTGACAATAGAAGTCTAATGTGAACACCCAAACAACCTAACTCTTTTACAGAAATGACTAGTCATTCTTTAATCATAAATATGTGCCTGGTCCAGCATAACTGGGCTAATCTGTAGCTAGATTCTTATTGGAGGACAATTTTGCAGTATTTTGTTGAAACTTTATTAATACATACATAATACATTATCTTTATCTTTATCATGAACTTGAATAATTACCCTATTGTGTGTGTAAAATAAAAAGAAAGTGTGCTACAGAGGTATCAAACTCAATCTTAACGTACAGTCTCATTAATGCCTAAATGAGATGAAGAATAATAGGTTCCTGGAACAGATTCTCTTCTACTCCTCTCCCCCCCCCCCCTCCTCAAGCTGTAGTATACCACACCACAAAGTCTTAGATGAGAATCTAAAGCACTAACTGAAACAAGTAGCAACTACTGATGGACATTGATCAGTATTTCCCGGTTATTCAACTATCTTAATTCTTAACGCCTTAAGTTTAGTTCAGTTGCTGTCTTAAACTAGTAATGCCTTTAACGCTATAGACTGTGTAAATATATGCAAGGTTTGGCCAAGGCCTCGCTCAAGAATTCTTCAATGAGAACATAAAAGCTAAGAGAATTGAGCAAGCTTAAAGCACGCCCAGAAGCAAATTACAGTTTTATCTTCCTATTGATCTTCTAATTTTCTTCGTTTGATCTATAACTTCCATAAAGGGACACGGAAGCTATAAATAGCTTTCCTGTTCAGAAGATCCCTATAGCTTCCCTGTTCAGAAGATCCCTCAAGAAACAAATCTCAATGATGTCATTGCACACAACTTTTGTATCTTACAAAAATCTAGTGAAGCCTGCAACGTGTTGATGGATGATGATTGATAGATGTAAAATCTTAATGCCAGAGGAAGCTAAAAAGAAAAAATAACCTTAATTGCATATTGCTTTCCATCTATGCTGCTTCGGTAAAGAACCTGTTACCATTTTAAGATTATATAACAGTAAGAAAGCAAAACTTTATGACATCAGAAATAAAAGAGTACATTGGAGATACGCTCACCACTTTTGCATAACTCCCAGACCCGATTTTGTACTCACGAACATACTCGTTGATCATCTTGTTTAAATTCTCGTCCTGCTTATACAAAACTACAATTAATAAACTCTTCAGCACGAATAAACCCAAAATAAAAGTGAAACCAATTCCAAAGACATTAACACGTATAACTTACATGCACACAAACATCAGGATATTCTAGCAACTATATAACTGCATCATTTTTCTGTGAAGGGTTTTACTCAGTTCTCTTCACTAGGTCACAGCATGGACAATCCTATACTGTCATTTAGACTGATATGGCTATATTATTAGAGCCATGCCACAACATGATGTCAATGCTGCTACTGCTTTGAGGTGCAAAGGCAGGGATTTTGGCGGCTTTGTATTTGCATATGGGTAGCAGATATATAGATTTCATAAGCAGCGGTTAGAGCCTAGCTATAAACTTCAAAAGTCTATGCATTCCTAACTATATATTTCCATTAAATATCCACACTATAACTATAATATAAAACTATAAAATAAAAAATAAAAAATAAAAAAACACTACCACATAGTATTTGAAACAGGAACTAGAAAGTTCAAGTAATTTAGCTCAAAACCCACGTCTTTAGGTCCATTTTTGAAGCAAATTGCATCCTAGATTGCTGATAGGATAACTATATGGTAACCCTTTAAATTCACAGGAGAACAGATGCAAATGAACTTTTTTTTTTTAGCTCTATTCTTGTGCGTATGAAGACCTTTAAATCCACCAACAATATCATCAAATAATTAAGATCTAATGAAATTGACTCGGACCTTATTTGATTCAGAAACCAAAATAGATCAATTTAGCTGAAAGCGTATATATGAGACTCAGAACTTCATCAGAAAAGTATGCCTAATTTACTATCTGTACAACTTTCTAAAGTCCAATCACAGAACAAAAACTTACTATCAGCAAAAAATAACAACTTTGAGCAATTCCATTCTCTCTCTTCATACCTCAGACCGCACAAGTCGGCGAGTTTCCTTGACCTCAAACTGCCTACAAATTAACCCACTTTGAAGTCTGAACATGAGAATCTCTTCGGATCGTTTAGCACTATTGGGCATCTCACGTTCATGTTCATGTTCATGTTCATGTTCATGTTCATCCCCTTGTGACATGTCAGTAGCACCTGGGTCAAAACCGTCATCACCATCTTCATCTTCTTCAACCTCCTCTTCATCTTCCAACAATGGCTCTCGTGATGGAAACGATCCAAATCCAAATTTCGGCCTCGCAATTGCTTTGCGTCTCCTCGAAAATCCAAAGCAACCACAGCAGGCCATCTCCATTAGTCTGGAAAATAATACGGAATTGTTCTTGCTAATTTCGTCTCCAGATACCATACTTTTTCCTCATGGGATTGGTTTTATTGATGAATTGAAGGCTGATTTTCTCTCTCTTGATCAAATTAGGGTTTCGGGAAATTAGGGTTTGGTGAATCAGATAGAGATTTATTAGCTCAGTGAAAGGGCAGGGGGCAAAAGAGAAGGGGGAAATTGGGAAAGGGGAAGCGAGGGCTCGTTGTCAACGAGACAACGCTCTCCGTAAAAAAGTTCCAAATGGAACTTGCGGTGGCTTGCATTGATGTTATAATCAATCAAGACATGTCACGGTAAGTCACAAGATGGGCAACATATTGGCAACTTGGCAATAATTAATCAAACATGTTACCAAATTTCCACCCACAAAAAAGTCATAAAGTATGTCAACTAGTTGAGTTCAATCGTACCACTTCATGGTGGTCTAGTGCTTTTAGATTGACTTTTAAGTAGTTTAGTAAGACAAGGTTATGAGTTGGAATCCCTTATATAACTTGTAGTTGTAATGCTTAATCAGGTTATTTAGATTGATATGTTCGATGTGGAACACGGAAGTTTGAACATGACGTAATGGGAGGTGTCTCACTATATAAGTAAGAATTCATATTTAAATATTAATGTTGTTTTTTGGTAATCAGTACAACCAACATGGAAGTAATAGTTAGGGTACCCCAATTTGAGTTGTGTGATTGACTCGATAATAGATTCAGTTGCTCAAAATTCGACCTGTCAATGATTGTGGAATCATATTTGGCTCGACTCAATTCAAACTCACTTCCAAACTCCAATATAAAAATGAATAATTACTCTTGTATGAAGTATAAATGGTTTGGATGTGGATGTAATATATAACATATTATCTCACAATGTTCCAATGTGAATGATGTTTGATATGAAGCAATGAAATTTGATGTATCAGATCATCAAAAGTGGCAAATCTAGTTTTGAGTGGTTAATTAGATCAACAATCAACATTGGCATAATTGGTCTAAGTAGCCTCAAACACATGCACATTCATCTATGTAGAATAGTTTTGATGAGGTTTCTTTGAGAAGTTTGGTTTCTTTGATGACGTATATATAATTTGATTATGTGCTGAGACGATTGATAGATTGAGAGAATGTTAATCAAAATGTTAGTCTGACATTTGGCGGAGCAGATTATTCCCCAAAGTCAATTTTTTTTTTGGGGAGAGCCTCTTCTAATGCTTTGCCAAATAGAAGCCTTCTACTCCACGATAGTCTTATTCATTTCGAGTTATGCCATTGGTGCCAAATCGATTGTCACAAGTCTCTTACAAGCATAATTTCAATGCGATCATGCCATGCATATATGGGTGACAACACCTTGATCGAAGTCTTTGAACCTTCTTTTATTATCCTATCAAAACTAAATGTTTCTTTAATTAATGTTTTTAAAATATTACTCACTCCATCCCATAATATAGCCCGTTTAAGGTTTTTGCACACAATTAAAAGCGCTATTAAATAGTCTCAGTTCTAGCAAAAATAATTAAACTTGACTACTTTACCCCTTGATTTTAGATTTAGTAAAGAAAGTGAGCAATAATCAAATAATGTGAAACAAAAGTAGAATGGGTAACAAATAATAAAGATTTTGTTGGAACTCTAAAATGACTTATAATATGAAAACAAATCAATTTTCTAAAACGGCTTATATTATGGGACGAATGGAGTATCTATCTTGTTTAAGACATTCTTATTACTTTTGTACTCATTTTTATCTTCCCAACTACAAAGTTCCTAATGTAATTTCCCTCCAATCATATTCCTCTCTCTCCAAAAGCAGTTCCCTCCCTCCTTTTCCATTCTTGCTTTCAATTAGTAATCGGTTAGAAATTACTAGATTTATTCGGAAATTTGGTGATTTCTAACCAATTTCTTATGTAGATATCTTTTTAGTTTTGTTATTATCATTTACAAATTTATTGTTTTAGTATTTCTAATAGATCTGTCTCACTTTTTGGTGAGTTTGTGCTTTGTCTCAATTTTGTTGTGAGTTTGTGGTTTGTCTCTTCATTGTAAGAGTTGTCTCAGGTTTAATATTGGTTGATTGGTAACAATCATGGAGTTCTTTATGGCCTTTTCAAGGGTATTGAAAATCGAAAACAATTCTATCGTGGAGAATCTCATATCGATGTTCACAGTAATTTTATGGAAGGAAGAATCTTTGATCTCTGCCCGATTTTCAGTGGAGTAACTTTAGAGATCTCTTTTATTTTAGTGATGACTTTTATATTGAATAAAATGTGTTGTTTTTATTTGGGAAAAAAAAAATACAAAGTTCCTAATATAGTCTCAAATTCCTTCCAAAATCCCCAAATTAACCCATCTGAACCGCCAAAGAACCGAAACCAAACCAGTATACTGAGTATCTTCTTCTCTGGGGCGTTTCTGCTCGAATAAGCTTCGTTGTTCTTGTTCCCATGGCTTCCGAGTCCCCAACCGCTGTTCGCAAAGGTCAGTTTTTCATCATAATTTATTTATTTCTGATCATAACATATTCACCCATTTATATGATCTTTAAAAATTCTTGCCCTTAATTTCTCTCTCTTCTTGCTGTTTCATGATCCGTGTAAAGCAGTCGTAATTCATCTGAGGGCTACTGGTGATGCTCCGATTCTCAAACAACAAAAATTCAAGGTTCTATTCTCAAACAACATTAATCATCGTTTGAAATATTTTGACGTTGATTTATTTTTATTGGGTCACATATGCCTAATTGATGTATATGTATTATTGCTATTTTGCTTTGGTTACCCTAGTTTTTCAAGTTCAATTGAACTTGTTAGGAAGTTGTAATTTTTTTTTTCCCGTTAGTCCAAGCACACATTGAACGAATTTGTAGAATGCTTTTAAATTCATGCCAGTATGACTTAATTTTGGCTGAAAATGAGGTAAATTGCTGGTGGTATTGGTCAAAGTGTCTATAGTTAGGGATGGATTTAAGGAGAATAGTATAGGTTAATAATCAAACCTGCAATTTGGAATCTTGTTGCAGCAATGAGTATTTATGTTAGGCAGGAAGTGATACAGGAAATTTTTGACATGGGGTGAACTAGGAGTGGTATAATAGTCGGGTATACTCGTTTTTGGGTAAATGTTTCTCCATCTCATTGGGCTATATTCATGTACTTGAGTAGCTTGTCCGAGACGGCCAGAATTTGGATATTGTTCATATTTCATGTTAGAGTCCCAAGTAAGGTGTAACAATCTGTTAGGGTGCTTATGTAAGAGGAAAGTACCTTAGGCCTTAGGGTAAAGGTAACACTATTGCTTGTCGACTGCTGTTGCATAGCAGAATGCTGCTGCACTAATATGTATAGGTCAAATCAAACCTGCATAAATGATGAGCTGTTTTCTGAACTTAAGACCTCTTTTACTTGAAATTTTTCATTCTTGTGTTTCCAGTGCTTCATGGTTAATATTTAGCCTGACTGGATGTTCTTTTAGGTGTTTTCAAATTTGGGTTCGTTTTCCTCAAATCTGTTTACTTTTCTAGGTTGCTGGTACTGACAAATTTGCTAGTGTGATTGATTTTCTACGTCGGCAACTTCATAGAGAGACTTTGGTAAGCAGATTTTGTAGTTGTTTACTCACATCAGCCTATGAGGAACTACTAATGCTGTTATTCTGGGTATTTACGGTGCAGTTTGTGTATGTCAACAGTGCCTTTTCCCCTAACCCTGATGAATTGGTGACAGATCTCTACAATGTAAGTTATCTTTTCCGCAGCAAGAGAATTTGACTATTGAATTTGGATTGAACATTGAATGAAATGTTTTGTGATCATTATTTTAATTTTTCTGGGAGGATATGAATCTTCTCGTTGAAATATAGAGAGCTAAGTGGAGTTGTTATGTTGACATGACATGTAAGGGTTTCTTAACCATATGTGATCATCTTGACTATCAATTCATCTATAATCTCTTTCCAAAGAAGGGTTTTTAACTTGAGGCACCTAGGTAATCAATGTAAAAATTCCAATTGGTTGGTAGCTTCGTTTTGGCCTTTGGGTGAGGAAGTTCTTGATGGATTGGGAATTTGACATACATCAGCTGCATAATGCCCCATGTACTTTGAAGGAAGCTGTCCAGATGCTTTGTCGTCAAGATTGAAAAATCTCAGCATCAGTGTGTAGTAGCAAAACATCCCTAGGTAGAACGTATATTCACCTGCCCAGCATTGAGAGAAAACATAGTTTCTGTTTCCCCTATCTGCGCTGATCATGTATTCCAAGTGTAATCAATTTATCCCATAATAGGAAACCTGTACAGAGCAGATACACTATTGATGAGCGAATACAGTGCTTAGTCAGAGAAAGAGGTGGGATATTTTTCATGTAAGTTATGTGGGAGTGTAAGATACTTTGGTTACAATTCGAACTGTTGCTATGCTCTGTGTGTGGGCCCATTTGAAACCTTCTGTTACATCAAGGAATTCTTTGTCCGCGCAAATCTTCCTTTTATTTCAGGCAGCTGCTTTGTGGGAGTGTAAGAGACTTTTTTTTCAATTCAAAACTTAATTTTCTTTGAGTATGGTATGCATAGGACTTCTAATGTAATGTGCTGTCTTTCATCTTCATTTCCTTTGAAGTCACAGTTTCTGCCCGCCTCCCCCACCCCCCAACAAACTTAAACTAAAAACTAAGAACCTTTATATTTGGCTGAAGTTTTTTTAACTCTCCACACAGCTAAGTTCTGTTTCCTCATTGCAGAACTTTGGCATTGATGGTAAGCTGGTTGTGAATTACGCTTGTTCCATGGCATGGGGCTGACTTTATGCTGGTTTTGAATAGATGATGCAACTACACCATTTTGCATGTAAGTTTTCTCCTTTAATGTGTAACTTCTAGCAGGAGACTTCAATTTCATTTGATGTTTGCTGTATGTATTAATCTATATATCTGATTTGAACTTATGGAGATGTTACATCCTCTGGGGATTATTAATCGGTACTCTACAAACTGATGCTGATCTTCTTTTATAAGAAAGTGACTGGACTCTGCTCATGAGAATATATAAATTAATTTTGCACCATGTAAATCCCCACCTCCACCCTCCAACTTCTTCCACTACTCTTGCTCGTGGAAGCCTAACTTCCACTAGCTTTTAGTATTTTCTATACAACCATGGTTGAATTCAAGCTTTGATATGCAATTCAGAGTTAACAGCAACCGCATATTCTTCAATTGTCAGTTATATTTTTAATTTCTTCCCTCCCTCACTTGGAGCTCAGTTAATGTCTCCCTCAAGCACAGAGCTCGGGGGTGCTGTTGTAGAGTGTTGTAATCTCAGCTTGTGCTTCCCAGACCCTAGGCTATAATCCTCACTTGGCAAGGAGTGCCCAACCTCATGCCATCCCTAAAGAGTTGTTCTTTTTTCCCTGTATTTCTGCTTAGATGCTCTTTCGAGTCTTTGCAGCTATGAGTTCTTTTTGGCTCTGATTGTTTATGTTTTGATATGTGACCAGATACCTTCTTATTGCAACAGATGTAAATAATAGCTTGCAACAAGTTGAAGCTCTTCACCTAATTAGACTTTGGGATGAGTATGCAGTTTAGTGAAGATTACCAGGTTCCATTCTCTCTGACTCTAGAAAAACGGAAACTCCTTAAGCAATTGTTATGTGGTTTAACAGGACATGTCATAGGACACCACATGCAAGTACAATTTATGATTGTCTTGATTGATTGTAAAGCTAAGTAGCTAGCACGATTTGTGTTAACGTCTGTACTCTGTATATAGCGGAAAAAAAAAATCATTCCTTACTCGTTAAGCTAGAGTGAAATTGTATGATCAAATGTTGTGATTCATATTCATTGTTTAAAAATGAATAACAAATTAATAAATTGGTACAACAAATATTGAAAAGAAGTAACACAATGAGAAACAAAACATCTTGGAGATTAGTATCCAAGAAACGAAAAAACTCTCTCTAGCTAGTTAGTGCCTGAGAGAGGAGGGAGAAAAGGAGAGAGGAAGCAACGACGATGGTGGAGACGGGGAGAGAGAACCCAGCTCCGGTCATCGGACCCGGTGATGGTGAAGGAGCCATCTCCTGAGCATTAACAGCAGCCACAATGGAGAGCAGGGCAACCATGAACAATGTCATTGTGTTGTTACTGCTCACTATAGCTTTTGCCATTGATGTTTTTGTTGTGTTTTTTTGGCGAATTACTCCTTAAGCAAATATGATCCTTTGTTTTTGTTGAGATTGTGAGGTTTCAGTTCAATTAAGCGGGGTTTTTATAAGGAAAATGGGACAGTATGATACTGAGAATCCGTGTGAAACGTAACAAGGGAGGGTCACTTTTTGGCTGGAAATTGGAATTAATTACTTCGTAATGAGCTGGTGGAAGACTAGTACTATAATATGTGTAAGCCTGTAAGGCCAGTGGGCACTGTATGTGATGATGGATTTCACGTTGCAGATTTTCATAGATGTAAGGTCTACTTCAATGATTATTAGTCTTGCTTGGGAAATAAATTAAATTATTTGAAGCCAAAATTAGTTGTTTGACAGAACCGAAAGACTAATTTTGGTGTTGGGTAACGCAAAATTTGTATAGGATGGACCTATACGAGAGAGGTCTGTCGCATTTTCTTCTTCCCTCTCTTTCTCTCTATTCTCTTCCTTTCACGCCTCGCGTGATTGCTGGTCCGCCTCACAGTAGACCTTTTGGTTGGTGATTGATTTCTTTTGACGAGTTGTTTGGAGCCTAAAGGCTACTTCCAATTAGCTGTTTGGATTTTGGGTACGCAATAATCATTTTGTCCAATAACCATAAAAAAGTATTATGATTATTATCCCTTTGTCACCCTCTCTTTTGAAGAGACAACCTTTGTAGAGGTTGATTTTTTGGTTTGGAGGAAGCACAAAGATTTTGATAGGAATCGAATTTTCAACCTTAATATTGGTGGACGATACTCCTAACCACTGGAGTGTCCCTGATCCCTAGCTTGGTAGAGGTTTAACAAGTCATGAATAAAAGTATATTGTATTGTGGAAGTTCTTGTCAGCCTAGAATATCTTTGGATATTACTATGCAGTAATTTCCTATTTGTATTAGCATTATAGTCATCAAAAGTAGTGTCCATTTATGTAGTTGTGGATTATAAATAGAGGCTGTAGTTCTAAATGATCGAACGTATACTTCACAAGTATATATGACCAACATTTGTCCCAATGATTCATGGAAAACACCTAGCTAACTCGTCCAATTAGAATGTACTGGTAGTAAGCAGAATAGCATATAGTTGAAGCGTACTCTTTGAAATCAATGCAAAGAATGGATGCATTTGGAGTATGATTTCGTATCCTACACATATGTTTAGATTAAGAACAAGTCTTGTGTCAAACCAACTCACAGAAACATGGGGTCATTATTTAGAGATATCGGGGTCACTTAGTATGAGTCGTGACACTCGTTTCACTAAACAATGACTCTCGTCTTACCAAAAGTTACGATAAAACCGTCTTAATCAAGTTTTTGTGTTAGAGGAGCACTCTCAGGACTGATGATATTGATGAGATCATCAATCCGATTGTATCATTGTATGTAGTTCTTGTAGAGGTAAAACCACACACACTATAGAAAGTGATTAACCGATTTGGGTACTTTAGTATAAAACTCACGTGTACACAGGATTATTACAGGAACACTGAAACCAACACGCATTGGGGAAAAAAAAAAAAGAGTTACAAACAGTAGCCGAAACTAATAATATTTTGTTAAGATTGTAAACGAAGCTTTTATTCAAATGGAAAATTTAGTCCCGTCAAGACAAGAAAGCCTTAGCCGAAATTTGTTCACATACTTAACCACAGCTACAGCATTTCCCGCCCATTTAACATGACTAAATTAAAAATAAGAATTTAAAAGAAAAAAGCACGCATGATACCGATAGAATCAAGCAAAACAGAGTTTGGTGTGAATAGCGCAGTATTAGTGCATTCCCCACTCGTCCCATCAATGAGTTGGAAACGAGTCTCATCACCCTCAAATTTCTTACAAATTCAAACACACGGCAAATAAATAAAGCGATAAAGCAACGAACTCAGACGTAAACAGGAATAAGATCAGATGGAGTAGTTTCAACAGCGGATCGTAAGACTCAGCAGCAATGCAATCATGGTAGGTTTAAGCCGACAGGTGTGTTTAAGTAACCCTTGGTTTTAACTGTATCGGCGACTTTCAACTTCCCATTGCTGTGTTTGTCGAGGTTGAGACACCCACTCTCCACATGGTCCACGCCCTCGCACCCCTTTGTGGGTTTGCCCGTGTGCCCGGAACCATGAAACAGGCCACTCGCGGACCCTGACAGCGCTCCCTTTTTCTTGTCGGATGGGTGTGCTGAAATGGTGATCGATTGTATGGGTTTCGAATGACGACGTTTAGACCGCTTGCCGCGCTTGGTGGTTGAATAATAATGCGGTTTAGACGACATGGTGGTCGATGGTTTGGTGGTCGAATAATAATAATGCGGTTTAGACATCATGGTGTTCGATGGTTTGGTGGTCGAATAATAATGCGGTTTAGACCACATGCTGATCGATGGTTTGGTGGTCGAATAATGGGGTTTAGACCACATGGTGGTCGATGGTTTGGTGGTCGAATAATGCGGTTTAGACGACGTGGTGGTTGGATAATATGACCCGCCGTAGGGGCGTGAGGCGTTGGAGACGGCAACAAGCATTGCAAGGACGACGCCTATGGCGAAGAATGCCAACAAGGACTTGCTCATTTGCGCCATTTTATATTTTGTATGCTAAAGTGTGGAAGTGGATTATGTTTAGTTTGAGTGTAAGGGAATGTATATATAAGGGTGGATGGGGAAGAGGCTAGAGCTGTGTCCAGCTACTTGGAGATATTAAGGATCTTAGCTAGCTAGTATTTTTATGATTTAATAGTAGGTCAAATGGACTATTATACTCTTAATTAAGGACGTGCTATGCACATTATTTATCTCTAATTGTTGGACTAATCTTAGTGCAAGCCATGATCCATTTATTTGCCGGATTTTAACAATTATGATATTCCCCTTTGCGATGCACGAGCTTATTATTTTAGTGCTATTAATTAGTGGTTCGTTCTCTAAGAGTGAAATAAAAATTAAAATGTAATAGTACAATAATAAACAAGTGTGCGTGGGTGCGTTTGATAGACCTTATCCGATCAGTTCAGTTCAGATATCAATTCGGTGATTTCAAATTCAGTTAAATAATGTTGAGTTCAGTTTAGTGGTACTAAGTTCAGAAACATATTTTTTGTTTCACATATCAATTTGTGTTCAATTCAGTTCAGTTGCGTCCAGTTCAATTCAGTAGTATCCAATTTAATGATGTTAAATTCAGTTCAATTCTGATAAGTTCAACTATAACAAACGCACCCTGCGTGTATAACTATGGCATTATAAAAAACTATGGCATAAAATTTTTCCCCTCCAAAAAAATAAGTATATCCTTCCCGCTTCGGGTGCTATATTACAGTTGTATTATAGTATATATTTAAAAGAAAAAAAAATCCTTCCAACTGAATTTGAAAGGCAGAGGCTTTACTACTAGACAATGTAAGGTTAGTATGGGTACGTTTGTTAGAGCTGAATTTATTACTTACTAGATCAAACTAAACTGAATTCAACATGCTAAACTAGACATTACTAAACTGAACTGAACACAATCGAACTGAATTGAACACAATTTGATATGTGATACAAAAAGTATGTTTCTGAACTCAGCATCACTAAAGTGAACTGAATATTATTTAACTGAATTTGAAATCATTGAATTGACATCTAAGCTGAATTGAACTAACGTATAATCTCTAACAAACACACCCTAGGTTACTGTTTGCCTGCTAATGTTTAATTTTATTCTACAAGAAACTCCCACCATTTATAGCTATGCTTGGAAAAAAGTTCCAAAATACCGCTGGCTCGAAACTTATTCCCAAATTACCGTTCTATTAGGACTACTATACAGCCATCTGTGATGGCGTTTCACCCTTGCCTCAACGGCTTAACTGCATGATCCTATAATCCCCAAATTTCTACTATCACATTCGAACCCTGCTTTCTTCATTTTTTATTTTTTTACTTTAATTATTTAAACAAAATTGAACTGAATTGTAATTTACTGAACTGGACCTAATTTTACGTAAGCTATAGCAAGAACGGTAAAGTTGTACTTCATTTTACCAATTAAGTGAACTAAGGCTCCGTTTGATTCACCTTAATTTTACTTAAATTCAGTTCAGTTCAGTTCAGTTCAGTTCAGTTTATACGTAACTTTAGCACTTTTATAAATTTTTATTCCGAAATAATTTCGTGATGATAATTATGCCATCGGAAAGATCTTAAAGCATACTTTCAAATGAGTCCAATATTGAGTATGTTTGGACAAATTTTAAATGGTTAACGGTCAAGTTTAAAAAATCAATTCAGTTCAATTCAGTTCAGTTCAGATCAGTTCTGTTCAGATCAGTTTTATCCAGGTGAATCAAACGGAGTCTAAATCTAGTCTGAATTGGATGTAATAGAACTAAAATAAAATTTACTGATATTTCAGGAAGATGAAGAAGAGAATATGGCCTCACTCGCTATTTTCCAGTGAATTAAGTGTTGAACTTCTAGCACTTTAGTTTTTCTGACCCAAATGGTGGGTGATTCAATTATTTCACCCTAATTACTTCAAGGGATATTTCGTGCGTCCCTAAAATTTGACATAATGTACATTAGATACAAGTAACTGTCATAATGCATCATATACCCCTAAAATTTTATCTTTTGCCCAGCATAGGAAAAAAGCGTTATTCCATCTATTTGTCCTCTTGTAAAAACATAAATTAAATTTTATTTTAGGGGAAAATCACTCTACTTTTTTTTGGCGGCATTTCTTCTTTTTATGTAACTCTCTCTTCACGTTTTGCCTCCCACCTCTTCACATTTTGCCTATCACCCATAAATCCTAGATTTTTCATCAATCAAAATCCATAATAAATGGGTTCAACTGATAATATTCAACACTAATTTGGGATACTCAACACTTGCTTTGCGATCTACTGTGTCGAATGAGATTAATTTTGCAAGATACTGTTCAAATAAGTTTGCTGTAAGTTTTTGGAATTTCTTCTGCGGCCTTCTTTGCAAATGATACTGCGAATTTCGGGCATTTGATGTTGTTGCTATGTATGTGAGCTACTGCCGTCATTTGTGACGTTGCCATTGAACTCTGGTTGTTGTACTCTGATGCTAATTCGTGATTTTGCAATGTTAGTTGTTGAGCTTGCTCATGATTGTTAAGGGTCTTGTCTTCCATATCTACTGGTAGTTTGTGTCAAAGGGGGGTGTTTTGCTCCTTCCATCCTAATGCATGTGAAATGCTTGCTCTACTGTTGGGAGTAGTGAGTTTTATACCAGTTTTCCTATTGGTGTAAATATGCTTGCGCATTAGTTACTATTAATAAAACCTTTATTAATTAATCAATGTAATACGTTTGAAATTGCAGGTTCTTCAATTACTTTTCACAGGTATTAGACACCTTTTGTTTTGGTGAAATTTGCATTAGATAATAAAACAATAAAATTATTATTCCCATTACAAAAGACAAAGGAATTCACGGCTGAAGGATGGCATTAAGTCTATTAACTAAATGTGCATGTTCTAGACAAAAGTTTTAAAGTATAGGGGTATATGGTGCATTTTAAAAGTTTGATGTATCCTGTGTGTATTTTATCAAACTTCAAGGACGCACGGTGAAATATCTCTTAATTCAAAGGAAAAATTGGAGAAACTACATATCGCAAAGCCCTTATTTGAAAGTTTTTTTTTATCACCCCTTATTTGGAAGTTGGAACCAATGGGATGACCAAAATTTGAAGAGAGAGCTGCTCCTGTATTGGAACTGCAAATTCCATACTTGGCAGCCTATATAGGACATACGAACCCAGATCGTCTATAGTTGTTGTAGAGAATAATACATTTATTTAACTTGTAAGTATTAGGGTATGATTTTGAAAATCAAACATTTTCAGGAGAAAGATAAAGATAAAAAAAAGATCTCTCCTCTGCAATCACTATAGAGGATCCAATTTGCAATAGTCATCCGATTTGCAATAGTCAATACCACATTCAGCTCATCCTCATTCTAGCTTTGAGAGGAAAAAAATGCCAATCCCAATAGTGTCTTACCAATTAAATGTCATTATCAATTGACATTTTTCTCTTCTTCAATCTATCACAACACGCTAGCGTGGATCATAATTCGGAATTAGGTTTCGAGCAAAGGGTATTTTAGTATTTTGATTATTTTCGAATCTTATGTTCGGAAATAACACTAGAGATTCAACTATATGAGAAAAAGGGAAAGTACAATAATTAAAGGAAGAAAGAAAGATAAACTTGCCACACCATGATTGAGTACACGTAGAGTTGTTAATAACTTTATTCAAGATTTACTGTTACCACTCTCTAATTTCACCACAAGAACAAGCCCCACACACACACACACAATGACACAAACATACTTAAGTCCAGAGAAGGGGAACTGCAATGAGAGAACAACCACCAAGGAGAGCACCAAACAAATTAGATGGACTAACAGCAACACCACTATTAGCCTGTGGGGCAGGTGCAGTGGTAGGTGCAGGAGTGGGGCTCATGAGGGGGCTGTGACCACCGTGGTGGCCGTGGTGACCGTGGTGACCGTGATGGCGATGATGGTGGTGTCCAAATATCGCAGGGGCTGGTGCTGGTCCCATTTGGTCGGGGTGGCCGTGGTGATCGCCGTGGGCAACAACAACAACAGCCATAGCAAGGACAAAGAGGGTAAAGAACAGCACCAATGACTTGCAAATTTGTGCCATTAGTGTAAAGAGGCTTAGAGAGTAGTATAACACAATGTAATGTGTAACAATGTATGTATTGTGTAGGAATTGAGAGAAATAAATAGGGCGTTGGAGCCTTAAGAAAGGAATTGGAAGAGTCTGGTGGTTATGGATTGTACTGTATTCTGATCTTATTATTATTGGTGTGTATGTGCTTTCTAGTTTCCAGCTTTTGTAACAGTGTGATCTCTGTTGATTTGATTTGGATATTGGAATTTATTAGGGTTTTAGAGAGGATCAATCGATTTTGTCAAGAAATTACACTAGTACTATACTGATTTGTATGAGATTACATGTGGGATTAGGGATATATGTTTTCCTTGTTTTATATTTTTTGAGAAAATTTGAAGAGTGTATTAAATTTGAGATCTACTTGGACATCAATTTTGGACAAAGATGTAGAAAACCTTTGCCCACACGAAATATATTGCCTAATTTGTCTGATGATAAAGATGAGTAACCGAAGAGAAAATTAATGCCCTAAATATGTGTTCATAAGTCAACAACTCAAATGCGTAGATTTCACTTGTCAACTTGCAAAATTAGTTGTAATAATAGCCGTAACTATGAAATGTTAAAAAAGAAAAAAAAAAAGTACAAAATAGAGTTTAAACATGTAAAAAGCTACTAAACTAATAAACTGTCGCCTTTCAAAAATAAAAAGCTAATAAATTAACTGGATATTTATTTTTAGTATTTACATTTACTGAGATTAATTTTGTGGGATGCGACCATCGTCGCGTAATCCCATCGTTGAGTAAGTACATACCCGCATACACCATAAATATCTATATTCGCGGGTCATACACCACAAAAAATAAAAATAAAAACCCTGAGAATCAGACCCCACATATACAAGGAATAGATAGTAATATCTTCACTTGTTCATAAATTTGCAAATACACTCTTCGTTTTATAATTTGAAAAAAATATGAAAAAGAAAATAGAAGTATGGTTGAAATACTTTCAAAAAAAAGAAGAAGTAAAAAACCATTATATTGTGTGCAACTATATGCATCATTTTTAAATCAATTGCCAGCAAATAGATAATAAGGTCGTTATTTGATACTTAAAGAATTTTCAATTAATTAAAAAGAATTTTGTAATCTAGTTGTATAGATGGTAAATTACCTTTATCCTAGGTGTGAATTTCATAAAACATATTGATGAAAAAATGGTGACAGTCCCTAACTATCTATCTTGAGAACAATCAATCATATTCTTAGCATAACAACAAAGAACTGAAAATGTGTTACCTATTACCTAATTAGTACACCCTTGCAAATAGTTGTGAAATAAACTAAATTTAGAATTCTCTCCCCCATCTCAAGCATATTACTTAAAGCAAACCTTGAGACAAGTAATTTTTACACAACCAATACAAGTAACTTTGAAAATTCAATTAATTCGGCAAAGAATTAATTAAGCGATGGAATTCAAGAGAAAGTATTGTTGTGTCAGGTTCGTGTTCGTATCGTTGATATTGATGTCATTGCCGGCAAAATCCATACCGGCATCGGGACCGGCACCGGCGCCGTCACCAGAAGCGCAACATGAAGAATTAATGGTGGTGCAATGCATGGAGATATGCATGAGACTACGTGTAGCTACACATGAGAAATGCATTGTAGCTTGCAAGGAAGCTGCTCTAATTGTCAACAACTCTATCAAGGCGTTCAACTCTTTGAATTTTAATAATGGAAAGCCCGGCGGTGGACCTGGCAAACCCGGAGGACCTGGCGGGCCAGGCGGGCCCGGTGGGCCTGGTGGACCAGGCGGCAAACCTGCTCTTGGTCAACCCCAGCTGAAATGGAGCAATTAATTACTCTAAATCAATGTACTCTATAAACTCACAAAGTCATCACAATCTATGTTACTGGATTATTGTTATGTTGAATTTGATTAATGTTTTTTTATAGTAATTTTTTGGTAGTTCAAATGATCGATATAAATGATGAAGTCACATTGATATATCCATTTCACGCGTTGGAATTCTACGTACATTTCTATGATGATATGGCAGAAAAATATATTTCAATGCAAGTTTATTAGGGCGATTGTGGGTAATTAGCTGTCAGGGTATGTTACAAAAACAAAATTAGAGAAAACAAGAATATATTCTTCTCCTCATTATCCTTCAATCATTGATCGAATCACAAGTGCAATTTCAAGGTTCAAATAAAGATTGTGGATAATTTATTTTATTATCCTTCAATTATTGATCGAATAATCACAAGTGCAATCTTTATTTGAACCTTTCCTGCAAATTAATCCTTAGGCAGCTCTTTTCTTCTCGGCATATTTTTAGTTCAAATTAGTTCAGTTCAATTTAGTCCAATTTATTTCAGTTATTGCAGAAACTAATTATAATTTCAAATAATAATTTATTTTGAAATAATTTCGTGACATTATTGGTAGTTTGGAGGCCTCATTGGTTTATTACACTTACCTAAAAAATAAGGGGGGGAGCTTGGTCGTCTTCTTTAATAAAGATTGCTGGTGATGTTGGGGTGGTTATGAACTGATGATGGACGTGGAAATCACAACAGGCATCAAATGAAATGAAAACATATTTCATTTATATATAGGATCAATTTCAGCTAATTAATTAACTTGTTTTTGTATTGCCTTATTATTAGACTCTTCAAATTAATTAACGTGAGATTAATTAGCTAGTTTGAAGGTGACTCAAATAATGGTTCATCTCTAATACTCCAGTTGGCAATTAAGGACGTGGAAATCATAATAGGCACTCATCGATCATCTCTCTAATAGATAGAATATCTTTGATTAATAGTGCAAACAGCTTGATGGGGAAGTTAGAGGAAGTGAAGATCACCCAATAATGTTTTAGAGAGGCCGGGAGTGGTATGGGACTCTCTTTAGCTAGGAGGAAACATTTCACCTAACAATTAGGAGACATCTAAATAAGATACTCTACTCGATCCGCCACAATCCGTATATCTTTTAATGTTTTTTTCTTGAGAACATCAAACTTTCAGGTTAATGTTAGGAATATATGGGGAAAATGTGTCACTACGTTACCCATCCTAACTCGTATCTTATCTTATTTAATATCTCAAATTCCTTTTATTTATATGTAATATTTCATACACAATATAAGAAGAGCCCCAAATCAAAAGAAGGGCGATAGTGGAGGCCATGAAAGAACGGATATATAATTGAGCGAAGTTTTACCTATATATGGTAAAATGCTCATGTAGCAATAAGTAGAAGTCTAATCACAGTTTTACTAGTGACATAACAACATCTTACCAAGAAATAGGCCACTAGAATTTATGTGGCGGGGTAATGTGATAGCCATAATATTAATAATGGCTAAGTAAACAGAGGAAAATGAAAGAAATAAAAGGGAAAGTGCCATATTAAGCATTCTGAACCTAAGACCTCCGAGGATTTATAAGTAAGTACGACCATCTATGCTAGACTTCTTTTGTGATTTTATTAGGGAAAATGTCACATTTAAAAAGTTATCAGGGACAAAACAAAAATCGCCAAGAACTAAATTTTCTGTGGCAAATTAGTCACTTTAGTGGAAGAATTCTTCTAAGGACCATTAGAATATTTTTCGAAATACCACTAGTAGCGATTTTCTTTAGAATGACCACAATACTATTTTTCCGATGGAAAATCAACCACAAAATTGTTTTACCCATGACAATTTTCTTTGAAATGGTTATGGAAATAATTTATGTGGCAACTTAAAACACCTGTAAAAGTTGGCCACAAATTTCAACGTCATGTGGGCAGATTTGTAGCCTAAGTTATCAATTGTTGTAGTAAAACATGAAACTCCTCCCTTTGATAATATATATGTGTGATCAATGTAAGCAAAAAGAATAGGAATCAAGAGATACTCTACTGGTTAGGAATATCTTCCCGCAATAATGAAATTGAGGGTTCGATTCCTATCTAGGCCTTTGTGTCCTCTGGATCACACGAAAAAAATGTAGGCAAAAAGCTCTTCCCCTCTGGTTTCTTATTCAATTTAATATCCTGATTCCTACCCTTAAAAAAAAGCTCCCTTCTTCCCATAATAATCACTGAATCACAAATGCATGTGCCATTTGAAGGAGGAATCATTGTGTAGGCCAGAAGCATTCCTCCCTCCTCTCATAAAACAAGAGATTATCAATTTGAACTTAAGTGGACTCCACTTATTTTGAGAGAGCAAGGAGCAATGCTTGTGGACTACACAATAATTTCTCCATTTGAAGGTTTAATGATTGTGGGTAGAAATGTGTAAATCTATTATAATTCCTAATTAAGCACCTCGCAATTGCAAACATAAAAAAGTAAAAAAAAATGGGGATTACTAAATATAAATCACAGTATTACTAAACGTAAATATTTTTTTCGTTAATACCCTTGACAATTTTGTCACTCTTTTTCTCTCTCAACCAGTTTCCCTAACCTAATTTTCCTTTTCTATATTTACAATTCTACGAGACAAACTCCATTGATTCAAGACTTGGAATTAGCCTCTAGGCTGTAGTTCATCAAATGTTCAAAAGTCATTGGCAATGTGGGGGTGGGGGACTGTTGGCCATAAAAAATGGGATGTTGGGTGGCACCGGGGTTGGGTGAAGAAGTGTTGTCAGGATGCCGGGTAGAAGGCGTCGATGGGGTTTGGTGAGAACGCCTCTTTCTCTCTCCTCCTGACCGTCCAGCCAGCCACCCAACCCTGGCGACGTCCCGCTTCTCTCTCTCCTGTTGACCACCCAGCCACCCACACAAGCACCAGCCCCTCACCGAACCCCCACCCAATTAACCACAACTCCCACCCATGTACCCAAATAATGCTTAACTAAATAACTTTGTTACAAATTCAATTTTCAATTTTAACTGTGCAAGATTAACTTAATTTAGGTATAATTTCCAATAAAGCGAAAGATAATAGAGGTATCTAGCTTCTTTGTTTGAGAGAAAAAAGAACAAAATGGAAGTTGCCTTTCACATTAAAAGGGTATTCTGGAAAGATTGCGGAAAAAAATATTTGCGTTAAGTAAAATAAGATTTACGTTTAGCAATTTCGAAAAAAATATGTTTATTATTGTCTCTGAAATTTGATGGGATTTCGGTCCAATAATGCTCTGCGTACAAGGATTGAAAAGAAATGAAAATTAAGAAGCCCAAATTAAACAGATTAGTTTTTGGCTCATCAAGAAATTAATTAATTAGTCAAGCCTGGAACACGGACTTGTGGTGGGTTCACATCGACGGGGGCCTTGACTTTCCACGAAAGAATTTCTGTTTTGCCTGCTTTCAATTGCCCATTTAAAGGTGGGCCTGTGCTTATACACCCATCCACCTTAGGATCATCCGTTTTCAAGCACCCCTTTAGTGGGGGGCCCAAAGTTAACGATCCATTAACTGGGCCTGCCTTGATGGACCCACTCGTTGGAGGGCCCACCGTGCCTGACGCCTTGACAGGGCCCACCTTGACGGACCCACTTGTTGGAGGGCCCACCGTGCCCGTTGCGGAGACATGTTTGCCGTCGTCCACGGACCCACTCAATGGGTTGGTGGTCCCTTTACCATGGATTCCAGCAAGATCCACGGTTCCTGATACCAGGCCCGCCGCCTTCTTAGTAGAAGAGGCGGCGGGTCTTTTAGGAGACGGAGATGGATACTGAGACGTCGAAGTAGATGGATACTGAGACGTTGAAGATGGATACGAGTAGTGATCAGATCCAGATGGGTGCGGGCGATGGGCATCGGAGACAACCACAACCATCATTATAAGTGTTGCTATAGCGAGTAACGCATGCAAGGACTTGCTCATTAAGGTCATTTTGGCTCTCCTACGTACAATGTGGTAATAGTGTGTGCAAGTGAAGAGTGAATTAGGTCGAAATATAGAGTGAGGTTTATTTTGAGCAATATATATAGGGGTGAAAGGGGAGTGGCAAAAGCTGTACCCAGCTATTTGAAAGTGCTAGGCAAGAAGGAATATATGTTCCTGGATATTAGGAGAGTTAATTATTACTCCAAATTAGTTTTGTTTATGAATTAATAAGAGTATTAGCACATTAATGATAATATTGTTAAGGACGTCGGACGTGCTTTGCACAATATACTGATCTTAGGTGTTGGATTGTTGGACTGAGTGCAAAGTCATCACTTTATTTGTTGTGTTATAGAGTATGTTACACTTTGATGTATGGTGGATATCATGTATATTCAACAATGTTTTTCTTGTGAGAATTGAAAAGGACCTTTGAACAAATTAAAGCTGACCTTCAAGAGAAATTATTTGAGCAAATTCTATAAGGTCTCACGTTGATATGGTAATTTTTGTTAAAGGGGATTTTAGAAGGAGAAGAGGAGGACTCAAGAAGGTAGATGAGATAAAATTACAAGGAAATTAGGAGTACCGGTGCAATTTTCAAAAGGAAATGAATAGATACTTATTACATACTTCATTGTTTCGACTTCTAGACCTCTTACCCTAAATATACTTTCATGAAGAGAGAAAATGGATGATGGATCTCACTGCTTGCTATATACTTCTGGACCTTTTGTTAACGACACTCGATGTTATCTCATATAGATTTGACCTAAATCACTATCCTTATTAGTTGACATTATATTTGTTTAGTAACCTTGACGAGAAAAAAACTTTTTATGGATAGTACTCCGTAGAATCTTGCCAAAGAAATTAAAATTGGTCCATACAGATGTAAAGGCCCATAAGAATCTTTGATTCAAATGTTGGTTACTCCTTATTTACTGTTAGTCCTCTGGGCTTTTCTCCTTTGATATCCGCACTCTCGCAAACCGTGTTCAAATCTTATCACCCAAAAAAACCTTGTTCAAATCACACACGGTTTGGTCCAGTTCTTCTGGCAAATGCACTAATCACGTGAAGAAGTTTATTTGAATTGGTTTGATATCGGTTTCATACGTTCATATGGTCAAATTCCACCTCTACAATGGAAATATGCACTAGTAAGTTGAATTTGAAGGTTTTATCACTTTATGTGACACTCGAAGTCAGAAAGCCAATATTCTCTTTGAGGTCCCGTCACTTTTATCTTGCGTTTTTACTTTGTATTTGTAATCGAGGTTATAAAGAACAATAATTCTATAGATAACCCGTGGAGACAAAAAATTTATCAATCATCCATTGCAATATAATTTGGACCCTACGAACCACACGAAAGAATAGTCTATCATGAGGGAGAAGAATTCGCCTCTAAACTCAAACACCATTACAAACCAACAAAATAAGTATCCAATACTGCAATTGTGGAGACTTATCAAAAAAAAAAAAAAAATACTGCAATTGAGGAGAGCAAAGTTGATAGATATCTAGGTGAATCCCACCCTTACCTCTCAATGCAATCACATATATCAGTACAGCACCCCACCATCCACAACTGGCACTACAAGACTACAAGTATGCAATTCCAAGGTTCAAGAATTGTGCCCTTAAAAGAACAAAAATGGTTCAATAATTGTCTGTACAATAATTGATTCTTGAGCTCATCATTGCAAGTCCAGATGATTTTGTTCGGCATTTTGACCCAAATATTGAAATTACATTTCGAACATCACAAAAACTCGTATAAGGTGATGACTGATCTCAATATGAGGCTCACTCTAACAAACATGATGTCGTGAAACACAATAGCAAATTGAAACAAAAACTGGTTCAAGATTAAATTAGCTTTTATAAAATAATTGCCCAGAATTGGTCAAATTTAGGTTAAAATGGACAAACTCACAAAAGTGGAGTTTTGAAGAGCAGCTAGTGAACTAGGATTTCTCTCTTCATTACAACCTTTAATACTCCAAAACATTTCAACTCATCATAACATCTTATTAATTATAGAGCTCAATTCGAGTTTCCTTTAAATATACCAATCCCAAATTCTAAATTCTAATTGTGTAATCAATTTTATTCATTAGTGAATAATTTGTATATATGGTTTGTCAAATTGTCACTAGACATAGTTCTGTAATATTGGTCCTTAGAGATTAAAACAGAGAACACAGAAATAAAAACCCATTTTCATAGTAACAACTAACAAATGGCAAAGTAGAATTACCACAAAACAATGATATTTATATAGAGAAATGGGGATAGATTACATACACACAAACATGACAAAGAATAGTCAGCCTACTACAAATAAACAATAAGAGTACAAAAAATCAAAACCAAAACCAAAAAAAAAAAACCCTCTTAATGCCTAGCAAAGAGAGCGAAGAGAGAGAAGAGGAGAGAGAAAGCAACAACGCCGGAGGAAGCGAGGAGAGAGAATCCAGCTCCGGCTGCCATGGGTGCTGGTGCCATTGTTGGGGGCATGTCCATACCCATCATATCACCATTAACAGCAACAACTGAGATAATTGCAATAATCAAGCACATAAACATTGCTGATTTTGAAGCCATTTTTTTTTTTTTAAGAATTTGATGAAGATAATAATTCTCTGGTGTGTGTGTAAGTTGAGAATTACTATGTAGGGAGCTCTAATGTTGAAGCTAAGGTAGGGTATTTATAAAGGGGAAATTGTGAACAGTGGGACCCAGTTTGACGAAGGGTCATGGGAGTGCCACGTAGCGCCGAATAAGATTATTTTTTATTATTTTTGATTTTTTTATTTGTTTTGGGTGTAACGGCTATATTTGTGGTTTTGAGTTGTTGGGAAGGGGGAGCATGTGTAAGCCAGCGCATTTGCAGGCTGTGGCAAATGGGGTTGGGACACGTTTGGATATGTGGGGTTAGAAGAATTATAAAGTGACTCAATTGAGTTTGATTTTATGTCGGTATCCAAACAGAACGTTTGGGGTTGTGATGATGGTTTTACAGCTGGATTGTAAGGGTTTTAGTGTGTTTGTGTGGGTCCATAGGGCAAGTGGGCCTTTGTGAATTTGAATGGCTATTGGGCTTTGGTTTAGGTTGTCAAATGGAGGGCATTAAGATTTGATAGCGATGTTTAATGCTAGCAAAAACAAAACTCACCACGAAGTTCAAGATATAACAAAGGAAGGGTGATTTGAAACTCGGAGTTTAATGTATTCAGGTCTCAATCTTGAACATTAGGTCAATATGGTATTGGCGAAAGTTTAAATTAAGATATTTTTTTGATTGATGTATTAATATAAGGTGTTTATGATTTATTTATATGGTATTGAATAGTAACTAAGGAAGTGTGGTTGAGTGGTAGAGACTCATCCATTCTTAATCAAGGTTGAGGGTTCGAATCTCACCTTGGGCATGGAACAACTTTAAATTCTTTGGCCAGTTGTCCCACCCTTTGAGGTGCGCCAGGTGCCTACAAGCCAGCGCAGGAGATAGTCACTGTGATCGACGGTGGATACCCTTAGTCATGAACCAAAAAAAAAAAAATTGGTATTGAATAGTTCCGCTCCTCGCTGAACTACACAAAACAAACATGAATAGTTCTCATTCAATGTTCGTCATTACTAAAAGCAAATGTTTGAACCTAATTTGTTGTTACACCATAATACACGAGAATATTATGTAAATAAATATGTAATATTTGACCCTAATTTGGAGTAATATAATATGCTAGGGTTTTAAGTGAGTTGAGTTATCCAAATCACTTATTTTTTTCATATGGTATTAGAACAGTGATCTTAAATCCTTCTAAAACCCTAATCCTCATTTAACATAAAATATTCACATTACTCATGAAGCTATTACAAAACTAGAACTTGGAGCCTTGGAGGCTTGGACTATGAAGTGAAATTCTACTTGCAAATTTCTATAACCAATAATGAGAATCCTCATAGGGTATAGAACAGCTCAATACCCAGTAGTATCCATGGTTCAAATTGTGATCTGATTTTAGAGTGGATGGAAGGTGTAAGTAGCTAGACGATTAACAATTTCTCACTTATATGCTATGCCCTATTTCAGTTGTGCAAACTGCAAAATAGGACAAAACTTGCCAAACAGAACATATTATTATAATTCACTTTATGAATACCCTATAAAATAGAACGGATTTTGAAAAACTGAATAACATATAGCATGAAGACGATAAAACGAACAGAGTCTAAGATACGAATCATTATTAAACAACCATAAATGCCTTATTTTTTGTTTTCTTATCACCCAAAAAATAAAAAGCATACTCAGTGATGCAATTGAGCTAATATCACCACAATCTAAAATAGAGACATTAGACAACTATAGAGCAAATTACTAAACATGACACAAATGTTAACATCTAGTAAAAGTATAACAATTAGTCAATAACCAACCTAATAAGCTACTCCCTCTATCCCGAATTGTTTGTCTTCTTTGGAATTTGTGACTCATATTATTATTGTGAGTCACGTAAAATAAAGTGGACAAACAATTTGGGACGGATGAAGTATAATTAAGTTGCTAGAGAAGAATCAGAATGATCATCACATCAAGAGCCAAACTAGGAGAGAGACCCATATGGGTGTGGAAGAACAAGTAATAACTGGTGCAGCATTCTTATAATTATTGCAGTGTTTTTCTTTTTGTTTCTTCTTGTGTTTTTTCTTGTGGTGATGGTGGTCGTCGCCCATAACATTCACGGTTAAACAAAGAACAATCGCCACCACTACGAGGATGTTCAGCAACACCACCTTAATCTTCATACTAACTTGCGCCATTGGAGATTTTGATCAATATAATGAAAAAAATAGGCCGCTGTTATTGCCAGGTCTAAAAATACTAATGACAGGTCATTAATTTTTTGAGTTGACATTGTAGCCCTTCATATTAATAAGGCAAAATACATATTCTCTCCCATACTATCTTTAATTGCCTTTTTTACAAACAAAAATTATGGAAAATGTATTAGGATTAGGAATCCAATAATTCTGCTAATTTAGCATTAAATTTGGAAGGGATATTGAATTGAGAATAATATCACATTATATATTATATTGCTCTCATCCTATCATAAGTCATACCCCATGGCTCTTTGATTTCCATGATTTTGATCTCTTTTGCTAAATATCTTCGTCCTCATGTATTATTCTAGTTCTATATGCTTACTATAGCCATGTAAAACGTAACTTCTCCAATCAAATTGTTAGAAGAAGAAGCTAACCTAGCAAGATCCTTTTTATCCAATAAATATAACTTAGTTTTAAAAATTGCTAGCAAAATTATAAAAAGATATCATTAAACAGTTTGAGAACTAAAATAATGGTTACTACGAAATTTTAAAAAAAAAATCATATCACTTAATTATAGGCATCTTTAAAACTCTTGACAGAGCTTCATCAATACTGATTATGGCGTAGCACACTATTTACATTTTTTGTTGAGGGGAAAGCGCACTCTTTAGGTAGGGATTATATAACTTGTAATATTTAATTGCATCCTCCACAATACTGTAATAAAAAAGAAAAAAAATCAAGCAAATAAATATTTGCATCTCATTAATTAATTCATAATTATCGTTGGTGAATAACATGCCCAACAACCCAAGCAATTGAAGTTATTGCATATTTCAACTATTTTATTTTTGGATCTTAGATATTTTGTATCAATGAAAATATTCTTTGAAATTTTGGAAATATTTTATTTGACTATCATTATGATTAAAATAGATGGATACTCAATAGTTAAATAAGCTAAGAAAGCGTAAATAAAGCCATACTACAAAAAGAGAATGATTTAGATTGCCTAATTAATATAAAGGGCTAAATTTTCTACTCAAAGATTTTTTGACCTGGCATTAATGTTTTTTAACCTGGCAATAACAGCGACCAAAAAATAATAGTTGTGGAATTTGGGGTTATTAATATGAGATGAGATGTTATATATGGAAATTATGTGGTTCTTATATAAGGAGTTCATGTTATTTTTGATTCAGTATCTTATTTAAACATGATCTTTGATTTGATTTGATTCAACAAATATTGGCATGCATGCTCATAATTTCCATAACTCACCCCCTCCCGGCTTCCTTTTTTGGTAGGAAAGGAATTAAATTGGCATGATCCCAAGATTTCCCTAGTGTTGTTGCCATTCATTTACCCTCGATTAAGGGTGCGTTTTTTAAAGGTTATCGATTCGCTGATCAGTTTAATTCAAGTACCAATTCAGTGATTTTTCAATTCAGTTAAATGATGTTCAGTTCAGGTGCTGAGTTCGGAAATATACTTTTTGTCTAACATATTAAGTTGTGTTTAATTCAGTTCATTGGTGTTCAGTTCAGTTCGGTGGTGTCGAGTTCAATGGCATTAAATTCAGTTCAATTTTTTTTGGTGCCAAGAGCAAAATCTTGTTACGTAACACTAGGGATGGATTTAGAATTGGAAAAAGAAAAAAGGAAAAATAAGGAAAACTTTTTATTGATTGGGTAACATACACCACATAAGCAAAGTGACGATTTGTTACGGTGACATAAAATCTTATATTTATGGCTTAGATATTTGATATCTAGAGCAACACCACATACAAGTCAAATGAGAGTTTATCCTAAAATCAATTGACAATTGAAAGAGTAACCCACTCGACTTATATGTTGGTGTTTCTTCCTCAAATATTTCAATGTGGGACTCTAGTCCTAAATGGTAGAGGTAGGTGCTACTCCTTCCGTCTCAAAAAAACCTGAACCTTTGCTTTTTGAAAGTTAAACTTAACAAACTTTGACCATTAATTTATGAAAATATATAAAGAATAGGTGGATGCCCGTGAGTATGCCCGTGCGTTGCACGAACTGTGATTATATAATAAAACTAATATAACGTGATTATTAATCTCATCAAAATATCAGTGTAATTGTCACTTATGAAAAACTATTAGTAATATATGGATAAATATTTATATAATCCACTTAATATCATGAATGCCATATTATAAGATTACTATGACTTTATAGGGCATCTCATCTGATTTAAACTCTTATCATCACTTTCAATTAACAATTTATTAACTCATCCCATATGTTACATGCATGATCCAAGAGGTAATAGTTTCAAAGTCTTTCTATGCTTGATGTTGGTACGCCGATACTCTTATATTGATATAATTGTACAACTAACATTCCAAATATATGATCCTTCTTTTATGGTGAAATCAGTTTAAATGTCTAATGTATACATAACTACTTTTCAAAAATAAAGAAGTTTTAGACGTAAACCTTAGAGTAGCAAAACATATTTCAATGCTTGCTTGTTTTTTCAAAGTATATGCGATGTTTTCAAAGTATATGCGGTCAAAGTACTGCCTTGAAGAACGCAAAAAGTCCAATGTAATTTTATTTGTGGTCCGGAGGGAGTACATTAATAATTATAAAGTTGAAGGGAACATAAATTGGAACCTTAAAATAACATGGAGGATCAGTATATTACGTACAGTTATAAAATTATACGTGATAATGGTAAAATTTTCTATTAAAGACTGGACCTCGAATCATTTTAGATTCATCGTTTATTTCTTTATTCTACACATACTCTTTTTATTATATTTTACCTTGAGATTGCTTTTTAAATTTTTATAACTAATATACATATCTTTTCTCTTATTTTTACATGCAACTCTTTAGTTGTGTCAGCTTGTCAAGCTAATTATTGATTACGCATCTAATGTTGTAAATCAATAGAACATACTACAGATGAATCTCATTTTAAAGGATATTTTGTACTCGTTTCAATGGTGTAAGAAATTTAATTTCTTAAGAGGTGAAACTAAAGTTATATGATTTTTAAAATCTAATAGTCTACTCTTTAATGATTTAGGAAAGTACAACTTTAGTATATATTCTAACACCTCTAATTAATAGTGTACTCTTTTAAGGATTTAGGAAAGTAAAACTTAGTATATATATTCTATACCAAAACATATATTTCTATTTTAAAATTTTCTTACAATGACTCGCTTAGGTGGACGCCTCCAATACTGTCAGAAAATGCCTCTAATATATAGATATTATGATATGATTTTAAAATCTAATAGTCTACTCTTTAATGATTTAGGAAAGTACAACTTTAGTATATATTCTAAAACCTCTAATTAATAGTGTACTCTTTTAAGGATTTAGGAAAGTAAAACTTAGTATATATATTCTATACCAAAACATATATTTCTATTTTAAAATTTTCTTACAATGGCTCGCTTAGGTGGACGCCTCCAATACTGTCAGAAAATGCCTCTAATATATAGATATTATGATTCACATTATGAAAATACTTTTGTTAGATTCATTTTTAAAGTACTTTCAAAAAATCGTATTGTTATAATTTTTATATTCATATAATTATAGATTGGCTTGAAAATAAATTTGACCAAGTATATTTTAAGTATGTCCATGGCACAAGTTTGATTACTAAGTTGCATCACCTAAGCAATTAGTCTCAACAAAAAAAATTTAAAGCAAGCCACGTCAGTCAGAAACATATTTTAGAATATTGGAAGGAAAAAAAAAAAAAAGAAGTGGAGAATGTGATATATGCCTCTCCTCATGTTCACATTTTATTATTCTGGCTCTTTACCTTCTATATGCAAGACTACAAGGCCAAAAGTTCAGATGAATGTAATGGGAGACTAATGAAAGTTGAATGCGCGCTACATGTATATCTATATTTATTGGCAGGTTATCGCATTAATTCAAGGCTGCTCCTATATAATATATAGTGTTTGAACATCGATCTAGCAACAGTTCTAAAGTAACCATTTCCGGAGGTGCAATTTGGTTAGAACCCAAATTGTATTTTAGGAGGATTATGATAATTAATATCTTTTTTTATTAAATGGCTCACATAATCACTTCTCCATTTTTTTAACACTTTCTCACCCTTTATTCTCCCTACACTTTGCTTTCAAGGGTTCTTATTTATTCTAACAAATCTTGATGATCCGAGGGCGTGAAAAATAAAAGAGAGATCGACCTAAATTACTAAAGATAGCATGAAACCAGCATCACTATATAGCATGCAAAATTATAATCAATTAGAAATTATTTATGGTTTATTTACTTAACCCATGCATCGCACGGGCTTTAAAACTAGTTATAGTTATTTACGGTTAAAATGGTGTCTTAGAGACAGTAAAATTAAAAAACAAAGGTTCAGGCTTTTTTGAGACGGAGAGAGTATTACTTATTAGACAAAGTCCAGGCGAATATATAGCGGACTAGGATAGATAGTAAGGTTTCCTTATAACTAATTGATCAATTAGGATTTCACTTTCCGTTCCTCCCTCTATATCAACCCGCTGTAATTAAGAACAACTTCCTAGGTTTCCTTTTTCTTCTTTTTTTTTTGCTCGTAAGAACTAGCTAGCTAGCGAAGGGTTAGTTTTGTGTTTTTCTTTTTTTGCATCTCAGTACAATCAACAATTTTAAACGACATACATAGAAAGCGCCAATATCGGCAATAATAGTACTATGCAAACTACTTCCCAAGGTTCAGATTACGTGCCTCCGGCCCGTTCCAATCCGGTTGTCGATGTTGATGACGATTTCCATTACTATGGTGAACTAGAGTTACTAAACATGATGGACGATGTGGAGAAGACCGGGGATAACATACCACCTCCAATAAGCACACACTACAACAAAAGGTCTCTTGTGCCACGCTTTTAGCTACAGGAATGCCAAATTCGTGGCACAAGTAAATTTATTAGCCACGGTAGTAATGTGGCTAGACCCATCTAGAAATTTGCCGGAATTTGCTGCCACGGGAAATTTTTGGATCGTGGCTAGGTACATATATTGGCTTTAGCGGGATTTTTTTAGCCATCTGAATTTTGACATTTTTGTTTCCCTCTTTTTTTTCCAGATTTTATAAGCAAAAACACACTTGATATAACACAATATTTGAGACAAAACTCAGAGTTTTGAGTTTAGTATAAATACTATGTTTTCATTCCTGCTTTCTAATTGAAAACCCTCACAGTAGAAAACCCAACTCCTGCCGTTCGACATCTTCTCTCTCCTTCACTCTTCCTCTCAAGCTATGGTGACAAACTGACAACCCGTATATCGTTCAAGCTGTTCAACATCTTCTCTCTCCTTAGTCTCGCTTAGTTCCACATCTCACACGAATTATCACGCACTAAGTCCTAATTCGCTATAAAATTAGGGAATTTTTTTGACTAAGGACTCACAACGTCTCTCCTCCTTGAAGTAATAGGGAATTGAAGCACAAACAAGAAATTGCTACAACTCATCATCTTCGAACAAAGGATAAGGTGTGAGTTCAGTAATACATCCCTTGTTCTTCTTATTTCATGTTGTTTGTGTGATTTTTTTTTTTTGAACTAAAATACCGATTATTGTGTTGTACAGCATGACTATGTTAAACAATTGTGGTGGTATTCTTATCAGTGACCCCTAATATGATTGTCATGCATTTACTGTTAGATTTCAACAAATTTTTGTCACTTTCCTCTCTCTTGATGTGAACTTATTGTGAAAAGGAAGAAAGAAATGTTGTGTAATGTGCTTTGATTCTCATATTCTGGATATTTGTTGAGTTGGGGACCATCTAAATTTGGGTGTTCTTATGCAAATTAGCCATAATTATGTGGTTTGATATGAAGTGCAGGGCAATGTACCCGTATGAGTTTAGTGTGTGGCAATTACAGGGGCTCTTTATTTTTCTTTTGGAGATGATACATCATTAAACAATAGTAGTTGATTTGGAACATTGTTAAAGCTCTAACCTTTTTAAATTAAGAGATTTTAAAAATATCACTTGATGGACCATTTTCAAGGAAGATATGTGAGATGGATATAAAAAAATGTTGTATATTCATAGCTAAAGTTAGGTGCATCACTTAAAAAACTACAGGCTATGTTTGAAGCAGAAAATAGTTAAACAGGATTGAAATATGCCTTATTTAATAAACCTCTATGCATAAAAGTATAATTGTTAACTTTATCCAAAACATGTATCATTCTGTTGACTGTTAGAGACATTGATACACCTCTTAAAATTTGAACACACAGTATTATATACTACTCCCTCCGTTTCTCTTTAAACTTCCTACTTGCTTTTTTGAGGTCAAACTTTGTAAACTTTAACCGTATATGTATAAAAAATCTCTATGAGTTATGATTTGAAAATACATGCATTAGATTCCTTTGAAAATGTATTTTGAAAATATCAAATTTTATAAATTTTACTTGTATATTTTTATAGATATTAATGGTCAAAGTACCACATTGGAGACCATGAAAAGGCAAGTAGGAAGTTTAAAGAGAAACGGAGGGAGTATAAGTAGCCCTATCTGACTCCTAAAAAGAAACTATATAGTAGGTTTTTTTTTCCTCTTTTACTAAATGATAGCTGTACATTTGTTTGCAAAGTGAAACTATTATTTTGGTGTTGTGCATTAGAATAGTATGTATAAATTTTGTACTGAAGGTATCTTCTTTAACTTGGGTAAATTAGCTATTTCTTTAGATTCAAGATGGATAATTCTGAAACTATGAAGAAAAGACTGGAGTGGATGCTTTTGCCAGATCCATTAAGTCCATTACATAGGAAAGGGGTAGCTGAGTTCCTTGATTTTGCATTCTCTGATGCTACGGACGAAGATGAGTTGCCTTGTCCTTGTAGAAATTGTCATTTTTCTGAGCACAAGACTAAGATGCACATGGAGTCTGATTTATTGGGTTATGGGATGGTAAAATCTTATGTTCTTTGGATATATCATGGGGAGTATACACCTCCATAAAAACGGGCTAGAAATGACTCTGGTGAGTCTAGTTATGATGATATGCGTGGGATGATAGAAGATGCTCTTGGGCATCAAAATGTAGATGAAGATATGGATGACGACCATGCAGACCCTTGTATTAATAGCCATAACACACATAATCTTGATGATGAAAGATATGCTAATTTGTTAAAAGATGCTGAGCAACAATTATATCCCGGGTGTGAAAGTTTTTCAAAGTTATCATTTGTTGTTAAGTTGTTCCAAATTAAGTGTGTTGATGGACTAACTAATAAGGCTTTTACTAATTTACTGAACTTGTTCAAGAAAGCCTTACCTAACGGTGAAACCTTACCCTCAACTTATCATGGTGCAATGAAAGTGATCCGAGACTTGGGGATTGGCTATAAAAAATAGATGCATGTGAGAATGATTGCATGTTATTTTGGAAGGAGAATGCTAGTCTTCAAAATTGTCAAGTGTGTAACTTGTCTAGGTGGAAAGAGTCTCAGGTTGAAGGAAGTAATATGGCCAACACTTCAAGTAAAAAAATTAAAAGTCCCTCGCAAGGTTTTACGCTACTTTCCTTTAAAACTAAGGCTCCAAAGACTTTTTAGATCTGCTGATACAACAACTGACATGAGATGGCATGTTGAGGGTAGGGTTGATGATAAAGTGCTGAGACACCCAGCAGATGCAAAAGCTTGGAAGTCATTTGATAAAAAATATCCTTCATTTTTATCAGAGCCTCGTAATGTTAGAGTAGGTATAGCGAGTGATGGTTTTAACCCTTATGGTAACCAAAGAAGTGACCACAACATATGGCCTGTAGTGGTGGTGATATATAATCTTCCTCCTTGGATGTGCACTAAACAACAATACTTAATGTTGAATATGATAATCCCTGGACCGAAAGCTCCTGGGAATAATATTGATGTTTATCTTCGCCCTTTAATTGATGAGTTGAAAGAACTTTGGGAATTTGGGGTTGAGACTTATGACGCATTGAAGAAAGAGAATTTTGTTATGCGGGTGACTAATTTATGGACTATCAATGATTTTCCGGCGCATGCTAATTTGTCAGGTTGGTCTACAAAGGGTTATATGGCTTGTCCGGTCTGTTTGAAAGAGACTGATTCAATGAGGTTGAAAAATTGCAGCAAGATATGCTACATGGGTCACCGTCGTTTCTTACCTCTTGAACACAAGTGGAGAGAGAGTAAGTCTTTTAATGGAAAAGTAGAAAGCAGGACAGCACCTAAATATCTATCTGGGGATGAAGTGTTGGGTCAAATGAGTGGTTTTGAGAATATGCAATTCGGGAAGTGTGTGCCGAAACAAAAGAGAGATGATAATTGGAGGAAAAAAAGTATTTTCTATGAACTTCCATATTGGAGTAATCTTTTATTACGTCACAACCTTGACGTTATGCACATTGAAAAGAATATTTTTGACAGCTTTCTTGGCACTTTATTAGACATTATAGGGAAGACAAAAGATCATTTAAAGGCTAGACATGATTTGAAACTACTCAAAATAAGAAAAGATTTGCATGCAAAATTGGTTGATGGGAAGTGGCATATACCCCCTGCCTCTTACACATTATCTGCGAGTGAAAAGGAGGCGATATGCAAATTTTTGGAAGAAGTGAAGGTTCCAGATGGCTATTCATCAAATTTCTCAAAATGTATTAAAAAACGTACAGTTTCAGGACTAAAGACTCATGATTGTCATGTGCTTTTAGAGAAATTATTGCCTCTTGCAGTTCGTGGGGTTGTTTGCCCACATGTCTATGATGTATTAGTTGAGGTTGGTATGTTTGTCAAAGAGTTGTGCTCCAAGTCACTCAAGTTAGAAGACCTTAAGCGTCTTGAGGATCAGATTGTCATCACTTTGTGCAAGTTGGAGAAGATTTTCCTTCCATCGTTTTTTGATATCATGGTACACGTTTCTGTTCATCTTGTTGTTGAAACACGTCTTGGGGGACCAGTGCAGTATAGATGGATGTACCATATCGAAAGGTAGAATTTGTTGTTCTATGATTTGAATTAATATCTCATAGTAGCTGTGTATTTGCTTACCTTATTCTTATTTTTCTTAACTGTGTGTAGATACTTGGGAAAATTGAAGTGTTATGTGCGGCAAAGGGCAAGGCCTGAAGGTTCAATTGCTGAAGGATACATACTCGAAGAATGTTTGCTTTTTTGTTCCAAGTATTTGCATGATATAGAGACTAAATATAATCAACCAAAAAGGAATTCCGATGGTTTGAATGAAAACTACGAAGGTTTGTCTGTATTTGCCCTTGCTGATGTTGCTTTAGGAAAAGAAAAGTCCAAGTGTCTGACCAATGAACAGTGGAAACAAGTCCAAGATTATGTGCTTCAAAACTGTGATGAAGTTCAACCTTATCTCAGGTACTTCATTTGTCTTGCATTCAACTTTTTCTTGCAACCTTGTGTAGTCTGGTGATTTGTACTTTTACTAATACAAACTAAATACTGTTTTCTTTAAGAGAATATGAAGAAGGAGCCTTTGATGACGAATTTCCAGAATGGTTCAGAAGTCGTGTAAGTGTTTATTGTACCAAACTGACAGAGGATGAGCCCTTTTCACGAATAGTAAACCATCTGATCATTTCTTTCTTTTTCTAAAACAGGTTAATATGCTATCCGTTGAAATGAACGGGCAAGAGGTCGAGGATTTGCAGACTTTGGCGATAGGCCCATTATTGGGTGTTGAGCGTTATTTTGGGTATTTGGCAAATGGTTTCCGATTTCACATAAGGGATCTTGAAAGTAGAAGGAAACATCAGAATAGTGGAATAATGGTTGAGGGCACATCTGATGATGAAAGTTTAAACTATTATGGGGTTATACATGAAATAGTTTCATTGCAATATTTGAATGGAAAGACAATAGTCTTATTTAATTGTGATTGGTGGGATGTACATAACCAAAGAGGGTAAAGGTTGATAAGCATGGTTTTGTTAGTCTGAACACAAAAAAGAAGCTAAAAACCAATGAGCCTTTTGTGCTTGCATCTCAGGCACAACAAGTATTTTATGTCAATGATGGATTTCATCCTAATTGGCTTATTGTCGTCAAAACTCAACCTCGACATCATTATGATGTGCCCCATGAAAAGATGACAGATAGAAGAAACTTGCAAGTAGATGCTTGCCAGCGAAATGAATCGAGGACTTAAGAACTGATTTCATTAGAAAATGAAGACATGCAACAAGATTTTGCCTCTTTGAATGAGAGAAGGGATGATATTGAGGAAATTTGTGTTGAAGCCAACAAAGACAATGAGCCAAAGCCTTTAGAAGATGATGAAAATGAAGTAGAGATTGATGAATCTGAAGATGAACATGTTTTCGCTGAGGACGATACTGATATTAGTGACACTGATGATATTTAGTGAGAATGGTGTTGATGAAAAAAACTTAAGTTTAACAGTTGTGAAGTTGAAACTTTTTTAATTTTGCAACATGTACTTTCAATTTACTATGTTTGATATTTTGCATACATTGAGCTATGTAGTTTAACTTTTGTTTCTTTGGCAATATTTGGTTTTGACTAAGTCCTTCTATGTTTCTTCTAGTGTATTTTGTCAGGTTCATTTATTCTTTTTTTATCGGATGTGTTTCTACTCAGATGTTGTGATTATAATTTTATCACTAATATATTAAAGCCTTAACATTATTTTTATTATTTGCAGGAAAAAAAATACTGATGGGCAGGAATAGACACTTCAACACCAGTGCCAAGATAGCTCAATCGACTTCTCAGAAAACAGATGTCGAGCAACCTGACGTTGACAGAGGAATCGATAGAAATGGTGGAACCATGGCTACTAGTGCTTGTATGTAATTTTTGCACATTGTAATTAATGTGTCTTGTTATTGTTTACTCTTGTTTGCTATTCAAATGAACTAATTTTTAATGATGCTTGTCAGCTGGTAGTATTCCTCCTCCAAGGAAAACTTGCAAAAGACCATCTATGACAAATGTACAATCTACTAGTTGCATAGAGCATAGTCACGGAGCTGATACAGATGCAAGCCAAGACTTGGAAAGGCCTAATAACGATTCTAGAGTTGAGGGTCTAATTCTACCTGAACAAGCTACTGAATTTGATTATGAGTCATCTGATCAAGAAAGAGCTGAGGAAACCAATGAGGAGCAATTGCCAAGTGTCCAGACAGTGGCTTCACAAACTTGTAGAGCGGTTGTAGCTTCAGGTACATGATATCTTTTGTAACAGGCTGCCATTTATTTAGTGTTGGTGTTTATATTTTTCTTCTCTTTTGGAAATGCTAGTTACATTATCTTTCTTCGGCAGTTTCTCAAAATCGCCCTGTTAAGAAAAGAAGAGCGGATGTTTGCTGTCGAAGATTGATAGAAATGGCTCCTGGAGAAAAACTAAAAGTTGAGTTTGATAAGGATTGTCGACCGGTTGGAGAGAATGCCTCTATATTCACATTTTACTTGGGTCAAACTGTTCGTAATCGTTCTTGCTGTCCTTTACAAGTGAAAGAATGGAAGTACATTGATGAACAAAAGATAAACTTCGCATGGAGCGTTGTGTTGGTAATATTTGTCACAATGCTTTTATATTACGTATTATTCCTTATCTGAAACATGTACATATGAAGATATAGACCTATTACTCTATTAGGAGATGATGATGATGATGATGATGATGAGAAGTTTAACGAGATTATTAGAAAGTTAATCAATAAACATGATGAGGAGCCTATTAGAGAATATTATAGTTTATCTAGAATATTCTCATGATATCTTTTAGAATATTTTGTATTAGGGTTTTACCATATGTAAGAGTCTTGTATCCCTATATATATGGTGCTTACGTATCAATAATAATATTCAAGGATTGTGTGTGGGATTATTCTATTATTCTACATGGTATCAGAACGGCTACTTTCCTGGCAGCCTAAAACCCTAAGCTTCCGCTAAGCAGCCGGGTGGAAGTCTTAAATCATATTTCATCCGGCGGACCACTCTTTTTAACTACCCACACAAATTAGTTTTTAGTTTCCTAGATTAAATTCAATTCCGTTGATCTCCACCACTACAAAAGGATTTTTGAACTCAATTATCTTCCCGTTACCACACATATCTCTATATCGACCCCCAGCTCCGCCATCACGCCAGGTTCGCACACGTCCCCAGCTCCGCCGTCCGCCGCCTGCAAACCTGCCGCCGCCGACCGTCGTCCGCCTGCAGTCCTGCCGCCGCCGTCCGCCAAGCGTCGACCCCTGCTACCGCGTGATCTGCTTCTGCTGTCGATCCATATCGTCTTCCGCTGATGCGTTCTTTCCCCTTGCTCACGGTTGGCTATGTAGCGGGTGGTACCACTTCCGGTGACAATACGAGAGTTTTGTTTCGGCCAGATTTCATGCTTGGTTGAACCTCAAGATCTCCATGTTTACTATAGGAATTTTCAATTACTCCCTCCGGTCCACGGAAATCTTTACGCTTTCCACTTATGTTTGGACCATGGAAATCTTTACGTTTCCTTATATGGTAATGTATTTGAGCACCCTTTACTATCTTACCCCTCCCACCTTCTCACCCCCATGTGCAAGGAAATAAATAAAAAAAAGATTTCTCACGCCACTAGCTACAAAAGTAAGGAAAGTAATACAAAAGCAAGGAAAGCAATAAATACTCATTAAAATATTATTTTCTCTCTCTTAATACCTCATGTGCTTTTTTTAAGGGTAAATTTGGAATTTTTGTGCTAAAATGTGTTTTCCTTAATATTAGTCATATTCTCCAAACGTCAAGATTTCCGTGGACCGGAGGGAGTATTTCTTTTGTAATTGGTCCAATCGTAGTGTCCTATCCTATCCCGCTACGTTTGCGGGGGAGTATTAGAGAATATTATAGTTTATCTAGAATATTCTCATGATATCTTTTAGAATATTTTGTATTAGAGTCTTGTATCCCTATATATATGGTGCTTACATATCAGTAATATTCAAGGATTGTGTGTGGGATTATTCTATTACTCTACCGAGCCAACACTAATTCAGCGTCACGGATTACCAATAATAACACTTGCTGGACGTGACTTGATTGCGTACGATAGTGATATTTATGGTGGTCAAAAATCAGTGTTTTGTGTTCCGATTATTCGTGGAGTTCTGAAAGCTAATAATAAGAAGCAAGATGCTAATAATGGAGATCGTCGAAGGCGGTTTCATGATGACGGAAGTGGCGGAATAACAACAATATGTCCTCTTGCCCTTGTTCTTTGTCCTAAAAAGGAGTTGTGTATGGGAGATTGATGATGAACTTAAAGATTATTATGCAAGCCAAACTGATGAAATCAAGGTGATGGTTGCTTGTGGAGGAGCTCCAATTAGTAAACAGGTATATACTTGACGCTTGTTTGTGTAATTGTGATGGAGTAGTTTGATTTTTGTGGTAGTGTAGGTCGAACTTCGACTATTATTTTCTAAATTTCTATGCTTGGTAGGCAGGGTATTAGGGTTTATAGGTGACTCCCAAAAAAAGCGTAATCCCTTTTTAAAGTAACAATCTTTTAAATCAGTTATCAAAGATGAACAATAGTAAATTGATATTGTTTATATTGGGTAGATGTGGTCAAATTAAAGTTTGTAAAGTTTTAGGTTTTTAGTCAAAAAATAAACAAATTGGAACATAGCAAAATTATGTTCTTTCTTCTTCTTCTTTGGTTTTGATTTGAATAAGGTCAAATTAAAGTTTGTGATGATGGTAAGATTGAGAATTACTATATCCTGTATATGTTTATGCAACATAGTAGCATAACTGGTATTCATTATGTTCTAATTTTCACTACAAAATCAAATTTAGACTCTAATCCATTAGTTTAATCCATTCGAATCAAGTGTTTCTTTTCTTTATGCAGAGGGGAACGGAATGCGTTTGCATTCTCATCCTTTTCTTTCGAATCAACAATGATCATATCGTAAATTGGGGGTTGATGAACTGACATGAATTTGTTTTTTTTCTGGTTTTCAAGGTCTGTATATAAGTAGAGTGTTCAAGTTGCTAGAAAAACCATCATGTTACTCATATATTGTGTGTGAATATCTATGCAGTTGCTAGAGCTTTAGAAAGGAGTTGATATTCTGATTGCGACCCCTGGAAGAGTTATTGATTTATTCGCGAGGAGCAAACTATCGCTGTCAATTCTTGGTACTTGATAAGGCTGACGAGTTTGGTGAACCGTACCTCAGCCAATTAATGGAGCAAGCTGATATGCCTGCTAAAGGGGTTAGACAGACAATGTTGTTCAGTTCATATTTCTGTGAGGCCGCGAGGAAACTTGTGTCTGATCTTCTATCCGAAGATCACATTCAGCTGTCCGTGGGATTAACACTTTCCTTAGACCCAGTTCCGACAGTTGAGACAGTTGAGAATGTGCGCGATTCTGACAAGAGAAGTCGTCTGATGGAAATTCTCCTGCATGATCAAACCAAGGAAAAGCAAGGCTTAACGCTTGTGTTTTTGGAGAGCAAGAGACAAGGTCCGTCGTTGTAGAAATGGTTGAATAGTAATGGGTTTCGCGCTACTAGTTTTCATAGTGATAAAACATTTAAGGAGAGACATCATGCATTGAGCTCGTTTAGAAGTGGAGATAATTCTATTCTGATAAGAACTGTTGTGAATATTCAGGGTTACAACCTTCCTCGTAATATCGAGCATGTCATCCACTTCGATCTCACAACCGACATTGAGGACTATATACGGCAGAGTTATAAAGCAGGAGTAGCTAGCTATGGAGGATTTGTAACGTCCTTCTTTAACGAAAAGAACAGGATGCTGGCGAAACCACTTGTTCAAGTCTTGGAAGAAAACAACCAGGTTGTTCCTGAATGGCTAAGATCTTATGCATTAGAAATGTGATAATCTTTCATCAGACATGCATCCCAAAATGTTTCAATTGACAACTAAAATTTAGCAATTAGCACAAATTGTTTTTAGAAACAGGGAGGTCAGCAGAGTGTTACAATAAGCAAACACTGTACTGGTTTTCCTTTTTTTTTTTTTTAGCATAACAATCAGCTAGTGAATAATTTTCAAAATCACAGCTAATACACTACCATGTTTATAGTACTCATGGTCATGGATCACAAATTCACAATAGTCATTTTTTCAATTTCTTTTCTTTGTTTTAGATGTTACTTTACTTGTTATTGGCTAGGTTGCGACGCATATACGGACACCGGCACGGAAAAACACCATTCGTTTCAAGTAAAAAAATAAAGGCTAATAGGTGTCATGGTCTGGTGTCAATGTCGTGTCCGACTCCGAGTATCGGACACACAACAAGGCACCTAACCAAGGTGTCAATGCGTCATAGGTTATAGGTGCAAGGACATGCTTTTCCTAGCCTGCCGATCTTCCCAAATCCCATATGACGGAAAAATTCAGACCTTTGCAGAGCAATTTCCCACTCAAAGTTGTGTGGATATAGGAATTGAACCACAACACAGCATGAAGGTTGAGGTTATTACAGCTTAAGCATCAAACTCCTATTAGTTGGTATCTATACAAATATATATGCACCATCTCCATTCATAAAATTGAACCTCAACAGCAAAATCAGCCTATGTTGCCAAGAATGCAGAATATGACATAAAAAAGTATATATAACAATAGATCAAAAAAATAACCTTCATATATCATTCATAAAAATGAATAACAAATTGGTACAGCAAATCTTCAAAACAATAAATAACAAATACAAAACCGAAGCACACTCATTTTCCAATAACCCTTTACATAGAAACACCGGATAAATAAAACCCAAGAATTGAAACATTCAATTGTCTAGTGCCTCAAGAGAGAGAATAAGGAGAAGAGGAGAGAGAACGCCGACGGCGGTGGAGATAGGGAGAGAGAACCCAGCTCCGGCAGCCGGTGCCGGTGACGGAGCCATCTCTTGAGCATTAACAGCTGCCAAGATTAAGGCAACCACGAAGAAGAACAATTGGTTGATCATAGCTTTAGCCATTTGATGTTAATTGTATTAAGCAAAAAAAACACTTCAAATTTGGTGCTGTTTTTGCTTTGATGAAATGGGTGGGCTTTGGAATGGGCTTTAAAGGGGAAAATGAGCGTTGTGTGGGGCCCAAAAGACAGGCTGAGATGGCTGTTGTGATGATGACACGTGTAAGTTGGGGATTTTGTTGTCTGATTTTGTGTGGCTAATGATTTGGTGGCAGACCATGTGTAAAGACCAAAGACTAAGGTATGTTCTCCCCTGCTTATTTCTGTTTATTTCAGCAAACTTCAACAAAGTTCAGCAAACTTCAACAAAGTTAAATAAAGTTAAACAAATTTCAATAAAGTTAAACAAACCAATATACAAACTAGTTATAAAAAACACTTGAATGAACAAGATTCAACAAAAATAAACAAAGTTCAATGAAGTTCAACAAAGTTAAATAAAGTTAAATAAAGTTCAATAAAATTCAACAAAAATAAATTTTCAGTAATAAATATAAACGTTTAAAAATGTGAACGTTGGGCGACGGCTTATGAGATGATGACACGTGGTATATTTTGGGTTGGACGTTGGTTGGCGCCCCGCCGTTTCATACTGGCTATGATGACATGTCGGCTAAGAAACTGTTGGATTGGGCCGTCAGTGAACTGTCTGAAAACTTTTGTTGTTTTGTTTAATCATTTTTGGGAAATGAATAGAAAAATGGGTCGGTTTGGGTTGGAAACAAGCGGGTTTATTTGAATAAAAATTATCAAATTGAGTTGGGCCCAGTCCAAAGTTGACCCATAGATTTGATTGGAAAAGTGTTCCTAAGCCCATCACTGCTTCCTACTTCTAGGACTACTATAAATACCACTCTGTGGTAAAGTGAGGGAGGCAAATTCAAATGCCAACCTCCTCAGAGAGCTACATAAAATCTGAAAATGATGTGGGATTGATTTGTAAGGCTGAACTAACTATACCCATTGAATGAATTCAGACACATTACACACTGATAATTGGATTTTTACCAACCTAAAACACTAATCCCGACTAATACACTTATTCAACATGGCAAAAGCCCTAACAATAAAAATATAACTCCCAGCGCAAAATATGTTGTAAAGCTTTTAATGAAGATGTCTGCTAGTTGAGATTGGTAGGGAATATTCAATCTGAACATTATCGAGAATCCTATATATATATAAAATAGTAACACGTTTAACCAATACTACGAAGAAATGGACTATTAAACTGAAAATCTTGATAATCTTGATCATCTTGATTTCGACTCGAAAATCCCATATAGATTAGAAACATTAGCCTGATTAATGACAACATGCTTCGACTCTAACCAAAAACAATAAAATGTATACCTTTTTGAGGATCATATTGTATCCAATGGAGTAATTGAAGATGAACGTTTCATTGGTTACACTGGTGGGGTTAATTCGGATATTGCATCTCATGTACAAGGGCAGAATCGCTCCTATGCAAAGATGAATGTTTTCTATACATGACGATGTTCATATCCTATACCATAGCTAAGTCACGAATCTCTACTGTAGTAATAATGGTTTTGGTATACCCCCGAAGTTGTTGCAAATTATCAAGTAAAACAATCCCAAGTTAGGATACATTGGGAGACGGGAGGGTATATTTTGTAAAAGGATATGCTAAATATAACGTAAATTTTTAAACAACATAACCAAATTCATCATTGTAATTTGCACATGGAACTATAGCAGATTGTTTTTTTGACCGTCTTAATATCCAATATACTATATTAGTGGTTGTGTGGCATTCTCAGATTTTATATAATCTACACATTTGCATAAAAGAAAATTTTTTACACAAGCCGATAAAAATTTTCATGTTGTAGCTCAGGATATCCTGTTCAAAATTAGTACTCATATTTAATTATTTACTAGGAAATAATTCGTGCTACGCACGAACGGTCCGTTTATCACTATGTGTTTAATATTATCAGCTAAAATTTAAGTATTTTAAATTATAAAAAGGTATATATAGAATAAAAAATATAATGATTGGTCAAAATTTTACGTGTCAAATTACTTATCATTGTCCTATTAAAAACAAATATCTATAACACCTAATTTGCAATTGTACATCTAAAATATAACTTAACAAATTGCACTACAAATGTGAGACATGTCATTTTATTTTCGCTTATCCGTGCAAAATTTAGCCACATGTTTAACTTATGTTTATATTCTAAAATATAAAACTTAATTAAAATTTGACCACTGTCATATAAACGATTATTATCCCCACAAATAATACTACATTTGCACGTAACATACGCTTTTATACCAATTAATTTAATTTTTGTTATTAAACAATTGTCAGGTTGATCAGACCGTCCCTTAATGTGTATTTCACTAATTCGAATTTAGAAATGGGAAGACTAACTTCCTTTCAAATGGAAAAATAATTGCGACAACTCACCATCTAGGAAAATGAAAAATAATAGGTAAGTACTCAAAATGTGACTCTTGTATGTTACCCTATACCCACAATTACATAAACTTCTTATATATATTATGTGCATCTATTCCCCAAATATTCATCATCGATACTCAATTAAAGTTCTTATAATTTTGATAACGTTAAAACTTGAAATGAATGTCATTTTAGATTTATCAAATTATTACATTTGTATAGCACATGCAATTGTAATTATTTTTTAAAAGCAAATAGAAATTTATAGACAACTAATTGTCAAGTCAAGCATGCTTATAATACTTGAACAGTCAAAAGTTATAATTGACAACGTTAATGCGGGAGATTAATGCTATTTCAGGTTATATTAATATTTAATATTAATTAAAAATAAGAAATATGAATATGTTATAGCAATTATTATATGATATTTATATTTGACAATTCATTACTCACCATAATAAATACCAAAATAGAAAAGAAAAAAAGTAAAAACAAACTTTAAAAAAATACTAACCAATCAAAGTGTGACACTTGTCACATTACCAGCGATCTTACCCAAAATTATATATATATATTCCCCCTCGCTACTCTTATGGATGTTGGAGGACCTGAATTTTATCGGAGACACGCAGTTGTATTTTGTGGAATTTAAGAATCAGTTTAGGCAGATCAAGGGTAAAAATATGGCCGAAATGTCACAGACTCATAGCCCTAGCAATTTAGGAAACAAAGATTTTCACTTTTGATATCACCCTATCACTATTTGAACAACTCTCTCCTCCGTTTTCTTTTAGAAATTAAAAGTTTCAGTGAAGTGTGAAACAAGCTCGCCGAGATTACATCTACACATTTCAAATCCAAACTTCTTCGGATGAGTTTTCCCAAGAATGTGGCCTTTAGATCCCTAAAATAACAATAAAAATATAAACTGAGAGTTATTATATAGGAGTATCTGATAGCAAACTTATGGGTTTGTTTCATAATTCATATCCAAACCCAACTGTGTCAAACTCAAGATGGAGCCTTATTACTTTGTTTGCTTTAGTGTTCACAATGTTATAATCCAATAACACAAGGAAGGCACTTTATTTATGAACCATCAACAATAATAGGACATACTACCCACTTCAATCACACACTACAACTCTATATACCGTGTTACAATAATCAACCACGGCTCATCAAAGGCATAGCAAGATTAGCAACCAACTCAATCAAAGAAACAAATACATACTTCAGTAACAAAAATTTGAACAACGTACTCAACCCAAAACAAGTGCAGCCAGAGAGAAGATCACAGAAGAGGCAATGAATGCACCAGAAATTGGCACTGCAAACCCAGCTCCTGTTACAAACGGCGGTGGTAGTTGTGGCGAAAGCGCCAATTCTTGACCCATAACACCAGCAGCAAAGCAAAATAGCACCATTACTATTGCAAACATTACCAACTCAACTCCAAATGAATATTTCGCCATTTCTTTGTACAAGTTTTTGCAAACAAAATGAAATGATATAATCTTCTAGTTAAATTAGAGAAAATGGCAGTAAACTGAGAGCTTTTATAGTACTATTCAGTGGAAGTTGATCAATTTGGAGGGACAAAGAGCTCTTATTTATAATAATAGTAGAAGCTAGTTAAGGAAAGAGTTTTGAGTAAAGTATATTAAGATGGGGGCATCTAAGGTTTAAGGTACACTATCTTAATTACTCAATTTTATACACTTACAAGGTTACAAGTCACAACATTTGATTGTTTGCTTTCCTTTTTGTTTAAGTTTGTGGTGGCACACCAAATCAAAAAGACACAAAGAACTGACAGTTGCTTCCAATTTACATAACTTAGCTTGCTTAACAAAACGGTTGGTGAGTCATTTATACTTCTTCTAAGCCACGATGAGTCACACAGAGCCACAAGATGGTTCTCTCTTCATAATGTAGGAGAATTTCAATTGATGCATTAGCCAATTAATCAAGGGGTGAGTAACATTCTACTGTTAAAGGGTACTTAAAATTACCAGTAATTGTGATCAACTAAACTATTTTTTTTCAATAGGTCTCTTAAGAGGCCGCCTAAACATAAGACCACTTCTATAACCAAGCATGATGTAAACATGACGTCATACTTGTTTAAGGCGCCTCACGTTGAGGCCGCCTCATACGAGTTCATGTGATTTTCTTTTCAACAATATTAGTCATCCTGCTGGCGAAATAAATTTCTATTTTCAGTTATGGTAATTCATTATATTGCTCTCATTTGTGATTGTTAGGCCGATACAGGTTTGCATCTTTGTGTGTCTTGTTCATCACTATGGTGAGAAGGCTTTAGATTAATTAAGAAGCCGGTAATAAATGTTGAACTCAACGGTTAAATGGTTATACCCTTCAGAATGACTTCTAAATTTTATTTTTGGGGGTTTTATTCCGGCATCCTTTAACCAATTAAATGATCAATTCTCTAAAAAATAAATAAAAATAAATAGCGCTTCTTTATATATATTTTATGTGATGCGACGATGGTCTTTCTGTAATAAGAAATGCAATTATAGCTTCCAAGAAAAGAAGAGAAAAGAAAAAGGAACAAACAAACAAAACAAAGAGCCTTTGAATTTGATGTCCTGAATCTCCTGAGCATGGTGAAGGTAGCATCAAACATTTACAATAGGGGCTATGTTTGGCAAATGATCAAGCCAAGCCACTAACCTATTTGCACAAATGCATCATGACCATAAACCCAAAATAGCAAACTAGATTATTAACCTCCCACTCTCTTGCCAAAAGAGGTTCCATCATAAGCTCCAAGAAACCAGTTATTGATCCACAATCTTCCACTCCACGAAAACTCTTGATAAGATAAAAACAGTTCAATAATCTGTATACTAAAAATAAACATCCAACCCCAATTTATATAGCTCACAACTTTTATCCCAACCAAGTCAACCCCTCAATAAGAAACACCCAAAAAAAATTCAAGAAACTACTAATTTTCCTCTCTTGTATCAACCAAATATCAAAGAAAAACATGGACATGAAGAACTTCTGCTGCATTGTTCTTGTCATTGCTGCGTGCATGAACATGGCAATGGCAGCCACACCGGCCACCCCTGCTGTCCCTGCCACACCAGTTGGTGGTGCTGCCCACGCAACTCCGGCTGTAGACCCTGTAGCCAATGAGACCGCAACTGCTCCAACAGCTAGCGCAACCCCAGCCCACGCAACTACTGCCCCAGCTCCTAGCCCAAGTCGAGGATACCCTGCAACCTTGCCAGCCATGGCAACCCTGCTTGGGGCTCCTTTCTTGTCCTTGATTGCCTACTATGTGCAATAAATCAGATAGACACATTACCTTGTAAGGAGACATATTGAATTTACTTTCTTCTTCTTTTTCCACAAGTGTTCAGGATCCCATTTGACACACAGGGTGCTGGGTGGGTGATCCATGTAAAACCTTAGAATAAATTAATAGACCTCTGTAATTTCAGATTTCAATATATAAAAACAGAATTCCTTCTTCTTTTTTCATTTCCTTCTGTTTTCTTCGATGTGTTGTCAACTTGTTACCCACTCCAATCCATACAGAACATGATTACTGAACTGGTGGTATGAGATCTCAGAGAGAAAAGTTTTCTGCTGTGTTTGAAGTTTAAGCAATTTCGACAGACCACTCTCCGTACCAAGCAAATCTTGTCATTTGCTTTTTTGAAATAAACTTTGACAATTAATTTGTCAAAAGTTATAAAAATTTACAATGTAATAATAATATTTTTATTTGATTCATTTTCAATAGTACTTTTGAAAAATCAAATTTTTATAATTTCCTTATTCATATAATTGTAGTTATCTACGGACTACAGTCAAAGTGGTATCTTAGAGACCGTGAAAAAGCAAATGACACATAAATCTCAATAAGCAACCACTGCTATTTACGCAATTTTCGACAGACAACTATCCCAAATTGTCCAATCATTGAAGAGAATTACTATTACTAATTATCAATAAGCAACCACTGCTTCTTTACAGTTCTCTTCCATCAAACAGCTCAAACCAGCAATCAAAAAAGAAAAAAAAAATCCCCCATCCCCCCAATTTCATACAAACCAAACAAGCCAAGATTGAGAAAGAAAACACCACCTACCAATATTAGGTTAAAGAATGCAAAACCAGTATCAATTCTCTGAAGAATCAAGCTTCGTTTCCTTTAGCAGATTTTGTAGCTGCCATCAGGCTTTTAGTTAACCATATCGCTGTTTCCCGGGATGAGACAGCTTCTTCTCCAAAAGGTCTCAGCACACCAGCAAGCTCGTCGAACTTATCCTCTCTAAGTAGCCGTGCACATAACTCAAGGAGAGACTCCAAAGCGTCAGCCCTTTGAGGACCAGGGACCTCAACTCCGCCATTAGTTTGACCAGCAGCCATTGCTGTTAGGGTCTTCAGCAATGAGATATCAGATGCTGTTGGATTTACTTCAACATCATCACCTTTTACTGAATTTGGGGAGGAAATATTGTTGTGATTTTCTACTACAACTTCAGTTTCGGGTGGAACCAAATTTCCATTTTCAGATGACAGTGGCTGATCTTCTATACAGATATCATGATTTTCCATTTCTTTCGAATGGGAACTGGATTCACCAAGCTCGTTTGGAGCAGTTTTTCTGGATGACAATGACGGATTTCCATCAAAGTGAGACCCCCCAGAAGGCAGAGTTTCTTCATTGGGCATTACCAAGTTCCCATTGTTATTAGGTATTACCTCTTCACTCCCGTTTACAGCCACAACAAGATCTTGTTCAGGACGGAGAACTGCTACATCTTTTTTATTCACATTCTCGATATTAACATCCATCCATTGCGGAGTGCCAAAATTGACTAGCACTTCATCCTCGCTAAGAAAAGTACTGCTTGGTGTGGTTTCTTTCTCAGCGCTTTCCTTGGATATGGTCAAATCAATGAGCTCTTCTGAGCTGCACAATACGGAATCATAACCCAAAGATTCACATTTCGAACTCTCACTAGCATCACATCTTTCTTTGAAGTAGCTAACTGGGTCAACTCTCTTTGTTTCAAGGTTCTCCTCTGAGGTAGCAGAGGTGGATGATTTGTCACAGTTCTGCTGATTAGCAGGCATAACATCACTAATCCTGTCACACTGATCAAAATCACCAATCGGCCTCACTGCTCTACGTTCTTTTTCGCTTCCATCTCTTACCCTATTAGGTTTACCAGACGACAATCTCCTGGGTGACCTCTCCTTTGAGTTAGGAGACTTCACTGGAAGATAGACCAGGGATGCAGCACGGCACCTCATCAGATACGGCTGCAGGTGGGGATGTCTCAAAAGTTCCGCAGCCTAATAAGTGATGTGATACCATACACTAGAAGTTAAGAGAGGATAATAGGCCTGCAATCTAGAGTAGATATATAGTAAAGACACTGAAAAACTCACAGTTGGCCTGTGCTCTGGGCTTTTTCTTAACATAGTCTTTATAATTTGTTTCCTGTAAAACAGAAGCTCCAAATATAAATGAACACACTGATCAACTTAGCAATCAATTCACCCCACCTTCCTTAAACTTTGATTAATTGTCATCTAAGCTGTTTGACAATATCTCCAGATCTTACAAAAAGCCTTGCAAATCTCCAGTTTGGCCATATTTGAAAATCATAGCAATGTATGTAGTTCGATGATAAAGATAGATGCATATTTGAAATTCTTGCTATATGGTTTCATCAAATTAAAAAAGCTCTCACGCCACTAGCAAGTTATTAGTAGGATCAGCATGGGAAAGAAAACGTGCAAGTGAAATAAATGAATCTTATAAAACAGATGGTAATTGGATTTTGCGGCACTTACAGTGTGGAAGAATAAGCAATGGGAAGTGGAGATGTGATGGATCTGTTAATTTTGTTGATCAGAGCAGTCATGTCCTGTTTAGTTTAGCCAAAAGACTAAAATTAACCAATAATTCATTCGATAATAAAACTGAAATTCTGCATTTGCAGCATTCATGAATAACCAAAGTAATTTAGCGTAGGACATACAGGGGCTCTGAAAGGTGGTTGATGAGCAGCAATCTCGAACATACAGCAGCCTGAAGCAACACAATTATTCAGCATGGGAACATATTACATCAGAGTTTAAACTTTAAAGTAGTGCATGCTCATATAGTCATATGTCATATGGCTTACCAAGTGACCATATATCTGACTTGTAGCCATAAGGTATATCTGCAAGGAGCTCAGGACACATATAATTGGGAGTACCAACAACCTACATACAACAAGCCATCGACAAAGCATTTTATCAGAAAATCTACCAAGATATTTGCAATTATTTGTCAAAGAGCCAAAGTACGGTACCGAGGAAGCAAGATCATCTGCGCTAAGGAGTTTTGCGAGTCCAAAATCACCTGTATGCCCCATGCAAAATGAATATTTAGAGATCAACAAAGCAATCCTTATCCCACTATGTTGGTCCAGGTGTTAGGTAACAAAAAACTGAAACCCTTTCTAGACAAAAAGAAGTGATTTCATCTCTTACCAAGCCGAATATTATTGTCCTTCGTCAAGAATATGTTGGAACACTGATTAAAAAGAAGACAAAAAAAAATAATCATATTAGAGGTAATAATTTGGCCTGGATTAACATAGTCGTCAATCCAACATACAAGTGCATGCACAAACCTTAAGATCTCTGTGAAGAATGCGCTGGGAGTGCAAGTAATCGACAGCTAGCAACAACTGAACCATCCATTTGCAAATTTTCTGAATACACAACAAAAAAGCAGTCAACATTTGTTCTTAATAGTGTAATATAAGCAGACTTTGAGCAGAAAATTTCGTTATACCTCCTCTGAGAAAAAATTTCCTCTCGCCTTCCTTATGATCTCTGCCCTGATCATCCAGAAGTTTACCACTCAATTCAGTCGTAAATCACATCGAATGGGATATATTATGCTCCTAGTTAGCCAAAATTGGTTCACTATAGAGTTTCAAGATATGGCACCTCTACAGGATACATGCATTGCCTTTTGCCGTAAACATGCAATTGCAAAATTCGCAAATGGATATATAGATAGGAAAGATGGTTGCAAGGGAGGATAAATCATAGGATGATGGAAGGATGCAACCAGTAGCAGAGTATAGCAATAAGTAGCTCATGAAAATGGCAGCTTCTATAATGAATTTATGATCATACATAACTTGATGCCACAGATACTTCTACAAGTGAAAAGCAAAGGGATGGTGGCTGCTTACATGTCACCTCCTTCACAATAGTTGATCACTATACATACGCAGCATTCCTACAAAATGCAACCGGAAAAAGAAAAGATAGTTGATATTTGAACAACAGCAGTGCAGCTAAGGAACCTCATAAATACAATGCTAATCTCCAGCACCTTTAAAATGGGATTCCGATTTGGTACATCCTAGTTCATAAGTCAATGTCAAGCTGTGTTATTGCCCTTCGTATTTTAAATTTTAATCTATATGACGAGAGTTTAACAGTATGTAGTAAAATTAATGCCTTTTTACATCATTGACAAAAGATGTCCCAGATTTACCTTGTCTACCCAAGCATCTTTATATTCAACAATGTATGGATTGTTTAGCTTGGAAATCAACTCCATCTGCATAGAAAACCAAGGCCCCCGCAAAAAATCAAAAGCATTAGGCGTTTTGGTTGACACGACAAAGTTTCCAACTTTCCCTTTTCCTTTTGGAAAGAGGAAAATAAAAAAATCAGCAACAGTTGCAATCACGATGGAAAAATTAGTCCAACTAATGGTACAATTTGTCAAGAAATACATAAAATCAAATAATGCAGCAAGATTACAATAGACCAGCAATAGGATTAGATTTCTAGAGTAGTTCACACGTGTGCCGAAACAATTGACAGAAATGCAATCAACAAGATTACTCCATTAATACAAACACTGACTTTTTCGATAGCGAAAACGCCCTACAAATCTCTATTAGACACCAATAATTGGGACATCAATACGTGGTATTTGATCATGATAATGACTAACCTCTTGATGTGCGGTTCGCTTGAACTTCTCTGTTTGCTTAGACAAGCGTATCTTCTTCAACACATACCTAAAAGGGCAATGGAAATTAGCAAGGACAAGTGAAATGAGCACCAACCCATTTTGGCACCGACAGAAAATTGCAATACCTATCAACAAAAACTCCATAAAAATACAATTACATAACCTTTTCCTTAGCATTTTAAGGCCATTGGCCTGTTTTTTGGAATTTTTGTGATGATCAGTATAACCCTAAATAACTACAGAACTGAAACTCAACTAAAACAATTTCTATCAAATTTTCAAGTTTTCTAATTAAACCCAACTAAACCCTTGACCTCATCAAACTAGCAATCATCCAAATAAGGTAATTAATAAAGAAGAAGTACTAATTTATTTTTTGAGAAGCAACTCACTTCTTTTGTTCAGCTTTGTGAAGAACAAGAAAAGCAGCCCCAAAAGCCCCTCTACCAATTTGCTCAATAACTTCATAGTCACCCATCTTAGACTTCATCACATCTTCTTTCTCTGATTCCATTTGTTAATTAAACCTGCAAAACCCCAGAAATTTTTTTGGGATCTATTTCTTGTTAGCAAAATTCTACAAAACACCTGTTGGGTATTTACAAATTTTGCAATACAAGTATAAAAGTGAACTGGGAAATCAAAGAAGTTGCCTTACCTTGAGTTTGATTCTCCAAAGAATATATCTTTAGACAAGAAACCGCCCAAAGTTCCAAACTTCAATAATAACAATTGAGTGAAGAAGACTAGAAGAGTAAAGAAGAAGAAGAAGACCAGGGCAAAGTAGCACTAGAATGTTAATTGATGAACACAATTATAGTATAAAATGAGGGGTGAGCCCAGAAAGAGAGAGAGAGAGAGAGAGGGGGGGGGGGGGTGAGAAGACACTCTCAAGTCTGAAGTCAAGTAAAGCAGGAGCACAGGGGTGCTGAGAATTATACAAATGGAAGGCGCTAACTGTATTGAGAGAGTATTAAAATTAGACTGGTGATACCACAAGTGCTTATTTGGTTGACATACAACTAGCATAGGAAGTGCAATTTCCGAGGAAATAAAATTTTACTTGTTGTTTGGTTGACAAAAAAACACAGGTTTTAACTTCCTCCAGGAAGTGACTTCCCTCATAATGGAGAAAGTTACTTACCTTGTCCCCTCTAGGTAAGTCCTACTTCCCACATAACTTCCCATGAAATTAAAGTTCCTTTGTGCAACCAATCAATTTTGATCACTTCACATAAATTTCTAATTCCCATAAATTAGTACTTCCGATGAAAACTTACTTCCCATATTCAACCAAACAAGTATTTTGCTACTACAGATTGGCTGGAGACTGGAGGGACACAATGACAAAAGGCAGAGAGGAGAGAGAGAGACACTTTATTTTTTTATTTTTTTATTCTTTTTTTTATTTTTTTGATAAATTATTTTTAAATTTATATAAGTATATTAGAAAATTGGTTGTTGGATTTTATTGTATATTTTAAGGGGAAAATGGGTTGTTGATTCTTTGAAAGAGACATACTAAATTAAACCGAGCATTAAGTATGAGGATTAGATTGGAAATATTTTAATCATAAGTGCAACAAGCAAGAGATAAATTGCTTTAAAATGGCAAAAGATTAGATTAGCGGATCTTGTCTTTTGTCACTTGTGGTTGATAAATTTGGTTATAAATTGACATTCTCATCTTCCACCCAAAAAAAGGAAAAGAAATTGACATTCTCATGAAGTATGGCATTAACATTGGTTGTTATAGTTGTATTAGCATGGTAGAAAATGCGTGTGGGTACAGATGTTGCATTGAAATTTAATTGATCTGTCAATTTTCTGGAATTTTAGAAATTGACATTCTCATGAAGAATGGCATTAACATTGGTTGTTATAGTTGTTGTATTAGCATGGTAGAATATATGTGTGGTACAAATGTTGCATTGAAATTTAATTGATCTGTTAATTTTCTGGAAATTTATCTCCCTTTAGTTTTATGATCTAATCCAAAGCTGATTCCACCAATCTAGCAGCAAATGAAGATGAGCAAAAGGTAGGAGCTCAAATAGTAGAGCTCCCATACATTAGTTTGAGGCTCGTCTTTTTTATTTAAAATTAAGGGTGGTTTTATTATTATGATCTTTTGGGGCTCTCTTATTAATGAGCATAAGAGCTTGGCTTTCTTACCTTCCTGAGTGTACCTAAATAAGAAATACTGCGTCCATCATTTAAGCAACTTGTATTTTATCTTCATGTAATTATTGTTTTTTATTTATTTATTTTGGTAATAAAAAAAAAGGGCATTGAACTTTTAACTAGAGCTGGCAAACAGGTCAGTTCGTGTCAGTTGTGTCAGTTCGTGTCAGGTTTCGTGTCGGTCTCAAAATACATAAAATTTATATGAAATTGAAGATAATTATATTCTATGACAAGTTAGTTTAATCTTGTCAAATTCGATAATACGTATTCGTGTTCGTGTTTCTCTCAGTAACTTCATGTACGTGTCGTGTCGTGTATATTTTGCCAGCTCTACTTTTAACTCCTTGTACATATTGCAAGAACCAAATGAGAAAAACATTTGCTTGCTTTGGTATGCAGAAATTTTGGGTATGGAACCTTTGTAACTTGGTACCCCTGGAAATTTCCGAGCATGTAGTTGCAATGTCGCAATCAACAACTTGATATGCCAACTTTCTTTAGTACTTACTCGAAACTAACATCAAGAAATGATAAATTACATACTTATCTCTTTCTACAATACATACTTACATAGTGTAGGAAATGCACTTGAAAGTACAACACATACCCTGTGCTATGCATTCAATTTACAATTATCTGAGCTGGCTCCTGGCATCCATTAAACCTGCTACAGTTACCTGGTAACGATTTATGATTGTTGCAAACAAGTAACATTTTGATCAAAGATCAGTATGTTGGTTCAAGAACTTAAAATAAGAAAAATGTCGGTAGTTGTTAACCACCATAATTTTGGGTTACTTGAACTCTCAAACACGGTGAAATATTTCACTTTCATTCTCCTCCCTTCTCTTCCTTTCTCGTCCTTCTCATTCCATTCCCTTTCCTTCCCTTTCTACCCAAAACTCCCAAACAGACTGTTAATATTGCGATTAGGTGACAGTCTAGAGCTGTTCACGGGCGGGATGACCCGTTAGGCCCGTCCCGTCCGGTCCTGAATTTAAACAGGCTCGGACAATTTTTTTTAAAAAATTTAACCTGTTAGGCCCGTCCAGCCCGGCCTGTTTAAGCTGAAGGGCTGGTCATGGACAGCAAAAAAAGCCCACGGGCCAGCCCGCCAGGCCCGTGAATTATAATAAATAAATAAATAAATAAAAGAAAAGAAAAAAAAAGTTGGTGAGACGTGAGCTGAGAAGGGCCGTGAAAAGTTGTGTTAACCAAAAAAGCTACTAGAGAATATAAAAAGAAAGAAACCCTAAAATCCTATTTTGACTCAAATTGCTCTTCCTTCCCCTGTAGAAGGCTCTCTTGCTCTCTCTCCCCTCAAAGCCCAGTGCTCCAAACTCTAACTGACTTCCATTCACTCAAAATTTTGAAGCTCTTTGTAGTCTTTGCCATGGGGATTCTACTGGAAGCTCAATAATTTCCATCTATTCGTTTGGCGTTAATATATTATTACTACTTACTAGTACTAGACTATTGCTGAAATTGTGGTTTTTATTGATTCTATGAAGAGCGTCAATTTTTGTTTGATTATGGTGAACTATTTCCTTGCTGTAAATGTAATTTGAATAGAGCTCAGTGTAAATTTTGCAAACATGGTTGGAAATAGCTCAAAAAAACCAGTTATTTTGGATGAAGATGACATAGCTACAGTATGTAATTTGGAAGGTAGACCTTTGAAGTCAAAAGCCCGTTAGGCCCGTGAATAGCCCATCCCGTTAGAAAAAGGCGGACACGAACACAAATTATAGGCCCGTTAACAAGGGCCGGGCTAGCCCGACCCTTCTCAATGGACAGAATTTTGAGGTTTGGCCCGGTCCGTGTCCAGCCCAAGCCCGCAAATGAACAGCTCTAGGTGACACCAATAATTTGTTATAACCATATTAGTATATAATAATTGCATTAGGTTCCCTTCCAAAAGTAAAAGAAAGAAAAATCAAACATGATTGCATTACGTGACATTTGTCCTCTCCTACCAAATCCCATCTTTAAAAATATCAAACCTCAATCATTAGTCTACCAACAAATTAAAAAAATAGTCAACCAAAAATGAGTAATCTTGCTCATTGCAACTTTTGGCGGGTACTTGTAGTTGGAGCTACCATTAATCATTAAGGGAGACAACAAGCTCTAACATATCCCTAGCTTTCCCTCTATAACATTTGCTGGCTACCATATGTAGTGCTATAGGTAATTAGGTATCGCTGATCAAGGGCAATTTAGAGCTATGGACCTTCCAATCACAAAATCAAAATAAAAAAATAAAATTATGCATGATGAGAAATATATTACAAAGGGCAAACCAGTTTAATTAGAGCCTTTGGATACACCATCAGTTTGCAGAAGGCAACTATTCTTAACCGAAATAGTTCAGCTACGAACGCCTAGATTTTTTAGAGCTCCTTTTGCTCTCCACTTTTTTCTGCGCAGCTTCAAACTCTTCCTCGGTGGGTTCTGAAGTATCTTGACCCCCATATTTAGCCACCATGGAAGAGAACATGGAATCAAATCGATCCTTCCTTTCATCTCGTCGCTTTGCTATTATTGCATAAAGATCAGAGTCTGGCTTCTTTTTCGACCTGTCAAAGGGGGGAGAGAAGAGGAGGAAAGAGTAAGTTCAAAGAAGTAGCTACAAGGCCAGACTGCGCACAAGAGAATGAAAGACGGTTGAGTAGAGTTACTTCTCTCTTCGCCTCAAAGGACTAGTAGGTGGCTTTATTTCAGACACCTCCTTCGCCCATTTCTTGTATGCTTTGAATTCCTTCAGCTCTCCTGAGTAGGCAGTTAGCATCACAAAATCAAAGTCAGTAAAATAATAATAGATCACTTACAGATAGCAAAGGCATTTGCAACATCTGTGAAGGAGGCTATTTTTTAGGTGATCGGGATCATTGATCAAAGCAAACCACTAGATAATAACAAAATTCACCTCTGTTGACATAGGAAAGTAGTGATGTAACCTAATTATGCAATATGCTTTGTAAAACAGTCAGCAGACCTCTATGCAACAGTAATGTTAAAAACAGATGACCCGAAAAGAAAGCTTAAGATTTTTTGGATCTCAATTCACCAAATAACCTTTTGAACTTGGAACTTTCCAATCATTACTCATAGACAGTAGAGACGCTTACCAGAAGCTATTGCCTCATCAAGAATATCCTTGAACCGGTGAGAGTCCAGCCTAGTATCTGAACACAACATTGAACAAAAGAGCCTGGAAGACAAAGGAAGCAACTTGTCAAGTTCAGCAGCTGTGAAGAAGAGAAGTCATAGAACTCATGAAGGAACGGAACGACATATACCTCTTCATATTACCCCTGCACTCCTTATAGAGTTTGATCAAATCGTTTTTCTCTGAATCAGATCCCCTGTAATTTGCTTCAAACTCCTCAATATCAGCAACAGTCACCTGGAAGTGTATAAGCTTCAGCTTATGAAAACACAAAAACCCGAAACATAATTTTGTGCATAAAGAGAAAACTCTCGAGGATGTGAGATGTCTTTTTTACCTTTTTGTACATGGTTCTGAAGAAGTTATGCAAGTTCTGAACAGTTTCCCCAGCAAGATCCTACCATCACAACCAGAAACAGGTGGGATGAAACTCATACTTCTACTAACTTGTACAGGTGACTAACAAATCTTTATGTCTTATATTTGAAAAGCATAATACTACAGCAACCTATTGGAAATGCAAGGGATAAAATAAATTGAACAATTTGCAGCATCACTTGAGACTTGAAACTGTTATTCAATTACATGTCCAAGTAGAAAATTTTTAAAGTTTTACAGTTTGCAAAAAAAGATAAATCATTTATTTCATCAGCTTAACAGCTTTTAAATCCCTAATTGACATTTACAGTCATCAAGTTCAAGAAAAACTCACATCATCATCAACAATCCCAGTCTCGTCATAAAGGGCTCTTTTCTCCTCATCACCAAGAATTGACATCACCTTCTGCAGCTGTTGAAATTTCTCATTTGCTTCCTGTGAGAAAAGTGAAAAAGGTTATCCACTGAATTTCCAAAACCATAGAGAAATTAACACATGAAAATTGAGGCATAAAGCAATGTGAAGCTAATACTTTGTCATCGGGATTCTTGTCAGGATGGAGACGCAATGCCAATTTGTGGTATGCTTTCCTGATTTCCGCTTGAGTTGCTGTGCTTTCCACACCAAGAACCTGCAGATGTATACTCATTTATCAACCATCACAACCAATATGCAAAGACAATTTGCTGTAAGCAAACAATACAAAACCTTCAGAAATACAACAGCTAACTGAAAGTTCATAACACTAAACTGCAAACTAGTAATGTGTCAGATATATCGAATTATTGCATAACAACAGTTTCAACTCCTCAACGAATACATACACGTTTGATAGCTTCAAATGTTGTATTCCCAAATAAATTTGGAGGGCAACATCTATCTAATATCTCTTGAAAACATTCTTGGGAACCCCCTTAACCCCATTTCTAGACACTGCTGCACTTTTTTGGCACATAAATCTAACAAACATAATCATCCCTCACCAAAAACTTCTCAAAGGGACTTAATTAGAGAGACCATAAAATTGCATATACCACTCATGCCTAACTTTGTACAATGAGGGTCACGGTTTTGAGTAAATGCTCGTGTTCTTCCCTGCTCTAGATTGTTTGTTTCTAGTATTGCAAATTTGCAATATGACCGGTAATATGCTTAATTCCAATTCTCAATTCAGTCATAGTGAGCAATATCAATTTGCTTTGGCGACATTATAAATCCCTCACTTGCCCAATTTCTCATACATATTTACGATAGCTCGTCAAACCCATAAATCCACAAAATTTGATCGAAAATTCAAAATCAGGACCAATACTAAACTTAAATTAGGGCTTCCATACTGCAGTCCTAAACAACCGCTTACCCCCAAAATCAATCTATCAACAACACATCAACAAAACCAAACCCTAAAATCGAAATCTAGGGTTTACAACACATAGGGTTGTAAAATTTAATTACAACTTACAAAAATGAAACTGAGAGATATTACCTCGTAAAGGCCTCTATCCTTTGCAGAACTTGACTCTCCATTATCGTCCATGTTTGCGTCTTCTTGTTGATGTTCCATTTCTTCATCTTGTTCTTCTTCAATTTTAGATTGTTCGGAAACCCTAGATTTCTTTTTCTTCGCCATTTGTGTTTTCTTTTTCGGGGGATTTCGTTCGAGAAGTGTGTAGAAGTTGCCAAAGAAAAGAGTAAAGTGTTGGGAGTTAATTTGAAAGGGAACTTTCTGTGGGTTGCGATTTATAGAGGTGTACGAAACCTTCCCGCCATTTCTCTCTCTCAATTTCTGGCCTTTCCCGCTCTAGACTAGAGGACAGCATCGAGAGTTAGAGACGGAAGATAGCCATGGGCCTATGGGCCATGGCCCGAGCCACTCGTGTGTCCTGTTGGCATGGTCCATGTCCAATGTCAGGACTCAGGACTCACGTCAATTACAAAAACTTGTGTGTATTTAGTCTATGGTGGACCAATACTTAAGTCACCCTCTATTTTATCTGGAATCATCCCCTCTAAAAGTGGAGTCACCTCTACTTCACCTAGAGCCACCCCTCAAATTTATACTTGGCATCACCCCTACTTCACCTGGAGTCACCCCCTACTTTACCTGGAGCCACCCCTTAATTCATCTGAAGTCACCCCTCAAAATTACTTAAAATTACTTCTACTTTACTAGGTTCCACCCCTCAAAATTACTTGGTCCACGGTGGACTAAGTCCACACAAGACATGCTGCAGGTCAATAGGCTTCGTGACGTGTCTTAACCTTCAGAGGGGGCCTATGGCGGCTTACGCTGCAATTCAAACTTACTCTCAGAGTTATATTACTACACTCATAATAAAAAGTGTAATGTGCCTTAATTTTTTAAGACCAAACGTTAAAAAGTTGATAAGGAATACATGCTCCCAAGAGTAGGTAAAAATTTGGAATGGCTTACGGGAATGGATCTTGTGCTGTAGAATGGATCTTGTGTCGCACCGCAAAGAACAATTCCCTTATTTTTTCAACCACTAGTTAAAAAGGCACGTGCGATGCACGTGTATGTGAATAATGTTCTTTGATATGTGCAAGATAAATTGTATTCTATAATACAATAGGTTTACGTGCAACACCAACTCCCACAATAATGTTCACGAGCTTGAGCATTTGCCTCTCTAATTAAACTAATGCTACATTGTATCATGATTGTTTTAAACAGTTTTGACTTAGGGTGCGGTATTTAGAGCTTACACGGTCAGTTTAGTTCAGTTAAATTCATGTGTCAATTCAGTGATTTCCAGTTCAGTTCAATTCAGATGTCAATTTAGTGATTTCCAGTTCAGTTCAATTCAGGTGTCAATTCAGTGATTTCCTGTTCAGTTAAATGAAGTTCAGTTTAGTGGTGCTTAGTTCAGAAACAAATTGTTTCTCTCGGATGTGTTCATTTCAGTCCAGCGGTGTGCCGGTGTCCAGTTCAGTTCAGCTGTATTTCAGTTCATTGGTGTAGAATTCAATTCACTTCAAATATGGTCAACCTTCAAGAACGCACTCATATTGCCAAGCTGCTTGTGTGCATATGTTTTAGTTTACATATATTATACGGTATATCATCAATAAAAACATCCTTATCATGATACTCCCTTCGTTCTTTTTTCTTCTACCCACTTCTTTTTGCACGGAGTTTAATGAGAATTGATTTTGGAACAAAAAATCCTTATTTGCCCTTACTTTAACATGAGAGAGTGTGTGAATTAGAAGTGGGGTTGGAAAGTAATGATGACAAGAAAAAGTAAGGATAAATGAGTATTTTAGTATTCAAAGTATTACTAAAAGGGGAAGTGGGTAGGAGAAAAAACAACGGATGTAAAAGGAAAGTGGGTAGGAGAAAAAAGAACGGAGGGAGTATCAGACTACCAGTACCTTTGCTCTAATATTATGTGAGAACAATTTTTATTTTTTTTAATGTTTAGAGAGAGGAGGAGGATTAGAATTCGTGGGAGTGGGGGAGGCTAGGCTAGAATCAGAAGTCAGAACAAGGAAAAGAAAACGAGTGACTAGGTGGAATTGAAAATTTTCGACACATCACCTAACCTACACGGGCTACGTGTGTAAGTTTAGATCTCAATGACTGATTTCAGTGTTAAAGCCAAAAGCCAGTTATATTCAAGCTTAGAATGATAACAAGAGTTGTTGATGGCATTGGCGACTGTTTCTGCAAAAGCCTTAAAACTCTTAGCCTTTTTTTATATAGGTAAGGATTTCATAGAGGGGAGGAATTTTGATAATTGAATTAGAGAAGGGTTTTTTATAGTTGGAGGAGAGAGATAGAGGAGAAAAAAGACGACACCTGTGCAATTTATGGAGGAACGGTAAATGATCTTAATTCATGGGTTCCTCATCTTGTTTTGCCTCGTGTCCTTTACATGTCCCCTTGTGAGTGTGATTTTGATTTTTTAAAATATGCCTTACTACTAAGTTAACCGAAAATGAGATATAGGCATTGCCCATGCCCATACCCATGTAGCCAACTAGTTTGTGTCGTATGAGATGTCGAGGAAGAGTGTCTTGTAGGATCGGGTTATCGAGTTTGGGTCAGTATTATTAGATCTATTTATATCTGCTTAACTGCCCCGCTTCATACCCACATAAAAATAAAAAAAAATAGAAAATATAAATATATAAAACCTTATTTTACCAATAACCAAACATTTACCATTGCTTATCAAAAAGTTCAAATTTTTCATTGCAAATTATTTTAGGATGAATTTGATGTAGATCTAAATGTGGGCTTCGTTTATTTTTAGGCGGATATAATACCCTCCCGATAAATGAAATGGAGGTGGATACCTGCCGAATAAGTGGTAGGGGCGCATGTATGGTGTAATGAGGGGGGATGGGCCCCCAGTAAAATATGTGTCGAACCATCAAATCAAGGCAAATTTTTTAGGGTATTAGTGAGGTGCCCCCACCCAAAATCAGTGAGGTGCCCCCAGCCCAGCATTTACAACCCAAAGAAAATAAAGATGTTTACATTTTCCCAACCCATAAATACACATCAGACCCGCTGATTGTTTAGCTCGCAAATCTACATATTTGAAGATAGAAAGTACTGACCCATTTAATCAAACAAAACAGAAAAAAAGAAGGGGGATAATACATGTGTAGTGTCTTACAAGTTACATGTTGTGTTATTTTAGCTTAATAAATCTGACCCACATTTCTGATTTTTTTTTTTTTCTTTTTTGGATTTTTCTCTCACCTTTATTCACCACCGGCCCGTAAATAATTATGGCACATAACAACAACCACTCACTCTAAGCATACTTCCAAGCCTTAACACTTATTTTATATTTCACAAAAACTTAAAGGAGGCAGACTTTTTCTATAGGTTCACTTTTGTCTTATGTGGTCTCTGTCCATTCTCCATATCTCTCATCTCCCATTAACGACAGTTTTACCCCAATTCTATTTCATTTCCCAGTATCTCTCTTCCTCCCCACTCTCTCTCTCTCTCTCTCTCTCTCTCTCTCTCTCTCTCACCCACAGTTTAAATACTCAATCCCTCCCACTCTCTCTCCTCCCCATCAATTAATTTGGGTTTACCAATGAATCAAAATTTCAGTAAGATGGTACAAGAAAGGTTTTGATTGACGAGTCAGTGAACACAGAACTGTTGTGAGTGCTTTTGTGATGGTTCCATTGAATAATTGAGGGGCACAGGGGCACTGATGGTCGGGTTAGGGAAGGGTAGTACTATAGTACATGAGAGAGAGTGGGGAAATTGGTTTGCGATTTGGCGAATGGGCTGCAATTGAATTGGGGGTATCTTTTCAATTTTTGTTTTTGTTTTTGGTCTGCAATCTATAGCAATTGAAGCATTAGGTAGATTGTTATTGAAGAAACAATGGTCTATTGTTGGTAGTGTTTGTTAGTGAATCTCACAGTGATGACTAATCTCAAATTCTCAATTCTAGTTATTTACCTCCACATTATCTTTCACCTATCTAGCTATTTATGTTGGATTGTTGATGGTGTTTACCGATGTTTAAGTCCTTTTGAATTTTTGGTTTGCTCCTATTTTATGGCTTTTGTCTTTGTATAATTATTCAGATACATTGGATTTTTGTGATTCATTTTATGTGTGTGTGTTTTTCTGTTTTTATCCGTATAAACGAATGATATTTGACTAAAGAAATGGGACAAATCTTTGTAAATTTAACTTTTAAAAAACTCTAGTGTCAGATTATTGATCTCTAGTATTACTTTATTGAGAAAGTAGTGTTAGTTAATTTGAAACATGTTTTAATTTGTTGAGATGCAATTTGACATTATAAAACTACAGTGTCAGATTATTGATCTCTAGTGTTAGTTCATTGAGAAGTCGTGTTAGTAAATTTAAGGCATGTGTTTTTAATTTGTTGAGATGCAATTTGATTTTTTAGAACTCCAGTGTCAGATTATTGATTTGTAGTGTTAGATAATTGAGAAACCAGTGTTACTTAACTTAATACATGTTTTAATTTGTTAAGATCATGAGATGCAATTTGACTTTGTGAAAATCCAGTGTCAAATTATTGATATGTAGTGCTAGTTTATTGAAATGTAGTGTTAGTTAATTTAAAGTCATGTTTTAATTTGTCCAGGCGCAGTTTGACATTATAAAACTCCAGTGTCAGATTATTGATCTCTAGTGCTAGTTCATTGAAAAAGCAGTGTTAGTTAATTTAAAACATGTTCAATTTGTTGAGATGCAATTTAACATTATAAAACTCTAGTGTCAGATTATTGATATCTTGTGTTAGTTCATTGAGAAAGCAGTGTTAGTAAATTTAAGGCATTTTTTAATTTGTTGAGATGCAATTTGACTTTTTAACACTCTAGTATCATATTATTGATTTTTAGTGTTAGATCATTGAGAACGTAGTATTAGTTAACTTATGCCATGTTTTGATATGTTAAGATCATGAGATGCAATTTGACTTTTTAAAATCCAGTGTCAAATTATTGATATGTAGTGTTAATTTATTGAAGAGCAGTGTTAGTTAATAGAGAAAGTAGTGTTAATTAATTTAAGGCATGTGTTACTTTATTACCATGCAATTTGAGTTTATAAAATTTCAGTGTCAGTTTATGATTTTCTAGTATTAGTTCATTGAGAAAACAATATCAGTTTTTAACCAAGTAACAATTGAAAGGAAAGATAAAATGAATTTAAAAAAAAAAAAAAAAAAAAACAGTAACTAGTCTCATGTGACCCAAAAAGGGAGAAAAAGAAAAAATAAATTAAATATAGAAAGTTAAAAGTGAAAAACGTAGGAGATAAGGAATAAAAAAGGAAGAAAAAGAAAACAAAAAATCAAATGAAAGTTGAGCCTGCACAAATTCGAACTCGAGACCTGGGCCAATATTCGCTAACCACCTAACCACTGCGGCAAGTTTCGCTGTATGTCAAATTATTACATGCAAGAAATAATCTCTCTAACAGAATAAACCAACAAAAAAAAAAAAATTGGACCGCTCGGCCCAGGCTCGACGCGCGACATGTGCATTTACCCGCGCCTTACTGTATAGGGCGGCCGTTTAAGAGAGTAATTGTTGATAATAAGATAATCAATCATTACTAGTAGAGTTATATTGAATTACCTCCAAAAGATGAACTATCAATGATAGTAGAATGTAATGCGTAAAAATATAATTTGGTCCTACCTTGAAACGACTGTTATATTTTGAATAACAAATGCTACTTTTTGACGCTTATGTTATTTTATTGAAAACACTTTTGATCATCGGGAAAAAAAGTATTACTTCTCGGGCAGAAAATTTCAATTTCCGTACATTCACACAAAAAAATGTTATATTTTGAATAAAATGGGTTAATTTTGATAGGATTCCCATGAACGGATTTTACACAAGACATATTCATTGTATATTTTAATTTGCATAAATTTATTAGTTATATTGTGCCCTCGGTGAATTTATCTTTTGGATCCGTCACTGATAAGTGGGGCGGAAGTTGATTTGCCAACCCGTGGTGGGGATAGAGCGGGTGGTAAAATCAAAATACCCAGACAAGTATAAATATAGATCTACCTATATTTACATCGCCCCGCCATCCCTACTCGCAGGCGCAAAAACCTGGGTAAGCCATTGAGGGGCGAGTGGGCGTGTCATGGCTCGTGAATAAGGCGCACACCAATAAAAACAACACAAAAGCGCACACCAATAAAAAAAACACAAAATATCCTTTAGTTCCTTATTACCAAAAAACAATTCAAAATCCATTCAATGGCAAAAACAGGAAATAAACAGCACAAAAGAAGGTCAAATTAGACGGCGCCACGCCACCGACTCACTGAGTCACTGGGCCAATATATTGGCAAATCCAAACCAGGTGCTTTATAAAACCCAAAACCCAAAACCAAAACCAAAACGTCATTGCTCACCGAATCAAATATACTCTCTCTCTCTCTCTCTCTCTCTCTCTCTCTCTTCTTTTTTTCTGCTCTTATCATATCACAGTTTTCTCTTTCTTCTTTGCTTTTCCATCACGATAATTAGCAGTTTCTATCATCGTCATCGATATTATCATATACCCAACTGGTTCCCATTAATTACATGCACAACGACAAACCCTCGTTTACATCAACATCATCATCATCATAAAAAGGATTTTAGCTTTTCAAATTCTTTTGTTTTAAAATTTGAAAAATCTCGAAAGTCTCCATCGGTGGAAATCAAACAAAAAACCCAGCAATTTTATCCCCCTTTCAAATTGCAGATCTATCTTCGTCTATCATCAGGTGAACCATCCCTTGATTTTTCTTTAGTGATTGTATTTTTTTTCTTTGTTGTTTCTTGGGTTTTGATTCATATGTACAGATTTTGAAAGATATGATTTTTGTTGGGTTGTTCATAGTATATATATTTGATTGTTAATTACTGTACTTTTGTAAGTTTATGCTTGTTGGAATTTGAAAGATGCGATTTTTGTTGGTCTTATTCGTCTCTTTTTATGTAATTTTCATGCTGAAAGTTCAATTGTTAATTGGATTATTAATTTTCTTTTGGGGCTTTCTTTTGTGGAGCTTTGATTGAACTCGATTCATGCTTAGATAACCAATTGAGAGCTACCCATCATACCTAAAAGGTAAAGGAGTGATCTTTTTGGAACTGAGACATGTAGTGTTTGATACGGGAAGGTATTGTGACATTGTGTTCATAATTTTATCTGGGTTTTAAAAATTATCGTTCTGGGTATTTGAATTAATAAAGGGTGTTCTTTGCATGTGAGTTGCAACTTGCAAGGCCTGAGTACCAATTTGGTGTGCTCAAACTTCGGCTCGATTAAGATTTATAGAGTTAGAACCTTGCCAAATTTTCATAGTTGAGGCTTGAAACATGAGGGGTTCTTCAGTCCTTGCTTAGCTCTCTTGAGCCTAGTGTTTTTTTGGGTTGACATTGTATGGATTTAGAATGCTATGTTATTTTCTTTGATGGTATGTGTAGTTTTGTACAAGTCTTCAGGTGCTGTAGGAGGTAGCAGCAAGGTTGAACTCGATAATTCATAGTCGAGTTGGACTTTGAGCAGACCAAAGCTTGTATTTCGCCTTGTTTAGCTCTCTTGAGCCTAGTTTGTCAACTGAACATGATAAATTATTATGTTTGAATGATATGTGTATTTCTGTACAAATTGTCGGGTGCTCTTTAGGACTTCCGCCCCAACCCCCCGACAGAAAGAGGAAAAAGTCATTTGATGTTACGGGTTTGATTCTTATCCTTATGATTTCCTTGTGTAATTGTGGGCTAGAACCTCTCTTTGGCCCTTAACTCCCTAGTATGGGCCTTGCCGCCTCTGCGTGCAGGGCTTGGCTGGAATGGTCATCCTTACTGTCTTCTCGATAGAAAGTATTGTATGTGTTTTTTGTTACATTGGTATCATAAGAACCCGGGAAGTGGAAGAGTAATCTTCACTCTGGCTACTTAATTGAGGCAATAGATACTAGTACGAACTTGAGTTGTGAATGCTTGGGAAAGACCAGTAAGTGCTGTTGAAGATAGTTAATGCTTCTTGAACTACTGATGTTTGGTGGAGCTTGCTACTTGCTCAAGTTTGAGTGGCTTGTTGGATTGAAGATTAAGGATATAAGTTGATGATTGATGTTGCTTCTGGTGTTGAATTCATTTGGCTTTGAGATTGATGAATGCTCTGAATTTGACAGGTCTTGAATTTGTTTTTCTGTACAGAGAATAGAAGAAATGGACCATAATGGGACTGGATGTCAGGCACCTGAGCGCCCAATCCTCTGCATTAATAACTGTGGCTTCTTTGGAAGTGCGACGACCAGGAATATGTGCTCCAAGTGTCACAAGGAAACAGTCCTTAAGGAGGATCAAGCACAGCTTGCGGCCTCTTCTTACGACAGCATCGTGAATGGGAGCTCCAGCAAAAGCAAGGAGCCTGTTGTTGCTGGTGTTGTTGATATACAGCCTGAATCAGTGGAGACAAAAATTGTGAATGCTCAAGTATCTTGTGATTCAAGCACTGAACAGACTTCAGAGGCCAAGAAAGCTGGTCCTAGTAGATGTATGACCTGCCGTAAGCGTGTTGGTTTGACCGGTTTTAGCTGCAGATGTGGACATATGTTTTGTGCCACTCATCGATATTCTGACAAGCATGAATGCTCCTTCGATTACCATGCTGCTGGACAGAATGCTATTGCTCAAGCCAATCCCGTCGTCAAGGCAGAGAAGCTTGATAAGATCTAGAAGCTTGATGAGATGTCAGGTGTTTCTCTATTGATGTTTCACGCTTTTAGTTTTACAGCTTCCCTTGTTAGAAGTTCCTTATGTTTATAAACGTTCAAGGTTTTATGGCAAGGGGCAAATGCCATCTAGGACAGTCGCCTTCCCTGTTGTTTGACAGGGATAATTGGCCATATTTGCAGCAGTATGTAAGTACTTAATTTGTTGGTTTGCGGCACTTGTGATGATTCTGCAGGTTCATCTTTTATATTCTTTACGCATCACTGCTGCTTCTGCCTTCTATTGTGTTCTTAATTCAACGATCTCATTATATCTGTTGTGCTTGTGGCTTTATGGGATTCTGTACTTACGATGTTTATAGATATCATGTGTGAGTTCGTTACAGTACTGTACAGGTTACAGCACTGGTGAAAATATGTTTTAGTATAACTTATGGCTATGACTATCAGACAATGATACTAATGTCTGGGTAAGCCATCAGTGTTTTCCTTGATTATTTGTTGCATGAATTTGTTATATATATCATTGGTTGATATTGTAACCACCATTCCCGACTCCTGGTTATTTTGACTATAGAATACTTTGTCATGTTGTGTATGGATGACAGTGAAATATCTTTTTGCTGGGTAGTCCAGAGATATTCAGGTTCGGATATATCCTTTTGTAAATCAGATTCAGATGTCTGTTTTTGGGTGATAATTTGTCTGTGGTAGATTCATATGTTTGTAACTGTGTTATTAGTTGCTCATGATAGGAAATTAGATAATTTATTCTTAATTTGAAATGCAAGAACTGGAAGATTTCTGAGTAGAGATTGCATAGATACAGAGTACAGACGTACAGTTAAGCCATGTACGGTTGTTGGCAACTGGTTAGTTTGGTTATCGAATTGCAAGGAATGGTAGTTGGTGATTAGTGTTTTTCTAGAGTGGTTTCACAAATGTTACTACAGTCAAGGAAATAATCTATTAGAATTGTGTGATGCATGAACTATTGACTGGTCTTATGGACAATATCTGTTTGCAAAAGTGGCATATTGCACTTGAAATTGGTGCGGCTCCATATGCAGGGAGGAGTTAGCGATTTATGCAGGTTTTCTTCTGAGAGCTGCTTATTGGGGAGGGATCATTAGCTGTTCAATGTAGAACTGTTTAAAATTGTCTGAAGGAGTTGTTTATATCAGTTGGTACCCTGGATCCATTGTCTGAAGTAGTTAATTAGCTGGTTATTAGGCATGTAGACAGTTTTGAGGGAGTTTCAGCGCTTTCCTTCTGTTTTCTTTTGATATCTATATCTAGTAATATTTGGTGTGATAAAAAAAATCCAGCATGTATGGTAGAATGTTGTTCTGTAATGAAGCATATTCAAGATGATGCTGAAGTTTGTTTTGTATCATAAGTTCTGAATCGGAAGGTTATGAAGGACTTACCATTGCGAATTTGTGTCATGAATCAGAAGCTCTGGCGGACGTACTCCATGCCTGTTTGTTGAGGTTGACTTTTGAAGCAAGGATTCTAGGCAGTGTATTCGCATTTGTTGAGATTTTGAGCTTAGAGAGCAATGAGTACAATGTGATGATACTGGTATACTGGAGCCTAGGTCGATGTTCTCGGATGCTTTGTAAGATGGTGTGCATAACTTGAATAAAATCTAGTGAATAGCAAAACGTCGAAGTTCAGTGTAGGATGGTGAAGAAACAGAGAGCCTTGCAAGGCTACAAGGGATGTTTGATGATTATAGGACTTGGCGCGATCTGAGAGTGTATGTCAATTGGGCTGTATTTCCAGGTAAATCAAAGCTGCTCCTTTTGAAAGCCAAGATACCTAATGTCCCTGAACGTGTTTAGATGTCTGACTTGCCCTGACGAGTTGTGAGCTAGGTCCCAAGGTTCTTTACCCCATAACCTGATTGTCTTAGATTGTGATCATGCATGTTTGTTGGAGAGAGCTTTGATGCCATCTAGGTGGAGCTATAATCCAAGCACGATGGGTGTGTTTTATTTTACTTACTTGGTCAATAGCTCAGTTTAGCTCCGAGACAATTCCTTTTTCTCCTCATACCGACTAGGCGACTATCTTTAGGTTTTTTACGATGATTGTAGACTAGTGTGAGCTTGGTGAATTGTTTCACTAAGCCGTCTGTTGGATATTGATGTAAGTCGATTAGTTGTTTCTCCCCCTTTTCTTGCACTTCTGCTCTTTGAAGAACCGTTATATGTACATGTTCTTGAAACCCAACTAGCCAAGGCAAGTGATCAGACTATAGAAGTAGTTTCTATGTAATACTGGATCTTACACATATATATATGTTGGTGTCACTGAGACGACAAATCCGTGGTAGAGGTATTTACGCAAGTATTTGGTGCACGAATGAAGGAGGGATGCCAATTCACTGAGTTGTGGGTTCGTACAGGGAAGGCTGAGAGGTGGAGAGAGATTGTGCGAGAGAGAAGCTATGGACCTGCCCTGCCAACATGCCATATACGAGCCTTCATTGGGTTTTGACTTTGGAGATGTTTTTTTTTTTTTAGTGAAGACTTTGGAGATGTTAACTAACGATTTATCAGAAAATGAGGTTACACTCAAGACTATTATCCAATGTGAGATGGGAAAGAAATAGTCCCATATGGCCATAAATATGACACGGTAGGAAATAGTATAGCTCATTTTCTTGTCCATTTTTAACGAATTGTTTTGAACTCGTAATTTTGATGATTCTTCTGCTGATTGCATTCAAAGAAGATTTCAGAACAAGATTGAAAAATATCAGCCGTACTCTAATTGGATATTCATTCATTGATACATATCCTCTACAAATAAAAAACAAGTGAAATGTTTTTTTATATTGCAAGGAGAGGTAATTGACACTTCGAGGGAAAAACATTTACATGAGTTCCTTAAATCCTTATATAACCTCCTACCATGCTACAACCCAAACGATGAGGAATTAGTGGAGTATTGGTAAACCAACTCACCCGTACATGATTACTTACATCCATCTATCCTATACAATGTATAATAACGTTCACCTGAGTTTGTTACGGTGGAGATCTTGGCGTTTGAGAAATGCAAAAGGTGCCTTTGTTTAATCGGTCTAATAAACAGATAAATTTTAGGGTATTCAAGGTTGTATAGAGAGCTTCCGCCTTTATCTTTTATTTGTCCTCTCATCCATATGGTATCGTTTCAACGTCCAATAAAGGTTTAACTGAGCTTGTTTATAAAATTTATCTTGTTATCTTACTTAATATATGAGATTTATAAGCTAGTAATATATATTCTCGAAGTTTGTTTTGTGTACACACAGAATACTTGATTTCGAGTTTTTCGTGTAGAAAAAATATATCCTAATAAAAGATGCTAGGCGTACTATAACATGGGATTTGTGGCACCCTACAATATGTGCCATACGATACGACATACGAGTCTTCCAGTTCACTAAAAAAAGGTTGACTACCTCGATGCACGAAGTGTACCTTCAGAAAAGAGCAAAATGGAATACTTCAAGATCGAGGAGATGCTCTTATTTCCAGACAATAATTAATCATTGGTTAGGCATTAACTAGCTTAGTAGCACCAAATTACTCGTACCACTGCCATAATAGATTATTAATCGTTTTTTCCAAGCTAGGTCACGTTCACTTACGTACTTCATATTCTCAACATTTCTAGTGTTGCCAATGTTCGTTCTCTCTTTTTCAATAAATTGACCGATTGAGAAATTTTACTAGCTATATGAATGACATACATGCTCAATTGTTCTGGTGTCCTTTTACATCAAGGTTAAATGTACGCATTGCAATAAGTTTTTTGAAGGGTCACTGGAAGTAACATGTCTCCGTAGGGGTCTGTGAATAATTTCCCAATTCAGTGAGAAAAGAACACGCTCTAATACATAATGTAGTTCATGATTAAGTGCGTGCTGTTTTTTCATCTATTTGATCAAATACTCAAATTATTACTTCGATTTATTGAAAATGAACACATCTAATTGAGTACACAATTAATTATTCTCGATAAATCTTAAGGTGCTCTCAAGAGTACCTAACTAACACTCTCAAAAATACACATTCGTGATCTAATCCGAATCTCTTGAATAGGTAAAAATTATCACTCTGTAAGGTGCTCTTAAGAGTATTATTTATTATTGTTTGATTTTTGTGATCATGATTATTTTTATGACTCATAATAGAGGCTTTTTTATAATCAGAATTAGTATACATATCAATACTTGTTGAAATTAAGCTAGTATATTTATTGAATCCATACCAATCAATAAAGAAACCTTATTAAATAAGTAATCCTTAAGTAAATCAAATCAGTTTCAAACAGAAGAAAAGAACACATCCGGACTGTAATACTTATTATGTGAGACAATAATAAGTTACTGAGTTGAACTGAAATTAATTGAATGTATTATTTTATCACTAAATTGAATGGAAGGAATCAGATCGATTTTAAAATAAGTGGAAGAAAATACCTTAAATAAGTGGAAAGGAAAGGTGTGTTCTTTTTTCACTAATTGGTTCAGTTCCATTCAGTGGAGTTGAGTTCAGTTTATTTCAGCTCAACTACTACTTTTCCTATTGCAGCTCAATGATCTACTGCTTTTTCTCTCACATAATACTATCTAGGCCCGTTCTTTTCAACTTCGTATTGAAGTATTTAGTAAATTTCAGTTCAGTATCGATCAGATCAATTCAGTAAAAAAAAAATTAGTTCAGGATAATTCATTTTAGTTCGATAAAACGAAGTACAATTTTACTCTTTCTTATTGCAGATTCAGAAAAATTCAGTTCGGCTCAAATCAATTTTGTGCAGATAAGGGTGTGTTATTTTTCACTTATTGGACCTTACCCATTGTGGAAACAAGTGACAAGACTTTACTCAATCAGTGGGAATCAGTGGCTACACATTGCTGAATCAATGACAATCAGTGGTAGAACCTTACTCAATCAATTGCATGACCTTACTGAATCAGTGAGAATAAGTGGAAGAACCTTACCGAATCAGTGAAAATCAATGACTGAACCTTACCCAATCAGTGAGAATCAGTGGAAAAGAACACACCTTTACTCTCCTCTTTCATGGACGCCGATTTGCTCATCTAAACAAGATTGGTTTACATAATTATTAGGCTAAGACTAATTTGAATTAGTTAAATATTTACATATTTATTTATATTCTATAAAAAATGAAGTGCAATTTTACTCTTTTTATTGTAGATTCAGAAAAAATAAGTTCAGTTCATTCTAAATCAATTTTGTGCACATAAGTTCGGTAATGAGAACGTGAATAGAAGAGAGCTTTAGTTCAGTTTAACAATGCAATAAGTCTTGTATAAGGGGTTTATAGTTCAGTTCACCTTGATACCGCCTCATACGAAATTTTGTGTTCAGTTCACTTATCGGAAAATGATAGCGATACACTCAGTGTACGATACACGAAGTTTCATTAATGATGTGGCGCGATCTCATTGGCTGTAGAAAAATAAAATGGAACTAAATTTTTTTGATGTTTTCGTTTGAATTTCAAACAAATTCAGCTTAAAATTCAAAAGAGGAATGGGGTCTACTCCATTATTTTCTCTCTCCTCACTTCTTGCCCATTTTACCCCACAGCTCAATTCTCACTGATTTCTCAAAATAAAATTAAGTAACCTTCTTTATACCAAAGCCTTTTATGTCTTTTGAGTAGAATTTGTAGAACAAAAAGAATATATGCTTTCGTTGAAGGGGATGAATTTTATTGAGGTAGCCATTAAAGATGGTCTGAAGACTAACATGGAGGTTTTATAAGGGGGATTGTTGGAATATGGGAGGGGCAACATGGTGGGCTGTGAGATTTTGGTTAGGGGTTTGGGAATTTTGGTTTTATGTGGAGTTCTTGTTCATCATGTTCTTCTTCGTTCTTTTTGAGGTGGTGATTTAGTGTAAAATTTTGGGAGTTAGATCTAACTTTTGGGATATGTGTTGTTTTGTAATGGATGATGAAACCTATGAATACAATCATCATGTAGTTGAATAACAATTGATTTTCTCTCTCCTTTATTTTCTGCAAAAAAAAAAAATAAAAAAATTGCTAATCTTTATTTGCCTGCAATTATTTTCAAGTTTTTATGAAAATAGGGGTTCACGATTGCGGAAAAGAGATGTACACTAATGTTTCTGAAATTGACAATAATCGATATACTCTTTATTTTTTCCTAATAAATACATTATTATTTTTAATAAATGTATACTTATTCCTAATAAAATAAAATTTGCTCATCTGAAATGAATGATAGAATTATTTGTTCCTAATTATTTGGTAACTATATATTTATTAGGGACAATATTATATTTTTTAGGAAAAAGTAAAGAGTATATGATACACTTCGTGTATCAAGCCCATTTTCCTTGTGAAATGTCTAGTAAAATAATTGACTCAAACAAAGATCTGCTCTTTTGTTTTGATTTCTTTTGAATCTATCATGAAATCTTCGATTAGAAAGTGATAGATTTGCAACAAATGATGTCACTGCATTTCATGTACGAGTAGTAAGTATTTTCTGTCGGGTAATATGAGCCATTTTTCGGAGAGTGAAAAAACAGTTGTTCGTTACCAAAATGAAAAGACAAATAATTAATTATGGCAATCAGTTTTCCCAAAAAGTATTTTAGGTTCTCACTTTTTTTTTTAAAATCTTACTTATAGTTCTCACTTTGGGTGACAATTAGAAAAAGAAACAAGTTATTAACTTTTTGCGTAAATTGTATATGAGATTTATCATTTTACTAATAACAATTTGGTAAATTGATATTAGTTTTCTTTTACCCGGGAATTATGATTTGCTCCAAATAATATTGGTCAAAACCATCGAAAGTTTCACCTTAATCTTACTTATGATTCCCTAAATGTTGGTACAATACTAGATTAGGTAGCACAGGTACAATGTGTAGTGTTGGTTTCAAATAAGTATCTATTTAGTATCAACAACTGATTAAAGTTTTTATATGGAAAATCTATATAGCAAGCACATGAGGGTAATTATTTAATAATGAACAACGTCGTATTGAAATTTTTACATGAAGATATGTCAAATTGTTCAAACTTAAATAGTAATGGCGCCATTTTGAAATCGACTTCTTGAGCCGATGAACTACTTACTTGTTCAAGATCACTGTTGGGTGTTGTAAATGCCTCGTGCTATGAATTATTTGATTCTATCCCAGCAATTCATTGGGAGGAAATAAAACTCAGACACATACAAATGCATGCAATGTGACACACTCTATCAACACACATTGATGTGAAAAGTAATTTTCCTACCACAATGCATCTATTTGCGATTCATATTAAACTAGTAACACAATACATTCATCTAAAACTACCAACACAACATATTTACCTTAAGCTAGTAGCACATTTACCTTAAGTTAGTAACACAACAAATTCAACTTCGTGTTTCTAAATTTAATGAATTAAAGTTAGGGGTGGCCACAAGCCAAACTGTGCGTGAACTATTCGGGCTCGACTCGGGTTTGGTTCGATTAGTAAACGAACCAAACTCAAACTTTAAGTTTAGGCTCGTTTAATAAACGAACCAAACCCAAACTTCATAGTGTTCGGCACGAAAGCTCGTGAGCCTCAAACAAACACGCATATTCTATATTTTTTCTAATTTCTTAAATAATTTAGAATAACTAATGTTTATTTTTCCTAATAATTTTCTTAAAATATCTATTTTGTTTGTCATTTTAATTTTTCAAATTTTATTTCCGTAAAATTAATTAGCATTCTCATTGAGTGAACTAACTTTGTTAGCCATAAACATTTAGGATAATGAACTATAAATTTTTTTCATATCATTTGGCGATTTCATATCATGAAATATTAGAGATGATCTACATCTATTGAAAGATTAAAGAAGAATTGACAAATTCGATAAAAGTTCGAGTTCGAGCTCGAGTTCGGTAATTTTTAATCAAGTCAAGCTTGAACTCAACTTTATGGCTCGGATCGAGTTTGAGTTCGGAAATTCTAAAACGAGCCAAACCCAAGCTTAGCAGTGTTCGGCTCGGCTCGGCTATCTAAAGTACTAAAATGATCAATGCCAAATTGCAATCAATGTACTAAATTAAGCATAAAGTGACTCACCCATGATCACTAATGCTCCATATCTTAATCCTAAGCTAATAAATCTATGATCACCTTTCCCGAGCCCATACACTATGTACCTCCGTCGTACATGAAATACTAATGTTTTAGAATTCATCAATGCCAATTTGCAATCAATGTATATAAATGAAGGATAAAGTGACTCACCTACGATCACTAATGCTCAATATATTAATCTTATGTTAAACCATCCATGATCACCCTTTCCAAGCCCATACATTATGTACCTCCGTCGCACATGAATAACCAATGTTTTAGAGTTCGTCAATTTAGTTTGCAATCAATGTATTCAAATGAAGTATAAAGTGACTCACTTATGATCACTAATTCTCAATATCTTAATCCTATGCTAGATAATCAATGATCACATTTTCCAGGCTCATATATTATGTACCTCCGTCGCACATGAAGTACTAATCTTTTAGAATTGATCAATGTCATTCAATTAATGTATTCAAATAAAGTTTAAAGTGACTCACCTATCATCACTAATGCTCAATATCTTAATCTTATGCTAAACAATCCATGATCGCCTTTCCCGAGCTCATACACTATATATAAAGCGTGCAACTCAAATTTACGTATAAAGGTTGACTACCTCCTATAACGCGCACAACTCAAATTTACGTCTTAATATATGGGGATCAACTCAATTCTTTGCTTTGCGTATAAGTATTAGATTTCTCAAAAATATATATATATTCATTCTTCACTAGGGAATAACATTCTTTGGGGATGGATAAGTGGATGATTTGAATAGAGTATGGGTATGGCTTGAAAGAGTCTTTTGATAGGATCGATCCCCCGGATGGCCCGACGCCAAATAAAAGGGGACGATCAATTATTCGCTTGTATTCGATCATAGGTATTGAACTGGGAAAAATGATATCACTGGGGAAATTATGATTCATGTTCTTTGTTTTCTAACTTGTCATTCCAAAAAATTTCCTAATAAATACATGATTATTCCTAATAAATAAACATTTGGTCCTAATAAAATGAAATTTGCTCATGTCAAATCGATTACAGACCTATATGTTCCTAATAATTTGGTAATTACATTTATTAGGAACAAGATTTTATTTTTTAGGAAAGATAAAGAGTGTATGAGCATCCCTTTTACTGATACTTATAACATCAATTTAAAAGTTGTATATTGGAACATATAATTAATTAGGTTGAGTAATTCAGGATAAAAAAAAATTGTTATGAAAAATCCATGACAAAGACAAAAGTTGTTCTCAATTACTTAACCTTAATCAAATTGATTGATATACGCAATTTCAATTGATCATGTTTAGATCAGAGGGGTGATGTACGTGTTATGAGATGACGAGATAAAGTATATTGAGATCCTACGTGACTTATCAAATTTCAATTATATTTTTAATTTCAATCAGGTTGTGATCACTACAAATTTTACAAAGTTGTAACTCCTTTTAAATGTCCCAATAATAATGAAAAAACAAAAACAGTAACATGATTTGGAAAAGAAAAAAAAAAAGAGAAAGAAATTGGATGCTTAGACATGTTACAAAATTACTATTATGAGTTTGTGATCATTACAACTTTGAAAAGTTTCAACGTGGTACACGAATCAATAATGCACGATGGAATTGGGTAATGTGAGAAATAAAATTTAGCACCAAAATAATGAGATAAAGGAATTTCAGTCCCTTGACAAAAAAAAAGACATAGTGGATTCTTAATTTATTAGTTGACAAATGACAATTAATTAGTATCAAATGCATAATTTCAGTCCCTTAATAAATATAGAGGGTTCTTATTTTATTAGTTGACAAATGACAATTAATTAGTATCAAATGCATAATGTGGATTCCATGCCATCACGACATCACCGAAAGCTCAACCCACTTTCTAAAACCCATACTTCCTTATATTGGAGAAAGAGTAGGATCGTAAAAGATGAAACTTCAAAGTGAGTTGATTAGCTCCTATAAAGCCACAACTCAAATTTACGTCTTAATATACAGGGATCAACCCAATTCTTTGCTTTGAGTTTAAGTGTTAGACTTCTCAAAATTATCCGTTATTCATTGGGGATGGATAAGTGGATGATTTTAATATAGTATGGGTATGTGTTTGGTGGTTAATGGTTTGAAAGAGTCGTTTGATAGGATCCCCTGGATGGCTTGTCGCCAAATAAAAGGGAACGATCAATTAATCGCTTGTATTCGATCATAAGGTATTCAATTGGGAAACTTGATGTAAATAGGAAAATTTTGATACATCTCTTTTCTTTTCTAATTTGTCACTCCAATGGTTTTCCTAATATATACAAGGTTGTTCCTAATAAATACTCACTTGTTCTTAATAAACTAAAATTTCCTCATCTGAAATCGTTTAAGAATTATATGTTCCTAATTATTTGGTAACTATATATTAAGGACAATCTTTTACTTTTTTAGGAAAAAATAAAGAGTGTATGAGCATTATATGTTCCTAATTATTTGGTAATTACTACAAAGTATTAGTTGTTTTATGGCAAAAATAAGATTCGCATTCGTAGAGTCAATTAAGTTTTAAGACTTTTAACAATCAACAATAATTAATTTATTGGACAAGTCTTTCAACAATAATATACCTCAAGAGTCATATGTATGTACTAATAATATATCGAATCGCAAGACTCACCTTTGATCATTGATGTTCAATATCTTAATCCTATGCTAATCAATTATCCATGATCACCTTTAACCAACCCATTTACTGTGTACCTCCGTCGCACATGAAATACCAATGTTTTCGAAATGATCAATTTCAATTAGCAATCAATGTATCAAACAAAATATAATGTGACTCACCTATGATCATTAATGTTCAATATCTTAATCCTATGGGTAATCAATCCATTATCACCTTTTCTGAACCCATACACAATGTACCTCCGTCACACATGAAATACAAATGTTTTAAAATTGATCAATGCCAATTTGCAATCAATGTATACAAATGAAGAAAATGAAGTATAAAGTGACTCACCTATGATCACTAATGCTCAATATCTTAATTTAATGCTAAGCAATCCATGATCACCTAGTTTTCCGAGCCCTTACACTATGTACCTCCGTCGTACATGAAATACTAATGTTTTAGAACTCATCAATGCCAAATTGCAATCAATGTATATAAATGACTCACTAATGATCACTAATGCTCAGTATATTAATCCTATGTTAAACCATCTATGATCACCTTTTTCAAGCCCATACACTATGTACCTCCGTCGCACATGAACTACCAATGTTTTGAATTCATCAATGCCAGTTTGCAATTAATGTATTCAAATGAAGTATAAAGTGATTCACCTATGATCACTAATGCTCAATATCTTAATCATATGCTAGATAATCAATGTTCACATTTTCCGAGTCCATATACTATGTACCTCCGTCGCACATGAAGTACCAATCTTTTAGAATTGATCAATGTAATTTTCAATCAAATTATTCAAATAAAGTGTAAAGTGATTCACCTATCATCACTAATGCTCAATATCTTAATTTTATGCTAAACAATCCATGATCGATCACCTTTTCCGAGCTCATACACTATAAAGCGTGCAAGTCAAATTTACGTATAAACGTTGATTAGCTCCTATAAAGCGCACAACTCAAATGTACGTCTTAATATACGGGGATCAACCCAATTCTTTGCTTTGAGTATAAGTATTAGATTTCTCAAAAATATATATTCATTCTTCCCTGGGGAATAACATTCTCTGGGGACGGATAAGTGAATGATTTTAATAGAGTATGGGTATGGCTTGAAAGAGTCTGTTGATAGGATCCCCCGAATAGCCCGACGCCAAATAAAAGGAGACGATCAATTATTCGCTTGTATTCAATCATATGTATTAAATTGGGAAAAATGATATCATTGGGGAAATTATGATTCATGTTGTTTGTTTTCTAACTTGTCACTCCAAAAATTTTCCTAATAAATACATGATTATTCCTAATAAATAAACACTTGGTCCCAATAAAATGAAATTTGCTCATATGAAAACAATTATAGACCTATATGTTCCTAATTTTTTGGTAAATATATATTTATTAGGGACAAACTTTTATTTTCTAGGAAAAAATAAAGAGTGTATGAGCATCCATTTTATCGATACTTACAACGTCAATTGAAAAAGTTGTATATTGGGACATATAATTAATTAGGTTGAATATTCAGGACAAAAAAAAATTGTTATGCAAAATCCATGACAAAGACAATAGTTGCTCTCAATTACTTAACCTTAATCAAATTGATTGATATATATATCAACAAGCACTTAGATGAGTTGGTGAGGGACTCTTCTAGCTTAAGCAGAGACCCTGTGAATGCAGCAGTGTTAAATACTTGTTGGGAGAGCTTTGCCGCCCTTGTGGTCCCACCCGGCTCGGTCCAGATTCAACTGGATGGTCCCAGACCAAAAAAAAATAAAAAAAAAAATTGATTGATATATGCAATTTAAATTGATCATTTTAGATCAGAGGGGTGATGTACATCTTATGAGATGACGAGATAAAGTATATTGAGATCCTACATGACTTATCAAATTTCAATTACACTTTTAATATTTGTACTACAATTTTAAAAGTTTACTATAGCATAAAATTTTGCTCTATCATACAACTAACATATTAATTATTTGTGTTGTATATTGCGTCTCATAGTATTGAATTATTTTAAGCTAAGGTAATATTTATTCCTATTTTCCCACATAAGAATGATTTTATTATTATAATAGTTATTGTTAATTTGTTACAACATGAAACGACTTATTAGTTTCATATCATTGGTAAACATTATGTCTTGACTCTTGTGCTATGTAATCTAGTATTGAGCCAGCATTGAATTAGAAAAAACTATATTAGAAATCGAAGAAGAAAATTTATGTGAATGATAATAAAGCTAAGGTAGAAACTAACCGAAGTTTATGGCAAAAATCAAGTTGTGGTCACTACAAACTTTGCAAAGTTATAACTCCTTTTAAATATCCCAATAATAATGAAAAAAATAAAAACTATAACATGATTTGGTAAAAATAAAAAAGAGAAAGAATTTGGGTGCTTAGACATGTTACAAAATTACTATTATGAGTTTGTGATCATCACAACTTTGCAAAATTTCAACGTGGTCTATGAATCAATAATGCACGATGAAATCGGGTAATGTGAGAAATAAAAATTTGGCACCAAAGTAATGACTAACGAGATAAAGGAATTTCAGTCCCTTAACAAAAAAAAAAAAAAAAAAAAAGACATAGTGGGTTCTTAATTTATTAGTTGACAAATGACAATTAATTAGTATCAAATGCAATGCATAATTTCAGTCCCTTAATAAATATAGAGGGTTCTTATTTTATTAGTTGACAAATGACAATTAATTAGTATCAAATGCATAATGTGGATTCCATGCCACCCCATGAAAGCTAAATCCATTTTCTAGAACCCCAACCGCCATCCTCGCATATCATCATTCCGATTCATCTTTAAACTCTTGTCCCTTCATATGCAACTGCCTATCTATTGGGTTCGCTGAAAATAATGCATCTTACCCAGATGAAGACATGTATTTTGCATTCATATTCACTAAATTGGCTAAACCACTATTAAGATTTAACCTCATAAGAAGTCGTTTCCAATTTGGTCGCCGGATAATCGAGCTCCTGGTTGCGCTCTCCAAAGTGGTAGGAGGTGGTGACAACGCCGGAGAGTTCGCCGGAGGAGAGTGGGGTGATGGAGGAGAGAGAAAGTATTGGGGTTAATTATTGAAAAAATAACATTGAGATATTGTGAAAAACTAGTTAATTCATTTTCAGCTTTTCTTCTAAATTATTATTGTCCACTTAAAATTTTGATATTTTTAAAATATTCATTATTATTGTATGAGGAAAAGTGATAGAAATGAGAGATAAAAAAGACAAAACACAAAGGAGGGGTAGAAAAGACAAAGCATACAAACTAGTAAGAGAGAGAAAAAATTTTCCCCATTTTCTGAAATTTATTCCCTCCCATCAAAAAAAAAATTCCCTCCATTTTGCCTTTACCTTTCCACGTGTCGCTATCTTATTAGCTGAAAAAATCAGTGTGTTGTACACTGAGTGTTTGGATAGCAAGGTCCTCACTTATCTCTAGAAGACACCCTAAGTTATTGGAGTTGAGATCCTCTCCATTTTATTTCTTTCCATTTCCTAAATGGAGGGTTAGATCTCTTTCTCTTATTTTGCCTCTTTGAATTTATTTAATTTAAAATTTAGTTAGAGGGAGATCTCACCATTATTTTTTAGCAAATGGAGACGATCCCAACTCAAGTTATTAAAGACACAAGTCACTTGAACCCTTCCAGGGAACCAGCCAGTTGAAAGTAAATCTAATTTACTGATCAGATTGAGTGATATGACAGAACAAAAACCTTAGTCCTGTACCTCTCTCTGTTAGATACGGCCAACAATGCACCAATGCCCGGAAAACCGTCATCTTGTGACCAAGTCAACTGTAGTTTGTAGGGTAACCCTTAACTTTTAGGGACACCCTGGCCATTTTCGCTTTTTTACTTTTCCAATTCTACCCCCTTGTGTCTTGCTGATTCTCTGCTTAGATTCAGAAAGGTTAAGGGGCATCTGTCAGTTTTTTTGGTTCAGAGAAGTCAGTACTTTGGGCGGTGTCGTATCTTTACGGGAACAGTGAGAGTGTGATGACTGAATAGTTCCAAAATGACCGCTTGTTAATTGTTTTCAAGTGGCAAGGGATCTTTCTGTGATTACAGTTTTCTGCTGATTTTTCATTAACAAATGTAAAATTTCTTTTTTTTTTTTTGCTAGTCAAATGTAAAATTTCTTTTTTCTTTTTGCTAGTCAAATGTAAAATTTCTTGTCAAGAAAAGAAATGTAAAGTTGACTTTAGTCTAATTTTTGCTTGAGATGTGTGATTCTTTTTCCACTTATTTACAATAGATTATTTTAGTTAAATAGTTTAATAATTAATTATTCGGTTCATTTTAATTTTATTTATTGGGTGACATGATCATTGTAATTCATATCATTATTTAGTTTAGTTCAGTTAAATTCAATAATTCTATACATTCATATTCTCCTCAACTTTTTTTTTTTTTCTTTTTATTTCAACAAAAATCAAGAAAGTTCAACAAAATTTGGTTAAATAAATAAATATTTTAAAAAGTGTTGGGGAAATTTGCGCAGCGTATATGTAGAGCAATAAAACACAACTTAAAAGATAAAATAGACACACGATATTCTTAACGTGGTTCGACTCCTCTGGCCTATGTCCACTACCCTCTCATAGGGCAACACCACTATATCAACATAAGTACAAGTTTTGCACGGTAAACTTGCAAACCCTCCCACATACAGTGTAAACCACCCTACAAACCCGAGACTCTCTCTCAAGATTTACAAGGAATGATTACAACACACACGCATATCTAATTAGGTGGATCACGTCTCCCCCTAATTAGGATTCCATCTCGACTCGACATATCACACACCCCGTGTTTGGACTACCCTACAAGCCCGAGGACTCCCTCCACTCAAGGACTATAAGGAATATCCACCCACTATCCTCACACACTACATGTGTCTACATTGTGGAATATGGGATATATGAAATATAGAATACACTACACACAACTTACACCTCTATTTATAGATGGAGAAAGAGAAACTCTTGAGTTTCTCTACGTAACTCTATAGCCTCATCCATTTAGTGCTTGAAGGTTACATCTTCTCAAGATTAATTAACAAAGTAGTTTCAAGCTACTTTATTTATTTTCCATCAATATGGTATTTTATTACCACCATCTTGAAGTCACGTGAATTCTTTAACGCCACTTCCGCTTCTTCTTTTTTCTTCTCATTAATTGCGGTAGCTCACACATAATTGGATATTATCCCAACAAAAGGTACTACAAATTTAGTAGAATAAACAAGGTTAAATAATGGTGTGTGTTTTTTTACATTTATTTTCACTGGTTGTCATTGATTGGGTAATGTGTTGCCACTTATTTTCAATGATTCAGTAAGGTCTTGCCAATGATTATTTGAGAATGAATGTGTCTTTTTTCACTGATTCCCAAAGATTGTCTGATTAGGTAAGGTCTTACCACTGATTTCCACTGATTGGTTAAGTGTTGCCACTGATTCTCACTGATTCATTAAAGTCCTACACTAATATAAACAAAAATAAGTTGGGGAGAAAAGACCAGGTTCAAGGTGTGTTCTTTTTCACTGAACTGAAATTGAAGTAATCTGTGAGAGACAAGGAGATCATTAGACTAAACTTCCACCAAATTGAATCAATTATTGAGCAAGTGAAAAAAGCATAACCTCAATTACTTTAATTCAATTTAGTTAAGTTCAATTGAAAAGGACATACCTTTATTTGGTGTTCCTCAACAAAATTTCAAAAGTTGATCAATCATTAACATGTTTGTTACTTACAACATACAACTACAAGGTTGCAACTTTTACTTATAGGTTTTGGTTTGGAACAATTGTGTTTGACACTCAATTTTTAATGGAAAAAGAGCAGTCTAATCTTGTTTGGCAGTCAATTAATATTATTATGAGTAGGGTTGAAAACTAGAAATATTCACAATTATTAGATCTATTATATATGATTAAAGCAGAAAATAAATAAATTCTATACTACTAGTTGCCAAATATTGTAGTAGGACCCCGTCTCATGCTATCAGTCTCTCTTGTCATCTCATTTACATTGGTCACGGGTTGATGGAAACGTTTATATTTCACTAAAGTAGTATCGTGAATACCAACAAGCACTTAGATGAGTTGGTGAGGGACTCTTCTAGCTTAAGCAGAGATCTTGAGTTCGAAATTCTGTAAATGCAGCAGTGTTAAATACTTGTTGGGAGAGCTTTGCCACCCTTCCCAACTCGGTCCGGATTCAACCGGACGGTCTCAGACCAAAACAAAAAAGTAGTATCGTGAATGTTTGTCCCAAAATAGTTAAGGAATGAACAAATTTATAAATAAATGGGAGAAATACAAAACTAAATACAGTATTTAAACTTCTTTCCCACCCTCTCACACGTCACAATGTTTAAGCTTCTTGCATGTCATTATTGTTTTTGACGGTAAATATGAGATATTATGTAAAGGTCTTGTTATGTGATGTGATAAGAGGTTTTTAATTTTACATCACTTGTACCTTTGAAGAATGTTTAAACTTGGAGCATTTTTTTGTGTGTATATATGCATGTGTGTGATTGTTATGATCTCATTTATGTGGTTGATGGAGGATTTATCATTACAAATTGGAATCTTAGACTATGTTTGTCTCAACTTTATTTCACTTAAATTTAGTTTAGTTTAGTTCAGATTAGTCCAATTCAGTTCAAGACTCAAATAATTTTTTTATTTCAAAATAAATTCATGATTATAATTATGTCATCGGAAAGATTTTAAATCATACTTTCAAATGAGTCTAGTATTGAATATGTTTGGACGATTTTTAAATGGTGAACGGTCAAGTTATAAAAAATAAATAAGTTCAATTCAGTTCAATTCAGATTAGTTAAACTTTTTTTCATGTGAATCAAACGGACCTTTCGTGTGTTTTTAATAACATTTAATTTTACAATGGTTGTTACTTGTACCTTTGACGAAGATATTAAATGGTTGAAACATGTAAGTTGTATTGCTTTACATTTTCACTCAAAAAAATTGCATACATGTAAACATTACAAAGGTTGCGTTAATTATCGAATATACATGTGGGTGCACTTGGTTAGTGGAATGTCAAATCATTCCTACCATGTGTGTTTCACCGTTTCTTAGGATTCTTTTGCTAAAATCAGTGTTTTAGTACAGCCATTTCCTAGATTATATTTTTGTTGTTCTCAATGTCTACCATTGTATCATTGCATCAAGTGGAAAATTGCTTACAAGGTGTCCCTTAATAATGATGAAAAATTGAAAACAACCCCATAGCAACCACTTAAGGAATGCAATTTGCGGCAAAGAGGGTGTGCTAATTAGGATTGAATTGAATGAACTGAACTTAACATAATAAAGTGTATTATAAATAAGTCAGGACTAGTGTTTTACAATGTAAAAATTGAGAGAGAAAATCAACATATAAGTTAAGTGGACTACTCATTTTATTGCCAATTTATTTTTAGTCGAAACCTCACTTGACTTATATGTGGTGTTATTCTTTTTCTCTTTTTAGTGAAAAAATAATTTCGACAAGAATTTTTCAAAACACAGGCAAAAGTCAATTCTTATTTCATATTCACATATAAATAATTTGGCATATGTTATATAGAATACCATCTTTATGTGTATTTTATTTTCAATTTTTTGGATGAAATCGTGAAGAGGTAAAATTATCACTCGTGTGCTTGTTTTAATTTTATTTGTTCTCTTAATTTATGCAAATGTTTCTTGTTCTTAACAACATATCTTCCTATTTCAATTTTAATATATATGATTAATAATCATTTTTCTTTACAACATGTGAGGAGAAATTTCCAAACCTTTTGAAAGCTCCAACAAATATTCAATATTAATTGCTTATCATATAGCCATAACTTGTCTACCATTGTTCATTGTATAATGAATAGAATTTCAGGAATTGAGATGCACATTACCACATTTTCTTAGTTTAGCTACTCTTTGATACTAGCTGATTGTTTGGTTGACATTTGAAAAATATAAAAAATGCTATTTTCTAGGAAGTAGGAATTGGACTCTTGTTTGATTGATAAAAAAACACAGGAAGCTATTTTTTGCAGGAAGTGACTTCTTCCAAAATGTAGAAAGTTGCTTACCATGTATCTCCTAAATAAGTAGCACTTTTCACATCAATTCGCATAAAATTACAATTCCTTTGTTCAACCAAACAAAAATGAACACTTTCTACAAATTTCTATTTCCCATGAATTAACACTTCTTTTGAAAACTTACTTCCCACAGTTAACCAAACAAGCGAGAAGGGTAATTATTTACTAATGTCAACTTCACCTCAATTTATCTTTATTTTATATTTTTCACTAATGTCAACTTTATATTTAGGGGTAAAAGGCCAAACGGAACTAAAGAACTGTTAATAATAAAGAGAAGGCTAGACTAGTAGCTACAACAGTAGTATATTAGACTAGATAGAGGAAAGAGGACCCATCAACATCTATTCCCTCTGACTTTTACATCCCTCTAAATTCAACACAATGGACTATGGTCTTTGAATTTCTGTATAATTAAAACCAAACCAAACCAAACCAAACACTCACTGCCATTCTCACTCTTTCACTCACTACCCTCCAATGGCTACCTTCTCCTGCAACACCAACTACTACTCATTATTCATTTTCTCTCTCTTATCTATATCTCTCCTTCACATCTGTAGCTCTTCATTAACTGAATCTGACATTCTTCTTACCTTCAAATCCTCCATTAAAGACCCTTCTCATTCTCTCTCATCTTGGTCTAACACTTCACTTACCCACCATTGCAATTGGACAGGAATTACCTGCACCACCAATCCTTCTCTTTCTGTCATTTCTCTTGACCTTCAAAGTCTCAATCTTTCTGGTGAACTAAACCCTGCAGTTTGTGAGCTGCCTAATTTATCTTCTCTCAACCTTGCTGATAATTTCTTTAATCAACCAATCCCACTTCATTTTTCTCAATGTGAGTCTTTGTTGAGCCTTAATCTTAGCAGTAATCTCATCTGGGGTACAATCCCAGATCAGATTTCCCAGTTTGGGTCTCTAAAAGTGCTTGATTTTAGCAGGAATCACATTGAGGGTAAAATCCCAGAAGGCACTGGGTTGTTGAAAAACCTGCAAGTTCTCAACTTTGGGAGTAATTTACTCTCAGGTAATGTCCCAGGGGTTTTTGGGAATTTCACTCAGCTTGTTGTTCTTGATTTGTCTGAGAATCCTTTCTTGGTGAGTGAACTTGATAGTGATATTGGTAAGTTGGGCAAGCTTGAGCAGCTTTTGCTGCATGGCTCTGGGTTTTATGGTGTGATTCCTGGTTCATTTCAGGGTTTGCTTAGTTTAAAAGTGCTTGACCTTTCCCAGAATAACCTCACTGGTGAGCTCCCCAAGAACCTTGGGGTTTCTTTTGAAAAGTTGGTGTCTTTTGATGTTTCAGCCAATAAGCTCAGTGGGTTATTCCCAAAGGGGCTATGCAGTGGTAAAACACTTACTAGCCTTAGCCTTCATACAAATCACTTCACTGGTATATTGCCTAAGAGTATTGATCAATGCTTGAGTTTGGAGAGATTTCAGGTGCAGAATAATGGGTTTTCAGGGGATTTCCCAGATGGGTTATGGTCATTGCCTAAAATACTGCTTATTAGAGCTGAAAACAATAGATTTTCTGGTGAAATCTCTGATACTATATCAATGGCTGCTAATTTGGAGCAAGTTCAAATTGATAATAACAGTTTTACTGGTGTGATCCCTCAAGGTCTTGGATCTGTTAAGAGCTTATACAGATTCTCTGCTTCAAATAACCATTTGTTTGGAGAACTGCCCCATAATTTTTGTGATTCCCCTGTTATGAGCATTATAAATCTCTCTCAGAACTCATTATCAGGCAAAATTCCAGAGGTAAGGAAATGTAAGAAGCTAGTCTCACTATCTCTGGCTGGTAACAATTTTGTTGGAGAAATACCACATTCACTAGGGGGTTTACCTGTCCTGACTTACCTTGATTTTTCTGATAACAATCTTACTGGTTCAATCCCATCAGAGCTTCAAAACTTGAAACTTGCACTGTTTAATGTATCGTATAATCGATTATCCGGTAGAGTTCCTTCTTCATTAGTCTCAGGCCTCCCAGCTTCATATTTGGAAGGAAATCCTGATCTTTGTGGTCCTGGATTGCTTAAGTCCTGTTTGGATGAAGGTAAACTGCACCAAAAAGTTGGTCTTACAAAACTGGCTTGTGCCCTTATATCCATAGCTCTATTAGTTGCTTTACTCATGGCTGCTTTTGGCTTTGTCATGTTTCGTCGTCGTTGTATGGAGCAATCTGAGGCCGGTGTTTGGAGGTCGGTTTTCTTCTATCCTCTGAGGATTTCTGAGCAGGATTTGGTCATGGCAATCAGTGAGAAAACCGCGGTGCGCAGTGGTGGAACGTTTGGCAGGGTTCATATCATAAGCTTACCAAGTGGTGAGCTTGTTGCTGTGAAGAAGTTGGTAAATACTGGGAGCCAATCTCCAAAAGCTTTAAAGGCTGAAATCAAGACATTAGCCAAGATCAGGCACAAGAGCATTGTGAAAATCCTGGGTTTCTGTTGCACTGACGATTCGATTTTTCTCATCTATGAGTTCTTGCCAAAGGGTAGCTTGGGGGATATAATTGGCAGGGCAAATTTCCAAATGCAATGGAGTGTTAGGTTGAGGATTGCCATTGGAGTTGCTCAAGCATTGGCATATCTTCACAATGATTATTCCCCACATTTACTGCACAGGAATGTGAAATCAACCAATATTCTCCTGGATGCTGATTTTGAGCCTAAGCTCACTGACTTTGCTCTTGACAGAATTGTGGGTGGTTCTGCATTTCAGTCAACCTTGGCGTTCGAATCTCCGTCTTCGTGTTATGTTGCACCAGGTAAATATATTTCAATGAACTTGTTTTGTGATTGAAGTTTATAAATGTTCTGTGCTTCCTGTAGTGTTGCAATATCACCCTGCATATAAATGGTCTATTGGACATGTCTCACTGAGAAGTAGGTTGTCAAAGTCTATTTTGATGGATTATATCGAGTCGAATGAAAAGGTTCTGACTTGAATGTAATATTGCCTAATCTAGTACAAAACTGTCTAATTTGCAAGTATCTAATTGACATGCTATTTGATCACAGAATGTAAATACAATAAGAAAGCAACAGAAGAGATGGATGTGTACAGCTTTGGCGTGGTGTTATTAGAACTGGTGACTGGAAGGCAAGCACAAGCAACAGATTCAGAAGAAGAATCTGTTGATATAGTGAAGTGGGTTCGAAGGAAGATCAACATCACCAATGGTTCAGACAATGTGTTAGACCCTAGGATATTGAATTCCTCTCAGGAAGAGATGCTCGGAGCGCTGGAGATCGGTCTCCACTGTACTTCTGTAATGCCAGAGAAAAGGCCGTCAATGGCTCAGGTTGCGAGAGCCCTCCAATCTCTTGGCTCAAAATCGAGCTCTCGACACCTGGAGCTGATGTCCTCTCATCGTGAGGATACACTTCCAGTTTAAGAAATCAACAGCAACCAGCTGCAGTTTCAAGGTTGATAATACTTTCTATGTAAATCCAGCTCGATTTACTCGGTGACCTTTGCTTTCCCTCCTATCTGTTTGAGAGATAGGCGCCTAATGAGGAAGTTTGTCCTGCTGCTCAGTGCTCACCAATATCTTCTTTATTTTCTACTGATATTTTAAGAAATATTTATGAATACGTAATATAATTAGGAATACAAGTCTTGGTTTGATGACATTTGTCTTCCACCCTCCCCTCTTATTATGTTAATGTTGCTGAAATGTTGTAGTTTCAAGTTCAGGAAATGCAAATGCAAATGCACCATTGTACAGTAGTTTGCATATAGATCACACATCCAAAATTTGTAGACATACACGAAGAAAATTAGTATGCCAGCATGAAAACGAACCATATCGATAGCGGCCCTTTGCGTGCTATGCTGTATTTCCAGTCTGCATTCCTTTGGAAAGCATTTGAATAACAATAACAGCAGCAGATAGTTCTTAGCAATTGACTTCTTCATCTTTTAGTGTATCTTGCTACATTACCAATGAGTCGTTCTGTCGTAAACTAGAATTGTATAGCTTTGAACAAAAGCTTAGAGATTCTTCATCCAAATTTGACACTCGACAAAACTGTCAATCAAAGAGAAGGAACTAAACATGCACAGTTGCACTGCATACTAGCAACATTCTTGTTTTCTGATAGGCTTTGCCTCATACATTGCTTTTTCTAGTTTCGTTTCTTCCTCTTTTTTTCTATTTTTCCTTCTATTGTTATTTTATTTTACAAGTTAAGCTTTAGTAAGGTAACCCTTCTCTCGAGAATCCTCATAACTCGCTACGTAATACTTACATGCATTTCCAGAGATTCGCAACATAGGCTACATTCAGTATCACCTGACATTTCTTCCAGATTCACAAGTGTTTTCTCTTGTAACTTCTCCTATACAACTTTAGCTACAAAAGTGGCAAGACATACAGGGAAAAAAACAACATTAGTGACTACAAAGACCAAACCTCGCGGAGCAGCTTGTACCTTGCATTCCCTCCACAGTCTGTTTGACCTTTAAATTTTAGACTGCCATTCCCATTCAAAGACGTACTTGGAGATGATGGCTCGATGACAGATGAGAGAGGGGAATCAAGATCATCTAATTCCTCATCACTAGTATAACCTTTCTTCTGCACCATTGATGCATTCCTGTCAAGTTGAGATTTCCCTCCTGCCTCTGCGATTTTCTCTGAAACATCTTCTGATGATGGGTAGAAATATACAACCCCTGCAGCTGGATAAGGGAAGGTTCCAGAAGATTCTCCAGCTAATCTCCGCTCCACAAAACTCTGTACCAGTTCAATAATCAGATTGTTAAACTTCCATTGTATACAATTTTAGTTCTCTTACCCGCAATTAAGCTTTTGCAGAGAATCATACCTCAGCATTCAGTGCCTCTAAGACCTCTCCAGGGACATCATCTGGACAAAATTCATCTGGAGTGAAATTGCACACGATCCGTTTAATCACATCCAGATTTATTGAAGGGCAAACCTGCAAGTTTAGAGTAAATTCAGGTTTTGTAATGCCAAATGGAAAAAATTCAGCGGCTTTACTGTCATGTACAATGTACTTGATCATTTACCTCTTTCCTAACAGACCAGTCAATGAGCATATCTTTTGGGAGCATCAACAGATCACTTAGCTCATTAAGAAGGCAAAAACATTCGGTTTTAGCATGTGTAGTATGGTGATCATCATCCCTGGTTTCGGAATCATTATTATTTGACACTTGGCCGAGTTCCATGCCAAGAGAATCAGCAAACCACCTAGACCAGTTGCCAACCTGAATAAGCAGTAGATCACCCTCAGCAATGCATGGATATATATATTGAAAGAAAGGGCGGGGGGAAATATCATCTCTGAGAAGCAATTTGCAAAAGTTCAAATGCTAGATGTGATGATGCATACAGAATTCTTTAGTTGTGCACCAGAGCCAAAGCTCAAGTCCCCAGCTGGAATCGGCAAAACCCTTGAATCCATTATAGGATCAGAAACTGGATCGGTTGGAATCTGATGTGCAGATTCTCGTAGTATGGCATTGAACATAGCCACATCTAACCTTGCTACACATTGTTCCATCACCTATACATGAATCAAGACATGGAATCTTAGCCAGCAGAGGGAGTAACGAATAAAAATGGGGAAAAGAAAAAAAATTTAACCAATCTTACAAAGAAAACTATCAAAAAACAATGAACAGACAAAGGTGTCAAAGAGGTCACACACCATTCTTGCTAATACCGGCAGACAACCGCACTCATGCCCTTCAGCACGGACAGGACAAAGCCTCTGGAAAGCACCCTGGAACGCATTATTCCATAGTTCAATGGCAAAAGTTCCTTGTTGCTGATCACCCAAGGCTGGCCCCAATAACCTTCCAACACTTTTCTGATTGATCAAGTCCTCAACTGGCGTCAACATATTTGGAGTGAGTGCCTGAAAATAAAATAACAGCCAAAATTAGACTATAACCCACTTCCTGAAAGGTTAAAAAGAAGCGGGGGAGGGGCAGAGAGAACAAAATGGTGAAAAATTGTGTTGCATCACTGAGAATGTACACACTACAAATAGCACTCAGAATGTACTTGATAAAACAAGATTTTGGCTTTAAAACAAGAGATATTACCTGCCACCACACTGATTCAACAACCCGAGTAAATATCCAAGATTCAATTTTTCCCAGTGCGGCAATGAAGGTACTTGTCTCCTGCCAATCTTCAAATATCTGAGTAGTTTTACTTGATTGCTTCCCACCAGAATTTCCTTTCAATTTCACTGGCAAACCATTTATCTCATTTTCTTTTCCACTGCCAAATGCTTGTGAGATGATTTCCCTCAGAACAACAGTGTTAGACAGCCAGAAGGTTAACCTTGAATATCAGCAAGAAGAAAACTTGTTAGCATACATGTGAACATAATGTTTGAAACATATCTCAAAAAGTGCATTGGCAATCCGCAGCAGAATTGTACCTTGCAACATCATTTCCACATGTTTTGGCAACCACAATAAGCCCTGAAACCGTGTTTCTAGCTACTGTTGCTCTCTTTCTTTGAGTCCAATATTTGCAAGCATGAATGTACAGCCTAGAAAGACGGCGAGCAGGTGTGTGCACCTTGTGAGCGGAGCTTCCATGCTCTGGTACCACAGAATAGAGTGAGATTTCGAGAGCGGCAACTTCTCTGAGCTCCTCCTCCAGCTTCTCAACTCTATTTTCCATCATCTCAACCTTCTCCTTCAAGGCTGCTCTCTCCTGCTGTGCATCAATATCTTCAGTCTGAACTGTTTCAGTGTCACTTTCGGTACTTTTGGCACCATTGGAGGCAGCATCAAACATTTCTTGGTTTGCTTCCTCAAATGGTTCATCTTCAATTGCCTCAGACTCAGACGACTTTGCTGGATAGACTTTCATATCCATGCGCTTATTATTGTCAGAAGAGTCTTTTGGGAGCACTTTAGGGATACTGGATTTCATCGGCTTCTTGGGTGTGGAAGGTGACTGCTTCACATCAGACTTACTCTTTTCATGATCACGCCTCGTTCTTGAGGCACGTGATGAAAGTTCAGAAGAAGCTTTCTTAGTAGTCTTCTTTGGAACTTTTGAAAGGCTTTCTATTTTCTCATCATCAGCTGTCACAGAATCACCCTGGGATGATGTAGAATCTTTAACAGATTCGAAATCAGAGTCATCTCCCTTCACTTGCTGGATTTCTTTACCAAAATCACTAGAATGGTCATCTAAGTCATCATCCTTGTCTTCAACAGCCATTTCATGGCCCTTAGGACCTTGATTTGCATCCTCTAACCTGTTTGCATCATCCACATAATGTATAACCACATTTTCATAAACTTCATTGGACTCTGCAGCCACGTTCTTATCACTTACTACACTATTAGAAGCTGTCTTAGCATGTGAAGCTTTAGATGGGGTTTGTTTTGCATTCGACGGTTTGCGAGCATTCTCTTCAAGTAATTTATTATCTTTCCTGGGTGTTCTCACAGCCCTTTTTGGTTGAATGTTAGTTTGAGCTTTCTTCTTCTCACCTTCCCTCATTGTGACTTACCTCAATCCCTTTCCCACTTCCTAGTAGTATATACAGGAAAGCTGTTTAGATAAATGGCAATTCTAATGCCTCACAAGCCCCTTCAGAAACCAATTCCAAACATATAAGATGATAATGCAGCTTTTATCGTAAAGTGGCTACCTTTCTGTTTCCCCTTGTGGCATAGGTCCAGTTAAGTCTCAAGTTAATCTGCAGAAAACATTGAAAAAATGATCAGCAAGGATCCAAGGCAAAATACTACTGACAGAACAACCACAATGGACTAACAAAACAATGAGATATTCAGCCATTCAGGGAAATAAGTACTATATGAGATCAAATCATTGATTAATCACTGGAACTTCACTGCATTGATTTCAAATGCCACATACCAGGAAATGAATCCAACAAAACCAGGACAGTTTCAGGGAAGTAAAGTATATAAAACATCAGGCAAATGCCACCTGATGTACTAAATTGAACAATGAAGCCTCATATATCGAGAGATATGAGATTATCAAGGCAAGAGATGCATAAAGGAAAAGAAAGAAAACATCTAATGATTTTTCAAAAGTATAATTTTGGTGGTGGGGATTGGGATCCGATAGCAATTAGCATCTATACTATATACTATACCAAAGATACTGCATATGTACATTACTTTGTTTGGTTCTTATTGCTCTAGACTTATATGGCATCACTATACAAGCTTAATGTATACATACAGACACATGCTTGGGTCCATTAAGAACAAAGGTGATTGCTCCCTTAAAATATAGGAGCATTCTGATTTACTTGACAAACCAAAATTGGTGCTTTCTTTCCATAAAGAATTTCCAGAAACATGACAAACAGGCATTTTGGCAAAATATGAATCCAAATATAATTTTATGATCTCAAGTGTAATTAAAACAGTTATAGAGTAACTTACAAGTAAAATACTACTAGGCGGCCTCAAAGTTCGGCGTCTCTAACAATCATGACGTCATATAAGAGACTTATTGTTAAACATTTCATAAAACATGTTGCAATCATAAATCAACAAGTCAAAAGCAAGGATCAAAGCCCAAATCAGAATCTACCCAGAACAGAAAAAAAGGAGCTTTTTACCTGAATTGAGAACAACACATTATATTCACACATACAGCAAGAGAAAGTGAAGAAAAGATGTTTCATCAAACACACACAAACATTTCATCAAACACACACATAAACATTTCATCAAACACATTGCATTCATGGGTCAACAACCCACACAATTAAAAACCCAAAACCAAAAAAGAAAAGGAAAACTTCCCAGAAAAGAAAAGTGAAGAATTTTATTCACCAGAATTGGGAAACAGAACAGAGCCCCAGAACAGAGAACATATATGAAGTAAAAAAAAAAAAAAAGTATTTTTCATCAATGGCTTGAAAGAATTAAACACGATTGACGAACTAAAAGCGCCAAAGTACAAACACTAACATACAAATAAAATGGAACCCAGAAAAAAAGCAAAGAGAAGAAAGCGAACCAAAAAGAAAGACTGATAAAAATGACAAACCAAACCACCAGGAGATAGATTGAAAGAGAAACAGGAGAGAGAGAGAGAGAGAGAGAGGAGAGAGAAACAAGAGAGAAAGTAGGGAAAGAGTGACTTACTTTAATGGGGGTTGGGAGTTATAAATGTGGGGGGTAAATCAGAGACCCCGGGATTACCAGCAGCATTCTCTGTTTCTCACTCTTTTCAATCAATGGGGTAAGAGTAAGACTTAAGAGAGAGAAAGCCACTGATCAAGTATTTGATCCGTATTCTTTCACAGACCTCGAAATTTGAGCCCCCTTTCTTTTTCTGGGTCTTTCAAATTGAGCAGTTTCTTCTTAATATTTTCTGATCAAACAAGTATTAGTATCTGTATAAATGTAATGTAATGTACTCATGAGAGGAGAGAGGGAGAGAGAGAGGAGAGAGAGTGAAGTGAGAAGGGAAGCACGTTGTCCTTGCAGAGCAAGTTCTGACTTCTGAGTGGGGGGAGGTTACTACTAATAAAGTTCAAGTTGACTGATTATTTGCAAAATTGAGATTATGGAAAATTATGGGCAGTTGTCATTGTATGTGAGATTAATGTGACCGGGGAAATGGGTGTCGGTGGTGGTTTAAATCACCGGTTACTCACGCTTTCTGTTACGCGTTTGGTTCTATGTCATTTTGTGCCTTTTCATTTTCCTTTAATTTAATCTTTTTTTTTTTTTGGACAAAATCTTTTTCTTTTGAGTGTTTCATTTAATTTAATATTTATTTTATCCTTAATTTGTTTGTATATAATTGATTATACACACCTAACTACTTGAAAATGGTACTCCGTAATTCTTACTCACCCCCATCAAAATGGGGAACTATTACAAATGACAGCCATGCCATGCATAATGCATTGAATTTCAGTCCATGGTTTCAAAAGTTAGAGAACAAAAATCTTGTTTAGATGCGCAAATCAGCGTCGATGGAGGTGAGTAATATAATGGTGTGTTCTTTTCCACTTATTTCCAAGGATTCTCACTGAATTCAGTAAGGTTCCGTCATTGATTTTGTGTGTAGAATGTGGGTTATGTCACTGATTTTCACTAATTGATTAATGTACTGTCACTGATTCAGTAAGGTATTGACACTGATTCTCACTGATTGGGTAAGGTCCAATAAGGGTGCATTCTTTGATTCTCACTTATTGAGTAAGGTTCTCCCACTGATTCCCACTGATTGGGTAATGTCTTGCCACTGATTTTCATTGATTCGGTAAGGTCTTTCCACTGATTTTCACTGATTCAATAAGGTCCTACCACTGATTCCGTGAGTAGAAATGTGGGTCCTGCCACTGATTTTCACTAATTGGGTAAGGTACAATAAGTTGAAAAGAACACACCCTAAATGAAAAAGAACACACCCTAACACCACACATAAATTAAGTAAGAATTCATCCTAAAATCAATTCGAAATAAGAGTAACCCATTTGACTTATAATTTGATGTTCCACTCTTAATTTTATGAATATGGGATAGTAGTTCTCAGTCTTCTCACTCACTCTCTTTAACAAAATAATTGAACCAATAATAGGAAAACTAAAATAAAGCGTGGTCTATAATTTATTTTATTTTTTTGTTTTGACAAGTTGGAAGTCTACAATTTGTGCTTAGTTAGTTTTACCACAGGGAAGTGACTGAAAACTTAAGCTTTGTTGGTGTTGGATAATGACAAGAACACAACACAATATCCTTTGTTTCTACTTTCTCAATCGTACCAGCAGACATTTACAAAGTTAATTTTGGTAGATATAAATAAGAGGACCCAGGCAATCGCACCAGCACATTGAACTTGACAGCCACTCTGGCCTTTTCTCCCGCCACCCTTCTAATGAGCTGTTAGCAACCATTGTTAACAGTGATCTGATAAGTTGTCTTCAACAATGCTTTGCCTATCGTTACTATTTACTGGCTAGTATAATTAAGGAATTATGTGTTAATCTTGAATTTTGGGATATTTGCTGTTAGGTAATCTTTTTGTTAAAGGAAGTAGAGACTTGTGTCCCACATTGGAATATTTGAAGGAGAAACATCAACATATAAGTCAAATGAGCTACTTAATTTTTCTACTGTCAAATATCAATTGGTTTTAAGATGGACCCTCACTTAACTTATGTGTAATGTTGCTCTCCTTCAACATGGGACAATTGGCAATAGCAGAGGTTTTGCCCTCAAATGTACGGGTGTAGGATTGCTAAATAATTGTGCCTTTAATTTTTTTTTTTTGATATGAATGCGATCATGGCCCTGTTCTTCTCAACTTATCTTAAATTCAGTTTAGTCTAATTTAGGATGTGTTTTTTTATATTGAGCTAAATGAGTTAAACTAATGTGAACTGAACTAAAATAAATAGTTATTTGTGAGAGGAAAAATAGATCATCACGTCACATCACGCCATTGAGCTGAATTATATTGAACTTAATTGAACAGATTATTGAGTAACTGGGAAAAAAAACACTTATTTCATTTGTCATATTGATCTTACAATAGGATTCCTAGCATTACTGAGTCCTAATTAATAAATCACATAAAGAAAGTTCCTTCCACTCTCCAAATCTCAGTAAACAAAAAGAAAAGGCAATCAGAAAGGCAAAAAGAAAGAATGAAGAAGATCACCGACAAGCTTAAAGAAATCAAAATACTGCTTGAATGAATTATTCGTCAAGAGTATATTATATATATGCTTGTTTATACTTGCAAGTTGCAAGAGACCTGAGGCTTGAGAGCCGTGGCGAATTTAGAGAATTAATAATATGAGTGCTAAAATTAAATTATTAGCGTATTTTAGTAATAATTTCCAAAAAAATTAAATCTATAAATTAGACTATTTTAACAAAATTTTTCGAAAAAATTGGGTGTCCGGCACCCTATTCTCCAGTCTAGGTCCACCTCCGCCTGAGAGCATACATCAAGGATGGTGGTACTGGACTATTGGTGGACCTGGTGGTCAAATAGTTCTAATTTAAGCAAGTATAGGTCTGATTTCCCATTTCTTTATCTTGTAACTGCTAATTTTTAAAAACTATAATTTAATATATTCGTAATTAAATATTAGAGTTCAAATATAACATAGCCAGAGATATCTCGATCGCTATTCACTTACACCTTTTTTCGTCCTTTTTAGACGACAAAAAGAAAAGAGAACTGAGAGCGTGAGAGGCGAGAGCATGGCACTGCAGCGGAGCGTCGTCATCATTTGTCCCACTGCACAGAGGCAATGCGAATTATTCCATGGCAGGGCTAACTTTATACTTATTTCAGTAATTATAGTACAAATACAGTACCTTAAATTTTTCATCAAATTAAATTACGATTCGAATTCTAGACCGACAGACCAGCATCATATCTATTTGTGGATATCATGATTCGTGCACCCCTTTTTTTCAATTCATTAAATTATTGCCAAGAGAGAAAATGCATGTACATGCCTGTTTGTGTAGGGGACAATCAGAGATTATTAGCATGTTTGTCCTGAAGTACTGCTAGCTAATCATCTATAATAATCACCTTGCAAAGCTCCCCCATTTTTTGTTTAGTTATTTATAATTATATGACCTTCTATGATCTAGCCATATATAGCCAGGTGACCATGTGCTTGTTTTGTTTTCTGGCTACGTACAAAATCAGAAAAATACATATGCATAGAAAGTATACCGTATCACACAAAATGATTAATTGGTACAAAAAGTTATGTATATTATTATTGAACCATTCCTTCCGATTAAAACTCAATTCATTTAGGAAGGGCGTTCTAGACTCCTAATCAAATGAGCTCGTATATGTGTACGCTCTACTCCATTTATTTAATAATCGCTCAGTTTAGTTAAGTTCAGTGATTTTCACGATCAATTCATTGGAAAATAAATTATTCAATGGTTTATGGTATGAAAAGGGTTAGAACTTAGAAGGAGAGTCTAAGTCCAAAAAAACTGAATAAATGAATCAAAAAGCTAGTTACGTATGAATAAGTGCTCAAATACACACCAAAGACGTAGAATCCTAAAGCTTCACTAAATCAAAGTTTCAATTTTTTCAAGGCATTCAAAAAGCGGAAATTTGATTACACACTTTAAGCTTTCAGCCTACAAATACAAATCATAAAACTCTAATTGCCATGAAATGAATGCATCCTGATTGAAGCACACCAAAAATTAACAAACACCAACCATGAACCGACCATACATCTAACGACTAATGATGTTATTGACTGAGCCCCCAACATAAAGCTAGCATTTGGACTGAGCTTTTTTCCGAAAGAAGATCCTGATTTCCTTCTCTTTACATTTAATAATGTTTAGCGAAGCAAAAAAGGAAAAAAAGAAATAAAGTCTACATAGAATCAAATTTAAATTTACCATCTTTAGTAAACCAGTGTTATTGATGGATGTTCTTTTTCACTGAACATGGTAGAATTATATTGAACAAATCGATTATTAAATAAGTTGAAAAAACAAATACCTAGACAAACATCACCCATGCCAAGGGGCCCAGAAAATAGAAAGAAAATAAAGGTGAAGTACTTTTAAAATGGTTTAGCAAAGTATCACCAGTAAAGCAGTAACCAAAGTTGTTCCATATTGCTAAGCTTGCCTGGTTAGTAGACCTTGTAAATGGGTCGGTCGGGTCGGATTTCGATCGGTCAAATACGAGTTGAATACATCGGGTCAAATATGGGTTCGGTTTCGGGTTACCTAACGGATTTGACAAATATTGTCTCACAACATTCGAGTTCGGGTCAAAACGGGTCGGATCATTTCGGGTTTAAATCTTGTAGGGTCGGGTTTCAGTCGGGTCTGTGGCGGGTTGGGTTCGGACCGATCATCGAATCGGGTTAGTTTTTACCAGCTATCCTGGTCATCCATACAAGTTCAATTAAAATAAGGTCGATCAATAGCTAAATTTGTTAGGAAATACAACATAATAAACTAGCCGTTTTGCTAATTAAAATTACGTTATAATATTTAAATTTTAGCTATTTTTTTAATCAAAAGTTGAAAATAATCTAATAGACAAAAAGTAATAAAATTTAGACGTAAAAGATGTTGGGGTCCTCACGTATTTATTTGTACCCCTTTAAATCAAGATTTGCATCGTGCGGGCATCTGATCCTAAAACAGGGGACCCTTAATTTTAAAGATTACTGCAAAATGAAGGTCCATTCTGAGCAAGTTCTTAAATCACTATCACAAGCTCAGGACGTGATACCAACTAGCAAATTCTAAATTAGAAATCTTACAACTTGACTTTGAGAGCCATGAAATTTAAAGACATAAGTAAGATCACCTCACGTGCTCTTGCAGTGCCTTGACCCCATCACTTTGGGTCACCTTAAAAGCTAATACTAGTTCCGACAAACACCGCTCTAGCTAATGCCTCAACGGTTGAAATTTTACTTTCAGTCTATAGGGCAATGATCTAAACCACCAAGCTTGTCAACAATTCGAAAACTTGTATAGGGAGAATTTATAGGATAGAATCTTTTACAGTTTTTCATCTCGTCTCTTTCTTTTTCTCTTTTCACTCCTCCTTACACTTCAGGAAATAAATCTACTCTACGCAAAACCTAATTTGACAACAGTCTTATGATGAACTTTAATTTTATTGCATAATATAGTAGATGGTTTTAGACCATTTGAAGACGACTTTCATCGGAGAACATGTACATGTTGTATGCCGATTTTGGGATTAAAAAGAGAATTTGACATGGAATGATTTTCTAAACATGTAATGTATAGATGTTGAAAACAGTGGGATTTGTAAATCGGATGTATGTAATGCATAATGTTACACAAAGTAGATGTCATGGCAATTTTGACAAAAGTTCAAGGTACTTTTTACTGGCCTAGATTTTTGACGATATTAGTGTTTTCCAATTTTGAATTATTTGTATGTGATTAGTCCTTTGTAATGGGGTTAGCTCAGACTGTGGGGCTCATAGGCCGTCATCGCATTGAATTGAGTTGCTTGTATGCTAGGTTCAATTACTTGTCTCTACTGATAAATTCTTCTTTCTAAAATTATTTGATAAGGAGGTACAGAAAGGTACACAATTAAAGGATACTGGATTCACCTACGAGTATTCTTTTTTACTAAACTGTAAATTAAATAACGAAATTGTAAATTTATGAGAATTGATGCAAGAAGTGCTAATTATCTAGAAGGAGTAAAGTAAACAACTTCCTCCATTTTGGGGAAAGCTACTTCCTGCAGGAAGTACCTTTGTGTGTTTTTTTGTCAATCAAATAAGAGGTAAATTTCCACTTCCCAGGAAATACTCCGTACCACTTATCATGTTCTTGAAGTGTCAGCCAAACAAGCACTAAAATTATTTGACAAAGAGGTACAGAAAGGTACACAATCAAAGGTTATTGGATTCACCTGCGAGTATTCGTTTCCACCGAACTGATCTCATTTGAACTAAAGCGAGAGAAAAAATATATTTCTGAAATGATGAAACCAAACCTAAATTGAACTATTGACCATATAAGTGAAAAATAACACACTAACACACTCATTTGCTAATGTTCAATGTTGATCCTTTAATCAGCTTCTTTTTTTTGGCTTTCTTGCCAAGGTGCTCTGGTTTAGTAGCAGGCTAGCAGCATCCTAAATACAAGTAGTTGTATTTCCACCATTGCTACTTTATTGTATACCCAATACTCAATAGTATACTCATTTTGCCAGTTTTGCCACTTTCAGAAAGTTGCTCTTTTGAATAGTGGCCAATGAATAGTCCATTTCCCTTCCTTGTTTTAATTTTCCTTTTTTGTTTCTCCGTTTTTTCTTTTTTCTTTTCTTTTCGTTTACCTTCCCTTCGTCCTTTCCCCACAACCTTACCGAGTAGAATCCTCCAGAAATCACTCCCAGTCCCATCTCCCATCTCCCATCTCCTATCTTCGATCAGTACAGACCCATACCCATAACCAAACAATATCTTCTTTCAATTTCCTTGACCTCTCTCTCTCCGCAACAATGGCTCTTTCCGTCACAACATATACCACCCCACCACCAGATGGCAGCCACCAACCTCAGCAGATTTATGCTCAGTTTCATTAATCAAAATTTCGGATTAATTAGCTTGAGTTTTGTTTGTGAATCGTAAATTGAGTTCGAATCATGTGTTTTTCTTCGAGGTTAGAGTTTCACTTCATTTTTGCATGTTCTAGGTTAGGGTTTTTCTCACACTACTTCTTAATTGCTCAATTTCGCAGAAGAATTGCCGCCACTATCAGCAGAAATCGCAGGTTAGGGTTTTCATTTTAGTTTTTCTTTTTTCATTTGATTTCACTTACATGTTGATCTAAATTGTTTTTTTTTGTGTTATAAAAAGCAACGAGTTCTCGCTCATCCTCTCTCCCTCTAATTTTGCTTTCCCTCTTTTAGTGAACATCATTAGACTTAGTGGCTTAGAGCCCATTCATGTAAGTTTAGTTTGATTCTGCTGAATAATTTTGGAAGGGTTTTTTTTTTTTTTTTTTTTTTTTTTTTGGCTATAAATTTTGATTCAGGTAGAGACAGAAAAGAATTGCAGTGCAAGTAACGGTGTTGAATCAATTGAGGAAACTGAGGTTTTGCAATATAAATTTGTTGTTGTACCAGGTTTTACTTAATTCTGAAAGTTCTGACTTCATTTTTGTCTGTCTGGGAAGGAGGGGGAAGGCATTTGGGTACTTGGAGGGTTTGAAACCTACATACTACAATGCCTTTCAACTTTCCTTTGGTTCATTTGCTTAACTAGAAGGCTCTATGGTGCTCATTTAATTACTTAGAAATATTGAATGATCTGCTATTGATTTGCAGAAAGCTTGAAACTTACAGCCTAGGCCATTTTAACTCCAAGCCAGTTACTCACTAACTGAATTGTGCATTAACTTTTGCCATATTTACGACTTAATTTTGTTTGTGTTGTTGCTCTTGCGCTCGTAAGATTGAAGTGCTTTTTTTTAATGGATGATTATGTTTTTGTTTGTCTTGGATCTCTACTATATATCATTAACTTCGTTCATTATCTGGTTTTGTCCTGTTGGTACTCTTGTGATCCTTCTGTTATGGTCACATCTGAGCAGCTTCTCTAATCTGAGAAATTGAGCTCTCCACTAGGTAGTGTTATGGTACATATATAATTACAGAGTTGGTGACGGGCCGGTTTATAAAAAATATTTTTTTCTGGACGACGGGATTAATTAGAGGTAACTGGTCTTCTATAAGAACTCAAAAGTATAAGCATTCTTATGGTGTAATATTTTAAAGAGGATGTGGCTTTCAGAATTCAGATTCTTGATACACAAACACAACTGATCACTTGTCTTTTCCAGCAGCCCGTGAGCAGTGACAACATTAGAGCAGGGGAGCAGTAGATTTACACTGGAAAAGGTGACTTACCAGCGAGCTTCCTCCTTGTTGTCCTACTCAGATTCCCTCTATATAGAGGTGTGCTTCTGCCCAGTTAGCTAATCTCTTGTTATCACTTGGAAGTTAGATGGATACTAGATATTGATCATGAGCTCTTTATTATTACTTGGAAGTTAGATGGATAAGTACCACCAGGGGAATTTGCTCCTAGAATGTATTAGTTTCAGGGAAAGGGGATATCATGGTTGTCTAGGAAGTGTTGGAACTTTATTAATTTCAAAAGTACTGCATGTTCCCTGGAGATTGGAGTAGTATATCGTAAGTCAAAACTTACTGCTTATTGTCCATGAACCATTATGAAAGCTTTTTTTACATCTAAAGGTGAACTTTGCTTGTAAATCCCGAGACCTTGGAGGATTTAGAAGCCTATGAGGTCCAGGGATATAAATTTCTACACATGAAGTAAGGTTTATGGGCCAAAAGAGATAGATGGTGGTTTAAATATAATTTGGACTTATGGATAGTTATTATAGGATGTCAGATAGGTTTCAATGAATTTACTTTCTGTGGTGTATATGGCTGGAGAGGAACTCGAGGGTCTTCTCCAAGACACAGAAGTCTCCTGATTTAGTTTAGGATCACATTGTATATTTGGCGTCTCTCTGGGCAAAGGCAGAAGGGGCTTTTAAGGGCATCCCGCTGACCTTAGTCCAGCAACATTGGCGTGATGTGTAGATATATTTAGCTTGATATTGAGGATGCCTTATCCTTAACATTTTGTATTTTTTTAACAATTGATTAATAAAATTTTTCTTATCTAAAAAAAATAAAGTGGAACCTAGAGTCAAAGTTCAAGTAACTTAGTTTTTGTCATTTTTGCAGGGATTCTGTTGATATATATTTTCACCAAATGAGCACAATGACTGTCAGCAGATATGTAGACTTTGAAGGAAAATGTAATCATGAAGCTGAATTAATTTTTTTTTGTTGGTGTTCAAATAATCCCTTACCTAATGTACCTGAGATTTAGATAGACACATTTATTAGAAGTCCCAGTATCTTTGTAACAGTACTTTGTTCGAGCATTTTAAATAAAATCTGACCTTTTTGTGCATTGAAAAGTCTTGATCTATTCTTGTATCGGCAGGGAGATTTGTAACTACGCATATGGGATCAATATTATAATGGTTATAGTGTTAGTTTTACCAATAGATGATACAGTTGAATAACTTTCACCAACATGAAATGTATTGCAAACTTTGTTAAGGGGTATCTGTCGGTATAAGTATTACCGACATACAATATTTTGTCGGTATAATACACCACCCCGCCACCAGATGGCAGCCACCAACCTCAGCAGATTTATGCTCAGTTTCATTATGTCAGCCACCTCGACAACCTCTTCTCCAATCACTACGGCGCTACCGTCGGGTAAAACCTCTTCCTCTACTTTAATTTGTTGTTCTGTTTTTTTAGTTCGGCCTTTTGTTTCCTCATAGGTAGAGGATACTGTTTGAATTGCTGCTTTTCTATCAATTGGTGCAATTTTGATAAATTAGGGTTGTCTTTCAAAGCATGTTCGTGACTTAGGGTTGACCAACTGTTTCTTTGCGATATTCTGTTGCTTGCTTCATTATATTAGAAAGTTCATATCCTTTTGGCAACATTTTGGGTTATTTTGTTCGTGTAGTATCATTCTTACTCCTATTTTTTCAGGGGGGATTATTGACTTAAAAAGATCCTACATGGGCAGTAGTGGCTTACTGCTTATCAGGTAACAATTTCTCCCAACACCCCTCTCCCCCAAAAAACGATAATTTATATAAAAAGAGATGTTTTAGGTTACTCATATATGAATGGGTGTTTCTTTTGGGGGGTAATCAATGCAAGTAATGATTTTTTGGTTGTAATCAATGCAAGTAATGACTTGGTTATGCCTACAGTTTGATTATTGTATACATAATTCACTGTTTGTTCTTTGGTAGTGATTTCTTTTTCTTTTTTTTTTTTGATAAGTTTGGTTATGCCTACAGTTTGATTATTTGCTTACTAACACAATTGCGTGTGTTTTTTTTTTTGTGGATTAATCTCCATCTTACGGATAGTACAACAAGGTGTGTTCCTCTTTTTCGTGTTTTTCAATTTGGTTTACTTGCTTATTCTTCTTTCCATCGTGTGTATGTTGTAAATTCCATTACTTGACTTGTTCGGTCTTCGAACTTCAATAGGTGATATCAAGGCATCAGCTACGAGAACAGAAACTTCGCGTAGGAGGGAGGTTGAAAGAGGTAGATGGTAAAAATATCCATCGATTTTAGAAGCCCTGTAGTGGTGATTATGAGGTAAGCTCTCGCCTTGGCTCTTCTTTGATTCTCTTCCCCTCTCTGCTGCATTTATGGAACTTACCTAACATGCATTTTTGTATTCCCTCCCCTTTGCATTCAATTTCGATGGTTTATGATTGATCTTTTGTATTCTCTCATATGCTTGTTTCGTGTGTACAATAGTCTATCGAAGATATCTGTTTTTGATTAATGGACATTGTCTCACTTCTTGGTGCTTGTGATCTCCGTTTGTAATGTGACTGTGTATGTTGAGATGATCCACACTCATTTGAATGAGAGTGTGTTGGTTACATCATGAGGCCATAAAATCTGATGCATTTTTATCTATTTTGCTTGTTTGATTGTGGGTACTTGGTAATTTTTCAGTGGGGATGTCAAAAATGTCTTTTTAATGGAATTCACATGCTCTTATTTCCAACCTATTGTTTATGTTTTGGGGGTACAACATTCAAAACCAGGGGCTTTTGCTTTGGGGATATTTATTGTGGGAGCAATTGAAGGTCATAATATAGTTGGATTAATCCTCTCATACATTTTCATGTTTTGGACAACCTCTTGAGAACTTTGAATTGTGTAGTTTGAGAATGGACCCTGTGCCCCTGTTGTTTCCAAGTGAAAAGACAGTAATATATTGTATAATCTCCACAATTTGGCCCCGTATTTACTGGATTAGGCACTTTCCTCTTCTTTTTTCCGATTGTTTTTGGGTGAAGTGTGATCATTTTAGCCTTTGTGAACAAGTTTAGCTCATTATTTTGAGTTCAAGTCGGGGAAGGACCTCATTTGGTAGGAGAGGGGCTTCTTAATATTGCATGCCATCTCCTTTGATTTTCTGAGCGAGAATGATATTACCAGATGACATAAAGTTACACATAGCATACAGTGAGCAGGCGAAGACATGCTCTCATAGCTTGGCAGACATGCTCTCATAGCTTGGCTTGCTGCTTATTAGATGCTCGTCTAGGGATGTTGGCTATCAAAAACCTCATCAAGAGAGAGTGCAACTTGCGGGATGGGTGCATTCTTTGTCAAGGGCCACATGAATCTTGTTGCCGCCCTGTTTTCCAGCTTATCCTGTCTTTTGAGGTATAGTCTGCAGTACTTTGTTGGTTGGGTGTCACTTGGAGAGTTTGGAGTGTACACATGAACTATGTTGATTTGTAAGATGTGTCAGGGGGAGAACTCCACTGCAAAGGGCTCACATAGTTGCATTAGTGACTACAATATGGACTATGACGTGAAAGGAATAGAAGACATTACTAGAACTGTATTCTAGCTTGAAATCTTCTATTCTGGATTCTGTCAGTTGTGCAGTAATTCTCATTTTTGTTGCTCATTGTACAATTAGATTGCAAAATACTACTTTTCTTCTAATGTTATGTTTAATTGACTTATTTCTTTACTCCCTTTGTTCTCTTACTATGTGGCGAATTCTCAGAAGTAAGAAGGGTTTTTGTTTTAATTCAAGTTCAGCGAATTTATGAGGTACTCATTTTTTTACTTTTTGATGTTTTGTATTCGATCATCTAAATTCCTTTTCCTTTTTCCGAAATTGAAGATTGGAAATTCCAAATTAGCCTTTTTTTTTTGGTCGGGCCGACAGACTTGTGACAGATTGGCAATTCTTCATTCATCATCAGCTCTCCAAAAATATCAGCGAAAGCACCTGATAAGCACTATTGATTTTGTGTTAAAGGCAATCAGTGAGTCGCCGGAGAGTTTGGAAAAGAAATATAAAGGGAGACTGATGGGTAGGAGAGTTGAGAGATTAAAGCTCCCTGTATTCTCATAATACTATTCTGTAAGTTGTTTCTGTTTTTCCCATTCGCACACTTGCATCTGATTGGCCAGTTTCATCATCTTTTTTTTTTTTTAAATTTTGTAATTTACGAAATATTGCTTTGAATTATCAGTATGTTGACAGTTTGTTGAAACTCAATGAGTACTTAATTTTGTAAGTTTCTCTCTACACAATAGTTATGGTTCAATTTTTATTTATTTTAAGAAGTTACACTTCAGCTTGAGGGTAAGACAATCCAACTATAGATGGTGAGACAAATAATTTATCCACCCAGCAGATATTATTTGCTTAGTTCTTTTCTCATTTATCCTTTGGCCGTAGCCTGAAAGGAGACTTCTCATAATTCAGGCACTGAATTTTTGTATCTTTGCAAGCAAAAACCGTAGAGTTATTTTTTCATCATGTTTTGGATAAAGTATATGATCAACAGTAAGTAGTAACTAAGTAGTTAGTTGGATTTAAAGTGAAAAACATGATTAGAAATATTAGAACTGAAATTATGATTTTAGCTGTTTATTTGTGTAAACTCGGACAAAATGTGTGTAGCTACAATATTATGTTCTCTTATATGGATACTTTTCAGTTAAAACTACAGAGATTTGTAATATAAGGGAAATAGACTTTCATTGTATCTTGCAGTAGTCTGGTCGTCGAGGACTCTACGTGTTGGTTGCAGAGTTCTTTTTTTCCCTTTCTTTTCCTTTTCAAGTTTTGTAGAAGTGAGTTACATGTTTGGATAATGAACTATCCTCATATTTTTATTTCTTTCATTTTTTTCCAGATGTGTAGGTTTGGAAAGTGTGAAGAATGATTGAATTGCTTGATATAGTTACTGAATAAGTAAATTTAGCTTCATTGTCATGACAAAGTTTGATTTCGTACCTTTTCAATGGGAGCCGATATGATTACAATGTGGTTTTCAGGTTGCTCGATTTTGAAATTTCTATGTCATAATCAAGAGAGAGGGATATAGATGATGCGGAAGTGGAAGCACTGAGAGAAATGTGTGTATTACTGCTGAAATGTTTCCACTTCTTTTCTTCGTAGATTCATCATCGTGGGATAAGTAATGATCGTGTCATCGTATTTGGTGCCTTGTTTTTAGGATTTGACTGCCTGTTTATTGTATTTTGTATGGTGTATTTTGATGAAGTCTTTGTTTCTGATAATGCATTTGGTGTTTGGATTGTGAAAAAAGAAGAGCTTGTCAAGGAGCACTGGGTCGTTGAAATAAATACTTGCTATCGGCATTTTACTCGTGCTTTTCCACTGGTACATTTGGCTGAACAGTGTGAAGTGTAACAACTTCATAATAGCTGAGCATCTTACACATTCTACTTGCAGCCCAGATATGAAAATTATGATAAAATTTGTTGAAGCTTGAGTTGCAATTCAAGCAAAATGGAGTGGAGCCAAGATAACATCAACTGAAGACCTAAAAATTTCTATTGGTGAGCTCAGAGAGCATGGCAAGCAACTACTTCAGAAATTATATGAGTTTGAGGGTGAAAATTTTGCATGATTTTGGCCTCATTGATAGAAGCGGGTCATAAATTATTGCCAGACACATTTTTTGGTGTGAGGTATTGTACGTAGTTAGCTAACTAACTGAGAGGTTATATTGTTGTAGTTAGATGGGATGGAGGTGTCTCTCTTGTATACACTTTTCTTAAATTTAGTAGGTCTTTTTATAAAAAGAATATTGCATAATTGGAAAGAAAAAATTGTACAGATCGATGTGTGTATGAAGAATTCATGTGTTGTTGGCTGTAAACAAACAAATGAAGCCTTGATTTTAATGTAAGCGATTAAAGAAAGCTATACATGTGAGATGCATAATATTCAAGTTAAGAGGTTTGAAACCTTTTTTCTTACCCTGGATAGTTTATATTATAAAGAAAGTCATGATAAATGAAAATAGTCAATACTTAATACTTAACCATCCTCTATGATCTTTTAGCTCCTACAAATATTTCGAATTGTATAATTTAAAACTTTAACTTATTTTCACCCACTTGGGGGGACGCGTGCAATGCACGCGTTCCACCAACTAGTAATTACCAAGCATACTGTTGCTTGCAGCTTGCTGGTTATCACTTATCAGCACAGCTCACTCAAGAGAGCTCGAAGTTTGATCACAGAGTTTCACTGTAGATGGGGGTCTCTTTAGGCAAACTAGTTGGACCTGTGCCAAGCTCAGCCCACAATCGGCTTACGGCCACCTGTCGCGCTCTGACTAGCACAAGCAGAAAAAAGATATGATCTAGGAAATTTTATAATGCTGTTGTATGCTTGTACTTATCAGACTATCAGCCATGGTTGGCTGGTTGCATGAGCGGTGAGCGGTGAGCCAGTCTCTAGTCTGTAGTGAACCACAAAGTGCCAAGAGGAAACAAGCAAGGATGAGCTGATGAAGGTACTATAGGTCGAGGCAAATAATGTCCTCCCTATCATCTCACAAATCCAAATAATCTGAGATCAGAATTTTTTCAAGTTAATGTCAGACAATGGTTTTTGTCCAGTATCAATTTTTTTCCCAGAATCAGAATTGGAGATTTACCATCTAATACCAGAAAATGGGGAACTTAAACAGTTGATGACAAAACACATGTAGAAATCTTTTCTAGTGATCAGCCTCTCTAGCTTCTCTAAGTTTCAGAAAATCAGACGGCACAGGATAATGTCACAGCAACTACATACAGGCAAACAGCGGTGTGTTAGCTTCCCAGAAACCCTAAGCCACTGCTTGGAACAAGAATCAATTTATCGATGCCCAGAAAATATTTCTGAACTATCGAAGTGATTGGGAACAATATATAGTCCCCTTCCTTTTTCGTTCTTTTTCTGCTTCCCAACCAATGTGATGCTAGCTTTCTGAATCACAAATACTAGGGAAATATAACATAAAAACATCATTAATCAATAGCTCTCCTGAACTCAACAGTCAACAGCAGGACTGGTTTCTTAAGGATGTCCAAACAGGCAAACAAGATGACAAACATGGTCACCTAGAAGAAGAATGACATGACCAAAAGTATACATTTCAAGCAGCTCCAACCCTTAAAAGTGCACCAAATTTCATCTTCTAGTAGGATGAAAATTCATAGGCATGTCAAGACCACAATAGTGGGATTCGGATGCTAATAGATTGACCCCCTAGAAGAAGAATGATTTCACCAATACATTTCAGGCAGCTGATAACCAAAACCTTACAAGCCACATATTTCATCTTTCTAGTACGAGTAGCATAAAATAGATAGTCGTGTCAACACGACTAGTGGGAGCTTCACTGGAAAGCTAGTAGATTGACCACCTACATTTACACAAGGAATAAAAAACTAATAGGTGTCAAAGCACTTCAACAAAGTCTACTAATCCAGTGATTTTTGAATGTATGATCAGGAACCACCAGCCAGCTTTTACGCATTCATTTAGAGAAAGCTTGTAGTTGTAACTGCAGCATTAGCAAGGCATGAAACCACATTTAGATTATCTTAATCAGACACTTCATTCTACTTCTGCTTGACACCTCCAACATGGTTCATTCTAGGCCAAAAATGTGGAAGTTTTTCTTAAAAGGCCAAGGTGACACCAAGACTCAGACCCGTGTTAGACACTTGTACTTGAGTCATAATTCAAAACCAAACAGCAGGAGAAGGATCACAGTCCAACAAGAATGGCAGACAAGTTCCAGAAATGAAACCAACAACATTCTCTTCTCAGAACTTGCCATTTAATATCAAATAGGTATAAGCAGTTGGGTATGAGAGGTTCAATATGTTTATGTCAAAAAAGAAGCATGACTCTGAGGATAGGGAAGAGAACTTATCACATTCACCTTTCACTTGCTTTTAAATGATTTGGAGGAAGGTAAAGTAAACAGGTGAGTTAAAACGTTAAATGCTTTGAGTGGTTTAGGGGAGTGAATCCAGCTGGATTCTGTCTGTCACCACTCGAGCTTGGAGAGATTGTACCAACATTACGTATGAATCACAGAGACTCCGAGGATAGGGAGGATTTTTTAATAGACAAAGCACGATCCTCACAGAAGCAGATTGAGGAAATAGAATAAGGGAAAAAAGCTGTTAGGAGGGGCAATACTTTACTAAGACTGGCAGACTACACAACAAGGGAAATTTCAAATCAAAAGCCAAAGATGCATTGTCAAGCTGGTTGAAAAAATATTGCAAGCAAACAGCTTGGTGAGAGTACATGTAAGTTTGTAACCTTCAAATTTTGCAAAGACAGAGAGCCAGCATAGATGAATGACTACCAAGTGTTTTTCCACATGTGTGACTTGAGAGGAACTTCACGTGCACTAGACTGGTAATTCTGCGACTACTTTGGCAGCCAAATACAATATATCTCAAAGCAACCTACTCTATCTTACCCCCCCTCCCCGAATAGTACCTACTGTATCTCACTGCTTAGACAACTATATGGAATGAATCTACCAGCTGGGCCAACAAGTTCCATCACTCTCTTGTCATTTCGACAACAAATAATATATATCGGCAATAAAATTATGATTTATCCTACCTCTTACCTACCATGCACCTCATATCACTCAATTAAGAGGCTGGTTGAGGTTGAGTAAGAGTTTGGTAACTGCAAGGATATCAGTTACTAGTAAGATGACCTATTCCCTTCAAGAACTAATTAGAGTTCTCTCTCCTACACATAGAATGCAAAATGCACCAAAGAACTTCCACTCAAAGAGCACACCAGCCATTTTACTCAAAACCATTTTAGTAGTAGCCACGAAATCGTCTAATTTTTAATATAAATAAAATCAAGATGCAACTCAGGTAAAAACTGGTTCTATCAGGCAAATATCATGATAGACATCTAGGAACTACTGAGAAAAAAGACTAGCATAGAAACTTGAGAAGCCAAGACTTCTTGAGATACTAAAAGTACTTATCCGGAATACAAAGAGTCATCCACTACTGGAACATAACCTAAGCCCAAGTACAAGGGTGATGAAATTGCATTACATAAACTTCTAATCCCAAGACCACAAATTGCCTGGTTCCAAGAAATTCAAGCTTAAGGTAACTTATGTCCAGTCATTTTCATTGAAGCCACAAAATTTTCAATTACGATTCTAATAAATAGTATGTAGTAAGTAAGTTGACCTGATCTCAGGACAGAAAAGTTCTCTTCTCTTACAATTGTGAAATGTCCACACTTAGGAAATCATAGAAGCAATAGAACGCCTTATTTATCCTTCACAGGAAAGAAGCTCATAAACATGGAAGACCCTCTCAACTAATCAAGGATTTAAGGTACGATTTGGAGGAAAATCCACTTAAGCTGATATCATTTTCAATCTAACGAGTCTCTGCAATGGGTAGAAAGGCATTTTCATAAATTCATATTCATCAGACATTGTTAGGCAATCTAAACAGCTCAGCAGAATTCTTCTTTTCCACCCTCCTAACATCCCTTGGCTTCTGAAAATATTAGGCAGTCCTCCGAAAAAATAAGCTTGTTCATGAATAGGAACCAAATCCATCATTTATTACCAGAACTACATAGCTCTACCGCCTAATCTATCAACGGAATAACCACAGAAAACAAAGAAGCCTAAGCATAGTGCAGGAGTACGAGTAAGCTTCACAATCCAGGAAGAGTGAGAATACTAAAAAGGAACCAGCATGATTTACTGACAGTTAAGTGTTTTGGCACGTGTGACTTGGAAGTTGAAACTTCAAGTTTACAAAAATGGCAATTCTTTGACTACTTTGCCATGCCAGCCACATAAAATCCTCCATATTTGAAGGCGACTTGGACTTCTCTCACCAATCAGGTAATGCTAAAATATAGAATGAAACCAGCATCTGGGCAAATCAGTTCATGTATGATTAAGTTATAGGTTTTTCCAACCTCAACAAGGTCAGATATCTCATGTTTGCTCACCCTGAGGCAAAAGCAAGGTGTTGAGCCCCCGTTTGTCGCATCAACCAAATCAATTCGCCACAAATAGGTATGACCAATTTCAAGCATTGTTGAAGCCTAATTCATAAGGTATTTCTACTCATACCAAGTAACTAATTCAATGCACCCAAGTCAACAATTTTATCTTAAATAAAAAAAAAATCAGCCATTTATTGCCAATCGACATATAGTTACCACCAAAAATTTTGCGCAATGTTGACAACATAGAAATGCAAAACTTTAAAAGCCTTCATTAGGTTTAGCAGCAAAGCATCAACTAAACCCGTGTGCAAACAAGTTCCAATTTACAGCTAATGACCTAATTGAAGGCACCCAAATCAACAATATAACCCCAATCAACAACACATAGCACCAAATTGCCACAAGCAAAAAGTTATATAACGAAAATCATCTCTGAACAGAAACCAAAAAAAGGGTCAATTGTTCTTTGGAAACCCTTATTTTTCCACTAGAACAACAAACAAAACACAAACCCCATCATTGTATCAACAATCAAGTCTATATCATTAACGTTAAAAGAACAAGAGTTTACTCAGATGAAGCATCAGAAGATGGAGCAAGTTGTTGGGCCTGGAGACGTTCAAGGGCTTTCTGATGGGCCCAGGTTTCAAGAGTAAGATCAGGCTTAGCACTAAGACCAACACCAAGGATGACGATAGTGAGGAAGCTAGTGACGTAACAAGGCAATTCCCAATCTTCCCATTTACGAGACTGGCCTGGTGGTGGTGGGGGGCGATTGAAGAGGTACCCGTTGGGCCTTTCTTGGTGACCTGGGCTAGCCCATCTGCTTGGACCATCTGAAGCTCCGGAACGGGTTCGGAGGGAGGAGGAGAGACGCGATCGGAGCATAGTGGCTGCCGTTGCGAAGGGTTTCGGCGACGCCATTGTTGAGGAGAGAGAAAGAGAGAGTGATTAGTGAGATCTAAATAAACTGAAGGAGGTAGATGTTTTGGAAAGGGGGATGGTTTTTGCGATTTTGCCTTTGGGAATATGACACGTCGTCGTTTGGCATAGGATCAAAATTTTCTAGCCAATCTTTTAATTTTAATTTTTTTATTTTTTGTTTTGTTTTATTTTGGAAGAGCAACTTCTCCAATGGTTCAATCATGATCTCAAGAGTTGGAACTATCCTACTCCTTCTCTCCTTTCTCTTCCTTTCTCTCTCCTTCCTCACCACTCTCTCTCCTCCCCTCTTCCCCACTTGCACACCTAATAAATGAGATTAGAATCCTTCCTAATCATGAAATTAGGTAAGAATTTGTGCAACTTCTCAAGCCTCAAGCACCAAAAAGGAAAAGAAAAAAAAAGGTGGCCAAAAATTTGGATTAAGGCTATGTAATTCTCATGTTCAATGTCTCTTAATTCCCCTCTCAAGAAAGAAAAAAAGAAATTTCGATGTTCAAAATTTCTTTTTATTTTACGTCGGAGAAAAAAAAATTAGTTTTTTAGTTTGGTTTGATTTAATTTAGCTTGGTATTTATAAAGATTAATAAAATATTGATCTTTAATTTGTATGAGGTGATTCATATTCTTAAGCACTTTTAAATGAGTCTAATATTGAAGGGTAAAGGATGTGATGGGTGATAAAGGGATAAAAGTCCAACAAAATTTGATATATGAATTCGTTCCTATTGGTTAAAAAGAATAGATACGTATTTGATTGTTGTCTTCATTTTCATGAATCGATGTATTCCCAAGTGATTATCCGCTTCAAAAGAAAAAAAAAATCCCCAACTGAAAACAATAAAGTTTTTCTTTGAAAATAACTTTAAGTTACAGACTGCAATGAAGACCTCAACACCAATATACATTTCCTAACAGTCTACATGTTACATAATACATACCTGATTCTTGTCATTCTATGATTAACAAATGACAACCCCCCTGTACCCAGGCCCTGTAATCTATCATTGCATCAGCACAACTCATCATCTTCTGTATGTGAGCTTTATGTTGCTGATTTTCAAAATGTCTTTCAAGTCCATCACTAGTACCAGACAGAAAAGTTAGATGAACTTTAAATTGCTGTGAAGTTGATGAACTATAAGTTGGAACGGAGATGGTGCACCCTTCAAATTGATAGGTTCTGACAGTACCGCGTCCAACCCCATGATGGATCGTAGCACCTCAAGCTGATGTTTATGTTGGATACGATAATGTCATCCGCGTTACCTGCCCAAAGGCCATTTTCAACATCAGTCTCAAACTCAAGAGTAACCACCAACCAGCAAATTATAATAGCATAGATCATTTTATTGCCACAGTCTAATGAGTTACGGGTCAAGTCCAGTTGCCATGGAGCCTGATAAGATTCAAGCTAGACTCCTATACTACACTCCATTTATGATGGATCTAAAATTTTTATGACTCTTCACCAAACCACTTTACAATCTTACATGACGTTTAGTAAATTTACAAACTATTCTGCCTATTATCCTGTGGACAAATTCAATCTTGTCACGCTACTATTCTCCCAGCATTGCTACAACGGGATTGGAATTGATCAGCTGCTTGATTTTTTCCACAAATGAATGAAGCTTAGTTCTCGAATGAAAGAATGTTATCACCATATAGAAAGACTAAATATTCAAACGTTAAATACCTCATGTTGAACTCTTCAGCTAGTAGAGTGCTCAAAATCTGCACCGTCATGGAGCCCTGCAAGAGCAGCCACACTGCCACAGAAATAACTCCAGCAGATACTTTGGTATCTCGCCTTTAGCTAAACAAACTCCAAGCTTAAATTAAGCTGGCAAAGAGTTCCAATCCCCATGTTGCTCTCAGATAATTGTCTGCCTTTAGTATCACACATGGTTGTCCCTCAACAACCAAGGATAGATAAAAAGGCCTGGTACTGAAATTTAAAGTAATTTGTCAAATGAACGCTCTCTGCGCATCACCAATAATCTCCACAAGAACAGACACCTCCAGCAATGTGGTGGAAGCGGTTTTTATCCCTCAGAGACACTTTTCTTCCATAAATCTTTGAGGTGAACTTGGCAAAATTGTGACAATCCACACAAATTCTGAGGTTTTTCATAACTCTGAGTGGGACTCCTTCAGAAGTACTCAAAAGCCCAAAAGCCAAAGCTAGCTTTTCACTATGTGCCAGAAGTATCTTCTCCTTCTGCTCCTCATCAATATCATATAAGACACAACTAAGATCAGGTTCATAACCAGCTTCCTTTAACCGAACTGCCATTTCCTTCACTTTTGCATGCACATCATCTTTCCTGGGATGGGATCGATCACTTGCATGGAAAGTATGCATAGTCTGATCAAGCTCAACCCAGCTCCTTCCTGGCTCTTTAATTACAGCCTTATCCTTCATCAGTTCCCTCAGAGTTCTCACCTTCTCCCATCTCCCTGCAGAGGCATATAAATTACATAGGATGACATAATTTCCTGCATGCTCGGGCTCAATTTCAAGAAGTTGGCGCCCCACATATTCTCCAACATCAACGTTGCAGTGAACCCTGCAAGCGCCTAAAAGAGATCCCCAAATGGCAGCCGATGGCTCAAAAGGCATCTCCCTGATAAACTTCAAAGCCTTCTCTAATTGTCCAGAACGCCCAAGCAAATCAACAACACAACCATAATGCTCTCTGTTTGGCTCAACCCCATATTTCTGCATCACCATATCATCAAAAATTTTCAGTCCAGTATCTTCTAATCTACCATGGCTGCAACCAGATAACACAGCCAAGAAAGTTACATGGTCAGGTTTGACATTGTTTTCTGCTCTCATCAATTTGAAAAGTTCAACCACCTGAGATCCCATCCCATGTTTACTATATCCCACAAGCATAGCATTCCACGATATGACAGTCCTCTCAGTCATGTTATCAAATATCCTTCTGGCATAAGTGAGGTTCCCACATTTTGCATACATGTCAATCATTGAGTTTTGCAGAACCACATAAGAGGGAATTTGGCATCGCAAAACGTGATTGTGAACTTGCTTTCCATGATCTAGAGCAGCAAGCCCAGATAATGAAGTTAACAGACTAGCATAAGTAACATGATTTGAACTCATGCCTTCCATTTGCAGCCTACGAAATAATTCAATGGCCTCTTCATCAAAACCTAATTGGGCATACCCTGAAATTATGGCAGTACAGGAAACAACATCTCTCTCTGGTAATTCGTCAAAGACCATTCGAGCTTCATGGATTCTTCCAGCCTTGGCATACATGTCAAGAAGTGAGCTCCCAACATACATGTGGGAGTAATAACTATACCTTGTTATAAGAGAGTGGATCTGTCTTCCAAATTCCAACCCATGATCCCCCGTACACGAAGTCAGAATGGAGGCAAAAGTAAATTCATTTGGCTCTGTACCTGCAAATAAAATACCTTGTATTAATCAGAACTCTTAAAACTTAAAAGAATGCGAAAGAGGTATAACCATGATCTGGTACTACTTCAAGAAGCTATTTCGCACAGATTTCTGAACTAGTTTTTCGCTAAATCAATAAGTGAGACACTTTGAACAGGTAAGGGAAACAATTTTGTAATAGTCACCCAAGAGCTTTTCTGTATTTCACAAATCACACTATATTCAATACAGGAACTGCAATTAGTTGCTAAGACATGCTACTCAGCAAGCAACTTTTGTTTTTGTTTTCTCAATCCTTAGCAAATTGCCACTTGGAACTCATTTTAAACTTCATCCAAGGAAGGCATCAGCAAAGTTATGAGGGCATGAAAGATCCTCATTGGTCTCAAAGTAATAGCAGAATCTAACAAACTTTATGCTGGTGATCTAAAACATGCAGCCTGTCATGAAGACTTTCATCAAGCCGCGTGAAAGAGATGTAAGTTGTAACTACATTTACACTCAAGTGAAGCTAGTCGATTGAATGATTCAATTAGGGCTGTTCAATTTGAACAACCGATCAAGTCTATGTTTCAGGCTGGCTAAACTGGATCAAGAGGATAGAAGAGGAGATGAATCTTTGCTTTGAATAGGTGGTTTAGTCACATAGAAAAAATTGATATATTGCAAATACAACTAAAATTGCAACGATAAACTTTGTATAAGAGCATATAAAATTTGAAACCAATAGAAAATTCAAGCTCAAACTAACTTCCATGCAATGTTTCACAGAACAGAATCTAAAAACCAAGTTCTTATAGGCAACATAAAGTTTACCTGATCTTAGCATTTGTACAAAAAGATCTATAGCCTCAGAGGAAAACCCTCTTTTTGAATACCCAGAAACCATAGCAGTCCAAGAAACCACATTTCGTTCAGGCATTTCATCGAACATCTCTCGTGCATCAACCAAACACTCACATTTACAATAAAAAACCACAAGCCTAGTTCCAAGATAGACAGGTGGAAATCCATGGGTTTTGGTCATGTGGGCATGTACCCTTTGACCTTCTCTGATGGCCTTCTGGTTTACACACTCAGTTAAAAAGGTGTCATATTCTTCAAAGTTCATGTTAAGGCCTTGAGCCGCCATTTCTAGCAAGGCTTCATTCAATTGACCGTTGGAGCAAAGGGTCTTAAAATTTGATTGGATTGGCGGGAATGATAATAGAGAGACATGGCGGGAGAATGAGATTGTTGAGGAGAGAGAAAGTATGTGCTTTGCAACAATGGCTGACCATTTGATTTTATTCAGCATTTCAGGCAGTCAAAACCTTTGGTTATAATTGTAGCTAGCAGAAAATTTTGAGACCTGAGAGGAGCTGTTTCCCCCTTTTCACTTAAATTGATGAAACAGATTTCAAATGTTTTCTGGCTTTATTTTATGATGGATATAAAAAATGTTTTGTTGTAAGTGCAATAAACAACATGCTTATCACAACCGGAAATGTTTTATTGACTCACTTGGGTGGCCAACCCACTTAGATATTAAATCTATCTCTCTACTATTTTAATCAACCCAGTGGGTGTATGGATCATTCTCTTATCACAACATGGAGGTAATTATCGTGAGTAATTTCTAGGTTGTATGAACACACGGACATGAAAACTGACACAACACAGGCACGGGAACAGGAAAAGCGCCATTCAAAGGGGGAAAACGCCTATTAGATGTCATATCCAGGTATCGGTGTCGTGTCGTGTCCTGGCTTTGGACACGCGACACGACACTTTTCCAAGGTGTCCGTGTTTCATACGTGATTTGTATCTATTAAAATTTCCATAAAACTTATACTGTAATTGTTAAAGGTTGAAATACTTGAAAACGACATAGAAAATTCTTTCTGCTATAGGCGCTCTTACAATTATCTGTGCTTCTTCTCCTCAATGGACAAAGCTCAGATAAGCAAATGAAATTTCTTGAAATGAATAATGTCCGTGATAAATTCGCTCCACACCTATTGATTGTAATACAAACCCGAATGAAAATTAAGAAAAGAAATGTTATTTACAGTGGAAGGCCTGAAATAGAGGGGATTATCCCATCCTACTGATCCATCTTGAGACCATCTCATGTTCAAATTTTCAACTTCAAGACCTTCGACGTGCTCCATGATGATCCCGGCCATATTATGATTAACAAGTCCTGAGCACCCAGGTCTGTAATCTACTAATCCTCCAACATAATTTGTCCATCTTCTGTAAGTGAGATTTACGTTGCTGAACTTCAAATCGCGTATGAGTCCACCTTTAGATCCTGACAGGAACACTCCATTTTCAGAAACTGCTGTGATGTTAATGAACTTTAAGTTAGAGATCGAGCCTTCTTTTGAATTTGAGTCCCTTGGACAGGTCGTTATGTAGATAGGTTCTGCTCTTCCCCACCATGATGGATCATAGTACCTTGTGCTTATGTTTATGTTGGAGAACGTAATGTCATTTACATTTCCTGTACAACAGGTCAGTCTCAAATCAGCACAAATATCTTTTACAGAGGTATAAACTGACAAGTAACAACTGCCAAGCTAATTTTGCTCCATAGCAACTCAAGGAAAGAGAAGTACTACATTTTTGGACAACATTTACGTTGTTTTTATTGGGTAAATTATAACTTTATAAGGCAGCTTCTTAACTGATATCAATGTCTGTTTACTCTGTTAACAATTCGCGACAAACCACTATAAATCATTGAAACTTGAATCACACTAAGTATTACCACACATACAGATTCACAACAAGAAGACTTAACCCACTAGGTGAAGTCGGCTAAATAGGTTGCTTGCGAATAACTGAGAACTTCATAAGAGGAAGATCTCACAAAGTTTATATTGACATACTACCTTCTAAAACACCCTTTTCTCAATGGTGCACTCAACAATGATGATTAATCATCTAATAGCATATAATGCAGAAGGAAAACTATCAAATAGAGGATTAGTAGGACTGTAGGACTAGAAAAGGCTAACTGTAGCAAGAGAAGAGGCGAAAAAATACCTCCATCACGTATTTGAAGTCCAAGTCCTCTGTGAGATTCAAATATTGTTATATTGTCAAATACCAGGTGCACAAAATCGAATGAGCTAGCACTTCCAAGCTTGATGGCTGAAGACTTAGTTCTGATCCAACAGTCAGTAGCGGTTAAGTTGTAAAGAGGACCATTGTTTGTCTTTGGACATATAGCATCATCCCCTGTGTCAATGTGGCACCTTGTGATGACTGTATTATTAGAATCCTGTATGTCAATCCCGTCGTTATTTGGTGATACGAAGTTCCCATAGATTGATATGTCATGAATGAATGTGTTATCAGAATCTACTATGTGCAAGCTGCAATCACAAATAACTCACAAAGTTAAAAATTAGTCAAGAACTCAAGATTGTGAACGGGTGATTGTTAAAGTTGCCAATCAACTGTCAAACTTGAGAAGATACTAAGGTAATAGCTAATAGGTCACTGTCCTTTCTTCAGATCACTGTTATCTTGCTAGCTTCTGGACAAAGGTACATTGTCCAATATGATTTTGGACTAAATACGAAAAAACTTTCTCAACAAAATTTTAATTTTACCATGACAAGTCTAATAATAGTATTTCTCAAATGACTTTTAAGAAAATATTGGTCAAAGTTACCTTCATAAAGTCAAACATGTACAAACACACACATTTAACAGATTCAGCTAGGGTTTTTTTTCATTGGATTGGCGATACTTTTTAAACTGAATAAATAGTGATTCATGAGATGAAAAATATGTCGTTAAACTGAATTGAACTAAGTTTGCATAATTGAACTAAAAACTATATATGTATGGTACAAGTAAAAGGAACATACTTCAGTATTAGTTTCACATGCCAAGCATACAAACAAGCTAACTAAATGGAAAGAAATCCACATCACAGTTCTTCTTTTTCTAGTTGATCAATGAGCATCATCAAGACCCATGAATGTTGACAGTCAAGCCACTTAGAATTATAAATGATGAAGTTCAGGATATTAGTTGCAGGTGGAACATTGAAAAGACTCGCTCGTGAATTTTTTCTTTAAAAGTAACAAAATACTCGCAAAGTTGTTACTCCCCCATAATATTGATAGTTTAATGAATTATTTTTGTTTCATAATATAGATCATTTATAAATAATTTGTAGATGTTCAATAAATACATTTATTGTTTTTGCGAGATAACACCATTATAAGGACGGAACTTTTGGTCTCTTTGGCCTTTAAGGACCAAACTTTTTTTGTTGGCCTTTAAGGACCCTGTGATAACTTCCGTTATCTTGGTGAACGGTAAGTGAGATTTTGGCTTTAAAGTGATGAGGTGGCAAGATGATGGCCCATATCTTAATTTTAATTTTTTTTCTTTGTTTCTGCTCACAAAAACGACGACGTTCACCAAGTTTTAAACCAAGTTGAATAAAACAACGTTTCTTCTCCATCCACGGTCATTATTATACTCTTTGACTCCCAAAAATATTTGGTCCCTCCACCTCCAGAGTATTTCAAGGCGCCAAATTCAACCTCCAAGTTCACCAAGCTTGCTCTGCCATTTTCGTTTCATTGGAGCACTCAATTAGCTCAAAGTCTTCAATTGAGGTACGTGATTCTAACCTTGGTCAATTGATTATGGTTTTAGTTCAAGTATTTGGTGAAAATCGATGTGGAATTTAGGGTTTCTGATGGTTTTATCAAAAAACACTGTCAAGTTTCATTGTGTTAATCAAATTTTTAAAAGAACATACGTTGGCTATTATGCACTGAGGCAGGGGTTCTGGGATGGGTGTAGGCCCTTCATTTCTATAGATGGATGTTTTTTGAAGGGACCAATGGCAGGTCAATTGTTAACTGCAGTAGGTAGGGATGGAAATAATCAAATGTATCCCGTGGCTTGGGCTATAGTTGAGACTGAGAGCACTGAAACTTGGGAGTGGTTCTTGCTGTTGCTTAGATCTGATCTTGAACTTGGACAAGGGGCTGGATATGTCTGATCAGCAAAAGGGCCTATTGAGTGTTGTAAAGAAAGTGTTACCAGAGGCAAAGCAGAGGTGTTGTGCTAGGCATGTTTATGTCAATTTCAGAGGTGTGTTTGGGGGAGGGCAACAATATAGGAAAGGGTTTTGGAAAATTGCAAAGAGTACAACACAAAATCAATTTGGCAAATCTTGAAGAATTTTGCCAAATTTCAGAGATAGCGGCAGAAAATTTAATGGAAAGGAATCCACAAAGATGGTGTAAGGCGTTTTACAATGAAGGATCACATTGACAACAATGTGCGTGAGGTGTTCAATACTTGCATCTTATCAAGTAAGCACAAACCCCTTAATTACAATGCTAGAAGACATAAGGGATGCTATTATGGTCAGGCACCAAAAGAAAAGAAATGACATTGCCGATAAAGAGTGTTTAATTTGTCCTAGGATTCTGTTGAAATTAGAGAAGTCAAAAGTGGGTTGTAAAGGATGGATAGCTGCACCTTCAGGCAATGGGCAATTTGGTGTTAGACATGGTGCTGGTCATGTTAGGTATGTGGTTGATTTGCAACAGGAACTTGTGCATGTAGGTCATGGCAGTTGAGTGGCATTCCTTGCCTTCATGCTGTAGCTGCCATATGGTCAATAGGTGAGGACCCTGAATGTTATGTGGCCAAATGTTACACCAAGTTAGAATATCTTAAGGCTTACAGATATTGTTTGGAGCCGCAAAATGGTCCAACTGAGTGGCCAGCTGCAATTGGTCAACCAATTTATCCACCACCATTGAAAACACCAGTAGCACAAAGGCCTAAGATGAAGAGGAGAAAAGAGGCTGGTGAGTTGGACAAGAAGAACCCAAAGCTAAGCAAAGCAGGCCAAACCGTCAACAAGTGTAGAGGTTGTGGGGGTGTAGGGCACAATAGAAAGACCTGCCAAAATCTTAAACTTGATTCAGCAGCTCCTTCTACTACTTCAAAGGCTCTTAAACAGAAGAATAGAACAACTGCTTCAACTAACCCTACTGCCACACCTCATCCCACTGTTACAACTCAACCTGCACCTCATACTACTACACCTAAAAGCCAACCAAGATCAAACACTCAACCTACATCTCAAAGGGTGTCTTTGGTAAGGATTTCTTGCAACCCTCTTTGCAATTCCAAAGCTTTTAAACTTAAACTAATCTTCTTCTCCTTCTTTTTTCAGGGTTCTCTGGTATCAAGGTATACACCAAGAAATAGGCAGTTTGCCTATGTGACTGATAATGAAGGACATCAAACAATCAATGTGAGTTGTACAACAATTAGATATTGATTTATACATATTTATTTAATCCTAATTCACTAATTTTGCTTATCTGTTTAGTCAATGAGCCAGCCTCAATACACTGAACTTTCAAGAGCAAGTGGTAGAGGCATAGGGACAAGCACAAGCACAGGCAGAGGTAGAGGAAGAGGCCTTGCGTATTGGCTTGGACTCTAAATGTTGAATGAACATCACTAGCCAATTTGTTCAGGTTAGAATAACTTGTCATTTTCACAATTTACAGCCTAATTTTGGAGTTGTACAATTCCCTATTGTTCTGTACACATAACACATTAAAAGCCTAAAGTCTGATAAACTAATTATGTTTTATTTTGCAGGATCAAAGTGCAAAGTTGTGGTTAAAATAGCTCATGCTCATGACAGACGGTTATTTTGGTTTGGCACTCTCATTCGAACTCCTTTTTTGTTGAAGTCAGTTCATTAGGATTTAGTTAGGTGGAGTTATTATGGATTGAAATGGAATCCATGCCATTTTAAATGGTCCATGTGAGAAGTGCTTTGGATATTAAATTCGCAAATGAATAAAAATGAGTTTTAGCAATAAGGTAACTAACGATATATTGATCATAAAGATTCAATATCTCGCCACGTCAACATATTTTCTTTCCCATCTTACCAAATTAACAGAAGCTATCACAAGGTCCTTAAAGGCCAAATAAAAAACAGTGGTGTTATCTCTTGTTTTTACCCATCATACCGTTGTTTCACATTATATTCTTTATTTTATTTTATTTCTTTGAACAGCAAAAGTAATTTCCATTGAATATAGGCTAATTGCTTTCAATCACTCTACATGGTATCATATCTGAAAAAAGAAAATCCGTCTCTCAAAAAGAACACCAACTACTGAAACATTTCTCCAAAAAAAAAAAAAAAGAAGTCTAAGTTCCCTTTGTTTTGGCCTTCGGGACCTTCATTGATAAATCTATAACCAAATGGTAAACTAATCAGGTAAGACTACGTTTTTACAACATTTAGACTACAACAAATTTTTAATTCGTGTGCCATAGCCATAAATGACCCACATCATGAACCGGATGAAGTATATGTTAATATGATAATAATGGACATATAGTTAACATGTAATAAGAGATCCCTAAGAGCATTATTATCAATGATCCCAAAAACTATTTGGGGTCATGACTCTCTCTCTTCCTTTCTCCCTCCTCCACTTCACCATGATCTCATCTCATGAACTCACTAAAAAGTCTCATTTATTCATGAACCCTAAATTTTGGTTCATCACATTCTCTCTCCACTTTTACCATGTCTTACCACATTTTCTCTCTCCTCCAATTTGTTTTCCTTCTTTTTATAGAATTAAAATGTAAGATTAATATATATATATATATATGATAATGTAAGACTAATAAATATGGTAATTTAAAAATTGTGCAAAACCTATCAAATTTGGTCTCATTTTATAGCGCAAATTTTTATATACTCCCAGCTCCACGGAGCTTCGTGGAGTTGGGATAGGCAGGTGAGGTCCACGGGCAGGAGAGAGGGAGAATGGGCAGGAGAGAGAGAGAAAATGGGAAAGGCTCTATGTAGCTAGGTAGAGAGGGGAGTATAACTCACCTATTGTTTTATAGAGGGTGAAAAAAATATTGCCATTGGTATTTTTTTTATATTTTTTGATTTTTTTTTTAATTATAAGCGTTTGAAGTTTGTATCAAACTTATTTTTTACCAACCAGTAGCTGGCTGACACGTGGCGGCCAACATTTGCTGGTCTGACGCGCGCGTGTTAGCAACCAGTTTAATTATTTTTTTTGCTGATTTAAGGCCAAACGACGCCGTTTTGGCTTTTATGAAGCCAAAAAAAGATTAGAAGCGTGCGGCCCACTTGGCCACGCGTCAGCTTCTCAACGTGGGAGCATGGACGAGCCAAGATCGTTTTGTCCAAAACGATCTGGGATCGTTTACTCTCTCCTCTTTTTTTCCCTATGAATCCATTTGGGATCATTGATAATCCAATTTTTTGGGTTCATCACACACTCTCTCCTCCTATGAACCCAAATGGGATCATTATTATTCATGCTCTAGGCCAGCCCAATTCTAAACCTACTAATGACCAATGGTACTTTACTTCCCTATAAATACCCACAAGGAGAGATAAAGAATACAAACCTCTCTAAACTCCGGCCTCTTTCTTTACAATAACATTTCTCATTTGTGTATCATAGTATAAAAAAAGCCATCCTTAGAATTTGAAGACATGAACTTGTTGATGAATAAACCTTGTTTTGTTCATCCGTGTTTTTTTTCCTCCTGATAAAACTTGTTGTGGTTGATAAAGTTTTGCACCATTGGACCTACTACCCTATCTTTCATCTACCTCTCTCCATATTTGGAATGCTGAATCAAGTGACAATACACACAAGCGGACAAGGCAATTGACAATCCTTTTCTCCAAGCACCAAAACCAGAACCATCAAAACGACTCGCATTATAATCACTAAGACGTAGGTATAGATATCAGAAGGTTGAAGCTGAACTGAATCCATTTTTATCAAATTTTACGAATACTTTCGCGAAGAAAATGAAAATAAAAATGAAAGTATCCTTCAAAATTGAAGAATTACGAGTAAAGATTGAGAAATGTCTGAATCCTTGAACAATTGATCAAGCAAATAACAGTTCGTAATTGAAATAATGAAGAAAATTGATTTCCAAGATAAAATCTCAACGAAAAACTTATGAGCTAGATTGATTGATGAATTGAATGAGAATGATTCAACCACTCGATAGAGCAATTGAATGAGAATCATTGAAAGATTCAATTGAAGCTGAATTTCATGAGAATGAAAAAATGAGAGAATTGAGAGGGTAACTGGGGAAATTTCTTTCATGAATTGATTAGTTCTTTAATAATTAATGAACACGAATGCAATCATAATTAATGAATGCAATCAGTTTTTAAGCACTATGGACTTGCTATCGGCATCGGTCAATTGTGCTCTCTCATGCATATATGTTTTCCAGGGCCGTTGATTAGCATTCTCATATTTTAGAGGGCCTAATTTACTGCAAAGTGATGGCCCAACTTTAGTTTAGTTTCTGAGATTTCAAAATTAGTAGCCCTAAACACTACTTTTCAGTGTTTTCATTTCCCCAAAAACGCAAATAACGCCCCGGCTCCGGCCCCAATCCTTCTCTCTCTCAATATTTTATGATTACTTACTCTTTCACTTGACTGACTTCAACACTCTATAAACTCTCCCACTTTGTAACTTTCTTAATTGGAATAGTTTTGACGTATTTGGGTAGCTTACTGCTAATCCAATTCTTTGCAATAATTGGAGTAGTATTTAATAGGTTATATTTCAATTTTTTTTATACTGGAAAAATTGTGCAATTTTTTGAATTTAAGGGTCCACCTTTTACATTTAGTACAGAGCCTCTAAAATGGACAGCCTCGATAATAATGAACCTATAGTTGCAGTGTTGCACGGAGAGTGTTATATCTACCCGGTGGGTAGACTACCCGGGTGATGTGGATTAAAAAATAAAATACATTAAATGCTTATGTAAGCTTATAATATTCCAAATCAGATAATAGTAGCTGAAAATTAATTTTACTGTAAACAAAAACAATTATTACTGAGACAAGTTAATCAATAGAAGGTAGATAAAAATTCCAATTTACTATGCAAAGAGCATGAAAATCGTGCAAGATATTCATTGTCAAAGAAAAAAAAATCATAGGTTGCACACAACAGGTGCAACCGTTTGCATTCCTATCCTCCTTTTTCTCTCTCTTTTGTTGGCACCTACCATCTCTTCAGCTCTTTGAACAGAAAACACTATCAGATTGGGAGGGATTGGGCTAATTATGGGTCAGCCGATACATTCCTTATCGTCAATACAAGTTTAGTGTTGAGTTCGTCACTTAATTTTTACTATAAGTAATTTGTTTACTTCACAATCAAACTCATCCAGATTCCACCCACAAAGACAATAGGAACATATCTTATCAAAATTAACTAAAGACTAAAAACAATTTGATGGAGAAGTTTCGATGCTTGAGCTTGATAACAATGACCAACAATGGCTATTTATGTAAAATTGTAAATTATTACTATTACCCAAGTTGATGGCAAAGTTAGGCTTTTTTATGTTTTGGCTTGATGACAATGGCCAAAATTGGGTATTTATGTCCATTATTAACCAAATTGATGGAGAAGTTTTGAAATTTTTTAAGTTGTAGCTTCATAACAATGGCTTAGTATCTTTTGACCTGACAATTAGCTTTTTTTTTTGATTGATAAATTTTGAAACTTCATAACAATGGTGGACAATGATATATGCTGGAGTTTATTAGCTTTTGATCTTTCGTAGATGACAATGGCTTTTGAGATTTGTAATTTTTTTTTTTTTGCTTTCTGAAATAATGGACGGCTTTTCAATAATATCACCACTTCCCAACCGGTTTAATACTTGACAGCTTTTAGGGTTTTTCTTTTCCACTTCGGCTCCGTTTGGTTGGGGTGAAAATAGTTTTCCCATTTTCCGTTGTTTGGTTTACAATAAGAAGGAAAATGGTTTTCAGGGGAAAAGAATTTTCACCCCATGTAGGTGTAAATGTTTTCCCTTCAAAATGAAGGAAAACAGGTTTTCTGTTGGTGGGACACTATGTCCCCGGAGCACAAATAGTGGACTTGATCATCGGGTTTGGTTGTTGGGACTTCGGGTCGTAAAAACAAACTCGCATTCGACTTGATTTGGCCTCGGGCCGAGCTTTTGGCCCACTTTCTCAACATTGTTTTTTTTTTCTTCAAATAAGCATAATTTTTTACTTCGATATGCGTTTGAGGTGATTTTTTTTTAATCCACCTAACTTTTTGAGATCGACACAACTATGTCATTAGATATATTAAATTATAAAAAATAGTTTTGAGGAAAATTATTTTCCGTTGTAACCAAACAACGAAAAATGCGAACGGAAATACATTTTACACTGAAAATGATTTTCAGTTGAAAACGATTTTTCGCCCAACCAAATAGAGCCTTCATTTATTTTTCCCCATCACTGTTTTCCTTTATTTTTATTATGCATCTCATTTGGGTATATCTACCCAGTGAGTAAACAAACTTTTCTCCGTGTTGCATTATGATTAAATGTTGTGTCGCATGTATTTGCATCGTAATCAAACTTTTTTCAATTTATTTATTTATTAAGGTACATGGTAATTACACAAAAACTTAACCTATTTTATTGTGGGTTAGTTTCACACAAAATTTACTCAATCAATTAAGTATGCACATATGGTGGAAAAAGAATCAACGACAAGTATAAGCAAAACAATATAGAGAGAGAAAAAGAAAAAGAAGAGAGGAACGCACCACCAATAAGCAGGTTCAATGAGTTTGATATTCCCAACGCTAACATTTCTACAACCAATAAACCCCACAAGCCTTGGCCTACACTCATCTCCATAACACGCGCCTGTATGATTCCAACTCACCATCACATTTTTCTTCTCATTGAACCTCTCAACAAACTTCAATCCTTGACCGTTGATTTCACCATCTCCAGTGATCCCCACGTTATCCACCTGCTCCGCCACCACAACGTACCATCTCTCAGCTTCAATAGGATAATCCTCGAGCTTTGTGCCACCTAAAATTACAGCCCCTTTTTGGATTACTAAGACGACGCCGGATCGAAGGTGGATTGTTTTTGTTAGGTAGGACCCAGGTGGGAAGACCACGTGGCAGGTGTTTGGGGAGGGACACGCGTCGATTGCTGATTGGATGTAGACTGTGTCGTATTGGTGACCGTTACCGGTGGCGCCGAAGTCAGTTACGGAGAGGGTCGTGGTGGTTGGGAGCTTGATGGTGGTGGGTTGGGGTGATGACGTGGCGGAGTGTGATTGGGTGGGAGGGATGAGGAGGAGAGAGAAGAGAGTTGTGAAATGGAGGACTATTGAGGAGACACAAGATTTTTGCATATTTAGATGATAAACTGAGAATGAATTTGAGGGTGGAAGGATTGGATATGGAAGAGTTCAAATTGGGAATGAGCTAATGTATGTGGAGGCTTGACTTTATTTTGAGTATTGAGTGACATTATTGGTGAGATAAGAAGGCAAAAGCTAATTTGGACTTGAGAGACTGACCTTATAATATTTTAATTCTCATGATTATCACAATGTACTAATGTTAAAGTACAGTGATTACTATACTAATAGAAGTGGTTATAAGAAAAACTAATATGGACTTTTTTTTTCTTAATCACAAGATCTTTCTATATGATATTAATGTTTCCCATTTTTCTTTTTGTGCTGGTGAATCCGCATACGCCGATAAAAATCAAACTTTACGATTGGAGACGATACTCCCAAATAATTTATGTCTATCAATATATTTTAATTTACAAGCCAAGCAAGCATGTAATAGTAGCTCTCGTAATGAAGAGTCTTGCGATATATTTGGATTATTGATGATGCGTATATAAAGCAACTTGATTAGTAAACTTTTGTGCTACGGACACATGAGCATGTAAAGACTAAAGAGAGAATTGGGATTTGGTGCAATGACACTACTCCCACCTTCCACCCCCGAGACGAGGGTTCAATTTTCATTTCCAGCAGTTTGGGATCCCCTTTACCATCCCCCCAAGCTGCTGAAACCATCTTACCATCTTAAAAAAAAAAAAAATGTAAAGACTAAAGATTACATATGAATGTTGAGCTACCAAAGAGATTATAACTTAGAGCAAGTCCTCAATGAGCAAGAGGTGAGAGTTCAGTCGCTGGAGATATCACACCTTCGATCTCGTGATTGGGAGTATCAATGTTCTTAACCCTCAAATTCAAACTAGAGGATGATATTTGTTGTTCAATGGGTCTAAGAGTCTAGCTTCCTTGTCTATTAAAAACGGCGATAAAGTCATGGTTAATATGAATGAGAGGGTTTTCTTTTCTCAAACAAGAATGATTGAATGAAAATTGTTGATTGAGTCTAAAGAGTAATAATGTCTATAGAATCACATTAAGTTGTCCATAGTTGTTGTACATCAACATCAACTAAACATCCAATGATTCATTGATTCTTGAATGGACTGAAACCACATAAAAACTCAAAACTCTGCCTCATCATTCTTAGTTTAGCGCTCCCATGGATATACGCCAAACAGTGCTTTTCAGTTTCCAGTTTCCACAGAAAAGGGAAGAGATTGCAAATACAAATCGCCCGTTGTTCAATAACTGTTCAAGATCACACATATGACATATCTCAAAAAGGTGGAAGTACCACTGATGAATTTATTCACAAAATAATTACCATTCATCAAAAGCAAACCAGGATTAAAAGTCTGACTGCAGTCTGCAAATATACGTCTTACGACAGCAGAATCATCCTCGCCATCTCCCGCAAGTTATCACTTATCAGACTGAGTAACCCCCAACGTTGGTATATATATGAAGGCTATTGTAATAGGTAGAATAACTAGTGAGCTAGCTCTACTCAAAGGGTTTCCAGTCTATTCTGATTAATAGAGAAGACATGGAAACCCGAACCTGAATCTCTGATACCTAAAACTCCTCTCTACAGCTAAACTGCTAAATATATCATATTTGCTGCTATATACACACAAATTGGCTACAATATGCTTCTCTATGGCCTTCACAGTTCCATTTTCAGCTGGCTCGAGGGCAAAGATGCTGCAGTAGACAGAATTTCATGTGTCAGGGGAAGCTTTTCTACAGTATAGACATCATAGAATTACAAACATAATGTGTAGCACAATGAAAGCAAATAGACAACCAGTGAAATAGCTTGGAAGAAGAGGAGGTTTGGTAAATGTATTTGTTTTTGCATTTATCACAACTCTTCAACACTTTTATGCTAAGAAGCATGTACAATTTGTAGAACAACTATTGGATAACTACCGATAAAACCAGCCCTACTTAACAATCGCAAGTTACCAGAGGGGAAAATGCAGACAAATCACAAGTACATGTACTAGACAAAATAACCTACAGGCAACAGCAAAGACTTTAGCGAGATACAGATAGTTTTAACACTTTCAAGTAAATGACAAATATAATGAATTACCATCATCATAGTAAGTACATATTCAGTAAAGAAATGCAAAGGATTGCTAATGTAAGCAGTTTACCTGAATTTCCAGATGAATCATAACTTATAAGCGAGTTCTCGGGAGTAACTAGGTTGCGATGGTTTTCTTCCTTGACCCAAACTGGCTGATTTAAAGACTCAAGGTTCCACGGTTGCTGAAATTGTTGCCTATCTCCATTTGCTTGGATTTCTGGCCACATTAGTGGCATTGCCATGTTGGGGAAATTGCAGTCCATCATAGATTCTGTCTGCAGATTGTTGAGGGCCAAAAAAGAAATTAATTATATAGCAATATAATTAAGCTTAGTTACCTAGAACTATATACAATAATGAAGGCAGCAAACAGAGTGTCAAGTTAAACCATGGCATGGACTATCAGTCTATTAGCATAAATATGTTTCCAGGCTTTCACTAAAATTCTCAATGTCACAATGCTTTCTGTGCCCTTGTAATTATCTGACATTTCCAGCCTAAACAGATCCAAGAGTCAGGAGTAAATTGAGCATGAATGCCCCTGAATTGCGGGACCAAATGCTTCATCTTATCACTAAAGCTCAAGCAACTTCAACGTTGCCCAAGCAGCCTCCATTTCATTATGATGTGTTCCAAATAGTTTCTCAAACTACCTTTCCTCACTTTTATATGTCATTTAAAGTGATGCTACATTGCTACTACACTATCTTGAAGGATAAATCATCGGGTAACCATTTCAAGTAATTGGTCTATGAGATAGCGAGTATTTGGGCCTGCAACAGGTGGCATCTCATTCCTAACTTCATTGCTTTGTCCTTTTTTGAGTATCAATGACAATTCCAGTCATAGATAGCCTAGACGACACCTATATGACTTCCACTAATCAGTATCTTGTTGCAAGTTGACACACACAGAGAAACAACAGCCCCAATAGAACAATAGTTTTCCTCTTTGAATCATTATCAAATCAAATACAGACAGACATGGATAGTAATTTAGTAAAAGGTGAACCATACTTACTCCTGCTGAAAGTAGGCTGTCAAAATTGAAATCAATTCTCGGATTAACAGCTGCAAGCCTCATGGATAGATACTGCAAGAGTATGGTGATGTATTTCAGACAAGTTCAAGTTGAGTATATAAGAATAAAACAATATTTCTGAATGAGTAAAAGTCAATGAAAATCCACAACTACTCATCTATAAAAAGAAAAAGAAGACAAGTATGAATCAGTGTGGACTTCTTCCTCAAACAATCCACCTAAAAGCTTATCCAGATATGTTTTGAAAGGCAAACGATCAAGAACTTGACTTGGTTAGGAGTGTTACTAAAAGAGAAACTAGTGAATGGAGAAGACTTTACTTCCAAGTGACAAAAGCAGGCCAGTACAAATGAAGGATGTAGCAGTTACGAACTTACTATAAATTTATTTTAAATGAAACAACGCAATGGGGATTAAAGCAAAAGGCGATATTGTCAGCAAGTAGACCTGTCAATTCTGAGGGGGAGGACAGTCTAGTGCATGTTAGGTCATACTAAAATACAGCCAAGAGGCTGAACTGTTATTGGATGATATATTCCACCCCAAAGAAAGCATATATCTATGAATTAACCCAACAAGTCGAAAACAGCTTAATATTTTTACTTGTTTCTATTGATCTGTGAAAAGGAAAATACAATCAGGCTGAGCTGAATAATTCAATGCACATAGATCATCTTTTTAAAAAATCATCTTTTGGCATCCAGATGATTGGCAACAAACCACCAAATCCATTTCAACTGAATAAATTTTCCTCTATCTCAGTGCATTTGGCAGTTGACACAACTGCCACTTAGGTGTGAGTTCATCAATTTGAGTGCATTTGGCGATTCATTACCGTTATTTGGAATTCGACAAGGTAGTTTGTCAAAATTTTAGTAATTTAAAAAGTAGCTCTTATCCAGCTAACACTAAAAGAATTAAGAACTTCTGATTGAGTTGTTAGAGTAAAATTCCTTTTAAGAGTTCATACAATAAAGAAAGCAAACAGAGAGAAATAAAAGAGGTCAATCTTCAATAATTTCATGAGGGAATTGATATCTTGAGCGCAAACATAGAAACTAGCAGCTAGCAATCCACCATAGCAGCATTATTCTCCCACAGCCAGACGTACATAACTATTTTTATTTGCATCAGCCCAAGTGATCAACCCAAAGGGACTAGCAAAAAATTTCCAAGTTATTCAAGTTGGGGGTTCTCGAGTTTTGTGCTAATATTTGGTTTCAAATTGAGCATTTGCAGCTGGTTTTGGTGTCATCAATATTTGACATAAAGCCATGAGAAAGCATTAAGGAAAAGCCAAGGCGGAATAGAGGACAAAATTCATACAAGTCTTCATACTCCATTCTTAAGCAAACAAATCTCTGATGGTCCCTTGTTGAATAAGAAATTTGAACTAGTAAGCCAAAGATATGTACCTCCACTTGACGTTGCAATGACTGTACATGATTGATAATCTCATCCAAAACTAAGGCTGTTCCTGAAATCTGCATTATATTTAAATCATTTCAAGGACTTTAAAATGAGAAAATCAATTCAAAATGGGATATGCAACATAATCACTAGAAATAATCATAATCAGAATGATTTTGAAATATCTACTGTTAAAGCTTCTAGTTTTTGAAAGAAACCAAAAGTATTTTGTATATCATGGCAGATGGCCACAAAAAGTAGAATAGCTCTACCATCCACATCCGCCAGACTGGAGAACCCAAATTTATTTTGGACCCACTAATCTCTTTCAATTAATGACCTTTGTCAATGACAACCACAACCATCATGGATGTTTTATTCAGCTGGGCATTTCAACTTCAACCCATGACTATCATCAGAAATATCTTTTAATCCTTTCCCACTGCCTGATCCTCACAACTTCAGAATTGTAACCTAACCCTGATCCATTTTTCTTAGTTTCTTTCTTATCTTTTCTTTTTAAGTATTTGGGGGACAGGGGGGACAGGGGCCAGCATTACAGTGCAGCACAACCCACCCTTTACAAGAACATATCTTCACAATAATATTATTGAGCAGCAACAGCAGAGATTAAATTCCTGAAGGGAAGAAAGAAGTGTGATACAGTGTACTGGATAGGGTAGTAATACATGATCAATCAATTTTTCTGACATGAGGGACATCTTGAACATGACAGTCACTCACAACCCACATATTCAAAGGGTATCTCAATTCAACATCCTCTGTATAAAATTATCAAACTTAACCTTCTGCAAAGCCTAAACCAGGAAACAAAACAATTCCTGTTCTCAGTAATGTCTCAAGATGTCTTCAAATTTGCTAAACAGAACTTGAACCCAATTGCAAAAGGGTTAGGATCCTTTCCAATACATCATTTCCCGCATTTACGCATTACACTTGTAAAATGTCTGACAAATGTTTAAGTATTTCACTTTACCTTTTTATTTGTAGTCAACTTAACACGTGGCAAGCATCCACAAATGTAATGCCTAAATGCGGGAAGTGATGCATTGGAGAGGATCCTAATCCATTGTAAACTGATTGCCCTGGTGAAATTTTACTTTTGTACCACTCACAAAAATTACAGTATAATAAATTAGTACCTAGCTAGAACATTGAATTAGAAGACCCCAAAATGAGTAAAAGAGGAAAAAAGAGGAAAAATAAATACCATCACTGAAATGACAACGACAAGGTGACAACCAATCTTGTCCTAAAAAGTTGCACATGACAATTGACACAAACCATCAGTAAATAAAAAGTGCAATTTAAGAGTGGGAGGAAATTAAAAAATGGAAATTACAAAAATACCACGGAATACATTTTTAGTATTTTCTTGACAAAAAAGCAACTCCTTTTTTCGTGAATAAAAAGGTGAAAAGGACCAAAACCGTTATCAAAATCACAACCTTAAAAAATCTCTAATCACACTTTTTAGATTAGGGGGACAAAATACACTTTATCCCAACATCATTATCATCACTAATCCAATCATTAATCACACGTTTATCACTAATCAAATACTAATGATTAATTTATTAACGTACCTTGTTGCAACCAGGTACTAGCTCCTGCAACAACTTCATCCTCGCATTAATTTTCTCTCTCCTCGCCTAAACACCATCACACAACAAATCCACATAATTAACATCCTTAATCATAATTAAACCCGTCATTAACATATATAATCAAGAGAGAGAGAAAATTAGAAAAATTACTCGCTCAGCTAAGCTATGGCTATCAGTAGCTTGACCACGGCGTGCTCTCACACGAACATACGGCAACTTCTCTCCATCTTCTAAACTCGTCGTTTTACTCTTCTTGCTCGTTCCTTTGCCCTAATTGAGTAATTTCCCCCAAATATCACAATTAATCCCCAGAAAACTGAAAAATATTATTATAAATCAAAAACCCAGTTTAATTTTTACCTTTTTTTCTCTCTCCTTGCGCTTGAAAGGCTTCTCACCTTCACTCCCAGCCGTTGGATCAGACGAATTAGGGTTCGAGCCACTATCCAACGGCTCAGCTTTCACCTTCGTCATCAATCTCTCATTCGAGTTCTCGGGTGAATCATCATCCTCGGTAACGGCGCGTGAGAGCAAAGATGGTGGCGCGTGAGTATACGCGCCGCCAGAGGAGTGAATGAGTTCCATGGCTTGATTTGGTGGGAGTTCGAGAAGGGCAGTGAAGGAATTGGAACTATTATTATTATTAATTTCATTATCTGGTAATGGTGGTGCTAAAATTAATCTTTGAAATTGTTCTTGGTTGAATTGGTGGTGGTATTTTTGGAGGTCGATTTGTGGGGGTTTGATGGGATATGGTATAGATCGGAGGTCTGTGCCAGTAATTGTCTCCATTGTTGGACCAAATTTGAAATGGAAATGGAAATAGTTGGGGGTTTATAATGTTGGTAATGGGAATTGACAAATTGTGGTGAGGAGAGAGAGTGAGGAGAGAGAGAGTGAGGGGAATGGAAGACGGTGGGAGTTGGGGGAGTGAGAATGGGTGATACTGTGTTAATGTGGTTTTGTTGTGTTTGTGCTGTTTGTTTTTCTGTCTCCTGATGGTGAAGGGTAAGACCGGCAAGTGGAGTGTATAATAAGGGATGAAGATTGAAGAGAGAGGGAGATGGAGAAGAGAATGTGGGTGGGTCGGGTCAAGTCGTGGATACTTGTTCAGTTGTTCATGTTGGTGGTAAGCTCCGTTGCACCGATATTTCTCAAAGGTGCAGTATCCCATATCCGATATTTTTAGGATATCGATACTTGTAAGATACTTGTCCGATACTTGATCGGCAATTTTTAGACATGTTTACATAGCTTATCTATTTTTCATCTTAAAAATTGTAAAATACACATGTTTGAATTGTTTTCATTCTAATTTTCTTAGTTATTTTCATAATATTAAGATTTAGTGCCTAGATTTCTAAGAAAAAGAATCATTTTTACATATTATATTGGTTATTCATTACACGTATTCGTATCTTTTTTTTTTAGAGATGCAGTATCCCATATCCGTATTCATATCCATCTTCACACCTATATCCGTACCCGTGCAACCTAGGTGGTAAGTGGATATGAGTACGAGTATGACCCGTCATTTTCGAAGCATTTATTTGGGTGATTTTGACAGGGGAGTGGAGAGTATCATTTTTGGGGGGATTTTTTTTATTTTTGAGGTTCCGATTATGATTTATGACTGAGTTTTCAAGTTGAGAATTGGTTTTAGGTGCCGCGGTTTTTTGGGGAAGAAAAAATCAATTTTGATTTTTTTTTTTTATTTTTTACATATGTTCACAAAAAGTTACTTACAATTTACAAAACAAATACTCTCTAATCAATAAGTGGTTGGTGTGAGTGATTCGGCACTCTAATCTCTTCAGCAAGGTCGAGAGTTTGAATCTTGTGACTTGAGAAACTACTTAATGAAGTACTTTACCCCCTTTGTGGACCGACCCGACGCGAATAAAACTAATTTTGGCCAAAAATATGTGAATGAACGTGTGGTTAAACCAAACAAATAGGTCTCCCTAAGTGCTTGGGTCATGCTCAGGCCGATATTGTACTTCCCGGAGCATGGCATGGGCTTGGTGGCTCATGTTGGGTGGCCAAATCAACAAGGGTCGTTACTCGTTAGACTCGTTACACAATACTTTAAAATCAGGCACGGACACACCCGTGGCACGTCTAAGTGTGCTCGTTATTAGGTCAACGTCTCAATGACTTGGCCAATCCCCGTAAGGTCCTTCTCACCGATTTTCGCTGATTCAGTAGGGTACTATCTCTGATTCACATTGATTCAGTAAGGTCATGCCATTGATTCTTACCAATAAGTGAAAAAAAACGAACACACCCAAGCCTCAATACGAGAAGTTACATACGCCTACATTTGGCAAAACCAGCTGTAACTATGGGTCGTAGTTGCGAACTACAAGTTGTAAACGTGAACAACTTCACTTTAACTTTTCAAAAAATGAGCTTTTATCCAAAAAATAAAAATAAAATTTGCCCTAAAAGTTTGTCAATCCAAATAAAACTTCTAAAAGTTTTTGTTTGCATACCCCAAAAGGTAAACTTCATAAAAAAACTCTCTACCAAGTATAGCCTGAATACTTCTTGCAATACAAATCTAATATCTAGAAAAGTTGTTCATTTTCATCCAAAAAGCTCACAAAGTCACAATACTATATTATACTCGTAGTACTAGTGCTACAACACATTAAGGGGAATTTTGTCTAGTCAAATATCTTAACTTCTAACAAAAGTATGAATGTAAAAATTACACTGAATAGTACAATGGTAATAAAGATGGTAACGAGGTTATCACCTATCATTTCTGATGCGGAAGCATGCGGATCAAAAGATAAATTGCGCTTAAAGTTCAATTCCTCCTCCATTGCATTCCATTTTGTCTTCTTTGAATTTTAGTAAGACTAAAGTTATGTGTGTCACCTAATATAGTAACTTTATATTAATACCATTAACTAAAGCAACAATAACTTTATTTTTTCTTTCACAAAGCAATTTTAACTCTTCAATCATCAATGTGAAAAGAAAAAAAAGTCTTCAATCATCAACATATTACCAAAACTTATGAAAATATGTACTATCCTACCATAAAAGGTCCTATTAATTGTACCAATTAAATGAAATAATGCCCAAATATCGTAATGCCTTACAAAAATAAAAACCAAAAGCACAACAACAAAAATAAAGTACTCTAGTACAAATGTACATGAACATAATGGACCAATAAAAACTTGAGTACTACTCGTAAATAGAAATAAATGGAAATAAATTTCTACGATTTGACCCTCTAAAGTTTATGTGGTTCGAGAAGGACACGTTTTGATCAGGGATTGGACAAGGGAATTGTGCACTTGTGCATGGACATTTGACACACGTGCCTTGGCAAATGTACTTTGCATGTTTCTATTTTGGTTTGGGGTGTTTCTTTTCAGAGTGTGAGAAAAAAAGCTGATTGTAAAAGTTGTTTGAAATGGGAGAAAATGGAAAGGGAAAGGGGAAGTGTACTGGTCATAAGGGGTAATCTTTATTGGGGTTGGGTTAGAGAATAGAGAAGGTCACCAAATTTATATTGCCAAATTGATTAGTTTTTCCCAATTCTTGCATGTTGCTGTTTCTTTCATCATAAATGAATTGGGACAGTACAGAGGAAATGGGAGATAGTGTATTGGGTACCTTAGATCACTAACTACTCCTATATACAAAAATCAACACATGTGCTGTGCTAAACACATGACTTCTGAGTTGAGCATCCTCTGTTTTTCCTTTAAGAATCACATATGTGCAGTTCTAGCAATCTCACTACAGAATTGATCTTTCTCTTTTCTAGGCTATTGGAGTATAGGAGTGATTTAAGGGATCAGATGAGAGAGATAGAGAGGAGAGAAAACTAAGGTCCTGTTCTCTTCAACGGAATGGTGCGGGACGGTGAGGAACGGAACGGAACGGATTGGAACGGAACGGCGCGGTGCGGATAATTCAAAAATATGTGAGACAAAATGAAGTACAGAATGCGACGAGGAACGGAACGGATTGGAACAGAACGGAATGCAGCATGAAATCGACGAAAAGAACAGGGCCTAACCCTATATTGTAACAACAGAGAATCTGAACTCTCAATGCCATGGAAAATCTATATTACGAAGTTCACTAGTTTTGACCAAATACATGCATAACTTGTAAATTGTGAGTTGATAGTCATGTAATCTTGCAAAATCATTGTTTGCTCAACATTTATTTTAAATATTTGTGTGTCTCAACTCTCAAGCAGACGAGTAATATTATAAAAGCTAACACGAAATATAATATGATTTAGGTCCATACCGAAAAAGCACAAATAAAAATCCAAAACATGCCTTTACGAAATGCAACATGGTTTAGATCCATATAACACAAACTTTCCACATTGCATACTTTGTTGGAAATGTTGAAAGTTTCTACTTAAACTAAAAGGGATTGCGATCAAATCTAAAGAGATTAATTAGTAACCTACTTTCCACATTGTATATGTGCATTTAGACATAGATTGAATTATTGATCTCAATCGAATTAAATTAAATTGAATTAACTTTTTTTTGCTTGACTTTTAACCCTTTACGAATTTTAACTAAAGATTACTTATCTTTCTTCTCTCCTTCTTCTTCTTATTATTCAAAAAGTAATGTTTACTCTACAACCCGATCAATATATTTATCGATATTATAAATTATAATCATATCAGCAAAACTTACTTTATAATCAGGTTAGTATACTTACTAAATCACTAATCCTTACTTTATAATCAGATTAAATCAACTTCAATGAAATCTATTTATCTAACTTTTTTTGGTGCAGATTTTGGGGTGAGGGGACCATGAAGTTTTTAATTTATTCATTCGACAACAGTGTCTACGAGTCCATGGGGGTGTACACACAAGCCCCTGTGTTGCTTCAATCACAAGAGTGACCCAAAGAACAGTACTAGCTTAGCTAGTAAAATGAAGCAAGCAACAAAAACTGAGCACTATTGGGTGCAGATAATAAAAAAAGGGTGCTCCTCTTTGTACTAAAACCAACAGACAGTGGACACAGTACACTCAAGCTGTTTTGATAAGTCATCTTCAACTTAATTGGTCCTTATATAACGCATCTTTTGGGTCCATCACGTAATTTTTGAGATGGATAGTCAAATTAATTTCATAAAAAAGTGACAACTCTTTATGGAAAATGAAGCTATTTTATTATTTGCTCATGCATGTCAATTGCTCGATCATGCTTTTGATGAGACTACCTTAGTGTTGTCTCGTCCTTATCATATATAGAACGCGCAGCCTTAGCTGGCTCCTTAAAATGAAAGTGATTTGCTCATATTAGATCAATTGCGTGATCATGCTCTTAAAGATTATTTTTGAGGGATTATGGGCACGTTATTTAGAGCTTATTCGGTCAGTTCAGATCAATTTAGTTCAGAAATATTCGTTTTGTCTCATTTAAAAAGTAGGGTTTAATTAATAAGTTGTGTTCAATTCCATATAATTGTGTTCATTTCAGTTTAGTGGTGTTGAATTTAGTTTAGCTTAGTCCATTTCATTTTAGTTCAACCATAAAGATTACGTACACCTTAGGGCCATTGAAGAATATCATTGTGTCATTTCGAGTGTGTTCTGTTCTACTTTTCAGGGCCCATTGAAGAATATCATTGTGTCATTTCGAGTGTGTTCTTTTCCACTCTTCAGTTCAGTAAGGTTTAATTCAATTCAGTTCAGTGAAATTCAATGATGTGATGTATCTACTTTTTTTCTCACAAATTACCATTCACTTCATTTTATTTCAGTTCAGTTTGGCCCAATGAAATCCAGTCCAATTCAGTTTAATATAATCCAATCCAATTCAGCTCATTCAAATGAAAAAGAACACACCCTATATTCTGAACACAACAATGTGGAATAGTTAAATAGTCATAATTATATATGACTTTAGAGAATTATAGGAGTTAAATTATTATTTTTAAAAAGGAAAGGAGGTCGGGGTTTTAAAGTTATTTCATGGAGGGAGGAAGGGTGATCCAAAGGGTCATAACAACAAATTAATATCATCCCCAATTTGAAATTGAGGGCAATGCACCTCTAACTTTCAGTGGGAATCAGTGGAAAGATCTTACCGAATTATTACTGAAAATCGATGGCAAGACCTTATCCAATCAGTGGGAATCAATGGGAGGACCATACTCAATTGAACTTACCAGAACTGAACTGAACTGAATTCAACGTCATTAAACTAGATACTACTGAACTGAACTGGACACAACTGAACTAAATTGACCACGGTTTGATATGTGAGACAATGCAAAAGATATGTTTCTGAGCTCAGCACCACTGAACTGAACTCGACATCATTTAACTGAATTTGAAAATAGTGAATTGACACCTGAACTGAGGGTAAGCTCTATCAAACGCACCTCCAATCAGTGAGAATCAATGGAAAATAAGTGGAAAAGAATATACCCTTAATATAATAATTGAGAGTCCGATCTATACCACTTTAGTTCCAACATTTTGCACAATGAATTAATCTTATAGACAAACAACTACAGTTGTTTTCGTGCTAAGACGTTAACTGAGGGAAACTATAACAAAGACTAATAATCTAGGAAGCACCGATACTTCGCCCAAGTAGCCGTTCGGGTGTCGGACACGTGTCGGACACCGACACGCGGCCGACACGCCTGGAATACGTGTCTTAGAAGTGTCTATGAGTATCTATTTTATTTCATTCTTTTTTAATTAATTGGAATAAACCTGACACGCTTCGACACCTCTGAGACAAGCCACATCATCAATAGTAGTCGTTTTGACAACTTTATTTATTATTATGATTTTTATTTTCTTTTCCAACCTTGCTTTTATTTCCAAATCCCACTAATTCTGCCCCATTCAGTCACTCTAATTCTTGATTCTATATTTATTTATGAGAATGTGTTCGAAACTATGTCATTATTGTTGTTATTTATGTTTATGTTGTTTTTTTACTCTATTTTAATGAATTTACTACTTGGTGACTGCATATTAAGGTTTTGTATATCGATTGATTAAAATACTACAATTAGTTTAAAAGGATTTAATTTTTTTTTGTGTTATATTCTAATTTATAGGCTGAAAAACTAAATTAATAATATAATAATTGCCGTGTCTCGTATCCTACATTTTAGAATGTCGTATCGCGGTGTCCGTATTCGTATCTGTGTCGGTATCCGTGCTTTCTAGCTAATAATAAGACGGGGGGTAGGAATCTTATGCGCAAGAGCTTACGACAAGTCACCAACCAGTACGTATTTGGGAGAGGGATTGATGAGATGCTACAGCACCAAAATGCATAGTACATCCTTCAAAATTACTAGCATACGAACATAAAGGTAAGCCAATATATAGCACCAGTTCATTCAAAAAGCTTGGGGTAATTTGATAGTTTTGCGACTCTAAGATATGTTCATACCTTACGTGACAGCGTGAGAGTACGTAATTTGGTTTAATTTTGTCAGGAACTCCAAGTGCTTGAACATATCATTATAGGCTCCTTGCTTTTTTTTCTTTTTTTTTTTTTTTTTTTTTTCAGGTTTTACGAAGAGAAACTTCCTTCTTCTTTAATCGTGGCTAAATGACACCATCTAACAAACGGCCTCGATATTCCACGACAGCTCCACATAACCTAATTCTAAGAGTAGTGACTACGTGCTCATTATATAATAGACTACGTACATTGAGAGTATCAAAGCACCACCTAATTCCAAAAGTGTACAGTAGGAGACATAGCCATCAATTAGACAGTCACACTCCTTTAGCTATCAGAGTAATGGAGCAGTACATAGAGTATGTATTATATTATACAAAATACATTGTGTGTTCCAATTTTCTACACACTACACCACTAAAACGCGCAAGAGAAATGGTCATGGATTTTGGGTACAGGAATAAAAGCCCCCGTTTTTTCAACCATAAAAAGCTTGGGATACCATACATATGCTCTTTAGTTGAGTCATTTTCGGATACCGGGAGCGCGATACCGAAAGGTTAATCAAACTTTTGGTTGGCTGACTTTGACATTTGATATAATCAGTACACAGTAGGTTTTTATCACAAAAATAATGATCTGATATATCCACCAGAGAATGTGGCTGGGTTGGTCCCTCTCTTAGCCACAACCACAAAGATGATATCAATATTCTAATTATCAGCTGCAACAATTGAGATAGATATTTCAATAGGGGCGAACCGAGTTCCATGGATTAATCAATCATACAGTTTCATGTTTGTTTCTTCTAAAAAGCGCGTCATTACCCTTGAGTTCACTAAAATTTTGAACATGAGATCCTGATATTAAAGGCTCAACTTCATACTTGTAGTCTATTATACAATGCGTTTTTTAACTTGCAAGCAATTACAGCTTGGATTAAGATAACCTTTTCAAAAACTGATGCAGAGACATCGAAATTGGTTAAAGATTGAAGCCATGATTTGAAGTTGTGTTGCAGATTGTTTGTAGTTAGTTGTCTTGTTAGCACATTTCGTGTTCATATTATGGACCTGGTATATTGTAAAAGAGTTTACATTATAAATGACTTGTGCAATGATATGTCTTCTTAGAATATGCTCTTATTCATCTTCTAGTCCTACGTGGCATGCCTATTTTTACTACAATTGGACATCTTTTTACTACAAAAGTATCTTTAATACACATTTTTACTATAATTTCTAATTTTTTTTTTCTATAAAAGACGTCTTTATTTATCTTGTAAAAAGACATAGATCATTAGGCAAATGACTTATGGCGATTCTATTAATGTAATTCTCTCTCCCTAAAGGCTCAACTTCATACACAACCACAATCTTCAACAAATAAGATACCAACAAATATCTTTTCAATCAAATGCAAGGCCTCCAAACGGGGAACATCCATTTGCCATGTACACATTGTGAAATAGCGAAATGTGGAGCCAAAACTAACAATACAAACAAGTCAATTCAATCTCAAATTCAATTGCAATTGAGATGGTATTGTCCTTAAGCGCTTTACAGCATAAGGACACACCCCAAAGCACCAAGCCAACGACCCCATATACACCTAATTGACATTGAAGCTAAGGCTAATGGCCTGTTTGGTGATTTACTGGTGACATTAGTTGTTGGCTGATGGCTGATGGCTGGTGGCTGGTATTGTTAGCTGATTTGATCGACTGGTAACATTGGATATCTGGAAAGAGATGTTTGGTAACATTGGCTAGTAACATTAACTGGTTATATGTAAAATGACCTATAAGGACATTCATATGATTGAGGAATTTGATGGCATATAAATAAATAATTGCAAGTCTTGGATTATTATGTTATTGGACTACATTAATACCGCTAGTCAATACCCATAAGCCAACCTATTTGGCTTTTCAAAAGTTGACTTGTGGGAACCCAAAAGCCAATTTTACAAGCTAACATCCAAACACAAATATTGGATGATGGACTGGTCAAAAATCCAATTTTACCAAAAACCACCCCACAAGCTAACACTCGAACACCCCAAATTGCTAGCTAGCTAAGCTAGAACCATGATGATCAGTTGATCACTATCATTACGGGCATAAAAATAAAGATGAAAATAGTGATCACTATCACTATCACAAATCAAACGGTCAGAAATTGTCCCCGCATTAATGGCCCACAAAGAGTACAAGATTCGACTCACGAATTGTCAAGCCCAACACATAATAGTCTTTTTGGGCTCCACAAAGGAAACCAAGGGACAGTGCCAGTTCATTCCGGGTCTGAAAGCAATCCAACATGCTACTAACTGATCAGGATTCAGGTCCTATCGTTTTTGCTTGGCCCACTCTCAATTGGTACAAAACCCACCGTCAATAATCATAATATATTGGAAAATTTGTGAGGAATTACATTATTAGCAAAGACGTTTGTGAGATAGTATTTTATTTAAAAAAGATTGTTTGTAACTACCTTTTACCCATATTTTGGTTGCCGAGTCATACTCAAGTCTACTTTTTGGTCAATTTTTTTTTATAATTACCCGATATAACCCCACGTGACTGTCGCGTGCTACTTAAACCACCCAAGAAAAGCAAAAAAAGTTCTAAAAAGTAAAGTTGTAGAAGAAAGGCGGTTGAGATTGATAGATCTGGAGGGGATGAATCAAATAAGTTGACATCAGAACAGGATGGTTTAAGTAGGGGCAGGGGGTTAAAGTGGCACGCGACAATTACGTGGGGGTATAACGGGTATTTACAAAAAAAATAACCGGAAGATGGACTTGGGTATGACCTGAAAACCAAAACAAGGGTAAAAGGTAGTTACAGACAACTTTTTTTAAATAAGGTAGTATCTCACAAACGTTTTTACTAATAAGATAGTTCCTCGCAAATTTTCCTAATATATTCATTATAATTATAAGCGCAATTTGGTTAAAACCACCTATAAAGTTACACTTTTTGTCCAGTACACCCGTAATCGTTGTTATTGGTTTAGTAACACCTTAAAAATTCATTCCACCGTGAGAATCACACCTTAAATGAGTTTCCGGCCTAATCCCTTGCTTTTCTTCCCGTCTTTCCCTCACGTGTGCCTCACATGACTAATTAAATGAACCAGCCTATTTGACCAATTAAACCCTTATTTAACCCTTAAATTAATTATTTCTTAATAGACTAGTTATCCCCCATCCCACTCAAAAAAACACGACACTTCTCTATTCTCCCTCTCCATTTTCTCTCTCCGTCATTGTCGTGTTTTCTCCAACTTTTAGAGCTCTCTCCAAGTAAATAAACTTCTCCTCTTTTCTTTTTCGCCTCTGTTTCTCTCTCTTCTCCCCCCCCCCCCCCCCCCATTTTTCACTGAAATAGGGTTTATTTGATTTTGTAAAGTGAAGGATGTCAAATTCCAATTCGACCCATTTTTCATGACTTCCAAGTTGTAAATGCAACAAAAGGGTCTCCCTTGTCAAATCAAAGATAAAGAAGAACTCAGATTCACTTTCGATGTTTTCCTATCAGTCTTGTTTCGCTTTATCTCCTTTTGCCAAAATTCCTTTCGTTGCCAGTAAGGTGGTGTTTACTAGCTTGCAATCATTTTATAGGGTAAATATGAGGTGGAAAATGAAGGAGGAAGGAGATGGGAAAAGTGAGGTTGATTACATCATTCAAAGTAATCAACATTACATGTGAAAAGTTGAGCAATTGTGATTACATTGAATGATGCAATCAACCCCACTTTTCTCATCCTTCTCCTCCCACCCTTTCACTTTTCACCCCACATTTACTTTACAAAATGATTGCATTGCATTACATTTGATTGCAAGTTAGTAAACGAGGCCTAAGAGGAGAGAGAGAGAGAGAGAGAGAGAGAGAGAGAGAGAGAGAGAGAGAGAGAGAGAATATATTGGAGCTAAGAGAGAGGACAAAGATGGAGGATGAAGAGAGAGTGAGTGAATTAATTTTGACTGAAAGGGGTGGGTGAGGGATGGGTAATATTTAAATACTTAAATTTGAATTGGTTTCTTTTAGTTAGATTTATGTAATTTAATTTATAATTCATTTGGTCAAACCTTTTGATTAATCATGTGAGGCACACGTGAGGGCAAAACGGGAGAACATCAAGGGATTAGGCCGGAAAATCATTTAAGGTGTGACTCTTAGGGCGGAATGAACTTTTAAGGTGGTACTGAACAAATAACAACGGTTCAGGGGATACTGTACAAAAAGTGTAACTTCTAGAGCGGGGGAAATGGGCGGGTCGGACATTTTGTGAGTGCGGGTCGGGACGGGTCGGACATTTTGTGAGTGCGGGTCAGGGCGGGTCGGGGCAAGCCAACCCGTTTTGGCCCGTTTAAAATTTAAAAAGTGTTTTTTTTAGTAAAAAAATATTTAAATATGTCGGCCCATTTACGACCCGCTATGACTCGCTTAACTTTTAAATGGGCCGGCCTATTTTGACCCGCCTATTTATAATAGTAAGCGGGTCATGACCCGCTCATGGGGCGGGTCGGTTAGCGGGGCCCCGCCCACTTGCCCAGCTCTAGTAACTTTGTAGGTGGTTTTAACCAAATTGCACTAATTATAATACACAAAAACTTTTATAAGATAGTTTTTTGGAAACTTTTGGTGAGACGGGGTCACTTTTCATTGAAACAAGGGTCATTGCTCACCATAAGTGACCCCTACATTTCTAAAAAGTGACCCCAAATTTTTGTGAGTTGGTCTCACCCAAGACTTGTTTTATGCTGTTATAATAGTAACAATAATAATAAATATATTATATTACACTTATTATTATCAACAAGTCTTGTATGACCAGCTCACAGAAAATTGAGGTCACTTTTTAGAAATGTAGGGGTCACTTACGGTGAGTAGGTTTCATTGAAAAGTGACCCCATCTCACCAAAAGTTACGAAAAGAGCGTCTTATAGAAATTTTTGTGTACTATAATAATAATAATAATAATAATAATAATAATAATAATAATAATAATAATAATAATAATAATAATAATTTAGGCTTTTGTCCCACTATTTATTTTTATTTCTCATAGTAAACACTCATTTACGAGGTCTTATGTGAGATAATAATTATGTCACTAAACTAAAGTAAATTAAGCCGATTATCATATCAGAACTGAACCGAACCGAACCAAATAGAGCGAATTAGAGAATAAGTGGCAAAGAACACACCATAAGCCACATCAACAACATAGTAAGGAATACAAATCATGAGTAACACGGATTTTCCTAGACTACCCTATCTTGGGCTCAACCCAGCGTGGGCGTTTTTTGTCTTCCACGTAACTGAATTTAAAAGTAATCTATGATAGAAAAGTACGCCTTTCAACTTAACAGAAATACTATTTCAATAAGTGCAAAATAACATACCCCAGTCAAATACTTTGGATGAAAGGGGGGAGAGGCGAAGGCACAAGGATAGAGAACCTTCTCCAAAGTGTGTTTAGTCGTATTTGAACTTGGGTAGGTTATTAGGAAGGAGCCCTGCTCAAATCATTACCATTGAACTACCATTTGATAGCTAGATGTTATGATATACATCAATGCAAAAGGACGATGATGTTACAAAAGATATATGGTAGTTGTTACAAACTCATTCGCCTCCTTTCCGCCCTATCTTCCCTCTTCACCCTCGCTTGTGCCAGAGGATTTGGCAGGCCACAACAATTCCAACTATGCATATTACAACACTCCCAGACATCCTGAAAAAGACAGTGAGTTCTTCTACAAAGCTTTCAGACCCTGATTTCTTCTATAAAGCTAGCAAGTCCCTCAACATCATCATATATACCTATTCTTACACTATAACACTACCATAGAGTTGATCTACAAAGTTAAACACATGATTGGAAATATCTCACATCAACAGGCATTGTTATGGGAACAACTTAAATGGCAAAGGATCTCCGTTCCCTTCAGCCAAATATGAAAGTCTAATCTTACATACTCTGAAGAAGCAACTAACTCATAATATTCTGCAGACAACGGCAATCATCAAGAAATTTGGCACGTCAAAATCAGACAACTGTAATGGTATCTGAGGTCATGGACATGACTTCTGCGTAAGAAAGTCAAGTGTCATGCATACGGAGATTGGTGAAGCCTCAAAAACAACAAACCTACTGCCCAAGATGAAAAGAAACCCAATATCAACAAAACCCTTCATTTACCTATATAAGTAGTTGAGGCATCTTTTCTTTACGTTGAAATAATTTCAAGTTACTAACAGTCAAAGATAAACTTACAGAGAGAGCTAACATTAGAAGAAGCCTTGGGAATCTAGAACAGCCACATTCCACGTACAGCTTCATCTTCATAAACTAATGAGTTGTAGATAGCTATCACAAGCCTGCAGGGTGAGGAAAATGAAAACTGATATGTACATAAAAAGCTTCTAGTACCGCACATCCTGCCGAGCACCTGTTATAATTTCTGCACAGCGGATGTGTAGTGGACGCAATCTTATATAACAATAATAATATTCACTAATCAAACATATGTGAATATATAATATGAGGGGGAACAATGGTGGTGAGCATTGCTATGCTCACCCATGATAGCTCTGCAGGCTATCTTCTCTTAATTCATTGTTATCTCCATTACATAATCTTCTAGATCTTCTTATATACTATTTCTAACTCCTAAGAAATAGTGGTTCATATTAATCTTAAGTTACAACCATTTGATAATGTAAGACTCTAAATGATTTACTATTTAGAGCTTACTAATTATAACTTCGATAATTTAAGTTTGTATTTTCCAACACACCCCCAGCCCCCATCCTCAACTTTCCGGGGTAAAAAAGGAAAGAGCAAGAAACAACCGAAAACAATAACAAAATTACAAAAACGATGAAGAGAGAACAATCTTAACAATTCCTCTGATACAGATTGGCCTCATTCTAAGGCAGGGCAGGGAATAGTATATATTGCTCATATTTAGATTCTAATGCATTGATCATATCAATTTTCCTGTATCAATATATTGTGGAGAATCCATTTCACGGAAACTCCAGCAAACTTCTTATGCTAGTTCTTATCAACCCAATTCAACCATCCAGACATAGTGGGAAGTGGAAAGAGCCTATAAGATTAGGCTTGCTCATTCAATAGTTAGGAACATGAAGAGCACGATGACCATATAGGTAAACAAAGGGGCAGGGGAGAGTGTAAAGCACCGAAAGGGAGGTTTATTAGTCAGCTGTACATCACCCAATTACTTCAGAAGACACAACATCTGATACATCATGACTCAATAGTTTACATCTTAATCAAGCAGAGAGGCTAACTGTAAAACCCTTGCCACCTAAAAGAGTCCTATTTGTCGTATCATTCATATCACAATGCACAACTAACAAACAAATCTGAGTCAAATAAAATGATTGGTAATATAACTTTTTTTTTTTTTTCCTAAAAGATAAGAATAAGGTCTAGCAAGATTCTTAGGACTGGTCAAAACGTTGACACAAATATTTTCTTTTGATTTATGTCAAAATTACAATGCTTTACATTGGTTAACTTTCAAAATCAAATTTTCTAGAATTCAAGAAAAGGGGAGCGGATATCTAATTCTCCGTGCTTGGATGAGAAGATCGACAGATTGGAAATTGAGCCCGCAGGATATCTATGATCAAACAGCAGGAAAAAGCATTCAGAATGGATCAAAGCTGCTAGAAATTAGACAACAGAGTAAAAGAAACAGTTACCTAACAATAACTAAGAAGAAAAAGAGCAAATAAATGCCTAGCTTGATAAGCCGGTACTTCTTCTCAAGGCTAAGTGATCTGAAAATCTCTGTAACATCAAGAAGATGATCTCCCCTAGTGAATCTGCATATTGGACAGTAGATATTAGAAAATGTTGATAAGATGACAACCAGAAAAGAGGCATCTATATTTGACTTATTCTCATACCAAGTACCAGCTATTTCACTTCAATCTTCTAGTGATATAATTCATATGTTCATCTGTCATTTTCTTCCAACAAAACATCTACTCCCTCCATCACTGTATTTGGCACTCCTTTGTATTTGGGCTTCCCCATGGTGAATGTCTATTCGCACAAGGACGATTCAGCTTAACAAGGACTACTAAAAACATGAATGATCGTCATCTAATCACACAAGACTTATACATCGTTTTTGGCTCTTTTCTGTATTTGGGCCCTCCATCACATTTTAGAGCAAAAGTTGCTCAAAAGTTTATATTTAAAACTCAATTCAGCTTAAAAAGGACTACTAAAGATAAGAATTGTTAAATGGGTTATAAGTAGTAGTGGGCAATTTTGATATTAGAACATTCCTCAAGTTCCAGAAGAAATGAGCTAGGACCATCATTGACAGGAAGGATAGAGTAATAGTTACTCTGCTATGACAGGGATACCAGCTTAGCTGACCAAAACGGATTCCCTGTTTTCACGCTAAGACATGGTTTTTTAACAATTTCCGGTTTACCATCTTTAAAATGCGAATTCACACCTCTATTTAAGTGTGCAAATTTACGACAGATAGGTAGAATCTGCTTTTTTTGATGGTGTTAAGCAACCAAAAAACGTTGAGATGAAAAGATATTAGATATGAAACAAAAAGGCTCAAAAACAAAATAAAGCAACCCGTTCTTCCTAGTTCTTGCAGCCTCCTCCTCTCCACCCTTCTACCACCAGCATCATTTTCTTCCCTCCCTATCGGTACTATATATTTTCAAAGACCATCGTTTAACACCACCCAACTTAAAGCGCCCTCACCACACCTGAGACACTTTCCAGCACAAACAAAAGGGCAGTGGACTAGTGGAGACATCCTTCTGTGACATATACCTTTTTCTGGTTCACCACCTTTAAATAGCCATGTGCATTACCATCACCAGATTCGACTCTCGTAGTCACCACTCCCTGATTCTTCATTTCCATCATTATCTTATTGTGGTATTTGCAAATTCAGTCATCAATCTCCCATAGTCCCATACCACCATTGCCAAATCCCCATTTCTCCCTCATACTTGTCAACCACAGACTAGTAAAACTGTCTCACTAGCATGATCCATAGTAAGGGCAGTTTGAGAAATTCTAAAAGGTCGCTAGGGCTTCACAAAACCATAAGAAATTTGCAATAGTGTGCAACATGACAAAGGGATTCGATATAAATCCAGAAATAAGCCAACCGCTTATCATATGTAAAGTTTCTATTAGTCTCTCGTCTCATTCAGCTTCCTTCTTTGTGAGAGCCACACAAAATATAGCTTAGGGGAAGAGAGGAAGAGGAGGTGCAGTGACATTATTGCCTACTCTGCGGCTGCCCAACAATAAAGGTGAATGAATTGCAAAAATTGCAACTATTTCGTGGCTGATAATAAAATGTGTATTCGCTTCTTTGATTTTAATTATGAATGCAATTGTGTAAATATGATACATGAGCTTCTATAAAAATAAAAAATTAAAAGAACTACATTAGTTGAGAGCATGACAGCAAGTGGTAGAAACCAAGATTTAAGTATATGATATAGATTAGGTCAAGCTATTTGCAAAGGAGGACAAGATGTCCTCATACAACAGTAGTACAGCTGTACAGTACATTGACAAATTAGCCCTGTTTCTTTAGCCATCACAAGTCAGGTAACTCCTAAAGGCTCCTCCCAGCCTAGCTGACAAAGAAGCTAGATAAGTAACCCTATCCCATACAAGCTCGGGTTCCCATACAAGCTCGGCTGCTCGGGTGACCATGTTCTCCTCGAAAGTACTTGATCGTTCCTCTTCAACCACACAGACCACAAGATCAACAAGAAGGCAACACACCATAGTAAATTCTTCTCATCTATCCCAAAACTTGTAAAGCAGACTTGCAATAGCTCCAAAATAGTGATCGAACATACCCATTGCCCTCCCGAAACACCAAAATGTTTGCACATCGTCAACCTAAGTACAATTTACAAATAGCTACCAGTGCTAAACTGGTTATACTACTTTTCATGCTCGACCTAGATATAGATATGCTTATGAAGCTTGACTTATGAAACAAGACACTATTCGAGTTAAGCTGCGTCAACCAACATGTCAACAAGTTCAAACTAAGTTTGAGCAGCTTGACAAACGTAATTAATTAAATGGCCTCGGGCTAACTTAATTAAACTCTTCTTGTAATTCTGTCTTTGAAGTTTGACCACAATAACATCTAACAATCATTCTTTCTTCAAAGCTGCAAATAGGTGATGTTCACTTTGAAAAAGAATGCCAAATTCATATACTCCATCTTATTGCTTTAAACATATACTGTAACGTATACTAGTGTATAGCCCTGACTACCACATGAGTTCTATAAGCCATTCTCGCATACTTCAGCTTGTTTAGATGAAACAAACAATCAACATTCACTCAAGATCAACTTGCCATTCACATCTGGTATTTCCTCATTCAACGCGCTTAACCCAACCCAACCTCTCCACTATCAATTAAACTCTCGCAACTACGGCAACGTTCCACGCTACGAAAAAACTTCAACTCGAAGGTAGACTACCATTATTTCCACAAACAGGAATCCATAACCTAATCCTTAAATAGAACAGATAACACCAAAACTGAATATATAAACTATAAATAAAGTATAAAAGTACTTACAATCTAGCATGATAAATAGCAACGGGGAGCGTTACAAGAAACATCAACCAATGGCCAGTGAGAAGAAAAAGGGCACAAAAAGCTCCTTGCAATATATATTCCGGTATAACCATAGAATTTATAGTTGATGATGATTCATATGGGTTCATATAATCAGCCTCCAAATCCGATAAGCAAATAACCTACAACGCAACAATTTGAAACATTTGTTCAAAGACTTAAACTTTGCAAATTAGGGTTTTGGGAAGAGAGAGAACTAGGGTTTTAGAAAAAGGGGGTAAATTAGTTTAGTTCAGTTTTACCTGGTAAATTAGGATGACAAGAAGACCGATGTTTGAGAGAATGGCGATTAGCCATAAGATTAAATCCCAATGCATTTTTGTGGAGATTGAATTTTTGAAGTTGGTATCTTGAAATCAATTGCAGTGTTGAGAGAGAGAGAGAGAGAGAAGGGAGAGGAGAGAGAAAATGATGGGGTTATGGCCTGATGGGAAAGCCAGCGTGCTGTTATACTTTTTGAAGTTAAAGAGGAGTTGTTTGAGTTTTAGCTCTTGAGAGATTCTTGTTCCCTTTTGCTTTGCATCACTCTTGGTGGAGAGTTATGATGTCACTTCATCCACTCTCATTACTCATTAGTCACTAATGAAAAATCAATATTTATTTACTTGTTTGAGCTCACAATTGACATGGTTAACCATTTTTGCATCAAATTTAGGTTGTGCAATATTGATTGATGTGTCATGTCATAATTTAGGATTATATTCTTACTAAATCCTGAAAATGGACAGAATTGATATGTCAATTCAACATTAAAGTTGTCAGTATTGATATGTCAATTCAACAATGAAGATTGACAATGTTGTTAAAACATGACAATGATTTTTTTGTCATTAAGAAATCATCATTCATATGTTGAATATACATAATTACAAGCTTTGCAAATTAAATTAAACATTATGAAATACGCAACTTAATTTAATTAAAGTACCATAAATTCATTAGCTAAACATCTGTGTTATTATCATTGTTGTTGTTGCTAATGTCACTAAACTAGTTTTAATTGAGAAGAGAGATGATAAAGCATGTCTAAAATACTTATTTTTATTATGGTTATCGGTTTGACATATCATATGTACATTGGGTTTTATATTTTTTACTTAGTGTAATTCTCTTTTTTAAAGAAGTCAATAAAGAGATATACATGATTATCTACTATTAAGGATGATACCTTAAAAATTACTCAAAGAGTTTCTATTGAGTTTGAGAATGACAACTTACTGTTAAATTCTTCTCTATTTAAATGGTTGAACTTTTCAACCAATTTTCATTGAATTTGCTAATATATACTCTTCTCTAAACACATGGCTAACGACGACAATGTTTCATCGTTTTAAGAATATCTGACATCCAATATCAACAATGACATGACAAATCGTCTATGGAACCGTAAAGTTCTTGAATCACAACGAAATCATTGCTTTAAATTGAAAGTGTTTTAAGTTCTATCATCCTTTAATGATTGTTCTTAACTATGTTCAACGTAATGAGATATACTATTACTCCTTTCTATATTCGCATCAAATATATAATGGAGGATTTTTTTGATTAGGAAAACATTTTCAACATAGAGATATGTCTTCGCCTCCTCCCTTCCCTCATTGTTAGCCATCAACCATACTTCCCCTTTGCCCTCCTTCCCCCCTCACAGGGAAACCATAATTACATGAGAGGAAAATATATGAGGTACCAAGGCCACTAAATCTATTGAAGGAGATGGAAATTGAACCTGCAATCTAATTTATTCACCACCTCTTAACCACTAGACGAAGATATTCTTAGTTAGCACACAACACCACCCATATTAATGGTTAGTTTAGCGACTACTCCACCCAAACGATGCGGGGATAGAGGTGTCAAAAACTAAGCTGATCCGACCCGACTCGATCCATTTTCTCTCGATCCGACCTCGTTTACAATCCTTGTTTACCAAGATGTGTCAACAAAAAAAGAGAAGAATATGTGCCAAAAAAAAGAGAAGAATATGTGCCTTAATCAGATGCAAAATGTTTATAAAATCAATTGGAGTATAGGATATGTATCAGAGAAGGAGGATGTTCATTTTGCTGATAGTTTAAAGATGGTATTTTGAAGTATGGGGGTGTTATTGGTGAATTAGAGTTATGGATGAATAACATTTAATTGCAGTAGAGGTACTGAATAGGAGGGAATCACGTAGATGCATGCGGCAGAGAAGGAGAATGAGAAAGAAGAGAAGAACGAAAAAGAAGAGAAGAAGAATAGGAAGAAGGAGAACAAGAAGTAGGAACCGATTGGACATGTTGTGTTTGTCACTAGTTGGGGTTATTGTGAACCGAGTGATATGAGGTTATTGTGATATATTAGACTATGTGACAGGAGCCCCTCTATTATTATATTCAATCTAGTTTTTGTAGTTTGATGCTTAGTAGGGTTATTAATAAACTCTCCTTTTGTGGGAGATTGTTTGAGTCTCCGCGTTCATCAGAGTTTCAAATAGTTTTGTTTAACGACTTAAGTTTCATGAATCGAGAAGGCAAGTTTGATCTACTATGTCAAGGGGATCTACACTTCCAAATAGTTGCAGCACGTTTCGTGCTTACCTCCAATAATAGGGATAACGCGTTGGCGCCCCGCTTTCTTTATAGCATAATTTATGCTATATTCAGGCAATCGATGATTAATTGCCAGTTATCGACAGAGCCGATCAATATGCCGATTTCAAGTAGTGATGTTGGATTTGGTACTTACATAGACGGATCTAATCAATACATCGATTTCATGCAGCGATGGTGGGAGTCATACTAATCTTGTTATATTAGACTAATGTTCTTATTTTCGGAATGTTAGCTGGAGTCATATTAGTAGGGGTGATAATTGGGTTGATCATGAGTTAGCCTATATTGTTCTTTCGAAAGTAGATCTTAGTTGTTTTTTGGTATTGGAATTCCTTGTAGTGTGAACAACGTGTTGATTGTAGTTTTGAGTCAATTGAATGGAAGTTACTGCCGTATTACGATAGTAAGATAAAAAAAACCGTGTGACAGGAAAAGAATGCTAATATTATTTGGAAACGGGAAGAAAAATATGAGGTTATCTATTGTAGGTTGATGAATAGTGCAAACAATCGTCCGTTTACTGTCGATGTAAGCTCAACAAGTTCTATAACCTCATCTACAAGAAATGAACGATTTTAACCTACACTAAAGTGAGATTGAGGCTTGTAATAGATATTCAGTTCGAACACTGACAACCTAGTACTACAGAAATTCAGTTTATTTCTTGCGTTATATGAATTGCAAAAGCCCACGTCTTTATTTTGATACACAATAACATAGCAAACGCAATTTGGATTAATGTAATTTGGATCAATGCAATTTGAAGACAAATCGAACAACAAACAATGCTTCAATGAAACATATCTTAAAATCACTTTAGGACTTGTGACAAGTGAAACAACATTTTTATGATGTATCCAAATCTGTCATTCCAAAGGAGATCATATATTAGTTTAAAGATCCAAAGATTTCAGGTTCATTATCATACCCCCAACCGCACACCACAACGACATGCCTTCGATCTTCACTCCCCTCCTCATTTCCTTCTTCTCAAGTGCGTCTCTTTATCCTTCTCCTCATTTCCCTTCTCATTATCATTCTCCTCATTTCCCTTCTTCTTCTTTCTCTTCTACTTTTTATGTGCGATAAATCACCAATGGTTCTCCTTCCCCTATACATTAAATCTCCCCATAGTTATCAATAACTTTAAAATTCACAAATAACACCACCAAATCTGACAACATGCCTCTTCAAAAATTCTCTAAAAAACTCACTTTTTCCATCCCATAGCCAATTTCATTCAGTGGAGGTTGCCATTGATATGAATAATTTAACATACCGAGATAAAACATAAAATAATTGATCGTTTGAACAAGTATTGAGTTTTGTTATGTTAGATTAGGTTATGTTAGGTTCCTTGGCCTTTTGCAGGTAGGCTTTCATCAATTCCTCTATTGCTTCATAATCCTCTATTACTTGGGATACAACCAGTTGTGAGTCCATGATGACCGATACTCTCTGTGCCCTTGCTATTTTGGCCATTTGCATGCCAGATGCCAAGACCTCGTACTCTGATTCGTTGTTGTAGGTAGAGAATTTGAACCGGATGGCATATTCGAAGATACCCCCTTCAAAGTTTTTGAGGACCAAGCCAGTTCCACTTCCGTTCCGACATGCTGATCCGTCCACGGCCAGTTCCCATTGTGTCGACCATAACACGGGTTGGTCGTCAATAGAGGCCATCTCTACTGCAAAATCTGTCAGCGCTTGCCCTTTGATTGCTTGCCGAGGCTCAAACTCGATTGAGAATTCGCTCAACTCCATGGCCCATGGTTTGAGCCTTCTGGCCCTTTTCGGGGTTTTCTAAGACTGTCTTTAGCGCTTGGTCGGTGAGGACAATAATCTCATGTGAACAGAAATATGACCGCAATCGGCAATCACTGATAATTAATGCCAATGCGAACTTTTCAATGTATGGATAGCGGGTTTCCGCGTCCAGCAGGACGTGACTTATGAAATAAATCGGATGTTGCACCTTTTCTATTTCACATACCAGAGCTGTAGCCACTGCTCGATCAGATACTGCGAGGTAAATAAAGATCTTTTCCCCAACCTCTGGACTCACCATTCTTGGTGCCTTTGCTAAGTAGGCCTTCAATTTTTCGAAGTCTCTCTGAACTTCGACCGACCATTCGAATTTTTCTTTGTTCTTGATAGCCTTGAAGAACGAAGTACATCGATCGGCCGACAGTGAGATAAAACGGCTGAGAGCTGCGATGCAACCTGTCAGGCGTTGCACATCTTTCAGGCACCTTGGTGGTTGCATATCAAGTACGGTTTGTATCTTTTTAGGAGTAGCATCAATCCCTCGCTGACTTATCATGAAGCCTAGTAACTTGCCTCCTGGAACTCCGAATGCACACTTCTTAGGATTGAGTTTCATGTTGTGTCGTCAAAGTGTATCGAAAGTCTCCTTAAGGTCCAACTGATGTTTGACCGCTTCTTTACTTTTGACGACCATGTCGTCCACATAAGCTTCCACGTATCTCCCAAGTTGTGGCGAGAATACTTTCTTGACCAATCGTGGTATGTGGCTCCTACATTTTTTAGGCCGAAAGGCATCTTGTTGTAGCAGAATACCCTGTCATCAGTTATGAATGTGGCTTTTTCTTGATCTTCCTATGCCAATTTCACCTGGTGATACCCCGAGTAAGCGTCCATGAAGCTCAGGAGCTCGTGGCCAGTCGTAGAGTCGATTAGCTCGTCTATCCTAGGCAAGGGAGAGTCGTCGTTGGGACAAGCTTTGTTAAGATCAGTAAAGTCTACACACATCAGCCAGGTACCGTTGTGTTTTTTGACCAGCACAACACTAGCCAACCACTCCGGGTATAGACACTCTCTTATGAACCCTGGCTTTAACAGCTTTTGAACCTCAGTCGTCGCTGCTCGCTTCTCTCCTTTCCCATCTGCCTTTTCTTCTGTTTTACCGGCTTGAAGCCAGGCCGTATTCCAAGCTTGTGGATAATCAGGTCGCCATCTATCCCCGGCATGTCAGATGGAGAGAAAGCGAATATATCGGCGTAGTCTTGGAGGAGCCCTGTGATTTCTCCCCTCTGAGGTTCTGTCAGGTCTGCGCCGACATATGTAATTTTGTCTGGTTTGTCTTTGCATAGACTCACCTCAATGGTGTCCCCCGAAAAAGTTATCTAACGAAAAAGTTATTTGAAAATATAGGCAAAACCGTTGTCTGCATAATTTTCCCCTTAGATACTCGAACACCTGATTTACCTTTATAACCCCAACCAGTGACAACCACATCATGTCCAAGTGGTTCCTGCTTCTTGTTCTCCTTCTTTCTCGTTATTCTCTTCTTTCTCATTCTCCTTCTCCGTCTCCTTCTCCGTCGGTGCCGCATCTACGTGCTTTCTCCCCCTATTCAGTAACTCTAGTGCAATTAAATGTTATTCATCTCTAACTCTAAATTTACCAATAACACCTCCATACTTCAAAATAAGATCTTTAAATTATTAGCAAAATGAACCTCCTTCTTCTCTGGTACATATCCTATACTCCAATGGATTTTATAAACATTACCTCTGATTAACGCAATCTTTTTCTCTTTTTTTGGTACATCTTCTTTTTTTTTTGGCACATCTTGTTAAAACGGAGACTGTAAACGAAATCGGGTCGAGAAAAAAGGGATCAAATCTAATACCACCTAACAGCTAACACAAGTTTTTGCCTCCCTAACACAATTTTTTCTCGACCCGACCCTATTTACAATCCGCGAAAATAAATTAAAAATTGTGATACAAAAACCAATCCATAACTGTCTCGACTAAAATCCGAAATGATCCCATCCGAAACTCGCTTGATCGACCCGCGGAGACCTTTACCTTGGTTCAGGCCCGTCATCCGCGCCGATTACAAAATGTAGCCGTTTAAGTAGTAGCTCCTTCAACAAGAGTCTGATACCACCAGAACCATCCAGAACTCTCTCTCTCCTTCAGCTTCCATCAGTCCATCACCATTTGTGACAATCAAGAAGGTTGTTCAGCAATCTGCCATTACTATTCCTCTTAAGCACGCCATTGAATTCTTTCTACCCACTAGAAAGAAAAAGGTATTCTTTGCCTCCCTCTCTTCATTTCTTTCGAATTTTATCCGAATTGTTCATGTTTCCGGTTTGGCCTTTCTTTTCTGGGTGCTGGATTTTCCCATCCCCTAATTGAAAAATTGCCCTTTTCTCCCCTCTTCAAATGACCTATTCATGTTAGATTAAAGGTTTGAATTTGGCCTTTAATTGCCATTTTATCCGGTATTTACTCAAGTCATTAGTTGCTTTTCCTCCATGTGATATCGATAATTAGCAGACTTGGGAAAGTTTATTTGGTGGTTAGGTTATATTACAAAGGGGATTGTCATTGAATTGAACAGCCCAACCTACCAAATGTTTGTGCTAATATTATATGTGTTGTTCTTTGGCTGATTAGAAACTACAAACTATTGGGCTGATTGTTTTAGTATTTTTCACCTATGACAGAGAATCAAACACCATGTTCTTTTTGTTGGAGTATCTGGTTAAAATTAAGTTGTTGATTCCTTAACCCTTTTATCACTCATATCCTGTGGCGCCTGTTTGTAAATCAAGCACTAGGCAGTGTTCTAGCATTATGGTGTCTGTTTTGTTCGTTCCTCGAATGTGGTGCCTCAATTGTGTTTTGTTCGTTCCTCGAATGTGGTGCTTCAGTTGAGTTTTGCTTGATTTACTTTATGGGATTCTGATTACCTTGTTAATTCATTGACTTTGCCTGCCACAATGACCTAGTTGATACTGAACTCTCTTATGTTTGGTGATTTAGTACAGCTAGTATAGTAGTATAGTGATGCAATCAGGAGAAATCATGAAAATGGGTCTTTTTGTTTAAATTTTTTCGTATCTTGTAGAATGTAGATTGTTCTTTCTCTATCATAGTATCAGAATTTCACTCTTGCGTTTCAAGTCAAGGGTCTTTCACACTTTTAAGAAGTGTATGTACTTGCTCTTCCCCAAACTGGATGTTGCTTTAGTTTTTGGAGAAATTAGACCCGGCTTCTTTATATTGTTATGTATTTAGTTAGTCTTTTTGGTTGGTTGTAGCTGGGAGAACGAATAGGTTGGAGAAAACTGCTAAGGGTAGTATGCAAAAGTTACAATTATATTGATGTTCATTTAGTACTGAAAAGTCTTAAAAATATTGAAACCTGCTTTAAGAACATTCGCGTTCTGTATGAGACATCTGATTTAGAAACAAAGAGATCCATTTGTGGGTTTGAAAAGAGTTTAATAGGATATCTAGCTAATTTCTTCCATTATTTTCTACTTTGTTTATTTTCATGTGAGCTTAAAAAGTTGTAAAAAAGTTGCCGGTCTTTTAGTAACCCATGTTTTTATTGTGAGTAGTTAGTTGGTCATAGGCATTCTACAAATAAAACTAGATTTTGCACAATGGCTGTTGGCTGTCCTTTACTTCGAAAAAAGCCATTTCATATCTATTCATGTTCTCTGGGTTGAATGCATATTGTTCCGTACTCCAAAGAGGTGGGAAAAGTATCTGAAATAATTACCACCAGCATATTTCAAACTGTGATATTTGGTATACAAGCAGCTTCACATTTGATGGAGGTATTGTCAATATTTGTCAGTGGGATCCCATGCTTGTAAGTCTAGGACTGGTTGATATGAGACAAGGGATATCTGTCTCATAACTTTTGGTCAATATCATGTTTGTATGGTATGCCTGTGTACAATCTTCTCAAAAGCTATATCCTAATTTGAGTAGTTGGCAGGTCAGCTGTACCTGTTTTATGTGCTTGGAAGTTAAAAATATGACATAAATAGAATTTACTCTTGTGTTAACTTGCTAAGATGTCTCCCGAGTGAAATCTTTTCATATGGTTTGGACCCAATGTTGCTTTATACCATAATGAAGTACTTAATGTCATTTTGTCAAGTGTGTTTTTTGATCTTATTTAAATAGAAGACTTAGCTGATAGCCTGATACTTTGTATTCATTGGACTTTTCATGCCAATTGAAACACTCATATGTCATATTGGACCTTCAGAATTTGGATACTTAAAATTAATTCATGACAGTTTTTTCCTTAAAGTGGAATTCATGACAATAAATTCACACGTATGAATCCGCAGCTATACCTGATCGTTATTCTTTGCTTTCAGTTAGTAATGGGTTATATAACCTCAAAATTCATTGGTAGTGAGTGATGCCGTTGTCAATCTTCTCTGTTTTGTCAGTTAACCTATCTTGTTAACTTTTGAATTTATGCTTAAACACCATTCGTTTTACTTGAACTGCCCTTGTAAGTATGCTTCTGAATAATTTCTGAGACAGTCTAGAGACACATCTATATGGAAAGCACACACACCCTTTGGGAATGACCACCATTGGGAGGAGACAAAAGCCCATTAGGAAGAGACATAACCCTTCGGAAGAAACATGTTTCCCTGGAAAATTTCTTTCTATTTTTACATTTTTCATGCAACAACTAATTTGGTTCCCCAACAGTTATTCAGCGGTGGCTTGGTGCATTTTCCATCTCCTTATATCTTACTGTTTTTTCTGTCCACCTCCCCCCACACCCAAGTTAAATGGTGTATCTTTGCCGATGTCTAGGTCCTTTATCTATTTGTACTATCTCTGGCAAAATAATCACCATGTGTGTATGGTGTACATTCTACTACAACAACAACAACAACAACAACAACAACAACAACAACCCAGTAAATGTCCCGCCGAGGGCGGGGTCTGGGGAGGTGATACGTTTGCAATTACAACCTTAGCAATTTGTAAACAAAAACAGAGGATTAAGAGAAGAGATGATAATGAGTATCACCACCAAAGCTATAAAGGATTAAACCACCAAGCTATGGATAAAGAATACTACTTGCTCACCAAATAACCCTAAGATTATTGTAAAGAACGCAAGATTTGTAAGAAGGCAGCAGCCGTGTAATTTTCATTCATCAACAAGTGCCTTTTACATCAGCTGTTCTTACATATTTATAGGGGTCACAAATGTGCCCTAATAACCTAAGAATACTCTAGAAAGGGTGAGCTGTCCAAGAGTAGTGCCCAAGCAAAATGAAACTTCAGTATTTTGCCCAGAAATGAGCCAAATACGTGCAGTACAATTTGGAGCGCATTTCCTTCCGTTTTGGACCACTTGACAGCTGTTGCTTGTCCTTGCATAAGGACAAACGTGGGTGAGCTGTAAGGAGCCTCATTCTTCATCCTTACCTGCCCCATGTGCTCTTAGGCGCGCCTTACTCAGCAACTACTTAGGGAATTCAAATAACAACTAATTACATTTGTTAATTATGCTAATTACATGCAGGGTGCACTATAACTAACACTAATCACAAATGCTTATTTGTACGGATTAATCTTGTACGGACATAACCTAGATTAAGTGGCCAAAAGGACACTAAGACCTCTAGGACCAGAATCATCACCATTCAAACGTGAGAGAGTCCCAAATGCCATGATTAATGCATTAATGCTCACGCTCGTAACTTGATGACCTGATGCTAACGCATCATCCTCCCCAACTTTTTTTGGATTTGCCCTCAAATCATCAAGGTATTCATCCTCCAAATAAGGCAGCAGATCTCCCACATTAAAAGTTGCTGAAATTGAACTCTCTTCAGGCAGTTCAAGCTTGTATGCATTGTCGTTGATCTTCTCGATGATTTTAAAAGGGCCTTCTGATCTGGGCATCAACTTGTGCATTCTTGGCCAATAAAAGTGCTCACTTAAGACCTCAAGAGTCTTCACAATGCCAAAGTGGCCAGCCAATCCTCCTAAGTGAGCTTCCCTTATAAGTAGGTCTCGAATTGAGCCCTTAGGGATACACAATCTGTTGTGCTTGAAAAGGAACCCTTCATGAATGTGAAAAGGGCCTTTTTCCACCTCCTTGCTGCCATCAAACATGGGAGAGAAATCTGGATCATCTTTGTAAAGTTCCCGTATGAAAGAGAAGCCTAAAACCTTGGCCTCGAGGATAGACAACATAGAATGTCGCCTTGATAAAGCATCGGCTACCACATTGCTTGCACCAGTTTTGTACTTAGATACAAAGGAGAATGATTGAAGATATTCCACCCATTTAGCATGTCTTGAACTCAACTTGTGCTGCCCATTAATATACTTCAACGCTTCATGATCAGAGTGCAAAATGAACTGCCTTGGTTTTAAGTAATGAGCCCAATGATCAAGAGCCCTCACAATTGCATAGAACTCTTTGTCATAAGTGCTGTAATTCCCTCTTGAACCATTCAACTTCTCACTGAAATAAGCAATAGGACGCTTATTTTGCACCAAAACAGCTCCAATACCGGTTCCACAAGCATCACATTCCACTTCAAATGGTTGATCAAAGTTAGGCAAAGCTAGTATAGGGGTGGAGCTAAGCCTTTCCTTGATGGCCTCAAAAGCATTTTGAGCCATGGGAGTCCACTCAAAGACACCTTTCTTCATACAATCCGTAAGTGGTGCTAAAAGAGAGCTGAATTGCTTGATGAATCTTCTGTAAAAAGAAGCTAGCCCATGGAAGCTCCTTACTTGCGTGATGCTAGTAGGAGTAGGCCATGTCTTAATCGCCTCAACCTTGCTGGGATCAACAACTATACCATCCTTGGACACAATGTAACCAAGAAACGTGACACTAGGAACAAAGAAATCACATTTCTCAAGCTTAGCAAACAGCTTGTATTGCCTTAGAGCCTCAAAAACGCGTGTTAGGTGCTGCACATGCTCAGAATCACTCTTAGAGTATATGAGAATATCATCAAAATACACAACAACAAATTTACCAATAAAGGAACGCAATACCTCATTCATAAGACGCATGAATGTGCTAGGAGCATTGGACAACCCAAATGGCATTACAAGCCATTCATAAAGACCTCCTTTCGTCTTGAAGGCTGTCTTCCATTCATCCCCATCCTTCATTCTAATTTGATGGTAACCACTCCTCAAATCCACTTTAGAGAAGACACAAGAACCAAACAGCTCATCAAGCATATCATCCAAGCGAGGAATTGGATATCTATACTTAATGGTAATGTTGTTAATTGAACGGCTATCAACACACATTCTCATGCTTCCATCCTTTTTTGGCACAAGGAGAGCTGGTACACTACAAGGACTCATGCTCTCTCTAATGTATCCCCTATCAAGTAACTCCTCTACTTGACGTTGTAACTCCTTAGTCTCTTGGGGATTACACCTATAAGCTGCTTTGTTAGGAAGTGAGGCTCCCGGAACAAAGTCTATTTGATGCTCTATGCCCCTAATGGGTGGCAAACCATGGGGTAAATCAGATGGGAACACGTCGACATACTTTTCAAGCAAAGGTTGCATTAACGCATGTAAAGGCTTTCCAACAATGTTCTCATTCTCCCCAAGCAACACCAGCATATAAACAACATTTCCATGCACCATTTCATACTCTAAATCAGCACCTTTAACAATCATAGCATGCTTTGATGAGTTAGAAACAGAAGAACCCTCCCCAACTTGCGTTCCCCCACATAAAGACAATTTTGCGGGTTGCAAATTAATTTTCTTTCCCTGAACCTCAAAAGAGTAAACATTTCTAAAGCCATCATGCATTACTCTTCTATCATATAACCAAGGTCTACCTAACAGCAAATGACAAGCATCCATGGGGATCACATCACACAAAATCTCATCATTGTATACTTTTCCAATCGAAAAAGGGATTGTGACTTGTTTTGTTACCTTGGCTTTGCTTCCCTTCTCTAACCATTGCAAGGAATAAGGATGAGGGTGTTCTTTGGTGGCCAATCCAAGCTTTTCCACCATGAGAGTAGACGCCACATTGGTGCAAGAACCGCCATCAATGATTAAAGTGCAAAGCTTTTCTTTCACGGTGCACTTGGTTTGAAATATCTTCTCCCTTTGAGATAGTGTCTCCTCTGCCTCTCTAGCATGAAGGACCATTTGAACCACCAATAGAGGTGAGCCTTGGTCAGGTTCAATGTCCAATTCATCGTCAATAGATTGTTCTTCATTCTGCTCCTTCTCGTCATCCAATTGCCTAAGCTCATCATACTCACGGAGAGATAACACTCTCTTGTTGGGGCACTCAGCTTGAAAGTGTCCATAGCCTTGACACTTGAAGCATTTCCTAGAGAGAGATGGTCTAAGAGCATCCTTGTTGGCCTTAGGATCTCTAGGAAACCTTTTGTCATTTTCGCTCCCTTTAGAAGAACTTTCTGCCCGAGGAGTAAAAATCCTAAATGAGGGCTTTGCTGCTGGTTTCTTAGCTTTCTCTTGCTTTTCAATCTTCAAAGCCAACTTGTATACATCATCTAGAGACCAAAAAGGCTGTACTTCAACTCTATTACCAACATTGGTGTCTAAACCAGAAATAAAATGCGCAATTGAGAGTTGTGGATCCTCTACAATGCCGGTTCTGATTTGTAGTTGCTCAAAATCTCTAATGTAATCTGCTACACTTAGAGTTCCTTGACTGAAATTTGTGAGCTTGAGGTAGAGATCTTGAGTATAGGAAGGGGGCACAAAGCGTTTGTGCATGATTTTCTTAAGCTTGGGCCATGAACGCACCCTAGATTTACCCTCACGCTCTCTTTGTAGTTTCATGCTTTCATACCACAAAGAAGCATACTTTTTGAGCTTCAAAACAGCAACTTTGAAACTCTTTTCCTTACTATACCCCTTGGTATCAAACAATCTACCCATTTGTTGCTCCCACTCCAAATAGTCATCTGGGTTTGTACCACCATCAAAATCAGGGGGTTCAAACTTTAAATCACCCCATTGCTCATCTTTTCTCCTTGGACTAAGAGAACCATCGTCATCACCTCGACCACGAGCTCTACCTCTACCAATGTTGAGAAAATCAGTCATTTGTTGGGTGAGGTTGCTAAGTTGTTCCTTAACCTCACGCATCTCCCTTTCTCTCCTAAGCTCTTTAGCTTGCTCAAGAGTTAAATTTCTGGGTATTTGTTCATCATCCATGGCTGTTTGTGAGTTTGGTTGTGTTTAAGCTAGGAATTGTGTTTGGGCTGTAAATGGGTTCTTTTGTGACTCAAAGATTGGAACTTTGGACGTGATTAAGACAAGAAAGGAGAGAACTTTGATGAGAGAAAATGGTGCTAAGGTTAAACCTATGCTTTGATACCAAATGATACGTTTGCAATTACAACCTTAGCAATTTGTAAACAAAAACAGAGGATTAAGAGAAGAAATGATAATGAGTATCACCACCAAAGCTATAAAGGATTAAATCACCAAGCTATGGATAAAGAATACTACTTGCTCACCAAATAACCCTAAGATTATTGTAAAGAACGCAAGATTTGTAAGAAGGCAGCAGCCGTGTAATTTTCATTCATCAACAAGTGCCTTTTACATCAGCTGTTCTTACATATTTATAAGGGTCACAAATGTGCCCTAATAACCTAAGAATACTCTAGAAAGGGTGAGCTGTCCAAGAGTAGTGCCCAAGCAAAATGAAACTTCAGTATTTTGCCCAGAAATGAGCCAAATACGTGCAGTACAATTTGGAGCGCATTTCCTTCCGTTTTGGACCACTTGACAGTTGTTGCTTGTCCTTGCATAAGGACAAACGTGGGTGAGCTGTAAGGAGCCTCATTCTTCATCCTTACCTGCCCCATGTGCTCTTAGGCGCGCCTTACTCAGCAACTACTTAAGGAATTCAAATAACAACTAATTACATTTGTTAATTATGCTAATTACATGCAGGGTGCACTATAACTAACACTAATCACAAATGCTTATTTGTACGGATTAATCTTGTACGGACATAACCTAGATTAAGTGGCCAAAAGGACACTAAGACCTCTAGGACCAGAATCATCACCATTCAAACGTGAGAGAGTCCCAAATGCCATGATTAATGCATTAATGCTCACGCTCGTAACTTGATGACCTGATGCTAACGCATCAGGAGGTCCAGATGTATGCAGCCTTACCCCTAACTAGTCGCCTAGTAGAGAGGCTGTTTCCGAAAGACCTACGAAAACAATTTGAATTTTGAAAACAGTAGAAAATAGTCATGTATGGTGTACATTCTAAATCCTTAAATGTTTCTAAATGCCCACATGCCTTGATGTATATAAAACCCTAAACTGAGACACTTGCGGATGTGACTGCAACTGAACTAGGTGCAACATGTTTTATTTTGATATATCTACAAAGGATGGACTATGAAAAGATCCCCCCCCCTCCCAACCAAGTTTACGGTGTTCATCTCATAAATGTCTTGATGCTGAAGGCCAGGTGGATTTTCATGGTTTTGATGCGGAATTGTTCAATGAAACAAATTAACTCCAAGAGATCTAGCTAATGCTAGATAGAGATGTTAGTTTGCTGTTCTATCAAGACTTGTGCAAAAGCCTTGCTTAATCTTGGTGGGCATTTCCAAAAGCAGATGAGAAGTCAAATATGTAATATTGCTTCTCCACATCCATCCAGTTCATGTTGTCTCATGTTGAAACAAGGCAATTTTAGAACCAGATATTCTCGTATCTCAGTCTCCAACTCCTCTTCATGTTTGTCTGATTGTGGCTTCCGAGCATTTCGAGGAATTCAGTGCAAATCGGGTGTATCCAGTAAGAGGGGATACTGTCCGAAATTGAATGTCAAAAGCTCAGTCAGTAGAAAGGGGTCTCAAGAAACATTGATTGATTTCTCATCTCGGTATCAAAATGCAGCTGTGGGGATTTTGGTACCAAAAAAAGGCCTGCTGTCTAACTTCAAGTGTAATGTTGGGCCTTTTGCTTGGTCAAAAGGAAGTGTCACTGCTGGTTTAATTTCAGGAATATTGGTTTGCTATTCAACTTCTGATTCAGTATATGCTCAAGCACCAGAGGACAAGGGAGACAGTGAGGTTTGCGCTGCTCCATCATCCGCTCACTTCTCCCATGGAAAGAATGTCTACACTGGCTATTCTGTTATAGGTGAGACACAAAAGCCAAATTAACTTGTTACTGTTTTTTATGTACACGATAGATCATCTAATCAAATGGTATCCCTCGTTACGAAGGTTCATTCATGCCTTCCATGGTTGGCTGCAGTATATCAGTAGGAGAATCTACTGTTTTATTTCTTTATTTCTTCATGGAAAGAGATCGATGCTATTCATCTATTATCTGAAGGATGCTCTGCTCTAGATTCGAGTTTCTTTAGTGTAGGCGACAACATGTATAAACTGCATGTGGTGTGCTGCAGGTATACCTGGTGACGGAAGGTGTTTATTCCGTTCTGTTGCTCATGGAGCCTGTTTAAGGTCTGGAAAACCTGCGCCTAGTGAAAGGATACAAAAAGAATTAGCTGATGAGTTGCGGGCTCAGGTATGCTTCTGAGCTATATCTATGATTGTATGAATTTTAGGATCATACTGAATATCCTAGCATATATGTTCTTTTTGAAGATAATATCAAATCAATCAAGAAGGAAATGCAGATAAAGGACGAGGCGTCCTCACAAAAGAAAAAACCAGCATCTATGTTGATTAAGAACTTCATTTACGCTGTAATCTAATTCTGGTTGAAATCTTTACCAGTTGAGCTTTTGATGTGTGGTTAATGCACAATTTGCACAGTACATCTGAAAGGCACTAGGGACCATACTTCTTATTGCTTTCATTTTTTGTTAATGCATCTTGACAGGTTTCACTTTGAAAGTTTCTAGTAGTCTGTCCTATAGTACATATATAAAATATATCCCTCAATGCAGTGATATAGTTTGCCATTGTATCCAATCTCTTAACTAGATCATCACGCTGCAAGTACTATAGTGAGTTCTCTGGGGCTGTCTCCTCTCTCTTCATAAATTATTGTTCGAATCTAGGAATGCATTTGTATTTGAAATGCTCTAATCTGTGCGCACAACCAAATTATTTCAGGTAGCGGATGAATTTATCAGGAGACGACAAGAAACTGAGTGGTAAGCAATATTTAACAATCTCTTAACCACCTTGTCCTATGCTTTTGGGCATCCTGATGAAGTAACCATATTCATCTGAATATTTGAAGCCCTAGGGCCTGAAGAATGGTGATAATGTAGTTTCAAACTGTGCTGCTTGTTATTGAGGATAGAAAATTTAAGAAAAATATGATATCCTCATGCTAATTGTTTCTAACACTCAAGAAGCCATTTATAATTGTTGTATATTTGTATCATCCCGAACATCCGAACATATAGTCCTCTAAGCCTTTTCTCTCCCTTTTGCTTAGGCAAACCTCTTAAATGTTTTAACTTGCTTTGAGTCCTTGTTAGGACTGAGATTCTGGATAAGAGAAACTCATTGATGGTAAGATGATGTTGCCAGGTTTATTGAAGGCGATTTTGACACATACGTTTAGCAAATAAGGAAGCCGCATGTGTGGGGAGGTGAACCTGAATTGTTGATGCTTTCACATGTATTATGCTTTCACATGTATTAAGGTACTGCTTCTGTCGTAATTGTTGAGGTAACGCCCCAAATACCAAGTATTATTATTAGTTGTGTTTTATTTTATTTTGGTTTGTAAAGAAAAGAAAAACAAAAGAAAAAGAAAAAGAAAAGAAGTCAAAAGGTTGGGAAAACAAAAGGTCTTAGCCTTTTGGTTTTCTTTAGTATTGAAAGAAGATAGTTGATGATTGGAAAGGCAAAAGCCTTTGATTGACTATAAAAAGAACAGCCAGAGACAAACAAAGGACGTGCACGGCAAGTGAGTGCAGTAGCCGAAGCAAATAAATAGGAGGTGCACGGCATTTTTTGTCAGAAGGGTGTGAGAGAATATAACAGCCGAAGCAAACAAACAAGAAGAGCTAGTGAGAGAGACAAACAGAGAGTGAGAGAAATTGAGTATTTCTCCAAAGAGGTTTGTTCCAGTTCACGGTTGATTCGGCTTGTTCGGGTGAAGGTAATCGGAGTATTCGGATCGGTCATCGACAGGTACTTGTGGGTGTATCTTTGGTTTTTGTGGGAGTACCAAATTGAGTTAGAGTTTGTCAATTTGTACTAATACCAAAGATAGTTTGTTTACTTGTTGCTTGATCTTGTGATTGTTGCCAATTGTACTCTTGATTATCATAGTGGATTATTGTTTAGTGCGTGGAGATCCGCATCGTGGTTTTTTCCCTAATTGAGAGGGGTTTTCCACGTAAAATTGTTTGTGTTGTTTTTGGGTTCTTGCACTTTATTTTTCCGTTTATCTGTTGTTGTGATTGTGGGTAAATACCGTAGTTTTCCCCAACAGTGGTATCAGAGCTTTTGGTTGTAGGATCGGTGGTGGGAAAATTACTGTATTTGTTGAAGGGAGGAATTATTTTGTGCAAGTAAGATGTCTGGTAGTGTGCCCAAATTTGAAATTCCTTTGTTTGATGGTAAAATTAATTTTACTGTGTGGAAGAGTACGGTTGAGGATTTGTTGGTTCAACAAAATTTAGATGAGGCTTTAGATGAGACAAAGCCTAGTGAGGTGACCGATGCCCAATGGACATCGAAGAAGAAGAAAGCTGTCAGTACTATTAGATTAGCTATGGCTCCGGAGATCAAGTATAATTACTTGACTGAGACAGATCCAAAGAAGTTGCTGGATAAGCTCCAGAGTGTATATGCATCAAAGTCACTGACTAACAAGCTTTGTTTGAGATATGAGTTGTACCAGCTAAAGATGGAGCAAGGTACAGCGTTGCAGGACCACATTAACAGTTTTAACCAGCTAGTATGTCAGTTGAGAAATGCAGATGAGAAGATCTCCGATCAAGAGGAGGCATTGTTATTGTTGGCTTCACTACCTAAGTCCTACAGGCCAATTGTGCAGACATTACTTGTAGGGAGGACAGAGATTACACTAGATGAAGCAATGACAGTGTTGAGAGAGAATGATCGGATGATGTTGCAGGTTGATGGTGTATCTCCTAGTGATGGAGGAGATAGAGTACTAGCTGCGGAGGTGTCCGAAAGAGGGAGGAATCATGAGAGAAGAGGAGGTGGCCCGAGAAGTAGATCGAAGTCGCGCGCGAGAGACTTTAATAACATGGAGTGTTACTATTGTGGTGAGAAGGGTCATATTTAGAGTCGTTGCCCAAAGATGAGAGATGATTTGAAGAGTTTCAAGCAGCTGCAAGAGAAGATGGGTAAGACCAAAATTGATGATGATAGCGGTTCCTCTAATGTAATTATGTCTTGTGATGGTAATAAGGAGTTGTTCTTGGCTAGTAATAATGAGGGGAAGGAAAGCCAAGAGAGTTGGGTGTTGGACTCCGGCGCTTCGGTTCACATTTGTAGAGACCATGCTATGTTTGATACTTTGTGCCAAGATGGTGAGTATGGTGACATCAACATGGGGAGTGGTAAGTTGAAGGTGAAAGGGATGGGTAGCATCCGAATTGAGCTCCATGGTGGTGTGACTAGAACTTTCCACAATGTAAGGTATGTACCCGATGCTCGTGTTAACGTGATTTCGTTGGGTGAGTTGACATCGCAAGGGTGTAGATACATTGGTACGGGAAGGTGGTGCAAAGTGTATCGTGGTGCTACTTTGATTGTGCAAGGAAGGAAGGCGGAGAACAACTTGTGCTATGTTGAGGGTCATTGCGTAGGGAGGAGCAAGACCGTGAAGAAGAAGGTCCGTTTTTCGGACAAGGTGGAGGTATTTGGTGACTTGGGTCGAGGGAGGATTTGTTGAGATAACGCCCCAAATACCAAGTATTATTATTAGTTGTGTTTTATTTTATTTTGGTTTGTAAAGAAAAGAAAAACAAAAGAAAAAGAAAAAGAAAAGAAGTCAAAAGGTTGGGAAAAGAAAAGGTCTTAGCCTTTTGGTTTTCTTTAGTATGGAAAGAAGATAGTTGATGATTGGAAAGGCAAAAGCCTTTGATTGACTATAAAAAGAACAGCCAGAGACAAACAAAGGACGTGCACGGCAAGTGAGTGCAGTAGCCGAAGCAAATAAATAGGAGGTGCACGGCATTTTTTGTCAGAAGGGTGTGAGAGAATATAACAGCCAAAGCAAACAAACAAGAAGAGCTAGTGAGAGAGACAAACAGAGAGTGAGAGAAATTGAGTATTTCTCCAAAGAGGTTTGTTCCAGTTCACGGTTGATTCGGCTTGTTCGGGTGAAGGTAATCGGAGTATTCGGATCGGTCATCGACAGGTACTTGTGGGTGTATCTTTGGTTTTTGTGGGAGTACCAAATTGAGTTAGAGTTTGTCAATTTGTACTAATACCAAAGATAGTTTGTTTACTTGTTGCTTGATCTTGTGATTGTTGCCGATTGTACTCTTGATTATCATAGTGGATTATTGTTTAGTGCGTGGAGATCCGCATCGTGGTTTTTTCCCTAATTGAGAGGGGTTTTCCACGTAAAATTGTTTGTGTTGTTTTTGGGTTCTTGCACTTTATTTTTCCGTTTATCTGTTGTTGTGATTGTGGGTAAATACCGTAGTTTTCCCCAACAGTAATGTCATTACACTAGCGCAGTGGGGGGTTTTTCCTTTTGGTAGCGGAGCAATCCAATGGGTTTTCTGTTCCATTGTGCGCTTGGGTATTGTTTTTGGTTGGAGCATTCCATTGTGTTTTCTGTTCCATTGTTATTTCTGCTAACGTATGCATCTAAAGTTTTGCTAATGAATGCATCTAAAGTTGCTGACTCCTAGGTATATGATGAACTGTGTAGGATGCCAATAACGGTGTATATGCATGACGACAAACATGGCGGGTTGATATCCATTGCCGAGTACGGACAGGAATATGGCAAAGATAAACCAATACGAGTATTGTATCATGGTTATGGTCATTACGATGCTTTACTAATTCCTGGAAAGAAAGGTGCCAAATCAAGGTTGTAGGTTGACGACTCCGCACTACTGAAATGTTCCTGCACAGTCTTTGGAGCCATGTAAATCAACAAACACTAAATACATAAAGCTTGGATGAGCTGACAAATGCACAGAGCAGCAGCCGTTCTTCCATAGTAGAGGTGTAAAAAAGATACTGTATTCAAATGTCAGAATTGCTGTACTAGCTAGTGTAAATGTGACCTGATATAGGCCTTGTTTGGCAATCAACGGATAGCGGATAGCTGATAGCGGATTGCATTAGCAGATTTGACCAGAGGATTGTATTTGCTGATTTGACCAGAGGATTGTATTAGCTGATTTGTAAAAATGTGTTTTAAATTAGCTGATGAGATTTAGCTGTTAGTTAGTTGAAGATGTAAAATGACTAAAAAGGATATTAGTTATTATTATTATTATTATTATTATTATTATTATTATTATTATTATTATTATTATTATTATTATTATTATTATTATTATTATTATCTTCTTCTTCTAGTACTACTACTATTACTACTACCATTATTACTATTATTATTATTGTTGTTGTCCAAGTGATGAACTTTTTTTCTTCTTGATGCCTCCTAAGTGCTCTGTATACATGGAGAAATTAAAGAGAATAAGAGAAAATGGAAGGAAGGGTGAAGGAAGAAGAAAAAGTTGAATAAAATAGAAGAAAGAAACATACTGTAAAAAAAGGGCAGATGAACAAAAAGGATTTGCAATGGGAAAGACTTTTATTTAAATAGTGGCAACCCTTGTAATTTATGCCAACTTGTGGATAATCATGTCAATTAGTTAATAAATTGCAAACCTCTAACTTGAATCCGCTACTTTTTAGCGGATTCGAAATTAGCGGATTCGGCCCAATCTGCTAATCGAATCCGCTATTTACCAAACACCTTAAATTAGCGGATTCGCTAGTCAAATCCTCTAATTAGCCCCAATCCGCTAATTTTGCCCCAATCCGCTAATTACCAAACAAGGCCATAGTGATAAGTTTGGTTGGTTGAATTTTCATAGAGCTAGCAAGTAGCAATTCTTTTTTTTTTTTTTTTTTTTTTTTGCATTAGAAGTACAACTCCACTATAACAAAAATACATACAACAAAGTCAAAATCTGTGGAAATTGGTGCATTTGAAATTAATGTACGAGTGTGTTCTTTCTACTTATTTTAGAATCGGTTTGGTTTCACTCAGTTCAGTTCAGTTCAGTAATTTTTTTTCTTTCTCACATATTATTTTTAGTTCAGTAAAACAGAACATGCTCTTAGTCATGAACCCTACTCCAACCATTAGAAGTCAAGACCTCATTGGTTTAATGACACTATTAATTTGTGTTGTACTATGGTTGAATTAGCCAAGGGGAGCAACAATCAACATGGTGTGACACTGTATATTGTACTCACATGGTATCTTTAATTAATTGTTCATATCTTTGGCTCGTGAGTAGATGATTTGAATGGTAGCAAAAAAGTGTAGAAGCAGACATACAAATGTCTACTTTTAAGAGGGCTGTCCCAGTTTCCAATTTCCTGAAATACTCCCAAGTTGAATGGAATTGAATACCAACAATTTTCAATTGTCAAAACTCAAAAAGCTTCACTCACTCTCGAATGTACCAAAAAAGTGGACCGATTCCAACTCGGTGGAACCTGGAAAAGCAGGGTTCACGATCACATGTACGCCCCTGTTTCATCATGTTTTGCATAGCTTTTTGGCTCACTTACAATATTTTTTTGGCTCTTTTGTGTACTGTGCAACTTCAAGTCGTTTCCCCTTGAGTTGTCTATGTCATACCCTTGGTGGTATATTAGCAATTTCGGCAGAATATACTCCTATTTCATTTCAAATTTTGCGCTTTTGTTTTCTTAGTACCAGTATAGTGGTCTATTGGTTCCAATCTAACTTCTAAATTATTTGTTAAGACAATGTCTTAAGTCTGAATTCCTTTTAATATTTATTCTCATGTCTCATAGAAATTAGTGACAAGATCTTACTCAATCAGTGGGATTCAGTGGCAGGACTTTACAATCAGTGAGAATCAGTGGCAGGACCTTATTCAATCAGTGGAAATCAGTGACAGGATGGACCCATATTCCTCCTCACAGTATCAGTGACAGGATGAACCCACATTCCTCCTCACAGGATCAGTAGCAGGACCTTATTGAATCAGTGAGAATCAGTGGAAGGGCCTTACTGAATTAGTGGAAATTAGTGGCAACTGGCAAGACCTTACCGAATCAGTGGTAAGACCTTACTCAATCAGTGAGAATCAGTGGAAATAAGTGGAGAAGAACGCACCCAAACTATACTAGCCCCTTGTTAGTGCTATATTAACGGGACTAGTATTTGCGTTGGTTGTTCAATTAGTCTCATACAAATGACAATTAAAGTTTATATATTTCTAAATAGGTAGGAAATCAGTCTCATTGACCGCAAAATTGGAAAAATATAAACAACACCCTAGAATTATCAAATGGGGGCGGGGATGTTTCTTGAATCCACGACTTAGAGGTTGAAGTTAAGAGAGTGTTATTGAGTTAGTAGTCCTTGCTTTATAATCCAATATTTAGATTAAATCAACTCCAATAAGGCTCTGTTCTCGTTAACGAAATGATGCTGGACGGTAAGAAACGAAACGGAACGAAATGAAGCATGAAAACAACGAAAAGAACCGGGCCTAAGTAAAAAGGAATACACTCTACTAAGCTCACCTCTTTTCTTTTTCTTTTTTAATAAGCATGCACTTTTGCTCATTTTAATACTAGCTCCGTTGAAGGCACGTTGTGAATTAGATTACTCCAAAATTTCACCAACAAACTTTCAAATTTAAGCCTTTTTCAAATTAATACTCCTAACAGGTTGTTACTCCGTCTCCATTCTCCATGTACCAGTGTTCCTCTAGTACTGTACTAATGACAAATGAGGGGCCATTTCGTCCTTTCCATCAACACATTTGAATTTCTGATCCCACACCCCCATCACTGAAAAGCAACCTCGAAACCCACACATGTTTGATGTTTCATTTCCATTCAAAATCCCAAACCCATGACAAAAAAAATGCTTCACTTTCGTCCCCTTCTTCTTCTTCCTTCACTCCCCTTACCTCCAAAACCTCCATTCTCTCTCCATTGATTAATCCTCATGCTCTAAAATAACCTCACAAAAACCATGAAATTAATCAAAATTTTCCTCCTTTTCATTTTCCTATCCCTCACATTTTCTCTCACCACATCACTAAACTCTGATGGTCTATCTCTTCTAGCTCTCAAATCCGCCATAACAACAGACCCATTAAACTCTCTCTCAACATGGACCTTAACCTCAACAACCCCATGTCACTGGTTTGGGGTCATCTGTACCCACCAAAGAGTTACCTCACTTTCTCTCTCCAACAAAAACCTCACTGGTTATATCCCTTCAGAACTTGGTGCTCTTCTCTCTCTTCATTCTCTTTCTCTCTCTTACAACAACTTCTCCGGCCCAATACCGGCCCACATTTTCAACGCTACTTCGTTAACTTCACTTTCCCTTTCACATAACTCTCTCTCTGGCCCAATCCCGGCTCAAATCAAATCCCTTCAAAATCTTCAAAGTTTGGACCTTTCTGATAATTTACTAAATGGGTCACTCATAAATGAACTTTCTGAGTTGAAACAGTTAATGGGTACTCTTAATTTGAGTTATAATAGATTTTCCGGTGGAGTTCCGGTGAGTTTCGGGAAGTTTCCGGTTATGGTTAGTTTGGATCTCCAGTGTAATAATTTATCTGGGAAAATTCCTCAAGTGGGTTCATTATTGAATCAGGGGCCCACTGCTTTTGCTGGGAATCCTAGGTTATGTGGGTTTCCTTTGAGTAATGTTTGTCCTGATGATGAAGTTCAAAACCCTAATTTTGTTTTACCTTCAAACCCTGAAAACCCAGAAAACCCTAGTGAATCTAACCCTAGAAACCCTATTTCTAGGGTTAGAATGGTTTCTTTGCCTTTGATTTTGGGGTTTTTTGGGGCTGTGATTGTGGGTGGGGTTTTGTTTGTGGGGATTAGGGTGGTGAGGAAAAGAAAATTGGGGGTTTATGTTAAAGAGGGTAACATTACTAAAAAGGGTGATGAGGAGGTGGTGAATCACGTGAGGATGGTGGGGCCAGAGGATGAGGGTGATGAGGGGCAAAAGGGTAAATTTGTGGTGGTGGATGAAGAAGGCTTTGGGTTGGAATTGGAGGATTTGTTGAGGGCATCAGCTTATGTGGTGGGGAAAAGTAGGAGTGGGATAGTGTATAAGGTGGTGGTGGGAGGTGGGAAAGGGCCGGTTGTGGTGGCGCCTAAGGTTGTGGCGGTGAGACGGTTGAGCGAGGGGGATGATGCCACGTGGCGGTTGAGGGAGTTTGAGTCGGAGGTGGAGGCGATTGGGAAGGTTCATCATCCAAATGTTGTAAGGTTGAGGGCTTATTATTATGCTAATGATGAGAAGCTATTGGTGTCGGATTATGTGAGGAATGGGAGCTTGTACACTGCATTGCATGGTAACATCCCTTAACCTATCCTGTTTAATTCTTAGAATTCATGTTTTGATGTTATTAACAGTTACTTTGTTTAGTTGCATTTGTTTGTTTGTTAATTTGTTTATTTAATTGTTGAGATTGAAAAAGAAATAAAGGGTTCAAATTTGTTAGATACTTAAATTGTTCTCGTGCTACTAGATTCCTAGTCATAATGGCAGCCAAAATAGAGGGTTTCTGCTGCATAAGCCAAGTGTAGGGCGGCCCTGTAGGAGGAAGCCAAATTTGTTTTGATTATAGAAATTGAATGATATAACCCCACAAGGACAAGTCTTTTGTCTAATATCTTCCATTTGATTGCTGGAAGGAGACACATTAGTCTATTCTATAGAGCGTTAAGTGACTCAAACCAATCAAGTTGACTTGTATGTTTACGCCTTTCACCATCATGGAGTAGTGTTTGGAGGAATAGTAGGGTTATGAGCCCAAGCCTTTGGGCTTAGGTGAGGTTGTATTCTCCTCCCTTAAGTACTTACTCCGTGTGCTTATAATACTTGAATTGATATGACTCCAGGAGGACAAGTCTGTGTCTAATATCTACCATTTGGTTGCTGGAAGGAGACCCATTTGTCTATTATATTGAAATTAAGTAACATGAGACTAGGATTTAGAGGGATACATAGTAAGTAGGGTGATGAGCCCAAGCCTTTTGGCTGGCTTAGGAGAGGTTGTTTTCTCCTCCCTTGGGTACTATCCTCTGGTGGCCTCTATAGATTACAGAAGGCTAATGAGGGCACCATCATTATTTGCAAAAAGAAGCAACCATTTCCATTGGAGACAAAAGCTTCACAATTTTTTGGCTTTGGAACATGATGGACTAAAGCAAAATGGCTCATAAAACTGTCAGCACTTCTTATTTATTGTGAAGTTGCCGATGGTCGTCGCACTTCGGATCTCGGGTCAAACAGAAACAGCCTCTCTGTGAGACTCTCACAGGGGTAAGGCTGCGTACAACCGACCCTCCCTTACCCTGCCAAGGCGGGAGCCTCTTTGGAGGCACTGGGGTAATGTTATTGATGTTTATGTTGTTGAAGTTGAGAGATATTAAGTGAACTCCTGAGTTGAGCTCGTATGCAACCAAATATGACTCTGAAATTAAATAAATTAGAAACTAGACTTAAAGTTTCATTGATCTAAAAATTGATAAAATTAGGCCAAAAAGAAAGCTAGATATGAACTATCAAAATTAACCCTACTATGTCGAAACAGGATTTCTAAAAGCCACTACTCTCTTTATTGTCCTGTATCTTCTCCTAAATATAGGTCGTTAAAGTAGTTTAATGTTAATTGCACTAGATTAGGATTGGTTTTTAAGAATAATCAAGAGCAAAAATGTAAATTAGTGCCTATTTAAGTCATGTGCAAGTTGGCAGCTTTGGCTCAATATCTTGGCGAGAAATACTCAACATTCTTGATGGCTTAGGTGTGTCTTTCATGTTGAAATTCTTTGCTGCAATTGGCTAAAGAGTTAGTCATGGTAGATTCGTTTTACGACCTTTTACAAATTCTCTCTTATTTACCTTTACAAGTTGGCTTGTTGGTGTTAGGTGGGAATGTTTTGTTTGTCCTGCAACTATTGCCCAGGCTCAATATGTTGGGCTGGGATTCAGAAGGGGGTAACAAGTGCCATGTCGCGTGCTTTTCTGGTAGTCTTTTGGTGCCTTTGGTTGGGAACTTATGGAAAGTAACTCTCGGAATTCTTTGGATTTTCCAAGCCAAATAAGTTTGTTTGGGGTTGTGTGGTAGACTTGGCTTTTTTATGGACTGAAGCGTTAGGTGCATCTGAAGCAGTGTCCCATGCATGTCCAACTTTACTAGGGTGATTTGTAATTAGATGCTTCTTTGAGGATTTCTTGGCCTTATGAGGTTTATCTAGTAGCGCATTGTATTAGGTTTGTCATTTTCCAACGGTGGAGACTCAATATCCCTTATAGTGATAAGTCTAACTCCTAACCTGTTATAAAATTTTATATCCAAAGAGAATTTGACTTCTATCACTTCGCGTTTAAAATGAATCAATTGCTATCAGAGGTCTAAGTTGTTGGAGTGCTTTTGAGACTTCTCTTCAAGCTCGCTAAGGGTCATTATGTTGTGGAAATGGAAAAAAGTTCTCTTTCTGACTTGCATAAGTGCTTCACTTAGAATTTGACGATGGAAAACAGGAAAATGTGTTTAAAAGTCTCATTGCTTTCTCCCTCCCCAATCCTACAGCCACCGCTCACTTGCAGTTCCCCTTTGCGGACCTTGTTGAGCAACAAGAGAAAGAGGTTGCTGGACTTTGATGAGCCCTAACGCTATGTCTCTATTACGATATCGTTGGCCTCGTGGGAACAAATGGCTGTGATGGATGAGTTGGACGGATTGATGGTGAAGGAGGGGAGAGTGAAATTAAAGGATGGGTTAGCGTTTTGTACGGGGAACACTTCTCGCCAATTTTTGAATTTTATGGAAGAACATCATCCAAATCTTTTTGATGAAGTTGGATTATTAGCATACAGTTTCTTATGTTTTAGGAAATTGCTTATTTTTTCCCACTATTTCTTTGACAATTGAAAAATGGAAATGGAAAACAAAACATGTTCCATAAGTTGTCTCAACAGAAAATAGCCTTAATTACCTACTGCATAATAGGGCAAGCTCCCCGCAACAGTGACCCAACTTGTTTAATCTCCATCCCTCACTGCCTTTCCCTTCAGAGCTGTTGGTTCCTGACCCATCCCTTTATCCTCCTTTTTTTCTTCCATCTTTCTTTATGCTTGGCCTCTATTACTGTCGTCATCTTTTTGTATTCTTATTTAATGGTGGCTGACCGGGATTCTGGCGGTCTTATCTGTTACCTAAGTCCAGATCTAACCACTAGAAGCCTAGAGTTCGGCGGCTGTTTATCGTAGGATGTTTGGGATACTTGATAAATGACTATTGAATGAGGCTATGGGCAGCGGTGGTTGGGACTTGGGAAGAGGAAGCAAAATGGCGTTTGTGTGGTAGAAGGGAAGGAAAGGTGCAAGGGGAGGAAACCTGATGGTTCAGGAGTTCGTGTTTTTTGTTTTCAATAATTCTTATTTCTTTTTTTTTTTTTTGGGAGATTTGGAAGTATTAAAAGTGGTGTATTGGTCTGTACCTTTGAGGACTCAATAACCTTATACTTGTGGGCCCTACACGAGGGGAAAAAATGAACAAAACATAAGTAGGATTCCATCCCTCTACTCTAAATCCATTTCAACTGGTGTACCAAATGGGCTGTATTTCATTTGCCTCCATTAATTGTGCTCAATTGAAGGGGCATAAGATCTTGTTTAAAGTATCAATGTTGCAGTCTAGTTGAAAGTGATTATGTGAAATTGAGCCTAAAATTTGATGAAATATGCATGTTGAGCTTGTTTTGAGTTGGATTGGATCCAAATTTACATCATTGGAATTTGTAGGATTCAGGGTCATTTTTTATTATATGAGGTTGGATTGGTTCCAAATTTATATCGTTGGAATCTTAAGATTGTCGAAGCTTATTCTGTTTTATGAAGTTTGTTAGTGTAGTGTGATGTTTGGTTGGCTTTAAACGGTATTCAGGAAGAGCATTAGGACGCAGCTAAAAGACTAAGATATATTACTGAATGCTTAGGTATTTCAATTTTGTGGATGGCACTTGCATTGGAATAATTTTATGACCCATGGTAAATTTTCCGTTTTCTGGGGTTTTCTTTCATGCGACTTACAAGTTTAAGAGAGCTTGTTTAACGTTGTGTTTTGTGAATGATCAATACTTGATTGACCAATTAGATAAATTAAATAGTTACAAAGTGCATCAAGTCATAACTGAGGCCGTGAATCTTTCACGTCTTTAATCAAGTGGTTGCCATTGAAGATCCCTCCCCTAATACTTCTCATTCTGTATCCCCTAAGTCAAAGAAAAATGACTAAATGAGCATAAAACTTTTAATTTTTCTGTCTCTATAAGTTCATTTCCTTTGCTTTTGCGTTTTTGAGTCAGCTGCCTCTTGCGAATTTGTCTGGATGCTGTTCAACAATGTCCACTCAGACCCTAATTTGCATGAAGGGCTTTCATGTCATTCGAGTGTGATCAATGCCCCTCTGTCGTTTACTTTAACTAAAAGTATGCTATTATCTATACCATTTGTATCTTTATTTTGCTAATTGTCTTTGGCGGTTTTGTTTCTTAGGCAGACCCTCCAATGATTTGCCACCGTTAACCTGGGCTTCAAGATTGAAGATTGCTCAAGGCACTGCGAAGGGTCTGTTGCACATTCACGAGTGCAGCCCAAGAAAATATGTTCACGGAAATTTTAAATCATCTAAAGTTCTACTTGATGAAGACCTCCATCCGTACATATCTGGATTTGGTCTCAACCGTCTTGTGTGTGGGGCATCAAAATCAGCAAATCCCACGTCAAGACGTCCCAGCTTAAATCACTCGGGATTAATGGGCTCAAAAATCTTAGGCCCATCTTCTGCTCCCTACTTGGCACCCGAGGTTCAATCTGGTGGCAAGTACACCCAGAAATGTGATGTGTACTCGTTTGGGGTTGTGCTTATGGAGGTGGTGACTGGTAAACTCCCTGATGCTGGGCCTGATAATGACGGGAAGGGACTAGAGATCCTAGTGAGGAAGGTTTTCCGGGAAGAGAGGCCATTATCAGAGATCATAGATCCAGCATTGCTGCATGAGGTTCATGCCAAGAAGCAGGTCTTGGCCACATTTCATATTGCTCTGAACTGCACAGAGCTCGATCCTGAGCTGAGGCCAAGGATGAGAACTGTTTCTGAGAGCCTGGATCTCCTCAAATTTCAGTAAGGGTAGGGTAAATAATCTGTAAATGTACGTCAGATGTATTTTGCGTGACCTTGATGTAGAATCTATACCCATCTTTGTAGCAAAAGTAGACGCCTCGTCTATATGTCAAGAATTGGTGCAGAAGTGTAGAACTGTAGGAGTAGGAAGAATTGATTTTTGTAGGCGTGGTTCCTGGTTCTTTGTAGCCCCTGACCTTATAGACAGCAAGGTGTGCAGAATCATGATCGTCGTGACTCTGCCTGACCTTATAGACAGCTGAGTTTGCAGAACTCATGATCGTCTTGACTCTGCCTGACCTTATAGACAGCTGAGTTTGCAGAACTCATGATCGTCTTGACTCTGCCCGACTTCAGAGTGTGTAGAATTCATGATCGTCGTGACTGCCTGAATCCTTTGAACCAAAATTATCATTATTTGCTGGATTGGAAAAATGCTATCGAAAAACTCTTGAGCAAGTATGTAATACTCTTCTCCTACAAGCCAGCGCGGGAGATAGTCACTGTGGGGCTGTGGCCGACGGTGGTTACCCTTGGTCGTGAACCCAAAATAAAAATGTAATACTCTTCTAGCTGCATTGCTCTGTTAACTTTGTTTTCATCAATCTACTTTGGGAGTACTAACTAATGACAAATCGACGATGTGGAGGGAATGAACTATTCCAAACCTCATTATCATCTATACAAATTTAATGTTGCACATTCAGAAATTGATTAGTAGCTAAGCCTACAACTAGTTTAATTATCCGGAGTCGGTGAAATCTAGGCTTAGTGGTTAAGTTTGAGATCCTAGATACATTAGGTCCCAATTTCGAATCCTCTCTTCTCCGTTGTATGTAAAGTTTATTTTAGTTTGTGTCTCCCACGGACAAAAAAAAAAGAAAAGTTTAATGATCCGGAAAAAGTAATTGCCTTGCATGCTTGACATGCTTATTATTATGAAAAATAAATTAATTCTGAAAAAAATTATTTAAAAGGCTGGAATTTCTCAGCACCAAATACTTTACTCAGGCGCGATGTTTGGTGGATATTGAGAAACTGAGAACAAAGGATTAGGTACCCGATGATCTAAGAGAGTTGGGAGTATTTAAACAATTGATCATACTTTAGCCACCATAAGAAATATTCGTTGAGATCGAATCAACTGCTGGGTCTTTTTTTGTACAGTAGGATTTTTGTAGCAATTGTCATGGTAAGTGTGTCATGGTAAGATGGATGATTTTTGGAAGTGGGTGACATTACAAAGATACAGCAAACAATATGGGGTGAATTGACCCATATATTAGGTAAATTTATTTATTTTACCTCATTTATTTCCCTAAACTATCTTCTAAATGTAATTTTCTTAGCTGCACATATATGAATCAATTATGATTGAGTGTCAAATTCCAATGCATATGATTCAATTTTTCAGAGAAAGTTAACTATTATAACTCAAAATAAGAAGTCAACTTGATTCATAATCTCGAAGACGAGAAGTTTTGTTTTTCTAAAGGAGAAATAGGAGGTAGATTATACTTGTTTGTTTAGTAATAAAAATTTGGGTAGCAAATTCTTTCATTTGTGAATTTTCTCAATTTTTATTTAATTAAAAATAAAGGATATGGAGAATGTACGTATACAGAAATGTTCAAATGATACATATATTTGTCATTTGATATACGATGTCTATTAGTCCACCAAAAATGCATTACCTCATTTAGCCAATTTAACATTATTCTAGAATTTGACTTAAGTTGCAAGCAAATTTAATTGTATGTGCATATCATTGTCAAGTATTTGCTTCATTTGAAATATAAGGCTCTGCGTAGCTATGTCATTTATATCATTTTTAGAAAAATTTACCAAATCATAAATTGTCGTGTGTTTAATGAGTACAACCACATTTTATTTATCAAAATGACCTTTTATTGTCTTTTTTTTGGGTTTGACCACAGGTTCACCCAAGCTCTTTGGGCCAAGACTAATCCTGTTCACACCAGTTGGCCCATAAAGGGGTAAAGTGCTCCCACTAAGGGGTTTTTCCATTCACAGGATTCGAACCCTCGACCTTGCTTAAGGGATGAGAGTGCCAAACCACTCACACCAACCACTTATTAGTACATTTTATTGTCTTTAAGTATGCATATTATACGACAACAAAGGTCGTTCCTTGTACATTCAAGTGATCTGGACCACAATACTTTTACACAATTATTATCTAAATTACAATCAGGTTGGTTAACGCAAATTGGTTTCGAATTAGGAACGTCTACTCTGCTAGCAACTGTGTAATTGATCGTACCTGATTTCAATCATCAAAAAATTTAAAAGAAAGTTAGTTTGTCAATTGGTAGTATGGCCATGTAATGATGTGAGTAAGTCAAATGCACCAAAAATCTAGAGCTATTTGGCATGGACAAGCCCCTTATATGGTATTTTTCTACTATGACACTTGTGATTTTCGTTTTCCTTTACATTTAATTAAATTTGAAAATTTCTTAAAGAGATGTACACAAATAAACACAAAAAGAAAAACAGAAAATAAACATATACATGTGAATCGCGCATGAGGATAAAAAATTGTTATTTAGATTGTGAAAGTTTTTATATAAAAATCTAAAACATAAAAGGAAAACTTAGCGCATGACATAAAAACTACAATTATTAGAAGGAGTGGCACGAGTGATATCTTTTGTACTATGTTAAAAATACAACACGTATAATCTTTTCTTTTTCTTTGTTTTTAATGGAAGCACAAAGTTCTCCAGATAAAGATGTGAATGGAATTATAAAGATTTTTGACTTTTTATCTCCTTATATACTAAAAAGATTGGTAATAATTAACGGAATTGCTTAACGTAAATCCCGTTTTACTAAACGCAAATATTTTTTTCCCAATACTTCCCACAATACCCTTTACATTTGTAAAGCACCTTCCTTCTTGTTTTTTTTTTCCCTCTCAATCCTCCCTAATATCATCCCCTCTCTCTCATCCTTCCTTCAAGTCAATCAATAATTCAATATGCAGGATTCTTTCGATCAAACAATATATTTGATAAAATTAATGATGATATTGAGGGGTAATTATTATAATTTAGATTTAGATTAATTTTTTTACAAATTATTAATTGTTTTGGGTTTTTGTGGGTGGTAGGGCTAGGGTTTGTTGCAGGTTGTTGCGCGGCGGGCTTTGGGCGTCGTGCTGACAGGGGGCTGGGGTTGGTGGCGGTGGGCTGACAGCGGCCTGGGTTTGGGGGTGGCGGGCTGAGGTTCTATGGTGGAGAGAGACTGTGGTGGAGAGAGAGATCGAAAGAGTTTGGGTGTGTTCAACCTTTACCATGGACGAATTATACAACTGTATAGCAGAGTTGAAGAATTTGAAGCAAGGGGGTTCTGTTGAGCAGTACTATGAGGACTTCAAACAATTGAATAGTCAGGTAAGGCTACCCATATCAAATGCTATTATGTGGTTTGTTGCTGGTTTGAGGGATAATATTAGGGAGATGGTTATGATGTATGAGTTTAAATCGATGCATGAAGCTTTTTGTGTGGCGAAATTACGGCAAGCAACTCTACGTTTTATGCAAAGAAAAGAACAGCCTACCGAGATCAATCTTGATAAATTGCATCCCCTAGCAGTTATATCCACTCCTCAAAATTACGGAACTCCATCAACTCCATTTCAAAGCCAAAAAGTCATCCAAACCCCAAATCTTCATTGTCACACTCAAATTGAACCAGAAGGAATTGAATCTGAGACATGCCCATTTTTAAATGACAACAAAAAAATTCAAAAAGAGGTTCATGAATTGGGTGCACTGAAGCTGTTTGATGAATTGCCTCAACCAAAAATGGCGTTGCAAATTGAAAGATCAAATACCCTGATTGCAGTGGAGGGGCAAATTCAAAATGCCCACATCATGTTCGACAAAATGCCTGAACCACTTGGTTCTTTTGATGAATTATTTGAGGCCAATGCCTTCACGGTTTTTGATCCAGGATCACAAGAATCCTCGATGGAAGGTGGTGGGTATGATGAAAATGGCATTGTAAAGGCTTCTTTCGATTCAACTGATGAAGCTCAAAGGAAGTCAATTGAGGCCAGTTCAGAGCTATCATCTGGTGTGAATTTATTGCCATCAGGTGCCCAGTATTTGTTCGATAAAATGTCACTACCAGAAATACCTTGTCCTTGGAATAATAAATGTGGTGGCGAACCGAGCACAAAGGAGTTTCATTTACGCCTAGGGGGAAGAGAGAGTTTCATCTTATTCCTTGATTGAGAGAAAAGGAAGGAAGAGAGAGAAAGGCCTGAAAATTACCTAGGGGTATTGTGGGAAGTGGGGATTTACGTTTAGTAATTTGCGATTTACGTATAGCAACCCCCATAATTAATTATTATTATTAATCAAAATAATATACTTTTCCAAATAAAATATATTTGTACTGATTTCTTCTATCAAAGGAAAGTTAATGATATGAATAATGAAATTCAAATGCACCTTAACCCATTCAATTAATATTTGATATGAAACTGAAATTGAAAAGATATTGTGTCGAGTTTCTTCTTTTCAATTTCATTTAAGATATGATTTGAAATTCACTCAGATCTTCACAACATTCAATGAATGTGTGTGTAATCTTCACAATGTTTAACAAATCAATTTATTAAATACTAAGATTCAACTGAACAAGCTATACTAAGTTTCCTGAGTTTTCTAATCGTAGGTCTTCGAATAACGGGCGTCTTCAGTATTTTTACTAGTGAGAGTTAGTTTATCTTATTTATTGGGTATGATTGTCTCTTATTTTGTGAGAATAATGTTAGTTCAAGGGTTTATTTATTTTTTTATTATCGGTCCTATTGCACTACCACGAATCTTATTGGAGTATTCAAGAAGCAACCTACGATCAGAATTGAAAATCTATCAACAAGGTTATGACGGTGACTTCCATTAAAAAGATTGTACTATAGAAAACAGTAGCGATGAAAAGGAAGCTATTTTGAAGGCGTTCCTCAGGAGGTTTGAATCGATGACCTAGTATACCAGTTGCAACTTATTTACGAATAAACCAACATCTCTTAGGTAATAATTATTTTGTTTAGTACAGAGATTTTAGTGCAGATGAGATTCTCTTGCATTCTCATCGTTAAGAAGAAGGCTTTAGTTAAACAAACACTGTTGAAGCTAAAGATTCTCCTTAGTTTTGCATCTTTCCACTTTGAGAAATGACAAATCTGAAGAAAATGCCTCGTAAAGATAGAGGTGCAAACCAATGAAAACATTGCCACATTCAGAAACAGTTTGCGCGCACCCATCGGGATATAAAATAAAATCTTTACTCGATCTTGAATGTCTTGCTTGATGATAGGAAATAAAAAACAGGTGAGAGAAATTAATAAATAATATCATCATATTCATGGCTTATAAATGCAAGCAAATCCATCAAAGATGCAGCCTTACGTCACGTGTCTTTGTTTCCCTCCTTTCTTTGGGGGTATTTTTTTTCCTGGTTTTTACCATTGTTGGTTAATAATTAAATAAGTTTCTTTGATAGAGCTTAAAGGAAATTTCATCCCTGTTCTTTTATCCAACTTCCACCACTATGTTCACTAGTAACACAAGCAAAAAAAAAAGAAAAACAAAACACAACTGGTGTATTTATTAGAGCTAAATTTACTAAAATTGAACTAAAAACATCACTAAATTGGACACTAATTAATTGAATTGAACACAACTTAACTGATGAATTGTACACAATATGATATGTGAGACAAAAAGTATGTTTCTAAACTCAGCACCACTAAACTAAACTTAGTACCACTGAACTGAATTTGAAATCATTGAATTGACACCTGAACTGACCGTGTAAACTCTAACAAATGCACTCGTTACGTCCAGTCATCCACCACCAGCACAACTAATAGAAAAGGAAAATGGGTTCGACATAGAGTTGTTCATGAGCGGACTTGGGTCGGATGCGGATAGGGTTTAACATGATTTTTTTGCCCACGGGCCATGGGACGGGCCGACAAGCGGGCTTGAGCCGGGCTAGCAAGCCGAGTCCCTATAAAATCACTTAAACACACTGTCCAAGCCCGTTCTTTTTCAGATCCAATTAGGTCGTTCCGCCTATAAACAACCCTAGTACGACATCATATACTCTTTATTTCTTTCTAAAACAAATTCATGATTATTTGTAAATAAATAACATTTAATTGTCCCCAATGAAATCAAAATATTGCTCATCATTATGAAAGTATTTATTTCTAATTATTTAGATTTTTACGGATCCAAAATGAATGTGTGATACACTCAGTGCATACCAATTACGATCCGAAACAAATTCCAACATTCAAGGAAAAAGAAACACAACACATATAAGGCTGCAAAAAAAAAAGAAAAAGAAAAGAAATCACTCTCAACTAAACATACAAGATTAATGAGTTATTTCTGATGATCATAAAGGATTTTAACAAATTTTAATATGTAGAATGTTTAACGGTTTATGATTAGGTGTAATTAGTTTTTGGTGATTATCATGGTTACAACTTACATCAAGGTTAAATCAATTTTTTTAGTACTATGAATCGATTCTAAAATAAATTTATAAGAATATACTGATTCTCCACTTTGATCATGCATTCCCTCGATCTTCATTGATTTTCAAATAACTCATCAAATCTGGTAGGTGTATGAATAGTACTCATTCCTTCTCATAAAATTCTAAACCTTTGCTTTTTGAATGTCAAACTTAACAAACTTTGACCATTAATCTATGAAAATATATAAAGATTCACAATATAAAAATACTTTTGTTAGATTCATTTTTTAAAATACTTTCAAAAAGTTGTATTGTTACAATTTTTACATTCATATAATTGTAGTTATTTATACAGTCAAAGTGGTATCTTAAAGACCGTGAAAAAATAAACATTTATGATTTTATGGGACGGAGGGAGTATCTCTCTAATATTAATATTCCATAAATACATATATGATCAATTCAACTTTGATGTACTCCCTCCGGTCCACGGAAATCTTTACGCTTTCCTCTTATGTTTTGACCATGGAAATCTTTACGTTTCCTTATATAATAATGTTTTTTAGAACCTTTTACTATTCTACCCCTCCTACTTTCTCATCCCCATGTACCTATTTTCACCACTCTCTCTCCTCCCTTTTCCACCATAATCCTATCCCCAAATACTCTCTCTCTCTCCTCTTAATCTCACGTCTAAATTTCTTTGTCACCAAAAAAAGAAAAAATTTGATCTATTAACTCTACCTCTCTCTCCTCTTAATCTAACATCTGACCACTTTGTAGGTTATCAAAAAAAAAAAAATCTCACGAATTCTCTTTCCACAAATTTATTAAACCAAACACAAATTTATGAAATGAAATGACAAGGCTTGGTTGATTTGCTGTTCACAAAACTCACGCACCACTAGCTAAGTTACCAAAAAAAAAAAAAGATTCTTAAGCCACATTGTAAGGAAAGTAATTAAAAAGTAAGGAAATCAATAAATACCAATTAAAATATTATAGTCTCTCTCTTACTACCTTATGTGCTCTTTTAAGGGTGAAATTGAATTTTTGTGTTAAAATGTGTTTTCCTTAATATTAGTCCAATTCTCTAAACGTCAAGATTTTCATGGACTGGAGGGAGTAATAGCTAAATTCGTACAGAAGAAATATAGTAACCTAATAAAAGTGAACAACCCATAAAAAGAAAAGTCAATCTAGCAGAAATGGACATTGGATATAAGTTGTTGATGGACCAAATATATAAAAAAAAAAAAGGTGCATTTATATAAATTAAATTTATGGTTAGTGTAATTTTGGGGAACTGTATGTTCTGCCTTTCTCATTTTGTTCAAGTGTAATATATACAGAGAAGAACCTCTAGGGCAGCCTTGTACTCTAAGGCAATTACAGTCCTATAGTATCTACAATTCTAGGAAGTAAATACAATCTGTATAGGAAGTTCCCTAAATACATTATATGCTAAATATATAGAGAATATACAGCTAATATTTAGCTAATTACACCCAATACTCCCCCTCAAGTTGGAGCATGGAGGTCTCGAATGCCCAACTTGCGGAGAAGATGATAAAATTGCGGTTTACCAAGAGCCTTGGTTAGTATATCTGCAAGCTGTTCTTGAGTGCGAACATGATAAGTAGCAATCAATCCCTCTTGGATAGCATCACGAACAAAATGACAATCAACTTCGATGTGCTTTGTTCGTTCATGAAAAACCGGGTTGGCCGATATATGGAGAGCCGCCTGGCTATCACAGTATAGACACATGGGTTGTGGATGGGGCACCCCCAGATCACCCAACACCCCTTTAAGCCATTTTAATTCACAACATGTTGTTGCCATAGAACGATACTCGGCCTCAGCAGACGAATGTGAGACTGTATGTTGTTTCTTAGTCTTTCATGAGATAGGGGAGTTTCCCAGCAAGACAAAGTATCCAGTTAATGAACGCCGAGTCATTGGACAAGTAGCCCAATCCGAGTCACAATAAGCATATAACTGTAAATCACAAGTAGCATGCAAAAATATGCCTTGTCCTGGACATCCTTTCAAATATCGAACAACCCTTAATGCTGCCTCCCAATGCTCCTCACGGGGATGCTGCATAAATTGAGCTAGTATATGGACACAGTAACTAAGCTCAGGACGGGTAATAGTCAAATAAATCAACCTTCCAACAAGACGCCTGTATCGTTCTCCGTCTTCAATTTCGGCACCATGGGCCTGAGCCAAATGATGATTTTGTACCATAGGACTTGGTACTGGCTTTGACCCAAGCAAACCTGCTTCAGACACTATATCAAGAGCATACTTCCGTAAAGGAACATACCCTCAGGACCTCTGGCAACTTCAATCTTAAGAAAATATTTTAGCACACCAAGATCTTTCATGTGGAAACACTGACTCAAGTGTTCCTTGAACTTCACAATTGCATCACCACTATTTCCAGTGATAATCAAATCATCGACATAGACAAGTACACTTAATTGTACTCCCTGTCTATTGTAAGTGAACAATGAGTAGTCGTTGTAAAATTGAACAAAACCACAATTTTTCAAAGCTGATGCCAGTTTAGAAAACCAACAGCGGGGGGCTTGACGTAATCCATACAGAGACTTTCGTAAACGACATACCTTTCCTGGTGCCAAGGAAGCAAATCCAGGAGGCAGCTGCATGTATACCTCTTCTTGTAGGTCGCCATGAAGAAATGCGTTATGCACGTCCATCTGGTGTACTTCCCAATTCTTAGCTACAAACACAGCTAAGAATGTTCGTACTGTAACCATCTTGGTCACTGGAGCGAACGTTTCATTGTAATCAACGCCCTCTACTTGTCTATTGCCGAAAATCACCAATCTTGCCTTATACCTCTCAACGGTTCCGTCAGAGTTGTATTTTATTTTATAGACCCATTTTGATCCGAGTGCTTTCTTGCCAGATGGAAGATGTTCTAGAGTCCATGTGCCATTGTTCTCTAGCGCGTCAATTTCTTGCTTCATTGCATTATGCCATTTGGGGTCACGTACAGTATCAGAGAACCGAGTAGGTTCCACGCCAGCAGTTACAGAGGCTATAAATGCCCTGTGTTTTTCAGAAAAAATATCACAAGTAACATAATTAGCTAAGGGATACGGACATGTACCTGAGGATCCAGTAGACGGGGGTGAGTCTGATGTCGTGAGAGGGTCTATGCATCTTGCAGTGTTACATACATAGTCACGTAACTTATCTGGTGCACGACGTGTCCTATGCCCACGCCCAAGCTCATCTGTGTTAGCCGGGGAAGTACCTGATGGAGCGTTACTCTCCCTGGTTCTCCTCATTACTTCTGTCTCTCCTAAAGGACTACCATCTGTGGTGCTCCCCCTTGCATCCAACCCCTGTGAGGCATCAACAGTAGGAAGCTCGACATTCAACTCTTGTTCAGTCACAACATTCTGCTCGTGCGCGCTGCTGTCAGATTGCTCCTGCGTGCTGCTGTCAAGTTCTTTCTGTATGCTACTGTCAGGTTCCTTCTGTGTGTTGTTGTCTGCTTGCTGGACAGCCCTATCTCGTGACGTAGATGCATCATCGTTCGCTGTCACAACAGCCTCATGTTCCCAAACATCATTCCTATACGCTGCATCTTGTGTGATGAATGAACTAGCTGGATGCTCATTGATGTTAGACCCATTGAAAAAAGGATACTCCTCCTCACAGAACATGACATCCCTGGACACAAAATACTCCTCGCTTTCCAAGTCAAAGACTCGCCATCCCTTCTTTCCATAAGGATAGCCTACAAAAATGCACTTTCTACTTCTCGCCCCAAACTTATCCTTGTCACGACTTCTACGATGCGCGTAACACAAGCACCCTAATACCCGCAAATGACTATAATCAGGAGGTTTGCCTAGCAACATTTCATATGGGGTTTTGCCACGAAGAACATCTGTTGGAGTCCTATTAATTAAATAGCCTGCCGATAAAACACATTCTCCCCAAAACTCTATAGGAAGATGTGCTTGAAACCGTAAAGCCCGAGCTACATTCAACACATATCGATGCTTTCGTTCTACCCGTCCATTCTGTTGTGGTGTATCCACACAAGAAGTCTCAAAAATAATCCCATTGTCGTCAAAGTAACCTCTCAAACATTTAAATTCTGTCCCATTGTCAGATCGCACTACCTTCACATTTTTATTAAATTGGGTTCGTGCCATAGCACAAAAATTCTTGACAATTTTAGCAACCTCTGATTTTTCAGCCATGAGATAAATCCATGTAGCACGAGAATAGTCATCAACAATTGTTAGAAAATAAACAGCTCCACAAGAAGCAGGAACCCTATAGGCTCCCCAAACATCACAATGAATCAAATCAAATGCATCATTTGCTTTATTAATACTAGTAGGAAAAATACTTCTTGTCTGTTTTGCTCTCAAACAAACATCACAATGACTGCTCTTATTTTCTCTATGATCACTATCTCTATTTAATCCTGGAAAATGTCTAAAAACACGATTTGATGGATGACCCAACCTGCTGTGCCACAAATCCTTCGTCGCAACTGTTCCCGTTCTATAAGCTTGAACTTGATCTAACGAATGGAACACATAGACCCCATCGCGCTGCTCACCCTCACCAATCAGGGTCCTCGATATGAAGTCCTGTATCACACATAACTTTTTAGTAAACGCAACAACACAATTCTCTTTTTCTAACAATAATTGGGAAACAGAAATCAAATTACAATTCAAGTTTGGAACAAATAGAACATTATTTATAATCAGATGTTTCCCAAGTGCTGCACTTCCTTCTTTGATAGCCATGGTCTGTTCTCCATTCGGTAACCTCACAGGGCATGCCACAATGTCTCTGACATTTGTGAGAAATTCACATCTTCCTGTCATGTGATGTGAGGCTCCCGTGTCTAGTAGCCAAAAATTACTACATTGCTTACCAGTTAATTTTTCTGTTCCTCCCGGCTTACTTTGAGGTTTCAAAACGTTCAAAAGTGCTGTCCACTGCTCATCAGTAAGTCGTGGAAATTCTGCATTGTCACCCTCTGTATAGGTGAACTGTTCGTTGCTCCCACGTTCTCCAGTACGTGTTGCGTTAGCACGAATAGGTCCTCCGCGTCCACGTCCCCCGGCCATGATTCCTCCTCCACGCCCACGTCCTGTACCGCGTCAACGAGGCCTGTCGCCCCACCATTCTGGATACCCGATAACGAGGAAGCAATCTTTTGACTCGTGACCAGGCCTGTTGCAGGACGTACACATGAGGTTGGACTTGTCTTTGGACTCTGTCACACCTCTTTTTGATGAGCGAATAGCAAAGCTTAACGCCTCTTTCCGCTCATCCCTTCCACGTGCTATGTTTCGATGCCTTTCCTCCCGAATAATCATTGAATACACCTGATTTATATTGGGTAGAGGTTCTGTACTTAGGATATTGGAGCAAACTGTTCCAAAAATATTGTCATCAAGACCCATCACAAATTGATGAACCTTCTCATCTTCTTGTTTCTTAATCAATACATTCGTGATGTCACACTTGCAACCTGTGCATTGACATACAGGAATGCGATCATAATTTCCAAGTTCATCCCATAGTTTCTTCAAGCGTCCATAGTAATTCATGACACTTTGTCCTTCTTGCTTACACTGGTTTATCTCTGCCTTGAGTTGCTGGATACGTAGTCCGTTTCCAATTGAAAACCTCTGTCGAAGGTCTTCCCAAAGGTCTTTTGCCAACTCCACATAAGTGATTGTGGATCTCAGAGTTGGTTCAATTGTATTAAAAATCCACGACACTAACATAGAGTTGATCATCCACCAATCATCCATGTCAGCGGCATCAGTAGGTTGTGCTATCGTTCCATCAACAATCCCGAGTTTCTTCTTTGCGCGCAAGGCCGTCTTCATGGCCATGGCCCATTCTTCATAGTTTTCTCCTTTGAGTTGAACGTGGGTGATGATCGTTCCAGGGTTGTCACCCGACATCAATGAGTACACTCCAGTGTTCTTATCTTTGTTCTTTGTTTTGTCATCGTCACCCATCTTGATGATCTTCGTGATGAGTGTAAATTCTGGTCAGAGTTTTTGATTGGTCTAGATCGCGGTATGAGCGCTTGACTCTGATATTATGTAATTTTGGGGAACTGTATGTTCTGCCTTTCTCATTCCGTTCAAGTGTAATATATACAGAGAAGAACCTCTAGGGCAGCCTTGCACTCTAAGGCAATTACAGTCCTATAATATTTACAATTCTAGGAAGTAAATACAATCTGTTTAGGAAGTTCCTAAATACATTATATGCTAAATATATAGAGAATATACAGCTAATATTTAGCTAATTACACCCAATAGTTAGGTAGGTAGACGTGATGTTGAAGGCTGGAGGAAATAAAAGTAGTATGAGTACGTATTTTATTTTAGTATTATAAAAGGCGGCGCTCAGTGAGTCAGTGACCGAGTTGAGCAGCAAAGCAAAAGCAAAAGCAAAAAATGCAAATCAAAACGAAATTATTTACTGTATTTTATTGGGGAGTACAGTGAAGAACGAAAACGACGGGTATCAGATACGTCTGTGAAGATCACAGTGCATGAATCTGGTGCTTCGATTGCCGCTTTCTCTATCTCTCTCTCACGGTCACGGGCGTTAACTGTGACGTCAAGCATCTTTTCTAACCTTTTCTTGCTTGTGCAAAGTACTATCTGTTTCATTTTTTGCTCATAATGTATCTAATTCATTTACTACACAGATTTTACACTAGTTTAATTTATTTTTGTCAAGATATTTTGCTTGTGGAACTCGTATTTTGTTTTTGTGTTTGCTGCTCTGTTGTTGTTTTTCTGAATTATAGTGTGGGTTCTTTTTACTGGATTGAATTGAATCGAACCAAACAGTAATATGTAAGAGAAAAAATAGATTACTAAATTTGAAGTAAACTAGTAATTATTGAGTAAAGTGGAAAAAAACATACCCATACAATAATGTGTTAAATGATTGATGTACTACTCCATATAACTTACTAGCTATGTGTGAGAAAAGTTGGAAAGTTGGAAGTTGATCATGCAAGAAGCTCACATTGGAATGCATCTAGCTTGTCTTAAAGGATGTTATTGTAGAAAGTAGTAGCAAGACCTTTTCTTTAATATGGAGTAGGAGTACCATTCATTCTTCTTTCGGTAGGTTGGATCCGAAATATATAGTTTTGAGATCAGAACTAAAAAAAAAAATAATCGGAACCACACTTGCTAGATTACATTGGATTAGACCTAAGATGTTAGTTCTCCATTACACTCATCTCATAAAGGAATTAACATCCGAATTTGAAATAGCAAATCGCTAATTTCTAATACTCCCTCTGTTCCTGTCAAACACTACCATTTCACTTTTTTGGATATTTTATACAAATTATTTCTATGTTTGGTAAAAAAATGGCTAGTCTTTTACAATATCACCCTTCACATTAAATCCCAACTAGCCCCACCAAGAAACCCCACCCTCCTCTCTTTCTCTCTCTTCTCACCCCATGTGATTAACAACTAGATTTAAAGGTAAAAGCGGAAAGCATATATCAATATAAACTCTCCTTGTTTTTTGTGCCAAAAGCAAATGATAGTGTTTGACAGGAAGGGAGAGAGTATTTGCAACTAAGTAATGCATTCAGTCACTTATTACGGTAGCTAAATGATTATTGTCTAGTGTTGTGACATGTATATGTGCAACGTCTCCGTTTGTTCTTATTTGGTTGGATCCCGAATTCGTCGTACTCGGCATGCTCAAAACTTGTTTGGGTCCAACATTATAACGTACACATCGGTCGCATTTTCACAAATGTAATAATGGAAGAAATAGGGGTATTTTTTCCATTTATTTCTATTTTTCCCATCAGATTAGATTAGTGGAGATCACTTACTCATCTAATAAAATCAGTGGACATCTCCTACCTAATCAAATAAAATAATGGGTGTTCATAATACGGTCAAATCATATTAGCGGAGAATCGGAGATTACTTACCCGTGATATTATTTCAGTGAAAACCAATGAAAAAATACACACCCCGAGTCTAAGGGTGTGTTTTCACTTGTTTCACTTACCTCATCAGATTAGATCAATATAAATCACTAACCTGGCCAGTTCAGATTGATGTATATCAAATTACACGGTCAAATCAAATTAGTGAAGATCGCTTATCTGATCATATCATATCAGCATCACTTACCGAATTAGATCAAATTTGTGAATTGGTAAGAACATTTATATACACACACCTGTTATCATCCTTTTCAAATAGTCTTATACTCAACCATTTGAAAGGGAGGTGCAACCTAGCTTATATCATCCATTATTCCTCTCTCAAATCAATACATTTTCAAATCCATTTTCTTTTCAAACATACTTTTTACTTAGCCATTCAATACAACACTATTGTGTACCTCTTCACCACCACAACATCAAGATCAAGTTACCATAAACTTTTACCTTACGCATTGTTTACCTTTTATAATCAATTTAAAAGACAAAACAAACCTCAACAAGTGGTCCTAAAACCTTCTAAATAATTAATTAGTCTCTCACTAAAATCAAGGAAGAGATCAAACATTGAGAAAGTAAAAAGAAGATAAATCAACAAAATAAAAATAAAATAAAATGAAAGGAGACCAAATGCAAATATGGTTGGTGTTTGCTGTTCGGTAATAGCACTTCCTCTTTTAGTAAAGACATGATCCAACCCACACATCATTTTAACTACTAAAAAAATCCACCATTTTCCATTTTCATTATTTACCTTTTTTTTTGTTTTTCTTTTTTCCTATGACTGTCTCTCTCACTACCATCAAAACTCATCCACCTCCCTTCCCCTCCTTTCCGCAGTCTCCATAATCCAGCAATCTCTCTCTCTCTCTCTCTCTCTCTCTCTCCTCTCTTCCCTCTTCTCTCTTCTCTCTCTGATATGAAAAACATACATACACACAAACACACATAAAAGTACAACTTTTTTTTCCTCTCTCTCTCTCTCTCTCTCTCTTCTGTTTTATGTACCTCTCGTTATCTCTAACAAATCTAGAGATTAGATTCGGTGTATGCAAAATCTAAAGGCCCCTCCTGTCCCCATTTATTCCCCCTTTTGCTCCTAAAAAAAGAAAGAAAAAAAAACCTCAAATCCCAAACTTTGCAATTTGCAATTTTGCAAACAAACACACATAAATCATAATTATCCAGATTATTACAACCACTTGATACATAAACCTCGTTGACCCATGTCAACTTTTTGTGCTAGCTAGCTAAGTTGTTCCTCTTTTACTTTCCTTTTTTTGCCCAATTTCAACAAAGTCCTTTAATTTCTCTTTTTAGATCCATTTACATTTTGGGTAACCCACCACTTATTATAGAAATCCAAACTTTATCTTGTTTTTTTTTTTCTTCCCCAAAATGGATTCATATATGGAAACCCAGTTTCACCATCATCATCATCATCATCAAGACCAAAATCATCATCAAAATCAACAACCCAATTCTGGGTTACTCAGATTTCGCTCAGCTCCGAGTTCTTTATTCAACGAGTTCACTCAGAGTATTGGACGATTTGATGAGGACGAGTTATCTGAATCTTCATATGAGAGGAAACCTCAGAGACTTAACTTGAATTCCCAAAATGGGTTTTCGGTTCCGGTTTCGGGTTCGAGTTCGGGTCAGTTGCCACCTCAGTATCCTAAGGTGAGCAACGAGGATCAGCCTCGTGGTGGTGGGTTGAATCTTAATAGACAGAGTAGCTCCCCTGCTGGGTTCTTCAATCAACTAAATCCCCAAAATGGTAATTATTTAATTAATTATTTATTTTTTCTTATGTTATTATGCATTTATTAGTTGCTGTTCTTATCCAAGAAAATGGTACTGTTTGGAGTTGCTAGTTAGGGAAATTTATGGATAAAGGAAAAATGGGCTATTTTTAGTAAGAAAAATCAATATGGGGGATATGTTGGTTTTAACTGATTTGAACATTTTTTGTGTATCCTCAAATTTGCTAACTTGATGTCACCAAAAAAAAAAAAAAAAAAAAAGTTGCTAACTTGATAAAGTCTGCTGAATTGATTTTGTACTGCATCCTTGGCTTTTGTTGTTTTGGTTGTCCTTGTAATTGAAATCAATCCCCTGAGTTTTTGCTATGAAATTGGTCACTTACAGCCAATTTTGGGACCAGGGCATAATCCTGTTGAGCATGTCTATGCCCGGAAATGTTTTTATTACCTGGGGTACAGTGTTGGATTGCTCCTAGATTGGCTAGGATGAATTGCATTGCTAAGCATGGAGATGAGGCGGGTTAACGTAGCGATACAGTATGAAACAATTTTTGGTTTGAGCTATCTGACTTCGAAAATGATCTGAATCGAATTGGCTTGCCCTTGAGTTGTAGTGTAGTATAGTCAATTCGCCTCGGCTACATTGAAAACCTTTCCTTGTTGTTGGCATATGAGCTATGGCTCCTTATTTAAACTCGCAACCCCAACATAAAAAGTTGGGGTTGTTTTAATTGTATGAGAGTTGTTTACCTTGTTGGATGGATATGATTTTGCTTGTTGTAGTTTGTAACTTGTATATGGCGCGTTTACAACTACTGTGATGGAGTTGAATTAAGTTGAGGATGGATTATGAGCTTGAGACATGTATCTTTAGAAGTTGAGTTTTTATGCTTGTATATTGGTGCTTGAAAAAGTGTTTTCATTTAGTTGCTTTTGATAAGCTAAAACTATTACATTGACTTGCTGAAAATGAACTTGAAACTTATTCCAGGGTACACCATCATGAGGGGTATTGGGAACTTCAGAGTAGGGAATGGTACTAATGGCGAATCCAGCCCCCGCACAAGTAGGCTGAGTATGGGCCATTTGCCACAAATTCCAGAGATTGGAAGTGAAAACATCAAGGAAACCAGCCCTGAAGATGTAAAGTTCAGAAACCATGAGGAGGAAGATGCTGGGTTTGACAGCCCAACTGGATTCTCATTTGCCTCTTGGAGTGAATCTGGTTCAGAGCCATCAAACCTTTCTGAGGTGACATATGTTTACATGCAAATTTGTAGTCATATTGTTTTCTTTGTTGTACTATAATTTGTCGCTCAACTGATTGAGATGTTCTTTGTCTGTGATTAGAATGGTGGGCTTCCGACTCGCCCTAATGTATTGTCACACCATTTGAGTTTACCTAAGACTTCAGCTGAGATGGCTGCTGTTGAGAAATTGCTGCATTTCCAAGACACGGTTCCTTGGAAGGTCAGAGCGAAAAGGGGTTGTGCCACACACCCTAGAAGTATTGCTGAAAGGGTAAGCTTCTAGCTAGCTCTCTAAGTAACTGTCTTACTGATGATCTTCATTTTGATCTCGATGAAAGTAGAATGTGGTTATTGAGAAGTTTACTCTTTTTGAAAGTAGAAAGTGGTTTTTGAAAACTCATGCAAGTAGGTGAATTAGAATATCCCTATATGTGTGTTTGATTTTTTTCAGGTGAGGAGAAACCGGATCAGTGAACGAATGAGGAAATTGCAAGAGCTCGTTCCTAATATGGACAAGGTTGGACTATACGATGTGCTTATCTGGTCTTTCAAAGTCGAGATGGTCTCTTAGTAAAGCCTAATAATTTTCCCTTTTCTGGTAGCAAACGAACACAGCAGATATGCTGGATTTTGCTGTCGACTATATCAGAAATCTTCAAAACCAGTACAAGGTATAGAAAAGATTTGTTTTCGTAATTGTAGGTATCAAAATGGTTCATAAGATGTTCTCTGTGAGATACTCACATTGCTTGTGATCCTATTACAGGTTCTAAATGATAAGCGAGCAAAGTGCACGTGCGTAAACCTGCAAAATCCAACGACAAATTAAACCAAGCCGCCTAGTTGTACACATAATTACGCGATCAACTACTGGAAAAGGAAGCAGCAGCAGAAGAACGCCATATGTCTGTAGGGTACTCTTGTCTGTACTTCGAGGTTCTTTCTACCCTCATCCGAAGGATGTGGAGAATGTTCAATAAGTTGTTAGTCAGGTAGTATTTTGTCAAACTGTTACCGATGCCATGAAAGGGGAAACAAAATAGAACAAGGAAAACTCAAAAGAGAGAAATCAGTAGAGCAATCTGTATAGAAGCTGCTAGGACTTTTCCCTCTTTTAGAGTTCACTTTCTTATCTGTTGGCATTTTCTTGTTTTATATAATGTCAACCTCAAGATGGCTGCTATGCTGTTAGGGATGGTAATTTGACATTTGACATTGTCCATCTACAAATAGATAATGGGGTTGGTAGTAGTATCAGAAGGCAGGAGTTGCCATAATAAAATGCAAAGTCCAGGTTTGTCTGGTTAGTTGACAAACAGGACATTAAGATATGTTTGTAATTTTGTTACTTAGAATGGAGACCAAGCATGGGAGCTCTTTCTTGCTCCATGTTTGGTAGTATCAGAACAATGACATGCTTCCTTTAAATTATTGTATGGTAGAGGTAAATTACCATGAGGTAGTGATGGACTGGGTACTTGGCTAGCCAAGAGACCCCTCAATAGTCAATATCCCTCCCACCCTAAGTTTGATCAGTACTCTTATTATTAAAAGAAAAATAGTTGTAGTTGTTAGCAATGTAATGCAATTATGTTATAAAATAGATGCGGGTTGAAAAGCGGAGGAGTGGGAGAAGAGAGATGAGAAAAATTGGTTGGATTGCACCATCTAATCTAATGTAATCATAATTACTTAATCTTAGTTTGGATGGTATAACCAATTTTACTTTTTCTATCTCTCTTATCCCCCCTCATTCCTTTTCCACCTTACGTTTACTCTATAAACTGATTGTATTGCATTTTAAGCAAATAAATGGCACCTTAAGTTCTGTTTGATGATGGATTTGGATTGTTCAACAAAAGCACCTTTTCCTAAACCGTCTCTCAGACCTTAGCTCCCTAATCTTATAACCAAGCAAACTCCAAAAACTTAATAGGAGATATAATCCTCTGTGCTACACCTGAATTCCCTAATCTTTTAACCATAATAAACCTCATTTAAAATGATAAAAATATAAACAAATAAATAAAGATTGATGGAAAAAAAATTTTATATGAATTTTCCTTTGATCAAGAAACCATAGTCTATATAAAATTTACTTGTGGCAACTTAAAATAAAAAATATCGATCTAAACTTTGTTAAAAAAAAAAAAGAAAACAATTGGAGACATCTCATCATCTATAATATTAATTCCTATGTCTATAATGTTGACCAATAATCTTCAAAGTAATAATATTAAAATGTAGTTCAATAAAATTAAATTACTCTCATAAAAAAATAGGACACGAGTTTTTTTTTCTTCTTGGCGGTAGAAATTAGAAAAAATTATCGTATGGAGTAGGAGGTATACAACATTACATATTTACATACATGACAAATTAACAAATCAAATAGTAAGGTCCTATTATTTTCGTCATTTCCATGCTACACTCCGTTTCGTTCCATTCCGCATTCGGTATTTCATTTTGTCTCACATTTTGTTTCATTTTTCACGTCGTTTTATTCTGCACCGTTCCGTTCCGTTCGGTTGCTCACATTCCCACACCATTTCGTTGAAGAAGACATGGTTTAATATTACATCTTTGTCAAGTGTATAATTTTTTTATTTGAATGGAAAAACAGTGTGTAATTTAGATTTGATTTCCAAATTCCAAAATAAGAAAAAATAAAAGAGCAAACCAAAAGAGTTCTCCCCTTTGCCGCCGAGGGAAGAAAGTACACAAAGCCGTTAACGGGTCCCGCTTTAGTCGTTGGTCTCTCTCGCCTCTCTCTCTCTCTCTCTCTCTCTCTCCAGTTTTCATCACCATTCCTCAACAAAATTCTGATTTTCCCCTTTGTTGAAACCCTAACCCTATTTCACAATTCGAAACCCTTGCCAAATTCTTTGTTTCTTCAAAATCATCAAATTGATTTAGGGGGTACTCTCAATTTCGTATTTTGCTATGACCCATTTGCATTTTTAATGTTTACGCCAACTATTGATAAAGGAATCTGAGAAGGAATTTTGGGAGCATTAGGTTTTTTAAGATTAATAATTATTTTTAACATAAAGAAATGTCGAATCTTTATGGAGATTTTAATCAGAAGATCGATTATGTGTTTAAGGTGGTGTTAATTGGGGATTCAGCTGTTGGTAAATCTCAGCTTTTAGCCCGATTTGCCAGAAATGAGTTTAGCGTTGATTCTAAAGCTACGATTGGTGTCGAATTTCAGACGAAAACTCTCGTGATTGATCAGAAAACTGTCAAGGCTCAAATATGGGATACTGCCGGTCAAGAAAGGTTTGCATTTTTATTTTCCGTTTTCTGTTTCTTTTACATAGTTTTTGCATTTTTGGAGATAATATGTGGTTTTAGGCTCATACAAATTATCAATTTTTAATCATTTGCGTCGCAAGTTTTGTTGTTGTTATGTGGTGGGATCAAGATGCATGTTTGTCTTGGTTTTGTTTGGTTGGTTTAATGAATTATTCATTTCGAATTTTATTGTGGGGAGTGAAAATTTATATGAGTCGGCCTCATGTATGAAGCGGTGAACAAAAATTATACGTGAGGAAAAATGTGATGGACGACGAATTGATACTTTTGGTTGTCTCATCCGTGAGACTCTCATAGTTGAATTGTGGGCTTCATCTTTCTTTTCTTTTTGACTGTTGTGTACTTAGGAAAATTGTTATTGCTCTGTTGTAGCACCTTTCTAAGTGTGTTTAGCTTTGAATTTTGGTATCGTATAGTAGTAAACGGGCATGTAAGGACTGTGGACAAGGAACATTTATGGGGGTGATTTGATAAGCAGAGTCAGCTAATTTCAGGGAGTTCCTTCTTCTTTCTTTTGTTTCGGTTTTAAAGTGTGGAAATGTCATTATATTTGGGTGTCTGAGTTACCTACGTACACAGGTGTATTGATTGAATGAGAGGTGGTGGTATATATTACCAAATTAGACAAGTGCAGAATTGTGTTTTATACTCCTTATTCGGAGATGGGATCCTCTCCAATAGAATGGTCAAGTATTTGGTGTAGTAACTCACAAGAACCAAAAAAGAAAGGAAAAAAGAATTAGAGTTGGATGTCTTTTGGAGTGGGCAGCTGATGTGGCATGATGATATTGGTTTATTGGAGGGGATATTGGAGAGGATCCTCACTCCGTTATTCGAGGTGTCAGTATCCTATCAAGATTATTATAGTTCTTCCCTTAGTAAAGGGATTGTTCAGTGGCTGGACAATAACTTCATTATTGGCCATATCCAAATTTTGAGTGATGTGCTTGATGGAAGTTAAGGACTAAAATATGCTGAGTTTGCAAAAGGGAGATTTGTATCAGGGAAAGGTAGATAAAGCTTCCCTAGTTTTGGGAGGAAAGGAGAGTATAACAATCTCCTTTTAGTTTGTAGTATATTTTGTTGGTAGCTTGATGTGTAGTCCTAAGGCGTATTTATGCATGTGTTATCCCATTCAGAAAATGGGATGCCTTTACAGACTTATTTTTGTTGCTTATTTCGCACGTCTTGTGTGCTCGCTGATCTCGCAGCAGGATCTGATCCTTTTTCGTGACTGTCGCATCTTGAAAAGTGTCTTTATCATTCGATAACTGAGATAAGAGGTTGTGCAAGTCCATGCCCGCTCTAAATTAAGCACCTTCGGGCATCTTTATGCTGCTTTTAAGAGAAGCTAAATGTTGATGTTACTGGTGTTGGTGTTGTTTTTTGCTCATCTTCCTCCAGAACTTGGTCATCCTTCACTCATGCTATCATTTGACATTATCGTGTTTCATTTGGTTATTGGCATGCATCCACAGCTTGTGCTTGTATGCAATCTGATATCTTCGTTCTTTTTTTTTGCTCGTCACAATCTGATATCTTTATTCAATTTGACTATTCGACACTGCAAGATGCTCAAAACTACTTTTGCATGCTCTGCTGATGGTTATCTAGCACCCACAATTTCTTGAATTTGTTAGTTCTCTTGCAACTGTTTTAAGTGTCATGAAGCAGAAAGATCAGTTGTCCCAACTTTTATAGTTCTAAAATCTGCTTAAAACCAGAAAAGGACGATTCCCTTCAAATCACCTTGTCTTATTATTACTCCCTCCGTCTCAAAAAAACCCGAAACTTTGTTTTTTGATGGTCAAACTTTGACCATTAATTTATGAAAATATATAAAGATTCACATTATGAATATACTTTTGTTAGATTCATTTTTAAAAGTACTTTCAAAAACTCGTATTGTTATAATTTTTATATTCATATAATTGTAGTTATTTACGGTCAAAGTGGTGTCTTGGAGACCGTGAAAAAACAAAGATTCGGGTTTTTTTGAGACGGAGGAAGTATTATTTATTGTTTTCACGTAGTGGATGGAGGAATCTAGTTACTGTGAGAGGCTTTTCAGCATTTAGAGAACTTTCATTCCATCGTCCATAAAGTTCAGCTGTGACAGTTGTTATGATACTTGCTTTTCATGAAATCAGAACCGTCACGTATAAATCTTGTCTCAACTAATTCATGGTGTACAATGTGGATGTCAGATGTGCATATAGTAACCAAATGGTTACAGGACTTACATCATAATATGGAGTCTGCTCTTAAGAGTAATTTTAGATGATGTAGAACTTGTGGGCGAGTGAGTGAAGAGGAGGCTATTTTCGATTGCCAAAGTGCATTAGACCGCTAAGCTTAATTTATTGTTTAGATTCTAGAGGACAATGAAGCTTTAAATTTAGTTGAATTTGGTCAGACTGATTAGTTGCTACTGCATTGTAGATATTGGGCAGACATTAAGGCCTTGTAGTTGATCGAAATGATCTTTAGGGTGCACTTGCTATCTTTTGGACCAAATAATGAGGCCAGAGTAAGAAGTCACTGTTAAAACATTACGCGAGGCTGGTAAAATTATACGGAAAGGGTGTTGTGGAACTTGCGGACACTCAGAAGAGAAATGTATGAGGTTCTCGATAATGTGGTTGCTCTTATTTGCAAAGTTTATTCCGTCAGTGAGTTCACCTTCTTTGCCATACAACTTTACTATACCAGCTTTCTTCACTCTATCATATTGCAATTGGTTATGTTGGTGGCTTACTTGTACTGGTGACAATGACTTGATATTGATTGCGACATTCACTAAAATTTCTGGTAGAATCAGATTGGCATAATTGGTCTTGCATAGGATGCACTTCTATTTCTACTATGAAATTTCCTTTTACTTTTCATTTTCTGTTCTGTCCCTGATCTGCTGCAGTATTTATATCTCCATTCAGGTATCGAGCTGTTACAAGTGCGTATTACAGAGGTGCAGTGGGAGCAATGTTAGTATATGATATGACCAAGCGTCAATCATTTGATCACATTGCAAGATGGCTAGATGAATTAAGGGGGCATGCTGATAAGAATATTGTCATCATGCTCATTGGCAACAAGTGTGACTTGGCTTCTCTCAGAGCAGTGCCAATTGAAGATGCAAAGGAGTTTGCTGAAAGAGAGAATCTCTTCTTTATGGAGACATCAGCTCTAGACTCTACTAATGTTGAGACTGCATTCTTAACGGTTCTGACTGAGATATACCGTACAGTCAGCAAGAAGACCTTGTCAGCCAATGGTGATATAGATGGAGCTAGTAATGCAGCTCTTCTCAAAGGGACTCAGATTATTGTCCCTGGCCCGGAGAAAAACAATCGAGGCCAAGGCTGTTGCATGTCGTCCTCATAACAGACCAATGTCTTTCTGGCACATTGTTTTGTGATCTTGGTCATTTGACTCACTACCTTTGCTTGAAAACAGGGTTGTTGTGGGGCGATGGTACAGGCATTAGTGAAGAGGGATCAAGATAATTTAGGTTGTATTGTTGTGTAGATCAAGAGAAAAGCTTAATATGTGAAGAACTATCGGCTTATATTTCCTGAATATCACAATATGAGTATTTCCATGGAAAGTTGAAGTCCATTTTCTTTCTTTTTCCGTTTTCGAGGAAAATGATAAACACAGGCAAAAGATTTGGTGCTCTCTCCTGCGATTGATGCTTCTTGTGGTTTACATCTTGCTGAGATATAGCCATATAGGGATTGTTACCATTCTGGTTCTGTATAAGTTCTAAGGACGATTATGTACTATGTAAACACATATTTCTCATGTAAGTAATTGTGTTCAAATTGGGCAGATCAATCTCCGTCAGTTTCACTTCTTATAGAGCGACAATACCGCCACTGGTGGCAAAGGCCAGTGGTGCAACACTGGATCCGCCATCGACGGTACTCCTTTCACATGCTATTAACATGAATATCTGAAGTACATAAATAATCCCCCTGATTGCACACAAAGTGTAATTGTAACTGAACAAGGGGAAAAAGAAAAAAAAAACAACCAAACAGAACAGGAACAGTAATCATACTGAAAAAGTGAAAACTTGGTTAATATAGGTATCTGAAGTAGCAGGTCTCAAATGCAAAACAATATCTTAAAATGAGAGTTCTATTATCCTAATAACTAGTAATCTCCATAGAAGAAGAGCCTATGAAAGCTATGGCGATCCTTTTTCCTCCTAATTTGGTGGAGGGAAGAAGATGGCATCAGAGGTCCTCTTCGAGCGGAAGTGCTGCTCCACCTCTTTAGACACATTGAAGCTTGCCTCAAGAACTTCTGGTGACAATGCCTTCCACACTGAAGTTCTACCAGCTAAGTGGGTGAACACAGGGCTGCCAAATACCAAAAGCAAACACAATGTCAGTCCAAATTCACTGAAAACACAAAAAACTAACAACTGCGAAAATCAAAACACAGGAAAAATATGGCAATGTAAACTCACTCAGGGGTAGTGATGATGGAGAACCACTCCATGCCATCATCATCAGCAATCTTGGAGACGACAAAAAACCTAGGCACGATAAACAGGTCCCCCGCCTTAAGGGTAGTTTCCATGACCCTCTTTCCACCAACCCCAACAACCTGAACACGACCACTTCCCCTGATGATATAGGTCACTTGGAGGGCAGAGTCACAGGAGAAACCAGGTGAACACATAGCTCGCCTGTCAATCCTAACAAGGTCAGCCCCGAGGCCAACCTCACCAACCAAGGGCAAGTTCTTAGTGTTCAGCACCACCACTCTACCGCCATTCTTGATGTCAACGTCCAAAGGCGCTTCCAAGCAGTTCAATACCATGCCATTCCTATGCTCCTCCTTGGGTTCAGGCATTTTGTGGGTGTCAGAAAGTTTCATTATCAGTGTTGTTGGTTGGTGTTGGGGAAAGCACACAAATACACAAGCGGAAGCAACAAAGACTTTTTCCCCGGTTGTGATGCAAAGATGAGCAATAACCAATTCAAGCAACCAAACAATATTGAACCAAAATGACAGCAGCAAATGGAACTATAAATCAGCCCAAAAACAGTAAATAAACAAGGAGACGCAAGGATTTACGTGGAAACCCCGATGTGGGGAAAAAACCACGGGACCGTTAACAAACGGTGCCAAAACCTCCACTAATCAACAAATTAACAAGTGGGTACAACAATAGTTCTTCCCTAGATCAACTAGAGGTATTCACAATCATCAAGGATCAACCTTGGCACAACAAGTCTCCCAAATCATCACCCAAAAGAGTGGAAATACAATTTCGTACAAAATAAGAGCTGAATTTAGAAAACTGACTTAGAGAGCTCCAAATGAAATTCTGACCGTTGGATTTGAAGAGGGGGATGTCAGGAACAACGTGCTAAAATCTCGCGACGATCGGAGTTCGTTTGGTCGTCGATCGGGGCGGATTTCTGGGCTGCCAGCACCAAAATTCGTGGGTGGCTCCTCTTCTCTCTCTCCTCTTCTCTTCTAGACTTTTCTCCTGAATTTTTTGAGTGTCTAGGCTTTCTCTCTCTTGCACTCAGCCCTTCTAACCTTTTGGCTTATAAGGGAATCCACTTGTGAGTGAATATACGAAATTGCCCTTCACTTAAACATCATATGGATAACCCATATGGTAAGCAAATATATCCCAAATTAATTGGGTTCTTCCTCCATGTAGGAGGGATACTCCAACAAATCTCCCCCTCACTCCTACATGGGGGGCTCGACCAAGCCCGCAATCTTTCTACAAACAAGAAGTTTCTCCTTAGGCAAGGCCTTCGTCAACATGTCCGATCCGTTGAGATCGGTGTGAATCTTCACAAGCTCAAATGACTTGTCTTCTACCGCTTCTCGAATCCAATGATACCTCCTCCGTATGTGTTTGGTTCGGGAATGGTAGGCTGCATTCTTGGCAAGGTGGATGGCACTTTGACTATCACAATAAAGAGGGTACTTGTCTTGTTTCAAACCCAACTCCTCTAGAAAATCTCTCATCCAAATAAACTCCTTGCCAGCTTCAACCGCTGCCATATACTCAGATTCTGTGGTAGACAGAGCAACACACTTTTGCAATTTTGATTGCCATGAAACAGCTCCCCCTGCAATTGTCATCAAGTATCCGGAGGTAGACTTACTAGCATCAATATCACCTGACAAATCAGCATCTGTGTAGCCATCTAACACAGGTTGTCCGGGACCAAAGCATAAACACACTCTAGAAGTACCTCTGAGATACCGCATGATCCACTTTACTGCTGCCCAATGCTCCTTACCAGGATTAGACATGAACCTGCTAACAACCCCAATGGCATGTGCAATGTCTGGCCTAGTGCATACCATGGCATACATCAAACTCCCCACGGCGGATGCATAAGGCACCGTCATCATCTCTTTCTTGTCATTCTCACTTGTAGGACACTGGCTGGAGCTTAGCTTCATGTGACCTGCAAGTGGCGAGCTCACGGGTTTAGCTTTGTCCATCTTGAACCTCTCTAGCAGCTTCTGGATGTAACTCTCTTGTGATAGCCATATCTTCTTGTTCTTCCTATCACGAGAGATACGCATGCCCAAAATTTGCTTTGCAGGGCCAAGGTCCTTCATTGCAAAGGACTTGCTCAAGGCACTCTTCAGGTTGGCAATCTTCTCCTTATCCTGTCCAACAATCAACATGTCATCCACATAAAGTAAGAGAATGAGAAAATCACCTCCGGCGTAATGCTTCACAAACACACATGAATCTGCATGTGTCTTGTGGAAACTGTGGTCTTTCATGAAAGACTCAAACTTCTTGTACCATTGTCGAGGTGCTTGTTTCAAGCCATATAAACTCTTTTTCAAACGGCATACAAGCTTCTCACTTCCCTTCTCTTGGAAACCTTCTGGTTGCTCCATGTAGATTTCCTCCTCTAAGTCACCATGGAGGAAAGCAGTCTTCACATCAAGTTGTTCCAACTCCAAATCCATGCTAGCAGCTAAGCCAAGAACAACTCTAACAGAAGACATCTTTACAACTGGAGAGAAAATCTCTTCAAAGTCTATGCCTTTCTTTTGACCTGAGCCTTTCACCACCAAACGTGCCTTGTACCTAGGTGGTGAACCATCTTCTCCAGTTTTCAGTCTGTACACCCATTTGTTCTTGAGTGCTCTCTTGCCCTTAGACAACTCCACTAAGTCATATGTGTGGTTCTCATGCAAGGATTTCATCTCATCTTGCATGGCATTATACCACTCCTTGCAGTGCTCATGTGACATAGCCTCCTCATAGCTTTCAGGTTCTCCCCCGTCGGTCATCAACACATACTCATCTGCTGGATATTTAGAGGTAGGCTGTCTCTCTCTGGTGGATCTTCTCAACTGTGGTTCTGGTTGTACATGGGGTTCTTCTTCATGTGTATGATCTGGTGGTGGCTGAACATCATCACCATCATCACTGTTATGATCATCATTGCCATCTTCCTGTTGTTCTCCCCCTTGAACTCTAGGAGTTACTTCAGGAAATATTGGATCTGAGTTGGCGCTGTCACTAGGAGAAGGCTCTGGTTGTTTCTTCTTCTCACAATCTGCAAAGGTTTTGTCTTCAAAGAACACTACATCTCTGCTTCTAATCACTTTCCTGCTAACTGGATTCCACAATCTGTACCCAAACTCATCCTCTGAGTACCCTAGGAAGATGCATGGCTTTGTCTTGCTATCAAGCTTGGACCTCTCATCTCTGGGAATATGAACATATGCAAGGCACCCAAAGACTCTCAGGTGGCTGAATGATACCTCTTTACCAGTCCATACTCTCTGCGGAACATCTCCATTAAGAGGAACTGAAGGTGACCGGTTGATGAGGTACACTGCTGTAAACATTGCCTCGGCCCAAAAAATCCTAGGCAGCTTCGCATGAGAGAGCATACATCGAATTCTTTCTTCAATTGTTCTGTTCATTCTCTCTGCAAGTCCATTCAGCTGAGGTGTCTTGGGAACTGTCTTCTCAAGCCTGATGCCCTGTACTTTGCAATACTCTTCAAATGGACCCCTGTACTCTCCACCATTGTCAGCTCTAACACACTTGAGCTTCCGGCCTGTTTCTCTCTCAACTCTGGCCTGGAACTGCTTGAAAAACTGTAGTACCTGGTCTTTGGTTTTCAACACAAAAGCCCACAGTTTTCTAGAATAATCATCAATAAAAGTAACAAAATAAAGTGCACCGCTATGTGACTTAGTATCCATAGAACATACATCAGTGTGAACAAGATCTAATGCATGTTTTCTTCTAGATGGGGGACGAGTATGAAATGCTGCCCTATGTTGTTTTCCAGCTAAACAATCAACACAGGGTTTCAAGGACATACCTTGAACATCAGGAAGGAGTTGCTTCTTAGCAAGCATTTGCATACCTCTTTCACTCATGTGACCAAGTCTCTTGTGCCATAACTCGCTGGAGGAATCATCAACTGCGTGTACTTCTCCTTTGCACAACTTAGCTTGCATCACATACAAGGATCTCTGCTTGCTCCCACGAGCCACAATCAAACTTCCTTTGATAAGCTTGCACTTTCCACCACCAAAGTTGCTGGAGTAACCAGCATCATCGAGCAACCCAGGAGATATCAAATTCAGCCGAATGTCTGGAACATGTCGGACATCTCTCAACACCAAACTGCAACCTGTGGATGTCTCCAAACACACTGTACCCATGCCTACAATCTTGGATGAGCCATCATTCCCCATCTTTACATAGCCAAAGTCACCGCTGGTGTAAGATGAGAAGTAATCTTGGTGCGAGGTTAGATGAAACGAAGCACCCGTGTCAATCACCCAAGTACAATCATCACTATCTAGATTTAGGCAATGGTCACCAATAAAAAATAATTCATCACTTGTTGCAATTGCAGTGGTGTTGTTATCTTTCTCTTCTTGTTGTTGCCCGAATGTCTCACCCTTTTCTTTCCTTTCTCTGGACTTGTCTCTCTTCATTTTCCTGCAATGTTTTTGAATGTGGCCTGGCTTATCACAATAGTGGCAAATGATCTTACCCTTTGATTTTGATCTCCCCCTGGACTTGTCTCTATGCTGGGGATATCGAGTCTTACTTCTTCCCCTGCTTGATTCTTGTGTCACATTAGCCTCTGGTTGTGTGGAGGAACTCATTTCCTTCCTTCTAGTTTCTTCATTCAACAAACTAGCTTTGACAATTTCCATTGTCAGCGTGCCCTCTGGTGCGGAGTTGCTAAGTGATACAAATAGAGTGTCCCAGCTTTCTGGCAATGAGCAAAGTAGTAGCAATGCCTGCAGCTCATCATCTAAATTCATCTTCATTGCAGACAACTTGTTAATCAAACTTTGAAATTCATTCAAGTGAACTACTATGCTATCACCATCTTTATATTCCAGTTTCACAAGTTTTCTAATCAATGACGCTTTACTCAAGGCATTCTTCCTTTCATACATGGTCTCAAGTTTCTTCCAAAGAGTATAAGCATTCGTGTCATTGGCAATATGTTGGAGGACACTCATATCAACAAATTGTCTAATTGTTCCAACGGCTTTACGGTTCAATATTTTCCACTCACTTTCAACAACACCAGTTGGTATGGTTGCATTTAAAATTGGTTCATACAAATCCTTCACATAAAGGATATCCTCCATTTTAGTTTTCCACACGGAGTAATTTCCAGAATTCAAACTAATCATTCCGTGCACACCAGATTTTTCATCCATCTTTAACAACACAACAAATTCACAATGACTCTAACCAAAGCTCTGATACCACTATGTTGGGGAAAGCACACAAATACACAAGCGGAAGCAACAAAGACTTTTTCCCCGGTTGTGATGCAAAGATGAGCAATAACCAATTCAAGCAACCAAACAATATTGAACCAAAATGACAGCAGCAAATGGAACTATAAATCAGCCCAAAAACAGTAAATAAACAAGGAGACGCAAGGATTTACGTGGAAACCCCGATGTGGGGAAAAAACCACGGGACCGTTAACAAACGGTGCCAAAACCTCCACTAATCAACAAATTAACAAGTGGGTACAACAATAGTTCTTCCCTAGATCAACTAGAGGTATTCACAATCATCAAGGATCAACCTTGGCACAACAAGTCTCCCAAATCATCACCCAAAAGAGTGGAAATACAATTTCGTACAAAATAAGAGCTGAATTTAGAAAACTGACTTAGAGAGCTCCAAATGAAATTCTGACCGTTGGATTTGAAGAGGGGGATGTCAGGAACAACGTGCTAAAATCTCGCGACGATCGGAGTTCGTTTGGTCGTCGATCGGGGCGGATTTCTGGGCTGCCAGCACCAAAATTCGTGGGTGGCTCCTCTTCTCTCTCTCCTCTTCTCTTCTAGACTTTTCTCCTGAATTTTTTGAGTGTCTAGGCTTTCTCTCTCTTGCACTCAGCCCTTCTAACCTTTTGGCTTATAAGGGAATCCACTTGTGAGTGAATATACGAAATTGCCCTTCACTTAAATATCATATGGATAACCCATATGGTAAGCAAATATATCCCAAATTAATTGGGTTCTTCCTCCATGTAGGAGGGATACTCCAACAGTTGGCTACCAACTAGACTCTTAACCACATCTTCAGGCAAGTCCCATGCCCGCGATACAAACTCAGATGAGAAGCCAGTGAAGATGCCAATGGAGCCTGTTAGCGAGAAAGAAGTGAATTCTCCGCGTTTGTGAGCCTTTGAGGTATCACCCAAGAAGAGGATGATGAGATCAGAGTCATCTTTGTTGTACCACCAGGTAACTACCCCAAAAGGGATGGCCATTGCATCTCCCTCCTTGATAGGAAACACCTTCTCCTCTTGCTCAGGTTGAACAAGCCCAACTACTCCTTGCCCTATGTTAGCCAAAAAAAACATGTCAAATTCACAGAAAATCATACAAAGACATCTATGTTATCAATCTTTTTCTAAATTACAATCAAAACAACAGTCAAAAGATTTCATATCTCTAAATCAACTCACGATTAAGTTCACTACTCAATTCAATAGGACATCTAGTCAATTATAGGCCAGTCTCATGCTAATCAAATAAATATATAATACTATTGGCTATTATGCCCATGGAGACAAAAAGTGTACGATGCTTTCAAAAAACATAAGCCCTTTATAAAGTTGATTCAAACATAAACCCACTTGATTGTTCTCAACACAAACTAACAAACAAACAAAAAAAAAAAGATAGCCACTTGACATCAACCTCATATGAGTTTTTGTGATCATCCAATAATCTATTGATACAATAAATTCCCAAAAAAAAAACTAAACAACAATCCATTAATTTCCGAAGAAGAACTAATCATGCAACACAAGAATTTTAAAGAATGTAGCTACAGAATTCGAAATTCAGTCTAACTACTTTTTTTTTTTTTTTGAAATTCAATCAACATGTGTATGATACTATAAAAAAGCATAGATATTGTCAACAGATACACTACTAGAAAAGGGATCTTTGACATCGGAAAATTTAGTCAGAGACCCATGCAAGAACGAACTAATCATGCAGAAACTACAATCCATTGATGTTCAAGAACAAAAAACCCAACACATGTAATCGTGCAAACTACAATCCATTGATTTTCAAGAACAAACTAATCATGCAACACAATCAAGAATTATATAAAGAATGTAGCTAAGGACTTCGAAATTCAATCTTTTTTTTTTATCAACTTGACCAACATGTATGATACTATCAAAAAGCTAGTTATGGTCAACATATACCAATGCAAGAAAAAACACAGAACCAAAAAAAAAAAAAACAAAAAAAAAAACAACACATGTAAAAACATTAAAATCCAACAACAAAGAAAAAGCAGGGCAAAATCGAAGAATATATACCTTGAAGAACATAAGCGACTTTAGAGGAATCAGAATAATGAGGAAGAGCAAAACCATTCTTGTTAAGGCAAAGCTTAGCGGCTCCAATGTCGCCTTCACGTAGCATGGGAAGTTCAGAATATTGAGGTAAGGCCCCAAATACCAAATACTATTATTAAGTTGTGTTTTATTTTATTTAAGTTTGTATAGAAAATAAAATAGAACAAAAAGAAAAGAAAAAAAAAAGAAAAAAAAAAAGAAAGTTTAGTCAAGTCATTTAATGGTGTACGTGACTTGTGATATTATTGGGCTTTGAAGTTTGTATTAGTTTATTAGCCTTTTAGAGTTAACGGCTTAATGGACTAATATCAGCTTATGAAGGAAGCATCTGGTAGGGCATTAATTTGTGACAATGAGCTATGTCGTGAGAATATAAACAGATAGGAGGAAACAAAAAGGGTTTTAGTGGGAAAGCCGTTACAGTGAGTTGTAACGCATGTGAAACGAAAGAAGCACAGTGTCGAACAAACAGCCGAAAAGGAAAAGGGAGAGCCAGTGAGTGAGAGACAAACAAAGAGTGAGAGAAATTGAGTATTTCTCCAAAGAGGTTTGTTCCAGTTCACGGTTGATTCGGTTTGTTCGGGTGAAGATAATCAGAGTATTCGGATCGGTCATCGACAGGTATTTGTGGGTGTATCTTTGGTTTTGTGGGAGTACCAAATTGAGTTAGAGTTTGTCAACTTGTACTAATACCAAAGATAGTTTGTTTACTTGTTGCTTGATCTTGTGATTGTTGCCGATTGTAATCTTGATTATCATAGTGGATTATTGTTTAGTGCGTGGAGAACCGCACCGTGGTTTTTCCCCTAATTGAGAGGGGTTTTCCACGTAAAAATTGTCTGTGTTGTTTTTGGGTTCTTGCACTTTATTTTTCCGATTATTTGTTGCTGTGATTGTGGGTAAATACCGTAGTTTTCCCCAACAGTGGTATCAGAGCTTTTGGTTGTAGGATCGGTGGTGGGAAAATTACTGTATTTGTTGAATGGAGGAATTATTTTGTGCAAGTAAGATGTCTGGGAGTGTGCCCAAATTTGAAATTCCTTTGTTTGATGGTAAAATTAATTTTACTGTGTGGAAGAGTACGGTTGAGGATTTGTTGGTTCAACAAAATTTAGATGAGGCTTTAGATGAGACAAAGCCTAGTGGGGTGATCGATGCCCAATGGACATCGAAGAAGAAGAAAGCTGTCAGTACTATTAGATTAGCTATGGCTCCGGAGATCAAGTATAATTACTTGACTGAGACAGATCCAAAGAAGTTGTTGGATAAGCTCCAGAGTGTATATGCATCAAAGTCACTGACTAACAAGCTTTGTTTGAGATATGAGTTGTACCAGCTAAAGATGGAGCAAGGTACAGTGTTGCAGGACCACATTAATAACTTTAACCAGCTAGTATGTCAGTTGAGAAATGCAGATGAGAAGATCTCCGATCAGGAGGAGGCATTGTTATTGTTGGCTTCACTACCTAAGTCCTACAGGCCAATTGTGCAGACATTACTTGTAGGGAGGACAGAGATTACACTAGATGAAGCAATGACAGTGTTGAGAGAGAATGATCGGATGATGTTGCAGGTTGAGTGTATCTCCTAGTGATGGAGGAGATAGAGTACTAGCTGCGGAGGTGTCCGAAAGAGGGAGGAATCATGAGAGAAGAGGTGGTGGCCCGAGAAGTAGGTCGAAGTCGCGCGCGAGAGACTTTAGTAACGTGGAGTGTTACTATTGTGGTGAGAAGGGTCATATTCAGAGTCGTTGCCCAAAGATGAGAGATGATTTGAAGAGTTTCAAGCAGCTGCAAGAGAAGATGGGTAAGACCAAAATTGATGATGATAGCGGTTCCTCTAATGTAACTATGTCTTGTGATGATAATAAGGAGTTGTTCTTGGCTAGTAACAATGAGGGGAAGGAAAGCCAAGAGAGTTGGGTGTTGGACTCCGGCGCTTCGGTTCACATTTGTAGAGACCATGCTATGTTTGATACTTTGTGCCAAGATGGTGAGTATGGTGACATCAACATGGGGAGTGGTAAGTTGAAGGTGAAAGGGATGGGTAGCATCCGAATTGAGCTCCATGGTGGTGTGACTAGAACCTTCCACAATGTGAGGTATATACCCAATGCTCGTGTCAATGTGATTTCGTTGGGTGAGTTGACATCGCAAGGGTGTAGATACATTGGTATGGGAAGGTGGTGCAAAGTGTATCGTGGTGCTACTTTGATTGTGCAAGGAAAGAAGGCGGAGAATAACTTGTGTTATATTGAGGGTCATTGCGTAGGGAGGAGCAAGACTGCGAAGAAGAAGGTCCGTTTCTCGGACAAGGTGGAGGTATTTGGTGATTTGGATCGAGGGAGGATTTGTTGAGGTAACGCCCCAAATACCAAATACTATTATTAAGTTGTGTTTTATTTTATTTAAGTTTGTATAGAAAATAAAATAGAACAAAAAGAAAAAGAAAAAGAAAAAGAAAAAAAAAGAAAGTTTAGTCAAGTCATTTAATGGTGTACGTGACTTGTGATATTATTGGGCTTTGGAGTTTGTATTAGTTTATTAGCCTTTTAGAGTTAACGGCTTAATGGACTAATATCAGCTTATGAAGGAAGCATCTGGTAGGGCATTAATTTGTGACAATGAGCTATGCCGTGAGAATATAAACAGATAGGAGGAAACAAAAAGGGTTTTAGTGGGAAAGCCGTTACAGTGAGTTGTAACGCATGTGAAACGAAAGAAGCACAGTGTCGAACAAACAGCCGAAAAGGAAAAGGGAGAGCCAGTGAGTGAGAGACAAACAAAGAGTGAGAGAAATTGAGTATTTTTCCAAAGAGGTTTATTCCAGTTCACGGTTGATTCGGTTTGTTCGGGTGAAGATAATCAGAGTATTCGGATCGGTCATCGACAGGTATTTGTGGGTGTATCTTTAGTTTTGTGGGAGTACCAAATTGAGTTAGAGTTTGTCAACTTGTACTAATACCAAAGATAGTTTGTTTACTTGTTGCTTGATCTTGTGATTGTTGCCGATTGTAATCTTGATTATTATAGTGGATTATTGTTTAGTGCGTGGAGAACCGCACCGTGGTTTTTCCCCTAATTGAGAGAGGTTTTCCACGTAAAAATTGTCTGTGTTGTTTTTGGGTTCTTGCACTTTATTTTTCCGATTATCTGTTGTTGTGATTGTGGGTAAATACCGTAGTTTTCCCCAATACAGAAGGACACCATGAAGCGTAAGACCCACCTTCTCCTTCATATGAGACGTTGTTAGCCAACTTTGGCGTCAAATCAAGCTCCATTTTCTCTCTCTTTCTTAATTCTTGGACAGAAAACAAAAACTCAAGACCTTTTTTTTTCACAGAAAAGTTATTTGTGATGAGCAGATGAGTTTAGAGGCCCGGGTGGAGGTCTATTTATAGAGGTCAGGACTTAGGTTGATTATCCTAGAAGTCTAGGACGTTTCTAATCAGAAGATTTATTGGATAATTAAAAAGAGTTTTAGATAAATTTGTTTTGGCCGGGTGAAGTACTTTGGATAAAGTAAAATTGCTTAACAGTTAGGATGAGTAAATGTCCGGGTGATTTTTGGATAAAATAGACTTTTTTTTTGAGTGAAGATAAAATAGACATTATTGGATGAAAAGAGTTTTAGATAAATTTGATTTGGGTGAAGTTTGGATAAAGTAAAATTGTTGAACAGTTAGGATATCTTTAATTTGGATAGAAGATCGAGTAGAGTTTGAGATAAATTTGGATGGATTAATGTCCGGGTGAGTTTTGGATAAATAGAAATTACTTTTTACAGTTTTTCTTTTATCGCGTTATGGTATATAAAGATTAATTATTAATTTAAAAATATATATAAAGATTTATGAAGTAACAATACTATAATTAGATTATTTTGAATAATGTTTTTAAAAATCACATTTCTATAATTCTTTTCAAAATGTCATATTTCTTTAATTCTTTCCAAAATATCACATTTCTATAATTATCTTCAAAAATCACATTTTCTGTAATTCTTATATCTTAAATTTATAATAATTCATGGTTAAAATGTCATCTTGTAAAATGTGAAAAGTCAAACGGAAAGAAGAATACAGGTATTTCTAAATAAAATTGGATTAACTTTTGAATTAAGAAAATAATTAGAAGAACTAAACTCCTGGTTGTATATATACTGGTGATGCATATTATGCCACTGCATAGTGCGAAAAAACCAGCACATTCCTTGTGATTAAATGCTCTATAATTGAGTAGGGATTTTTAGATTCGAACTCAGATTCTCTTGATCACTTGGCTTAGCTCGTATACCATGTTATATTAAAGATTGTTGCACATAATGACTCAATTAATTGAGAGCCCTACCATTTTATATATAGATATTGTCACAAAATATCAATACTACATTGTATTTATAGGTGAAATTGTGAAGAAGTGTGAGAAGATGTTGATATTTGAAATCCCCAAATTTTAAAGGCAAAATTCAAGAAGCCAAAATTTTGGAGGCATATTTAAGAAGCCAAAGTTTCTGAAACATTGTGTAAATTTGGGGGGAAATTTAAAACCCCCCAAATATTTTACTCTTTCATTTCTTTGTATAGTACATTCAATCGGTTGTAATTGAAAGAAATTTTGGGTAGGAGGAAAAATGAGCCTTTCATTAGTATTTTTGGGGGAAAATTTAAAACCCCCAAAATACTTTACTCTTTCATTTCTTTGTACAGTATTTTATTCTCCTCTCAAAACTCTAGCTTTTCTCTTTTGCCTCTTCTCATCTTTCATTATAGTTTCAGGTCGGGAGGAATAATTTAGGTCATTCCCGGCCTGTATTTGATGTTGTTCATCTAGTTTGACTCTAATTCTACTCTTTTTCGCTTTAGGTGGAATAAATTTCTCTTCCTTTGTGGAGTTAATTGGTATTTTCATTTCTTCATTTTCGTAGGATTCTCATTTCGCATATGGTGCGATATCTATTTTATAGATTCAATATGAATTTGGGGACCGGATATATATACAACTGATGGTATCAAACAGAGTTTTGTAGGCAAGTGATCGATTGCTTTGCTCGCGGTGAAGATCTCCACTTCCGTTAAAGATGAAGATACATCAAAGAAAGCACATGGTTACTATACATGTTGGGAGTCGCACTGAGATGTCCTTGTCAATTGTCTTGTTAGCAAAAATTGTGTTGTCATTGTTGATTTAGTATATTTTAGGGTTATTTTTATTGTAGATGTCGTATGGCTTTTCTATTAATGAAAATTTCCTATTCCCTTCTAAAAAGAAACAGGTTGTAATTGAGAAATTTTGGGTAAGAGGGAAAATGAGCCTTCCATTAGTAATTTTGGGGGAAAATTAAAACCCCCAAAAAGTTTGTACTCTTTGAATTTGATGATTTGGTTGAATAAAATAAGCATTTTGTTCTTATGTGAGCTTGATTGCAATTGTTAATGTCTCTCTCTTAACCACCAATCTCTCTCTCTCTCTCTCTCAAAGCTACCCAAGTAGACAGTGGGCAAGCAAAAAAAAAAATAAAAATTGTCTCCTCTATTTCGAAAACATGCTAAGTGAGAGAAGTAGTAAACAAAAAAAAAAATTATCTCTCGTCAATTTTGAAAATATGCTAAGTGAGGAAAGTAGTAAAAAAAAATTCTCACTCCTCAAATTACCCGCCATAATTAAAAAAAATAAACATGATAAGCAAATTTATTTTGTCAATTAAATGTAATCTATTTTTACAAATTTAATTACAATACTAATGTGAGGGTATAATTGGGTGTTTGAAGGTAAAGAGAGGTTTCATTGGTTTTTGTGCCAAAAATTATGTCAGTGATTTTATGAAATGGAGGGAATACGTAATATATCCTCTATTACATAGTATATCTTACATAATTATCCTACCATATCGTATGTTTGAGGAATGAGGATCGTAGTACACAATTTTCATACTATAAAATAAATAAATAAAAATACAATATTGGAGGAAATCAAATATGCCTATTATGCCTCATGTGCCCTACAATAACAATGGTTCAATCATGAATTTATGATCTCAAGAGTTGGAACCTCCCTACTTTTTCTCTCCTTTCTCTTCCTTTCTCTCTCCTTCCTCACTACTCTCTCTCCTCCCCCTCCCCCACTTGCACATTTAATATCACCTTATGATGAGATTAGGGTTCTTCCTAATCATGAGATTAGGTAAGAATTTGTGCTACACTAATACAATCTATCATCCTACCGTACATCATAAGAGGAAAAAGAAATTAAAGGAAGAGAAAAATCCTAAAAAGAAATTGAAAAGAGAGTTCACGAGTGAGGAAAAAGAAAAGGCTTGCCTCACCTTTGAAATCCATATCTATTTTGAAGATTGTATATGAGATTTTCCAGCATAATAAATTTCTTACGCTATTATTATACATTCAAATTGAATAAATTTGAGAAGAAATCCAGTGGACCACCAATTCACAACTTCTTCTAGTGATCATATATAATAATATGGTGTACTTGATGAAGCAATTGATGAGGCATGCCACTAGTTTTGGTATGAATAATTTTGAGGAGGATAGAGAGAGTGGAGATGAACCATAAGAAGATGAAGACCAGCAAATAATAACCAGGATTGATTGGGGTTTTGTCCATTATGAACTTATACTCGTTTTAGCTAGCTTTAGGGTGTGCCAACTATTTATACACAAATTGTAGGAAAATTTAAATGAATGTTGTGAAAGGGGTAGTATAGTTGATTGTGAGGTCGGATTTTATGCCAAAAACTATGGTTCAAATTTCACTAAAGCCCTTTTTGTTGAGTATGTCTGTAAGATTAATCATGTTGGTTTGCCGTATGTGTGTGGTTTGCAGGCTATTGCATACATTTGGGGGTTTATCCAGTGTACACTCTAAGAGTAGTGGATGCAGATTCTTTGTGTCAAAAAAAAAAAAAAAAAATGAATTGGAGTAGTATATTTGATCAAGCCAAGTTATGAAAAATGAATAGGTAGCCTCATACATGATACCTCCAATTCTCCAAACATAAAAGTGATATTTTTTTGGTCGCCTCTTTTATGAGATTGTCTCGTAAGATGATTACTAATACATTTGTGCGTTCTCTTGTTTGTAAGAAATCATTTTATGGTCCGAGTTCAAGTTCAATGCTTTTACCTCTAACAAAATAAGTTGAACCCACTCAAATTTAGTCTCCAAGAATATGATAAATGTAAGAGGTGTAATCAGAGTATGGTTCGGGAAACCGGGACCATCCTTGTTTAGCCTTGCAAGTTGCAACATGGCTCCTTGGGCATTAATTGTTAGTTAATGGTGTTTAGGAGGTAGTTAAGCTGACTTTGAGTTTCCCACCAATAAAAACAGTTGACTTTAACTTTAGCGACCTAGCATTTAATAAGCTTTGCATTACTAGAATTCTCTAAACTAATGGGGAGAGAGCTCAGCGAGATATGCAAAGGGACATCAGCTAGAACTTGGAAGAAGTGATGAAGAATAAGGAGCAATGATGACTTGGAAAATAAGAATAAGAGGAAGGTAATTTTTTTCTTACCGGCAAATCTTGTGTAAGACCAACTCACAAAAAATTGGGGTTATTTTTTAGAAATGGAAGGGTTACTTATGGTGATCAGTGACCCTAATTTCATTGAAAAGTGACCCCGTCTCACCAAAAGTTATAAAAAGACCATCTTATAAAATTTTTTTTTTATTTTCTTACTGCTTGTTTGGTTGACCAAATTAATATAGGAAAAATATTTTTTTAGAAAGCGTAAAATCTTTTGTAATTTGGTTGATAAAAAATCATGGGAATGACTTCCCTTAAATTAAAGTTTTTTTGTATAATCAAACAATTTTGAACACTTCCCATAATTTTCAAAGTGGAAGAAAAAGAACAAAATGGGGTTTAAATAAAAAGACAAATTCTCCTTATGAGGTTTTAAAAGAAGGGTAGGAGAGAAATAACGAATGGAAGGGAATATTTCCCATTCATTAACTAAGTTAGTGTGCATGCCAATGCGATATACGGGATGTTTCATCTTTTTTTTATTTTCTGATTGGTTATCTCGCTTCTAACTTTGTTGCATAATTTTCTTTGTTTCATTTTTAGTGCGAATTTTGTGAGTAACTGGTAAGTGAAACTAAAAAAAACACCAATGTAAAATTTAGAGAGATTCATCCGCAACCTAACTCTCAATTTGTTTAGGGAAAATTATAAAATTTGGGGGGAGGGATGCACACAAGTCATGATAATAGTCATTCACTGGCCGTGTATTAGCCTTTGACAAAACAATATAAAACAGGTCAATTCATTGGCTCGTGTGGTGCCTCTATAAAAGTTAGAGGTGTGTACCCTTAAATGACATTATTTGTTGCATAATAGTTCTTCTTATTATAATTAGTCATACTGTAAACTTTGATCTATATTTGACCGAGTGCTTAGGAAACGATAATTAGCTTTTATTAACAAACTTGAGAACCTTGTGTTATAAAGTTCTTCTAACAAATATTATCATAGTAGACAATGCATCGAAATGAACTCAATACATCAAAAGTTTATTCAAACAAGATATGGGTGGCCCATGTCCCAGCGCCCAACGAGCGTCATGTCCCATGTCCCAAGGGTGAAATTCGAGTATGGAGACCCGAATGATCATCACGAGGCACTGCAGGTCCTCTATGGTGACGATAGACCTCCCGGAAAAGTTTGCGCAAAAACAGAATCGGGCCTCGCGACGCTGAAAATCAAAGATTAATAATCGTTTTTTGGGCTTTCAAGAGGCCCCGGAACAAATGTCGATTTTTTCGCACTACATTGCACGAGACACCCTTAGGGAACATAAGAGGTAATCGGGGTTTGTTATCGGATCCCTCATAGACTTGTAAGAACGTTTTAACGAGTTACCAAGGTAAGGGCGGGAACGCCGAATTCATGAGTGATTTAGAAGTTCAGGGATCCGTATAACCCTCCCATACACACTGAGAGTCCTCAAGGGCCATCATAGACCCCCCAAAGAAGTTTGGGCAGAACTGATACTCATGCCTCCGGAAGCCGAAAACAAAGGTCGTGGAACACGCCTAGGGGACATGGGATGCCCTTTTGGGTCCCTTATTCGGTCTCTGTTAGGCTTGGAAGGGCGTTTAACAGGACATTGTTTCAAGAGTTGGAACAACAAAGGCATGGGTGATATCGAAGTTCGGGAATCCGGAGGTCGCTCTCGGGGCACCGAGGGTTGTTTAGGGTCATGATAAACTTTTCGGAGAAGTTTGGGCAAAAAAGACACTCGCGGCTCGGGAAGCCGAAAACGAAGGCTATAATGAACGTTTTTTGGGCTTAAAGAAGGCTGTGGAATGAAGATGCATATTTTCGTACCACATCGTATAAAACACCCCTAGTGGACATGAGAGGCCCTCAGAGTCAGTTATCCAGTACCTCATAGAACTGGAATGACGTGTCACGGGGCACTAGTGTAAGAGTAAAAACACCAAAGACATGGGTGATATCGAAGTTTGGGGATCCGCATGTCCCTTCAAGGGTCCCAAGGGCATTCTAAGGTCATGATAGATCCCTTGGATATGTTTGGGCAAAAGTGACACCCGGGCCCCGGGAAGCCGAAAAGAAAAGCTATATTCCACGTTTTTTTGGCCTTCCGGGAGGCTCTGAAATGAAGGTGGATATTTTCACACCACATTGCAGTGAACACCCCTAGGGGACAGGGAGGCCTTTGGGACCACTTTTTCGGTCTCTGATAGGCTTGGAAGAGCGTTTTACGGGACACTGATGTAAGAGTTAGAACACCAAAGGCATAAGGGATATCAAAGTTCGGGGATCCGGATGTCCATCCCGTGGCACCGAGGGTGCTCTAAGGTCATGATATATCGTACCCCCTAGAGGTTTGGGCAAAAATGACACCTGAGGCTCGTGAAGCCGAAAATGAAGGCTATATCCACGTTTTTTGGGCTTCAGGGAGGCCTTGGAACGAAGGTGGATATTTTCGTACCACATCGCACGGAACAGTCTCACTGGACATGAGACGCCCTCGGGGTCGGTTATCCAGTCTCTGATAGGCTTGGAATGACGTTTTACGAGATACCGTTGTAGGTGCCAAAATACCAAAGGCATGGGTGAAATCAAAATTCGAGAATCCGGATGTCCCTCCCGGAGTACCTAGTGTACTCTAGGTTCATGATAGACACCCCGGAGTAGTTTGGGCAAAAATGACACCCGGGCCCTAGGAAGCTGATCCATGTTTATTAGGCTTCTAGGAGGCCACGAAAAGAAGGTGTATATTTTCACACCACAATGCACACAACACCCCTGTGGGATATATGAGGCACTCGGGGTCGCTTATCCAGTCCCTAATAGGCTTGAAAGGGCGTTTTACGAGTCACTAGTGTAAGAGTTGGAACATCAAAGGCATGGGTGATTTTGAAATTCGGGAGCATGGGTGATTTCGAAATTCGGGAATTTGGATGTTGCTCCTGGGGCAGCGAGGGTACTCTAGGGTCATGATAGACCCTCCAAAGAAGTTTGGGCAAAAATGACACTTGCGGCTCGGGAAGCCGAAAACAAAGGCTATAATCAATGTTTTTGGGGCTTATGGGAGGCCGCGAAACGAATGTGGATATTTTCGCACCACATTGCACTAAACACCCATAGGGAACATTGAAGGCACTCAGGGTCACTTATCCATTACCTAATAGACTTGGAAGGGCGTTTCAAGGGACACTGGTGTATGAGCCAAAACACCAAAGACATGGAATATCAAAGTTTGGGGATCCGGATGTCCATCACGTGGCAATGAGAGTGCTCTAAGGTCATGATATGCCGTACCCCATAGAGGTTTGGGCAGAAATGACACTTGAGGCCAGGGAAGCCAAAAACAAAGGCTATATTCACGTTTTTTGGGCTTTAGGGAGGTCCCGGAACGAAGGTGTATATTTTCGTACCACATCGTACTGAACACTCCGCTAGGACATGAGTCCCTCGGGGTCGGTTATCCAGTCCTTGATAGTCTTGGAAGGGCGTTTTAGGGGACAGCGGTGTAAGTGCCAAAACACCAAAGGCATGGGGTGATGTCAAAATTCGGGGATCCCGATGTCTCTCCCGGGGCACAGAGGGTACACTAGGTTCATGATAGATCCCCCGAAAAAGTTTGGGCAAAAATTACACCCGGGGACGGGAGCCGAAAACGAAGGCTATAATCCACGTTTTTTTAGCTTTCGGGAGGCCCCGAAACGAATGTGAATATTTTTGTACCACGTCGCACGGATTACCGATTGAGGACATGGGAGGCCCTCGAGTCCGCTTATCCGGTCCTTGATAGGCTTGGAAGAGCGTTTTACGGGACATGCTGTAAGAGACGGAATACCAAAGGCATGGGTGACATCGAAGTTCGAGGATCCGAATGTCCCTTCCAGGTCACCGAGGGTCCTCTAGGATCATGATAGACCCGCCAAAAAAGTTTGGGCAAAAATGACACCCGGTGCCCGGGAAGCCGAAAACAAAGCCATAACCCACCTTTTTTGAGCTTCCGGGAGGCTTTGGAGCGAAGGCGGAAATTTTAGCACCATATCGCATGGAACACCCATAGAGGACTTGAGAGGCTCTCGGGGTCGCTTATCTGGTCCCTGATAAGTGATAGCCTTAGATAGGCGTTTTACGAGACACTGATGGTGTAAGAGTTAAAACACCAAATGCATGGGTGAAATAATTATCTTTTATGAAAATTTTAATAATCTTTTAGTCTTATTGGGTTTGCTTAAGTGGCGCGTCCTATGCTCTTTTTGTAGGTGCCACATCTCATTTAATTTTAGTTGGGACATTGCTCTATGCTCTTTGATGATGTGTCAACATAACTTAACACTCTTATTCATATGTTCTAAACATTTTGTAAATGAATCTCATTGTGAAGTATTTTTTCGATCCGAATCTGATGGTGTATTTTTTGAGATGTATGATTTTGAATATTTAACGAAAATTAACCTCTCAAGAATCTTAAATAGTAAGGATGTTAAGATTGTTAAATGTTTTAACCAATTATTTTTTGTCATTATCTAAGACTGCTAAACATTTTACACCGACTACTTTTTGTCATTATATTCGCTTAGATGGGGCTCTTTTAAAAGTCTCGCTTAGGCAACAGAGTTCATTTCTCCCAAAAATGCCTCCTTTATATAGATATATATTGATTTTATTATTCCTCCTTCAAACAGGTTGAAAATTATCCCCTCCCTCTCCCTCTCCCTTCCCTTTCCTTACCTTACCCCGATTCTCACCCGTTTAAACTTTAAATAATAGTTATTTTCCCTTCAAAGACTTTAGCAATATTAATCGCAATTAGGCCATGTTTTTTACATTGTTTTTATGTTGCATTTCGTTCCGTTCTATTCTGTTCTATCATGCGCTGCAATTTTTATTTCGTTCTATTACACACTGCATTTTTTATTTCGTTCCGCGCTGCATCTTTTATGTATTTCATGTTTTCTCATTTTTGTATCATTCGGCAATCCATTTCATTCCGCGCAGTAAGTTCCATTCTATTACAATTCTTTTCGTTCCAATCTTCATTGTCTCTCACCATTCTGTTGAAAAGAACATGTCCTAGGGCTTTGTTCTTCAACGGAATGATGCGCGGCAATGAGGAACGGAACGAAACAGAACGATGCGGAACGACGCAGAATGAAACAACGCGAATAATGAAACAAAATATGAAAAAAAATGAAGTAAATAATGCGGAACGAAACGACGCGGAATGAAACATAACAGAGTGCAATATTGCGATGACGAAAAGTACAGGGCCTAACTCTCAAATTGGTGAGATACTTTGGTAGAATAATAGATATATTTTTATTTTTTGATTTGCTTTGTGAATATATTTGTGAATTATGGACTTTTGTATCCGAGTACACTAAGTTTGTCATTTTATTTTATTATTATTATTATTATTTTGGTTTTAGCAAGTATAATTTGTGAAGTTTTCCTATACACTTAAGCCCTATTCTTTTCGTCATTCCCATGATGCATTTTATTTCGTTCCGCCCCATTTCGTTTCTCAATTTGTACTTTATTTTGTCTCACATTTTGTTTCATTATCAGTATCATTTCATTCCGTTCCAATTTGTATCGTTCCATACCGTTATATTTCTCATCGTCACGCACCATTACGTGGAAGAAAATAGAACCTTGCATTATAATCCTCAGGCTATTATATGCTTTGCTAAATTAAAAAAATAAATAAAATGAAGCCAATGCTTTGTTTAATCAATGAAAGTTTGATTTAGCTTTCTCTAAATATGATTTGGCAATCAGATCTTTCTCATTGGGTTTGCCTTTTTGCCCAGAGGATAATGACAACTATAGGAGTTTGATGTTATCTTTGAATCTTAACCTTACTGCGTGTGGCCTTAAACTAAATAAATGTGATCTTTCTAAATCTCTCTGTTCGTCAATATTAGAGATTGATCCTGCAAATGTCAAGGCATACTGTTTAGAAGAGCTATTGCCTTCATGAATTTAGACCTTCCAGTTGAGACTCGTAGTGATCTTGTTAAGGCGGCTTTAGTTGAATCCAATAATAAAGATGTGGTTCGTGAGCTTGAAGTTGTGGATAATTTGTTAAAAGCCAGTTTAAACGGTAAGCGTTGTTCAAGTACTGAGTTGGATAGAGATAGAAAAGGAAAAGGTGTTGTGGATGCTTGTGATATCCTCAAGGACTATTTACCGGTACTTAGAGAAGGTGATCTTCATGCACCTTGTTCATTCCAATCTAATGGTTCAGGTATTTTTGAAGTTGTTCCACCATATTCTGGAGAATGCTCAAACTCAAATATTTGTCACGGAAAGCTAAAGACGAGAGTTAAAAGGAAAGAAAGTCCTAGCTGTTCTGCTTCCAACAATATTGAGAGGTTTCCTTTCGTCATGGTGCTCAATCTGAACTGGAGCACTCTACCTTGTCTAATGATTTCGAAAGTGATCATGATCATGTGGGTTGTAGGAGGTTTCTGATCAAGTTTAAAAATCAGAGAAGAAATTAATCTCTTATGATTTATCCTGTTGTGTATAAGAAAGCCTTGAAAGGGCAAGATGTTAGCTTCTGCCAACCTTCCTCTTTATCTGTGATGACAATTAGAATCCATAAGACTTTATGGATATTACCCATGATATGGGTATCCCATCTTGCGTTATTTCCAATGCCTCCATAAATTCCAACATTGTGGAGGAGGATAATTCCATATGTGCTGAGGTTGGGATGGATCATGACAATGAAGCTCATGAGGTTGCCACCTCTGTGGAGAAGAATGTTGTTATCACTAAAGAGGTTGTGATGGAGAACGAGGATGATGCCCAAGAACTTATCACGCAGAAAAGCACAAGTATTCAACTATTGATGAAACTCCTACTTCCATTATCTTGAATAATTCAAGTACGATTGCAAGCATTTGATCACCCCTTTCTTCTTCTCGTCCAGACGTACTAAGTCTCCTTATAGCTCGTGTGCATACATCGTTCCATTCACGACGTCGTTTGTCCAAGCTCTCCAAGTATCACGAGAAAAAAAGTAATCAAACTTTTGTGAGAGGCAGGAAGCAGTGCTCTTGAACTTTTTTTTTTCAATTATCAATTTAAATTTAAAACGAGAAAAAAAAAAAACAGTGTTCCTGGACTACACAATAAAGCGAGGAATTATTATCCTCTCACAAAATAGAAAATTATCAATTTAAATTTAAAGTGGGCTACACCTATTTTGTGAGATAAGGGAGCAATACTCCTAGAGTATGCAATAATTTCTCCTTTTAAGGGCCCACTAACCAACCAAACATCATTTGTTTTCCATGGTGGACAACAATCATTCACCCAATAAAAAAAATCAGGAATAATCTGAAAATATTCTCCCAATACAGATTGGAAGCATTTTTTTAATGTTGTTATCCAAAACTAAATTACTAATATTTCCAATATTTCTCTTGACCCCTTTGATTTAGGGAAGAAAAAAAGATTGGAGTATACTCCTAATAGACAACGAATGCAATGGATAAACCTTGAGGACGTGCCACATAGCCTTGTCTTTGTCCGGTCTTTGTCATTGTCATTGGCCCCCAATTCTCCCAAATCCCCCCAAAACATACTCCTTCCGTTTCAAAATAAGCTTTCTGTTTCTTTTTTTAGTCAAATTTTATAAAATTTGACTATTGATTTGTGAAAAAATTATAGACATTTATAAGATAAAAATACATTTGTTAGATTCATTTTTAATTATACTTTCACAATATCAATTTTTGATAAATTAGTTATTTGTATAATTATAGTTATCAATGGTCAAAATATTATCTCGAAAACTGTGCAAAGTCAAACAGAAAGCTCTTTTTAGAACGGACTAGTATATTTTACCAGGTTTTTCCCCCGCCCCCTGTTTTCTTTCTTACCAATATTATAATCTTTCTCTCTCTCTCTTATAGTTTTATCTACCTGAGATTCGACCCTCTTTCTCTCTCTCCTTATCCTTTGATGTTTGTTCGAAAAAGTTCCCATCAATAACATTGACCAAATCAATACCATGGTCTTAATTTGATTGGTTTGGTGAAAAAGATTGGTTCTTTGTGCCTCGAATTGCTGAATTTCAATGTGGGAGTATTCACCAATGTTTACAAGATCTGGTTGGATTTGAACATTTGGTGGGTTGATAGAGAGATTTTGGCATCACTTTTGAGAAAAAAGAGTTTCTGGGTTTGATTCAATTAGGTGAATTCTTTGTGGGTATTGATTGAATATGGTGACAGTAAAACTGGGTATGCTTCACTATGTTTTGGATCATGTATATGGTGCATTTATGCATAGAACCAAAATAAGCCCACCCTTTTTCTCAAAGGGTTGGGGTGGTAATAAGCTTGATCTGCTTGAAAAGCTGATTAAGCAGCTTTTCCCTGAAATTGAAGGCCAAAATTGGCCTCCTAGAATGATTCAACCAATTTGGAAGACTGTTTGGGAGACCCAAAATGCTTGTTTGAGAGAAGGGGTTTTTAAAACTTCTTGTGATGAGCAGCTTTTAGGTGCATTGCCTCCTGAGAGTCATATTGCAAGGGTTGCTTTTCTCACTCCAAAGTCTGTCTCACCAGAGAAGATGGCTTGTGTGGTTCATCTTGCAGGTAACCTGGTTTACATTTGGATGTTATAATTGGTTGTTGATGATTGGAATTTGGGTAGTTTTATGTCTTTTCATTACTTTGAAACTTGGAAACTTGAAATTTGTTGTTTATAGAATGAATGTTGATTGGTGTTTGTTTAAACGCCTCAGTGAAATTCACTTTGGAGGGATGTGGTTCTTGTTTCCATCAATTAGATGCCATTCTTTTGAATGTTTGGAGTAATGGTGATCACATTGTAGTGGACCATTTTATTGAGTAGAGGTAGAGGTGGCAAAGAAAAGAGGGAGAGGATAGAGATGGGAAGATGATCATTGGTTACATGAACCAATGTGATTACATGAACCAATGTGCTTACAATGAACCAATAAAATGGTGTATCACATTGGAAGCACCATTACTCCCAAGTAGATGAGACATTTGTCTCAAGTTGATTGCTTGAAAGATAGGAAGCTTTTGTGACAGGTAGTTTGTAATCATTTTTATAGTCCCGGAACCATATGAATGGTGGTGCATGATTAGCCAGCACTGGCTTCAGGTTTTATCTACACTGGCTATGTTTGTTTGGTTCATAATCTTGGAGTGACAGTGCATTTGTTGTTTGTGAAAAACCCATACTTCAACTGATATATGGCCCCATATAAAGATCCAGAAAGGAAGAAGCATTCTGATCTTACTATTCAGTTGTTTCTCCCCTTCAGTTTGTCTTATCTAAAATTTCAATCTCCATTCCTACAAGGGTTTTACTTTCTTTGCCTGATTGATACTTCACCCTGTATCATTAGTGGTTGAGTCAATTTTGAAGCACATTTGCTGCTGTTTTGAGTTACTTCATGCATTAGGGTACTGTAATACGATGCAGAGTCTGTAAGGGCTCGTTTATTTTGATGTTATCCCAGATACTTCAATATTGAAGTTTGATGTCAACAGATAGGGTAACAACTAACAAGAGGTGTGAATTTTCGCGCAGGCACTGGGGACCATACGTTTGAACGGAGGCTGCGTCTTGGTGGACCATTACTAAAGGAAAATATAGCAACCATGGTGCTTGAGAGGTGGGGAGCACTCTGCAATGAAATGTTAATTAGACCCTCTTTCTGTTTTTGATCTCTTCAATGGAACAAACTATGGTATTGCAGCCCTTTTTATGGACAGAGACGTCCTATGCTGCAAAGCGGTTCGAAACTTCTCTGTGTGAGTGATTTGCTGTTGTTAGGAAGGGCAACGATAGATGAAACTCGAAGCCTTTTACACTGGTTAGATGAGGAAGGGTTTGGCAAACTTGGTGTTTGTGGACTTAGCATGGGTAAGACATACAGAACTCTGAAACCTGGTTCCCTGATCATTAAATGAAAAGGGAGTAAACCTAAATGTCTGTTATTTTGCAAGCTTTATTCAGCCATCTTATATGGTGTAATCCTTTGGAGGAAGGAATACCTAATGTCATAATGCAACCTGCTTTTATTAGGTGGAGTACATGCTGCCATGGTTGGATCTCTGCACCCGACGCCTATTGCAACCCTTCCATTCCTCTCACCACATTCTGCTGTTGTAGCATTTTGTGAAGGTGTTCTGAAGCATGCCACAGCATGGGATGCATTGAGGGAAGAGCTTGCTGTACAAAAGGCTGCAATGACCCTCGAGGAAGTCAGGCAGAGAATGAGAGAGGTGCTATCTCTTACAGATGTCACCCGCTTTCCGATACCTAAAGATCCTGATGCATGTATATTTGTGGCAGCTACTGTAAGTCAATCTTTTCACCCCATGTGTTCGTTAAGGTTGTTACATTGCACATAATTCTTGAGTTTATGTGTTCATATACACCTACTCGTTGGACCTTTCATGCACAAGAGTTTGTGCTATTATAGAAGAAAGCATTTGAAACTCTGATGTGTGCATGTTATTTTTAAATTTTAAGAGTAGATATCACCTTACATCATGTTGGGTACAGTTTCTCATTGAGTTTCCTGTTTGTTTTTTTCCTGGAGGACTCTGAATCTTTCTACAAGAAATCATGCAAGGTACAAAAGTGAAAAGTTCTCATATCTTCATGTTCTCCCATATAAGTAGTATATGTTTGTTTAATATACATGGAGTTCACCATAGTCCTACACATTGCTTATGTGCTAGACGTTTGTTCTGAGTGTGCAGTTCCAGATTCCTTGCAGTGGAAATAGCATTGTGCTCACCACTCCACCTTTATCTACTATCAGTGACATGTATCGCATCTTTGTACTCCATTTTTCTGCTGATATGACGACGACTTTGTGTAGAGTAGTATTCTGGAGTACTCTTTTTTCAATTAGGCACAAGATCAGGAATCTCAAACTGATTTTTTGACTTCATCCTTGTTATACACAGACACATCCACATCCACATCCACATCCACATCCACATTCCACATTCCACATTCCACATAGATACCCTGCCAAACTAATTGCGGTCCTCTTTTTATATGACAGCACTAGTTGTCTAGTTCTGTTTGAATGATTCGTTGAGTTATCTCTCCATTTTCAAATCTGTTGTGTTAGGCCCTGTAAGCAGTTGAACGGTTTTATTTGTGGTATTACATTGGTCACATGCTACCTTGCATTTGACCAAGGTATGTTAAATACTTAGGGGTCCTTTACTTGGGAGAAATGGTGATTACAATATAATGTACCATTTTATAGAGTGAGATTGTTTACATCATCCAACATAATCACAAATGTTCAAATTAAGCCATGTAAAGATTGCATCGGATGATGTTATACTTACATTACACTTTTCTCATCTCTCTCCTCTCCCTCCTCTCTTTTCCACCTCTACCTCTACTCACTAAATTTTACATTCGATTACTACCAACTAACCACCACCTTACAATATTTTGCTGACCTAGTGAAGTCCTTGAAGGCAATGACAACTATTTCGCTATAAACGGTTCTGCAACTAATTGTTGCTGTACAATCCTCTTGTTATGGTGTCATACAGATGACATGAACATACCTTTCTTTTTGTTTCTATTTCTGATTAGATTTCGTGCTTTCTTATAGTACCTCTTGCACCGTTGGCCTGAATGCTCTCCGTAACTGTGTTCATGATTTTCAGGATGACGGGTATATTCCAAATCACTCCGTGCTTGAACTTCAGAAAGCTTGGCCTGGATCAGAAGTGAGATGGGTTACCGGTGGACATGTCTCGTCTTTCCTCCTCCACAATGGCGAGTTCCGCAGGGCAATTGTTGATGGACTTGACAGATTAAAATGGAAGGAATCCTCCTTGTGACAACTGACAACTGTATTGATGTATGTTTTGATTTTCCTTTTCAAACCTGTAAATGAAATTAGTTTTGACTGTTGTAAACAGAAGAGAAAGTAGTAGGACAACCCAAATGTAAACGGGAGAATGGGTTGTCCTCTATACATTTCCAAGTGTAATCTTGCTTTTCCTCTTGGTTGTCTGTACTTTTAATGCATCCTTGATGAGAAGTGGTGTGAAAAGCTTTAACAAACATCTTAGTCATGCAAACATATGTTCTACTCCTATAATATGACCAGTTTTCCAAGAAAACACTTCCCTATAAAAATTAGATGAACACCATATGGAACTTTGCAGAGCAGCTCTTTGGAGAACGTTTAGAAAACTTGGAAATATAGTACGTATTAAGTAAACATTTTTTTTTTGGTGCAAATTAACTAAACAATTATGGTATATTGGTATTACACAAATACTTATATACGAGAGTCTAATCATAGACAAAGGTTATATTATGAAATATAAAATAAAAAATGATACTCTTATATTTTGAATAGAGTATGTTAATTTTAATTGTCTTACCATGATACGATTTTACACCATACGATTTATAGGTTGAAAAGGGAGTATGAATTATTTTCGTTTTAATAATAGTTCAATTTGGTCATTTTTTTTGCTCGTCAGTTTAGTTTGGTCTTTACAATGCCACTTTTCCTTGGTTTAACCACATATTCACCTAAGTTGTTGGAATTAATGCCTTGAAGTCTTCTGGTTGCAGTAGGTTACATTACCGTATGTTGTGTTACGGTTGGTTACGTTACTGTACGTCAAGTTATGTTAGGGTATATTGGGTTATACGGTGTTACGTTATGTTACGTTATGTTATTCCGTATTCTGTACGGGCTCAGTATTAGTCATAGTCTGATTAGGAGTCTAGGTTAGGAAATTATCCCTTATTTCCTATCTACTATATATACCATATTAACGTCTTATTATTAGACACCCCATTAGAAACATTAAGAGAGCATTGTGAGATTTAAGAAACACAGTTGTGTGGGAAGGTTTCCCGTTTGTAATCTCTTTCAAGTTATAGTAAAATATTCTTCTTCTGCCCGTGGTTTTTCCCCAGATTAGGGGTTTTCCACGTAAATCTGTGTGTCTTGTTCTCTGTTTTTGCTATTTAGTTTCTTCTCAATATTATTGTTCCGCATTAGTTGTCGTGAATCAATTACACCTGGGTTTAAGGAGTCAGACCGATTCCGTTATAACATAAATCTTTCGTGATAAGGCTATATCTGTTCGCACCGGGTCGGTCCATGAAAGGGTAAAGTGCTCGCACTAAGTAGTTTCTCCATTTACAAGATTCGAATTCTCAACCTTACTTAACGGATGAGAGTGTCGAATCACTCACACCAACCACTTATTAGTTCTTTACGATGCCCCTTTGATCCCCTATTCGAGATAGATATTAACTATAGGTATTCACAAAATCTCGTATGGAAACAAGACTCAAGTATTAGCTCTATTGCCCTAACTGTCGGTGGATAAACTCATAGAGTAGAAGCAGTTTGACCAAAATCAACGATCAAAAAACTCCATCTGTATTTGACTTTTCTTCAAACTTCCTTTCTTAATTTATTATTTCTGTTGAGGGAAATTCAACAGAAGTCGTTCTTGTAGGGCTACTCTTTGCTTCTTTGGCAGTCTCATATGGAGTGCTTCTTATCTAAATAGTAGTTTTTCATTGAATTTGAAAGTGACCATAACGTGCACTATTTTAAGACAATTACGTACAATTATTTTGTTCATTGATTGATCTCCAAAATATCTCCCCTTATATATGCTCCTAGTACTATACCCTATAGATCATATTCTGATCGATCAAGTAATCATTTCCTAAGAAGGCAAAACACCATGCAATTTAAACTCTCTTCAACTCTCTCAATCCTCATTTTCTTCCTTTCAATCTCTCTCCACCCCTCATTTTCGACCTCGCAATGCAACCCAAATGACAAGCAAGCCCTCCTCCAGATCAAGAACCACTTTGGCAACGACGACAACGCCTTCATCAACTGGGACAACCAAACCGCCTGTTGTGAATGGGTGGGGGTCCGGTGTAACACCAATGCTCGTGTTAACTCGTTTTCGCTTACCCTTAACAATGTCCCAGTGTACACCATCCCGCCTGCCATAGGGTACCTCCCTTATCTTGAATACCTTAAGATATCTTACTTCCTTAAGCTCACCGGCCCAATCCCTGAGTCCATTACCAAGCTCACTAAGCTCCAAACCCTCGACCTTACTTACAACAACATAACCGGCCCAATACCTGCTTTCTTGGGCCAACTAAAAAGCCTTACTTTCCTCGACCTCTCCAATAATGGGCTTTCCGGCCCAATCCCTTCCTCACTAGGCCAACTCACTTCCCTCACGAGCCTATTCCTTTCCGAAAACAAACTCTCCGGCCCAATACCCGCCTCCCTCGGTCAACTCACCAACCTAGAAAGCCTCAACCTCCACTCAAACCGTCTCTCAGGCTCAATCCCATCCTCTCTCTCACTTTTGACCAAAGCTGATCGCATTGACCTCACTGAAAACCAGCTAACCGGTTCAGTCCCCGAAAGCTTCGGTTCACTAAAGAACCCGAACTTAGCACTCTTCTTATCGGAAAACCGGTTATCCGGTCCACTTCCGAAATCATTTGGTAATGCCGATATATATTTGATCGACCTCGCTAGGAACAACATCACAAGAGACGCATCGTTTTTGTTTGGGAGGCAAAAGAAGGCGTTAGTTAGGGTATTCCTTAACTATAACAATTTCGAGTTCGATTTCTCTAAGGTGGAATTTCCCATGGCGTTACAATTCCTTGATATTAGTCACAACAAGATATATGGTTCGCTACCGAGACAGCTTGGTCAGCTGCCTTTGCAGTCCCTTGACGTGAGTTATAATCAACTTTGTGGTCCAATACCGACTGGCCGACGGCTTAATCAGTTTAGCCCCGACGTGTTCTCAAACAACAAGTGCCTCTGTGGTCGTCCCTTGCCACCTTGTCAATAAGAACTTGAGAATTAGCAAAATAATTGATTTAAGGAATACAATACTTTCTCATTGTTATTGTACTATAATAAGAGCTTAATTTGCAAAGCGAGTTCAATTACAGTATATATGATTCCCTTAAAAGGATTTATTTTTGTTTTGTATTAGTGTTGTCAATAACCAAGTTTGTACTTGGATAAGGTTTGGCGTTGGTATAGTTGCCACATCCGAGAAGATTAAGAGTTCAGGCATCAATCATCTCACGGCACGTTGTGGGGCTCCCTTTTTCCGTGTTCTTGTTGCAATCAGCTGGTTCACTCTTTGGCTCATGCTTCTCATATGAAACGTGCTTAATTTATGGCCAAAAATTGAGCCTACAAATATAAAAGCAATCCTTTTTTTTTTTTTTTGCTTGGCCAAATATAAAAGCAATCTAAAGTAAGATAATGAATGCGAAACAGGGGAATATTTGAATAATGAATGGATATGTTGAAAGTGACCGTACCGTAAAATTTGTCTCCCACCCAAATTCACAACTTGTCCATTTCCACACTAACAATAATTTCTTGCTCTTGCTGGTTTAATGATGGGAGTCGTCAACTCACTCATATCAATTATTAGGTTTTATCTCCGTGTTTTACACGAACTTGTAAACTAAGGCCCCGTTCGACAAGGTTTTTAGTTGTAGGATTTGAAAATGTTAAAAACTAAAACAAGGTTTTGTTTTTATATTTCTGGTTTAAGTTTCAAGTTTCTAACAAATATTTGGAGATTTGATAATGGTTGAGAAGGAAAGATAGAGGGAGAAGGTAGAGGAGACTCAGATAGAGTGGAAAGAGAGGGGGGGACCACAAAACTGATCAGAGGAGAGAGGGGGAGGAGGGACCACGTGACATAATGTGGGAAGAGGCTAGAGGGGACCAGTGAGAGGAGAGAGAGTGGAGAGGAGAGGGTATTACAACTTAAAACACAAATAGAAAACCATTTTTTTTGGGTTTTTAAAACTGGAGCCCAGTTGTGAAATTGTCCATAAAACTCAGTTCAGCCCAAGTTTTACCAAACACGTTTTGGTTTCCAAAATGGATTTGGAAACCAAAAACTTGCAACTTAGACCCACCCCAAACGGGCCCTAAGTTTATGGATATATCTAGTAATGTTTTACACGTCTGAAGTGGGCGCAGGTTCTTCGAACTTGCGTCTGTTTCAGGCGCAGGTCAGTGACGCCTACGCTTGAAGTGGGCACGGGTCATATCCTGCGTCGGAGCAGCAGGTGGCGTCGGCGGGACGTCGTGGCGGCGGGTCTGCGGTGGGGCTACAGGTGGGCTGCAGATGGGTGGGTGGGTGGATGAGTGAGTGAGTGGGTGTGTTGTGTTGTGTTTCTATTTTTTTTAAGGTTGAGGGGTAATTCAGGTAGTTCATATTTAGGGGTGCGGTATTGTTTTAAAAGGGGTGCGGTATTTAGCTCCCCCCAATAAAAATAGTATATGTACACTAATTTTAATAAAATGCATGAGGTATCAACTTTTAGTGCTTATATACCGTTAATGCAGATGAAGTTTATTCAATCTTTTATTAATTGAATTACTTGTATAATGGGCTAGTAAAATAATTTTATGAATATTTTTTAATCTTATTTTATGAATATTTAATGATATCTTTCTTAAAATAATTGAAATGAAATTATTAATACTATTATTGATAAAATACATTTTATTTTTCCAAAGATTTCTAATCATCTGATCCATGCTAATTCTTGAATATGATATTTTCATACCACCTTCATTTGTAATGAGAAAGTACGTCAGAAAAGATGTTATTTCATCGATTATTATACATGGTTGGATTCCTGCCATGGTTTTTGGAGTCGAGCATCAGAAGCGAAATTAGTGAGTTGATGAAGAAATTTTGTACTGTTATTTCAGATCTGTCATTGGTTAGGAATGATTGTTGTTGTATATGCCGCTATTAGGCTATCAATCAATGATAATTCCCCCTCTCCGTTTCCAACGCTCAAAAAAGTACTAAATTTAGATAGAGAATAAAAACAATATATGTACACTAAAATTAAAATTTAATTCAATTAATGAAAAAAATGAATAAAGTCATTCTGCATTAACAATATATTTCCACTAAAAGTTTATACATCATGCTCGTTTTATACCGCACAACTAAAATTATGTGACAAAGTTGTCTACATGTAGCGTCTACGTATCATCTTCACACGAACATTTTCTGTTATTTGACGTCCTATATGTCATCATTGCATGAAAATGACTCAACTTTTATAGGATACATGTACATGTTGATCTCATTTTGAAGCATTTTTCAAATCCAATCCAACGGAGTCAAAATTATAATTTTTTGACATGCGTAACTAAAGTTATTTTATTTTGTAATTTGGAAATATGATAATAAATAGGAAAATTTGCTTCAAATAATCCCAAGTTTGGTGCGTGTGCCCAAAATAATCCCAAGTTTGAAATACCCTACAATAATCCCAGCTTACTGGACGTGTGTTGTTACTGGGCTAAGGGCAAACGACGTTAACTGGTCCGTTAGTTTTGGATGACGTGGTAATGTAAGTTACTCATCCATTATAGCCGTTGAGACTTGTGAACATAATTTTAAAGCTTGCCTCTTCTCTGTCCCAATTTCCCCCAAATTGAAATGAACCCTAAAAATTTTTCTCCTCTCTCTAAAAATTATCCCCGTATTCTCGAAAAATTATCCCCAAATTCTCGAAAAAGCATCCCCGAATTCTCTAGTTGTTGTACCCGAAAAATTATCCCCGAATTCTCGAAAAAGTTGTCCGGGTAAGAACTCATATTGGTTTTATTTTGGCAATGAAATCGCTCACATTTTACCCAAAAAAAAAAAATATCAATACTAGTATTGACATCTAAAAAAAATAGATAAAAGAAGAAAAACAGATACACATGTTCAATATAGCTTATGCAAAGACCATATTTCATTCATTCTTTTTTAAAAAAAAAAAAATACCATATTGAACATGGGCAAATGTACCCTGTTGCCTGGGCAGTAGTAGAGGGGGAATATGGTCTTTGCATAAGCTATATTGAACTTTTTTATCTGTTTTTTTTAGATGTCAATACTAGTATTGATGGTGTTTTTTTTTTGGTAAAATGTGAACTATTTCATTACCAAAACATAACCAATATGAGTTCTTACCCGGACAACTTTTTCGAGTATTCGGGGATAATTTTTTGGGTACAACAACTAGAGAATTCGGGGATGCTTTTCGAGAATTTGGGGATAATTTTTCGAAAATTTGGGAATAGTTTTTAGAGAGAGAGGAGAAAATTTTTAGGGTTCATTTCAATTTGAGGGAAATTGGGACAGAGAAGAGACAAGCTTTAAATTTACGTTCACAATTCTCAACGGCTATGATGGAAGAGTAATTTACATTGCCACGTCATCCAAAATTAACGGAACAGTTAACGTCGTTTGCCCTTATCCCAGTAACAACACACGCCCAGTAAGCTGGGATTATTGTAGAGTATTTTCAAACTTGGGATTATTTTGGGCACATGCACCAAACTTGGGATTATTTGAAGCAAATTTTCCTAATAAATATGTAATTAAGTCAACTAATGATAAGCCATTAATGGTGGAGGATGTGGTATTCTATGTGGCATGTTTGAGCTTACGTGTCGGCTTACGTGTCATGGTCACACGACGTGACTCGCCTATGTGGCATCCCACGTGTCGGCACCACACAAATAAGGACCCAGTTATAAGTATATATATATTTGTTGGCTTTTTTAATGGGTGTATTTTTTTTTTTAGTAAAGTGAATTCCACTAATGTGAATTGATTACTGAGTAATGGTGTATTCTCTAAAGTTTATATTTTGTTTTACATAGAAATTGGGCTTCAAATTCTTTCAGTTTAATGGTGTTCATTTCAATTTAAGGGTGTTAAATTCAATTCAATTTAGTTTAACTCTAAAAAACGCACCTTAAGTAGAAGAAAACACATCCTATATAAATGTTGGTAGCGTCATAGTGTATAAGTATAACTGTATAAGTATAATTGAGAACTAGGAAAATAAGTTGCATACATAGATTGTATCCTACGTACTCATACTCACAGAATCACTACATGACCTTACTGAATCAGTGAAAATTAGTGTAATCTTTATCGAATCAGTGGAATTAATGATAAGACATTATCCAATCAGTAAAAAAAACCTTACCCAATCAAAAAGAATTAATAGAAATAAGAACGCACCCTATAAAGCCACACAAATATAAACTGAATAAGCTAGCTCTGAACTCTAGTATGAGAACCTTACTCTTTTGATTTTATTTTTTTTTTTCTATCTAAAATTATTCAAGAGTATGCGACAGAAATTGTACATGTACCGTGCAATTTGTCCCAAATCCCAGTTGATTGGGTGGCTCCCCAGTGCCCCAGTCTCCCATCTCACAATAATGTTTGCCCTTTTATGTGTATGGTTCTGCTTGAATCTTTGATGTTGTGCGTCCAAAATATCTTTTATCATTTTCTCTCTATATTTCTCATTAAGCTAAACTAAGAACCCAAGCACCATGCAACCAAAACTCTGTTTTCTCCTCTCTCTCCTCATTTTCTTTCTTTCATCCTCTCTTCATCCCTCATTCTTTCTTGCATGGCCGTCCCTAAGATTTTGAAGGGCTTGTGCTAAACCGAAAAAGTAGGCCCTATCGTAATACAACTTGAATATTAATACAAAAAGCAAGTCACAATTTATTTCACACTTTTTTTCTAATTCTCAGCTTAAATTCGTCATTTTCTCGTAACTTTTCCAGATCAAAGCTCTGAATAAATTTATATATCAACCCTCACTTAAGTAAAATTACTGTTAGAGAATATTTTCTAGTAGATACTATCTCCGTTCCGTTCAAACGCTCCCATTTGTCTAAAATGGATGTTTCATACAAACACTCCCATTTCTTTAGTTGGTAAGGAATTTACTAGTCATTTACAATATTACCCCCATTAAAACCCAAGCCCCACCCTCTTCTTTCTCTCTCCTCAAGTCTCTCTCCACCCATGTTAATGTTGAGGGTATGTGGGGAAAGTAGATGGCAAAATAAATTTTCCTTGTTTTTTGTGCCAAAAGCAAATGGGAGCGTTTGAACGGAACGGAGGGAGTATTAGAAATATTCTAGATTATTAACATATTATTATTAGGAATATTCTAGATTATTAGCATAATATTAGGCCTAATATTATACAATCTTTATAAAATTATGCTAATAATCTCACAAATTCTTATCTAATCTAAAATATTCCTAATGTCACATTAATATTTATTGACCTGGCAATAACATTATCTAACTTTTTTTAAAATATTTTTTGAGCGATATGTCACATAATTCCTTTATGACTTTATGATCTGGTCGCCCCTTTATTCTTGATTCTTGAACGTTTTTGTACATTTATTTCAAAACACTTTGACGGGCTATACTAGTCTTTCATTGGTGCTACGTTAGCAGCGTCAGTGTTTGTGCTGGTTGTTCAGCTAGTCTAATATATTTGCTATTGAACACCAGTATCGTTACATGACGTAACGTGGGTGTTTTGGACGGCATTCACTTGCGGCCTCTTTTTTGTTTAGAAAAAAAAAATAACAATTGTTGACTCTAATTAATAAATAAGCATCGATCAAAGAATCTCTGTTCAGTTTTATTTATTGGCTGTCCAGTTGCCACATTCGTAAAAGGACCATGATTGGATTATACCCATTGTAATATACACAAACTTGTCTATGTGTCTATCTCTCTCCTTAGTCCTTCCCTTTGAGCCCCTTTGGATTTCATAGGGTTAGTATGGATATTTGGGAGAGAAGAGAGATAGACACAAGACATGTCCGCCAGTTTTGGGAGTTAAAAAATCCACAAATGCTACTCTCTGTAGGTGCAAACCGGTTGTCTGGCCCTATTCCAAAGTCCGTAGGACAAATGGACATAATGTTGTTAGACTTATCCTACAACAAGTTTACCGGTGACGCGTCATTTTTGTTCGGGAGGAACAAAAAGTTTTTGGACACCATATACCTCGACGATAACCAATTTAGCTTCGATTTCTCGAAAGTGGTATTTCCCATAGGGTTAAGAAACCTTGATATCCGAAACAACCATATATATGGTTCAATCCCAAAACAACTAGGCCAGTTGCCATTGCAGTTCCTTGACGTGAGTCACAACTTGTTTTGCGGGCCGATCCCCACCGGCCGGCGTTTGAAGCGTATTAGTCCCGAGAAATTTTTGCACAACAAGTGTCTTTGTGGTCTCCCCTTACCGCCTTGCAAGTTTAAGAACTAAATAAGTTGGCGATTGTAATGAATGGACCGCTACTAATTATTTCTCTGTTTGTTATTTTCAAATAATTAAGAACCTACGTTAAGGTAGGGTTTCTGGGGCATTGGCATGTTGTAGCATATTTGGCTATTAGTTGCCTATTTGCATGGGTTTTGCTCAGTTTAAGTTTATCCTTGGGCTTATGAATTACTCTAATATTTAGATTTGATGGCCATACGCTTTATTGGATCTTTGGATGTTTGTTGGATTTTGACCATCGCGGTAGCTTTTACAATGATAGTCATTTTCCTATATGGCGTTATTTTAAGAGTGTATTTTTTCCAATGGACTGAAATGAAATGAACTGAACTCCAATCTCTAGTGAATGTGTACAAATCTCTTAGAATGTGGCTGTATAGAACCTTCTCGACTAAGTATGTATTTTTTCCTTGGTTTGTTTATTAATAATTATTGATATTTTAAACAATAGAAAATCTAAAATACAAAATAAATTCGACTCTCACAATTTATGCTAAATCAATTATTTCTCGAACAATTTTATCGATCTCCAGGGTGCCTATGCATTTTCCCTACTATCCGCATTGATACATAAAATATGATGTTGAATTATTGGTTAAAACCGTTAATAAAGAAGATTGAATATGTATTTATGTTGGGGAAAGCACACAAATACACAAGCGGAAGCAACAAAGACTTTTTCCCCGGTTGTGATGCAAAGATGAGCAATAACCAATTCAAGCAACCAAACAATATTGAACCAAAATGACAGCAGCAAATGGAACTATAAATCAGCCCAAAAACAGTAAATAAACAAGGAGACGCAAGGATTTACGTGGAAACCCCGATGTGGGGAAAAAACCACGGGACCGTTAACAAACGGTGCCAAAACCTCCACTAATCAACAAATTAACAAGTGGGTACAACAATAGTTCTTCCCTAGATCAACTAGAGGTATTCACAATCATCAAGGATCAACCTTGGCACAACAAGTCTCCCAAATCATCACCCAAAAGAGTGGAAATACAATTTCGTACAAAATAAGAGCTGAATTTAGAAAACTGACTTAGAGAGCTCCAAATGAAATTCTGACCGTTGGATTTGAAGAGGGGGATGTCAGGAACAACGTGCTAAAATCTCGCGACGATCGGAGTTCGTTTGGTCGTCGATCGGGGCGGATTTCTGGGCTGCCAGCACCAAAATTCGTGGGTGGCTCCTCTTCTCTCTCTCCTCTTCTCTTCTAGACTTTTCTCCTGAATTTTTTGAGTGTCTAGGCTTTCTCTCTCTTGCACTCAGCCCTTCTAACCTTTTGGCTTATAAGGGAATCCACTTGTGAGTGAATATACGAAATTGCCCTTCACTTAAACATCATATGGATAACCCATATGGTAAGCAAATATATCCCAAATTAATTGGGTTCTTCCTCCATGTAGGAGGGATACTCCAACAAATCTCCCCCTCACTCCTACATGGGGGGCTCGACCAAGCCCGCAATCTTTCTACAAACAAGAAGTTTCTCCTTAGGCAAGGCCTTCGTCAACATGTCCGATCCGTTGAGATCGGTGTGAATCTTCACAAGCTCAAATGACTTGTCTTCTACCGCTTCTCGAATCCAATGATACCTCCTCCGTATGTGTTTGGTTCGGGAATGGTAGGCTGCATTCTTGGCAAGGTGGATGGCACTTTGACTATCACAATAAAGAGGGTACTTGTCTTGTTTCAAACCCAACTCCTCTAGAAAATCTCTCATCCAAATAAACTCCTTGCCAGCTTCAACCGCTGCCATATACTCAGATTCTGTGGTAGACAGAGCAACACACTTTTGCAATTTTGATTGCCATGAAACAGCTCCCCCTGCAATTGTCATCAAGTATCCGGAGGTAGACTTACTAGCATCAATATCACCTGACAAATCAGCATCTGTGTAGCCATCTAACACAGGTTGTCCGGGACCAAAGCATAAACACACTCTAGAAGTACCTCTGAGATACCGCATGATCCACTTTACTGCTGCCCAATGCTCCTTACCAGGATTAGACATGAACCTGCTAACAACCCCAATGGCATGTGCAATGTCTGGCCTAGTGCATACCATGGCATACATCAAACTCCCCACGGCGGATGCATAAGGCACCGTCATCATCTCTTTCTTGTCATTCTCACTTGTAGGACACTGGCTGGAGCTTAGCTTCATGTGACCTGCAAGTGGCGAGCTCACGGGTTTAGCTTTGTCCATCTTGAACCTCTCTAGCAGCTTCTGGATGTAACTCTCTTGTGATAGCCATATCTTCTTGTTCTTCCTATCACGAGAGATACGCATGCCCAAAATTTGCTTTGCAGGGCCAAGGTCCTTCATTGCAAAGGACTTGCTCAAGGCACTCTTCAGGTTGGCAATCTTCTCCTTATCCTGTCCAACAATCAACATGTCATCCACATAAAGTAAGAGAATGAGAAAATCACCTCCGGCGTAATGCTTCACAAACACACATGAATCTGCATGTGTCTTGTGGAAACTGTGGTCTTTCATGAAAGACTCAAACTTCTTGTACCATTGTCGAGGTGCTTGTTTCAAGCCATATAAACTCTTTTTCAAACGGCATACAAGCTTCTCACTTCCCTTCTCTTGGAAACCTTCTGGTTGCTCCATGTAGATTTCCTCCTCTAAGTCACCATGGAGGAAAGCAGTCTTCACATCAAGTTGTTCCAACTCCAAATCCATGCTAGCAGCTAAGCCAAGAACAACTCTAACAGAAGACATCTTTACAACTGGAGAGAAAATCTCTTCAAAGTCTATGCCTTTCTTTTGACCTGAGCCTTTCACCACCAAACGTGCCTTGTACCTAGGTGGTGAACCATCTTCTCCAGTTTTCAGTCTGTACACCCATTTGTTCTTGAGTGCTCTCTTGCCCTTAGACAACTCCACTAAGTCATATGTGTGGTTCTCATGCAAGGATTTCATCTCATCTTGCATGGCATTATACCACTCCTTGCAGTGCTCATGTGACATAGCCTCCTCATAGCTTTCAGGTTCTCCCCCGTCGGTCATCAACACATACTCATCTGCTGGATATTTAGAGGTAGGCTGTCTCTCTCTGGTGGATCTTCTCAACTGTGGTTCTGGTTGTACATGGGGTTCTTCTTCATGTGTATGATCTGGTGGTGGCTGAACATCATCACCATCATCACTGTTATGATCATCATTGCCATCTTCCTGTTGTTCTCCCCCTTGAACTCTAGGAGTTACTTCAGGAAATATTGGATCTGAGTTGGCGCTGTCACTAGGAGAAGGCTCTGGTTGTTTCTTCTTCTCACAATCTGCAAAGGTTTTGTCTTCAAAGAACACTACATCTCTGCTTCTAATCACTTTCCTGCTAACTGGATTCCACAATCTGTACCCAAACTCATCCTCTGAGTACCCTAGGAAGATGCATGGCTTTGTCTTGCTATCAAGCTTGGACCTCTCATCTCTGGGAATATGAACATATGCAAGGCACCCAAAGACTCTCAGGTGGCTGAATGATACCTCTTTACCAGTCCATACTCTCTGCGGAACATCTCCATTAAGAGGAACTGAAGGTGACCGGTTGATGAGGTACACTGCTGTAAACATTGCCTCGGCCCAAAAAATCCTAGGCAGCTTCGCATGAGAGAGCATACATCGAATTCTTTCTTCAATTGTTCTGTTCATTCTCTCTGCAAGTCCATTCAGCTGAGGTGTCTTGGGAACTGTCTTCTCAAGCCTGATGCCCTGTACTTTGCAATACTCTTCAAATGGACCCCTGTACTCTCCACCATTGTCAGCTCTAACACACTTGAGCTTCCGGCCTGTTTCTCTCTCAACTCTGGCCTGGAACTGCTTGAAAAACTGTAGTACCTGGTCTTTGGTTTTCAACACAAAAGCCCACAGTTTTCTAGAATAATCATCAATAAAAGTAACAAAATAAAGTGCACCGCTATGTGACTTAGTATCCATAGAACATACATCAGTGTGAACAAGATCTAATGCATGTTTTCTTCTAGATGGGGGACGAGTATGAAATGCTGCCCTATGTTGTTTTCCAGCTAAACAATCAACACAGGGTTTCAAGGACATACCTTGAACATCAGGAAGGAGTTGCTTCTTAGCAAGCATTTGCATACCTCTTTCACTCATGTGACCAAGTCTCTTGTGCCATAACTCGCTGGAGGAATCATCAACTGCGTGTACTTCTCCTTTGCACAACTTAGCTTGCATCACATACAAGGATCTCTGCTTGCTCCCACGAGCCACAATCAAACTTCCTTTGATAAGCTTGCACTTTCCACCACCAAAGTTGCTGGAGTAACCAGCATCATCGAGCAACCCAGGAGATATCAAATTCAGCCGAATGTCTGGAACATGTCGGACATCTCTCAACACCAAACTGCAACCTGTGGATGTCTCCAAACACACTGTACCCATGCCTACAATCTTGGATGAGCCATCATTCCCCATCTTTACATAGCCAAAGTCACCGCTGGTGTAAGATGAGAAGTAATCTTGGTGCGAGGTTAGATGAAACGAAGCACCCGTGTCAATCACCCAAGTACAATCATCACTATCTAGATTTAGGCAATGGTCACCAATAAAAAATAATTCATCACTTGTTGCAATTGCAGTGGTGTTGTTATCTTTCTCTTCTTGTTGTTGCCCGAATGTCTCACCCTTTTCTTTCCTTTCTCTGGACTTGTCTCTCTTCATTTTCCTGCAATGTTTTTGAATGTGGCCTGGCTTATCACAATAGTGGCAAATGATCTTACCCTTTGATTTTGATCTCCCCCTGGACTTGTCTCTATGCTGGGGATATCGAGTCTTACTTCTTCCCCTGCTTGATTCTTGTGTCACATTAGCCTCTGGTTGTGTGGAGGAACTCATTTCCTTCCTTCTAGTTTCTTCATTCAACAAACTAGCTTTGACAATTTCCATTGTCAGCGTGCCCTCTGGTGCGGAGTTGCTAAGTGATACAAATAGAGTGTCCCAGCTTTCTGGCAATGAGCAAAGTAGTAGCAATGCCTGCAGCTCATCATCTAAATTCATCTTCATTGCAGACAACTTGTTAATCAAACTTTGAAATTCATTCAAGTGAACTACTATGCTATCACCATCTTTATATTCCAGTTTCACAAGTTTTCTAATCAATGACGCTTTACTCAAGGCATTCTTCCTTTCATACATGGTCTCAAGTTTCTTCCAAAGAGTATAAGCATTCGTGTCATTGGCAATATGTTGGAGGACACTCATATCAACAAATTGTCTAATTGTTCCAACGGCTTTACGGTTCAATATTTTCCACTCACTTTCAACAACACCAGTTGGTATGGTTGCATTTAAAATTGGTTCATACAAATCCTTCACATAAAGGATATCCTCCATTTTAGTTTTCCACACGGAGTAATTTCCAGAATTCAAACTAATCATTCCGTGCACACCAGATTTTTCATCCATCTTTAACAACACAACAAATTCACAATGACTCTAACCAAAGCTCTGATACCACTATGTTGGGGAAAGCACACAAATACACAAGCGGAAGCAACAAAGACTTTTTCCCCGGTTGTGATGCAAAGATGAGCAATAACCAATTCAAGCAACCAAACAATATTGAACCAAAATGACAGCAGCAAATGGAACTATAAATCAGCCCAAAAACAGTAAATAAACAAGGAGACGCAAGGATTTACGTGGAAACCCCGATGTGGGGAAAAAACCACGGGACCGTTAACAAACGGTGCCAAAACCTCCACTAATCAACAAATTAACAAGTGGGTACAACAATAGTTCTTCCCTAGATCAACTAGAGGTATTCACAATCATCAAGGATCAACCTTGGCACAACAAGTCTCCCAAATCATCACCCAAAAGAGTGGAAATACAATTTCGTACAAAATAAGAGCTGAATTTAGAAAACTGACTTAGAGAGCTCCAAATGAAATTCTGACCGTTGGATTTGAAGAGGGGGATGTCAGGAACAACGTGCTAAAATCTCGCGACGATCGGAGTTCGTTTGGTCGTCGATCGGGGCGGATTTCTGGGCTGCCAGCACCAAAATTCGTGGGTGGCTCCTCTTCTCTCTCTCCTCTTCTCTTCTAGACTTTTCTCCTGAATTTTTTGAGTGTCTAGGCTTTCTCTCTCTTGCACTCAGCCCTTCTAACCTTTTGGCTTATAAGGGAATCCACTTGTGAGTGAATATACGAAATTGCCCTTCACTTAAACATCATATGGATAACCCATATGGTAAGCAAATATATCCCAAATTAATTGGGTTCTTCCTCCATGTAGGAGGGATACTCCAACAATTTAGAACCCACGTCAACCAACAAAAGTCTAAAAACCATACCGATAAACACCAAGTCACCAACAAATATGAAGATGCAACATTCTCTTACAATAATGAGAAATTTTTAAACGAAACTTAGAAACAACTATGAATATATGATAGATTAAAATAAGATAATAATAAACGACAATAAAAGCACTAACCCTTGGCACATGGTGTAGGGAGGATCACGAAGGGTTATTTTTCTTTCGGTGGGGTTAAGGGTTTTCAGGTAGCGCGAGTGTGTTTCCTTTTCAAGAATTAATTTATGTAGATACTCTGATTCTCAAAATACTAAATAATGATCTGTTTTAACGAAAATACCAAATTATCTTAACTAAACTAAATAATAGCATATGAGAAAAAGTATGCTACACACTGAGTGAAAAAAATGAATTGAATCAAACCTAGCCAACGTATTTCTTGTAAACTTAAAAGATATACCCAACCTTAAATTTCTGCTTTTTTAAAATAAAAAAAAGGATTGTAATTTATTGGTTGAACGTCATACGACACATACAAAACATTTCAAAAATATCGAACATACCCTTAAAACTCCGACTTCTTGTCACAAATTTTTATTTTTGATCTAACACATAATTTAGGCATAATATACTATTTCATGGTCTGGAAAAATATAAAAGAGCTAGCTTTTTAAAATAGAACTTGATAATATATGTTTCTTTTTTGATCAAACTCATCTTAATGTTTTTTTATAAGACACAATAATGTTTATTGACCTGGAAATAACATCATCTAATTTTTTGTTACATTTTTTTTTAAGCGGTATGTCACATAATTGCTTTATGACCTACTTAGTAGAAAACTGCTAAAAAGTGATAGAAAATGCTAATAAATTAGTTGTAGCGGTAGTTTTAGCTGCTGGTGAAAGCTTGTAAGGATAACTTTCACAAAATTAGGTATAGCTATAGCTGCAGACTCAAAATCTAATGACAAACTGTTTGGTAAAAGAGAGTAAAAAACACTAACTGCAAGCTTTAAATTGTAGATTTTATTAAAAAGATATTTGTTCGTGCCAAACATAATCTTAATGAACGGGACGCCCCTTTATTCTTGATTCTTGAACGTTTTTGTACATTTATTTGTCGTTTAAAAACTGTTGACTTTAAGCATCGATCAAAGAATCTCTATTTGAGTTTTATGTATTGGCTGTCCAGTTGCCACATCCGTGAAAACTTACAGTTCTCAAGCAATCATCGCTTCGCACAACACGCTGTGGGTCTCCCTTTGTGGGCTCTAATTGCTGCAAACACTCAAGTAGTCATGTGGTGTCTTCTGAGTTTTGACCCTAGAAATTTATAAGGATCTTGGACTGTTGGGCCAAGCCCCACTCTAGCAAGGTAAAAGCTAAAATAAAAAAGATTGATAACTTGCTTTAAAGATTACCCCTCCTTTTATAGTGGGCTTTATTAATAAAAGTTTTAAGATCATCAACTATGCAACAAATAACATTGATATGCGCTCCAACCGATTCCAAATTAGGAATGGCAATAAATCGGATTTGGATCGAATTATGTTAAATCCGAATCCGCTCCGAATACTAAATAAATTCTAGAATCACCTCCGAATTCGAATAGCCTCCGATCAGGGAGGATTCGAATTCCAAACTATTTGGAGTCGGTAACCTACGAATCCGATCTAGATCAGATCCGTTTATTCGACTTACTTCCAATTTCTTTTATTTAAATGTGAACATATATAAGATATACGAGTACTAAATAGCTAATTGTTAATTCAACAAAATAAATATGGTATATATATTAAGGATTTAAGATACAAACAAAGGTGAACATATATACTTAATTCAAATATATTAGGGATGTAGTGCTCTTTTTTTAAAAAATATTAAAAATAATCTAATATTCGGATCAAATTCGGAGGTGGATCGGATTTTGGCGGATTTCACACAACATTTGAATCCGCTCTGAATCCGATTCGGAGTTTGCTAATCGGATTCGGACTTGGATTTTTTTATTCGAATTCGATTCGGATTTTTTTTGGCCTAGACGGATCGGGTTTGGATCGGGTTCGGACTTTATTGTCGTCCCTATCCAAAATAAATAGATTTAGATTCTATGGGATGTTTTTTTTTCCTTTTTTTTGTTTACACCAAGGATATCCATCGTCGGTTATGGTAACTATCTCCCCACGATAGCTTGAACGCACCTCAAAGGGTGGTGCTTTTGACCAAGGAATTTAATATTACTCCGTACCTAAGACGAGATTCAAACCCTCGATATTAGTTAAAAATAAATTAGTCCTTACTACTCAACCACATCCCCTTAATTATGGGATGTTAATTGATAATACATCCAATATATAAGACGAACAATCAACCAATTATCCACCATTCCACCTGAAAGTTCCTTTTTTGTTTTTTTTGCATCTCTTGACTAGCAATTTAAAAATATTTATATAAGGTGCGTGGTATAGATAACATAAATATGGCAAGTGATGACAATCTACTTATTCCAACCTATTTTGATTAGAGAAAAGCAACTTTTTTTCAAATTATATTTACTTCTTCACTTAATCATTCAGTTTAATGACTTATTTACTCTTAAATTTTTCTCATATTTTCTACCAGGAATTCAAACTGGCTTAAGCGTATGTATGATAAAAATTCAAAGAACACTAATTTAATATCAAATGGACATTTAATTATCCACTTTATCCAACAGAATAGATATGAAGTGGATGAAGGATTTGAACTTAAATTAAATGGATATGAATATCGCTTCACCTGATCCATATTTAATCCTCTCTCATTTCTCTCAATGGGCACACATAATTTACTTTTTACCGGGTTAAAAAAAATATAAAGGCTAGTACAATATATGAAGCTAGGTGCATGCATGTATATGTATTGTAAGGAAATTGTCTATGTAGGGACTAGGGGTGTCCTACTGTCCAAAATTTAGCTCATGTGCTTCTTATCTCAAACGTGCTTCATTACCAGTATTCAAAAATTAAATGGCACAGAAAGTGACCGTACCATGTAATTTGTCCCCCACCCAAAAATCTCAACTTGTCCACTGTCATACTATACCAATGGTCCAATTGTGTACTTCTACCTTAGCTTGTGTGTTGTGTGTGTGTATGGTTTAATTCGACGCAGTGCATTTAAAACATCTTTTTCACCCACTCAAAGAAAAAGAAAAAAAAAAAAAACTTTTTCTCTCCCTATATATAGCTAGCCAGCATTATTATCATTATTCATCACCATGCAAGCTAAAACTACCCCTCGCAAGCTCTCTTTCCTTATCTTCTTCATCTTATTCTCTCTCCACCTTCCATTCTCTTTTGCTAAACATTGTAACCCAAATGACAAGAAAATCCTTCTCCAAATCAAAGCCCATTTCGGCAAAGATCTCGACTGGGACCCCAAAACCAATTGTTGTGAGGAATGGTTTGGTGTCGGGTGTAATGCACACGGCCGTGTCACCTCCCTTGGAGTTCAATTGGCCCCTTCTGTAGACTACGATATCCCACCCGTCGTTGGGTACCTCCCTTACCTTGAGTCCCTCAGATTCACTCTCTACGGCAAGCTCTCGGGCTCGATCCCCGAGAGCATTGCCAGGCTTACCAACCTCCGAAGCCTTGACGTCGGTGGTAACAACCTTACTGGCTCAATCCCCGCTTTCTTAGGAAACCTCAAAAAGCTAACGGAGCTTGACCTCTCTAATAATGGGCTTACCGGCCCAATCCCTGCCTCATTGGGCCAGCTCACAAGCCTCACGAACCTAGACTCAATCTCAACCAACTCTCCGGCCCAATCCCAAGCACCCTTGGCCAACTCACTAGCCTCACAAACTTCGACCTCTCTTCCAACCGTCTCACCGGCCCAATCCCCGCTTCTCTCTCTCATTTGACCAAAGCAACCCGGTTTGACCTTCGTTCAAACCGGCTCACCGGTTCACTCCCCGCCAGTTTCGGGGAGTTAAAAAACCCACAAAAGTTGCTCTCAGTAGGGACAAACCGGTTGTCTGGCCCTATTCCAAAGTCCGTAGGACAAATTGACATAATGTTGTTAGACTTGTCCTACAACAAGTTTACTGGTGACGCGTCGTTTCTGTTTGGGAGGAACAAAAAGTTTTTAGACACCATATACCTCGACGATAACCAATTTAGCTTCGATTTTTCGAAGGTGCAGTCTCCCATAGGGTTAAGAAACCTTGATATCTGAAACAACCATATATATGGTTCGATCCCGAAACAGCTAGGCCAGCTGCCTTTGCAGTTCCTTGACGTGAGTCATTGCGGCCCGATCCCCACCGGCCGGCGTTTGAAGCGTTTTAGTCCCGATAAGTTTTCCCACAACAAGTGTCTTTGTGGTCTGCCCTTACCACCTTGCAAGTATAAGAACTAGATTTGCTGGTGTGCTAATGATGAATGGACTGTTTCTTATGCTCGAATAATTAATTAAGGACCTTGGATAAGGTAAGTGACTATTGTTATGTCGTTGTTGTAGCTCAATTGGCAGCAAGTAATTGCCTGTTTTAATAAAAATTTAATTTGTTGTGTGAAAATGAAAAGGAAATGTACGTTATTATTCCGTTGTAATGTTCAGCTTTGAGAGTTCGTACATGCCCATTTGGATGTTTGATTGTTGCTTATTTATTGGTCATTTATTATTCACGTTTGTTTCATCTTTTTCTCAATGAACTAGTACTATTGGACTATTGTAGTATTGGATTACCTTTGAAGATGAGATTCAAATCTTTGGCAATATAATACTGACACAGTAATAAATTTTTGGATGTATACAACATTGACTACTCTCTAGTCACTAGTCACTATTCACTATTTTTTTGGAGGGAAAAGCGTGAAAGGAGTTGATAATTTGTCCATCGAGGGAGATGTCCTACTTAGTTCAGTGCATAATGAATCACGGTTATTATTGGATTGACTACCATTAGGGTACGATCTTCGTTTTTACGAATACAAATCATTAGATTGAAATGATTAAATAGAATTAAACCCTTATTAATATTTGAGACAAAATTTATGTTTTTAATTGAACATAACATACGAATCTAAACATTACTGAACAAATTGAAATGAAATCACTAAACTAAACTAAAGGGTAAACTCTGAAAAACACAGTCTAAATGGAAAAGAACACATGTTTTATATCAACAAGAGAAAAGAAGAAGGGATAAATTCCTCACAAAATGGGAGATGAGATTCGAATCCCAACCATCTCAAAATTCAAATACCTAATTTGACATCTCAGCTCCTACTCAATCTCACTACAACTTGTACCTTTGTACACTGATGAGGATGACATCTTTTGTGTCTCTACTATTATCTTCGTATGTAGATAAATCATTTGAGGTTGGATAATTGACGAGTTTGAACATCGATAAAGGAATCTCGATCTTGTCAGTTGCTTTATTGGCTGTCCAGTTGCCACGTCCTTTAAATTTTGGAGCTTAGCCACCAATCATGGCTTCGATTGCACGGTCCGCTGTGGGCCTCCCTCTCCGTGCTCTTGTTGCTACAAATACTCAATTTGACTCAAACCGTCATGTGAACTGTTAGAAAATATTATTAGTAAAAATAGGGGAATGAAATTTCCGTCAATCTAATATATATTAAACTTTATTAACTATATGGATAACAATAATACTAGTACGATTTCAGTACAAATTATATCAACATGATGAATAATAGATAATGTAAATAGAGTAAGGGTTAGAGTAGCCTGTTTAATAAGAGTTTGGGTTGAGGCACGTTAGGCGCTATTCGTGGAGAAGAAACGCTCCTCCTATACGAGTCTTTAATTCATTGTTATAGCGTTCTCCACCTCAGATACAACAACCCGTTGAAAGCTACAGATGCAGCAAATAGTTCTCCCAAACCACCGAATCGCCCATGCTCAAAACTAGTTTTTAGTATATAATATTTTGTAATATATATTTACAATATAGCAGCCAAATATTTGTAAGGCCGGTGGAAGTAGCTAGATATTGCTACGTAATATACTAGAGCATTTTCATCTCTATTTTCCACCATTAGTGATCAAGAGGTTAAATAATCAGATACCCACACTTTCATGAAAAATAGTAGTGGCGTAGTTTATAGGAGATTTACTAGCTTCACAAACCAATTTATTAGGAGACTTTGACTATGTCACTAGTGTAGGTAGTTACCAATCAAAATAGGAGACTAGTTATTACTCCACCTTTAACAAAGCAGTAAAAATAATTTATTAAGTAAATAAATTAAGACTTTATATTATTAACTTGCTAGAGCCTGTAAAAGTGGTATATAGATTACTATTACCGAGTATATAGTAGGCGTCAAACAGTTAATAATAAAAGTCCCACATAATAAATTTTAAATCAGATTAAATTTTCCAACAATCCCCCACATGATTTAAAATTTAATAAGTATACTCCCTCCGTCCCGCACTAATGTTATCACTTTCCTTTTTCATCCGTCCCACTCTAATGTTATCACTACCTAAAATGGAATTCTTTTTGTTGTCTTTTTACTAGAATACTCTCACTTATTTTCTCTTCTACCTAGAAGGGGCCACATGTTTCTCTCTCATCTTCAATTCAAAAGTTTGAAATAAGAGTGTGGACCACATGATAAAAAGTAATTCAACCAAGGGCAAATGGGAGAACTGTGCACCATTTTCATTTTTTCTTAGTCTCCGTGCCCAAAAGAAGTCATAACATTAGTGTGGGACGGAGGAAGTACTAAATAAAGAAAATTATAACTTTTATATATAGTGAGCATATAAAACTGTTTTTCAGTGCAAGGAACCTTCCGGGTTTGAGCCTTACACCTGTTACATGTAATCCTCCACCCGAAGAGACATAGAGACTTATAAATCTTGAGCTAGGACTCCTTTGGGCGGGTTTTGAAACACATGACGGACAATACGGATAATTACTCGGGTTCTGATCGGTGGGGCGCGTTACGGCCATGCGCACGATATCTGAATTCATGAGTGTCATTAGGGAGTTGCCTAAATTCCTGTAGTGGCGGCCCCACCACTACACTCGTATAGGTGAATCCTCCAAGGGTGATCCGTGACCATCACCCCCACAATTTGGTTGCAGTTGGGTTCATTAAGAGGTATTTCACTTTTATCACATATAATTAAAATACATATACCTCAACCTGATGGTTGTCGCGGTTTACAGGAGCACCATCATAGGAATGAGATCCGGAATATCTCCGTAAAATTATAAGTTGTGCTCCCTGAGTCATCGTTCAGTTTCGTTGTTACTCGTTGAACTCCGTTCATGGGATCGCCAATTATTAGAGATGGGTGTCCACTGGATTGACTCAATATTTATAGGCTTTAGTCTCATTTCCCTCAACGAGGTGATTAGCTTTTAGCTAATCTTTATTTGTGTCAATAATAGCATCGTTGCATGCTTCACTTGGTTTTTCAAGTCTATCCTCTAGATGTGTAATGCATGCTAGCTGATTGCTATTTGGTTGAATGCCTCAGTTTGTTTTCTCTTCTTGGTGCATCAAGTTCATTTCAACTCTGTGTCACAATAGCAATGCAAATCATTTAGAAACCCATCAAACAATGGCCATGTTACACACTTATCTCATAAGTACATTGCATAACAGATATGTCAACCAAAAAAGGTTAAACAAATGCATTTTAAAATTACCCATTAGGCATGCAAATAAACTTATTGAGACACCAATTTATTTAGTGATCATAACACAACATATTTTTACATGACTCTCTGTTTTATATTTAACCCCCACAATTGCAAAATCTATGCTAATCAAATATGTGAGTTCCAAAATGCACAAATTTGTTTGAATTCACCAAACATATAAACCCCCACATATACTGATCGCAAATAATCTTAAGAATCTTAGAGTGAATAAACTGTCAATAATAAATCCTCACTAGATACAAGTTTTGATAAGCATAAACAATGTCATCTAGTACACATATAATTAGCACCATATACATGAGTATCTCTCAAGTACAGCAACAACATTACTGGAATGTTTACTTAATACACATATAGCTATGTGACCATGCGATAAAAGCTTCAGTAAACGTGAAAACTCCATATATTAACTTAGACACATACACACAATTTATGAGAGTACTTTCAAAAGATAATACATAGTCATTTATCTATTTCTTGAACCAGTAACCAATATATAGATCTCCAAATCAAGCAAAATTATATATGTTGAATTTAATAGGACATCAGTCGTATAACTATGTATACGTACATAAATGACTTGCATATTATAAATCTTCAAATAATACTCACCTATTTAGAATATGCAAGTAAGCCACAAATCACATTGAACACGTGTGCTAAAAATTCAAGTGCAATCCGAATACATAAAGCACGCATTATTACTAATTTAACAACCTTAATCAACTATACACAGCGGTATAATAATAGTACATCATTTGATCGGCACAAAGTAAAATTGTATGTTCTGTAGGTGCTAAGCAATAATCACATTTAGGAAGATCATTCCATATATAGTTATTTATGTATGTTCTTGAATTGCTATTTTTAATAGCTAACAAACATCATACGATTGTCTCGTAAAATCTGATCTCATACATGAAGTAAATAAGTAATATACTTGGCTCTTTTTTTTTTTTTTTTTTTTTATCATAACATATACAAATAGTGCCTATACGAGAAAACATAAGGTAGACTAGCAAAACTAAACATATGCTAATCAAACAGGATTTTTTTTTTTATTTTTTAATCAATGTGTATACACGATCAACACAAGACCTTATAAGAATCATCAAGCTAAGTCGCAATTAAATATTTTCTCATAAAAGAGTACACAAAGACTAGCTTGTCAAATATAAATTTATCATACTATGACACCTTAAGATCAGAGAACATGTGTGAATTAACATATCAATTAATAAATAGGCAAATTATATAAACTTAAAACATATAAAAATGGCATGGTTCATACAGAGTTACCGCAGATGAACTTACAGATTCATACCATATAAATTTCATCCATAATTAACCCAAATCACAGATTGGCAGATTGAAATACGAGAGTATTTGCAACAAAATTATTAACTTTCTATAAGCATGTCACTAAGCAATTAGCCAACTGTTAGATAGAAATGTTCGCAGTCGCTAAATTACAACTAACATATAACAGGTTATTCATTGGCCAATATTATTCAATCATACGTTTCATGTATAGACATGTAATATAGCTACTTATATATGTTAAATTGATAGAAATTCCTCAACAATTTCTCCACTATTGTTAGAAAATATTATTAGTAAAAATAGGGGAATGGAATTTCCGTCAATCTAACATATATTAAACTTTATTAACAATATAGATAACAATAATACTAGTACGATTCCAGTACAAATTACATCAACATGATGAACAATAGATAATGTAAATAGAGTAAGGGTTAGAGTAGCCTGTTTAATAAGAGTTTGGATTGAGGCACGCTAGGCGCTATCCGTGGAGAAGAAACGCCCCTCCTGCACGAGTCTTTAATTCATTGTTATAGCGTTCTCCACCTCAGATACAACAACCCGTTGAAAACTATAAATGCAGCAAATAGCTCTCCCGAACCACCGAATCGCCCATGCTCAAAACTAGTTTTTAGTATATATTTTGTAATATATATTTACAATATAGCAGCCAAATATTTGTAAGGCCGGTGGAAGTAGCTAGATATTGCTACGTAATATACTAGAGCATTTTCATCTCTATTTTCCACCATTAGTGATCAAGAGGTTAAATAGTCAGATACCCACACTTTCATGAAAAATGGTAGTGACTTAGTTTATAGGAGATTTACTAGCTTCACAAACCAATTTATTAGGAGACTTTGACTATGTCACTAGTGTAGGTAGTTACCAATCAAAATAGGAGACTAGTTATTACTCCACCTTTAACAAAGCAGTAAAAATAATTTATTAAGTAAATAAGTTAAGACTTTATATTATTAACTTGCTAGAGCCTGTAAAAGTGGTACATAAATTACTATTACCGAGTATATAGTAGGCGTCAAACAGTTAATAATAAAAGTCCCAAATAATAAATTTAAATCACATTAAATTTTCCAACATGAACTGTACCTGGTTTTTGACCCTTGTGGGGCTCCCTGTGGGTATTGGACTTTTGGGGCCATAACCCATAAGCCCCACTACTCTTGTAGGCGTAGCAGCACAAGCTGGATTACTCGCTTTAAAGACGTACCTCTCCTTTTTGTTGTGGGCTTTAGTCTTCATCGGTGGATTATAGGACCACGAACTATGCAAATATTATGCAATAAATTTTGAAAAATGTCAACCTGCTTAAATTCACCAATAACAAATTCACTTTTTCTTGTTGCACAAAATTTCGTAGGAAACGATTTAAAGGTGAGGCCTTATACAAACATGAAATCATGCTGACATTATGCTTGTATATAGAGGTAGCCTCACCTTGAGATAGACTCATACAAAACTTATTCAGATTACTTTTTAGCTCATGTACTCCACTAAATTATTATCGTAATGTAAAATTGATTTCCGTTAACCATAGTACATAAAAAAAGGACATTCAACGTGAAGGAGAGAGATAAGTCGTAGATTCAAGTATTAATAAATAATACACTAATTATCAAAAAAACAAAACAAAAACATAGATTCAAATAGCTGAAAGTGACTACCATACAAAATTTGTCACCCACCCCTATCTCCACTTGTCCACTTGCACATTGGCAATAATTTCTCCTTGTTCTGCGTTTATAACAGCATTCGAAATATCGTCTCTCTATATAGCCAGCAAATATTATCTCTCATCTCTCAATTTCTCATTTGGCCTCATCACATCTAAACCCAAACTAAAATCCATCATGCAAGTTAAAACTCCTTTTAATCTCTCTTTCTTCATCTTTTTCCTCTTATCCTCACTCCACCTTTCATTCTCCCTTGCCCAGCAATGCAACTCAAATGACAAGAAAATCCTCCTTCAAATCAAAGCCCACTTTGGCAACGATGAACTAGGTTTCATCAATTGGGACTCCAAAACCAATTGCTGTGAGTGGGCTAGTGTTGCGTGTAACGCACACGGCCGTGTCATATCTCTCGGGGTACAACTGGCCCCTTCTATATCCTACGATATCCCACCCGTCATTGGGTACCTCCCTTACCTTGAGTCACTCCGATTCACTCTCTATGGCATGCTTTCGGGTCCGATCCCCGAGAGCATTGCCAGGCTTACCAACCTCCAAACCTTCAATGTTGGAGGCAACAAGCTCACCGGTTCAATCCCCGCTTCCTTGGGAAACCTCAAAAAGCTGACTGAACTTGACCTCTCCACAAATGCACTCACTGGCTCAATCCCCGCTTCATTAGGCCAGCTCACGGGCCTCACGAACCTAGCCCTTAGCAACAACCAACTATCCGGCCCAATCCCAAGCACCCTGGGTCAACTCACTAACCTCACGAACTTCGACCTCTCTTTTAACCGTCTCACCGGCCCAATCCCCGCTTCTCTCTCTCATTTGACCAAAGCCACCCGCTTTGACCTTCGTATGAACCGGCTCACCGGTTCAATCCCTGCCAGTTTCGGGGCGCTAAAGAGCCCACAAATGCTGCTCTCTGTAGGTTCGAACCGGTTGTCGGGCCCCATTCCAAAGTCCGTCAGACAAATGGACATAAATTTGTTGGACCTGTCCTCCAACAAGTTCACCGGAGACGCGTCGTTTTTTTTCAGTAGGAACAAAAAGTTTATGGACACCATATACCTTGACGATAACCAATTTAGCTTCGATTTCTCGAAAGTGGTGTTTCCGATAGGGCTAAGAAACCTTGATATTAGAAACAACCATATATATGGTACAATCCCAAAACAATTAGGCCAGTTACCTTTGACATACGTAGACGTGAGTCACAACTTGCTTTGCGGCCCGATCCCCACGGGCCGGCGTTTGAAGCGTTTTAGCCCGGATAAGTTTTCCCATAACAAGTGTCTTTGTGGTCTGCCATTGCCGCCCTGCAAGTTTAAAAATTAACCTCGCAGGTGTAAGATTTTATTTGGTTTGCCCACAATTGAACTAATAATTATGATCGGGCTTTTTAATCTTGTCGTTGAATTTGTTTAAGTTGTAATGTTCAGCTTTGAGAGGTTGCTCTCTTTTTTTTTTTTGAGAGGGGAATAAGAGACTTTCATTCATAGAAAAGTCATACGGCATCTACAATAAAAATAATCATGAACATACTAAATCAATAGAAACAACAAAAAATCCGCTAACAAACCAATATACTAGAATACTTAGGTGCGACTCCCAACATGCATAGTAACCATGTGCTTCATTTGATGTATCTTCATCTTTCACGGAAGTGGAGATCTTCACCACAAGTAACGCAATCGCTTGCCCGCAAATCTCTGTATGATTCCGTCGATCGTGTGTATATCCGGTCCCCAAATTCATATTGTTTCTACTAAAAATCAATCGCATAGTAGGCGAAAAAAGAATCCTATAGAAAGGAAGATAAGAAGATCCCTAAAAACTCCACAAAAGGAGAGAATTTATTTAACTCAGAACGAAAAGAAGTTAGAAATCAAGATTAAACCTGATCACAGGCCGGGAATGGCCTAAATTGGCCCTCCCGGCCTGAAAATATGTTCTACTAAAGGTTAGCGTTTTAGAGAGAAGGAGGAGAAATAAAAGAGGGAGGCTAGGAAAAGTAAATGGTTTTTTTTGACAAGTAATGGTCATCCTGAGAGGCTGCTCTCTTGGATGTTTTTATGAGAGAATATTGTAGATAATGGCTCCCACAACTGGGAGCCTAACGTATCATATATAGAGAGATATATACAGAGTCCAAAACCGAAACCAATTCAGTTTCCTAAATAATAAATATTTACATATTTAATTAATTTCCTCTATTACGCCCCCTCAAGCTGATCGGGGGGACGCACGAACAGATTGGACTTAAGAAAATGGAACTGCGGAGACGGAAGGGCCTTGGTCAAAATATCAGCAAGCTGAAATCATGTAGGAATATAGCGAACTACCAGATCATCATGAGCAACACGCTCACGAACAAAATGATAATCTACCTTGACTTGCTTGGAACGATCATGAAGAACATGATTCGCCGTTAAGTATGTAGCACTGATGTTGTCACACAGAAGACGAACCGGTTGACGAAGAACAAGACCAATCTCAGCAAGAAGCTGACGAACCCAAGTAGTGTCAGCAACCGCATACGCAATTTCCCGATACTCTGCTTCCGTAGAGGATTTGGAAACTGTAGGTTGTTTCCAAATATAAGGGAGAATCATAACAATGATCCGCAGCAGTAAACGGTAAACGGTGAGATTTCCCAATCCGACAAGAAACACAATTGTCACCAAACTTTGAAACAGAAGGTAAAAGTTTTGCACTCCTTAATTTATCAATAGTCTGATTACTAGTATGACCTAGACGACGATGCCATAGATCCCCGGACTCTCTAGTAGCAACGAACGCAGGGATTGACTCGACAACAGTACTAGAAGACCCAATAGGATAGACACCACTCGAACTATTGCCACGCAGAAGAACTGTCCCGTCTTATTGTCCTTAATAGAAATATCAGACTCGTTAAACTTCACATGACAAGCATTATCAACACACAGACGCTTCACAGAAAGTAAATTATGTTTCAATTGAGGAACATGATAAACAGATTTTAAGAGAAGAGGCCTGGGAGAGGTCTTTAATGCTGTTTGACCAACACCTTTAATGGACAATAAATTACCATTACCAACTTGAACACGATTCAATCCAATGTAAGGTTTTAACGGAGAAATTATACCTTTTGACGGGGTCATATGAGAAGCTGCTGTAGAGTCAGCATACCATGTGGGATCGGTCATATTCCCTACATCCATTGCAGCGTAAGCAGGAGTGGAAGAAGACCCTGCATAACGGTCTGGACAATTGGCCCCTCCATGGCCAGGAGAAAAGCATATTTGACAGACAATATGTGGGTTAGAAGCATTAGCTCCCGAAGAAGATAAATTACCTGCACATGAAACATTAGTAGGAGTAGGTAAAATACTATGCAAGAAACTAGAGGACGAAGAGACATTACCCACTGTACTCTGGTTAGTACGGTGCTGTTGACCAGTGGAGGAAGACTGGGATTGCCCTCGATTGTGCTGACCACTACCCTGATTACCGCGCCCCCCGCGGTTGTTTCGGCGGTTATTATTCCGACGGTTGCCTTGGTTTCAGTTTTATTGTTTGCTGCGCTGCCCAGATTGTGATGGCACGCCCCCAGAAGAGGACGAAGCACCACCGGTGCTAGTGACAACGGTAGAGGCGAAAGCTTGGTGAGTAACCTCCGCAGCATCACTAGCTTCCATTCTTTTTAGAATAGTCTCATGAAGAAGCAGTCGATTACCAAGATCATCAAAGTTGATTGTGTCCAAAAATTGAGATATAGAATTGATAAACGGATGATAAGCACGATCAAGACCGAAAATTGTATTTTCAACTAACTCACCATCAGACGCCGGATTATTAATAGAAGCAAGTCGATCAGCAATAATTTTAATCCGACGTAAATAAGTATCCATATCCTCAGTATCCCCTTTCTTTAAATTAGTCAAAGATCGTTTCAATTCAATGGACCTAGCCCGACTAGTATTGTTAAATTTATTTGCAAGATGAGTCCATATTTGAAAGGAATGAGGCAAGTTATGAACATCAATCAACACATTACTAGTAATAGTAGCAAGCAACCAAGTACGTATATGTTGATCAGTTTGAAGCCAAGAAGTGTAACTAGGATTTTCATGAGCTAAACCAAATTGATCAAAAATAACCTGTTGAGGAGGAGGGATAGTATCATCAATGAAGCCAAGAAGACGTTGTGACGTCAAAAGCGAACGGAACTGAGTATGCCAAGGCAAAAAATCATCAACGGAGCCAAGTCGAGTAGTCACCAAATTGGTGACGTTGGGAGCAAAGGGGCCTTGAAAGTAGCCCGCCCCTCCACCATAAGAAGAACTCGGGCCAAAAGGACCCGAATTGATGTGCTGCAGCCCGCCGTGAGCAAGAGACAGGGGCTCAGGAGCACCCACAGTCGATCGATTGAGATAGAAGTGCGGGGGTATGGACGGCTGAGACGGTGGCCAAGACACGGCCGAGTAGGCCTGTGGCTGAGTGAGGCCAAAATTAGGTGGAGGAGGAAAGAGAAACCCCTGGGTGGCAGCGGAATTCGTGACCATGGACGACGCCGGTGAGAGGTGTTCAAGAGAGAACGGGATCGGCGAAGTCACCGACTGAAGGGTGGTGGCGATCGGCCGAGAAACACTCTGATATGAGGAGCTCGGGGTGGTGGAGATTGATTGAGGTATGGTGGTGGTGGTGGTGGTGCCGATCGGCGATGTGGGGTTTGGCTGAGAAGATGAAGTCGGTGACGAGGGGTTTGACGAAGTACCTACTGGTGTCGACATGGGTCACGAAGCAAAAGAAACCAAATTGGGATTTAATTTTGTTTTCTTTACTTTTGGTTAGATTCGAGGGGTTTTGTTTGTCTTTTTTTTTTTATTTAAATAGAGAGGCTCAGGATCTCTGTTCTGATACCATATGAGAGAATATTGCAGATAATGGCTCCCCCAACTGAGAGCCTGACGTATCATATATATAGAGATATACAGAGTCCAAAATCGAAACCAATTCAATTTCCTAAATAATAAATATTTACATATTTAATTAATTTCCTCTATTAGTTTTATTTGATAATTGCTTCTTGGCCATGAATAGCCTTTCCAATGAAATTTAATTGAACTTCGCTTACGCTTTGGGTAATCCTGATGTAATTGTCTTTATACCTCAGCAATGACATGAATATTACTCTGATATAAGTGTGTGAGACAAAAAATATGTTTTTAAATTAAGCTCTACTGAACCTAACTGAGTATTACTGAATTTACGGCAGATCATCCCTAAAATGAACTGGTCATGTAAGCTCTAATTAACATATTCTATGTCTGATAATTCAAGAGATTATTTGAGAGAAGATCAAAACTTTAACCAGGTGATGGTTAGCATGGCATGACCTTTCTTTAATTTAGACAACTTCTTGCCCCTTAGCTTAGCTTGTCCACGTTTATGTGTAGATTGATTGATTTATTTGTTAATTATTACAGTCTACAGACAAGGAAAATTGCAATGTATATTAGCACCGTCTTTTTAATTTAGGCATTTGATTCAATTATCAGTGCGCAGTTCCTATGCAACGGCCGAACGCTAACATTGAACATGACTCATATCTAAAGCACCTTATCGAGTTATCGTTGACTGGTCACGATCGGCATACAGCTGTAAACTGAGCTCATTGACAATCCTTGGTATGCTTGCTTTGATTCTTTGCATCTAAAAAAGTTTAAACTATATATCTTTATATAGCAATTATTTTCCATCCATGCATCTCATCCAAATTACTACTTTAAATTTAGTATTAACACAAATCCTAAATAAGCCAATAATCATGCAAGGAACAAGAATTACTCCAATCCTTTTGATCTTCACTTTGTCTCTCTTCCTCTCTTCTTTGAACCTCTCTTTATCCGCCGAGTTATGCAACCCAAGTGACAAGCAATTCCTACTTAATATCAAAGACCACTTCAAAAATGCCTCGGCCTTCACCTCCTGGGACCCTAACGCCGATTGTTGTTACAAATGGTTTGGCATCCAGTGCAATGCGCATGGTTACGTTAACACGATTATACTCACACACGCCGATGATGTCATTGGCGAGATTCCACCGTCGATAGGAGAACTCTCACACCTTGTATCCATTACCTTGTCAAGCTTTCCTAACCTTACAGGTCCGATACCTAAGGCCATTGCCAAGCTAACCAATCTCCAACACCTCGACCTTAGCTTGAATAGTCTCACTGGCTCGATTCCTAATTTCTTTGGCCATCTCAAGAAGTTAGAGTTGATCGACGTCTCTTACAACAACCTTACTGGTTCAATCCCCGACTCTCTAGTCTTGATCAAGAACCTTGACCAAGTATGGTTCCACCATAACAAGCTCACTGGCTCTATCCCAGAGAGTTTCGGCTTGTTTAGGAACCCGGATTTGTTACTCATCTTGTCTTACAACCAATTGTCCGGACCAATTCCGAGATCATTTGGCATGGCTCAAATGAAACAGTTGGATCTGTCAGGAAACAAATTTACAGGCGATGCGTCATTTTTGTTCGGAAGGGATAAGAAGGTGTTGGATACCATACACTTGGGTGACAATCTTTTCAAATTTGATTTCTCCTACGTGCAATTTCCCATGAACCTAACCAACATCGACATAAGCCACAATATGATATATGGGTCACTCCCTAGAGGACTAAGCCAATTGACGTCTTTGGAGTATATCGACGTTAGCTTTAATCAACTTTGTGGCCCGATCCCATCTAGTCTGATATTGAAACAGTTAGGCCCCACCAAGTTCTCTAACAACAAGTGCTTGTGCGGTCCACCCTTATCGGCTTGTCATATTTGAATACCTTGATGGATACTGAATACTGAAAGATTAACCGCAGAAACAAATTGCGATGAAAGGCGGTTTCTTGAAAATTTCCATTTTATTTATTTTGATCAAGATTCATTACTACTAATTTCTGCCTTGTTGTAAGTTTGTAGCTATCAAGAATAAGACACAATAAACAATAATTTATTTCATTCCGATCCATTTATGGGTTGTTTTGGAATGATAAAGAGAGAAAATTAATTCCCATGAGGCCATGATGGTATTCGTTCTTATGCACTCTGGGGAGCACCTATATATGAGTGCTTCCAGGAAAGTGCGAGACTTACTGTTTCTTAGCTCTCCATATACACATACACAAGCCAAAATACATGATGAGAAATAACCAATTGCTCATCATTATGAGTAGCAATAATTCTCACTAAAGCACAAAAAGTCCTATATATGCAAACGTAAGGGGATCGTCTGCATTGAAATTTACCAACGGCAATAATTGAAGTGAACGATTTTGTTCAAAGTAGTCCAATTTACCAACAACAATAATTGACGAGGTAAAACTACTTACACATCATCAAAGAGAACTTACAAACCGTCACATGGCAAACAACAAAAGAGCACTAAAAACCTAAAATAAGAAATCTGCAACTCGCAATATTACGACCCTAAATTAAAAACATGCACCCAATTACAGCTTATTTTCCACTCTGAAGCCCCCTTTACTTGCAAGGAGCCAAAGGACGACCACAAAGGCACTTGTTGTGTTCAAATCGAATCGGCCTAACCTGCTTCAACCTTCGTCCATTTGGAATCGGACACTACAAGAAAAGAGGCTTAAGCCAATGAATTTTTGTCAACGATTTTTAAAATGTTGCTAGAAATAAGCTATGCCAACGCTTTTGTAAACATTGGTCTAAGTACAGACCTATGCCAACGCTTATCCTAAAAGCGTTGTCTTTGTTCTTTTTTAACCATGTTTTCATTTAAAATAAAATAAAAAAGGTCTAGGCCAACGGTTTGAACAAAAAATAAGTGTTGCCCCAATTTTTAGGCAACCGGGAAATTTCACCCAAATTTTGCCTACGTGAGTTCAAAGTTCATTTCCCCCAAAACACCTCTTGAATTAACTAGCCCTAAAAGCTTGAAACTCATCTCAGACAAACACTCCCGTATAATCGCCCCAATTGTGTCAGCTCAAACTCTTGTTCAAATCAATCTCGCCCAAATCTCTCAACCCTCACTCGCAACATCATTATTGCCTAAATCCCTCAGCTCTCACTCGCAAAAGTTTGTCTCTCGCTCGATATGGTTTTTTGATATTTTCTCTCTCCTCCTTAATTGTTGAGTTTTTTTTTAGAGGTTTTTTTGGTTCTAATCACATTTTTTTTGTCGAATTTGATGGATCTATGGTACGTATGTGCTTGCTATTTGGGTTTCTATGTTTTTGGAGCTTTTAAGCAAGTAGATAAATTTTGCCCAAATTATGTCTCTCGCCCAGCAATGCGAACAAAAATTTATTGCTCGATGACCGATATTCAGGTATGTTTCTTTCGAAACCTAAAATTTTCTCCTCGATTTTAATTTTAGGGGTTAAACTAACTTCAAGTTAGGGTTTAATAATGTGTATATATATTTTTGTTTGACAATTTCCATCTCAAATTTGCAAGACGAACACTTTAACTAAGTATTTTAGTTGCAGAAAGTGGTTCTTTTGTTCGGAGTGCATCAAAGAAAGGTACATTGTTTCCCTTGAAGAATTAACAGTTTCTCGGTCTATTGATTTTAATTATAACATTTATCTTTTGAACAAGGAGAGAGTTGCTTAGAGTTTAAATGTTGTTTGTAGAGTAACTCAGTTTATGTCTGAAAGTGTTCTTTGAGCAATTCTGGCAATTTAACTTTTTTGCCACTAATATTGCATCTTTACATGCTTTAAAAAGGACTAGAACAGATTTCCATGTGGTCTACGATGCACCTATTGAGATGTCTTTCTAGTGAGCTTTGTCGTGTTACCTTTGCGTATGATACCAGACTTTGGATATGAAGTATAGGTTTTAGGATTTGATATCCAAGAACGATGCGCTCCTTTACGTGGGTGCACTGTGCATTTGTTCGAACTTACCTCGTATGATTGCGCACTATGACTTGATATTTTCGTGACCTTTTCTTATACCTTTGTTTTTGCCTGGACAATGCTAACAGACTACTAGATATCCAAATGTATGATGAAGATTGTGTCCGTGTATGTTAGTAATCTGCTTATATGTTGTGTGCTTTATCTATCTGCATTTCGTCCCTTTTGATGTATGCTTCTGGTGCACTGATCCCTATAGAGTTCAGCAAAATTGTCCTGTTTGTTGTGGGAATTGCTACTCTAAAGTCTGTTGTACTATGCGTCAATGGATGTTTGCTTTCTGAAGCATTACATTCATGACAGGGAATAGTCTCTCTGTAGTCGAGGTACGACAAGCTGATGTTTTTTTGGGTGCATTCGACAAGCTAATGTTGGCTAATTTGATGGTTGAGTCACCTAAATATTTATCTTAGCTTGTTCTTTGTTGGAAACAGAATGCTGGAAGTTCTTGAAGTCTATTAACTTGAGATGTGGGTGCGTGTTCCTGATCGGTGAAGATGAATATGTCTAGGAGTACTCTTGAGGTTACAGTCGTATTTATGGTTGCTTCTGTATCTAGAAGTTTGTTCTGTAAGAGACCTTTTTTGTTTGCTTTTCCTTTTAGGATTTCTCCATTTGTGCTTACTCCTCATGGTTTGGTTCTTACAGCTCTTTCTAGCTTGAGTTCTGAGATACTCTTTGAGGCTACTGTTAATGGTACGTCTTTAAAAGCATGCAGGGTTATTTTGTACACATTTGATGTCCATAAACTACCTTTTGATTCCATGATATTAGTGATCTATTTTTAGTTTCTTATCCGCTACTACTGCCTTGTGCAGTTACAATGGGCACCCGAATCATACATTTGTGCAAAATCTCCTTTGCTTTTTCTTTTTGTGGTGTAATGGGACTAGTTATTGTGACTGTTCAGGAGCTACTTGGCTATATTAATTCATTGAGGTGCATATTTCAGTGAAACACCATAATGTTCAGTTGAGTGTTGACAAGGGGCTGCAACACTTGTTTCTCAACGAGTGCTTATGCTTGCCACACTTAAGAGTATGTGCTTTAAGGTATCTCTATTGCTTTGTTGTAAGTATGTTGTTCAGAATTGAAGGTGTAGTGACATTAGCCCACATTATTTGTTGATACTAAAATTTTGAGTTACTGCTCTTCTTTTTTGTCCAAGGGTTCTTCCTACAACACTGAGCAAAGAAGCATGAGTATTTTTTATTCTTTTAACTTGTGTACTAAAAAGCTATAACTATATTATAACTGGAAAAAAGAACACTTGCTATTTTGACTATCCTCTTAAAATTGAGCCAACATTTACTACTGGTCTGATCATAGCAATTTATAGATAACTTGTGGTTGATTGGTTGAGTATATGATAATTTTCCAGGTTGTAGATTTCTTATCCATCCAACCTTTTAGATGTCTATTATTTTCAACTTTTGTTGGGGGTTGAGGTAATGTCACATGTGACTTATGCTTATACTTCCTCTTGTAATATTTGCAGGTGTTGATTAATTATGATTTTTGAGATTTTCATCAGCCAAGGTGAAATGGTGAGGATGTTAGCTGGATGAAGACTATGAAGCAATGTTTCTTTCCTTTTTCCTTAAAAGACTTTCGGATGAACCATGTTTTTGGTCTTGTACATTTGTAGGGATTGCCTTGTAATATACATGTACTTAAGATTTTATTTTGATAATATAAATGGCTCGAAATTTAAAGATCAAAGACTCCACAGGCCATCAGTACTGATATATTATGAAGGTATCACTTATATGTGTCAATAATGGTCATCTTGACAAAGAAACGTATTGTCATAGAGAAAAAAAATATATGTGGCATTAGCTTTGAGTTGGGATAATAAAAAAGTGTTGGCATAGATGATCAAAAGTGTTGGCTTAAGTTTTTAGGTAAAAGTGTTGGCTTTGCTATTTTTTTTGGCGACACTATTAGAAAGTATTGGCATAGCTTGAAAAAGTGTTGGCTTAGACTTATGCCAACGCCTATCAAACTCAACGGTAGGAAAAGTGTTGGCTAAAGTCTTTGCCAACGCTTTTACTACATTAAGCGACACTTTTAGGGTGTTGTCTAAGCGCATTTTTCTTGTAGTGGGACCACAAAGTTGATTATTACTCACATCAATGAAGTTCAAAGGCAACTGCCCAAGCCTTTTAGGGAGTGACCCATATATCATATTGTCAGCAATGTCAATAATCTTTAATCCATGAGGCAGGTCGTCCACATTGGAAAAATCAAACTTGAACTTGTTCCCCCTTAATACTATGCCTTCAAGGGCCTTATTCCTGCCATTCAACAAAAACGACGCGTCACCAGTGAACTGGTTTCCGGTTATGTCGAGGGTTCTTAGGTTTGCCTGGCCTAGCGACCTCGGGATCGTACCCGACATCCGGTTGTTAGCAACCTACAGGAGGAGTAGCACAAATATAATTATAATGGTGGCGCAATTAAGGGATGTATGTCAAAATTTTGCTATTACTTTGCCATATTATACAAATCAATTTTAGCAAAAACTTTGTACGAGACGGTCTTACAACGGTTACATTTTGAAAAAAAAATACTTTTAAATTTAAAATTGTTAATCGTTTTAAACATTTTATATCCTTGAAAAAAATATATGTTACGTTTTCGAGCAAAAGCTGTTATTTTCGAACAAAAACATTTACATTTTGAACAAAAAATATTACTTTCATCCGTCTCACCATGAGACCGATTTACACAAGACCTAAGTTTTGCTGACCCTCACAGTAATAACAATAATTAAAATAATAATAACAAATAAAGTAACCTGAAAGAAAAGACCAGTCTTGAAGGCGCCAAAGCTAGCGGGGATGGAGCCCGTGAGCTGGTTGAAGGTTAGGTCAAGATCATTGACGTGAGGGAGGAACGCCAGTGATGGAGGGATGGTCCCCGTGAGGCTGTTCTCGGAGAGATCGAGGACCTGAAGGTCGGAGAGGTGGCCCAAAAAGCCCGGGACTGGGCCCGTAAGATTGTTTGAACTAAGGGCGAGAAATGTGAGCTTGGCGAGCTTGGCTAGGGTTAACGGGATAGGCCCGGTGAGGTTCGGGTTCGAGAAGATTTGGAGAGTGGACAGAAAGGGGAGATCACCAACAGCTGGTGGAATGTCGCCGGTGACATTATCGTCACCGGCGATGGTGAGAAGGGTGACGCGCCCAAGGGGCGCGTTGTGTTCAGAGCAAACAATGTTAACCCATTTTGTGCAACAGTCTGTTTTTGGGTCCTATGTTGAGAATGAATGGGGTGAGTTTTTGAAGTGGGTTTTGATGTTAAGAAGAGCAGCTTTGTCATTTGGGTTGCAGAGTTCAGTGGATGTGGTGGGGGTTGGGAAGGTGTTACAAGATCTTGTTACAAGATCTCCGAGATTATAGGCGTGACCTTTGTAATATTCTGTTACGCCCATTTATGGCAGGATATATTAGAGTTTGATATTGTTTAGGATTGTTTCCTTTTAGCAGAAGATATTGTATAGGGTTAGGGCTGTATATATATATTGCGTACAAATCAATATAGAAATCATCTTTTCTGCCTCAAACTTATCATGGTATCAAAGCGTGAAAGATCCATAAACAAACCCTAAACCAAAACTCAAAAAACCCTAAACCCTAACAATGGTCGTGGAAGATGATCCATCACCACCAAAAATTGACTCAAAATCCCCTTATTTCCTAGGTCCTCAAGATAGACCTGGTGATTTTATTACTGCAGCCAAATTTAATGGCGAAAATTATGATGATTGGGCTGGTGAAATTGAAACCGCCCTTCAAGCCCGAAGAAAGTTCGGATTTTTAGATGGTACGATTGTATCTCCAACACCTCCTTGCACGTAAGATGATTGCAATACAATTCAAGCCATGTTGGTATCTTGGATTATGAATACCATCACAACAGAAGTGAAAAGTACCTTGTCCAAATATAAAGACGCCAGGCGTCTATGGGAGACACTTAAGGAGCGAATTGCTCTTACGAATGGACCACGCATACAGCAATTAAAGGCGGCCATCTCTGACTGTAAGCAAACCAAATCCATGTCAGTTGCTTCTTACTATGGCAAACTCACGGCTCTATGGGAGGAATTGCATAACCATGAACCCTTGATTACTTGTTCTTGCTGTACAAAGTGTACCGCAGGCCTTGAACATGAGCGTCGCCGTGCAAAGGACATGCTTCATGAATTTCTGATGGGTTTATATACTCCACCTTATGGTCCTTTGCGATCAAATATTCTTGCTCAAGACCCTCTGTCCTCTCTCAGCCGTGCCTATCAGTTAGCTATTCAAGATGAACGAGTTAGAACGTCTTCGTCCATGCCCGAGGAGACATCCGACATGGTTGGATTTTTTGTGCGAACTAGTGGGCGCACACGAGGCAAAATAGAGATATCTGATAAATCACATCTTTCTTGCACCTACTGTAAGAAGACATGCCACGAAGTAACTAATTGCTTCGAAATTCATGGATATCCAGAATGGTGGGAGGATCGTGTGAAGTCTGACAGCGGATCAGGTATGACCAAACTGATGATTGATCGTAACCAAAAACCAACGACCTCTTCTTCTTCTCTTCCGATAGGACGTGGCCGAGGGGGGGTCCGTGCCAATGCTTCAGTTGTTTCAGAACCCACTGGAACATCATCTGCAGAATTATTTTCCGCTGATCAGTGGAAGACGCTTGCAAGTGTCTTTGGTAATATGACTGTTTCTGGTAATCGTTTGAGTGGTAAGATTAATGGTCATTCTTGGATTATTGATACAGGTGCATCTAATCATGTTACTGGTAATATTTCTCTATTATTTGATGTGAAAGACATCTTATGTCTTGTTGGTCTTCCTGATGGAAAGAAAGTGGTTGCAACAAAGAAGGGATCAGTACGATTGTCGGATGCTATGACTCTCACTCATGTTCTTTATGTCCCTCTCTTGAATTGCAGCTTATTGTCTGTGTCACAATTATGTGATGATTTGGATAGCATTGTCATTTTTAATCGATATGTGTGTGCTATACAGGACCAAACGAGGAAGCTGACTGGAACGGGAAGTAAGCAAGATGGACTCTACTACTTCAAGGGACCACAAACAGTGCAGACAGTCACAGTGGACGCAGACGCTTCTTCTTTGTCTCTTTGGCATGCTAGGATGGGGCATCCTTCTGAAAAAGTAGTAAAATTGCTCCCTCCCATTTGTAATTCTAAAGGTAGTTTGAATAAAGCCTGTGAAGTGTGTTTTAGAGCTAAACATCCCAGACACAAATTTCCTTTGAGTGAGAATAAAGCTAGTCGAATTTTTGAACTAATTCATATTGATTTGTGGGGCGGCTATCGTCATACATCTTCTTGTGGTGCTAGATATTTTTTGACTATTGTGGATGATTTTTCTCGGGCTGTGTGGGTTTATTTGATGGATGATAAAACAGAGGTCTTTTCTAAATTTATGTCCTTTGTTGCTATGGTTGAGCGACAATTTTATCAAACCATAAAAATTGTTCAGAGTGATAATGGAACGGGATTCCGGTGTTTGCTTGGTTATTTTACTGCTTGTGGTATCCTATTTCAAACCTCATGCACTGGGACACCACAACAAAATGGGAGAGTTGAGAGAAAACACAAACACATTCTAAATGTTGCCCGCGCCTTGCGCTTCCAAGCAAATTTGCCTATTTATTTTTGGGGGGAGAGTGTTTTGGCCGCTGCCCATTTAATCAATAGAACTCCTTCCACTGTCCTTGACAATCTCACTCCGTTTGAGAAATTGTTTGGTTATTCTCCATCTTATGATGCCATTCGAATGTTTGGGTCTTTATGTTTTGCCCACAACCAAAAAACAAAGAGGGATAAATTTGCGAGTCGTAGCCGTAAATGCATATTTGTTGGGTATCCTTTCGGTCAAAAGGGATGGAGGCTTTATGATCTTGATAAACATGAGTTCTTTGTGTCACGAGATGTAAAATTCTTTGAAGAGATTTTTCCCTTTGTTGACACGGAAACTAGCAATAGGCCAATGGATCACTTTGATATGGATGTGGATACTGATTTAGACTTTACAGATTTTTTTGATGACTCCACTGTTGCCATTGTTCCTAATACCAGGGATACAACAGATGAGGGTTTGGATGTGTCTCTTATCCTCGATGACCCTCATTCCTCTGCCACTGTCAATTCTGGGTCTGACCAAACTGAAGAACAGGCAAGCTTAAATAATCAGGGTTCCGAAGAAGTTTTGGGTCGTGGAAAGCGCACTAAAATCCCTTCAGTGCTCCTAAAGGATTTTGTTACTCACAGCGTTGTTAAAGAGAGTCCATCGACCACTGCTACTTCCCTTCCACAGCATGCCTTCGGTACTCCTTTTCCTATAGCACATTATATTAATTGTGATAATTTCTCTATGCCCTATCGCAAGTTTCTTGTAGCTGTCACTACAGGGGAGGAACCTCGGTCTTTTAAGGAGGCCATGAAAGATGATGGGTGGAAGCAGGCAATGCAAGAGGAAATTAAAGCCTTGGAGGATAATGGTACATGGACTCTCGAATCACTTCCACTTGGCAAGCGTGCACTGGGCAATCAATGGGTTTATAAGAGGAAATACCTCTCCAATGGAGATCTTGAACAGTTAAAAGCTCGCTTGGTTATTTTTGGAAATCATCAAATCGAAGGTTTGGATTACTCTGAGACCTTTGCTCTCGTTGCCAAAATGGCAACCATTCGTGTCTTTCTAGCCATTGCCGCTTCCAGGAATTGGGAACTTCACCAAATGGATGTCCATAATGCCTTTCTCCATGGTGATCTTGATGAGGAAGTTTATATGAAATTACCTCCTGGTTTCACGTCCTCGGAGCCAAATCTAGTTTGTCGTCTTCGCAAATCTTTATATGGCTTAAAACAGGCACCCCGTTGTTGGTTTGCAAAACTGGTCACTGCTTTGAAAGTGTATGGATTTCTTCAGTCTTACTCTGATTATTCATTGTTTACTTACACTAAAGATGGCGTGCAGCTTAATGTCTTGGTGTATGTTGATGATTTAATTATCTCTGGCAATGATTCTGTTGCTTTAAGTGTTTTCAAGGCTTATTTGGGGGACTGTTTTCATATGAAAAATCTTGGTCCACTTAAATATTTCCTTGGTATTGAGGTGGCACGGAGTTCAGCTGACTTATTTCTTTGTCAAAGAAAATATACTCTTGATATTATTACTGAGGTCCGCCTCTTGGGGGCCAAACCAGCAGACACTCCTATTGAACAAAATCACAAGTTAGGCCATGCTATTGGTGCCAAACTTGATGATCCAGAATCCTATTGACGGCTTCTAGGTCGTCTTGTGTATTTGTCTGTCATACGGCCTGACTTGGCATATTCTGTTCATCTCTTATCTCAATTTATGCAAGATCCTCACCAAGAGCATTGGGAGGCCGCTTTGCGAGTTGTGCGTTACTTAAAGGGAACCCCAGGTCAAGGTATTTTATTGCGAGCTGATAGTGACTTATCTTTAAACGGATGGTGTGATTCAGATTGGGCTGCTTGTCCCCTCACACGGTGATCCTTGACCGGTTGGCTGGTATTTCTTGGTCAATCACCTATCTCATGGAAAACAAAGAAGCAAACCACTGTCTCAAAGTCTTCCGCTGAAGCAGAATATCTATCCATGGCTGCCATTACTTGTGAACTCAAGTGGTTGAAAGGTTTGTTATTAAGTTCGGGTGTTCACCATCCTAAAGCTATACCATTGTTTTGTGATAGTCAATCAGCTTTACACATTGCCCGCAATCCGGTTTATCATGAACGCACCAAGCATATTGAAGTTGATTGTCACTTTGTTCGAGATGCTATTGCCGAAGGTCTGATTGAACCATCATATGTGCCTACGACAGTGCAATTGGCTGACTTATTTACAAAGGCTCTAGGCAGGAAGCAGTTTGATCTACTACTCAGCAAGTTGGGCATCGTAAATCCCCACGCTCCAACTCGAGGGGGGGTATTACGAGATCTTGTTACAAGATCTCCGAGATTATAGGCGTGACCTTTGTAATATTCTGTTACGCCCAATTATGGCAGGATATATTAGAGTTTGATATTGTTTAGGATTGTTTCCTTTTAGCAGAAGATATTGTATAGGGTTAGGGCTGTATATATATATTTCGTTCAGATTGGGCTGCCTGTCCCCTCACACGGCGATCCTTGACCGGTTGGCTAGTATTTCTTGGTCAATCACCTATCTCATGGAAAACAAAGAAGCAAACCACTGTCTCAAAGTCTTCCGCTGAAGCAGAATATCGATCCATGGCTGCCATTACTTGTGAACTCAAGTGGTTGAAAGGTTTGTTATTAAGTTTGGTGTTCACCATCCTAAAGCTATACCATTGTTTTGTGATAGTCAATCAGCTTTACACATTGCCCACAATCCGGTTTATCATGAACGCACCAAGCATATTGAAGTTGATTGTCACTTTGTTCGAGATGCTATTACCGAAGGTCTGATTGAACCATCATATGTGCCTACGACAGTGCAATTGGCTGACTTATTTACAAAGGCTCTAGGCAGGAAGAAGTTATGATCTACTACTCAGCAAGTTGGGCATCGTAAATCTCCACGCTCCAACTTGAGGGGGGGTGTTACGAGATCTTGTTACAAGATCTCCGAGATTATAGGCGTGACCTTTGTAATATTATGTCACGCCCATTTATGGTAGGATATATTAGAGTTTGATATTGTTTAGGATTGTTTCCTTTTAGCAGAAGATATTGTATAGAGTTAGGGCTGTATATATATATTGCGTACAGATCAATATAGAAATCATCTTTTCTGCCTCAAACTTATCAGAAGGTGATGAAGAGGAAGAGAGAGAAAGAGATGAGGAAACGCGAGACCGTCGTCGGATTAGCCATATCTTTAATTTGGCCTTTGGGATAAAGATGTTTTTAATAAGAAGCATGCATCCATTTATAGAATTCTTAAATGTTAAGACACTTAAGAGTGTGTTTAACATGAACAATAAATTTTGTATGCGGCCCGCTCAAGGCCGGTTAGGCTACCTCTATATATAAGTAGGACTGTTCATAATTCGATCTGAATCGAAATTTTAGACTGAACTAGATCAGAATCAAACTGAAAAACCTGACCTGAATGATTTCGATTCAGGTTTCAATTTGCGCAAAACAATGATACGGGTTTCGGTCTTTTTCGGGTCAAAGACCTGAATAGGAATCTTAACTTTGCCCAAAAAGAATCAAAAATGAAAAATTGAGAAAGGAAAATGAGACCGTGATTCACAAATTTGCTCCAAGTAATTGTGTTTGGTACATTGGAGATGTTCTACCATAATTAGCATTCGAAACTGAAGGCAAATGCTACACGAAATTTTATTTAAAAAGAAAAAAACGTGATATTAAAATTTCGATCTTTCCAGTCTTAAATCGGACCAAAAAATTCAGGTCCGGTTCGGTTTAGACTGGAATTATACCGGTTCAGGTTCATGTCTCAATTTTTCGGCAATTCAGGTTCCGATTTTTACCGGTTTCGGTCTATTCTGGTTCCGGTTTAGACCGGTGTTCACCCCTATATATACATGTATGACATCTGCATGACATCATACTTATATGAGAGGTTACTCATCTTGAGGTTGCTTCATATGAGATTTTGTGTTGAACTTTTGTGTACGAGGTTTAGGACTTAGGTCTGTTCTTTTTATCTAATCTATGTAAAGTTTAACTGGACTGATCTCAATTGATTTAAACTGAATTGAACTAATTAACTAAATTTAAATTTTAGTTTGACTTTTTATCATTTAAAATATGTTCAAACATATTAGATATTGAAGTTATTTGAAAGTATATGTAAAAACCTTTCCAATAACACAACCTTATTAAGTATCATCATAAATTTATTTCGGAACAAAAAAGTTATTTACGTGATAAGCTCCCATATGAACTGAAATTAAATTGAACTTAAAATAAGTCGAAGAGAACGAAACCTTATTATCAGATTTTATTCTGCTATTGACGAGTGGCTCATCAATTTCTCAATGTACCTCATTACATTTTCCTTCTAAAATAACACTCCGCATAAGGCTCGACCTGTTCTTTTTGTCATCTCCATGCTGCATTCCGTTTCACGCTGTTTTGTTCCATGTTGCACTTATTTTGTCTCACATCTTGTCCCATTATCCGTGTGATGATTTTGTTTCATTTTCGTTCTGTGTCGTTACGTTCCTCACCATCCCGCACCATTCTGTTGAAGAGAACGAGACCTAATCGTCAAAGTTCGTAATAAGGTTATATTAGTAAAGCTAAGAAATAAGATGCAAGCTAACAATTTTTGTACACTAGATCATAAATGATAAAACGAAGAAGAAATGGATTTTTTTAGGGTACATAGAGTTTTTTTTGTTTTTGTTTTTTTTTGTATTCACCGTGAATTTAAAGTTGCTCCTTATTCAAAGCGAGATTCGTACCTTCAACCTTAATTAGGGATAAATAAATCCCTAACACTCAACTATCTATTATATATATATATATATATATATATATATATATATATATATATATATATATATATATATATATATATATATATATATATATATATATATATATATATATATATATATATATATATATATATATATATATATATATATATATATATAATAAGTGAATGTGCACCATTGCTAGATTGACACGTAGGATTGACACACAAGCAACTATTGACACGTAGGTTTTGACACATAAGCAAATATTGACATGTCATCAAATTAGTATAGATGCATGTATCTTCTATTAGTAATATTTAATTATTATCTTAATTTCATAGTATAGGTGCATGTATATTCAATTATTACAATTAGTATAGGTGAATGTATCTTCCATTATGCATATGTATCTAATAAATTATTACCAAATATTATTTTTATTGAAACTAAATATATTTATATAAAATTGTGCATCACGTGGGGCATGCAATTAGAATTAAACAGGAAAGTAAGAAAGATGATTTGATGAGTATAGAAAAATAGAGGTCCACAGATTAAAAATTTCGTAACAATATGTGCCATAGGTGAATAATTTGTTTCAAGTATGTATTAATGAAAATATTTTAGTTGTTATAAACACACAAACCGTGCATCGCACGGGAAATGTAACTAGTAAAGTTTTATTTAGGAAGGAAGGGATGTTGCACTAGTTAGGAGCATTATTAATTCAAGGCCTAAGATAAGTTTAAAAAAAAAACCTAAATTCAACGCCTAAGAAAAAAGGGACAAGAAATCCAAATCTATTGCTCTTTTTAGATAGAATCCAATGCTACAGTAATTATTAATAACCCTTTTTGGGTAAATTTGTTTAACGTAAGATCTTTTCTAGTCCTAAAGAAAACGCATTTAGTGTCTTGGCCGGGTTTTTATTACTTGTTAATAGTATACCGCACCCAAAAAGCAAATCCATAATTCATATGCTTAAAGGATCCAATGGTGAGGTGCCTACAAGCCAGTGCGGAGGATAATTACTGTGGTTGATGGTGGATATCCTTGATCGTAAACCAAAAAAAAAAAAAAAAAAAGGATCCAATGAACCAAGTTATGAAAATATGATCAATCCTATCCTTTTTTTTTTGTGCAACTCATTGCCTAAAATCAACAATACGAGTCCTAAGGCCCTTAGAGCCCCTAATTTTATACTATTATTCCCTCCGGACCACAAATAACATTACGTTTGACTTTTCGCGGTCTTCAAGACACTACTTTGACCACTTATAACTCTTATTATATGAATATAAAAATTATAAAAATTATATTTTTTTGAAACTACTTTTTAAAATGAATCTAGCAAAAGTATATTTGTATTGTAAAACTTTATAATTTTACTTTAACGAATGGTCAAAGTTTGTAAACGTTGACTCCAAAAAGTCCAACGTAAAGTTATTTGTGGTCCGGAGGGAGTACATAATAGCTAAGTGATCAGCTTCCCTAACTAAATGGTGTAAATACACTACAAGAAAATTTAGGTCTAGTAGCAATTTGTTTTGTGGTAATAAATATTTTGCCACAAGAAAAATGATATAAGTGGCAAAATAAAAATTGCCACAAGTTAGGGGTATTGTTGGCAATTTAATAATATGCCACAAGTTAGTGGTATTTTGTGGCAATTCAAAAAGAACTGCTCGCGTTTTATCTTGGGTGCGCGAGCTAGAAGAAAGGCATTGTTTCAGGTGCTTGTAATGGTCTTAATCAATTTTACGCTATTTGGTGGTCATTTATGGGTCTTATTGACCTAATCGCTAACGCACACACTACTATGTACCGGGTGTTTGCATATCGGCTTGTTGTAGTATATATCCGCTCACATGTTGCTCACTGGCGGGATAAGATACCCTGTTTTTCGGATAAGAAGAAATTTATTATATCTGTCATTTATCAAAAAGTAATTACTGCCTAGGAGGAATGGAAGTTCTCACAGAAGTATCTAATTACAAGTGACTCCAATTTCGTTGGATGTCAATGTCACCCCTTTACAAGCCCCCACCGCATTGGCCCATGCATCTCTCAATCCCACACAACAGCCTCTGATTGAGAGGCCAACAAAACATGAAAACTGCCATAATCGCAAATAGCCAAAGACTATGATGCTTTGACTCGGGTAATTACTGCCTATGAGGAAAGGAAGTCCTCAAAGAAGTATGTAATTATTAGTGACGCCAATTTCTTTGGATGTCAATGTCAACCCTTTACAAGCCCCCCGGCCCCACCGCATAGTCCCATACATCTCTCAATCCCACACAACAGCCTCTGATTGAGACAGCTCACAGAACATAAAAACAGCCAAAATTAAACATAGCCAAAGTCTATGATGCTTTGACTTGGGTACGTTTTAGAAGTATCCAAAATTAGAAAATGGACACAGGGATAAGAATAGTTATATATTGTGAACTTTTATAAAACCTGATTAAATAAAACCTAGCCATCAAATCCAAGCAACGTGTAACATGTGAATATGACAATACATCTGGCAGATTACCTAAGCGGCTAGCCCTTTTCCGGATAGAGAGATTAAGAGACTGATGTAGAAAAGTTGATAATCATCTTACTTGACCGAAACTAAATAACTAATATTTTTAGAAAAAGTCAAAAAGAATGGGAGAAGTAGAGCTCGGAACAGATTTCTCCTGAACCCGGAAGCTAGCTGGCCAATTTAGAGTCTTTGGGGGGGGGGGGGGGAGAGTTTAAAGTTAGGCATTAGATTGCATATGATGTTAATAATCATTGAAATCAGATGAGATTTTTATCTACTAACGAGTGTTGAAAAGACAAATACAAAAATGCCTATGCACTAGTATTATTGAGAAATTTAAGTAACTTTGTCTCTAACTCAATCTAGAGATATGGGGAAAATAATATGCTATGCCTCAATACAACATAAAAGGTCAAAAGGCAGAAAAATACCTCTTCTACAACTACACCAGTGGAGATATTAGGGAAGTTTTGTATAAACTGCTCCAGAAACCCTGCATCACCATTATGAAGATTTGCCACTTCAAAGCCAATCCATGGTCGACGGAATTCCCTGTTTCAGAGAGCTAGTGATTATACACATGATAAAACAGTTGAAAAAAGTATGTATGATTTTAATAATACACGAGTTATCCAGGCCATGCGACTAGTTAGGAGTAATGATGCGTACATCTGGACCTCCCCAGCCCCGCCCTCGGCGGGACATTTACTGGGTTGTTGTTGTTGTTTGTTGTTGTTGAAGAGTTATCCAGGCCAATTAAAAGCAATAACAAAATACAATGAGATATTAAAGACGCTATACAGTAGCTATTTCCCTTTTAGCCCAGCAACACTAGTTCTATGCCAGTTACAAACCGCCATTAACTGTTGCTTAACATCCTACACAAAAAAGGGAGAATTCAAAGGCAACTTAGGCCACCAAACTGTCTCACATAAGACATAGTTAACCCATGAAAACCAGTTATTGAGCCAACTGCGAGATGATTAGTTTGATTACCAAATCTCTGTTTCTAGATAGTTTTAGCGCATATTTTGAGCTTTAAAATACCACTAGGAATGCCACAACCACAACATACAAGAAATAAATGCAGAAGTTCTAGTCTATCTACATTGTGACAATGACTTGTAACACATGAAGGAGCAGAAGAAAAAGAATCAATATGTAGCAAACTATAGTCTAGAAGCATCACGTTAGTTATGTTCTTGAATGTCTAGAGTTGATACAATGGTTTCTTTTGATAATCCAGATAGACAGTACTTTAGGTTCCTAGTACCTCCTTTCTGATGTTTCTATGCCTTAAACGAAGCTAACATGTGAAAAACTAAGTTCCTAGTTCCACCTTTCTGATGTTTCTATGCCTAAATAAGAACTAACATGTGCATTCACTTTATCCGTGATTGTGGTTTCTTTAAGTGTTTATTCATGTGCAAACGAGGCACATGGACATTGGTTTCTATGTGTTTCAGTAAAAGAGGGGCCTAGAAAGAGTGACAGTGGCATAGTAGCAGTAAGCTATGCATGCAGTGAAATATGATAGGTGGATAAATTGTTATCATGTGGTGAAAAATCGCAAGAAAAGAAGAAGACTACTTGGAAAGTATATCTGAATTAGCTAAATTGAGCAACCATCGAGTTGTCCAAGCACTATGTGGATCAGGGAGAGGACAAATTATTAGCTTGACACAAGAACAACATGTAGATACATGGAATCTGAAATTCTGAACATTATCTCACTTGTAAATCTCATAATGCTTCCACCACCTTGAAATTATGTTTGTTGGTAAAAAAGATGAACAAGGGAGCATGATTCCAAGGACTTCTCCAAAGTAGTTGATAAGTGGACCACCATAGTACACCTACAAACAACAAACATAGCACCCATTGTAAGCCTATAAAGAGAAAGTCTTAGCCTTTAAAGGGCTTAATATGCAATATCTACCCAACAAATTTGAATAGAATCGTATGCTGAGAATTAGTTTAAAACACACAGAATACTACTCTGAACAACCAAAAAAACATATGTCACACTCCACTATGTTTTGAGTCTACAGCACCCATTCTAAGCCTATGAAGAAAAACATTTAGTCTTCAAAGAACTTAATATGCAATATCTACTTAACATACTAAAGTCTCACATGCTAAGATCAGCTGTAAAACACACCGAAGTTACTATGAACCAAAATATACGTCTCATTTCACCATGTATGATCATCTACCAAACAGTCTAGAGGGCACAAGCAAGTGCAGCCATATGTAAGTGCATACACATCACTTTTAACCCTTTGATTGTTCATGTGTGTGTGTGTGTAGGGGGGGGGGAGAGAGAGAGAGAGAGAGAGAGAGAGAGAGAGAGAGAGAGAGAGAGAGAGAGAGAGAGAGAGAGAGAGAGAGAGAGAGAGAGAGAGAGAGAGACTTACTGGGTCTCTACTGATGCCTTTAACACAATATAGCTCGTTACAATAAAGGTCTTTACATCTGAGTGAGGAACAATCCATGCTGAAGAAATAGAAAAAGAAAATGTAAGTAATCTACAAGCATGAGATGTATCACAATACTAATTCGTACATCACCATCGACACAAATTTGACAAGCAATTGTGAACACAATCCGGAAACACTTGCCACTACAATTACAAATACACTAATCTGGAAAAGATCATATTGTTGTCATACCAGAAATCACCGCAGGTGATCATTAAAGAGTGTGGCTCCTCAGACGTACGCCCAACGGCTATGACCTCACCCCCAGGATGAATCTTAAATAAATTTGAATGTGGGCGAAGTTGAAATGATTTTTCCTCACGTAAACGAAGCTGCTGAGTTGGATTAATGGATATGACGTCATCCAAGCCCGTAAGCTTTGCAGGTTGTAATGGTGTATCCGATTTAAACCTTACAGCGGCAAGGTTATAGTGAAAGTCACAAGCCAAGACTTCACTCTTGCATAACTTACCACCTGATAGATGCACATTAACCTGCATAAGAAGTATTTTAATCAAGTCTGTTTTGTTTCTATCACAGGGGAAAAAGGATAGGAAGAGAAAAGAATGCTGTTTCGTTAGAAAGAAACAACACTCTATCCTTCATTTGATTCTCTAATAAGAAAAGCAAGCAAACCAAACAACATTTGAAGATGTCAATTTGGTGAGAATGTGAAAATAGATTTTCATTAAGGAGTATTTTGTTTTGTTACAAATAAGTTTAGTTTACTGAAAAAATATTGTGTAAGATGCAGCCAGATGATTATAGCAATATCAAAGCAAATACTCCATAGTTCAATGCTTGGAAAAATAAACTTCTAATAGAGTAATGAACTTTAAGGCTCTATTTGATTCAACTTAATTTTACTTAAGTTTAGTTTCAGTTTAGTCCAGTTCATGTGTAGCTAACTATGTCATCGGAAAGATCTTTAAGCATACTTCCAAATGAGTCAAATATTGAATATGTTTGGATAAATTTTAAATAGTTAAGTTTAAAAAGTTAATTCAATTCAGTTTTTTTTTCCGGTGAATCAAACGGATTCTTAAGTAGTATCTATTAGGCTTATCGCGCAATGATAAACGTCTTCATAGAAGATGAAGTTATCCATCTTCTAGTCCTACGTGACACATTTTTACTACGGTTTCTAAATTGTTTACTAGAAAAGACGTTCTTATTCATCTTATAAGAAGACATAAATCATTAGGCTTATCGAAATTCAAAATTGTCCCCAAATTCAAAATTGCTTTACTAATGGCACAATAATAGAAGCTAACTGACCTCAATTTCATTAGGTTGGACAGCGCTCTCACGAGCAAAAATAGCAGCAATTGTCAAGGAAGTAATTAAATATGTGCCGTCACCGGCTTCCTCAGATTCAATTATCACTCCTGATCCCTTGAAATACGCTTCGAATGAGGGGAAAGTGGCGCTACGTTTCCCTTCAAGCCTAGCTTTTTTGCGATCATCAACTAAATATAATATGAACAAAAACAGAACGAATATCACAATCACATTCGAATAGAAAAGAAAAGAAAAACAAAGAAAGCAAAAGAGAGAGAAAGAGAGATTACTAGGTTTATAAACAGTAATAACATTGACAACACATGAGGAAACTCTTAAAGCTGCAGTCTTTGCGGCAATATTTAACCATTCATCCTTCTCCTCATATTCCTCTTTGCTACCGGACACTACTTGACCAAAAAAAAATTAAAAAAAAAAACAAAAATAAAATTGAGAACTTAGGTTTCAGCACAATTTAACGAAAAATTATGCAAATTCTCTGAATTTACTGAGCAAAATCTCTGAAATTATGCAATGAATTGAATATTGTTTACCTGGCGGGCCTTCCATGACTTCTGGTTTTGCCCAAACCATTATTAGCAACAGACAAGGTGGGATGGCGGGGGGATGGCGGGGGGATGACGGGGGGGGGGGGGGGGGTGTGTGTGGATTCTGGAGAGATGAAAGAGCTCCGACTATGAAATTATGCAAAATCGTCCCCAAGTTAGCGAGCGTGAGCACCGTGGCGGGCCTAGACCTGGCAACGGGTCGATTTGGATCGGGTCTCTTAGAGATTGGATTGTTAACCGGTTGGATTAGTTCATTTGGGTCAAAATTTCTTTTTAGTTCATCTTTTCGGGTCGTAAACGAGTCCGGGTACACAAAATTGTGTTAGAATCTTGAAAAAAATGGGTCGGGTCAGCTTCTAATAACTCTAAGAGTATGTTCTTTTTTACTTCCTCTGTCTCAAAAAACCTGAATCTTTGTTTTTTCACGGTCTCCAAAACATCACTTTGACCGTAAATAATTTTTATTTATCATCAATTATCACAAGTTGTCCTCACTTTCCCTCTATTTTGTATTTATGAGTGTTTTTTTTATGACGGTAACAATAATAATAATTTTAATAATTTTAATTTTTTTTTGGAATGTAAAGATATTGGTATTACTTCCAAAATAGGATTTGCAGTCAGTACACAGCAATATAACTGCCTTACACAACCCATCATACTCAGCTATCTATTTTCTCCTATTACAATGAATAATAAGGAAAATAGCAACTAAAATTTTCACCTGTTACATGCACACATCATCAAAACAGCAAATAAAACTCAAGGATAGTAATTCAAATGCTTCACAAAAAAGTCCTGAATATTCCCATCCTTTGCAGCTGACCCTCGAGTATGGAGCATGGATACAATTTGCCTACTGATAGTCTTGTAATCACTTTTGACTCCTTGAAAGATCCGAGCATTTCTCTCTCTCCAAATAAAATACACAACAACAGAAAATAGAGTAGTTTCAATCTTACTTTTTGATGCTCTACCCCTTGCCTTCAAGCTAGCTAGCCTTAACATATCAGACCAACAGCCTACATGTTGCTGGTACTGCAGCCAGTTCTACAAATGATTCCGCAGCTGCTTTGTAAACTCACACCCACAGGACAAGTGCTCATGTGTTTCCTTTGCACAGTGACATAGAACACACATACTAGGCCCTTGGGTTCCAATTTTCTGCAAATTCTTCCAAGTAGGTAACCTATTAAGTATGCAAAGCTACAGAATAAATTTCCATCTAGGTGTTGAGAGGGAGCACCAAACCAACTGAGCCCATTCCTTCTTTCCTGCAGTAGGAAGCAAATCTCTGTAAACCTGTCCCAGTTTGTATTTAGTAGCTCTTTGATTCAAAATAAACTCAGATAACTCATTTCTTAGATCAAATTTTTTTCTGTATTACCCATGAAGCTTGTGTAGGCTTGTTTATAGCCCAAAATGAACCTTGTTTTATGTAGTAAGCATTGATCCACTTCACACAAAGCTTCTCTTTTGTGATGTTATACATCCCAGAGTAGCTTCCCAAGAGCTGCTTTATTCCAGCTTGATAAATCAAATATGCCAAGACGACCTTGAGATGCAGGAGGGCACAGATAAGACCATGCAACTAAAGCCCTGCTACTGGGATCAGTAGACCATGTCCAGAGAAACCTCTTACACAGTTGCTCTATTTTATGGATCACAGCCACGAGTAGATTGAAAAACTGTGTCCAATAATTCTTCATTGCAAACAATACTGATTTAAGCAATTGCAATCCCAGCATAAGATAAAAATTTTGTTGTCCATGACTGTATCCTGCTTGTGATTTCTGTATCAAAGGGTCATAATACCCCACATTCAACCTCTTAGAGGTAAGGGGAATCCTAAGGTATCTGAAAGGGAGTTCCCCATTTTGCATGCCCAAACAGTGAAGGATAGCTCTCTGATCACTTTCCTCCACTCCTCCAAATAACACCTCTGATTTGTTTGCATTAGCACATAACCTAGAGCTATCAGAAAAAAGTTTAAACTGAGCAAACATAAGGTTCACAGAGTTAATATCTCCTCTAGAGAAGAGGAGTAGATCATCTGCAAAAATACTGTGTACCAGCTCAAATCTCTTGCATCTTGGGTGAAACTTGAAATCAGGCATATTCTTCAACTCTTTCAAACATCTAGATAAGTACTCCATTGCAATCACAAAAAGGTAGGGAGAGATGGCATCTCCTTGTCTCAATCCTCTCTTGGCTTCAAAAGGTTCCATAGGAGTGCCATTAAACAAAATAGAATAGCTAACTGTGCAGAAGCACATCTTCAACCAGCTAATAAACTTTACAGGGAATGAAGACCAACTAGAATTTGCTCAAGGAAGCTCTATTAAATGGAGTCATATGCTTTCCTCGAGTAAACTTTTACAATACACCGAGGAGAGAGCCCTTTCCTTCCATAGAACTTAATTAACTCATGTGCCGACACACTATTATCTCCAATAAATCTCCCTTTCACAAAAGCAGATTACTCAAGACTAACAAGGCTATCAAGCACACTACACAATCTGTTTGCAAGTGCTTTAGACATGATTTTGTACAGAACATTACAGCAGGCAATTGGTCTATAGTCACTCACAAACATGGGATTATCCTTTTTAGGCACCATGGTAATAGATGCACAATTTAAAGCTTTAAGTATTCTACCTGAATGAAAGGTGCTTTGCACAGCTTGGATGATGTCTTGCCCCACAACATCCCAAGAAGCTTTGTAAAATGCTGTTGTAAAACCATCAGAACCTGGTGCTTTGTCCCTATCCATTTCCCAAAGAGCTTGCTTAATTTCCAATGGAGAGAAATCTGCACAGAGAGTAATCTGTTGTTCAACAGATAAAACAGCCCCATTTGCCATAATTTCAGGGTCACTGGTTATCCAAGTGTTGAAGAACCTAAAAGGTTTCCTCCCATGTTGCTCATCCTTCCTCAAATGCAAAATCCCAGGGGCATGATCAGATATACAAGGCACCAAGAACTCAACCTCATCTGCAGGATATGTAGAAAATCAGTCTCCATTACCCAACACTCGATCAATCTTGATGTAGACTCTATCCCCAACATCTTGCTTGTTACACCAAGTAAATTCAGAGCCAGTACTTCTAATATCCTCAACTCCAAAAGTAGAACACAAGAATTGTAGCTCATCAGTCCCAGAGAACTTGTTACCAGCTTTCAGTCTCTCAGAAACATGAAGGGTAAAAATTAAAACCTCCTCCAATTAACCATGGATTTGAGATTGTCCCACCAAAATTCACAATGTCCTTCCAGCATCTCTCATGAGCAACAGGACAATTTCTAGCATAAATAATAGTGATATAAGATGTTTCACCAGTAAGCAAATCAAGCTTTGCATGGACATACTGATCAGATGTGGTTTCAATGTCAACTCTCAAGATGGGAAGGGTCCCATAACAGCCAGATTCTACCATTATTAGACTGATCATGATTATAGTAGTGAGTCCAATGACTAAGCAAGTGTGTAGCTACTTTACTCATTTTAGCTAGCTTTACTTAGTCTCAACTAACACAACAAAGAAGATCCAATGCTTATCCCTTTGCTTCTGGGGCTTGTTTAGCCTCCTCACTTTCCAAAATAGGATCTTCATTTGGAAGATGACAGGTCAAGAGATCTGGTCTCAGGACCCTCCAGCTCCTTATCTCTCCCACCAGACAAAGCAATACCAGAATTTATGCTCATAACACTTACAGATGATTGGAAAATGACTGAGATCCCCTGGCCTGCATGTAACTCCAAAGGAGAACTATCACTAGTTTCCTGAGATGTGTTCTGCAGAGCTGCAAAAGAGTTCCTTAGAGGAATAGCAGCTTGTGGTTGCAGCATGTGCTCCCATCTGAGCTCTTCAACAGATTTTGAGAGCTCCACAATCTGAAATTGTTGCTCCTCATTTATGTTAGTAGAGGTTGCAGCAGAGGTAGTAGCACTCATATCAGCTGGGGGAGGTGTTATATTTGCAGGCTATTCAGGTTGTTTGGGCCTCCAAACATTTTTCCTCCTCCTGTTTCTTCTATTCCTAGGAGCTTGATTGTTCTGTGCTTCTGTAGGAGCAGAATTGGCACTACATTGTGTTGTTAGGTGTCCAAATTTCCTGCAAGTCTGGCAGAATACAGGCTTCCCTTCAAACTGAACCCTTTGTTGCACCAAAGTGCCGTCGTCATCTTGAAACCAAATAAACCTCACTAGGATATGGGATAGTAATATCCACATCAATATTGTTTTCAAAGAGGGGGATCAGAATTTCAAATTTTTCCATGCTCACTTGAAAGCTAGAAGAGCTATAAATAAAATCACCTCCATCTATGATGAGCAGAATAACAAAATCAGTTCTCCTGATGGTATTCAACAAGAATTCTTGCAATTTTTTGTGAAGTTGATGGGTATTGCAACTGACCAGATACTTGCTATAAACCTGGATATTGCAAGAGATGGCCCTTCTCTCACTCTTGATCAGCAGAAACAGCTAGTGATAGATTTCAGTGAGTCAGAGATCAAGCAAGCTCTATCTGACTTACCACATGACAAAGTTCCAGGTAAAGATGGCTTCCCATCTGAATTCTTTAAACAATATTGGCCAGTGATTGGTAATGATATTGGTGAAGCTATCAAGCAATTTTTTCTGAATGGTAAAATGCTTAAGGCTATAAATTGCACAACTGTGACTCTAGTGCCAAAGGTGTCTAAACCTACTTTTGTTAGGGATTTTAGGCCGATTGTATGTTGCTCCACTCTGTATAAGCTCATAGCTAAAATCCTCACAAATAGATTAAAAATGGTTGTTGATTCTCTGGTTGGTCATGCTCAGTCAGCTTTTATTGAAGGACGACATATCATTGATAATGTTATCTTAAGCCATGAATTAATAAAGAGATATACTAGGAAGGGTATTTCTCCTAGGTGTATGCTCAATGTAGATCTCTGGAAAGCTTATGATTCACTTGAGTGGGGGTTTTTGAGAATGGTCTTCCTGGAATTTGGCTCCCTTTCAAATTTGTCAATTGGATTATGAGCTGTGTGACATCTGTGAGTTATACTCAGCTGTTGAATGGTGGTCTTACACCCATTTTTGAAGCAAAAAAAGGATTGAGGCAAGGGGACCCAATGTCTCCCTTATTATTTGTGCTTGCAATGGAATATTTAAACAGATCACTGAAGCAACTGAGCAAGAATCCTAATTTCAACCCGCACCCTAGATGTGGAAACTTGGCATTACTCATGTATGTTTTGCAGATGATCTGCTGTTATTCTGCAGGGGGGATATTATTTCAGTTCAGCTTCTTTACCATTCCTTTGCTCACTTTTCTCAAGTTTCTGGTCTAACTGCAAATCTTGACAAGAGCTCTGTATATACTGCTGGGATCTCTGTTATTGATAGAGAACTTATCTCCCAAAGTATAGGTTTCTCTGTTGGGACCCTGCCCTTCAAGTATCTGGGAGTCCCACTGTCTTCAAAGAAACTTACACTCATGCAATGCAAACCCTTGGTTGATAAGATAGTCTCAAGAATCAACTGCTGGACCTCAAAGATCCTCTCTTATGGTGGTAGACTGCAACTTATAAAGAGTGTACTTTTTGGTATTCAAACTTACTGGTCCCAGATCTTCTTGCTTCCAAAAAAAAGTTTTCAAATTGGTAATTGTAGCTTGCAGGACCTTTCTATGGACAGGACAAGCATCCACTTCAAAAAAATCTCTTGTTGCATGGGATAGATTATGTGCTCCTTTAAAGGATGGAGGTCTGAACATCATCCATGAACAATGGAGTAGAGATGCTTTATGTAAGGTACTTTGGGCAATTACTCAGAAGAAAGATAGTTGTGGGTGCAATGGGTGCATGCTTATTATTTGAAGAATAAATCAGTGCACAACACTGATATCCCAGTTCAAGCAAGCTGGCTCTTGAGGAAGATTATTGACAGTAGGAAATGGATTGATAATCGGCAGATTATGCAAAAGCAGCTCCAGGATTTCACTGCACAAGGGAGGTTTATCATTCAGAAAGCTTACCAGTTCCTCCGACCAACCACTACCCCTGTCCCATGGAAAAGAATTATCCTAATCCCTGTCCTGATTCCAAGACACAGATTTATCCTTTGGGTTGCTCTTCATGGTAGAATGAACACTGCATACAGATGCGTCAAATGGGGTCTTCAGGTGCCTCTAGCTTGTTCCCTGTGTGATTCAGGAAGTGATGAGACCATGACACATTTATTCTTTGAATGTGTTTTTTCAAGGAACGTATGGAAAGCATTATTAAACTGGTTTGGAATAACTAGACAGTCTCTTGCTTGGGAAGAAGAAGTTCTTTGGTTTCAAAGAAGCGTGAGAAACAGCAAGCCTCACTTTTGCGTGCTTGTTTTTCTATTTGTTGCAGCTTTTTATCACATATGGGCTGCAAGAAACAGACTGAGGTTCATGCAGGAACCTCCCTTTGTTGATGTTGTTCTTCGTGACATCATTAGGGAGCTGCACACTAGGGGAGCAAACATTTAGCAATGGAAGAAAGTTTTATCTCAGCTTAATAGTTTTCCGACTGTGTAAAACCCTGTATGCTGCTAGATGATGAAGGATAATCTTTTGTACCCTTCCTAGAAGGTGCCAAAATTTATATCCACTGACAACTTATGCAATGGGTTCGTTTAAAAGGCAAATCTATATGGTTCTGGTTGGGAGAGTCAAACTGCCAGCTGTATTGTCTTGTTATTGGTTTTAATAAATTGAGTTTATTTTGACCAAAAAAAATATCCATATCAATAAGCAAACGCACAAAGGATATCCTTTCTTGTTCTGCAGTAACTCTATCTACCTGGAGTGGTTTACCCAAGCAACTGCCCATTCTACTCAGAGAATCCATTGACCAACAATGCAAAGGCAAATTTGGGAAGTGAATCTAGAGAGGGACAGTTCGATATGAAGAAGGGTTCATTTTAAAATCACAATGCCATTCTAACAGGATAAATGGTTTGGAATTAAAAGCATATGGTCCTCTTGCCAGAACTTCATTCATGTCAACTTCAGAATCGAATTTAAAAAATGAAGTATCCTTCCTCATGCAAATTATAATAATATTTAAAATAATAATAAAAATAATAATAATGAAAATGATAATAATATTGCTCCTAATTGTCCCCAATTGTCCCTAGTTACAAAATTTCAGTTGAAAGAAAGTGTCCTATCTAGGAATCTATAATTACACTTAATCTCATATTGTGTTAGATGATTCTAAAACCTTCTTCTTACAAAAACTTTTCGTTAACGGATTCGCAATATTCTTTCCAGACTTACATAATCTCAAGATATCATTCCACTAGCCAGCAACTCTTTGGCAATCTTATGTCTCAAATAGACGTGTAGTCGCCGCTTTTGTCATGGATCCCTTTGATCGGACCTTTACCCCAGATTTAGGCCATCACAAATCACAAACAATCACCACCAGACGTCTAATTCTAAATCACGCATAGAGATCCATAAAGACCCCCAATTTCCAAAATTCGCAAACACATGAGAGAGATGAAACTGATGTTGGTGGGAGAACAAGCACATGAGTAATGGCCACAAAATACGCTCCACCAATCAGAAAGAATCAACGTTGTATCTGTAGTGTGAGAAGACTAGTGATTCCAATTGGCGAATCATTTTTTTATGTTGCTGTTTTGTGTGGCAAAATCCTAAAGTTAGAACAACAGTTAAATGAAGCATAGCATGGACGAATAAGTGAACAAAAAGCAGCTTGATCAGAAAATTGGAATTAGTAGTAGAAGCCATTTTTCAGTATCCACAAAAAAAATTGCGGATGAATTGGATGAAGTAGGAGTAACCCAGAAGAGGAGAAGGAGAGAAATAAAATGGATAAGCATAAATTGATTTCTCGATAATTGGTGAGGAATTTTGCTACTTTTTCGATTCCAAATTCTGCATTAGATAATAGTTGAGTTGATGATGTTCTGAATGAATTGTATGGTGTAAAAGAAGTGGCGAGTGATATAATATAATACTATTGACGATAGATTTGGAACAAATAAGGTGGTGGTGGTGGTGCTATGATGGCTGGTCTGTTATACCAGAGACTAGACTCAAGAGGGGGGTGGATTGAGGCTAGCCATTTTTCCGATAGTTTCAAACTAAAACTCGCAAGTATTATTTGACTTGTGAGTTCCTTTATGAGTTCCTGCGAAAAAAATATAAATTGCGAAATAAAAGGATAACTTGAACACACGGATTTTTACGTGGAAACCTTCTAGGGCTCAATCTAGAAGTAAAACCACGACCCTGAGATTTTCAAAGCGAACTCCACTAAGAGCCAAATGAACAAACTCCGTTACAAGGATAATCCCTATACTACTATTGAGCCTAACTTGAACTTCTAACCCCAAGTTCAAGTAACCCCGATCGCTAACTATAGCAATTGCTAATCCAACAGAAGTATTGAAAGTGCTTACCAAAGAGTGCTCCACAAAAGCTAAGTTGGTACAATAAGATCTATGTGGTAACTTTAAACCTAGACTTGTGTTGGATCAAGGAACTTATGAGGAACTCGTGAAGCAGTGGCGTATCCAGGATTTTAAACCTGTGTTTGCACAAATATAATTATCATAATACCAATGTTGAATTTTGAAATAAATTGATATGAAGTCAATTTGAATATGATACTCGAAAATTTTCACTATCTAAATTGATTATTACTAAATTAGACAGTTCAAAAGAAAATATAAGTGAAATTGCTTTTCAATTGAGACAATTTGATTTGCCAAAAAAAAAGTGAGGCAAAAAGTTGTAGTAACATTTTTCTTTTGGTTTTTGAGTGGAATAATGTTAAAATACAATGGTTCAATTGTATTCCTACTTGGTAGTTTCATTAGTTTGTGGCGTAAATAATTTGATGAAATTTTGCATAGCATAGTACATTTTTGAATAGTAGGACCAATATTAGGTTAGTAAATTCAAAAAGGAGAAGCAAGCCATAATGCACGACACTGAACTTAACTTTTCCCTTGGTTAGTGGGACCCTTGCAACAGTTTCACTGCTATATTTTAGCTAAAGTCACATAGACGCGTGATTCTCGATAGAAGTAGTAGATAGACCGCTTATTTTGGCAATTGGGCATATTCGTTTTTTGGGCCTTTAATCTAATACACCAACTATACTCATAGTTTTTTTCATCTGGGCTGGGTGCATACACATTGTGCACTTTAGATCTGCTACTGTCGTAAAGATCCTATTTGTGAGCCAAAATAAATCTCTCAGTTAACAGCTTGTTTTCACAAATGAACTTTTTCTCACTAAACAAGCGTGTTGTAAATTGAGTAGGTTTGGCCTCTTTTGTTTTGAAAAGTAAGAAGATTTTATTACTTCCAAAAGGATATGACAATGAAGTACAAGGCAGCCAAGCTACACCCTGATAACAGACTACACACGCCTATCATCTGTTTTTAACTAGTAAACCACATGAATACTGAAAAAACAGAGAGAAAATACACAGCAACGCAAATACACATAAAACACATGGTAAATGATTCAAACATTGTGAAAAGTAGTCTCTAGTCTTCTTGTTTCTACCAGCGGTATTTCTCGCATATATAACCTACACAATTTGTTTGCAATACTTGTGACATTGTGTTCTTGCTCCTAGAACAATCTGTCATTTCTTTCTCTCCAAACAAAATATACCACAGCTGAGAATACTGCAGCATATGCTCGAGCTCTGTCCTATCTCCCTTTAGCAACTGAGCAGGCATGGTTAATCAAATCATTTCAACTGAAAGAAGTCAAAGGCATGTGCAACCAGTTCAGCATCTTACACCACAGTTGTTGAGTGAAGTTACAGTCAAAAAACAAATGGGGAAAGCTCTCCTCTTCTGTCTTGCACAGAACACAACTAGGCCCTTAAATGCCAATTTCCTGAAGATTTTGCCAAGTGGACAATCTGTTCAGTATGCATAGTCAGAGAATAAATTTCCATTTAGGAAATGACAGTAAGCACCAAACTAGAGGTGACCAGTTTTTCTTTTCAACAGCAGGAAGCATAGTTTTGTAAACAAGCCCCATCTTATATTTAGTAGCATTCCGACTCAAACACTAGCATCAAGTTCATTTCTCAAAACAAAAATCTTTTGCACTAACCATGAAGCATGTGCAAGTTTAGGAACAGACCAAAAAGTTCTTTGTTTCATATAGTAAGCATTGATCCACCTAACTGTAAGGACCTGGGATTTTCCATCGCTCCACGGAGTGTGTCCTTATAGAAAATTTGTAAGCTGGGGGTTTGGATAAGTTCAAGGAACCATCGAGTTAGAAAAGCTTTTGAAAAGACTTGAATTGAATAAAAACCATGAAAGAGGTCACAAATCTGCTATCGGCGTTTTATCGAATGGACAAACCGAAGGGACAATCCAATAGCGCGATAAGTGAACCGATAATGTTTTTAGAAAGACTCTTGCTTATATAGAACATATGAGTACCCAAGAATAAAGGGTTCGGGGCGAAGATACAAGGTGGGAAGGTGTTAGGCACCCAACTTGCCTTTATTATGATGACCTCTACTAACTCAAGTTTGCTTAATAATTTAAAGACATGATTTCCACACAAACCGGATTAACAACCTAGATTTAGACTATTAATTGGTTCATCACAAGCATCACAACATTTATTTTAACCCTTGTTTAGACATGCATTTGATTGGCAATGTGAGCATTATAACGACTAGACATGCTTGGAAGGACAATATTTAGGAAGCAATAAAAGACCTTTATTAGCATGACATCTACATTATGACTACTAGAAAATAAACAATTAAGCTGGATAATTTAATTTAAGCCCTCAGGAGATAGTACCTAAATTGTAGGCTATGTTTGACAAGAATAGTAAAGACAATATCTCAAGAATAAATTTGGAAAAAAGAGGGGGAAGCTCAGTGTTAATACTCCTAAGAATAGAGGTTGTCAACAGTAGACTATGTGATTTGAACTGAGGGAGGAGGGTCGTATTTATAGGCGTAGGAAGTAGGGTTGGACGGGTGAAAGGAGCCGAAATTTGGATTTTGGGCTGGAAATAGTAGGGCTTGGAGACTTAGCAAGGGCCGCAAGCGGATTTTTTTCCAGGGCCACTGACGGCTGTCAGCTGCCAGCTGGATGTCGTCATAATGATGACATCCAGTCTATTTTAATTTTTCGGAGGACTTTTAGTGTTTCGAATGAAAATACCGTTTTACCCTTCTGCGATAAAAGACGGTTCTACCCCCGATTCGCAACTTGGCTACCGGGTGTCGAAAAAGTCATGAGAGGTGTCGTTGGAAAGCTCTTGAATGGGGCTTTTGAATGGGACTGGAATGAAGGAGTGATCGAGGAAAAATCTGAGACCTTATTTTACCTATTAAAGCAAAAATAGCGTTCAAGTTTATAAATTACTCCTTTCATCATCGGGCTTTTGCGGAGAAATCTGAAGGCGTTTTTTTGGCGTCTACAGAAGCCCCCACTTTGATCGAGCTTGACTAAAAGCGAAGATCAAAGTATTCCGAGGGCGACATGTAGGATGCTGATGGGCACATGGTGTGTGAGAGTGTACAATATGTATGCATATGAAGACAAACCTGAGTTAGGACATGCTCGTAGCGTGCTAAGATTTCATCTCAGTGAAGACAAGAAAAAATAAAGGTTATGGTTAGCAGGATAGAACACCGCTCGTAGATGGCCTAAACGTCTGCTGGGGACCTGTATTCAGAGTGAATGAAAAAGTTAGTAATACTTTGATAATGATCAACGTAGAGTGCTTCGACAAACAGTGACTAAACACCACTCGGCGAGTGCCGAGATTCCGTCCCTGTATGAGAAACGAAAAATTCGACGAGACAGCGCAATTAAAAATAATCGGTTGTAAATGGGAAGTAACACTGGTGAGTGTGAATAGTATAAATGCTTTATTCCTAGATAGGACACTTTCTTTTCAACTGAAAATTTGTAACTAGGGACAATTGGGGACAATTAGGAGCAATATTATTATTATTATTATTATTATTATTATTATTATTATTATTATTATTATTATTATTATTATTATTATTATTATTATTATTATTATTATTATTATTATTATTATTATTATTATTATTATTATTATTATTATCATTTATCATTATTATTATTGTTAATAATATTATTACTATTATTATTGTTACCGTCATAAAAGAAAACACTCATAAATACAAAATAGAGGGAAACTGGAGGACAACTTGCCTGCTGTAATGTTCTTTTTTTACAAAATCATGTCTAAAGCACTTGCAAACAGATTGTGTAGTGTGCTTGATAGCCTTGTTAGTCTTGAGCAATCTGCTTTTGTGAAAGGGAGATTTATTGGAGATAATATTGTGTCGGCACATGAGTTAATTAAGTTCTATGGAAGGAAAGGGCTCTCTCCTTGGTGTATTGTGAAAGTTGACTTGAGGAAAGCATATGACTCCATTGAATAGAGCTTCCTTGAGCAAATTCTAGTTGGTCTTCATTCCCTGTAAAGTTTATTAGCTGGTTGAAGATGTGCATCTGCACAGTTAGCTATTCTATTTTGTTTAATGGCACTCCTATGGAATCTTTTGAAGCTAAGAGAGGATTGAGACAAGGAGATGCCATCTCTCCCTACCTTTTTGTGATTGCAATGGAGTACTTATCTAGATGTTTGAAAGAGTTGAAGAATATGTCTGATTTCACGTTTCACCCAAGATGCAAGAGATTTGAGCTGGTACACAGTATTTTTGCAGATGATCTACTCCTCTTCTCTAGAGGAGATATTAACTATGTGAACCTTATGTTTGCTCAGTTTAAACTTTTTTCTGATAGCTCTAGGTTATGTGCTAATGCAAACAAATCAGAGGTGTTATTTGGAGGAGTGGAGGAAAGTGATCAGAGAGCTATCCTTCACTGTTTGGGCATGCAAAATGGGGAACTCCCTTTCAGATACCTTAGGATTCCCCTTACCTCTAAGAGGTTGAATGTGGGGTATTATGACCCTTTGATACAGAAATCACAAGCGGGATACAGTCATGGACAACAAAATTTTTATCTTATGCTGGGATCGCAATTGCTTAAATCAGTATTGTTTGCAATGAACAATTACTGGACACAGTTTTTCAATCTACTCGTGGCTGTGATCCATAAAATAGAGCAACTGTGTAAGAGGTTTCTCTGGACATGGTCTACTGATCCCAGTAGCAGGGCTTTAGTTGCATGGTCTTATCTGTGCCCTCCTGCATCTCAAGGTCGTCTTGGCATATTTGATTTATCAATCTGGAATAAAGCAGCTCTTGGGAAGCTACTCTGGGATGTATAACATCACAAAAGAGAAGCTCTGGGTGAAGTAGATCAATGCTTACTACATAAAACAAGGTTCATTTTGGGCTGTAAACAAGCCTACACAAGCTTCATGGGTAATACAGAAAAAAATTTGATCTAAGAAATGAGTTATCTGAGTTTATTTTGAATCAAAGAGCTACTAAATACAAACTGGGACAGGTTTACAGAGATTTGCTTCCTACTGCAGGAAAGAAGGAATGGGCTCAGTTGGTTTGGTGCTCCCTCTCAACACCTAGATGAAAATTTATTCTGTAGCTTTGCATACTTAATAGGTTACCTACTTGGAAGAATTTGCAGAAAATTGGAACCCAAGGGCGTAGTATGTGTATTCTATGTCACTGTGCAAAGGAAACACATGAGCACTTGTCCTGTGGGTGTGAGTTTACAAAGCAGCTGCGGAATCATTTGCAGAACTGGCTGCAGTGCCAGCAACATGTAGGCTGCTGATATGATATGTTAAAGCTAGCTAGCTTGAAGGCAAGGGATAGAGCATCAAAAAGTAAGATTGAAATTGCTCTATTTTCTGTTGTTGTGTATTTTATTTGGAGGGAGAGAAATGCTCGGATCTTTCAAGGAGTCAAAAGTGATTACAAGACTATCAGTAGGCAAATTGTATCCAGGCTCCATACTCGAGGGTCAGCTGCAAAGGATGAGAAAATTCAGGACTTTTTTGTGAAGCATCTGAATTACTATCCTTGAGTTTTATTTGCTGTTCTGATGATGTGTGCATGTAACAGGTGAAAATTTTAGTTGCTATTTTCCTTATTATTCATTGTAATAGGAGAAAATAGATAGCTGAGTATGATGGGTTGTGTAAGGTAGTTATATTGCTGTGTACTGACTGCAAATTCTATTTTGGAAGTAATACAAATATCTTTACATTCCAAAAAAAAAAAAAAATTATTATAATTATTATTATTGTTACTGTCATAAAAAAACACTCATAAATACAAAATAGAGGGAAAGTGAGGACAACTTGTGATAATTGATGATAAATAGGAAGTCTAAATGGTAAATGAGGACAATAGGCGGCACTAGGACCAACTAGGGACAATTGGAAAATAATACTCCCTCCGGCTCAAAAAAACCTGAACCTTTGCTTTTTGAAGGTCAAACTTAACAAACTTTGACCATTAATTTATGAAAATATATAAAAATTCACATTATGGTCCGTTTGGATTCACCTATTTAATGTAGTGTTTTGGGAACACAAAAATTTGGATTTTGGAATTGGGCCAAATCTCCGAGAATTTTATATAAGCTGAAGAATGAGAATTTCAAATTCTCAAGTAAAACTTGTGAATTCTAATTCCCAAGCCCAACACACCAACACTCTCTCTCTTCCTTTCTCCTACCTTATGTCGACCATCAACCCTCCAGTTATCACTCACAATTCTCTCTCATCCCTCGCTCATCCAAAGGAAGGTCCTCCCATGGCTTTACTCTCAAATCTCAATGCATACGTTTTCCCTCTTCTCCTTCATGATTCGTGTCAACTTTTCTCTCTTTTCCAGTATCGTCCTTGAATTGTTGCCGCCATTACAACCATAGGTACCCCTAGCTCTATGCTCTGTTTTCGCTTAATTTAACGAGTTAGAAAGTGGAGCCTTTTTTTTCTCTCTCTCTCTCTTGATCGATTGTTTGGCCAGAGGTGTATTTTTAATTTTGGAAGTTTCATGACAGAGAAAATGAAATTCATTGTTCGATCAAAGGTTTCAAATGATAGTTATAAACCTTAAATTCATCTTATCAGAAAGTAAATTACCTCTTGTTTTTCTTGTTGAAGATTTTAGCTTTTTTTGTATTTCTCTGTAATCTTGATTTTGGATTAAAGATTGGTACTGCAATGGGAAGAAACTTCATGGGCGATGTGAAGTTAGATTAGTGATTGTAAAGTGATTTTTATTTTTATTTTAATAATTATTTTGAATGGTTGGTAGAGAAATTATTGTATATACAAGTTTCAATAGAAATGAGATGGCTTGCCAAACATTGCGTGTATTTCAAATTTTACAATTGAGATTGCTTAGTTTCCCAAACAACAAGCTTTGATTTGAATTAAATTTTTGATTTGAAATTAATTGTTTTCCCAAACAATGAAATTGAATCTAAATTGCAAAATTTCAAAATTTTAAATTAAATTTGTGGAATTCAAATCAAATACTAGTATCCAAACGCACTCTTATGAAAATACTCTTATTAGATTCATTTTTAAAAGTACTTTCAAAAAATCGTATTATTATAATTTTTATATTCATATAATTGTACTTATTTACGGTCAAAGTGATGTTTTGGAGACCGTGAAAAAACAAAGGTTCAGATTTTTTGAGACAGAGGAAGTAAAAAAGAACATACTCTTAGAGTTATTAAAAGCTGACCCGACCCATTTCTTTCAAGATTCTAACATAATTTTGTGTACCCGGACTCGTTTACGACCCAAAAAGATGAACTAAAAAGAAAATTTGACCCAAATGAACTAATCCAACCGGTTAACAATCCAATCTCTAAGAGACCCGATCCAAATCGACCCGTTGCCAGGTCTAGGCCCGCCACTGTGCTCACGCTCGCTAACTTGGGGACGATTTTGCATAATTTCATAGTCGGAGCTCTTTCATCTCTCCAGAATCCACACCCCCCCGTCACCCCCCCCCCCCCCGCCATCCCACCTTGTCTGTTGCTAATAATGGTTTGGGCAAAACCAGAAGTCATAGAAGGCCCGCCAGGTAAACAGTATTCAATTCATTGCATAATTTCAGAGATTTTGCTCAGTAAATTCAGAGAATTTGCATAATTTTTCGTTAAATTGTGCTGAAACCTAAGTTCTCAATTTTATTTTTGTTTTTTTTTTTAATTTTTTTTTGGTCAAGTAGTGTCCGGTAGCAAAGAGGAATATGAGGAGAAGGATGAATGGTTAAATATTTCCGCAAAGACTGCAGCTTTAAGAGTTTCCTCATGTGTTGTCAATGTTATTACTGTTTATAAACCTAGTAATCTCTCTTTCTCTCTCTTTTGCTTTCTTTGTTTTTCTTTTCTTTTCTATTCGAATGTGATTGTGATATTCGTTCTGTTTTTGTTCATATTATATTTAGTTGATGATCGCAAAAAAGCTGGGCTTGAAGGGAAACGTAGCGCCACTTTCCCCTCATTCGAAGCATATTTCAAGGGATCAGGAGTGATAATTGAATCTGAGGAAGCCGGTGACGGCACATATTTAATTACTGCCTTGACAATTGCTGCTATTTTTGCTCGTGAGAGCGCTGTCCAACCTAATGAAATTGAGGTCAGTTAGCTTCTATTATTGTGCCATTAGTAAAGCAATTTTGAATTTGGGGACAATTTTGAATTTCGATAAGCCTAATGATTTATGTCTTCTTATAAGATGAATAAGAACGTCTTTTCTACTAAACAATTTAGAAACCGTAGTAAAAATGTGTCACGTAGGACTAGAAGATGGATAACTTCATCTTCTATGAAGACGTTTATCATTGCTCGATAAGCCTAATAGATACTACTTAAGAATCCGTTTGATTCACCGGAAAAAAAACTGAATTGAATTGACTTTTTAAACTTAACCATTTAAAATTTATCCAAACATATTCAATATTTGACTCATTTGAAAGTATGCTTAAAGTTCTTTCCGATGACAGTTAGTTACACATGAACTGGACTAAACTGAAACTGAACTTAAGTAAAATTAAGTTGAATCAAATAGAGCCTTAAAGTTCATTACTCTATTAGAAGTTTATTTTTCCAAGCATTGAACTATGGAGTATTTGCTTTGATATTGCTATAATCATCTGGCTGCATCTTACACAATATTTTTTCAGTAAACTAAACTTATTTGTAACAAAACAAAATACTCCTTAATGAAAATCTATTTTCACATTCTCACCAAATTGACATCTTCAAATGTTGTTTGGTTTGCTTGCTTTTCTTATTAGAGAATCAAATGAAGGATAGAGTGTTGTTTCTTTCTAACGAAACAGCATTCTTTTCTCTTCCTATCCTTTTTCCCCTGTGATAGAAACAAAACAGACTTGATTAAAATACTTCTTATGCAGGTTAATGTGCATCTATCAGGTGGTAAGTTATGCAAGAGTGAAGTCTTGGCTTGTGACTTTCACTATAACCTTGCCGCTGTAAGGTTTAAATCGGATACACCATTACAACCTGCAAAGCTTACGGGCTTGGATGACGTCATATCCATTGATCCAACTCAGCAGCTTCGTTTACGTGAGGAAAAATCATTTCAACTTCGCCCACATTCAAATTTATTTAAGATTCATCCTGGGGGTGAGGTCATAACCGTTGGTCGTACGTCTGAGGAGCCACACTCTTTAATGATCACCTGCGGTGATTTCTGGTATGACAACAATATGATCTTTTCCAGATTAGTGTATTTGTAATTGTAGTGGCAAGTGTTTCCGGATTGTGTTCACAATTGCTTGTCAAATTTGTGTCGATGGTGATGTACGAATTAGTATTGTGATACATCTCATGCTTGTAGATTACTTACATTTTCTTTTTCTATTTCTTCAGCATGGATTGTTCCTCACTCAGATGTAAAGACCTTTATTGTAACGAGCTATATTGTGTTAAAGGCATCAGTAGAGACCCAGTAAGTCTCTCTCTCTCTCTCTCTCTCTCTCTCTCTCTCTCTCTCTCTCTCTCTCTCTCTCTCTCTCTCTCTCTCTCTCTCTCTCTCTCTCTCTCTCTCTCTCTCTCTCTCTCTCTCTCTCTCTCTCTCTCTCTCCCTACACACACACACACATGAACAATCAAAGGGTTAAAAGTGATGTGTATGCACTTACATATGGCTGCACTTGCTTGTGCCCTCTAGACTGTTTGGTAGATGATCATACATGGTGAAATGAGACGTATATTTTGGTTCATAGTAAGTTCGGTGTGTTTTACAGCTGATCTTAGCATGTGAGACTTTAGTATGTTAAGTAGATATTGCATATTAAGTTCTTTGAAGACTAAATGTTTTTCTTCATAGGCTTAGAATGGGTGCTGTAGACTCGAAACATAGTGGAGTGTGACATATGTTTTTTTGGTTGTTCAGAGTAGTATTCTGTGTGTTTTAAACTAATTCTCAGCATACGATTCTATTCAAATTTGTTGGGTAGATATTGCATATTAAGCCCTATAAAGGCTAAGACTTTCTCTTTATAGGCTTACAATGGGTGCAATGTTTGTTGTTTGTAGGTGTACTATGGTGGTCCACTTATCAACTACTTTGGAGAAGTCCTTGGAATCATGCTCCCTTGTTCATCTTTTTTACCAACAAACATAATTTCAAGGTGGTGGAAGCATTATGAGATTTACAAGTGAGATAATGTTCAGAATTTCAGATTCCATGTATCTACATGTTGTTCTTGTGTCAAGCTAATAATTTGTCCTCTCCCTAATCCACATAGTGCTTGGACAACTCGATGGTTGCTCAATTTAGCTAATTCAGATATACTTTCCAAGTAGTCTTCTTCTTTTCTTGCGATTTTTCACCACATGATAACAATTTATCCACCTATCATATTTCACTAGCTTACTGCTACTATGCCACTGTCACTCTTTCTAGGCCCCTCTTTTACTGAAACACATAGAAACCAATGTCCATGTGCCTCGTATGCACATGAATAAACACTTACAGAAACCACAATCACGGATAAAGTGAATGCACATGTTAGTTCTTATTTAGGCATAGAAACATCAGAAAGGTGGAACTAGGAACCTAGTTTTTCACATGTTAGCTTCGTTTAAGGCATAGAAACATCAGAAAGGAGGTACTAGGAACCTAAAGTGCTGTCTATCTGGATTATCAAAAGAAATCATTGTATCAACTCTAGACATTCAAGAACATAACTAACGTGATGCTTCTAGACTATAGTTTGCTACATATTGATTCTTTTTCTTCTGCTCCTTCATGTGTTACAAGTCATTGTCCCAATGTAGATAGACTAGAACTTCTGCATTGGTTTCTTGTATGTTGTGGTTGTGGCATTCCTAGTGGTATTTTAAAGCTCAAAATATGCGCTAAAACTATCTAGAAACAGAGATTTGGTAATCAAACTAATCATCTCGCAGTTGGCTCAATAACTGGTTTTCATGGGTTAAGTATGTCTTGTGTGAGACAGTTTGGTGGCCTAAGTTGCCTTTTGAATTCTCCCTTGTTTGTGTAGGATGTTAAGCAGCAGTTAATGGCGGTTTGTAACTGGCATAGAACTAGTGTTGCTGGGCTAAAAGGGAAATAGCTACTGTATAGCGTCTTTAATATCTCATTGTATTTTGTTATTGCTTTTAATTGGCCTGGATAACTCTTCAACAACAACAAACAACAACAACAACCCAGTAAATGTCCCGCCGAGGGCGGGGTCTGGGGAGGTCCAGATGTACGCAGCCTTACCCCTAACTAGTCGCATGGCCTGGATAACTCGTGTATTATTAAAATCATACATACTTTTTTCAACTGTTTTATCATGTGTATAATCACTAGCTCTCTGAAACAAGGAATTCCGTCGACCGTGGATTGGCTTTGAAGTGGCAAATCTTCATAATGGTGATGCAGGGTTTCTGGAGCAGTTTATACAAAACTTCCCTAATATCTCCACTGGTGTAGTTGTAGAAGACGTATTTTTCTGCCTTTTGACCTTTTATGTTGTATTGAGGCATAACATAATATTTTCCCCATATCTCTAGATTGAGTTAGAGACAAAGTTACTTAAATTTCTCAATAATACTAGTGCATAGGCATTTTTGTATTTGTCTTTTCAACACTCGTTAGTAGATAAAAATCTCATCTGATTTCAATGATTGTTAACATCATATGCAATCTAATGCCTAACTTTAAACTCCCCCCCCCCAAAAGACTCTAAATTGGCCAGCTAGCTTCCGGGTTCAGGAGAAATCTGTTCCGAGCTCTACTTCTCCCATTCTTTTTGACTTTTTCTAAAAATATTAGGTATTTAGTTTCGGTCAAGTAAGATGATTAGCAACTTTTCTACATCAGTCTCTTAATCTCTCTATCCGGAAAAGGGCTAGCCGTTTAGGTAATCTGCCAGATGTATTGTCATATTCACATGTTACACGTTGCTTGGATTTGATGGCTAGGTTTTATTTAATCAGGTTTTATAAAAGGAATACAATATATAACTATTCTTATCCCTGTGTCCATTTTCTAATTTTGGATACTTCTAAAACGTACCCAAGTCAAAGCATCATAGACTTTGGCTATGTTCAATTTTGGCTGTTTTTATGTTCTGTGAGCTGTCTCAGTCAGAGGCTGCTGTGTGGGATTGAGAGATGTATGGGACTATGCGGTTGGGCCGGGGGGCTTGTAAAGGGTTGACATTGACATCCAAAGAAATTGGCGTAACTAATAATTACATACTTCTTTGAGGACTTCCTTTCCTCATAGGCAGTAATTACCCGAGTCAAAGCATCATAGTCTTTGGCTATTTGCGATTATGGCAGTTTTCATGTTTTGTTGGCCTCTCAATTAGAGGTTGTTGTGTGGGATTGAGAGATGTATGGGCCAATGCGGTGGGGGCTTGTAAAGGGGTGACATTGACATCCAACGAAATTGGAGTCACTTGTAATTAGATACTTCTGTGAGAACTTCCGTTCCTCCTAGGCAGTAATTACTTTTTGATAAATGACAGATATAATAAATTTCTTCTTATCCGAAAAACAGGGTATCTTATCCCGCCAGTGAGCAACATGTGAGCGGATATATACTACAACAAGCCGATATGCAAACACGCGGTACATAGCAGTGTGTGCGTTAGCGATTAGGTCAATAAGACCCATAAATGACCACCAAATAGCGTAAAATTGATTAAGACCATTACGGAGCACCTGAAACAATGCCTTTCTTCTAGCTCGCGCACCCAAGATAAACACGCGAGCAGTTCTTTTTGATCAAGGTCTCCACTGTTAGGCATGATGAAGCCTGGTTTATTATTTTTATTGTGGTTGATGCGTTTGAGATGTGTGTGGGGTTTGACCTGACAAGTAATAACTCTGGGAGGTTTAACAAAGCTACAATTTGAGGAGATAAAAATTTCCACATAGCATTAATCCAATGGTATTTAAATTTGTATCATCTTTTGAAAATGATATACTTCTTAACTTCCAAAGTCCAAACACTTCCACAAGAAAGAGGGTAAGTTGGTTTTGCAAGTATGAAGAGGTTGCTTGATCATTCTTTCAAAGGAACACTAGGCTGGGTGTCAAAACATTATGAAGGTGTCCTTGGCTCTAAGGTGTAGGAAATTAGCCTCTTTACTGCACTTCAGTCAAGGGTAAGGTAGAGTGCCCAGTCCTCCGACACCCTGCATAGATGAACTAATTTCAGATCAATGTGGAAATTGTTTGTCCATGATCCCCTGTTAGAAGGCGGGGAAGAATGCATGACGTATTTCATGTGAGAAAGGGCTGAATATGATGCTGAATGCCTTCTTCTTGGTTAGATGACACACAACTGTTAGAACCAAATTTATGTAAGGCGTTGAATCATGTATAAGGAATTTGTAGGGGTTATATGGTTTTGGTAGATTGGTGTCAAGAACATTTCGCTAGTGGGTAAGTGGTTGTGGCAGTTTCCCCTGGAGTCTGATTCCCTCTGGCATCGAGTTATCAGGAGCAAGTATGGTCTTATACAGAGCGGGTGAGACGCTCATGCTGGCTCCAACGTCTCTCATGCATGCCCTTGGAAGTTCATTTCCTAGGTATCGACTCTTTTCATTCCACTAGTCAGGTACAATGTGGGTAATGGTCTTCGGGTTCGGTTCTGGGAGATGTATGGAAGGGTGACCTTGCTTTCTCTTCCACATATCCCCGGGTTTTTTGGCTGTCCACCCTTCTCAGGCCGTGTTTTTCTCATCCGCGGGTGGGTCTTTGGGACTTACATTTGTGCGGGTCACCACATGATAGGGAGATGGAGGAGCTTGGTTCCCTCCTAAGTGTTCTTGACTCCGCTCTCCTCGTCCCTAGGGACGATTCTCGGACTTGGACGGGGGATACTTATGGGGTCTTCTCTTGCAAGTCCTTTCTTTACTAGATTAACCTTCCCTCTCAATTTCCCCGATTCCCTTTATCTACATTTATTTGGAAGTCTAAGTGCTTGTTTGGTTGACCATGGGAAGTAAGTTCCCATGGGAAGTACTAATTCATGGGAATTAGAAAATGATGGGAAGTGTCCAAAGTTGTTTGGTTGCACAAAGGAACTTTAGTTTCATGGGAAGTGATGTGGGAAGTAGTGCTTACCTAGGGGGGACATGGTAAGCAACTTCCTCCATTATGAGGGAAGTCACTTCCTGCAGGAAGTTAATTCCTGTGTTTTTTTTTTCAACCAAACAACAAGGGAATTTACACTTCCTAGGAAGTTGCACTTCCTGTGTTAGTTGTATGTCAACCAAACAAGCACTAAAGTTCCACTAAAGGTTCGCGCTTATGTATGGACTTTTGTGCTAGGTAGGGTGAACACGTATGATATGTTGCAATGTCAGATGGCTGGTCCTTTTTACTGGGGATTTGTGTGATGTGTCGTCATAGTGGGGAGGATTGCTTGCATTTGTTTGTGTTGTGTGAATTTGCTAGGAACTTATGGGATAGATCGTTGTGTGGGGAGAGTTTTGTGTGCCCAGCCACGGTGGGTGAGTTCTTGCATTTACGATATGCTGAGGAGGAGTAAGGAGGGGAGATTGTTGTGGAGGTGTGCTTGCATGACTATACTTTGGTGCATCTGGTTGGAGAGGAATTCGAGGGTCTTTTCCGACGCTGAGAAGTCTTCTGACTTTGTTTGGGATCACAAAGTTTACTTGGCATCTCTTTGGGCTAAGGCGGCAGGTGTCTCGTTGACCTTACTTCAGCGACATTGGCGAGATGTGTAGATACTTTTATTCTTGTTATTTAGGATGCCTTATCCTCTACCTTTTTGTATTCTTCAACAATTAATTAATAAAAAAATTTCTTATCTAAAAATTCAGCTACTGGTTTTTGTAGCAAGACTACATGTTTCAATCATGTACTATTAAATTGGAAAATAAAGCTTACTTATTGCTTCATCTGTTCACCGTTCAAATTCTTTTTTATTTTAAAAAGTGTGTTCTTTAAGCTTTTGCTTGGCTTTTGATACGGATCTCTCGAAGTGGCTGCATTCAAATTGTTCAATATACCCATAGAATCTCTCAAATCTGTGCCCCAATCGCTTAACCGGGGGGAGGGGGGCTGGGGAAAGCAATAAATGAAGCAAATAATGTTTCTTAAATTTACATTGTTAGGGTAGTCGTTGGTCAAAGGGAAAACAAATTTAGATAACATGGGTATCTAAGCTTGACTAATCCCGTTGTTCTTGAACTTAACGACCAGAAAAACCTCCGGTGGCTGGGAGGGGACTCAAATTTGGGACCTCTTGAACAGTTTTCTGAGGTCTTACCAACTAAGCTACCACCTCAGGGTTAGAAGATAAGGGGAAAAAAATAGAAGATAAGAAATGTGTGGCTGGTCACCATTCTTCCTTTTGAGTAGATAACATAATGTGCTCATGGAAACTTAAAAGAGCCACTTGAGGGCCACTTGAGGTTCAAGTCCCCTCAGGGCCACTTGAGGTTTTCCACCCATGGGATTAGTCAACCGCTTTGCTTACCCATGCTATCAAAAAATAAAATAAGATCATGTTGTGCTCATGGATTCTAACATGAAATAGTCTTACATTGTCAACCGCTTTGCTTACCCATGCTATCAAAAAATAAAATAAGATCATGTTGTGCTCATGGATTCTAACATGAAATAGTCTTACATTGCTACTGTTAGATTGTGGAAGGCTTTATCTACATTCCCATTTGGACCATGATTGTTCTTTCATATAAAATTTTATAGCTTAATTTGTAGTTTTGTACCTAGTTCCTTAAGTTGAGTTCTGTCCTAGGTGTTTGGCATTCTTGATTGTGTTTGGATCCCTTAAGAAAATTATGACAGGGGTTTATCATTTAAGTGTGGTAGGTTATAAAGGAAAACAGAGTGATTATCTTCTCCTGTCAATGCGAAGCCAAGTAATCTTTAAAAAGTGAAATTGCAGATTGTCTCGTGAATTCTAGTATCCTTACATATTGATTATGCTTCATGTGGATGAGTAAGAGCAGTATATTGATTGGTTCATTAAACTAAAATGTAGAGCGAGAAGATTTTTTTACGAATGCTAGGATAGATATCTAATACTCCCTCCGTCCCATATTTAATTTTACTCTTTAATTTTGAAGGTCAAAGTTCACAAACATTGACCATTAATTTGTGAATATATAAAGATTTATAATGTAAATATACTTGTGCTAGATTTACTTTAAACCGTACTTTTGGAAAATAATAATTTTATAACTTGATAATTTATGTATATGTACGGTCAATGTGGTGTCTTGGAGACCGTAAAAAGGCTTGTGTAAAGATTAATATGGGACATAGGGAGTATCTATCAGTAACGCAGCAAGCTTGCTTATGTGCATGACATTTAATTGAATTATGCAAAACAGAGACAATGAAACCTTTTTCAAATGAAGAGGGTTGAGAGTTTTTTTTACATGGGTCTGTGTTTAAGCTGGTAATTTATTATTACATAATCATTTTTGTCTTACTGCTGACTATAAGATGAAATTGATCACTTGTCAAATGACGAACCAGGTTGACGAAGACTCTCCAGCTTTCTGCTCTGGGATACGCCCCTTTGATGTTATCGTGCAGTGTAATGGAGTAGCAGTTCAGAGTGCTTTAGAGGTGTGATGCTTCTTCTACCGTTACTACCAAGATTGATGCGTATACATTTGTGGGGTAACAGGGATAAAAACGAATTGAAGATGATATTTTGGGGGGTTTTTGGATTTCTGAAACGAGAAATAACTTAAACTAGTAACTTTCCTGAAGAATACAACACTCTAGAATACGGAAAAACAAAATCTACTTGAACAAGTAGACTTCCTAAATAGGATAACACTTTCCTAAGACAAATAGGTTTAAAATAAAGCAGGAGATAAAACAAGAAAATTAAAATTAAAGCCAGTAAAGCTTGTTTTCACGATCCTCGTGTACTCCGATAGCCACTCTCCGCTATTTGTTAGTAATGTCTTCATCATAACCTAGCTTGGAAAATGGGAAACTAATGTAGACTTAAACTAGTAGCTTTACACCTACTAGAATAGGGAAACACGAAGCCTACTAGAACAAGTAAACTTCCTAAACACTATAACTATTCCTAAGACAAATGGACTATACTTAAGCAGGATATAAAACTAGAAAGTAAAATAAAAGCCAATAAAATTGCTTGACAAGCATACCAAATAGCTTCCATGTTTGTTTGCTCCTTGGGTTGTTCCCTATGCTGATACTCATGCATGAAAGATATTTTCTTTCAATATCAATCATTGAGTTTTGGTGAATAAAAAATTAAAAAAAGGACATTATATCTCCTGGCTCTCCTGGGGATAGAGTGGGGTCGGGGAAGGATGGTTTCTGTGTAGTATTCTTAATTTCTAGTTGGGATAGAGCGCAGTTTAGCTCAGCCAAATAAGTGACTAGTGGTTTTCAGATTTGGAACTCAGTTTGGTTTATGAATAGCTTCCTAGTCATAACTTTAGATACAATTGTATTAGCTCTAGTTATGGCGTGAAAGTATGCACTAATCTTGTCTACTTTCATGAAATGTGTTTTGGTGATCTTTTTTACATGTGCTGCAAAGTTATGTCTTTTAATTCGTTTGACACAATATGCCTTTCATCTATGAACCTAAATCTAGCTACTTCCTAATGTATGCATGCTATTACTGTTCAAGAACATTCAGGCTCATTGATGTGGAACTATCCTGTTGAATGTCTATTTTCAGTTTTTTGAGAAAATATGGGACAAGGTTGGAGATTCTCTGGAGCTTAATGTTCTGAGGGCAAGCAGTGGTGGTCAGTTGAATCTAACTATTATAATTGGCAAGGCTACCCCAGATCAATTCTATCGGTAAGCTTCCTAACAGCTATTTTGTTTGAAGCAGCTTATTGGCGTTTTGCACATTCCATAATTTTGTGGTTAGAATGTTTAGAAATAGTTATGCACCTGTCTTGTCACTTTTTTCTGTACCGTATTGAGGTCCTTTACATTCCAATAGCACTCTATGTGATTGAGCGTAATATTGCATGATGTTGATGTGCTACAGCTTATAATGTTCATGCTAACATTGTTGTTTTGCTTATGTAGTTGGCCGTTGGGATGGAAGGGTTGTTCTATATCCGATGTAGTATTTTATGATGAATGACGTGTTGTTGGCAAAAATCAGTTGCCGTCTGATTCAAAGAAGTTATTCTCAAGGTTCGAGTTGATAAGTATTTGCTGTGGAAAATCTGTAGAATATCTATATTGTTCCCCCAAAGTCTAGCTAAAGTTGATCTCAAGGACATGGTATGCTACATGTTGTGGATTCAAAAGGCTATGTACTTCATTAATGCCTTGGTTGGGTAAAAGCACTAAGCAGTATTTGGTGTGAGGCATATTTTAAGTTTCTACCGTCCAAGTAAATTTGGTTGATTTTATTGCTTAAGATTGTTTTAATTGGTTGATTTTATTGCTTAAGATTGTTTTAATTGGTTTGGAGAGTTGAGTTATTTTAGGAGGTGTGAATTAAGAAAAAGGAGAAATATTAGGAGATTTAATTTCCAAAAAATTCTCCAACTTCCTTGTGAGTCAAGAGTAAGTTAAACTCTCATTCTCTCACTCTCATTCACACGCCTCTTTTAAAAAAAAAAGGGGGATTGCTAAACGTAAAATATTAAATTACTAAATGCAAATTTTTTTTCCTAAAATACCCCTTTCATAACACAAACCTAATTTTCCTTAACCTTCCCTTCTCTCTCTAATCCTCCCTTGCGCATGTTTCAGTCACAAATTATATTGAGTTTGAACTTTTAATCTTGACAATTTTTGATGCAATTACTAATGATTTAGGTAACAATTTAATTTGAAGATGAACCTTTTTATTTATAATGTTCATTGAGATGGGATTTATAGGTGATGGATAGAAATTTGGGGGGTGGCAGAAGGTGGTGGCGGTTGGGTTCTGACGGCTGAGCGTAGGGGCCAGACGATGGGTTGCGTGTCAGGGTCGACGGTCAGTGGTATGAACACCGTAGCGTGGGTGACAGTGAGATAATGACCGTCCTCCATCTCCGTCTGGTAGCCACCCCTCACCGGCACCCCTCCCACCAGCGACAACCCCTAACGACGCCCTATGGTTCTCCGCTTCTAACGGCAACTTCTGCCCACCATCCACGGGAGACCTTCTGGCCAAAATTGAACTGGTTATATACTACTGTAACTACAAAATTGATAAAAAATTTAAAAAATCCTTCATGATGTTAATACTCATATCTGAACAGAAGGAAAGATGATACTTCTTTTTTTTTTTGAGTGGAGGAAAGATGATACTTCGTACTAGAGAAATGAGAGAGAGAGATTAGTAAGGCAGGGTGTTTTGGAAACTATTATGACAAAAAAAATTTGCGTTTAGTAATTCTGTATTTACGTTAAGCAGTTTCGAAAAAAAAAGACCTTACTATCTTCTTCTCACTCTGTCGTACGTTAAAAAACAAAATCAATTGTTCAATTTCAATCCTTACTTCATCCATGTAAGTAAATTATTTGTTTTTATGATTTTAATTGATTTCTTTGTATTTATTATTGAAGCCCTAGTTTCTATGTATGTTGTATGTTAACTAGGTTCAAGTATGTTAACCTAATAGTGTTATATTGTAATGGGTAAATGGTTACAATCATGTTCTAGGGTTTTGAAGATTATTTTGTTGAATTTGATTCAAAATGGATTAAAAAGATTTGATTTTGGCGAAGTCATTAAATCTGCAAATTGATTTTTATTTACAGATTTAATTAGGATTTGGTTTAGTTAAATTGGTTAGCAAAACGAAGAAAATTAAAAAGACGAGCATGGCCGTGCACAAGGCAAGACCGTGAGGTGGCTGCCACCGTCGGCTGCTGGCGGCAGCAGCCACCGGCCGCATGGCGCGCCACCAACAATGGCCGCTGGTGGTGATTTTGGTGGTGTTGTGGTGTTTTGTGGTAGTTTGACTTTTGTAAATTTGTTTTGACTTAGTTAGGGTTTGATCAATTGTGCTCTAATTTGATTTATGCAAGTTTTAACTTGAAACCTTTTGAACATGCTTTAGTAATAAATTTCCAGGAAATTAGAAAGTTAAGAAATACTTTTTAAATCATCTTTCAAGTTTAATTTAGAGGTTTAGTAGTCAATGTATTGACTTATGGTTGAATTGTGGATTTGTTGGGACCAATGAACCGTACGTGAACGTGAGGGAGTTTACGTTATTGAAATACTTACCTTCGCTTTAAGCTAATTCATGTCTTAGTGTATTTGACAACTGTAAAAAGATTACAGAAATTGTAATTTATGTTGTAGTGGATTATTAAATATAATTTATTGATTATAATTCATGTTGGGAATTACTAGAGTGTTATGTTAAATGCATGATATAACTTCGTGTTGGAAATTCACTTTTGGTGGTTATGTGATGGATAATTACTTGTTGAGATTACATGATTAAAATGCATGTTTAACCGATATTAATTATTGGTTGTAATTAATGAGAATTGTTGAACTCAAATAAATTAGTTGTTCAATAGCTAATTAGGTAAAATAGCTATGTGATCATGCTTGTTGAGTTAGGTTATATGAGTGGATACAATAACACGTGGTTTGCGAAATCATGTTGTTCCTTCAATAAATCATGATGAACTTTGATTATTGAACTAAATTGTGGAACATTAAGAGTCTGTAAAAGGTATAATGTTATTATGATCATGAATTGAGAACCTAATTGTTTATTCATGTGTATACCATTGAAATTCTTGACCGGGCTAAAATTGTTCATTTTAGTTTGTAACCGTGAAGGGGTTATTGTGATCTATGCCAAAAAAATGTGAATTACGTGTTACGCGATCACGACATTAAATTGAATTAAGAATTAAGACTCCTTTGATATAGAGCCTTGGTATAATGAGTAGTCTATTAGCTATGGTTAGACCTCGCAAACGGGCCAATCGGGTCGAGTTCAGGTCGGGTCCTTTCGGTTCGGTTTGATTCGGATAATCTCTATTTTCGGTTTGGGTCGACTATATTTGGGCTCGAGTTGATTCAGTTTATGTTGTTTTCGAGTCGGTTGTGGGTCGGGTCTGGTCAACCCGGTTTAGGCCATTTCGGTTCGGGTTGAATTGGGTTATCACAAAACTCGGTTCACGTATATTTGGGTTCGGGTCGATTCGGGTCAGATATGGGTTGGACATATTTGACTCAGAAACATTTTTCAAGTTCGGTTTTAGTATAGTTTTCCCCGATTGCATTACTTACAATTTGTGTTCAGGAACAAGTGAAGTCATCATCAGAATGATTGCACATTATTTTCAGTCAATTTTTATATGAGTAAGTGTAATAAGGTTAATGAGATGTATTTCACGGTCTTCAATTAATATAGTATTTGGCCATTACTATTTAGAAAAAGATACTAAAATTTGTAAAAAAATTGATATTTTAAAATACATTTCAAAAGGAGTATATTGATTATGCTTTGAAATCATAACTCATACATTTTTTTTTATATATTTACAGTTAAAGTTTCAAAAAAAAAACAATTAGAAAGTTTAAAAAGGAACATAGGGAGTATAATAATAATATGTATGTACTAGTTTGCTTGCACAAGTTGTATACACAACTAATATCAGTATATGTCCACGAAGTTTACATATACATAGCCCGTCCCGTCCCTAACATTCCAAAGGCCTAGGGCAAAATAAAAAAAGAGGGCCCCTAGACATCAATAACTTTTTGACGGAACTTAAACTCTCATTGTTACTCCACAAATGAATAGAAAATTTCATTTTCACCGCTCAACCACTAGGCCAAATTGATATCCATCTACTTAAACTGCAGCTTAATGCATACTATTTATTACAAATCCTATAAAAAATTTGGGCCCCATGAATGTTGAGCTTTGGGTAATCGCCCTTCCTGCCCTGCCCTGACCTCTGAATCTGTGTAAACAATGTTTTTAGTCTAGATACTTTAAATTTGACGATTAAAGTCTTGCTGTTAGTATTTCTGTCAACCAAAATTTAAAAGGATTTCACGCCTGTCAACCAAAACTAGAGAATTTTTTTTTAAAAGAAGTCATGCTACTGATGCTAGAATTTCTCTTACCCGCCAATGTCGTCATTACCACCGGGTCAACCACCATTAAAACCAGCCACCACCCCTAATACGACGATACTACCAAGGAAAATCAACCACCATCTCGCCCTATGGAAGCCAGCTTAGCTAACTACCGCACGTCTCACCTTCAGATCGGCCATCACAACACCACCACCTCCACCTTACTTGTTCCAAATCTATCGCCAATGGTATTATATTATATCACTCACCACTTCTTTTACACCACTGGATAATGGCTGCTACTACAAATTTTGAAATTTCTGATTGAGCTGTTTTTTGTTCACTTATTCGTCCATGCTATACTTCCATTTAACTGAAATTCTAGAACAACAACAACAACAACAACATAACAAAAATGAGTTCAAGTTAAGAGGCAACTTTCCTGCTCCAAAATCCAATAGTATTCACTTATTTTCTCACAGTACAAATAAAATGTTGGTTCTTTCTCATTAGTGGAGCGGACTTTATGGCTAATTATTCATGTGCTCGTTCTCCCACCAATATCAGCTTCATCTCTCTCTCATGTGTTTGCAAATTGTGAAATTGGGTGTCTTTATTGATCTCTATGCGGTGGTTTAGAATTGGACGTCTGGTGGTGATTGTTTGTGAGATGTGATGCCCTAAATTTGTGGTGAGGGAGATGGTGTGGGCAGTGGAGGAGAGAGAAACAGGGTGATGGGATCTTGGGTTAATTATGTGTTCAATTGAGTTAAGAAAGAAAGATGCTACAATTTAGGAAGAGATGAAATTTTATTTGTTTATAATTTGGTGAAATTCTCATCGATCATTAATATATGCCAATCATGATTCATGAGCCTATTTTTGCTTTCTCTTTATTTTTGGATGTCAAAAGTATTTTCAATTGCTTTATTTACTTATTACTATAAGTCCCTAAATGAAGTTTATTAATAGACATACTAACGGAGTAAAGGCACTGGTGGATCTAGAAATTTAATGATGGGGAGCATAAAGTGAGAAAAAAATTATTTTTCTATTGAGTGTATATGTCCTTTAGTTATTTATTTGGATGTTCATTGCTTTTCTTAACAACCGCTTGCCACCATGGATGAAGTCTTTGTTGGCGATGGTGAAGCTGGTGGTGGTCCTAACGATGGAGGAACGGAGTTTTCACTGTTGGATCTCACTGTGACTGGTTCTTAAGCAGGATTGAAGAAGTAGCATCTGTGGCAAATATCCGCGATTAGCTTTTTATTGGAAGTTTGCATTTTTATTTTTGGTATTTTGTTTGTATTTTATTTTTATTTTTGGTAGTTTGTTTGTATTGTTATGGTTATGTACTGAGTCTTTGTACTATTGACCATTAATGGTCGGCTTTCTTGTATTTTCAAAAAAAAAAAAAATGAGTATATACAAAACTACTTACAATCTGAAAGCCAAGAGTAAGCAGATATCTCATATCTATGAAGTATTCTAAGAGAATACAGTTGAGGCGAATTTGATAAGATTTAGCAATTTGTTCCTGCCCAGAAACCGTTAGTTTAGTTCGTTCACGTCAAAAATCAGCACCAAGCGCGCGGGAGCAAGTCCCTTTGGCCCACCAATTTAAAATCCAACATTTGCTCCATCCTACGGTACCAATTATTATCAAGTAAAACTAGCCCAATTATTTTGCAGGTCCCAAATACACGAGCCCGGATATATCCCGACGATATTTATCACCCGGAGTGTCAAAGTATTTTAAACCCAGTAAATCCGCTAACCTCATCCAAGTTTTTAAAAAGGCAGTCGGTTTCCAAAATAGGGTCAGTCAATGACCGCTTAAGCTATTGCGGTTAAACTGTTCTTTTTCTACGAAGTCACAAAAAATCGGGTTAGTCAATGATCACTTAAGCTATTGCGGTTAAACTGTCCTTTTTCTATGAAGTCACAAAATCGGGTCAGTTAATGATCGCTTAAGCTATTGCGGTTAAACTGTCCTTTTCTACGAGGTCACTTATTCGGGTCAGTCAATGATCGCTTAAGCTATTGTTGTTAAACTGTCCTTTTCTACGAGGTCACTAATTCGGGTCAGTCAATGATCGCTTAAGTTATTGCGGTTAAACTGGGTCTGACATTAGGTTGGGTCAGGTTCGGATTCAACTCAGTTGAACTGATTACTAAACAGGTTGAAAAACATGACCTGAACCTGATCTGTTTACTAAACAGGTTCAAAAAACAGACCTGAACCTGATCTGTAACAGATCAGGTCAACCTAATTTGACCTGCATAACCTGAAGTTTCTGAAATTTTTTAGGCTTTGATAATTTCATTAAGGTTGAGTACTTTTGTAATCAAATTATAACTCTGAAACAGATTTAACTAACATCATTAAGCAACATTGAGCATCATCCTAAAGTCGTAATTCATAAATACTATCAACAAGCATACAAGGACTAGAAGTTACAGACAACAAGTTGACAGCGCCAAATGCTAGCTGCAACAGCAGAATCTACAAAGATCAAACGAGATGCAACAAATATTAAGTATTACAAACATTAAAACACTATTCTACCAACTACCATCACTTCAATTGGATTCAAAATTCAACAAATTAAACTAAAAATCAACGAAATATGGCTGCATTTTTTGGGTGAATTCAGATCGTTATGAGTTTGAACTTTGAACTCTCTTAATTTGCCACCTTCAATTTCATAAATAATATGTCGAGTAGATTAACCTGAAAAGTAAGAGATAAAAACAGGAAAAGAAAATTAATTAAATAAAACAAAGAATGAACAATTAAAGAATCAAGAAAGAGGAATTAGAAAAAACGAAGAAGGAACATAGAAAAGTTATGAAAAGATAAAACCAAAAACATAATCAATACCAACAAATAAACAACGAATGAAAGAGATACACACTATGAAAGATTCTTCACCATTGGTTGTTTACTAAGACTTGATAGACAAACAGAGATAAGCTTTAAAGAGAAATAAGAGGCACTAAACTGAGAAGGAGATAGAGTTGAAGGAGGCAATGGACTGATATTGCTGGAATTTTTGTTGTAGGGTTTCTGACTTATGTAGGGGTGGTGCTAACATTTGAGGTATTGGGCTATTTTTACGGTTGGGCCATCTTTGGGGCTTTGGCCATTTCAATTCCTTTTGCTTTTCTTTTTCTTTTTTTTTTGTATTTTTTTCCTCTATTATTATTTTTTGTTTATTGTTTTAACGGAATTTGAAATTCTATAGCTAAGTAGATACAAGAAAATTTCCGTAGTAAAATTCCGTCGCAAAATCTTGATTTTTTTGTAGTGTCTTGGGTGCCTCATGAGTCTTTTGCTGGGGGCAACACTAAGTTTTAAGTGGGGGGGACACAGTCTTGGACCCTTATATATTTAATCGTCCAGCCCATATGTCAGTGGAGGCCTGTCCCCCCACTGCTATTACTCTAAATCCGCCCATGTTCTAAGCACACCAATAAGAATGCCCTAATCACATTTTTAAAAGACTATATCTATTTATGCACACCCGGGTGCATAAAATTGAGCGACTCAGTGACACCAAGATCTACTTGAGATGATCTATTTATTTCTCCTGCTGAAATAAAAGAGGCTATTTTTGGACTGGGACCTTTAAAAGCCCAGGGCCCGATGGCCTCCACGCCTCCTTTTCTCAACAGAATTGAGATAAGGTTAAAGTGGATGTTATTCCTTTTGTTCAGCAGGCTTTTCTTGATAAGTGTTTTCCTGAGGAATTAAACTTTTTCTTAATTAGTCTAATCCCAAGGTTGAAAACCCTTCCCTGGTAAAACAATTTAGACCCATTGGCTTGTGTAATACCATGTACAAATGTATCACAAAAATTCTAGTAGCACGTCTTAGGCCTTTTTTGCATGACATGATCTCACACAACCAAAATAGTTTCATCCCAGGGCGTGGATCTGATGTGAATGTTATTGTTGCTAATGAAGTGCTCCATGCAATGCATAAAAGAAAAGGAAAAAAAGGGTTTTTTGCACTTAAAATTGATCTTGAAAAAGCCTATGATAGACTTGAATGGAGCTTTATTCGCTGTCTAAAATTTTTTAACTTTGATGAAAGCTCAATTCAACTTATCATGTTCTGTATTACTTCTGCCAATGCCTCTGTGCTTGTTAACGGAAACCTCACTGAATGGTTCAAACCAACAAGGGGTATCCGACAAGGGGATCTTTTATCCCCTTACATCTTCATATTATGCATGGAAATGTTGTCTATGTTGATTCATGATAGTTGTACCAGTGCAAATTGGAAACCCTTCTTGGTGGGAAAAATAAACTCCCCATATCCCATCTACTATTTGCTGATGACTTGCTTGTTTTTGGGGAAGCTGATAAGACTACTGTTGACTGTGTCATGGAAATTTTGGATAGATTTTGTGCTGCCTCTGGCCAAAAAGTGAATTGTGATAAAAGTAGGATCTACTTTTCGCCTAATACTAAGCCAGATTGTGTTGATTATGCTTCTAATTTACTTGGCCTGTCTCCCAGTAAAGATCTTGGCATTTACCTGGGATTCTCTCTTTCTCCTCACAGGCCAAAAAAGAACCAAGTGGATTTCATTGTCCAAAAGGTCAAAAATAAACTTAGTAATTGGAAATCTAAGTCTCTGAATAAAGCTGGTAGGGTTTGTTTGATAAATGCCACCATGAACTCCATTCCCTCCTACTATATGCAGAATTTAGTTTTACCTACTACTATTTTGGAGGACCTGGATAAGACAGTGATTAATTTTCTTTGGGGAGATGATGGAAATAAGAAAAAATTGCACCTTGTAAATAAGGATACAGTTTTCAAACCCAAAACACAAGGGAGGGCTTGGCATAAGAAGCAACAAAGTCATGAACAGTGTGCTAATGACTAAACTGAATTGGAAACTTTTGAGAGATAATGAGAACCTAGCACAACAGGTTTTAAAAAGCAAATATCTCTGTAATAGGAACAAAGCCATTGAGTTTAGGAATGGCTCCCATATTTGGCAAAATTTTGCTGAAGGGTGGGATGTTTTTAAAGACAACTCACTGTGGGTCATTGGTGATGGAAAACAAATTTCTCTTTGGTTTGATAACTGGATTGGCCTTGGTCCCCTCAGAAAGTTTTTTGTTGGTCCGTTACTGCATCATGAATTTGATCTTACAGTTGACTCTATAATACAGAATCAACAGTGGGAGTTGAATGGGTTATCCCTTGTACTGCCTGAGAATATTTTGTCTGCTATTCATGCTATCCCTTTATCTGAAGGTGCTTCTTGTGACTTTCCTGTGTGTTTACTGGTTGATAATGATAAGTTTGATGCTGGGAAAACTTATGACTTATTGTTAAAGAAAGGGCATAATGATGTGGATCTTGATTGGATTTGGAGTGTCAATACACTTCCTAAAATTCAATTTTTTATGTGGATTTCTTGGTATGATAGGCATGCACACGATCTTTCACTAGCAATTAGGGGATTGATACCAAATTCTTCATGTACCATTTGCCATCAGGCTACTGAGGATACCTTGCATATCTTAAGAGATTGTCCCAATACTGCATTAATGTGGAAAAATTTTGAACTCTCTGATACTTTTTTCACTGACAGTCTCAAAGTCTGGCTTCAAAGCAACCTGACCACAACCAATCCTTCTTCTTCTACCCTCCCTTGGCCTACACTCTTCTCCTTTTTAATTTGGAATACTTGAAAAAAAAGAAATGATTTCATCTTCAACAACCATCCCCCTCCTGCTGACATTTAGCTGAAAAACACAAAGGGCAAAGCTTGGGAATATTGGGCCTTTCATCAAGGTGCTCAAAAAACCAAGGGAAAGAAGGATCAAGTAATGATTTCATGGGAACCACCACCACCTGGGTGGTTAAAAGTCAACACTGATGCCAGTTTTGATAGCAAAACCCTAGTAGCTACAATTGCAGGGGTGTTTCGAGAGAATAACTCCAACTGGAAATCAGGTTTTAGCATGAAGATAAGAGCAACAAACATTTTGACAGCTGAGTTGCTAGCAATCAGAGAGGCACTAAAGATTATTAGAGCTAATCAGTGGGATAATATTATTATCTGTTCAAATTCTTTGAAGGCGGTCCAATTGCTGACCAAATAACATACTGATAAGAATACTCTTTTCAATATTCTTATGGAATGCAGGGAACAGATCGCGACCTTGGAGAACAAGAAGATCCTCCATATTTTTAGGGAGGAGAACCAACTTGCGGATGCTTTAGCTACTCAAGCTATGAATGATCTAACAATTTGTAATAGACTTAACATTATGCACTCTATTCTTAGTAGCTGTATCAGATTGTATAATTTAGATTGTAGGGGGATTCCATGTCCTACAATGGTTGCAACGTAACTTATTTATAACAGTTCATTTTCATCAAAAAAAGATCTACTTGAGATCAGCAACGAGCAAATGTAGGATCACCACATATGCTGCAGGGTAACATAAATTCTACGGATCGGAGTGTCATTGACAATTGGTAAAACCCTCTTATTAGAATCTCGTTACAAGCAGTGTATATAAGATTATCCGTATCTATCATTGATAATGAGAGGCAGTACAATTAGACACACTTTATTTCTTTCTTGAAAATGCCAAAAAAAATATACATAAAAGAAACATGAAATATTTGAATACCGCAAAGGATAGTACGACCCTAAGCAATCATATTCGATCCATTTGACATCAAAGATGAATGAAGACCAGCGCCTTAAGCCCATTCTACTTGCAAGGAGCTAAAGGAGCACCACATAGGCATTTGTTATGGCCAAAAAAGTCCGGGTTAAACCGCTTCAATCGTCGACCAGTAGGGATACGACCACAAACTTGGTTATAACTCACATCAATAGACCTCAGCGGCAACTGACCCAACCGTTTTGGCAGAGACCCATATATCATATTATGACTTACATTAAGCTTCCTCAAATACTGAGGAGGATCCAAATTAGTAAAATCAAACTCGAAACGACAATTACTAATATTAATTTCCTCCATTGAAGTACGATTCCTCTGAAACAAAAACGACAAGTCCCCAGTGAAGTCGCTATCACTGAGAACAACAGTTTTGAGTTTCTTCAATTGGTTTAGGCACTCAGGTACTGGACCCGTCATGCTAGTGTTGGTGATCACTAAGAGTTCGAGGTTGGTGAGCTTAGCCAGGGAAGTGGGGATGGTGCCCGTGAAATCGACCCCCATTAGGCCTAATAGTTGGAGGGATGGGAGATCTCCGAAGTCTGGTGGGAGATCACCGGACATTTCGGGTTTTGAGGCTAGGAAGAGGACTGTAACGTGGCCGTTTTCGTCGCATTTGAGCATGTCGTCCCATGATTTGCAACAATCTGTTGATGGGTTCCATCGTTGGAGTTTGTTGCCGAAATGTTGCTTGATTTTTAAGAGGACTTGTTTGTCATGGGGTTGACAGAGCTCTGAGACACTGAAGTTGAAGAGGGATAAGAGGAACAAAGAGAATATTAGGACTTGTTTATGAGGTCTCATCTTGTTCATTATTGTGGTTTGGGTTAATTTTGAAGTGATTTTTGCAGGTATTTATAGGAATTGTTGAACAACTTGAATGCTAGCTATGGGATGATCAGTTAATTAACTAGCTAATTAAGTTCGTTTTGTAATTTCAAGGAATTATTGATAGTGGAATTAGCCGGGGCCTGAGGGCACGGCGGCAACCCTTTTCAAGTTTTTCCTTGTTTGACTTAAGCTTGAATTTAATTACACTCACCCAATCAACGTAGTATCTACATAAATTAACAAGGTATTGGTCTAGTGGTTTCAAGCTTACTTTTAAGTGGTGTGGTAAGGCAAGGTTATGGATTCGAATCCCCATTCCCCCCATGTCTTGTGTCTGCTGGCTTCTAGGGTCGCCATTCACTTGCACCCTCTTATTTGTGGAGAAAAAAAAAATTCTATATTAAGTAGAATTCTCTTGATACGAAATTGAGAGTTGATATTTTTATATTACAAAAATTTGTGTGGTCTTAGTCTATGATGGATTAATACTCACCTGGAGCCACCCGTTTAATAGTAGAGTCACTCCATACTTCACTCGGAGCCATACTTCTAATAGTCGAGTCACCCCCTACTTTACCTGGAGTCACCCCTCAAATTTACTTGGTCTACGGCCGGTGGACTAAGTCCACACAAGACATACGGTTAGTTAGCTACCGTATTACTTTTTTTTATACGAGAAATTTTCAATCACTACTCTTTTAACTTGCACGAGATAAACTCCGAGTGTATATATTACCTTGCAATCCATATAAACCGGATAAACTAACAATATAAATCTTATTAATTAGCTTAGTAAAGAAGTCTAGTGAGTCAGTCGAAATTTACGGCAGGCTATGAACCAACGTATGTACTTTTAATCACTTTCCACTTTGTAATGTGCGACTCACACATTGTGAGCCATATCATGAATCGAAATTGGCAAATTATTTTGGGGCAGAGTGACGAAGGAGTATCATATTATCATTCATTTCATGTATCAATCTATATAATCATTGAAGGTGTCATTTTTATCTTCAATATCCATATAAGATAGGGGTGAGCATAACTGGGTATTCACCGGATATTGCATTACTCGAAATTGGAATTGAATCCACCGGTTCCTAATTCCTAAAAATTGAAATTGGTTACACCAATTTCTAATTGCTAAGAATTGGAATTTGATCTACCGGGTATCCACCGGCTCCAGGATACCTACCGGTTCCACAATAAATTCATATTTATTATTTTTGGATATCAAAACATTATAAATTAATGCAATAGTAAGAGAGAGGGGGAATAGGGGATGAAGGGCAAATTAGTTGAAGAGCAGTGTGAGTGTGAGTCTGGAAATTCAAGGTGGAGGAAGTTTGGGATGGCTCTGCTTGGTTTGTTTCACTATTTTATTTTTTCTTTCTCTGTTTCTCATGTTTTGCTTTACCAATCACAAGTAAGGTAGTAATCAGTATTTATCTTTGTGTTTTTGCCATTTAGTGTACTGGACTACTGATAATAAAGGGCAATTTTAAATTAATTACGGTTTCGATTCCGATTTCGGTTTCAAATATCCACTGTTTCTAGGTATCTGGAGTTAGAATTGGTTTTATACCGGGTACCCAGCCGATTCCGGTTAATAAAAATAAGAACCGGAATTGGAATTGGTTGATACCGATTCCGATTTTCAGAAATCGGAATTGAAATTGGTTATCGGTCCCGGAACCATCAATTTCAGTTCTAATACTGGATACCCGAATTTTATGCTCACCCCTAATACAAGATACAACCTAGATGTGCAATTACCGTTAGCTTAAGAAACGTAGCTTTAACAATTATTGTTATCATCATCATCCTCGTGGGCCATTTTTAAATTTGATGAATTCATTGCAAAATGCGCGCCACTCGAGATTTACGGCGGGCTTCTGGTACTGCGAACAATTTAAGAAAGGATTTCCCTTGAATGAATAAAACAATAAACAAATAAAGAGTAAGTATTGTATGAGACCAACAAGCAAAAATATAGGTCACTATTTAAAATTATAAGGATCACTTATTATAAGTCGTGACCTTTGTTCCACTAAAAAGTGACTATTATCTTATCAAAACTTACAATAATACTGTCTTAAACAAGTTTTTGTGATGTATTTTATACATATCCTTATTTATTTTCAACGATATACATCATAACAAACAGTCAAATATACAGCTCAAGAATCTTAAATTAGTTCTATATATGCTGTACTATTTATTGGTTAAAATTTACAACTAGTGAGAACCCGGTTGATTGATACAAGCCGACAATGGAGCACCACATAGGCATGCATTGTGGGCAAAGAAGATCGGACTGAACCGGTTCAACACTGGGCTAGCTGGGATTTGACCACAGAGCCGGTTATAACTCACATCAATAGAGCTCAAGGACAATTGGCCTAGTTGTTTGGGTAATGAGCCATATATCATGTTATGACTTATATTTAGGCTATCTAGGTTCTTAGAAAAGCGGGCTTTGGAGAAACTAAACTTGAGACGATTGTAGCTAAGGTTGATAGTATAAAGGCCAAAGTTGGTGCTTTCAAATAGATAGGAGGCGTCCGTGAGTTTATTGTTCGAAACATCGATCATCGACAAACTAGATCGAGCTATTCCCTTAGGGATGAATCCAGTTAGCCGGTTGTTGTTAAGAATAAGGTTTAAAGGTTGTAATGTGTTGTTGAATGAGCTAAAACTCTCAGGAATTGAACCGGTAAGCTGGTTATGAGAAAGATCTAAAGCCGAAAGGTTGATAAGCCGCCCTAGAGATGTTGGGATTGGACCGGAAAATTTGTTGGACCGAAGAAATACCCATGTAAGGTTACTCATACGGCCTAAGAAAGGAGGTATTGGACCGTATAACCGGTTGGATGTGAGATGAAGTGTGTGGAGATTAGTGAGTTTGGAAAGAGATTTGGGTATACGTCCGGTGATAAATTTGTTGTTGGTGAGCATGAGTGATCTTAGATTTTTCATCCCACATAATGTACTGGGTATTGTGCCTTCGATGCCAGAGTTATCAATTTTTAGGGTATAGAGGTTGGTAAGCTTATTGGGAATAGGCCCCGTGAAGTAAGGCCCCGAAACGATGAGTTCATTGAGGAATTTAAGATCCCCAAGGGCTTTAGGAATGAGGCTTGAAGTTGGGGTAGTGAAGGTGATCGCGAGTAACCTGACGTGACCATCGAAATCGCAACCCATGGGCTTGTTGAAGCAAAAATGGACACAACATCTTGTTATGTTGGTCCATTTTTGGGTATTCTTGCCTAATTGTTTTTGGATTTGGAGAAGTACCTTTCTATCGTCTGGATGAATATTGAGGGGATCATCTAAGGGATCATCTGATTGGGAGAGAGTGAGGTGGAGGAGTTGGGAGAAGATGAGGAGAGAGAATAAGATGTTTATTAGGTTGAAGAATTTTGTATGGTTGGAATCCATTTTTGAGCTTATTAGTTTTCAAAATATGCATGTATTAAGTACATAAGTTTAAGTATCTATATAAGGAAGGAAGGAAATAGAGATCAAATTTGTGGGTCAGAAATGGGTAAGGTAGTGTCTCTTTCCCGGAAGGTGATCGATCAGTTTAGGTCAATTATTTTTCTATAATCAATTTGATTTAAAGAAAAATGGAGTCTAAAGTGTATTATTGACTCCATGTAGCTCATGTTTAACTAGTTATCATATAGAGACAAAAATATAATCAAGGAGGTGTGGTTGAGTGGTAGGAATTCATCTATTATTAACGAAGGTCGAGGGTTCGAATTTTACATTGGGCATGAAGCAACTTTAAATTCATTGGCCAGCTGTTCCGCCCTTGAAATAGTCACCGTGATATACGATGGATATATACCCTTGGTTGTGAACCAAAAAAAAAAATATAGAGACAAAATTATTTAAGGAAAAAACCAAGTCAACCTTGATATATGGAAAATCCATGATACCACACTTGCAGGTTGCATGTTCTAAACTTCTAATCAACCTTGATATCCGGAATTCTACTAGATCGCCTGTAATCTGTATAGTCAACTGCGCGCTTAATCGCAATGGGATTGGATAAAGAAATATTGTACTAATATGAATATAAGATAAAAATAAAACAAATGTGATATTTCTTACTAAAATATGGCCAAGTTACATTAGATCTCACCAAAATAAATGGAAAGACTATCTCATTTGCAAAATTATGGATACATTATATCGTGAAGAATACTTTTTTTTTTTTTTTTGCAAATCTATTAAAATGCAATGATTAAAATAGAGCTCGCTACATTAATCACTAAATTATCGAATAACGTGGCAATTTACATATAACGTTTTATTTAACTCGTGGACAGTAATAAAAAAAAAATTTAAGAGAGAAAGTAGCAACAATCAGACATTACAGAAACATAATGGAGTTTAATGACTCCTTAGCTTCATCCCCTTCCCTTCATTCTCAAAAGTTGTCCAGACGTCACGAATCCAAGAAATTGAGTAGTAGCTAATTTCTCTCACATATTGATGAGCCAAAAAAAAAAGAAAAATAATTTCTTAATCATGAATAGATGATGGAACCACACACCATCAACTGATCTCCTACCTTTTCTTATGTTCAACGTTCGTATCTGGATCTCATTGCCGTCGTCTGCCATCTTTTCGGTATCATGTACAACCAATCCCCATCTTGATAAAGTTCTTTGTATTCTCCCCTGCGATTGCTAATAGACATTTGGTATCTGCACCTCCTCTCTTTGCAAAATAAACCCCTCCAACTTGTTACCAAAAAAAAATAACCCATCCAACTTCATTAAACTTAGTATTATATATTGCTTTACATTGTTTTCTCTGAAACAGTTTTACCAACTTGAATGTTTAAAACTATTTAATTTTATTTTTAATTATAAAGTTACGTTGAAAAATAGAAAAAATATAAAAAAGTATAGAAATCGCTTCAAAAAAGTTAGGAAAAATTATGAGACCTTACTATAATAGTAGAGAGGGATTGGGGGTATGTTTGGTGGCACGGGATGATAGAGAGCCATGTTTGGTACCCAAACATCATGGATTAGACATGCCCAGTGCATAACTTTTATATTGGTAGACGCTTCATGTCGCGTCGCTTGCTTCCTTCGCCCACAAGCCCTCTCTCAAGCAACTATCCACTAAAGAGTTTTATAAGGTTTTGTGTTTTTAATAGGAGAAGACATGCTCAGTACATATATATAGCTTTCATTTTCGGGTTTTGAGAGTTTAGAGAATTATTTACTAAAAGTTCAACCTCAAACTTTTCAATTATATTATATATATTAAGTTAAGGATTTTTTTATTTATTATTTTTCACATATTGTAGCTATTTAATGAAATTTTTAATTAAAAAAATACGTTGAAAAAAAAAGAAACATAGAAAAACAATTAGAGATCACTTCAAAAAAAAATTGAGGAAATTCATGAGGCCGCTTATTATAATAGTAGACAGGGCTTGGGGGTAGGTTTGGCGGCACGAGGTGGTGGGGAGCCATGCTCGGTACCAAAAAATCGTGGATTAGCCTCCAATGTCCAGTAAGAGCCTTTCAAGCCTACCAAGGAACCAAAAACCGACTCTGAGGGCCTCCCATGTCCCCTAGGGGTGTCCCGTGCAATGTGGTGATAAAACATCCACCTTCGTTCCGGGGCCTCCCGGGAGCTCAAAAAAGTGGATTATAGCCTTCATTTTCGGCTTCCTGAGGCTCGGGTGTCATTTTTGCTTAAACTTCTTAAAGTAATCTACCATGACCCTAGGGGACCCTTGGTGCTCCGGAAGGGTCATCCGAATCCCCAAACTTCGATATCACCCATGCCTTTGGTGTTCCGACTCTTACACTAGTTTACCGTAAAACGCCCTTCCAAACCTATCAGGGACCGGATAAGTGACCCCAAGGGCCTCCCACGGCCCCTAAGGGTGTTTCGTGCGATATAGTGCGAAAATATTCACCTTCGTTCCCAGGCCTCCTGGAAACTCAAGAAACGTTGATTATAGCCTTTGTTTTCGGCTTCCCGGGGCCCAAGTGTCATTTTTGCCCAAATTTTTCGGGGGGGTCTATCATGACCATAGAGGACCCTCGGTGCCCCGTGAGGGTCATCCGAATCCCCGAACTTTGATATCGCCCACGGCCATGCCTTTGGTGTTCCAACGTACTCTTACGCCAGTCCCATAAAACGCCATTCCAAGCAAATCAGGGACTGGATAAGTGACGCGAGGGCCTTTCATGACCCCTAAGTGTGTTCCGTGCGATGTGGTGCAAAAATATCCACCTTCGTTCCTGCGCCTTCCGAATAAAGCCCCAAAAACATGGATGATAACCTTCATTTTCAGCTTCCGGAGGCCTGGGTGTCATTTTTGCCCAAACTTCTCCTGGGGGTCTATCATGACCCTAGAGGACCCTCGGTGCCCCGGGAGGGTCATTCGGATCCCCGAACTTCGATATCACCCATTCCTTCGGTATTCCAGCCCTTACATTGGTGTCCCGTAAAAATGCCCTTACAAGCTATCAGGGACCTCATAACGGACCTTGGGGGCCTCTTATGTTCCCTAAGAGTGTCCCGTGCGATGTGGTGCGAAAATATCCAACTTCGTTCAGGGGCCTACTGGAAGCCCAAAGACGTGAATTATAGCCTTTGATTTTCGGCCTTCCGGGGCCTATTTTCGTTTTTTCCCAAATTTCTCTTGAGGGTCTATTGTCACTCTAGAGGACCTCCGGTGGCTGGGACAGTCATCTGGGTCCCCAAACTTCAAATTCATCCATGGGACAAGGGACATGGACATGTGACATGTAACATGGCGCTCGCTGGGCGCTGGGACATGGGCCACCTAGATTTTGTTTCATTAAACTTTCGATGTACTTAATTAGTTCATTTCGATCAATAGTATACTATGATAATCTTTGTTAGAAGAAATTTTTAACAAACTATTCACAAGTTTGTTAATAAAAGGCTAATAACCGTTTCTTAAGCACTTGGTCAAATATAGATCAAAGCTTACAGTATGACTAATCATAATATGTAGAACTATAATGCAACAAACAATGTCATATAGGGATAGATACCTCTAACTTTTATAAAAGTACCACAAGCCAATGAATGATTTTTTTTTTTTGTCGAAGGCTAATACATGGTCAGTTAATGACTATTTTATTACTATAACTTGAGGGCATCCCTCCCCTCAACATTTTAATATTTTCCCCCCAAAAATTAAGAGTCGGGTTGCGGATAAACCTCTCCAAATTCCGCCTTAGTGTTGTTTTAGTTTTATTTACCAATTAATCACAAAATTAGCACCAAAACAGAAAAAGAAAGTTATTACAATAAAAGTTAGAAGCAAGGCAACCCATAAGAAAACATTAAATTTAAGAAAAAGATAAAAACATAATAATTTAAACATCCCATGCATCGCATAGGCATGTACACTAATGTCATTTGTAAGTAATTACTTCAATCAGTGTGGAGAATTTGCCATACTTCATATTTGCAAAAAAAAAAAAAAAAAGGGTGTCTCTTACATGCGAATTTATTGTAATGTTCGATGTTGCGAAAAGGCCAAATATACCACAATTATATTATTGCTTATGTTTCTCTTACTATGATTCTTAATAGAAATTTATTCGATATTCTTTTCTTAAAATTTTCTTTTTACAATATTATAGCACCACATGAATACTTCACTTATTTGCTTCGTTTGGGACTTGCTTGCTTGTTGATTGGGACAATCAAATTACAAATAGCCCAGGGTTTATAAATCATTCAGCGCTACTACCGAGTACCGACTACTTCAATGGTACAACTGAACTAGTGAAACCGCGTTTTGTAGTGCAAGGGGACAAGGGAGCACCACATAAACATGCGTTGTGAGAAAAGTAGATTAGGCTAACCAACTTCAACCCATTGCTAGCCGGGATCTGACCACAAAGTCGATTATAACTCACATCAATAGACTCCAAGTAGTGATCGCCTAATGCCTTTGGTAACGAGCCATATATCATGTTATGACTTATATTCAAGCTACGTAGATACTCAGGAATTCGGGCTTTCGACAAATCAAACTTGAGACGATTGTTGCTAAGGTTGATATCTAAAACCCCAAAATCACTGCTTTGAAATAACTCAGAGGCATTGGTAAGTCTATTGCTAGAAACATCAAGACTCTGAATACTACCGCGACTCAATGCCCTAGGGATGGAACCACTTAGCTTGTTATTGTTAAGCATAAGATTTACCGTTAATTGGTTATTGATATACCCTAAGCTCTCGGGGATTGAACCGGTAAGCTGGTTTTGAGAAAGATCTAGTTTTGCAACATTGTCTAGGAGGCCAAGAGATGCCGGAATTGGACCCGAAAATTTGTTGGGTTCTAAGTAGACATATGTAAGGTTATTCATACGGCCCAGGCCGTATAACCGGTTGAAGCTGAGATCAAGGAAGATGAGATTAGTGAGTTTGGCTAAGGCCTTGGGTATAGGGCCGGTGATGAATTTGTTCTTGGTGATCTTGAGTGCATCTAGATTCACCATACCACACACGGTTCCAGGTATTCGGCTCGTGATGCTAGTATTAACAATCTGGAGATAAGAGAGGTTAAGCTTCCGAATGGCCCAAGTAATAGGCCCGGTGAAGTACGGGCCCGAGATCTCGAGTCCCCTAAGGAAAGGGAGATCTTTAAGAGCTGCTGAAATAAGGCTACTATTACTAGAAATGCGAGTGTTGAAGGTGAGAGTGAGGTCGGTGACACGGCCCTCGGAGTTGCAAGCCATGTGTTCGGGATGGAAGCAAAAATAATAACAACACTGATCGTCGTGGAAGGTTGATGTTAGAGATATGATATCGGGAAAATATTATGAGAATATATTTTCCCCATATACATAGGAAATAAGATATATTAGATTATATGATTAAGATAATATATGGTTAATATATTATAGAGATTTTATGTAATTAGGAAACTAGTATTATTAGGATACTAGTAGAGCTTGGGGACAAGTTAGTGTAGTCTATAAATATGGGGTCTCCCCCGTTCAATAAGAGGAAGCAATATTTATGAGCCTATTATATTTTATCATGTTAACTTTTATAATTGGTGCCCATTAAGAGAGTGTTTATAACATGAAGGAGGTTCCAACCCAAAACCAATTGGCAATGGGTGGAGTAACTCCCTTAGTTATAAACACCTCAAGGCACTCTTTCTTGATCAATGTGGGACAACCCACTTCAACACCCCACCTCACGGAAAGACCCATCTTGGGCTGAAGCGTGGACCAATCAAACCCAATTTGGATCAGTCACACGCGCGTGGGCTAAACAGAGGTTAACTTAAACTACCCCGCCGCACAATTGCCTCATTGGGCTTCAACATGTGGGCCAACAAGGGGTGTCATAAAGGCAAGATCAAAGCCCGCTCTGATACCATGTTAACTTTTATAATTGGTGCCCATTAAGAGAGTGTTTATAACATTAATGAGGTTCCAACCCAAAACCAATTGGCAATGGGTGGAGTAACTCCCTTAGTTATAAACACCTCAAGGCACTCTTTCTTGATCAATGTGGGACAACCCACTTCAACAGTTGATGTCCATGATTGGGAGTTGTTTCCTAATTATTGTTGTATTTTAAGGAGTACCGTTTTGTCATCGGGATGAAGAGTTATGTATTCGACCGAATGGACAAGACCCGGTGGAAGATCATTTAAGGAGATAGTGAAGTGAAAGAGCTGGGAAAGGAAGAGGAGATAGAATGAGAATGAGATGATTAGTAGGTTGCTGAATTTTGGAGATAGGTTGAGATTATCCATTTCTGGGCATGTTAGTTCTTAGACTATAATCTAAGCTATTTATAAAACCAAGATGGGGCAAGAAGATACTATGATATCTTTGACTAATAAGCTGTAAATGTGTTTAATAGAAAACTTGAGAAGTTACAGCTGGTATGGTACCTCTTTCCTGGGAAGTAATAGACTAATCTCATGTCAGAAGTCAATTTGCCTTATATAACTCAAATTGGTATAACAATAATTGAGTTTTTAGAGCTTCTTTAATTTTACCATATACTACAAAATATATATGGAGATGTTGATAAACCACACAAACAGAAAAGGAAGAAAGAGAGGGTGCATGTGGCGTGGGAACCACCTTCTCTTGGCTGGAAAAAACTAAACTGTGATGCTAGTTTTGATAGAATTACTCTAGTGACTAGTATTGCAGGCATTTTGAGAGACCAAGATGCTGGATGGATCTCAGGTTTTGGGAGGAAGATGAGGACACAAGATGCTTTGATGGCGGAACTCCTAGCCATTAAAGAAGGGTTGTTACAGTCTTACAGATTCACAACAACAACTGGACAAGAGTAATCATGGAGTCAGACTCAAAGAAAGCTGTGGAAATTCTACTTCAAGGTGCTGTACAAAACAATAGCATGCGACCCATTGTCATGGAATGCAAAGACCTTTTGATGAAGATGGACCAAGTAAAACTCTTTCCCTGCTATAGAGAAAGCAATATGACAGAAGATTCAATGGCCTCTTTTGTTATGCGATCCTTTGACACTAATGGAGTTGCAATTATTTTCAATTCGATCCCTTCGGACTGTATTACTGCTTTTGTCAATGATTGTAAGGGTGTTTCTTACCCTAGAATGATTTTAACGTAATTTTAATAGATGTCCTTTTAGTATCAAAAAAAAAAAAAGATGAATAGTCCTAAGTAGAATTTTTTTCAGTACTATAGTCAAAGTATTACGTTGGAGAACGTAAAAATCCAATGAAAATAAGAATTTGGAACAGATCGAGTAAGTAGTATCATTGTAGCAAAAATTGAGTAATAATTAAAAATCGGCCTATTAAACCAATGAATCTGGAACTTTCTAGTCTCCATGGCACCACACTTGCAAATTGCAAGTTGTAATGCACTATGATACCATAAAATTAAACTTGAAGTTCCTGAATACTGGAGAGTAATTAAGATGATAAGAGAGCACATTTTTCCTTTGAAGTTTTCCATTTCTTAGCCAGCCAGTTGCTCCATCACTCCACTGCTATATAATGATACGGTATCTGTACTTGTTAATGTTTGACTTGAGGAAGATTGGATTCCATGGATACGAGCTAGTACTATATATGAGTACTATATTGGAGCTATATGCATACTGCATATATGAGGATGGTTCCCCGCCGGTTGTAGGACCTACATAGCTAATTGTCCAATTGGTCGTTGTCAAGTTTTCTCTCGGTTTTAGAAAAACTTTCAACATTTTGCTTTTCCACGTTTTTTAAAGCACCACTTTGACCTTAAATAATTGTATTTAGAAAAACTTTAACCTTAAAAAAACAAATGTTAAGCTTTTTTCAAAACGGATGTAGTACTTGTTTTTGCAGAAACACCCCATTTTTGGATTAAACTTTTTAAGTCGTTGATGAGCAAAGTATTCCTGATGAGAAACAATATGGAATAACAAGATCGGTGCAAACCATAATCATGGCGGCAATAAGAAGTTTGTTGTGGTGGTCCAATCTGGCATAATATACATAAATCCAGTGAAAGGTGAATACTCTAACTCAAAGTACAGCAAGCCTCACAGTACACACCTTCCATCAGAGGAAAAGGTTATCCATACACCATGTGTATATTACACCCTCTTATCTCTTATAAGTGGGAGGACAAATTTACCCCTTGCTCCTTGGGATTTCAGGGGGTAATATGGGTATGGTAAAAGGGGGAAAAGGAAAAGATGAGAGAGATAGACACAAAAAAAAGGAGACATGAGGGTGTAATATATCCAAGGTGTATGGCTAACTTAGTTGCCCATCAGATTATTAGCCACAGCAAGAAATAATCCAAAATAGCACTAATTAAGCATATAAATCATTGAGTACATATATGAGGCTACTACGAGAGAAGGGAGAGTTGAAGGTGAGAGTGAGGTCGGTGACGTGGCCGTCGTAGTTACAAGCCATGTGTTCGGGGTGGAAACATACAAAGTAACAACAACGACCATCATGAAAGATTGATGAATTCCATGACTGGGAGTTGTTGCTTCCTAATTGTTTTTGGATTCGGAGGAGTACCTTTTTGTCATCCGGATGAAGCGTTGTGTATTCTACCGGATCATCAATACCACCGGGTGGAAGATCAGTTAAGGAGATAGTGAGGTAAAAAAGTTGGGAGAAGAAGAGAAGAGAGAATGAGATGATTAGTAGGTTGCTGAATTTTGGAGATAGGCTGAGAGGATTCATTTTGGGGCTTATTAGTTCTTACACCATGCATATAATTGTTACATAAACCTAAGCTACTTATACAGGAAAAGTATGTTTTTTCTACCTCAAATAAGGTTTAACAAATATTGAGTAGAAGTGTATTTTTGACTTCACATCTCTAAATTTCCCTGGCATCGTAGACCGTACAGATGCAACTTGCAAGTGTACTTTTTACTCTGGAAATGATGAACTGGCTTATAGAGATAAGAGTACTACTAATTTTACTCCCATCTCTACTGTTATTTTATTAGCTACTCTCATTAAGGTCCATTGGCCCTTTTATAAACTCCAATTGACTTTAACAACAATTGAGCTTATAGTTATAGAGCATCTTTTACTCTATATCTCTCATCTTCAACTAGTCGCCAAGCATATAGGATACTAATGAAAACCGACCATGAATTCTGGTACGTACCACACTTACAATTTGCAAGTTGCGAACCTAGTGTAAAAATTTAAGTTCCTTAAAATGAGGTGATAAGAGGGCCGGACATTTCTTCAATTCTTTTTTCTTCAAAAAAACTCATATGAGTAACATCAATACATCAGACACAGGACTTGGGAGCTTCGACTCCCAAAATCCACCACCTAACTCCCACGAAAGCACATGCACTAACTCATGATATCCATCTGAACTGCTCTTGCTGGCTTACATACATAAATGTGAATTGAAAGAACTGTACAGAAGATTTCACACTATGAGCTCTGAAAGTATTGACAACAAAGTAAAGCAGCTAAGCACACTAGTGAATAAATCGTGGTTAACTGGCAACTTGAGAGGCTTACCTGTACATAATCTACATATGCGGCCCTTATCCGTCTCAACTTAGTCATGCTCGCTCAGGCATCAATTGCGACCGTTCCATCCAGCTTCCAAGTTCCAATGAAACATGAGATAAGACACTAATCAGAAATTTTCAATTACGTTGAACAAGGGCCAATCATAGATTTAGTCTAGTTAAACCTTACTGGAAAGTCTGGAATTAGCAGGTCCTTAATTCACAGATGCATTGGCCACCAAGCTAATAGTCTGAACAACAACTCATCTTTGACTGAGTCATGAACTTCAAGTGCAACATATTCTTGCATATAATTTGGTGATATTTCTTTTTTTTTAGATAAGAAAAAATTTATTGATCAAATCAGTAAAGAATACAAAAAAGAGGATAAAATCCTCATAATGAATCAAAAGAAAACTACAAATCTCGCCAATGGTGTTGTACAAGGGTAAGCGGGACACCCCTGAAGACCCCTGCCGCCTTGGCCCAATAATTTGGTGATATTTCTGCTAGAGCTTTTTCTTTTCTTTTTAGAAACTTCTGCTAGAGCTACCGAAGATAAGAAACTAAATGCAGAATGCGGAGTAACATATGGAAATGTATGAATCCACCCATGATGTAAAGCGACTAAAAGAGCTATCATAATAGACAGACGCTCATTAGTATATCGACTACTATAAATCATATCTTTCATTATTTGTTTGTGACAATCATAACAAATAGCACTGAACTTACAAATCATCGAGAGTTATATATGTTGTACCAATCGAAATTACAACCACCACTACTAGTGAAAACAACGTTAGCAATGGGACAAGGGAGCACCACATAGGCAGGCGTTGTGGGAAAAGTAGATTTTGCTGAACCGCTTCAACGACAGGTTAGCTGGAATCTTGCCACATAGTCTGTTATAACTCACATCCATAGATTGCAAAAAATGCAATTGACCTAATTGTTTGGATATGGAGCCATATATCATATTATGACTTATATTCAGGCTATTTAGGTACTCGGAAAAGCGGGCTTCGGAAAAACTAAACTTGAGAAGATTGTTGCTAAGATTGATAATTGAAGCGTTGAAGTTGCTGGTTTGAAACAAATATGAGGCATTGGTGAGTCTATTGCTAGAAACATCAAGCGTGGAAATCCTAGCTCGAGCTATTACCCTAGGGATGGACCCAGTTAGCTTGTTGTTGTTAAGCAGAAGTGTGATCAATTTCGGGTCCCATGGGTATAACGACGGTCCAACAATGAGCGAGCCAAAGCTCTCAGGGATTGAACCGCTAAGCTGGTTGTAAGAAAGATCAAGATTTTCAAGGTAGACTATGCGACCAAGAGATGCAGGGATTGAACCGCTAAGCTGATTATGAGAAAGGTCTAAACTATTCAGGTACTCGGAAAAGCGGGCTTTGGAAAAACTAAACTTGAGAAGATTGTTGCTAAGGTTGATAACTGAAGCGTTGAAGTTGCTGGTTTGAAACAAATAAGAGGCATTTGTGAGTCTATTGTTAGAAACATCAAGCGTGGAAATACTAGCTCGAGCTATTGCCCTAGGGATGGGCCCAGTTAGCTTGTTGTTGTTAAGCACAAGTGTTATCGCCTTCGGGCCCAATGGGTATGACGATCCAATGAACGAGCCAAAGCTCTCAGGGATTGAACCGCTAAGCTGGTTGTGAGAAAGATCAAGATTTGCAAGGTGGACTATGCGACCGAGAGATGCCGGGATTGAACCGCTAAGCTGGTTATAAGAAAGATCCAAATTATACAGGTCCACTATTTGACCGAGAGATGCCGGGATTGGACCGGAAAATCTGTTGGACTTGAGAGAGATTAGACTTGTAAGGTTACTCATACGGCCAAGGAAAGCAGGTATTGTACCGTCTAACCGGTTGAAGCTAAGATCAAGGTAATAGAGATTAGTGAGTTTGGCCAGGGCCTTGGGTATAGGGCCGGTGATGAATTTGTTGTTGGTGAGTGTGAGAGAACTTAGTTTGTCCATCCCACATAGGGTACCTGGTATCCTGCCTGTAATGCTGGTATTGACAATCTGAAGGCCATAGAGATTAAGCTTACGGATGGATCGAGGAATGGGCCCTTTGAAGTAAGGACCCGAGATTTCGAGTCCCGAAAGGGAAGGGAGATCTCCAAGGGCTGCTGGAAGAAGGCTAGAAATTTTGCTAGAGGTGGGGGAGTTGAAGGTGAGAGTGAGATCGGTTATGTGGCCGTCCCTGGTGCAGGCCATGAGGTCGGGACGGAAACAATACCACCAACAGCAACTGCCATAGGAGGTCCATAATTGGGAGTTGTTGCCCAATTGTCGTTGGATTCGGAGGAGTACTTTTTTGTCGTCGGGATGAATGGAGGTGTATTCGGAAGCATCAACAATACCACCAGGTGGTGGAAAATCATATAAAGACAGAGTGAGGTGGAAGAGTTGGGAGAGGAAAAGGAGACAGAATGAGATTGAGATGATCAGTAGGTTACTGAAATTTGGAGCTAGGCTGAGATTATCCATTTCTGGGCTTATTTAGATTTCTAGTTGTCAAACCATGCATTTAGTTCATACGTAAACTTAGCTAAATACAGGAAGATGGGGCAAGATATCTGCATTCTGTAATACCTCTAGTTTCCTAGAAAAAAACAGTTTATAGGTTGAGTATTTTTAACTCAAATTGTCTTTGACAAATATTGAGTTTATTGTCTATTTTTGACTCCATGTTCATGCACCTTCAACTAGTCACCATTTGGAGATTAAAACTAAAATTGATCTCCCTGGCAGTGCAAGTTGTACGTTAAATGCTGAGTAATAGAAATAAACCAATTTGGTTTCATGTCAACGTAAACCGAGTTAAAGAGTATATAATTATACCCCATATATCTCTCTTTTAAACTACATACCTTATAAGTACTAAAAAACACCAAACTTGCAATCTAAGCTATTTATATGCTGTATATAGTATTGAGAACTTCCTGCTAGGATCTCTTTCCTGGAAAGTACTTAAACAACTAATCTTATAGGTCACTTGGTCTTCGATCTGTTTTTAACTCAAATTGGTTTTAACTATTGATAGAGCATTGTTTACACTATCAGCTCAAGACTGACAACAAAGTGAAGCAACAAAAGCAGACCAGTGAAAAAATTATGGATATATAACTGGCAACTTGAGAAGCTTACCTCTAGATATGTGTCTCCTTGTTACAATCCCATCCTTCTTGAGTTGGTCATGATCACTCAGCAAACATTATCTGTGACAAATTCAATGAAACAATATTAAGGTGTTATGATCACACTGAACTCCAATTATGTCAAACAAGTTCACATCATAAAGGTAGTCTGGTACTTATGCCTTACTGGGATTAGCAAGTCCCAAATTCACATATGCATTTCTCATTTTCTTGTCAATAAATGTCTCTAGTTTAATCAATTTAACTAGAATGACTATTTTGAACATATTGAGTGATTGGATGGGAGGACTTGGGCTTACTCTTTCTACAATCGACATACAATGATTGGGCTAACTTGGCCCTCCGACGCTCCGCCCCCGGATACCCCGGGAGGTGTTCATTTGCAGGTCCAGAGTGATCACCACCACTTCAGCTACACCTTTCAGGTCCACTCCGACCGACAATCCAAGGTGCACCACCACCAAACAGCAAAAAACTACATGGAAAAAATGCAATGACTTGTCAGACGACTGACTAAAAGCAGCAAATGTTGGTCCTTTTTTTTTTTTGATAGCAGCAAATGTTGGTCCTTGGAGCTTCCTCAATTATGACATCATCAACTATTCATCCATTTATTAAATTCGTATTGATTTTTTGCTTTATTGTTTCTTTTATCACTATGGGTTGTCGTAAATTTGTAATTGTCATTTTATCAAACAGGTGGAGTGCAAGCAAGCAAAGTGCTGCAATCTCACAAAGGTGAGAAGCTATTATGGCTTCAATGAAGTTATAACAGGAAAAGGAACACAAGCAGAGAAATCACATCAAAAATTACCATTTATGTAGTGTAAACCAGACGAGAATCACAGGCTTGCGAATGGGGCTGTTGCCGGTTGGAGTCTTCATTTCATAATTGATTCAGGTTAAGGGTGGGAGGTGAAAATTGTGATGTTTGTGCTGTCTACCCTAATTCGGAATGGCTAGATTAATTGGGGTAAATCAAGAGGGGAAGCCAAATGTTACGTAGGGAATGAATATTCTCCCCGTGTAAAAGCCTATTTGGGAGTTGGAGAATACAGGAAAGGGAGGAAAAATTTAAAAAAAAAAAAATTTAAGTCCTAGTTTCGATTGGATTTGTACTAAAAATTTCGAGTTCAAAATTGTTTTTGAATTAGATTTAGACTAAACCATAATTAAATCTAAAATTTAAAATTTCACCCCTACGACGAATGTCCAACGCAATGTGGAAGTACATTATGGTAATTTAGAAAATAGTCAATATTGATGTTGGTTTTGTAAAAGGATGAATCAGATCATGCATTATTATTCGTTTCCACGTTATCAATGTTGTGTGTCTCTAATCATGCACTCATGAATCTGCTTTCGAAGAACTGAAGCCAAACTATTTTTTTTTTTTTTGAGAGGAGAATAGGAGACTTTCATTCATAGAAAAACCATACGGTATCTATATCGAAAATAACCCTACAATATACTAAATCAACAGTAACAATAACAAATCTACTAACAAAACAATTGACTAAAATATCCAAATACGACTCCCAACATGCAAAGTAACCATGTGCTTTCTTTGATGCAAAAGTGAAGGGGAAAACAACAAAGAGTTAAATGAGAGTCGGGCCTAACGTAATTTGAAACCCATAAGCAGAGTCGACAAACAAATTTAGACGGGTCTTTATAGATTTACACAAATAACTTATCCGTATCGGCTCATTTTCCAGGGCGGATGACGAGCGCCATGGATCAGCATCACCCGCTATTATCAGCTCTACTTGGAGGACCCAAAACAAAAAAGAAAACAAAAAAAAAGAAAGCTTTTAACCTATTTAGAAATATAGGGGTTATTATAAAGAGAAATGTGATTTTCATTGGATTTGGAATCTGAGTCTACCTAATAAGATTAAGATTTTACTTTGGAAACTTTGCTTGGATGGCTTGCCTACTAAGCAAAGACTTCAACAAAGTAAAGTTTTCGTTCCACAAAATTGTGTATTCTGTAATCACCATTCTGAAGATAAGTTTCACCTATTTTTTGAGTGTCCTTACTTCTTGCAAGTATGACATTCCGTTCAGTCACTTCTTAATAAGAATTTGTCGATTAGTGTGCCTCTTAACTTTTCCTTTGTTGAGTCGTTGAATTATCTTCACAATAACCTTAAGGAGTGGGATTTCATCCTCCTTATTATTACTTGGTGGATTTTTTGGTTTGTTCGTAACAAAATTGAGTTTGATAACTTGGTTACCAATCCCACTCAAGTAGCTCATACAACTCGGAAAAGCTTTGTAGAATGGAAGTCTCTTGAAACTAAATCTTTTGAATTTGATGCAAAGGGAGCCTACTTTAAAAAAAACTCCCAAGAAACTTCTTAGGAATAATGTAAGATGGTCCCCTCCAAGGACCAATTGTGCTAAACTCAATTTTGATGGGTCCAAATGGAGTAACAATCAAGCTGCAGCAGGTTTCTGTATTCGTAGCACGGATGGAAACGTCATAAGTTTGGGTGCAAGACCTTGTGGCAATTGTTCAGTTTTACTTGCAGAAGCTATTGGTCTACGTGAAGGGGTTAGGGAAGCAAGAAGTAGAGGTATCCAAAATATCACAATTGAAGGTGATAATCTCATGGTTATCAAAGCATTGCGTGCAGAATGGCTCATTCCTTGGGAGATAGAGAATATTTTGATTGATACTAAAAAGGATGTACATTTCTTTGCAAATGTAGAGGTCCTCCACTGTTTTAGGGAGGCCAATTCTGTTACCGATTTTATGGCTAATCATGACCAGTCTTGTAATAAATTATCACTTTGGTCGACCTCTTTCGACCAGTCCTTAACCAGGTTACTAGATAAGGACGCTTTAGGATAATTCTCTGTGAGGATTATCCTGGTTGTTTTGCCTTTTAAAAAAAAAAAATTTAGAAATGTAGGAGTTATTTATAGTGATTAGTGACCATTATTTCATTAAAAAATGACCCTGTCTCACCCAAAATTACATAAAAACTTTTTTAAGTTTTTGTGATTTTCGAAAGAGAGCAAAAAAAAAAAAAAACAAAAGGTTTATATGCTATTCGCAGCCGCTTTTGGTTGTACCTCCGGTCCTCTAGCCCTCCACAAGTCGGCAGTCCTACCACTCTTTCCGTCTCTTGGCGACTAAAACTTCTCACACTTTCAAGTTTCAACACTCCTGAGCATCTTCATCTCCATTTCAGACTAACCCACACACTCTCTCTCTCTCCCCATCTAACGTAACCTGTATGTATTCTCCTTCAATTGCTAAACTTTCCTCTCTTAAATTCCATTTTATTTTTGTGGGTTTGTTTGAATTGCCTAATAATCTGAGTTTTCTTGTTCTTATTTCATTTGGGTTTTCTACTTTATTAGTATTTGTTGATTTTGATTTGTGTTTTTACTTTAATCGTTCTTATTGTTCTAAGACTGAAAATGGGCATTGAATTTGAGGCTAAGCCGGTCGATAATATTCCAACAGAGGATGAAGTGGATGCCTTACTTGAGGTAATTAAAATTAGTACTAACTTTATCTATTAGACTATTACAAGCACATTTTTGCTCCCAATTATTCTCGAATTTTGCCAAATTATTTTTCCTCGAAAGTTCTCTTTTTTGTTGTTGCTCTTTTCTGGGGTATCTGTCAATTATACTGTGGAAAATGAATTTTGAATAAATGACTAAATATAGTGAATTTCTAGATTGTGTTGAGGTGCAGAAAATAAAGAAACAGAATTGACTTAATTGATGAACTTTTGAGTGTGTTTGCTCATTTTTTTAGATTACTAGGGGTGACACTAATCTGTCTGTTATTAAAGATTTTGATGAGCATTTTGGTGTAATTTGATCGGTTAAATTTATATAAAAGCAGCTTAAAGATTGAGATTTTGCCAGTATTACAGGGAGTAACACTAATTTGCATGCTTTAAACTTTTCGATGATCATGTTAGTCTAGTGTTTGGTTTAGTATCTGCTTAAAGACCATGAGGTTGCCACAATTCTGATGTAATTTTGTTCCCCCGAAGTTCTATTACCCTCTTCAACCACCACATTATTTGTTACATGAGCTTCGTATAAGCTAAATTGCAAGAGCTATGTAAACATTATCCAAATAAGTAACTAGAGTTGACAACAGTTAGAGGACTAAGGAATTGAATTTGTAGAAATGATGCGATTAATGGAATCTATCATTTTATTTTGAAGCTACAGCAGCTGTGCAACATTAGACAACAAGAGAAGATTGGATGTATTGATCACCATTACTTTAAATGATGACTCTGTATTTGATAAGAAGAATCCACTTTATGTTCATTCTGAATATACTTATTTGAAGTATTAGGCTAGGGAGTTTTTTTTTTGCTCTTTGGCTAGGGAGTTGATAGTTCTTATTTCACTCCACGGAAGACAGTGGGTAGTTGAAAAATCCTTTTAATTTGGTTGCAGGCTGCCAGATATGATGATATTGCTGACCTCAAAGGCTTAGAGTCTGCTGGAGTTCCACTTGGTGCCAATGATTCACAAGGCCGAACCGGTGAGAATGTCTTTGTTAGAGAAACTTCTGCACTTTGATACTTGTGTTATTGATTGCATGGCACATTCTTGTGCTTTACAGAAGAATACTTGCTACTGCTTATAGCTGTTCTTCGTGAATTTATAGTTGAGATATTTGTATCTTTCATGTTTCAAGTTTCAACATGAACCAATAGCGGAAATTTTGAGGACCAACATAACGAATTGGTTTGTAGTGAAGACAAGTGCTTGATGGTTTGGAGGATTTTCGATTTTATTGTTTACTGTTAAACATATTTTCTTCCCACAAAGTTTTTAATTGTTTTTTTGTATTTGTACATGGCTTCATCATCCTTATCTTTTCTTGCAGCTCTTCATATGTCAGCAGCCAATGGACATCATGGCATTGTTGAGTACCTTATAGGCAAAGGAGTGGTAAGAAAATGTTCCCCTTTTTCCAATATTCTCAACTCAACCCCGGGGGAGGAAATGGGCCACGGGGGCGATCTGTAGAACTCTATTGTAACACGGCCCCAATACAAGATAATTTAAATTTTTTTGTGTTTGTTAGATCACTTCTTATCCTGATAAAGAATATTCTAAGACCTGTAAGTTCTAGACCTCCTGGTAAAAAGTTCCCAAGGATTCTGCTTGAACTTTTGAGTTCTGATGCATGAGCATGATGATAATTTGTGAACTTTCAGGAAAAAGTCATTCTAGCAGCCAGTCACAGACTGATCAAGTTGTGTCTAATGACCCTTTAAAATTGAAGAATTTACTCACTCTAGCCATCTACTGAATGATTGATCAATTTGTATCGAGTGACCCTTGAACCTAGCTTGGTTCTGCAACATTCCCTCTGAAATAATCCTAGCTCGATTATGTTTGATAAAATCATACCCGGCTACCCCTTGTTCCCCTTTTATTTTCTGCATTTTTGGATTAAAACTTTCAAGCTTATCTAGTCTTCCAATATGGGTGCATCATTATGGTTTGATCCCCACCTCTGATTAGGACTCATTAGGAGAGCTGGTACCAATTTTGACGAAGTCTGTCATTTGCTCCCTGGTCAGTCTAGGCATTTGGTCATACTGGGCTAATAGATCATGACTTGTACATTTTCTTGTCTTTCTTCATCAAAATCTTTTGACATCTCAGCACTCAGCTTTGGGTATTCAATGTTAAGCTTCATAATCCTGAGATGTTTCCTGATTGTCTTTCATAACTATCCAAGATATTTAATGGTGGCTTTTCCTTGTAAATAGGATCTTAATGCTTTGAACGAAGAGAAAAACACCCCTCTCCACTGGGCTTGTCTCAATGGGCATGCTGAGGTAATGATGATTTGTATGTATAATCTATGATTAGATACGTAGTATGATTACTAAAGTGTGCTTTGTTTAGGTGGTTAAAAGTTTGATCTTGGCAGGAGCAAACGTCGCAGTCCTCAACAGGTTGGTAATCTGATACCTGACATCTAATATTTGTCTTTTTCTAAACCTGATGGACCTAGTTACGTGAACTTGGGGACAAAGGCTGCCATCGAGTATGAATTGTCGGAGGCACAAACTATTTTTCAAGGGGTTCAGTTTATATGTAGTCACATTTGAAGTGTTAATGTGTGACACTGTATCCAATATAGGGGTGCAAACGAGCCGATGCACTCGTAATAATAAACGAGCCGAGCACGAGCACCAATTCAAGGCTCGTTTATTAAACGAGCCGAGCACGAGCACCCCTCAACTCGACTCATTTAGTATTTTCATGGGTGATATTGCCTTTAAAATTAGTGTGCTCGCGAGCAGTTCGTGAACGGCTTGGTCAAAACTCGGTCAAAGCTCGTTTAAAACTCGCTCGATAAGAAACGAGCCGAGCACGAGCACCAGTATGATGCTCGTTTAATAAAGGAGCCGAGCACGAACACAGAAATACTCGGCTCGACTCGGCTCGTTTGCACCCCTAGCATCCGACACAAGGACTTTGAGTTGGAATGTAAATTAATGTAGGGTCTTCTCTTTGATTAACAAAGAGTAATAATGCAACGGTTCTGTCTTAAAATGTGCAGCCATGAACGGGCACCGCTAGATGAAGCTCTGAGTAGTGGGAAGATGGATATCATTGATGCGATCAATGAAGCTGTTGCACAAGTAGAGCTCACTCAAGCAAGTGTTTAATGACAAAGACATGGGCAACAAAAGGTTCAAAAGAGCTAACAGGTTGGTTGTACTGTTTCTTGTCTCTGAGTTAGAAATTCTTATGACAGCATTAGACCATTGGGAGAGAATACATAAGGTAGTTCATAGTAACCTCCCATTGTATATCTGAGGAAAGCATACGTGGAGAACAGCTTTAGGAGATCAAGTTCTGAATATTTTAAAGTCAGCCTTTTTCTTGGTTGGCCTTCTTGTGTTTTATGATGTTGGATATGATTTTGCACAATATAGATTAATTAAAAATTTAATTCTACCGTTTTTGTAAGTTACTTTAAATTAACTTCTTGCTATACAAACGAAAATTTGATAATTAAAAAATTTATAGATTATTTCATGACACAATATGTTATCTGATTACAGAGTTGCCATGTTTGGAACTGAAATGGCAGCGGTTTCTAAATGGACCACAAATAATGAATAGAAGTATTAGTAAATCATAGCATGAATTATTTCCATTTAATTTAGTTCATCTAGCAAGCTGCCAAGGGAGCACCACAGAGGCACTTGTTATGTCCAAAAGCATCAACCCCAAACCTGGTCACCCACTTTCCAGTTGGGATTGGTCCACAAAGCCAGTTGTAGCTCACATTAAACACCTGCAATGGCACCCCGGCGAGTTGGTTCGGTTGAGACCCATATATCATATTATGGCTCACATCAAGGCCCTGTAACTTAGAAGGAAACTGCACCTTCGAGAAGTTAAATGACAGCTGATTGTTCTTCAGGTTAATGAGCACCAGTTTCTTGCTTCTCCCAAACAAAAATGACGCGTCCCCAGTGAATCGGTTGCTGGAAAGGTCCAACCAGTTGAACTCGGCCCGGTTCAATGACCTCGGAATTGGACCAGATAGCCAGTTCTCATAGGCCTCGAAGAATAATTTCTTGAACGAGGCAAAGCTCTCGGGAATCGAACCGGTGAGCTGGTTCTTAGATAGCTTGAGTTGTTCGAGGTTGGTGAGCAGAGAGAGTGAAGCCGGGATTGGACCAGAGAGATGGTTTTCGGATAAGTCGAGGATGGTCAATTTATTAAGCCGGCCCAAGAACCCAGGGATTGGGCCGGTTAAGTTGGTTCGAAATAACTCAAGATCGTCGAGGTTTACAAGGTTGGAGATGGATGATGGAATTTGTCCGATTAAACCAGGGAGATCATTGAACCAAAGGGTTTTTAAACCGGTGAGTTGACCGACGACCGGTGGGATTGAGCCGGAGAGTTCAGCAGTTTGTCCGATGGTGAGGAGATTAACCCGGTTGGTTTGGTTATCGCACCCGACATTGATCCATGTGCAACAATCAGTATTGGGCTGCCACCCCGAGAAAATGGAGCTATTTGGGCCTAATTGGGCTTTGATATGGAGAAGGGCTTTTTTGTCATTTGGGTTGCAGAGTTCAGCTTGGGTGAGGATGATCAATGAGGATGAGAGGATGAGGAGAGAGGAGAGCATATGAATTTGGTTGGGTTGCCAATGCCATAATGTTACCTTGTGTAGCTTCTGATTAATTTGGGTTCAGATAATATCGTTTTTTGTTGGGACTTGGGATCATGGAAGTATTTATAGGGAAGGCATCCTGGTGGCGAAGACAACTTATTTTTGGAGTGGTCATATTTGACTAATCTTGCAAGTTGGAATATGAAGCAGTCAACCAATGTCGTCTCATACGTGGTGTAGTTTGGTGGTCAAGTGGTCATATCCAGGTTTCTTATCGAAGCAATAATCATAGGAGAAATATTAGTTTACCCATGGGGTAGTCTACCCGGATGATGTGTGTATTATTGATTTGCTGAGTTTTTTAATATTTTAATTTTTAAGTTGAAAATAGATTATTTGAGTCCCAATGTACAAGCTTATTTTCTTGTCCACATCACGCGGGTAGACTTCCGTAATCATACTATGGACTGCCGCCATATTTCTAGATCTCATCTTCATAGAAAACCCTGTAAGTTAGCAAAGTAAGAGGATTAGCTTAATTTTGTCACTTATGTTGACGTCACCAATGTATAGTGAAACGTGTTATAGTAGTACCTGCGAATCAATAGGTCTTGTGTGGGGTGGATTTATCTGTAGTCGTACTCATACCGTTTCCGCACCCAAATAAACAATTGGTGCTTGGGTGCTCTCACAGAGCTTGATGTGTGCTAGAATAATGGTCATTTAACTGTAGGTAATCAAGCATCCATTATCAACCCAGCTACAAGTTGTTTAGAAAGAGCACTATATCATAGGGCTGATGATGATATTATCTGATATTATTGGCCATGAGATCGTGGAACAATATCAATATATGGTCTTGTGTAAAGAACTAGCAACTCCAACTTATAAATTCATTAATTCAGCACCCAATTAGTCTATATTCCTTGCCAGTCGTACCTGTTGATGTTCATTCCTCAAATGATTGGAACAAAAGAACTCTTTCAGTGGGCGTTGTTTTGGTTTCACTAATTTTGCCATCATTACTTAAGTCATAGCGGTATTAGTTAATGGATACTTTTGATCAGATAGGGTAGAAGATGTTATAAATAAAAGTTCTCTGTCTTGCACTACCTAGTTATCTTTGAGCTCTGGTTTTTATTGTTAGAAATCTCTACTTACTAGAATCCTTTTTTACTAAAACTTCTTTGAGACGGTTTTATCGCAACTTTTGGTGAGATGAATGTCACTTTTTAGTGAAACAATGGGCACTGCTCAATTGCTCATATTACGTGACCCCTACATTTCTAAACAGCGATCCTTTTGAGTTGGTCTCAGTTCTCGCACAAGACTTGCTCGGTAAAGATGGTGCATAGAACTAGGAGTGCTAATAGTGTTGTGGGTGGCCTTACTAAGCGAGGTATCACTGGAGTGAGTGATTTCTTGGTATGGTTGTAATTTGATTTTGTCAAGTGGTAACTTTTTAGCCTCGTCCTTGCAAATGCTTGAGAAGAAGTGTGAAAATTAGGACAGAAGGTATAATATGCTCAAATTTTTTCATCATGTTGCCTTAAAATGTTGCAGAATGTCAAACAAATGGCCCCGGTTAATAATTTAGTAACTGCAGTACAGGAGTATCAATGTGATAAGTTACAAAATGGAGGCATGAGAGAAAGGTAACAGAAAGGATCGCGAACCAAAGGTTTTGTACGCCAAGCATATTCGGAAATCGAAAAGCTAATGATCTTCTTAGATGATTCAAATAACTTTGTAGAAACCAATGGAAGGAACCTTTATATTCATCGAGCTAAGAAAAGCATATGTCTAAGAGCTTTTTTTTCAAAAGGTCTCTTGTGAGGCCTTCTTAACATGAAGTCACCTCTATAGCCATATGTCTAAGAGCTTTTTTTTCAAAAGGTCTCTTATGAGGCCTTCTTTACATGAAGTCACCTCTATAGCCAAGTGATAAACATGATGTCAACATGACGTAATACTTATTTGAGACGTCTCATGCTGAGACGTCTCATGTTGAGACCGTCTCATATGAATTTTGTGTCTTTTTTTTGGATAGAAAGCTCCGTTTTTGAAGAATAAGGAGGTACCAAATGTAAACTGAAGAAGAGTATGAGGAAACATTGAGAACCAAAAAAATTGGCATTGGGAGATCTTTTATTTAGTAAGAAGCCCAACTCTGCTCGAGCAAAATTAATCACAAATACATTTGGCTACGCCCAAAACAAATTACTCTATACGTTTTAAATTATTCTTTTTATTTGACTTTTTGAGGTTAAAGTATACAAATCTTGACCATTAATTGAAAAAAAAGTATATAGTTTTGAAAAGTAAAAATACTATTACTACATTAATTTTTAATTATATTTTCAAAATATAACATTTTTATAATTATAGAATTATAGTTATTTATTGTCAAATTGTCATCTTAAAACCCGCAAAAAGTCAATGAAAAGAAGAACAAGGAACGAAGGGAGTATGACACGTTCTGACAACGAGCTTCATTAAGTGTTATTACGTCTAAGGATGACCCGTAATAATACAGTTCATGATTTATGAAGTTATGTTAGACCACCTCCATTCTTAAACCACTTATTGAGAGTTGGAGTAACCTATTCTATTCTATTTTGAGCTCTTTGACAATCATGGTAAGGTCCTATATCAAACAACACTAGAGATTAAACCTTTTTTCGTTAATCTCTATAAAATACAAAACTTCTAGAGATCATGTCTTATTATACCGAAAATAAATATTGTTAACTTTTGATTGAAAGTGTAAACGAGAAGCTCAAGTCATAGAGTAAGATGAAACTTCCAACAACCATCACACAAGAAGCCAAGGGGCCATTCACAGTAGAAAGTTACACAGAAGAAGAATAAAGGAAGAGAACATAATAAAGATTGAAGAACAAACAGAGCATTTTCTTATCTTTTTAAGGCTAAGTTGTCAACCATATGCCCTTTAAGACCTCTACAGTACTCTCTTTGAGCTCTTCCACAGCCTTTTACCCCCTTTAACCCCCCCCCCCCTTCTTTTACAGGAGGACGGTGCCTTAAACTTTACTTGTTCTAATGTTATCTGCTTGGTCTAAGGGCTGATTTTCTGTTAGGAGCTCAAGACAAATAAACCAAGGACTCTTATGTGGTGGATGATCTTGTGAGAATTGCTGCTACTAAGAAGAAAAAGCAAACTCAAAAACTTAACGAAACGATACCAAACTAACACAAACTGTGCTATGAAGACTAAGGACAGCATTGATTACATATGCAAATGTACGTGGTAAAGTCTCGTCTTAACCAACAAGTGGCTGGTGTGGGTGGTTCAACATTCTCATCTCTTAAACAAGGTCGAGAATTCAAATCTTGAAAACTCTGGGTTGGAATGAAAAGTTTCAGGTAGTATAAAAACTGATAATAATAAAAACACCACCATTTTGTTTCATTGAACAAGGCCAAAGCATTATCTTTTGAGAAGATACAGATTTGAGTTTGACAGGCTAATACTTATTCTCTTGATGCTTGCACAGAATTAAACATTACATTGATTCCATTACACATTGACAGCGTTAACACAAAGCTAATAATGCCATCAGAAAATGCCTTTCTGCATGATTTGCAACAGCTAAACCCTTTTTCTTCACAATCAAAACCTTAAGCATTCTTTTTAGTTTCTGATATCTTTTCTTTAGATTAATAATGGCACCTTTCTTTTGCGTTAAAAGGGCTTTTTGATATTCCAGAAGGACCGCAAGCTTGGAAAAAGCAGAGGAAAAGGGAATATCAAGCTGATAGTGGAAATGGTGGATGCCAACAGTGCTGCTGTGTTTAACAATGAATAGTCAATAATATTCTAGATTTGTTTTCTTAGAATATAACCCATATATACAAGGAAGAATCTCTAGCATCCTATAGCTTGAACCAAATTCATGACAGTTCTAATTCCTCGAAACCGCCTTAACTAAGAAATCAACCTTCATTAGTGGCAAAATTCCTTAGGCATCTCAGTATCTTTTAACTATGAAATTACCAATTCTGAAGTACACACAAAGTCGAAAACCAGTTTCTACCAATTTCTAACTTATTCTTTTCCTGTTATATGCGCTTGTTCGTCGTTCATCACAGTTCATATTCTAGTCCTGTTATAGGCAGCTTGTTCTTCGTTCATCACAGTTCATATTCTAGTCCTTTAATTCGCAAGTTGTTCTTCGTTCATCACAGTTCATATTCTAGTCCTGTTATAGGCAAGCTTCATCAGTTAAACACCTCAAGGCCAATCAAACAGTGATGACTGAGCAGTAATTACTCTGCTTATTTCAGCTGAAACTTTAACCATCTTTCTCATAACTGAAAAACCATCTGTTCCGTTTTCTAGAAGGAAAAACATAGGAATCAGTTCTTCACCATGCCGGATGCAAAAGCTCCTAACCCAGATGACTTCAAGTTAAAAGACACAAAGCCCCAACTAGGGGAGAGGTGGCCACATGGGGGAGTCCGTGGTGGGCATGGTTGGATTGGCGGTGAAAGGGTATCGAGTACCTATGACCTTGTCGAGCAGATGTATTACCTCTATGTTCGTGTGGTGCGAGCCAAGGATTTACCTGTTAACCCTATAACAGGGAGCTGTGACCCCTATGTGGAAGTCAAGCTCGGGAACTACAAGGGCAAGACGAAGCACTTTGAGAACAAGATGAGCCCTGAGTGGAAGCAAGTTTTTGCCTTCGCCAAGGAAAAGCTGCAATCTACTGTCCTCGAAGTCTATGTGAGAGATCGCGAGATGGTGGGGAGAGACGAGTACCTAGGAAAGGTGGTTTTTGACTTGAATGAAGTACCAACAAGGGTTCCTCCCGACAGTCCTCTGGCCCCTCAGTGGTACAAGCTAGAGGATCGTCGAGGGGAGACAAAAATGAGAGGAGAGGTGATGCTTGCTGTTTGGATGGGAACACAAGCTGATGAAGCTTTCCCTGAAGCTTGGCACACAGATGCTGCTGCAGTTCAGGGCGAGGGTGTTTACAATATCAGATCGAAAGTCTATGTGTCTCCGAAATTATGGTATGTTCGAGTAAATATAATCGAAGCACAGGATGTTGAGCCTAATGACAAAAGCCAAGCCCCCCAGGTTTTTGTCAAGGCTCAAATTGGTAACCAGATACTCAAAACCAAGGTGTGCCCTGTAAAAACAGCCAATCCACTCTGGAACGAGGATTTGGTGTTCGTAGCAGCAGAGCCCTTTGAAGAACTGTTGGTCATGGAAGTTGTAAACAAAGCGAGCTCAAAAGATGAGCTTGTGGGGAAGATAAGCTTGCCCTTGACCATCTTTGACAGGCGATTAGATCATAAAACCGTTCACTCTCGTTGGTTCAACCTGGAGAAGTTTGGGTTCGGTGCTCTGGAAGGAGATAAAAGGAATGAGCTCAAATTCTCAACAAGGATCCACTTGAGGGTCTGTCTCGAGGGTGGCTACCATGTGCTTGATGAATCGACCATGTACATCAGCGACACAAGGCCGACTGCTAAACAGTTATGGAAACAACCAATGGGAATCCTTGAGGTAGGAATCCTCAGTGCTCAAGGGCTTCAACCCATGAAGAAAAAGGAGGGCCAACCAAGCAGTACGGATGCATATTGTGTGGCAAAGTATGGCCTAAAATGGGTTCGAACCAGAACAATCATCGGAAGCTTCAACCCCAAATGGAACGAGCAATATGTGTGGGAGGTGTATGATCCTTGCACGGTGATTACCTTAGGAGTTTTCGATAACTGCCACCTTGGAGGGAACGACAAAAGCAAGAAAGACCCAAAAATCGGGAAAATAAGAATCCGCCTGTCTACCTTAGAAACTGATAGGATTTACACACATTCTTACCCTCTCATTGTCCTTCAATCTTCCGGGGTTAAAAAGATGGGAGAGCTCCAACTAGCAGTCCGATTTACTTGCTTGTCCCTGTCAAATATGGTCTATCAATACTCACAACCTTTACTCCCAAAGCTGCATTATGTTCATCCTTTCACTATAAACCAATTGGACAACTTGAGATACCAAGCGATGCACATCGTCTCAGTCAGACTCGGAAGGGCAGAGCCGCCTCTAAGGAGCGAGGTGGTTGAATACATGCTAGATGTGGACTCGCACATATGGAGCATGAGAAGAAGCAAGGCCAACTTTTTCAGGATAGTCTCGGTCTTCTCAGGGATGATCTCCATGAGCAAGTGGATGGGAGAGGTTTGCAAATGGAAGAACCCAGTTACTACAGTTCTAGTTCATATACTCCACTTCATTTTAATCTGCTACCCAGAACTTATACTTCCCACTATTTTCCTGTACATGTTTTTGATCGGTATCTGGAACTATAGATATAGGCAAAGGCATCCACCTCATATGGATACCAAGCTCTCTTGGGCAGATGCAGTTCACCCCGACGAGCTTGATGAAGAATTTGATACTTTCCCCACAACAAAGTCATCTGATATGGTTCGGATGAGATACGACAGGCTTCGAAGCATAGCAGGGAGGATACAGACTGTGGTGGGGGACATGGCGACTCAAGGAGAGAGATTTCAGGCACTACTAAGCTGGAGAGATCCTAGAGCCACCTGCCTTTTCACTTTCTTTTGCCTAATTGCCGCTGTGATGCTCTATGTTACTCCTTTTCAGTTGCTGGCAGTGCTTGCAGGTGTGTTTTTCCTTCGGCATCCTCGGTTCAGAAGCAAGATGCCTTCGGTTCCCAGCAACTTCTTCAAGAGATTGCCTTCTCGTGCTGACAGCTTGCTTTGAGAATCCGAGTGTACGAGCACTAGAACAACTCTGGTTTAGTTTGTGATTGTTTTGAATGTCATCCTTCTGAGTTTTTTTTTTTTTGCTGCCTTTTTTCGGACTTTTCATGTACCGTCTTTTCATCAAGTTCTCTGTTCAAATTATTATCTTCCTCTTTCAAGGAGAAATCACTAGCAATAGTAACATTTGATGTGGAAATCTTTTCCTTGGATGGCCTAATAATACTTATTCCTAACAGTTTCCAATTCAACAACAGGACTGCTATATACAATAATATCAAAGCAAAACTACGTTCTGAAAAGCAAAACTACAAGAGAATGAATCTCTCGTGTATCTATTAATTCGACGTAATACACCCTCAGCAAAAATTTAAGGTAGCAAAATAGGTTAAACAAAATAATAATCATAAATTTTCATATAATGATCAAAACTTGGTAAAAAAAACATTGAATATATCCTACTAGAATCCTCTAAAAGACAAGCTCATGAGGTTTCATGCCTGACTTCAATGAAAATCTTGCAGCCAAGTAGGCCTTCAAATCTGGTATGGCTTCGAGGATTTTAATTAATGGTGCGTCAACAGATTTCTGGCCCTCTTTCTTCTCTTGTGGAAGTTCATTCTTCACCTGCATTTGCAAGCCATTTCAAATGTAACAACAACCAAAGTTTTTTGATCCTCAGCACATATAAATCATTTCATATTTTCACTTCTGTATGTTGAGAACATAACTCACCTCCTTCTCTGCTTCAAAAAAAACTCTCCTTCCCCCTTATTTATCTTCTTTTCAACTTTCTTCGTGAAGTATTGATCATCAATACTCTCTACATTCACCCCAGAAAGGTCAACACTAGTAGAGGTTCCAACCACATCAGACTGATTAACGCGTCTGAGAGGAACTCCATTGATCTTGAAAGGGCCTAGGATAATTGATTGAAATAGAATATTAATAGCTTGAAACAAGCAAAATTTTCAGGTAAGCAAAAAATGAGCACATATAATCGAATATGGCAATAGATTGTACTCATAATCCAATCATAAGGCAGTAGGTGGTCTGAACTCTCAAGTCTCAACTAACCAATAACACACCACAAAGTCGGTTTTTGTTCCATTTTTTCCTTTTGTTCCTTTTTCTTTTTGGGGGAAGGCAAGGGGGTGAGTTATTCACTTAACAACTACCATTACATAGCACCCCACCTCAGCTCATCCTCATTATGAAACAGTAGCATCTAGAGCTGTTCACTATTCGGTCTGGACCGGTTTTTTGGACCGGACCGACTAAGACTGGACTGGGTGAGACTGGTCTACGTTTTGGACCGGTCAACCCGGGTTTCGGTCCGGTCCGGTTTTTGCAATTAATTTTTTAATGATCAACCCGACCCGCTGTCTATTTTCCAAAAATCCGGTCCGGTCCAGGACCGGTCATATTCGGTCCGGTCCGGACCGAACTCGAGTGGTCCGGTCTGGTCCGGTCCCAGACCGGATGAACAGCCCTAGTAGCATCAGTAAAATAAGGGACAAGGCCGTCTATTGCCAAGGAAGAAAGGCATATTAATTCCAGGTGTACCACCCAGGCAATTCCAGGTTAGAGCAGCAAAGGTAACACCTATCAAAAGTAGCAATTTCAGCCTATTGCCATTTTACACAGCAGAGGGATCCAAAACACTACCGTGTTAATTCTTGTGTACATCAATGGATCATACAAAATTAATGAGCTCAATCATAATGCAATGCAGACTTCTATGGTGATTCAAAGTACAGATGAGAGATCCAAGTTTAAAATTTTGTCCTATAATTACATATCCCTCTTCCATAGGGTGCAGTGTCAGAGACTCACCAGCAAATAGAACCTGGCAACCGACTGCATAGCAGATATGGACAGACTCAGCCAACCTACATTGCACGGCCACGAATACAGACACGACAAGGACACAGGGAAGTGGCATTTTGGAAAGTGAGCATTTTCAAGACTGTCATTCCTGTGTATCGAAGACACATCATTCTGCTTATTGGACACACAACACGGCACCTTGTTGCCAATGTCTCCAGTCCTTGCCATATCCATGCATCAATAGCAAGCTAGCCCAGCTATTGATTGGTTCATTTGTTTTGTTGCAACACTAATGTGATCCTCTTTGATGGGAGCTGCTCCATAGGCAAGTACATGATCTTAACTCTTTAAGTTTGTAATGTAACATTTTCATCCTTTTGAAGGACATTAAATATTTGAACAAGGAACGGTTCTGATAGCGACAAGCCAAGTTGGTCATGTTCCCTTTGATTCAAATGTGTTTACATGCCAACAAATGACAAGCAGGGTCAAAACAAACTTAAAAACCCATCCATTTACGAGCCCAAAATATAACCGAACATGATCATACAAAATCGATAGCAACATCTACCAAAAAATTCAATGAGCTAAATTAGCTACATTACGCCAAGAACAGCAACCATTCTTATTTCTTCCTCCCTTTCACAACTAGCTTAAGACAATAGCATTACTTGAGAAACATCAATCAACCATTGACAAAAATTTAGCACAATTAACCACAAAATAACATTACCAACATTCATGGAATATCATTTACACCAATGGGCATTTTCAAAATTCATTGAACTTCAAAAAAAAAAAAAAAAAGAATAAGCACTAACCAACAAAAATGCAAATGAAACTCACCAGTAACAAGAAGCAATCCAGATGAGAGCTGCTTCAAGAACACAACTCTCTTTCCTTTAAACCTTCCAGCCAACAAAATCAACACAGTTCCAGGTGTAATACTTGCCCTAAACATGTCCAAAAAAACAACAAATCAGCAAAAACCAATAATTAAAAAGCTCCAAAAAAAACACCAAAAGAAATTAAGAGAGAGGAAAATACCTGAGCTTGGTGGGTTTTGGCTTGCGCTTGTTAATCAATGGTTTCTTGACGTCATCGGCCGGGTAAAACTTTTGGGGCTTCTCCTGTGATGCCAAAACGGTGGGTTTTGGGTCGTGTTTAGGGAAAACGCCACCGTTTTTTTCCTTAATTGCCCAGATACCCCTCTTGTGATACATCTTTGATCTGCTATACTTCCCTATACCCTTTACAAGATCAGGGTTTCTGCTTGTTTTCCTAAGTCTCACCATTGTTGACTATATCTCACTCTCTGTGTTTCTGCAGGGTGGAGTGAAAATGGCGGAAATGAAACCCTAGAGCCAGTCACAGAGCCACAGAGGGACATTTCGGAGTTTTTTTGGTGAACGAACTTGTGGGATGTAAACCAACATGTGGTCAATGGCCCAAGCCCAACCCAAACCCAAACCCCCAAACCCAAACCCATGTTATAAGTGTATGGTCTTTTCAATTTTTAGGGTCGGATTTCTATTTAGTTTATGTGAAAAGAAGACGCCCTTAATCTCACGCTTGATGAGAAATCTTTCTATCCACCAGAACATCTTTCGGGTGAGACTTGTAATTTTCTAGCCATTTGTGGACAATATTTATGGATATATGTTACATATTTATCATTTTTTACGATTTTTTTATTCTCTAGTTATTTGTATGAATCATCTTAGCCCTTAGGCCATTTTTTGTTGGAAATTTTACTCAAAACGTGCAAACAACTATTGATTTCGTTGATGCACAATCTAACGCTAGAAAATGTGCAAACAAACTCACATAATTAACGAACTAAGCTCAACAAACTAATTATATCTGTCGTGATTCATGTGTCATTTGTATGATGGGAACACAGTTGGTACTCAAATGGCAACATTACCAAGTTCCTACTAGAATTTGTTACTCAATGAAAGATTGGACTATTTTCGCCATCATTTATGTAAATGACAATAGAATCATCAAAGTTATTAATTAATTTAATTTGTTGAGCCAGTTTGACGTGTAAGTGGTAATTAGCTAATCATATAAGTCTGTTCGTGCAATTTTTAGCGCCAAATTCATACCAATGAAATCAATTGTTTGTTTACACATTTTAAGCAAAATTCTTGTCATGAATTGACCTTAAGATGATTTCATTCTAACTACAAGTTACAAACAAAATGTACAAACTACTAAAGAAAGCTATGGATTATGTCACTCTCACAAAGATGTACCACATCCATGCAATATGGCCTGGGGTAAGAAACCACAAGTATTGGAGAAATCTAGCTAAACAACAGTTGATTAGTCTAAGATCATATGCATGATTGTCGTATAACGGATTACGCACGAATTAGCTGCTGAAAATGTCACTCCTTTAGTAAATAAATAAAGCCATATCAACAGGCTAGTTTTTGAATTTGACGTATAGATTTTCAAAGTACATAATATAATGCACTACTTTGAAGATCATATCACAGTTAGTTGAACACGGCATGGACGACGTAATCAACGTAACTAATACACAGAATCAAGATTTAGAGCCTGGTTTGGTATCTTGAATTCTGTACGGAGACAACTACTACCTCCGTTCCATAACAATAACAACATTTACTTTTGGAACATAGACCAATGCACTCTCTTTTTGGTTGAAACATTCTTATTATACCCTTTAATTAATGAGGGAGTGGGGTAGATGAAAGGGAATAAAGTCATATAAAGGAGGGGTATAATAGTAAATTCCATCAAAAAAGTTTACTAAAATAAGAAATGTTGTTTTTTCTATGAAACATCATTTTAAGTATATGTTGTTATTGTTGTGAAACGGAGGTAGTACAAAGTGCGTAAGCGAGTTGATTTTGAATCTATTATGATCCGGAGCCAGTGGTGGGACGATCGAGCACGACCATTTCTTTGCTCCATAAAAGAAAAAGTAAAATCTTTGGAGTTGGGGAGGAACGAGGAAGTAACTAATTCTAACTTATCCCCATCAAATCAAAAAAAAAAAGAAGAGTAATTCTATCTTAATTAGCTTATTGAATTAATTACTAACACGCAAGGGATCAAAAGGAATTAAGGAAGTAGTACAATGAACGGTCTCATACAAGTTTTTGTGATTGCTTGGCTCAACCATTTTACCTAGCTATATATATATGAATTTATTAGGATTAGTCATATGCTCATGTCGAATGCCACACGACTGACTGGGTGTAGTCCATAGGTAAAACTAACATATGGACCACGCACGACTAACCGCCCACGTGTAGTCTATATAGGTGAAAGGTGAAACTAACCTATGGACTACACACGACTCGTGCATAGTCCATACGTTATTTAGTTTTCCAAATACTATGACTTAATGATAGACTATGCCTCCGTTGTTTTCAACTGGAAAAAAGTGAAATGAATTGAATTGATTTTTTTAACTTGACCTTTAATCATCGTTTAAAATTTGTCGTCCAAACATATTCAATATCATTGGACTCATTTGAAAATATTTTTCTGAAAATCTTTCAAATGACATAAGCTTTGATCACCATGAATTTATATTAGAATTAGAAATTATTTGAATGATAAAGTACACATAAATCAAACTGAGACTTGAATTTAAGTGAAATTAAGTTGAGAAAAACATAGCTATATATAACCATATAGGCAAGTAGCTATAGAGTTACATTTTCATGATTCAAAAAGAAAATAATGATTTCCTTTAGCACGTGAATTTAATAATAACCAAAATTATCTACCAAAAACTTGAGGATTATATAGGGGTAGAGTCCTTCGGTATAATCCCCAAAACTAGGACAATCTGGTGAAGGTAAATTAAAAGATGGGTCTTTACAAATACTGGCCCGATTATAATTTTTAGAATCGTATAAATGTACGGGCATCCACCGGGGAGTATGGTTTCAATTGAACGTAGAGAAGTTTCCATCAAAATCCTTATTTGACAATCAGATCACCAATGTCTTAATTACCAAAATTAATTAAATGTCGGTAACAAACTTCACCGTCTTTAAACGATATCCATTAAATAAAGTTGTTCATTGTTCAAGTGCGACGGGAGTGATATGTGACAGGAAAATTCCACTAAAATTGAAAGGTAAATTTTATTGTACAGTCATTAGGCCAGCTATGCTATATGGGGCAGAGTGTTGGCCGGTGAAGCAGGTGCATGTGCAGAAGATGCGGGTGGCCGAGATGAGAATGCTTCGTTGGATGTGCAACTTTACAAGAAGAGACAAAATTAGGAATGAAGTGATAAGGGGCAAGGTGGGAGTGACCGACATTGACAACAAGATGCGAGAGACAAGGCTCAGGTGGTTTGGGCATGTTAAGAGGAGACATCAAGATGCCCCAGTGAGAAGGTGCGAGAGGATTGTACTTAGGGATTGCAAGAGAGGAAAAGGGCGCCCGAAAAAGAGTTGGGGAGAGGTAATCAGGAAGGATTTGACTTTTCTAGAACTTACCAAGGACTTGGCCCTAGATAGGAAAATTTGTCGTAGTAGGATCCGTGTAGAGGACCCTCGATAGAGTGTGCGATTTGCATTCCGTAGGATCTGGAGCTTGCGACTTTTTATTTCTAGCTTGTAGTTGTCTTCTTCTTTTTAGCTGTTTATGGTAGTAACCTTCTGTTTTGGTGTGACTTTGGTTTCTATCCCTCACCCTTGTGCTTATGTAGTATCTCCTTACTTGCATGCACTCTTGTTTAAAAAAAAAAAAAAAACTTTTGCAAATGTTATACAAAAATTAATTTTTTTTTTTTTGAGTCTTTCGGAAACAGTCTCTCTACTAGGCGACTAGTTAGGGGTAAGGCTGCGTACGTGTGGACCTCCCCAGACCCCGTCCTAGACGGGATTTATACTAGATCCACTACAAAAAAAACGATTTTAACTACGGATTTAAACCGCCGTTAATAGGCGATTTCCGTCGCAAATCGAAGCCTGCTACGAAATTGGCGGCGAATTTAGTTAGCCGCTAAAACCTTCGACGCTAGCAAAATCAGCGGCGGATTAGGATTAGTCCGCCGCTAAGCTCAGCGGCGGATTAGAATTAGTCTGCAGCTGAGCTCAGCGGCGGATTTAATTCAATCCGTCGCTGAGCGAATTAACCCAAAAAAAAAAAAAAAAATTGTCGCGGAGCGTGGAGGACCCAAGCCCGGTCTGGGTTTGTCCCGCGAAGCGGCAACAACCCACAAATAATCCAACGAAATTGCTTGTGCAAGGATTAGAACCCAGGTGCTCCGCGTGGAAATAGTGTCTCCCACCAGCGCGCCTCATTGATGTCTCTTATCATATAACACCTTACATTAGTTTCATAACGTAACTGAACATGTTGAAACTAAAAAAACTAGCTGCGGAATTAATTAATTCCTTAGCTAATTAGCTACGGAATTAATTAATTCCGCCGCTAAAATTAGCTGCGGAAATTAATTCCGCAGCTAAAAATTTAATATTTTATTTTTTTAATTATCAGCTACGAAATCATTTTTTCCGTAGCTAATTAGCTTCGGAAACTTAATTTCCGTAGCAAAATAGTTGCGGAAATAAATCCGCAGCTAATTTTGCTACAGAAATGTTTCCGTAGCTAATTTGCTACGGAAAATTTAAATTTCGTAGCTAATTAGCTACGGAAAATTTTCCGTAGCAAAATTCCGTAGCTAAATAGCGATTTTTTTGTAGTGATCGTTGTTGTTGTTGTTGTTGTTGTTGTTGTTGTCGTTGTTGTTGTTGTTCATCGTTGGGAGAGGCAAAATTACTAAAAAAGTGATGCCGCGCGCCAAATTGTGGTAGGATTTCTTGACCTCGGGATCCGTATCAATTAATTAAAAGACTGACTTTACCGAAGATGATTAGAGGTAGAACCTGCTTGATTCATAATTTCGTACTAGTATAAATTAGCGCAATGTTAATAATAACTTACATGAGATCGTTACTTCATTTGGGCACAAAAAAACTCGATTATATGATGAGGCGGTCTCAATGTGAGGCGCCCCAAACAAACATTCACCGTGTTGGTATCAATGTATCATGCACGCTTGATGAGGAGGCTTCATATTGAAACGAACTCGTAAGAGACATGTTGTTTAACGCACTAGCAAAGCATATCACACCAACACCAAGCTCTCATATATTCAAAGAGTACTCTTTCCTGGGTTAGTTTGTCAAGAGTCAAGACAATAGTATGCAGTGAAGGACTGCAGCCTGCAGGTAATCTAGTCAATTGCATAGCAATATGAGAAGTTTGTGAAAATGTTATGTCCCAAAAGATGGTCATAATTGTAAAAATGTCAATGTGTAGCAAGACTAGCTATGGCCTTGTTTGGCAAAGAGTTTTTTAAGCAAAATATTAGATGTTTGACTGGGTCAATATGCTAATTTTAATATTCGGTTAAAAGAATAAAATTGATTTTGCCTCTTAGACCCAAAAAGCTAATTTTCAAAAGGTATAGAAAAAGTGTCTGATCTCCATCTATTTATGCATGAAGAGGGCGTGCCAAGGTAGCACCCCAAGGAAACTATTTGTTAATTTTTATAGTGATTTTTTTTTTGAGGGAAAAATTAAATTCATTCATAATAATAAGTCATACGACATCTACAAACGAAATCAGTAACAACAAGATGCAATTCTAAAACATCAAATAACATTCGAGTGATAAAGCTATTTAGCATGGTAGATTCGACGAGTCCGAACGATCTCCTTTCAATCGTTGTTTTCCATATTACAGCCTTTTCGCGGAGGGCCCTGTCGCCATAGCTTTGTTGAACGTACAAATCTGACATCGTAGAAAGCCTCTTGAAGAAGATGATTTGAAGTACCGCCATATGAATAACGAAATAGAAAATAAACAGTACTCTCACAAAAGGAGACACAATTATACCCAAAAATTGGGACAAACTAACTCTCACAGGAGAAGAGACTGATTTTATTCCCAACAACGAAACTGAAAAACTAAACAAGATGGAAAAACTAGAAGGATTGAGGCTTACCACCATCAGCGATTCGTTGATGGCAGCCCTTAGATCACAAAAGTAGGGTTAGGGTTTTTTTAGAAAGAGGAGACAGTCGTTCCCTACTGGTGCAGACCATTCCTTTTTAATTTTTATAGTGATTTTCTCAGCTACAAGTAATTACATGTTGTGGATTGCTAGACTATGTCAAACAATTTGATACCAACCTAATATCAATTTTTATTTATGTTCACCTCTTGATGTTTTGACTTTCACCAGTAGACTCAGACCAAAAATAAGTAAGATTTTATTATGATAGGGTTGCTATTTCAAATTTTAAATTTAAGCTATGTACCATTATTTGACATCTACACACCACATAGAAAATCCAAAAAAAAATAGATTAAAGTTGTCTTAAAAAATTATATACAAACTACATAGAGTAAACGTACAACGGTACAATTGAGCAAGTTTATAATGTCTCTTAGTGAAACCGAGATGGCTTGAATTTTCTATAAGAGCATGTTGACTTTCATTTACAAGTACTCTACATATTACCCCTGTTTCAATAGAAAAGTTACATTATCTCATGGTCTCATACAATTTTGAAAAAGTCCCTTGCTTGTTGTCCTTGGAACCTCAAACCATCAACAGTAATGAAACACTCAATGTCATGCATTATATCACGCACAAAGTAAAGCTAGTACAATGATCATGAAATAAAAGTCAGAGGATCCATGTTGATATAAATCCCAACATCTCTTAGCGAACAACTCAGCTTGTACCTTTCACAAATGGATTGATTAAATCATCATATCTATCGGACCCAAAACTCCATTCTATCCATGTACAGATTCTTTCAAATCGTATGTTTATTCATAATAAAATTAGATTAAAGAGATCAAGAAGAAATAATAATGATGGACTTGTCAAAGTTAAGATTCATATTAAATCCCAAATAAATTAATTAGTACAATCAATTAGATTTATAAAGTGCATTTCAGTATACAATATCTACAGACTTTCCAAAAATTTGGAGAAGGCTCTGATTCCTGCCAGTCTTACCTAATTCCACCCCTGTCGATCCCAAAACTCCATCCAATCCATGGACAGATTCTTTCAAATCGTACGTTCATTCATAATAAATATAACTTTGGCTTTCATTTCATTTTCCCCTTGTGATCAAAAGAGAAGAAGAAACAATGATGAAATTGTCAAAGCTAAGATTCATATATAATCCAAATAAATTAATTAGTGCTATAATCAACTAGATTTTCCATAATATTATAATAATTAACCTCCTTATAAAAACCCGGGTTGACATTTGAAGTTTGAGCAAACAAACACTTCTCCAAGCAAATACGTCTCTCCAAATTTTACTATACCAAATCAAGGGCATTTTCGTCATTTTACTCTGTAACAACATAAATCAGGTTCAGACAAAGAACCCAAAATCCAGCGGCTTTAATTATTTTCATCCCTACAAAACCCCGGTTTTCCAAGTGTTTGAAAAACAAAAAAGCCGGGTTTTTTTAGCACTCTTTATAAAGTTCCATTTTTTTTTTTTTTAACCAGTGAGTTATTAAGGAGAGAGAGACAAACAAAGCGGATTATCATCTGAACACCGCTTTCTCTGAAAAACAAATTGAAAGTCACAATATACGACTCAGAAACAAAAAAAACAACTAACCCAACCAAAACCAAAAACCAAAAACCCTTTTGCATTGAATTCAATTCAATTCCAAATAAATTAAAATTAAAATCCCAATTCTCATTTTTTTCTACCATTTTATCACCTCATCACTGTTCCCAATCATAACCGCTTCTCTCTCTCTTTCTCTCTCCTCCCATTAATGGGGTTCTTGGGAGGTATAGAAACAGCAACACCACCAACAACACAAACAACAACAAGAACAACACAACAAGCTCATCAGCTTATAGGAATAAACACAAACACAGTTCCATTCATGGCAACAAGTAATAATAGTAGTAACAACACTTCATCATCTTCTTCCAAAACCAACAACAACAACAACCACATACCATACCATCATCATCATGAGTTTCATCATCATCATCAACAACATCAGCAATTTCATCAACACCAGCAACAACAACAACAACATCAGCAACAGAATATTTCCTTTGCTATGATGCCATCACCCCCTTCATCATCCAACTACATGTAATATTACACACACACTCCCTACACCTCATTTAACTCAAACCTCGAGAAATTATTATTACATAGTCCGAGACCAATACTATCTTTCCTTATATTTCTCTTCCCTTGTAAATAATAATTTCCTTTTATTTTTTCCGATTTATCATCAGAGGCGGAGGAAAATCCGAGAGCACAGGAGCGTACGACCTAGGAGAGCTAGATCAAGCGTTGTTCCTTTACCTCGATGGACAAGCTGCACCTGATCACACCCCTCTTCATGAACCACGCCGTGAGTTTCTATTTTTTAGTTTCTGTTTTTCTTTTTTTCTTTTTATGTTGAAGATTCTCTAGCATGGAAAAAGCATGATCAGGGACACAGTACAGGATCACCTATTTCCTTTGAACAGATCATAGAGTTAGTATATGAGAATCAGTCCAGAAAAATCATATAACCATATTTCAATTTTCTCTCTCCTTCTTTTGGGGATTTTTGGTATGTGGGTACGAATTGGGAATTTGTTATCCATGCCTACTTTCTATCTCCCGCTACTTTTTCTCTCTCCTCAGCTTTTGGGGTTCATGTGTCAGATAGCTCTCCAAATGCATGCCTAGCTAGCTACTCTTGTAATAACTCAAAAACACACACATACACAAACACAAACACAAACACTCCTTTCTTTTTCATCTCATTCTCTACAATAATTTTTCTCATCATATGTTTGTAGGTATTAATACTAGCTAGCTTTTTTGATTCATTAATTTTCATTTTTCATTTTTCATGATTTAGTGTTTATGAAAAACATGATGGAGAAAAAAGCGAGCGATTGATTGATTGATTGATTGCATGATTGATGATTTACTTGGGAACTGTGCAGAAAATCAGAACTCATCAGGAGGTGGAGGTGGTGGTGGAGGAATGAGACCACCAACTCTCAACATTTTCCCTTCTCAACCTATGCATGTTGAGCCATCTTCTAATAATAAGGTTAGTTAATTCTTAATCTACTAGTTCAATATCATTTTGATTTTGTCATCTTCATTAATTATTCAAGTGTAACTACTTCGATTAATAATAATAATTTTGTGACCATTTTATTATTTTTTGTAATTTTTATCAGGCGGGTTCAGAAGTGATAGGAGTAGTAGGAGGAGGAGGACAACCAACAAGCGGTGGCGGTTCGAATAAGAGACTATCAGAACATCAACAGCCGCCACCAATGGAGTTGTCCAACAACAACAACAATAATAGTAATAGTAAACCAAGAAATCAAAGCGATAATGCACCCGCTGAACCGTCCAAGTGTATCAAGGTCTGTTTTATAATTAATTAATTTAATTAAGATTATTTCTAGCTAGCTAGTGTTATATTGTTAATTGAAACTAGTAATTTTTATTATTATCACAATGTTTTGATTTTGATTTGTTGATTGGGAGCAGCGTGAAGGAAACCGCAAAGGTCCAACATCAAGCTCAGAACAAGAAGGCCCTAAAACACCCGATCCTAAGGTTAATTTTATTTTATTTTTATTACTAATCATGTTTTTTAAGATAATTAATTAATACTCTATATAACTAAAAGTCATATGGTGGCTAAAAATAAAATAATTAAGTTTACATTTGCATAATCTTATTCAACGGTAACGCTTTTTGATAATAATAACTATTTTGGCTTTTGATTGTAACCAGACACTAAGAAGACTTGCTCAGAATAGAGAAGCAGCTAGGAAAAGCAGGCTTAGAAAAAAGGTAAACTAAATTAAAATTAGTCAAATGCCTAAATGTCATTGTATCGTTTGTTAACCTTTCTTATTCAACTACTTAATTATTACTAATAAAAATCATAAAATTATTGAATAATGCATGCGCTTTGTTTTCTTAATTTAATTGGTCAATCTCCATCAACATAAAAACAACTGCAGGCTTATGTTCAGCAACTAGAATCAAGTAGGATTAGACTTGCACAGTTAGAGCAGGAACTTCAAAGAGCAAGAGCTCAAGTAAGTCATTCTTCTTAATTAATTACCTCGTAATTCCGTATGAATAGTACAGAGGGAGCGTAATCCCTTTTTCTTGTTCTTTTTTCTTTAGGGTATATTTTTCGGAGGTGGAGGTGGTCTACAAGGTGGTGGAGGAGATCAAGGCATCCCAGTTGGCGTTGCCAACATCAGTTCAGGTACTAATTAAAACTATACATTAATTAAATTGTTTATATTAACTAATTATGGTTAGTTAATTAAATTATTGTATTAATAGATGCTGCAGTGTTCGATTTGGAGTACACAAGGTGGTTAGAGGAGCACCACCGTATAACATGCGAGCTTCGAGCAGCAGTGCAAGAGCATTTACCAGAAAATGAGCTCAAAATCTATGTAGACAACTGCTTAGCTCACTATGATGTGGTGATGAACCTTAAGAGCATGGTGGCGAAAACCGACGTCTTTCATATCGTTTCCGGCATGTGGAAGACCCCTGCTGAACGCTGCTTCATGTGGATTGGCGGTTTTCGCCCTTCCGAACTCATCAAGGTATAACCAAATTAAACCACCATAAACACAAACCCTAGCTACCTAGTTGTGTTAACTAGTACGATATGCATTATAATTACTCGTTAATTGGTTCAGTTCAGTGGAAAAGAACATGCTATTTAAAAAACAAAAGAGGAAGAAGTTGTGCATTATTCTTCTATTTTGTTGCCAACCTTAGCTTGTTATGTACTTGGAGCAGCTTTTTCTTGTGGGGATGGTAAAGGTGCATGGAGATGATATTGTGGTACTAAAATAGGGATATTATAAGACATGAAATTTATAATAAGACATGATATGATAGTATAGAGGAATTTGTCGGTGTGTTAGAAGAAGGGAAGGGGGGAAAATCTCATGAAAGGGTATGAAAATAAATGACGAAAGATATCATGAGTGAAGTTTCCATTAAAAGGGCTTGAATTAGGTGCCATACTGGCCTTAACCCTAAAGCCATGTCTGGTACTTCTACTTATATATATATATGGTCACACCATATGGGGCACTCTTTAGCCTTTTACATTATAAATGCGTTAACTTGCACGGCTCTCTATCTAGCATGAGCTATATTGCTATTGCACTTTTATTCTTCCTCCCAATTAGTATTGATGAGCCTTGGTCCCAGTTCCCATCGATCATTAGCTTTCACTTAAAGAACGCGCTATTTACCGATCGCCCAAAAATGCGGCTGATAAGGCTTAATCGGTCTGCTAATTATAATTACCGATCGATAAAAGACTATTTTAAAAAGTAGCTAAAAGCGTGTTTTTGGTAGTGATTCCTTGGTTTCTAATTGAGTTAAATTTTGTTATTATACATATTATCTAGCCTAGCTAACAACTTTCTTGATCGAAATCTCTATTAGCTAATCCTGTTTTTCTTTTTATGTGTGTGTGGCTACATTGTTGTAATTATAGATAATTCCGCACCAAGTTGAGCCATTGACCGAGCAACAATTGGTGGATATATGTGGATTACAACAATCTGCACAAGGGACGGAGGAGGCACTATCACAAGGGCTCGAAGCTCTCCACCAATCCCTCTCCGATGTGATCTCCTCCGATGCTCTAAGTTGCCCTCCTAACATGGCTAATTACATGGGCCAAATGGCTCTTGCCATGAACAAGCTCTCCACCATGGAGAATTTCGTAAGACAGGTTAGCTCGCTTTTTACACTTGTTATTTTAAGGCATACCCAAGCTTTTACTACGCTATTATTATTATGAAGTAGTACAATGATTGTACTAATTGACTTTCAATGTGCTACGAGATTAAACCGTAAATGGTCATTTATGATTTGTTAGTTTAGTTTAGGGAGGGTAGAATATGTGATTGTTTAAGGGACATTGTTTAGCACATATGAATGTATGATCATAAGTTGCCTATATAGGAAATTAGAGTGGGACCAAATAGTAGTAAAGAATCTGGTGTTGCTATGGTTGGAAAACCTACTCCAATCAGATAACCTACTACTCCAAAGTCCAGCTCATTATTATAATAATAATAATAATTGGAGTCTCAAAAAGGCTGTATGCCTTTACACATATTCTTTTTGAAATGACCCCTGAGATTTAGGGAAAAGAGTATATATAATAAAAATAAAATAAATTAATAGTTAAACCATGTACACTAGTGTTAGTTCTATAGAGACTATAGTGGGACATGAACATATATAGTGACGGCTCCAGCTTATATATATAGTTTGGGGGTACGTGGCTCTTAGCCTCTTACAATCACCAACAAACTTAGTTGGAACTTAATTTTCTGTTTGATTAATTAGTTTTGATGCTTCTCAACAACTATTTTAGCATAAATAATGGATTAGTTCTACTTCTACATCAATAATAATCAATTGTACCTCAAATGGTTTTTAAGATGTTATATGTATAGGTTTTTGGATTAAAGGAGGTAAAAAAGGGTCATGATTCATGATGATTTGATTTGAGATTAGGGAATAAAGTTTATAATGCTTTTCAAGCTATTAGAACTTTTTTTTTTTATGCAATTTTCCCCTTTTCTTAAATACCAAATGGCCATATTGTTAATCAAAAATTTATTTCGGTGAATGAATTATGCACCAAGAACTGAAAATGAGGTGATATAATTAAAGATTTTACACTATATTTAGAGGGTATACTTTTTTCCTCCAATAATGAACTTCAATCTTACCGTAGATTTAAACAATTAATGTCTCTCCATGAGTTATTAGCTGAACGGCATGAAAGTCACATGCAATAAGCACTCTCGATTTCAAATCTAGGTAGCTTGTGCTAACAAGTGTAGGGTCGTTTGTTGAGGAGGAAGTTGTATTTAAGGGTCTTATGGGGGCCACATTTCCCTCTTTAAAAAAGGAAAATTTTAACTATTATATTTGTTTGGAAGTATAAGATTGAGTAGTGTGTGTTACACTTATCACTTTGGAATCAATAATTATAAATCTCACCCCTTATGTTACGGAATACTCCATATAAATTAGGATAAAAGTCGCACTAAAAATAGTAGGATAAGAGTGTATAATATGTGTTATTTACAACTTTAAAGAGGATAAACTTATGTCATTTTAATTTTCTCAATAATAAGTATAATTATTTTCTATTTTACAAGAAATGAACATGAAAAATATCCACTTCTCTTAGCAAAATGCATAGTCATGATTAAAAAAAAAGAAAATTTAGTTGAGGGGAATATTTGTTGGAATTAAATGCAATATTTTTAGTAAGTTTATAAAATTGTGAATATATCAAGTGGTCCATAATTTAGACCCAAAATCAAACAAAAAATAAATGAAAAAAATTAAGAGACAAAAATTTCATGGACATATTGAGGTTTGAGGGGATGGAGAAAGGTTTTCAGTTTTCCACGCTTGAATTAATTAGACATATGGACCATTGGGAGAGATTTAGGAACCCATCTTATATGGACAGATAGGGCCTTGCTGGGGCCCACAATAAAAATATCAACATCGGAAGATCTCTTTAGGCCCATAACCTTATGGTGTCATGGTCATAACCGCTTCACTTGGCAGACTTCATGGGCCATCCGTCCCCATAACTCCCCCTTTTTGACGTGCCCTTTTCAGTCAATTTCTTATGCTCTCTCTTCTTTGTGTTTAAGTCTCTTTACTAGGTTTTGCAACTTCATGCTTGTCTATATAATTTTAGCAAAAGATTTTATTTTTTTCAACAAGTTGAGTGCAACATAGTATTAGTTTGATGTTTGAACGTTATACTAGTATAGTATAGTATGTTTTGAAGCTCGGGTAAAACTGAGTTCGAACCAAATCCAAGCCAGCTCAAATGCTTTCTGAGTCGAGTCATCTACTTACCCCGGCCGCATTTCCAGATGAGTCTTTTTAGTAAGGGGTCATTGCCACATTGGTCTTTTTAGTAGCGCCGGCGACAACTGGATCTTAAAACTATTTAACTCGTGCACTTAAGTCCAAAAATCGGTCCGCCGACCAAAATCACGGCCCACTTTGAAATTTTCTCATTTATTGTATTTACCTACCCCTTTTTACATTTATTGTATTTCTGTAAATGCCCACAAAAATGTCTAACCTCCATTTATTCACTATACCTATTTTGGCGGTTTTGAACCATTTTGACAGAGAAAACGAATGAGAGAAAGCTAAGAGAATCTGTGAGGTTGAGCGAGAGAAATTGTGACAGATAATTGAATTTTCAGAGCAGAAAATCTCAAACTCAGCAAAAAGAGAGAGAAAGTAGTACACCAAAATCAAATCCGGAGCTATTATTTTGAAGGAGATTAAAGCCTCTCAAAAGCAAAAATTTGATTTGAAGAAAAAAGAAAAGAAAAAGGAAGCCACTCAAACGCAACAGCGACATAAATACAATAAACGTAAAAAAAATAGGTAAAGAAATAAATGAGAAAAATTCAAAGTGGGTCGTGTTTTTGGTCGGCGGACCGATTTTGGACTTAAGTGCACGAGTCAAATAGTTTTAAGACCCAGTTATTGCCAGCGCTACTAAAAAGACCAATATAACAATGACCCCTTACTAAAAAGACTCATCTGGAAATGCGGCCCTAGTTACCCCTTTTAACTTCTTTTAGACATCCAATATGATGGCAGAATAACTTCATATGCAATAAAGTAAGGGATGGAATTCCCAATGAATCATGATTAAAGGAGTTGGCGTTATTCTCAGTCAACCATAAAGTCTTAATAGGAAAATGTTTTATTGACTCGGTGGGTTGATCATCCACTAGTTTATTGTGTCTATACTCTTCTATTTTAATTGTCTCTTTTTGAAAATAGAGGAGAGAGATTGTGAGAATAAAGCAGAGAGATAGACACAATAAGTTAGTAGGTTGTCAACCCAGTCGGTGGATATATTATTCTCCGTCTTAATAAGATATATGTAAGCTGGATAGGTTGATCAGTCATTATTGGTTAGCATGCATTAGCTTTTGTAATTTACTGCCAATGGTCTTCGTCTTAATGGAAATCATTATTAGTGAAGAATTAATTGTTCACTAATTACACATTTTTCTTTTTTCTTTTTTCTTTTTGATAAGACACTAATTACACCTTTGGGTCCCTAATGTAAGACAGTTACCGCACCAAAATGACCGAAGTCTCGCCTTATGTTTTCATTATTCATTTGCCCATTGGTCAGTCTAACAACTCATTTACCTTAAAAGTCAAAATGATCATAAGTTATTTCAACAATCCTAGTCTTATCATTCAACATATTCCCTTTTAAAGTCAAATTCACATTCATATGCTTCTAAGTTACTACAATTCTTCCAATTTTGATTATAGCCAGATACATGCATTTTATAATAATGGATGAGTCAATTTAAGAAAAATTCACGTGGAAAACAAATAATGATTGTCGTGATGTTATTTTGTATTGTATACCAGGTAGATTACATGATTTAATAAGTAGCTCATTCAAATGGAGAAAAATATGAATGCGTAATAATGAATAAATGATAACATAAAGCTCACCATATAATGTCATATGTTGAGTCTGATGAGCAAAATATGGGAGCTCACTTCTTGGTACGTAGATCACTCATTTGCCCAATCATGGTTGGAGCTTCAAGTCTGCTTATTTTCCTCAATTTTAAGTTGAGGGTGGTATTTATGTTGTGGGTTTATGATGCATTTCCTTTTTCCGATGTATTGGATCTAATAGCCTAACTTCTTGTATTAAAAAGTATGATGATTCCGGTTATGCAGCATTATCTTTGAATATATGAGCAGTGATCATTGTTTCATTAAAAAGTGACCCGATCTTATTAAAAGTTACAAAAACACCGTTTTATAGAAGTTTTTGTGTTTTCATAATTTAACGAGGATGAAAATTATTAATATGTACAGGCTGACGCATTGAGGCACCAAACATTTCACCGGTTGCACCAAATTCTGACGACACGACAAGCGGCTAGGTGTTTTCTGGCGATCGCCGAGTACTTCCATCGGCTTCGAGCACTCAGCTCCTTGTGGTTAGCTAGGCCTAGGCACGAATAGATAAATACATATGATGAACAACATATGAAAGGTAGTTTAATTTAATTAGCTAGAGAATTAATTAAGTAGAGGGAAATTAATCATGCCAAAGTTTATTCTCCGAATATATTTTCACTTCGATAATCTTTTTATAGTTGATCATCAATGTATGTCTTTCATCCTGAAAGTTGATGGCTTATTATTACCAATATACAAGTTTAATTAGATTTCTTTTGTTTCTCATAGCCTTAATCAAACATATGTACATATAGCACACTGCATCCACAATAAATTGCATGTAAATTGAGCATACGTATTAGATTAATCACAAACCCTTACAATCACCATCTTTTTCTCTCTCAAATTCACCATTGTATGATGAACTTTCCAATTATCATTCGTTTGTATTCAATCATAACACTTGGCAATCTGATTTTTCATTAGGGATTAACTTAATCTGAGAAATTTGCTCCGTTGGATAAAGTGTTATGTCAAATTCTTATTGCCTACACTTCAAGTCCACCTAGATACGGTAGATGGACTTTCTTGGACAATCCCAATGATCCGCGAGGTGTACGTAATATACACCCATTTCATGTTGAAAATCAATGATGGTTCATAAATCATAAATGAATTGAATTGGTTGTTTCTAGTGAAATTTCATCTGAAATCGATAGTTGTTGTTCTTAATTGTTTGGGTCTGTGACTCCTACAAGAACCAACAAGAAAGTGAGTATTACCCCTGACGAATCACTATAATAGTTCACTGGTTCATACCTGGTCCATACCCTCCCCCCTCTCTCTCTCTCCCTCTCTCTCTCTCTCCCTCTCTCTCTCTAGCTTGTTTTGGTATCTAACATCGTTAAGTTTGAGTTTAGGCCAAAAACATACAAGTAGAGTCTGAGAAGGTTATTTTTGCAAGATAAAAGATAATTCATTTACTTAAAAATTAAGAATCATACAAAATTTACAAAGATGATTATCTCTAAGCACGTACAAATCCAAAATAGTAATAATAATATGATTAATTGTGAACTCCGCTACCGATGGCTTGAAATAATATCTTGGTTCACTCCATGGTTCTGCCGATAATAAATATGAATCATCTACCGTTTAAATATAGCATAAACCACCTTATAAAGTAAACTGGGTGCCCACACATTAAACCTACGATTGGAGCCTTGGAGATAATCAAGAAACATGTTGCAATTATGTCGAAGTGCGTACCCATTTTATAAAATATTAAACTTCTCTTCCCAATTCATGAAAGGATAACTTAACCCTTAACTATACTCCAACTAACCAATAACAACGCTTAGATTCCAACAACCTCTCATGAATAGGAAAGTTTATTAACTACTAGGAGAGTTTATTAAAAAGAAGGAAAAATAAATAACAATAAAAGGGCTAACCACCGTCAAATTAAAAATTTCAATGATAGTCGTAAGTTGAATGAAAGAAATGGTTAAGGCATCGGCTTTTTTTTTCAGAGAGAGGGGGAAAATGGATTGATTTATCCTCAATGGATAGATAAAGTATTTATGAGAAATTTGATTTTAATAATGATGGTCGAGGTAAACTTATTAGGTGAGAAATGCACATGAGTACATAAAGTATCCTTGCGTTCCAAAATTTTCTTTCCAATTGACTTTTGAGGTCTAAGTTTACAAAATTTTGCCATTAATTTAAGAAAAGGTATAACGATTTGCAAACAAAAGATACTTTTAATAATATTTTCAAAATATCATATTTTTATAATATTTAAAATCATAGAATTATGATTATTCATGGTCAAAGTCTCGTATTGGAGACCGCGAAGAGTCAAATGGAAAGAAAAATAAGGATAAGAAGGTGTATTTATTAATTAAAATCATTGGGGAATGACTTACTTGAGAACATGTGTAAGAAAATAAATAAATTTTCTAATATCCTATGAAAAAATGCAATGACTTGAATGGGTACATAGTTTTTGGTCAAAATAATATTTAAAACTCGTTTGAATTACATAAAAATAAATATGGATGTGAAAATATTTGGATATTACTTGAATTAAACTTAACCCGATTTTAATAGGAAACATATCACATGAATTCAAATAAAGTAGATAGAATACTATGTATATATAATTGCTAATAAAGATACAAATCCCCAATTTCACACTAAACTATGCATATTTTGGTAGTGATTTTATATGTTTTAGCACATTATAAAATGGATACATATCTCTTCTGATGTATTTCCTTTTGAAATTGTTTGCTTTTTTATATACATATAATTAGTATTTTACTCTGAAATTTGGAAGTGATGTAAATTTGTTCACTAATTGAGCTTAAATTAGAAGGTAGCTCATAAGTATTTTCATTTTCCCTTTTTTTTTGAGATTTTTGGTTGCAGGAATTTTGTTAGTAAGTGAGATACAAATCATCACTTTTGGTGAAATTATATTTATCACTATATATGATTGTTTGTTAAATTTTGTGTTTTGAAAAGACTATAAACAATCACTACTTTTATGCACATAGTTTTTAATCATCAAATGTGATTAAAATATGCTAATATAAATGTATGTATTGAAATTGCGAACAAAAGTCACAAAACAATATAAACGTAGGGTTATTTTGTGATAAATAATCATTAAAAAAACTAAAATTATATCGAATACACATATACAATATAAAATTAAGAAATTATTAATATGCAAGAGACCAATATATTTGTTGAGGAGCGTCTCATTTTTTAAAATTGTGGTTAGGTGTGTAAAAACCAAATGTCCAATATGTAAACCGACCTACTAATTTTCCATTTTAGATGAAAAATTTGTGCCTATATATATAGGTCGGAGCGGAAGAATCATATGACGCAAAATATAAAATTATTTTCCCAACTAATAGCGAATTATATTCGAGTGTCAAATCTGATAGGGAATTTTTCTTTTCGTGTCAACTAGCAGCCAATTCCATCATGACACAAATTAGAATTCAGGATCTTTGTGATCTCCAAGTAAGGTATCGTGTGTTTTTCATACGACTTATCAAAATTTTCTCTTTTGATTTAAAAATGTCACTTTTGGTCATGGCTTTTTTGTTTTGGCTTGAGGAACAGAATGGCCAACATGTCATTCTAATGTTATCATCACTCCGGGATGACTATTTAGAATTTGCAATCAGAGAAGCAAGTTGCTGCATAAATTTCTTAGCATTAGATCCACCTATAAATCCGTGCATTGATGTCCCAATCATTGATTACTTGCTAAGCCCAAACGAATCCTTACAATCACTATATAAACGAAAGTACACTGCTATAAGTGGTATAAAAAGATACCTTAGAGTTATTTGTTCACGTATTTTTTGTGATATATTGGCTAAAGTCATATTTGGTTCATCATCTATACCTCTTCCATACCAACTCCTCAATATAGCCGGGTTTCCGGATCCAATATTCGGATCTATCCATTTTCGATATCGGCCTATGGATCATGTATTTGACACCAGTGAGATTTGGTCAAGGTATGGTATGTACTATGTTGATGAGGAGGATCGAAGTTTATACTTGACTTTTTCGAAGGGTTATCCATTATCAGAGACCGAGGTGAGAGTAATTTTTGCATCAATTTATGGAGATTGTGTTCAATTTGTTCGTATGCCTAAAAAGAAATGTAATAAGCAATTTTTGTATGCTCGAGTTGTAGTGACTTCTGTTGAGATTGTTGATGCTGTCCTAATGGGTAGTAGTACAGCCAGATTTCAGGTCAATGGAAAACATGTATGGGCCAAGAAGTATAGGAGTGGAAGGCATGACAATTGAGTTTGCTCTCATAATAATGTGAAGAAAATTGAGTAATTCATTGTAATAGTATGCGAGCCACAATATAATAAGAATTTAATAAAATGTTTATGTTAATTGCTCTGTTTTATATGATCGATCTAAGCTTCCCTTGAATTTTTGCCAAATGCAAATAAATGGTATTTATTCTTTTTAAAAGTTGTACGAGGTACCCTTTTACTAATTATGAGATAATAAATATTCTAAAGAGGTAGTATTAGTAGCCTCCCGAACGATTCACAAGGAATGGGAAGCCGAAATAAGGATTGTTCAAAAATATCCGAATCTGAGCATCCGATCTGAAAATTCGCATATCCGAAAAAGTGGATATCCAAAATTTTGAATACGGGTTCGGATACCATTTTTCAAAATTTTGGATATTCGGATATCGGAAAATATTCGAAAAACATTCGAAAAACTCAAAATTAATCCGAAACTATCCGAAATATTTGGCTCACATGTTCAAAATATTAGGCACAAAATAGGATAAAAATAAAAATATATAATAAATTTCGGATTTCGGATAGCGGATATCCGACTATCCGAATCCGAAATTTTAGGTGTATGAAAATCGGATATCGGAAATTTCAAATACAAGTTCTGATATCAAAATTTGGTATCCGAAATTTCGAATACCTGCATATGAACACCCGTAGCCGAGATGGCAGAAGCATTTGCGGCAATGGTAGCAACTACAATATCTAAGGAGCAAGGATTCACATATGTGGTGTTGGAGGGGGACGCTCAAGTGATTATCAATGCGTTTCAAGAACTTGGTACAAGAATTGGAGCAATCTAAATCATATATCAAGATGTTTTAAAGTTAATATCTAGTTTTTTTTCTCCTTCATTTACTGTTTTAAGGAGTCAAATCTTGTTGCCCATAGGCGAGCTAGCTAAATGCGGACTGATTCTAGTTATTGTGATGAAATGTGGGTAGGCGAAGGTCACGTTTGGATCTTGAGCTTATTATTATACGACTAATTAGTACGTAGTGTATTAATAATAACTACTCCCTCTGTTCCTGTCAAACACTACCATTTTTCTTTTTTGAATGTTTTATACGAATACTACCCATTTTCACATTTGTTCTACGTAAAAATAATTGGAATTGAAATTGCAGAGTAAAAATTGTGTCACCTTTCACCCCACCTTCACCCTGAAAAAATGAAGAATAAAAAGAAGTTCCAAGTCTTTTCACTGTAAAGTGAAATTGTAACTTATTATGGATAACCAACAACTTATTATGAATAACCAACTTATTTGAAACTATATTTTCAAATTCCTTTTTCTTGTAACTTTTTAAATGTGCATTATTCTGATAAGAAATCTCCAACCAGTAAAAAATAAATAAATAAGAATGACAGTTTTTTTTTCTATAAGACCCTTATGTTTTAAAATTTTCACTGTGTATTTGCACGTTAGTCTGATATGACCTTGACACGAAATCTGTTGATGTGGCATTGTTTTTTCATTTTTTCACCACACATGTATACTAATTTACCTCTACTATCAATCTTCATCTTCTTTATTGGATAGAGTGGGAGAAAGAGTATTTTAAACAGAGAGTGAGAAATCCAAATTGAGTTTTTATCTTTCTTTCATTGTTGTTATATGAATATTTTATCAGTTAGAGAAATTAGATATTCGGAAAAGAACTAAAAACAAATCAAATGAAATATGGAATTCACAAATCATTGATTTTGATATCCCAATATATACTAATTTACCCCCATTTTATTCTTTCAGAATCTACATCTAAATAAAAGTTGGCATTTAATCTCGAATTCCATTTCCTTGATGACCTCCTTTGATTTAACTTCAACAATTTTCTTCTAGTAGAAATGCACAACTTTTGGATTTCTTATTTCTAACGAAAGTCGAATGTAACTTGAAAGCTCATGGAATGTCGGCCTCAAGCTCCTTTTCTTTTTTAAGATAACAAAACAAATTCTTTTGTAGAATTCAATGAAAAGTTTGGCCCTTATCAAATATCAATCCCGATACCTCTATTATATTTTATTTTATTTTCTCATCAAAAAGAGGGTGCAAATGAATAACGATCGAGACACCCCAGACCCCATGCTGCATTATGTTCGGACTCTCGTTGTAAGAACCCTCACCTTTCGGCGCCTAATTGAAATAATAAATAATATGTGTTGTAGGTTCTTAAATAGAAGAGATTGATTGATATTGATTAAGGGATTATTAAACAAATGAAGTCGCCACCAATTTTTAAGGAAACAATTGGAAACCATCGAAGTGCACCCAATTCCTATTGGGAATTATGACTCATATAACCCAAAGGCCAAAGATTGAGTTCGGGGGTGTAGGTATGAAAAAGACAAAACGAATCTCATCTAGATCGCCCGTAATAACGGCCTCTACTAATCCTATCCATGTTGATTCTTAATTCACATAATAAGGTTCCAAACAATCTGGTCGTCCAAGATCCTAAATTAACTAGGTGGATTGAACAAACCAAATTATTAGAGTTATCGCTTTGCACATGATTATCCAACTGCATGATTTGATTTATAGAACACAACCATAATAATAGAAATATGTTCCCCAACCTTACCGTACTAGCTTAACGCGCCAATTGCCAATTAGCATGAACAAACTTGTTAGTAACTTCAATGGAAGTAAAATAAAAGATATAAACTTTAACTACATGTTAGTATGCTAATTGAATTGATTAATCATGAAAAACATGCAAAGATATGATATTTACAATAAACATGATAAAATATAAGAAAACTAGAAAATAAACTAAAAAGTATGAAAATCATGTAAGGATAATAATTAAACTAACCTATGCATGATAATCATGAAAACAATAACAAAATTGATCTACATATGATGAACTAAATTAAAACAATTAAAACATGCAAAGAATATTAACCATAATCATAATATAAATAAAACATGATTGGAAAATAGATTTAAGAGTTGAAAAGATGAGCCCTCAGGTTGAACCTTGATTGTACTAGAATTGAATGTCAATGGCTCTTGATATTGGACTTTATCTTGGGATGAGACTTGTTCTTGATTAGGGTTTGAAGATGGGTTTGATTGATATGACTAGGGTTGAATGGAATAGAGGAGAGAGAGAGATTAGGGTTTTCTTGAGTTGAATCCCGTATAATCAGTTGTGTCCCCAAAAAACGGAGTTTAGAGGAGTATTTATAGGGAATGGGCCGAAAAGGAGGTCAAATTAGGGTTCCCGGGCCAAAAACAGTGCCCAGCAGCCCCCCGGAGGGCCGCTCGAGGCTCGGCTGCCTCGATAGTGCAGCTGGGGCTCGGCGGCCAGTGTCACGGCCTCTACTCCCACGAAAAGGCCGCTGGAGCGCTTGTTAGAGCTTCGATTGACCTGATTCTTGGTGCGTTGGATGTCTTGTTCAAAGAGCTTTCTTTTGACATATTGTGGACTCAAATAGCACAGGTACCCTATGAGTTATGGCCCAAACACTAGAGATGTGTCTGTTTCACCACATTAATCAATGATCGGATCATATCTCCTTCGTTCCTAATGGGATTTTGGCCCATAATATATCATTGGAAAGATAATTCAAAGCGGATTACAAGCTTAGTGGTCTAATACTCCAATTAATCCTTGAATGGCTAAAAATCAGTCTTGAACCGTGATATGCGGGTATGAGAACATCGTTTTTAGTCCATAACTTCATTAAATCATAATTTTTGACTCCGGTATCCGATTGGGACAATTGAGATGGTGTTGGAAAGCTTATGGAATGGACTATTTGATGGTATGAAAATTTGAAGGCTTCGAAATAAATAGATAATGGGACACAAATAAGCACCAGTATTTCGAGTATTGACATTCAATTCATTATGTTAATTATTGGTTATCATCATTGGGCATTTAAAAAGAGGGAACCGATTTAGGTGTCTACAGAAGCCCCCACTTTGGCCGAGCTCGAGTAGAGCGAAGGTCAAAATATGCACATTTTGAAAACATGCATTGCAAGCACATATTGGAACCGTCGATGAAGATGGCTGTCAGGATTGCCAAGTTAACTTGAATTGAAGACGGTGGTCGGGGTTGCCGGATTGACTTGAAATTTCATATGGCAGTCAGGATTGCCAGATTGACTTGAATTTGATAAGGCTGTCAGATTTGCCGAATCGACTTGATATTGATGGATACGGCTGTCAGGATCGCCAAATTGACTTGATCGAATTGAACACGGCTCTCAGGATCGCCAGATTGACATTGAAATTGAATACGGCAGTCAGGATCGCCAAATTGACTTGAATGATTGAACATTGACTTGAATATCGACTTGAATATTGAAGATAGCTGTCGGAGTTGCCAAATTGACTTGAGGGGTTGACTTGAGTTAAGTATTCCTGTAAATACAAATGCAAGGGCACACACAAACATGGCAATGCATACACACAAACATGGTAATGTAAACACATATTCGACCAATAGACACACATAAGAGATTGACTTGAACTTGAAATGGAAACTAAAGGCTCCAAACATAGAAAGCAGATTGAGAAATAGAGAAGATTTTGAAAATCGATTTTAGAAAAGACTTAGGGGTCCAAAGTAAAAAAACAATTTCCTTGATCGAATTGAATAGGAAAGTCTCGATGGTGCCTTCACCTTGGATGGGTGGTACTTCTTGAATGATCTACCATATTAGGATTTGGAGGAACACTTGCTGGATTGATGTCGAGCCTTGAGCGCGGGGTTTGATTATTCGAGTATTGAACGACTTTGCACGAGCCAGAGAGTATAGACATGATGGGTGATTGAAGGAAAAGTATGGATCGAAAAAGATAAAACAATTTGAATTGTGGACTAGAATTGGAAGGGTTGATAAAGGAAGCACATTGATCGTGGAGGTGATGGATAGAAAGAAATGGGTTCAATAATCGAGTCCAAGTTCTAGGCTCTAATGAATGATCCGTGGAACACTTGAGATGATTCTTAGAAAACCAAGTTGATTAGAGATTGTATAAATGGGATTTTTTGATGAATGAATTTAGAATATGACCGAGCCTCGAGAGAAGCTGCCTACGTATCCTTGTGGAATCAGGCCAGGCGTAGTTCATGGATTTTTATTTTTTATTATGCCCTTAGTTTTTGCCTGAAACATTGTCTTGGATAATCGATCCAACGGGCTTGCCCTAAATTTTTCCAAGGTCATTGAATGAATGGACCCACCGGGCTTTTTATTTGACTTTAATGCACTAACTTTTGCCTAGGCCGCCCTTTCGGGTTTTCAACCTAGCGGGCTGCACATGTTTTGAGTGTCAAATCTCTAAGAGGACTTTCGGGTTGTAATGCAAGGCTTGGGTTTGGGTTACCAAAGAAAAGGTTATTAAGGCTCAAAGTCCCATCAAAGCCCCCAGTGTGCCTATTGATCACCTTATGTTTCGAGAAGTGGATTGAACTTGAATTTCATTTCTTCTTCTTTTTTGACTTGAATTTGAATTTCTCTTTTGCTTTTGCACTTTGAACTTTTTTCTTTTTTTTAATTTCTCTTTTCTTTTTTTTTTCCTCAAATCTTCTGAACTCTTGGAATTTCACATCTCTCAACATTGTTGCTTGCACACTGTCAAACATCCCAGGTTAAGGATTATGTGGGTATGAAATGAATGGCTATGTGTTTGAGGCCCAACTTGGTTGCAAGTGGATTTTGAATGTGGATTGAAAAGGATTGATAAAGGGTGACAAATGAATGCCTCTTGTCCTCGACTTGACTTATGGACACATGCTTTTATTCTTATTTTTGTCCTTTGATTTGAATTGATCATCTTTTCCCTTAGCATTAATGAATTTTTGCAACTTGGATTCATCATTGAATTTGAGTGTTCCATGTATAGAAGATATAGCACAATAGAGAAAAGTAATTGACTTTATTGAATCGAAAGGAAGAAACACACGGCTAAGACTTAATAACTCCTAAGTAGACTTGAAATCGAATTGGAAAAGAAAGAACTGGGAGGGACTCTCCGACTCATGCTAATCTTATTGAATTCGAAAACAAAACAAAATCCTAAGAGAAGACTAGTCTTGAAGGCGCTTGACATCTTGATGCTTCTCTTGACGCTCTTGGCTTGAACTTAAAAAATGGGCCTCTAGAGTGAAGACCTTTAGGCCTAGTGGTTATGGCCTAATGGATTACTGTTGTTATTGGGTTTCTTCATATCTGGGGCCGGGATGGTCCCATTATCTATGAGAACTTGGATCTTATACTTTAGAAACTAACAGTCATCAGTGTTATGACCTCGACCTCGATGGAATTTGCAAAAAGCTTCGGAATCCCACGATTTGCTTCGATTCTATGGAGATGGATCTGGAGTTGGACCTGTAGGGTGAAGATGCCCATTTTGCTGGAGTTTCTCGAATGCTTTGCTTAACCTCATGCCCAATGGAGTGAAGACCCTTCAAGGTTTGTTGACATTCTTCATTTAGAGAGTTAACCTTGGAGCCTTTGAAACCATTACCCTTTTTGTCTTTGGAGTAGTTGGAGTAGTTGCTCTTACTCTTTGTGGATTGAAGGTGTTCCTCAATTTGGATCCCAACCTTGTAAAGTCTATCAAATGTCTCAATGGGTTGAAACATCAGAAGTTCTTGGTATTTGAGTTGAAGGTTGCGGACCACAATCCTTACTTGGTCCTCTTCAGAGGGACGATTGATGAGTTGGGCCGCCTTCTCCCTCCATCGAGTCAAGAAAGGAATAAAATCTTCCTTTTCACTTTGTTTGGTCACTTCCAACTCTCTTAGAGTCATGGGAAATTCATTGTTATAGGAGTATTGCATCACAAATTCTTCTTTGATAGAAGTCCAAGATTTGGCCTTGAGTGGGCCTAAGGTTTTGAACCATTTAGAAGTTGGGCCTTCGAGTGTCATTGGAAAGATCTTTGGATAAAGAGTTGAATCGATCCCTTTGATCGCCATACATGTGGTAAAACTCCTTAAGTGACCATGTAGGTCTTCCACTCCCTTGAATTTTGGGATATCAAGTAATGTGATCTTTTTGGGCAATTTGGAGTGGAGGTCGGCCTCGTGCTCCTCTTCTTCATCCATGTAGTAGGTGCTATATGTAGAATTCTTGCGGATGAGTTGTTTGAGTTTTTCAAGCCTTTTATCGAGCTTAGGGGGAAGAGGGATGTCATCCTTTTCTTCGTCATCAGTGTGGGGTTTAGACTTAACATCCTCCCTAAGTTTCTTGATTTCGATATCTTGGGCTTGGAGACGAGTATCCATAAGTTTCAATTGCTCGAGAATGTCTTTAAGATCATCATCTCCTGACATGGTAGAGATTGGGCTTGAACTTGAAGTATAATGTTCAGGTGGACTTGGAGGTGGTGATTGAAATAGTTTCCTAACGAGCCTACCGTTGGTACTCGAACGCTCCCACTTTGGGCTTGACTTTCCTATCCTGGATCAAGGGATGAATCAGAAAAGGAAAAAAAAAAAGAAATTGAAAAGAAAAAGAAAAAGAAAGAGATTTATCCATAATTCTAGTCCTTTAATTCTTTTTATTTATTTTTTTGAATTTTTTTTTTTGTTGATTATTTTCGAATTTTCGTTTTTTTTCTTACAGGACATGGAAAAGTGGACGGAAGAAATAAGGAAGGAGATTTTTGGAAAATATAAGAAAAGGTGAAATATTTGAAAACGGGGAAGAGATTTCGAAAATGGAAAATAAAGAGATTTCAGAAATAAAAAAGATCTCTTTCCTAAATGAGGACCCCTAAGATATGAGAGTTTTGAAATAAGGGGAAGACACGATAAGGAATGTTTCAACTATCATATAGCACATAGTTCACGTCCAACCAAACAAGAATTGTGGGAAATTGAATCTAGAATAATCCCTCAACATGGTAACTTTTCAAGGAAATTTAACTCGAACATCCCATAAGGTAAGTAATGTGCTTTAATTATTGATCCTCCATTTTTAACTTGATTAAAAAAGACTCTTGACTCAAAAAGGAATATATATATATATATATATATATATATATATATATATATATATATATATATATATATACTATTGACTTGATTATGGAAACGAGACTCTTTTATGAATAAGACTTGGGGAATGGGAAAGACTCTTGACTTGTTATGGAAAAAAGAAAATTACTTTTGACTTAAATAGGACTTGATTGAAAATATGGAAAAGACTCGAAAAAAGGAAAATATTACTCTTGACTGATTATGGAAAGTGAGACTTTTTTTTTTTTTTGAAGGATCTTTAATCGAAACACGTTACTTACTAGGATTCTATTTTCTTGGAAAACAAATCTCCCTAATATGGTTAGTAGCATCATAGGAATCATACATGGATTCTACCTCCTAAAAGAAAATATTCTAGAATCGATCTTAGAAAGATATCTACACAATAAGGGATACCAAATAACGCAAAAAGATTGCGCTCACACGAATTGGCAAACAATCATACAAGAATGGACATGTGAATGAATGCAATATTGGGTGAATCTATGGTTTTGGTAAGGGAACCCACGACCGGATGCGTTTCGTCATCTATGGGATGCATAGTAAAACTAGACGTGCCGTTTTACATATCTCGAATGGAAACATGTAAATATCATGGGGTGGAACACGACTATGTGCAAAGGTAATTCGGACCTAGTGGGTCACCGGCCTAAGTCATAGACAATGCTCCAAAGGGTAATTCCTATTTATGGTATGGTGATGTCTTTCGACATCTTGCGAAGATAACGCATGCAAACGGATGATATGGATGCAAAGCAATAATAACCACATAATGATATTGAACCAAGAAATAATAATTAACAATCAACATGGACAAGCTTTCGAATTACACCCTCTTATTAAATCCCCAGTGAAGTCGCCACTGTAAGAACCTTCGCCTTTTGGCGCCTAATTGAAATAATAAATAACATGTGTTGTAGGCGCCTAATTGGGACAATTGAGATGGTGTTGGAAAGCTTATGGAATGAGCTATTTGATGGTATGAAAATTTGAAGGATTCGAAATAAATATGGATAATGGGACACAAATAAGCACCAGTATTTTGAGTATTGACATTCAATTCATTATGTTCATTATTGGTTATCATCATTGGGCATTTAAAAAGGGGGAACCGATTTAGGTGTCTAGACTCGTACCTCTCGTACTATTCCCTTTATTAATGTTCCCATCTTCCCCACATGGAAGGCTTTATATTTCCACTTGTTCATTAGTTTCCAAAAAGAAGACGTAAAAATTATATAGTTGAAAACCAGTATTATTGCTTAATTCATTAAAGATTTTTGTTAAGGGTATATTGGGAAGATAGTAAAGTTTTACAAAGTTATGTCACTTATAAGGTTACCTTGGATTAATATTCTGAATCACTAATTACCATATAAATTTCTTAAATAAGACACCAATATTTGTATGAGTTCGTCTTATTAGATGACATTTTTTTTTCTTTTTTTTTTTTTATATAAATAGAGCTCTCTAATCATAAAAGTAATTCTAAATCTATAAAAAGTGACTCTATCGAAATTGCAAAATCATAGGGCACCATATAGAACATCCCAAAAAAGTCCTAACAAACATAGCCATGTAAAACCATTTGTTTGTTGTGTACAAGTATAAAAATATGAATATAAAACATAAATACATGGAGAAGTATAGATTGACACCATGGGTTAACAACACTCATAAATGATTGGAGTATCACAAAAACTCATACAAAGGGACCCTCGTGCATGAGACCTGAGAATGTGAATACAAAAGTAATACTAATGAATAAAAAAACTGATACCGAATTATCGAGAGAGTATTTAATAGGAAAATCCTGCACCAATTCTTTACTCTTTTTTTTTCTGGTGACATGGAAGGAAAATGCCCAAAAACGAAAAGCAAGAACAAAATAAAATTACATAAAAATCTTAGGTTTCGTAAATCCAATAAGATGCTCGAAGAGTATGCTTATCATATCAGGGATCGGGACCTCAAATTCTTTGAAAGGCTCCGGGATTGCAAGGTTGTGATTAGCGAGCCAATCTGTTGCCGCATTTGCTTCACTATAGACGTGCTTTGCTTGAATATTGCAGTCAGTATTGTGAATTAGTTATTTGCATTGCTGCAACACGAAGAAATGTGGGCTGAATTTTGGAGTAGGCGTCTTGATCATGTCAACTGCTAATTCCGAGTCCGTCTCCACAATGAATTTTTCAAAGTGAAGTCGTCTTGCTATTTGAACGCCATGGAATAGCGCCATGAGCTCCGACTGAAGATAATTCCCAGTTTAACTGCGAAAGTTCGAATATACGCCCCATTATCTGCTCTGAAAATTCCACCCCTGCCTGCCAAACCTGGGTTTCCTTTTGCTGCCCCATCAGTATTCAAATTTATCCAGCCTGTTGGTGGGTGTGACCACCTAATTAACGCCTCTGGGCGTTTTCTCTTGCCACCACAAAGAGCCAATTTTCTTTTAGTCTTTACTTCTAGATACTCTAAACCCCGAGCTCGAGCATATGAACTACGGCTAAAAAGAAATCTCCTCTGGGTCACCATGGATCCGCATGTTGCGCCAGCACCACAACAACCAAAGTGTTGTGGCGAACACAGTAGCCCATTCGTCATTATTTTTGAGGTTGTTAAAAATCAAGTCAACCAGCGAAGAGGTAAAGAAGTTTGGGGGCATCTGTGGAGGGTAGAAGTTCTTCCCAAACCTCCCTTGCAACGGTACAATCACGCAGGATATGCAATCCATCTTCTTCGAATTTGCCCACACACTTAGCACGAAGCATCAGTAGCAAGGTGACGCAGTGTTAGGCAGAAAGCTGTCATGAATGGCAAGCCACACAAAATTTCTGACTCTCTGCGAAGCCGCCAGCTTCCATACCACCTTCCATCGAGAATCCACGGGCAAGATCTCATCTGCATGAATAATATCCAAAGCTGACTTGATAGAAAAAGTTACCTGAGCAAGTTCCACCTCCATAGTTCTCCATCCCAGTGCTTGGCCACAGTTTTTCCCAATTCCTCATCAGAGAGAGGTTAAATGGCTTCACGTTCTAATGGATGATCACAAGCCTAGTTATGGAGTCAAAAGAAGGTTTGATGTCCTTCTTCAATTACTGGCCTTATTCACGCCTTGAGGGTGCTCGAATCTTCGACTACCCCTCGTTAAGTATTCGACATATTGCTTCGTGATGAGAACATATCGACGTCGCAACAGTCAGAGCAGTACTTGGTCCTTACCACCCTAGACCATAAACTTTCTGATTTTTCAGTGAGAGTCGTTCACCCTAATTTGGTGAGGGAAGCCATGTTCGTCTGCCTCATCGAGCGGAGTCCTAAACCACCAGAAGACTTTGGTTGTGTTAACGTCGGCCACTTGGCGAGATGCATTTTCTTCTTCTCATCCGTACTCCCCTATATAACGGTACTGAGTCTTTTTTATGAATCTCATCGCAAATTGCTCTAGGTAGATGGGCCGTTTACAATAAAGTAGTACAAAATACTCGATAACGCGGATTGGGCCAAGGTTATGCGGCTTACCACCTATTCTTTACTTTAAATTCAAATTATGGGGTGCGTTACAAAATCTCTCAAGAAATTGAGCAAGTTTTTTTTTGTTTTTTTTTTTTTTTTGAGGGGGGTAATTGAGCAAGTTGCTAACCCATAGTTAGTGTCAACCAAACATTTTTCATAAAATCTAAAAAAGAAAAGTAAATAACATTTGGTCTCCAAGTTCCAACAAATCCTACGCTGTCTATGAGATGAGTAACTGCAAGGTGCTTTTGAGAGACCATGTCCCAGAAAACTAAGCCCCCTCTAAACCCCCTGACTCACCGCCAAATCCGACCACCGCTCCCACAACCGCCAATCCCATAACCGCACCAAGACGGGGTTTCCCACCCCAATTCAATTACAGGCCCCTTTATGTCTGCTTTTCACCTCACAGCAATCGATTTCACAAAAAACGTAATCGACAACAAAAATTACAGCCCCAATTTCTACAACTGTATAATCACTCTCGCTGTCAATTACTAAGAAAGATCAATTGCCCCAATTTTCGATCTGGCAAAAATTCTCTGAGCAATTGGAACTTATTGCCATGGAAACACATAAAAGTACTTTGTCATTACATGTACATGCGTGGATCAAGTGGAGCGATAAGCTGGAAGGGAGCCAGTTTGACAACATCCTTACAAGGATGCTTTGATGAAAGGAGACTCGGGCGCGGTTATGGGGTTTCCTCTTCTTTTAATTCCCCAATTCAGATAAGTCTCTTTCTCCTCCTTACCTCAATTTTTTGGATTAAATCTTGTAAGTCTAGCTTTCTGATCTGGATCTTATTGATGTTCTTTTGTTTTAGTCTGTCAGTTGTTTTTCAATGTTATTTGCCCATAATTATCAAGTTTACGCTTATTGCAGATCAATACAGCTTTATGCATTCATGCATAGGCTCTGATCACTTAGCCATTTACAGGACACGTTCTTTAACTGGCATAAATACATACCCGTATCAAGAATTGAAATATTTAGTTTTAGATTGCACTTTACTTGATCCTCAATGCTCAATTGACACACCATTATCCATGCCCAATGGTGTTATGTTATCTAATTACATTAGAAAACTTAAGACTCATAAGAATTACCATGTATTCTTACAAGGTGGGTTACACTTTTGCATGCTTATAATGCTGTCAGAGCCTTGTTCTAGAACATGGATTGATATGTTGAGTATAGCTAGCTGTTATTGCTGGTTCCTTCTATCAAATGTGTTTGCTAAAGAGAGCTATTTAAATGTCTGGATTGTGTTGGTGATAAACCACCTCACTACATTGCATATCACAGCTCTTGCCAGCTTTTGTATACTTAATTTTTTGGCTATGTCTTCTGAAGTTATTGTTCCCAGAACTCTCAACCCTACTAACAATGCCCCTGTTAACCCAAGCATTTCAGATTTCATTTGTGTTGTTATTGCCATACAGCAAATTTCTCACCTGTTTTATTTTTGTTATTGCTTATGTCCGGTTTGGTTTTGTTGTTGTCTGTTTTCGTCTCTTCTTAACAGGGACAATGTTTGTACTGGCCATCCTCAGCGTCATCGCTGTCTCCTACGCTGGACAGCATCACTCAATGTACCCTTCTCCCCTATCTTAGTTTCCAGTAGTCCTGGAGTAGTAACAAACAGTTATGTGTGCAAGAGGAAGCTACCTCTGCGTGAACTCGTATACCCGCTCTGTATTATACAAGTCATCTTGTACTACATGAATAATGTAGTTTGTTTTTGTGCCTCTAAGAACTGTGCTTCTTGTGTACAGAGGCCTAAGGTGTATTATAAACCTCTCCCTAGCAACATCAAGGGATCTATATGTATATGCTACTTTGCTCACCTCTATAAAAATGTCTGTCTAAGTTTGTTGGGTTCTAAATTTTCTGAGTTTTCTTTTGCGAAGTATAAACAGATTTATTTAGACGTACAAGAAAAGAATTTGCAACTTGCTTACAATTTTTGTTCCATTCGCACACGAATGCTCTTCAAAAGAAATGTAGTACAGAATGAGAATGAGTACTGTTTACTTGCAGTTAGATGTGGTAATATAGCAAAATTCAGACTCCTATTCGACACAACAATGAAGGTACACCATATTGTCTTCTATAACATTAATGATTCTACCTTAATACCTTATGATATTATGAGCAGTACATATATCTGGACCGGAGTTTTTACTCCTTGCCCTTTTCTAGACATTAACCATATTTTCTCGGAAATATGGTTAGACATTCGATGTGAATATATTTGAGAAAATTTTCTTTTTTATTGATTATCTTATGAAAATTCTTGCATGGAATATTCGTGGGGTAAAAAAGCCCCAAGCACTAACAGAACCGCATTTTCTTATTCGAAAACATTCGGCAGACATTGTTATTTTATTAGAAACATTGGTCTCTCATACAACCAGCAATCAATTGTTAAGACAATTTCCTTTTGAGAAAAAAATTATTCTTGATCCAGTTAACCATGCTGGAGGCATTTGGGTTGCCTGGAACGAAATAAATCTCCAAGTCACAAATGTAACAACCAATGACCGTATTGTACGATTAGAAATATTAAACAAAGAAAATAATACACATCAGTGTATTCTCGGCACTTATGCCTCAGCACAAGAAATAGATAAAAAAATGTATATTGGAAATACTTAGACGACATTCTAATAAATTCAATGTTACCTACATGTATCATAGGAGATTTAAATGAACTATATAAAATCAATGAAAAACTAGGAGTTACCCCAATGACCATCTAGCGAACCGTCCAACTCACAAATTTTTGCTCGCAACATAATCTTATGCACGTTCCTCATGTTGGACCACTTTTTACGTGGCGAGGGGCTTATCGACAAACATGGATTTATGAAAGACTTGATAGAGCCTTATGTCAACAGACTTGGCTAAGTCTCAACCCTAATGCAACTCTTATTAATGAACAATTTACTTGTTCAGATCATGCTCCAATCGTTTTAGATACAAAATCGCACCAAACAGTCAGTAAGAGACCTTTTCATTACAATAAAATATGGAGTAGTCATTCAGATACTACTAAAATTATTAGAAAACATTGGAACACTTATATCCAAGGATCAAGATTCTTTAGAATCACTAGAAAATTAAAATCCATTAAGCTTGAACTTAAGACTTGGTGTCAACAATTTTTTGGAAATAATCACTCTAAACTCGACCAAAATCTTGAAAAACTTCAATCTATTCAGAACCAATTGGTACAGAATCCAGACAACCTACGACTTTTAGAAATTCAAAAAAGATTACTCAACCAACGCGAAAAGCTCCACTTATTTAGCCAAAAATATTGGGGCAAAAATGCTCGAAAAAAATGGTTGACAAAAGGAGATCGTAACTCAAGATATTTTCATTTTCAACATCGTGCTAAACGTAAGAAAAATATTATTTTCCGAATTCAGGACCCTACTGGTACTTGGATTGAAGATGAGAATATGATTAATAATTGTTTTATTACGGAATACCAACAACGTTTCAATTCCTTGCATCATGACTCTGCGCACTTAGATATTTCTGATTTACAAAAACGCATATCAGATGAGGACAATGCTACTCTAATCTCTCCTGTTTCAAATGACGAAATTAAACAAGCCGTATTTGAAATGAATCCTCTTAAGTCACCAGGCCCTGATGGTTTCGGTGCATCCTTTTACCAAGACCACTGGAATATTGTTGGGCCTGACATCATTAAAGCAATCCAATCGTTTTTTCATCATGGAAAAATTCTAACAGAAATTAATCATACGTTCATCACGTTTATCCCTAAAAATGACAATCCCACAAGTCCCAACCAATTCCGCCCAATTAGTTTATGCAACTCGATTTACAAAATCGTTGCCAAAATGTTAGTTAATCGACTTCGACCACTGTTACCTAACTTAATTAGCCCGTTTCAAGGAGCATTTGTCCCCCATAGATCTATTCATGACAACATTTTACTTAGCCAAGAAATTATGCATTTTTTCAGAAAAACCAAAACCAAAGAAGGATGAAAAAGCTTATGATCGAATGGAATGGGACTTTCTTTTCTCCACCCTAAAACGACTAGGGTTCAATGATAAATGGATCAATTGGATAAATCAATGTGTCACTACTGTCAGCTACTCACTCCTTATTAATGACTCATCATGCGGACTTATCAATCCGACTAGAGGCCTTCGCCAAGGAGATCCTTTATCTCCGTATTTATTTATCATGTGCATGGAAGTATTAACTCAACGACTTATTAAAGCTTCTCATGAAAAACAGGGAATTGGCATCACAGTTAGTCCGGGAGGACAGAAAATTTCATGCCTTCTATTTGCTGATGATAGCCTCCTTTTCTGTCGAACTAACAGACACGCAATATCTAAATTAAAAGAAATTCTCGACCATTTTTCTGCACAGTCTGGCCAACTCATCAACTTTCACAAATCGACATCAATATTTTCACGCAACACTACTAGCCATCAAAAACAAGTCGTTAATGCTTATTTTGACATACCTCACAAATCCAGCTTGGGCAAGTATCTAGGATGCTTCTTTCCAAAACAGCGAATCAGTCATGTCATGTTTCAGAATATTGTGGAAAAAACTCAAGCCAAACTTGAACCATGTAAAGCTACCAATCTAACCAAAGCAGGAAAAACCATTCTCATACTAATTTAGAGGCTCTTCCCTCGCACGTAATACAAAGTTTCAAAATTCCATCTCACACAGCAAATCTTCTAGACGCTCTGCATCGCAAATTCTTCTGGCAAAGCTCGTCTTGTAATGGTCCCCCCATGATAGCATGGGATAAAGTCCGCCAACCAAAATCTGCAGGGGGGCTTGGACTTCGAAAAACAGAAGCTGTAAACAAAGCCTTATTGGACAAATTAGGATGGAAAATATTAACGGAGCAAAATAACATGTGGGTTGCTATTATTCGTCACAAGTACTTGCGAAAACATGGATTTTTCTCTGTCAAGGCAAAAAACAATAACTCTTAGATTTGGAAACAAATTTTGAAGCAACGCAATATTTTACAACAAGGCATTCGGTGGATAATTCGTAACGGTAGAAATATTTATTTTTGGAAAGACAATTGGGTTTTTGATACGAACCTCATTACTCACTTGGGGTTAAATCCACAAGACATTTTCAATGTCGATAGTAAAGTAAGTGATTTCATAACAACTGACAAATGTTGGGACTGTCACAAATTAGCACAAATTTTTCCCATGCCTATAGTAAATGTTATTAAAGGCATTCCGATTCCCTCGACTGACGCCCCTGATCACGATTGTTGGGGACTTGACTCTACGGGCAATTTCAGCATAAAAACTGCCACATGGTTATGTCATGGACTCAATAAGGAAGACTGCAAATCATGGCCTCATAAATGGATTTGGAAACTTAATATCGCACTCAAATTACAAATATTTATGTGGCAACTCTTTCATGATGGACTACCCACTCGTACTACACTAGTAAAAAAAAGGACTCAATTTAGATAATATATGTCCTCTGTGCAGTCAGGAGCAAGAGGATCTCTTTCATCTACTATCCACTTGCCCCATCTCGCAACAAATCTGGCAACAAGCAAGTAATAGTGGTTGGATTCCACATAAAGAGCACAATCTCCACATTTTTGAATGGTGGAATAAGCTTCGAGCAAAGCACATGATAGACGAATTAAAAAAGTGTTTATCTAATTTGGTATATTTGGAAAGCAAGAAATGAATTGATCTTCCAAAACATACAGCCAAATATCATGCAAATTGTACTCCGGGCACAATCACTCTACAGTGAATGGGAAATTAGGGATCATCTGGATAAAGAGTATCAAATTTACACTACCCCAAAACCACACACTTCTGCTCCCCCTCGCCATCCTTCGACTATCCATGTTACATGGGAACCCCCTCCAGTCAACTTTGCAAAACTCAACTTTGATGGCTCAAAACAAGATAATCGTTCAGGTGCAGGTTCTGTTATCCGTAACACTGATGGGAAGTTAATAAAGGCTGGCAGCGAATTCCTTGGAGAAACTCCAATACTAGTGGCAGAAGCTATGACACTGCGTAATGGATTAATCCAAGTCATATCTTTAGGTATCAATAATATTATTATTGAAGGTGATAACAAAGTTGTGTTACAAGCTCTCCAAGAACAAAGCAAAATTCCGTGGATAATCTTCAGCCTAATTATGGATACACGACATTTACTGCAACAGATCGGTAATTATCGGATCCTACATAAATTCCGCGAAGCAAATCGACCAGCAGATTGGATGGCAAAACATGCGACGACTACTACTGACAGTTACCATTGGACTAACTACCCAACTATTACATTTCGTAATATCTTATTCTCGGATACGATGAAAGTGGCCCTCGAAAGGAGGACCTCCTAATCATTTTCTTTCTTACCTTCAAAAAAAAAAAAAAAAAATTCCAACAAATCCTACACCATTCAGGCATTCACCCCTCTCTCTCTCTTTCCCTGTTCTGTTCTGTTCCCTTTCTCCTCCAACGATGTTCCGAGGGACTTAGCTCCACCACCACCTTCTCTCTCCATCTGCGACCGTCCTACGGCGACTTCATAAAAATTTGCCGACCCTTCATTCTCTCTCCTCCTCCTCTCAAATCACAACTAACTTTGCCGTGGGTTTTCTCCTCCGGTTTCTCTCTCCCCCTTGTATGCTCTGGTAAGCTTGATCTTCTTATGCTTCTCTATTGATTTCAATTTACTCATTATTATTAACTATGTTGATTCATTTCATGTGATTATTATTATAGTAGATTAGGTTTTATTGTTAATGGGTAAGTTACCATTATTTCAAGATTGTACTTGTGAATTAGGGCTTTCTTTTGTTTGTCTGGGATTTGACATGCAGTTAGTTTGTTTGCATTGCTGTACTTTATCTAGTTTTTCTTATACCCAATTTGAATTATTGCTCAATCATGTTGATGTCTATGAATTCAAACAATATGGTCACTTGTAAAGTTGTAATTGATTGACCAGTTTTCATTCTTTCATGCCTCCTTATTTTGATTCATAGAAAGAAGAAATGACATAAGAGTGAGACTTTACTAGGTTTTGAGCATAAGTTATAATTCTTGCTAGTTGCTAGTAATTAATCAAGCTAAACAAAAAGATAATTGTGGGTCTTTCCAGTTGCAAATGGGAGCTCCAAAGCAGAAGTGGACAGCAGAAGAAGAAGCTGCCCTAAAAGCTGGAGTTGTTAAACACGGGGCGGGGAAGTGGCGGACTATACTCAAAGACCCTGAATTTAGCAGCATATTGTATCTGCGATCAAACGTGGATCTAAAGGTAATTTACTATCTGAGGAATTGGTTTTTACCAATTTTGATTGCATTGAGATTGAGCTAGTGGTCCTCGTATGACATGTATGACAAAGTGTGCTAAGGTTTGAATATGGTTGTTTCTTGTGTGTTCTGTATGTTTTTGTATAGTCTGGAGTGTTCAAGTGTGATATCAGTTCTGAGTGTCTAAGGGTGAGGCGCAACTACTACACTTTTAATGAAAAGTCTGAGTAATAGTCGTTTTTCATTATTGATTCATTTTGTCAATTGCTTGTGGAAATAGAGAAGTTTTGTGCTAAAGTTTGGTATTCCCCTTGTGTGGTTCACTGTTCAGGACAAGTGGAGAAACATGAGTGTAATGACAACTGGAATTGGAACGAGGGAGAAATCCAAAGTGACTCTTAAAAGGGTGCCAACGCAACCAGCTCCCTCTAAGCAAGACGAAGCTACTACAAGTGTTAGTGATGTGCCTCAAAGTCAAAGTGATGAAGAGATGGTTGACGTTAAGCCTCTTGCTACTAGTAGTGCTCCTCTGCAGATTGCAGCTGCTCCTCTGGAGATTGCAGCTGCTCCCAAGAGATCCATCGTAAGGTTTGATGTCCACTTTGTAGGCCTGCATTATCTTCATAATGTTCAATTGCTAAGTATCCTGCTGACCTACTCTACTAGGTGATAGAATACTGTTATTTGCTATGGTAGAGGTGCTATGTTCTTTATTTTTTTGCTCTCCATGTTTCCAGTGACATTACAGTCAGTTTCTTTTGACTCTTGTGTAGGTTGGACAATCTTATATTAGAAGCCATAACCAACTTGAAAGAACCTGGTGGTTCTAACAAAACTGCTATTGCTTCATACATAGAGGTATGCACTTTGCTTTCAGGGTTGATATATGACTTGCTAAAATGGCAAGGCCGCAACAAGTAAAATGTTAGTTCTTACATTTTGTCCTTGTCATAAGTTGGAAAAGTTTTCCAATTTGTTCGTCGAAAAGGATACATGTTTTTTTACCAACTAGGTTGGTGCTCCAAACTTCTGAAAGTCAATTATTTCACTTACTTACCTCAAAAAGTGGTGCCACACTATTTTTAACCATAGTTGCACACTGTGATGTTGTACCATCAACCATGCTATAGGGTTTGTTCATGGATGGTGTTGTTTTTAGTGCACAAGCCCAAAATGGTGAAATACGAATGGAGTGCCGAGGGAAACATTGTAATCAAAAGGGCTCTAACAAAAAATATAAGGAAGACTAACTACATTAAATGCATGCAAGTTTCTAAAGAAAGAAGTGCTTGTAGGAGTAGGTATTAAGGATGCAAATTATTCTAAAAGCTAAATTTTCAGGTGATTTAAGTAATATAGCAAAAATGTTGCAATTATGAATATATTACATATTATAGTGTTCATTACTGAAGCATTGACCTGTTCAACAAATGGGTATTGAGACTATTAAATGGATATCTAACTATACAATCAGAGGTTGAACCAAAAGATGAAATCAGTTGGAAAAGTGGAGTAGTTTGTTGTGTTTGGAGAAACTTGGGTAACTCCATCTATTGTAGTGGAGATTTTGCAGATGCGATTTGAGGGACTTGGTAAAGAGAAGGAGAAGCAGGTGCTTTAGTGAAATGCCTTGTTGGCAGTGTTGTGGTGTGTTTGGTTGGAGAGAAATTCTTGGGTGTTCACTGGTTCCTGTATGCCACCAAGTTTACTTTGTGAACGGGTTGCGTATTCAGCTTCACTTTGGGCTTAAGCGGCAGGGGCATTCAGTACCTATTTTATTTTGGTGATCCAATTAAATTGGGAAAAATTGTAGCTCCTTTTCTTGGAGACACGTTTTCTCTTTGCTATAGCTCTTCCTGTAGCTCTTTTGCTATTAATACAAATTTTTCCTTGTCTGAAAAAATTCTACATTTGGTTCTTTGGCGGAGATATGGGGTTAGTGGGGAATGAGGAAAGACCCAAAAGTAGTGATTTGATGAAGGAATTGGGTCAAGTTTCCAAGCATAAACCGAAAAAGGGGATGAAGGATTCTTCCCTTTTTCCTTATAAGAACACTTCAAATCAAAGAACCCCTATATTATCTAAAATGGTATTATTGTTGGCAGTCTTTATCCTGCTTTAGGATCTATTCTACTCCGTTTTCTTATTTCGGGTGACAGGGGTTTGGTTTGAGATTCTCCCTCCTCAGATTCCGTTGTTTGGTTTGAGATTCTCCCTCCTCAGATTCTGTTATTTGGTTTGTTACTGTGTAAATATTGTCAGAAATATGCGGTACATAAAGCTCCTACAAATGCAGTCACGTGATTGAGCTCAAATGTATGTTAGAGGGTGGATGCAAGTTTTACGCTAGTAATTGAGTTTGTTTATTTGTGACCTTTGTTTCTCGGTCTCGGGGATCCAAGGACCAGGTTTTGGTGTGTATCGGAGGATTAGCCTCATCTATTTTGAGTATTTTTTGTTTTAATTTGAAGTGACCAAGTGTCATTTCGTATCCTATTGTCCGAAGAATCAAGGGTGACATGGATACTTCTGTTAGAATGAAGAACCCGAGTAACATAGTTTGTGACTGAAAAGCTTGTTGGTTCAGGTACACTGGGTGTGTATTTTAATGACAGCCCAATCATTTAAGCAGAAATTTTCAGTCTTTGAAAGGTAGCTTCTTACAGGTGGGGATGTTCTTATGGCGGCCCCCACTAAACAGAAACAAGGTAAGGCAATCCGTAGTAGCAAACCTCTATGCATCTATAGGGGGCTTCATAATATCAAATAAGAGTTGTCGGTTTTTGCATTGTATGACGGCTCAATCTTGTTTGATGTGACGGGGGACCTTGGGTTTTCCAAGCTTTTTTTCGTTCAGCATCTTCAGGTGAAGCATGTGGGGGTGGGGAGAGGGAAAGATGGGAAAATACCAATGCGGTGTGCGGTTATGGCAGCACTTTGGTGTTTGTGGCTTGAGCGCAATTCACAGGTATTCTTTGGGGTGTCTCAGACGATTACGTCATCCGGGACCAGCTGCTGTCACCTGTATTTGGCCTCCGTTTGGGCCAAGACGGCAGCATCTTATAGAGGGATTTTGATTTCTGACCTCCAACGACATTGGGGTTCCTTGCTATTAGAAATTTTGGTGAGGACTCCTTGTCCTCCTTACGCTGTATTTTCTTTTGTTCCATTAAAACAATCTTATTCTTATCTAAAAAATAAAGTATAAAATAAGGGTTGACAGAGATATATTGAGCTCTAAAATGTCATTTTGCGTTCACTGGCAGATTGACTGAGGAGCCCAATACTTAAGCAGCCTATCTGGAAGTTTTAGGAGACTGGAACCTGAATGATGCTAGTGATAAATAATGATTTGCAGAATATGAAAGCTGACTTAAGAAAGAGTATTGGGTGGTTCAATAATGGAACATTTGATAAGGAAATTGAACTCTAACAGAAGACTTTATTGAAGGGGTTATTAAGAGTTGTTTCTAATACTGAATTCATTGATTCAACACATCGGAGATAAGAGTTTGATTACAAAAATGACAACCAAGCGCATCCTATTGAGTTCTAGGGATATAATCCACCAAAAACAAGGTTAAAAGATTTCTTACCCACTTACTAAAGGTGGGTAGCTATTCAAAAAAAAAAAAAAGGTTAAAGGACTACATTACACATCAAGAACGAGATTGTGAGAGCACAAAGACATAATAGAGGCGCCGTACTTTATAAGTGTATGTCGTCCAAAACTGAGTATTACAACGTTTTCAGTCCCTGTTATAGAGTATGGAATCTAAGAGAAATGATCTTGCAAATTACAAATAATATGCAACTATGCAAGGAATTTAAATGCTGGTTCAATAGGTGAACGGCAGCATACAATAGGAACAATTTGATTCAATTTTCTTTTCTTTTCTTTTTTTTTGGCTGAAAGGTGGTGTTGGTAAAGGTAACATTGCTGCAACTTAATAAACTTTTGTTCATGTTTTTGATTTGTAAGTTGCCTTTCTCCATTCTTGTTGCGTGCCTACTCCTTCAAGCCCACTGTATTTATAATATTTAAGTTGTACCCAGCTCTTAACTTTGTAGTTTATTCTGTAGGATCAATATTGGGCACCTCCAGATTTCAAACGAGTATTGTCTGCAAAATTGAAGTTTTTGACGTCAAGTGGAAAGCTTGTTAAGGTCAGTGGATGTAACTTATGCAGAGCCTATTGGTGTATTTTGCTACTCGTTCTCAGCCTGCCTATTGCAAGTCCAATGATCAGATCCTTGGATCCTCACTCGAATCCTCGAATCCGATCATCGGATTCCCAAACTGAGAAACATAGGAACAAGTCACTACAAACAACCAATACAAAAATCCTTCAAATAAGCAAGTCCAATGATCAGATCCTTGGATCCTCACCCGAACCCGATCATCGGGTTCCCGAGTCTGAGAAACATAGGAACAAATCACTACAACAAAACAAGACAAAAATCCTTAAAATAAGCAAGTCCAATGATCAGATCCTTGGATCCTCACCCAAACCCGATCATCGGATTCCCGAGTCTGAGAAACATAGGAACAAATCACTACAACAAATTGTCACTCATGAAATCAGTCAACATTTAGATATGGATGACTCTACCCTTCCACCTGCCTCATCCCATTTTCATTCCCATTCCTATTCTAGTCATGGAATTAATGGAAGTTTGGAGATTAATTGCTAAACGAGGTAGTATAACACTTCCTCATGGCCCCATGGGAAAAACCCTCGATTTCTTTGCCCCACACAGAAGAAAATGGATTTGACAAGGCATGATGAATCTTATTGTCAAAATAAAACAGTGGTTGAGACAAGTGTGTGTGATCTGATCATTGGCTTGCTGCTGGATTTGTGATACATAATTTTTTGACAACTTGTATCTTTGTCCTGTAACTTTAACCCTGCCCCCCTTCGAAGATAGTGGAGATATGATCATTTCTGTGTTACCTACAATGACTATTGGTTGTGAGTTGTGAGATTAAGATGATACTAATACAAAAGGAGACATAATGTGCATGTGAGGACCACTGTATACTGATTTTGTTGGCATTACTAGCTAAACAAACTGTATCATTGTTGTCAGTTTTTCAAAGTTCATTGAGACTTGCATATTTCCAAAAGCGCTTTCTGCATCCATACAAATTTCGGCATATTAAGATGACAACAGATTGATTTATTGACTTATTCAGTTACCCTGGACAATATTTTTGTGGTCCGTCTTGAGTTAGATAGCAATATCTAGCTTTTTCCTTCTTTTTTTTGCTTTTTTTTTGTTTTCTTTTTTCTTTTGGTTCGTCAGCAATAGCTAGCTTAATAGTAATCTAGAGCTTCCAAGAATTGGGGTTGAGAGCAGTGGCTCCCTTCCCTACCTTCACTTCATCTCCAGCGCAGTTTGTCCCGTTTATCCTCCTCAAGCTGCTGGGACCTCCTTAACCTATAAAATAAAAATAAAAATAAAACTGCCAAAAGGCCAGACTCACTGTTTACTCTCGCACTTGTGTGTACAGTTTTCAATGTGTGCTCTCATAGTGAGTGCTAGATGCGATACATAGGTTCTAGATATCAATTCCCCAAGAGAATGACGATCTTCGCAAGGTAATATTCAATATTCCAGTGAACTCCACAAGACATAGTTCATTATCCTTGACAGTAGATACTAAACCATTCTCCACTAGTTACAGGACCAGTTCATTAGTTTGGACATATCTAGTAATCTACCAGAAGGGTTATGATAAGGTATTTGAGTATGATACTCTACTGTTGAGAATAGTCCCTGAAACCCCTAAAACTCATGATTCTAGTAGTTCTTGTGAGGGATATTTGTTAAGATATGCTTTTGTTTGGACGACTTTGCTGCATGTCTTTGACATGACATCACATTCTGTGTTGTTTCTTGGGTGTCTACTTGCTCATTATTTTGCCTCACTGATTTGAGGCTTGTGCCAATCTGCTTAATCTTTCTCTTGCAGGTTAAACGCAATTACAGAATTGCATCAGTCCCTGTGTTTCCAGAGATGAGAAGTCTCCCAACAATACCCCAAGAAGGCAGACAGTTGAATTTCCCAAAACCAGACAGGGATGATTTGACAATGTTAAAATCTCAGATTGATTTAGAGCTTGCTAAGATGAGGAGTATGACCCCAGAAGAGGCTGCCACCGCTGCTGCTCGTGCAGTTGCTGAGGCAGAAGCTGCTATAGCAGAAGCTGAAGAGGCTGCTAGGGAGGCAGACGAAGCAGAAGCAGATGCAGAAGCAGCACAAGCATTTGCAGAAGCAGCAACAAAGATGCTTAGAGGAAGGAGCGTTCCTAAGATGGTAAGACCTACATGCTAAACAAATCTTCTGCCCAGCATAATAGCAACTTACTTTCTTAGGATGTTCAGAAAAAGTAGTTATTTTCCTAATACTGTAATCATTATTCACCCCAACATCTCTTACAGTTACGCTACCAGTACTGGAAAGTAAATTACAATTTAAGGGTGCTTTCGCTAAAATTCAATGAGACCTTGATAATTGTAAATTCCACGGTTGTGTCTCAATTCAAGAGTGCAATATATATTTGAGATTCTCAAAAGCCCGCTCTTCACTCTTTAGGAACCATAATGCAAACAAACTTGCATAGACTTGTTCTGAGTGGACAATAAGCTATTACAGAATTTAAAAGCCGGTATTGCCACCTAATCTCCTCAATGGTGTACTTTTTCAGACGCTGCAGATGTTGCCCCTTTAAATATGCCGTTACTCTTTTCTAGTTGATTCGTGCTAATGCCCTCACTGATGATATGTGCAGATCCGAGCTTGATATAGCTTCTGATGAGCGAATTCTGGACAACATTCATAATAACCGAGCAAATGCACCCCCGTTGCCGGCATTGTCTTGCTGTAAATATGCTTGTGAAATGCAATTTTGGTCTTCCATAGAGAATCGCCGAGGTTCTATGTTTGTAAACATGCATATGTAATAGTTTTTCCTCTCTTTTGTCTGGTGTTGTAAGCTGGAGCCAGGAGGGTGGGAAAGAAATTTGTAGGCTCATTGTTCTCCTGTGGATAGTTGTCCCCTTTCTGGTAATTAAGTTATTGTTTATATGCGTTCGGTTACCTCTACAATATATTGGTACTTATAGAATGGATAGCAGTAACCGAAGAAACTGTCGAAAGTTACAAGGTCAAGAAGTCTCGTTTTCCCCTAGTCAATTTGAATTTTTTTTTTTTTTTTTTTTTGGCAACTAGACATACATCAGTACAGCTAGAAATTAAAATTAAATTTACAAGCACTCTTAGCTAATTTATGAGCACACACTACTGAACTCCTAGGAACTTTAACAAAGGCCAAACGATCAAAGTAAGCAAAGCATTGACGTATATCTTCAATAAAATCCATAACCTCCACTGATGTTTTAATGCGTCTAGCAATCATATCAACAACCTGCAAGGAGTCTGTGCGGATCGTAACCGAAGACCACTGATTTCTGATAGCCCACTGCACTCCTTTCAAGCAAGCAACTGCTTCTGCAACCATTGCTGAACTAGCATATAGTACCATATACCCAGATTCATAGCAAGACAACCCACATTCAGAGACCTCACACCAAGCCGCAGCAGCTCTAAATTTATTCATCAACCAAGCATCATCAACAGCAATAAATTTCATGCTATCTGAGACCTCCTTCCATACTGCCTTAAAATAAGACTTATCATTCAAATTCGCTACATTACTATTCTGATAAGACAAGCTTGACCCTGGCGCAGTAATTGGATGAGCAAGACGCCATGAAGACTCAAATAGATCAGCCTTCTGAATAATCTGTATAGGATTGAGAGTGCCTCCCTTGAAGACCAAAGCATTTCGTGAAATCCAAATGCTCCAAAAGATTGCAGAAAAATACACAACAGCACTCTCATTATGATGCAATGACAATAAGTAGCAGAACAGATCAGAAAACCAATCACGAAAAGGAATATGAGAGTTACTCCTGAGATTTAGCCCCAGTTTGCAGCAAGCCCAGACCCTCTGAGTGACTTCACACTCACGAAATAAGTGCTCTATCGTTTGCACCATAGCAAAATTGGCAGCAAGAAGTCCCATCAAAACCAAGTCGTTTTAGATTACGTCCCACTGCTAGAGAATTGTTAAGCATTTTCCACAAAAAAGTTTTCCATTTTGGAGTAATGGGTGAAGCCCAAGATCTTCTCCAGAATCTCCTTTTCCAAGCAACCTCCCTATCAATTCCAAGTTCCTCCTGGATAAGCATAGCATAGCGTGTTTTGACTGAGTAACATCCAGACTTCGTCCCTCGCCAAAAAAACATGTCATCTCCCAAATCACCACGAATTGGAGTAGCTAGAATTCTCAGCGCATCCTCATGTTGAAACCATCTCACTAATTTACTTTGATCCCAGATTGAGCTTGATGAAACTATGAGATCCTTCACCCATAATGGCCTAGAGAAAAAACCTTGAACCTCCTCCTTCAATCTTACCTGCTGATCACAAGCCCAGAAATCACCCTCAATTCGAATCTTGTTCCCTTTGCGAACCTTCCAACCTAAACCTTTATTCACCACCCTTGCTCCAGCCAATAGGCTCTTCCATCCCCAGGTTGCATCAGGTCGAACTCGATTACATTTCCTAATAGTCATAATTGGGCCATCCCCATACCGAGCTAGCATAACTTGAGAAACTAGAAGATTTGGCTTTGTCTCAATCCTCCATGCCAACTTCCCCAACAAAGCTCTATTAAAGACAGATGTATTACGAATCCCCAATCCTCCAGCCTCGTTAGGTAATGCAAGACAATCCTTAGACTTCCAATGTATACTCCGTCTTTCCGAATTACTTTACCACCAAAAAAATTAGCTATAATAGAATTAATTTTGTGGCAAATCTTAAGAGGAAGCATGAAAATAGATATAACATGAAGGCTCAAAGCTATCAGTACAGCATTAATGAGGATTAGTTTCCCAGCTGACGAAAGACCCAAATGACACCACAATTTAAGCTTAAAAGTGACTTTATCTATTAGGAATGCAAAAGAATCAACCTTAAGCTTACCAAACATCACTGGTGTTCCCAAATAATGCCCAAGCATATCCCTCTCAGGAACTCTTAATTGATATTTAAAAGAATCCCTTAAGGTAGGAGGAATATTATCACTAAATAACACAAAAGACTTTTGTAGGCTCACCATTTCACCCGAAGCCTGGCAAAAGCCATCAACAATAGAGCTGACAACTGAACATGACTCAGAAGATACACGAAAGAAGAGCAAAGCATCATCCGCAAAAGAAAAGATGCAAAATCGACGGCGCCCTTCTTGCTACCGCCAGACCCTTAAGCATACAATCAGCCTGAGCACGTAATAACATTGATGAAAATACCTCCATGCAAAGTGTAAATAAATATGGAGATAACGGGTCACCTTGTCTCAAATCCCTTTGAGGTTTAAATACAGATGACGGTTCCCCGTTAACCAAGACAGCATATGATACCGTCGTAACACATTGCATGATCAGTTGTATCCATCGCGCAGGAAAACCCAGCTTCAACAAAGTAAGATTCAGGAAATTCCAATCAACACGATCATAGGCCTTATTTAGGTCAAGTTTCATAGCAATTTGAATAGTTGATGACTAAATTTATCTGGTCTGATGCATCTGTGCTATATCTCATTCTCCTTTCTCTCAACTCTCTATTGATTTATCTATTCAATTTAGTTGTGGTAAAACTAGGCTTGGGCCTTCAATTTGAGAAATCAAGTGACAATGAAACATGGTTTAAGGATCCTGAATCCTTGGTTAGGGAACATTGTGACAAGAGCATCTTTGACCATATTTGGCTAATTTGGTGACATGTAGTACTTATATTTATTTTGGTGAAATTTAGCAAGCAGGAATACTAATTATAGTAAATAAGAATAACTAGGACAAGATATACTCCCATCAAATCAAATATTAAAAAAGAAAAAAAAAAGATTATCAAGGCATCAAATGTAATTAAGGAAGGACTTCAATTTTTTTTATCTTTCTGGTAATGATAATCATCCCATAAATTTCACATCAGATCAATAATATAGTAGTGGCCAAAAGAAAGCCCATATCGCACATACTTAGTACTGGCCAAACGAAGCCCACATCATCCCCAGTGACCTCTGTTATTAGCGAGATATATTGACTTGCTGAGCTATAATCACAACATCAGAGTGGCGCAGCGGAAGCGTGGTGGGCCCATAACCCACAGGTCCCAGGATCGAAACCTGGCTCTGATAAAAAGAGTAGCTTTCTAACCACCATTTTTTTTTGCTTTTTTGCTTTTTTGTTTTTTTTATCCCCTTTTTCAAAGGCCATAAAAACACAAGTAAATATGACCTCCTGGTCCGATTTTCACTATTCTTAGCCATGTGAATTCATTGTGAAGTAGCACCTTGAATCCATCATCATTATACATTCTATAGTGAGCTTTTTTCCTAAGGCTATGGCCTATAGTAAGCTTGAAATGACTGTTCAGTCCACATAATAATTGAGTAGCTTAGGGAAATTTTGCAACAAGAGCAATTATTGGTTTGTCAAATATAAATCAACCTCTCCTTTGAAGAGCAAGTAGGGTGCTTTTTTACGTTCTTATCAGAAAATAGGATACTTTTTCATGTGCAATTGACCTTCTTATAGTTCCAAATTCCCTTTTCTTCACCCTCCAATTTTAAGGGTGCTACTTTCTTAAGCTTCGTTTTGTTAGTAGATGAATGTGGTTTGTAATTGTATACAGTACAAATGAACACATGTTCTTTTCCCTTTGAATAATGTCTCACGAGCCATTTTTCGTATTTGGATTAATAGAGTTAAATCTTGTAAGCAAGAACCATAGTTAATGGATCTTCTTTGAATTATTCCTGTGAAAGTTTTTCACGAGTCATCTTGTTTATTCAATGGGTCTCTTATGAGTTTTTATGTTTGTTATTTGGATATAAATATGACATATTCCAGGGGCGGAGCTAGGGGGACCAGTGGAGGCCGTGGTCCCCCTCCCTAATCCAGAAATATTTTAAATACCTTTTTGTGTATTATCTAACAAATGTTGTGCTTCTCTCAGCTGGTGGGAGGTAGTGATTGAAGCGCCTACTGCGTATGTGTGATGTCGCGGGATCAAATTCTAGCAGACTCCAATTTCAGCCCTTTTTTTTAAAGGCTGTCTTTTTAACATTTTCACTCACCAGCTTATTTTTACAAGTGATATTTTTTCCCCATTGGTTTTCTCTTGGTCCCTACTCCTTAGTATCATCCCGTAAATATCTTTTTAATTATATTATTTAAAGACTAAAATTTTATACTCACTTTTATTTGTTATTTATTTTTCGTTGTTCTTTAATGATGCTTTATCCAAAATGAAGAATGACTTTGCTAATAAATTAAACTTTCCACAAATACCTAGGTTAAATAAAAGGCCTTGTAAATTTATTTTGTGATTGTAATTTTTTTTTATCAAAGGAAGATCTAAGTAATAGAAGACCGAATTTTAATGTAAGTTTAGTCCCCCCGATAAAAAAATTTTGGCTCCACCCGTGACATATTCGACATAAATCAAGAGGTACAACGCGTAACCGCATTGTTACTTAAAATCTTTATACTTAGTTTCTTCTAATTTGAAAGTTGATAAATTAGGAGCCTTTTTCATCATTGAAAATATGATATATCCGTATGAATGGATGTTGTATACTCTGGTTAATAGTAATTTTCGCTCATACGGAAAAAAGCTGGCCAAGTAATGCTTGTTACTTGGTAGTTGTAATTAAGGAAAAAGAAAATTACTATTGTGATGTGAAGGCACATTATTGTTCGAACTCCTGCTTCTTATTGCAAGTACTTGGTAAGATTTGGCCGTTCAAACCTCGAGGCATCCAATGCTCAACTCAATTGTAAAGTATGATGGCAGTCACAAATTATCATCGTGTATCCTGTTATACTACTACACAACACTAAAGAGGTCTAAACAAAATTTATGCAAGTCATAACTCATAAGTGAGCTGTGAGTGGCAACTCTATTTCTAGAATCCGCTAAAACGAGAGGAATCAACATAAACGCGATGATGAATTGCACGTTAAGAGTGCTCTTTTCCACTAAATTGAACAATACTCCATTGAATTGAACTGAACGGAACCAATTAATAAGCAAGTGGAAAAAAACACACCCTACGATTTACACGTAACAAAGTGCGCATTAAACAAAGCAGATATACTGGTTACACCCTACAAAACTTCAGCATTACACAAGGTATCAAAACTTCCCATTATCCCTTTTCCCTATTTTATGGAGAGAAATGGGATCCAAGCACACGGGCAGTGATGGCACAGATCCAGAGAGTTGTAGAGCTCTCCTCGTGCTGCACATGGACAACAACACACAACCCAAACAAATGACAATTACCAGTTATTACGGAAGGCTATCAATGTCTGTTCCTTTTGAATGTAACAATAATACAAATATTCGACACTAAAAATATACTGTTTTGCACTACCACTTTGAGAACTCAAAAAATAACTATTTTAATGTTTGAATAGTTAAATGTAAACTAAACTTAAAAACATATAGTATTTTGTAGAACAATAATTGTACACAAATCATTGTCACAATATTCTCAAGCATACAGAACAAAAACAGGACTAATTAAAATAATCAGACCCAGATCCATCTGTCTGACATATTCCACCATATATAGTAGGATGTCGTCAAAAAACCAAATGTTTTTTTAATCAAGTTGACTAATAATATTACACAAGTGCCTATCAATGTCTAACATGTAAGTTGTAACCATATATATATGCTAGAATTTACTATCTATCACTATCTAACATGTAAATCAAAACAAGCAAGAAGTTAGTAGTATTTGGTAAGTTCACAAAGCCATACCTATTTTAGTTCCCTGCTTACACAAACTCACTTCCCAACTGCTACGAAAGGAACTTGGCTTGAGGAACTTTTTCGAACACCGACAAAAAGAATAAAATTCTTTCTATTCTCCTCCTTCCTTATGAGGAAGAACAAGTTTGTACGCACAGATGACAGCACCAATTTACTATTCAGTTCATAATGAAACAGCTTCAGAAAGTGAAATAGCTAACCATGTAGGACAGTAAGTTACGGCACAAAATCATATATTAGATTTAGACCGAGATCAACGGATAAACACAGATTGATCCCTGCAGTCAATGAACAATTAAAGGTACATAAACATAAACCACAAATTCTACCCAGTTTCAGGAGATGAACTAACATCATGCCAATATCTAACATTTACCACTAACCGAAACAAAATGAGCACTGGTGCACCTGCATATTTCTTTATGACAAGGGAAGAAGAGGTGCCCACGTCTCCAAAATCGATCCAGCTGAAAAACAAACCCAAGAATTTCTCACAACATTGAGTCCGTACGAGCAGGCAACCTCCTGAAGAAATTAAGGGGAACCGATGGAAGCTTATGGCGGAACCTTGGGTGTCTTAACACATAAAAACCAGTCAGAAGAGCCACAACCTGGAATGGTGTTACATACAGAACAATGGCAGCAACCAAGCAGAAAATAACAAACAATGCAGTAGCTCTTGGGTCTCGCCAACTCAACAAAGACTGAAACCTCTCACCCTGAGTTGCCAAGTCACCAACAACAGTCTGGATCCTCCCCGCTATACTCCTCAAACGGTCATATCTCATCCTCACAATATCAGCTGGTTTGGAGGTCGGAAACGTATCAAATTCTTCATCCAGCTCATCCGGATGTGCTGAATCTGCATGCGAGAGGCGAGTGTCCATGTGTGGGGGATGCCTTGGCCTCCATCTGTAGTACCATACTCCAATCAGGAAGAGGTACAGGAAGATTGTGGGCAGAATCAACTCTGGATACATGACCAAAATGAAGAACAGGATGTGAATAAGAACCGTAGTGATTGGATTCTTCCAGTTGCATATCTGATCAAACCATCTTCCAACGGCAATTATCCCACTCAAGACATTCATGATTCTGAAAAAATTAGCCTTACTACGTCTCATACTCCACATATGAGAACCCACATCCAACATATATTCAACCACTTCCTTCCTCAAAGGTGGTTCAGCACGACTCAATCTCACTGACACAATCTGGGTAGCCTGGTGCCTCAAGTTATCAAGCTGACTTACAGTTAAGGGATGTATATAGTGCATCTTTGGAAGCAATGGATGCGAGTACATTTGCATCATATTGAGCAAGGACGAACACGTGAATCTCACAGCCAGTTGAATTTCACCCATCTTCTTCACTCCAGAAGGATGCAACACCAAAAGCGGGTATGCATGGGTATAGACACGATCAGTTTCAAGGGTTGAAAGACGAATCCTCACTTTCCCAATTCTGGAATCTCGTCCACCTCCCTTGTCTCCTCCATGTAAATGACAGTTATCAAATACTCCCACAGTAACAACAGTGCAGGGATCAGATACCTCCCAAGTATACTGCTCATTCCACTTTGGGCTGAAGCTATCAATGATTGTTCTCGTCCTCACCCATTTCTGACCGTATTTGGCAACACAGTATGCATCTGTTGTCTGACGGCCATCCTTCACCTTCATGGGCATCAAGCCCTGTGCATTCAAGATACCCAATTCAAGCACTCCAATGCTCTGTTTCCGTAGCTGTTTCGCAGTCGGCCTGAGATCACTGCTATAGTGTGTGGACTCATCCAAAACGTGATAACCACCTTCCAGACAAACCCTCATATGAAGCCGACTTGAGAACTTGGTCTCCTTCTTTTTCTCTCCTTCTACTATGACATGTTTCTCAAGATTATACCACCTAGAGTTTATAGGCTTGTGATCCAACCTCCTCTCAATATATTGTAGGGGAATAGCACACTTACCCAACATTTCATCCTTGTTCGGGCCAACTCGATCTTCCACACTTAGAACCAAGGGCTCTTCAAAAGGCTCTGCTGCCACAAACATGAGATCCTCATTCCACATCGGATTTATGGACCTGCTCGGGGAGACTCTAGTTCTCAAAGCCTGGATTCCAAGACTGGCCTTCACATAAACTTCAGGGAAACGACCCTTGTCACTTGGAATCAGGTCCTGAGCCTCAATCACATTCACCCTCAGATACCAAAGCTTCGGAGACAGATACACCTTCGAGCGGATATTAGCAAGGGCATCAGTTCCGCTCACAGTTGCAGCATCCGAGTGCCATGCCTCAGGAAATGCCTCATCAGCTTGAGTACCCCACCACACAGCCAACATCAACTCTCCTCTAGCCTTATCACCTTTCCTATCTTCAAGCCTGTACCACTGAGGCGCCAACGGACTATCAGGAGGAACCCGCTTTGGAATCTCATTGAGATCCATTAGAACACGGCCAATGAAATCATCCTTAACAACATCCTTATCCTTCACAGTTACCTCAAGCATCGAGGCCTGAATCCGTTCCTTAGAGAACGCAAAGACCTGACTCCACTCAGGGTTACTCTTCTTCTCGAAATGTCGGGTCGTACCCTTATAGTTTCCGAGCTTCACTTCGACATACGGGTCACAGCCACCAGTAACATCCATACTAGGCAACTCTCTAGCCTTGACAACCCTCACATAAAGATACTGCATTTGCTCAACAAGGTCATAGGTGCTGGTAAGCTTATCACCAGTCACATTTCCACCACCAAGGTGGGGATTAGTCTCTTTGAGAGAGAAATCTTCTTGAGGAGGTTTCATCTGCATTTTGTGGGTCTAAACAAAAACACTGGCTAAAGCCTAAACACAAGAATTTGAAGCAAAAAGGGTATTTGAAATTTGAACTGTGACTATAATAACACCAGAGTTTCACTCAACTATAAATACTCAAAACACAACGGCTTTCTTCTCCTCTTTGTTTTTTTTTTTTTTGGGACTACCTAATTAATCGGAAAATGGGTTTGCATTACAGAACAGAGGGAGAAAAAAGAGGAGATTTTGAGCATAGGATTGGGGGGACTAAACGTTGGAAAAAGCTGAAACTGCATAAAATAAGGCAAAATTATGAGGAGAGAGAAAAAAGAACTGATTAAGAAGCAAGAACTTAAAAAGGGAAAGAAAGCTGACACAATTTGAATGTTAGGTGAGTGAGGAGAAAGAGAAACCACCCACCAAGCCTATACAGATCTCAAATGCTTCAAATCTGCAAAACCCACAAAACAACAAACAATTAATTACCAAAAAAAAAAATACATCTTTAACCCAAAAACACAGAATTTCAAATCGTACCCAGATTGTCTCACATGCAAAAATCCCACACTAGATACAAAGGATTTAAGCTAAACATGAGATACAATGCAAAACATAACAAACCTTATAGTAAAAAAAAAAAAAAAAACCACAACTAAGCACAAACCCTAACAATGCACTGGATATTTCACAGTTTTAAGCAAATTTCAACAACAGAAATTAGTAGAGCAATAAATGAAAGCAAAAAGGTGCTTACCTACCACACAGAAAGAAGGCTCTGTGAAATTCAAAGGAAACCCATTTGAGAAAACCCTAAATCGGGTGAAACCCAGAAAAAGTGGTCATCAAAATTGCAGAAATTATAGTTATTTTTTTCTGGAACTAGAATTAGATCAAAAGAAACAGGGGAAAACAGAGAAAAAACAGGGGGAGTATAATGAGTGAGAGTGATAGTAGAGAGAAAAATAAAAATTAAAAAAGAAAGGGTAGGTTGATGGAAATGAAAATAGATAGAGGGGATATAAAGAATCGGTGAGATGAGGATACTAGAAGAACCTCTCTCTTTCTCTCTCTCTCTCTGTCACATACACACAATTCACTTTTTTGTTATGTGATATGTTCTCTCTCTCTATTAGATGTTGTTTGGTTTTCTCTCTCCTCCTTTTGCTTGTTTTGTTGTCTTGTGGTGGGCGCACAGCAACAACAGTGCAGACTGTTGTATAGGAGAGAGAGGAGAAGGAAGAAAATACCCGACGATGTGTCACGCGTGCGAGACCAGGACTAATACAAGGACTATGGTCGGCATTAATTTCTCTCTATCTCCCTGCCTATTTGTGTGTTTTTTTTCTTCTTTCAATATTTTATCTTTGCTTTTGATAAGTGAAAAATGGAGAGGGTCACTTTTTCCAGGGAAAATTACATGGTACTCCCTCTGTTTCAAAGAAATCTAAACCTTTTTATTTTTTACGATTTTTAAGATATTACTTTGACCATAAATAATTATAATTATATGAATATAAAAATTATAACAATATAATTGTTTGAAAGTACTTTTAAAAATGAATCTAATAAAAGTATTTTCATAATGTGAATCTTTATATATTTTCATAAATTAATGGTCAAAGTTTGTTAAGTTTGACCTTCAAAAACCAAAGGTTTAGATTTTTTTGAGACGGAAGGAGTATTGGAATAATTCTTGTTTTTGTTTTGGGTTGGAACTTAGGAAGAATATACCATTAATACTTTTAGGGTGTTGATATTATTTTTATTTTTATTTTTTTTGTCTTTTTGAATTTGTGTAAGACCAACCCTGAGGTAAAATTGGGTGTTTTAGAGGTACAATGGTCATTTGTTATAAAACGTTGCCTCTGATTTATAAAAAGTGGCCACCATCTTATTGAGTTATGGTGAGATGATCTCATACGAGGTTTTGTGGATTTATAAAACAATGGTTCAAGTCGCTTGTCGGGTTTTGTCTAGTCTACTAATCTAGTACTCTCCCGTTTTGAAAAACCTTAACATTGTATTATTGGTTCATGAAAAAATATAAGGATTATAATGTAAAAATAGTATAGTTAATTAGATTTATTTTAAAAAGTATTTTTGAAAAATCATATTTTTTATAATTTATATATTCATTTAGATACAAATATTTATGCTCAAAGTAGTGCCTTGGAGACCATAAAAAAATAAATGTTAAGGCTTTTTCGAAATGGATGAAATACAACTTTTAAATTTCTAGAGTCAATCCCAATATGTAATTAAGGCAAGAATTAATTCAATCATTATTTGGCAGCAATATTATTGTAATGTCCTATAAAAAAAAAAAAGCAATATTATTGTAGTGATATTCAATGTTTTTTAAGCAGTAGGAGTAGTAGTTTCTATTTTAAGTAGCATATAATTATGGAATGTTACTAGTTGTCTAGCTACTATAGAATTAAGAGTCTCTTATAAGTCTACAAGTGTGATCATCTAAGAAGCGTTGTTGACTTATGGTGTATGCGAGGTGAGGTGGTGGAGGGTGCGATTTGTGAGGCCATCAAAAGTTCCACGAGCAAGTATAACTATTAGGTAGATGATAGTAAATTGAGATGTTAATATTTGAGTGTCTATCATTTTGTTTTTCTTAGTTGAAAGTAATAAAATTGTGTAGTATTGTGACTTCAGCAAGTCTTGTGTGGACTTTAGTCCACCGTAGACTAAGTAATTTTGAGGGGTGGCTCCATGTGAAGTACGGAGTGGCTCCAGATAAAGTAAAGGGGTGGCTTCGGGAAAAGTAATGGGGTGGCTCCAAGTGAAGTAGAGGTGGTGTCAAGTATGAATTTGAGGGGTGGCTCTAGGTGAAGTAGGAGTGGCTCCACTTTTAGAAGGGGGTGACTCCAGATAAAGTAGATGGGTGACTCCAAGTATTGGTCCACCATAAACTAAGTCCACACAAGTGTTTGTATTGTGACTTATAATAGTTGGGCCTTTTTTTCAAGCAATTGTTAGCCATTTTACTAATGGTCTTATCAACTATTATTGGCTAATAGTGGCTAATTGTTTTAATAAAGTGTCTGGTATAACAAGTTGACCACGAATATAATATCCTATCATGTTATTATCTAACTGGGGGCCTGCTAAACAAGCCTACAGCTGATTTGCACACACAATTAACAGGTTTTGGCTCAACTTAGTAACGATGTTCATAAATTTGACATGCTTCCACTAGCACTCTTACCATTAAGAAACCTCACAAGGGACAATGTAAACATCCAACTACACTTTACTCTCTCTACCTATTCACTAAACTATCTTTGGTAGCCTGTATGAGGTCTAACTTCATTATTGAATAGGGGATTCCTCATCTACCGTCCGTAATAGTATGACTCTTACAGATGACAATGAGACTCATCCATTATAAGACATCAGTTCTATTTCTCAAATACATTTCTCGAAACATTTGGTAAATTCGACGTGACTACCAGAACCAAAAATGTAATATTCAAACAAGTTATTATCCAATGACAATTGACAACAATGCAGGTTAATGATCAATGTGGACACGAAGCATTGGGGATGTGTGAGAAACTGAAGGTGAAAGTTCCAAATAACAAACACACCGATTGTCTTACTAGGCAAGAAGTAGGGCACCTATCATAAATTCAATTCAATATCAAAATATTCCGTACCAATGTCTTATAAGGCTCTGTAAATTACCATGCTACCCTTGATTGGATATTCCTCTGTCCTGCTGTCCTCCACTACGAGAGATAGAGCAAGAGGGATCCAAAGATATCCCAATAATCCAAAGGGTCCATAGTGGAATAAAACGCTGCGTTTAGATTGTCTTTAGTTCGTCAATTTTTGGGTTGAAATCAAACAGAAAAGGACAATGATGAGAGGATGGCACATGGGAATTGATTTGGGTCCTTTGGTCACTCGATCGGCTTATATTTTCTGCTGCTAAATGTTAAAAGACTCGTTGTTTCATTTTTGATGTTTAAGAGCAAGCATATAGTAGAATATTGTGAGCATTGTTGCTACATTATTATTGATATGAAGTTGGTAACAACTATGAGAGTAATTATGTAGAGTAAATAATAATAAGTCATAATCGGACAGAATAATTACAGTCCAGTTACAAGAACACCTATTACACTTCCTTCTGGATAGCATTATTTAACTAATTATTCCCATCTTTTAGGGTTGAGTGAGAGATTACAATCATGTGCTAGAAAGAGACAGTCACACTTAAACTCATACTAGACAAACAGTAAACAATATTATATTTACGCCAAGAAATCATGAACTCTCGAAATACCCCGTTTTGCAAAACCATGAGCCACAAAGTCTGTGCCCCTCCGCTGATGAGTTACGCTAATTTTCGATCATCCCCTTTTAATTTGTTATATGAAATTCAGAGCAAATCTACTTTTCCAAGAACCTCCTTCAGCTTCAAATAATTATTCATTAGGATATAAATCTATAGGCATATTCTGCCCCTAATACAAACCCATTAGGTCCCCAGCATCATCGCCATTCATATGTTGGCCAAAATTAAAAATTTACTATCTTGAAAATTTGATTATTTTAGCAACAATTTATTCACTAGTATTGTACTACTTAATCTGTTTCATCAAAATGTTTACACTTTATTTTTTAAGGTCAAAGTTCACAAACTTAGCCATAAATTAATGAAAAGTTACAAATATTTATGATGTAAAAATGCTATTGTTAGATTCATTTTAAAGAATACTTTCAAAACATTATTATCTTATCATTTATATATGCATATAATTAGAATTATATACGGTCAAAGTAGTGCTCTGGAGACCGTGAAAAAGTAAATGTAAACATCTTCAAAACACGGAGGTAGTATAAAATATGTATGCAAATTATTTGAAGTTTGAACGGGAGAAACCAAAATGGATTGGTGTAGTGGTTCAGCACTTCATCCCTTAAACAAGTGGTTGGGGGTTTGAATCTCAACTCTTGTGAATGGAAAAAATCCATTGGCCAGCCCCCTACCACTTAGTGCGCTGACAGTTGGGACGAGAGAATTAGTCACTTTGATCGATGGTGGATATCCTTGACAAAGACCAAAAAAAAGTTTGAACGTGAGAACCAGGTTGAATTTAGAAATTAGAACATATGCTATTAGAGTTGTAGGTATGGGCTTGCAAGAACCAATTTCATTTGGATGCAAATAATAACTTACATGGTACAGCTTGTCTGTAACACAATTCATCATTGACAACCTATTAAATAGCTCTGATGCTTTCTTACCATTTATGTTATTTTTCACCTTCTTGAAAGCAAAGGGTAGATGTTGCAAACTGACCCGACCCATAATCGATTCGAATCCGATCCGCTATAGACCCGTCCGAAACCCGACCCGACGAGATTCAAATCTGAAATGACCCGACCCGTTTTGACCTGAGACTGAAATGACTCGACCCAAATCCGAATGCTGTGAGACAATATTTGTCAAACCCGTTGGGTAACCCGAAACCGAACCCGTATTTGACCCGATGTATTTGACCCGTATTTGACCCGACTCGTATTTAACCCGACATGTATTTGACCGACCGAAACCCGACCCGACCGACCCGTTTGCCAGGTCTAGTTGCAACAGACCCTACCCATTATCAACATCCCCACCAATTCTGACCGGTATCCCAAGATCAAAAAATAAACTAAAATAATAAAAATAATAAAGGAATTGCTTAATGTAAATTCTGATTGGTACTTCAAGTCACTCTCAAGGACCAAGGTGATGCAATATGGCTATTGATTTTCTTTGGGACAAATATAATATTCATACATTTACCTTATGAAAAAGGAATTCAAAAGCAAAATAAAAAGGGCATGGTAATGTTTTGCCATGAACTAGATAAATCCAAATGTTGACACAACCTAGTACCACCCAATTTTGCCAAATAGAGTGATGGTGCCAAGCTGCGTTATGCTAATTAACCACGTATATCATTAGATGAACAAACAAAAATAGCAGCCTCTCCTGGTTATCATAATCTTGATCTAGATCTCGCTACTCGGCTAAGCCAGCTTAATTGATGGTAATTTCTGTCCCTCCGGGACATCGAATAAAATTGGAACGATACAGATAGGATTAGCATAACCCCTATCTGAAAACATCTCACAAAATTGAAACGATACAGAGAGAGTTAGCATGGCCCATACCCAGGGAGGACATGCACAAATCCAGATAGAACCCCTAACTTCTGATTTCTGGGAAAAGTTTTGCCCAGCTCTCTCTGTCTCACTCTCCCACTAGCCCACTACTTTTTGCTCTTCCACAAAAAACCCAGTAATGCTTACTGTATTTAGTTTGGAAATTTGGAAGATAAAGTAACATATTTCAGGAAAGCCTTAGAGGGACCATAATTAAAGAGTGGTTGAGAATAACACGCCCACAGAAAAGGAAAAGGAAAAGGAAAAGCAGAAGGCAAGTTTTGGAGCAACAAAAATGCAGCATTTGACAAACTCATGAAACTATGAAATCCAGCATCCAATTTCACAAAGGTAGGTGAAAGTGAAACTGTGAAACTATAGGAACTAAACATTACAGAGACATTCCTTACAACAAAAAATTGAGGGTGAGATTATCGAGTGCAAGCAAATCAGCCTGTGCAAGTGCTAATTCACAACTGGTGCACGGCGTAGCAGACTTGTTTAGTAAGCCTGCTTACCAAGTTGTGCAAGTTTATCAACTCAAATCATGAGGGAAGTACAGGACTTGACGGCGATGACGAAAACCACAAAAACATCCTTCAACACCATCTTGATGCAAGAGCACCTCGTTAGTCCCCTTGTAAGCAGTATAGCTGGCGGACATTTCCGGAAGCTGTAACAGCATCAAATGAAGCCAGTTAAAATTGTTAAGACTTCTTTGGCATAATTATAGGGGGTGTTCAGAGTCATAGTTCGACAGAGCTAGTCAGTCTTAGAGCTTCATTATGCGATATTTCACACTTTACACTATGTCAAACTTGCACAAACCAGATAATCGCTCAAGAATGAAACGCTTTCTAAAGTATATAAATCTCAGACTTGTTAGTTCCCAAAATGTTTGCTCACAAAAACCCATCAAACAATAATGGAGATTCAAGTTCTAGTGACCCATAAAGATATTAATCCTTACCATATAGCCAGTCTTTGAATAATACATGAAGTGCACTTGACAGTTCTCTTTTCTTGCTCTCATCAAGTGGAGTCTCCTGTAGAATTTGCTTAACCTCCCCTAGGTTCGAGTGCTGAAAGGAAACATACATTTCCTAAGTCAGATTTACGTGCGAATCAAAGACCATTCATAGAGGTCAAAATAGAACTAAGATTGAAGCAGACATTTATTTGGGAGAAGTCAGAAAAATACATTTTTATGCTGAGAGGCCATATAAGCCTCAGGCAAAGAAAATGGATTGTCTTTAGTGGCACCAGGAGCTTCACCAGCAAACCAGTTTGGAATCTGCGAGTATAATAAAAAAAATTCAGTAAATAAAACCAAAGTGAAATGAATCAACTTTTGCAGGAGAGACCATTTGATTAACCTCTTTTATTACACTAGTTCTTCAAAATGAGGGAAGATAGAAATATAAACCTTTTGAAACCACACTGTAATAGCATTTCAAAGATATTAAAAGTTGAGATGCAATAAGTATAAAAAAGCAAAGAAAAATGAAGATGCTGCAAAAAAGAGGCTACCAAGATAACCTATTTTTACACAGCTGAAGCAACACGAGTTTGAACCAAACTAGGTACCAATGTATTACGCTTACCAAAAAGTTAGTGAACTGATCTGGGTCTAATAGAGCAGCTGTCTCAGCTTGTGCATCAGAAACACCCGCAGGATGGGACAATGAATCATGTGGATCAACCACACCCAACGCCAAGGGTTCATTCCACCTATTAACAGTTGGCTCAATACCAACTTGATTTAAATGTTCCTCTAATTCTGCATAGAAGGTATTATATGGTCCCACCTGACAAAATTTAGAGAAGATGAGCTTCTTTTTTTTTTTTTGAGGGTAGAGAAGATGGGCTTCTTTGCATTGCATATGAACACAAATTTAATGCAAGAATCAAAAAGCAAAATAAGCATTGACAAACAATTTTTTCTGCCTTCTGGGAAAAATAATAAATAACTGGAACCCAAGTGATTGCACTTTGTCTTCTAAACTTGCACACAGAATAAGAACTAACCAACACTGAAAAGTGAAAATATGCTATTACAAAACCACAAAAGTGAATAGCATTTCAAGATCCAAAAACAGTAAGCTTATAAAGAATTATAGGTTCAAAGAGAAGCAACATCAATGCAAAAGAGCCAATACAAGGAAACGAAGCTAGGATATAAGAAGCTTTCTGCACCAAAATCATTTCCACTGAGGTTCAAGCAGCCTTTGCCTAAACTACTTCTACAGATTGTGGTCTGTTATGATTTATGACCTAATTCTCACCCACATTCCTGTCTTTTGATTTCCATACCTTAATCTTTCCTCTAATTGTCTTATCTTTTTTCTTTCTTTTCCTACTTTTAGGCCATTATTGTTGTTTCCTCTCTAGTACATCTGCATCACCCTATTTTCTACGCATAATTAAGTTATATGCAGTGTTCTTTTTTGCATTGTATATCTAGTCTTTTAATTCCTCGTCCACCATGCCCCAGCGCAATGCTTGCCTCTCTTCCTCCAAAATGGCGCACAAAGAAACTACAGAAATGAGGTCTCTCTGGAAACAAATTCAAAACTTTCCTTTCATAAAAATTCTAAGCTAAGATCCAATGTGTTATGCTCCCATATTTTCCTTCCTATTAGATTGAAAAGAGAAGAGAAAAAAATTAATTAATAAATAAATAAAAGGTGCTAGATAAGTATAAACTTTTCGGCCACTATCATTTGGACCACAATCTCCTCATACTTGCCTCTCTCTCTCTCCCAAGTTGCTTCAGTCAGCATACTAATTCAGTAGAGTATGCAGCAAGGACGTGAGGGGGCTAGGGATCGTGGTTCAAGACATAAATCCTGCAATATCAATACAAACCGACTGGAATACTGCTATCATGGTTCTCCGGGGGATGTTTTCAATGATGTAAGAAGAAAGAACAGTTGAGTACCTGAAGCTTATGATTGTCACCAACAATAAGAGGACGCTGGTTGACTCCTAAATAAAAGACACACTCACGACAGTTGGCAATGCAAACTCGTTTAGCTGCAGTGATGACATGAACACGCTCACAATGTTCTACTCTCACAGCCTGTTGACAACATAAGGGAAGCTTTAGATGTAAGTTTTGCATCTGAATCAGAACCCTCATTCAGAAATCTGTCCCTAAAGTCAGAAGATATGCAAAATTCATGGAGATTCAAGGTTGTGGAAAGAATAGACACTGTAGAGCAAAGACATATTCATCTCATCCCTCAATTGTATCATTACCTTGCCAACAGCTCCAAGAACTATAGTTGTATCTGAGGAGCCATAAATGGTGGCGTATTTCAAAGGTGCCAAAACATAAATCACAGAATCGTGGCAGTTTAACACCTGCATGCAGAAGGGATGTCAACAGCAAGGCCCTTGAACAAAACAGAATAAGCTAACAATAATATGGGGCTTCTGCTCAAAAACAAAAAGGAGGGGTGCAGGGGAGGGGGGGGATCAGACATGACATTAGTGATGTTGGTAAGATGAATAAATAAATGCTCTGATAACATGGCTGTCCAAGCTTTGCTTGACTAATCCCATGGGCCCTGAGATTAACGACTAGGAAAACCTCCAGTGGCCCTGACAGGACTCGAACCTGGGACCTCTGGAATAGATCTCAGAGGTCTTACCAACTGAACTACCCCCTCAGAGTTAATGCTCCATTTTGTTCCTAAACATGCATTTTTTAACCTCAAACTGATACCACTACCAATCTCCACAACAAAATGTTAATCAATTAGCAGATGATATATGATGATAAAGGCCTACAATTTATGGGGTAGTCATGATAGTGCATAGCACAACTTATATTATCATGATGAAAATCCACTTCAGTGCACTTAAAAGACAAAACACCCACCTAAACCGTGGGACCAAAATAAAGATGGTTCGGGTTCTGCACAGCTGATATAGAAAACATGGTACTCTTATAGGGTTTGCCACCAAACCAAATATGAAATAGTGTCTTCCTTTCAGAAATTATGTTATATACTTTGGTCTTAGATTAACCGTCAGAGAAAGGTTTACTTTTTAGAACTTGGTTCTTAAAAGGATGTTGCCGAGTAATCACTCATCAAGTCTCTAATACATTTTCTTTTTAGGAAGGTGAGGAGGGTTCACAGCTTGGGGGGATAAAGAGAGGATCCCAAACTGTGAGCCATGAGAATTGGCGCACTGCACTTCCTGATTCTCACATACTTCTTAAACATAAAGTCCTCTTCAGTTCATAAACAGTGGAGTATTTCAATAGCTACTGGGGGAAGAGGAGAACTCATCACGGGGTCCCGCTAACCTTGAGAGAAGAACCTTTTACTTCAGCTGCTTGTTTCACATATGAGGATTTAGAGATGCCTTCAATTATACTCAGACCCCTGGAGCTCGTCGAGGCCTTAGTAAAGTTTGCATTGGCATCCGCCATAGCAATGTCTTGATCAGGACCATTTTCTTTTGCAGTAGCCCTTTCAGCAATACGTTCCAAGGCATCGGCAATCTTCTGAAGAAGCCAATCATGAACTTGTGCTGCAGAGACAGCTGCAGCAGGCATATCAGGGTCTGAATTGGCAAAAAAGGGAGCGGCATGGCTCAATGGTACTGCTTCAGATCCCTTTTCACGAAATTGAATCAGAAAGCCAAGGTGTTCAAACCTTTCCATAGACAACACCTGTCACAAAACGTATGTTTAGTATAGTTCAAGAAATGTTCATAAGAAGATTCTTACATAGTTACATATATCAATCAGAAAGATTAAACAAATAGTCAGAGTAGTAGTCTTCTCATATACACAACACAGGAAATTCAGAGACAGACTTCACCACCATAATGTACCCAAACATAAGCACAAAGAACATGTGCAACTAAATCAGAACAAACAACGCAACACTCTGATTTCTCGTAGCACATGTCCTCAGTAGATAAGGTTATTGCCCATCTCATGGAAAGGGCTCATGTGAGTGTATCATGAACTTAACATTGACAAAAAAAAAAAACTCCTCATATAGCTTGTTGACTGCATAAATGTTAGCTACCCCTCTTTTTTTTTCCTTCTTCTGAAGAAGATTAAAAAAGATGACACTTCTTATAAAGATAATGTGTGCTTTTGCCCAACTAATCCCACGGGCTCCAAAAGTTAATGGCCATGAAAAACTTCAGTGACCTAAGGCCCGGGGGGGGCTCAAAGTAGTGACCTCTGCAAAAGGGGAAGGAAAACAACTAATCCCATAAAAGAAGCTTCTAAATGAATGATGATATCAACATCAAATATATGCAGTGACTTTTAATTACAAACGATTAAGAATTATTTAGTACCTACAATAAGACTCTTGATCAACAATGGTATCACTAAAACTGAAACATAAAACAGTACTGCTATTTATGAGGGGAAACGGGGGGGGGGGGTCAAATTTTCTACAACGGACTTTAGAACTCTCAATTTTGGATGTCGCAATAAAAACAAAATGCCATAGCCTTCAAGAAAATTGATCAGTTCAACGCTTATAGAAACTCCACAGTATATAATGCAGCAAATTATTGCAACCAACCAGAGATTCATCGCCTTCTCCTTCAACTGGCTCTGCCAAAAGGGTGAGTATGTTAGCCAAATGCTTCTGCAAGTAAGATAATTGGTGAGCCTCTTCATCTGACTGCGATGGCATAAATTTCCGACTATTGCTCCGCACAAGCTGCAAACCGAGCACACATCTTAAGCAAAAAATGATATAGCACCAAATAAAGAATATGATATTGTAGCAGCTAGAATTAGCTTATCAACTAGCACCAAATATAAGCTAAGTTGAAAGAAGTCCAAGGAACTCACTTGAAGGCCCATGCGACTAGTTACACGAACCCCGTACAAGCACATTATCAAACAAGAAAGAAAAAGGAAAAGAAGGTCCATCGAACTCAAAAGTATTCTAGGAAAAAAAAGTATATAACTAATAAAGAATCAGAAGTACAGCCTAAAAGTAGTCCTCTTTGAAGAATCTACATATCAAATATTCCCCTGAACCCCTGCTTCCTTCGCCCACAAAGAGGCTAAGTAGGTAACCCCCGCTAAACAAACGTACCAAAAGATTACAAACATAGCATTGTGCCAAAGAAGCCTCTTCTCCTTCTGCTTGAGTGGCACATGCCCAAAACTTCCTGAAAACAACAAAAACAAACCTACTCCATGGACTCTATACTACGCTGCATTTCCAGAAACATGCTAGCGCAGCACAGCACACAAATATCATGAACTATATGGGAGTTAGAGCGCCTCATACTTTAGCGCAAGTCATTAGGTGTTAATTCAGTCCAACACCAAGGCCGAAATAAACGCGTGTACCTTCATAAATACCTTTTGCGTTCCACAACCACCTTGCAGTAGGGAACCAGTTGTTTGAAGTCAAAAGCATATTTTTCTTTCCTAGATAACCAGCCTCCTATACGACCATGGATATTGATAAAGCCATATGACCCATATCCTTGCTATCTTGAGGAGCAAATACTAGCCCTTTTCACCATAGCCTTACACAAGTAGGGTGAAACCACAACTATAACAATTACTTAGCAGCCATAACTTGTTTTTCGGCTACTGATCCCTCAAAGCCCCTCAACTTGACCAAATATCGTAACATTTCTACTATCAATACATTGCAGAACACTCTTGTAATTAGTTTGGTGCAAGGGGCTACGTTCAGCAGAAATAATCTCAAATACAAATCAATAAATTATAAAACCCAAACTAGGAACCCTTCCGTAAAGAACCATGCCAACAAAACTAGCCATAATAAATTGCATTCAGTTCCCTTCTTCAGTTCTTATAAAGTAAATGTATAAACACTAAATGTTTCATTGTCACATTATAAATACTTCACCAGTCACCACCATTCCTCCTCATTAATCACCTCAAAAAAGGAAACACTTGACATTCTAAAGCAAGTTAAAATACAAAATAAGACTGCCATTATGAACATTTGTAGATTTTCTACCATTCCATTATAACATTACTTGTACTTCCATACCACTCCTGTTAATTAATCACCTCAAACAAAACCACTCTTCAGAATCTAAATCAAACTAACCATTTTTCAATGTTGCCCAACTATACCCTTCCTTAAAACACCCCATAAAGGCCATCCATTGGATTACAAACCAAAATGGTCTTCAGCCAATCCATAAAAACATCATCATAATTTAGTACAAGGGACTGATTCAGCAAAAATAATGAGAAAAACAAACAAATAAATATAAACTAGGGACCCTTCCCTAAAGATCCATGCCAAGAAAACTAGAATCTCATAATGAAATGCATTATGTTCCCTTCTTTTTACAGTACAATGTATAACCACTATATAGATAAACATTTCTACACTTCCTATCATTCTTTTTTAAGATTACATATACAGATATACTCCATCACCATTCCTTTTCATTCTTCGCCTCACACAAACAAACTCCTAGCATTCTAGATCAAATTAAGATACAATGCTACCCTATAAAACCACAAAGTAGGAAGCCTTCTCTAAAGAAACCACACCAACAAAACTTGTGTTCCGTTCCCTTCTTTCTATACTGAAAGTATAAGCAATAATCAAATTATAGATAAACATTTCTAAATTTCCAACAACGCTGCCATTCAATTGCACATTATATTTACGTAATCACTCCTCCTGCTAATTTATCACCTCAAAATCCTCAGATTCTAAATCAAAATTAACCATGAGATAACAACACTCTCCCATTACACCCTTCCTCATAAAACCCAGCTCAAATTCATCATCCAATACACAATATATCACCAAACTCAAATTGAAACTAACATTTTCTGCAAATAATTTCTGTATATACATATCTTAACTTCCTACCATTCCACTGCAACATTACAAATAAACACTTCCTCACCATTCCTATCCATTTATCACCTCAAACAAACAAATCAAAACACAATGCTACCCTATTATATTGTTCATAATTTGCAAAATGAAACGAAACAAACTTGATATAACAAAACATAACATATTGGCGAAATGAATTACCTGAAGAGGAGAGAGAGCGGACAAGTAGCCATCGAAAGCCGAGGTCGAAGGCCAAACATCAGCAACGGCAGCAGAATCCTTATGAGTTCTAGGCAACAACCTCTTATAATTCTGAATATACAAAAAGAGAACCAAATCAAACACATTAACCCCAGTGGAATCAACATCATCAGGTTTCGCCGTCACAAGGGGGTCAGAATTCGAGGGGAGAACGGACGAGACGGTGTCAAGGATGAGACGAGCGTGGCCCACGGAGATCTGGAGCGATTCGGAAATCGCCGACGAGTTAACTCGGTGAGTCGAGGTGGATGAGGTTGAAGATGAGAGAAGGGTTTGTTTTAGGGATCCGAGAGAGGTGGTACCATCGGAGAAGATGAGTTTAGGGATTGGAAGGAGACCGTGTTCGAAGGGTTCACGGCGTGGGTGGATTTGGATTGGAGAGAGAGACGGTGGTGTTGGTGGTTGTTGTGGTGGTGGTGGTTGTGTTGGTGGCGCGTCAGTGTCGTCCGCCATTGTTAGGGAGAGGAGAGGTGAGGTGAGGAGAGAGAATGAGGATGGAGAAATGTGGGGTTTCAGATCTTTGAGGGAGGAGAGAGAGTGAGAAGTGGCGCTAGGAGGTGGTGGTGGTGGAGGGTGCACTGGTGAAAAGAAATCAATTTAATCTTTTTGATTTTTGGGGGTGATGATGTTTTGAAAAATATGAAAATTAAGAAATCTGAAATGCAAATGTGGCAACTACTACTACTTTTTTTTCTTGAGGTGGTGGTGGGTCAATGGTTGTGGTATTGCCATTTGCCACTTTTTCTTGTGTTTGCTTTTGAAATATGTTGTTTTTTTTTGGTGCAATTTGAATATGTTGTTGATAACATAAATGCAAAATATTATTTTATTTTGTTAAATGATAGCTCAGAAAGGAAGTTCAAAGTAGTGAAAGTATTAGTGACTTTTTATTGCTTTCACAGAGTTGCATTTTCTCATTACAACGCTGATCTATTTATAGGCAAGTAGAAATGTGATTTACTATGCTTGTATAGTAAAACTCTATTATTGTCCCATTTTGAGCCATTCACAAATTTACCCATGTGGGAATTACAACACCCCCCTTGAATGGATCACTATTAATAATTACAGGGGTATTAGCTGCTTCATTAAAAACCTTGATTTGGAAAACCCGGTGGGATAAAAACCAAAGCAAGGGAAAAAGAGTACAGCGTTTATTGTAATGCATAATACGCGCATTGACTCGTTAAAAACCTTGTCAGGAAAAACCCAGTGGGATAAAAACCTAATCAAGGAAAAAAAGAGTACAATGCTTATGATGCGTAAATGCTCCCCCTGAATTTAGGATAAGTTACAGCGATGACGCATCCCTATTCTGTGCACAAGTTCCTCAAACTTCTTGGGTGACAATGTTTTTGTGAACAAGTCGGCAAGATTCTCACATGACTTGATCTGCTCAACGCTTATCGTCCCATTTGTCTCTAGATCATGGGTGGAGAAGAATTTTGGATCAAAGCGTTTTGTTCTGTCTCCTTTGATGTAGCCATCCTTGATTTGAGTCACACATGCACTATTGTCTTCGTAAATTATAGTTGGGATGCCATTAATCGTTCTCAAACTGCTTTCCTTGAGTATGTGCTGGATCATAGATCTCAACCATACATATTCTCTTCCTGCTTCGTAAAGAGCAATTAGTTCAGCCTGATTTGACGAAGTGGCGGTTAATGTTTGTTTGGTCGATTTCCATGATATTGCAGTACCGCCATAAGTGAATATGTATCCTGTCTGAGATTTAGCTTTGTCGGGATCTGACAAGTATCCTGCATTTGCATATCCAATAAGTGTAGGATCTGCACCTTTGGGATAAAATAATCCCAAGTTTATCGTTCCGCGAAGGTAGCGAAGTAGGTGCTTAATCCCATTCCAATGTCTCCTTGTTGGTACAACACTGTATCTTGCTAGGAGATTCACCGAGAATACAATATCTGGCCTTGTATTGTTGGCTAGGTACATTAGAGCTCCAATTGCACTCAAATATGGCATGTCTGGTCTAAGAACTTCTTCATTCTCTTCTCGTGGTCGGAATGGATCGTCTTTAGGGTTCAGAGAACGTACGACCATTGGAGAACGTAGTGGATGTGCTTTGTCCATGTAGAACTTTTTCAATACCTTCTCGGTGTAGTTTGATTGATGGACAAAAATTCCATCGTTGAGATGTTCAATCTGCAAACCAAGGCAAAACCTTGTTCTTCCTAAATCCTTCATCTCGAACTCTCTCATCAGGTATTGGGCTGTTCTTTCGATTTCATCAGGAGTTCCGATGATATTCAGATCATCAACATATACTGCTACGATTGCAAGTCCAGATTTAGATCTTTTGATGAAAACACATGGGGAGATTTGATCATTTATATAACCTTCCCTTAGAAGATATTCACTTAAACAGTTATACCACATCCGTCCTGACTGCTTTAGACCATATAAAGATTTACTCAATTTTATTGAGTACAAATCATGATTTCTTGAAATGTTGGCTTCATGCAGTTTAAATCATTCTGGGACTTTCATGTAAATATCAGTGTCAAGTGACCCATACGAATAAGCAGTCACAATATCCATTAGGCGCATTTGCAGTCCTTGACAATTTGCCAGACTAATTAGAAATCTCAACGTTGTTGCATCAACAACTGGAGTCCTGGCTTTTGAGAAAAACCTTGAGCTACAAGCCTTGCCTTGTATCTTATAATTTCGTTTTTCTCATTTTTTTTCCCGTACAAATACTATTTTGTATCCGACAGGTTTTACCCCCTTTGGGGTTTGGACTAACAGCCCAAAAACTTGTCGTTTTTCAAATGAGTTTAATTCTGCCTGCATTGCTTCTTTCCATTTGGCCAATCACTTCGTCGATGACATTCATCGACTGATTTTGGTTCAATGTCATCCTCATTTATGACTATCTCTGTGGCAACTGTGTATGCAAATACGTCGTCAATCTCAATGTCTTTTCTATTCCATTTCTATCCATTATAGTCATAGTTTATTGAGATCTCAAAATTGTCTATCTTCATGCTCACTTGAGGTTTCAAGTGAGATTTCATTTTCATTTTGATTGACGATATTACTTGTGCTCTGCATATGCTCATTTTCTTCCTTAGAAGATTGAACATCTTTGACATTCACATTTTCCAACCTTTTTGATTTTCTTGGCTTCAAATTTTTTGAGCCAATTGAGGTGGTGTTGGTGGTTGTTGTTGTGGTGGTGGTTGTGTTGGTGGCGCGTCAGTGTCATCCGCCATTGTTAGGGAGAGGTGAGGAGAGAGAATGAGAATGGAGAAATGTGGGTTTCAGATCTTTGAGGGAGGAGAGAGAGTGAGAAGTGGCGTTAGGAGGTGGTGGTGGTGGAGGGTGCACTGGTGAAAAGAAATTGAATCTTTTTGATTTTTGGGGGTGATGTGAATATCAAATTATGAAATTATGAAATCTTAAATGTGACATGTAAATGTGGCAGTTACTTTTATTTGAGGTGGTGGGGGGTCAATTGTTGTGGTATTGTCATTTGCCACTTTTTCTCGTGTTTGCTTTTGAAAGATGGTGTTGATAACGTAAATGCAAAATATTAGGTTATGGTGTTAGTTACTAACAAGTAATTTTCTTTTCTAATACTCAGGTGAATTGACAATTTTTCGAGTTTATAACAATTATTACTCAAGTAATAAAGAGTTATTAGTATGGTGTGTTTTAATTAAAATTAAAATTGAATATGAATTAAAGATTGTTGTTTGCCAGTTGGTAGTGTGTTAAGCTAAAGTAGTTGTAGTGTAGTGCTACTGCCTACTACTCACAATGGGCAAAAGATGATAGAATTGAACCTGAAATGAAACAATATCCACAAGGTTAGCTCGTTTATTAAATACGAAGTAGGTAGTTAGAACTTAGAGTTGATATTTTTCAATTTGAAAATAATTAGTCCCGAACCCTTTTTTTTTTTTTTTTGCACGGAAAAATAAAATTTTATTAAGACAACTTATTGCCAAAAAAACCAAGTCAATACAAAATTCTAGAGCCAATTGAGGCCCTCCACATTATACACCATTTACCATGATAGTCCCGAACCATTTAATAACGCTCACAAATTTTCTCCGATATTTCACACATTTAAGTGACGTACATTAATTTTGTTTTTGGTCAGATAAGCAACATACATTAATTGGTAATAGAAAATCATTCACATATATGTACTTATATTTTTTCGTGTTAACAAAACAATAACCAACTTACATACGGTAGGCTGAATTGTTCAACGAAAGAAGAAATTTAAGATCAATTTATTTATAATTTTTTTGGAAAATGCAAGAAAATAAGAAAAACCCTTAAAAAGATTATCCTACGATGTCTTTATCAATATATCTTAGGAAATTTAGTGATGAATATTGTCACCTCAAATTATGTTTTTGAAACTTTATTCAGTTAGTGGGGAACTAATAAATTTGGAGCTATTGGAATAAATTATTCTGTGTTTACCTCTTGGGGGCCTTAATGTTCTTAATCTTCTTATAATCCTATTTCATATACTGTACTTAATACAGTGTCAGTCTGAGTCTCTCAGTACTGCATTTATGTATACAGTATACTCCATGCAAATGAACACGGGAATCTCCTTCTCTTACAGCAACTGAATTTTCTCTACATTAAGTAACCGGTGTGAGACAGTGAGAGTGTGAACTAGCATCTACATAATTCATATAAGTTCCTGGCAAACTCTTCACATAACAGCTATATTTCCAAAAGGTTTACTAGAACAACAGAGAGAGACATCAACAAGCTTGGCAGGTTGCAGCTCACAGAAACCGAGAATACATTACCATCTACACACAAATTAATATGCAGCGATCGCTATTTACACAACATCAAGCTCCTCATCAAAAAATATGAATAGATTTTGTGATGTCAAGAACAATAATCAAAATTCTTCCGGGATCAGATAGAAGGCAGCAAAAACAGAAGCAAATAAATCATCATTTCATTTCCTAGGGAACACCGGCTAATTCAAGCAGCTTTTCTGCCTGGTCGGGAAAGAAACTGACAAACGCCAATAAACCTGTGATTCAATAGACAGAACAATCAAATGGATGAAACATATGATCTACAAGTTGGCATGATAGGAAATTTCCTGAGGATAATGGTCAAGAAAGGGAGCTTACAGAGAAGAAATGTCCCAAGTACAACTGAAATCTTTCCCTGAATGGTAACTAAACCAGCTTTGCCAGCATTTTGTAGTTCAGTGGAACCAACAGAATCAAATGTTCCTGCATACCAAACAAATCATGCTTTTAGTCTTTTTTGCCATACATTATGAATTAAGCAAATAAGCAAAGTCGCAATTTGCAGTGTAAGGTTTTCTACCTGGTTTCACAGACTGAAGTCCTGATGTTATGCACGCTATATCTTGGAAGCCAGCTTCCTCCAACCTCCTAGCAGCTACAGTAGATCTGTGTTGAATTCAATTAGATATGGTGAAATTTAGTTTCAGAACATATATGCAATGTTGTTAACCCATTTGAAGTTGTTACTAGGCAAGAAGTAATTCAGCAGATAAAGCAGGTGCGACATTTCTTCCATCACGTAAAACAGATTAAATTGATGAGATGAACATTGAAATAGATTTAAGCTCAGTTATGAGACTGCTCAAAATGTTTCAATCAACCATTAAGAAATATTTTAATAAACAACTGACAACATGTAGCTCAGCAACTATTGAATATCACAAGCATCAGAGACTAATACTTAACGAGGTTTTTGCCATGATACAGATTGCACTGCTCTCAAATTGCTCAGCTAGCAGAAGCAAGAAGTTACAAGGCATTCACCACTTCCATGTCAGGAATCTAAGAATGACTAGTATGAGCAATGCGTACCCCATCACCTCCCCTCTCCAACGAACAAAAGGGACTGATGGATAGAGGTATCAGTGACAAAATGTTGGTGCAAATCTTAAAATGTGTAATCTAGTCTAACAGCTTGTGAGTTAAAATTGTTCGAAACGCCAAGTCTTCAACGAATTCAAAAGACATTAAACTTTGCTACTATGGCATTGAGGCTCCATCAGTATTAGGGCTTTCATTTAAACTCTGCAATTACGGAGCTACATGCAAGAAAAAACTCTTGATGCTTGACCTTTTGACTTCATGATGATTTCCATTTGTAAATGAGATCTTATATGGCAATAAATGGACAAGTCCATAGATAATTGTTGTTGCCACTAGGATTTGAGCAAATGAACCAATCATTCAAAGTTTTAATATAGTCAAGGAAACATCAATAGCAAATGAGACATGTCACAAGTCACAACCTTAAACCTTCCTGGCACACGAGCAATAATTTGCTTTGTGGTGAAAATTGGCCCTTGAGGGACTGCACAAAATCAGGGTTTGGTTTTGTGAAAGGCAAGCCATACAGCACACCAGCAAAATTGTTGTGCAGAGTCCTTTTAATTATCGTGCCTGCACAATATGAATCATTAGTCAAAAAACAGATGGTATACCCGATAGATTTTGTTCTATAGAAGTACCTATAAACACCATAACGAGTTAGCTTCCTGTAATTCAACTCAGACCTAATATGTTATTGGTAGTGTGCAAGGCAATGTAATGGAATGCAAGCCCTAGTAGGAAGGTTCGACTAATGATAGCATTCCATTCAACTGCATTATGCCCTACCAAAGACATGGTTATGTTGAAAGGTGCTGTAAAACAAAAAACACTTAAAACAGACGCATCAAGGACCAAGGATTTCATTACCAGGATCATTATCTTGATTTTCAATGAACAGAGGAACATGGTAACATGATTTGATATGAGCTCGTTCAAATTGAGATTTATCTCGTACATCCACAATCGCATACCCCTCATCTGTTACGAGCTGTTTGGCATCGTCTGCGCTTACATAGTTAATTTCTGCTCTAACTCCAAAATGTCTCCATTGAACTGATCTCTTGGGAAGTGATCTTCTACCAGAAGTCTGGAATGCCAAGCAAGATGCTCGAAAATCGCTGAAAACATATATCTTAAATCTCTCACTCCAATTTAACAACAACAAGCATCTCATATGTACAACAGTCAAGACTAACATAGTAACATACTTAACTAATAGCACAAGAATCCAAAAAAAAAAATCAGAAAGAATATCAAGATGTCTTCTCCATCTCAGAACCGTGGACAGACAAACACAGAGAATCAAAGAGGTTTACCGTTTACATGATCACGTAACCGCGTAAACAAAACCATTAGCCCACTGGCATCCACAATTCCACCTAAGGTGGGTTCTGAGAGTAACATGTACATCAAATAAGATATAACCTTCACTTTTTTTACAAGGATAGAACCTAGATTTTCTAAACACACTGACAGGCTGATGTAAACAGTTTTGTTTTTTTTTTTTTTGGCTCATCAAAATGATGCAAACAGGTTTAAAACCCAAGTCTTAGGTATGATCCCAGGACATGTTACCAGCTAAGCTAACTCATATAGACGGCTTAAACAAACTTATACTTGTCCAATTTATTTTCAAAACTGGCAACAGAAAACCAAAAACCAAAAAATTGTTGGTTTTCAAGAACTGTTTTTTGGTTTTCAACAAAACCCAAAAACTCAAACTAAAAACCACCCATCTAATGATTTGATAGGAGTAATGCATGGGGTATAATTTTGTCTGAAGTAGACCCAGAAAATTCTATATGCCCACAATTAAACCAAAGAAAACAGAATGAAAAAAGGAAATTTGGTGATGGCTGACAAATATTATGAATTAGAGCAAATTGTTAAAATTTACCTCTTGGTAGGAAGACCAGTACAGTAACTGATTGCAGCCATGGAAGAGGTTTAGAGCTCCTCCGGTCACTCTCCCCTTGCTAATCTCCCAGGAAATTTTGTTTTGTCTCTCCTTCCTTCTCTAACGGCCATGGATAGCCAAGGGAATTGGAATTATGCAATGGGTTTCCGCCACGTGGCAAGGAAACCGGATTTTCTTGCGGATTGGGAAATTTTGGAAACTTCAGGAACTGGAATTCTCATTTGGGTTGATCTGGAATTAGCAAAAAAGCCCCAAATGAGAAGAGGACAAACTGCTTATGTAGGTCATTTTGTAACAAATGTGTTCTTTATGAATATTAATTCCAACCCAATATAACTAAGGATGTGTGGTTGAGTGATAGGAAGTAGGGATTTATTCATTTTTGATTAATATTAAGGGTTTGAATATCATCTTGGGCATTAGATATTTTTAATTGTGAATCAAAAAAAAGAATTCAACTCAATATGTGTTAGTATTCTAATTCTTACACACTTTTTTTTAGTGTATCACTATATATCAGGTTACAAAAGACTCACTTAAAATATTTAAACAAAGACCTAATTCGATTGTTAACTAACAATCATTTCGTCAATGAAAGGCAAGATGACCGTGGCATTAAGAGTCAAATGGTGAGTAATCGATTTTTAAATTTTTTTTTTTATAACAATAGAAAACTGAAAATAATTTAATAAAGAGACATGATGTCGCTTTTAAGAACAAGAGTCCATGTCTCCTAAACATACATTAGCATATATATAGGAGATATAAGAACTAGGAGGGGTGGGGGGTTTCAAGCAGTGGCTTCTTTATTACTAGCCTATACTAGATTAATACCCGTGCGATGCATGGTCTACTTAAAAAAAAATTACCTAATGAAAATTTCATATAAAAAGAAATATGCATTTAGAAAAAAAAAAGGAACGTAATATTTTGTGAGCGTTAATATACGCAATCTTTCTTTAAGGAAACAACGATTGAGACACTTTTCATACGATAAATCTTCGACCAATATATCTAAAATAATAAATGATTGTGTATAACGTTAGGCTGATCATGTGACAAATAGTAATTATCATCAAGCAAGTGTGAGAACTTCTAGCTAACTAATCCATGTACAAATGAATCAAAAGTCTGCTTAGCATGGAGAGTTGGAGACTATCAACCTATCAAACTCTTGAACTATACAAAAACAATCCGACAAAACTAAGCGCAAACACTAAGTTGTCGGCAAACTAAGCACAAACACAAGTTGTATGCATGCCCACATTGCCTCTAGGAAGCTATCTTCAAGCAATCACACCCTTTTCTTCATGCTATAAACTGTAATCCATGATCTTGCGCACAGTACTGCAAGTCTGCAACCAATCCTCTCTTCTCTTGACATCTGCTTAATGAGGGATCGCATGAGAGTTGATTTTAATTGCCCCAATTTCTGTCTTTCTCCAATGTTCTTGCTGCTAGCGAACCACCTCATGTAATGGATTGCCTTCCTGCTGTAGATTGTCACAATTTTCATGATATTGATGTACCAGAGCAAGCCAAAAGTACAGACTTAAAAGGCCCTTAATGGAGATCCCATGACCTACCTTCTCAAATCACCATGTTCCTAAAAAGTCAAAGCCACCAAAGAATAATTATAAATTGAGTGCAATGTAAGCATTCATATCAAGTTGGTAAAAAACAAAGTGTATCCATATAAACAAATCTAGTCTCACAAAAGATATCCTTCCTCCCTAAGAGCTATAGAATAAACTCTCCGCTCTGAACATAACATCAGTCTAACAAAATACTCCTATAGTGTACTGACATCAAAAGTACAAAAGCACATCCAGGAACTTAGTAGCTGTTTCAAACAATACTAATGTCTCAGACTCTTAGGTACAGAAGTATAGGATGTGAGCCCAATTGAGTAGGGGATTAAGTCAAGTCTTAATGGAAAAAATGAGGCCTGTCAATAGTCATTAGTTTCAGAAACGTCATTATAGCTTTTGAGCAAAGAAGCTATACGATTTCATGTTTTGACATCAATATAATATCTTCCATCCTTATCATGTATACATATTTTGACCTCAATAGCATCTTGATACAACACAATAGAGCACAACTGCCAGTTGTGGTTGAAAAGAAAAGAAATATGATTTTGGCAGAGAAAGGCATTTATAACACAAACCCAAGTTCAACGCCATAAAAAAAGAGATAACTTTGTTCAAAATTAAATACTAAGGTGATTATCTTTCTAGGCTTTGGGATCTCAATCCCAACAACCATAAGCCTCAAAGAAGCATCTGTAAAGAATCCCAACAAAAACTAAAGATAAGAGCAACAAAGAGAATTGAAAGGGGAGTACATACCAGTATCGGCACCGGGAACCAGAGTTCACAAATGTCAACCTTGTTCATATAGGTATATGACATGGGAGGGGCATCCAAATCAGTGATTCACTTGTACAACAACAAAAAAAAAAACAGTGATGAGTAAGAACAGGATTTGGTAACTGATAATTGACTTGTGAATTAATAGTACTCAACTAATCATGATCACTACACTCCGAATCGTTTAGTTTCAAGTAATTCATCAGTAATTTTGTAAATATTCAGCCATAATAACTGAAAAGTTCAACATCTTTTTTTTTTTTTTTTTTTGGAGGAAACAGAATTCATTCATTCATAAAAAGCCATACGGCATCTACAACGATGAATTTCCCTAAACAAATCTAAATCTAACATAACCAAGTATAAATCTAATGTAACAAGATGAATATGATTTCCACTATCACTGCTTGAAATCGGTGTCTTGATCAGCTCCGTCGATAAGTAACTACCAATCCAAACATCTCTGCTAGAAATCGGCGTCTTGATCAGCTTCGTCGATAATTGACAATGCCCTGATATAGCAAAAAATATGCTATACATTAAACGGGAGGCCACCGCCTTTTCCCTACGATCGGAGGTAAGCACGAAACGTGCTGTAGCTATTTGGAAGAACAAATCTCCTTGCCATAGTAGATTGAACTTGTCTTCTTGATTCATCAAACCGAACCTAAAAATAAAAATTCGACTACCCTTCGACGAACGCGGAGAACTCCACAATCTCTCACCAAAGGAAAGTTTATTACTAACCATAAAGAAAAACAAACTAAAAAACTAGATCGAAAGCAAGGAAATAACAACGAAGGGGCTAACCACCGGCAAAAATGCCGGTGGTAGCCCCAAGATGATTCAAAGAAAAAGGGGGGCTAGGGTTTCTTGAGAGAGAAAAAAGAGAGAGAACGGCAGTTTTATCACCTACTGAAAAGTTCAACATCTTAATCAAGCAAAAACCTGAGAGATTTTACAATCCAATGATGGTAATAGCATTGTCCTCCATTTTACCTATCCACAAAAGAAATTAAAACTATACCAATCAAAACCCATGGTGAACATCCAACAGGCTTTAACCTAAGGTGGGGTTTAGGATCACATGTAGGCATAGACATATATCAGTAATTAGTAAATACTACATGGCACATTAAAAGCCTCCATTAGTTGGCTTAGACGATGGGTGTAATCTAAAGGATCTGTGGCAGGAGAACCACATTTAAAAAGGTAGGGAAAATAGAAAAGAGGAACATCTCAGTATGGGACATCTCAAAAAACAAATAATCCTATTACATGCCAAAATGAATTGCTCGCATAAATAAAAATGAACATCTCAATTTCGAAACATAATTGCAGATCAAGCAGCAAGTTGGAGCTTTCTTAACCAGTTCTGCTTTGTATCTGAGCCACCGCCTTGGTACTGAATATAATCAGTAGCCATTCCCTAGCCTCAAGTACTGAAAAAAAATAAGTAGCCAGTGCCTCAGATAATAAAAGAAATTGAGATTTGGTAATAATTTTATGATAGATCTACCTTAGAGTACACATTGCTGAACACCGTTGAAACCTTGAACATTTTCCATACACAGACTCCACAATCAAATTTCTCACACAATTGAGCAGCAACATCAATGGCAGCTGATATCTATCAATGGCATCAACATCAGACACTCTTCTCAAAATATATATCTATGCACAAACCTTATAAGAAATAAGATACTTATAACATGTTAATCCAAGCCTACTGAACTGAACGAATAGCCACTAAGCCCCAGTTATACCTCATCTTTTATTCATCATTCAAACTTTGAACCTGGAAATCCCATCACTTTTTCAGTCCTTTTCTTATTTGTCTGGTATTTCCCCCAATCCAGTTATTTGGAAAAGATACGACTAAAGTATGAAACATGTTCAATTTCCAACCGTAGAAAATATCTCAAATTCTCTCCCCTACTCAAAAAAAAAAATAATAATTTCAACATGGTAATATCATGATAGTAGAAAAACAAAAGAATGAATGAACCCAATGAAATTTCCAGCTCAACCTGGCAATATCGTTACCTTCAAACAATAACAAAAACAGGAGAAAAGAAAATGGAATGAATTTAGAAATGTTCGAATGCGGAAAAATTAAAATTTCTGACCCAGATTGAGCAAGAAATGAAAGGAATTTCGATTCCATATAACAGAGCCCATTTAACTTGAAGCAAATTTACAATTTCGAAAAATAGGGCAAAAAAGCAAGTAAAAAAATTGAACTCTTACCTGTGAGCAGCCAACGGTCAATCACCAGAACAAAACGGGGCTTCAAATAATCAAAAACCTTGGCACAAACCCCTAGCAAATGATGTCAGGCAATCGAAACCCTAGCAAATTGAGAGGGAGAAAAATCGACAAACGGCGGGGCGACAGCGACGGAGCGTTGTCAGAGAAGCAAACCCCATCCCACCCAAAATATCACATACTCGTAATAGCAATTTTCATAACCCGAAGCTTATGAAGAACGAAGCATAAACGCAACCATAAGGCTACAACACATTACAGAAGAAGAAATTGAACACCAAATTTTGTAGTAGAGGAGACAATAAAATCAATAGAAATAAGGGGAGAGCAATTTGAAGACGTCAGAGAGAGGAGGAGATAGATAGAGCGAGCGAGCGAGAGGAGGAAATAGATAGATAGAGCGAGAGGAGGATGTGGTGGTTCAATTTCCAGGGGAAGACAAAGTTCGTCAAATGAACTCCACGTCGAATTATCGTGTGGAGTGGGTTAAATCAAAGAGTTAGGAAGTCCAAACCAAAAGTTTGCTTCTCATATACTTGTACCCAATGGCAGATTATCAAAAGGGCGGGATGGGGTCCTCGAGAAAAATGAAACTTTATTATTTTGATGTATAAATGTTGCAGAGTAAAGACTCTGACACATTAATTGAAGCATTAATATCCTATATTCTAGATTCGAATCTTGACCCATACTTCTTTTCGGCCAAGATCTGCCTCTGCCTATGATACCTATCCTTTGTGCTCACAATCAACTTGGCTTAGTCGTAAAAAAAAAAACAAGCCATGAGAAGATAGATTGGTTCTAAAGCAAATACAAGAGAAAATTGCACTAGGATCATTAGGGGAAAGTCAATTTATTCATATTGCCTCTAGAGTTGTCAGCGACAGTATCCACCACATCCATCGCCATTGTCTTTCCACATTCATCATCGTTTGGTTTGGGTCAATAAGTACAAATGCAGATTTAGACCAACTAAGCTATGAAAGGTGGAGGTGTTTGGGGATAATGGCACTAGAAGCCCCATGATCTTCTGTGATATCATCCTCTGCTTTGGTTTGCCAATGCAGACACAGTACCTGAATGTTCAAAGTAGATAACTAAGGATGGTGGTGGTATATGAGCATATGACATATACATCGTTGGCAAGTTTGGTATAAACGAATTAGAAATATAGTGATTACTTATTATAAAAATTGACCATTATTAAAAATGAAGTCTTATTTGATTGAAAATTTACGAAAAACATCACCTTATATATAAAAATATTTGTTTATACTCTTTCCCTTATATAAACTACTCATATTAGTTCAGTTTAATTCAATTCATACTTTTCCACTCTCATTATATTTTGAAAATGAGAAATATTATATGTTGATGCATTTTAAAATAGGCAAAAGTTGGGAGTTTGCGCAATGCAGGTTTGCAGGGGGTAGGGGACGCAACATGGTGGTGGACGCACATTTTGATTCGGAATCTCCAAGTCCCACCACGTGAAATCAAAAATCAAATGCTTAATTGATTGCCTCTTTCTTCTCTTTTATTTAATGGATAGAGACAACCATCTCTCCTGTAATATTCTCGAGAGCTGAAATTTTAGCAAACACACTACAGTATTTCTTAATTCTAAATTATTTGTACCTTCTTTGTCATGAACTCATGATCACTCTTCGAGTCAATTTCCCACTCCTTAAGGTGTGTTCTTTTTTTACTTATTGAATCTTATCTAATAAGTGAAAATAAATGTCAAGATTTTACTCAATCAGTAGAAATCAGTGGCAGGACCCACATTCCTACTTACAGAATCAGTGACAGGACCTTATTGAATCAGTGAAAAGACCTTACCGAATCAGTGGAAATCAGTAAAAAGACCTTACCAATTAGTGAGAATCAATAGAATGACCTTACTCAATCAATAAAAATAAGCGGAAATAAGTGGAAAAAAAAGCATCCTACTGTCTTCACCTTTCTTTAACCTTCAGTAAATGTAATTATTACGTTTTTACCCAATAGCCAGGCAAATCAAGGAGCACTAGTACTGTTATTATACTTGGATTCCTACTACTTTGAACCCCACTTCCAAATCAAGGAGTATGTTGACACTTGACATCATCTCTCTTTGCGATTTCTACTACTACTATGTTTAATGAGCCAATAAATGACAATCAAACTTTTGGAAAATTTGCCCAATCCAAACTGGGTTTTGGTCAGCTCCATCAATCCCACTGCAATTTGGTAGTTGTTTCCATTAACTTTGTTCAACTAAGATAGAGTTGCAAGTCAATACGTCGTCAATTTGTCATTTGTGCAGTTCAATTTGATAAAGTTCAGTTCAATTCAGTTTGATATACTGTTTCTTGCTCAATTAATTGTAACTTATCGATTATAATGCGAAAAGTAGAGTTAGCTTCATACTTAGTTTCATAGTGTCCTTTCTATTGTTGAACTGAATGATTATATGTGAATAATGTGAGTAAAAGTATATTGTAAAACTCTACACCAAACTCAAACAGTTAATGGTAAAAAAACATATCTTTTTACTACAATTTAAGGACTCAAGAGTGTTAAAAACATAATTACAATTTGAGTACTCGTACTCTATTACTTTCAATTATACAATCATTTTAAATAAGTTGTCATTTTAAATAATGAAATACATGATTCCGCCCTAAAATTATTTATAAAACTTTCATCAATGTTCATCTTTGTAAAATATTTAGTGGAAAAAAAATACCCTAAACATTTGTGTTAATGCTCACATCGAGATCATTTCACCCAATGAAAATCACTTTAATAAAAAAGTATGGCGCAATTTCATGCAGAGTTTCTAGACTGGTACTAGTAATCAAGTAAATCAACAGACAATTAACTTAGAAAACAGAGCCTAAAATTTGATGTTTTTACCTTTTTCCTTTTTTTTGGCCTTTTGTTTTACAGTCAAAGACCCCAGTTGTTAATTTGTTTGTTTTACAGTCCCCACTATGCAAAGTTTGGAACTTTGTTTGGATGAACATTTCTAGTTTCTAGTCTATAAAACCCACCTTCCCCATGCTTTAAGCTGTTTCAGGTGTGAGAGTGAAAGTTTTGCCTTATTCCTCATCCTTTGCCCTGAAACTGACCACACACTTTACTGCCAAAGCTTCATCTTCAGCCTTAAGTCAGCCATGGCTGCCACTTTCAGGCTCATTTTCTCTCTCCTACTCTTCTCTCTCCGCCTCTCCTCCATTCCAGGTAAATACTACCAACCTTTCTTTAACGATAGCTTAGCTTACATATATATTCTTTACATATTATGCTGCAAAACTTTAAGGTGCTAGTATAATAACTCTACTTTTCAATAATATCTCAAAAATCCAAATTACAGATTTTAGTGAAATTAATACTTTAGTTCACTAACACCTTAAGATTTTGCAAACAAGTAAATATAGATCTATAATGTAGTCATTTTTTTCTTACTAATTTTTGGTCTAAAGGTAGTATATACCCCAACTATATAAGATACTACCACTTTTTATAAAATACATCCAACTAATCTATACAAAAATTCATATGAGCCAGTATCTAACAAGCCTGACGTCATAATATAGCTATTATAGCTATAGAGGTAGCCTCCTTTTGAGGCCTCCTCATACAAGACCTTTTGATTTATTTAGAAATTTATTTATTTGTTTGTTTATTTTGGGTTTGTGTGGAGCAGGGTATGTGTGGGGAGCAAAAATGGTGTTTGTGAACAAATGCCCATTTCCAGTGTGGCCCGGGGTGCAGCCAGGGGCAGGAAGCGCAATATTGGCCCGAGGAGGGTTCGCTTTGGGCCCAAACAAGCCTTACACACTCAATCTCCCGGCCCGGTGGTCGGGCCGGGTTTGGGGCCGTCATGGATGCTCCTTCAATGCGGCAGGTCAAGGGAAGTGTGCAACCGGAGACTGTGGTAGTGGTCTTTATTGTGCTGGTGCTGGTGGGGCCCCACCAGCTACCCTAGCTGAAATCACTCTTGGACAGGACCAGGTAATATTGGGCTGGGCCTAAAATGTGATTTTTTTTACTGTGTGTAGACTATGTTAGGTTTATAACTTTTTTGATACTCCTAGGTTGGATCTTATAATATGGTTCATGTGTTTTGTGGTTTGTGATCCCTAAATATGGCGTGATTTGTTGCATTAAGTTCATGATTGGAGTGGATTACTAAAAAGTTCATGATTGGAGTGCTAAGGGGGTGTTTTTTTTTCACTTTCTTGAATCGGTTCGTTTCAATTTAATTTAGTGGAGTCCATTTTAGTGCTTATCAGTAGTTTAGCAATATACTTTTTTTCTTACATTGTATTTAGTTTAATATAGTCATTAGTTCAGTTTAGTGGAAAGGAACACAATATAATAGTACTAGAAACAAAGAAAGAGTTTTTAATAATAAAAAATAAAAAACTTAGAAAGAGCAAATCCGTTGGATAAAATAATTGGACGTACTAGCCACTATGCGTGCTTTAATGATATGTGTCATATAATATGACACAATTTTTATGTCATATTGATAACGTGTCACAGGCTGAGCCACATATCTCCTCACAACCTCTTCTTTCTCTCTCTCCCTCCCCACCATGCTCCATTATTGCCACCACTGTCCTCCATTGATCTTCCTTCCCAGCCGAAACTAATTTCCAACTCGCGGCTCCATCTAATCTAATCAAATCGAATTACAAAATAATCAATTAAAAAAAAAACTAATTTTAGCTCCTTGATTTTTCTTTTTCCATTAATCAATTAAAAAAAAACTAAAAAACTAATTTTAGCTCCTTGATTTTTCTTTTTCTATTAATCAATTAAAAAAAAAACAAACTAATTTTAGCTCCTTTTTCTTTTTCCCTTTTTTTGTGTGAGTATTTTGGTCAAATTGGAAAAGGGCAACGGAATAGATTAGAGGTTGGTTTTTAATTAAGTGTTGAATGTTGGTTTTTAATTTGAAAATTGAAATGGTTTGGTGTTTATTGAGTTTGTTATTATCCGAGAGATGTGAAAATGAAACAGAAACGGAAATGGAATGGGTGAAGTTGCAGATAAAGAAGAGGAGAGAGAAGAAGAGGTGATGATATGGGTATCTCTCGCGGGTCATGAGCGCTTCCATTCGATCCAACCAAGCAGCATTATTACAGCTTTTTTTTTTCTTTTTCTTCTGGCGGTGGTGCGGTGGTGGAGGTAGTGGCGGAGGGGTTGAGGAGAGAGTGGTCATGAAGACAGAGCACAGAGAGAAAGAGGGGGTTATGGACCTTATGTCCTTATGGTACAGTGAAAGAAAAAGGGAAATATGACACACTATTTGTGTCATGTTAAGCGACGGGTATCAGCCCCCTTTGAAATATCTTTGAAACGCAACCAGAACTAGTGTACTAGGACTGTAGAAGTACTATTTGAATCCTTTACTGTACTACTTCGTTTTTAGCCGTTGGTCAAAGCTAGGATAGTCCCTTTTTGCCCAAATTTTTGGGTACTTGGTGTGCATGTTTTAATGGGGTGTGAGAGGATGTTGTACCCAATAGCTTCTGCCTTTTTCGGCTGCTAAAAAGTCCAATACGAAAATATTTGAGTGCATATGAGTATATGACAATCTGTTTTAATTTTTGGGTTTTAATTTTTGACATGTTTTTCTTTTTACCTCAATAGCATGTCTTGTGTGGATTTAGTTCACCGTGTACCAAGAACAATAGTGTAAATATTTAGAGACATAAAGGGTATATTTAAAAAGATTTAGTCCATTGGTCCACCCTGGACTAAGTCCACACAAATTTTTGTATTACCTCAAATATTGAGAAATGAGTCTCTTATGAAGCCGCCTCAATACACCTCTATAAATGACTAAAGGGTGCGTTACTATGCTACTTGGCACAAGCTCAAATGTTAAGATGGTAAAAAGTGAAATTCATTGAATGCAAGTGTGCAACTTGATTTTGGGGAGGGCCAATTTGGATATATTTGGTAGATCTCCCTAGTCCAGTCCTATGCCCCTCACTTTCTCTTTACCTAACAAGCAAAACCACTGGATTCGAGCTGAGCGATACATCATACATGTGATGCCCGTGATGATTTTGATCTATTAGGGTACAACGTACAAGATTTGATTTCTTTTGTGTCCTTTTGCATACAAGACAACTTAGGTGTTAACATCATTAACAATTTGTATATCAATTAATCATGACATACACACATACTACTACTAGTACTACACATCTATTTACTCACCCTTGTCCTTGGACATGTATGCAGGATTTCTATGACGTGAGTTTGGTAGATGGGTACAACCTAGCCATCTCAATCATCCCATTCAAGGCAGCCTCAGGTAAATGCGCCCCGGCGGGTTGCGTTAGCGACCTCAACGCAATGTGCCCCTCGGGGCTCCAGGTTAGGGAGCCCCGAGGGAGTGTAGTCGCGTGCAAAAGCGCGTGCTCCGCCTTTAACTCCCCAAGGTACTGCTGTACAGGCGCGTTCGGAACACCCCAAGCTTGCAAGCCTACAGCTTACTCCAAAATCTTCAAGACTGCTTGCCCACGCGCTTACTCATACGCGTATGATGACCCGACTAGCATTTCTACTTGCACTCGAGGCAACTATTTGGTCACTTTTTGCCCCACCCATCACCACCATTGACTCATGAATCACTAATATCATGCCCACCCTAAAAAAAAGACATAAAAAAAAAAAGTTTAGATTTTTTTTAGATCTAAGATTAATTTTGTTGTTGAGTGATTGGATTTGTATTGAATGATGTAAAAGATTCTCTCTCTCTCTCCTATTATGTCAGGCGGACAAGAATAGGTGTCGGGGACACTGTACTAGAAATCATATTACCATGCATTATTATTACTAAAATGTGTTACTAGTAGTTTTTAGTACTAATGCTTAAATTAGATAATTATTATGATGTTAACCTATATGAATGTCACAGGTTACACGTGATTGATAGGACAAAGTGGATTTGTTTTGTTCAAATGTTAGTAAGATTAAATTAGTACTGAAAACGAAAGGTGATTGCATGATGTGTAATTGTGTATCTTTGTCAACTTGGATGATGTTCGTGACTTCGCATGTATTCAATCTTTAGAATCTTTTGCATGCATGTTAGATCTGAATCAACAACCTTTGGGTTAGATCTGCCTGATAATTTTAATAATTGGGTCTTAATTCAAGTGAGTATATATAAAATAAGTGAAGTTCCAACTCAAAACTAATTGATTTTGGTGGACTAACTCGCTAGTTTATGTATGCATGCATGCGCAAGGCCGTCATTTAATCTTTCAATGTGGATAACCCACTTTAATATTCTCCAGTGGCCCCTTCACGTGTGAGTTAATCCGCAGCACGTGACACATCAAATCAATAGGTGACGTGAGCCCAATAGCAACTCGCTTTGATACCATGATAAATTTTAATAATTAGGCCTGAATTCAAGTGAGGACATATAAGATAAGTGAGGTTACAACCCAAAACTAATTGGCTTTGAGTGAAATAATTCACTAACTTACATGCATACTTAAGGCCATTTAATCTTTCAATATAAATAACCCACTTTTATATTCTCCACACTGTGAGTTACCTGGATGATGCATTCGTATAACGTTTTTTTGAAGTACGAGATGTTACATATGCAATAATACACTACCCAAAAGAACAAAATTGTGCTAAAGATTTCAATCAGCACAAATTCTTAAATGAGATCGCCTCAACAAAAGGCTACCTCAAATAAGAATGACGGTCAAGCTAATGTCAGGCTTGGCTATAAAGGTGACCCCATGTTGAGTTGGCCTTATAAGACCCATTATTTAATTACAGAGTATTTTATGTAGTTAGATATGTACCGAAACTCAATTTTTCATTGCTTGTTAATTAGTTCTGGGATATTTTTTTAGCTAATTAACATGCATATTGGTCATCAAAAACTCTTCAAGAAATTATTAGTCAATCCTATACCATAGTCCTTTTGTGTCAAAAATTAAGGTTGTTAACTCTATCGGAATAAATAAATAAATAAGGTGGTTAACATTTTTTGGGACGTGAGTGAATTTGAGTGAACTTAATTTGTTTTGTTTTCAGATATGGTCATTTGTTGTTCTATGTATTTTGAAAGGATTTTATAATGCACAGTCCACCGGTAAGTTGGAGTGAACTTCATTTGGTTTACAAAAATGACCTATATGTATATATATTTGTGGTGTTGTACAGTTTACCACAAGTTATGTACATTTCTTTGCAATTTGGGAATACTGCCACAAATCAATGAAAAAATTAAAAGAAATATTGTGGGGTGTATCATTTCGGGTTGACACCTCTCTCTCTCTCTCATGCCACCGCCAACACCACCACCACCACCACCATTAATTCTGTCGGCAAAGCAACCTGATACATTGAAAATAAAAAATAAAAAGACAAGGGTGAATCCCAAATAGGCAAATACCTACCATATATTATTGAAGGAAAAAATGGTTAATTGGTGTAGCAGAGATGTAAACGGGACGGGCTAATGAGCTCGATGTCGATGATTTGGGTCAACGATGATGGAGGACAATTTGGCCGACTATGGTGAAGAATGATCTAGGCAGTGAAAATTGAAGAGAGAGAATATGAGGTGGTTGGGATGGTGATGGTATAATCGTAGATTGACGGGAGGAGGGGCATGGTGGTGGAGTTGGTGAAGAGAGAGAAAACAAGATGAGAGAGGTTGAACATATCTGGAAAAATACAGTGGAGTAGGGAACGCAGAATAAAAGGGGTAATATGCGATGACGGGAGAAAAATTATTTCCAACTTCATTTATAAGTGGAATATGGGAGTCAATATGTGACAATAACAAGGCTGTAGTTGGGTTGTTGAGGCTAGCTTATTCTAGGCTATAAAAGACCATTTGAGCCTTTTCAAAACATTGATTTAAACATTGATTGAACGACTTGTTCAAAAGTTAAAAACATTTTTAACTTGTCACTATTACTTTGTGACATAATAATCTATTGTGTCGCACTTCTTATTTTTCATAAAAGAGCTTTGTGGCAATTTTTTGCTCTATTGTGGAAAAAAAGATGACACTAATTCTATTTTTTTTTTTCCTTGTAGTGTGTTTGTCGTGTTGTGCAAAAATTGGACTACAAATTATGACAATTAATGAGCTAGCCAACATCCAACAACGCACGTATTCTTATTATTTTTGTGAAAGACTGGAGCAATAGTTCTAGAAATGCAGACCATGTAATGATCTACTAAATTCAAGGATCATGACAGAAAAATAAAATCTATAACACCATTTTTGGAATTAATTAGTGCTGGCTAACAACAATCTCAGTTAACACCAAGATGATGTTTTTGTCATCTTATAACAAACTTCACGTCCAAATTATTGTGCTTAAGGGTAGGTCTTACCACATCCCACAACGCATTATTGTTATTTTTCTTTCTCTAAAAGAATCAAATATATAAATGATCAAAATAGAGAGAAAACGATAGAAAATGAAGAGTAAGAAAAAATGTGTTCTTTTCATTGAAATGAAGTGGACTCAACTTGAACTAAAAATTGTGACAGTTAGTGTGTCAACATCCAACAACGTACGCATTCTTATTATTTTCATGAGAGGCGGGAGCAATGGTTCTAGACCATGTAATGATCTATCAAATTCGAAGATCATGATTGAAAAATAAAATCGATACCACCATTTTTGCAATTAATTAGTGGTGGCTAACAACAATCTCAATTAACACCAAGATGATTTTTTTGTCATCTTATAACAAACTTCATGCCCAAGTTAGTGTGCTTAAGGGTGGTTCTTACCACATCCCACAACGCATTCTTGTTGTTTTTTTTTTTCTCTAAGAAAATAAAACATAAAAACTATCAACATAGAGAGAAGACGATAGAAAATAAAGAGTAAGAAAAAATGTGTTTCTTTTCATCGAAATAAAGTGAACTGAACTAACCGGAAAATAAATAAATTGAATAATAATAATAACAACAACAACAACAACAACAACAACAACAATAATAATAATGATGATAATAACAACAAAACAACAACAACAATAATAATAATAATAATAATAATAATAATAATAACTGTTATTATTATGATGATGATGATGATAATAATAGTAATTTAGGTTATTATCTTTCTCACTGAACTCATGTGAACTGATATGACCGAAATCTTAATAATATTCTCAATATTATGCTTTACTAGATTATTGGTTTGGAATATATTATTTTCAATAATTTATTGGTATATTTAATTAATAAAGATCATAAATATAATAATGTGAATGAAACATTAATGACTACATTTGATTATACATTTGCATTACTTTAAGATATGTATAGTTTCATGTATTAAGAGCAATTCCCACAAATATATAAATAAATATTTTTTGTATTTTAAATTCATTGGTTTCCATCATTGATACGAATCGCTTCGTGAGAGATTAAGAAATCATATGTTTTTTTTTTAAAACTTGAGTTTAGATCGATTTGGTAGATTAGAAATTTAAGCATTAGATTCAAAACTACTAAGAAGCAAATTACGAAGAAAATATTTCAAGAATATGCAATCTCAGAAGGGCGGATAGAATGGATATCAGTATGTAGCTATGGAACACATCAATGAAATATTTATGCAGAAAGGTTATGTGACGAATAGATAATGTGTTCTTATTTGGGCATAACAATCTCATGTGGGCTGTTTGACACAAAGTAAATGAAATAATTGAGCTAAAGAAATAGTAATGAGTACATTAAGTGGATAAAATAATAGTACTAAATTCAAAAATCATAACAACTTTGAGCTTTGTATAGTCTTCTACTACCAACCGTCCAATTTAGAACGACAAAATGCAAAATTAGCCCATTACAATTGATACTCCTATCACTCAATTAAATTGCATGCTTGGGTGAGCGAATTAATATGTTTATAATCAATTGTGATATGAAGTCAAAATGATGGTACATGAAATAGGTATGAATAATAAGGATAGATCATATTATAATTCAATATTAAAGAACTTTCTGCACATTTGAAGAGGAGCCTAAAAATAGGCATGAAACCATAAGTACGAAAGAGACGTTGAATATGGACAATATTTTGCTATTCAATCGATTTATTATTTAGTATGAGAGAATTTTGTTTGTAAAGCAATCAACTTGATTCAATGTAGGAAAACGGGTACTTAATAAATTAAGGTGATAGAAACTAGCTTCATTACTGTTACATCAACCTTTGAATACCTTTGTTGGATCAAATTTTAGGTCAGAGGCTCTCAAAGACCCATGTACACTACCAAATTAATACTTGTTAGACATCAATCGTCTAAAGATTGTGAGCTACTGAAGCAGAAAACATTAGACAATTGAGTAGAAATGGAGGAGTGATTTTATATTTTTATGGTCTGATTTTACTTTTAAGAGGGAGGGAGTTAGTGAGCATTTGAGTGAGGTTGCAATGTGCAAGTGGTTGTTGAAGCCAGTGGCAGATCTAGAAACGAATTTTATTACGGAAAAGTGAATTTTTAGAGGGTGTAATTTCTTGGGTTTTTGTTATTTGTGCAGAAATCGCTGAGCAAGTCATATCTAGTTGGCGGAATGTGCCCTTACTCTACTGAAATAGATATCCTCTAGCTGAAGCGATGTGGACGGAGGAGGGAAGTATCGTTCTTTTATTTATTGATTTTTGATGCATTGAAGGTCTTTTCTAACACCATGCTTAACGTTGTAAACAATCACATGTATAGTTATTGTAAAAGTTTTTATTGTTTCTTTTCTGTTAGCCTTACTGACAATTGAAGTGGATGGTGATGTTGGAGTTGCTGATTTTTGGAGGTCCAGTTGAATTGTTGCCTTTTAATCTAATTATCATTATATAAATGAATATAATTTTACTCCATTATGCCTATAATACATTACCCTACCACAAACTTAAAGGAAGAACATGTTCTTAAACTGCATAGTAAAGTTTTACGTCGAAGACGATGATACATTTTATAACACGTTAGGATTGTATTCCCTCACCCGTATATATTATGCATTGTATTATCCTTCGTGCATTCAATAATTGGATATAAAGTAAAACATCCCATCTCGTTGGTGTCTCCAAAATATTCCCACCCAAAAATCAAATTTGTTTCAACATACAAGTCAGTATGTTTATGTGGAAAGCCAAGACATCAAAGAGCAAAGTTGAATTGGGGCAACACCTTTATTATTTAACCAGATTTGAATAGAATTCTCGTACCCTTAGTTACAAAGCAAAAGCGATTGTTCATCCCCTCTCAATTTAAAAATAAGAATGACAAACTCATAAAAAACACGAATATATGGTAGAAGGTTATTGAAAAAAATAAAAAGTTGTACAATACAAATAATTATCATCAAAACTTAAGTATTTGAATCTAAATTTCACATAATATTCTATGTTTTAAAACCAACATGCAACAAAATATGAACACAACATGACACGATTTCACTCTACAGATCCCCTCGTAAGTCTTATGTGAAATTAACTCAGAATAAAAAGGGATTACTATTTAGAAACGAAATTGTTTAATGTAAACCCCAAATTACTAAACGCAAATATTTTTAGCACAATAATCCTCAAAATACCCTTTTTACTTTGAAATGCAACTTTCTATCTCTCTTGTTTTTCTCTCAATTCTCTCTATTATCTTTCATCCTATTCAATATTTATGACCAAAATCAAATACTATAAGTAATGTACTTTTGATGAATATTGCAATCAAATCACGATGAATGATTGTACTTAATTATCCATTAGAATTAAAATAATTTTTAATTACTAGCTATTTAGGGTTTACATGAGGTGGCTAGAGTGACGGCAGGTGGGGTGGCGGTTGAGTGGTGACTGTTCGGTGGCTTGGTGGCTGTGGTTGTGGCTGACCAGTGGGGTGTGGTTGGGTGGCGAATGGTTGGGGTGTGGTTAATTACTTTGGCGTTGATGTCAGTGTAGGTTAGTTGGGTTGACTATTGACGAGTTGGGGGTATCCGACCAGGAGGACGAGAGGTTGGTGGAGAGAGAGAGGGCAGTGGAGGCCACGCTCTCGCCGGAATCCCACTACCCCCACCATCATCGTCGCCTTCGTCCCTTTTTCCTCCCACACTGGCCGAGTTCCCCCACCCAAACCCAAAGCCTACCACCACCACATTTTGCTGGCCAACTTGCCCCAACCCCCACCTACCACCCTGCTGGCAATACCCCAACCTCTGAACTACGGAGGTTCTAGATCTTGAAAACTAGTTCATGCTTGCTGGTAGCATGGTACACACAGGGCCGTTCCTAAGGTTTTAGAGGCCCCGGGGCGGGATAAAAGTGAGGGCCCCTGATGTATGAATAACTTGTTTTATCGCAAAAAAAAAATAAAAAAATAATAGAGGCCAAAGAGATTTGAACTCAAGACCCAATGTACATAGAAGCAACACAACTCATTTCCAACCAAGGAACCACCCCCTTTTTCATATTTAGTATTTGCAAGTTTTTTTATTTAACTTAATTTTTCATTGTTGTTTGGGCCCTACTCAGACTGAGGCCCTAGGCGGTCGCCCCTCTGGCCACCTCCTTAGGCCGGCTCTGGGTACACAAAGAAAGGCAGAGTTAACAAAAGAGAGAAAGAGAGAAGAGAGAGAAAAGTGGTTGAAATATGTTAGGGGTATTAAGGGAAAAACGATTTGCGTTTAGTAATTTGCGAATTTACGTTTAGCAATCCCATTTAGATATATAAGGATCATTTATTATAAATCGTGACCATTGTTTTACTTAAACATGACCCTAGCCTCACCGAAATTTACGGAAAAAATCGTCCACAACACCCAGTGTATACATTTCTTTTGCCAAAAAAGGGAAAGTATTAGTAAAGGAAAACCCAAAAGAAAAAAGAAAAACCCAGCTTCAATAGAGGAAAAATATAGGATTTCCGGGAGGTCTAACAAAATAGCGAAATTCATTACCTTCTTTAAAACTTTCGCCGGAGAAGACAGTGTTTCTCCTTCTGGTACGTCCTTCTCTCTCTCTCTCTCTCTCTCTCTCTTTCTCTCTCTCTCCATCTCCCCTTCCTTTTTTTCTTTATCAGCTACTTCTGTCACTACACGATTTAAACTTCAAATCTCAGCCACAAAATCCCCAATCTTTAACAACCTAAAAAAACCTAATTATTGCCACAAACTTCAAATCTCTCCCCTTTTGTCTTTGTCTCTCCTGTAATCACTGGCGAGCTCAGCTTTCAATTCGCTGAGAAAAACCCATTTTGTTTCATGCTTTTTGGTGGACAATTGAAGCTTCAATTTGTAGATCTAGGGTTTTTCGATAAACCCTAGATTTTCATGTCGTGGAGTTGAAATTGAAATTGGTTGCTGTTCATCGATTAAAGAAGGTGACCCAGGTTCGTATTTATCAATCCCTTTTCGATTCCTATGCCGGGTCATATCCTGTTGGAGCAACGAAGCTCTAAAGTTGCGGAATATAGCGAAACAGTAGGAATATTAGCTTATTTTTGGAGTTATGCAAAGTTTGGGTTACTCATTATTGTTTTCTACACCTTAAAGATTTCGTCTTGCTACCAAGCAAGTTACTTTCTTGGAGGATTTTTGTCAATGTTATGGATCCTATCTGTCAAGAACTTATCTTTATCTTGGTAGATATTCTTTAAAACTATTTCTTTCCGGGTCACTAAAATCACACAGCAGTCTGTATTACAACTTCATTTACTACATTTATATGCTTGTATCAACATTGCTTGATAGGGGGTAAATTCTAATTGGTTAATTGTTGCAGTTTGGTATAGGACATGTATGTTGAGTGTGTGCTTGTGTCTTTATATACATGTGAGTTTGTCCTCTTGATTACTAGAGTTGCTGTGTTAGTGGCCAGTGGGCTATGGTGAGGCCTAGTTGTGTATGATTGTTTTGACTCAATTATTTCTTTCAAATTCAGCCTAGAGAGAATTGTTTTTTGAGGCGAAGATAAAGATTGTTGTTGCAAGCCAATATGGCAAGCTTGGTTTCTGGAGATTCCTCACAGCTTGGAGCTCCTGAAGGTGGCTCTAACAGGATGTCCCAAGAGAGGCCTGAGGATGGTGGTCGATGGTATTTCTCTAGGAAGGAAATTGAGGAAAACTCTCCGTCTAAGCATGATGGTATTGACTTGAAGAAGGAGACCTACCTAAGGAAGTCATACTGCACATTTCTACAAGATTTAGGAATGAGGCTAAAAGTGTAAGTTCTCTTTGTTGTAAGTTGTCTAGATTGTGTAATCATTGTGATGTCTGCATCTCTCTTGCATCTCTATGATATTTTTTTGGCTATCAAAAGATATTTGTGTGGTTATGAGGTTCAGTCTCATTGGGTTTGTGAAGCATGAAGTTGCCTTGGAGTGTACTTTATCATTCAGTGTTTTGCATAGATAAATGCCCTCCCACCCCCCTGGAAAAACAAAAAACAAAAATCAAAATCTAGAGATGGGTAACTTTATGATAAAAAAATGACAAAAAGTAATCAAAAGCATGAGGGGATGAATAGAACATTGAATGAATGATGTGTTCTCACAAAAGTAACAGATACGCAGTTTTATCCAGATGGTGGAGCTTACATTATTTATTCATCAGATGCTAGTTATGTCTCTTGCTCTGAATGGGTGGTCTTGAGTAGCAGTTGCATTGACCTTAGGCCTTTTCTGTGTCAATGGTCCCCTCCAAATCCTCAACTTACGTGTGTATGTGCCAGCCTTAGCCTATCAAAAATCCAGGAGACTGAGCTAGTTTCGCTTCCTCTGGTCTTCTATAATATTTATCGAACTGGACCTTAGTAAACCTGAGATGAATCAAGGTCAAGATTCTCTCTTTCTTTCTTGAGTGAAAATCTTAGAACAATTCTGTCACTATTTTGTCACTTGCATTTGTTAGATTACCAGATACACGAGTGGATTCCCTGTTGAAAAATAAAGATTTCTATTTTGATAATGATATATGACTAAATAGTGTTGATTACGAAATGTTTAAGGCGTGCATCAAATGGATAGTATAAATTAGATTCTCTATTAGTTAGGCTTAAGCTGTGCCCTATCAGTAAGGTGGGAACTTCTTGTTGAATCATTGACTATCTATAAAAATCAATTTTTAGCTCAAAGCTGTATGGAACAAACTGTATGGACTTCCTGTTATCAAGTAGCCGGTGGTTGTTGTGCTTCAAGATCAAGGTAAAATGAAAACAGCGTCTCTGTTTTCACATGGCTAAGGCTGTGTACACTCAACCCTCCCTTACTTCACCTAGGAAGGAGCCTCTTTGAGGGTACTGGGTGCAATGTTGATGTTGATGTTGCATGGGAACTCCTCCATGATCTAGTCCTCTCTTTTCTTCACTTTTGTCCTTCCCCCTCCTCCCTTATATAAATGTATTAAAGATTGTCCCTTGCCTTGTGGTTTTTGTTGTATTTTGCTGGGAGGTGACCTGGTCATGGGTAATTGGGTATTCATCATTGCTGCTCACCTCCTTTGCATCATTCTCAGCATAATATGTCCTTCATCCCATGTTGCCCTTCGTTTTCCTTCACTAGCTTCTCCTCTTTTATTTGTGTATGTATGTGGCCCGATGCAGTATGTGTGGGTGAGGTTTGAGGTCACTGTTGGCCGGATGTACCCGTGAGAAGAGAGGACTGAGGACCATGGTTTGTGGTGTCACTGGAGCCTGGTCTAATCATGATTTGGTCCTCATTGGATATAAGTTGACATGCTGGTGCCTTGAGAAAGAGGTTGATGACAAGGTTCAGGGAGAGAGTGTGGCAGTGGGTGTGGAGGGTGGTATTTTTGGGTCGACTCTAATACAAGTGATGAATACCTGGTTTGCGACTAATAGTTTGCCAATTGTCACATGTTGGGAAGCTTCTTTTTATTGCTATCTTGGGGTGAAGGTTTGATTTGGGATAGACTAGAAGGGGTTTGGTTGTGGGCACAACTAGCTTTGACCGGGTGTTTTGCTTAACTTCTCGTAGGTATTTTGAGCTTCAAAACCGGCGATGAGCGCGTATTATTTTTCTAACCGAAACTACGACATTCTTTTCTCGAGAAGCCATTATCTAAGTTTCATATTCTAGCTTGACTGGCCTGAAAGTTCAAGCTCTTTGGTGGAAAGGTCAAAACAATGAGGTTATCATTGCTGATTGTCTACTCATCCATATACCAGAAGTACCTCCATCACTTTGTCTTCCTCTTCTATTCCCTTATTAGTGGAGTTAGGATTGTAGACATGGGAAAAAAAGCTCTGTTAGTCACAACATCTAAACCACGGAGACATTTTTATACTCCTTCGTCCCTATATCTTGGTCCCTTGGTGATTCTATGTTCAAACTTTGAAAGTTTGACCACATATCTAAAGTACTTTCATATGATCTTATTAATGATGTCTATCACTATTTAAGAACAGTTATTGGTGCCTAAGTTTGGTCTCAAAGTCTGGAAAAAAAAGTCAAACATTATGAAGAGAAGTCCAAGTATCTCCTTATCCAGACATCCATCTTAAAAACCTTGCCAAAAGGGATGGATGTTTCATGGAATGCACAAAGAATATGGTGACAAAGAGTGAAGCTTATGTGCTTTTGGATGTAGTTACATACTTTTGTCCTTGTTTGGTTGGCAGATTATGGGCACTGGAGGAAGTTATTTGCGGGCCTTGAGTCGTGAAGGAAGGAATTACATTTTGATTTTAGATGCTAACTGCTGATGAGTCGGTGAGGATGTTAAGGGGTTTGTGTGGAGGGGTACAATTCTTAAGCTCGGCTTTGAAAAGGCCCATGATATGGTGTGTTCAAGTTTCCTGGAAAGTGATGGAAGAAAAGGCTTTTTTCTTAGATGGCGGGGGTGGATCGTGAGTTGTTGCAACTCAGCTTGTTTTTCTAGTTGTGGTTTATGGCTGACCTAGGAGTGGTTTCGTTGCATGTAGGGATGTAGGGGGTCCCCTATCCCTTTCTCTCTTCATTTTTGTTGTTGTTATTCTTAGGACAAGAGTTCTAGAGGGGATCCAGTTGGAGAGAACAGGTTTTCCCCTTCTTCAGTTTGTGGATGTTACCAATTTCTTTCTTCAGCATGTCTGTCTTCTTTTAAGAAGCTTTTGACTATCATTCATGCTTTGGAGCCTATCTTGTGCTGGCGGGTTAAACTCAAGAGTGGTATTTTTGTGATTAATGTTCACCATTCGTGTGGAGTGTTTGTGCCTTCCTTACTGGTGGTTTTTTTTTCTTCGTTGGCCCTTTACTTGGCAGTTCCTTTGGGGTAAAGACATTGGCCAAGGTTTGCATGAGTGCAAGGGTGCTTATCTCTTGGGGTTCACATTATTCGTATTCAGTCTTGTGTGTCTCCCATTCCTTTAGTTTATAGGATGCTTAAAAAAAAGATCATGCGGGGATGCTAAAAACTGAATTTGGGCCCAAAATTGCACTTTCGGTTGCGATCAGGATAACAATCGCAGTGTATTAAAAGCGCGCCCAAGCCGCACCAGCCTATCGCTTTTAAGCTGCTAGGTTCAGCGACACTAGTGAGGCGCAGGGGAGGCGTTCGAGGCGCAAAATTGGTTTTTTTCCCCTGAAATGGTGATTTGATGCTTTTTTATGGACTGTACTGCTGTTATATTTAATGTCATAGGGTATTATGATACATTTGATGAAAAAACCATTTATTCAATAGCATAATTTCATTTGTACACTAGTGCGCCTCACTTCAATGAGGCACGAACCTTGCGCTGAGGCTCTATGGACCTCTATGGCTCTATCTCCTCATTGCGCCTCGTCCCTTTAAATAATGAACAGTTGCCACATCGTGGATGCTAAGATTGCTAACTGTTATGAGTGTGGTGTATTAGGTCACTGCCATCATTGCGTGAATTTTGGTATGTGTGATGTATTGGCCGTATCGGACATCCCTTTCTGCATTGGGATTTCATGTAGTGGCAATCTCAAAAACCGATACATACCCGCGATAGGCTGTCTCAGTCCATGTTTCAGTCTATATTTAATACCCGGAATAGAATTTTTGTGTCTCTTCTACATGAAAATGCATGGAGTAAAGCCTTAGGAAAAATTGGCCTCTTTATTTGGTCTTACAACTGGGGCGTCTATATGGTGTTTTCCATTTTAAGGTTTTAGACACAAACTGTCTAGGACTAAAGGGACACTATGGGGCCGGGGGGGGGGGGTAACAATATTCTTTGTGTTTAATTGATGTTTTAGACGCAAATTGTAGTTTTGGATAATTGTGTAAAGATTACTTGGTATGTATCTGGGATTTTTGAAAGTTACTTGTGGAAAAAACTGTAACGGGTATCAAAATTTGTAAATCACTTGTATTCTACTGCTTTTGGTATTAATGGCTGCATTTGTTCATTTGAGCTCATAATGACATAAAGATTTCAAAATGCAGACCTCAGGTAACTATTGCCACTGCAATTATTTTCTGTCATCGGTTTTATCTTCGTCAATCCCATGCCAAGAATGACAGAAGGGTATGTTGTCCCTGTCTTCATGTGCTTCTCTATCTTTCTTTCTGCGGAGTGATGCAGATCCCTGTATTCTCATGTCTGAAGGCTTTACCCTTCTGATTTTCCCCCACTCCTTGAAGTCAAGACTACTCCTAATGTGGATATATGTGCTATGCAGACTATAGCCACAGCATGTATGTTTCTTGCTGGAAAGGTTGAAGAAACCCCACGCCCATTGAAAGATGTCATCCTAGTTTCCTATGAAATCATTCATAAAAAGGATCCTGCTGCAGTCCAGAAGATTAAGCAAAAAGTAATGCTTATCCATGCTGTTCTTTTTTCTTTTTTCATTTTATTATTTGTTATAGCTTGTGCTCTACTATAATTGGTGAGTTGATGACATTCTTTCTATTTTCTGCTCCGCATTCTGACCTCATGTTTATGGACCAAGGCCCCCTTTGCCCTTTCCTGATGCAGACACCTCGAACAAGAAACTCCTCCATAGCAATATCAGAACCAGTGACTAAGTTTGCATTGCAGAAAAAAAAATAATATGGTAGCTGGAGATCGAGCAATAGCAGCTCTTTCTCTTGGCTTTATGACTCCGGCCGGATATAAGCTGTGAGTTTATATTTTGAGGATAAATTCCAAGAAAACTAAAACGAAAACCAAGTATAGTTTATTCTGATGTCAATCCCTCTTCTAACAGGTTCTTGTTTTTTTTTCTTCTGATATGGGGGTTCCAGATGTATATTTGGGTGCCTTAAATGTGATCTGTTGAGAGTTTCTGTATCTAGGATGACTCCTTGCTGGTTTGGTTGAAATCCTGTTCCTGTGTGCTCTACTTGTTTGGCTGGCCGAAAGATTACTATCTGTTTTGTATACTTGGGTAAAAAGAAGTCGAAATGAGAGGAAAGTATTAGAGGAGACTGAGGGATCAGAAGTTTTCGTTGTTGTTACATTGTATATTTTCTGCTCAACCAGACTATAGGCTATAGCTTCAAATGACATTTTTGTTATTTGTATACTGGTTTAAGTGCAATTATTTTGTCCTTAGAAGTTAGATTTAGTTCCAAGTGTGAAGGTTTTGATTTATTTATGTTTGATTAACATTGCAGGACGTGTATGAACAACAAAAAGAGCTAATATTACTGGGGGAGAGAGTTGTACTTGCAACTCTTGGTTTTGATCTGAATGTCCAACATCCATATAAACCGTTAGTTGAGGCAATAAAAAAATTCAAGGTTGCACAGAATGCCCTTGCACAGGTTGCTTGGAATTTTGTCAATGATGGGTAATGATGAATCTGAATATTATTGTATGAGATGAAGATCTTTAGTCCATGCCCATATTTGACACTGAAATTGGCCATGTAGGCTGCGGACATCCCTTTGCTTGCAATTTAAGCCACATCACATTGCGGCGGGTGCCATTTTTCTTGCTGCCAAGTTCCTTAAAGTAAAACTTCCATCTGATGGCGAGAAGGTTTGGTGGCAGGAGTTTGATGTCACTCCACGTCAATTGGAGGGTTGGTCTTTTGATCTAAGAATGATACTGAGTCATATCAGCAGTTTTTTTTTTTTTTTTTTTTTGTAATCTTTTTTTATCTAAATACTTATTTTGGCTCCTCGCTTTCCTTTGGAGCATTCAAGGAAACAATTTCCAGAAAGGTTTACATGTTGCAGTAACATTTATGTCAGAAACAGTTGTATTTGCAACTCATATGCATTGTTCTATTTTTGCAGAGGTTAGCAATCAAATGTTGGAACTTTATGAGCAGAACAGAGCTCCACAAAACCAACAAGGTAGTGAAGCTGATGGTAGCGTTGCAGGAGGTGCTCCTAATCGGGCAGCATCAAGAACTTCAACTGAAGAGCAAGTACCAAATAGCATTTTTTCTCAAGCTGGAGCTGCTACGAAGCCCGGAACCTTGAAGCCACCAACAGGTCATCAATTGCCTGACCATGGAAATAAGCATGCGGGACCCCCGAGAAGCTCCCAAAATCGGAGTAATGACTATGGGAGTTCAGACCACAAGGCCCATGGAGAACCTAGAGCAGCTGAGCCATTGACACAGCAGGAGAATTTGGGAGAGGTTCAAACTACAAGAGGTGGTACAGAGTGGAATAGTAGTGAAGACAGTAAAGAAAAGAATGTTGGGGAAAACAGAGCAAGAGATGGCGGAGATTCTAAGGATAAATACCATAACAATAAAATAGAATTCAAAGAGGCTGTGCAAACGCAATCACCGTCAGAAATGATAGATGCAAACAAGTTGAAGGAATTACGTGAAAAGAGGAAGAAGTCCCGAAGTGATGTGGTTCGGAAGAAAGACTCGATGGATGAGTTTGATCCTATTTTGAAGGAGTTGGAGGAGGGTGTTGAGTTAGCGGCTGCTGAGAGTGAGAAAATCAAGCAGGAGAAGAAGCAGAACTGGTCTGCGAGGATAGATAATGATAACTCACATCCTAACAAACATCATGAATCTGCCGGTGATCGTCACCATAATGGCTCAAAGGGCCAGCAAGCACATGGATTGGATATAGAGAACGTAGAAGAGGGTGAGGTGTCTGCATTAGATGATTCTAACTGGGATTATCAATCCCCCAAGTCAAATGACCGTAAGAGGAAGGCTGGGAGCCCACCAGAGAAAACAGGTGATGGAAAAAGATGGCGTGATAGTTTGACGGGTGATCTTTCTGAAGAGAAAAACAGAATGGGTCGCCTTGGTCATCCTGAAAGAGACCACAAAAGGCATGTACCGGAAAATCATGCCTGAAGTTTGTTTACCTTTTCCATGGAGCTTAATTTGGTTTATTAGCAACCTACAATATTCTCTGCAGTAGTGCAGAATGCAGCTGCTGGTTAAAACATAGGTACGTACGGAATGCCATTCACTTGGTGCTTATATGAAGTTAACATTCTATAGGCTTATGGCAAGCTATCTTCTTTAGTGTTTTAAGAAAAGAAAGAGTCAATTGTGAATATGCAAATTTAGTGCTTCAGTCATGTGTCAGCGACTTATCTCTTCTCCCTCCCGCCTCCCCAAAGAAGGAGAAATTAAAAATATTAAACTGCTTTGACAAAGATGATGTTGTCAACCGGACATAGTTGTATTGTGTATCCCTGTAGAAGAAGGTGATCATGTCTTATGGGGACGGTAATCCATGCTGATAGCGCAAATGAAAGAGTCAATTGTGAATGCATTTTCACTTCTCTTTGGATACAAGGTGGACTTTGTTGATGCATCATGGGAAGGATACTCCATGCTTTGGCATAAATGTAGTGCTGGAGGACATTGTGGCAGGTTTAGATGGATAACTAGGCTTGAGATTTCTATATGCTGGTTGAAATTTTTAGCCTGTCCGACTTTCCCTGTATCCTATTTTCCTTTTTTTTTTTAAATTATTTTTTTATCGAATCCTGTATCCTCTTTTTACATCCCAAAGGTCAGTTTTATTAAAGATACAAATTTACGTTTTATTCACGATGCAAATCTTGGATTTTGGTTTCAAACAATTCCTTATAAAGTATAATCATGTTTTAAATAATTCTTTAGGGCCTATATGGTTGATATGGAAATGGGAGTCCATTTGCTTACTCTGCTTTCCCATATCTCTGTCCGGTCTGGGCGGTCTCTGCTTTCTTTCTTTTTCTCTGCTTTTCTTTTTGTTTGTGTTACAGACTCACTCCCTTAGGCCTTAGCTCCTTCTTTTGTGTCCTTTTCCTTTCTTTTGTTTTAAAGACTCACTTTTCTCAAGAAGTTGATAGAGTGGAAATGGTTAAATTGAAGTTAGCATCTATCTTGACCTTTCCATATCCTGCTGACTTTAGTATTATGGTAGGTGTTGGTATTGTTGAACAACTCGCTTTTTGTTTTGAAGTGGAAGTAACTTACAACTTTTCATTTTTTTAGAATACTATACGTTGATTTAGTTATGGTTGAAAATATGTTTCTAGCTTTCCATTTCCCATTTCTAGTACTCCCAAAGCAAACAATAGAAATTAAATTAACATGTTCAAAACTTCCCACTTCATTGAAATTCAGAGGGTGTTCAAACTATTGTAAAACAAATCTTTTTTTTCTTTTTTTGTTTTTGTTTTCCCACCTTCATGGTTTCGATTAAGTATTCTTAATGGGTGCTCTTTTTGAGTTACTAGCTCGTGCTATACCCAAATGACAATTGCATAAAAGAGTGAGGAGCCAAATGCAGTAGCTAGTTCATTAGCAGAATTGGAACTGAAATACAAAGCAACTTTTCATAATCAATGGAATTTTGTAAAGGGCATGCTTTTCACAAATCGCAAAGGTAATAAATCTCCCTTCTAGTCTTCAGCTTGTTGCTGTACTTGACTATCTAGATCCTCCGCATGATGTTAAGTTTCCTATTAAAGCAAATGCCCAATTTAAGGTCACCGTATTTGTTCAAACAACTGAATTAAGCTGATTAGGTTCCATTCGGCAAAACCTAGCTTGCGATGAAAGAGAAAGTCAATGTGGGAGCTGCAGTTGGTGGATTAGATGTTGTGATATTGATTTTTGATGTTTTCCTTTGACTATTGATGGTGTTTGGAAATTCATATTGATCAAAACTCAAAAAGGAATAGATATAGAAAGAAAGAGATGAGTGAAGAGAGGATAGGATTGGATTAAGTCACAGAGATAGAAAAACGGGATAAAGTGTGAAAGTAAGATGAGTGAAGAGAGAAATATCTGGGTCAAAAGACAGAGTGATGGAGAAGCAGATAGAGAGTGAGATCCGGGAAAAGAAAACCAAGCAGAGTGCACTTGTGCTGGTAAGTTCCATGTACCCCAAATTGGAGACCTTGCAAATCCCTGGACACAGTTGTCATTAAGGCGATGGAAATTCCGTGTATAGATAATGCATTTCTTCAGTACCACTTCCCACCAAAACTTGAGTTTTGGCGTTAATCTTACTACAAACAACAAGTTATGGGGATCAATCTTGCCTCAAACTAAAGATCAGGTTGTCTATAGCATTTATCTGTCACTTGATCAACCTTCCTGCAGAAAAAAGAACAAAAAAGTTTCATGTGCAGTCTGAGCATGCTAACTTGGTGCACAAAGAAAGCAGGACAAGAGAGCTGCTTAGATGAATCAGGCTTACTTTCAAGTTTGGCACTTGTTTGTCCAGGCCTCAGTAATGGAATGATTGATCAGTCCACCATTAGTAGGAACTAGAAAGTCATATCAAATGAGAATCTTCCTTCACATCGTGGATCTTCATCTCTTAGATATTTCTTCTATTAACCTAAACATACAATTGCTGGTATTCATTTATTGATGAGCGGTCAATTAGTGGACGTGTTTGCTGGAATGCACTTGCATCGAGACTTGAGAGTGATTCTTATCACTGGACATAGTTTTTGTCATTGTTTAGTTTCACTGCTAGTCACAGGTTGCATCTGATAGATGAGGCATATGACATCATTCGCCACTGATTGAGGGGAACCATACTTGCCATAATCGTTGTCATAGAAAGTAAATGACATGTATAGAGGAATACATATCCTGTGTCTGAGAGGGAGCGGAATAGGATGACTAAGAAGGGGTCATAACCAATTGTAATAGCTGTGTAGGTGTAGCCATCCAATTTGGACAAGTAAATTATCTTGTAATTAAAAAGTTATGCTCTTGTCGAGTGCTTCTTTTTATTTTTATTTTTGAACAGTGTTGTAATTATTGGCCAATGTAAGTGGGAATGTTTATTTGGGAAAATCATTGTTGGTGCTCGTCACAACAGCTACAGAAAAGTGTGTTGCATTATTCCTTTGCGAGTCAGTGGGAATTGGGATTTTGATTTTCCCCCTCATTCCCTTTTGGTCCTTGTTCGTTTAGCTGCTTTCTGACGTTGTTTTCGTGTATTCTATTCAAAAGAAGGTCTAGATCAATTGTCCTCTATTTCGTGTCATGTGAATTGTGATAAATCTTGTCATTCTGTCACTTGTAGTTTATTCTGTACTTGCCCTAAAAATTTTACTATGAAGGATGCAAGTGCTGGACCTGTTATTGCAATTCCTGACAGATTGTTCTTAACTACATGTTTTGCTGGGGAAAGTATTTGATTACATGTTCATTTCCCAGTTATGAATGCCTGAAGATTAAAGGTGAAGCAGTGCAGTAGAGCTGTTTCCCGGCAAGGAGGACTGAGCACATGAGCTAAATCGGTTTATTTATTTGTCGATGTTACATGTAACCTGTACTCATGGAATTAACCGGTAAGCAGGTTTTCTTGCACTGCCATTATGATGCAGGACAGCATTTCAATTGTTTGTGGGGATGCAATTTTGTACTAAACCTGCTGTGTGCTAAATAAGCTTAACATTATTTTGTGAAATTCTCTTCATTTCAATCCCCCTTGATACAAGCATCTCAGAAAGGCACCAATTCTTATATCAGTACCATATTTATTCGTGCTTAAAAGTTAAATACTATGACCATTGTACTTGTACTTGACAGAGATATGAAATAATATTTGTAAGTGTAATAGTCGTAATAACTTATTAGTTTCTTCATATTTACCAACAGCCGAATGGTGATACGTATGTACGAGTGTTGTTTTGCTGTGTTCCAGTCCTGGCGATTTTTATTGTTGGGAGGCTGCTGATGATAGTATGTTTATGGAAGTACATTTGTTAATAAATAGACAAGCGGATCCATTTGGTTTGGTCCGGGGGTAGTGCTGTTTTCATTCTGAATCTCTCTCTCCTTTTATTGATTTTTGTTTACTCAGAGAAAATGTTGAGAAATGATGGAGGTCTGACATATGACAGTGAGATCGTCTTATATAAGTTTTGTGTTTATTGATTTGTTTATTTCTATTCAAGCATGGTACAGATTGCATTCTTTGCTTGCCATAAAATGCTTGTGTTATTGGATTGAAGGATGAAGTTTGAATGGGAACCATCTCATTCTGTCCTACCACTGCTTAGGGGCACATTTGTTATATAAATGGTTTTGATTTACAGCTGTCAAGTGAAATAGTGAGGCTTATGGCAAAATTATACTGAAATGGTTACGATTTACATAAAACACAAGTATTGAGTTGTACTATATAGTGTTGTAGAGTGTTATGAAGTGTTAAAGAACGATTGTTGCCGAGGTGGAGTGGAGACTAGAAGAGTGTACCTACTATAAGTTCTTGTTTATGGGGATCTGGAAGGTTATCTTTTCAAAAAATTAATTCCAATCTACAGGTTGTTTGAGCTTTTACTTGCAACTTCTTTTAGTCTGAGTTCTTTCTGGGTGTCTTGTGTGGTTATATACTTGTATTGATCTTGCGCTCGAGTGTTCTGTATCGCAGCTTTTATGTTTTAATATTTGCTTTTATGTGCGTATTGAGCTTCGGCTTTAAGCAGATCATACATTGTTGGGTTGTTTCTGATAGCAGGTTAATGAACACTTGCGAATTTACCCATCCAAATTCAGGCTACTATCAAACCACTTGGTAGTAGAAATATTTTACATACAAGAACTCGAAACGCAGCCGATAATGATTTGATGTGTATCCGTAGTCACATTACATTGGTTTATAAAGTGCCTTAGATTAGCAAGATGTCCCATTAGTCCAAACTTGTCCAAATCTTGAAGCTCAATTCTATTGTCTAGGTGAAAACGAGTTCAATGTGACTAAAATCAATCTTTGAGGTCGCGAAGGAGAGCCGAAACTAGCTCAAGCTTACTTTCGATGCGCAATGAATGTTTGGCCGTATGGTTCTCTCTTTTACTGAAGCCCTAGTTACAAACCTGGGTGGCTGGGTTCTTTCCTTCCATGCGCAATGAACGTTTGGCCTTTAGAGCAAGTGCATTGGCATTGCCAAGTTTTACTCGACAAACATTACATCTCATGTTTCTCTCTCCTCGAACACTACAAATCGGAATTGCCAAGTTGGCAACTTCTCAATAATTCACTCTCTTATGAGTTGGATTAAGAGGGCCTACTCCAACTCCTTCGCTTGGCCTAGCCTTAGTGAAAGTTGGGTAAACGAGCCAATACTTGGAATCGATTTTTTTTTTTTTTAATGAAAATGATTATACTCCAACATCTCTATGGGTAGTTCGAGGCTTTGAGCCACACAAGTAAAAAAAAACCCACAGCTGGAAGAGGAAAATGAGGTCACCTGGTTTACTGTTTTAGCTTGTGGTCCAGACAGAAATCAGACTACAGACCAAAATGACTGAGCACAGATCTCGCCTCTCGGATAGAGGACCAGGGTAAATTTAACAGATTCATGGTCTTAATAAATTCTTGTTTCGTGATAATATCAAAAACAATAAAACGTTTGCCTTCATTTCAATTTTGTAGGCAATAACGCACGACGGAACTTTTGACAAAATTACAAATTGATCATCCAAAACTTATTCAATTATTCATTTAACACCTGCGGGCTGCGTTTGCTCAAAAAGCTAGGATGAGATCACATAAAAAAACAGCAGCACCTGAGAGCTAATCTTCTCTGGTATTGAACCATGGCTGTCACTCTCAAAGACGATATCAGTTAAGAGAGGTTATCTGTGACTGCAGGCCTTTTCTTGACGGTGTAAGGGTAGTACTCCTTTCCATCGTCTATTCTAGTTGTCTGACCTCCAGCATCAATGAGAGCAGAAGTGACGGCCAATGCTGCTCCTGCAGAAAGCGCTGTTGGGATGCTCCTTCCTGGGGACAGAAAACTCAAGATGTTAACCAAAGAAACAAATACTGTGGAACAAACCTAAGAGCTTGAAATCCATACACTCACAATTCAAAGGAAAAAGCACAAAGAATACCAAGAGATCTGGACTCGAGAGGGAGCAAAAAGCTGATTCCTACTACAGTTGAAGTGTAACTGATTTTCCATTTACTATATTGTTTTCAATATATTCTTAACTCTTCTTTGTCATTGAGTGGTTTACGTAAGTAAATGTTCATAAGCAGCATCTTTTCCTCTGGTCACTCCAAATGGTCAGAAAATAGATAATTAATACGAGAGACTGAGGAAGAGAGAGGGGAGGAGGAGGGAATTCATGGGACTTTATTGAATACGAGGTTAATCTTTTCCCATAAAGACAGGAATTCATTGATAAATTGACCTGGAAATGTTCGCATAATCAATTCAATATCTGTAACTAATCACCTATCAGTTTTGACTAACGTACAAAATTCTCAAGAATCTCAACTGTGGAGTTGAGAGTAATCCTAGTACAAGGCAACGCCTGAATGAAATGATGACTTTCGACCTCAGTCCAAGGAAGTTCTGATTCCCCAAACCCTTGGGTGCAAAAACAGGGATGCAAAGGGACAGAGGACTTTTTCGGAACAAAGCAGGCAAGATAAAGGCTACACAGCCCATTTAAAGAAACAAGCTTTTACCAAGCATTGCTGATCTAATGAATTTCAATTAGACTACAGAAACAGGGCTTGTGGTGACATCATGAGTACAATAAATGAATAAAACCCAAAACAAGAGTGTACGTGACACAGAAGTGATAATGAATCAGGCTAACTTCGAGTTTAAATAACTTTGGTTTAAAGTAATTTACAAGCTAGGGTTTTTCATGTTTTAGGTTGAAAATGCTTGACCATGACCCAAATATTTGATGTCATTAGATTCTTTTCTACTTCTACTACAAATTGCCCCCTGCTTAAGTCATCACCAAAGTGGTGTAATTTAGTTAGAAACTTAGAATGGACATATGCTCAATGTTAAGACTTAAGAGCACCATTTCCATTTTTATTGTTACTCCCTATAATACTAGGGGGTATTTTCTACGTAAATCACATATCTATGTGTCTCCGACTCTATAATCACCTCAAATACTTGTGTTGGATCCTTGACTCTATGACATGGGTAATTGGGTATGAAGTATGGACACTTAGACACTTATTTAGGCTTAAAACTCTCAAAAAATTTCAAAAAATAACCAATATGGGAACATGTCCAACACTTGCAGCTGAATATGGTCAACGCAGAGATAACATACATATGATAACAAGTAACTAACTACTAAGCTACTATAAATTCTTATACTTCCTCCGTTCCATAATCTCCTTTCCCTTGTGTTTGGACCATAGACCAAGACAAACCTTATTTTGCACATTGTTCCTCTTTATGCCCCTTGTTTAGTTGAAGTGAAGTTGAAGAGGAGAGAGAAAGAGTTGCACATGGGGTGCAAGAGAGTGGGGTTCAAGTGGCCCAACTTGGGGGTAGAGGGGTCTTTTGTCACAAAAATTGATGTCAAATGGGGAAATGGAAAGGAGAATATGGAACAACGCAAAATGGGAAGTGGAAAGGAGATATTGGAATGGAGAGAGTATGAGAACTTGCGTCCAAAGATAACACCAACTCCCAAACACTGAACAGAGGGGGAAGGTAGCTACCTGTAACTATGTCTGTTGGATTGACAGAGAAGACAGAGAAGACAGCAAGAGTAAATGAGTAAACTAATGCTCTGGATGGGAAAAGAAAGAAAAATGAGGGTATAGAAGGTGCACAAAAGGAAAACCAAATGAGAGAATGACGGATTTAGTCTGCTTGTCCATGCAAGCAGATGTTGCTTTGAGGTCCACACAAGTCTGGTTTTGCTAGCTAATTTACGGGTTGTCAAGTTTAGTAATATTCTGGTTTAGGGTTGAAATCCTTCGTTCAAGACTTTTAAAATGTAGGTCGATTAAGAATAGGTGCCTCGTTTAGTAAAATGTTGGCAGTTCCTGTGTGAGCTTTACACACTGAAGGCTGCTAAGACTGAAGAAATCCATCGAGCTAAATAAGACATTCCCTTGATGTAGTTAAAATAACTCTAGCCTTGCCTCACAACATTAGACCATACCATACTGATATTCATCAAGCATCAGCAAGATGGTAGCCAAAATACGTGGCTTTGACTACCTAATTAGATTCTTAAGCCAATCTCAATAAAAAAAAAGTTAGCACAAAATCAAAACGCAACAATCAGCCGTTAACAATGACTCTAAAAGAGATTGCAACAGTATAACACCAAGCGGCATATTAGAGATTGAAGCCAAGAATGGGTTATTCCGCGAAATTGGACTTAGCAATGTGCTTATACTATTCTTTTCACGAAGGCAAGACTTTCTGAAAGAGAAGCCAAGAAACGAGGAAAAAGCATACATCTTATCTCCTATAATCATATTTTTGGCAGCTCCAAAGGTAAATAATAGTTTCCTTCCAAGCTACGGTATCTGCGCATTTTCAGGACATGAGAATATGACAGTTCAATGCTCCACATGCATGTATCCAAATTTGCAGTTAGCTCCATTTTATTTACAGTAGTTTTTGCAACTTTGCAGTTATCTCTAATTTTGTTTCAGTTATTCTTGCAAGTTGGTTTACACAAAAAAATAAAGATAAATTGAGAGCCACATAAAGGATTCTTCTACTCATGTTTTTGCAATGCTTTCTCGGCCTCCACAGTTTTCATATTTTACAAGCTTTAAGTACAATGGAGCAAATGTAAGTAGAAACATCTAATCAATTATGCCCAAAAAAGAATATTCTTATTTTTTTATTAGAAAAATACCTTTGAAACCCAAAACGGAAGCTCCAGCAGCAAAACCTCCAACTGCACCATTCACGAAGTCTCTCTTCACCCTATAATGCTGCACCATCTGCTCAACACCAATATAAACCCCACCTATAGCAGCAAACGTCAGCCCATAGTTTCCCATCATTTTCAATGTCCTAATCAATCCTGGTAGTGCTACTTGTCTTTCAACACGCGGCACATCATACCAAGTTGCTACAACCGTACCAAAGATTGTTCCAGCAACCAAACCACTAGTTGCACCCTTCATTACTTTCACTGTGGGGGAGTCCTCTTCTACCAAATATCTTTGCTCTGCTGGGTCCAATGTATCCATTCTTTTTTCCTCTTAGCTGAAAAACAACCAGACATTCAAAGGGAACACAAATCAGAAATTTTCACTCAGAGCAGGATATATTCCTTTTTCCTGTTTATTTAGGGCAAATTCCTATCAGCTAAACATAGATTGTCTACGGAGTTGCTTGATGTAAAAACTAGAATGAAACCACTATCGAAAGCATAAACCATATCATTATTGAAAACAACCCAGATATTTAGAGGGAACACAAATCAGAACTTTCCACTCATAGCAGGATATATTCCTTTTTAATGATTGCTCTTGGGCAACTTTCTATAAGCTAAACATAGGTTGTCCATAGTTTTGCTTGAAATATAAAATAGAACAATACCATTATCGAAAATCATAGCCCACCACATAATTGAAAATCAGCAACAATGAAAGTAGTAGAAAGACACCCAGTTCAAAAACTCTGACAAGTAGTTCTCAACAGCACAAATAAACTATATCCCATGACTTCAAATACATAGAGAGCACTGAAAAATCGTCTGGTATGATGAAATAAATTGGTGGAAAACTGGAAACGGCAAAAAAAGTAAAAATAAAAAAAATAATAATTGAACCTAAATTGGGGAGTCTTGCGTGTCAAACCAATCGTTTTCAATGAAAAGCAATCAATTTCAATCTCTATGCCAACTAAATTACCTAGATTACAAAAACCCTAGATCTACGAAATTGAAGTATCAATTGACGAAAATAAACGGATAAACAAAAGGGCTTTTAATCAGCAACGAGAGACGATATCAAAAGATGAGCTCGCGATACTAGATAATCGGTCATCAATGGCGGACGATCAACGGAGAGAGAAAGTGAGCATTTCATGAGAAGAAAAATACAAATGCGAGGTTGAGAAAGAGGTATAATATTGTAACATTTCACATACATTTACTCATTTAGGATCAGATAATCGAATACAGAAAGAAAGATCGAAACTTTTACATGACAAAAGCATAAATGTTATGTACCTGATTAGTGATGATGATGAGTAAGAGAGCTCAAGAGAAATGGAGAGAGAGAGAGAGAGAGAGAGTGAGCAGGGAGTTTTTGTAAAATTAATCCCCTCGACCTGGACATTGGAAAGAACTCTTGACTCTTATGTATTTACCATGTTACCCTTGCACATTGATGGGTGGGTTTGGGTGCACTAAGAGCCTGTTTGGGAGTTGGAGAATAGAGGGAAAGAGAGAGGAAGGAGGGGAAAGTAAAAAGTTCTCTTTGTTTGTTAGGGCCCGTTCAGGGTGGTTGCAAGTTGCAAATTTTTGGATTTCAAACTTTTTTATTTTCTTATAAAATTTTATTTGGAGCTGAAAATTTTTCCCTTTATAATTGTCTACTTTATTTTTGAAACTGACAACTGAAAACTGGAAACCAAAAATTGTGGTTTCCAAAAACTGATTTTTAGTTTTCAAAAAAACTGAAAACTGAAAACTCAAAACCACCCTGAACGGACCCTTAGTTTTTTAAAGAAGGGAAGGGAGGGGAATGAAGGGGAAACAATTCTCTCCAAATTTGGAAGGGGGAAAAATGAAGGGGAAGGGGAATTTTTAAGTGACAATAGTCGGTTCCCCTCTCTTCTCCTTACTTTTACTCCCAAATAAGGTGAATTATTTCACCTTCATTCTCCTCCCTTCCCTTCCCTTCCCTTCCCCTCCTCCTTTCCCTTCTCCTCCTCCTCCTCCTCCTCCTCATTCCCTTCCCTTCCCACACAAAACTCTCAAACAGGGCTCGTTTGTTTCAGCTAGTAAATGGTAACGGGAAGAAATTGAGCAAAATTGGGCAAAATTTATGAAAACTGAAAACTCTAACCGATAATTGGTGAAAATTGGGAAAAAGTGGAAAAAATTAGGTCAAACTAGTGAAACTTGGGAGAAATTAGAAAAAACTGGAACAAACTGGATTTTTTATTTTTATTTTGATTGTTTTCTTAATAATTAATAATAATTACAATCATAATAACAACACTAATAAAAACATTAATAATAACAATAAAAATAAAAATAAAAATAATAATAATAATAATAATAATAATAATAATAATAATAATAATAATAATAATAATAATAATAATAATAATAATAATAATAATAATAATAATAATAATAATAATAATAACAATAATAATAATAATAATAATAATAATGATGATGATGATGATGATAGTACTAAATAAATAAATATAATAACAACAATAAGAATAATATAAGTATAATAAAAAAAATAATTATACTAGTAATAATATTAATGTTATTATTATATATTATAATAGTAGTAGTAGTAATAATAACAATAATAATTATAATTATAATAATAATAAAAAAAATAATAATAAGAATATTAAAAGTATTTTTATAATAATAATAATAATAATAATAATAATAATTATTATTATTATTATTATTATTATTATTTCTATTTTTTTTTTTTTATTTTTTTAGTTACTTTATTATTACTATTAATGAATATAGAGTCAATGCATATATTTATTTTTTATATTTTGATTTAATATATTTTATCTTTAATTATTATGTTTAATATGTCAAAATATCAAAATTAGGAAAAACTAAGAGAAATTGGGCAAAATTGGGTTAAATTGGGTATATCTGGGAAAAACTAGGTAAAACTGGAAAAAATCGTATTTTGTAACTGGTAACTGGTGAAAATTGGAAAAACTGACACTAGTTGAAAAGAATATGCCCTAAATGGATCGGATTTGGAATCGGATAAAAAAAAAAAAAAACATCGTCGAAGTCTATCCACTACATTTTGTCATCCGTGAATTGTCCATCTCAAATTCGCCCCATCTGTAATTAACGGTTAACGGACGTATTGGGTGCTAAACGAATTAATCATGTATAATATTTAGTAACAATGATATATTGTATTACTGAATCAATAAATTTGTTAACAAATTTCAGGCATGTGCTAACTTAAATAAAAGCACCAAACAACCAAAATACAAAATTCAAATTCAAATACAAGTACTATACCGAATAAGTAAATAAGAGCTCGAAACGTCATGCATGTGGTACTCTAAATGGTGCATCTCGACATGGAGAAAATGGTGGTTGAAAAAGTTACCATATCCATTATTCGCTACATAATCATGTAAAATAATTATCATATTGATAACAATTTTGATAATTATAATACATAGAAAAAAAACTTTGTAATTCAATTTTAAAGCAGATAAAAAATGTGTTTATATAGCTTTTGATCACCCAAACTCCAATCAAACCTTATAGATCAACTGAATATCCTTAATCATAAGTGGTAGACAATTAATATTAAAATCATGTGTAAATTCATTTTTAAGTTAAGTGATGGAGTACCTTGAGAAATTATAACATAAATAAAAATAAATGTATGTTCAACCTGCTAGGTCAGCCTAAACATGGACGTTGTGGCCTGGTGGGTCATTTCTCAACCTGAAATTGAAGTGGAACGATCTGTTATTGTCCAACCAAAAAAAGTCGACCCAAATCCGACATGGCCGACATGTTTACCATCTCTTGAGCTTCACCCTCCTAACCCCACATGTTCCTGTGATGTGTGCGCCAAGTAAGGAGGCATGTAATTAATGATAGATTGTGGATACTTGACTAGAGTGGAGGGAAAATTGCTTGTGTTTTTATAGATAAAAGTAAACATTTTTTCAAGTTGGCAAGATGATCTATAATGGGAGGTTTTCAATTAAGATAGCTTACAAGTAGATTGGAGGGCCTTTAACTAAAGTCCATAAAAAAGTTTAGTATGCTCTTAATGTTGTTGCCCCTAAATTTGCACATCTATTTATTAAGCTCTCTCTTACTCTTGATGCATTTGTTTAAAAGGAAATCAAGATAAAAAAGAAAAGAAAAGAAAAGAAACAATAAACGTGTTTCATGGTATGTGTTATTGAGTCAAAACTGAAAGGCTTTTATAGTTGGCTTTTTAAAGCTTACTAGTTTTACCCCGTCCTTCGCACAGGCTCGTATATGTTTTATAAATTATCTTAATATGTTTTTCCTTCTTTTTTTATTTTAAATCTAATCTTTATGAAGTGCAAAATAAATAAACGAAATCCCAAACAATTATACTCACTTTGCCAATATGATTATAATTGAGTAGCATAGGGTTGGCCATTTCTAGTATTTTCTTATTACTTTAAATTTCCACAACATTCACACTCAAAGGTGAAAAATTGGTTGTTGATGTACACAAATTTAGAATCAATTATAAATGAAATTTATTCCATATATATATAATAACAGTGAAAGTATTGTTGTTGCATTATTGTAATATATGTGTCAACTGTCACTATCTAACTTATCGTTATGTGTTAAACTTACATCATGTTTTATGTGTCATCTCCATACAAATATAGTTAGTTTAGTCCTCCTTACACGAATTATAAATTATCGATTACATGTGCGACATCCTCATTTTTATGTCGCACGACTAATTATTTATTCAAACACTGTAAAATAATCATTCATATCTCTTTAATAATTATTTTTAAATACATCTAAGCATAATTAAACAAAGGAAAGCTAAAAGGAATATACTCCCGTCAACAAAATAAAAGAATTGATATACCAATGATCAATATAATGATTTAAATCTACTAAACAATTGAACATAAGTAATAATAAAGTGTATTGATTGAATTTAACTCTTCATTTTCTTCGCGTTTATATTCTAGTAGTGTTTTTAAGTGTATAATTTGTGAATGATGACTGGAAATCTACATGTCATCCTTACACCAATTTGGCATCCGCGTGTCGTCCTATGTCAACCCCACACTAAATCGCCGCCAACGTGACATCCTTACTGCATATTGATTTAATTTAACTCTTAACATTCTTCAGAATTTTATGATATTATTAGTGGTTTTAAGTGTATAATTAAAGTTGTAGTTAATTTAATGACAAAACTTTAATGTTGATGATGACTAGACATCCACATATCATCCTTACACAATGTTGGCATCCGCGTGTTGTACAGATGTCAACCCCACACCAAAATGTCGTTCACGTGGCATCCCTAATGTGTATTGATTGATGGGAACGAACTCTTAGTTTTCTTCACAATTATATTTGATAAATGCATAACAAAAGTTGTAATGTGATGATAAAACTTCATTGTGGATGATGATTCACATGTCACCCCTGCACCAAGTTGGCGCCCATGTGTCGTCCACATTTCAATCCCAAACCAAATTTTCCTCCACGTGGCATCCCCCTACAAAATGGACTTAGTTTTATCTATATCCGATGTGTCTTTTCCCATTAACTTCTTCCACAGTTTTCCTCAAAAAAAAAAAAAAAAAAAAAAAACTTCTACCGAACATTATAGAGTCAAATGTAAGACATATGTATCTTATTTTGAAGTATTTTTCAAACATGATGACCTGATCCAATGAAGTAATTATGATTTGAACAATATGATAATAATTAATTATACTATGTTGTATTAATTAAGCCACATAATTACAATGCATTAGTGCTTGACCACTTGTAAGGACAACTTGCATAGCGACTCACGTGTCATCAACACATGAATTTGAGCGCTTGCATGGCATCCCATGTGTCGAGCTACGTTTTTCTTATACATAAATATAGAAATGTTATTAAAAGTGAAATAAAATGTTTAGAATATTTTCCAGCTACTAATATTTAAGTGATGTTAGTTTCAATTACTATAATACAAATTTGGTTATCCTAAGTGTCTTATCCAATTAATTTCTACCAAACATTATATGACATTTAATATCTCATTTTAGAGTATTTTTCAAAACTAATCTAATAAAGTAATATTTACAATTTTTAGAGTTATGTAACTAAAGTTATTTTTATTATGTAGTTTGAATAATATGCTAATAAATATATAATAAGGTCGAGTAAATAGTGATTTTATGACATTTGGATGATGATATGTTAGGCTATGTGGCAAAGTCGTGCACATGTGGCGTCTATATGTCATGCTTACATAAACATTCCTTCTTATGTGGCGTCCCACGCACTACAAATAAACAGGTGTTTTGCGACCGACGTCATCGATCGCTAAACATCTAAAATCAGTTACTAATCACTGTTAGCGACTGATTAGCGACCGATTTCCATTAGTCGCTAAAACGCTTGTCGCTAAAATGAAATCAGTCGCAAATTCAGTCGCTGAAATCTAGCGACTGATATCAGTCGGTCGCTAAAAGTTATTTTGGATTAAAAAAAATCCAGATTAGCAGCCAGATCTGAATTATTAGAAGTAATAAACATCTAAACTTTCTCGTATACCCAACTCCAAACTCCAATGCACTATCACATTGATAACCCCACACAATATACCAAGATTGGTTCATCATAATTTATCAATTCAAAACAAAATCCATCATAATTTAGACTGTAAAAGCAAAAACAGGGCCGTGAACTACAAAAGTAGATCTATAAAAAAAACTTTGTTTAATTACAAAGCTATAAAATCTGAACCATCTCAAACAAACGAATTTATTACTAAAAAAAATTAAAAATTTACAAGAAATTGAAGATGAGAGAGAGGATAACAAGAACCTTAGATCTACTTTATGGGCTAACCACATCAAAAATTACAACCAACAAAAACACGAATTTATTACTAAAAAGAACTAAAAATTTTGAACAAATCTACAACAAATAGAAGATGAGAGAGAGGATAAGAAGAACCCTAGACTTACTTTCTGGGCTAACAACACCAAAATTTACAAGTAACACGAACCTTCTAAATTCGAAACCCTAGATCTACACAATGAGGCGCCTTGTACCATGTCGAAAACTAGATCTTCTTCGTTGATATCGTCTTCTTCTTCAAGAAATTGAAGATGAGAGAAGGAAGGAGAGAGAAAAGAGGTTGATGGAAATGACGAAATGGAGGTTGAGGGCGAGATGGCACATGCGAGATGGTTGATGGTGATGGCGAGATGGTTAATGGTGAGAAAGAGGTGGTTGGTGAAGACTGTGACGAAAATTCTGGTGGAGGGAAAGGGCGGAGAAACCAAGGTGAGAGGAGAGTAGGAAGGTGGAGAAGAAGAGCAGAGGAAAGATTAAAGGGCAGAGGAGAAGATTAGAGGAGAGAGAGAGGGCGTGTGAGGAATATGTCGGTTAAGATGTTTATATACTTAGGGTTTGGGTTTAAAGAAAATGAGGAAAAAGAAACTCCGATTGCCAATTAAATACAAAGTCGCCAGTTTAGCGACCGAAATTGCGATTGACCCTCAGTTCGGTCGCTCATTTTGACGAATAGCGACAGACTAGATGTCGGTCGCTAATTTCAGTCGCTAACAAGCGATTTTTTGTCGTGACGTGTCATCACTGCACGGAAGAGATCAAACTTTTATTTTGTAATCCAAATCCAATGGAGTAAGATCTAAAAAACTTTTAGTTAACTAACTATTGTAATATGAAAATATGATAACAAATATGTAAGTCAACTAATGATGAGGAATTTATGGCGGATGATGTGTTATATTATGTGGCATGCTTGTGCTTACGTGGCTGCTTGTGTATCAACTCCATATGAAAGTAAAGTGATCGTTTGCGTGGCATCATGTGTTGAAACCCGTTGGATTGGTCCGCTTGATACGTCTAATACTAATGCATGAAAATGTGTGAAAATGAGGAAATTTATGAACAAAATGTTACTTCCATAATCCATACAAGCAATTAGGACCTACTTGAGAAATTCTCTAATGGAAATACTTCAATGACCATACAATCTTTAAATCTGATATATCACAGTTAACATCATATCTAATAGCTGGAACACGTATGTCACCACAACATATCATTTATAAGATTGACAATACCGTTGCTCTATGTTACTCATGTTATGAAAATTAGTATTCATGAAACTTTGCCTCACGGTTTCTTTGTTAATTTGCTAAGTTGATTATGAGTTAAAAAGAAGTTGGGTCACGTGAATTAAATGTTCTCATTGTCTGCAAGTGACATTTCTTTTTATGAGAGGTTGTAGATATATATGCAGTAAACATAGACCGTCAAATTCAATTATTCTATAGTACATTTTCTCTGATATATATATTATCACATATAATACACATATACCATATATAATTATTCATGAAAAAAGGACAAAAAAATCACTGCATATTTTGTTGGGAACTTGCATGCGAAATACGAGAAAATAATAATGACAAACACAAGTTTTTAATTAGGAAATCCAGCAAAAGAAAAATCTCAGAGATTTTTATTCAATAAATTATTAATAGAACTCTAACTCACAAACCCACATGATCAATGTCCATCTCTATACAAGAATCCACACACAAGAAAACATTTGTGTTTATCTCTCAAAAGCACTCAACGAACTGTAGACACCGTAATCGGTTGCCCCTTTTCAAACGCCCAATGATGATAACCTATAATGAACATAATGAATTGAATGTCAATACTCGAAATACTTGTACTTATTTGTGTTCCATTATCCATATTTATCATGTACCCTTCACATTTTTATACCATCAAATAGCCCTTTCCATAAGATTTCTAACGCCATCTCATTTGTCCCAATCGGACACCGGAGCCAAAAGTTATGATTTAATGAATATATGGGCTAAAAACGATGTTCTCATACCCGCATATCACGGTTCAAGACTGATTTTTAGCCATTCAAGGATTAATTGGAGTACTAGCCCACTAGGCTTGTATTCCCCTTTGAACTAGCTTTCCAATGATGTATTATGGGCCAAAATCCCATTAGAAACGAAGGAGATATGATCCGATTATTGATTAATCTATTGAAACAGACACCTCTCTAGTGTTTGGGCCATAACTCATAGGATATGCATACTATTTGAGCCCACAATATGTAAAACGAAAGCCCTTTGAACAAGGAATCTAACGCACCAAGAATCAGGCCAATCGGAGGTCAAACGAGCCCTCCAGCGGCCTTTTCATGGGAGCGGGGGTCATCTGGCCAGCCGCCGGGCCCAGCAGCCAGCCGCTGAACCCCAGCGGCCCAGCCGCCGAGCCTATGCTGCTCTATCGAGGCCGCCGAGCCCCGAGCGGCCCTCCGCGGGGCCGTTGGGCACCGTTTTTGGCCCTGAAACCCTATGTTGACCTCCTATTCGGCCCATTCCCTATAAATACCCCTCTAAACTCCGTTTTTGGAGAGACGACTCATTATTACGAGATTCAACTCAAGAAAACCCTAATATATCTCTCTCTCTCTCTCTCTCTCTCTCTCTCTTTCTCTCTCTATTCCATTCAACCCTAGTTACATCAATCAAACCCATCTTCAAACCCTAATCAAGAACAAGTCTCATCCCAAGATCAAGTCCAATATCAAGAGAAATTGACATTCAATTCTAGTACAATCAAGGTTCAACCTGAGGGCTCATCTTTTCAACTCTTAAATCTATTTTCAAATCATGTTTTATTTATATTATGATCATGGTTAATATTCTTTGCATGTTTTCATTGTTTTATTTAGTTCATTCTATGTAGATTGTTTTTAATTATTGTTTTCATGATTATCATGCATAGGTTAGTTTCAATTATTATCCTTACATGATTTTCATACTTTTTAGTTTATTTTCTAGTTTTCTTATATTTATCATGTTTGTTGTAAATATCATATCTTTGCATGTTTTGCATGATTAATCAATTCAATTAGCATACTAGCATGTAATTAAAGTTTATATCTTTTATTTTACTTCCATTGAAGTTACTAACAAGTTTGTTCATGCAAATTGGCAATTGGCGCGTTAAGCTAGCACGGTAAGGTTGGGGAACCTATTTCTATTATTTTGGTTATGTTCTATAAATCAAATCATGCAATTGGATAATCATGTGCAAAGCGATAACTTTAATAATTTGGTTTGTTCAACCCACCTAGTTAATTTAGGATCTTGGTCGAACGGATTATTTGGAACCTTGTTATGTGAATTAAGAATCAACATGGATAGGATTAGTAGAAGTCGTTATTACAGGCGATTTAAATGAGATTCGTTTTGTCTTTTTCGTAGCTACACCCCCGAACTCAATCTTTGGCCTTTGGATTATATGAGTCATAATTCCCAATAGGAATTGGGTGCACATCGATGGTTTCCAATTGTTTCCTTAAAAATTGGTGGCGACTTCATTTGTTCAATAATCCCTTAATCAATATCAATCAATCTCTTCTATTTAAGAACCTATAATATATTATTTATTATTTCAATTAGGCGCCGAAAGGCGAGGGTTCTTACAGTGGCGACTTCACTGGGGATTTAATAAGAGGGTGTAATTCGAAAGCTTGTCCATGTTGATTGTTAATTATTATTTCTTGGTTCAAGAACATTATGTGTTTATTATTGCTTTGCATTCATGTCATCCATTTGCATGCGTTATCTTCGCAAGATGTCGAAAGACATCACCACACCATAAACAGGAATTAACCTCTGGGGCATTGTCTATGACTTAGGCCAGTGACCCACTAGGTCCGAATTGCCTTTGCACATAGTCGTGTTCCACCCCATGACATTTACATGTTTCCATTCGAGATATGTAAAATGGTACGTCTAGTTTTACTATGCATCCCATAGATGACGAAGCGCATCCGGTCGTGAGTTTCCTTACCAAAGCCAAAGATTCACCCAATATTGCATTTAGTCACATGTCCATTCTTGCATGATTGTTTACCAATTTGTGTTAGCGCAATCTTTTTGCGTTATTTGGTATCCCTTATTGTGTAGATATCTTTCTAAGATCGAGTCTAGAATATTTTCTTTTTAGGAAGTAGAATCCATGTATGATTCCTATGATGCTAGTAACCATATTAGGGAGATTTGTTTTCTAAGAAAATAGAATCCTAGTAGGTAACGTGTTTCAATTAAAGATCCTTCCAATAAAAAAAAGAGTCTCATTTTCCATAATCAGTCAAGAGTAATATTTTCCTTTTTTCGAGTCTTTTCCATATTTTCAATCGAGTCTTATTTAAGTCAAGAGTAATATTCTTTTTTCCCATAACAAGTCAAGAGTCTTTCCCCTTCCCCAAGTCTTATTCATAAAAGAGTCTCGTTTCCATAATCAAGTCAGTAGTATATATATAGAGTCCTTTTTGAGTCAAGAGTCTTTCTATTAATCAAGTCAAAAAAGGAGGATCAATAATTAAAGCACATTACTTACCTTAGAGGATTTTCATGTTAAATCTCCTTGAGAAGTTACCATGTTGAGGGATTATTCTAGATTCAATTTCCCACCTTTCTTGCTTGGTTGGACGTGATCTATGTGCTATATGCTACTTGGAATTTTTCATATCGTGTTCTTTCCCTTATTTCAAAACTCTCATATCTTAGGGGTCCTCATTTAGGAAGGAGATCTTTTTTTATTTCTGAAATCTCTTTTTTCTTTTCATTTTCGAAATCTCTTCCCCGTTTTAAAAAATTTCACATTTTCTTATGTTTTTCAAAAATCTCCTTCCTTATTTCTTCCCGTCCACTTTTCCATGTCCTGTAAAAAAAAAACAAAACGAAAATTCGAAAAAATCAACAAAAAAATCAAAAATAAATAAATAAAAAGAATTAAGGGACTAGAATTGTGGATAAATTTCTTCTTTTTTCTATTCTTTTCAACTTCTTTTTCCTTTTCCCTTTTCTGATTCATCCTTTGATCCCGGATAGGAAAGTCAAGCCCAAAGTGGGAGCGTTCGAGTACCAACGGTAGGCTCGTTAGGAAACTGTTTCAATCTCCACCTTCAAGTCCACCTGAACATTATACTTCAAGTTCAAGCCCAGTCTCTACCATGTCAGGAGATGATGATCTCAAATCCATTCTCGAGCAATTGAAATTGATGGACACTCGTCTCCAAGCCCAAGATATCGAAATCAAGAAACTTAGGGATGGGGTTAAGTCTAAGCCTCACACTGATGATGAAGAAAAGGATGACATCCCTCTTCCCTCTAAGCTCGATAAAAGGCTTGAAAAGCTCGAGCAACTCATGCGCAAGAATTCTACATATAGCACCTACTATATGGATGAAGAAGAGGAGCACGAGGCCGACCTGCACTCCAAACTACCCAAAAAGGTCACATTATTTGATATCCCCAAATTCAAGGGAGTGGAAGACCCACATGGTCACTTAAGGAGTTTTACCACATGTATGGCGATCAAAGGGATTGATTCAACTCTTTATCCAAAGATCTTTCCAATGACACTCGAAGGCCCAACTTCTAAATGGTTCAAAACCTTAGGCCCACTCAAGGCTAAATCTTGGACTTCTATCAAAGAAGAATTTGTGATGCAATACTCCTACAATAATGAACTCCCCATGACTCTAAAGGAGTTGGAAGTGACCAAATAAAGTGAAAAGGAAGATTTTATTCCTTTCTTGACTCGATGGAGGGAAAAGGCGACCCAACTCATCAATCGCCCCTCCGAAGAGGACCAAGTAAGGATTGTGGTCCGCAACCTTCAACTCAAATACCAAGAACTTCTAATGTTCCAACCCATTGAGACCTTTGATAGACTCTACAAGGTTGGGATCCAAATTGAGGAACATCTTCAATCCACAAAGAGTAAGAGCAACTACTCCAACTACTCTAAAGACAAAAGGGGTAATGGTTTCAAAGGCCCCAAGGTTAACTCTTTAAATGAAGACAATGTCAATAAACCTCGAAGGATATTCACCCCATTGGGCATGACGTTAAGCAAAGCATTCGAGAAACTCCAGCAGAATGGGCATCTTCACCCTACAGGTCCAACTCCAGATCCATCTCCACAGAATCGAAGCAAATCGTGGGATTCTGAAGCTTTTTGCATTGCAAATTCCATCGAGGTCGAGGTCATAACACTGATGACTGTTGGTTTCTAAAGCATAAGATCCAAGATCTCATAGATAATGGGACCATCCCAGCTCCAGATATTAAGAAACCCAATAACAACAGTAATCCATTAGGCCATAACCACTAGGCCTAGAGGTCTCTACTCTAGAGGCCCATTTTTGAAGTTCAAGCCAAGAGCGTCAAGAAAAGCATCAAGATGTCAAGCGCCTTCAAGACTAGTCTTCTCTTAGGATTTTGTTTTGTTTTCGAGTTCAATAAGATTAGCATGAGTCGGAGAGTCCCTCCCAGTTCTTTCTTTCCCAATTTGAGTCCAAGTCTACTTTAGGAGCTATCAATCCTTAGCCTTGTGTTTCTTCCTTTCGATTCAATAAAGTCAATTACTTTTCTCTATTGTGCTATATCTTCTATCCATGGAACACTCAAATTCAATGATGCATCCAAGTTGCAATAATCCAATAATGCTAAGGGAAAAGATGATCAATTCAAATCAAAGGACAAAAATAAAAATAAAAGCATGTGTCCACAAGTCAAGTCGAGGACAAGAGGCATTCATTTGTTACCCTTTATCAATCCTTTTCAATCCACATTCAAAATCCACTTGCAACCAAGTTGGGCCTCAAACACATAGCCATTCATTTCATACCCACATAATCCTTAACCTGGGGGGTTTGATAGTGTGCAAGCAACAATGTCACCATCCATGAGAGATGTGGAATTCCAAGAGTTTAGGAAGTTTTGAAAAAAAGAAAAATGTTCAAAGTGCAAAAGAAAAAGAGAAAATCAAAGTCAAAAAGAAAAGAAATGAAGTTCAAGTTCAATCCACTTCTCGAAACATAAGGTGATAATGTGCACACTGGGGGCTTTGATGGGACTTCGAGCCTTAATAACCCTTTCTTTGGTAAACCAAACCCAAGCCTTACATTACAACCCAAAAGTCCTCTTAGATATTTGACACTCAAAATATGTGCAGCCCGCTAGGTTGAAAACCCGAAAGGGCGGCCTAGGCAAAAGTTAGGGCATTAAAGTCAAAAGCCCGCTGGGCCCATTCGTTCAATGGCCTTGGCAAAATTTAGGGCACGCCCGCTGGATCGATCATCCAAGACAATGATTCAGGCAAAAACTAAGGGCATAATAAAAACTAAAAATCCATGAACTACGTTAGGCCTGATTCCGCAAGGATACGTAGGCAGCTTCTCTCAAGGCTCGGTCACATTCTAAATTCAATCATCAAAAAATCCCATTTATACATTATCTAAAATTAACTTGGTTTTCTAAGAATCACCTCAAGTGTTCCGTGGATCATTCATTAGAGCCTAGAATTTGGACTCGATTATTGAACCCATGTCTTTCTATCCATGACCTCCACGATCAATGTGCTTCCCTTATCAACCCTTCCAATCCTAGTCCACAATTCAAATTGTTTTATCTTTTTCGATCCATACATTTCCTTCAATCACCCATCATGTCTAAACTCTCAGGCTCGTGCAAAATCTTTCCATACTCAAATAATCAAACTCCGCGGTCAAGGCTCGACATCAATCCAGCAAGTGTGCTTCCGAATCCAGATATGGTAGACCATTCAAGAAGTTCCACCCATTCAAGGTGAAGGCTCCATGGAGACTGTCCTATTCAATTCGATCAAGGAAATTGTGTTTACTTTGGACCCCTAAGTCTTTTCTAAAATCGATTTTCAAAATGTTTTCTATTTCTCAATCTACTTTCTATGTTGGGGTTATGAGCCCCATTTCAAGTTCAAGTCAGTCTCCAATGTGTGTCTATTGGTCGAATATGTGTTCATATTACCATGTTTGTGTGTATGCATTGCCATGTTTGTGTTTGCCCTTGCATTTGCATTTACAGGGAATACTCGACTCAAGTCAACCCCTCAAGTCAATTTGGCGACCCCGACAACCATCTTCAATATTCAAGTCAATATTCAAGTTAATGTTCAATCATTCAAGTCAATTTGGCGATCCTGACTGTCGTATTCAATTTCAATGTCAATCTGGCAATTCTGACAACCGTGTTGAATTCGATCAAGTCAATTTGGCGATCCTGACAGCCGTATCCATCAATATCAAGTCAATTCGGCAAATCTGACAGCCAACATCAAATTCAAGTCAATTCGGCAAATCTGACAGCCAACATCAAATTCAAGTCAATCCGGCGATCCTGACTGTCATATTCAATTTCAAGTCAATCCGGCAACCCCGACCGCCGTCTTCAATTCAAGTCAACTTGGCAATCTTGACAACCACCAACATCGACGTCTTCATCGACGGTTCCAATATGTGCTTACATTGCATGTTTTCAAAATGTGCATACTTTAACCTTCACTCCACTCGAGCTCGGCCAAAGTGGGGGCTTCTGTAGACACCGTAATCGATTCCCCCTTTTCAAATGCCTAATGATGATAACCTATAATGAACATAATGAATTGAATGTCAATACTCGAAATACTTGTACTTATTTGTGTCCCATTATCCATATTTATCCCGTACCCTTCACATTTTTATACCATCAAATAGCCCTTTCCATAAGACTTCTAACACCATCTCATTTGTCCCAATCGGACACTGGAGTCAAAAGTTATGATTTAATGAAGATATGGGGTAAAAACGATGTTCTCATACCCGCATATCACGGTTCAAGACTGATTTTTAGCCATTTAAAGATTAATTGGGGTATTAGCCCACTAGTCTTGTAATTCCCTTTGAACTAGCTTTCCAGTGATGTATTATGGGCCAAAATCCCATTAGAAACGAAGGAGATATGATCCGATGATTGATTAATCCATTGAAACAGACACCTCTCTAGTGTTTGGGCCATAACTCATAGGATACGTATGCTATTTGAGCCCACAATATGTCAAACGAAAGCCCTTTGAACAAGGAATCCAATGCACTAAAAATCAGGTCAATCGGAGGTTAAACGAGCCTTCCAGCGGCCTTTTCGTGGGAGCGGGGGTCATCTGGCCAGCCGCTGAACCCCAGCGGCCCAGCCGCGGAGCCTATGCTGCTCTATCGAGGCCGCCGAGCCCCGAGCGGCCCTCCGGGGGGCCGTTGGGCACCCTTTTTGGCCCGAAAATCCTATTTTGACCTCCTTTTCGGCCCATTTTCTATAAATACCCCTCTAAACTTCGTTTTCGGGGAGACAACTCATTATTACGGGATTCAACTCAAGAAAATCCTAATCTCTCTCTCTCTCTCTCTCTCTCTCTCTCTCTCTCTCTCTCTCTCTCTCTCTCTCTCTCTCTCTCTCTCTCTCATCTATTCCATTCAACCCTAGTCACATCAATCAAACCCATCTTCAATCCCTAATCAAGAACAAGTCTCATCCCAAGATCAAGTCCAATATCAAGAGAAATTGACAGTCAATTCTAGTACAATCAAGGTTCAACCTGAGGGCTCATCTTTTCAACTCTTAAATCTATATTCAAATCATGTTTTATTTATATTATGATCATGGTTAATATTCTTTGCATGTTTTCATTGTTTGGAACCTTATTATGTGAATTAAGAATCAACATGGATAGGATTAGTAGAGGTTGTTATTACGGGCGATTTAGATGATTCGTTTTGTCTTTTTCGTACCTACACCCCTGAACTCAATCTTTGGCCTTTGGGTTATATGAGTCATAATTCCCAATAGGAATTGGGTGCACATCGATGGTTTTCAATTGTTTTCTTAAAAATTAGTGGCGACTTCATTTGTTCAATAATCCCTTAATCAATATCAATCAATCTCTTCTATTTAAGAACCTATAATATATTATTTATTATTTCAATTAGGCGCCGAAAGGCGAGAGTTCTTACACGAACCTCTCAAACTTTATCTATATCTCTTGGCTACTCGGCATAAGAGGAGTTTTTTCCTAATTCAAGTAGGAAACTAGATGTAAAATTATCTCACACAAAATTTTAGAGTGTTAGAATTTACATAATTTGAAAACTCCTAATATTTATCTCCTAAAAAAATATCATATCAATTAAGAATAAATAAAAAAGAATCCAATTCAAATGCAAATTACTCTGCAAGTAAACACTTGCCCAAAATACCGGAATCGCATAACACACAAGTCGGCGTCTTACCTACTTTGCACAGCCGCGAAAGGACCATGTAAAAATGATCATGTAAAATGACATATCCGGGCTGGTAAAACAACAGTTCCAAATGTTTTCCTTGCATGGTCAGACAACTCTTTGCTTTGTCACGCATCTACTACTCTTCAACATTATGTCCATTGCACCCCACATGTTTATGTGTCATCTTGGGTCACAACCAGGCATCCCCCTATCAGTCTCTCAAGGTCCAACATATTTGTAGTGAAAATTTCCAACTCCAACTATAACAAAATATTTTGTCCTACTATTATCTCATTCGCGACCTTGACTATTATCTTCTCTATTATAATGAAACCTACAAATTGAAAATGTACCGGTACATGATGTTGAGCAATTGTATAGAGTTGTTATAGTGGGAAGGATGAGAGAGCGATCTGAGAGTTTTAATTCTAGTTGTGTAGCTCAATTGACAATCATTATAGTTGCTAATTTTGGTGAAATTGAGTTTGTAGTGCCCAAAAAAACATAAATTATAGTGGAATGTTATCACTAATTTCATTTATTTCAAGACAGTAAGCTCAAGATAATGGTTGATTTTGTAAAATTTGAGATTATTTTTGTCAATTTGTAAAATGTGGATAATGGATCGGGGAAAAAAAAAGGAAAAACTATCTCGAGCCTTGGTCCAATTTCATCTTATTATGCCCGACTCAATTTGACTCGACCAGTAAATACGTTGAACTGAAGGAGATGGCGAAGCACATTGGCTAAAACAAACATAGCAGTAAACTAAACAGTGAAATTGGTGAACAAATTTTGGCACTCTGACGCCTTAAACCCTCAGATAGTCTACGATTTTTCTACAGAAACATTCAAATTTCCATCATGGTCAAAATCAAAATCAATGCAAAATCAAGAAAACATCCAGAATCTTTCGATTTATATCGCATTTTCTGGCCTCGGAGGTTTGTCATTTCTCACATATTTCATTCAATTCAACAATTCAATCGATTATTTTCCTTTTTGTAATTTATCAAAAAATTTATATCGAATTTATGAAATTTTGATTTAAATTATTTTGAAATGAAGAATGGTTGGTGGATTGGAAGAGAATTTCATCGGATTGGAGAAAACGATTGGGTGGAGTGAGAGCCAAGATATCATAATCTTTTGCTTCATTGCCTAAAGATATTAATCCCAATTTTTCAGACTTTGAAATTGATGGTTTGTCTTCTTTTCGAAACAAGTGTGAACATTTTCACGGGACGAAGGAAGTACAATTTACATAATATGGAAACTCCTAATATTTATCTGCTCAAATAATATTATATCAATTTTTGGGAATATAAAAAAGAAGAATCTCAAATTCTCAGTGCATGGTCAGGTAACTCTTTACTTGTTGACTTCTCTTTCGCAATGCGTATATTGCATCTTTCACATTTTCGTGTCACACCAATATACGTATGACCCAAAAAATAATAATTTTGTCATATTATAAGGAGATCATTATTGTTCGAAGAATAAAATTGACATATTATGGACTTTTTTTCACTTATCTTGAATATCTTGAAAATCATCCAAAATCTAATTTAACCAATTCAATAACATTACAAACATTGAATGAGGTTGCAAGGAAAGAAAAATAATCAAAGCTTTTAATAAAGGAATGCAACTCTAAAGATTTGGTGTTATCAAAAATAAATACAAATTTGGTGACAAATCAAAAGTGAAAAGAATTATAAAAGGAAAAAAAAATGTAATCTAGCTTAAAATATATAGGTTGAATGCACTATAAATAGTACGTTCAAGTTGTTGAGACTATATTATTGTGTAACTTGAGTATTCGAATCAACAAGTATAAACGTAATTCAAACGTAATTCCTCAATAGTTAGTCTTAGTATAATGGCTAAAATCTCTACTACCAGCCTATTTGTTCTTTTCCTCATATTTTCAGGTTCATCTCCTTATCACCACCCATTTTGCTTTTATTTTGTTGAAGTTTTCTTTCGATTGCGTAAGGTGCAATTATATCACTAAATTTATACAAAACTAATGTGCTTGAAGTTTTAGAATTATGATTTATCAAATCCATTGCTATTTGTTTAGCTAAGGGTATTTTTCTTAATAACTACTTAAGTACTTTTTTTGGTTGTTTGAATAATTCTATTTTTTTATTCCCTTTCTACAGCCATGACAATGACAATTAATGCACAAAAAAGATGTAAGAAAACTCTACATCCTGAGGGCTGTAATCTTACAGATTGTCGTAAAGAGTATCTCCAAAAGCGTAATGGTCAAGGGATACGCACTGCAATAATAAGTGGTGGTTATCAATGTAATTGTATTTATAATTGTTAGTCACACCTATATGTTATTCCTAAATTTTATCTAGTTCTTACCTATGCAATTTATTATTGAATAAAAAATATGGCGACCACGAAGTAATGGAAAGATTATATTTTCAGTGACTACTTATTTGGCTTTACCTTAATTGTTCACTTTTTATGTTTACTTCTAGTGGCTCTAGTCCGATCCTCCGAATATTATGATTTTTTTTCATTCTTTAATTTTTGGGATATTTCACCGTGCGCCCCTCAAGTTTGCCAAAATGCACATGAGATACAACGAACTTTCCAAATGCACCATATACCCCTCAACTTTAGAATTCTTGCCCAATCCAACCAAATGTAATTTATTTTGTTTTTTTTGAGAGGGGAATAGGAGACTTTCAATCATAGAAAAGCCATACGACATCTACAATAAAAATAACCCTAGAACATACTAAATCAATAGAAACGACAAAAAATCCGCTAACAAGCCAATATACTAGAATACTCAGGTGCGACTCCCAACATGCATAGTAATCATGTGCTTCCTTTGATGTATCTTCATCTTTCATAGAAGTGGAGATCTTCACCACAAGTAACGCAATCGCTTGCCCACGAACCTATGTATGATTCCGTCGATCGTGTGTATATCCGGTCCCCAAATTCATATTGCTTCTACTAAACATCAATTGCACAATAGGCGAAAAAAGAATCCTGTAGAAAGGAAGATAAGAAGATCCCTAAAAACTTCACAAAGGGAGAGAATTTATTCAACTCAGAACGAAAAAAAGCTAGAAATCAAGATTAAACGTGATAAAAATCATCAATTGCAGGCCGGAAATGGCCTAAATTGGCCCTCCCGGCCTGAAAATATGTTCTACTAAAGGCTAGGGTTCTAGAGAGAAGGAGGAGAAAGAAAGGAGGGAGGCTAGGGTTCTAGAGAGAAGTAAAACTAACTTCTTTTTTTGGATTAAATGTAATTTATTTTGGTTTCTTTGTTAAAACCTGTTATTTAATTATCTTTTAATTATTATTTTTTTCCTAGGTTTCGGGTATTTAGCGTAAATATAACCAAAATCTAAAGTAGCTCATTCAGGTGAATTGGGTTGACTCATAAGTTTCGGGTTTAATCTTATATTGAGTCGGTTCGATTTCACGTAATAATATTTTCATATTATTTTGGAAGTTGGTCGGGTCACGTATTAGGCGGTTTGGATTGGTTTAGTTTGAGACAGGCAAACAATTTTGAAATAATTATTGGTATTTTGAATTAAGCTAAAGGTCATCAATAAATTATTTACTATTTGCCTCTGATAAAAAAAAAAGGGACATGTGATGTAAGTGTATTGCGTTTTTCACTCAAAGAAAAAAGAAGTATAATGTTTTGAAAAACAAAAAGGAGTTATCCAAAAAAAGAAAATGATCTAAAAAATTAAATCAAATAAAGGTGTGTACAAACAAAAGAGGAAACAAAATAAATTACATTTGGTTAAATTGGGCAAGCATTCAAAAGTTGAGGGGTATATGATGCATTTGGAAAGTTCATTGTATCTCATGTGCATTTTGGCAAACTTCAGGGACGCGCGGTGAAACATCCCTTAATTTTTTTGTCGCCGTACTTTTGTCATACGTCGGACAAGGAACATACGTCGTACAAGGAACATACGCTGTGCAAGTAACATACCCCGTACATGTAACATACCCCATACATGTGACATACGACATACGCCGTTGTAAGGACCCGGGATTTCTACAGCCACGGAGTGCGTCCTTATAGAAAAATTGTAAGCTGGTGGTTTAGATAAGTTCAAGGAACCGTCGAGTTAGAAAAGCTTTTGTAAAGACTTGAATTGAATAAAAACCATGAAAGACGTCACAAATCTGCTATCGGCGTTTTATCGAAGGGACAAACCGAAGGGACAACCCAGTAGCGCGATAAGTGAACTAATCATGTTTTTAGAAAGACTCCCGCCTTATAGAACATATGAGTACCCAAGAATAATAGGTTCGGGGGCGAAGGTACGAGGTGAGAAGGTGTTAGGCACCCAACTCACCCGTTTTATGACGGACGCTACTAACTCAAGTTTGCTTAATAATTTAAAGACATAATTTCCATGCAAAAACCGGATTAACAACCTAGACTTAGACTATTAATTAATTGGTTCATCACAAGCATCATACCATTTATTTTTAACCCCTTATTTAGACATGCATTCGATTGAAAAATTGGGCAGCACAACGACTGTATCGACAATATTTAGGAAGCGATAAAAACGTTATTCTAGCATGATATCTACATTATGACTACTGGAAAATAAACAGGTAAGCAATTAATTTAATTTACCCTCAGGAATTTGTACCTAAACTGTAGGCTATATTTGACAAGAATAGTAAAAATAGATCTCAAGTTTAGAAGAAAGAGGGGGAAGCTCGGTGTCAATACTCCCGAGAATAGAGGTTGTCAACTGTAGATGGTGTATTTTGAACTGAGGGTGGAGGGTTGTTTATATAGGCGTGGGAAGTAGGGTTGGACGGCTGAAATTGAGCTGAAAAACGAGTTGTGCTTGAAAAATGAGCTGGGCCAGAAGCAGGGTCAGCGCCGCTAGCGGCCCTGGGAATTTGGTCAGCGCCGCTAGTGGCTCTGGCGTGGGCCACTGACGGCTGTCAGCTGCCAGCTGGATATCGTCATTATGACGACATCTAGTCCATTTTTATTTTTCGGAGGAATTTAAATATTCCGAAAAATGTGAAAAGACCGTTTTACCCCCTGAACGGTAAAAGACGGCTTTACCTCTAAACCACAACTTGGCGACTGGGGTCGGAAAAAGGCATGTGACATGTCGTTGGAAAGCTCTTGAACGGGGCTTTGAAATGAAATGGAATGAAGGTGTGTTTGGAAGAAAAACCTGAGACCTTATCTTAACTATTAAAGCAAAAGTACCAGTTCAAGTTTATAAATTACTCCTTTCATCATCGGACATTTGCGGAGAAATCTGAAGGCGCTTTTTTGGCGTCTACAGCCGTACATGTAACATACCCCGTACATGTAACATACGCCATAGTTGTATCATATCTCTTGAGTTTTAAAAGCCTTGAAGACCGTTGAACACTACGGCATATATCTTGAACGGTTACATTGTCAAAAGTATGTAGGGTGTCTTTGAATCATCGTAGGGCAAGAAAGTCGTTGGGTTCGTTTCCGTTGGGTGAAAGTGACGTGGCGTAGGGTTTGTGGCCGTGGGGTTACGGTGCGTATTCGTAGGGTTTTAATCCATAGGGTAAACTTCCTTCCCCCGTAGGGTATGAAGTACGTAGGTAATCTACCACACTTCGTACGGTATGAAGTACGTAGGGTATCTTCGTAGGTTTTTGAGCGTAGGGTTTCGTAGTTTTTTCGTTGGGTCGGGTTTCGTAGTGTTTGAGCTAAAGTCGTTGGGTTCCGTTGGCTGAAACTGACGTGGCGTAGGGTTTGTAGCCGTGGGGTAACGGTGCGTATTCGTAAGGTTTTACTCCATAGGGCAAACTTCGTATCCCGTAGGGTATAAGGTACGTAGGGTACCTACCACCCTTCGTAGGTTTCTGACCGTAGGGTTTTGTAGTTCTTTCGTTGGGTTGGATTTCGTAGTGTTTGAGCTAAAGTCGTTGGGTTCGTTTCCGTTACGTTGGGTGAAACTGACGTGGCGTAGGGTTTTTGGTCGTGGGGTAACAGTGCGTATTCGTAGGGTTTTTGGCCGTGGGGTAACGGTGCGTATTCGTAGGGTTTTACTCCATAGGGTAAACTTCGTATCCCGTAGGGTATAAGGTACGTAGGGTACCTACCACCCTTCGTAGGTTTCTGAACGTAGGGTTTCGTCTTTCGTTGGGTTGGATTACGTAGTGTTTGAGCTAAAGTCGTTGGGTCCGTTTCCGATGGGTGAAACTGACGTGGCGTAGGGTTTTTGGCCATGGGGTAACGGTGCGTATTCGTAGGGTTTTTGGCCGTGGGGTAACGATGCGTTTTCGTAGGGTTTTGCTCCATAGGGTAAGCTTGTTTCCCCGTAGGGTATTAAGTACGTAGGGTATCTACAACACATCGTAGGTTTCTGAGCGTAGGGTTTCATAGTTCTTTTGTTGGGTTTTATTTCGTAGTGTTTGAGCTAAAGTCGTTGGGTTCATTTCCGTTGGGTTAAACTGACGTGGCGTAGGGTTTAAGTTGATTATGTGTGAAAAAGAAGTTGGGTCACGTGAATTAAATGTTCTCATTGTCTGCAAGTGACATTTCTTTTTGTGATAGGTTGTAGATATGCATTAAGCATAGACCGTCAAATTCAATTATTCTGTAGTACATTTTCTCTGATATTTATTATCACATATAATACACACATACCATATATAATTATACATGAAACAAGGACAAAAAAATCACTGCATATTTTATTGGGAATTTGTATGCGAAATACGAGAAAATAACAATGACAAATACAAGTATTTAATTAGGAAATCTCAACAAGAGAAAAATCTTTAGAGAGTTTTATTCAATCAATTATTAATAGAACTCTAAGTCACAAACCCACATGATTAATGTCTATCTCTATACAAGAATCCAAACTTTTGTGTTTATCTCTCAAAAGCACGCAACGAACCTCTCAAACTTTATCTATATCTCTTGGCTACTCGGCGTAAGAGGAGTTCTTTCCTAATTCAATTAAGAAACTAGATGTAAAATTATCTCTCTAGAGTGTTAGAATTTACATAATTTGAAAACTCCTAATATTTATCTCCTAAAATAATATCATATCAATTAAGAATAAATAAAAAAGAATCCAAACGAAATGCAAATTACTCTGCAAGTAAAGACTTCTCCAAAATGCCGGAATCGCATAAAACACAAGTCGGCATCTTGCCTACTTTGCATAGCCACAAAAGGACCATGTAAAAAATGATCATCTAAAACGACATGTCCGGACGGATAAAACAGCAGTTCCAAATGTTTCCCTTGCATGGTCAGGCAACTCTTTGCTTAGTCGCGCATCTAGTACCCTTCAGCAATGTGTCCATTTCACCCCGCATGTTTCTGTGTCATCTTGGGTCACAACCAGGCATCCCCATATCAGGCTCTCAAGGTCCACTGGTGAAAATTTTCAAATCCAACTATAACAAAATATTTTGTCCTACCTATTATCCCATTCGCAACCTTGACTATTATCTTCTCCATTATAATGAAACCTACAAATTAAAAATGTACCGGTGCCTGATGTTGAGCAATTGTATAGAGTTGTTATAGTGAGAAGGATGAAAGAGCAATCTAAGAGTCTTAATTCTAGTTGTGTAGCTCAAGTGACAATTATTATAGTTGCTAATTTTGGTGAAATTGAGTTTGTAGTGCCCAAAAAAAACATAAAGTATAGTGGAATGTTATCACTAATTTCATTTATTTCAAGATAGTATGCTTAAGATGATGTTTGATTTGTAAAATTTGAGATTATTTTTGTCATTTGTAAAATGTGGATAATGGATCGAAAAAAAACACTATCTCGAGCCTTGGTCCAATTTCATTTTATTAGGCCCGACTCAATCTGACTCCACCCGTAAATACGTTGAACTGAAGGAGATGACGAAGCACATTGGCTAAAACTAACATAGAGTAAACTAAACAGTGAAATTGGTGAACAAATTTTGGCATTCTTACGCCCTAAACCCTTAGATAGTCTACGATTTTTCTACAGAAACCATTAAAATTTCCATCATGGTCAAAATCAAAATCAATTCAAAATCAAGAAAACATCTAGAATCTTTCGATTTATATCGCATTTTCTGGCCTCGAAGGTATGTCATTTCTCACATATTTCATTCAATTCAACAATTCAATCGATTATTTTCCTTTTTGTAATTTATCAAAAAATTTATTTCGAATTTGTGAAGTTTTGATTTAAATTATTTTGAAATGAGGAATGGCTGGTGGATCGGAAGAGAATTTCATTAGATTGGAGAAACGAATGGGTGAAGTGAGAGCCAAGATATCATTAGTTTTTGGTTCGTTGCCTAAAGATATTAATCCCTATTTTTCAGACTTTGGACATTGAAAGTTTGTCTTATTTTCGAAACGAGTGTGAATATTTTCACGGGACGGAGGAAGTACAATTTACATAATATGAAAACTCCTAATATTTATCTGCTAAAATAATATTATATTATATTTTGGGAATATAAAAAAGAAGAATCCAATATTTTCCCTGCATGGTTAGGTAACTCTTTACATAGTCGTCTTCTCTTTCACAATGCGTCTATTGCATCTTTCACATTTTCGTGCCACACCAATATACATACGGATGACCAAAAAAAAAAATCAACCAATTTTGTCATATTATAAGGAGGTCATTTTTTGTTCGAAGAATAACATTGAGATATTATGAACTTTTTTTCACTTATCTTGGAGATCATCCAAAATCTAATTTAACCAATTCAAGAACGTTGCAAACACTGAATGAGGTTTCAAGGAAAGAAAAATAATCAAAGCTTTTAATAAAGGAATGAAACTCTAATGATTTGGTGACAAATTTTTTTACCAAAAATAAATATAAATTTGGTGACAAATCAAAAGTGAAAAAAAATTATAAAAGGAAAAAAATGCAATCTAGTTTAAAATATATAGGTTGAATGCACTATAAATAGTACCTTCAAGTTGTGGAGACTATATTATTGTGTAACTTTGAGTATTCGAATCAATAAGTATAAACGTAATTCAAACGTAATTCCTCAATAGTTAGTCTTAGTATAATGGCTAAAATCTCTACTACCAGCCTATTTGTTCTTTTCCTCATATTCTCAGGTTCGTCCCCTTATTACTACCCATTTTGCTTTTATTTTGTTGAAGTTTTCTTTCGATTGCGTAAGGTGCAATTATATCACTAAATTTATACAAAACTAATGTGCGTGAAGTTTTAAAATTATGATTTATCAAATCCATTGTTATTTGTTTAGCTAAGGGTATTTTTTTTAATAACTACTTAAGTACTTTTTTTGTCGTTTGAATAATTCTATTTTTTTAATTCCCTTTCTACAGCCATGACAATGACAATTAATGCACAAAAAAGATGTAAGGAAACTCTACATCCGGAGGGCTGTAATCTTACAGATTGTTGTAAAGAGTGTCTCCAAAAGCGTAATGGTCAAGGGATATGCACCGCGATAATAACTGGTGGTTATCAATGTAACTGTATTTATAATTGTTAGTCACACCTATATGTTATTCCTTAATTTTTTCTAGTTCTTACCTATGCAATTTATTATTGAATAAGGATATGGCGGCCACAATACTGTTGTCATAGAGTATATTCCACAAGTAATGGAATGATTATATTTTCAGTGACTACTTATTTGGCTTTACCTTAATAGTTTACTTTTTATGTTTACTTGTAGTGGCTCTAGTCCGATCCTCCGAGTGGCTCTAATCCGATCCTCCGAATATTATGATTTTATTCATTCTTTATTTTTTTTGTATCTTATTTTAAATTCCCTGAAAAAATGAACTAAAAAAAAGGAAAGTTACGTCTAAAAAAAAGGAAAGTTACGTCTATCTTATTTTTTTTGTATCTTATTTTTGATTCGATTGATACGTCTAATCCTAATGCATGAAAATGTACCGAGCTGACGAAAGTTATGAACAAAATGTTACTTCCATAATCCATACAAGCAAATAGGATCTACCTGATGAATTCTCTATTGGAAAGAATTTAATGACCATACAATCTTTAAATCTGACATATCTACGTTAACATCATATCTAATAGCTGGAATACATATGTCATCACAACATCTAATATATATATATATATATATATATATATATATATATATATATATATATATATATATATATATATATATATTTTGGGTAAGATCGCTGGTTATTAGACAAGTGTCAAAATTTGATTGGTTACGTTAGAGTTAATTTGAAATCTAATAAATGACGTCAATCAATACTTACTGAGATACATAAGTGAAACTCCAACTGTTAACAAAAAATGCCACAGGATTATAGCCACCCCCACCCAAAAAGCAAAACAAAAATCTCAGCCCAACAATGCCTTGAGTTTGCTACGGGCTACTTTATGATACTGATCTTGGCCTAACTTACCTTGGAATGATTCCCATTTAATGAACCAGTTTGCGAGTATAAGGCAATGTAATATTAAGAACCCAAATAGAAAGAAAGCCATGTCAGCATACACCCTCTTAATTTGGCCTACTTTCTTCCCAAAAAAAAAACAAGCGATCCACTGTTCTTTTTCCTCTCCCCTGAACCTATGGCGGCTTACTCTTTCAATTGCCATTAAAGAGGAACCAACCCACTTCCTTTGCCCCTATAACTATTATGCTTCATTCATTTCCCCATTCAAGACCTATTTTAAAGTCCATTAAAAGCTGAAGTTTAAGAGGTGAGGATGATGGTAAGTTAATCTTCCCTAACCCTTCAATTATGAAATTAACTTTTTTTTTTTGCTGGGCAATTATGAAATTACAGTTACGACTACTCTATTATCGACAATTCTACCGTTGTTTAGTCTATGCTGCAGGTTAAATCAATCTCCCACATTTCTTCATTGTTTTGTCGACATTTATTGAAGAAGATATCAACACTCTCAACTTATTATGGCTTCATCTCTCTCCCCTCCCTGCAAAATGTGAGTTAAATCAGGTATTCTATTTGCTAATCTTTATCAATCAAAATGAAGCAGTGCTCTAAAATAGTTTTGTTGGTTTGCGTGGGTATTTGCTAATTTTCCTTTTTATTCTAATAGATAGATGATATTCTCAATCTTCAAGTAAAACTTCTGTGGGCATACTCCTTATTGAACTACACTTTCCCCAGCCTATTTCAATTTTAATAACCAGTGTTTATACTTCAAAATGTTCTTTCGGATGCTGCATGATTATTAAGTTTATGTTATTTTTTTGGAAAATATTAGAATTTCTTACCAATTAATGAAATTTGAGTGCTTTTGTTGCCTTCCTATCTGAGCACTGAAAATTTGTAGTTGGAATATGTATGATTGTTAAGTTTGGGTTTGTTATTTTATTTTTAACAATTTATGAAATTTGAGTGCTTTCTTTGCCTCCCTATCTGCGCATTGAAAATTTTAAGCACTAATATGAATACTATTAGTAAGTTAGCTCTCTAAATGTTACCCATCTCAAAAGTTCTTCAATTTTTTTTACTGTAAGTGTTGATATCTCAATTCCAATTTGTTATAATTCTTAGCTTGAAAATTGTAGCATTAAGTTATTGATGAAGGAGACCCTCCTTAAAGCTTCATTATATGTATTCATATTTATACAATGTTTTTGAAGGCGAGTAGTTGCTACCAGACACGAGAAATATGTTATGTTGAGCATATTGACTCGCGACAAGGATGATTGGAATATCAAAGTTCGAGTTTCATGATTATGGAATGCATATAAATAAATAAAATCCTAGGAAAATCATCAGTATTGACATGGTGCTAATTGATGAGAATGTATGTTCTCTTGGAATTCATATGTTTTTACTTTAGGTTACAAGTTCGACGATCTAAATTAAGTGTTTAATTGCATCTCTCGCAGTCTGTCTACATACACGACACAATAAAGTCTAGCATTGCACATAAATTCTGTGGCATTTTTTAGAGGTGCAACCTACTATATCAAAAAAAATTATGTTCAAGGGAACAAAGAAAGCTTCTGTGTGTTTGCTGACAGAAAGCTAATGTTGTATTTCTACTCTTAACACAATTGTCAAAGTAGTGCAAGGAGAGTCCAGCACAATCACTAGATACAGGTTTGATTTTTTTTTGGATTTCAAAAACTTGAATTGCGCAAGGGAAAAGATCATGTTTAAACATGTGTGTTTGAGGTATTTGTTTCATAAAGCAATATTCGCTCAATGTAAAAAGTTGACTATTATGGTCTATAAATTTGTTTAATTCTTTAAAATAATGTAGAGGTTATAGGTTCTGTCATGAGTGAAAGTACGGCTTAAACAAGGGTTATGCATGGCAATGCTACAAAAAATATGATCCTGGAAATTGAAGACATTTGGTAAATATTACTTTGCAAAATATTAAGTGAGTAATATGTTCACTATTAGTATTATTTGACAAACACCATGCTTGCATTCCATATGACAGTGGGAGCAAAGTGCAGATTACTCTGTGAGGCAGAGTTATGGAGCAATATCAAAATCTGTTCCAACAATGAAGCTCATATTCGTGTCATTGTGGTCACCTCGACACGAGTTGGAGAGTACCAAAGTAAGTGATTTATGGAAGACTTCATGCAAGATTGTGAGCATGAAATATTTAAGAATTACTCATACCCAATATATTGACATGTCTTCTTTGCTGTGACAAGAAAAACAACACTAAATTCATCCCCATCCACTTGCATATATTTGAATCCCAAATCGCTGAGGTGGAGGAATTAATGGTGAAGTTCATGTACAAAATTTGTTGGAATGACTATTCCTCTATAATTATTCGCTTTCGTCAACTGAGTGTCTCTTTGAATTTGAAAAGTGTTATAATAAACGAAGGTTCTTATCTTCATTGCCCTTCTAAATTTCTAAACATCATGATCCATAACTGAAGAACTTGATTGTTAATAATTAAGCAAAAGATATGTAAAATCACCTCTGAGATGGTTTCAAGCCCCTGCTTCATATAGACAAATTCAGCTTTGTATCCATCTAGCTTTCATACTATTGTACTGTTTTTGACACAGTTTGCTAACACTGACCATTGAGAAACACAATCATTGCAGAGGGAAATAACATTGTGAACACTAAACATTCTGAACTCTTTACATTGTGAGGTTGAACCCTTTACATGTTTGCCTGACAGTACACAGGAGGACGAAGATAAAAGCTACCTCCACTCTTGGACAATGTAGTCGGGAAAACTTATGACTTCCAAGTGATCATAATTGATTTCAACAAGACAGCCACTTACCAAAGCTTCACCGCCACTCGCATTTATGAAGCTAATATTTTTGAACAACACAACGGTGCTATGGTAACTACTGCTTATATATTTTACATTCTTCAAATAAACATGTGTTTCTTTAATATTCTATAACCATCTTTAAATTTGAACAACCATAGCAAACTGTTGGAGCTAATGTGGAAAATACTTAAGCTACTGAGGTTGGTAGTGACCACAATGTTGTGGGCGCAAGGTCCAACAGTCAGGACATTAATGAGGTATATATTAACCTTTTCCACTTTGAACTTTTTTGAAAATAGAATTGATAGAGTATATGAAAAAGACATTTGTCTCTTGGGAGGTTCAATGCAAAAAGCTCAAAAGCGAATTTGGGAGTGCTTTAAGTATAAAATGAAAAACAAATTATCATGATAGATGCCTGTGAACTTACATAAATTAATTTGTGTGCTTCTATAGGTTTCACAAACCTGAGATCATGAAAGCTCATTTTTAACCGAGGAGCACAAACAGAGAAAGGACGGAGGACATATCTCTAAACATGAGCTTTTCACATATCTTTGTTGGAGAGAAATACAAGTTTTACAGAATAAGATCTTTTTGAAGGAGTTTATTTTAGTTATAACTTATAAGTACCCGCGTCAATGTAGTTTGGAGTCCCAAGTTAGCAAGACTTTTACAATTCAGTACTCTTTTAACGACAAAGGTTAAAACAAAAATGACAAGGAAAATTAGAATTAAAATCTCTCTTATCCTATACTTTATTTCCTTGCAAGTGATCTTCTAACCTTGGTATTATCAAACAAACAACAATTAACATACAACCTAATCGCAAGTACGGAAAGTTACATCAATATCAATTTTAAAGTGAGGTTTTCTAGAACTCAATTGATTTTTAATTCGGCCATCTTTTGCTCAATCTAATCCTGTAAAATTCTAAGTATTAGCAGACTCCAAAAAATACACTCACTTGAAAACAAAACACCACATTGAAAAGAAAAAAAAACAGAATACGATATCATTAACAACATACAAATGAAATTGAATACTATCAAAGAACAGAAATAATAAGTATTTTTGGAAAAAAAAAAAAGGTCAAAGCTTGACGACATATCTTGAAATACACAAAAGCCCGTGCATGGCCCGGGTTACTAACCAGTATCATTTATAAAATGGACAATATCGTTGCTCTGTGTTACTCATGTTATGAAAATTAATATTCATGAAACTTTGCCTCACGGTTTATTTGTTAATTTTCTAAGTTGATTATGAGTTAAAAAGAAGTCGGGTCACTTGAATTAAATATTCTCATTGTCTGGAAGTGACATTTCTTTTTATGAGAGGTTGTAGATATGCGGTAAACATAGACAATCAAATTCAATTCTTCTGTAGTACATTTTCGCTGACATTTATTATCACATATAATACACACATATCATATATAATTATTCATGAAACAAGGACGAAAAAATCACTGCATATTTTGTTGGAATTTGTATGCGAAATACGAGACACTAACAATGACAAACACAAATTTTTAATTAGGAAATCCCAACAAGAGAAAAATCTCAGAGAGTTTTATTCAATCAATTATTAATAGAACTCTAACTCACAAACCCACATGATCAATGTCTATCTCCATACAAGAATCTACGCACAAGAAAACCTGATGCGTATTTTTTTGGGATTTTCGATTTTATGAAATAAAGCAATAAAGATAAACAAGACAACTCCTCTCTAAAGTCGCAACACCAAGAGAAATTAATCTTGGGCGTCCCTCCAACCTCGCAAGATTAAAGAAACAAAGAAAACTCGCAAGTCCCTTCAAAGAAGCTCACTTCTGAAATTCTAATTGAATAACTCAACCACTCATCAACATAATCTCTCAAAAATAAAAGACTACAAGCCCTATTTATAGGGAATACTAAACCTAACTTGCATAAAAAGAAACTAACTACAACTAGGAAACTTTCCAAAGTCCTAACCTAACTAAAATTAAGAAACTGAATTGAAATCTACTTAAAACTCGTAATTATCTAATTCTGAAAAATTAAATATTCCTAAAAACAAAAATAAGAATCCTAACAAAATAAACTAAATAATTAAGTGATTGATGCTCATATGCATCAAAACCTTTGTGTTTATATCTCAAAAGCACTCAATGAACCTCTCAAACTTTATCTATATCTCTTGGCTATTCGGAGTAAGATGAGTTCTTTCCTAATTCAAGTAGGAAACTAGAAGTAAAATTATCTCCCACATAATTCTAAAGTGTCAGAATTTACAAATTTGAAAACTCCTAATATGTATCTCCTAAAATAAAATCATATCAATTAAGAATAAATAAAAAAGAATCCAAACGAAATGCAAATTATCCTGCAAGTAAACACATGCCCAAAATGCCGGAATCGCATAACACACAAGTCGGCATCTTGCCTACTTTGCACAGCCACGAAAGGACCATGTAAAAAGAGATCATGTAAAACGACATGTCCGGGCGGTTAAAACAACAACTGCACATGTTTTCCTTGCATGGTCAGGCAACTCTTTGCTTAGTCGTGCTTCTAATACTCATCAACAATGTGTCTATTGCACCCCACATGTTTATTTGTCATCTTGGGTTACAACCACGCATCCCCATATAAGGCTCTCAAGGTCCAACATATTTGCAGTGAAAATTTTCAACTCCAACTATAACAAAATCTTTTGTCCTACTATTATCTCATTCGGGACCTTGATTATAGTCTTCTCTATTATAATGAAACCTACAAATTGAAAATGTATCAGTACATAATGTTGAGCAATTGTATAGAGTTGTTATAGTGAGAAAGATGAGGGAGCGATCTAAGAGTCTTAATTCTAGTTTTGTAGCTCAATTGACAATTATTATAGTTGCTAATTTTAGTGAAATTGAATTTGCAGTGCCAAAAAAAACATAAAGTATAATGGAATGTTAGCACTAATTTCATTTATTTCAAGATAGTAAGCTCAAGATAATGGTTGATTTGTAAAATATGTTAAACCTTAATAGTTAGTCTTAGTATAATGGTTAAAATCTCTACTACCAGCCTATTTGTTATTTTCCTCATATTCTCAGGTTCGTCACCTTATGATCTACCCATTTTGCTTTTATTTTGTTGAATCAAAACAAATGCAAATTACTCTGCAAATAAACACTAGCCCAAAATGCCGGAACCACATAACACACAAGTTGGCATCTTGCCTACTTTGCACAGCCGTGAAAGGACCATGTAAAACGACATGTCCGGGTGGGTAAAACAACAGCTCCAAATGTTTCCCTTGTATGGTCAGGCAACTCTTTGCTTAGTCGCGCATCTAGTACTCTTCAACAATGTGTCCATTGCACCCCACATGTTTCCGTGTCATCTTGGGTCACAACCACGCATTCCCATATGAGACTCTCAAGGTCCAACATATTTGCAGTGAAAATTTTGAGCTCCAACTATAACAAAATATTTTGTCCTACTATTATTTCATTCGCGACCTTGACTATTATCTTCTCTATTAAAATGAAACTAACAAATTGAAAATGTGCTAATACATGATGTTGAGCAATCGTATAAAGTTATTATGGTGGGAAGGATAAGAGAGCGATCTAAGAGTCTTAAATATTTGTAGTGCCAAAAAAAAATAAAGTATAGTGAAATGTTAGCAAAATTTTCATTTATTTTGAGATAGTAAGCTTAAGATAATGATTGATTTGTAAAATTTGAGATTATTTTTGTAAGATTCGTAAAATGTGGATAATGGATCGAAAAAATAAAAAAAACTTTATCTCAAGCCTTGGTCCAATTTTTTCTTATTAGGCCCAAGCCAACCCGACGCGATCCGATCCGTAAATACATTTAAGGGAAAATCCAGTTGGTGCCCTCGTGTTCTAAACTTGTCCAGTTGGTGCCCAATCGATTTTTAAAATCCAGCAGGTGCCCCTGTATTGTTGCTCGCGTCTTCTCCGTGCCTTATTTTGGAGGCACCGTTAATGGAGACGTTATGTTTAAAAAAAAAAAGCTAAATCCATTTTTTATTAAAGGAAAACAAATAACCCTTGATTAAAAAAAGGGAAAAAAAAAAGAAGGTAGATGTCACTTACCTTCTAGGCTTCAATGCTCTTACTTACCTACCAAAAAAAATATCCAGACCCTCTCTCCTCTCTCCTCTCACAGACTCCTCCTACTTCTCAGTTCTCAGTCGAGCTTCAGGTCATCGCCACCAACAGATCTCTTCCCTCTCCTCTCTCTCTCTCTCCCTTGTGCTCTCTCTTTCTCTCGACCAACAGCCCGCCCCCACTCACGCCCCACCAACGAAAATCCTTGAGTTTGATATTTTAATATCACTATGAATATTTTCAAGTTGAACTTGAAATTATAAACACAGCTTATTTATGAGCTTTGCATATTTACGAATTTTGCATATTGATTGAACAGGTTTTTATTAAAAAGGTTCAACATATTGATTCAACATTTTATTAATTGAGATGAGGGAGGAACAAATTTGTTTTGATGGTGGTGTCTGTAAAAATGAAAGAGGGAAACATTTAGCTTCATAGTGAAAGTGGTGTAATCTTGGAGGGAAAAAAAGGGGGCAAAATAAACGTATTTTAAAATTTGGGAGGGAAACAAGGGAGAGGGGGTCGACTGGAACAACAAAAGGATAAGCTACGTCACACATAACGTCTGCATTAACGGATTTTACACAATAAGGCACGGAGCAGACTCGAGCAACAATATAGGGACACCAGCTGGATTTTAAAAATCGATTGGGCACCAACCGGACAAGTTCAGAACACGAGGACACCAACTGGATCCCTACATTTAATTGAAGGAAATGACGCACGTTGGCTAAAACCAACATAGCAAATTAGCAATCAACTAAACAGTGAAACGGATGAACAAATTTTGACACTCTCACGCCCTAAACCCTCAAAAAGTCTACGATCGTTTGCAGAAACCTTCGAAATTTCCTGGATCAAAATCAAAATCAAAATCAAAATCAAAATCAATGCAAAATCAAGAGAACATCCAGAATCTTCCGATCGACATCGCATTTTCTCGCCTTGGAGGTTCGTCATTTCTCACACATTTCATTCAATTCAACAATCGAATAGATTTTTTTTTTTTTTTTTTTTTTTTGTAATTTATCAAAAAAATTATTTCGAATTTGTGAATTTTGATTTGATTTATTTTGAAATGAAGAATGGCTGGTGGATCGGAAGAGAATTCCATCGGATTGGAGAAAACGATTGGGTGGAGTGAGAGCCAAGATATCATCAGCTTTTGCTTCTTTGCCTAAAGATATTGATCCCTATTTTCAGACTTTGGACATTGAAGGTTTGTCTTCTTTTCGATGTTTAATTGAATTAATTTAATCCTTGGTTTTTCGGTTTTGTTCTTCAATTTTGATGTAATTGTTACTTCAGAACGTCAAATTAGCCTTTTCTTTTGTTATATGTTGACTGTTATGTCATGAAATATCTGCTGTTGAGATTTTGATTGAAGTTTGCTTATTATGTCATGTAACTGTCATTTGTCATTAGTCACTTTAGGATATAGAATTAGCTTTTTCTTTGGTTCTCTATTGAATGCTACATGTATCTTTCTGCTGTTTGAGATTTTTGTTTCATTTTGCTTATTATGTGATGTGTCAATTAGTTTCTTAGTAGATGAGTTTGGCTGTTGAGATTTTGGTTTCATTTTGCTTATTATGTGATGTGTCAATTAGTTTCTTAGTAGATGAGTTTCTCAATTTCTTATAAGGTTTGGTTTGGTTATGGTTTCGGATTTTCTCTTATGAAGCATTTGGTGGAAAGGTCTTCGTAGGGAACTTTTGGTAAGTTTAGGCTCTTAATTTGGTCAATGGAACATGAGAGAGTTGCATTTCTTATAGAAGCTACTTGGGGGAGATGGCAACGATAACTTTTGTAGGTGCAAGAACTTTGGAAAGTACCAAACATAGCTTTTAAGTAAATGTGACCATAATGTATTACTGGTTGTGCATTGTTCTTTTGATTTGATTGTTGAATAATATCTAGTGCAGTTCGTCATATATGTTCATAGCTGTAAATCTTGTACCTTTACTTCTTAATTGGTTAGAAACTTAATGGCTAGAAGAGCACCCTTGTGAAAGACTAGAATAGTAAGTCAGGAGTATTATTTTTGAGACATTGAGTAACGGGGACTGACCACCTAATTCTTAAGATGGCGCGGCTTATTGAGTTGTGGACTGGGCATTCAAATCCTAGCTGAAAAGCATGGCTAGCCTAGGCAATTATTTGTGAATCATATTAAGGTGGTTTTGGCCTTCATGATCTATATTTAAGGAATAGTACTGCAGTGATCAAGTGGTTATCGGTGAATGATGGGTGCTGTTGAATGCTAAGTAGAAGCATGGATAAAAGGGTTTAGGGCTAATACATCAAACAAATATCTCTAGACTATGCTCTTGTCCTAACTCCTAAGCGAGCTTTTTGGTGAGTCAGAATGCTCTTTTTTCTCAGGGGATTCTGCTGCTCTATGCTTTCAACTTGGAATTATGTGATCTTAGAAGTACTCCATCTCAAGAGCATACAAGCTGTTGTCTCATGCATGAAGTGTTATTCCTGAGAGGATAACTGTTTATTTTTGCAAATAATAGAATAAAATTGGGGCTAGCTGTTATTGATTACGTGGACTGAAGACAGGTAGCTAAATTGCATGATGATGCTAAATAAGAGGTATCTGTTTTGTGATGAATCTGTATGGGGACCAATTGTTCTTTAAGCTTAGGTTCTTAAAAGAATTCTGGGGTTATGTTCTAAAGTGGCTTCTCCCTTCTTGCTTCTGGCCCTGTTGTTTCTTGTGTTGGAAGTGGTATCCTCTAAATTTGAAAGGTCTGGCAGTTATACTACTCTGTCAACAGTTGGGCTATCTGCTACCATTTACCATGTATTCCTAAGCACAAAAGGGGTTATGTTTTGAAGATCTTAAAATGTTCCCCGTAGTAGGAGCAGATTGTTGTAATGATTCTTTTTAGGGACATTCTCTTCAAACTTTGACATTTATCTTTGCTAGCTTGTTGCTCAGGCTTTTTGAATTGTTATTGAGTTTCCTGTATGGCTTGTTGTCTTTTTGTATGAGATCTCCAATCCTGAAAATGTTGGAGTGCCTGTAAGCTATACTTTAATTCTAAAATAAGAAGTGGGGGGGGGGGGGAGGGGGTGCCGTGAACAGAGTTCTTTGTGGCTTGTGACTCCTCCATTCCAAATTACTTGAGTGCTTGCAACTTGTGAGTTTGTGACTCACAACTATGTGAGTCTTGGAAAACAAAGCACTCATATAATTTGGGATGGTGGGAGTATATTGGAACAAGTGGGTATTTATGAATTTCTTCTAATACTAAGAGCTCTCTTAGGGATTGAGAAGGACGCCAGTATAATGTGTTCAGAAACTACCCTGTGTTCAATGCTTGAGCCACTTCTTTCAGTAGTTGTAGCCTCCTGACCTCTAAGGTTATATATGAGAGTAGACAAATTTAACTCGGCCCCTTTTGAAGATAAGGTCTAAGATAAATGAAAAAGGTTTTTAACTATTTTAGCTTTTTGAGACTAAAGTTTGCTTTACAGTTACTTTATGTGTGCAAAACTAATTTTCCTCCATCTCCAGGGATTAATTACTTGGAAGTTAAAAAAATCTATGAAATTCTTTTGCAAACCACTCCAGAAAGTCGGAATATTTTTGGTCGGCTTTCAGGTTCTGCTGTAAGTTCATTATAAGTTTTCATTCCCTCCTCGACCCACCACCATGCTCCTGACCCATAATCAATTTCTTAACTACATTATCTTTCTGGCAGGGTGTATGGGAAGCAATTTTCCAGGCATATGAGAAGGATCATATATTCCTTGGTGAGGCTGCTCAAATAATTGCGCAGAATGTGAATTATGAGATGTAAGTTGATATTTGTTGATAAATCAGCAGTTCTTTTGATAATCATTGCTCTTCAAAATGATTGACAATAACTTTGTTCAATTTGAAGCCCTTACCAAAAGAAGCAGGTCCAGAAGGTACAACAACAGCTTGCAGAGCTTGATCGCAAGGAAGCTGATACTAAAAGAAGTGCAGCTCTATCTGCAGCAAAGTATGCAGAAGCTTGTCAAGAGCTAGGATTACAGGTTCTTTTTTCTGTTTTTTTCCTTCTTTTTGTTACTAAACCAAGTGTCTTTGAAGTTTTTTATTTTATTTTATTATATATATATTATAGGAGTATTTACTTTCTGTTTGTTATTATTTACTTTCAGGGAAACAATGTAAGACTGGAACTCTTAGAGAGTGCAGCAAAATCTCTTCCAAGCACATTCAGCAGGATTATGGAAGTTATAAGTAGTGATTCTGTTGTTCAAGCTGTTGAGTACTATTCAACTTTCGTCAAGGATCTTCATACTGATAAGGATGTAAGACAGATCCTTTTGAATTTGATTGCTATTGTTGTCAGCTAGTAACTAGAGATGCTCCACGTGCTTCTTGATATGAGAAACATGTTCTTTAATAATGATATCATTACTAAGACAGTTCTTTCTATATACTCAGCGGACATCTAGCAGTGTGGTACCAAATCTAAGGAACATCATTGAAAACCCACCTTCGCTAAGTGTTTCAGCGGGGTCTGAATTCTTTGATTCTACAAAGGTGGCATCCAACCTCAGTGAACAAGCTGATATGGGTGGGACCTTGAGTAGTGAAACAGATGCTATAGATTGGGATATTACCTTGGACAGCTCTCAGATTGACTGGGATATAGGTACTGTTGAAGAAACAGAGGATGCTGCTGCTGGGTTGGGTCCTTATGAAATTATAAATGCCAGCGATCTCTTACAAGAAACTTCTACAAATGACAGTGAGAAGTTTGGTCAGGCTGCACTGAATAGTGAAGGGTTGGCTGATGTAGGGGTTTCAGAAATATCATGGGATGTTAGTGTTGAGCACCCTCAGCTGGATGTGATGGAAAATTCTGGCTCACATACTGCAGTGGAAGCTCAAGCATATGCTTCAAACTCTTCAGTGGGGGCTCAAGAAGTCACTGGAGACAGAAGTCCTCTGTTGGAGACAGAATACAGGAATAAAATTCTTGATGATCTCTTTGAGGTATGTGTTGCAATGATCATTCTCTGTTAGTTAGCAATGTTTATATTTGCAGAAACAATGGAGATGGACTGAAATGGCATTGGATCAAAGGTTTTTCTTGATGTTTGATCTTCATGTTTTCTTCAGATCAAGGCATTTTTAAATCAGCGGGTGATGGAGCTGACAAACGAAGAGACTTTGTCATTGCAACATCAGGTCCAGGCAGTTGCTCCGTTTGTGTTGCAGCAGTATTCTTCAGATACCATTCAGAAAATGCTATCTGATGTTTCATTGGCCATATCCTTGCTAACGAACAAGAAAACAAAGGACCTGATGATGATCCTTAATTCAAGAAGGTGATTGTACACGTTAGCTGTTGTTTACCATGTTTATTTTCACATGCTACTTAATCTCTCTCAAGAGGGGGATATATGCCCTTATATTTTTATTATTCGTATGGGTCGTATCTTGTGGTCAGAGCAGCTTACTTGGCCTGCCACTTATGTTGTAACCTAGTATCTTTTGCTGTGCCGATTTCTTCAGATTATTGTGGAGAATTTTTTCCGACGGAGCATCAAAGAGATCTGTAGTGCTGGAGGTCTTAACTTTTTATTTTCATTTACGATCAGGTTCTTGGACAGACTGGTGCGTACCCTGGAGGAGAAGAAGCTCCATGAAGTAAAACTGAAAGATGGATTGAAAGACTTGTCTGCAAAACGTATGGAGCTACAGAATTCGATGGTTTCATCTTGGCCTAAACAAGTGAGTACTGTCTGCTCTAACTTTTTGTTCCTGCCTTCTCTCATTAGTTAGAATGAAAATTCATGTTGTTGGTGGGTGATAATCTACATCATATAAGCGATGGGTGTTAGGTAATGAAACTGTCCATCTAATAATACAGTGTTTTGATAAGTGGAAGATAGTTGGTGAGATGATGTATGGAGTTCATTGTCGGTGAGGTGTTAAATCAATCAATAGTAATGCATTACTATCCCGAGAAGACAATAAGTAATCATCCTCCTACCATAAAAACAATACAGTGTCAGAAATATTTTTCACTTAGTCATCTTTTTCCTGATACAAAATGTCAAATTACCTATTTTCTATACCTTTTGTCCTATCCTTATTAAGAAGTTTAACTTGCTGGAAGTTGGGGGCATAATAAGGAGAAATCAAAAGACAAATAAGACGCTAAAAAGGAACAAAAACATTCCAGTCACATGCCGTTGCTAAGAGTGCGGTGCCACCACAATAGAATGTCTGGACTCTGGAGGAAGATATGACATATTCACCCTTTAAGTTGTCGAGAGAGCAGATCAGAACACAGGCTAATTGCCTAATAGCGAACGACAGGGACTATGCTTTCCCTTTCTGATAATTACTTGAGGGAGGGAGGCAGTTGATGGGATTCTAAGTCCTGTCTGACTTTGAATTAGGTTTTACATTGAGTGCGTTTGGAGCAAATTTTAGTCCCACTCCTTACTGTTCCTGTCCCTTCTCCTGGCTCCTCTCCTGGTTTTCAAGGTCGATCTTGCTGCATTTTTATGGATCATGTAACTCAGGTTGCAATTTTCTAGTTGCTTCTACTATGCATTATACAGAGTGCTTGAAATTTTGCTAGGCAGAAAAGTGAGAAAATGCTGTGTTATTGCAGGAAGCGGCATTGGCCAAAACAAGGGATCTGAAGAAGCTATGTGAAACTACTCTCTCAGCCATGTTCAATGGAAGACCTGTTAATATCATAGGAGAAATTAACACCTTATTGAGTAGTGGTGTTAATGTGTAATTGGTTCGGGTTTTTTTCCACTTTCCTCAGTATTAGGTAGGTACCATGTGCTCGAATGTACATCCTTAGCATCCTTGTACTTGAATAGTTGAATGTACTTCTAATGGAGATTGGTGGCGGATAATAAAATCCCTGATGTTGTATCCCGCAATTTTGAAATTTACTTTTCCCAAATCACACTTAATTTCTCTGGAGTGAATTCTAAAATTCCGTCTGAATTACATTTCACCTGCTTAACACAGTGGAAAAAAAAATTAAGTAATTTGACACCAAAAATGCTGAAACTGAGCATAAAAATGACCCAGGTTCATTTGGTATTTATCCAATTTAATGTTGCAACCTTTTCATTTTCACACTGAACTGAATATGATGAAAGATGTTCACCATCTCCTAAGAAAGAGAAGGCTAGCAAGCTAAAAGAAGTGGCACAGCCATAGTTTTTGGTTCTGATTAAAGCTAACAAGTAAGGTTCAAGCAACTATACTTTCATCCCAATCTCTTTCATACATAGCCTGCAAACAGGGAAAACTAGCAGGCTGTGGAGCTACAAAACAGTGTAGCTGAATGTACATCAGTGGAAGTTCAATAGCAAGCTAGTCCAAAGAAAAGGAAAAAGGTTAGATCTAACAGCAAAGAACCCTCTAGAGTTGTAGCGAACCTTAACAACACTATTTTACATTTGATTCGCATGATTCTGAAATTCCTATATGTACTGATATGTACAGGAAAACTCCAGAAGTTATGCTCCCCTTTCTATGCAGAAAGAGAGAGTTGCTTCAGCAATGTGTTCCTGTCTCTGACTTCTGTATCTTGGCGTGAGTTCATACAGACATGTAACTCATTGCTGGAGAGGCTACAAAGCGAGTGTGAGTTGACCGGAATGATCTCTCGAAGGCATCAGCTTCAGTATTATCTGATCCAGGCCTGGGCAAAACACTTATCAGAGCCTCCACAATTTCTGACATTGGGGGTCGGAATTCTTTCTCAGGCTGTTAGACATGCATAAAAATAAAAAGAACTTCAGAAACATAAAAGACAAATCATCATGTCAGACTCCTGCTTATAATTGAAATCATCATCTCAGGCTTCAGAAGTATCAGTGTCACAATCAGATGTTAAAAGACAATGTTGGGAGAAGTTTTCAACTGGGCTAGATTATTTTGTACGAAATGCAATAGAACTAAACGCAGAGCATTTTCTATTTCATAGGGCAAATATAGACATGCACAAATGCTTTTCATTTTCACTTGAAACCATGCATTAAAAAGTAGTCCAGTGTATATAGTGTTTGAGTACATAGACAATACCTGCACACAGAGAGATATGACATCAGCATAGCGAGAGAGAGTCTTTGTGGTGAATGATCTTCTTAGGCCAGGATCAACCATGTCTTCCAAGGAACTACCATCATGAAGCCGACATGAAGCCCATTTTACCAGAAATTGCTCTTCCATTGGTCTTGAACTAAAGTAAACAAACAGGAAATAGTAACACTTGTCAACAGATGTGCCAAATCCAGCTAAAGGATGGAAAGTTGATCAGGCAGTGTACACCACCTATCAAATGGTCGTTTCCCAGTTAATAGTTCCAGAAGCAAAACGCCGAAGGCATACACATCAGTCTTTGTGCTTTCTGTTCCTTGTTGCCCGTGTTCTGGTGCAATGTAGCCAGAGTTGCTAATGGCCATCTCAGAAGCCTGTTTGTGTCAATAATCAAAAGAAGTTACTGTCATTGCAGTTTTATATTCTCTGAACTGCACTTGAGTACATTGTCCTTTAGATAGAAGACGAAAAATAATATTTTGATGTAGAACAATGAATGAAAATCTTGCAATGTATTCACTCTCACAACTTCTGGTTCAGGTTCTTCAGCGTGATTATCATTATCCAAAGAAGACGTGTAGTCGTTTCCAGAAATCCACCCAAAGCAAATTCATGCAGCCAACTACTTTAATACAAATGCATTTACCTTAAGTTTGACATCATTGCTTGTGAGAGGCCTCAATACAGAAAGCCCACAGTCACATACTCGAGGCATAAGTTCATCGTCGAGTATTATGTTGGCAGCTTTCAGATTGCAGTGTGCAACTGGTGGTATCATGGAATGCATATAGCTGAAAAAGAATGCAGAGTGAAACAAGTAAAACAAACAGAGTGGATCTCAGTAATGATGTCCGTAAAGGTGAGGTATGGGTGGATCCATATCTTAGGGACCTGCAATTGGATATATAAAGAAAACTTACTTCAGGGCTCGGGCAACACCAACAGCTATCTGGACACGCAGGCCCCAAGTGAGAGGCAAAAAGAATTCACAGTGCAGAGCTTCATCGAGAGTTAGATTCCTCACATACTCATACACAAGAAGGTGCAGTCCATGCTCCACACAATAGCCAACAAGACGTACAATATTGGGGTGCTTTAATCGAGAAGCACATCGAACAACATCTAGAAATTGTTCTTCTTCATGAAGAGTTAGAGATACCATGTTTACATTTTTCACAGCGAAAACCTGGAACATGAGAACATCACAATCATTTACACCTCTGGACTCACATAATCAAGAAGCCAACTTAAACAGCTTTAAGTATATACCTGACCATCAGGGAATTCTGCTTTGAAAACTGAACCAAGAGATCCCTCTCCAAGAAGGTTCCCTTCACTGAAGCTGTTTGTAGCTAACTGGAGATCTGCTACTGTATAGTGTTTTGCACTTGGGGGCATTCTGCATTTTCTTGAGAAACTTCTTCTAGAGGCCCTATCCATTGGTATATGACGAATACCAGGTATAACTCTTGGCAGGATCACAGGTGGAGGGTTGACAGCCATAAGCTGCGGCATTTCCTCATGTCTGCCTGAAGAGTGGTCTGCCACATACACATAGAGTGATGTTAAAGCAATTCTGAAGAAAAATGAGTGCCACTTAATTACCTTGAATCTCTATGACAAGGTAGAGGAAGCCAAACAAGTGCTAAAAGAACTTGAAGCAACAGCAAAAACTAGAACTTTTTATATGTTTCAATTGATAGCTTCACCTCTTGTTGAACTGACTGGAAGAGAATATGTTGACCTAGAGCTGTTGTCCATGCTTTCAAGCTCTGCAGCACGAGCTCGCCTAATATGCATAGCAGCAGCAAGTGCCAGAAGACTTGCCAACAAGGCTACTCCACCAACCAGAACAACTATTCCTCCTGGAGCCGACCCCTTCTTTTTGTGGCCTTGCACTCTATGAGAAGGATACTTCTCTATGGCACTTGACTCAGCTGTTGGGGGACTAGTAATACTCTGCTCCGTAGGAAGTTTTTCGAAAGGATAATCCCAAGGGGGGTAGTCGGCTGACACTTGGAATTTATTGCCTCCAATCCTGGTAAAAATTTGAACAGCCAATTTGTCAGTGTCTAGTGTGTAGGTCAAGGCAAAAGAGTGAATAGGGACTCCTCATACCATAAATTTGGAATGGTCTGAAAGTGCTGTGGTATGACGCCACTGAAATTATTATTTTGGATGTTCCTGAGAAGATATTGCTTGTCAATCAAATGAGCATCATATTTAAGTAAATTATGGGTGAGGCACAAAGCATTTGTGAAATTTACGCACAGGTCAGTCAGCTGGAGATTAGACAGGAATACCACAGAACCAGTGAACTGGTTGTTTTGCAAGAGCCTGCGTGCATTTTAAACAACGAAATTTCAGAAGTGGACTAATGAATAGATCTTTCATATCCAAACTACATGGCTTAGAAGAAGTTGAACTGACAATTCGGTAAGAGTTGTCAAAGATGCAAATGAGCTAGGTAGATCTCCAGCTAAGAAGTTATCTGATAGATCCCTGCAAGAATAAACCATTATGACTTGAAGAAGAAACCTAAAGTATTGGGAGTAGAAATAAATGATAAGAATGGTTTCAAAATGATACGAACAGCATCAGTAATTTACATGTTAATCAACTTTTAAATCATTATATTCATTCTGTTTGAGTACACATTAGATGGAATGTGAAACATGATTTAATACAAGCTTCAACTATCAGACCAGTGGCACTGTTCGTGACTCGAGATACGTAATGCAACCCATTCTATAACCAATTTTGGGTTGAAAGAACATACATTTCCTTCAAATTCTGAAGACTGATGAATACATCACCAATGGGTCCAGAAAGTGTGTTATGGCTCAGATTCCTACCACGCAGAGAAAGGATTATATTAATTACTTTTATGGGAAAAAGACTAAAGAAACTGTATGTGACATCAGGGAACAAGCTACTCACAGATGTCTTAAGTTTCTCAAGGAAGATATGGAATGTGGAAAACCCATTGAAAAGTTGTTTGATGACAGATTTCTGCACAAAACCTCGAAAAGTCATGTACTGAATTGCAATTACAAACAAGATACATCATCAGCAAAATCACAAGATAAGTTATTCTTACAAGTTGGTCACATTAGGTGGAAGGCTGTAAGGGATTTCACCACCAATATTGTTCAAGCTAACATCACTAAATTTGGCAAACAACAAAATGTCAGAAAATAATGTGTTCTGATGCAATAATATGACTGAGTGATTGTTCACATATAGTAGAAACCCAACTCACAAGTTCTTTAGGCTGCGAAGATTGAATAGCTGGTAACCGAGAGAACCATTTAGTTCCAACCCATAGAGTTTGCTAAATCACCAAAACAAGGCACAAAATCAAGCTTCATAATTTAGTAAATTTGTTATGCAACTAAAAACACCCAACAGAGAAATTAACTGTAACTTACATATGTATAATGGATGAACCAGAACACTCGATCCCGGTCCAAGATTCCCCGCAAGGATCTCCTCCTTCTGCCTTCCACCCCTTCAGCTGTTCTGGCTTCTTTAGGGCAATGTACAAGTCTTGCAGTGTCATTACTGCAGTTTGTGTTGGATTTTTAATAACAAAAAAAAAAAAAAAAAAGGATATTCATGTCATCAACAGGGTTTGGAGATCTTTTGATTCTTTTTTCTCTCAATTTGCTATTCACTTGATATACAACTTCATAAACTACCAAATGAAACAATAAGCAATAGCAGGGAATGCTTTTTCTCTATTTCAATATGAGCAAATCATCAAACGGGGAACTGACTATAAAAAAATCCTCAATCAAACTGCAGATTTTGATTGTTTATTTATTGAAATCCTTTCCACTAAATCCTCATAAATGTGACCAGATCTTGTTCCAATATCTTAAAATGCAACCTAATTATCAAATCTTGATAAACCAATTTAATTATCAAATCTTGATAAACCGACTAATAATTCTTTTTTTTTTTTTTACATGCTCCCAAGAGTTACATTGTGCGTACAAATTTTGGACGAATCTCTGGCATGGTCCCAGAACAAGAACATTTGCAACGTTATTTATAAATCATAAGATTTCATATACTACTAGCAATTGCAGAAAATAACAAGAACGTTCCAAGAACTTGATCAGGCAACAAATATATCAAAATCAAATTAGTTCACTAAGAAACATAAAGTAACAAAATTATTGAAGCAGAGAGAGTTTCAAGAACGCCATCACGGAATAATAAAATGTTGAAATCGAATACGAAATTAGCTCACGGAAGTTGAAATTCAATCAATTTAGCTCATCAAGAAACACTAAAGAACATAATTAATTAAACAAAGAAACTATCGAAATTATGCATTGAACACATATAAAAACAGAGAAGAGAGAGAGAAATTACAGTCGAGAGGATCAGTGGATGCTTGAGAAGTAATCAAGAGATTTGCTGAAACGAGAACCACGAAACAGAACCAAAGCTTCCAATAACGACGCCATTGACAGGCCTCCATTTTCAGGTATTTCTTGCCACCAAAGAAACAGAGCCTAGCTACAATTCAATCAAAAATTGCAATTGCGAAGCCAAAATATCAACTAATTTACAAATAACTCAATTCAATACGTTCTATGTCTGACGAACAAGAAGAAGAAAAAGAAGATGAAGGAGAGAAAAGCAGGGAAAAGTAATGGCAAAAAACCTGAAATGAGAGTTCAGTAATGGAGATTTAGGGTTTTAGATTGTTCGAATGTACCTATCAAATTGTTGATTTCTGTGGATTTAGGAGAGAGAGAGAGAGAGAGAGAGAGAGAGAGAGAGAGAGAGAGAGAGAGAGAGTTGCTCTGGTAGTCTGGTGCTGTAAGAAAATGAGAGTGAGAGTATTGGGATGGGAGTTTGTTAGAGAGGGCGAGAGAGAGAGAGAGAGAGAGAGAGAGAGAGAGAGAGAGGAGAGAGAGAATCTAATTTTGCAAAGCAGCTGTAACCGTTTTGGAGCTGGGCCGTTATCGAGGCGCCAGGTCATGCTGGAGTGTTGATGGTCATTTCGCGCTCAAAAGGAAATTGGATATGGGTTATAGTCCATGCATTCATGTAATAGTAATTGATAGGTAGAATTAGTTGATGGATTAGCAACAAATATAATGAAGTTAAATTGATAGTCTTGGAGGTTGATGTTAGTATTTGATACTATTATGGATCTTGATCCGAGTTTGTTAACATTCGATCTTGTGTTTTACGTGTGCAAATATTATTATTAGATGTAATTTTATTTTATTTTCTTCTTTGGAGAGGGTAAATCTTATTGTTACTTTCATAATGGATAAAATAGGAAAGGAGGATTCTAAGGACTCCTATGTATAGTGAGTGAGAAATCCCCACACAGAAATGCAAGGGATACTAATTTAATTATAGTATTATTTAATAACTACGTGGATGGAGAAAGTTTGTTATATGTAGATATCAATTCCCTATGATTTATAATTAATGTAAAGTTTCCCTTTTATATAAAAAGAAAAGGGGTGCAATACTAGATAACTTCACAAAATTGTGTACCTATAAAAAAAAATACTAAATAAAAATCAACTATATTGTATGATTCACCAGGTAAGAATTCTAGTAGATTGGAGTATTATTTTTGCACCTTCTAACTCCTCGCAACTTGTTCGCACATACAAATTTTACATTTTGGCACGATGTAAGTATTAAATTAACCTTTTCTATTATTTGATGATTGTTCAGATTTACCCTTCATTAAAGTTAATTCATGTAGAAAACTTGGTGCTTTTTAGATGCACTCTCCATTACTCCACAGAATCGAGTTCGAATTTTGTTTGAGTATAAGATCCTAGGCAGGTTTCCTATATTGAATTATAGAGCTTGAGTATAAAGGTACTTCTCACTAATTATATATTGTGATTACGAGATAATGGTTAATTATGAAGTAGTTAAATTTAAATAAAATTTCCGTATATCAATGACTATTAATCGTTATTATCTTCACCAAACTTTGTTAGAGCTATGTGAATCTATGTGTCATGTACTCATATGTACACTGGATGGAAACTTCGATTCATTCTTTTATCTTTTTAGTCAATCCATCTTAATTTGATTATTGAGATTATTTGTGCAGTTGTTCAGAAATCTTTTCTGATCTTTCTTAGCTCTTCAGAAAAGAAAAGAAAAAAATAATCCCTAATATCGTTATTTTACTTTTGATTTTTCACGGTCCAAAGTCCCAACTCCCAAATGAAGGCATTTCAAACAGTCAAAAAGAAATCGAAACATTGAACTCTCAAGGTCTGCACTTTGCATCAATGGCGGAAACAAGAGCAACCCACGACAAAGAACTTGCTACAGCAGAAAACGATCAAGATGAAGATTACATGGGCGACCTCTCTAAGTTCCTCCCCACTGAATCCTCTCAACCCACCAAACCCAAAAAGGTTAATTCTCTTTCTCTCTCTCTCTTAGTTCATACTGAAGTGCGGATTGATATTGTTGCTACTTATTGATAAAATTGTTCATAATTCATAATGAAAAATTGAATGTTCGCAGATACCCATCACAGGAAAAACCCTCAATTCATCAGAACCCTCGAAAAAGAAACCAAAGTTTCAAAATTGGCAAGAACAGAAAAGGATAGAAAAGGAGCGTAAACAGCTAGAAGAAGATGAGCAAACCCTAGTAAACTTAGAATCAGCAATACCCCAATCAAACATAGGGTTCAAATTGCTTAAACAAATGGGCTACACCCCGGGCTCAGCTTTAGGGAAGGAGGGTTCTTTGGGCCGGGTTGAGCCCATTGGGGTGCAGATAAGGCGGTCGCGGGCTGGGATTGGAAGGGAGGACCCGGCGAAGGAGCGGGCGAGGAGGGAGAAAGAGATGGTGGAGAGGGAAAATAGGAATGAGGAGGAGTTGATGGAGGAGTTTGGGTTTAGGCAGAAATTGCAGTGGAAGAGTAAGAGGGTTGTGATTAATTATAATAAGGGGAAGGCGGTGGTTGATCAGTTGGAGAATAGGGAGCCGCCGGTTGAGGTTGAGAAAGATGAGGATGAGGAGGGAGAGAGTGAGGAGGAGGAAGAGATAATTACCGAAGAGGTATGTATAGAAAGTTATGCATTTGAACTTTCAGGAAAGTTTGAAGTAGAATCATGAAATTTATGACATTTTGTGTTGTGTTTTAATGTGGGTCAAATATCATATGAACTGTTAAAAGTCTACTTTATGAGTGAAGCTTGTTGAATGGTGCCCAGTTCATGTTATATTACTTATATGTGTTTGAATTTAGTGTTTACCCTCAGTAATTTCATGATGTGTTCTCATGTTATATTCAGAATGGCAGCGTAAAGTTGGATTAGATCATTTTAATTGCAACATATATTTTGGATTTTAAGATATAGGTGTGTGGTCCTTACACAAAATAGTTGTGGGTTGCAGAAATATGTTTTTCAGCTTGTGGAGTTCAGGCTGCAGGGAATTCCACAGCACTATTTAATGATAAACATTTAGGAGAGCTAAGACAGTGGTGTATGCATGTGGGGATTTTTGGAAACGAATTTTATAGGAGATAGGAGAGCTTAATATAAGAAGCTAGATCATAAGAAGAGCTAGAACTGCCAACCTGTGAACCTAAATTTTGAGTCTTAACATCCTGTAGGCCTCTACCCTCTCCTGGTACTAGCCGCTAGCCACTAGCCACTAGCCACTACCTTCTGGCAAGCAGTTGCAACTTGCAAGTATCCTCTTGTTTATTTGTTGCTAACACTAAAATAAAAGTGTTTGGTTCCAACCCCCCCCCCCCCAAATTTCACCCTACAAGTAAGCCTTGTGATAGGAACTAGGGTAACGTACTGGAATGGTATGATAGTTACTAAATAGAAATGCTGCAATCACTTGGCATAACTGGTTTCTATTTCTTATATTTTGTTGTCTTTTTGCTGGTAAATTCGTTGTCGGTAAACATGGCTGCTTTTGGATGTACATATCCGTTGTCAGGTGAAATAATTTGACCATATTTTAACGCTTACTTCAGATGTCAAAACCCTAAGTCCCTAACTATCTGAACCTTTTGGTATCTGTATCATTTATCTGATTCCAGTCTTCAGTGGTAGTAGATGGGGTTTCTTTTCTTTGGTTGAGGGCCCTGGAGGGGTGTGTGCTGTGTCTGTCTAGTTTTTTTTAATCCTGTAAGCGATAGTAACCTTCCGCCAGTCCTCCCCCATCCTGGGAACTATTAGCCAGGATGCAACTTTAGTTTATGGTACTTTTGTGTCCTGGATTCAATGGTAAGATTCCAGTGCGGCAAAGTTAATGATCTAGCATTGAAAGGAATGGTTGACGAACTAAACAGAAAAAAGCTGTTTTGAACCAGCATATTGTTAAACATTTGTAATAAGCTGATTAGGTTATTTTCCAAATTGTTTGCTGTTAGTTGGTGAATAAATTGTTGAATTTAATTGTTTCAAGGCCTCAGACGTCAACTTTGGCTTGTCCTATCTCAATTCTCAAATAGGTGACAACAACACCGGGATTGCATGTAATCTGAGTTCAGGGAACTTAGTGGCATCTTTATCTTGAATTATGCATCATTTTGGTGCATGAAGCTGTGAAAATTAAGTGTAATATCCACCCGTGACTCGAGAATATCTTCCATGACCCATATTTGAGAGGAAATGTCTTCTAGGTATAAGGCTGGTTCCAGCACTATGAATTGTAAAACAGGAGAATATCTCATATTTGCATGATGTAGGATGAAAGGAACTGTAATGTGGCTAAGAACATTGTCCAGATGAAGGAACCTGTATGAGGAAATTTTTGAAGATTATGCTAACAGAATGAATAGTGTGTGCATGTATCATGTATGCCATATATCTGGACTCAACCTATGGTAGTAATGGATATGATAAAATCTCAGGCTCTACGCTGTTGTGACCTATAAGCTTTGCCGGACAGATCCCAGTAGTCTCGGATTCACAAGCTATAAGCTTTGGCTGTAGAAGATATGGGCTATGACTTAGGCAGGCTAAACCTTGGAGTACCTCAAGATCTAGGACCTTCTGAAATGAAGTTAGTTTGAGTAGCACTAGGATTCAGATCCCTGCTGCTCTGACGCTGGGCAAGCCCCAGCCCCTTGGGAGTTGTGATCAATAAGCTTTCTCTAGTTTGATCTGTGAGGGGCTGATTAGTGATTATCATGACTAGTAACTGTCATCCTGCCCTGTTCTCCTATTCCTCACCACCTACCATCTGCTGGTTCGCTGCTCCTCCTCCAATCCCTCCCTCCCCAATTCCTTGCTCTTATCAATTCAACAGCACTTCTACCCTCCAATAGCATTTGAGTTTCCATATCGTGGAAGCTAATTCTGCAGAAATTGAGTAAGGTTAAGTAGCCGCACAGTTTGATTTTGTAGTCGCAGTAAGGAAATTCCTTCAAAAACCGCTGTGCAACAGCCTTTTCATGGTGTAGGCGTGTAGCTGCTGCTATGTGATGCCATGCTTCCAGACTTCATAGCAGCTTGTGCCCAGGCCACCACTTCTAGGTTCATCGTTGGTCGGCGACCGTGGTGTAACCTCCTTCAGCCTCCCCATCCCTTCCCCCACTAGTTCTCTCTCTTCCTGACTAGTGGTGTAACCTCCTTATTTGTTAGAGACCCTAAAAATGAATGTTTGAAACTTTTAACCTGGGAAAATGTACAAATTTGCAAGCACATCTGTTGCCAGTGTGTTTAAGTTTGTTGCTGTGGGTTCCTATGTACCAGCCATATGAATCAGACTTGACATGGTCCTGGTTAGAGGATGGGAGAGAAGTGGGGTGGATTTTTTTTGTTTTGTTTTTACTATATACATTGATTTCAGCATGTAGGTAGTACAATCATACAAGTATTATATACCAAGCATACAACTCCTATCTGGTTTACTTATTTTTCGTGTGATATACACTATTTCCCCTCTCTTCTTTTTTTTCTTGACTGCTACAGGCCATGGCGTGGCCTATCCTCATCCGTAGAGAAGTTATGGCAATAGGAATAGAATTTGGATGAATACATCAATGCATGACATTTGGCTTATAGGGATTCTTTGGAGTTGTTAATTTCAACTGAATGAATAGTGTGTACAATGCTCGTGTGTTCCTTTAGGTGTTCAGTTGAGCCTTGGCTGAGAATACAACTTACAAGGGCCAACTAGTTAGCTAAAATGAAGTCTGCTCAAGCTCAAAAGGTTGACTGGCTGATATTCTCTCTAAAAGCCAATTGTCATGTATGGTCTTCCATTGGGGTGGTGTATTTGTGCATGCTTTAGAATATGAAACCAACTGGTTATGATTTCTGGCTCATTGGATACAGGATTTGCTGGAGATATTGGTGAAGCTTAGAGATGAACATCGTTATTGCCTCTTCTGTGGATGCCAGGTGTGTCTAACTGGTTGTGAAGCATTTTTGTTGCTTGAATAAGTCCATCCACTTTTGCTGTATTCTATGTTAAGTTGCAAGGATGTATTAAACTAACTTGTACCTCTGTTTCAGTATGAATCTATGGAAGCTCTTCTCTCTAATTGCCCAGGAATAAACGAAGACGATCACTGAGGCTATGTCTTGGCTCTGGATTTCCTGAAATTGCTGTGGCTATGAGCACAAAATGATTATTTATCCCTCGTGAAAGTTAACATCACTTCCTTTCATTGATTTTTTGATCCCTGATACTTGAAGAGAGTTCTATAGAAGATCGCGCATAACTGACACTCTTTCGATTGGGGTAACTCTCTCAATCCTTCTAGCGTTGCTTTCTTGTGGAGTTCATTCAAAGACCACTTCATTCGATTGCTATCTCTTCAAGGGCTACCATGTAACTGAAGATGCAGCTTACTGGACTGGAAGACTTTATTGGTTTGGGATATACGGTGCATGTGCATCTCACTGGTGAAGTCAAGTACGTAGGAGAGCTGGGGCCTGGGCCAGAGGACATTTTATGTTCATTTGCTTGACTATGCTTCTGGTGTTGGAACATGCTAGCCTCTCGCTGCAACTTCGTTTTGCATTACCTGTGGTGTAACTACATATTTGAAGAACCTCTGTAGAATTGTACCGATATCAATGAATATACCTGGCCCATTATTACAGGTCATTCTGTGGTAGAGAATGTACATCTTTTTTTATTTTTTTGATTGGAAGAGAATGCACATCTAGTAAAATATTTTGAGTCTCAAATTGTGCAATTAGAAGATTGTACTGTTGTGCTTATAGTTTTTCAGTTTTTGTCAACAAGATAGGGATATCATTATTAGAGATCCTCACCAACTAATATATGCTATGCATTGTTTCGTTCTATAACAATAGACTTGTGGCTTTGTCCATGTTTTCTGGTTTCGAAAAAGTGGTTCATGTTCTTAGCCTAACTTGGAGTGTATTTGTAATACCCGTGAGCCGTATCCGAATGTGGAGTATTTGATATGGGTACTCCAACCCAGGTGTTTGTATTATTGATCATGATCGGTGAGGCTAGGGATGTAACTAAAACACTGACGATAGTTACATCAGGATGAGGATGAACCACAGACCACAGCTGATGGAGCTACTCCCTGGAGAAGAAGGAAAAACAAGAGCAGATGAGAAGGAGGTCCAAATGACCAAACCCCACCTAACTGGTAAAGATTACGTTGTAAGAGCAACAAATTTTCCTCTCTGCTGCTCCCCACTGCTGTCAAGATAAAACAATAAACCACCATAGTACTCTAGATAAAACATAAAAAAGGGTGGGGGGAAGGAGGCAGGGAGATTATTAATCCATAATAATACAATACATACTGGTTTAGGAAACGGAGAACATGATGCAGGACAAATCATCAGTTTAGTCCCGCTAACTAACTTATTAGTGCAGGAAATAGGCAGGGACAGTTAGAAGACAGAATCACTGCTACAAAGCCAGCAAAGAACAAGTTTAGAAGTCCAAGGGATATAAAGGGCAATCATCACTGTGCCCAAATAACAAGATCACCAGCAACATACTCTTTAGCTTGGAACAAGAACGCAACAGACGCAACAGAATGCGGTCAAAGTGACCAGTCCGCATGACCGCTGGCTGCTGAGTTGTAAGCCCTAGAGTGATCAACTTCCATGTATTGCCGCCCACTATTGTGGACCTGATCTATCAAAAGATCACTGTGAAATTGACCACTGTGAGGCTGAGAGATTTGTCCAAGACCCAGATGGTCGGGTGGCACATCCTGCAAACCCATGTTGGCTTCATTGCCCTTGAAACCCCATGATGAGCTGGTGCTTGGTAAGTGAGCCACCGTGACACTATGAGCCGCGGTACATTGAGATATTGATGCTCCATCACCGATCATCAAGTTACCCAGATCGATGCCTGATGTTCGGTTTCTAGAGTCCCAAGTTTGATTTGACAGAAGAGAGAGAGCACAACTCGAGTCAGAAGACATCCCTGTGAGACAATCTCCCGAAGGCATGGAAAAGCTGGACCCACCAGCTGAACCTTGCAGAAACATCTCGGAAGGAGGATTCTCAGGGTTGCCTGTATTTGAAGCATGCCACAGAAGAGATAAGGAAATTTGGAACTACCCAACGTACAAGATAATGCTACGCAGAAACGTGAGGAAGGAGGATAATTATGTTTCAAGAAGCAATGCCATTGATGTATAATAGAGTTTGGTTTACAGATTACAGGACTGCACACCTGGCCACATACCGTGAAGGTATTTTCCTGTGGATGTGGACTGACTTCCAGCTATTCCTTCAGGGGCCTTAATGCCTGGCCATGGCTCCTTTCCAGAATTCTTGGAATACGAAGAAAAATCCAATAAAAATCCACCATTTCTGCTGGTGCTATCTGCAATAACAGAAGGAAACTTCCTGAGCAAATAAGCATCTTTACAAGTTTATTTATATTGATATTCGAAAAAGAGCCCAAGTTAAAATGCCTTACCACCAAAAAGGGAGGAAGAAAGACGTCCAAGGCGTGATGACAACAGAGATCCAGGTGGTGGTTTCCTCCGGCGCTCGTTGTGTCCAGCAAGGCGTCTGCGGCAACTTCTTTTTCCTTGGTCAAATTCAGGAAGCTGATGAAACCTGAGTTTGTAATATTCAAAGCAAACATCAGATTCCATACTGAAGAAGAGCAGAAGAGTACCCAAAGTATATCTACCTTCTGGGTGAACCAACTTATAGGATTATATGTATGAAGCAGTGTACTCAAGTAATTTAGAGTTGTGTACAAACTTTTTTTTTTAGATAGCATGGGTATCCAAGCTTTGCTTGACTAATCCCATGGGTCCTGAAGTTAACAACCTCAGTAATAAATCTCATAAGTCTTACCAGCTGAGCTAACCCCTCAGGGTTAGAGTTGCAAACTGTAAGTCAACAATCGAAATCACCTCTCATACATCATCAGTCAAACTTTCAGGGGACGTGGATAATCCTTTCTTTCCTTCACTCTTTCTAATCAACTTTTAAAGTGTTGTCCTTCCTATTTTCTTATGTAAAGGGAAAAAAGAGCCTTTTAACAAGGAACTGATGCCTGTTATCCTTCACAAAACCCAAAGGTACAGAGTAAAACTATGGCCAAGCCAAGCAATCATATACTACATTACTACTTCACTATTTGAACAGGCCCCAGCTATATAACCTACTCAAGATTCAACTAACATTTGTCTAATTAATCCAATTCTCAACCACTTTTAAGTACAATACTGCAAATTGATAAGCAAAACGCGCACTGAAGTTGATTTTCAGTTCCATTTTCTCTGCATACAAAGTGCCACATGCATATCCCTCCCCACCTTCTGCTTTCCTTTCATATACGATTCTCTGCTAGGTCCCTAGTCCTACTCTATTCTCACTACATTGCTGCCAAAGAGATGCTCATTCCTTGTCTAAAATAAACTTTATTTATATCTGCAAGTATGCCCATCAAGTCATCAATGTTATGTCAAGGAGGAGTTCAAAGCTCGCACACACATTTCAACTAGATTGTGGCAAGGAAATTCTTTCTTCCTTTAAACTATATGCTAAATTCTTTAAGAAGGTGCCTACCTATATTAGCAGGTATTTCCCACAATTAAGGACCAATACTATTTTCCATTTGCTCTCATTCAGGTATTAATGGCATTTCTTTGACTTCCATTCATATTGCATGATCCATGTCCGCCAGACAAAAATTTCAGATCTCACATTTTTTAGGTAAGAAGCATACTGAAAGTCTGAAAGTCAAGTACAAAACCCAGCTTTAGCTAAAGAGAAATAGTTTACCAGGAGAAAGATTCAAATATGAGAACCACAAACCTGAGCTGAAAGTATGATCGAAGTCATACTAAGCAAATCAAAGTCATACTGAACATTGTAATTGCTTTCTAACGAGCTGCTGACCACCATTGCTCTAGAAAGCATAAAAGATAAAAGTGAAAGAAAATCTAGCCTCAGACCAAGAGAAGTATGCACAACCCAACAAAAGGTAAAAAGCCCCTTTAACTTTGTTCCCAAACTGCACATAAAACAAGCAAACTCCAAGAGAAGTATGAAACAGAATCACTTGTCTTGTCTTGCATGGATAATATGAAAAACATTTCAGCATCAGAAAGTGTGAGTCTTTTAGGATAAGAGATACTTTTTCAACTTTACTTATGAAGACAAACTAAGGATGTTTCTCCGTACAGAGACCGGCAAGGTGCTAGTAAAATGTTCACCTGTATGTCAAAGTCTGAACGTATGTTCTTTTTAGGAGTAAAGAAATGACCAATGTATGCAACCTAGTGCATCTGTTTTTCACTTGCTGCTTATCTAATATAAACATCCATGCTAAAAGTATTTACGCATCCACACCGCATGCTGCTTGAGGTTTCAGTGACCCATATTTACCTAACCAGTTACACATCAAATATGCACTGGCCTTAAATATTTAATGTCCCAACATCAGCTAAGCCGGTAGACATCTGTGGCCTAACATCTACTAAGGCCATGCATTTGTTAGGGCTCAGCAGTAGTTGGGCTACAGGCATTTTACAACCCAGCTACTGTTGGGCAGGAAGAAATTTACAGCTCAAATACTACATAGATCTGAGCCAGCATCTGGGCATGACCGCTTATTCCGACAACGAAAATAAAAGAAAAGCAACTCTCATGCAAAGTTGAAGATGTTACTGTGAAAAATTATTGGCAATCCATGTATCATCATTGACTTAAAACTCCCAACCATTTTAATCGTCGAATGGTTGAAGTTTAATCTAGGGGGTGAGGACATTTTGGGTACAACACCCTAAGTTTAGCACTTTATACCCTATGTTTAACAATCTTCTAGACATATCTCCCTAATATTATGCCATAGGCCCATATCTTGATCCATCAACCTGTTTAATTAATAAAAGCATATCCCCCATGGATTAGAAAATGTCATAGGCAATGTCCAGGATAATTCTGCCTTAGGCAAGGTCTAAGGAGGTCAATATGTACACGGCTATTGGAGACTAACAAAAAGATTGTTTCCGAAAGTATGACAACATTTTCAGAAATCATATAAGCATTTAAAGAGCAAACAGAAATTTACTGTCAAATCATTTTGAAACAAAAAGAGAGTAGTTGAGTGGTGAAGTAAACACAAAAAAATGAAATTGGCATATTTATATGATTTCCACATGATTTCTTCCTGGATATATTAAGTCCAAAATCATCAGCTTCACATAAAGGTTACCTAAGGATTGCAAAGCTAAGCATTCATCAATGTCATGAATGATGCTGTGCCTTCTACAACAATCAAGAATTCTAGGTAGCAGACTCTGAAAAAAAAATGCCAGTGGGAAGAAGCTCAAACCCCTTCTGCTTTTTTCAGAGCAAGACAATGAAAAACAATGTTAACTCACTTTTGCTTCCTTCTATAGATATCATTTTGTTTTTGGCTTCTTCAAAAGGTTTGGGTTTGTGTATGGTAGGGGTGATAGAGTTGCTAAGGAATTAATTTTCTTCCAGATTCTACAATGATATATAACACAATGACATCCAAAAGGAACCAAAGAAGATAGCATAGATACTCAACAAAGAAGTCCTTTATATCATTTTTGTTTATGAAAAGAACACATTGTGTTCATGAAGCTGCGCAAAAGCAGTGGAGGAGGACAAGTTCTCCAACCATAAGGGTGTTTCAATTATCGATTCGCCCAATCAAATTAATTCAATAACAAGACCCTACTTATCTTAGTGCCCCACTGGATTAGATAGTAATAAGAGTCGGATATCTCACTTGATCATGAGAAACAGGGTTCCTTGCTTTCACTTAACAATTTCCATCTACTTCCTCTGAGAGATAGAGAGCTAAGCTTGAGCAGAACAGTGAAACTACAATAGCATTCAAGATCACTAGAATTTTCAATTTGAGAATCTAGGAAAGTGATAATCAAAATACATATTCACTAAAGGAGGAAGCATGGCTTTCTTTCATTGAAAGCGACCGAGTTAGAGAGATCAGGCAAAGATTAAGGAGGTTGAAAATAATCTGCATTCTGATGCTTTTTGAACATATTCTGACTTAACTCTTGAATAATTGTCATTACTACAGCAGGATGACCTAAGGGAATTTGTAACTTAGAATGACATCCGAAAAGAAGAAAGACAAACGCAGCCTTTGTCTTACATTCTACCAACTATGCAATTTCACATCTATGTCGGAGACCAATTAATCAAAGCTTGTAATGTCATAGATGCTACAGATAATACAAAACTAATCAAGTTTTATAAAAAAAAACAATGACAGCCGCCGCAATTAGCCTTCACAGTCAACTTGTTTATCCACCAAATCAACTCAATAATTTAAGTGACAAGACACAAGTAATGTATACACTAAGCACAAAGCCTCATCACCTAATCAAAGCTATATGAAAAAAGAATAAATTAATAACCAACCACATCCAAGCACAACCCACATTAGAATTAAGAAATCCTTCACCTGCAAGTACAACATAACCAAATCTAACCTCACCCCTTACAGAAAAATAATAATTATTAAATAAATCTAACTTCCACATTTATTACTTGGAAGCCAGTACTTCCTCACTCAACCAGACACCCACAAAATTAAATTAAAAAAAAAAAAACCCACCAGAAAAAGAGACTTAGTCACACAAATGATTATGGAACATAAATTTTGTTGATAAGATAGACCTATACCAGAAATTTTGACTCACTGAAAGGTACACACCAAATTAAACAACAAAAAATCACAAAAATGGGATAAAATCAAAAAATGCAACTAAAGTTGAAATAGTAAGACTAAAAATTGAATTGAACTTATTAAAACACCAATTAAAAAATGTGTAGAAATTAAAATAAAATACCTGCTACACTGCTGGCAAAAGCGCTGCTGAAGGCCAGCAACAATGACCATAGAAGACTTTGAATGCATGCCACAAACCTTATGCCTTGAATAATAAGCTTTAGCATCACTAAGATCTACCTTACACCCTTCCACTTGGCACCTTGGTGGTTGGCCACCTGGCACCACCCCTTTCCCGCCCTTTTTCACCGGCGGTGGTGCCACGGTGGACTGAGATTGGGACCCACCACCGGATTTGGGTGAAACCCCAATACCCACATCTTCAAAATAGATTTTTTGGCCAAATTTGAGCCCATTGAGTGTATAATCAGATGACCCAGAAGAGTTTTTGGATGACCCTTCAACAGTCATATAATTGGAACCCATTTCCTCCTAATTACAAAGGTCATTCATTTTAGGAGAGAGAAAATGGGGGGTGAGAGTTCTTTTGTTGTTCTAGTTCTAGAGAGAGAAAGAGGGTGTGTTTGGTTTGTTTTAAAAAGAAAGGTGTGGGCTTTTCAGTGGAGAGTTAAAGCAGACAAGAGAAAGACTGAAACTGGGCCATGACAACTCTGAATAAACAGTAGTACTCTCATCTTTTTGAGTTTTTTCTCTCTGGAATTGCCCCAAATAATGTTGATATATGTGAAGAGTTTCTCTTTTTTCACAGCATCACAAAAGGAGAAACTCTAAACCCCATAAAAGTTTATATTTTTATGGATTTTTATATTAATTTTGTTGCATAACATTTGCTGATCTCCTTCTCTGATTTTGTGTGTAAGTGTGGGTGTCAGAGAGACCTGAAAGCAATTTTCTTGTGGGAGAGAGAGGAGAGAGAGAGAGGGGGGAAGGGAGAGGATACCCTCATACCCATATTCGGACAGTTGGGAACTTGGGTGGTGGTTATTAATTTTTTTTAAAAGATATAATTAAATTTTTAATTATATCTTTTAAGTCATTGATCATCTAGAGAACAATGTGTCCCAGAAATGAAAACTTGCCCAGTGGCCCCCTGTCTTGCTTGGTGGATTTTGTCAAAAAAGTGAAAAACACTAGTGACACCATTTATTTATTCTTTTTGTTAATTTCGAATTTAACTCTCAAGCTCCCAAGAGTTTTCTTATCCAATCTAACAAATAGCCTAATTGCAGGTTTGTACTATAAATTCTTATAAATGTTAGTGTTGCTTGTTTGGGCATTTCTATATGATCAATTGGATTAAAATGGCCCTCATAGGAGCTCAACATATGAAAATTTTTAGGATATTTTCACGAGTTTTTTTATAAAGAGTAGAGAACGTTTGTGTGTGATGAGTTATAGTTTACGTGTACAAGGTAAAAAGACAAAAAAAAAAAAAAGAAAGAAGTGAAATAGTGGACTTCAGAAGAAAGTTGGTACGTTATCAATCTCCTAAATCTTGTCACACCAGCAAATATGGGGTGAAATGAAAAACGGAAGGAAAATTGTTGTAACACTGGACTGGAAGTGTTGGGCTTTACTCTTTAATTAGAGACCTATTGATGTGGACTCTAATTATACTATAACGCACGCGGAAGCATAACTGTGAATAACACAAGATATTAACGTGGAAAACCCCTCCTTGACTTGAGGGATAAAAAACCACGGGCTAAACTGTACTATACTTTGACACTTACATACTGAACATGGTGATGAGAACATCCCAGAGCACCTGGCTGGACTGATGGAGTCGGGGACAAACTCCCCGATCACTCACATACTTTTACCTTCTCCTATGACCTCTTTATATAGGCCACAACTAGACTACAACTAGGTTACTTTAACCTAACTTGACTCCTAATACAATTAGGAAACTACTACTAAATAATATCTAAACAATATTATATGCTTAACTTGCTCAACAATACTTTACATAAACTAGACTTATATTCTAACTAGAATACTTTCCTTAACCAATATTGAGCGTGGAGATCTTTGATCCAACAGGAAGAAAATTGGTACGTTATCAATCTCCTACATCCTGAACTTCGATATAAACATTGAAGTGTTATCAATCGCCTAAAACCTATCTATCAACCACTTCATATATGTAACATAGTTTTTCTCTTACATGTTATTACTACATACTACATTTAGCTATGGAGAACAAATTTGATATGGCAAATTAGTCATTTTATTCAACAATAGCAGTTAAAGTCCTAAAACCTCTACCAACAAGCACTTAGATGAGTTGGTGAGGGACTCTTCTAGCTTAAGCAGAGATTTCGGGTTCGAGACCTTATGAATACAGCAGTGTTAAATACTTGTTGGGAGAGCTTTGCCGCCCATGTGGTCCCACCCGGCTCGTCCGGATTCAACCGGACGGTCTCAGACAAAAAAAAAAAAAGAAAAAGAAGGTCCTAAAACCTCTTGAGACCTTGGAAAATGGCCACACAGGACACACTAACTAAGTACAATTCGTGGCAAATTTTTGTTCTATAAAATTTGTGGAAGTAATTAACAGCAGGACCAAGTAAGTAGATTATCCAAAAACAAACAAACAATGTCTTCCCCTTTCGTAGAATGTCTAGAATGGAGTCAATAATGGAGGACCCAAGGAATCAATCACAATCAGAGTTTTTACAGTGCTGAATAGTAAAAATCAATCAGAGTCGATCTTGTGATTAGCCAAATGGTGTCCGGTTTGCATGGATTTTTCTCTGGAAAGAAGATTTCTTGCTTTGCTAGGCTACCTCTGTGACTGTATACCAAAATGGATATTCCATGCCGAGATTTTGGACAAGCAAGGCACTCCCTAGCTTTAGCAATAATCCAATAAGAAAACAAATAAAACTCAATCTTATAAGGCAGCCTGAATCCTGATGGATCAAAAATCACTTTTTTATATATAGGTATCATTTTTTAGGGAGATTGATATTATTTTTCGGATTTTTTGCTCACAATTATCATGGCTAATGTTGTTCAATCATCGGTCCAAATCGAAATTTTTGACCGGATTAGACCGAACTCTTTCAGTCTGACTAAAATCGGGGTTTCGAACCTGACTAGACCGGTTAGAGAAAATAATTGGAGAAGGTAGATAAAACGGTTCTAATTTATTATTTTGAAGACCGATCTGGTCTGAGTTCGAGCCAATGAATAGCTCTAATCATGTCTCATGCATGGGATTTGCTTATATGAGTTTTTCTGATAATCCAATAATAACTAAATGTCTCCTATGAAGCCGCCTCAAGGTGAGGCTCCCTATATAACCAAACAAAAGACGTAAACATGACATCATATTTGGTTAGAGGGGGCCTCACCTTGAGGCCACCTCATACGAGTTTTTGTGTAACTCTTTTTAGTTTAGTTCTTTTCAATTCAATTAAGGGTATGCTCTCATCTACTGAATTTTACTTCAGTCCAGTTCAGTTTTTTCCATGTAAAAATAATGAAGTCTTAGCTTAGTTCAGTTCAGCCAAATTTACTTTAGTTCAAATTAATTCAAGTAGAAATTAATTATTTAGGTTATATTTTTCTAAACTTATTATTAATTAACTCGGTTCACTTCAATTCAATTTAAAAAGCCGACAACAACTTTCATTTTACACAATGCTAAGCATAAACTTTGTAGAATGGAGTTTAAGGCTGAAGCAAAGGGACATTAAGTCTCTTTTTCAGGAAGTCGATATGGAGCCTTTTGTCAGGTTTCATAACAAAAAAGCTTGCAACCGTATCCTCAAAGTTCCTAATTCAGTTTATGCTAAACTTGTCCAAGGACAGGATGTCACCTACTTCAATGCTTCCCATATGTCAACGATGAGGATTCGGATTATTAATCAACCCGTTCAAGCTAGGATAGAGATTCCGCATAAGACGAGTTGTATGGACTTGGATGCCTTAGATGTTTGTTCTGAGCCTCCTGTTGGGATTCCCAAGTCCATTACTACTATGATCACCAGTCTTGTCCAGGAACATGGTAAAGGAAGCTTTGGTAGCTCTAGTGTTTGTACACCGGAGGAGGGGCTACCCCTCGATGTTAATCTTATGAAGCGACAAAAAATTTCTACGGGTTCTTATGCTCAACTTCAGTACTCCCAGCAAGGTCATTTTACATTTTCAGTTGTGAAGCCTTTTATTAGGATCTTAAGAGATCCTTGTGTCTCCCCTGCTCCCGTTGCTATCAGACTTTCTTATTTGCGCGCAAAGTTCGTGAGGAGGAAGGTCAAACACGGTTCTCTACTTTCACTTTCTCATAATGCAGGTATTGGATGTAAATGGAAGAATGATCTGGATCCTGATGCTACTTTGTATCCTTTGAAGGCCAAGATAGCCCGCGTTGACTATGGTAGAATTAGTTACAGTGTTATGTATTTTCCTAGTTTCGTTTCTAGAAGTGTTCATTCCCTTGCTGGTAGAGCAAGGAAGAGACAACTTCCCTCTATCTCTATGTAACAAAGTTTCTTTACTGCTGTAAAAAAAAAAAAGAAAAAAAAAAGGATTCAATCATATATAAGCTAAATAATGAGTCCAATAGTCCTAATCTTTAGATGAGAAATCACAATACTATGGACGACAAGCCATCATATTATTGTACCATGGACAACCCTAATATCATTGCTTAAACTTTAAGAATTCTATCAAAATGCAACTCAACAACAATCAATCATGTATTTAGAGAAGGTAACAAATCAGTTGACTGACTATCTAACCTAAGACATTAAAGAGATATTGATCGAAAATGACAACTGAGATTAGAGTTGGCAAAAACTGACTCGATTCGATGATCGATCCGAACCCGATTCGCCTCAGACCCGATTCGCCTCAGACCCGATTCGCCTCAGACCCGATCGAAATCTGATCCGAAAAGATTCAAACCCAAATGACCTGACCCAAATTCGAAAGTTGTGAGACAATATTAGTCAGACCCATTGGATAACTCGAAACCAAACCTATATTTGACCCGATGTATTCGACCCAACCCATATTAACCCGATCCGTATTTAACCCGACCCATATTTAACCCAATCCAAATCCAACTTAACCGACCCATTTAATAGGTCTAACTAAGACACTTCTTTTTTGATCGCCAACTAAGACACTTCTTAATATATCATGTTCGAACTACTATATTTAATCGTAAATATATCAATTTAACTGAACAATCTAACTGCCCGGTAGCAACCAACCACACACAAAGTCATGCATTCACTTACACACACCAAAAAACAGTAAAAAGGATAAAAAGGTGTTGTATAGGTGGGTCCATGAAAGAGACAAAAGATGACTCCCCTAGTCATATTTTCACGTGGGCTGGTTATGCCCTAACTGCAAAACTTTTCTCACAGATATGGGCCATCAAATTATAATGAAAACAAAAGTGTAAGACCCAAAATGGTCAGAAACTCTAAGACCCTTCTTTAAGGAAATTTCTTTCACTTTTTTCCAAGGGTTTTTACATTAATGTCTTGGTGCCTGTTGGCTGTTGGGATATTTTGCTACATCTAATTTTGAAGCAAGTACGATATATACAGTATTATATTTGAAGGCTCGCAATTCTTTTCTTTTTCTTTTTCTTTTCTATGCTGAAGGCTCGCAATTTTAGCTTTCAAGATTTTCTTTCTTCTCTATTTGGGTGGCAACTTGAGTTGACCAATGAGAGTAGAGTGTGTTGATCAATAAGATTTTATTTGCATAAATTGCGTCGGAAAATGTTTGGTTGACCCAGTGGGTGGATAACCCATATTTTTTTTGTATCTATCTCTCTACTACCTTAAATGTCATTTCTTGGAAATAGAGAAGAGAGAAACTGAAAATAGAGGAGAGAGATAGACACAAATGGGAGGTGGGTTGCCAACCCAGTGGGTGAATGTATCATTCTCCAATTGCGTCTGCAGTGTCTTAAGGCTAGGAGGGTAGAGTGTGTTGTTTTCGAGGGAACTTCAGTGAACCGAGCAGAACATAATTAAATATATACTTTAGTAACAAGTAGATATTAAACTGAACCAATTATGAGTAAGTGAAAAAGAACATTTCCTAGCCTTTTTTTTTTGCCTCTCCTCTTCCTCTCTCAACCCTAATCCTTATTAGGACAAATTTTTAGGTCGGGAAGGCCGATTTAGGCCATTCCTGGCCTGTGATTCATGTTTTTCACCTCTTTTTGTCACTGATTTCTAGTTTATGCTCTCTAAGTGGAATAAATTTTCTCTCCCTTTTGTGGAGTTATTAGGGATTTTTATATTTTTCCTCTTGTTAGGATCCTCTCTTTGCCTATTGTGCGATTTAGTATCAAGTAATATGAATTCGGGGACCGGATATGCACAAGATCGATGGTATCATACAACGTTTTGTGAGCAAACAATTACGGTACTTGCGGTGAAGATCTCCACTTCCGTTAAAGATGAAGCATCAAAGGAAGTACATGGTTACTATGCATGTTGGGAGTCGCGCTCGGGTATTCTAGTTAATTGTTTTGTTAGCAGATTTGTTGTTGGTATTGTTGATTTAATATATTCTAGGGTTATTTTCGATGTAGATGTCGTATGGCTTTTCTATGAATGAAAGTCTCCTATTCCCCTCTCATAAATCTTGTATGTAACTTTCTAAATATGAGGTTGTGTCACTTTTTATAATCAATAATCTCATATACAGTATATAAAAAAAAAAACCTTTCCTAACATGAGACAATCACAAACAATTTTTTGTGTACTTGTTATTATATATGGTAGACCATCATCTTAATCTGAAACATCGAAGTTTAATGCCTAATGTTTTCCTCATTACGTTAAAATTTTACTTTCCTTTATTGTTTGACATTTTCTATATTTTTGTGGTTACCCTGGTATAAAAGGTTTACGATGTGTATAATAACTTTCAAGTTATAATAAATCACTTTAAATGTTGTTATGACTCATTGAATACGTTTTTTTTCTCTTACTTAGTAATTGATTCATTTTCGTAAGATGAAATTCTGTTTAATTTAACTCAATATCCTACTTTTTCTCTCAACTATATTCAATTTAGTTCAATGAAAACCAACATACTCACTGTGGTTGTATAGGTATGGTGCGTGGATGTCATGAGACTCATGACTCTAGGTAACCCCATGCAACTGGGACTTGGGAGGCTGTGAGATTCTCACTTGTATCTAAACAGATTTGAAGTTTCTCATCTCTTTACCTTTTCTTCTCGAAAATATTATCCTCCATCTCCAAGATGATTCTCCTAGATTGTTCCACAACTAGGGGATAAAACTTTTCCACAGTGAAAAAGGAGAATAAGAATATTGCTTAAGATATAGTAATCCATATGTTTTTGCTGGTCCGACTAGCAGTAGTAGTCTTAAATACTCCGAATTATTTTTTTGTTTATTACAAAAACACCTGAAAAAGACAGATTTGGTGCCTCAAAATCACCTTTTAAATATTCTACATTAAAGTGGCCTTCTTTGACTGTAAGAATGGATATTCTGCTAGGAATTTGGAGTGGTTGGTAAATCTTAAAAGTGTCCAGTAACTAGTAGTTTTAAGATGTCCGAATAATCATTCAGTAATAGTTCAAGTATTTGTTGATCATTTGAATTAGGGATGCAATGGGGTGGGGCGGGGTGAATATAGGTAGGGATAAGTAATGGGATCAAGTATCTGATTATGGATTCGTAACCGATTAGGATTCGTCGGGTCTAGACTTGGAACCAGTCCCATCGGAACCAGTTCTGGATACCAGTTTTTGGGACTAGGTACCCGTCGTGTACCCGGTAGGACTAATTCCAAGATCCAGTTTATGAGTTTTATACTTTGATGTGTCATTGAGTTTTATTAATTATTGTTTTTGTATTTTCGTTTTTGGGTTCTAATATTATGATATTAGGTAAATTTTAGTAATAGATGGTTTATTAAAGAGAGTTAAATAAAATTTTATTAAGTTTTGGGGAAATAAAGAGAACAAAAAAGTCTATGAAAAATTGGAAATGGGTACTTGGTCCCGGAATTGGTACCCGCCAGTTTCAGTACCAGTTCCCAGATTTCAAGATCCGTGGTAACCAGTTTCAGTACAAGTTTTCAGATTTTAGGACCCGTAGTAACCAGTTTCAGTACCAGTTCCAGGTATTTTAGGTGGGTACCCACCCAAACTCACCCCTGAATATAGGTATATGCGTATATCCATATCCATACCCATCTGATTATAGTCAATCCGCCACCCGTCACATTCCCATCATGGGAAATATTTTCAAAATTATCCCCATCTCAGTGGGTATGAGATGGGAACCATATCTGCCCTAATTACCCAGCGGGTACCGATAACCAACTAATACCCGGGCCAAATCCACCTGGTACCCCCATTAAATCAGCATAATACGCGCATAAAACAATTACAATATATTTAACAAAGAATCCAAGAAACTGCAAATTGTGTCATTATTACAAACAACAAAACTAAGATACATTTGAACCAATTGTATCAATATATTTTATATTTAGAAATTTTACACTTTTTTTATTTTTAGGTGGGTATGAGGCGGGTATCCAATTGGGGAACAAGTACACAAACCATCCCCGTCCCATCACCATGGCGGTTTTGCTTTTTCAAAACAATCCCCGCTTGACGTTCCCCCATCCCCACCCCAACTGGGGCGTAACCCACATGTACCCGCTGCATTGCCATCCCTAATTTGGATAAAGGGTTCATTTGTTAGAACTTACACGGTCAGTTCAGTTCAGTTTAGGTGTCAATGCATTAATTTAAATTCAGTTAAATGATGTTCAATTCAATTCAGTGGTGCTGAGTTCAGAAACATACTTTTTATTACACATATCAAGTTGTGTTCAATTCAGTTCAGTTGTTTTCAGTTTAGTTTAGTAGTGTCCAATTTAGTAATGTTGAATTCAGTTTACTTTAGTTCAGGTAAATTTGAATAAGAGTCCTGTTGGGAAATTCTCGAGGGAAAGGAAATAGAAGGTAATCAGGGGATGAAAATGGAAGGAAAGGTAGGGAAAGTATTTTTAATACATTTGGCAAGTTTAACTACCCCTAGGAGTTAAGGGGATCAAAATAGGCACAAAAGTTGGGTTAGTAGAGGGAAATAAAGTAGACTGTTCTTCTCTATTCACCTCTCTTTTCCTCTTTTGAAAAACTCATCACGAACATGGAGAATTTTTTTATTTCACCTCCATAGACATTGGGAGCATCTGCAAGGCATTTGTCACCCCCTTTTCATGAGATTTTCGACCGTAGCTAACCTGTCACAAGCTGCCATATGAAGAAAGAACCTGTGTCTAGGCATAAACATGGTCTCCAAATGGTTTTATGTCTTTTCATCACAAATCTCATCCCCCGAAAAAAAATCATACCCTTTCCTACTGTTGAACTAACATGTTACCCACCCATCAATGATGCTAGCAACTTGCTCCGAGTAGGCCTGGGCAACGGGTCAGGTTGGGATGACCCTTTTATTAAATAAGTTGGGTCTGGTCAAACATGTTTATGGTGAACAGGTCGGTCATGAGTCGGGTCATCCCATTTTGGCCTATTTAAAATTTAACAAGTGTTTTTTATAAAAAAATATTTAGTGGACCGGCCTACTTATAATCCGATATGACCAATCCATTTATATTATACCCGGCGGGTAGTGGGCCGGGCCGGACCAGTTATAGGGTCCGCTCCCACTTCACTACAACAAATATCATAATAGCATACGTTTTTTTTGTCACGCTTGTCAAAGCGTGAACTTGAGTAAAAAAATACGGAGCTTTGCTGCAATTTCACGTGTGGAAAAATAACACACATGGTTACCACATAGTTAAGCGTGGGAAATTTGCAACTTTGTCACGCTTTTAAGCGTCTTGTTTTTATTAGCGCGGGGGCTCTTAAATTTCTTTTGAGTGGGGTCATGGAACGTTAGGCTTGGCTTAGAAATTAGTTTCCAGAATCCCTAAACTCAACCTTGTATTCTCACACCAAATCAAAACTCAATCTTGCATTCTCAGGCAGAAGCTCACTCAAAAATGGCGATGTTTCTACAAATCTTTCTCTCTTTCGATTTCTCCATCATTTCTACTTCACCCACTCTATCTCTGTCCTCCAGTTTTCGTTCTTGCCCTGAAACAGATCTCTTTCTAGGGTTCTCTCACAATCCAATAGAAATCACACTTATTGTCTTCAATTCGCTCGAGAATTACATGCTCATTCTCACAAACCGTTGAATTGCAGGTTTGCATCTCATATTCTCTCATTCACTGCAGAATTTTGCTAAATGACACAAGGATTGGGAGGTCTTGCATTATTTATGTTTCATTTTTTTTGTTTTTTTATTCATTCATGAATTTTAGGTTTGTGCGATTTCGCCCAATTTGATTTGTGAATTTCGCCGAATTTCAGTTATCTTACTTCACTTTTAGTTTTAATTTCAGTCGATTGTGGTTAATATCTCTATTTTATTTCAATTCTACAATTAGGGTCGCCGAAATTATTATTTTTATTATTATTGGTTAAGCTTGTTTTTGAGGTGGTGACTGGATAAGTAGGTCAAGGCATTATACGGTGAAATTGGTCGGGTAATTTGTTCATGATGGTGTGATTTTCATTCGTGACAGCATGTGATTTTTGTTGTTACAATGTTTAATTGATGATTGTGGTTTTCCTCCCAAGGTCTAAAAGGCATAAAATTTCTTTGACTATATATCTAGAGACTAGAGGTACTGCACATTACAATAATAAGCTTTGGGTTAACAATTTTTTGTTAAAATAAATATGCACAATTGCGCCCATGTCATGTCTCCTTTGAATTGAACAACAAGTTTTGAGTCAGTATTAGTGATGAGTTTCCTCCGTTTAGTATGCTGTTTTAATTGTTGGATCTTATGTTCCATTAGGTTGCAATTCTGTCACCTTATCCTCTGCCACTATATATCAGATTGTAGTACTTAAAGGCAGTGTTCTTTAATCATCTTGGAATGTACTTGTGCAATTCTGAATGCTATGTTTTTGTGTTAATATGCTAAATATGAGGATTCTTAGGTCTATGTAGTTTGGTTTTGGAACATACTTGTCGAATTCTGAATTTTCAGCTTTAACGAAGTATTATCTGAGTGCAGCTGTTTCTGAAATTTGTGGATACAAAAGAAGGTTAGAGGTAAGTGTCGTTGGTCAGATAGTAGAATGGGGAAAATTCCCTCCTTATTGTGTTCATGATTGGGAGCATACATTGGGATATAGTGTTGGTATCACCTTACCATTCTGCTCTGTAATGTTAAGTGTCTCCCTTTGCTATAGGATAATATATGAAGGATCTGAGCTGTATATCTCCCTTTCACACATCTCTTGTCTGTGCTTCCATGATAAATAATATAATTACCGTTCTAAGTCCCATTTCCCATTTCACTCTACATAGATTACAATGCAAATGCACTATATCACCCCTACCCTGTGATTTCTTCTTTGAAAATAATTACATTTGCTGTATTTGTTTGGGTTACCATCAGAACGTGGCTGAATGTGGCTGAATGCTGATGTTGCACCCCACTTGAGTTTCTACATGAATAAATTCTTGCAAAATGTTGCTGTGGAGAATATATTAGCTCCGAAACAGCAGTCTAAATGGTTACACTCTTATGAAAACCTAAAACACTTCGCTTTTGATTTGGACCGTTGGAGTAGGCATATATTTGTGATCTTAAACTCTAAAGAGGCTGTTCATTTTTCTTGTGTTTGACAGCTCAGGACGAGTGGTATTGGCTTCAAAGGACGGGAAGATTTTATGTGAGAACACCCTGAATGCACAACTCAATGTGGCATTCTAGTTACCTGAGGTATGTAGTTAGCTTATTAGAATTTCCTAGATATCTTGTTGAACTTACTTGAAATTTTTTGCTTCTCTACTTAAAAAACTGTGTTGTTGCAGCAAGTTTGTAGCTTTCAGTGATCAGTAGGATGACAAATTATTCACTTTCAGTAACTTTGCTCGGTGAATTAAAATTGTTGTTATAGATACTTAAGCGCCTTGTTGGATAAGCAAGCGCACGCTGGCTGTATTGGACTTCTGATTGAGTTTAAGCTCTTGGGAATGCCAAGCCACATATGTGCTCTAGCTGGTATTACACAAGAATATAATGCCAGTTTTGATCCCCTGTCCTTTGTCAGATTTGACTATGAGAAGAAGTGATTCTGTCCTTTGTCTAGTGCTACTTGGGAATCAAAGTGATGTACTTATAAACTGGTCTAGAATAACCTGTTTTGGGAAATTATGATGGATTTCAACAGCATATGGGATTACTATAATTGCTTTTTTCAGTCGTACAAGAAAGAAAAATGACTGAATCAAGTTGTAAAGATTTTTCGTATGATGCCATAGGGATACAGGGCTTTAAATAGCAAATGGGATAACTGTATACATGTTAACTAGATGTGTTATTAGATGACAAGGACACTTCTTTGCTTACTCGTGTATTGGTTGTTATTGCTCACATGATCATTGCAGAGCCAAATTTCATTCGGTCTATGAGAAAAGAATCCTGCCACCCTTCAATATCTATGGAGGCTAAACCATTTTAGGTGAAATGAAAGAAGGCGATACGAGGTTCCAGCAAGAATCTGTATATGTCAGCGACACAAGGACACATCTTAAATATCTGGTAACAAGATTAATCCCTTTCTCGTATATTCTTCTTCTTACTTTCGCAGTTTGTTGACAAGTAATCTATACTATGTATGATTGGTATGTTGTAATTGCAAAACTGTGATAATATCTGCAGCTCTCTTTAGAGAACAAAATTGGTCCCACATGTTCCTGCAAGTCTGATCAGCATCCAGGAAGCTGCTGCAATGTTTTCAGGTCTGTTTTTTGTGCTGCTGTGCAGGGTTTACAGTCCTTTCATTTCTCTTCTCTCTTTTAACTTAATCGCTAATGCTTATCTTCTTTGTTCGTCAGATGCCAGAAATTTACGCAATAGGTCAAGAAAAATGGTGAACAGCGTTGTTTGGCTTCTATGTCGAGGTGAGTTTGAAGAAGTTAGGCTGTTGTATTTTCCTCTGTGTTCTCTTTCCCATAGTTAAATTTACGGCTTTAGTTAGTTTGCTTATAGAATGCTTGAATTGACATCTTAACTAGGTATGTAACGCAACTAGTTATTGTTCCTTTAGTTGGTGCTGCAGCTTCGTACTCACCTCGGTGTTGTTTGAGAAAAGGGACCCTTTCGCCCATGTTCTGCTGTTGCTGAGATCAATCATTCAGGTGAAATGATACTCTTGTTTCCTTGCTGCTGTAATTGCATTTTTTTTTTAAGTGGTGGGTTTCTTGAATGGATTGAGTAGTGTTCCAGGAATTAGAAAGGATGGAGAAAACTGGTGACTTGACTTGGATCTAAGGAATGAGAAAACTGTTTACTTGATTTGGTGGTTGTGCTAAATATGTGTTGTGTTGGTGGGTTTGGGTGCTATCCAGGTTCTGATCAGAAAGCTCAGGTTCTGATATTTGAGTTCAAATGTTCAAGTTGTTTATAAATTGTTCTTAATTTATGCTTCTAGTTTGATTCATTTTTATTTTTTTTTTTGGCTCAACATTTTGATTCACTTTTAGCTTAACAGTATTGGGAATTATATCATTATATATTTTGAACCTTGAAGTAGTGTAGGTGTTACTTTGTTGGTTCTTAGCTGCTGCAAATCTCTGGTTCATATCTGAACTTACACAAATTCAGATGTGTATCTTATGACTCGATATATTAAGTCTCGAGCTTGTGTTGAATCTGATTCATTAATATTTGATATATAAAGAGGAGACAAGTTCAAAATGCATGCTACACTAAATGCGTGGGAATGTGTGTCTCTATGTGTATCCAAGCACGGACATGTGTACAGGTTCATCAGGTTTTACGTTTGTGAACTTGTATTTGTTTTGCTTTGTATAATTTAGGATGCCATGTCTATACGGGTTCATCACGTTTTACCGTTTTGATAGGTTGCAATGATAGTCAGCTTATATTAGTTTTGTCAACTACATTTACTTTGTGAGCTTATATTTTGTTTTGGATTATGTAGGATGTCATGTCTATGCATTAAGAGATTCCGATGAGGTGGACATTTAGCATATCAAGACTCAAAACTCGCTCAAGTAGATGATTGTAAAGTTCAAGACTAGTGACTCATTTTGTGATGTTATGTAAAAGATGTTTTGCAGTGGTGTTGTGAGAACAGCAACTTCCAAAATCATAGTATTCTGTTAAAACTCAATATATAAACCGTTCTTTTTTAGTTTCACTTGCCATTTTATAAATGAAATTTTACTATTGTTTATATATATATATATATATATATATATATATATATATATATATATATATATATATATATATATATATATATATATATATATATATATATTATTTCTTTATAACTATCCATCCAAATGTTTGCCACGCTTTGGAGCGTGGTAAAAAGATTCCCGCCAATAATAAATAACTGGAATTTGCCTACATAAATATGACGTTTAAAAGTGTGGAGAAAACAAAATTAATTACACACAAAAGTGTAGAAAATTTTCCACACGTAAAAGCGTGGCTAAAAAAGCGTGGTAAATTATCAACACTAAATTTAGTCATGCTCTTTAAAGCGTGGAAAAAATCATTTTCCACGCTTTAATGCGTTTAAAATCCCATGTTTTTGGCGTGGTTAACTAGCGTTTTTGTTGTAGTGCTTTGCCCAAATCTACTCATGAGTAGAGCCGGCAAAAGCTGATACGACACGATAACACGACACAAACCGCACACGAAATAAACGGGTTAGTGCTGAGATTTTCGACACGATTAACTTAAGCGGGTTGACACGAGTAACCTGTTTAGTCAAATGGGTTGGGTTAGTGTTGAGATTTTCAACACGAAGTTGACACGCTCTGACACGATTATTCAAACATGTCGAGAGAAAAGTCACTTAACTAATGATAATAACAAAAAAATAAAGTTTAAATCTATGATATTCATTAGTTCAATTGAGAAATACACCAATCAAAGCTTAAAAGTGATGTTTCGAAATTTCATTACTATGTTTTGTTACTTTTAATTGTTATATTTTTAATTTTTTTTTAAAGAAATTACATTAAAAAAGTTAAGCGGGTCAACACGAATAACACGATTATTAAGCGGGTTGGGTTAGTGTTGAAGGTTTCCGATACGATTAATAAATGGATCAGGTTAGTGTCGGAAAATTTCTAACACGATTATCTTTGACACGAACACGAACCTGACACAACACAACCTATTTGCCAGCTCTACTCATGAGTACCACACTTGCCCACAAACTCGTTTTTAACAATGAGATGATTCCACGACCATGAATCATTCTGTTTGTTTAGCCTGGACATCAAAAACAGAATGTTGCCTAATCCAATCACTCCAAAGATAGGAATCATCACTCTTCAGCTTATTACATCCACATATCACTAGTCTGGCTTTATTCCACGAAAGTATATATCTCTTTAATGTTAACACCACCTTTATGTGAGATGCAAAGGTTACTCCAACTCATTAAATACCATTTGTCGCACATATTACACTACTTCACTTCGATCAGTATAATAACCTACTTTTTCTCTTACATAATATTATTGTCCAATTCAGTAATGTCGTGTGGAAAAAAGAAACACCAGGCCACGTTTTTGCATGTTAGTTTATTGATGAAAACGTACTTAAAAAAAAAAATCAGGATCATGAATTCATCACAGGTTATGGAATATTATGATAAAGTAATAGTTAAAGTTATTAGTATCAATTGACCATTGACAGTGTCAGTAACTACTAACTAGTAACTACCCTGGAGGGTTAAAAAGAAGTAAAATCACAACTAAGTTAGCTATACACCCTCTTATTCTCTTTTTTTGTGTTTATCTTTCTCATCTCCCTATTTCCCCCCTTTTCCCTATATCTACATTACCCTTTGAAATTCCAAAAAGCAAGGGGCAAATTTGTCCTCTCACTCACAGGGAACAAGAGAGTGTAATTTACACTGAGTGTATGGGTAGCCCTATCCATAGAATCGCTACCCTGGGACTCTAGGAGCCTGAAACAACAGTACAGAGTACAGACTACAGTAGTCCAAGTTTAAGGATGCCAATAAAAAAAAAAAATTTAATTTTCTTTAAAGTTTGCTTTGACAACTGATCAGTCAGAAATTTTAAGGTGATCACTGATAAATGATAGTAAGTCATATTTAAGCAAAGAAAAACGCATTATATTAGTATTATACTCGTACGTACTTTTGATGTTAAAGTGTGGACCACATATTGTCGCAGTACCCTTTTTTTTTGGGTGTTACTAAATGCCGCCCTTAAATTACTAGGTACCGCCCCCCAAAATTCCAATTTTGCCCTTTTTTAATTTTTCACTCATCCTCTCCCTCTCTCCCTCTCTAACTCTCACACCACTTCTCTCCCACTCTACCACCCACTCTCATACCCAACCTTCATCAACATTCACTCAAACAACCCGCGGATGTCTGCCGGCGATCAAGAAGTGCCGTCGACGGTGGCGGAGGTAAAATTAAATTTTTTTGCGCATTTTTTTTGCACGGTCGTCTGAGATTTTCAACTCACCCTTGGGTGAGTCGTCTGCTACAGGCGACCCATCCAAGGGGAGTCGTCTGTAGATCGCGACTCACCCTTGGGTGAGTCGTCCGCTACAGGCGACTCACCCTTGGGCGAGTCGAGATCAATAGACGACTCACCCTTGGGTTGGTCGCCTGTAGCAGACGACTCACCCTTGGGTGAGTAGAGATCGACGACCGACAGACACAAAAAAAAAAATTTATTATTATTATTATTATTATTATTATTATTATTATTATTATTATTATTATTATTATTATTATTATTATTGTTTGAATTTAAGATTAAGCTAACATTGTTTTCGTTGTTTTCGTTAGATTCCTTTGGAGCGGTTCGGTGGTGATGGTGTTGATTACAGTACGCATTTCGTCACTGATGAGTTATTTGATAGTGATACAGATGCAATTAATTGGGCAAAACAAATTGCACTTACTATCGGGTTTGAGTTGATAATTTCGTCACACAAGAAGAGTGGAAGCGTAAAATTGTTAAGATGCAATCGAGGTGAACGCTACAGAGGGGAATTAAGAGACTTAGATACTGCTGCTCGGAAGAATACGAAAACAAAGGCTTGTAAATGTACGTTCCAGTTGAGAGCTCGGCAAGTGTATGGATCCAGTAGTTGGATGATTGTCACATTGCCTGGGACTAGGGGTACGCACAACCATGACTTTGCTGTGTATCCTGAGGGATATCGTCAGATGAGTGGTCTTAGTCCTGGGTCAAAGAAACTCGTTCGTGACATGACTTCGGCACAAACAAAGCCATGTGCTATCTTGGCCGCGATTAAGGAAAAATTTCCCGAGGACAATGCAACTAGACGGCATGTGTACAACCACAGAGATCGTATAAGGAAACTTGATTTTGAAGAGAGAGATGTCATTGGTCAGTTTCATCATTTAGCTGTGGCGAATAAGTACGTACATTGGACAAGAGCCGACCGAGCTACTAATGAGGTAACTCACGTGTTCATGGCACACCCTACATCAATTCAGTTACTTCGGTCTTTTCGTTGGTTGATTGGCTTAGATTCCACGTACAAAACAAACAAGTATAAGATGCCGTTTCTTGAGATAGTGGGGATGACTCCAACCAATAAGAACTTCCTCATAGCTTATGCCATTATGAAGGATGAGACTCAGGCAAGCTATGCGTGGGTCTTAGATAAGTTGAGGATGCTTATTGGAAATGATGTACACCCAACAGCAATTGTGACCGATCGTGAGCTAGGGTTGATGACACCTATTAGAGAGATATTTCCCGAGAGTGCCCATTTGCTCTGTACATGGCACATTAACAAAGTTGTTGAAGACAAAGTGTACAGACTTTGTGGAAAAGATAAGGCCGTCGCGCAGAGGTTCAAGAATGGGAGGTGGAAAATTATCATGGAAGCTTCCACAGAAGCTGCGTACGATAGAGCAGTGCGTACGATGAAGGTTAGTTGGAGGACTTACCCTCACGTGATATCCTATGTAGAGGAGACCTGGCTGAGACACAAAGAGATGTTTGTGGCTGCGTGGACGAATAAGGTGCTACACCTTGGCAACACTACGACTTGCAGGGTGGAGAGTGCACATGCCGCGCTAAAACAGTGGTTGAACTCCTCAACTGGAGCTTTGGACAATGTTTGGAACAAGGTCAACAAGTCAATCGAGTCACAAATAACTGAGATCAAGTACACACTTGAAGAGTGCAGAAGACGAAGAAGTGTGGTGTACTCGGGTTTCCCATTCAACTATCTGACCGGGTATGTTTCCCATTACTGCTTACAAATATTATTGGCTGAGCTGAACAGGATGAGAGAATTGAGTCACCAAGTATTTGATCGTTGCGGTTGTGTATTGAGATCCACTCATCAGATCCCGTGTGCGTGTGAGTTGAAAACGGCCACGGATACGGGCACGCCAATTAGCTTGAATAGTGTCCACGAATTTTGGCGAACACTCGTTATTAGTGATGCAGTGGAGATAGCTACGCTTGACATGACTGAGCATCCATCTGAGGACCATCGATACTTTCGGTCTCTGGTCGACGAGGTTAACTCAAGCGACCCGGCAGTTGTGCGCAACATATCTGTCCTTATGAATGAGCAGCTTCATCCTGAGGAAGCGAGTTACTTCGAGCCGGAAGCGAACACGACAGTCAGAGGTCGACCGAGAGGGAGTTCCTCTACCAGACGTGATCCTAGTTCATGGGAGTACTCCCAGAGGGGTCGTGGTCGCCCTAGGTCATCCAGTTCGAGCCGCGGGCGTGGTCGTACCTCATCCTCATTGAGTAACTTCGTAAACAGTACTGGTATGAAAACCCATAATTTATTAACATGTACATAATGTTGTTACTTTTTGATAAGTACTATTATTGACTTTCTATTATATTGTCTTGCAGCTGGACACGCAATAGATATCACTGAATTCTATCATGTTAACAAAATTCCGGGAATCATCGTATCTTTCATTGAAGGATATCTCGATGTGCTTGGGGATGGTAATTGCGGTTTCCGTGTCATTGCGGACTACATTTTCGGAGACCAAGAGCAATGGCGAGTGGCGAGAGTTTGCATTGCACACGAACTCTTAGCTAACCGAGCATTGTACGAAAACTTATACGTTGAAGGGGTCGACGCTGGTTACCGCCGTATTATGTGGGACGGAGGTGCGTGTAACGATGATCACTGGATGACAGTAATTGAGGATTTGTTCCCGATTGCCAACCTCTTCAATGCAGCGATTATGTTATTCGGATCCGGCAGCGGAAGGGGGTTATATCATTGTTACACAGTGCTACCGTTCCAAGCACCTTCGACTGCTACACGTCCAAGTAGGGAAATTGTCATGTGTCATTTAGGTGATTCGTATTCCCATTATATCCGTCTGGATTTAGCCTCAGATTTCCCTGTTCCTCCGATATGCGAAGCATGGTTTACTTTCCGTTCTGATAGTGTCGCTGGTTGGGAGCAAATGTATGTTACGCGAAGAGCACATTGGGATCGTTTAGCGAGGTCAATGTAATTGAATGTTTTGCGTGATTGTTATACTTATATCATTGTCACATTTTTGTGTGATTGTTATATTTTGCATGTGGAGAGTGGTCGTGATTATTGGAGGTAAATAAAACAACAAATTACAATAAAACAAAAAATGTAAATAAGAAACAACAAATTACAATAACACAAATAAATAATAACAATAACAATGAAACTCTTATAATAACAAATTCATCTAGGGTCAATACATCATTTGGCAGCCCGCCAATCTCTCATATACTCGTCCATAATCGATCGAGAATCTTCCGCTTGCTCCGGAGGAATCAAACTAATGAAAGACTCAGCTGCGACGGCTAGACGATTCACCCACTGCAAAAAAGTAACAATGAGTGTGAGTTCAGAGATATGTAATACGTAAAAATATATATTTTTTAGTTAATCACTTACATAATCGCTGTTGGATCGTGGAGGAATCACAGGTGCTGCAGCGTCACGTATCAGCCGAGGGTGGGAGTGAAGGTAGTACCATGCGAGGTAGTCATCCGTACATGCTGTGGGATCTGACGTGGATGCCTGAAACCCATGGAGACCAAGAATGTAAAATCCCGGGAACATACGCCAAGCATCAGATGACATCCGTTCGGGGAAGACAACCTTGTACGAACGACTGCTCCATGACCTGATCGCTTTGACTGGCCTAAAGATCGGGGTTGGGATACTCTGTACGTACCCGATTTGTCGTAAACAACAACCAGGCATGTACGGTTCGATAATATCCCGATACTGTAGCCACCCCATGAATACAGTCCTCGGTACAGATACTGTCGGGTTAGAACCGTACGGCAGCCACACCACCTACGTAGAAATGTTGAAAGTTACGGTGAAGTAAAAAAACATAGCAAACGACGAAATAAATCATGAACACCGATAACTAAATGACGTACCTCTGTCGCTCGCAAATGATCCAAGCGTCTACGTAAGGAGTCCAGTCGACCCATGTCCTTGCCCTCAGCCAGGGCACTCCATACGGACGCACGGGGAGCCTCGTCGTCCCCGACAACCATCCGCTCCCGATGAGGTCGGAAGCAGGGAAAGTACTCGTATATCCATGCCTGGAGGAGAGTTAGGCATCCGCAGATGCCCTGAGAATCCCCGCGACTAGCTATACCGAGCTGACGATATAGGAAGGCGAGGGCAGCAGATCCCCAAGAGAAGTCATGCACCGTATCGACACCGTCGTCCATCACCTCCATCACGCAGGAGGGTCTAATACGGTTACCACTCTTGTCGACAGACAAGGTGGATCCAATAAGTAACCACATCCAAGCTGTCGCCTGGATGTCATCTATTTGCTCACGGCAAAGCTCAAAAACCGACTCCGTGAGGACCGCACCGCCCTGCCAGTGGCTACACATCAGTTCTTCTGGGCTGACCCCGAGAACCTCCATGGCCGCCGTCTGCAGCTGCCCATCCCGTCCCTCATTGGAAACGAGCTCTCCGTCTACAGGAATCCGAAGAATATGCCATACATCGTGCAACATGATCGTCATCTCTCCGAACGGCATGTGGAACGAGTTCGTATCCGGCTGCCACCTTTCCACGAATGCAGATATCAGGGGGAAGTCAATATGTCTGAACATAATGTCTGCCAGGTGTGATAACCCAGTCCCCTCGATCTGGGCCCTCATCTCGGCCGACATCTCCGCTCGCCACTGACTCAGCCGCTAACATACAGTCCATCGGTTCTGACACTTCAAGAGACCCCTCATCTCTCCATTCCACATACGAGACGCTACGTGGCCCAAGAAGCTCGGTATGACGCTATCATCCGCCGGCCCACCGGACACAGGCTCTGTAACAAGCCACGTAGTGTCGTCCTCCGCTCTAGATCGTTTGCCAGTACTGGACGACCCAGTACTAACAAACCTACCGCCTCTGCCCTTCACCACGCGCCAATCTGAGGATAATTTGACGCCAATCTGATCATCGTCTTGCTCACCGGAGTAGAACTCGCTAGTTGCGTAATCGTCTTGCTCAGCAGTCATCTCCCTCATCCGAACTGCCTCTCTCTGTCTCCGTACAGAGGCATCAATCCCGCGCGTCCTCGTGTGACGCGGTCCTGAACCAGCTAGTTCACTAAATAACCGAGGCACCGATTTACCGGCTCCTCCCATCTATCATTTCACATTTTTAGTTAATTAAACAATAATCAATAATAATAATAATAATAATAATAATAATAATAATAATAATAACAATAAATAATAATAATAATAATAATAATAATAACAATAAATAATAATAATAATAATAATAATAATAATAACAATAAATAATAATAATAATAATAATAATAATAATAATAATAATAATAACAATAATAAATAATAATAATAATAATAATAATAATAATAATAATAATAATAATAATAAATAATTTTTTTTTGTGTCGGTCGTCTGGTCTCAGACGACTCACCCAAGGGTGAGTCGTCGGCCGATCTCGACTCACCCTTGGGTGAGTCGCCTCAGACCGGCGACTTACCCAAGGGTGAGTCGTCTGCCTGTCTCGACTCACCCAAGGGTGAGTCGTCTGCAACAGACGACTACCCTTGGGCGAGTCGAGATCGGCAGACGACTCATCCTTGGGTGAGTCGCCCGTCTCAGGCGACTCACCCAAGGGTGAGTCGAGATCGGCAGACGATCGACGCAAAAAAAAAAAAAAAAACACAACTTCAATTCATAACTTCACGATTCAATTCAAGGCAAAAAATATTCAATTCAAGGCAAAAAAAATTCAATTCAAACAAAAAAAAAAAAATTTCGAAAAGTTACCCCCCCGCGCCGTCGGTCGCCGCCTCCCTCGCCGTCGAAACCTCTGCCGCCGCTGCCGCTTGCACTTGACATGGTCGTGGTGGTGGTTGCCGGTGTGATGGTGTGGTGGTGAGGATGAGTGAGTGAGGAAGAGAGGATGAGTGAGAGTGGATGAGTGAGAGTGAGTGAGGAAGAGGGGTGGGTGAGGGTAAAATTGGTAAGGGGGGGACGGTAGCTAGTAAAAAGGGGCGGTATTTAGCAATTCACTTTTTTTTTTGTTGCCACGCAAATGTCAAATCTCTGCGGCCAACAGTGTATAAGCATGGGTCTATGGGAGTGTTTATCAGTTCATCACATGCAACGAGGTCAAAACTTATTTGTTTTTCAAGTTTAACTGGTGGATCATGGTTGAGGGATTGAAATAAAATTAAAAGCCTGAACTTCTTGACCATTCCAAGCGGTAATTCACATAAATTTCCCAAAATATTAGCAATTGTGTTCTTGGTTCAGGGTGGACCAAATTTCCTCGATCAAGTCCACACAAGACAAGTTAGTAATTTCTTGGACCTAGTCCACACAAAACAAGTTAGTACAATAGGAACCAATAAGGGTGGTGATCTAGTGGTTCCAAGCTTATTCCCAAGTGGTTTGATAAGGCAAGATCATGGGTTCAAATCTCATTTCCTCCAATGCCTTGTGTTAACTGGCTTTTAGGAATTATACTAGCCCATTGTTGGTATTACGTTGACGGGTTCAGTGCTTGCGCTGGTTGTTCAGTTAGTAGATATGTTCGCTCTTGAATACAAGAGTTCGAACATGACGTAACGGAAGTGCTTCGATAGTCATTCACTTGCACCTTATTTTTTATGAGTAAAAAGTTAGTACAACAGAAACAGGAAAATGTGCTCTCGTTATGGAACACATGCAACCAGCAGATAAACGATTCTGCCCGAGTATGCCTTTATGGTGAGAACATCTTATGGCCGGGGCATTTTGACGGTAACTACATTATGTAGCTGTTATTATTAGGTGGTTGAGCGCAAGTACCGTGGATGCACAATAAAATTATAGAAGAAAATTTTCGGCGATGTTAACTTTTGTACAGTACATAAACCTGTATGATTAATTGATTATGGAATCACAATCCCAACATAGGCAAGAAAAATGAGAAGCAACAAAAAATCCCCCAAATAAGCAAAATGAATGTAACACTATATAATGGTCTCACCTTACTCTTCTTTTCACCTCAACATCCCAAATTCTTCCATACATGAAGCCCCAACCAAGACAAAACTTCCATGTCAATCAAACCAAAACCTTTCTTTCCTGATTTCGCTACCTCCTCCATGGGTCAAGTCCATCTCCTTAGCCTAGCAGTTCCTGGCCTCACTACATAATGCAGCTCTGGCTACCCTCGAAACCGCCAACCATATCAGAGGCATGGTGACTGTACCCTTGTTCGATCACTTGGGTGGAGGACGCTGTGGCGAGAACCTCCAAACGCTGGGGCAGCGATGGCGATGAGCCGATGACTGTCACCAGTTATTGCGGATAGAGAATGTGGTATGACTGTGCCAATGGGCTAGGAGGTGGGCACTTCACACATGTGAAAGGGTTCACTAAGGTGGAGTATGCCAAGGTAGTCTGCCCTAGGGATACTGGTGTTTTGTTTGTTGTAAAACAAAACCAAGAACCACAACATGTACCTGAATTTGCCTCACTTCATAAAAGTTATGCTTTCAGGTCCAACTGCTCGAAGCTGAAGTCGGGTTCCATTCACTAGTGGAATGTGAAATATGTATTCAGGTTAAACCAGCATAGCACCCTAGCAATAAAGAATGGAAGAGAACCAATTAACAATATATTTGTAAGTTGACCTTTGCTAACAATCAGAATATATGATGAGATATTACATTAACAGATCCAAATGTTCATAGATTCTTATAAAGTAAGAAAAAAGATTCTTCATGGATTGGTCATTATTCATTACATAACCTCAATGGGGTCACTTTGAAAATCTTAATTATTCTACTAAGAGCATGAAAAAGGGCCGAAGTTGGAGATGGTGCCACTACAGGTAGAAACAATTTAGTGCCCAAGCAGCGTGAATGGTTTTTGCTTTGCAGGCTCTAAGGCATCTAGATGTATAAACTTTCTAAATTCTGCAATAATTTTGTCTCCTTTTATCTTTCCTTTTTGTTGGTCTATAGGTGCGTGTGCGTGTGCGTGTGCGTGTGCGTGCACAAGGTTATTATAACAACACAAATTCCAATTTTCTGGAAATTAATCTGCTTGTTCATTTCCGGCAAGATGGAAAGATGTGCAGAATGGTTATCTAAGTCCTTAGGATAAGAATATGAATATGAAGGCCATATACAGCTGAGAGCATAAGGGCATACCCTTTACTTCAAATCTTCAATGATAGCATCACCATGACATCATTTTAATTGTCTGCAATGTTTTTCGGGGTAAGCTGAGAAATCAACAGCAGAGAATTGTTCAAAATGCAGTAAAGCATCATGTTTACAAGAATTAACTCAAGTTTGCAACCAATCTCGTAAGACAACAAACATGTTGAGATACTGACTCCTAAGCTTTATAATGACCAAACAACAGTAATCAGGCACACTGAAGGATAATACTTTTCTTCTACCAATAACATTAATCTCTTATCTTGTTCACAGCATAAACCAATCTAGCTTCTAGGATAGACAAGATCATACCACAATCAGCAAGGAGGTGGATGTATAAATATTAAAGCCTTCCCTTTTGTTTTAAAGCCTTATGTCTTCCCTATTACAAGCATTATCAGAAATTTTAGGCTATATTAATGCAGAGGATCCAGCAATCCTAATTTAAGTGCAAGCATATTGCAATCACTTGAGCCTTGAACAAGTACTGGAAAGATAATTTCATAATTTGTGCCACGTGACACTGCACTACTCTCCTATTCTGAACCTATTGATCCAGGCTAAAATTTCGAAGCGATAAACAAGATTTCATGTTTGCTTATCGGAAACTTTAAAAGCATACCTCTTGTTCTTCAGCACTCCTAGGGACTTCAAACTACTGAACCCAAATTGTAGACCCGTCGATGTGTGTTCACGTGCTGAGCATACAAGAACAGTACAAGTAATAATAAGTATAACTTGATAAGAATGATCCAATGGGTCAAGAAGCAGACAAGGGAATTTGGAAGAAAGAATAGGGAATGAAAATGGCGAAATATTGTACATAAGGTAAGCTTGAATCCAAGTTATTTAGAGTATCAATTTGGAACTTGAAGTGACTGATTATGTGGTTACCCCAAACTTACATACCTAGCAGCAGAGGAATGAAGACAAATTAGACAGCACACGATCATGGTGCAATCATAATATCTCTACAATAGGAAGGAGTCGCCATTACCAAACAAGAATACCTAGTTTGATAGGCAGCCTGTATAATCCAGAAACTAATATAATACGCCAGCTATATCGACAGTCAAGACAAAGGAGCACATCCCATTCCCTTTTCCATTTTTCCTTCGGGGCGGGATGTTTCAGCATTCAGACCCTTAAGAGCATTACAATTCAGCCAAAGGGCTGATAGTCAGTGTCTCACCAAATCATATCATGGTTTCACAACTTAGGAGATTCACATATATAAGTTTGGTCCCTGTAAGTTTTAAGTAGTATGAATTTGTTTGACTCATACTGCAGGTGAAGGAAGCTTCTTTAGGGTTCAATAGTTCATACATTAACACCCGATTATGAAGGTAAAATCATGAGGTGGTGCAATATATACAGGGGTTACGGGGCTGGAGTTACCAAAGAAAGGTTAGAAAAAGTTAAGGGCTAAATAATGTAATATAATGAACTAAATTCCAAAAAGGTGAACAATTCACTCGCTCATAGTCTTGCAATGAAAGAAACAAGATAATACACCCTATCACCAAACTCACAGGAAGTTGAAGAGATGACTACTGCTCATGCTTTGACAAAGTTTGGCTCAAGAGAATCAAGCTTACATCTCAATTTGAAAACCAACCACCAGAATAGCTATCAGACGCTTCCTTCAAATAAAAAGGGATGACACCGATTTCTCTTCCCCACAGAGGCTTTGGAGTTTGAAAAAGAGCTTGTTTCAAACCAAACTTCATATGCAAGACACATCCTGCATTGAAAACACTGAAACTTTTGTTTAAGTAACTAATTTTTGCAATGCTCTAATCTTCCATAACAAGGCAAGCTAGTTCAATAGCAACGCAGCTACCTGTCCGCCATTGATCACACAAGAATTAACACAGAGCTTTTAAGCAAAAATATAAAGAGAAAGATAACAATTAGAACATAGGTGACAATGGAATATATGTGCATATCTGATCAGAGGAGATAATAATTATATATTGCTTAAATGCTTATACCTCTTCAAAATATAAACAGCAAAATCTGTTCTTAAACACAGACTAGAACCAGAATCTGAATGAAAATGGAGGTCAACTGTCAACAACTTCTAAGAACCGCAGCTATGAGCCTATGAAAACAGTTAATTGCCAAGAAAAAAGAGGAGCCAATAAAGGTTCACCCTCAGTTTAAATCATCTTGGAAAGCAAAATGTGTGCAATGATAGTTATAGCCGGCACTTCAATCTCATTTGCACTCTACACCAGCTTCAGCAGCCCGACGAGGCTTGCTTTTTCTCCTGCTTCCGTTTTGTCTATACCCTACAGCTTTAACAAGATCCTCAGTGCTAGACTTGCCTCCAGAATCATTCTCCTCCTTAACAAGATCAGAATTTTCTTTAACTTGGGAAGACCTCTTTCTCCTCTTTGTTCCATTATCTGCAGCAGTTTGATCTTTTGGGATATTGCTTGTTATTGAACTCTTAACATCCTCACCATCATTTTCTATCTTCTCAATCAGTTCATCTTCTTCGACCTCATTCTTCAATGGTTTCTGTGGCCTTCCTCTTCTTTTGGATGCCGGAATTTTTTCTTCTTCCCCGCTCCCCAAATCATCCCGAGCAGCAACAGTAGTTTGCTTCTTCCCTTTTCCTCTACCTCTACCCATAATCTTAAAGCTCCAGAAACTCAAAACTACTGATCGAGAATCCTGGAAATGAAACTAGTAAGTACCAGGGTAATGATTCAATCTCAAAGTATGCATAACATATACTGATAAAGACCATTAAGTTTCATATAAGATTGGAGACAACACCCAAATGAATGTCATCTCAGCACTAACGAAGAGACCTGATTTGAAGCATCTCTTCCCCTGACAGTCAAATTTAAATTAGCACAAAAACCCAAGGTGAAGTAAAATACTACACCAAAACAAGCTACAATCTGAGCAAAACCAGCAGCTCTGAAAGCCAGCACTGGCAGCAATAAAAATGAAACTTACAAAACAATAGAGGTAAAGGACAAATTTCATAAACTGAAAACTTTGTTGGATCCCTCTTAGCCAATCAAAGATTCATTTGTCAGTAAAACAAACCACTTCTAAGTTCAGCCCAAACCCTATCTCTCTAGTATACTATAATCCACAATCAAACCCTACAAAAGAAAAACACAAACTGAAAAACAACATCAACCAATAAATCACCACTTCCATGCAATTTCAAACATAAGCAAAATTCCTTGAAAAGATTTGCATCCCCAACTCAGAAATTTGATGACCAGGAAAGGATTCAATCAGATAACCCAGCAACTAAAGCAATAATAAACAGAGACAACATCAAAACCCCACATAAAATAATTTCCCAAATAAGGAATATACAAATCAGTCAGTTCTAGAGACACAATAAGCCATGCAAGGAACTCTCAATAAAATGCAAAAAACAACAATCCATTAACCCAAAAAGTATTGAATTACAACAATTATAGTTTCACAATCAAAAAAAAAGGAAAGCTAACCTCAATAGACAACAGAAACCCATAGACATCTCTTAAGAAAAATCCATTAACCTTCACAAATGAGAATAATTGAAGTGCAATCTGAAGAGCCACTAAGCAAAGAAAACCTAGCAAGGTGGGTTGAAACTTGGAAAGTATGATCTGGGTAAAGAGAAAAATGAATACCCACATCAAAAAAGGAAAAATAACATAAAAATTTCAGGAAATGGAAAAAAATAGAAATGGATTTGGGTTTGGGTTTTCCATTAAGGTGTACCAAGAAGTGAAAGAAGCAGGGGAGAACTGAATAGCAAGCAAAGCAGTGAGGAGAATGGGAAATATGGCAAGAGGGAAAGAAATGGAGATATCTCATTAAAAAAATATGATGGGCTGTTCAGTGCTCAGAAAAAAAAAAAACTTGAAATAAAAAAATAAATAAATCATAATATCTATATATTAGAGACATTTTTTTACAGCATTGGACGCGTCCACTTAAGCGAATCTTTTTTAAAAATAATAACAACAATAAATCATAAATAGAAGTTAGGGAAAAAAGAATATTAGAGTTATGGCAGTAAATCATTAAAGATAATAAAACAGTAAGAGTAGTAGTATAACTTTTGTTTTATGTTTCAAAAAATCAAATATCTTATACCAATGAAAAGAACGCGAAACGCACTTTAAAACAAGACCCATTTTGTCATATATCTTATGCATTGACATTTTACATGAACATATGGAGCACCAATCAATCGTATTCATAACCATAATCATAATAAATAGGAGGCAATTTTTGACAGTATATGACCTGTCTACCTAGAAAATGAAAATATTCAAGATCACAACTCTTCGCTTTTTTGGCTTGGTCGAGCAAGATTTTGTCAATTGCATGAAGTATTAGAATTTCTTACTTTGGTAGCATATATTACAATGTATCTATGAATAATGGAAGATTACGTGAATATTTGACCAATTAAATCAGCAGTTTGGAATTTTTTAACATCACCTTGATCTTGATCTAATACTTTTAACTTTTAATGGAGATCTTTAGTTCAAGAATATTTAAGAAAGTTAATAATGAGTATCTTATTTTGTCTGCCTTATAGAAAATTTAACTAATAACAATGAGTATCAAGAATGTACAGACTTTAAACCCAATAAACCACTGTCACACCCCTATTAGCCAAAGCAATTTTTATCCCCTGTGTGTTTTCCTTTGTAATTACGGACACTTTATTTCTTTTATGGTTTTTTTTTTTTTAAATATGGATATGGATACTTGTGGGATGGTGGTGCCTTATGAAATTGTTTGGCTTTGCTTCTAATTAAGGTTCTACACATGAACCAAGTAATATACACTTTCGTGCTGGCTTTGAACAAACAAAATAAATTAGTTCTTTCTATGTTAATCTGAGTACTTTCAACTGACTTCAGGACATGTTTATTGAACCAAATCTTGCGCCCAACTACTGAAAAATGAATAAATTGACCATTACATATCAACTTGATGATTATATTGGACGTGTTCTTTAGAGCTTACACGGCCAAATTCAGTTTAGTTCATGGGTGATCTTATGTCAGTTTAGTGATTTTCAGTTCAATTTAGGGATGTTCAGTTCAATTTAAGGGTGCTCAGTTTAGAAACATATTTTTTGGCTCACATGTCAAGTGGTGTCCAATTCAGTTCAGTGGTGTCAAAGTTTAATTCAGTTGTATTCATTTCATGTTCAGTTCAATTCAATGTAGATGAATCAGCTTTATAGAATGCAATGCACCCATTTTATCATAAATATTTGATTGTGTTACATACTTTTGTTATTAATCTAGCTATTACATGTTTCAATTCTGTTCATTGGTGTCAAGTTTAGTTCAGTTATGTTCAGTTCAGTTCTTTTCAGATAAATCAGCTTTAAAGAATGCAAAGCACCTATTTTATCATATATATTTGATTGTGTTGACAGACTTTTGTTCTTAATCTAGCTATTACATGTTTTGAGTAAACCGATATGACCCACATGGGCACAGTCCCTATGTTCCCTTAAACACAAGGTAAGACCCTTCAACATTTAGCTTTGTACTGCGCAATAGCTAACGCGAAGGTCATTTTAGTAATTAAGGTGCACTGGTGTCATTAAGTAATTTAACAATTACTATAATAGAAGTTTTTGTAAATTACTACAAGGATTATTTAGTAGGAGTTCAAGGATTATTTAGTAGGAGTTCCGTTTTTAATTAAGAGATATATTACCATTGTAAGTGAGAACATGTTAAACTTATACATCTATCTATATTTTATAGCTTTGTTAATCTCATTTTCTGGTTTTTAAAAACAAAATTTGCATGATTGTTAGAAAGAATGATGGTGTGTTCATTAGAGCTTACACGTTCATCAATTAAGGTGTTAGTTCAGTGATTTTCATTTCATTTTAGTGGTGATGAGTTCGGAAACATACTTTTTGTCTCATATATCAAGTTGTGTTAAATTCAATTTAGTGGTGTCCAGTTCAGTGATGTTGAATTCATTTCAGTTTTGGTAAATTCAGCTCTGAAGAACGCACCTCGAGACCAATTTTTTGGGACAAAATTTGATAGATGAGTATGGGTGTGTTTTTAGGGATGAATTGAATTAAATTGAACTGAACAAAAATTCCATACAACTGAACTGAAATGAACACTACTGAACTGAATTGAGCACCACCGAACTTAAAACCCCATTTTCTATGTGAGACAAAATGTATGCATATTTCTGAACTAACACCACTAAACTAAACTGAGCATCACTTAACTTAACTGAAAATTGCTGAATTAGACACGAGATCGTTGCTGAACTAAACTGACCGGGTAAGTTCTGACGAACCTATGTGTGTTGTTGATTTATTCACTGCTTTATTTTTTTAACTTTGTGAGAATTATATTGTATCCTTAGTCCTTACAAAACAAAAGCATCGCACAATGAACTAAGAAAAAGGAAAGAAAAAATGGCAACACATAAGAAATCATTAAAAGAAAACATGACAAAGAAAAACAAAGATTGACCTAGGCTCTAAACTGAATTTTATGTAACTAAACTGTACTGAACCTAATGACACTTAGCTGAATTGAATTAAACTAAACTTAATTGCCCTGAACTGAACTTAACTAAACCGAACTTAATTATTAAAATTATTATAATCATTATAATAATATTTTATTTTAATAATGAAACTATTATTATAATATTCTGAAGTAAACTGAAATGAACTGAATTTAATGGCACTGAAGTGGACTAAACTGAGCTGAACTGAACTAAAGTGCACTAATTAAACTGAACTGAACTGAACTAAACTTAATTTAAGTAAAATTAAGTTAAATCAAACAGAGGCTTAGATATAGTGGTGCGGCCAAAAACTTTAGGGTATAAGTTCAATTTTCTTATTGTTCCTTATATATCCTCAAGTATGTCCTAAACCTTAGAATAAAATTTGCACCAAAAAATTAAGTTAGAATAAAATAAAAAGAATATTTTAGGATATTTTAATATTAAGTTAAAGTATTTTAACAAAAGGTGTGAGTTGTTAAAATTTCATAAGGTTATATGTAGCTCCGCCACTACTTAGAAAAATAATTGTTAAAGATATATCTATAATAAGTTTTATCGTCGTGTAAGAAACATATATAAGATCATATCCAAAGTTTACTTCAGCTAAATATTCATGTCTTAATAAATAAGAATAAAACTAATACAAAAAAAAATTGGACTGAACATTGCATCCATAGGTTTGAAACCTAGGTTGCAAAGGAGCCACATAAGCAATATTCATGAGTCTTTTTTAAATATTTATTTGTACATTATCTAAGAAGTAAAACTCCTTTAAATAATTAGACATATATATATATATATATATATATATATATATATATATATATATATATATATATATATATATTAGAATTAGAATTAGAATTTTTTTATTATATTAAGCAAAAGATTAAAAAAATTAGGATAAGTGAATAGAGTTTGAAGAAAATTAGAGTAAAAATCCATTTATATATATTTTTTTTAAACGTGAATTAGTTAAAATTGATACTATCTAGGCTGTCATGTAAGTGATTATTAATAAAAATAAAAAAATGCAGATTCTAGAAAAAATATTGAGTGGATTTAGATTTTAATAATTAGGACAAACACATAAGGATTTAATAAGAGATGACGATTCCAGACATAGCAAGTTCCAAAAAGTGATTAGCGCAAAATTTCATCATTTCTGAATAAAAGAAAGAATGAATTGAAATTCCTAACATATATTCTTTGTGGGTACAAATGAGCTTTTTTAATTTTAATTTTTATTTTTAAAGTGTGGTTACAACTTATCTTTTAAAAAGTAGTTTAAAATTCAACTCGTACCCGCACAGGCTTCATATCTAGTTTAATAAATTATTAGTACAGTGCAACAGTGCAACAGTGCAAGGTAATCTTGTACAGTATCTATTCTGCAGCTCATAATCTACCTACGTATCTTTTTATCCTTTTTATATTTTAGCTTAACGTTTTGATCGTGACTGAGAGTTAGGCCTACATTTTGACTATTAAATTAACCTTAAAAATACAATTTTGTCTCAAAAATGTAAAAAATTTGCACATGTATTCATTAAGTTCTAGCAGTATCATTTATCATACCCTGGTCTTGAATCTTTTTGCCGTCATATTTTAAATTAGAAATGTTTTTTTTTGTTCTTTATTTGCTAAGGGTATTCACTGTCGACCACAGTGACTAAACCCCTCACTCCAACTGTCAGCGCACTAAGAGGTAGGGGGCTGGCCAATGAATTTTTTTCATTCGCAAGAGTTGGGATTTGAACCCCCAACTACTTGTTTAAGGGATGAAGTATTGAACCACTACACCAATCCATCTTGGTTAAATTAGAAATGTTTAGATGTGTGGAGTTGTGGGTTTTGATCTAGGGCTTGGTAGGGAATAATTAGTTGTAGCTGTAGTCGTAGCTGTTTTATTAGTGGTTAGCGGTTGAACTAGCTATTAATTGTCATGAGCGGTACATAACAGTTAGTTATTTACTTGGTTTAGTGTTCGGTAAAGTTAGCGATTTGGTTAGCTGATTGATGTAAATGACGACATAAAAGGACATATTATTATTTATTTATTTAATAAAAATAAATGGGTAGAATCGGGATCAAATGCCTAAATAATTCATACAACTAGTCTTTAGAATTAAAAGGTTAATTTTATTAGCTTTTGTAAAACACTACTCTAACAACTATCAACAACTACTCAAAGCTAGTTACCGAACAGAACAAATTAAAATAGGTAGCGGATTGACTAGTTTAAACCACTAACAACTATCCAAAAATTGGTTGCCGAACACACCCCTAGTTGTTCGAGTTCCAGAGAGTTTTTCTTTTGAGAAAAGGATAACAAGTGCTTGAAGAATCATTTTCTAGTTGAATCTAGACAGTTGAAATGGATTATGGATTGTCTCGTACATAAAAGTGTTGATGTATAGGCTACTCTTCCTATAGATTATAGTCAAATTGTTTTAGAATGGACCGTTTATTTGCATGCGGTGGTTTCGCTCACCAGTCACCTCCTTCATCACTTGATTCGCTTCTATTCAAGTAATGCACATTTTCTACTTTGTACATAGAGACAAAGATGCATGTTATATCAAGTGTCACTTGTTTAGGCATTTTAGGTACCTAGAGGCAATTAGAGCTCCTTTAGGATGGCAGAAGCAACCCTTAGGGTGTACATGAGGTGTGGACTATCTTGTGTTACTTAACATTCCTTGTTCAGCATGTTTCGTGTGGACTTAGTCCATCGTGGACCAAGTAAATTTGAGGGGTGGCTCTAGATGAAGTAGAGGGTGACTCCAGATAAAATAGGGGTTGACTCCAGGTAAAATAGGAGATGACTCAGGCGAAGTAATTTTGAGGGGTGGCTCCACTTTTAGAGAGGGTGGCTCCAGATGAAGTAGGCAATGACTTCAAATATTGATCCACTATGAAGTAAGTCTACACAAGTTTTTGTATTCCTTGTTAGCTGGATGGCCCAACAGTGAATGGATCCACGATCACAATAATAAGAATCTAACACCTCTAATAGTTTTGAGTTCAATACAGTTTACTTAGTAGTTGTCACTTTTTTTAATAGGAGTATCTTGTACTTCGACTATAAGAGTGGCATAAGTCTAAGGTTGTTCAAAGAATTTGTATCCGAACATCCGATTCGAAAATATTCGAAAAAATGATATCCGAATTTTTGACGGATTCGGATATCAACTTTGAAAATTTCGGATATCCGAAAAATAATTGTAATTTTGGATATTTCATATACGGATATCCGAAACTATCCGAAAAATATCCATTTTTTTGGATTTTATGGATAAATTTCGGATATTCGAAGTATCCGAAAAATTACCAAATTTAAGTCAATTAAAATAGAAAAAAATAACTTTTTCGGATATCGGATATCCGAATTCGAAATTTCGGATACAGATATCAAAATTTATTATCCGAAATTTTGGATATCCGGTTATGAACAGCCAATAATAAGAATCTTAATACCTTTAATAATTTTGAGTTCAATACAGTTTACTTAAGTAATTGGTACCTTTTTTAATAGGAGTATCTTGTACTTCTGACTATAAGGGTGGCACAACACATAAGATTTGGTCTTCATAAAAATAAAAAAAAAACATATAAGATTTGGTGCATAGGAGATACTCTAGTTTGGTTAAAGAGTTGTGGTTTGAGAACAGACAACCCAAATGAAGATTTGATTGTCTCATCGGAAACTCGCAAGTCGCAACAACCCTGAACACAGTGAAACCTTTCACACAAGCAAAGACACAAATTAACTTGTGTTGTTTTAGCTACTTCAGGCAGAATACAAACAATCGAGCAAATTGATCCATTTTCTTAGTGATGCTAAACCTCTGACAAACATTTCTACTGATATTAGGCAGAGCACCAAGGTAGATAATCAGAGGACAAGCCAAGATTTAGCACTTTGCTGTCATTTCATTACAAGAGGCAACAATCTAGATACTGGAGTGGTGCACACATACTTCATGCAAAACAGCCCTAAACCAATTTCCTTCAACCTTTAAACTTGATTTCTTACAAAAATCCCTTCCACTTTGGAAATTAGTTGATCCTGCAGACTGTCAGAAAGTGCACACATACTTATCAACACATACGCTGTTTACTATTCAAGTCAGATTAGAATGGTTCAGACTTCAGAGGCACAAAAACAATGAACAGTAAACAGGGTATGTGATGTTATATTTGTGCAATTACATTTTATATCCCAGATGCATTCATAAAGTAAAGCACAAAGCTACGAGTTCGTTAACGGGTACAGAAGGAATCCAGGGTTCAAATGCTTTATCGGCAGAAAAGGGGTTGCAATGGACTGCAGATACTAGAAAACAGGATCACTCCATGTCCTGGAACAATTTTTCACTTGTGTGATTGAACAAGTCACCAGAACAGCACAAGAGGGTATATGAATGCTTAACTTATTGTAACAATGAGTTGACAGACCAAAAATCGGAATAGCACTCATTCACATTGAAAACAAAGATATTCCGCCGTTCAAAAGAACAACTAGAACAATGTAAGCAAATTTGGTTACCTTCTAGGCTGCTACATTCTAGCTAAAACAATCATGGCATAGAACTATGTTCTTTAGTGGAATGAAGATAAATCACAAACTTCAAAGGTATTCTCTGCAAGATTCAGCTAAAATTTCAGGTTACTATCAAGCTGAAACACAATTTCAGGTTCTCTGACAACATAACATAACCTGCCAATTTCTTCATTTGTTGAATCTTTATGAATATGCTGGATACTGGACATGGTTTACAAAGGCTTTATGTTACAAGAGAGAATCTAAAATACTGAATCAGCTTCTTAGTATGTACAACAAGCTGATAGCTTCGCATAGGAACCCACAAAATGGTGAGAAAGCAAAAGCTCTATACAGAAGAGCTTGTCTTCTTCAATTCCTGCCACTTCTCAAGGCCTCTAGGATGTCTATTTACATACCTCTGGATGAAATATGACTCTGTGATTGAAATAATGGTACTTAAAGACAATGAAGGACGTACAGACCTTTGATCAGTAAGCCACTTGTACATTGAATACCTAAGCTTGACCCTTTCCGTGTTATAGGAAATAAACCCTGGGAATGGCTTTAAACTTGACACTGGATAACCTAAATGATCAACAAGCAATGAAATCTTTGTTTGAATTACTTCCTTTGATTGGTTGAGAATTTGAGGGGAAGTTTTAACTATTGCTGCAGCATCATTCTGGCTGAGTCCTGCTTTCACCAGACAATCAAACCTTTCCTGGAGTTCCTCTCCTTTGCCTCGGTATACTTTTAGAGCCCTTTCCATTTCTTTCGAATTTTCTGTAAAGCCCACTCTAGATAAGAATTTAATCTTTTCCTCGTTCGAATAGGTGTCCTCAGGCAGTCGTTCAATTTTTGCTCCCAAGACCCAATTCTTGAGCTCCAGAGGATTTGCTATGATAATGTCACACATGCGTTTCTTTCCTGTGTTCAGAGCAGAAAGTATGCTGTTTGCTTTCTTTAAGGAAAACGTACCCAGCAGTGGAAGATGTGGACGGACTGTCCCTCCAATATTCACAGCATCCATTTCTATTTCAGTAAGTAGCTGAGAAACACGTCTTAAATTCCAAATAAATTTCCCTACTTGGATTGATGGGAACTGCAAAAACATAGAATGTATGTCATTCTTTGTAGACCCAAATTTGAGAGCAAATCCAATTAGTGAAAATGCCCTCTTACCTGAACCATCAAATAGAAGTTCTGGATGTCGGCCTATTAACTTTCCCATCTCCTTGTTGTTACAACCAAAATCACTTAACATATATAACAGCTCAAATATTTGTCTCCAATTGTAAGAAGTGTGCTCCAATAAACGTCGATGAACCCAATCACATTCAAACCCCAGACACTTCAATTTACTAACCACCTTGACAAACTCCGTACCTACATCACCAATCAAAAGATAAGGACTAAAGCTAACAGCCTCAGCTACAACAAGTTGGCTTATCCCAAGCTCTTCAAAAGCTTGTAGCCTTGATTGCAAAACCCCATGACTATATCGAAACACCTCTCTTGCTTCTCTATATATCTTTCCTATCCTTTTGCGTGCAATGCCATATTCACACAAAACATGGAAGTTATCAAGCAAACTCTCCTCATCACTCAAAAACATCAAATCACGCGGCAAAAGAGGAACATACTCAGAAGGTTCTAACCCAATACTTTCAAAGAAAGGCTCAAACTCATTAATGGGATGATAACGCAACAAACGAGTAATCGACCGCCCAATATCAGGCTCATCAAGAACATTTTCAACAAGGTTTCTCAGAAAATGAGGGCAGTTTTTGCTCATATGCTCAGCATCCAAAAAATGCAAGTTTCTAGTAGAATGCAAGTAGTCTAAAAGAGCACCTTGAGCCACACGCCTAATGGCTGGAGATATTTTACGAATACTTTCACCATTAGAGGTTGAACTTCCCTCATTATTTTTATTTTCCTCAACTTGAAGGGTCCTCACACAATAAAACCTACAGTTATTTTGTACACTATAAAATGGCACAATATTCCAAAAAGTTGGGTTCTTTGGTGATCTAAGAGAGTTATGGGACAAATTAGAAGAAACCCATCTCAGAATAGGAAGTAATCTAAGTTTATTGAGATGGGTCATTGTTAATTTGAAGAAAAACGCAGAGTTATTGAAGCAAATAGAGTTGTGAGCTCAAAGTAGACATTAATGGCGGATGCTCTTACCTTGGAGTTATACTGAGGGTTGTTGGGTTCTATTCTCTCTCCTCAGGAAACCCTTGAAGGCTGAAAGGCTATTCAACAACAACCGAAAGGTGAGGGAGTTGTAGCTTGCAGGCGTTGGAAGGACTTGTGTTGAGTTTTTTTTGCAGTGAGAGTTGAGGCGGGCTTGGGGTTTCAGGGGTTTAGGCAAGAGGTTTCTGACACAATTACTGGAACGTGCACTCATACTACGGTACTACTACTACCTTTGTGGAACGACGCCGTTGTAACGAAACCCAAAATAAAAATAAAAAATAAAAAAATAAATCTAAAAAGTAAAAGAAAAAAAATGAAAAAATGAAAAAATAAAAGAAAAAGGCGAGGAGAAGTTTTACTATTTCATCACATGTATGATGTATCGCTATTTCATCAACAGCGAGTCTTGTGTGAATATACTCAAAAAAAATGGGGTTACTATTTGGTAATGTAGTGGTCGCTTATGGTGAACAGTGACCATTGTTTCATTGAAAATTGACATCGTCTCACCAAAAGTTACGGAAATACCGTCTTATCAAAGTTTTTACGTTTCACACAAGAACTTCTATAAGACGGTCTTTTTGTAACTTTTAATGAGACATAGTCACTTTTTAATGAAATAAGGGTCACTATTCACCATAAGTGATCCCTATATTTCTAAATAATGACCCCGTTTTTTCGAGTTGGTCTCACACAAGACTTACTGTATTTTATAAGAGTATTAGTCATGAGACGGACTAAAAAAAAGGTCTTTTAAATGTTCTAAATCTTTTTTTCTCCTTCTCTTTTGAATCCATACTTAGGCCATGTTCTCTTCCACAGAAATGGTGTGGGACGGTGAGGAACGGAACGGCGCAATGCGGATAATTGAAGAAAATATGAGACAAAATGAAGTACAAAATGCGTACGGAACAGTTTGGAACGGAACGAAATGCAGCATGGAAATGGCGAAAAGAACAGGACCTTAGATAGGGAACCACAAAATCTGGTATAAAACCGTTTTAATGTAATAAACGATCAAGCGAACTAGACAAACAAAACAAATCACATGCTCAATGTTCACAAGAGAGTAGCTTCCTGGCTCTAGCCATCAAACAGCAGCAAGTTATACCTTTGGGCAGCAGAAAAACTGAAAACTTTCAAAGCTTTAGAGATACGTCTCAGTGCTATGATTACAGATTTACAGTAAACGATTCAAGAATCAATAAGACAAAGCAAACCTCTTGTCAACAGATAAAAGTGGGCGGGAGCCACAACTTAAAAAGCTACCTGAAAATCAGAAGTCAACTTTTGAACATAACAAAACATCTACTCAACAAATATTACAACTACAACATGAGTATATAGGATCTAGCCTAAATGGGAAAAGCTTCAATGTTGAAGCTTCGCCACTATAGCTAACGCTTTGATTCAAGCAGACAAGTATCTCTGACCCAAACACAATTTCACTTTCAACCTGATCTGGCAGTCACAAAACCGGCCCAATATGACATAGAAGCTTGACGAATACCATCTTCAAATTAGGAGTTTATCATTATTTCCCCATGTAATAAGGGTAGCTGGGCATACCGAACGGCATAGAAGGTGGCATTCCATACGTGTCTTTCTTTGGCGGGATGGGTGGTGGTGCATAAGAAATCTGTGACTGTGGTGGATATGGTGCGAGTGCTGGTACTAGTGCAGGTGCAGGTACTGGAGGAGGACTAGTGTAAGAAGACGACAGTGGATATGATGGAACAGGTTGCAGGTAACTATAGCCCAGAGAGGCAGGAGGACCCTGAGCTTTCCCAGGTTGTGGGTACCCGCCCGTCATAGGAGGTGGCATCGACATTGGAACTGCTGCAGAGGGAAACTGGGTTGGCAAGGTTTTATTCTTGGTATCAGCATATTTCACTGTAATGTTCCGGCCCTGAAAAGTAATACACATCAGTGAAATTGCTATCATATTCTTATATAAATAAAATCACATCAGAATAGCTAGGATAAGGATATACGGTTGTTTTTATATGGGTTCTGAAGTTAACAAGCATGAAAACTTCCAGTGGCCCTGAGGAGGCTTGAACTTAAGACCTTCGGAACAAATCTCAGAGGTCTTAACAGTTGAGCAACCCACTCAGGGTTAGGATCTACTAAGTTGTATTAGTAGTAGATAGAATCAGGAAATACCAAGGAAGATACCTCAATTACAAAGTAGCAAAAGGTTCATAGAAACATATTATATATATTCTGGTCAACAAATATCATAGGAATACAATGCAGAGTCCCAGACACTGAGCTTAAACAAGCAATTACTGTTGCCAATCGGCTAAGGAAATGCGAAGTATGAACAGAAAAGACATGAAAGAGTGAGAGAGAGAAAGAGAGAGCAGAATGGACAAACCTATCCTTCAACCTCTAACTCAATCAACGCCATATACTTCTGAGTTCTGACCAAACTGATCAGCTAATTGATTGGGTTTGGACACAAACAACCCAATCCAAGTTTCTCTTCCTATGCACTACTCAATACTCATACTTCTCCAAGCTGACTAATTGTCAAACGAAGAAATACTCATACGGATGCTAGAAGAAATTTTTTTATCCAGCATAAAGAAAAAGAATACTTATGTAAAAACACCCCATAACTGAGAAGAAAAAATAATGTTGGCTCCCCTACCCCCCATCCCCAATGCACCAATAGATTGCTGGTTTTTTCTATTCCCCTACTCCTGATTCTGCAACCAGACATGATATTGATGGCATCAGCTGGCGCACAATGCTGGCAACAAAAAGCCCTAATATTCCCTCATCTCCATAATTTAAATCTTTACTTGCAGATAAAGTATTTTTCTGATCCAACCCAGCAATAATTGATTAATTGTTGACTGGTGCTTATATAGGCAGAATGGGTCAACTGTCTGCCTGTCCATCCACAGAGACAGGAAAGTTTCCGGCAATAAATCCCTCATATCTTATGTTCTATCAAGAGGGTGCTGTTGTGGATGAGCAGGGTCCTCTACTCCTCTCAAACTAAAGTGCCTTAAGCAAACGAAAATAAGGGGAATGCTACAATTGGCTCCGGCTACAATTTAAAATACCTTTTGAGCACAAAGCTACACTAGCAATCAAACTAGAGATAACTTACTCCAAGAATTCTTTCTGTATCATCGAGGGCCTTCTTTGCAACTTCCACTGTCTTGTACGTAACAAACCCAAAACCACTACACATGGAAATAAAAAAGGATGACATATACAACTTTTAAGAAATCAAGATTGTTGCATAAGCACAATGGAGCACACTTTACTATGAAAGACGAATACCGTGACTTGTTTGTGTCTTTGTCGTATGCAACTGAACCTTCTTCAATCTCACCATGCCTCCCGAAAAAACTGAGCATTATCTCACTTGTAATTTCTGGTGCCAACCCCCCTACGTAAAGTTTCGCCTGTGCTTGATCAGGTGCGCTACTTGCACTGTTTAATCCTTCACATGCTAGGTTGCAGACAGTCAAGCGGCCCTGTAATAATGATATATGAGAGAGAGAAAGAGATGGTGAAAAGAATGAAATGATGACGATATAACCCACTTTGTAACCATGCCTGCTGAAGAGTCAATAAAACCTATTTCTTTTCTAAAAGTCCTGTCCTGAAACAACCCCACCAAGCTGATTCTTGAGGCCCTTCAAGATGTTTTCTCTTTAAAATGTTTTTTTTTCTTTAGATAACATGGGTGTCCAAGCTTCTGCTTGACTAATCCCATGGGCCTTAAGTTAACGACCGACAAAACCTCCAGTGGCCTGAGGGGACTCGAACCTGGGACCTCTGGATATTTCTCAGAGGTCTTACCAGCTGAGCTACCTCCTCAGGGTTGTTTTCTCTTTAAAATGTACAGAATAGCGGAAGCAAAAACCCAACTGTTTTTTTAGATAAGGAAAATTTTTATTAATCAAATCTTTAAAGAATACAAAAAGAGGACAAGGTATCCTCAAAAGCAAATTAAGTATCTACAAATCACGCTAGTAGCACTGTACAAACGTGAGCGGCACACCCTTGAAAGCTTAGCTCAAAGGCAAGCCAAATAGACCACATGATCCCATACATAATCTATAGGCTTCCCAGCATCGGAGAACACCCTCGAGTTCCTCTCCAACCAAAATTTTCAACTAGACAAAGAATATGCATCAATGATTAATTGACTCTCACTATAAGATTGCTTAATTATCTCAAAGCTTAGCATTCTGAGTGAATCTTCAGGCCAATAAATTATTAGGGTGCAAACAGCTAAGACACATTGTTCACAACCCAAGAACCAACTCCGAAACTTAGGAATTAGATCATAAAAGTAAGATAACAGTATAGCAAACACTATAGTTGAACAGTTGCAGCAGAACATGCACTCACATCAACCAACTTGCTAGAAGCTCCAAGAGCCTCCCGAGCTGACTCCATATATTTGTATGTGATGAAACCATATCCACGGGATTTTCCAGTCGCTTTGTCATGGATCACAGCTCCTTCCTCAATTTCTCCATGAATTGCAAATGCCTAGAGGAGAGCAAAGATATTAAAATCTAACTAGACAGCACCCATTATCACCTAAGGAAAGGAACATGATACCCAGAAGTCTTTGTTCACAGTGTATATTCTATAATTTCACTAAAAACATGTATAGTCACTTGACAAGGCATGCAAAACTGATCAGCAAGCAAACAATCCACTCACAGCACACAAAGTTTCAGAGGTAGTATTCCATCCCAAGCCACGAACAAAAAGCTTTCGGTGTACAGGATCAGCACTTGCAAGATTCATAATTTCTCCTGCAACTGGAGAATATTTGGACCCTCTTCACGCCAAAACATGCAGGCAAACACATATGCACAAAGTCAATTCATGCACACAGCTCAAAGCATAAGAAATGTTTCCTTTCACCTGGCACAACCATTGTGATCCTCAAATGCCTTGATCAAGAATTCATGTACACGAACAAAAGTCCAACAAAAGCATATAAAAAAGCTCAATGAAAGATATGGACTTCTGCAGCAGAAGAGTGACGCATTCAGCTAAACCAAAATGAGCTAGTCATTTGCTCATTTCTTCATGCAAACATAGAATGCAAATAACACTAAAGTAGGGTCAGCTTATGTTGCCCAGACTCTTCATTTTGTTGCAGGTACCCACGTAAGATAGGACACTTGACACTTTGATATGGATTTGAAGTCCGTACACACTCGAACATTTTTAGTTGGACATGGCCATTCTTATGGAAACTGGTGGAACAAAATAACAAAGAAATATAGAAAAAAAGGGAGAGTGGTCAGTGGACAGAAACTTATGTGAGTTATGCTCACAAATTGGCTTGAGATACAAAATATAACTGAGTATTTGCAAACAACTCAACTTAAAATCTATTATCGAAGTAATAGAAAACAAATTAATGGAAAAGGAAGTGAATAAATATTTTAGGATCTGGTAAATGATTTGGAAATGGCGTGTCCCCACACTCGTGTCCAAAAGTTTGAGCCATGAATGGGTCAGACAGAAGGATACATACCCATATCTGATACTCAAATCCATGTCTAGGTAACATAAAAGACGTCAAACATATGGATTTGAGTGTATATTCATGAGGCCCAAGTGAACAAGGTTAAAAGGTTAAGCATGGCCACCAATCTGATTTTTACCCTTGAAGGAATCCATTCACCTATCAACAACCCCAAGCAACTGAATACTGGTCAACCATATATCAACTCATTCAATGCAATATTCATTATTCTAATTTCTGCATCATGAAACCCACAACATGTGCTACCACTTAGATAAGAGCTACAGAACTGGAGACTCAGAATCTGAAACTCCTTTGAAATGATTTTTCATCTCAGCCCTTGATTGTACTTATATAATTATGTCCCCCACCACCATATATAAATATAAGTATATAACCACTTGTGTCTACCAATGAAAACAAGTCCAAGATATAAAATTTAACTGCTACTACTCTTATGCTACATTTTGAAAGAAAAAGAGTTAGTGACAATCAGAATATATGAAGGAAAGCAGTAAAGCACAACAGAGAACCAAACAAAGGGGACAACAAACTGTCTATTTTTATTTGGGATGGGTAAAGAGGGATGTATATAGAGGACTAGAGCTCAACAATGGGGGGATTTTTTCAAATCAACGGTAACCCAATCTTGCCATAGAGAATACAGCCCTTGATGAATGGACAACCTCAATACCCATGATACATTCTCTGAGAAATACAAGAGAAGGAACAAGAATGTCATATCTTTAATCCAGAATTCAACTTGTTGCTAATAGTATTATTGGTTTAGTACTCTCTAAACGGTATTAACTAGGCTTCATCCTTGTTTCTAGATCCAGTGGGTCCTCCGTTTAACACCCAACTTGGCCCATCTAATTCCACTACAAAAAAAAAAAGGCTTTTTGGCACTGAAACATGTAATCCACTTTTTGGCAACAACCTAGACCTGTTGTGAGAGTCCCGTTTACCAAAGGTATTGGCTACGCCCAAAAATTGTGGCCAAAAGTTATTTTCAGTGATGTTGCTGAAAAACTATAGTTGGCATACATGTGAGACAAAGATGGATAAACTTGTCACGACAAACTATTTAAAATATCCAAACTATCCCCTCCTATTCTCCCCACCTTCGGGGATGTTCTTTTCAATTGGAAAGTGTTGGAATCCAGAAAGTTACAGCATCCAACAATTTTCAATCTTCAGCAAACTCCAGCACTTTCCAACAAATTTCACCATGCAAAATAAGAAAGTTCCAACACCCAGCAAAAAGTTCAAGAAAATTCCAACAAGTTCCAAATTCCAATTCCAACACCCAATAGTTGAAGCACATGCCGTGACTGAAAGAGATTGAACACCTTTGGTTTAGGGCATGTTCTTTTCAACTGGAATACGGTGTTGGTACTGTAAGGTCTGTAACTTGTTTAGAGTTGTTGGAAGTTGGAACTTGTTGAAACATATTGGAAGTTGCTGGAACTTTTTGTTGGTTGCTGAAACTTGTAAGAATTAGCTAGATTTATTTGACGAAATTTGTCAGAAAGTGCTGGAGTTTGATGAAACTTTTGGAAGTTGCTTGGAGGCTGGAGTTTGTTGGAACTTGTTGAAGTTGTAGTTTCCAGCATTTACACATTTGCACAAACCATCACAATACAAGATTCTCCCTTGTTCTAACTCCAGAGACATCCTAATGACTTCATCACGAAGTACTTGCACACTCTCACATTCATGAATCATAAAAATTTGCTTAGTGACATTCCCCTTAAGAAAATTACAACACTCTTCAGCTAGGCTTTGGTAAAAAAGTACTTGCAAAACAAAAACCCTATACCCACTTTCAAGAGAAACCCATTAACAGGCACCTGAAACTAAAATCTATTGCTCAAATTAATTTAAACAAAAGAAACCCATAACTCAACAGTGATTAAACAAGTGAACCCAGAACCAAAATCAAAAAATATAAATGAAAACATTAGATAAAAAAATGTTTAAAAGGGGTCTTACAGCTTAGCAAGAAGATCAACCAACTGGGATTTAGCAAGTGGCTCAACCAACGAACGCAGTTGTTCTTCTGAAACTGTCGAATTCGAGACTTGACCATTTTCAACCTCGTCTAGCTTCCTCTTCTTCACGTCCTCCATTTTCGAAATGAAAATACGAAACACAGACACACAGTACTGGAGAGAGAGTGTAATTTACTAGTGTCACTTTGCTCAGAGGTTTTAGCGGCGGTTGATGATGAACAATCCTACTGCTAAGCCGTTCTATTTTATTGGGCTTGATTCAGAAATACTCACTTAACTTAGCCAATTACATCAGACCTTTATTGGGTTGTGTTTTGAAGTAAGCTTCCAAACTAGTCTGGGCTTGTACCGCTTGTTAGTTTGGTTTCATTTTTTTTTTTGTTTTGAGGTGTTTTTTTCCCCTAAATTTTTTTGAAAAGTTTTGTTGGTTGGGTTTCATCTAGAGTTAGGCCCGTTCTTTTCGTCGTCTCCATGTTGCATTTCGTTTCGTTCCAATCTGTTCTGTCCTGCTCCGTTCTGTTCCGCATTCTGTATTTCATTTTGTCTCACATTTTCTTTCATTATCCGCGCCGCGTCGTTCCGTTCCTCACCGTCCTGCACCATTCTGTTCAAGAGAACAGGACCTAAGGCTGTAAAATAATTGTGAAGAGTATAGTGACAAATTATTGACCTAATAGAGTGTAAAATAATTGTGAAGAGGCCTCTTACAACAAGCAAGCCTAGTCCACATTTTTTGCCACTATTATATGGTACTCCACCATTGTATGAATCTACCAACTAAGCTAGTTGACTTATTAGAAAATCTTTATATTGTATGGTACCATTTTAGAAGGAAATCTACCAATTAAGCTACTGAGTAAACTGAGGATGCGTTCTTTTCCACTTATTCCCACAGAACTTGTATGGATATATAGTTTGATTCTAAAGCAGGCTTCTATTGTGCATCTTTTAATTGGCTTCACAATGCATGCTCACACAATTTCACATAGCACCAATTTAAGAAATTCCGTACAAAAGCAAATGTCAAAATGTATGAGATATGACAAATGACTGCTATCATATCCTTCTTCCCAAAAAATCCAAATACAGAATTTCCTATACTTCCTATGTCACACTTATAAAAGTTTCTGTGCAGGAAATGTAAAAAGCCAATAAATTAGGAAGGTACAATGAAAAGGAGAGGGAGAACACTGAAGACACAATATTGGCCTTGACAAGGTCAGGACTACTCTATTTTGAGAGAACCAAAAGCACGTCATCACCACTTTGATCGTCAGGGGCGTAAATACTTCTGAAGTTCCAGGGCTCTGCATTCGAATGCACCCGACTGGAATAACTCATACTTCTAAGCATTGTGTATGGCTTTCAATGCTTTTGTAAGGCGTAAAATTTGGGCCAAAAGCAGAAAGAAGGAAGCTGCTTTGGACAACTGACTCACTAAGCAGTTTGCTAGGGCTAACTTATCTTGGAAGGGAAGTTGTTATTTGCTGACCCTTCTTCGCTTGAAAGTTGAACTTCATCTAGACCAAATGAGGGGCCATCTGGAGACATATGATCTGAGCTTTGATTCCCAAAAAGGTTCTGCCGTGTCTTCTGTTGCTGATCAAACATCATTTTCAGCTGCTTTCCCTGCTCTTCAATTCTCATCTGCAAATTCCTCTGAATCTGATGTACATGGCAAACCCCGAAAGAAGAGTTTAAGGATTTATCTCTAATCAAGGTAAAGAAAATATTGGAAATAAGAAGGTAAGTCCCACTCAAAGGAAAAGAAACCCCCCATTTTCAGGTGTAAGCAATTGAGGTCTTAGCTAAATGCACTAAAGATCTAAGAAGAAAAGCAGTAAAAGCTCATTTCACTAAAATAACTCCTGATGAATGCAAATCAGCATACAAAGACAATCCCTAATACATGAGGCTATGAATCGTAACTCTCAGGAGGCTATACCTCTAATTGTTCATGGAGACGCCTCTGAACATCTAGCTGAAGTTGGAGGGCCTCTTTGAATTGTGTGCCACTGCCACAACAAGAAGAATGGTTAACCAAACATGAGCTGTAATAACCAAACATGAGCTGCAATAGTAGTATAGGGACTAGAGAGTTAGGGATCTCTATACCCAAGAGGTGGCTTACGTTTCAAGGTCAAGCTGTGTGATATCATTCAAGCTATTTCTTCCCTCTGATTTTCCTGCGATAGAATTGGAAAAATTGAAACATGTTGCACCAACCGGAACTGGAGTATATCATGTTCAACCTAGTCGGACAATTTTATGGTGGATACACTTCGAAATGTAGACCCTGATTTCATTAAAGACTTCAATTCAAGGTTTAGCTAGTAAGCACACATTGAGAATGCATTAACAAGATTTTGAATTAGCCCTGTAAATATCTTTCCGACTTTTTAGCAATCAAAATCAGGAAGTACAAGTGGTCCTAACTTGGCAATCAATGTGATGTGGGAAGCACCAACTGCATAATTGATACATAAGTTATTCTTTATGACATTAAAATTTCCCACTTGCAGAGCAATTGAACTTTCCAATAAACTGATGACCATAGACATATACTGCCAACTAGTAGCAAATTGATATTTTGCAGAAAAATTGCAAGTGACAGTGACTCCAGAAGGTATGAGAAAGCAATAATATAAACATTTCATTATTTTTTCATTAGTCACTTTCGTCCCTCGACTCTGTTCTGCAACTGCATACATGGTATGAATTATACATGCATATAACTGGCAGATGATACAGACTCTTTTTATTTCTTTTTCCTTAAAGAGATGGGAATAGAGTATCTAGGAAACGGATGGATGACCTGAAATAGTCCAGAGTAGGAAACGTCAAGTGAAAATGCTCAAAGGATAGACCACTAAACAACCTTTAATGTTTGAAGACAACTTCACGAGTGCCAATACAAAAAGCTTAAGATAGGGAGGACACCATACGATATGGATTTTCGGGAGCAAGGAAGATCAAGTAAAGGCAAAGGTTTGAATGCTTTACGGATAGATAAAAGGAGACATATATGTAGTCATAATGAGGCAACAAAAAAGAATTTATGACTCAGGAAATTTTAACCAGGATAACGTGTTAAACGCTAAGAAATATAGTGGAGAAGAAAAACACAAAATCCCGTTGATAAACTTGGGTTAGTGGACAATCTCACCAATGAGACAATGCTATAGTGACTGGACTTGTGGATGAATCCCGTTTTATATCTCCCTCTGCTTTATTGTTACCTAAAAGAAGAAAAAAAATACCAAACCAATGGTTCTGTGGTAGTGCCCACACCCTCCCCACCATCCCTGATTCTAGCTTAAAAAAGGCCAGACGAATAAATGGAAGACAAGTCTAATATCACAGTCCACTGAAATTGGCTCCCTCCCAACAAGTTTTAGCCTAAAGTATATTTGTAATGGATAGACGAACCCCAACGACAAGCTGGAGTTAGTATATCGACTCCTTAAACCACTTGGATGGTAGGGTAGGTCAGTTTTTGAAATATTTGGGTGGCTACTTTAAGTAAGTGTGTCAATACTCAATACCAAGTCTTTCAAGAAAGGAAAGACACTAGATTCTATGTGGAGGCCATAACAAGCAAATAAGAATCGTTTTATCTTAATGATGTCTGCACACCACCAACATGGGTGTGTATTGGCAGGCCTCGGCCTCTGCCATTTGTCAAATAGCAAACCCATTTGGCTTCTTTTCTGGGAGAGGTGAGTTTGGCGCTCAAAGTAAAAACTTAAAGTAAAAAATTAACACAAAACTTGTTTAAGACGGTCTTACTGTAACTTTTGGTAAGACGAGGGTCACTTTTTAGTCGAACAACGGTCACAGGCTCACAGCTTATAATAAGTGATCTCGACAATTTCAAAATAGTGACCCTTACATTTCTAAATAGTGACCTCATTTTTCTGTGAGTTGGTCTCACACAAGACTAGCTCAAAAATTAAATACTCTGTACAACTAACTTGTTAAACCTTGCGTCTTGTATTATTTCTGAAAATTGAGACCTCATTGACTTACTTATAATGAGGGCTGAAGCTACTAGCTTAGACAGCATTGATGAACTGTAGGTCTGTCAATAGACAAGGTTGCCGAAAACAGTATGGAATTTGGTACACATTTCAAGTTAAATCTCCAAGATGCCCATAAAAGCTCAATTTATGCACCCACTATCAGAGCATTAGACGCCCATAAAAGCTCAATTCATCCCCAAATTAAGCTATGTCATTCTAGTATTACAGAATTATTCAAGTTTTCTGTTCCGTGAATGGATAACAGGATAGAAGTATATAACTATAGGATACTGAGCTAATTCAGGAATTAATAAAACCAGTGCTCCAGGAAAAACAAAAGAACAACAAAAAAAAAACTGCAATAATTCAGCGAACTTCCAAAGAATCTTGGCAATATTGATTAAAGCATCATGTAGTATGTAATATTTACCTTCAGTAGAATCAGGCATGTATTTTGCTATTCGATATTTCTGCAAAACGAGTGATATTGGGAAGAATTAGAAATGTAGACAAACATAGCTCGTAAGTGACTAAATAGCATACCAGTGAGTGCTGATGATACCTGCAGATGACTTTTCACATGGAAGATGGTCAATCCATCAGAGTTCATCAGCTTCAATATTGCTTTCGGGGTTGCCTCTGTATATCAGGAATAACCAATTGATTATCTACACGTATATTTTTACTAGTTACTATTAAACTGGTGTATACTGAAATCGAAACACTTACTGTCTGCACCACCAAGGCGGTTCACACACTCAACAAATTTCTCATGAAGCTCAGTGGTCCATCTAATTCGTGTTTTACTTGAAATAGCAGCTCCGGATGAAACAGAATTGCCAGAGTTCAGAGGAGTAATCCCTATAGGTCTTAGAACTTGTTTTTCTTCTTGACAAGAGAAACTTAGTTGACCATGAGGAGAATCATAAGACTTATGGAAAATCTGCAAGCAAAATAAAGAATAATGAGCAAGATTGGACAAGAATATACAGCACAGCCATATCAAGAAATTTAGAGAAGCTTACTCTGAAGTCTTGCTTCTCATTTGATGGAAATGAGTAGTTCCCCCCATCTGAATTCACAAAATCCGCAAGCAACTTATTCTTCAGCTGCTGAATATGCTCGCTTCCTGGATAGTCTCCACCGGGACTACTGTAAGATTTTTCAGAAGTAAAGAGTTGATTTTGATCACTAAAAAGTAGAGACTTGGCGGCTGATTGAAGAGTGCTTCTGGATTGCAAGTCGGACCCATCTTGCTCAGGTAACTGAACAGAGAATCCATCTGTAGGACATGGATATGATCGATATTCCGAATCGTAATTCTTTGAACACTGGGATGAAAAAGTGGGGCTGCTGATTTGATGATGATCATATGGAAGGCCCACATAACGCTCAGCTGAGTAGAAACCCGGGACCGGTGAGACAAACCGGTTCACTATGGTGCTTGAAAGATTAGCAGGCACAGTGTTTTGAAGTTGAGAGTCTCTCTCTCCTCCTTCTCCCATGCAAGCGCCCATCCTCCAAGGCTGCCGGGCGTTGACAAACTGGGAATCCCGGCTCACAAATTCCAAGGTACAATCATTAATAACCCCATTACTGGGCTGAACTTGTCCCCGGAAGTCAATTTTTTGGTTGCTCATTGATGAAGATTGGAAAAAACTGAAAGTTATCACCTATCAAAACAAGAACAACTAAACACCTTTACCCAAACTCGCTCAAGTTAGCAAACAAATGGATGTGAATCTGTTCCTGATGCCAGCTATTCACTTTAAAAAGAAGCCATACGCAGAACAAATCCAAGATCAATAAAAGAAGATGCAGATAACTGGATAAGCAACAGCATTGATGAAGTTGAAATCATGTTTCTGCCACATTCCTTAAATTATTCTACAAGACTTGCACTACAAGCTATGGTCATCTATGCACCAACACCATCTCCAATAGGAATGCCAATGAATAATGGAGTTTGACAATATGCAGAATACCGGTCTCTACAAGATAAATAAGTTAGCTAATGGTGTTGAGGTTGTAATTATTGAGAAGGTTTCATTGCGCTTACAAGTACCAAGTCCGTCTCAATTAACAATTAATTAAATGAAAAAGAATAAGAAAAGAAGCATAAAAATACTACAGATAAAGGACACAAGGAATATGGGTCTGCTAGAGTATAACATTTTAAAGTGAAGTCTTTTTTAGCACTGGAAGGTAGAGGAATATTTTCAGAGCCAACATAACTTCGATAATGTTGTGTGAGATACTGGCATAAATTCACAACTAAGGACGATCTTTGATTATGCCACTCATGGGAATATGGATATAGATGAAGATTACAATGGCCAAAGAAGTAAATTGAGATGATAAAATAAATATGTTTGGAGTATATTGTTTCTGAAAGAAGAAATTTGTTCCCTGCCCACCCCATCTGAATAATAATAAAGAAGAACCATATATTCCTCATAATGGAGAAATAACTGTACTACTTTCCAGAAACTTTGCACCCCAAAAAGTAGGATACCTGGAAAATTTCAGGGCCATGGAAGGACCAACAGAGAAGTACAGTTGGATTAAAATGGAAAGGAAGTACAACTGAAAACCGTAATGGTAATAAACGTTTAAGATATTGATGTATTAGATTGGAGAACATGTACCAATCATCCTCCAGGCTGAATCTTTTCGCATTTTTCTAATACAAAAACTAAATGGTCGTCATAATAAACAAAGCAACTAAGCAAGTGCTAATTCAAACTTAATGGCCCATCGATACGTGTAATGCATTTGTAAAGCTAAAATATTATATGAATAAGTACAAAACCTGTATAATTTACCAAAAAGAGTGAAGGCTCGACTCTCATGAAACAGCTATATCCTAATTGCCTGGGATCAACTCTACAACTTCATTTTCATCCAGTAGACCAGTAGTCCAGTACCATATCATATCTCTTAATCAATATTTTTGTGACCAAAAATTCAGGGTCTAAAGCCAATGTTTAAAGCCTTTCACATCAACCCTTAATAACAATTCATCTGTGACTATGTCCCATCAGATATACCATTCCTACTATTGGTAAGTTATTTTTGAATGACAAGAGATTTCAACTTCTCTAGTAAGATCATCAATGTTAGTACATTCAAAACAGTAGCTACAAAGCCTAAAAGCAAGCAAGGTCTGGGATATAGATAGAATGGTCATTTCAAATTACAACAACCACCCTAGATTTGATCCCACCACTAGTGATTCTATAAAAGTTGAGATGCACGCAGTCTTATCTTTAACAAGCAAAAATGACACTGTTCCAGCTCATTCCATATTGTTTCTGCAACATATAACCATACTAAATGGAAACCGGATTCAGTATCCATATTCATATCATGTCACCTCCATCTCAATTGATGCATACATGTGAAATAAACAAATTACTTCTTTTTCATACATTACCCAAGTGTTTTCTTTCTTCAATTATTCTTTTTCTCGACATCAGATAGTTTAGCTAGTAAAGTTTCTTCTACAAGTGTGTTCTTTAAGGTTGAACTAAATTACAATTGAATTGAACACTACTGAACCGACACCACGAAACTGAATAACATGTGAGAGGAAAAGTACCTTCCTTGCGTGACCTGAACTAAACACCGCAAAACTGAGCAAAAGACCACTGAAGTGAATCGAGAACACCCGAAAAAGAAATGAACTTTGAACCTACTGAGCAAGCTCTAAAGAACACACCTATAATACGGAATCTAGAATCGAAACCCGTCTGCAATCTACATCAGATCGATGTCTGTGTCACTCATATAGTAATAACCAAAAACTATAACAACAAAAACCCAAAACAGAATCATATATAAAATCCACTAGAAAGTAGAGCCCGTGGTTGTGATTAACAATGCCAGCACATAATAACGACATCACCCACAACACTGAACATAAAAAAATTAAGCCAGGAATCTTCAAGAAGAACATAATATATGATATTAACAAGGCAATTAAAAATAATCAGAGGGAAAATTTACCTAAAAAAATCTTGGGAGATGGGTACAAATCCAGCTGACGGCTCATCATGGAGGAATCCATTCGAATAGAAAACAAAAGGGCGAATTAAAGTTCATGAGAATCTCCAAAACAACCATTTTTTGCAAGTTTAATAATAACCCCCAATTTGATGGTAAAAACATAGCATTAGCCACCCTTTTTATTGAGTGCTTAATGTTGTTTGTTCTTACACATGAATGTCATTGGCAATAGGGTATTTTGGAATCAAATCCAAAATTAAAAAGCCCTCTTTCAATTTGAGATTCGAACAAAAGAAAAAAAAAAAAAACCTAATTGAATTTCTGGTAGAAAAGTATGAAAACTAGAAATAGAAGCAAATACAGAATCTGATTGGGACGTTGGGGAATTTAAAATAAGAGGGACCACGTAACTCTTCAACAGTCAAATTCCAGATGTGAAAATATGGGATCAATTTTGTTTTTGTGTTAGATACTTGCAAGTGTATGTACTCAAAAGAAATTCCCATTTCATTTTCATATCCATGGTCAATTCATTGTTTAGCCGCCTCTTTTTATTTATGTTGCTCTTCACATTTGATCAAGGGTTTTTTTTCACTCTCTCTACTTAAAAAAAAAGCAGGTCGTACCGTATTAATTCAAAGTGATTTGGAACATATGCCATCTTTTGGGTTGCAATGCTTTGAGCTACTTTTTGCTGACTGGTAAAGGTTAAAGGTTGGCCATCCAATTCGCAACTATGTTGTTTTTTTTAGACGTAATTGATAATAATTGGATTTCAACTTATTAATAATTTTTTTGGTATTAATAATGATATTGTAAATCTTTTGTGGGATAATAATTTCACCGCATAGTACTTGAATGACTATCAGGTTGTCCCTTTTCAATTTGGCCAAAACCTCCAAGATGTTTACACTTTTTGATAAGAACACCCAGAAAAGATAAAGTTTGTCAAGAACCCCCAAACTAAATGAAAAAGCCGTGGTTTTCCCCCCAAGCAGTACTTTCCGGGCAAATGAAAATTTTTTTGGACCGTTTTACCCTCATGTGCAGAGCACGTGTTTCACTTAATGAAAATTGACTTTTTTTTTTATTTTTTTTACCCACGATTTTGGCATTTTCTTTGTTTCTAAATACGTACTCTCTTCTCTTCTCTTTTCTTTCTTTCACCACCAGAGAAATCCCCACTCATATCTCCATTGAAGTTCTTCAAGTCAGAGAAGAAAAGCTGCAAAGGTACTCTGCTCTCTTCCTTGTCTCGTTATTCTTTCTTTTCATTTTTTCTCTCTCTTCTCTTCTCTTTTCTTTGTTTCTGTAATTGAAATCCCCACTTGAATAATGCAACACTCGTATTCCGCAATATGCAACATTTCTCCTTTTCCCTCTTTGTTTCTGTAATTGAAATCCCCACCCCATATCTCTATTGAAAGAGCATAGTAGTACGAAATTAGGGTTTATGTAATTGAAATCCCCCACCCTATATCTCTATTAAAAACGCAGAGTAGTACGAAATTAGGGTTTCTGTAATTGAATCCAAAATTGTACCCTCATTGGCCCTTAGTGTTGCTTAATTTTAACTTTTCTGTATTCTATACATAGGTTGAACCATGTCGAGTTCAAATTCAACCCCTTCTTGGCTGCCTCGGTGCAAGTGTAAGAAAACAGCAGCTTTGGTGAAATCTAAGACTGTCAAAAATCCTGGTAGGCGATTCATGGCATGTCCAGTGTATGATGCTGAGACAAAAAAGCGAGGTTGTACATTTTTTGAGTGGTATGATGAGGAGATGACAGAGTGGCAAAGGGAGTTGATATTGGAATTGGTGGAGGAGAAGAAAGATTTGGAGACTGAAATAGGTGGATTGAGGGCTGAAAATGTGTGGTTAAAAGCTAAAAAGGACAAATTGAAGGTGAAGGCTAATGGTTGGGCTACTGAGGTGAAGAAGTGTCAAAGAAAAATGAAGATAATGAAGACACAATTGGGAAGGTTGTTTATGATTATTGTTGCTTTTGTGGTAGTGTTTATCTTTTTTTTATGTATTTGGTAAAAGAAAGTTTGTCATGACTACTGTAGGAGTGTGTAGTAGTAGTATGAAGTATGGAATGTATCTTTTAGATTGTTTAGAATGGAAAGATTTGTATCTTTTGGATGATTTACAATGCAATGAAATGTATCTTTTGGATGGTAAAAGAATGGAATGAAATGTGTGTTTTGGATGGTAAAAAATGCTGTGAGACATTGATTTTGTTATGATACTCAATAATGTTGTGATGAAACAAATAATTAACAAGAAACCATAACAAATATGAAATCACATAAATAGCATCAAAAAGTAGAATTATATTGTTTTCCAAGTACTACTGTCATAGTAGTTGTCCAAAAATGAACAGAGCTAAACTAATGCTCTGTTGCTTGTCATAGATATTGTCCAAAAATGAACAGAGCTAAACTAATGCTCTGTTGCTTGTCATAGATATTGTCCAAAATCAACAAAGCTAAACAAATAACTAAGCTACCTAAGTAATACTTGTTCATTAACTAGCCAGATTACAGATTATAATCCCCCCAAAAAACAGTGTTTCCCCTTAGATGAGTTGCAACTTCCTTAAGCCCTCCATGGTGGCCTTTCTGATATGCCTAACCAAAATGCTGCAGAGGTTGGTGTTGTACTGCTCCCACCAGGTCTTCTAGGTCTTGCTCTTCTAGGTGCAGTTGTTGAAGGAGGCCTTCTAGGTGCAGTTGTTGAAGGAAGCCTTCTAGGTGCAGTGGTTGAAGGAGGAGGTCTGGTTGCAGGTGTGGTGTGTGCATTGGTTGCAGGTGTGTCATGTGCATTGGTTGCAACATCAGCACTTGTACTCCCTCCACCCAAGTTGGTTGCACTTGTACTCCCTCCCTCGAAGTTGGTTGCACTTGTACTCCCTCCACCCAAGTTGCTTGCACTGGTACTCCCTCCACCCAAGTTGCTTCCAGCACTGGTACTCCCTCCACCCAAGTTGCTTCCAGCATTTGTACTCCCTCCACCCAAGTTGCTTCCACCACTTGTACTGCCTCCACCCAAATCTGGTTGTGATTGGTGATCTGGTTGCTGGCTTTGTGATGTTGGGAAGTCAGTCATATCAGCATCCACAAAATCATACTCTTCAGGTATAGGACCCTGCAAATTCAAATCAGTATATGATAGCATATACACAATCATGGAAAGTGATAGAAAGTAGTAGAAGGATATACATACAGCTTTTCTTGCTCTCCTTGGATTGGTGGATGGGATTCTTCTGTAAGCACCAGCAGGTGTTCTTGGTCTTCCACCCTTAGATTTAGGTTCCTCTAGTGGTGGCTTTGGATCATTGCTACATGTCCTCACATTGTGCCCAAACTCACCACATCTTTTGCATTTGTTTCTTTTGTAAGGTCTCTTTCCCTCTGCTGCCTCACCAGGCTCAAGTTTTCTCTTTCTGCTAGAAGGTCTCCCTGGCATCTTCCTAAAAACAGGTGGCAATGGTTGAACTTCACTTGTTTGTTCCCAATACTTCATGCTTGGCATGGCATGTAACTGAAAACTATAGGCTTTGAGGAACCTTTCCTTGCTATAGGCTTGATCAATGAAACTTATGGGACTCATCCTGTTATATGCTATGCATCTGTATGCATGTGGACAGGGTATCCCAGGCAATTGCCACTTAAAGCAAGTACATGTCCTCTCCTTCAGATTAACCACCACTCCATCCCCTCTATGGTTGACCTCAAATTCATCAATACCAGCAGGTAAAACACTGCAATTTCTAGACTCTTTCTCAACCCACTCTAGCCTTTTCAACACATTAGGCATCACTTTTCCCTGATATTTGATTCCTCCCTCCCTCTTTGCATAATGCCTTTGCATAACATATTTTCTGATCCACTCCATTTGGGTAAGAATGGATTTATCTCTGGCTTCTCTCAGGACATTGTTAAAAGACTCACAAATATTGTTCAATAAAAGGTCAGATTTTGGGAAAGTAGAAAATGCATGTCTTGACCAACTTTGGGGTGGGATTTTGTTCAGATAATTGAATGCATCTTTGGACATCAACTTAATACCCTCCATATACTTGTGAAAGTCCTCCTAATCAAGAAATAGCAAGTATAAATATAAATCACTCCATTCAAACAACATATTGACATAAAAGAAAAAGCAGGCCAATTGAGTTCAAAAAAGATTGAAATTCTAGTATACCTTGGTTGTTGCTCTGGCAGCACACCAAAATGCCTCTTTGAAAGCCATACCAGGATAGTTCAGTTTAAAATTTGCCCAAATATGCCTCACACAGAACCTGATAAATGCATCCTTAGCAAGTAGATCAAATGCATCCAATAGCCCCTGCACAACATGACAATAAACAGCACATGTTAGAGCTTATATTTGATAAAAAAAACATCCTAAACTAAAACTTAATAATAGGCAAAACTTTTACCTTTTGTCTATCAGACATAAAGGTCCAATGATTGTCTTCCACAGAACCTATATCCTTGAGAAGCAGATACAAAAACCATGTCCAAGTGTCCTTGGTCTCCACCTCCACAACTGCCCAAGCAATGGGATATATGTTGTTATTGGCATCAATCCCAACTGCCACAAGAATCTGCCCTGTGTATACCCCTTTCAGATGACAGCCATCTACCCCAATGATAGGCCTACAACCTGCCTTAAACCCCTGCTTGCAAGCTTCTAAATACACATACATCCTTTCAAATACATTCAAAGGCCTATCTAAGTTAATGAGTGAGATAGATGGGTAAGTAAAAGGGTCGGTTGGGAGTAAAAAAAATAAAAAAAAAAAAGAAGTCAATTTTCATTAAGTGTTCACGTGCTCTGCACATGAGGGTAAAACGGTCCAAAAAAATTTTCATCTGCCCGGAAAGTACTGCTTGGGGGGAAAACCACGGCTTTTTCATTTAGTTTGGGGGTTCTTGACAAACTTTATCTTTTCTGGGTGTTCTTATCAAAAAGTGTAAACATCTTGGGGGTTTTGGCCAAATTGTCCAAAGTAGGACTCGAACTCTAAGGCTTTTTAACACAATTTCGCAACACCGTTATTTCTGTTATGAGGATAGAAGTGTTGCACAAGTTAGAAGCCCATGCCGCCAAAAGGTCGCCATTTGCAACTCGAGTTATGTATCCCACTGAAGCCAGACTGTTCTTAAAGAGCACTATTAAAGATGATTTTGTTGAAATTATGGTGGGAGCGTTTCGATATAACTGCGTTTCTTGCTTACATTAGGAAAATGTAAGGAATCTTTCATCCAGTGAGCCACTATATTGTATTCTGTGTAGACATGATTCACTATTAGTCTATTACAATAATGATTTTATAATTTTTTCATGGGATATAATGGATTAGCACGTTGTGCCCTTCCATGTAGATTGATTACGACCCGATCTCTAAGTTTTCTTAACACCATTTTCGCAACACTGTGGCTTCTACTATGAGGATAGAAGTGTTGCCACAATTAGAAGCCCCTACCTCCAAAAGGTCGACATTTGCATCTCGAATGGCGCGCCGCACTGAAGCCAAGTTGTTCTTAAAGGGTGACATCAAAGTTTTTTTTTGTTGTTGTTGTTGTAGTTATGGTAGGGTGTTTCAATCTAAGTGCATTCCTTACATTAAAAAGTTTTAAGGAATCTGTAGATAATGGTGAAGACGAAACGAATTATCGAAAGTTTTTGGAAATCATTTCCTTAAAGCACAAACGAGTCCGAATGAAAACTTTAAATCGATTGAAATCTATCCCTAAAAACTATTTTATTTTGATCCTTCCGTATAAAGTGCAGGATACAAATGTATCAAGTGGAGTCAAAGGACTTCACTTGGGGTGTAGAAAAGTTTTAGAAAAAACCTTGAAATTTTAAAAGTATTTTATATGGTAAAAGATAGTGTACCCTCTTGAACATAATTTTGGATCGCCACTATTCATATACTCCTGGTAAGAAATGCACACTTAATTACTAGACCATATTGATCATCAACTGAGTAGTCTGAACAAACATCATTGAGCCAGCTAACAATATCCTGGGAAGGGCGCACAATGCTGGTCCATTCTCGCAGGAAATGGTGAATTATAAACGAAGAAATTTGGGACAAGATCGATGTGAATTGGTCAAGAGCTAATTATGAGTCTGACAGTGGGAGCATGTAGGTGCGATTTTGATATCCTACTATTGAAGAGATGCTCCTTGTTGGCATTGCCACAAAAAGTTTCTGATTTGGGGATTGATATATACACAATGCGTTAATGTTTAATGCTTAATGCGTAACTTTTGCCGAAATTGCAAGTAAGCAATTACATACTTTTCGAGGATAATGAGATTATTCGATTCCAGATTATTGTTGGTGACGAGTGAAAGATACGTCACTGCGCTATTCACTTGCATACTTTTCGAGGATAATGAGATTATTCGATTCCAGATTATTGTTGGTGACGAGTGAAAGATACGTCACTGCGCTATTCACTTCAAGATCACGCTTCATGCTTTATACTTTCCGGTATATTCTTCAAATCCCTTTCTTCTTCTATTTTTGTTCTTTTTGTATTTTCTTTTCCTGAATTTTCCCTCCCTTTTTTAGTAGCTTCCTTGAGCTGCCACTTAACTGCCCTTACAGCTCTTGAGAGGACAGTTTCAAATTGGGAATGTTCAATAATCATTGTAGAAGATCAATATGCATTAATGATCCATGGACGACAGCCATAAGACAAACAAGGATTCATATCCCCATGCACGCCCCTTCTAACTTGCTACGAACTATTATTGTATGAAATGAACAATTGAATATCCACTTACCATACAGGATAAATGGAATTTTTTTTGATAAGGTTATTGTACATCTATCATCAATATATATATGTATAATTGAGTTCTCAGCAAGATGGCGTTAAATAAATAGATAATAAATAATCATAAATGCATGGATGGTTAAAAAGAAATCAAAAATACTTTTATTTTATTTTAATAAAAAAAGTATTATATTTATTATCCTAAAAAAATATATTATTTATTCACTAAAATTGTAATCTCTTTGTTAAATGTGTAAAAAAGATTATTATTGTTTCTTGCTACTCCTATTATTCAACTTTATATATTGATATGATTAAAAAAAATTGTTAAATTGATTCTACTAACAAAGGATGATGAACAAGAACCCGTGCATCGCACGGGTACGAAATCTAGTTATATATATTATTGTGCATCATTATATTTATCATTGTGCATCATCATGATTAAGAATTACTAGCTTCGACATTATTGTAAGATCTAATTTAACGTAGTAAGATGTCAATTTCATATGCATGTACTCCCTTCGGTTCACGGAAATCTTTACGCTTTCCTCTTATGTTTGGACCACGAAAATCTTTACCTTTCCTTATATAGTAATGTATTTTAGAACCTTTTACTATTTTACCCCTCCCACCTTCTCATCCCTATGTGCCTATTTTCACCACTCTCTCCTCCCTTTCCCACCAAAATCCTATCTCCATACACTCTATCTCTCTCTCTCTCTCTCTTAATCTCACGTCTGAAGCTCTTTGTTATCAAAAAATAATAATAATACTCCCTCCGTTTCATAATATAAGTCATTTTTTGACTTTGCACACAAATTAAGAAATTGTGAATTCAAGAAAAGGGAATGGTAAAAAGACTTAACTATCCTTAAGCATTAAATGCAACATTGGTGAGAGAAAATAAGTAAATGACAAGAAAAAGGGAGGATAAAGTAGGAAAACTAGCAATAAATACTCATTGGGAAGTGGTGAAAGTCAAAATATACCTTATATTGTGAAACAAAAATAGTCAAAATATGTTTTATATTGTGAAACGGAGGGAGTAATAATTTACCCCACACACTCTATCTCTCTCTCTCCTCTTAATCTCACATCTGACCCCCTAATTTCTCAAAAAAAAAAAAAAAAAAAGCTTTCTCACGCAAAGCTTTCTCACCCTCTTAATCTCTGTCTCATCTCCACTCTTTGTCTCTCCCATGGCGTATCCCCTCTGAGGCTTGGTTGATTTGTTGTTCAAAAATATCACGCAAAAATGTGTTTTCAATCTTACAAAAGATTCTCATGCCATTACTTACAAAAGTAAGAAAACTAATACAAAAACAAGGAAAGTAATAAATACCCACTAAAATATTATTTTCTCTCTCTTAATACCTCGTATGCTTTTTAAAGGGTAAAGTTGAAATTTTTGTACACAAATGTGTTTTCCTTAATATTAGTCATATTCTCCAAACGTCAAGATTTCCGTGGATCGGAGGGAGTAGTACATGTCTAGGCCGCGCCCTTGAAACATGCAAGCATATAGCATACTCAAATTAATTATGTACTTCAGGCACTAGATACTACTCCATCCATCCCAATATTTTAATCCAAATCCCTATTGATTATATTTTTCAATCAATTTAATTTCTATATAATTGATTACTAAGGGAGTATATTGTTATAAATGTAAAAAACATTATATATATATATATATATATATATATATATATATATAATAATTTAATCAAAACATAAATTATATAAATAGTTATTTATGATCAAATTTTGATGTGTCTCTGAAGACCACAAAAAGTCAACATAGGCTTATAAATTACTCCGTATTAGTCTAATTTTGAAAATTTGAATTTCAACATAAGAATTTGCCTTCACACCTAGCTAGTGTTTTGATTATTTGAAATTCTCCTAATGTAGGGAGGAGAGGGGCGGGAGAAGACTCTGAAATGACAAGCAAGTGGATAGGTGTAATTTGAAATTCTCCGATTTCAAGGCTTTATGAAATGCCAAGAAATTGGACCATCAGTTCCAAACCTACAATAATTTTAGGCATTCAAGAACAAATTCACGTCAAATTCATTATTTCAAATTCAAGTATCTAAACAAACCTTAACATCTTATTTCTCTGTTTTGATTTGGTCCTTTTAAATATTTCGGCATACCCAAAAAAAAAAAAGAACTTTGACAAACCGTTGCTCTGTCATCAAAAAAAATATTTTGTGCGCAAACTGCTAGGGTTTTTTTGTTGGTCCGGACCAGGATCAAACCAGACTTGACCAAGTGGGTTCGTTCATTTTTTGGCCGTTGGACCTAAACAAGAATAGATTCGTCCGGTCCAAGCTAGACCCGCAAAATTCATTGGACCGGCCCTAGACCAGACTCATTAGACCAACTTTACTTAGCGAAGTCGATGAACATTTTTTTCCACTTTTTTTTACTTAAAATTTGTTTAAAATCAATAAACTTCTTACTTATACATGCTAATAAGACACTCGTAGGTTAGTAGGGTTTGTCAAAGTGAGTGAAGGTTGATAGGGTTTCACATCGGAAGAATTAAAACAATATATAAGTCAAGTGGAATACTCTTTTTATTATCAATTAATTTTAGGATGAACCCTCATTTGACTTGAATGCGATGTTCCTCTTCTCCTCCATGAACATACGTATACCCATAAAAGTCCAAGCCGCCTGGACGAGATCCATAGAGAAAGCGAGAAACATCGCGCACAAGTCGATCATATGAAGAAACATACTTTATTAAAACAAAAGTACAATAGAGATGAGTTATAAATGAGTGGAAAAAGACGTTTCCTTGATTTGTATGCATTATGAATTATGAAATGAAAGTACTCATATTGTAGTAAGTAATTGCTTGGTTGCATGCATGCGTAGTGGAGTGTTTCTTTGACAACACAAGTTGAATTTATTATCACAGCCTTTGAAACATACATCCGAATATTTTTTATGTATATTATCAAGAAAACATAGAAATCAAAGGAATAATAACATTTAAATATTATCATGCAACTTGGTCAGATATCAAAGGGAAAAGAGAGAGAAATTGTTAGGCTCAGTCGTTATCTGGGCACTTTGTTCATCCTCACAAATGATTTACACATCATAGCCTGTTTTGAATGATTCAATTCCAACTACTCATATTCGTAATAACATTAAGGGACCACTAATTTGGATCCTAAAGAGAAAAATAAAAACTGGGACCACTAAATATGTTCAGAAAAATAAATTTGACATTTACTAATTAACTAATTAAAAACCAAAATTAACTATGATGGCCCTCAATTTCTCTTAGGATTCTGGAATATGATTCATTCTGATCACTATGCTATAATATGGGGTGCTAATTAAGACAATGAGAATCTACAAGGAGATTCTAGGCTTACCGACCATATGGAGAACAATTAATTTTCTGGAAATATTTTCCTAGAAAATTTTACGGTTATAGATCCAAGAATTTTTGATAGTTTAGGATATTTGGAGTGTGGTGGGGTGTCGTCCTCTACCCAAAGTGTTTGCTTCCCATTTTCAGGAAGTGTTAATTCGACATTGAAGGTAGAATGTGATGATAATAATGCATGGTTCTCGGATTTAGTTCGTTCCTAAGGTGATACTACATTATTTCCTATTTTTCAAGAAGCAGTCTACAATGTCATAGTTGTGCATTTATCAAGGCTATGAAAAGTTCTTCCATAGTGAGGATGTGATATAAAAAGCAACGATAAAAAAAACATACTGTAAATTATTTTTTTTGTTATTAGCAGGAAGCTTATCTTATTAATATAAATCCGAGAACGTGAAGTAACGCAGGAAGAAGTTTTCGAAGCCCTAAGACAGATGCATCCGACAAAAGCTCCAGGTCTCGATGGCATGTATGCTCTATTTTTTTCAGAAATTTTGGCATATTGTGGGTCCAGATGTTGTTGATTTTGTGAGACGTGGGTGGCATGGCGAGGTTCCTTTAGAGAATGTTAACAAGACTAATATTGTACTCATCCCAAAGATTAAAAAACTGAAGAGAGTTACAGAATTCAGACCGATTAGCTTATGCAATGTCTTGTATAAAATCCTCTCAAAGACAATGGCCAACAGACTAAAAAAACATCTCTCTGTTTTTGTTTCTGAGAATCAGAGTGCCTCTATTTCGGGTCGACTTTATCACCGACAACGTTCTAGTGGCATTTGAGATCTTTCATGCAATGAGGAGGAAAAAGGTGGAAAGAAAGGGATTAATGGCCCTCAAACTTGATATGAGTAAGGCCTACGATCGGGATGAATGGGATTTTGTGTTAGAGGTTATGCGGAAGATGGGTTTTTGTGAGAACTGGGTTCAGCGAGTTCAAAGATGTATGTCCAGTACTTCTTACTCGATTTTGGTTAACGGGAAAGCTAGTGACATAATTCGGCCATCTAGGGGTCTCCGTCAAGGTGATCCTATCTCTCCTTATTTGTTCATCTTATGCGCCGAGGATTTTTCTATTGTTACTCAACCAACGTGTTTCTGAAAATAAAATTCATGGGGCTTTGGTTTGTAGAGGTGCTCCCAGTGTGTCACATTTATTCTTTGCAGATGACAGTGTCCTAGTTTTTCGAGCGAATATGGAGGAATGTGATGTGATCGTGGATGTAAGGAAATATGAAGGCGCTTCTGGGCAGCGTATTAATTTTGAAAAATGAGAGGCATCTTTTAGTCACAACACGAGTCAGGGACTAAGGATACAATTATTGAACAAGCTGCAAGTGCGTGAGGTGCAAAGACATGAGAAATACTTAGGCTTACCAACAATTATTGGGAGGTCTAAAAATCAATTTTTGCAGCCATCAAAGATCGAGTATGAAAAAGTTACAAGGTTGGCAGGAGAAGCTCCTATAGAAATCTGGAAAAGAGGTGTTAATGAAGGCGGTGGCTCAAGCTATCCCAACGTACGCCATGAGTATTTTCCGTCTCCCAGAGGGTTTATTAGATGAAATCCATGCTATGTTGGCTCGGTTCTGGTGGGGCTCTAAGGATGTGAATCAAAGTATGCACTGGAAAAGTTGGGCTTCTTTATGTCTTCCTAAACACTTGGGAGGGATGGGATTTAGAGACCTTAAAACTTTTAATCTTGCTCTTTTGGCGAAACAAGGATGGCGTTTAGCTACAGAGAGTGGGTCACTGTGGTCTCGTGTCCTCAAAGCTCGTTACTTTCCCAAGGGGAATTTCTATCATGCTAACCGAGGACACGACCCAAGCTACTCGTGGAGGAGCATATGGGCTGCTAAGTCGATTTTGTTAGACGGGATGAAACGGAGAGTAGGCAATGGTGAGAAAATTAATGTTTGGGAGGAGGCTTGGCTACCAGGTTCGTCATCGACAATTGTTCCCACACCCACTGTAACCTCAATAATGGACATGAAAGTGTCAGAGCTCATAGATGTTGAATCTGGATGCTGGGACGAAGACAAGGTCAAGGCGACCTTCAATGACGAAGAAGCAAGGCTGGTGCTTGACATCCCACTAAGTATCCGCTTGGGTGAGGACTCACGTTTTTGGTGGCCGACTAAGGATGGAATTGTTTCTGTAAAATCTGCGTATTGGTTGGGCCATTTGGGTACTATGCAGCTCGGGTTTCCGCCTGTCCCATAATGCTATAGATATTAATTTCTGGAAGCTGATTTGGTCACTTGATGTCCCTCCGAAGCTCAAACATTTTATGTGGCGTGCTTGTTCAAATTGTCTAGGTGTGTTGGCTGAGCTGAAATGAAGACACATTAGACCCACATGTACCTGTTCAATTTGTGGTGTGGCAGAGGAGAGCACAAAGCATGCTATTTTTAATTGCTTACAGAACAAAGTGATGTGGGAGAAAAGCTCCTTTGTGAACTTGCTGGATGATGCAGTAGATATGGATTTCAATATGACAATTTGCTGGTGTGCTGACAAGCTAGGAAAGGAGGATTTTTGTGTTTTCTTGACCATGGTTTGGGCCATGTGGAGAGCACGAAATGAAGTGATCTTCGAGGCATCCCCACCTAACATGAAGACGCTCGTTTCGGGGTATCTACGCTATGTCAAAGATTACAGGTTATATGCAGAACTGGCTTTGTCTACGGGACCCCAGGTCCTCGTCCTATGATTCAGCATTGGTCCCCTCCCCCACAGGACTGTGTGAAGGTTAATACAGATGCTGCTATGCTTGAAGATAGTGTGGTGGGCTTGGGCGTTGTGATTCATGATGAGGAGGGCAAGGTATTAGCACTTGCTACTAAACGACTGAAGGCACGATGGACTACGGATATGGCAGAAGGGGCTGCAGGTCGATATGATACGCAAGTGGCTTCTCAGCTTGGTTTCACTAGAGTGGTTCTAGAAACAGATGCTTTGTCACTTATTAATCGCTTGCAAGCGAAGGAGAAAGGCAGGGCTCCTTGTGACATTTTTGCAGAGGATATATTGGCTATGTGTTTTTGTTTTACTTTCTTTGTTAGTTCTCATGTAAAGCGGGTGGGACATACAAGGTTGCGTCCTCTTGATGGGGTAGCTCAAATTCAGGTTTGTTATTTTTCGCAAGGTATTCTTGTCTTGTCGAAGCTTGATGATCTTGGTTAATGAAATCACCCCACCCCTTGTCGTTTACCCTCAATTTTTTTTTATTAATCTAAATCTTATACAACTCCTAATTAAGTCCTATTTCCTCGTCATATTTATATATAAAAATCATGTTATTTCACACCTAGGACAATAATAATTGTTAAGTTCATATCTTTCCATGATTGAAGATTTGACAATAATAAGCTAGCATGATGCAGTTATTAGGTCCTCTGTAACTAATTAAGAAAAGAACTGTTGGGAAATGTTTATTAGTAATTTAATTTTTAAATAATTTATTTGTTGAACGTTTGTCATTCAATAACCATTCCCTACTATTTCTCCTTAGTATACTTAATTATTGATTGTCGACTATGTCTTATTTTGCTCCTATTTTAATGGTCCACTAAAATCAGTTTTATAAAGTCTTGCTTTGAAGTAGAAAACTGAACCTATCGTTTGTTGATTTAGTTGCACCAATGTTCTAGGCATTTATTTTGTCCACTATCCTATTTACTAGCTAAATGGGTGGAAGATGTTTAACCGTTAAATATTATTTTATCCTATAAATGGTATCACGGCATTGCCGAGAGGGATACATCAAAAAAGCATATCACTCTCCTACGTTTTACTAAGTTACAAGAATACAACTAGCTATTGGCAATTGTTTCAGTACTTTTATTTAAAAATTAAAAACATACAGTATTGTATTTTAGTTTTATTCTTTATAAGAGTATCTGGTGTTTATTGGTTGGGGATCTTTCGCTGCAGTCGAATGATCTAACGGGTGTAAGTATCTTGGGAGAGGAGCGTATCAAATTACAAAGTACCAGTGCACTGGGGCGTTTTCTCTCACTGCGTGCTTCAACTCAGGCTAGTTTAAACTCATTATCTGAATTCTTTAACTCTTAACCTTGTTTAATTGTTGTTCATTGTATTGTTTACAGTGTGATTAATAGAAGTACTACTACCCATCTTTTGTATTGCACTACAATTTCTCTAACAAGAACTGCACTATGTAGATATTACATGCGTATATGTATATTTTACACAACAATGTACCTTGGATTCTTGATTGGTCACAAAATGGCTTGAAAACAACTTTTCTTTTGGCTGTTCACTTCATTGCTTTTGGAATAATAATAATAAGAATAAGTTTAATAATTAGTCAGCTATCTTCATTGAGGAATTTGATGGTGAAATTTTCTTTTGGCAAATAACTAGTCAGCTATCTGCGTTGTTGAAAAGTAAAACTATAGAGTTCAATATGCAATGCTGCTGTGTGCAGTGGTCTTTCAAGAGCGTTATGTACTTTTGTTATTCTATTCTAATTAGAGCTGGCAAATTAGGTTAAATTGTTGGGTTTGAGCCTTACTCGGCCTTGCAAATCGAATCTCCACTTTGATTTGCATAGACAATCTACGGGTTTAGGTTCGGTGATATGATCCAAAATATAGACCTAACTCTATTACCATTTTTACTACGCAAAAACTTGTGTGGACTTAGTCCAGGGTAGACTAAGAGACTAAATTTTTTAAAATATATTTTCCATTTCTCAAAATATTTGCACTAATATACATTGGTCTACGGTGGACTAAGTCCACACAAAACATATGTCTTGGGTGGACTTTTTTTTTTTTTTTTTGAGGGGAAAATTAGGAATTGTATTAATAATAGGTCATACGGCATCTACAAACGATATCAAATTCAACAATAAACGGATCTAAAATATCAGAAAATATTCTAATAGAAAGACTATCAAGCACTGTGAACCAATAATACTAGTGGAAATATTTAGAAACATAAAGGTATATTTAAAAAGATTTAAATCATTGGTCCACCACACACAAGCTCTTGTATAGCCTTTTAGGTGATTAATTTTTTTTTAAAAAAGAAATAGTCCTACCGTTTCACAAATCACAGCCCCATTTCTTTGACGAATGACCCAGCACCTAGCCCAATTTTACTTCAGAATCTTAACGGGCTGGCCCAACCTATATTCTGTAATAAATACTCATACTCTAATGGTGATTGCAAACTAACGGCTAGTCTCTCCCCCAATTAAAGTTTCGAAACGCATAATGTTAGAAACCCTAATTGTTTGCACGATTCTTGATTTGATACCGAAATCAATTTGGGCGAATCCCGATTACGTTGCGAAATGAATCTTCAACGGTTAGTAAATCCTCATTTTCATTTGTATTTCGTTTTGTTGATATGAATTATGATCATGTCGGTGATTTTCTGGTTCGAAGTTATTACAAAGTTATGTCATAATTTGTTGTTTGATGGAATCCTGATTTAATGGAGCTTTGTTATTAGATGAACTATTTGTTTTAACAATTGGGTTTATCAATTCTCATATAGTTATTAACTAGGTTAAGATGAGACCCCTTCAACCCTGTTCATCTGTGATTAAGCAATGATGACCTCTCAATTACTCCATTTTCGTGCCTGATAGCTGTCTTAACTTCCAAATGGCGTTGGACTGCTAGAACCTTTTTTTTTCTTCTTTGAACCAACTGTTTTTTTTATCTTTCATTTGGGGTTGAAAAAGCGGGAAGGGTGGACGCTGGACGGTGTGGTATTACTTAAAGCATGTTAAAGCATAAGTGAACTGAATAGGAGTACGAGTACCTCGCATGATGTAAGCAAGCTGATTGGATAGAGTGGGTTGCAAATGGCAGAATTTCAGTTGGTTTTTGATAATTACTGGTTCAAGTGCACCTTATATCTGAGCAATTAGTTAGGGTTGGTTTTAGTTTGGCAAGTTCATTAGATAATGGTTTGGGAGCAAAATATTGCATTGAAGTCAAAATTAAAAGGGAAGTTGACTCTGGCCGAGTTTCTGAACAGTGCTGATTATCAAAGAGCAAGGTTGAGGAAGATTTTTTTTTTGTCGGTTTTATAGTATTATTCTCTTATTATTTTAGAGGTTTTAGTAGATCTAGATTTGACCTAATGCTGGTGGATTTGGGATATTAGTGCGAGGTTATATGTACATGGGTTTACAAGGATAGTGGTGCGTGTGCTTTCAACTTTCACTAAATGAGAGTGATACACTTGTGGCTTTGTCATGGTGTTAGGTTATTGGAAACTAGGAGTTTTCATAAGATTAGCTCTTTCCTTGAAGATTAAACATCATGTTTTGCATGAGAATTTACTAAACTTTATGGGAAGAACTGGCAAAAATTAACACGTTGTAATCACTCACAAACGAGAAAAGTATTTTGTGAGCTACACGTGGAAGTGAAAACAGATGTAACAGATCACCTAAACAGATTTTACAGTAAAGAGAGAGAGAGAGAGAGAGAGAGAGAGAGAGAGAGAGAGAGAGAGAGAGAGAGAGGGAGGGAGGGAGGGAGGGAGGGAGGGAGGGAGGGAGGGAGGGAGGGAGGGAGGGAGGGTAATACTGTTTGGACAAGTGCTTTTGTGGAAATAGCACTCTTGTGTTAAAATTGATTAAGTTGTCTTCTTTTATTGAACAGGAAGGTTCATTGGTAGTAAATGGTGATTGAGGGAGAAATAACGTGTGAGTATGATCAAAGGTTCATTGTTAGTAAGTGGTAATTGAGGGCGGAACAACATGTGAGTATGGTGGAAAGAGTTCTGGTCTAGTGCTTGATGCAGAAGGGAATACAGTAGTGGTGTTCTTATCATGGAGAGAATGGGACACCTACAAGTTGCTTTTCTGAAAGGACTAGAGATGTCGTATTATACTAACTAAGTCAAGGAGAAGGGGGAGGGGGCTACAAGTGTTGATAGTTAGATGATGATGAAGGTAATGTTCTTAACTTCTTATTGTTCAGGATAACAAGGGTCAAGAGACGCGTGGCTTCTTGATTCGGTTTGCTTCCTTTCATGTATGTGTAAAGAGGAGCGATTCAGTTCCTACGAGAAGTGCGACATCTTGGGGGACTTTACCCAGTGATGAAGCGGTAAAGGTAGATACTGGAATGTGTTGGAGATTCGATATTAAGGTTACATGAATGGAAGGGCATTCCGTTCGAGATGGATGTGTAACTATTACCAATGCTAGGTTGGTAGTTATGAAGGGGAAGAAAAACTTAAAGAGTTTGTAAATGCTAGATGGGAGCACCTATGTATAAGAGTGAAGGAAAACATAATCCAAGATCGAACAGTTACTGGATATTTCATGCTTGGTTTTCTAACTAGTGGATTTAGGGGGAGATTACCGAGGTAGGCAAGGTTATTGACCTCATAACCTGTTATTGTTATAACTTTTAAGCATATTCCAAACTCACTACTGGATTCTTCCATTCTTAGAACCTTGTAAAAAAGTAGCAGATAGGACAAACACCAAGCATTTGTCCACCACGTGGCAATGGCATCCCCTACAAGGAATTTTGCTTTTTATAACCTATATGCAGCATACTCAATCACATTGCCAACTCTACTTATAGGTAAAGACCTTTTTAAAGTTCTTGCTCCATGCCTAGGATATGTTTATGGGTTTGCTTGTCAAAGTTTTGTTCTCCTGTTTTGCGACACATATTGTGGAATCTTCAGAGGCACTTTTAAACTCCACCGTGAAGTGCACTAGGATGTGTTCAAATAGGGTTTTGATTTTTATCTTCAAAGTTTAGTTTGTCTTTCCTAAATTGTTATTTTGTGATTCACTCTTTAGAGGCACTTCAAAAATCTTGCTTTTAGGCTTATTAGCCAATATATGTAATATTTATTCCTGTTAACCTGCATAAGTTCCTGCTTGTTTGTCTACCATTGCAAAAGGACATAAAACTGATCACTGAAGTATACTTTTCTGGTACCAGCTGTTGTAAGCTGATTAACACCAGGGATTTTGAGGCAGAGCTTAAACTCTCTAGTCTTCAAAGCTATATGAACGACCACCATTTACTCAGTTGGTTTCACGATGCTCCCGTCTAAGGCAAGATAATGGGGTTTGATGAATTGAATGTACATTAAGTTAGACTCTTGTTTGAAAAACAAAATTGGTCTTCTGTTGCTTACCAACAAATAAGAATCCTTAAGGCACTCAAGATGCATTTTGCCTATTGTGCGAATTGGTGGAATCATTTTTTTATGATGTCAATCAATCACCTATATCACTTGTAAAGATTTTACAAGTACAAGGAATTTGTTGATTTGTTTGATCTACTGCATTTGACGGACAAAGAATCAGTGTTGATTAAGATAAGTCTAGCCGCCCAACATGCAATCTGTCTATTGCTGTGTGCTTATCTTTTGTTTTGATACCTCTGCTAGATGCATCTTTATAATGTTATGTTTTCAATTATCTCCTTTTTTGATTAGCTGTAAGACACTATGGGAACAAGCTCCATCCTTCTAATTTAAGCTAGGTTGGGTATGGTTTAGGTGGAAGGTGGTGAGAAGAGCAGTTTTCTAAGTAATTACTAGTTAATATTACTGGCTTGTGCTACTTTATAAGCTTGATCAATTTGTGGATTCAGGTTGGAGCTGTTCAGGTAACAAATATCAACAACCTGATGTAGCTACAACATAACGCAGCTGTAGAGTTGCATATAAGTGTTCCTCAGCCTGGTAAGATGTTGCTATTATGGTTCCATCCCGCTCTTGGCTATGATATCAAGTTGCTTTGTTCTATATTTGAGCATATAGAGATTGACTGAATACCTCCATTTGGTGGTAAACTGGTAATTATATTGTCTTTTAGGTTCTTTTCATTGTTTGTGGCATTTCGACACCTCATCACTCACTGTCTTACATTTTACATGCACATTGTTAGCTAGTTCACTATTTTTTTTCTCCCTTTATTTCTGGTTTTCTCTATTTCTTTTTCTGTTCCATGAATCTTGTATATCTTCACTTGCAATAAGTATATACGAGGACTCTAGTCATTTTTTTTCTTTTCATTTTTAAGTAGAAAGAAAACTACTTAGCAATATACAAACTAGACAAATATTGCAGAATACTCAGACAATTACTCAACTAGATTGAACTTTTTAAGGTGAAAAATTCGAATGACAAGTTAATCAATAACAATTGAAATGCAAAGAACTCTGGATCGCCTTGCTAGCACGGGACGGGGGGGGGGGGGGGGGGAAGGGGGGAGGTTGGTTGGTATTTCACATTCAAAGAACCAGTTCTCTTCTTTGTCAAGTCGAGTGCACGAGATGTTTGGCAAGGTGGTGTAGGGGAACCCGTTCACCTTCCAATCATTCTTATTTGCAGTAGTACCTTTAGTAAGCATTTGTATCTTAATGAGGCCATCAATGTCAAGGTAAGTGGGGCCCGCCCTTCTCCTGATGCAAACCCGAACTGGTAAGATCGGGAAAATCAGGAAGATTTCGTTCAATATGAGTGATGACACCCCCACAATTAATGCACTCGAAGCATTTTCATGCATCCGAAGCATTTTTATGCACCTTAACCAGCCGTGAAACCAACCAAGAAGCGGGGTTGATCCTCACCGGCTCCTCTTGAGTCATTGCCCATAGAACTCATTCCGAGAAACGGTACCACATTCTCCTCGAAAGTAGATGAAAGATCCCAAGTAATCAATGAGCACGACAGATCGCGGGACTAACAATCGTAGCGGCCTTGGCTCGTTGAGAATTGTAATGTGATTGCCCGTGATCTTATGCCAAAATTCCCCATCATCAAATCTGAGGGTATTTCACATTTCGGCCCTACCTTCCCATTTGTTGGCCACCCAAAGATTTCATTGAGCTTTTTGTAGGAGAGCTTAAAGTTCAAAAAGCCATATGACAATCAAATTGAATTTCATCACCTGTCAAGTATCAAATGGCTAAAGTGCTTAAGAACTCAAGAGTGAGCCAACGATAAGTCAACTCATGGATATCCAAAACCTCGTCCCACTCCAAACCATGCTGGATTAAATCCTTGATGTTTGTATCAACGGTTTTCTTATGAAAACACCGGGTGGAATGTAGCTTCCTTTGATACAAGTTCATGAACATGTCGTGTTGATCACGAGAAGGAAAATAAATTCCCAATGTGTCAACCTTAGGAAGAGCAACGAGTGTCACTCGCGCTTGTCTCTTAAAACACGAGGGGCAGCGGGAGTAGAGGATGATCCAAGATGTTTGCCATTGGCTTTGGCATGACCCATAGTATTTAATAATGGTCAAATTAAGGGACCAGAAGGCAAACTTAAGGCAACTCCCAAGTTCACAAACACAAGAATATTACCAATCAAACAATGGACCTTAATCGTGCACAATCTGGGCACAAGCCTCTACTCTAATTCACCAAACTCAACACGTAGCAGCCAAGACACAAAAATGATTCCAAGTTCACAGGGCACAAATACCAAAATTCCCAATTATCTCATGGCAACCCACTTCAAACAAATGTCAGTCCCGGAAATATCAACTCACAGACCACAGTACTTCCATTCAATCAATAAAAACCATGGTCATGACAATCAATTGTTTAAACTTCAAAGTCGCAATAATAGAGTAATAGGGCAAGGAGGACCAAATTGTAGCTCATATTGAATTAAGAAGTTGGGAATACCTTTTGGGTGATTAGAAGAAACCACCAAAGACAGCAAAGCTTATGAAATGGCGTGAAACGATTAGAAAAACGCGCCCCAAGCACACTCTGAATCAAATAGCTCCACCAATCCCGGTGCGAAATAGAGGAGGGTGCCTGAAGGAGGCGGAAATCGTGAGTGGCTGTCGAAATTCCGACAGGAGTATGTTGGGTGATGGCGGAAGCAGGAGGAGAGAGAGAAGTTGTGGTGGTGGGTCTGATTGATGGTGCGAGGAAAAAGAGTGAAGGTCGTGTGACCCTTGACTTATATATCAGACCCATGACAGGAGGTGAGCGGTTGAGCAGACGAGGCAGTTGTACAGGACCATGTAGGGGAGGCAGGTTGGGCTCTAAGTCTCTAATAATGGGATCACATTAACAAAGGGGATTATTGCCTAGAATAATAATGGGATCACATTAACAAAGGGGATTATTGACGTAAGATAAATCAAGCTAGAGAGGGGTTAAATATAGGAACCCTCATCATATAGAATCAAAATTTATATCACTACAATGCATTAGTCGGTTACAATAATTTCTTAATTATCCCCATTTTGTTTCCTATTTTGCAAATGATACTGTAATTGTACAACTAATGAATTAGCCATTTACCATAGGTAACTATCCCTCATTATATCGCAACTGTTTGTTGAAGTATTCTTGCCCATTTTCGGAAGATAGGTCAAAGACAGAGAGGGGTTAAATATGGGAACCCTCATTATAAAAGGATTGCTCAAATGAATAAATAAAAATTAAACCACTGTTAATTTCAAATCTAGGGCGCCAATCTAGCGATTTTGTTGGTCGGCCATATCGTATAGAAGAAAATTTTATATAGCTACAACTAATGTGTCAGACACTCAGAATAACTTAAATATGCCCATTTTATTTCCTCTTTTGCAAATGATAATGCATAGGTGCAACTGATTAATTAAAAGGTTTACAATAGTACATGTCCTCGTTATATTGCAATTGTTTGGGGAATATTATTGACCATTAACGGAAGATAGAGCAACATAGAGAGGGGTTAAATATAGGAACCCTCGTCATTTAGAATCAAAATTTATATTGCTACAACTAATGCATTAGCCGGTTACAATAATTGCTTAATTATCCCCAATTTGTTTCCTCTTTTGCAAATAATAATATGTACAACTAAGAAATAAACGGTTACAATAGATACATATCCCCATTATATCGCACCTGTTTGTTGAAATATTCTTGACCATATTTGAAAGATAGAGCAAGATAGAGAGGGGTTAAATTTTGAAACCCTCATCATAAAATAATTGTTCAAATCAAAAAATAAAAATTTAGAATCAAAATTTATATAGCTACAACTAATGCATTAGACGATTAGAAATACTGAAATATCCCGAATTTAGTTCCTCTTTTGATAAATCTTTTTATGATGAGGGTTCCCAAATTAACCCGTTTCTATCTTGCTCTATTTTCCAAAAATGGTCAAGAATTTTTTAACAAACGGTTGCGATATAATAGGGATATGTACCTATTGTAACCGTCTAATTCATTAGTTGTACCTATTGTAACCGTCTAATTCATTAGTTGTACATATAAATTATCATTTGCAAAAGAAGAAATAAAATGGGGATAATTAAGCAATTTTTGTAACCGGCTAATACATTAGTTGTAGCGATATAAATTTTGATTCTAAATGATGAGAATTCTAATATTTAACCCCACTCTATCTTGCCCTATCTTCGGTTAATGGTCAATAATTTTTCCCCAAACAATTGCGATATAACAGAGACATGTACTAGTGTAACCTTTTAATTAATGAGTTGCACCTATACCTTATCATTCGCAAAAGTGGAGAATAAGGGATATTTAAGCAATCCTGATCGTCTAATGCATTAGTTGTAGCTATATACATTTATATTTTATATGATATGGCCGACGAACAAAATCCTTATGTTGGCGCCTTACATTTTTGAAATTAACAGTGGTTTAATTTTTATTTTTTGATTTGAGCAATCTTTTTATGATGAGGGTTCGCATATTTAACCCCTTTCTATCTTGATCTATCTTCCGAAAATGGGCAAAGAATATTTCAACAAACAGTTGCGACATAATGGGGATAGTTACCTATTGTAACCGGCTAATTCATTAGCTGTACATATACAGTATTATTTGCAAAAGAGGAAACAAAATGAGGATAACTAAGCAATATATTGTAACCAGTTAATGCATTTAGTTGTAGCGATACAAATTTTGATTCTACATAATGAGGCTTCCCATATTTAACCCCTCTCTATCTTGATCTATCTTCCGTGAATGATCCCTTTTCTTAACATAAGATCTCATAATTACCTTTAGTAAATAGGACACTCACGTTTATGGGTGATATGAGACAAGCTTTATTTTCTTTTTTTTTTTTAAAGATTTGGACTTCTAATTTTTTGATTGACGTAACATGAATTCAGCTTGAAGCCTCAAACTGGAATGAATTGTTTTCTATTTTTCTGGTTTTCGAAAGGAAACTCAAAGAAAGCTTGAAGATAAAAATAAGATCAAGTTCAGTTCAACCAAAAACTTTTTAAGCTCAACCTGCACTTCTCGATTATTCTTCCTCGAGTTTGATTGAGCTTTTTGGTACTCGAGCTCAATTCGACTCATTATCATGCTAAGAAAATCATTAATTCCCGATATTTGATGCTGAACTATGTACTTTATATTCTGTTTTTAGGCTATTATAAAATGAATTTTGCTTATTTTGAACCTATCTCCCTTAGCTACACATGGTTGGGTTTCAATTTCACTCCTTGAAATTAACGCATTGAGTTTTATTTGCTTGTGGGAGTTCATGACCTGTATTTATGATTGTTCTAATTTTACTGTACAATACAAGGGTGCTCTATATGCATTTGATTGCAAAAGTACACATCTTAAGTTCAATATTACAAGGAAAATTGGACACTAATAATCCCAAATATACTCATTGTACAATAATAATCGAAAATTTCACTTCGTCCGAAAGTAATCCCACAAATTGCTTGAGTTGATGCCCATGAATGACAACGTCATCAATGTCTGTTAACTCACTTCCTTACATGTAATCTTTTATTCAAAATGAAGGGAAGCTTGCATTTACTTTAGCTCCCCTACCTCCTCGATAACTCGATTAAACCTCGCAACAAAACCTCTCACATGCACCTCTCTTCTCTCTCTATCTCTCTTTCTCGATTGAACTTGAGTCATCAAAAGTGTTCACAAGGCAATCTGGAGCAAAGATATCATTAGGGGAGGCGTAATTGTAACATTTATGCGAATTTGAAACTTGAGAAGAGGTAACCGTCCCTGACCGCACAGAGCCTCCAAGAATTTGGGCCCAATTGGGAAAAATTAAGGGGCCCAAGTGACGAAATAAATGGGTAAACGGACAAACCAATAAAGTAATTGTTGCCTTATGTCGGTTTCTATTTCGAAAGCGCGTAGCAAATAGCACTCCGTAAAAGAAAAGCCTAGACTCCTCCAAGTGGTCCCCCACTCCCACACTTCCCAAGTTCCCAGTGGAACTGCCACAATTTTACTTCCCTCTCTCCTCTCTTTCTCTCTCTTCCTACCCTGGCCCCTACTACTTTTTCCCGCTCATTCATTTTTTGTAGACATAAAAGTCTTCTCATCCCCAAACCCTCTTTAATTATTAATTGTGTGAGAAGGAAAACGACTTTGTTAATACTATGACTTTAATTTGTATAGTTTTTGGCTTAAATGTTCAAATCTTTTTTTCTTGTATATTTTTGACAGTTTTCTATTGGTACTGGACTAATTATAATGTTGGTGACTATTTTTCAAAAAAATAAAATAAAGTCCATGTTGGTAACTGATGTTTAGTTTAATCTCCTGAAAAAGTGTATTTGATCAAGAGGGGGCCTATGCTTAAGGTTTAGCACAGGGCCTCCCAATTCACAGGGACGGCCCTGCATTCCATTACATTGCGAATTTTTTGGGTTTTGTGATGAAATTGGTTACGAATTTTGAGAGGTTATTTGAGATTGAACTAACCATGTTGGGTTTGAAATAGGTAAGATTGAGGGAGGAAGGGTTCAATTTAGGGGAAGGGTTCAAATTGGAGGTGATTGAATGAAATTGAAAGTTGCATATGGTTAACTCTAAGTACCCCATTGAAATGGTGCCCAAATCAATACCCTTTTCAATCTCACCAGTCGACAGTTATAAACCGTTAGCAAGGGGGTTAACAGGGCAGTATTGACGCCGTTGTCAACAGTTTGTAGGATTATTTCGGACGAAGTGAAATTTGGGATTGTTGTTGTATGATCATGCATATTTGGTTAATTTGTGGGAACGAACCATGTTGGGGTTGAAATAGGTAAGATTGAGGGAGAAAGGGTTCAATTTGGGGGAAGGGTTCAAATTGGGGGTGATTGAATGAAATTGAAAGTTGCATATGGTAAACTCTAGCTAGCCCCATTGAAATGGTGCCCAAATCATACCCTTTTCAATCGTTAACGGTTACAAACCGTCCGCAAGAGGGTTAACGGGGCATTGACGCTGTTGTCATTTAACCCATGGGCATTAACTCCAACAGTTTGTTGGATTATTTTCGGACGAAGTAAAATTTGGGATTATTGTTGTATGACCGAGCATATTTGAGATTACTAGTGTTCAATTTTCCATAATTGATTCAAGTTACTGAAGAATTTGTGCATTGTTGGACTATGGTCTTTTTAAGCCGTTCTGGTTTATGCAATGTTTTTCTGATATAGGGAAGTCTGAGATATCAAATTGATTTTATGCAGTTAGCAAGCTGTTAATAATTGTAGAGAATATAGGATGTTATGTGGTATTGGGAGTCATGTCCTGTTGATTGTGTTTGTAATTCAGAGTTGTCTATCTGCATGCTGATGTAAAGAGTTGTTAATCATCCTTGTCCACAAGGTCTATCATGGTCTTAATCTCTAGCTAAGATTAGGGAGGAAGTGCTGGCATCATAACTGATTGTCCTCGATGGTGAAAATTTTACTGAACTCACTATATATGGAAGTCAATGCATTTTTCCGAACTGCCTATTCTGTGAGTCTTTTAAGATGACGAGAATAGCTTGAACATCAGCCCTGATGTTGAGCACTGCTAGTAGGCTATTAGCACTTGGCCGCGTGCATAATCATGATGCCTGTAGGTATCTCATATTCGGTCATAAGTTGATACCAATATCATTACAATTATGCTTGCATGCAAGAATATCAAGTTGGAAAGGAATCCGAAATATGTCATGCTAGCATCAATTCCTACCTTCCCACATGTCAATGATTGCTTAGATATACTTCATTGAAGCTCTTAATAGCTATGGACGTTTTTCTTTCCCACTTTGATGACTCTAATACACTGAACTTTGTGCTCTGCTTATGTAAGATGATATTTCTTACTGCGTAAGCTCCAGCTTGCATTGCATTAGACAAAATGATTTCTTGAATCTTTGCCAGCTTTGCTGCAAAATAGGTCAGATCATGTTCTCCGCGAAAGCAAACTTTTTACCAAATTCTTAAGCGTTAGTATACAGCATATGTGTGCTTTAAAAAAGTATTACCGGTTGATAATTAGTGGGCTGTTTTACGAGTTTGTTCTGTGACTTCAATCCACCATTGACCTTGCTACATAAGAATCATTGGAGCAGCTACTTAATTGCATCTTTTAACTAGTTGTCATTTTTGATGACCTAAGAGGCGTATTGTATCAATCTAATTCGTCCTAGAGAATTGTTTGAATTACCACAATGTTATTATTCTTGAATGTTGATTTGGGTTACTAATTCTTAGCATCTTTTTAAGTAGTTGTCTTTTTTGATGACCTAAGAGGCATGTTGTATCGATCAAATTCTCAGTTTCGTGTCCTAGAGAATCGTTGAAATTATGTTGTTGTTCTCGAATGTTGATTTGGGTTGTCATTTATGTGACCTGTAAGGATCACCATTGCATGTTCAATTTTACCTGCCACATTGTAACTGCTTATTTACATGCTGTCAATCATGAATACACTCTATTATTCCTAGTCCTTGATTTACCATCTGATACCTGTATTGGACATATATTTGGCACTTTAACATAGCATGGAGACTTGCATTCATGTAAATTAAAAGGGAGTCAGAAGTACTGAAGAGAACTTCTATTTTCCATGTTTGATGCTTCCAATGTGCGTTGCAGCTTTGACAGTCAATGTCCATAATCATAAGGGTATTCTTGTAAAAATGCAGGAATTTTGGAAGATTTGTCTGAATGATATCAGATTATTAACTGTTCTTTGTTCTTTTTAACATGTATATATCCTCAACATTCTTTTTCGTTTTGAATTTTCATTTTCTTAGGTTCAAACATTCGCCTGCAGAAAATTGAGGGGTTGCTATCAGAGTTCGCTTTTCGCTAGAAAATCAGACATTCACAACTTCCTGATGAGTTATCATCATATGCATGAGCATGCTCTAAAGTGAGTCATTTACTGGTTTAAAACTTTAAAGTGCAGGTGATGCAGGTACATGAGGAACATCTCCTTTATCCGAGATTTATCTACAGCAGCAGTAACATCAAAGAAATTAACCTGAAAGAGAAATTGAAAATTTTATTAATTTATAGTAAAATTCATATTGACACATAGAAAGTGGATAAATTTTGGCTTTCCTCGATGGTGACTAGTTATTCTCTGGGAATAAATTCGAAAAGAAAGTTGATGATCTCAAAAACCTTCTAGTCTCATTGAAGTTATCTTTATGAACAGTTTAAAGTTAGCTTGGAGGTTTTCTGCTAAAATGTTGCTGTGTTCTCATATGCTTTTCTACTTTGTTACAGATTCCTTGTGCTCCCTTCATGTTTCTGGAGAGTACCCATCTGTGTTTCCATGCCCTTATAATTTTATGATCAATATGAAGATTAGATTGTATCGAACTTTTTTAAGGGAATTTTGAGATTATTGTGCCCAAGATTTTATATTTCAAATAGTTGCCCTGTACCTGTTTCAAGGTACTCAAATATACAGTATCTCTTATGTTGGGGATAAAAAAAAATGCTCTACAGGTTGATTCTAATGAAGAAATAATTATATGTCTGATGCTGAAAAGTGAAAACTGAGCGGGCCGAAATCGAGAGAATATTTTCATTTTTATTTTCTTCATAGCTAAGGCTGAAGATTAGATTGTATTGAACCTTTTACTTAAGGATATCTGTTAAACTGAAATTGGGGATAAAAAAAATGTTCTACAGGTTGATTCTATTGAAGAAATAGTTGTATTTCAGAGGCTGAAAACTGAGCTTCAAAACAAAGCGGGCCGAAACAGAGAGACTATTTTCAATTTTTCATTATTATTTTTTCATAGCAAAGGCCAAAGGCCGATGGACTATTATGAATGTATGATTCCCTTGGATTCCTTTGGTGCTACCTTGCTGATCTTATATTCTTCCATTATGTTTCAAAGCCAAAGAGTACACTCGTCGTGTTTTTAGGTATTTGACATTGGCTCCATGTTTAAGTAGTTTCTGATTTTGGGATTTGGAATTGGATTAAGTTACACAGATCTCCGAATTTTAGGATTCAGATTTGGATTTAGTAGGCACCAATTTCGGTATTGGATACTCGGTCTCTTTTTACATGTGAAATAATTAAATTTTTAAATATAATTAAAAATTATTTAAACAAAAACTATTTCAACAAAATGCAACCAAAAATTTGCACCTAATAGTACAAGTCATACAAAGTTACAGTCCAAAACAACTATTAGAAATGTGCTTAATATTATGCTTCGGCATGTCACCAAAAAAAAATATTATGCTTCGGCTATCCACTACCTCGGGTGCTCATATGCGGAATCAGTTTAGATCGGGTACAAGCCCTGAAAGTGATAGTAGAGTTGGTTGTGAGGTTGAATTTCATGGCAAAGACCATGATTCAATTTTCACTAAGTCTTCTTTGTTGAGTCTGTCTGCAAGATTTATCTTGTTGGCTTGCCTAGCGTGTGTGATTTGCAGGCTGTTGCATATACTCGGGGTTCATCCTGTACGCACTTTAAGAGAAGTGACTGCAGATTCCTCGTATAAAAAAAAATCAGATCGGGTACAAAACGAATTCCGTATTTGAAATTTCAGGATTTTGATTTGGATTCATTTAGATTTATTTTGAATGTGTGGAAGTTTTTAGGGGAAATGGAAGAGAAGAGAATTGAGAAGGAAAGAAAGGGAAGGGGGGAGGGGAAATATTTCAATCTATTTCCTCCTAAACTAGTAATGACTCAATTTTCCGTGAGTTAATGGAAGGGAATGATTCCTTGAGTTCCCTCCTTTTTCCTCTTTTAGAAAACTCACAAACAAAAAATAATCCCAAAATTTATTTCCTCCATATTTCTTTCCATTCTTTTCCATTCTTTAACTCCCAAATAAACTGTTTTTGCTATTTATGAAAACTATGAAATCTTCATCCAAAATGCAACAACAATGAGCTTTGCAAGCTTATCTTATATCTTCATTCAAACTCGAAATTAACCACATTAGTTATAAAGTCTGAAAATAAGCATTCACCAAATAATATTTTCTCAAATTGGGCTCTCTACATCTCAACTCCTTATGATGTCCATAGCAAGATTTGCTTGTAATTTGTTATTTTTGATCAAAATTTTCTTTTGTTATTTTATGATTTGTTATTTTGTCTAGAAAAAAACAAAAGAAAGAAAACAGAACTACAGTCAATTTCCTCCCTTGTGATTTATTTTTTTTCTTTCCTATTGTAGAGGAGCCAATTGGAGTGTGGGTTGGGGACAAAACAGAGAGTGGGAACATAGATATTGAAAATTGCAGAAGAATTTGCAAGGATGTGACATTAATTTTGATGAAATCTCTGATCCACTCGTGGAACACGGAGAGCATCAGGGAAGATTGTAAGAGGTTTGGGGAATAAAAACAAGAGAGATAAACCACCCAAATCTTCTTTTTCTTGCTAATCACCTAAATCTTGTGATGATGCACCCATTTGCTGGCTTTTGCTAACAGACGGATAGATAGGTACACCATGCAACAAGCCGTCCACAACCAAAAATTGCTTTTAATATCCTCTTAATTGAATTGGAAAGTGACCAATTGACATGGTGTATTGTCTTGAACACAAAACGTTGACCACTATTTGCATGGGAATAGTATTAATACGATGAGGATTAGTGGCTGGACATGGAGGAGGGGAACGTGCGGCTCATTCTTATTTCTTAGCAGCGGTAAGAATGACACTCGTTACGTTCATAAGTAATGCCTTTGAAAAGAAGGGAGGGACGACTCTCGAGTGGCAAGGGCCGAGTGTAGTCTGTCAACACATCAATCAAATGAACAAGTTAAAATTGACTGTACATATTACACAAGATATATAAAAAACAGTATTTTATTATCATCATGTTTCTAAACAAGTTTAAAAGTTTCCGTCCAAGACAGAATTGTTAAAATGATGCAACTATATTTATACTCCATGTCCAATGGTAGCCACGCAAGAAGCGTCATTCGAACATATTACAAGCTTACAAGTGCGAGAAAAGTAAAAAATAGATAAGATAGATATAAGAAATAGGCATGGCTAGTCGTACTCCTAGCCAAGTGTGGTTCTACCTCTACATAGCATTATCTGTATCTGTTATTTGGATCATATATAACCTATCTTGGGAGAGTCTAGTCTAGTATGAGCTAAAATTGAAGCATTAGTTATATTAGTCTCGATTTCTCAAGTTCAAACCCTTTTCCCGTGTATGCATATATTGTAGAGTACTAGCTTTTTAAGTCTCATTCGATCCAAAACATACTATACTTAACCCCTAAAAGAATAAATTAATTAATCATCATCAGAGGACTGCCCACGCCATTACAAAAAAAAAAAAAAAAAAAAAAAAAAAAACAATAAAAGCCAATAAAATTTGTCACATATAGAGAAATAAGGGGGGTTGTTAATGTTATGATCGGCGAAGAATCGGGCTTATTTAGCTCTTCGAGTTTTAATTTTGATTGAGCAGGCGGATTAAAAGGCGGGAGACTCGGTTGCCTCTCTCTCCTGACTGCGTACATCAGTGTCCTGACTTGCAATGCTTTTTCTCTCTCCTCTCTCTCTCCACAACGTTAACCAAGGGGAATATGACACTGACCCAAGATTCCTCATTGTTGGTACCAGTAGTTCTTTTTATTTCTTTTTGGATCTGTAAATCATCTTTCATTGTTTTTAGAGACATCTTAATACAATATTTTCTTTTGGGTATGTTATTATTATTACTACATGATTCATAGTAATAACATATAGTATTAATATTGTATAAGTGTACTTTGTTGCCAGTGATTGTCCTAGAAAATTAATCAGGGGAGTGAGTGACAATCATACCATTCAGTTGAACAGTTCAGTGTTTATTTGGATCATGTAATAGGGTTTGGCTAGGTTCTTTGCTCAGAGTTTTTTCAACTTCTGTTTCAACAGAGCATATCAATAATTGTTGTGTTTATAACTTCATTTTGACGATTGTTCTGTTTTGGTACTTCATGGAAATTTGGATGACATATTAGAAGATTTGTACGATCGTATCTATAATCATATAAACCTCACAATTTACAAAAATTTTGTTTCGACAAATTTACAATATTCGGGTATGGGTTTGTTCTTTTCCATCAATTGGATCTTACTCAATCAATGAAAATCAGTGACAGAACTTTATTCAATTGCAGGACCTTACCAAATTAGTGAAATTCAGTGGCATGACCTTACCCAATCAGTGAGAATCATTGGAAATAAGTGGAAAAAACGCACCCTAAACATTGTTACATACAACCTTATTTAAATTCTCAATGATTTTCCATGATACCATTGATTTGAACTCGTTCTTGGCCTGCTATTTTGTGAGAAATACAATAAGTTACATTCTGTTAACAAATCGACTTCGTTTATTATGATTCCAAAATCGACAATCAGTCAAAATTAAGATACAAAATATTAGGTTTTGGCAAAATTAAATCAACTCTACCCCTAACTTAGGGTGTGTTCAAATTTATTGAACAACTATTAGACTAGACTAGACTAGATTGAACAAAACAACTTGAACTGAACTAACACTAAATTAGTGGCAATGAACACACCCTTAATGTACACTTTTATAATTAAGGAACTTGACCCAAATGTAGCCAAATAATTTTGGGTAGGGAAATCATTGAGCTAAAGGAAGATGCATGACTTGGTCAATGTCTATGCACAAAGCAAGAAGTGCATGCATCAAACAGTTAGAGCATCAGCAATCAGCAAGGTAGGCAAATAAGCAATTACCAAAATAACCTCACTGTTTAGATTTGCCCCACTAGGGCCACTACAACAAGGTAGAGACATTATTAAAATTTGTCAGAAGTTTCAGAAATTTTTTACAGGGAAAAAAGATGGGATTAGAGCTGATTGTTGGTGTTAGTATGGGGATATGTTTGGCTTTTATTAGTCTTAAAACTTCACTGCCGTGACACCAAAGGAAAATTTCATTTATTACTGCTAATCTTATCATTAATGTAAGATAGACAAAAACTGTAAATCAAGCAGGACAGGACCACAGTTAATTCCGTTGATTACTCGTCCTTCCCATGCAAAAATTCATCATAATTATTTGGCTTACAGTTCTTGTCTATTGTGTTGTGATTAGGCAAATGGGAATTTAAGGATGTGTTATTTTACACTAAATTGAATTGAATTATATTTATCAGAAATTTACTGAATTAAACTGAATAGTAATTTGTGAAAGGTCATTATTCCATTGAACTGTACACATTTTAAAATAAGTGGAAAAAAACACGCGATTATTTTGGTGATTAAAGTTAAGAGTCGGTATCTAATGGTTGAAAACTAAACATAAAAGCTAATTTCAATATTCAATGTACCAAAAATCTATTGAAAAACTTGTATCAAAACTTAGGCTCTCAATCTACGTTAATGGATTAAAGTATATGAAAAATTTACTTAATTACTTTAAATTACATTGCCATAAGAGTATCCTATTATAAACTCTAACTAAAACTCATTTGCAAAGATTTGAAGAGTTCAAATACTACAAACCCTTTTTGCTCATTTTCTCTTCAATTCAATATCAAAACAAAGAGGGAGGGAAAACAAAAAAGAGAAAAGGTAGAAAAGAAGATATGCACAACACCTTATGCAAAAAAGTAAGTAGGTGGTAACAAAACCCAAAAAAAATTAAAAAATGACCTCTATCTAATGGCACATTGGTAAACGAGGCCCCTTTATAAATCCCATTTGAACAACACCCAATGCACACTCCCTCTCTCCCTAGTTTCACATACACCTCTCTATTCTCTCTCACTATTATTCTTGTTTCTCAACCCAAAAAAAAACTAAACTTAAAAATGGTGAGCCTATCTCATCATAAAAGCCCTCTCTCTCTTCACATATTCTCAACAACAACAACAACAACAACAACAACAACAACAAACAAATCATCAACAACACAATCATCTTCATCTTCATCTCTAACAACCATGAAACTCAAAACCATAATCCACAATCTCATATTTTCCCACATTTGTCGTGTCGTACGGACACTCTCCAAGGCTAAATCAGTCTTTTTAGAACTTTTTAGGGAAAATGAGCTTATGTGCATGAAACAACCTCAAAGAAAAGATCACAAGTACATGAAGAAAATACTCTTTGGCTCATTTAGACTTCATTATAATTGGTGCTCAGCTTCATCACATGTTATGCCTATAATACCCTCATCATCACCTATCTTAGAGGGCATTAACATGAACATTCCATCTAGTCATATTTACTATGACTCTACTTGGAATTCTGTTTTTTCTACTGATGATCTTAAAAATCATGATCATGAAGATAATCAGTTTTGCAATAGTGGTTGTTATGGCAAGGAACAAGAAGAAGGGCAACTCTCAAGTTATCTACAATGGCTAGAAGAGAAGGGTGGCAAGAATGGAAATTCGAACGACGTCAAGGGTAATATTGAGAATGAGATTGATAAGCTTGCTGATATGTTCATATCAAATTGCCATGAGAAATTCAGGTTGGAAAAGATTGAGTCTTACAGGAGATATCAAGAAATGCTTGCTAGAAGTATGTGAAGCACTTTTTACTACTTGAAATAAGAAAAATGAAGAAAAATATAGGTTCCTTTATTAATTATTACTTCATCTTTTTCTTCTTATAATTAATTAATTAGTTTAGCTTTTTTTTAATTATCTTTTTTTAAGTGGGTTGAAGTGTTAAAGGATCGGAGATCAGAAGGGTATGGTTAGTTATGTAACATTTTGTATCAAGAGAATGGTATATGGAGAATTGTACATGATGGGAATGAGAAGAGGATAATTGGGGGATGGAATTTGTGCAATTCTTCTTTTTGATACATATCAAACTATTGTGGTGTGGTAACTAATTACACTCAAGTAGGGCATGGACATGAACAACCAATTAAAGAGTGAATTCCTTTTATCTTTTCTTTTGATTTCCCTCTTCCTTTTGCTTGCCTCACTACTACTTTACTACTTTGGTTCAAAATGTGGATAGAATGTAGTGATTAAGAGTACTCACTTCTTAGGACTAGTTAAGTGCAAGAAATTCTTCATGTAGAAAGAGAAAATGGTCAAATTATGATTGCTTTATATATTTTCTTGTTAAATCATTCATCATATTGTATGGCAAATTGGCAATGCAAAATAATTAGTTGATTTCCTATGTTTACAATAAAAAATACAATATAGTATTCATGATAACTCTAAATTTACTCCAAATAAAATATTTATGCATATGTTGGAGATCCATCTTTGCAAGATCATTACAAAATATCTTGTCCTAGCATTAAATTATTATATATACGAAAAGTATATCATTGACAACAATTGCTTGTCACACCCTAAGAAATTGAAGTTGAAACTTCTATGGGTAACAATTGTTTATAATTAATGTAACTTTTTGTTGTTTAGGATATCATAATTTTATCCTATTGAGGTGTGTAATTTTAAGAAATTACCTTTTTTTATCACATCAAGAGGTGACCTGATAATATCTCATTGGTAGCTAATAGCTATTCATAGATGTTTTGTACTCCAAGAACTATTGCTAGTCCAATTTGCTATATCACCAAGAACTAGCTAGTCCGATTTGCTAGTCCAACAACTAGCAAATGAAGTAATTGTTCTATCACCGAGTGTAGCTAGTCGATCGATTTTACTATATCTATTCCCTCTACTTCAAAATTGTTTTTCTTAATAACTTCTGATATCAACAATTTTCGACTATATAATATCTACATCGAAAATTTTCGCGACAAAAAAGTAGATGCCAAGTTATTTGCCTCGCAAATTAAAGAAAGTTATAAATAAAATTAGCCCGATAGATATGTAGGTTTAGAATTTGAGTACATAAACACGGAAACACCCACCTACCTTGAATTAAAAAATTACAAAGTATGTATAGAACATTTAAGTTCTACCAGTTTGTGTTGAAATTAAGATCACCTTTGTCAAGTGTTCGAACAACATGTGTCCCCATTCAATCACAAAAGCAAAGAAATGTGATCAATTGATAAAAGAAAAAGCTCTAGCTTCCAAACCATATCCAAATCCGGATCATGTCATGTACTAAAATATACAATTGATGTTCCTTTATCCCATAAAACCTTGATAATGACTTCAATATTTTTTTGTTTAAAGGGTCATCATTTCGATAATCAATATCCGTGAATCCGTATGCATGTTAGTGTAATTAGTGTAAAGTTTTGTTGTTGTTTTTTTTCGGATTATAGGTGTACTCTAAATTTTTTAGAGTAGAACTAGTTATGTTCGTATTGGGTCAATTTATGAATGGGTAAAGTACTCCCATCAAATAGTGTTTTCACTTTTAATATTCGAACCCTCAATCTTAATTAAAGGATGAGCATGCTGAACCACTCACACTAATTCGTAATGGTTAATTAGGCTAAACTTTAGGCTCAAAAATCTTCACCTAGATGTTGGGTATCAGATCCAACCTAACATATGGCATTGGGCCCCAAAAGTTCAATGCTTTATAGTCTTCACTAATCTTTCTTTGCTGATTTTTACTTTGTACGTAATTTTAAATTCGACACTTCACACTCTTAGGTGGAAATTTTGTGTCGGAAAGGGACTTTGGTAGGCCATTTTGCACGGCGTTATTTGGCATTTTCTCGCAAGTCTTTCAAACTATAGTTTTCTTTTTCGCGTATTACAGTTAAGTAGGGTTGCTAGTTTTTTGCCCCAAAGTTGTTATAAGGCCCTCTAATTAGACTCATTTATATCAGCTTGGCCCTAGTGTTTTGGTAGAGGATGGGTCTCAATTTTCCCTTTTCCTCACGCATTCTAGGTAGATAAACCAAGGAAATATATAGGTGATTATGACGTGACGTGCCTATTTATTGTGAGCTACGGACATTTTGGATAGGCATCATATTGTGTATCCGATATTAAACCAAGGAAAATCAAGGAAAACGACTCGACGAGTCTATTTATGAAGTACAGACACTTTGAATAGGTGTCATATCATGTGTCTGACATAAAGACACAACATCTATTACACTTTTTTCTTGTTCGAATAATGTGTCTCCGCGTGTTTACCGTAACGGTATCATTGGCCGTATCTATGTCCATACAACCTACGTGCCTTCATGGCAGAGCAGCCAAAAGATATATGATCAAGAGTCAAGACACAGATTAAGTACATCACACTTCGTCTTTGTATATAATTCGACTATAATTACAAAACTTTATGTTATGCAACTGATGAACTTGCAATGATAAAAAGAAAAAGGAAACCATCCAGTAGGGCTGGGTCCGTGTGTTTGTGGTTTCCTAATTCCTATTATTGAATTTTATTTATACACGAAAATCATTAAGAAAGATGTTACAAGACCTCTATATATGCATGTTAGGTACTTTTTTTTACTAGGTAGAAAGAACCATATGATTTTCACTCTTTAGTAGTAGTTTTGTTGGCTTAAATGAAAAGTTAGGATTGTAAAAATCACTATTCCAATGATCATTTCATTGCTAATAAGATCACTATATAAAAATAATCACTCATATATTCCAATAAAAGATGCAATAGTCCTTTTATTGCGAAGTTTATTACACCAAAACTAGGATTTAATTACCATTCCAATGGTAATTCAAATCAACAGGTCTTGTGTAAGGCGGACAAGTTACATACATGATGCGTAGGAGGGAAAGAGGAAAAAAAGAGAAATGGAAAGGGGTATATGAGGGGTCTGAATCCTCTGCGGTACCACAGAGGACCAACCTCTGCTGTTTCTTGTGTAAATAGGGGGGTGGGTTTGGGGTTTGGGGAGTTTGGGAGAGGAAAGAGAAAGTGAGAAAAAGAAGGAGAGAGGACTGTAGAGGATCCACTCTCGTATATGAGAGGCCTCGTATAATAAGTTTGCTATATACAAGTTTTTTAAAATAAAGTTATATCTAATAACCAAGTAATACTTTAATGTTTACTTGATTACTTGACCCACCCAAACTCTAACTAGATAAGTCTACGATTAGGATGAATTCCCTACTAGTACAGATTTACACAAGACACGTACTACAGCTAAGAGACTAAGAGAGCACATGCGATACAAGGCATAGATGTCATGCGATGATGTAACATAATCAAGGTAACTTAATCTTCACAAGGACCACAACAAGGATGTTTAACAAATATTTGGCAGCCCATTAATTAGACGCATTACATTGCAAGTAAGCTCGTGTTTAACTTGATGTTCTCCTTTTACCAAATCCAAATAGTTATTACATCATTTGTTGACTAATTCTATGTTAGAAGTTATGGAGGGTAATTTTTATATGTAAATAACATGTGATATTATGAAAAAGAAGAAGGGAATTAAATTTATATGATATTGCAAATAGAAGAAAGTTCTGTGCTATGTGACTGCACAACAGTAAAAAGTGATTTTCCAATATAAGTCATTTTCATCCTGATGGGGACTAATAATCTACAAGATCTTGTGTAACACCCGTAAAACAGTAAAAAATAACATTATTTATCCAAAATTTAACACTTTTTGTTATTACCTTTTACACTAAAAGTACGTTTTTTTTAAATTTAACGATCGTCTAGAGGTGAAACCGTCTTATTTTTTTTACTTCATGTGAGACCGTTTTATGTGAGTTTTTGTGATACAGATTTGTGTATGATGAGGCATATAAAGATTTTAAAAATAACAAAATAAAGACTTAAAACTCAAATTAATAACCACTCAATAAAAAAAAAACTCAAATTAATAAGCCTTCAAAAATGGTACCAATTAACAATTAATAGAATTATCCCTTTTTTCTACTAGAAGGAGGAAGAAGCTAATAATGTCCCATTCCAAATGTTGCCGCAATTTTATTTATTTTGGGTTTGATGGTAAAGAGGAATTTTCTTTCTTTTTTGGGCGTGGTTAAAGGGTATCTCCTAATACACAACCTCGGGAACTCTACGAATTAATTCGTTAAGGTGCTTTCTGAAAAGCTTGAACTCATGACTTGATGCATAAGCTGTAGTATATTGATCGAACTATGCCAAGGGATGGACAAAAAAATTACTAATGATTCGATTGGGTTGGTCAAAGAAGATAAAATCTAAAATTACAACAAATGGAAATATTCGGAAGCCAAGAACTAGTCAAGCTATACAAAGCAAACAAGGGAGTTTATTATAGCCAAGGCACCTTTTAGGAAGAAAAAAAAATGAAGAGAGAGAAAGTCAAGAGAGAAAAAGAGGAGAGCGAGAAGACGTCGAAAGGCCCCCCAAAGAATCCAAAGCCTCCAGATCTGAGTAAATTTCCCATTTTCCCTCACTTCTTCCCTATTAACTTATGGTTAATTCTTGCTTATCACAATCTCAAAGATATTGTTTGCTCTGTGTATCAAAATCCCCTTGATGTTAAGCTTGTCCTTGCGGAATTTTGGGGGTTTTTGTCAAACCCTAAGAAATCCTTTCAATTGTATACTTCCTGTAGATCTAATGTGTGGAGATGGTTTCAAGCTCATTACATCACCCTCTGCTAGTCCACTAGCTCTGGGTCTCTCTCCTCTCACTCACAGCTCATTTCTATGTCCTTTGCGGGGCAATTTTGGGGCTTTTTTATTAACCCTAACTCTCTAGATGAGTATGATGCCCTATTCAGACCTATAAGATGTCCCCTTTCCCAGGATTTGTTGATTATTGCAAATCTCACAGATTTATCTCTCTTCTCTCTCCTGTTTGACCTTTGTCAATTCAGCTTCGACCTCAGCTCCGAGAACTCTTCTGTCTGGGTTACTGTTACTGTTCATCCCCAATTTTTTAAGTTTTTTTTATCCTTTTCACAAAATTTGTGCTCTTTGTGAGTGAGTGGCCTAGATTTATTGTTGATGGTGGGGTGTTCTTAGCCCATCCTTGTACAGCTGGTTTGATTTCCTTGGTATGGCAATGTGTCTTGATCTCCTGTTTTTCGGGAATTTGGTTTGGTTGTAGCTCTCCAATTTTGAGTGGATTAAGCCATTTGGTTATTAAAATATGTGATGAAGACGTGCTTATAATTTATGGGGCATTTAATGCCAACACTGTTCATGGAATGGTGGCTATCCCTCCTCTCCCTCTCTGCAGGGATGACAAGCCTAGTGTTTCTAGCACTCAAGTTTGCTGGTTTCCTGCTTTATCAGCTGGAATTTCTGGTAAGAAGTCCTTTCTCCTTGGTTCCCTTAGGATGTTTTGTCTCTGTGACGCCTATATAAGGCAGAAGCCAGGCAGGTTATTTCTTGCACTGTCTCCTCCTCTCTCTTCCTATATTTCTTTCAGTCTTTTTCTCTGCTTATTGCATTCTCTGCTTATGGCCTCTAAAAGTTTCGTCTCAGTAGTGATGGAGGATATCCCTTCCCAGGATAATCCAATGAACATTACTAATGAAACTATGCCTATTTAATTTGATGAGTTTGCTAATTTAGATGCTGAATCTATTATGAATGGCTCAAAATTTGATTTTTTATCTTCTTCATTGCCTGATGACTTTGTTATGGAAAACCTCCCTCAAGTTATGAAAGATATGGAAGCTTTTAATGGTAATAGTTTATTGGGCAAAATGTTAGGAAAAAATGCAGATTATAAGGCCATTATGACTAAGACCCAACATGATTGGAAATTTATTAAAGGGACTGTGCATTATCATGATGTTGGTAAGGGTTGGTTTATGTTTAAGTTTGATAATGAACAAGATAGGCTTGTTGTTTGGCGTGAGAGGCCTTATCATGTGGCAAATCAGTTGCTGGTATTAATGACCTGGGAAGAAAACTTTAACCCTGTGACCAAAAAATTGGTTTGTGCTGATTTCTGGATTAGGATACCCAGGTATCTTGTGGAGCTTTTAAGTCTTGAGGCAGTCATGGTCTTTCTTAAACTCAATGACTTAGGAAACTTTGTTAAGTACGAGAATTTCACCTCAGCTAAAAAAAGGTTTAAGATTTGCTCGTATTTGTGTTAATGCTGATATCACAAAGCCTCTCAAGAGTTTTGCTAAGATCCCTAGGAGAGCTGAGACTCTCTGGTTTCCTGTGTGGTATGAAAGTTTTTCCAAGGGTTGTATTTGCTGTGGTTCGTGTGATCATTCCCTTGCTGCCTGCCCTCTTAACTCTGATGATAATTGTATGAGTGAAGTTGTTCTCTATCCTAGCTCCGAGTATCAGACTATGATTGAGCAATCTGTTAGAGAGGCCCGTGCTGCTGAAGCTTTGGCCAAAGCCAATGAGTGGATTCCTGCCCACTCTAAATCTGGTACTGGGGGTTTCTCTTCTACGAGGTTTTGTCCCAAATCTGTCTCTAAAGCCAGTGATCTCAAGGGCATTAATTCTTATAAGAAATATGCCCAACCCTCTGAAGTTGATGCTGGTACTGGTATTCTCTCTACCCCTGTTAAGAAATCTGTCAGTTCCATTGTTATTAAACATCCTTCTAGTACCCCTGGTTTTTGTACTAACAGTAATGGTAAGATTGTTGGAAAAGGGAAAGGGCTTATGGTGAGACCTCCTGTGATGAGGCATGATTTTTCTGATGCTTTGGTTCCTGTTATCAACCTAGTTGACAACCTCTCTAATGATGAGAATAGCTCTCTGAACCTGGCTATGGCTGATCCTCCCTCTCACAAGATGTTGCATGCTGCTCGCCCCACCTATGGGCAGCTCAGTCTCCTCAGTGGCCCTGCTAAGGTTGTGCAGCCTCTTCAGATTATGTTTCCCAATGAGGGGCCTATGACTACTGCATTAGAGCAGCTTGAGGAGGGCCTTGCTCTTTCTTTGACTGAGCCCTTGGCAACCTCAAAGTTGCTCATGCATAGTCCTGAGGCTGATGATGAATTTGGTGATGCCTTTGTGGATCTGACCCCTGATGGCTCCTTTCATTCCATGCAATCCAACAATTCCTTGCTGAGACAGATCACTCAGCTGGATGTTGATGGTTCCTCTACAGCTCTCTCCCCCCAATCTGCTCAGTCTGAGAACTCTAAGAGGAGGATCAGTATATCAGCCCATGTGGATTCAGCATCCAGCTCTCTGAAGAGAGTTAGAAACTTATTGAAGTTCTTTTTTAAGCCTGTTGATGCTTGCTAAATAGTGTTATTTATGAATAATGTGGCTTTCTGGAATGCTAGAGGTGTGGGTAGGAAATATATTGGTGAAGAAGTGAAACTTTTTTGTAAGCTTCACCTAGTGAACTTGATAGCCCTAGCTGAGACAAAGGTTCAGTATGAACCCTCTTTAGCTATTATGCATCATTTTGGCTTCTCTAAGTATGATTTCATCCCTAGTATTGGTTACTCAGGGGGAATTTGGGTAATGTGGCAGGATTCTCTTCTTGATGTAACTATCTTGTTTAAAGAAGTTCGTTTTATAGCCTTACTTGTTAAAGATGTCATTAGCTCTCAATCTGTTATTGTCATATTTTGCTATGCACCTGCTAAAACTTCTCATAAACAGCAATTCTGGAAAGACTTATTATCTTACTGTTTATCACTCACTAATCTCGTTATTTTAATGGGGGATTTTAATGAGATTTGTGCAGATTTTGAAAAGCTCGGTGGAATTGTATCTTCATCTCACAGGTTCACTACCCTTAACAATTTTAAGTTCCAAGCTAATGTAATGGATATCCCTTTTGTTGGAAGCATATTTACGTGGAGGAAGAAGAAGGCAGGTTTGAATAATATTTTGGAACGGCTTGACAGAGTTTTAATCTCTCCCTCCCTTTTATCTTCTTTTCCTCTGATCCATGTTTCTGATCACGATTTCAGTACTTTAGACCATTGTCCTATTGTTCTTCATTTAAATTCTCCTAGCAACTTTTTCCCCCACCCCTTTAGATTTGAAGCAGCCTGGATTAACCACAAAGACTATGCTTCGTTAGTGCGTAAAGCTTGGAATTATAGAAGTAATGGTTCACAAATGTTCCAAGTTCTTCATAAAACCAAAGTCTTGAAAAAGCTCTCCAAGAATTGGGCTAAACTCAAGTTTGGAAATATCACCAGACAACTCAAAGAGGTTGAAGGACAAATTATAAAAGTTCAAACTAAACTAATAACTAACCCTACTAATGACCGCCTAGCAACAGTTCAGGCAAGCCTCACAAGGAAAAAAGCAAAGCTAATAAATTTTAATCGAACTTACTGGTCCCAACGAGCTAGAGAAAAGAATATGGTTTTGGGTGACAGAAATACAGCATATTTTCAGACTAAGGCAACGATTAGAAAGAGCAGAAAACGAATTATTGAGTTTGTTAATAAAGAAGGAATTCGATTTTTGGAAATAAATAGCATTCGTAATGAAATAACTTCTGAGTTTAAAGCTCGTTTCTACAAGGATAATAATTGTCATCTTAATGTGAACGTTGATCTCCAAGATATTACGTCTGAGATTACTGATAGTGACAACTTTGAACTTACGAAACCAGTATCAGATGAAGAAATACAAGAAGCTGTGTTTCTTTTGGCACCCAACAAATCTCCAGGTCCAGACGGTTTTTCAGCTAATTTTTTTCAGACGTATTGGACCATTGTTGGGCCCTCAATTAATAGGGTCGTCAAAGCTTTCTTTTTCTCAGGAAAACTGCTTAAAGAAATAAACCAAAACTTCATGGCTTTAATTCCTAAAGTAGACAACCCTAATGCAGCTAATCACTTTCGGCCTATAAGCCTTTGTTCAACATTATATAAGATAATATCTAAGATTTTAACCTCTCGTCTTAAGAGGGTTATTGGGAAATTAATTCACCCACTTCAAGGAGCCTTTGTGGCTGAAAGATGTATCTAAGACAATGTACTAATAGCCCATGAAGTCTTTCACCCCTTTCGGTCTAAACAAGGTAAAAGTGGTTGGTTAGGTATAAAGCTTGATATGGAGAAAGCCTATGATCGACTCGATTGGGAATTTATTTTCCAAGTTTTTAGAAAATTTGGTTTTAATGAAAAATGGGTGGGGTGGATAAAAGAATGTATATCCTTTGTCTCTTTTTCAGTTTTAGTGAATAATTCTCTAGGCACTACCTTTGTGCCTTCTAGAGGTATTCGTCAAGGGGATCCCCTATCTCCGTATATTTTTATTTTGTGTGCAGAAGTTTTAGCACGCAGATTACAAAGAGAAAGTAATATTTCCAACAAGAGTGTTGTGATCAAAATCTACCAAGGAGCTGACAAGCTACCTTTCTTGACCTTTGCAGATGATACGATGATCTTTGCTACGGCAACTAACCAAAGTTGTCATACTATTAAGAATATCTTGGACCAATATTGTACTATGTCAGGGAAAAAAAATAAACTTCCAGAAATCAGCCTTTCAGTGTACAAAGAATATTGGTCATCCGATGATAGAAAGTTTCAAAAGTATTTTATTAATGAGTCATTCAGCAAGCCTGGACAAATACCTTGGATGTCCAATCATTAATGAGCGTGTAAATAGTAACACTTTTAAAGAGGTTCTTGATCGTACGCAAAATAATCTTTCCAAGTGAAAAGCCAATTCTCTATCATATATAGGTCGAGCCACGCTCATCCAAGCTAACCTATCAGCTACTCTGATCTACACTATGCAGAGTTTTACCTTACCGTCTGCTTCTCTTCACAAACTTGACAAAATAAACAGAAACTTCTTTTGGAATAAAGCCCCAGATTGTTCCTCACCCAATCTTATTGGTTGGGACAAAGTTTGCCGGCCAAAAAGACTGGGGGTTATGGGCATTAAAAAGGCTGAAGCAACTAACAAAGCTATGCAAATGAAGCTTTTGTGGAAAATTTTAAAAGAACCGGAAAGTAAGTGGGTCCGCCTAATTAATCAGAAATATCTCAAAGGAAGTCCTTTATTTCAATTTACGCAAGGCAAAAATAATTCGTGGCAATGGAAAAATCTTTTGAAGGTGCGTGACACTTTCCGGACTGGACTCCGGTGGCAAGTAGGTAATGGTCAAACTATAAAGTTTTAGACAGATGTCTGGGTCTCCCCGGTTCCTTTAATGGAAATGTTTTTTAATGAATCTTCAGATGATCCGCTTTTTGATATCTCTATCCCGGTTCACTGCTTTTCAATGCAACGGGAAGTTGGGATATTGACCTCTTGGCTCGGGTGGTCCCCATGGATACCATCAAAGCGATCCTGGGTATTTCAATCCCTTATAATGAGGTACCGGATAAATACTATTGGGGTCTATTAGCAGATGGTACCTTCTCTTGTAAAACAACAACTCTGCTTGCCCAGGGATTAAAAGAAAATATTAAAGAAAACTGTAACTTTAGCTGGATTTGGGAATTAAACATCCTCCCTAAAGTTAAAATTTTTTTATGGAAACTTTGTCTTGATGGACTTCCAACAAAAAAAAGGCTTCAGCAAAGTAACGTATTTGTACCGCTGGAATGTCCTTTTTGCAATTTTCATTGTGAAGACAAGTTCCATCTGTTTTTTGACTGCAACACACTCAAGCAGGTTTTTAAAGAAATTGAAATCCTTAGTAGCGTAAACCTTTCGGTGGTTGAACTCTCCTTGGGATCTTTTACAGACAGACTCAATTTTCTTCGAAGCAAACTCTCTGAAAATGATCTTATCTTCCTTATTATGACATGGTGGATGTTCTGGTTTGCCAGAAATAAAATTATTTTTAATGATCTCACTACAACCCCCTTCCAGATTGCGATCTCGAGCAAACTCAGTTTTGAAGAATGGAAAACGTTATCATTAAAAGAATTGGAATTCGATACAAGAGGGGCTTTCACAAAGAAAAAACAAAACAAAACTCCAAGAACAAACGTAACATGGAATCGACCAAGAACTGATTGTGTAAAGATAAGTTTTGACGGATCAAAAATTAACAACCATCAAGCAGCTGCTGGTTTTGTTCTCAGGAATGCAAGTGGAGATGTCTTATCTTTGGGTGCTAAATTGTGTGGAACTCGCTCTATCCTCATGGCAGAAGCAATTGGACTCAGGAAGGCATTCGGATGGCGCGAGCTCGAGGATACAACAATATTACGCTGGAAGGGGATAATTTGGTTGTTATGAAAGCCATTCGTGCAGAATGGCGCATCCCTTGGGAGATTGAAAATATTATTATTGATGCCAAGAAGGATTTCCATTTCTTCGATAGAGTCGAAGTGCTCCACTGCTTCAGAGAAGCTAATTCTGTAGCAGACTTCATGGCGCATTTTGGTCACTCATACTCTCACCTGAAAACCTGGTCTGCCTCGTTTAATCAGTCCCTAACCAATCTTTTGGTTAGGGACACCTTAGGTTACCCCTAGTTGGTAACCTGAATGTCTTGCTTAATCGGAAAAAAAAAAAAAAAAAAAAAAAGAACTAGTCAAGCTGTTTGGACAGTTACTAACAGTGAAAAGAATGGTCGTTAGACGTTAAGGCATCAATCATTATTCTTTTTCACTTCTACCGTCTTTATTCTTCTTTGTGATGAGGGGAAAGCTTTAGCAATAGTAATTAGGTTCTCTTGGTCTCCTTATCATTGATCTCCGACTTGCCTTTACAAAAAAAAAAAATTGAAATGAAAAAAGGGGGAGGGGGATGGCAATTTATCGTTTGAATGAAACTATTACCCTTGGTAATAATATTAATATGACTTCCATGATTAAATATACAAATGTTCTTTTAGGTAGCGCTCTTCACCGATTCAGAACCGGTCTGGACCTATTTAAATTGGTCCTACACCAGACCGAACCAATTTCGAAAATGTCTAGTAGACAGGCCTGAGTATTTTGAAGTTGTCCAGTAAAATTGGATCAGACTGAAATTCGGATTGGCCCGGTCCAGACCAACCAATGAACAACTCTACTTTTAGGTATATCTTCAAACATAACTAACGGTTCAAGTTTATGGTTTAAGATTCTCTGTCACATTTCACATACCATCTCATATCTCACTCGATCAATTCGACTCAAGGTCCAGCGCTAATAGAAGTTGCTTACTCTCCTAGTAGCGAAGGAAAAGGGCATGGCTTTTTCTGCAGGAGTGATGCGCCCTGACTTACTCACGCAAAAAGCCCTTATCTCTCTCTACTATATACAGTTGTTTTAGGTCCGGGTCCCGTTAAAAAAGAGAATGGAATACTCCCTATACATTTGACACATCAGCTTTTAAATCTAATTTATCTTTAAATTGAGATACATGATAAAATTAGAGACAACTAAAATATAATTGGGATAGAGATTAATATATAGAACCGGATATTCAAATTCCATAACAACCCCCCCCCCCCCCCCCCCCAAAAAAAAAAAAAAAAGAGTTTGAATAGTAGAGTTTTGTGGCTTGGGTTGGTCGTGGAGTTGCCTCCCACCAGGAAGGGCCCTCCTAACTCCTAAGTTCAGATCCAGCAGTTTTGATTGAAGTTGGGCTAATTGAAGATGGCTTCTTAAGCTGTAACGAAGTTTTATACAGTTTTCAGTTTTGTTTGCCTGTCCAGGCCCAGTAATGACTCAGTGGTCCAAGTAACCCGCGCTGCAGCTTTGCACGGGACACGATTCATGAGTAGGGTTGTTCACTTCTTGGTCCGGACCGTGGATCGGACTGAGACCGACCGGTTTTGGTCCGGATAGACCGACCCGAAAATATTTTGGTTTGATCTATGGTCTAAGGATTTTCAACGTTTCGGTCCTTGGTCCGATCCTCGACCGACCTATCTAGACCGTAGACCGGACCGTGGATTGATATATAATACTTATTTTTAAAACAAAATTAATTATATATAACAACAAGAAAGAATATTCTAAATCAATTATGTTAGACATTATAAATATTCAATGTTTACTCAATTATGTTAGACATTGTAAATATTCATATAATTTGATATGCTTATGTCATTTATAAATCTACTTTATTCTATAATAAATAATAAAAAGGAATTCATGATTGGTTATGGCTTGCTTGGTGCAAAGACAAAATATTATAGCTAAAAAGTGAAGGAAAAGTGGAACTGCCCAATGCATACTTACTTGTATTGGCTTGATGATTGAGATCTAATGCTTTTTGACCAGATCCTAAGATAAGGGCAACCAGTAGTAGTGGCACTACAACATGGATGTGTCCATATTAATTTCCCAATATATTGACTTGTTGCTTGTTGGAGTCATGTGATCATTTCGGCGCCGGAGAATCCACTACAATATTGTTATAATCATCTATCATACTCAAAGAAATGCAATCAAAAGTTTTTCTTTTAAAACTTTGATCATTAATTTTTCACTAAATATTTATAAATTGTTTATCTAAAATTCTTTTGTAAGTTAAACATATCTTTTATAGAATTTTTTTATTGTTGGTCTTGGAATACCGTCAAAAATTGAACATGACTAAGGTATGTAGGTCTAACTAAACATTGTTCATCAAGGAAGCAAGTAAACCCACACAACAATATAAGTTCTATAAATTTTCGTCTTAGTACCATTTTTTAGATTGAAATACGGCATATACGATAATTCACCCTAAATTCTTTGGAGCATCGTAAAAATAATATTATTCATTTTCAATCGGTCTACAAAAGGATAAAGTTCTACTATCTTGATATCCGAAACTAATGTATACGGATGGATCGAGTACCAATTGCCAATCAACCCTTTTTCTATCTCTCTTTTTATTATTTATGTTTGTCACAAACAACTAGCTTTTCAATAAAAGCTTGCCGTTAATGTTTTTTATTCTTTGCTACCAAACACAGTTTGCCATATTATTTTCAATCTGCACCTACAATTAATTGTGAAAGATTTGTGCAAGCTTTTACCTACAGCTACAGCTAAAGCGAGTTTATTACCATTTCGTAGCACTTTTTAGCAGTTTTCTACTAATTTCTTTCCTTTATTAACATTTGATAGCTAACTACAACTAATTTTGCCAAACATAGTCATTGTCACTGTTACATCGAAAAATGTGTAATTAGGTCCAGGGTGAATATATTCTTCATATGTATTTAAAACATAAGTTTATTACCGACCTGAATATAAAAAATACAATAGGTATCTTATGATTGTTTGAGTCACGTTAGAGGCAATCTCATATGAAAATTTGTGTAAAAGATATTTACAATAGTATCTAAAACATGTATTAGATACATATGGACTATGGAGAACAGGTTCACCTGACATATTTTGTGATATTTATCGTTAATATATACTTCTTTTGTCCCATAAAAATGTTAACACTAGTTTTTCCACGGTTTTCATAAAAATTAGTGTATGTGAACATTTTCATATGACGGAGGAAGTAATTAAGATACTCCAACAAATTAAAAACATAACCAAATCGGTGAAAATTAGACATAATGTAGTAAAGTACTAACACAGCAAATTAGTGATATCCATATATACAGACGAATCTAACAAAGCTGTCTTGATCTGAGATCAAGACATTCATATTCCCCAACAAATTAGCATTAACAACCAAGTTTCTAACTCTATGTGCGCTTTTTTGTACATTTACATGAAATTGCAGTTGTGCCTACTTTTAAACACTATGATCTTCTAACTCAAGATCATTTTATCTACTATTAGGAGTACAAAATTTTAACCACCACTCCACCAGCAGCAGGTGGAAAAATCCCCTTAGATCAATTGACCTCTCAAGAAAAAATAAATTAAATGACAAATAATGAAAAATTTTAAACCAAAAGAACTCCTAATTAAGAGAGCTTGAATTCCTAGATCCTACATTGAGAGCTAGGTTTACAACTAATTACTTGTTTTGGATAGGATTTGCCCCAGTTCGTGGTCGCCTTCTCAAGCTCGAATCGATCGCCTTCTCGGGTTTTTTCATGGATCCTCCATTCCCTCTATGTAGATTCATGGATGTAGATTTAGCCAAGAGCAACTTCCTTGATTGAAAATGATGTTGATCATCTCTAGTGCCATGTTGGTTTATGTGATGGATGTGGATGCACAATGAGGAGCAAAAGAGGATGTAAATTGAGATCAAGGCTAACAAAGTCACCAAAGATTTCCAACTTAGGATCTTCATGGTTAGAGTGTTGTTGATCAAGGAATGAGTATGTAAAATAATGGAATCAAAAGTATAATATGGTCAAATACTAGTAGACATAAATCAAATGATCGTGTAGGGGAAGTGGGTTTTATATATATAAGGTTTTTGGGGGCTGGTTTGCATGCATGTGTAGAACACGTGGTCGACGACAAGGTGCCACACATTTGAAAGTTGCAAAGACCTAAATATAAATCAAGAGGCTCAATTATTGTGGGTCACTTGGGTGTGAAATGTGAATCAGTGGATGGCCAAGCTTGGTTGCAAAGTTCATCTTTTGACTTGTACAATTGAATTAAAAGGATTCAACAAGTTGCATTCAACAAGTTTTGCGTAAAACCAATTCAGAAAAAAAAAAAAAAATATTTATTATGAGTAATGATTCTTGTTATACAAAAAAGTAATCATCGTCTTACTCAAAATTATTGTAAAATTATCGTGTACAAGTTTTTGAGTAATGCTGACGATTGTTGAACATACCACTAGTTTCTAAAATTCGAACAATTTTAAGTTACTACACATTTGGTATTGTACATAGGAAGTAGGAACCAACTCAATTAAAAGTTTAAACTCATTCTTGTAGGCCCAACTAAAGTTATACGTATTCATTATGATGTATGCCACTCACACGAACGCACATTGGGCTTGAAGTATGGATAATGCACATACATGACCTCCTCATACCACGTGCTGAAATATTCAGCTTACGGAATGAGGGCTCCCAGGTTTCGAATATAGGACCTTTTGGTCATCTATCTTTGCTACCATGTGTTGGAACCAACTCAACTAAAAGTTTAAACTCATGATAGTAGGCCCAACTATTATTATATTCCTTATTAGCTAGTATATCGAATTACTAACACACTCGAAAATACTTGACCTCTTGATCATCTGTCTTTACTACCATATGTTGGAACCAATTCAACTAAAAAATCTCAAAAACCCATATATCTTGTTGGAAAACATATCAGCTGTGCTAAAATTCTAACATATCTTGCTGATAAACATATGGAAAGATAAAGAAATAAAAGGTTTTTAATTTATTTTTTTCCTAATTCTTTATTTACAAAAACTTGTTTAACACGGTATTTTCATATTTTTTGATAAGACGATAGTCACTTTTTATTAAATAAGGGTTACGAATAATAATAAGTGACCCCTACATTTCTAAATAGTGACCCCATGTTTATGTGACTTGGTCTCACTCAAGACTTGCTCTTCTTTATTAGGTCGAAATCCTTTGCTAATTATTACCCCTGGTCATGTGATGCTGAATTGACTAAATGTGTTTTTCTGGATCCATGGCAATCCCGAGGCATAAAATTTAATAATGTTTATGCATGTGATTAATCACGTGAATTCAAGTGATCAAACTATAAACCCAAATCTGAATCTTCCTTGCACTACTCCACAGTCCACAGTGCTATATGTACTTCAACAAATTATAGCCAAATCACCACTGATCATGATACTTTCTAAAACCATGTTCTACGAACTTTTAATCATTGAGGATACACTTACCTCACTATAGATTTTAATTTTAATTTTTTTTGTTTGTTAGAGTGACTGATCATTATTTTATTTTTGTTTGTTAGAGTGAGATGATCAACTTAATTGACCCCCCAATCCAACTTAAGATTATTTTTGTTTAAGCTTGATTGATCAGATTTGAAACTTAGGTGTAAATTAGAATCCAAATTGATGAGGCCAAAATTATATTATTAGAAGAATCTATTATATACCCCTACGTTCCAAAATCGAACTCAAGCACAAAAATTATGGGTCAAAGCTTTTACATGTTGTCCATTATTTATATGCTTTATATGATGTAAGCACAACTTAATTTGAAAATATAAAGACCAACTTAATTAGGACGGATAAAGTAGGCGCATCGTCTCCAAGCAAATACGAGGTGATCACTCGCACAGGGCCTCCAATTCGACAGGGACCTCTTTTTATTTTCTTTTCATTTTTCAAATACTAAAAAAAAAACTACGATTCGAAATTTCAACATTATTTCTATAACTCTTCTTTGTGAGATGATTTTTGTGTTTTTATAATTGTATTTTTCTCATTTATTAAGAACCCGATGTTCAAATTTATTAGCACATAGCCTATATCTTTTTTTAGTAACTTTGGGACGGTCCTATGATGATGAGGTATAGTACAACATACTTTCAAGAGCAATAATATACTTGTAGTAAACTATAAACCTTTTTATAAATCTATAATCATTATGGTATGATAGTCATAAGACAATACAAGAAACATGAGGATGAATAAAAATTCAACAGAAGAGAAGAAATTTGGATATGAGATCTAATGGCCTTTAATTTGTATCCCCACACTAGAACTTATGGCTATGGCTATCGAACAAAAGTTTCTCACTATTTGTTCATAATAATGAATTGCAATGGCCACTCTTGGACAGTTTGAATATTTTTTTATTTTTTTTTTTGATAAGATTGGACAGTTTGAATCAGATATACCATTTGCGCACATTATTTCCCTACTTGATTTTGTACCTTTTTTTGTTTGTAACACGAAGAGACACCAGCTCATTCTGGCTAGCTGTCTAAGTTGGAAATCTTTGGATTCCGATTTCTTTAGCTATATGTTTTTATCAATTGTCTTCCCAAGGTTGGAAAATTTGCACATAGCGTACATTCATCTAATGGTATCAGATCATAGAATGCAAATTCATGACTTCCTAAGCGTTTACAGATTTCGGATAACGTACAATTTGCACAAAAGAATTCACTTTGCAAAACAACTACTCTAACTAGGTGATGAGCTGCAACCTACGGACCTACCGAGTTTTGATCATGCCTAGGATAAATATGACTCACTATGTATGAAAAAATTACGAAAATGATTGGAAATATCCTCCAAAATTGACACCGATATCACTAGAGCTGCTAAACGGACCTGTCAAGTCGGGTTAGGGTCGTTCAAGCTCATAATTCATGTTTGACGTATGTTTGTATACCAACTTTTAAAGGGCTTTCAGGATATGAAGTCAATTTTTGCTGGGTTTTTTTTTCCAGTTGAGTTTTCGGTTTGACCCCTTTTTATGCCTATTTTAACGGTTCGGTCAATTAATCTCATTTGCCGTGATTGTAATGCATGATTGTGTAAACCTTTAGTGAGTTTTCGAGTTGTGAAGTTATTTATTTATTTTTTTTTTGTTGTTTTTGGAGTCGGATCAGATTTTGACAGTTCTAGATGTAAGTGAAAACTTAATTAATTTAAGAAAGAATAAATGAAAGCGAGACTTCCAAGTTCTAAAATGACATGTTGAACCAAAGCGAGAAGCCAGTTGTATAGTCAAAAGACTTGTTGGGCATTCAGCATAATCAGCAATGAGCAACAGCGAGCAACGAGCGTGGAGCCTTTGCACAACAACTTAGCGAACATCACCCTTTTCATCACGACACACTGCAATAACAAAGTGACAAGCCAGTTGCAACCCTTTAATTAATCCTTACCCAACTTATCACATATAGCAACGCCATCAGCTCCTTAGGCTCAATGCGAATGTCCCATTATTGTGTTACTTCCATTGAACAACTATGTTCCCACATTGGCCTGCCAAAATCACAAGTAATAATGACATGAATTGTGGATTATTCTACCTCTTATTGACACAATGTAGTTGAGTCCACTATATGTCTATGTGTGTGATGCCATGTGGACGTCCATTGTTTGTGGGCATGGACGTCCACTCAGTATACATGTCAGCACTTACTTAATATATTTTAAATATATGCTTATTTAAATTATATTACTAGCTCGTGTAAAGCAAGAAGTTACAACTACTTTATTATGTATTCTAAGAATTAGCTCATATTTTGTATGAAGATCAAGTTGGCGTAAATCTTGTGAGGAAACACTTAGGTTACATCTGACAATTGTTTTAACTGTCAAATATCAAAAGAGTTAAGAAATTAGTAGGAAATAATTAAAAGTTGCAATGGAAAGCTAATAAATTAAACTGGTTGTTTCGCTAGCTATAAGCCTATAATTGGAAGCTACTAGTAGTATGGTAGCTAAGAATTAACCGTAGCCATAGATGCAAATTGAAGATATTCTAGCAAGCTATTTGGTAGTTGACAAATGAAAAAACTACTTGCAAACTTAAAGCCATAAATTTTATTAACAAATTAGCTATTTGTGCTAAATATTACCTTACTCAATGCCATCAAATTAATTAAGGAAGCCCCATATCCCCCAATTTAAGTGGGGAGAGTTATTAGCAAGTTTACAAGAAGTCATGTTGGATCTTGGATCTTTGATCGATCTTCAGTGGAGTAAATTTGCAAATTTCTTTTAGTTTAGTAATTATGATGTTCCCATTATGATATATTTTACTTATCCATGTATTCTCTTTTTCTTATAAGTGCCGAATTGCTTTTATATTTATTTAATGTCCTATTTTTATTTTAAAAAGCGGAAAAAAAAGAGAGAAGAAAACTAGGCCCAACTCATCCACCTTGGTTTAATGGGCCTAATTCATAGCCCAAGGTCATTAACTCTTAATAACCCAAATTGTTGTTACTTAATAACAAAGCTGGCATTGTCAAGCAGATCCATCTCTGAAATCTCAAATCCGCATTTCTCTCTCCAAAACCATTTCCCCGACCGCCCCTTTCTCTCTCCTCTTCTCCCTCTATATTTGGTGGCCCCTTCCCTTCGTTCTATATATTCCATCCCTCTTTGAACTCTCTCTCTTACCAACCCCATTTTATCACTTCATCTTTTCAGCTCCATTTTTCTTTTTTAATTCCTTTTTCACTTTTAGCCACTCTTCCCTCCTTTTTTTCCTTTTTTAGTAACACCTAATTTCGGCGCTGAAATTTCACTGACAAATTCGGGGGGTTTTACGCAAGTTCTGGATTTCTAGGGTTTCTGGGTTTTTTGCGATTTGAAGTGAAGTGAAGTGAAGAATAATATAGTGTGTCAATCTGGCTATGGACTACGAGCCTTCGCCTTCTGATCATACTGGTGAGTGGAACTTTCTTGTTATTTGGAATTGCCTTTTGTTTGGATTTTTCAGTGTTTTTGTGAAAATTTTGGGTTTAGGGTTTTGTTATTTTGATGAATTGGGTGTTTTTGATGGTTTGAGTACTTATATAGCTGATTGATTGTTTGTTGATTGGTTTTGAGCAACTTGAAAGTTGTGAGAGTGCCAGTTACTTCAATGTGTTTGATATTTAGATTGATTTCTGCCCTTAATCGCTGTTTCTACGGAATAATTAATGTTTTGTCTGTAATTGAGTTAAAATATTGGGCGACACAAATTACAATGTGAGCATACGTTTCGAGGATTAGAAAGCTGTACATTGCAGAAGGATTGATATTGCAAGAGAATAAGGAGAGAAGTGGGTGGTGGAGAAAGTGCGTTTGGTCTCTTGCAGCCAAGATTTAATTACTGGGTCTGGGGGCGTTGAATTTCTGGCTAAATGAGGTAATGGGTGCAAGCTCACTTCTTCAGAAGTCAGGCAAATGTTATTTGTTCACCTCATACTATCCCTGAAGGGAGAAGGCATACCACTCGGCCTGCTGTTGAAGAATGTGCCGTAGAAGTTAGAAATCCTGGTGGCGTAGAAGTCAGAAATCCTGGTGCTTCAAAGGTTCTAAATTTGGATATACAATTTCACTGTGGTTGCTAAGTGATGGATGTCGGACAGCTCTCAGAAAGTAGATATTAGGGGTTGAGTATTTCAGAGTGTTACTTTGGACAAGTTTGTGGATGATGTTAAGGATGATGTTTTTCTCTCTTGGGCAGCACGACATCGACTTGTTTTCAGCTTGTAATGCTGTTTACGGACCTTTTTCTTTTCTGTAGTCCCCACCCCTTGTGCTGGTCCTGTTTTCTTTGACTTGATCATGCTTGCTTATTGAAATATACCGTAGATACTGATGAAGATATTCCTCCACATCAAAATAGAGTTCCAAGACCGCCACACATCTCAGCAAACGGAAATCCAATGCTAGGTTCTGGCCCTTATCGCAGAGTGCAGGGAGACATGGAGCACCAGATTCATCACCTTGAAAAGGAAGCGTACTTTGCTGTGCTTCGAGCCTTTAAAGCTCAGTCTGATGCCATTACTTGGGTATGCATTCTTTTTCTATACAATTAAGTTTTGAGATGTTCATGTTGTCTAGTTTGATTGACAAATAACATTGTTCAGGAGAAAGAAGGTTTGATAACAGAACTCAGAAAAGAATTGAGAGTTTCAGATGACGAACACAGGGAGCTTCTCGTCAGGTTTAATAATGATGACGTTATCCGCAGAATAAGGTTTGAATCTATGCTATTACTGTTTTTCTTTGTTGGAAATGAAAGTTATGCACTATCAGCACTACAGTATCTGGGGTGTTATGTGTGTGCTACTGTACATAGTTACCTATTTTCCATCGTCAATTTTCTTATATCTCCTATTTTTCTCCACGGAAACTCGGAGCTTATGTACATATGTTGTGTGACTTGTGTCTTATGAACACATAGTTAAAGGTTGTTTTTGAGCCATTTATAAGTTAATAGAATTGTTTTCCAATGGTAAAACTGCATCTTATAGTTTTTAATTGGTTAAAAGGAGATATCAAGGGAGCTTCTGGTTTTTGAGAACATGTTCATGGAAGTTCTGTTCTTCTCTACTTAATGTATCTTGAACAATGTTCGTAGGGAATGGAGACAGGCCGGGGGCCACCCAGCTATGGGTACATCACATCCTATAAATGATGTACCTAGTCCAACTCCATCCGCATCCCGCAAGAAACAGAGGACAACACATTCTCTTCCTTCCCATGTGGTGCCTTCAATTCCTACATCCATACAGACGACACCTTCAGGGGCACCTCATGGATCCCGAGGCAGAAAGCCAAAACAGGTTCTTAAATTTTACTTGTAGATCATCTTGCGTTGGTTGAAAATTTTTCATTCTCTGGTTGCTTGATGTTTCATTCCACTGAAGTATCGACAATGGGTTGGCTTATCCTCATTTGTGTTCTTACAGTACCAGTATAACAACCATGGATCTACTGGTGTGCTTGGAGCACATGAAACTGCTATACCAGGAAGTGGTGAACAATTGGTAGGAAGGAAAGTCTTGACCAGATGGCCTGATGACAACAGCTTTTATGAGGCTGTGATTACTCGATACAATTCATCTGATGTATGCAAAGCCAATGCCTAATACGCTTTTAGTAGTATTTGTTGGTCAACGACTATGCTCACTATTTTGTTTATCACTTTCAGGGTCGACATGCTTTACATTATGGCATGGGTACTCCAGATGAATCTTTTGAATGGGTTAACATTATGGAGGTGAGTGACATGATTAAGGTTAACTTATAAAGTCCATTCTGACAGGCATTACATTTCATGACATAGTATTAAATATTGAGCGTTTGGGCACCGGCCTAGGTGCTCTACATGGTTACTACAACGCAGTTAATGAATTTGAGAATAATTGTTTTGTGCTGTTTTGAGTGCAAAGGGGAAATCATTTGGCCTTTTGCAGATTTTGATTGAGAATCACTTCAAGTGTGTCTCATTATCACTAGTTTCTTGACCGAAAATATGACACCTTCGATGAAGAGGGTGAACTAAACTTAACTATATGTTTATGCCAAATGAGAATGGCGTTTATAACATCGGTTGTGAGGGTGGTGGATGCAATATGACCTGCTACTGAGTTCGCTGCATATCTGACCCTAAGACCCCTCTTTATGTCTTGAGACTCATTGGTCATCTCTTGCACCTATATTGTATGTCTACCAGAGAACACATTTAGGCATGTTTATGCCCAACTCCCCACCCCCTTCTTTCTTTGGGGCAATCATGTATAGTTTTGGTGATCACGTACAACAGCTAGTGCCTAGTGCTGTTTCAGTTCTTGTGAAGGTTCAGCCTGATCAGAACAAATTATTTAAATGGAAGGGAGTTTCTACTTTGAACTTCATACTACCCACAGGTCTTTGAATATGCATTTTGATATGGAGGTTTAACTATCCTGGTATTTCGATGCAATAAAGGCCTTTCAAGCCTCATCATTTACTAAATAGTAAATACTTCCTGCTAACTGCTAGTGTGTGTGTGTGTGTGTGTGTGTGTGTGTGTCTTTACTCCTAGCCCCTTCCAGATCATAATTGCACAAACTCGAACTCCTTGCATTACCAACCCTGACCTTCTCCCATTTGAACCCTACCAAGCATATAAACTTGAGGAAATTCAAATACAAAGCTGAAAGCAATAATGAAGGTGAATGGAGAATTTGTATGGAACACTTGAGCCTACTATATTGTTCTTTTGACTGGCTGGACTTTAAGGACGACTTTGCAAGCAGGAAGGGCCTAAGGCTTTCGGCTGTTATGGTAGGGTTTTTGGTTAGGCATTTTGGTTTCACTTAATGAGAGGGTTTTTGGTTAGGCTTTTTGGTTTCACTAATAAGTAATGGTCCTATAGCAATAATGGGGTGTTTTTATTAAATCCTCCTCCCCTCCTTTCTTTTTTGTGTGTGGTGTGGGTCAAGAGCGCCAGATAGAGAATCAACTTGAACAACACCCTTCACAGGACTCATGAAAGTGTTAGATGCAAATAGATGATAATAAGTATGATGTGGAGGAATTTGGTTCTTTTAGTTATGTATGAGAGTCAACTTTGTTGACTGTTTTGCATGTACTTTTTCTTTAAATTGATTAACATCTTTATGATCAGATTAGAGCACAATCTTGTGGTTTCACGTGCATGTTTTGCCAGTGAGAGACAAAAATTTCTGTTGAAGTCATTATTCAACTTTACTCTTCTTAAAATTACTTTGTTTCTTTGAAGTGATCCAAGTATGGTAAATGTGTAGATTCCTCCTGAGGACATACGATGGGCAGATGAGGATCCAGGATTATCAAACAGAGGAGGCCCTGGAGATAAGAAATCAACGAGTCATGGTGCGGTTCCAGGTGCGGGAAGGAATCAGTACAGAAAAGAGCTCCAGAACGGCACTGGAAAGATGTCAGATGATATTGAAATACTTCACACTGATACATTGATTAAGGAGGTATGGATGGGATTCCAATTGGGCAGCATTTGTTGACAATATTGCTTTTCTAGGTTTAAGGTTAAATTTGAAATGACCGCTAAGGCGCTAATTGCTAAACAGGGTGAGGCGTTACTGTTATTGCTATTTTGATCTCATCGTGTTGTTGTTCCGGTATAAAATCAGGTGGAAAGGCTTGTTGCTGCAAGTATGCCTGACCGTCTTGAAATTGAGAAGGCAAAGAAAATGTTAAAGGTATATTTGTTTGGGAGCCCCATCCCTCCTTTGCAAGTTTCTTGCATCCCCACTTATTAGCATGCGTTTGAATTGTGCTTTTATGAGAGCAAGTGAAGAAGCTTCCTTTGGGATGCTTATATGATGCATGGAGAAAGACTCCAAAGTCCAAGCCTTCAACTTTTTCCGTTCATGGCCTTGGTTTGAAGCTTTAGTAAATGCAACATATTGATAGAACAAAGCCCTCCACTAATGATTCTAAAGAACTCAGCCACCAAGTCAATAGCTAACCACCAGTTCAATATCTAAAGGACTTTACAGACACCCAATCCACTAAGAACCCTCGAAGGAAAATAGATGATAGAAAGATTTGAGGATTTCACTACAAGGAGTAGCAGTTCTACCCAATTTCATTCTATGTTATCTGCCTATACAATGCTAGTTTGACACCCCATATAGGCTATATGTACATTTTAGCACGTTAAGCATCAGCAAGCGCTAAGAACAATCTAGAATTAACGTGCTGGTGAAGGAGAGAAGGCCAGCCCCCTACAAATACACTTCACCTACCAAAGGCCAGCCCCTTAGGCTTAAGTAGCCATGTCAACGAGGTATATCCATTATAGATGTTGGGCATATTGTGTAAATTTCAAAGCATTCCAAGGTACCAGTGCAAGGTAGGAGCTGGTTAACTTTTTACCTGTGATTTCACCGACCTTACTTGGGATCTGGTTCCTCAATCCTAGGTTCCTCATTTGCATCAATATATATCAGTTTCTGTGTCTTTTTGCTTCTGCACTTTTAGAATATTGTTCTGCTGGTAGACACTGAAAACTTGTCAAATTGTACACGTTGCAGGATCATGAGCTGGCACTAATGGATGCGATCTCAAGGCTTACTTATGTGTCTGATGGTGATAGTGGTAATAGACTGCACATGTATATATGATCAGAAACCTGTATAAATTTGATCACGAGTAAATTGTTATCCTAGTCTGGAGAGACCGTGAGGAAGGGTGACTAAGCTGTTTGAATTGATGCATAAACTCCATCTCCACAATCACCCTTTCCCCCCATTACCCCCGCCCCTTTGTTGTTGCTTCTGGTGGGGTGATTGAGGAGAACCAGTGGCAGCAAATTATTAGCAAGCAACGCCACACTTTGGTGTAGCCAAACCATTAATTTATTATGATTACTATATTATAGGAGTTTCGTTTAATGTTTAGTCATTGCTGATATACTTGGAGGAAAACGTTCGCAGCTGGTGCTGGTATGACCTAGTTTTCTAAGATGCCTAATGCCCATGAGGCCATGACTAGGAGTTTCTGGTGGGTCTTGAGTCCTTGCTCCTTACTACCTCGAATATATGTTGTGCATTTAGCTCCTCCATTCCTCTATGAGATGAGGAGTGAGATTATAAGAAATGTAGGAGGGAAAAGTTATGATCTTGTGTTATTCTTCCAACTCTCAAGGGTTTCCTTTAGCATTAGGTTTTACATTTCTTACTTTTTTACTTTTATTTTTGATTTCAACGTTATGGGTAGTTGCTTAGTTTAAGAGCTGTTGTTTGTGTAATGGCCAGCCTTGTTTTGACTTGCTTTGGTGTCCCTTTTTGTGTTTCGGAGTGTGTATTTTTGAGTCCCGGCATTGGAAAGAGCCCCCTCTTATTTTTCGAGCCTAAATAGCAAGACTTTGCTCTTTTTGATGTGCTAGATAATGGATTCTTGCCAATACTGTAGTTGCTGCTCTAGCACAATCCCCTCCTTTTTCTTTCCTTGTTTTCCTTTGTTAAAGACAACAAGCATTTGTTAATGTGCATATTCTTTTTTCCTCTTTTGGCTCAAACAAACATGACCAGATTGTGTACTTTTGAGTTTTGATATAGATTTGTGTCTTCTTAAATCTCGAGACATAACTTCCAACTAATGCGAGGTCGTTTTTCCATTTTCTTTGTTGTGTGGCTTTTACCAGATGGAGAACAACAATATTAGTGTAGCGATTCAGATTAACTGCAAGGAAGCTGGCAATTGGAAGAAGCAAAGCATATAAACAAACAATTGCCCACTAGTAAGTGTGTGCGACGATGACGAGATGGGCATATTGACCAAGAAACACGGGTTATTGATCGGTGTATTTTTGAGGTTTGCACAATGTAAAATCTTCATGATTGTTCCTCCATTTAGACGTTATCACATGTAGATGTTAGCTTGTAGGGGATAGAGGATTGGGATTTCTTTTGGGTAACTGACAAGGTAGTCACTGATAGTTGTAGAACTAATGTTCATGTGAAATATTACTGATAATCTTCAGTGGAATAATGCATTTGAAATTAAATTGCAAAGAGCACTAACAATGTCAAATATAGCCAATTTTGAACATTTTCAGTTGAAATTTAATATTTTTTTTTAATGTTAAATTTAAGGTTATTTTTTTAGTATACCCATAGGTTCTTGGTATCTTTGTTTTTCGCTGATCATGGGTGATGGTCATTCTGTTGGATTTTGTATGACACATTAAGAAACATTTAAACAGCAATTACATTAAGACATTCCACCACCCACCGCCATATGCAGCTAAAAAATGGTGGGTGGCAATGGCAATCAATCATGAGTGACTAACAATAGGACATGCCTCCTTTCGAGAAAGGATGCCAACAAGCCAAAGCGAAACCAGAACATGCCCTGCAAAACGATCACCGGACACAGCTCCAGAAAACATACTCCTACGATCACTCACTTTACAATACATAGATTGTTTTGGACCCTATTTTCTCAGTCGTTTCTTCGGCAATGCTTCTGCTTCTCCACCACCCTCCCTGCCTCTTTTACCCATCGCTGCTATTGCTGCTGCCCTTTTGGGCGGGCGGCCAGTGTTTCTGCTTGCCGGACTCTGTTTCTCATCCTTTCCCTTCACTGTTTCCTTCCCAGCTGGTGTGTTGCCCAACTTATTACGCGAAACCACCTGATCTTTACGCCTGTCATTCTTATTACCACTAGTGCTATTGTTGACATTCTTCTTCTCAGTTGAGTTCTTTAACAATTCGAGCAACGACCCATTGCCTGATCCCGAGCCCCGTTTTGTCTTATTCGAGGAATTGTCGGGAGTTGGTTTCTTCTTTTCTACCTTGGCCACAGAGTTATCTCCCTTGGCTGAAGCTGGAGTGCTGGGGCTAGGTTTTTTTATCGATGTAGGGCTTGGCCGAGTACTTTTATTGCTGCTGCTGTTGTTATTGTTGTTGTTCTTGCTTGATGAGCTCTTTGAACCAAAACTCTGATCTCTGGCACGCTTCTTTGTCCCGGCATTGAGTGATGACGATGTTGTTTTTTCCTCTTCTGGCTGCTTTACCACTTCCTCCCTAGCAGCAGGTTTATCCCTGGGTGGTGGTGTTAATATTGCTAGCTCCTTTTTCTTCTCTATTGCCGTGGACGGTTTTCCTGCAATGGAGCTCCGCTTTCGACAAGCTATTGCAGGGCCATTTATTGCGAGGTTGGGTTTGGGATTGGTCTTATCAACCTCTGGCTTTAGTGGCTTTGGTGGGGATGGGGGTGCTGGCGGGTGGGGCTTTGGAGCCTCAGGCTTGTGGGAAACAGGCCGAGATTGGATTTGTTTGGTGACAAGTTGGCGGAGCTCAAGAGCGGCTCTGTGCTCTGAGGAATTGTTGGTGAAGAAGACAATGGCGTTGTTGATGAGGAGCATAAGGTCACGGTACAACTTGGTATTGCAATCTGCATATAGACCTTCTTCTAGCCTTCTTTGAATCATTCCCAGGTCAATGTGCTGCTTAATCAAGCTCCTGTATTTGGGAGTTTCCTGAAAGAAAAATAAACAAAAATAAATATATGAATAGATAAATAAACAAATAACACAAAAACTCATATGAGACGGTCCCTCAAACAAGCATGACATCATATTAATTGATGAACTGGAGAAAACGGAGAATATAGGTAACAATTTGATTTATGGGGATCTAGTAATGGCACATGTTGGAGTGGGAATAATAGTTCATTTTCATTCCTTTTTTAGTAAATTGGTTAATGAAATATACCAAAAAAAAAGGAGTAAATAGAGTGGGATAAAAATTAACCAAAAGAATAAAGTACTGTATCATGCAAGTGACACTGCTGCTCTGTTTTACCAGAATCAACAATTAGGTGAGGTGATACACAATTACACATACTGAAACGAAGAATGGCAGTCATGCAATGAAGGTAATTCAGCAATAAGAAGTTACTTCTAGTCAGTCACTATTGAAAAAATAAATAAATAATAAGAAGAAGAAGAAGCTGGAACTCAATAACGAATTAAACTGTCAGCAATACTTTCTTATTTTCCAAATTTCCTCAAGGAAATTCTCGCAAGTGTAGGGTGTTACGTTACGGCTACTCGCAAATGAAAGTGTGAAAAAATGACAAAGTCCATTTTATAACGCTCCGATTGTTTCTTGAATTGGAACCATTCAGCGAATCAGCGGTAATAAACCATCTAACGACTAACGAGTTAACGACTAACATAACGTGTCAACACGTCACTTTACTATTGAATCACACTATTCATTATTCAACGTCATGGAGCCCAATGAAGGCCAATTAAACCCGTCAAATGGGTAGGTCGGGTCAAGTTTGGATCCAGTTACATCAGGTAAGGTCAACAATATGTCGATCAATATCAGGCTCGGGCCGGTCATCGGATATGAACAGATTTTGTCTTCGGGTCGGGTCATTAATTTGTGGAGTATTTTTAGGTTGGGTTTTAATTTTTAGCATGTTGGGTCAAATTTTCCTAACTCTATTATACAGGATTAAAATTCCATTCTTTTTTTTTTCCCCCTTGTTTTAGTTTTTTAAATGAAACAAAAGTATATAATATCAATTTACCTATAAAGGCCATAATTGGAGATGGCATAGATCGACTAGAGCAATTCTTATTATTTAGACCCTCGATTCACAAAGTTAGGTGAATCCCCCTCTCTCTATCTCCTCCTTGAGACGTTCGGCTATCTTAGTAGGCGGGATGCTTCCATTTTTCTGGCTTGGGTGGTGGGATCAAGTCCATTCTCTCTCCTATTCAGGACTTGGAAGTACGGAGGGAGTCTGGTCAATCTCTCTTAGTCCATTCAAATAAACAAACAAACAAATAAAATTGCATGTTCAACCTTCACCTTCAAGATTCCATAATCCATATACTTACATGTTTATTATTTTTATATATATGAGGGACCTCAAAAGGTGACTTTAGGATAAGTGCGTATGGCATCCATAAAGTTCTTAGGGGGCATTTTCATTTTTTTATTCTCAAATTTCTCTTGTTAATCGTAATTACTTAATTACACAGAAGCTTTTATAACCCGGCTTCATACATAAGGACGTGAAAAAAATGATACTATGAGAAAACAACTAAACATATGAATGCAAAAAGTTACTTCCTCCGTCTCAAAAAAATCCGAATCTTTATTTTTCACGGTCTCCAAGACACCACTTTGACCGTAAATAACTACAATTATATGAATACAAAAATTATAATAATACGATTTTTTTAAAGTACTTTTGAAAATGAATCTAACAAAAGTATTTTCATAATGTAAATCTTTATATATTTTCATAAATTAATGGTCAAAGTTTGTTAAGTTTAACCTTCAAAAAATAAAGTTTCAGGTTTTTTTGAGACAGGGGAAATATATTAGATTTCAAGTTGAATAAAATGACTATCTTTTTATGTGAATGAGAGCACTAAGCTAATCGCTCTCCCACCATTATTATTCAACCATTGCCATATCCTCTTTCTTTTGGATGACGAGTTATCATTCGATGTGATAATAATTTCTCCCTCCGTCTAGTAAAACTGGGCGATTTTCAAATTTTTGTTTTTTCTTTTCTTTGATCTATTTTTGCTTTTTCTTTACCCACCGCTTTCTACAAAAATCTAGATATCACTTATCAAGTAGATACCACTTAATCTTTTGTCCCCTTGTTCAAAAAAATTCTCCGGATTAAAGGTTGGATTCCTATCAATATTTATGCCTCCAAACAAAAGTTAACATATACCCTAAGTCCCTAACAATATTAGTTGTTTTACAGGTGAAAATCACAAAAACTCGTATGGATACGTGATACTCTCTCCGTCCCATAAAATTCCGAACGTTTAATCTTTTACGGTTTCCAAGATACTACTTTAACCGTAAATGATTACAATTATATGAGTATAAAAATTATAAAAATATAATTTTGTAAAAATACTTTTAAAAATAAATTTAACAAAAGTATTTTCATATTGCGAATCTTTATATATTTTCATAAATTAATGGTCAAAGTTTGTTAAGTAATTTATTACTTCGTAGTGGGTATATCATTGAAGGATACCAAATAAGCAAATATCCTAGTCCGAGTTATTTTAATTTCAGTTTACCTGACTCTCAAGCCGGCGCCCAAAAACCGAGCCGGCCGTACTAACTCGAACCACCTCGAACAACTCAATCAACGTCTGACCTTCACCACCACTGTTGGTGGCTTTACTAACCGGAGACTGATTCTCCTCACCACTACTATTCGCCACCGCCTTTTTCTCTCTCCTAGACAAACTCGCCGCGCTCTGCACATCACTGCTCTCCTTCACCCCCTCCTCCTTCGACTCGCTCACCGATTCCACCAACTCGCCCGAGTCAACTCGTTCATCGCCGCCCACTTTCACCGAGTCAACTCGCTCACCGCAACTCGAGCTCCCGTTGCACGAGTCCTCCTTCCCCGCCGGTTCACCGATTCGGTCCGGTTCAACCGGTTCCGGTTTAATTTCCGGTTCGCTTTTCCGATCCTTCGAGTTCCATTCGTTCACCGACTCATATTTCCGGCGAGTTTCATCGCCGGCGACACTTTCCGGCGGTTCATTTTTAACCTCGATTTCATTATTTTCCTTTAGATCCGAATTTTCTCTCTCCTCTTTTTCCTCCTCTCTCTCCTCCGTCAATGTCTTCACCTTCGACTGCAATGACCTGCAAAAATCATAAATCAACCGTTAAATAAATAAAAATCAAAAATCAATCTAGGAAATAAAATAAAACTTTCCGATCAAGGATATATACATACACGATGGAGAGATCGTAACGCTGGAGTTCGTTTCTAAGTTCAGCAACACGGAGTTTCCTCAACTCATCAAGCCATACACTCATATTATTATGATTATTATTGTTATGATCGGAAAATTCATTAGCGAAACGGCGTTTAAGGTCACGGTATTTCTGGTGACAGATGTGAGGGGTGATGAGGAGAGAGAAAGTGGTGCGTTTTTGGAGTTCTGTGGCGACGGAGTCCCAAGAGGTGGTTCCATAGCGGTTGACTGCACAGGCTAACAAGAGTTCCTCGAGTGTTCCCCATGTTGTGGTTGTGGTTGCGGTTGTGGATGTGGTGGTGTTTTTTTTGTGATTAGGTTCGTCGGTTGGTTCAGCCATGATATTTTTTTTAGGGAAATTATATGGTCCCCTTTTATTTGCTTCAACTTACATTATACAACGGGATAATTCGTTCAACCTTGTTTGGTTTTGGGCTATGGCTTTTCTCTTGTGTTGTGTGTGTCCTAATTTACAATGGTGTTTTTTTTTAGCCTCGTTCGTTTCTTACTTTTCGGCTTTTGTGGCTCGGCTTGGGTACAGAGTGCTTGAGCGAAGTGAGATTATATATTCGATTGAAATTTACAACATTAAATAGGTCGGGTTGTGTGGTGTTTTCGTTGGTAACAATGTTCTTAATCCAAACCTAAATTATTTATTAATTGTTTCGAAAATCTGTGATCTACACCTAACCTGTTTAATTATCGTGTTACTTCTTCTTCTTCTTTTTTCTTTTTTTAACACTATCGAGTTACTTGTTGATGACTTGTTAACCCATCTTTATTTTCTTTATTTAAACTAATTAAAAATATTTTCTAGGAAATTACAAAGTCCTATCCAGACATATATAGTGTCTATTCGATAGTCTAAAATTATTAAAATACACTCAAGATAATTGAGATTGTATTACATTATTTATTTGTTAGAAATAGTTTGAACTTAAATTGGACAAATTTTATTAAACGGGTCGTAAGCAATTGCTCTCGTGTCGAACCTTGTGGTTTGATTCATTTATTAAATAAAAATAAATAAAACCTATTCGACTAATCATAACTCCAAGTTTCCGAATAACATTCTCGTGTCAATTTACTACTAATGTACTAAGATTGGGCTGGTCCAAGTGCATATCGCCATATAAGGTGTTACTTTGATTTTGTATGGGTGGGCCTTTAGTGGATTGGGCTTCTCCTTGTGAGGGACTTAAGATATATATATGTACGGAGTATCACATGAATCGGCTTTAGACGGATAAAGAATGCTACTAGTACATCATGGGAGGAGTTTGAAGGTCTATTAGGGATGAGGGATAGTGTGTTCTCCGTGGGTAACTGGCAGATCGTTTCAGGGGTCAAGTAAAATTTGACCAATTAATAAAGCTGTGTTTTAAGCTAATGAAAGGTCTGTTGCCAGTTTGCCATGGTTTTGAAAGACAAACGCAATGGCATGGTATATGTATGTTTTTACGAAACTACATGAAAATGATTATATTTTCCAAGTACAGTCTAAATTTTTTTTTACAAGTGAATGGTAACCGAGGCACCTCCGCTATGTCATGTTTGGACTCTCGTGTTCAATAGCGAACATATCAGATTAGCTGAACAACCAGCGCAAGCACTGGCCCCGTCAACGTAGCACCAACAAGGGGCTAGTATAGTTCCTAGAAGCCAGCAGACACAAGACATGGGGGAAATGGGGATTCGAACTCATGACCTGACCTTACCAAACCACTTGGGAGTAAGCTTGAAACTACTAGACCACCCCCTTATTGGTCAAGCCACTCTAAATTGTTGAGCAAGTTTGCAAGAGTTTATTCATTGCACACTCTAAAGTAATGCAAAATTCTCGTAATAAAAAATAAATAAAAATACACTCTAAATAAGGAGTGTGTTATGAACCTTAAGGATTTTGTACCCTATGGATTTGAAATTCGAATCGCTTCATCTATCATACGGAGTAGTTCTTTACCTTAATCATTCATACTACACCAGTATCACCACGGAATAATTTTTTTTGGTAATTAAAAAAAAAATAAAAAATCATAATTTGGATGAATATCTTGATCAACAAATTACACTCCATTCCATTTGGTACCTAAGGGCATCCTCATTGAAGAGGTTATTAGAGGAGGTTATTGTTATGCCACCTCACCAACTTAATAACCTCTCCTTTAATAACCTCTTTCTCCCATTGGAAAAAACCTCTTTTCTCTTATACTAACCTCTTACACCAACCTCTCACTCCCATTGAAAAAACCTATCATAGCTTTTTACATGGGGTCCACTACCTAATCAAACATTATTTTAAATCTTCACCCCACATTATACAAACTAGTAAAAATAATATTAACATGGGCTTTAATTAATAATGACTAAAATAAATAGACAAAAATAACTAAAATTTTATAGAGTAAAGTAAAAATATAAATAATAATAATAATAATAATAATAAAGAAACAACATTCTTATTAAACTGGTAATAATACCATAGCATTACATAACTAAAATTGACGATAAGAAAAACAAACAAAAACTTACGTAATTAATAATGACAAAAATAAAACCAGATTAAACAATAAATAAATTAACGATAAAAATAATTAATTATCATCGTCTCCACCTCCAAAACGCACCCAAATATGCTCCACCAAATCATTTCGAAGTTTACAATGGGTATTTTTGTCACGTAAATCGGCATGTGCTTGGAGGTATGGTCGGAATGCTGGAACTGATCCTTGTCTAGGCGGTGGAGGTCGTTCTCCTTCGTCATCCTCCCAATTTTCAGCAATTTCTCCCTCATCTTTAATAATCATATTATGTAATATGATGCAAGCATATACTATGTCATTCAAATTGTTCCGATACCAAAATCTACATGCGCCACGAATCATTGCCCAACGAGATTGGAGCACTCCGAATGCTCGCTCAACGTCCTTTCTTGCGAACTCTTGCTTTTCTTTAAATTTCTTCCTCTGAGGATCTTTGGGATGAGTAAAAGATTTCACTATTGTAGCCCATTCCGGGTAGATACCATCGGTTAGATAGTATCCTTTATCGTATGTATGGTTGTTTACCGTAAATTGGATTGGAGGTGTCGTTCCTTGTAGTACGTCATTGAACAAAGGAGATTGGTTGAGCACGTTTATATCGTTGTTTGAGCCGGCAACGCCAAAATATGCATGCCATATCCATAGATCATATGAAGCGACTGCTTCAAGCATGATGGTGGGAACTCCATGATCACCACGAGTGAATTGGCCTTTCCATGCAACTGGGCAATTTCTCCATTCCCAATGCATACAGTCCAAACTCCCGAGCATACCAATAAAGTCATGCTTTTGAGAATGCATTGACATTAAGCGGTGAACATCATTAGCATTGGGCCTTCTCAAGTACTCTTCTTTAAACACCTCAATGACCGCGCGACAAAATTTGAACAAGCACTGCACAATGGTTGTTTCGGCCATGCGGAGATACTCGTCATAGTGGTCTGCCGGAGCTCCGTAAGCCAATTGACGGATAGCAGCTGTGCATTTTGAAGTGGGGATAAACCCAATCGTCCATGACCATTGCGCCTTTGTTGGAAAAAGGGATCGTGATTTGTAACGGCTATGTGAAGGAATAACGGTGTTCGCATTTGAAACCGTCTTCGAAAAACATCAAGAGGCCAGGTACACTGGTTCGGTAGCAAAATAGTCTTTGTAAAGTTGCTTATGACCGCTCTCACACCCTCGCTCAATGTACCTTCGAGGTTGTCGACTGGGGGTTTGAGCTTGTCGGCGTCTTTGCTCATGCTCTAGCAACATCGCCATCATTGTTTCATCAGTATCATCCATACACATGTCAAATAGCAACTGACCATAATCAATATTGTTAGGAGAATCGGGATTTTGAGACATGTTGTAATGTGAGTTTGGGATAAATAATGGAAGTGATAGTGTTTGAGGCAATGAGATTGTGAGGGTGTGAGAAAATAGACTCTAATGTGCTTCTATTTATAAACTTAGCTAACGGCTAGTTTTTGTACTTTTCAACTGATTATTTTTATAACGGCTAGTTTTTGTACAACTTTTACTTTTACCTTTTAGTCATAACTTTTATAACGGCTAGAATTCATAACAGCTAAATTTTTTTTGAATTTCAAAGTACGAATTATTAAATACTATAATAATTACTAAATCTAAAAGATAAATAAATTTGCAAATTATAAAATATTAGAAACTTTTACAACAAAAATGAGATAAACATAAAATTTGCTAAAAAAAATACATAAATTTTTAAAAGGACGAAATATAAAAAAAAAATGACATCAACATACAAATGTTTAAAGGACATAAATTTAAAATTTACTAAATCTTAAAAATACATAAGTTTAACACGTACGAAATATTAAAAATTACAACTGAAAAAATTTTAAATGCCATGTTTGGTTCTAAGGATGGCACACATGGCATTGTGCATAGCAAGTTGGTGCTCATTCATGGTGTTAGTGTCTTTTGTTAAAATTTCATACTCAGCACAAAATGTTTCACTTTCAGCCTTCCTTTTATATGTTTCCATAGACGAAAGTTTTTCTTTTTGATATCCTTCCGAAGTCGCCCACTTTTCTTCGAACATGTCATCACTTGAATTTTCCAATTTCTTTTTACCTTTGGCCTTCCTCTTTGCCGCCTTCTGGCCGATGGGGCGGATCTCCACTTCACTCTCATCATCGGCATGATCACTCACATCTGGATTGGATGATGATGTGTATGCTCCAGATTCGTTGATCTTCTTCTTTTTCGAACTACGTTCAACCATCGGTTGCACCTGCCACTTCGGTTCATCTTTCACCATTTTCCAGATATGCACATATTGAAATTCCTTCCCATGTACATTCCTCCATTTGTTACGTGTTTCTTGCATTATTTGATCATCGGACCAACCACTATGATGTTCAGAAACAGTTTGAGTATAGTAACCATTAAATTCAGTTACCTGTGGTGTCACAGAATACCAGTGTGTCTTGAGTTTTGATTGTGGCCTGTGTATTTTTGTTTTGCGATACTGGTTAAAGTATGTTGCGATACGACCCCAAAAACCACCACCGGTTTGAGCGTTGCCCACAACAGAATCAGTACTAATTGTCAGCCAGGAGCTAGCAAGCAACATGTCCTCCTCGACGCTCCATTTGTCACGCTTGTTGACATCGGGAACGTGGGCATCTTCATTGAGATTTATATGTTCCAAACCCGGTGTGCCATGAGGTGGACCTTGAGACTCGGCGGATGATGGTATTGGCGATTCTTGTAATGAACTCATGGCCGATTGATTTGAAAATTGAAACATGCAAGGGCCAGGGGTGAATATTTGAGGTGAATTAAATTGTTGTGGTGTTTGGAATGGAAGGATAGAAGAATTTTGGAATTGGACGTTTTGAGGGGTTAGAGAATTTTGTAAAAATTGGTTGTTTGAATGTGTTTCAGAATTTTGTGGGTTTGGATTTTGAAAATTTCCAAATAGTGGAGCATTTAAAAAATTACTCCATCCACCTCTATTATCACTTATTTTGATAAGTGAATGGGATAAAAACTTTAGGAAATAAAGAAAGGTTCAGTATTATTATTTTTTTAATAGGAGAGGTTCAGAAATATTGAAAGAATTAGGTAGTGTAAAAAATTAGAAAATTTACCTCACTATTTATAGATAATATTTTACATAGTTTATTTTTTTTTCATGATAAATAGCGATTTTTAACAGTCAAAAAATAAAATTCTCGCAGCTTTGTGCGATATTATTACCATTTACAAATGAACTGATGCAAAATATGGGCAACGGTTACAAAATTTGAATGATTTAAATCACTGCATAAATAAACGGTAATATTGGAAGGGGGGGTGACCATTTTGCCAAGTGTCATTGAATTATGCATGTGGTCCACCAATGTGACAAGAAATGAAGAGCATGAGGCGTTTAAAACTCACGCTCTCAACTATTCCACTATGTTTGCAATTCACACTTTCCATTTTGCTTGGGCTTGTTTTCTTATTTTTTACTTTTTTTCCCCTCTAAGAAGTGCTCCTTCTGCTACAACCCATTCCATAGCAGACAACCAAAAACCTACCTCCCTATCAAACAATTAAGCTTTTTTCATCTGCTAAAACTGTAACAACCTCTGCAAACATCCTTCAATGAGGATGCTCTAAGATACCACTATCCAGCATAACCAATCTACTTAACTGTACTATTTACTAGTCACCTGTACTAAAACAAATTTCAACAATTCTATACTCAAAATTCAATGACAAAACTCATACTGCCAACTAAGATTCAAAAGCTTGTCACTCAAAAAAAAAAAAAAAGATTCTTCTTCAAGCCTTGTTATTAATCTCATCAACCACAATCCCTTCCATCTCTCTCTCCCCTGATTTTCTCTCTCCTCCTCTCACTCTCCCTTTACTCCCATTCCCAAACTCCACCTTCAAATCCTCCAACGCTTTCCCCAAACTAGCATTCTCATTCCTCAACATCTCCAACTGTCTCTTCACCCCAAAACACATCTCCGCCACGTCAGCACTCCCTTCCTCCCGTGGGCCCCTCACTTCCACCTTCTTATCCTCCTTCGCCACGTGTTCGATCCCGATCTTGTTCAGCACCAACCTCGGCACTCCACGTGGCGTAATCCCACCCGTCCATTTATTCTTCTCAAACAAACTCTGAAACCCTTCAGGAAACTTCACTCCCCATCTCATCTTCAATACGGCTCGGCTTCGTATCGCTATCCGTGTCCTCGCTCCCAGCGTCAACCCCGACACGGCCTCCTCCATCACGGACACTTCCGGTACTTTCTCGGACACGGATGAAATCTTCGGCTTCTCCACCACCTCAATCGAATCATCCTCCCCCAAAACGCCATCGTTTTGGTTCTGGAAAACGCTCATCGCCGATTGGTGGGCTTTTTTGATTGAAAAGTCGCCAAATTGGGGTTTAAACTGAATTAAAAACGCAGGGCTATTTCTGTAATTACCGGATGTGGATACAACGGGGAAATTGAACTCAGCGGAGATGGTCATGGGGGAATTGAAAGGAGACCCAAAGGAAGAAATCCCGGTTTTGAGGATGAGAGAGAAAGGGTTAAACGCATTGTTTGGGCGGTACGAGACACGAAACGATGGACCGGAGTCGAAGAAAGTGGAGAGAGATAAAGAGAGTTCTTTTGTGTCACCAGCTGAGATTGAGGATTGGAAGGGTAAGCCTAAGATGTTTAATGGGACTTTTGCTTTGAATAAGGGTTTTTGTTGCTCTTCTCTGAATTTTAGAGAGGCTTTCATTTTCTTGTTCTTTGATTGGAGAGAGAGAGAGAGAGAGAAAGAAAGAGGGGTTTATGAATTTTGAGAGGAAAGTGATTATTGGGGAGTTATGGAAGGAGTTTATAAGGGTGACTGTGAGGGTTTTGAATTTAAAAGGGGAGCGTTAGTGAGAGTGTATATGGGTGGTGTTTAAGCGGAGATTCCGGTAATATTTGGCTGGATTTGAGTGAATAATTGAGGTGAGAGTGGGTGTCACTGGTCAGTGTCATTTGGGTTGTTTGTATTTTGCAGTTCAAATTTCAAATAAAATAGACATTGGCAGAATTTGGATCAGGGAAGAAATCACTACAATGTGTGACTGTTTTTCTGTTATGCTTTTTTCCCCCCTTAGGTGATTTTAATCAGGCACAAAAATTGTGTATTGCATTATAAGTGCGAGAAGTCAGGTGGACTACTTTGATTAGGGTTGATGCATCAATTAGGGTTGAGGGCAATCAGATACTCACTGCCGGATATTGCACTATCTGATATTGAAATTAGATCCAATAGTTCCTATTTCTTAGACATTAAAAGAAAAATTGGAATTGAATTCATCCGGTAGTTGATACCCACTGATCCCTTAGTAGTTAGTACCCATATCCATTTTAAAATCCAAATTTAGTTGTTTCTTCACCAAAAGAAAAATAAAATAGTAGTTTAAAATCACATAATCAATATAAGTAAGAGAAACCATAAGCAGTGAGCTTATTTAGAGTTCTTTTTCGAAAATTGCGTGTAAATTTACTAATTGTAATCAATTTAGTTTGAGTCGTATATCTTGTGTATTTTTTGTTGTTATCACTTTATGATATCTTCAAAATTGTTTATTTAACTTTGAATTTTCTGAGGTTTAACAAGTATTTCATATGACTACGATACTTGCAAAAAAAAAAAAAGACAACAAATGTTCACAATATGGCATAACATTGATGAACAATAAGCTTACTAATTAAATAGAAACATGTTTCCCACCTTACAAGTTGATCCAAATGTAATAGAACTCGACCTCGTGTGATTAAATATGATTCGTGCCGTATATGATCGTGTCCTTGCCATACCTTCGTGATTTGAAACAAATTTTTGCCATGTCTGATTGTACTTTTTCTTTGAAAAATCTAAGTCCGGGCCCGCACATTTGTGCTTTGTAAAAGCTAAGAGGCATGTCAATTCATGTCGTACCTCGTGCTAATCATGCCAGGAGAAATCTACATGTGCAGCTAGTCTTGTGTGGACTTAGTCCACCGTGGACCAAGTATATTTGAGGGGTGACTCCAGGTGAAGTACGGGGTGACTTCACTATTAGAGGGGTGACTTCAGGTGAAGTATGGGGTGACTCCACTATTAGAGGGGTGACGCTAAGGGGGTGGCTCCACTAGAAGTAGGGGGTGACTCCACTATTAGAGGGGTGACTCCAAGTGAAGTATGGGGGGACATTTAGACCATAGGCTAAGTCCACACAAATTTTTGTACTACATGTGATATTGAGAAGGGTTTGAATTGGACCCTAATCCGAAATTCGATGGCCCGAATATTAACAAGGAATTCAGAATCAAATATTTACAGTATCCGACAAGACATTAATCCAACCAAAGCAAAATAATCCGATTTGTCCAATACAACCAAATCCGAACCTGCACCCACGAACTATTTTCCGGGTCGGGCGGGAAATTAAAAATGGCGAAAATACTGAAATCTAAAACCGTCCACAAGAAGCTACATTGGCGCCCGATGGTATTAAGGAGGTGAGCAAAAGGGAGCGTTTTCTCAAATCCGAAAAATTGAAAAACCTTGATGAGAGAGAGAGAGAGAGAGAGAAAAAGGTACGGAAAACCCCCATCTCTTCAAATTTCTCTTCCCCCCTTTTTTCTAAGCAAATTTTCGATTCAATAAACCTCTCAATTTCAGTTTCTAGGGTTTTCCTTTTCTCAAAAACCCCTCCAGTTCAATAAACCGAGATTGTTAGGGTTAATTCTCCCCCAAATTTGGAGTTCCAATAAATTTAATTTATCAATCAATTAATTTACTCATTGATTGATTGATTTCGAGTTCTGGTGAGCAATAATGGGGAGAGTGAAGAAAGAGCCTGGAAGCTCTAGCAATGGCGCTACAACTTCTGGTGTGAGAGAATCGAGAAAAAGTAAGAGAAATGTAGTTGATGCAAGTTCTAATCGTTTTGATGGTGGTGATGATAATAATAATGAAGAACGTGAGGAGCAGCAACATGAAAGAGATGAAGAAGAAGTAGTAGTAGATGATGATGTTGGTATGAGGAGAGCTCTTCGATCCAAATACCTAACCCTCAAGAACTTGCTCTCCGGTATATCTCTTTCTCTCTCCTGCTTATTGTATGAATTTTAGTTGTGTGATGGAAGTCTATTGAGTAATGATTTGTGTGTTGAAATGAAATTGTTAATGAGTAATTTTGCTGTGTTTTGTTTTTATTTACGCTTGAGCTAGTTTTGCTTATGAATTTCGTGGTAAATGTAATATTTGCTCGATATAATGAGGGAAATTAAACTTATCCGATTTTATTGCTTTTGGAATGAAATTTAGTTGTGCTTTGGAACTATTGTGTAATGGAGTGATGTTGATGTGTGTTGTTTCGTTTAACCTTGAACTAGTTATGCTTATGAGTTGCATAGTGAATGAGGGAAATTTGCTTGATAATGAGGGAATTTAACTTATATTTGCAACTGATCGCGTTTTTTATGTTTTCTGGAAAGTTGTACTTTGGGTACAAAGGCTAGATTGATTGTCAGCTAAACATATATTTCAATATTTTTTTTGGAGGATTTGGACTTCGTACATTGTTTGTTGTAGACCGAATGAGACATTAGTTATTTTGAATCTTTGTGAATGTTGACTAGATTAGACTAATTAAATTTGCAGGCGGAAGAGATGACCCGCTGGAGCTGGATATGGATAATTTCAAAACTATGATCATTGAAGTTGAGAGTTTGCATCAGAAAGGTATTCATTCATGATTTTATTTTGATTATTTCAGTTTATAGATCAGTGTTGTATGAAGTAATCTAATTTCATATTAATGAAGATATATTGATGTGGTTTTATTTACTGTAAGGGAAATAGGAGCTTCTATAATTGTTACCATCCTTTTCCAGTGAATTTTGTTTCCGCATTTACAAGGTGTTATAAGTGATGCCGAATTGAATTAGTATATATACTCTGCATGTTCGAGCTTGTATAGTCCAGGGAACCGGTATACTTTTGGTAGGGTGATAAATAGCTTATCAGATATGAACGAAACTAGGCATGCTGAATTTTTGTACGTCATTGTGCGTCTTGTCCAGAAGTTTATCTAAGTTAGTGGCAAAGGAATACAACAACACTTAAGGTGTGCACAAAACTAGTTGTAGTATGTCTTGCTAATTGAATAAACTTGGTTACTGTTGGACCTTTAAGATCAAGGATCAACAGAACAGGGTTGGTTTACTGTTTGCTTGCTGCAAAATCATTTTCTTTATCGAATGAACTACTGTAGCTTGAAGATTCGCTAGGAGCACTAGATAGACTGTCATTCTAGGTGGGATAGATGAAATTGTCAGTACTAAAGCTGCGGAAATGGAGATAATTTCACATCTGAAGAATACAGATCTTCTGTTCAGTCTCCAGAAGATGACATATATTACCATTAAGCGTTCCCTTAGTGTGCTTTGTTGTGCTTTTTTCAATTCTCTTTATTCTAGTTAATTGGATAGAAGGGCCCTTGAATTTCATCACTAACCTAACAAGTTAACGACAGATCCAAGGACAATACATTGTTCGACTAACCTTGGTTTACCTTCTGTTTTCTCTTCAAATTTGTATTTCAGTTCAGAGGCCTAGGGAACAAGTGGCGGATGCTGAGGCTTTGTTAGACATTACAAGCTGTTTCGTGAAATCCGTTAAGGCACAAAAAAATGATGGAGTAACACCAACAGATTTTGTTACTTCCTTGCTTAGGGATTTTGGACGTCAAGGTAGAGCTAGTAGCAGCACAGATGGTGCCAGCAACTTGATACTTTGGAAAGATATCGGCCTGGCAGTTTCTCATATTTTCAGAAAGGGCGCTGGATATTGCACCATGTAATTTACTAGCTGTTACCTTTCTGATTTCTATTTAACTTCTTCAATCTTCAGTAATGTCATTTCTTGGAGTTGATGTATGCTCCTCTGTCATTCTTTCAGGCTTGGGCCTATGGGTGCCGAAATGAAGAGAAGGAAGGCCGGAGTTCGTAAAAAACATGTGAAGCCCACTGAAACTGCAAGGCCTGAGGAGGTATAATTTGCCTAAGCTTCTTGTGTTGATTTGTAACTTGTTGAAACCTATTGCAATTCTTCTGGTAAAGGAAGAGCAAAATTGTAAAGCATTGCTCTCAACTGAAATTGTAAATTATTGGATTTATGATAATTTGCAAATCTGAATATTTGATTGATGTTGCGTTTTTTTGTAGACGAACACTCATGGATGTTATTTTACTTGATTTCTGTTTTATTGTTTTGCAGCTCAATACCATTACAGAAGAGAAAACTGATACGGATAAAAATATGTCAACCATGTTTGGTATATTGAGGAGGAATAGAAAGGTCCAACTGGAACATCTACTGTTGAACAGAAGGTCTTTTGCACAGACTGTAGAAAACTTATTCGCCTTGTCATTCCTAGTCAAAGATGGAAGAGCTGAAATTACTGCAAATGAGAGTGGCCATTTTGTTTGTAAGAGCATCTGCTGATGGACAGTGATTTATATTTATGCCTGGATAGGTTCATGGGTTCACCTCCTGTTTTCTTCTCTCTGGCAGGCCCAAGGAATGCTCCAGCTGCCCAGGCAATAACATCTGGCAAAGTTACATACAAACACTTTGTCTTCAGATTGGACTTCAAGGATTGGAAGGTGAGCGTAGCTCAAATCATCCACTTGTGTAATCATATAGTATTCTTGTCATCTTGTATCTCAGAATTTCATTCTGCTTGTTTTTTTGGGAAAATAGAGTGAATTCCATTTTGTATGTTTTTGTGGGAAAATAGAATGAATTTCATTCTGCTTGTTTTTGTGGGAAAATATAATAAAATATTTATATGGTTACTAGTCTTTTAGCTCTACTCCTGTGCCTTGGGAACTATGTGCTGTATCTCCCATCATCTAGGTGTGCAAGTTGATAGTTACATAACAGGAATAGAGGTTTATCTCCCGGAAACTAGGCTTGCCATGGCCACTTATAGGTTCGCATTTTTATTTATAATAATCTGTTAAAAAGTAGTTAGCGAGCGGGCTGGCCGGCCGGGGCTGCTACTCGTGGAATTCTTTTTTTGGGTTCTTTTATGTTATGTTTGCAGAGCCTGCAAACTGTTGTTACCCATGGTGTTGTACAGTGGGTACTAAGCTATCCTAGTACAGGCAACCAATGCTTTCTGTTACTGGAATTCTTGGCTTCGAGGAGGGTTCTTTTTGTGTCTTCCTTAAATTTGTTTTTAGTGGTTTATTGTTTTCTTGACAACTTTTTGTACAAAAATTATTTATTGAAACAATTTCAATTTTGTTACGTTTTATTATTTAATGTCTCAGATCAATGTTCATTGCATGCATCCTTTCACGCGACTTTTCTTGAAGATTTGTGAAATGCACAAGTAAAGGAAAGAGTTCCCTTTGAAGTGACTTTCCTATTTATCAGTTCTTCAAACAAAACTTATTTGCTCATTACATTTGTTTTACTTCATGGAGATATTTGAAACACTTTTCATTTGTGAAAGTCAAAGTAAAATGGATGGATGGTATTACTTTTTAAAATAATGAAAATATAAATAGAATAGGAATAAAGATCCCATTGACCTCCCAAGGGGGAGAACAAAAACATACTGACTTTTCTTATTCCTTCCTGTACTATGTTCCAACCCCGGAGATCAGAACAAGATTTATGGCTCTTCCCACTGATTCAACATTTATAATAGATTAAAGGCATATAGTGCAATTCAACAATGTGAAGCATACTTGTTATCCTGTAATGTTTTGGTAAATATTGCCCTGTGACCGGTTTTCAGGATTGCCATTTGATAGCTATTCTTGTTTGGTTTCACAGTTGATGTTGGACACTGTTGAGGAAGGTAAGGAGTTGATGCCACATAGGGTTCAACAAGACACATCTGCTGGTTCTCCACAAAGGGTGGAAGCAAACACGTCTGCTAGTTCTTCACATAGGGTTGAAGCAGAGACATCTGCTAGTTCTCCACATAGGGATGAAGCAGACACATCTGCCGGTTCTGAGGTACCAGAGAACACAGCACCTGTAGAACCTGAGACAGCCGGGACAACAACTCCCATTAGAAAGCTATCAAGGAACCGAGGTCTGGTTATACAGGAACAGATGGTGGTGGCAGACTCACCCGAAAGTGATGATAGTAGAGCAAGAGCTGCTTTTAGCCGAAGGGGAAAGCGTAAACTTATGTCTTATGCGGCATAGCAATGGTCTGTACAGCATCCTGATTTTAGGCCTTTGTTTAGCAGTTAGATAATACATTGTCCATTAGTTTGATAGTTGCCTGACTCCCTATTTAGGTTTTAGAACTCAGGCAAATTAATTTAGTTACGTCTTATTTAGATAGTTGAGTCTGCTTGTTCTTGTGTCCTTTATGATGATTTTGGTTTGTCAACACTGATTTGGAACTTCTACCCCTGCAAGGCTGTAAGTATTGGGGGGTGACTTGTTCTTACCATTCACAGGAGCCAGCATATCTGATTATTGATATGGAGATGTACTATTATGGTGTAAAAATTTCTCTGTATTGATCTGTCATCCTCTTTATTCCGCGGATTTATGTTCATGTGTTCCATTCGTGGGGTCAGGGTGCTTAGATGATAAGGTTTTCCCGAAACGGAAGGAGTATTATCTAATTGGAAATAGCCGATATGATTTTCTTTTCCTTTTTCGAGATTTGGATGATGAAAATTGTGAAGGCTTTGATATGATACAACACTCGAGAATCAAGATATTTGCAGGTGAGATGAGTTGGGTTATCTAACTAGAGACATAAGAGATAAAGAGGGGAAGATAAATTTGTGAATTTATATAGAGATTGGCTCTAATGCAAGTAAAAAGATCCTCTTTAGTTGCATGATTTACTGCACTAGTTGTGAGAGATATGAAGTTGTGAGCCTAACCAACATCCTCACTTATTCTCTCATGCACAGTACACTAGAGCATGCATTGCAAATTTGCAATGAAAACTATTCATTTCCCTAATACATTTTACTGTTAGGTAACTTAGGATAAAAAGTGGGCATTATTGGCCCATTGATCGGCCAAAATAAATATTTATGATTAAGAGATAGTGGAGCAAATTATTGACCGGTTAAAAGAAAGATTGGAGTTTCTAATGCTTATTAGTGACATTATGACAAATAAGATGAAATTCAATTCTCTCAAAATTTACATACATTTTCGTTTTCTAATTCGTCATCCCTACTATTCAGCCTTTTCACAATACGATTTTACAACCCTACGTTGGAAGTGTAATGTTGACAAGCCAAACTGTTTGAGAACAATTTTTTTTTCGCCACTAATTGACGCCATAACCTAGCCATAGCTTGCTCAGAGAAGATTTCTATGTCGATTCTCAATGTTAAAGTATCTTCGTTTCCTGTCACCAAGTAAAAAAAGTATCTTCATTTTCTCCTATCTCATGTGCAACTTACTAGTTACTAGATTCATCAACATCATAAAGATTCTTTATATGCACAAAATTACTCAAAACAAAACAATTGTATGATAAGTCAACCGTCCCACAGTTAAATAAAGAGGGGAAAAATGGTCTTAGACCGGCCGTTCCCGAGGCTGCTCGGTCCGGTCACCGGTCATTTTTTCAATTTCCTGAGCTTCGGTTTGGACCGAATCGACCCAGACTTGAACCGGTGTACAACTCTTCTCAAAAGGAAGAAACCGATGTGGGTTTAGATGACCATCAGCCCAGTGGAAAGAAAAAAAATAGGAATATTTCACCGTGCGCCTCTGAAATTTGCCAAAATGCACAAGAGATACAATGAACTTTCCAAATGCACCATATACCCCTCAACTTTTGAATTCTTGTCCAATCTAACCAAATGCAATTTATTTTGGTTTCTTTGTTAAAACTTGTTATTTAATTATTATTTAATTAATTTATTTTTTTTCCTGGGTTTTGGGTATTTAACGTAAATATAACCAAAATCTAAATTAGCTCATTCAGGTGAATTGGGTTGACTCATAGGTTTCGGGTTTAATCTTATATTGAGTTGGTTCGATTTCACGTAATAATATTTTGATATTATTTTGGATGTTGGTCGGGTCACGTATTAGGCGATTTGAATTGGTTTTGCTTGGTTTAGTTTGAGACAGGCAAACAATTTTGAAATAATTATTGGTATTTTGAATTAAGTTAAAGATCGCCAAAAAATTATTTACAATGGCTCTAGTAAAAAAAAGGGACAAATGATGTAAGTGTATTGAGTTTTTCACTCAAAGAAAAAAAGTGTAAAAAAGGAGTTATCCAAAAAAGAAAATGATCTAAAAATGAAATCAAATAAAGGTGTGTAGAAAGAAAATAGGAAACAAAGTAAATTACATTTGGTTAGATGGGGCAAGAATTTCAAAAGTTGAAGGGTATATGGTGCATTTGGAAAGTTCATTGTATCTCAGGTGCATTTTGGCAAACTTCAGAAACGCACAGCGAAATATCCCAAAAAAATATCCGCACTTGAGCACCCGTGAGTCCGTGACCAACTGACCATCCATGACCTTTTTTTTTTAATTTCAAAAAATTTACGTAACCGACTTAAACATTTATTATTCACATCATTAATTATTTTCAAAAAAGGAAATAAATTAAAAACGCCCTTAGAAAAATTTCCTCCTGCAAAATCTCCAATCTCCCTCTTTCTGGTTCATTCGTATGATAAAATAAAATAATCAACTCAAAACCAAACAACAAAAAAAAAAAAAAAGGAAAAATCCATAATAATAAAACTTAACCACCACACCTCCACCTCTTCCTTTCCTTCTCTTTCTCTCTCTTCGAGGCGTCTCTTCGTCTCTCCTCTCTTTCTTTCTTTCTTTCTCTCTCCTCTAAAACCCTACTACTCTTCTAACTGCTAGGGTTTCTATCTTACTCATTTCTCTAGAGCTTCGATCTGTTGCTCTGAGAAAAAAAAATTAAAAATATTATCTAAAACCCTTTTGACAATTTGTTGCTTTTATTTGGGTTTGAGCTCGATTTGAAGGTTTAAGCTTATTTATTGCTTACTTCAATGGCGGATGTAAGGAAAAGAAGACCTGATGGTTCAGCTCCTAATGCTAATGGCGGCGGGTTTAAGAGGCACAAGCAAGGTGCCTCTCTCTCTCTCTCTCTCTCTCTCTCTCTCTCTCTCTCTCTCTTGTTTCATTGTTATAAATTGTTTTCTTGCTGTGTTTACTTTCCACGCTGTTAGTTTCTAGTTGAAGGTAGCTATGTGAGTTGTGACTTGCTAATTTTGTTGGGTTTTAGGTAGTTTATGTGACTTATTATGGCAAAATGAGTAGTTAGTGTTTTGCTTGTATTTTGGATCTGAACTAAACATAGATGCAAGATTCGATTTTTTTTTTTGTTTAATTTCTTTATCTGATATTGTTTTCTTATGTGGTAGATTTTTCTGGACTGTTCAAAATTTAGTCTTATCCAATGTTCTTGTCGTTGTCACCTAGCTAGCCCCTTCAGGGTTTTTATTTTTTATTATATATATATATTTTTTTTGGTTGTGTATGGGAAGAAATATTGCCTATTTGAGTTGGTACAGTAACTTTAGGATAGATTTTGTTGATGGGTTTGAAAATTATGACCAATTTTAGTTGCATGAAGTTGTGGGGTTTTATAGAGTAGTGTAATTGATAATGGGTAGGTTTAATTATTACTTCATTGGGTAAGGTTGCATACGTAATCTTGTGATATTTGGTTTCAGTCATTGGCAATAACTCGCTGATTGTGATTTAGAGTGGTGGACCTGGTGGTTTTAGGTTTGGGTTTTGTTTGTTTTTTATGCCTTTGTTCTAGATTTGCAAGGTGCTGGGGAAAGGTAGTTCATAGTTGTGAGTATGTAATTGTTTCTTGGTTTGTATATCTGCCTGCGATAGATGTTTGAACTAGGGTCGCGTACTCGCGCTGTATCATGTAATTTATTATACTCAAGCAGGGCTCGGAGTGTATGAAGACATGAAGTAACTACCTCACTACATGAAGAAGTTGTTACTTGGAAGTACATTTTGAAAGAACTAAATTTTGGTACTTGGGTCCAAGATTATGAAGTTGGGCACCCCAGAGCATTTAAGTACTATTAAGAAGAACTAAAGTTTGTATTGAGAACTAGTACACTTCAGCTCAGCGCGCATTAAAAGCTTGTTATCTATTAAAACCCTCACGAGTTTGAATATTGATGTTTGTGTGTATTGGATTAAAATCTGTGCCATCATGTTCGAAGCTAATGATCAGTGAAATTTATGGAATTATGTAAAATCTCATCAATTGAATGTGATTATTTCAACTTATTCACAGCAAGGAAGTGGAGGAATTCTAACTCGTAAAAAATACTAATGTTTTGTAACAGACATGGACTCATCTGGTATAGGAAGCAAATCAAAGCCTTGCACCAAATTCTTCAGGTTCAGATCTTATCTATCTGATAAATATTGAACTTGCATCTTCTATTCTATAGTTGTACAAGTATTAAATTTCATCAGGAGTATAACAAGCAGTTCATGTGTAGAAAGAACAAAGGCATGTGAATGCAATAATCTACTATGACAGTGTTGTGTTGATTGCATTTTGTTTCTCACTACTATAATACTTGTCGTACAGATGATGTTTTGTACCTCTTTTAACACTTCTTTTTTTATTTCCCCATAGTTCAATTGTTTTCTCCCTGGTTTTTTTTTTCTTCTCTTGTTAAATTTATTTTTATCACACATTTTCTGCGACTTTACTCAACGTGAGCGGCTTACTATAAATGATTGCATTAATTATTTAGTATGTGTTAGACTACCTTTATTCCCAGCTGCATTAGAAATCAGGGCAGGTTGTTAAGGTTCTTTGGTTGCTTTCTCATGGACTACTCTGACTTGATGACACCTGTAAAACTCATCTGTAGTTCAAGTACTCTATTGTTCAAGGTAGGAAGAGTGACCATGTTATCAACCTTCAATAGTTCCCTGGATGCAGGGTGGACAGGGGATATTGTAGCTTCTTGAAGAAGTATTTCATTTTGTGTTTCTAGATAATATCTGCTAATGAGAACAGCCAAGAACACAAGTGGATTAGGTTTCTGCTGCGACGAGAATCTGAAATTTTGATTTGTGTGTTTGTTAACTTGTCGAGAAAGATCATTTTTTCAGGCTATTGAGTATTTACTTGTTTCTTCTGTTTTTGGCAGTAGTATATCATGATCTCAATTTCATATGCTTGTTTATAGCTTATCCTGTCTGTTATTCTATCTCATTGTTTCAATTAAATCACTGGGTGGTTAATCTCATATGGTTTGAAGTAGATGTTGTTTTTATTTATATTGACATTCTTTGTAAGCTGAGCTATTTGCTGCTCAATTTAATGGATTTATGTGATTAGTGAGGTCTCTGCGATAAGTTACTTCACCTGCATGCTGAATTTGGTTTGAAATCATTGTTCATCTTTCTGTCCTTTGAATCCCCCTTGCCCCAGAAAGAAGAATGTGCTTTGTCAAGTTAAGGATGGATTACCCAGCCTGCTAGTGGTGTTATCTCCTTGTCTCCCAATATTTATTCAGGATTTCTGGCGTCTCAAGTGTTTCTTAGTTTCTCTAACACAGAGGATACTAAAACCCAGTATCATTTAGATGAATTTATGGGTTTTTACATGTGGATTAGTTTGTCATAAATGGCTATTTCAGTGAAGCCTTTTTCCCTGTGGGTTATTGTGATGCAAGTCTGATTTAGCAATTTGGTGTGCTTTCTGTGATGCAGTACATCTGGATGTCCTTTTGGGGAGAGTTGTCATTTCCTGCACCATGTGCAAGGTGGATACAATGCCGTTTCTCAGATGATGAACCTGCCGCAAGCGTCCAGAGCTCCTTCACAACCTCCAGCAGCACCAAATGGGTCTGCCAACACAGCTAAGAGCCGCATGTGCAACAAATATAATTCTGCCGAAGGGTGCAAATTTGGTGACAAATGTCATTTTGCTCATGGCGAGTGGGAACTCAATAAGCCTGTTGCTCCATCCTATGAAGATCCTCGTGCTATGGGCCCAATGCAAGGACGCTTTGGTGCACGACATGAGCCACCTCCTCCAGCTGGTCTTGCTTCTGGTTTTGGCGCTTCAGCCACTGCTAAGATAAGTGTTGATGCCAATCTAGCAGGAGCTATCATTGGCAAAGGTGGTGTCAACTCGAAGCAGATTTGCCGCCAAACTGGTGTGAAGCTTTCCATTAGGGAGAACGAGTCTGATCCAACGTCGAGGAACATCGAGCTTGAGGGGACATTTGATCAGATCAAGATGGCAAGTGCCATGGTGAGGGATCTTGTTGCTAACATCAGTGCAATGGCTCCACAAAAGGCTCCCAGAGGACCTCAAACTGATGCACAGCCCAGAAGCAACTTCAAAACAAAGCTTTGTGAAAACTTCGGCAAGGGTGCATGTACTTTTGGGGATAGGTGCCACTTCGCTCATGGGGCTGCTGAGCTACGAAAATCCGCAGTTTGAGAGCTTTTCAAATCCCAAATTTTCACGCCTGGAGTTATTGGTTTGTGAAGCTCTGTTTCGATTCTGTTTGGTGCAAACTAGACTTGTTGCAGTAAATGAGGTTTCGATGTATGCCGAGGGCTGGCTTATTTGCGCTTTTTCTTATAATTTTGGCACTTGTTCTCTTTGCTTAGTTGTTTGGTTTTGCTCTCTGGGTTTTGAGGCTGGATGATTTTGTTTTACCCCTATATTAGATAGATGTATCTGGTAAAGGCAAGGCAAGGGTTTAGGTTTTTATAATTTCAAGCTACTAGGAGGAAAGGGAAGTAATCCGTAGTTTTGAACATATACTCAAAAAGTTTCAGATATGAATGTTCCGCACTCATTTGTACCAACCGTTCGCGTGGAAACTTGAGTTGTCAAACAGGTTGGTCAGTTTTGATGGGTTTTCATACTACACTCGAGAACCAGTTTTTACGAACACATCGTATTCTTTTCTTTATAAACACTTTCAAAGGTTTTTGAAGGTGAGGATTATCGATTCTCTATTGTTCTTTCAAGAACAGTAGAGATGCAATCTTTACAATCTCATCTAAAAATTAATCATCTCTTTTTTAGGCTCTTAGATTGCAGCGAGAATTTAGTGGATTGAAGGAGAGAAATAGAGAGAAGAGAAATTAATTTCCTACTGTAACAAAGGATCTGAACTCTGTTTTCATTTATCTAAATCCCCACCTCTTAATTAACATAGCACGAAACTGCTATTTGTTGATGAAACGAATGATGCAAACAATAATATTCCTAAATCAGTTTTTTTTTTCCTCGTTGAAAGAGGGTGTAAGTGAGTGGCGACCGAGGTACCTCCTACTATATTATGTTCGGACTCTCGTATTCAATAGCGAACATATCGGACTAGCTAAACAATCAGCACAAGCATTGACCCCGTCCACATAGCAATAATAAGAGCTAGTATAGTTCTTAAAAGATAGCATACACAAGGCATAAGGGGATTGAGAATTCAAACCACCTTGCCTTACCAAACCACTTGGGAGTAATTTTGAAACTACTAGACCACCATCCTTATTGGTAGCATTCAAAAATCCGTGTTTGACTGTTGTGATGTGATATTCTGAGGAGAACTGCTTAAGAATGCCCACATCGAGGCCCTCTGAACTTTGTTTCCCTCGAATTATGTTACATACTATGTTTCTTAATTTAACTATGTACTAAATCTGGAAATATGATTTCCAAAAACTGGAAGTACTAAACGTACCTATAGTTTCTTTCCAAGATCTACAAAATGGCAATATGATTGATTAACATTTCCAACAAATATGAACTATCTTACATTTAAGATTTAGAGTTCTTTCTTGTATGATTTTATTTAGCTATATATATTGAACTCACACAAATACTCAGTTCGAAATAGCCACATTCATAATTGATGTGACCAACTTTTTTCTCTTTGGGCCCTTCTATGATCTCCTCGTTTATTTAACTGTACCAATTCATAACCAACGCAAAATTAAATCACATGAAAAAGAAAAACTTTTCCCACTTTTTAGACCAAACTCGGCTAAACTCAGATCAACTCCTAAAAACAAAAAATTAAAAATACAACATGGCAAAATAAAACCCTTCTAAACCAACATCATCTTAACATCTAACCATTGTACCCATGTCCCGTCAAACCCGTATTAGTCCCACCACCCACATGAGTATTCTGAGCCGTAGTTCTCCTCCCCGTATTAGTCCCGGTCCCTTTCGCAATCGGCCGGGTCCCAACCATCCCTTCAACCACATGCCCACCAGCCGGCTCCCCAGTCCCATGCCCGGGGAGAGCCGACATCTGGTGGGCTCCAGTGGGTTGTCCTGTGGCCCCGGTGGTCGAATGCGAGTAATGACCCCCGGTAGTGGTTGTTGTCCCACCAACACCGAGGGTATTTGATTGCTTCTCGGCAGCGTTATGTGTGTATGCCTCTTGTTTTCGTAGCTCGGCCTCGGCTTTACGCTCGTCTTTGCGTTCGGTGGCGAGGTCTTTTTCGTAGTCGTCGTGGGCTTGCATGCGGTCGACTTTCTCGCCTACGGTTGCTTTTGTTTTCTCCATGCCGGAGGTGGCGGAGGCTGCCACGTTGGAGGCCGTCTCCTTCACCGACTCCACTATTTTCTTCCCTGTCTGCATGGTGTTTGAAAGAAAAGTGTTAAAACGGTGTGTTTTTTGTGTATTGGATTTTGAAACGATGTGTTTTGGGGTGTTTTGGGTCTAGGTTAATGATGGATATGGAAGTGATTTATATAGAGCTAGGAGATATGTGACACGTGGACAGAATAACAGGAAGTGTTGACTGAATTTATTGACACGTGTGGTGATACGTGGCAAGCAGTGGAGCAATGACGTGGATGAGAGAGAATTAGGGGAGTATGGGTCATAAAGGGCAGGTTACGCTAGAAACAAGGGCGAGAAGAAAGGGGGGAGTTAATAATTTACAGTTACTTAATTAGTTAGTTAGTTATTATCCATTACGTGTCCGATTTTGGTGAACGAGAAGGATACGTGGCGAACGAAAATGTATGATTTACATTGTGTCAGCCCAATCTTTAAGGGCTGTTTAATTTGGATCAGATTTAGTTTAGGATATGGTCTGTGGGCTATGACGTTTTTCATTTCTGGTTTTTTAGGCTTATCCAGTTATTTGTTAGCTTTTTGTTTTTGGGTGATTGTAGTACAAATCCATCTATCCTATTCCTTCGCCCAATTGGATTTTGTATGCAAGGACTTGTGATTTAGGATGTGGCCCATTTATGAAACTCATGCTTAATACAAAAACTTGTGTGAATTTAGTTTATGGTAGACCAATATTTGAAGTCGTACCCTACTTAACTTGGAGCCACCGCCACTTTATCTAAAATTATCTCTTAAATTTATACTTGGTACCACCCCTACTTCATCTGGAATCACCCCCCTATTTTACCTAATGCTACCCTTTATTTACGATTTTGGTGTGCTCATCATTTCAAATTACGAGTATGCTACAATTGGTTTCAGTTCATTTCACTTTACTTCTATATAGAGTATAGACTGACATTATGATTATTGTCTCACATTTTACTATTCATAGTATGTTTGGATTGATGTTAATAGAATAAAAAGGTAATGAATGAGATTATAGGATAAAATGGGAGGTGGATAAGATAGTGTAGTGGGTGTTAGATATTAGATAGAGAAGAGTAATTAAAATGAGAGCAATTTTTACCCTTATATGGGGGTAATAGTTACCCTACCTACTCCTAGGGTAACAATATCCCTTTATGCCCATTCGTTTTCTCTCTCCTCCATCTAGGCAAGGTAATCGAGTACGAACCTGATTCATTTAGAAAGAAAAATTCCGAGTCGAATCCGAAATAAAAACATCCGACTCCGAATCCAACTGAAAGACCCGGACTTCGACACAGATTCGGAGCAGATTCGAATGCTTAAAATCTATCAAGATCCGATCCGACCCGAGTCCAAATCCACTCCAAATAGCCAATTATTTTTATTATTTCTTTCTAAAAAAATACTAGATCCTTAATATATTTAAATTAAATATTTAACTTTGTTTGTATCTTAAATCGTTAATATATCACCATATTTATTTTTGTTGAAATAAAGTAATTAGCTATTTTATATATCTTATTTATGTTCATATTAAAAAACAAGGAAAATAAGTGGAGTAAACTGATCGGATCAGATCAAATTCGGAGGTTACTGACTTCGAAAAATTTTGGAATCAGATCCTCCCTAATTAGAGGTTATTCGGATTCGAAAGTAATTTAAGAATCCTTTAGTATTTGCAATGGATTCAAATTTAGCATAATTCGCTCCGAATCTAATCAATTATCATCCTTACGGCTCCACCAATAATTTTCACCACCTTCCTCAATCCAAGCATGTCCTCAATCTAATCCAGTGAAATTATTATTCATCATTTGCTTGAGTGTGATCTGGATATTGAGTATGTAGATCATAATTGAGTCGGATTCGGACACTGTGGAATATTTGCTTTGCTATCAACCTCAGTAACCTCACTAGACAAATTTTACTTAAAGAGTGGTGTCGATGAGCATAGATTTAGGAGGGCAAATAATATTGCATATGACCTCAGAAATAGCTAAAATCTATGAAGTTCTTAAATTAATGACTTTTCTTCATTCTTCCCAAGTACATATTTTTTCTTGAGGTGATGTACGCGTGCTTTGCTAGCACTTGGTACCATTACATCTTCTGAAAAAGAAAGTTTAATTTGCAGATTGGAAATTTATGAAACTGCTCTTACGAAAAATTCCTTGTTCTTTTCCGCTGATTGCACACTATCGAACTGAATAAAACTGAATAATAAAAATCAACTATTATTGAATAAGTGAAAAAAAACACGATTATACTACGAGTATACAGGAGACTAACGGAGATATATCCTAACTATAAAGCATAATAGCCAAAACAATATGCAATGTAAAAGGAGAAAGTTATCATTCATAAAACCACCAACAATCAAGCAAATCCAAACCTTTCATGAGCAACCTAACTATAGTAAAGATCGCTCTCACACCGTCACACACATCACATATTACACATTATTATTACACATCACACGTTGTCATAGCTAGTAGGTACGTACAAGTACAACAAACTTCTCCTAGGTAACAAACAACATCAAACACACATACTACATATACTAATGCCAGTTCGAAAACATAACATTATTTCACTGGTACATAATTTAGAGTACATGGCCAGTTCCAGTTCCAGTACCAGTACCAGTGGTACCGGTACCATAACCAGTCCTAGCTTCCTTCTCTTGCGCGTTATGCGCCTTAGCCTCCTGCTTACTGAGCTCTGAATCCGCTATCCGCTCCTCTTTACGTTGCGTAGCCATGTCCTTCTCAAGCTGGCCATGACTTTGTCCGGGCATCATCTTCTCCTTCTTCTCATCCACTGTCGCCTTTGTCTTCTCGGCCCCCGATTTCGCTGACGCCGCCACGTTCGATGCCTTCTCCTTCATCCACTCCATGGTTAAGCTAGCTTGCTAGTAGAGTTTAACACAGGAAATGTTGTTGTTGAGTGCTCAAGAGGTATTTGTTTTAGCTAATTTGGTTTAGGTTGGTTTTTTGAGTTGATGAGTTTGGTTTTGTTTGGTTTGAGCTTTTATAAGGCGGTAAGATTATTGAGGTGGTGACACGTGTGGGTGAATGTGGGGTAGGAAGTGTTAAGATGACGAAACGTGTTAGCCTCGTTGTTTTGTGCTCGATCGATGATTAGGGTGAGTCATGGTTCTTTAGTGTTCTTGGATGCCAGGAAGTTTAATAATGGTTTGGGAGTACAGATCATGCTTAATTGATACCCACTTTTAGATTGATTAACCTTTCTTTATCGGTGTTGGGTAAAGCAAAGTACAAGTTGTACATTTTTGATTTGTGATTAAGAACTTCTCTATGTCGAACTAACTAAGGATCATGGTGAAAGGTTGTGATACCACCTTGTTAGAAGATATATATGAGAGTGAGTTATCAATAACTAAGCGAGTCAATGAGGTTTTAGCTTAGTAGTTAAGATTGAGATTGTGTATACTCCCTCCGTTTCAAAAAAATCTGAACCTTTAATTTTTGAAGGTTAAACTTAATAAACTTTGATCATTAATTTATGAAAATATATAAAGATTCACATTATGAAAATACTTTTGTTAGATTCATTTTTAAAAGTATTTTCAAAAATTCGTATTATTATAATTTTAATATTCATATAATTATAGTTATTTACGGTCAAAGTAGTGTCTTGGAGACCGTGAAAAGGCAAAGGTTCGGGTTTTTTTGAGACGGAGGGAGTATTAGGTTTTAGGTTCGAATATCTCATTTCCTGTTCAGGGTCGTCCCTGAGATATTGGAGGTCCTGTGCAAAAATTAGAAAAAAAACAGGTCGCAATATCGGTTGTGATGTTTTAGAGGCCCTAAATTATATATCAATAGCATGTTTTACCGGCAAAAAAGAAGGAAAAACGGTGATAATTTATATGTTCAACTCAATTTAATTGAGAAATATCACAATAAAAAAAGTTTATTTTATAAATATTTTTTTGAAAAAGAGAAAGATATAATTATATAACATTAAGGGTAAGGGTATGTTTAGATTAAGGGTAATGATTGATAGGGGGGTAATAGATTAAATTAAAAATAAAATTTGGGATTGTAGTTAAGTTAGATGTTATTGGTGCTCCACTTTTTACCTTTAGGACAAAAGAAATTTAAATGTGTTTAAAAAACAGTACTTTTTTCTCATCTAATTTGAAAAATGGAACTACAAAAGCTTGGGAAAAGGAAAAATCAATCAAAAATTTGATGGGAAGCAGATTTGATCCTAGGTAAAATGGAGACACACCTACCACTCTACTTTCACACCTCAAACCACTAAACCAAAGAGGAAGTCATGTCTTTAAGTCATAACATTTAGTATATATAATAAATCTTTTTTCTGTTTTGGGCCCCTTGCTTGTGTTGGGACCTGTGCGGTCGCACGGGCTGTACACCCTCAAGGACGGGCTTGTTCCTGTTATATGTAAATTTATTGTACTGTCCTCTTCACCTTCCTTAGACAAAAAAAAAAAGGATCGAAAATAGAAAACCTTATCTTACCAAAATATTTGGGAGTATGCTGAAAATAACTTGACAACTATCTGATCCTTTGCTAGCCAGGGCTGAATTTACAAGACTCGAGAGTCGAAGCCATCACATTCGTGCTTCTATGCTTTAGGCAAGCTAAGGTTGCGGTAAATTGATCTCAAAAAGTTAAATTGGAAGCTCATTTTAGAGTGGAGGGGGTATTAATACGTTTAACCATATAATGATGTTTAAACTTGAGCAATTGTATTACTTGACTCGTTTAATCAACTTCCGATCACTTTTCTCACATCTATACTTTATAAAATATTGCATTACATTCCAATCACATTTACTTCAAAAGTTCAAAGTAATTAAACTAGTTACATACATACATTCATTCAATAACCAATTCCTTTTTAAAGCATATTATTATATAATCAAAGGTTTCCTATGAGGCGGCCTTAAGGTGAGGCCCCTCTATAAACAAGCATGATATCAGCATAACGTCATGCTTGTTAGAGAGGCTTTATCTTGAGGCCCCCTCATATGAATTTTTGTGTTATACAATATTATGTTGTGGTCTTCAAAGTTTAGAGGATAATAACGTCACAAAACTAAGGAAATCTTCATCTAATAAAAGGTTAGCCATGGCATGAGGCATAAGGCTAATGGTTAATTCCACACTTCCACCACCTTCACGCCCTGGGTCCGAGGTTACCTTGCCATCAGCTCTATTAGTGTTCCCACTTGAGCTTCTAATAGCCACAGCTTTACCAAGCCCAAATTCAACCCCATAAAGCCCAGATCTTGGGGACCCTCCTATCACCACAGGGTTAAGCCCATATGAAGGGTCACTATCATGGGCTACTTTGTTATCCATAGACATTATTGCTTGGTTGATAAGCATAGCAATTGAGCCCAAACTGTGGCCCATTAGCTCACCTACCTTGATAGTCCTCTTGATTAGTGCTAGGTAACACCCAAAGTAGTTTTGTGACAAAGGTGGGTTAAATCGAGGCCTCATATTGACTTGAAACACACAACTAGTCTCCTCTTCTAAGGGAAGGTTTCGAGGTCGTGTGATGGACCTCCATACTAGTGCACATAGAGCCTGAAAGGACGAGATTTCGATACTGGTGGTGGTGGTGGTGGTGGTGTTAAAATTAAACTCGGCTTTAGCCTTGGCCTTTACCAATGTCATTGTTGTACTTGAGAAGTGGAAAGTTCGCTCCCTAATGGGTTGGGTTATGAATTCGTGTGGATCAAGGTACGGGAGCTTGATGATTGGGCCTACATTAGGCCCATTACCAACCAAGTGATTTTCATAGTTGGGTAGGGGTGATCTTAATGGAATGAGAATTTCGAATTCATTATCACCACCATCATTAGATGGACGATATTTGGTGAAAATCTCAGACCAAATGTGAAGGAAATGAACAAAGGAGGTTCCATCAACAACACAATGGTTCAAGGTAATTCCCATAAAAACCCCATCTATAAGCTCTGTCACTTGACAGTTAACAATGGTCTAGTATCACCTCCATTATTAAGTGCTCGGTCACCAAGATCAAAGAATGATCGAACGAACAAAGGGACGTCGGAATTAGGAAAAACAACGTCCCTTATGGTGACATCTAAGGCAGCCGCATGGATGAGCTTTGCTCCAGGACCCTTGTTACATTCGACGAATGTACAATAATAATGTCCATATTCTTCAGACCTTCGTGTTGTCGTCGTAAGCCTGCCTTGAAGTGGATAAAAGTATACGAGGGCAATGGAGAGTGTCGATTTGAGTTTCGCTACCAAAGAGTTCATGGTTGACGACGAAGAAGAAGAATGTGGTTTAGTGAAAAGAAGACCATGATGAATGTAGTCTAATGACATCCAATTGGTTAAACTTAGGGGATTCAAGTAATAATAATTATAAGGTTGTGGCTGTTTTTTTGGTTTGATGTACCATTTCGAAATCAGTTTAGTGTTTGGCATAATCGATCTTCTTGTATAAATTATAATTGAGTATGTATTTGGGGAGCTAATGTGAAAAATGTTTGTAATTTATGAGTCTGGTATGAGAACAAGATTATGAGCTGTGGTTTACTTATTTATTGCTTTTTCTATTTTAGGGTCAATTATGTATTGCTTTGATTTGGACGTACGAGCACATAATTTCATGATTTCAAGAAAAGAATCTAGTCAAGAAAGAGAAAATAATGGATTAAAATCAATTTGTTATAATTATATAATCAAGTTGGCAAGTATTAGTACTCTATACATGGTTTTAGGGTCAAGTCCTTGGAGCATTGTTTTCAATAGTCAAATAGTAGGGAAAATGGGTTGTATTTGTTGGACCTAGCGAGTAGCGACCACAAATTTTTACCAGATCTCCGCATTAGTGAGGTCTCGCTCATGCGCGCGCGTAATTTATCCATTTTTTAAATTTATTTATTTATTTGGTAATTTTGTTCTTCGATTTTAAGTCGAATCAAATTTTTATAGGATTCACAACGCCCTAATTTGAACCAATCACGACTTGGGGCTTTCACTTCTTTGAATTTTCGAATTTTTTTTGGGAGATTTCAATATTTCGTTATCATTACGAATTTATTTCGATATAAAAAATTATTTGAGACAACCGAATATAAGTAAAAAAAACAAAACAAAGAAACTAGAAGTCAAAGTAAAGCAACCAATCAAAAGTCAAAATACTGCATCATTTATTTAATTAGCCATACAAGAGCATATGCCATACTCCAGGATCACGATAGACGCACAATATAATTGGTCGCAACTTGTACGCTATTCTTTAAACAATATTCATTCGCGCCAAAAAGTACAGTTGACAATTACTGATACAAACACAAATATATCATCCATTAATAAGTAAAGGTCACCCAACAAAGATAATAAAAGTTTATCAAAAAATTTCAAGGCAAAATTACAAATATAATTTGTAGGAGTAGTTCAGAATGTAGTTGTACCTCTGAAACTTGTCTGTTATTTAAAAAGATACAGAGAGGAGGACTGGAGGAGAGAGACTAAGAGAAAAATAGGAAGCGACGGAGAGGGAGGTTGAGGGAACAAGAGCTGCGCTTATACCAACTTCATTTTAATCATCTCTATTTTTCTGATAGGTATTTTGCAGATCTCCTCTTTATTTCAATTTCATTTAGCCTCTGTTTGATTCACGTGCATAAAACTGATCTGAACTGAACTGATCTGAACTGAACTGAACTTAATTGACTTTTTGAACTTGACCGTTAACCATTTAAAATTCGTCCCAACATAGTCAATATTGGACTCATTTGAAAGTATGCTTTGAGATTTTTCCGAAGACATAATTTTCATCATAAAATTATTTCAAAATAAAAAGTTATATGAGTAATAAAGTTACACATAAACTAAACTGAACTGAACTGGACTAAATTGAATTGAATTTAAGTAAAATTAAGGTGAATCAAACAGAGTCTTAATCAATTTCATTGTTTCCTGATTTTTAAGCCTTATATATCTGGCTCTGAATCCATCGTTTCATTGTGAATTGTGATTGGTTTTTCATTTTCGAGAGATTTTACTTACCGCTGATTTTTTTAATAATATATTCCTTTTTAGTAGTCTAGACGAGTCCAAATTTTGGACGCTTGCATTTGTATCCAACTGGATACAAGCCGTGCCCAAAAATTAAGAGACCCGCTATCCAAACTAAAAGCCCAACCCACATCCTTCAAATTCTTTTTCATTTACTAAGCCCAGCCCATGTGTGTACCCAACACTGGTTACAACTAGAAGCATACGTTACATACAAAAATTTGTGTGAACTTAATTCATGGTGGACTAATATTTTATCTGGAGTCACTCCTTTAATAGTGGAGTCACCCCCGTATACTTCACCTGGAGCCACCCCTCTAATTGTGGAGTCACCCCTTACTTAACCTGGAGTCACTCCTCTAATAGTGGAGTCACCCCCTATTTCACCTAGAGTCATTCCTCAAATTTACTTGGTCCACGGTGGACTAAGTCCACACAAGACATGTTGTAAATTACATATTGTTATACGAGAGCTTGAGATCGTTTTTCTAAACACCATTTGAGAACACTAGCCAAAGTCCTAGAGAAATTAAACTAAAAGATGAGATAAGCCCGAAAAATAAGACAAGAGGGTGTATTTATAGGCAGCCAAGTTTCGTGGCCGAAAAGTCACAGAAAAATGGGCACTTCTAGAAAAGCCTCATTGAGTTTCTCCTCTTCTTAATTTTCCATTGATCCTTCCTTAGCATTGTTCCGGGTCTTCACCTCGGGCCTCCCGCTCCTCGTAAGCGTTCTCCAAAATGGTATGGAAAGCCTACAAAAAGGAGCAAAACACGCATCTAGGAAAGAAAAGGGGGATTAGAAAGCTAGAAAACTAACTAAACGGAATGAAAAGCTATCTAAAACTAAAGTAAAAACCTCATAAAGCATGCACATATGCATGTATATCAATATGCGAATAGTAACTTTTCTTGCTCAAAACGTAACAGTCGTCTTATAGTAAGACTGTCTATGGTATGAGTTTATGCGTTAAGACAATCCTCCTTATAAGGTTATTATTTTCCATCTAGCTCAAATTTTCAATTCACCACTTTGATCCTAATAACCCTTATATGATTGTATTTCAGTTGAAGAACTAATAATGTGTGTCGTGGGTCGATCCACTCCTCCAAGTTTCAGTCAGGATAAACTCAATGCACTCCGAAAAGCCCCATGCGCAAAACCACCATTCACACTAAGCCAAATCAAACAGGCCATCCCATCTCATTTTTTCCAACACTCTTTATTTGGTTCGCTCTTTCTCTTATGTTGTCTATGATTTCATCATCGTTTATCTCCTCTACTATGTTGCCAACAACTATATTAACCTCCTTCCCAAGCCGCTATCCTACTTAGCCTAGGTGTAGCTATAGGTTTGTCCAATGTTGTGATATGTTCGGTATTTGGGTCATAGCTCACGAATGTGGTCACCATGCCTTCATCAGTGAATACCGATGGTTGAATGACATTGTCGGCCTAATAATACTTCATTCATGTCTTCTTGGCCCATATTTCTCTTGGAAATATAGTCATAGGAGGCACCACTCGAACACAGGCTCTATGGAAAAAGATGAGTCATATTCCCTAAGACAAAGGATACTGTCAAATGGTATTACAAGTACATTAACAACCCACCTGGTCGAGCCTTCACACTTTTTATCACACTATCCTTCGGTTGCCCTTTATACCTTCTTTTTAATGCTTCGGGCTGTAACTATGAGTGATTTGCTTCTCATTTTGACCCATATGGACCGATTTACTCAGATCACGAAAGGATCCAGATTTACATCTCTGATGTTGGTGTTCTAGTTGTGGCCTATATGCTTTTTTTCCTTGCAACAACTGAAGGAGTTGTTTGGGTGTGTGTATCTATCGGGGTCCATTGCTTATTAATGAATGCATTTATTGTGCTAACTATACCTATCTTCACCATACACACCCATTACTAGCCCACTATGATTTATCTGAATGGGACTGGTTGAGAGATGCTTTGTCTACTGTGGATCGCGATTTCGGGATTTTAAACAATGTCTTCCATAACATTGTTAATACTCATGTGGCTCGCCATCTTTTCTCTACGATACCTCATTATGATGCTATGGAGGCAACCAAGGCTATTAAGCCGATTTTGGGTGAATATTACTTGTTTGATGGGACTCCCTTCTACAAGGCGATATGGAGGGAATTTGATGAATGTTTTAATGTGGAAGCGGATGAAGGGGACCAAAACAAAGGCGTCTTGTGGTATAGAAATAGTTCTAAAGGTTCAAAATACTCCCTTGCTTCTTGTTATTTGTTCCGTTCTTAACGGATTGGAAAAATGTTTGGTTAATCCATGGTTTAGCTACTCACACAATTAACTTTATTGGGTGATTATCGTGTGAGTAACTCCCACAATTTCAATTTCAATTAGAAAATAGTTATACCAAAACTCTATTAAGAGTGTGTTCATTAATATTTATCCGGTCAAGTCTCGTATCATTTTATCTCACATAGAAAGTGGGGTTCATTTCAGTTTAGTGCTGTTCATTTCAGTGGTGTTGAAGTCACTTAAGTTCAGCTCAGTCCAAGTAAATTCAATTCAACCCTAAATAATACACCCTAAATACTCTAATATATAAAATGAGTTGCTAACCATGGTCAACCTATTAGTCTTTTAACCTATTTTAATTTCATCTTTCCTTATTGCTTCCCATTTCCTAGATTCATGGTCGTTAATTTGTGCTACATACTTGGCATTTAACCGTCCGTTATATGCACAACAAAACGGAACAAAGGGAAGAAAAACAAACTCAGACATTTATAAAGGAAGTTTAGGGTGCATTTGTTAGAGTTGAACTACTTATCTGAACTGAACTGAACTGAATTCAACTTACTAAACTGAACATTATTGAACTGAACTGGACACTATTGAACTGAACTGGACACAACTGAAGTGAATTGAACGCAACTTGATATGGGAGACAAAAGTATTTTTTGAACTCAATATCACTGAACTGAATTTGAACATCATTTAACTGAATTTGATATCACTGAATTGACACCTAAACTGAACTAACCGTGCAAACTATAACAAAAGCACCTTTAGTGTTATGAAATTTGTTTGTTTAATGAATGGGACCCTATGAGGCTCACAAATTCTCACCTAAGCTCATGATTAGGAAAGACCCTAATCTCATTATAAGGTGATATTAGGTATGCAAGTGGGGGAGAGGGGGAGGAGAGAGAGTGGTGAAAAAGGAGAGAGAAAAGAAGAGAAATGAGAGAAAAAATAGAGATGTTCCAACTCTTAAAATCATGATTAAACCATTACTATCGGCTACACCCAATTTCAATTTTTTAAAACTTTGATTTTAAATTCAACTTCATAATAACGATAGCAGTTGAGACACTACCTCTTGACCTTCCACTTTTCTATCTTACCTTTCCCCCAAAAAAAAAGAAAAAGAAATTAATTGAGTCAAATGTCACACTCACCCGTGACCCCAAATCTAACCAACCCCTTTTTTTTGAGGCTGGGATGACCTGATGGGTCGCTGCCTCGCTGTTGTACTTGGGCCTGAGAATCAACTTGTAGTAGGCCACTCGGAAATTTCAAAGCCACAAAGAGGATCCTGTATATGGTCGAGTAAAAGGAAATTGATTATCTTGCAAATTGCAATAAATAATCAAATAATATTATTCTATGCCAATGTTCCATAAAGAACATGTATAATAGGAAAGTGAAAATGAGATTTTGAAACGTAGGGAGTAATTAGTAGGTATCTATTCGTTCAAACCTTTTATACCGGATATGAACTTCAGTAATACCTAGTATCATTGCAATGCTCATAATTGTGGACTATTGTATGTAGAGTGATCATATGACTCTTCGTTTAATAATGGTCATAAATGACAAAATAAATTATACTTAGATTAAACCAAATGATAAAATTTGCCATTAGAATCTCAATATTTTGGGACTTCATGGATCATGCATGGCGTTGAAGCTTGTTCAGGCTTTGTAGAAAGGTGTCGATGAAAATTCATCTTTTTCAGGTTGTATGTAAATTTATTTTACTAATCTATATATTTTCCAAGTCAAAAATAATTTTCATTGATGATTAGGCATCCTCATCAATCATATGACGCTTAGGCCCTGTTCTTTTCGTCGTTTTTATGTTGCATTCCGTTCCGTTCTGCATCGCATTGCAATTTTCGTTATGTTTCGTTTCGTTCTGCACCGCACCGTAATTTCCGTTCCATTCCGCACCATACAAGTTATATTTATTATTCCATTCCGTCTCGTACTGCAATTTCCGTTCCGTTCCGTTCCGCACCGCGCTGCAATTTCCGTTCCGTTCCGTTCCTCACCGTCTCCGCATCATTCCGTTGACGAGAACAACACCTTAGTAAAACCTTGACAAAAAATCAAATAACGTGCATGACACTTATTCATAATAGCTTCATAAATAAACCACCCCCACCTTCTAGAAAATATTGAGTAGTCCATTTCAATCGGATGCCTTTTTCTTTTGAGTGAATTTTAATCGAATGTTTGAATTTGAATGAGAAAAAATAGCCATAAACAAAATAAAATTTTAGAAAACGTACGGTTAGGCAAAAAATGTGCTGATGATTAACTAATAGATCTAGAAATATTACCTAAACTATTCCCTCAATTAACTTATCAAGGTAGATAAACATTTTATAAAAGGTGTAATGTGCAGCCTCACTCTGAGACTACAATTTAAACCTCAATGAGAAAAGCACACATAACGACATAATCACTCCAAGAAGAAAAAAAACAATCATAAAACGAAATTTTAAGGCCTAAAAGCAAAGCATTTTTTATTGCTAACTACGTATAAAAGTTTGGCCTATGCCTCCGACCAACTTAGCAAAAATGAGACGATAGTTGGGTAGACATCAATCTTTTAAAATGAAAGTTGCCAACTTATTTTGAGCTATTTGACTATTCAAACTTGAAATTATTGGCTTCATTACTATCTTTAAAAAAAATGAAAAATTATTTTTTACGGGTCCGTTTGCATGATGGGACAAACATAGTGGTTTCTAAATTCTAATTTGTAGTTTTTTGCTTGTTAAAAAGAGGGTGCAAGTGAATAGCGACCGAGGCCCCTACTGCCACATTATGTTCGGACTCTCGTGTTCAATAACGAACATATCAGACTAGCTGAACAACCAGCGTAAGCACTGACCCCGTCAACGTAGCACCAACATAGCACCACCAAATTCTAATTTGTAGTTCAGTTATTCGTGCAAGTACTCATAAGTTCCTCCACTATAGTATTGTTCCCATCGAAGAAAGGAAGAGCAATCTTAGCATGTTGATTTTTAATCAATAAAGTTGGTTCACAAATAAAAAGAATAAACAAAATTTTGCTTAAATAAATCCAAAAATATGTTCAAGAGGGTCTTGATGGAGAATTTTGCACTCTCTCCGTCCAAAGTCTCCAAATACTTAAAAGTAATTTTGATTAATTTTTTTCAATGTCCCCTCTAAAATTAGGCAGAGTAGAACCCAACCCAACTCATCTCATCAGATTCAAGTCACCATCCAACTCACGTGACATCACAAGATATTTATGGGATTCCCCACGTGCACTCTCCACCGTTCGTGTACAACACCAAAACACAAAAACCTCACAAAACCAAAAGCCTAAACCTTCATTTTTTGAGATGTCAAACACCCAATAACCTTTCGCCACGTGTAAAAAGCCTAAGCACTTGGAAAGACCAGAACGACATGTTGATATCTGTGGGCCCCATTTATAACCAGGGGGAAATTTCACCGTCTTCGTTATTAAAATGCTCCTCTTTCCCCTTCGTTGTTCTCCAGGAGAAAAAAAAACCAAAGGCCGACCTCAACGGCACAAAACTTCTCTTCATTCCTGAAAGAGAGAGAGGAGAGAGAAAATAGCGTGAGAAGTTCGAGGAATAGAGGTAAAAACACGCGAGCTTAGCCAAATTCTTCTCTGAATCTCTCTCTCTCAGGTACCTACATTACAGATCTTCTCATTCTTTTTCATTTTCTGCAATTGATTCGATTGATTTCTGGTATTTTATCTCTAGATCTGGTTATATAATCGATGTTTTCTTCTTTGAATTGATAGAAATCGATTGTTGTTTTGAAATGTCTTGATTTTATATGAAAATCATGTGAACATTTTAGATTTTGCTGATTAGTAGCAAATTTGGATTGAATTAATGATTAATTTGTTTAAATTGGCTAAAATGAGTGGTTATTTTGAGCTAATTGAGTGTTTTTAGCGAAATGTGGTTTACAATTGGATCTGTTATGAATTGTGATGCTTTGGTATATGCTCTGTTTCCTTAAAATGCGTGCATGACGCTTTTTTACACGGCCTTCATTTTAAATTATTTTTTTAGTAGAATGAAATGACGTATTTAGGATGAATTTTTTTTAATACTTAAGAAATTTCTAAAAATTATCAATCATACTTTGAATTGATGGTTGTATGTGTCGTTGTTTGATCGGTCAATTATGAACTGTATGGGACAATTTAATAGGTTTTCGTTGTCTAATACGGTTTACAACAACCCAATAAGTATCCCGCATAGAAGCCTTACCCCGGCCCCTAACTAGTCGCCTAGGGACAATTTAATAGGTTTTCGTTGTCTAATACGGTTTACAACAACCCAATAAGTATCCCGCATAGGAGCCTTACCCCGGCCCCTAACTAGTCGCCTAGAAAAGAGACTGTTTCCAAATGTCTATTACCGGTTTAGTTTCCATAAATTGCGTCACATAATCGTGGATGTTTGCCAAGTTTTCAAGTAAATTATGTTCAACTTCATGTACTCTCAGCTAACAGCCTAATATTCAAAATAATAGATTAATCCAATGTGAAATGGTAAATTTTGCTTAATTAAATGAAAAGGTCAACATTTTCCAGTTCTAACGCAAGATATTTTCCTTGTGGGATTTGCTTTTGAGGTCTCAAACTCTCGCCTTATCAAGATAAGGTATCAATGGCTTATCCCATAAGTTCGCCCTATACAAGTTTTTGTAATTGGCTATAAGCCGGATTTTCAATGTGTATTGGTGGTTACTGTTAAGCTAGTACAAGTACTATAATTAACTTAAGGTCAATATAGCTAATAATAGCATTGATTGAATAAAATCTATTTTTGTGTGGTTAAGAAATGGAAAATTAAGATCCTGTTGTTTAATTTTTGTTGGTGTAGAATAAAAACGACCACTATTTTTAGGTGTAGAAGAGATTTGAATCTTTATTCAATAGTTCAGTACTAGTACCCGAAAGGGAAAATGAAAAGGAAAAGTCATGTACACGATAGTTTGACGTAGACTCCTAATATTAAATGAAGAAAAAAAAAATACATTTTAATGAAAATATTTAATGAAGGGTCTTTGTGATTCGCATGTGACGAAGACGTGAGAGTCTATATTGAGTGTATTGGGACAGTGTGCGCCACACAAAGGCTTTAGCTTTTTCCGCATCTTTTTTGTGTCAAATTTACTCCACTTGACCATGATGACCACTACTAAGTAGACTGCCCATATACCAACAAGCTGTTGGTGCGAGTGGTTCAGCTCCTTTTTTATCTTTAACCAAGGTCGAAAGCTTGTATTTTGGGAATAGAAACATTATTTGTTGGGAGCATTTTATTTTTACCCTTCTGGGTCTGATTTGGTTCGAACATGATTAGTCCTGATCAAAGTGTATAGTTTGAATCCGTGGTCCAAACCAAAAAAAGTAGACATGCCCATATTCTTTTCTTTTTCTTCTTTTTGGGTATGAAATAAAATTCCCCTTATTTATTGTACGGTTGATTTCATATTTATTAGCTTGCTTTTAACAATGAATTTCTCTAGTTGTATTGGGGAAATTGAATTGAAATGAAATGAAATAATGGAGATTTGAGGGGAGTTGTGATGGTGGGTCCATCTAGCCTTGTGAGGATGCATAGGATCCTGAAATGTGAAATGTTGTTGTCTAGCTGATCTCTCCACGTGCGGATGTGCGGATGTGCCACAGCAAATTTTATTCAGTTTTTGTTGATTCTTGTTATTTTGTTTTCTGTTGCTAATTAAAATGCTGTCTTGGGGTCTGGGGAATCTCATCGTCAAGCCAAAAGACAAACAAAAGGGGACGAAATAATGAGAAAAAAATGTGAATCAGATAGTTTTTAGAAAATATACCTTGCACAAGAAGAAAATTGAAAGTAGAAGGTATATATAGTGGGTCTTATCTTTTTATTTTTATATATTTTTTATTTGTGAGCCCTACATAACTAGAGAACCCTTGAGGAACTTGATCATGGTTCAAAATGAATGGTAGATCCTTAGGAATACAAAAAAAAAAGCCAAAATGAATGTGATTCTTGTTCATGCCGTTTTGATAAGCAATCACTAATAATGAGAGCATTGATAACCCTAAATTAACTCCTTCAGCTGAATTTTCCTATAGCCCTTGTGTATGCTGCTCTGATACCATTTCGCATAGTCATTGCTTGTGCTAATATAGTGGGTCTTATCTGCATTTTGGTTAATCCGTCTTTTAAAAATATTTTGTTTTTATTTCTCAAAATTGCTTATTGCATTGTCCATACTAATTTTCATTTTATTGTATTTAATTAAAAAAATGTTGGATATTTGTGACAGGGCTTTGGTCGATGTAGTTGAGATTATTTTGTTAGTATTGTTTTGGTGATTTTAAAGGGTATATTCTCAAACTTGAAATCATTATTAAAATACTAATATGCATGTATATACGTGTGGTTAAAATACTCTGAGTTGTTAACACAAGTGGTATGAATCATGATTCATGAATGTCGGTCAAATTAGTGAATTAAAAATAGACATCATTCGTTTTGGGTTTTTGTCATAGAATACTAACCAAGGAAACGTACTCGCAATATCTTGTCACTTGTTTGCTAGTTGACAATTGTTAGAGCACATCAGACACATATTAGCATATGGACATTGAGTAAAGCTGTGTCTTTGGTAGATATTTCATAGATTTCGCATTCGAAGATTTCGATTATTAATGCATCTTTGTGTACGCGTACTTTGTCACCAAAAACTATAAAAAATATATTGAGACCGACCTCCCTACTCATCATCTTTTGTCCCAAATATGTCCCTACACAATTTGTATATTTTAGGATATGTGCATTTGCATGTGATGTTTATGATTTTACTATAATCATGCTAGTATCATGTCATTATCAGGTGGAGTAAGTCTTGTGTGAGATTAACCCAGTATAATTGTACTGAACCGAATTTTAGCTCTAATATTATCCCCAGTTGTCCTACGATTTGCACCAGTAATAAACCGAGTGGCACTAGTAAATTAGTGATAGCTCACATATTAATACAGATAACTAATTTGAGATGGAGAGAGTGGAGAGACTATCTTTCTGTTGATAGAGTTATACTATCTGGTGAAGGCCTTTCGCTTTGAGATAGCGACATGAAATAGGATTTCATTTCTTGGTGGGCTCTAGTCTCTATTAGCTATACCACTTTCTGTCCAATGGTTGTGCGGTAGAGGCTTGCTACCCATGATGATAGTATACTCGTCGGTTGTCAGTTTTGTCACTTCGAACTGGCAAAACCCCTAAATGGAATGTGCACCAAATGTTGATTTTGGTCTTCATGTGGACCTGCCTGTCCATTCATTCTGTTTAACAAAAGTACAATATAGAGTGTGGTACTCCATTGGTTCCAAAATGAGCTTCCTATTTGACTTTTTGAGTCAAACATTACAAAACTTGACCATTGGTTTATGTGGTTGTTGGGTAGTTCTACCATTTCTTTTTAGTTTGCCATGGGTCGATTCTACGCCTGATTTGCTTGAGAACAATATTCTGCTTGGCATCTTGCTCCTAAGGGGGAGGGGGGATGCATTGTATATTTCCCTAGTGGTTTATGATTTTTTATTTCCATTTATGGTTTTGGGCGAGAAGACGTCTGATGTGATGTTACTTTAGTTAAATCTGTAGTGTCCATATGTTTTTGTGATACAATGTTAATCAACATAAAGTTTTCAACTAGCTTAAAGTTTTCAATCTAACCCTTGTCGATTTTTATTGTAGCTGAAGGAACAATGGGTGCAGGTGGACGGTCCCTTCCTCCAAGCATCAGAAAGGAGAAATCTGATGCAATTGGGAGAGCACCCTGTGCAAAACCACCGTTCACACTTGGCCAGATCAAGAAGGCCATTCCACCACATTGCTTTAAACGATCTGTGCTCCGCTCTTTCTCCTATGTTGTCTATGATTTCATCATCGCTTCTGTCCTATACTATGTCGCCACCAACTATATTGATCTCCTTCCCAAGCCCTTGTCCTACTTGGCCTGGCCCGTCTATGGGTTTGTCCAAGGCTGTGTTTTGACAGGTGTTTGGGTTATAGCTCATGAATGTGGCCACCATGCCTTTAGTGACTACCAGTGGCTTGATGACACAGTTGGACTAATCCTCCATTCGTTCCTCCTTGTCCCGTATTTCTCTTGGAAATACAGCCACAGGCGCCACCATTCCAACACAGGCTCCATGGAGAGAGATGAAGTGTTTGTCCCAAAGACAAAGGACAGTCTCAAATGGTTTTCCAGCTACATTAACAATCCACCTGGGCGAGTCCTCACCCTTCTCGTCACACTAACCCTCGGCTGGCCTTTGTACCTTATCTTCAACGTGTCAGGCCGGAAGTATGAGAGGTTTGCCTGTCATTATGACCCATATGGACCGATCTACTCAGACCGTGAGAGGCTCCAGATCTACCTGTCTGATGCTGGAATTCTGGCTGTCTCCTATGGGCTCTTCCACCTTGCAGCAGCCAAAGGGCTTGTCTGGGTACTGTGTGTTTACGGAGGTCCATTGCTCGTTGTAAATGGATTTCTGGTGCTGATTACCTTCCTACAGCACACACACCCTTCACTGCCCCACTACGATTCTTCTGAATGGGACTGGTTGAGAGGTGCCTTGGCTACTGTTGACCGAGATTATTGGCTTTTGAACAAGGTCTTCCATAATATTACCGATACTCATGTCGCTCACCATCTGTTCTCCACCATGCCTCATTATCATGCAATGGAAGCAACCAAGGCAATTAGGCCAATTTTGGGTGAATATTACCAGTTTGATCGAACTCCTGTCTTCCAGGCTATGTGGCGCGAAGCTAAGGAATGTCTGTATGTGGAACCAGATGAAGGTGACCAGAACAAAGGTGTGTTCTGGTACAAAAATAAGCTATAAGTAAATTGCAAACTTGAGATTTGCAGGCAGCTGGGAATAAATTTCTGGCTTTGTGTTATTGTTCACTTATTTGTTTAGAGACTTTTATTAGCCTATTTTTCTCTTTCGTTTGATTTGCCCCCTTGCTAGATGTTGTAGGTCGTTTGTGGTTATTTGCGCATTTGAGCCTCAAAATTCTTGAGCTTGGATTCCTTTGTTGTTCACCGCTAACTGTGGTAAAAGAAATTTTCACAAAGAAGGCAAGTTAGGGGTTTGTTGTTCTGTCTGTCTGAAAACTGTTGTGATCACCCAAAGTTCTGACTAATTTAAACTTAGACTCTTATTTGTGTAATTGTATTTTTCTGTGGGTCCAATCGCAGTTGTTTCTCTTTTTTTTCTTTTTTTTTGAAGGTGAACTTTGAGTACAATATTTTCATGCACTAATCGGATGCATTTTACTGCTCCCCCTTGTCACATTAACATTAATTGATCAAACGTGTAAATTACATTAATAAACATATCATTTGTAAAAAATAAATAAATCAAAATATTTCCACCACATCTCCAATTTGAAAATGGCAGAAACTGGATTAGAGTCCAAAGGCGGTGGGAAAGAATTATTCTACAAGAGTAACACCGAGGGTCACCAATGAAAGATTTCGGGATTGATTCTTGGTTGTTGCATAGCACAATGACGATTTACCTGCTCTATAAGAACTCAAGGCAAGGCTCATGGGGTGCTCAAATCGAGTGTAATTCCTTTTAATTATTTATTTTTCGTAATTAAAATGGTTGGTAATTGGTATGAAATAGAGCTCTTAGTCTAGATTCATGACTGTTTGCTGAACATATGGTTTTCCAAATATCATTTGCATCGTTGTGATATTTGGCATGTTTTAGCTAAAAAGGCTACGTTTCGTTGTGGTTCGAAGTGTGTGATGCTTATGTTATTCTTAGGGAAAAATGTATTGTAAGTTTGTATGCGGATGGAAAAATACAATTTGGTATGCCATGAGCCAGCTTAGTGGTTTCAAAGTTGCTTTCAAATAGTTTGATAAGACAAGGTCATGAGTTCGAATTTTTTATTCCCCCTATGCCTTGTCGTTGTTGGCTTCTAAGAACTATACTAACTCCTTGTTGGTGCTATGTTGAAGGGGTCAGTATTTACGCTGGTTGTTCAGTTAGTTTAGTTTATTCGTTGTTGAATACGAAAGTCCGAACATAAGGTAGTGGAAGGTATTTCAATCGCCATTCACTTGCACCTTTTTTTTAATGAGCTAAAAAAGACACGGGATTACAACAAGCTATCCAAAAGAAATCATAAAAATCGCAGAAAAAATGAAAAAGAAATCATGAAAATAATCTTAAAGCCAGCCAATAGCATTCCAATGAGTCGTGGACTCGTGGGCTCAAATTCTGTATTGGATCTGGACTGACACTATACACTACAGTCTAGTTTGAATTATGGGTACAGAACAGTTATTGTTGATCCAAGCCCATCAGCTGATTCCTCTATCCTTCTCTGTCCACTGTACGTCTGTACCTATGGAGTTATGGTTGGCAAGTGGACTTATTTTGTTCACTTTACTAAGCTCATTTAGAAAAAAAAAAAATTCGTTGGGAAAATTTTGTAATAAATATATGCATTTGTCTTTTTTTTTTTTTTTTTTTTTGAACTTTAAGTAGTTACAAAGTAAACTTGGGTTATGAGTTCTTAATCTGGTGTTAAGACTGAAATATTGGGTACATTATGTCTCAATTATCAAATATGATTTCCTCCTTTTGTCTTGTATTTAATTGTACTATACTAAGTTTTATGCCTTTCATATACGATACAATTGGCACTTATCATATAAATGGTATAGGCATCATTGAACCATGTGACTGATCTGTAACCAAAAGTTTTGGGTTATACACTAGCATAGAAATGGTTCGACCAAAAAATAAGGCAATAAGCCGAACACTAACTTGAACAATAGCCTCACCCACTTATCAAATAGGTTTAAGAATAACTCACCAGTGATGTGTTCTTTTCCATTTACTCAATAATTACCTCAGTAAGTTCCTTTCATTTTAGTTAGTTCAATTTACTGGAGTCCAATTCAATGATATAATATGATCTACTTATCTTCTCACAAATGACTATTCAATTTAGTTTAATTCTATTTAGTGGAAAAAAATACTCGTACCCCATAATAAGCTAGTGCTTGGGATGTAGACTCGTAATAACAATAACAAGAATGTAAAATCGGAAAATAATAGCTATGAGCTTCTAAATCATTTGCCGACTGATGTTTTTTTTTTTTCTTTCGTTTTTAATTGAAGATAAATATACTTGAACTTTAAAAGAAACGTTCACACAATAGAAGTTAAAAACGAAACGATCGAGGAAAGCAAATACTCATGTAGGAGTAGAAAATTAGCAATTAGTCATGATCAAGAGGTATTTAAATAGGAACAACTATAGTCAAAAGAGGCCCATGGAAACTTGTCCAAATGCACCACATCAATAGGTGTGAAAAGGTAGAGAAATTGTTCTAAACTTCATTAATCACAAATTAGACTATGATGTATGATTTAATTACTACATAATTCAAGAAAATCTAGCTCTTAAAATGAATTAATTAACCATACTCCTAATATGAAAATGACAAACCAGCTGAAATTCCATTCTAATCAAAAGGGTGACATGGTACTTGTTGCATTAAAAAACAGGAAAATCATAAAGTCAAATAGTTTTTTAAAGAAGGATAATTCATGTTGCGTTGGTAGCATGTAGATTAGAAAGCTAATATAAATATTTAATTTAATTTGTCACAAATTATAATAATATAGACTTTGACTTTAATAAAAATGTCAAATGTCTTAAAATTTGCAGTTGGTGCACGCTAAGCATGGAGAGCGAGAGGAATGAAGGACTGCCGTTACATTTCAACATCAAACGTCAGAAATAATCGATCATGCAAACATGCTCTCTTGCCCAACTTGTTTAAGGAAATGACATCACACATTTTGTAATTTAATATTTTTCATACAAAAATTGAAATCACAAATTTAGTTATTGGCATCTTGTGGTGAAAAATCCTAATGGCCTTTAGATATGTTTAAAGCCTAGTCTCTTGATTTTAGAGACTAATTTTGGATATAGGGCATATGTTCTTGCATTTTTTTGTTCAACGTTCCAAACATATAATCAAAAGGCAAAATTTGTGGCTTTGGATTCTCTGCGGTACCGCAGAGGTTTAGTTCCCTCCTTTTCTTTTGTAAATAATGCGCGGGGGAAGGGGGTAGAGGAGGGAGTTTGGGATACTTTAGAAATTTTTGGGAAATCAGAGAAAGAGCCCCGGGGAGCAACAATAGAGAATCATGCCCAAATTTTCTGGCCAATTTGTCTACTCGTCTTGGTGTTGATATATAGTTTTGATCATTGTGTTCTTTATGTAATTTTGGTTTGAGGCAAGATTTAAAATTAAAAAATTTTGAACTTCAGGTTTATGTAACCATCCTAAAGCAAAATAAAGAAAGAATTATGTCTATTGGGCTCAGTCGCCACTTTCTTAGGTTATTTGGATATTGGTTGCTCTTCTTTTCGATCGTCGGCCACTACGGATGAGACTTTTATTGTCGATGACAAAGATGGTTGTGGTTCAAACAACGAAAAATCGGAGTTTACGTTGTTGGATCTCATGGTGTGTTGTTCCTGATTGAGACTGAAGTAGCCGGTGAAACTAACTAAGTATCCATCAGCTACTTTTCACTTAAAAATTAGTTTTTTTTATTAATAGTTTGTTGTTTTGTCTCCGTAACGAGTGGTTGACTCCTTGGCCACTTCCTTATATTTACCATGGGAAAAAGAGTGTACTAGCTAGGGAGGTGTCTGTTCTCCTTTTCATGTTATATGTACGGTTCTTTTCTCTAAATGGATTACTTCTGGCTGCATACTTCATGTATTAGTAGACTTAGGTATTAATAGTGAATTGCTAAATACCGCCCCTTTTTACTAGCTACCGCCCCTCTAATTTCCAATTTTACCCTCATCCCTTTTCCTCACTCACTCTCACTCACTCTCACTCATCCTCTCTTCCTCACTCACTCTCACTCATCCTCACCACCACACCATCACACCGGCAACCACCACCACTCACGGCACAACCACCACCGGTAAAAAAAATTTTTTCGCATTTTTTTTTCACAGTCGTCTGAAATTTTCGACTCACCCTTGGGTGAGTCGCCGGTCTCATACGACTCACCCAAGGGTGAGTCGGAAATTTCAGACGACTGTGCAAAAAAAATATTATTATTATTATTTATTATTATTATTATTATTATTATTTATTGTTATTATTATTATTATTATTTATTGTTATTATTATTAATATTATTATTATTACTGATTATTGTTTAATTAATTACTGATCATGCCACTGATTTTCACTGATTACGTAAGATCTTGCCGCTGATTGTCACTGATTCAATAAAATCTAACTCCTGATTCGCACTCATCCTTTAAGATTTTACTACTTATTTTCACTGATTAGATAAAACCCAATAAGTGAAAAAGTACATACCTAAACGTCTATTCTTACCGAGACTTATCAGAAACTCCACGTTTTAGATGAATCCTGACATAATTTAGTTTAACTACACAATTTTAATCCCAAAAAAAAAAACGTCTATATTCTTACCAATTTATTTTAGTTCTTATTGAAGTTGCAGTTACCCCCCTACAAAAAATAAAAAATTAGCAATGTGATTTTGTGAAAGACAGGGCAGGGAACTGTCAAATCAAATCTTTCTACCCTCATCGCCTTAAGTCCAACTTAACACTCAATGGCTACTGTGCTAATTAATATCAGTATTATTGCATCGAAACGTCATTCATGTCATGCAGATACTTTTATCATTATTTACCAAACATCTAATTGTATAATTCTTTCCACTCTCCTTCTTTCTCTCTCCTCTAGTTTGATCATTCTTCACAAATCACAACTCACAAGTAACAAGCCTAAAACATACCCAACACAACACACAGCAAAACCGCCTTAATTTTCATAAACATATAAATCAATAAGAACCCAAATGAAGATAGAAATCAACAACGAAAGCAATAAGGTGATGAGTAGTGAAGCAGAGACACCAGCTAATAAAAGATTTACGCCAAGGGAACACATTGAAGAAATAAGAACAAAAAAGTTTTCAATTGGAGCTAAACAACCAAACCCTCTTACCCAAGATCTTCATCATGCGGTTACTAGCCTTTCAGCTGAACTCTATACTAAAGACATCCACTTCTTGATGGAGCTTATTCAGGTATATATCACTATCTTCTTTACACATGTTCTGTTTTTGCTTTTTAAAATTTTTAAAGAAATATTTTTTGGGTTTTTGCTTTTTGCAAACATTATTGCTCTTCGTTTTTTTTTTTTTTTTGTTTTTTAAGAAATGTTATGAACCTCTTAAGAGATGGTGTTATGGCTTTTTTTTTTTTTTTTTCTTTTTCCTTTTTTTTATATATATTTTGGTTGATAATATGGAGTAGTACTGTAGTAGTTATGTAGAACCCAGTAAGACATGTTAATGATATAGATCCCAAATAATAATGAGCATGCCAAAAAAGACTAGTTATTTTTGGCAAATGTTCAAAGACTGTGGGGGTTGAAGTTCTATATCTATACAATTCATGGTTACCATGTATGATGTATCTAGTGTGTATATCATGTCATTAATTTTATTTAGGAGGTATAAAGGAGTAATGTTTTGGAGGTTTTTTCCCCTTTCTTTGCAGTTTTTGGTTGAAAGTGCAAGGGCATGCAAAAATCTAGAATGTTGTAATTGGTTAAATGGTTAATAGATGTGATATATTGTGGTAAAATTCCATGCTGTTTGCTTGCTTTCTCCTGAATAGCGGCCAAGATAGCACATGGCTTTGTTTGTGCCGAAGTCATGTCACGAACGAGTTTCTTTGACCCAGGACTAAGACCACTCATCTGACGATATCCCTCAGGAAACACAGCAAAGTCATGGTTGTGCGTACCCCTAATCCCAGGCAATGTGACAATCATCCAACTATTGGACCCATAAACTTGCCGAGCTCTTAACTGGAACGTACATTTACAAGCCTTTGTTTTCGATTTCTTCCGAGCAGCAGTATCTAAGTCTCTTAATTCCCCTCTGTAGCGTTCACCTCGATTGCATTTTAACAATTTTACGCTTTCATTCTTCTTGTGTGACGAAATTATCAACTCAAACCCGATAGTAAGGGCAATTTATTTTGCCCAATTAATTGCATCTGTATCACTATCAAATAACTCATCAGTGACGAAATGCGTACTGTAATCAACACCATCACCACCGAACCGCTCCAAAGGAACCTAACGAAAACAACGAAAACAATGTTAGCTTAATCTTAAATTCAAACAATATTAATAATAACAATAAATAATAATAATAATAATAATAATAACAATAAATAATAATAATAATAATAATAATAATAATAATAATAATAATAATAATAATAATAATAATAATAATAAATAATAATAATAATAATAATTTTTTTTGTGTCTGCCTGTCGTCGATCTCGACTCACCCAAGGGTGAGTCGAAAATCTCAGACGACCGTGCAAAAAAAATGCGCAAAAAAAAAAAATTTACCTCCGCCACCGTCGACGCCACTTCCCGGTCGCCGGCAGACATCCGCGGGTTGCTTGAGTGTTGATGAAGGTTGGGTATGAGAGTGGGTGGTAGAGTGGGAGAAAGAGAGGGAGAATTGGTGTGAGAGTTAGAGAGGGAGAGGATGAGTGAAAAATTAATAAAGGGCAAAATTGGAATTTTGGGGGGGCGGTAGCTAGTAATTTAGGGGCGGCATTTAGTAACACCCTATTAATATTTTGACAAATTTGCCATTTTGCGGCATGCGTTGGCCAGTCAAGCGTGCAAGGATTGTGCTTGTATGTTGAAGGCCGGACAGCCGTTATCGATCAATTTGCATTGTACTTTTGTCCTTGTCCACGGTCTATTTGACTCTTACCACATCCGTACATACAAATCCACTTGATACACAAATCAAGATTACCACACCACACTACCAACTCAAGATTATTCAAGATAATTAAGTAAAGATAACTTGTTTAGACTTCAGATCAGAGAGTAATACGTATGGAATCCCTAGACACTAACGAAACTATCAAAAGCTTCGTGATTAGCGTTAGATTCATGCAAAAATCCGTACCCAACAATCTAATTAAGTGACAATGCAAATAAAATTAACCATATAGGTAGTACCAAGCAAACTCTACTAATCCATAAAAATCTTTAGATGTTGCATCTTGATGACCTTAATAGTTTAAAATTTGAAGTTCTTCTTGTGGGTCTGGTCCACAATCAGGTTGTCGTCTAGAACAATCTTCATATAGTTCATTATTTGATCGTGTAGGTTTGGGTCCGGTGGACTAGTTATGGATGAGGTTAATTAATTGTGCTTAAGGCCAGGAAAAGGTGGTGGAGGTAATAATTCAAACACTAAATGAAGAGATCATTACAATGTAGTTGTAAGATATTTACGAGAATCTCCCGTTGTAATTGGCGCGTAATTGGTGACAAGATCTTGAAAATCGTGATAAGTATACATGACGACACACTTTTATGACGAGACGACGACGAGATATAACATCGTAATTGGTCTTCTACAACAGGAAACCACGTAGTAAGAGGTTGTTTTTACAAAAAAAAAAAAAAAGCAGTAATCTGTTGTTGTTGTAATCAAATACTACTAAGAGGTATGCTATATGCACCTGTATATGTTTCTCATCTAATTGAGAGGTGTAATTTACAACCTGAAGATGAGGATGCACATCAACACATAACAGTCCACATCAAATAATATAAGTACAATAAGGTGATAGGTATGGGTGTCAACATTGAGTTATGTCCCAATCCAATTCTCCCTTGAAGGACACAAGTACGTATTGCACGTTAGCCAGAAGGAGAGTGACCAAAAGGATCCAGCTAATACAAATTAGTTTACAAAAATAGGAAAGAGATTAAGACCATTGTCGTGCTTCCCAACTGCAGATAAAATGGGAGACACGTATTACTTACGTAATCCCCAATTAAATTCCCCTCTCATTTTCGCTCTCTTATATTATCTCCCAGTTTGGATTTCGTTGGTTGGTTGGTTAGGCCTCATACTAAGATGATCATTAATCATTTGCAAAATACTGATTTTAAAAAGTTTGCTGGATCACTCGTTATTTAGGCCTATTTTTAACCGGCTTGCAAATCAGCCAAATATGTCCAAGAAATAATCTGCAAAATAAATTGTTCATTGTGAATTTGGGATAGACGAGTTTTGACCAAATTGTGACAGAGTATATTTGCGAGCTGTTTACGAGTGTATCGATTTGTTTGCATCTCTAATTAATTCCAGCTTTCACACGTTTTGCATTGTTATCAGTAGTCCTAGAAAACCATCGCTTAATTACTGCTAACATTAAAATGCATGAAGCACGTGGATCGTATGTTAAATGGCGATCCTGGGTATTTTCATTTCTACTGAAATGAACCGCGCGAACAGAACTTATTATTGAGTAAGTGGAAAAAAGAACAAACCATAGATAAATTCCGCAGCAGATTTTCCTTTTTTCCTTTTTTTACGTAGTGCAATAAAGTGTTGTCAAACGGGTCAGTTAGGTTGAGTTTGGGTCGGTCAATCTCACTATTCATGTTTGAAATATGTTTGTATACCAACTCTTAATGGGCTTTTAAGATATGAAGTTAGTTTTTGTCGGCTTTTCCCGGTGGAGTTTTCGAGTTCAACCCCTTTTTATGCCTTTTTTGGCGGCTTCACGTCGTCGGCTTCGGCCAGTTAATCTCATTTGCCCTGATTGTGCTGCATTTCTGTGTAAGTTTTTAGTGAACATTCGAACTGTCAAGTTAATTTTTATCGATGGTTTCCGAATCGTGTATGAATCGGATCAAATTTTGACAATTCTCCTAGCTACTCATTTAAATGAGCAACAAATTGAAACGAAAGTGGGGCATGGGTCATCGAGGCACAAGACTCGTGTGGACTGGCATAGAAACAGACGTGAGGACAGATTCTTGGTCGTAGGATCGTATTTTGTATCAGCAATTCACGTGCATATCAGACGGTTGTTATAATACTACTTTGGCACTCAGATTTCCATAGGCCATATACATTAACCCGTATCTTCCCATTTGATTCTCTCTACCACAAACTACTTTGCCGGCTATCTTGTCTTCTTTATTTTTGCTCTAAATCATGCACTCCACCCATTCATGTAATAATCATCTTAGTTGGTTCTTCAATCATTACTACTATTATTTTCAGTAGTATATAGCAATGTCATTAATTGAATTCTTAGGCAACTAATTAATCTCAAATATAAAAGTCCTAATTAGACCCTTAAATTCATCCAAATGTAAAAATTCCCGGAACCCTTATCCTATTTACACCTAACTATGCTAATTGTTCGACATCACTATTTTTCTCCTTTATAATATGTTGTACTACATTATACACGTTAAGCTTATATAAATAAATTTTTAAAAATCTGTTGTCTGAAGATGCTCCAACAGACTCAATATGTTGATCTCCTTCTTTTGTATCTAATGTATCACATTTGCTAAATCGCTCTCAAAATATATTCTCAAATGCAACCAATTAGTGTGTGTTTGCAGTTGCTCAAAGACACGAGAAAAAGCCATCAGTTCAGCTATATTCGAGTCATGCATACCAATATCTACAAAAATTGTTGTTTTTTTTTTTCCTTCTAAATTATTGTTACTAATGTATGAATCATAGTATCATTTAATGAACTAAAAATATAATTTGTTAATTTTATTTTGGTGCAATAGATGAAGCTATATATAGATTGAAGCATCTATTATCACTTCGAACTTTGGCCAAGGAAATTGGTCATCAAAGAAATCATAACTATCTACTCGTACTTGTTACCACGGCTACCAAACAGAGCCGGCCCAAGGGGGTGGTCAGAGGGGCGACCGCCTAGGGCCCAATTTGAGTAGGGCCCAAACAGCAACGAAAAATTAAGATAAATAAAAAAACTTGCAAGCACTAAACATGAAAAAGGGATTGGTTCCTTGGTTGGAAATGAGTTGGGTTGCTCTTTTTATGTACATTGAGTTTTGAGATCAAATCTCTTTGGCCTCCATTTTTCTATAATTTAAAATAATTTTTCATTCTTTATATCCTCATTTCCTAATACGGGGCCCAAATTTTTTATGTTTTTTTTGGCGATAAAATAAGTTATTCGTAAATTAGGAGCCCTCACTTTCCCGCCCCGGACCCCAAAAACCTTAGAAACGGCTCTGCTACCAAAAACATGGCTGATCCTACCACACGCAAAATATATGACATGACATTTTGGGCAAAGCTGTTTCACTAACGCGGTTCATTTTTCTCATCAACCAAAAGTTAAATAATTGTAGTAAGGAACACACATGATTTCTTCATCTGTTTTTACCTACCACATGGCTCATATAAACAAGGCAAAGTATTGACGCAGAAATAAAGACATTTTCGATCAATATTTGTGTATCTTGTATGCTTACTTGATGCTCAATTATCTTAATTTCATTTTAAGGAATTCATATTCATATGTAATATAAAGGCTTGCTAGTTGCTAATTACTTTCTATGTCACATAAAAATCTTAACATTTGCTTTTGAAGGTCAGAATTCACGCCTACATAGATTAACAACATGGCATTTAGGTATCTTCCTAATCAATCCTTCGGTCTTTGGTCCGTCAATAACTAGGGAACAACTAATTAGGGAACTTTTAAGAAAATTGGCTTATAATGGCCCTTTTGGAATCCTTAGTTAATATCATGGTCCAATAAACCCGAATAATTCCTTTTAATCATGGTTAAATTTAAGTCTATCTTATGAGTTAACCTATAAGTGCAAGCTATAAATACCCCAAACTACCAATGGGAATGCATTTAGTTTCATCAATAGCCTCTCTCTTTATATATTCATCACTAAAATCTTACTTATTCGTTTATGCACCCACATTAACGTTAGTTATGAACACTGAAGAGTGAAATTCTAGTATTATTGTCACAAATCGCTTAAAATCCACAAATCAATATGGTACTTTACTTGCTTGTACATTGTAAATTGTGTGATTATGTGATCTCAGACAATGAAGTATATTTGTTGAAACTCAGTGTTCCGTGAACACAAATTTATTGTAGAAGTTGAAAGCACTATGTTTTGAGAAGAACAGTATAACGACTTTAATAGTTTTGAGGTATGAAATAATCACAAAAAAGCGAGAGAGAAACACCACCAACAAAAGAGAAACATAATATAAACAAATTTCAGCTACCGCAAGACAGGGCGATAAGAGAGATTGAAATGTACCTAACTATATGCTTATAGATGATAGTTAGATTTTGGGGTTTTTTAATTGGTAGACTTCAGTTTTTTGCTTTTCAATTGGTAGATATTCTTAAAGTCGAAATTCAAGTGGTAGGTCTATATTTTCAAAACACCCAGTCTATACCCTCTTTTTAACTTGTCCGTCCGTTATTCTGTTAAATACATACTTTGACCATTATGCCCTCAATTTTAAAATGTTGCCAACTCATTTATTCCCTAATTAGTGGCTAATTCAAATAATTAAACACTCTAAAGAGGTTGAAAAAAAAATCAAAGCTAGGTTTGGTGTTTAAAGTCACTCAAAAGAAAAAAGAATTGGTGTTTAAAGAGATAAACGATAGTGACCGTGGATGGCACAAGAACAAGTGGGGTTTCATTCTCTGCATAATCCCAAATTGCCCAGAATAGTCGAATGTTTGAGCTTTGCCCAGATTTGTTTTTTTTTTTTTTTTGTTTTTTTTTTTTTTTTTTTTTTTTGAGAGGAGGAGAAGAGTTCACAAATAGCCAAACCACCGCCACCCACAAACCCCCACGCCAACAGCTCATCACCACCACGCACCACGCACCACCCACCTACAGACCACCGCGTCACCAAATAAATTTATCCACCTGATGGAAATCTCGAGTACCAACACTCCATAAGATTATTGAAATTATTACTGCCCCTTCATCGAATTTCGAACCCCAACTGTTCGTAACCGCACACCACCCACTTCAAACCACCGCGCACGGCGCACCACCCAACTCCAAACCACCGCGCTACACTGAAACTCAACCAATTTAACAATGACGAATCTCACCATTTTTGCTCTCCTCAGACTCAAAACCATCTGCCTAGTCTCATATGAGTATCTTTTTCCACTGCACTTCACCAACATATAATTAATTAAGTTGGCAGATAATAACCATATAAGTGATTGATAAATGGAAGAGAATATTTATGTGAATTTCGTTTTTCTTTTTTCATTTTCAATTTTCTGATTAGGGGATGAGTAGTTCTTTGACCCCTCTCCAAGTTCTATAGACATTGATGAATATTTATCACAAATTAAATAAAATAATGAAAAAATGATGAAAGTGTATATGTGAAGGGTGTTTTGGGGAAAAACAATCAAGTCAACATTAGTTAACTCAAATGTATGGTAAAAGGCTGTATATAACCGCAAAACTGACGGAGAACTAAAAAAAGGTACGGGTTGGACGTTTCGAAAACTACAACCTACCACTTGAATTTCGACTTTAAGAAATTCTAACGATTGGAAAAGCAAAAAATTGAGACCTACTAATCTCATTATTAATATTGTAAGTTGGAAACTATAATTTCGGTTAAATTTGGTATTTTAAGGAAGGATAATTCGGATCGAAAACGGAAAAGTACCTTTCCTTTTTTCATTTGAATTTGTTTTTTTTTTATGGTTTGCAAATTAAGTTGGCTGATTTACATTTAAGCCACATGTCCTCCAATCAAAACTATTATTTTTCCTTTTTTGAAATTTATTCTTTTGGGTTTAGGAGACATGCGATAGGGGAATTGATAGAGACAACCTAACCTACTTAGAAGAAACGATAGGCTCCCACATGATCTCCTAGCCTTAATTATCGAAGAATAATGATAATTAGTGCACTCTAAATCTCCAACTTCAATGACGGTTAAGTCTGTTATTTTGGATACAACGCCTCAAACCAATTTGGCACATATAAGACAAAAATTAGACTAAAATAATAAAGCACTTGAAACAACAATTTGATATTTTATTACCTTGTAAATAATTTAATATATGCATAGTGTTAATATTTTAATGAAAGCAAACGCGGCTGTCGTTTGGGATTATGGACACCATGACATTTGTTTCCTTCCAACCACGCGGATTCGTTGGATAAGTAATGGAATCACCACAAGAAAAATATAAAGAAACTTTACAAAATTCAAATGACTTGTATAGCCTCTAGTTATTGTCAACTAAAGGGACATAAAATATTTCTTATTTTTCTTAATTGTTTGGCTAAATGTGTATCGTTTGGATCATTTTTACTACTTTCTGTTCCATATCTAAAATAATAAAAAATATAAATATTTAATAATAATAATAATAATAATAATAATAATAATAATAATAATAATAAATAATTTGTCTAGTTTATTGACAGGTACCCTTGATAAACTACAATTTCATGAAAATTCCTAATTTGTCTAGTGTATTGACATGTACGTTGATATCATATTCTCTTTATAATATCATATGGGGTGTTAACCTGCGTGTAAGCTCAAAATTAAAATCGAAATGTAAAAACATCTCTTCATCCGTATGAGTAGATTAATCGATCGACTATTTTTTAATTACACTAACAATTATTAAATCATGACTAAGCCACCATGCATGCTACTATAGTTTGAATATTTCCTTTGTCTCAAATTGCCTTCTAAGATATATACATATATAATTCATCAAATTATAAATAATAAAGTCATCAAGCTTATTAACTATTAAGGGTCATTTAACTTTTCAAATTTCTTTTCCTTATTCTCTCCATTTTCTTAAAGATGAAAAGTATATCATATGCCATGTAGGTTTGTAGGGCCAGTAGGGGGACCATACACACATTTGGAACTTTGATTGATCTCCATGTCACTACTTCCTTTTGTTTATTCCAAATATTCATCCCCAAGGTACATACTCTCATCCTACTACTACTCTCAATTCTCAAATAATACAGCCTGTTTTGAAATTCAGAGACCAACTTTTCATATAAATAATTTACATTCACTTACATCATCTTTAATCACTAACTAATTTAAAAAGAAACAAATTAAAGAGAAAGAAACAACAAGCTAAGCCCAAAAACCCTAAACTATCCTTTTGTGTATATAATTTTTATTCTGCTATATATAAACCCTTTTCTCTCTTATCTTCCCCAACAAACAAAACAAACTTGCAAAATCTTCTCTCTCTCAACTCTTTCTCTCAGTTGTCTCTCCAACTTTCTCTCTCCTCCACCATGACTCATATGCTAAGAAAGCATAGTAGTAGTACCATGTTAAGCCCAGGTTCATCATCATCAGCCCTAGGCATGCACAGAGACTCACGTGTGATTTCCAAAATCCAACCAAAAATCCGAATTATTCACATATTTGCCCCTGAGATCATCAAAACCGACGTGGCGAATTTCCGAGAGCTCGTTCAACGGCTCACCGGAAAACCCGCCCTCGAAAACAATAAAGGCAAACACAAGCCTAAGAAGATATCGTCGTCAGTCAAACGGGCCCAACTCGAGCCCGAAAGTGGTGTTATTGGGCCGTGTGATAAGCCCACAGTAGTAAACACCAAGCTAGAAGTGATGAATATGGGCCATCAAGCCCATCATAGTAGTAATACTGTATCATCATCATCATCAGATGATCATCATCATGATCAAGTTTGGAAATCATCATCATCAACATCAGGTGATCATCATCAACATCATCATCATCAAAATATTAATAATAATAATACATCTGGTGGGTATTTAACAGCATTTACAGATTTAGATGATAGTTTTGACTTTAGTACTGTTTTTCATATGGGAACAACAGCTGATGCTTCTTCTCATCATCTTAATGCTTATGGAGAAACTGCTCAACTTTCATTTAGAGGTTGATGATGAGAAGATTAATTTTTAAAGGAAAAACAAAATGGGATGTGTGATTAATTATTTTTTTATCTGATGGGTGGGAAATTAAATTTGTAGGTTTTTTTTTTTTTTTTTTTTTTTTTTTTTTTTTGGGATGATGGTTGTAACTTGGTGAGAATATTAGTAGTTAGGGGGTGATGACTTTCAATTAATTATCAAGGGTTTTTTTTGATGACTGGGTGGAAAATTGTAATTTGGTTAACAGATCTCAATTGTTTGATTTTGGTCTCTCTCTCTCCAATATATTTGACTCTATTGTATATATAAGAGAGATTATTTGACATGATATGATGAATATATATATATATATATATATATATATATATATATATATATATATATATATATATATATGAGATATACTTTACTCTTTATAGTTTTACTCTTGTCTTTAATTTCTTTGGATTATGTTGTTTTGTTTCTACATGAATATTGAAGGGAAAAAAAAACTAGAATCATGATCACATGTGTGTAACTCTTAATTAGGTGTGTTTGGGAAATGTCACATGCAACAGAATGTCTAGATAGTTCAAGTTCCATAATTCAACAGTTTGGGAAAAGGTTTTTTTTTTATTTATTTATGTCAAATGGGAGTAGGATATGTATGTTCTCTTTTTCTCTCTCATGAAGTGGGGGAGAAACTGATGAACATGAAGTACACAATCAACAACCATGTGTTTGTTCAATTCATCATAGGACTCAATTTGTGTTTTCTCTTGCATTACTAGTTTATATTTCAATTCTTCTTTTTCCTTTTTTGTCACTTTTTCTGAGGGTGTTTGAGCCTTTGAGGGCACAAATGGGTCAAGTTTTACAAATGGGGGGAAGAATCCCACTTAACTAGGAAATAAGTGTAATCCCAATTCTCTGCCCATATCCGAATTCACGAAAATATGTGTAAAATCATTTCACCTAGACATGATTATTGTTACATTTAAAAAAAAATAAATTTTTGAGTAAAAAGTATCAAAAAATTGTTACATTTTGAATAGGAAGGGCTAATTTTTTATTATCGTACCATGAAATGATCTTACACAAAACTTTCTCCAGCTGTCTAATATTCTACCATAAAGATATGATATTAAGAACTATTTGACCTACGAAGTAGTGAATTTGCCTTAAGTACTGATTTTCACAATGTTATACCTGCTATCCCACACTTTACAGTTTAGATGAATAGGATTTGATGTTTGTTAATTAATATTATCAATGGAGAAGAAAATTGGAACATAAATGCTTTTATCTTGGGTAGGTGCTCTTAGACTTTGGGATCAAGATCTTTTAGTCCTTATAACTCTGGTACTCCATATGAAAAATCCATAATTCGATCACTCAAATATTTAAACCTCAAATGACAATTATTTTCTGTAATCTTCTTTTTCTCACCATATAATCGTACAACTTTTTTTTTTTGCTCGTCATACAATCGTACAACTTAATTTAGATGCAAAGACTCGTTCATTCATAGTCTCAACTAAGCCCCGCTCTTTTCGTCATTTCCATACTGCATTCCGTTCCGTTCCAATTCGTTATGTTCCGCGTCGTTCCGCTCGGCATTCTGTACTTCATTTCGTCTTACATTTTTCTCCAATATCCGCGCCTCATCGTTCCGCTCCGTTTCTCAGCGTCCCGCATCATTTTACTGACGAAAACATGCCCTAAGAGTATTATTTAAAAGTTGTGTAGATGAAAAAAGAAAAAAAAGGTCCCTGTGTTTTGGTCTAAAATCCAAATGAGGCAGAAAGGCGAGTAAAATAAATTTACATAAAATGGGACATGGAATAAGGGAAATCCAAACCTGGAACATAATGTACCCGGGGCCTTATTAGCCCTGTTCTTTTCGTCGTCACCATGCTGTATTCCATTCCGTTCCGTTCCGTTTTGTGTCGTTCCGTGTCACATTCTGTACTTTATTTTATCTCACATATTCTTCCATTATCCGCACCGCACCGTTCCGCAACATTCCATTAAAGAGAACAAGATTTCTATTTAAATTTACAGGGACACCATATTCTACCGAGATCCTAGTCATGAGAAGCTCTGCTGGGCTTATAGTGATGAATGATACATACAGTAGTGTTGAGCTAAAATAATTGACAATAACCCTTAAAAGGAGAATCTGATGACAAAGTACATATGCAATAACTAGGCCTATGCTTCTTTCAGTTGGAAAAAATTGAATTGAATCAAACTGAATTGAAACGAATTGAAATGAACTATAAATTGATTTTTTTAAGTTGATTTTTAACCATTTCAAACTCGTCCAAACATATTTAATATTATACTCATTTAAAAGTATATATGCTTTGAAATCTTTCCAATGCCAAAGTTAACATCATGAATTTATTTCGAAATAAAAGAGTCTGAGTGATAAAGTTACACATAAATTCAGGTAAATTGAATTAATCACACTACAAGAAAATGGATGATAGCAACTGATTTTTTGAGACCGACAATAAATGGTTTCTAATTAGCGTCCGATCGAATAAGTTCATATGAAGTGGGACGGATGATCTTTATGTCTAAAATCATATGTACTATGTACTAGTATATATCGTCGTTGGAGATCCACACTAATCTAATGATACATGAAGTAAGCTTTATAAATGCATGCTCACGTATAACATTTCTGAATAGTCGTACTAGACTACTAGTAGATAACGACGACGCTGTGATTCATGGACTATTTGGATAAAACCTCAGCATACAAGATGATCAACTAATTAATAACGTCTCTTTTCTCCCTTAAAAAACAAAACGTCCCTTTACGTACTCATGAGATTCATAATAAGCTATAACTGGGGAAGGGGGAATGATTGAATTTTGGTTCGACATGATAGACAAAGTTTAACAAAAGCAAAAAGCGTGTGATGGGATAGGGTGGGGTGAGAAAGACCAATTCATAAAGAAATGGGGATATTATTTAGAATTGTAGAAAATTAGGGCTCTATTTTTTTATTTTTTTTTTGAAGCAAAACTAGGGCTCTATTTGGTTGGGCAAAAAAATATTTTCAGTGTAAAATGTATTTCCGTTCACATTTTTCGTTGTTTGGTTACAACGGAAAACAATTTTCCTGAAAAACTACTTTTTAGAAAAAATAAAATCTACTAACATAGTTGTGCCGATCTCGAAAAGTTAGGTGGATTCAAAAAAACCACCTCAAACGCATATCGGGGTCAAAAATTGCACTTATTTGAAGAAAAAAAACAATATTGAGAAAGTGGCTCGAAAGTTCAGCCAAAAAAAAAAAATGCCTAATCAAGTCGGGTGCAAGTTTGTTTTTATGACCCGATATCTCGACAACCAAACCTGATGATCAAGTCCACTATTAGGCCCCGTTCTCTTCAACGAAATGGTGCGGGATAGTGAGAAACGGAACGGATTAGAACAGAACGGAACGGAACGGTCCGGTGCGGATAATTCAAAAATATGTGAGACAAAATGAAGTACAGAATGCGGCGCGGAACGGAACGGAACGGAACAGAATGCAGCATGGAAACGACGAAAAGAACAGGGCCTTAGTGCTCTGAAGACATAGTGTCCCACCAACTGAAAACCGTTTTCCCTTCATTTTGAAGGGAAAACATTTACACCTATATAGGTGAAAATGCTTTTCCCCCTGAAAACCATTTTCCTTCTCATTATAAACCAAACAACTGAACATGGGAAACTGTTTTCCAGAAAAACTATTTCACCCCAACCAAACGGAGTCTAGGTGTCATAAGTCGTAACCCTTATTACACTAAATAATCCTCATTTCACCGAAAGTTATGGATTCGTCCGTCTTATACAAGTTTTCACGTGGGGTGAAATACAGGGAAAATATGACATCGTGCCATAAAAAAACAAATATAAAACAGTTAAACTGTTCAATAAGTGTTACATTTTACAAAAAAAATACTTATGGACTAAAAGACTTATTGAACTTTTCGAACAAAAAGTATATCTAAAATTAAAGTATTATTTTACCGTGAAACAATCTCATACAAGACCTACTAATGAAATATCACCAATGTTGCCTTCGTTCTAAATTAACTTATTTTTTCCTTCAAACTCTTCAATCAGAAAGAAAAAAAAGGTAGTACTATTTTAAATTATATTAGCATTTGACAAATTAAAAGTCAACTTCTATAGTCAAATTGATGCATGATATTATTAGTATATGGAGCAACTGCGTTTTTCTTAGCTGTTTAGCCATGATAAATTTTAAAATTAAAAAATTAATTAGGTTGCAAAGACGAATATCAAATCGTCCATTCCACTGTTTTAAAAGGCAAAACTTCTTAGCAATTCCAATATTGAAAGTACCATCTATTAGGGAGTTCGTAGCGGTACATGTTGTAAGAGAAAAACTTAACTTGATTACAACTTTGCAAATCGTCCTTTTTAAAAAGTAAATGAAGTACAAATATTAAAGGAAATTTTGCGAAAAAACACCTAATAAAATCAACATTTTGCGGGGAAAAACACAAAGATGTGATGATGGTGACTACCGAGTGGCAAATCCCACTCCCCGATTGAATTGAATCCCTGTTCAGCTGCTATGTGCACAAATCTAATGTCCGCATACTCAAACTAAGAACATCACAGGTGATGAAGATATATACCTGATCAGGCAAAGAGGGGTTTGGGGATAGAGAGAGAGAGCTGGAGATATCACATAATTCATTGACATCGTATCTAGAAAAAATGGATAGATTCGATTCAGAATGTTTACAGAATATCAAAGACGATATCCTAGATTCCTAGCTCACGTACTCCATTACAGGTTCAGCCACTGAAGAAATGACTCCATCCGATCCTGTAAGAACTTCTGGTACTCCGAAAGCATCTCTTGAGATCTGCAGAAATTACAGTCAAGGAAGTAGAAGCATATCAGGTCCAAACAAATATAAATTTACTCATAACAACAAAGCAAAGAAAGATGTTACTATTGGGATGATAATGTTTTAGCTACTCCCTTTGTCCGACGTTGGTGATGACAACACCGAGTATATTACACTAAACAGGAGTAATATATTGAAGTAAACTACACCGAAAACAGGGATTAGCTAATCTACATGCTCTCCGGACAAATACTGAAGAACAACAGTTGAAGAGGATAATTAGCTTCAACAATAACAAGAAAGGAGTGTAGCTACACTCTCCTTCATTGTAAAGTTTGCAAACATACCAACATTGGGAGGAACAAACAATGAAACAACCATGCATGAGGTCGATATAGTCTATAATTAAGTCCTCTCGACAAGCCTCAAAGTAAGACAGTGTTATAACTCCTGGGCAGAGATAATTGCATGAAACAGCCAAATTGACATGGAACTATTCTCGTAGAATATTACACAAGCCACTTGACACCCACATCAACTATTTAACAATACATGTTTCTCGCATTTCTATCTCCACTAATAGATCATGTTATCTGTATAAGAGAAACAAAGTCCTTCAAGCAAATGCGAGACTTTCTGTATATCAGCTCTCATCCATCAGCTCTAAGTTCAAGCAAATAATCTCTCTTCTATCGTATGAGACATCAAAACACTTTTTCATGGCAGTTGTCTATTGTGCTTAACATTATTATACAGACTACCACAGAGAATAAACTCAGAAGAAAGCAGGACATCAAACATTTCCCCATATCATATCAAGGAGAAGCTTCAACACTTACAAATATCTCTTCATCCAGATACGAAATCATGAACAATCTCTGAAAGGATCCACCTGAAAGGACCAGAAACATAGTTAGAAGCCACATGTTATGCTTAAATTGGTAATTACAATTCTAAGTAAATGCCGGAGATCATATCTATAGTTCTACACAACGCCCTTTATCTTCCCTGTAGTAAACACTGTCGGAAAAACTTGTTTTTTTTTTTCAGGACAAGTAAAAGAAGAAAATGTTTGTTCTAAGATACAAGTAAAATATCCAATTAATATAAGTAGAATGATTCTCAATAACAAAGACCTGGAGACCTCCACTAAAGATATATTAAGACAAGAGAGCAAGGCACACAACAAACTTTGTGTTTGCTCTAATAACTTGCAATTACAAAAGAAACCAGACAAAACATACCTGAATAAATACTCATTTTGAAGCCTTAGAAAACAGGTGGATTTTCATATAAATTACTCTAAAAGAAATCAATTTTTATCAAAATAATTTTGAAGAAAGAAGAGAAACGACTAGTTTTACACAGGACACAGTTAGTCTCTTAATTTGGTTACAGTAGGATTCACCAGGCTAGAAGATTAATCACATGGATGTCCAGCTGCTGCAAGCAGCAAAATGGTGTCATAATACTCCATCATATGGCAAAAAATCAATACAAGAATATTACCAATTAGCAGCCAAGCCTTTAAAGTTTTATCCCTTGCACATACAAAAGCAATAGCTCTTGTTAACAGGAAAATCCTTTTATACTTTTTATAGGCGCTAATGAACCTTTCCTGATATTCCACATAATATGAGTCCTTTAGTGGAACTATAGAGACAATTGTAGTGTCCATTTCTAATAGAGCCAAAAAGATTCATTAGGCATTGGAATATAATGGACCAAATCAAAATGGGAACAACCTCTTTGTCTTGACAAGGGTAAGGCTGTGTACACCTGACCTCGCAACTCTCAATTATCCATGACAAAAGGTGTTATTATAGCTTGTTTTAGTCCCCAATAATGTACACTTCACACTCATGAGTAAGCATTTAAAAACTCGTACATGACGTCTAACGCAATTTGAGCAGCTAGGCCTTTTGCCAGCCCTATGATCAAGCAACACATCAAGAATTTCAATGTAGTTGCCCACTTTCCTTCCTTGAACAAATTGTACAAGAAATCCTAGATGCTCCCACCTTCTAAACTAGTTGTCATGTGCCAGAAAATAAAAAAGCTTCTCAAGTAATAACTATGGCAAGAACAACCTTTGTGCTAAACTTTAAGTTACCAATTAGTACTAGATGGCATTGTCATATCAATTAACCACCAACTCTGAAGAAGTCAGGGAGTGATAAGCTGACTTATTGACAAACCAGAGTGGTAAAAAATAGGATATCTGTGACGGGGAGAAGATAATTAATAAGCTTACTTAGTGGAACTCTAATCCCACTCGATATAGCATCCTTGATTGGAGCAGGAAGTTGTTGAACTGCACCCTGAGCTTGTCCCAATGCACTTCTCAGCTGCTCTGGTACTGCTTCCTCAATGACAATTGGAGACTCTAGTAAGCCCTCAGTGTATTCTTCTTTCATTCTGAGTGGCCCTTCAACAGATAACTTGGACGACAAGATCAATTTGCTTTCTACCTGCAACCAACAAGAGCACTTGAAAAACACTAAACATGCAATGCACAATGGAGGCCCTCTAGTCCTCTACAGACTACAAAGTCCATTCTGATTAGGTGAATTCAACCTGAAAAACAATTCTTTATCAATCTCCCTCGATTAGTACACTTCAGCAGTGAGCACAACATAGTAGTAAAACTTTTATGGAGTATTCAAGGGAAGCTCAGAGTGGAGCGCAACACATAGTGGTTAAACTTATATTGAACACTGAACAGGAAATCATCTATATCAAACAACCAAAGGAGAAGAAAAGCTAATTTGGTTAATTTCAAGGAATTCAAAGTCTGCACTATGAATTCATATACTAACGAGTTCACCCTGGATTGCACATGACAAGCACAACATAATACCCACAATGGTCAACATATGGAAAGCAAAGATCTACTCATATTATTGCAAGATGTTCTGGTTCAATGTTTTCCCCACTTTCCTCAGTACCAAACTACCCTACTCTACTTCCACATAACGGCAATCCATAGTAGAAACCAACAAGGACCAATGTGTAAAATTCTCTGTTCATGAGTTCAGTTATACCAAACATCAAAATTGAACAAATTTGGACCTTTATCAAAACCTTTTATTTTTTTTAATGATAATTAATAGTCCATTTTATTAAATGGAAGATAAAAGTAGCCGAAGCTCAAACACCCAATGGAGCCGAAGCTCAAACACCCGCCAAATCCAAGCGAAACTCACGGTTCCTTTCAAGAATCCTTTATTTATTGATTTTTATTTATTTTTGAGAAACTTTTTTTTTTTTTTTTGATAAAGCAAGAAAGCCAGAATAACCCCATTATGGGATTATCATAAAATGTCCCTTAACAATAAATTGGTAAGGGACTGGTCAAACTTTCAAGAACCCTTTATGAAATCCTTTCTGACTATAATAGCCATCTGTAGAGGTTCCTTTCAAGAATACAGTGAATCCAGTCATCCAGTGGTTGCCTCTGAAATAAGTACTGTAGTTAAATAAGAAATGTGACATAGTAAATTATATTGTATGGATAGCTTAACTGGAAGAGTGGAAGTAGAAGATCCTACATGCTCTGTAATATAGCACTGTGTTGGAATAATAAGGAAGATAACCACAAACTTGCACTGGTTTCAACAAGCTATGTACAAGTTAGCCCAATTCCATTGGAACTCAGATATAGCGTAACTCCTAAAAACCCCGGCTGCCGAACAATTAAAGAAGCTAGGTATTTAACCTTATCCCAAAGCACCTCAGGAGAAACAGGAACCCCAATGAGCACCTGTGCATTCCTATCCAGCCAAATATCAATAGAGGTGTATTTGATCATCAAATATACTTCTATACCGATATAGCATGCAAGTTTTATGGACAAGAACCATCATCAAGATCACAGTCAAAAATCCCTGATGCCTTTTTGCAATTTACTCCTTTCAAGTAAGGGAATTTCAAGTGAAGACCCCTACGAGTACTTCAAGGTTAACTCTTTTTTAAGATTATTTATTTATTTATTATTAATGAACTATTTGAGTAAGTACAACAAAAATTGAGGACATGGATGCATATAAACGGAAAATTGTCTACAAATCACCCCACAGATGTTGAACTCAAAAAAGCCCTGGCCATTTTGGGCGAAAGAGAAGCCAAGCACCCCACACGATCCCAAACAAAGTTGGCAAGCTTGCAACTGAAAAATAGCCATACAAAAGCAGTACCGCAACAACTTTCCCTCCTTCCTCCGCCCCGTACATACAGAACGCATCTGCAAGCAAACACTTCCCACGAAACAGCAGCCAAAATAACTGCATGAACAAGCCTGGTGACACATCACTCAAATATCTAGTAATAAAACCCACCCAGAAGCATGTCTTGAGTGTTCAGCTTACATAATAACAAAGTCCAAAAAAACGCGTGCACCTTCAAGGGAACCTTATAATTCGAATATGCAGCTAGCTAAAGGAAAGTGAGGGTATTGAGAGGGAAGATCAAGATTATGAAGGAAGGATTTTCAGAGAATCGTCACTATCATGAGATAAATGATGCTTACAAGAACGAGGAGGAAAGTTCCTCCAACATCTCCACAAGTGAAGGTCCCAACTCCCTCCTACTGACGTTCGCTCCCAAACATCAAGTTCTCAATCCTATAGGCCATACTAACTGGGGCCTTAAAAGGGTAAGATAATATAGAGGAATGCTAGCTAAACACGACTGTGAAAACTGTAACCCCCCCCCTCCCCCCCCCCAAAAAAAAAAAAGAAGGAAAACACACCCTACCATCCATTTAAACGCTTGACCACCCTCTACACAACAGTCTCCCAAAAAAGATGCAGTGTGGGAATTTTCCCCAGGGGGAACCGCAACATAAGTGAGTGGACTGAAGGCATCTCGTTTGAAATGTTTCAAGTTTGGTTGAATTTAGCATAGATTTCCTCAACTTTGACTCTTTTTCTTAGCCCCCCTTAAAAGTTAAAAACAATTGATATAGTTTCACAAAGTTCAGATTTGAATGTTGCAGAGAATGATGGAGCTATGACTTTCTCCACTGACTAACCTACTGTAACTTACTACTGTAACTATTCCATCAGCCTCTGGCATGCAGTTCCTCATATTGAGAATGATTATCATTTGAACAGGCCGTCAATCTCGTGCTCAAGAGTATTAGCTGCCTCCGGTGCAAAAGGTATACCAGTGATGCCAGTCCATTTTTGGCTATTTAAAGAGAACCAAAACATGTGGCTTATGGTATGATAATTTTTGGCTAGTGTTAGAGGAGTACTCGGATGCTAGTTATCCAACTTGAAAAGAGATAGAGAAAGAAAAATGTAAACAAAGTGTGTCCTTCACTCCTTATGTAACCGTGTGGTCTTCTCAGGCTACAGTTAGCCTTATCTTTCACATCAAGAGAATTATACAAATTATTTCATCAGTATAAAAGCATGCATACTCCGATATTTGGAATATACAGAGTAAGGAACAGCAGATCGATAGGAAGGCATTACCGAGTTCAATAGTCTGAAATTGGCGGTAACTTTTGCATAAGTGTCCTTTAACTGCACATCCATTCTCGAAAGACTTGCTAATGTGGCGGGAAACCTCCTGAAAGGACAGCAGCACCAACTCAATTAGCTTTCAATCAATGCAATGCTTATTACCAAAAATTAGTTTGGACAATGGTACTAATAACTGGAATAAATGAAAATGAAATATTTACAACTAACTGAACATACTCCAAAAGAAGTTTAGCAGCGGAGAATGCTGGACTGCCAGATCCAAACCACTCAAAATTCCATCTGCCTTCTAAATAGGGTGACCTGGAAAGCTGAAAGGACAAATAAATCCATTGCCCCTGATATGAGATAAGTATATACGTTGAGTAGATTTAGCCCCTACGTTGTGGGTCGAGGTGTTGGATTTAGACGCTCAAGAGCAGTTATCCTCTCCATCACATCAATTCGCTGCATGTCTGTAACCTTTCCAGTGACCAAAGCATCAAAACCTCCCGCATCCTTAAACTGTCCAAATATGTAGACAGCCATCAAACAGATACAAGGCATTTTTTACATGATAAATAGATTGCATGGATCACATGGAGTAACATGGATGCTCACAAGACAGAACATGTTAAAAACTAAAAAGAACCAGATAAATGAATTCTACAACAAATGGGAATGTGGTTAACAGATGATCTGTTAAGACGACAGGTATTACATGTTCTTAAGAGATTATTAGTGCAAGGAATGCAAACACACAGATGCCGGGAACTACATATAGTTCCATATCTACTTCCATTTGACTTGGGAAGTAGAGGTAGACGTCCAACAAAACTTCAAATAACCATTGTATTATACATTCTGGTTTTACTACAACAACCATTTCAAATTCAAGTACTTGAATTTTTATGCCAGATTTATGTGAACGTAGTAGCTACTACGAAAGTTGTGCTCGACTGCTTGCCAACCACAAATTCTTATTTTATCTAGCCAAGGAAGAGGCTTTCACTAATAGCCTAACTCATAAGATCATATAAGCAAATTAAGCCCACTAGCTTAAAGTCGTTAAAGATATCACCGAGGTCATAAGCCTTTATATGCCCACATGCAGAAGCAAACAAGAGCAAGTGCAACTAAATCAATGGGTTCGTCCTCCATGTAGGAGGAAATGCTCAACAGACATTGTATCTTACTTAGTGGCCACGGTCAAGGCAGTTGTTCCTCGAGTTACCCAATCCATCCATCCGACACCAAATTTTAGTACATTGTCCCCCAATCTGCCACTTCTCTCTTGAAAGTTCAAACCCAATGAAGTATGAACCTATTGTCTTTTTGAGTCTTTATGTCCGTGATCTACACTAATGCTTATAGTTCGCATCGAATTACTAGAATACCAGCTTAGGTAAGCCAACTATAGGGTGCTTTAGTTTGCTTTTCCTTTCTTTGTGGTAATCGTCCCATAAAGATTAGTTAGGCACCCTTAATATCGTGAAGTCACCTTTGCCTGATGAAGAACAATTAGCTACCTTAATGGGTTATCCCCACATCCGGGTTCTTCACATAATCACATGAATCTTATTTCATCATTGTCTGGCTGATCATTTTTTTCATCACATAATTTGCAATTGATTCAGTTACCCTTGGTCCCTTGAATTCCTATCTTTACAAAAATGGGGAAAAGTCCAACTTTTTCATACAAAAATGGGGAAAAGTTCAAACACATAAACCACACTAATTAAAGCCATAAGCATGTAAATTATACATCTCAATCATTAACTAAATTTAGCTATATAACTGTTCCCACTAAAGGCATTAACTTTGACCCCACCCAGATCAGTCACCAAACACAAACTAATTCCACTCTATCAATTCCAAATGTGACTATAATAATACAAAATAATTCAAAAACAAGCAATCAAATCAAACCCTCAAAGAAGAAAAAACTCACAGCAAGTAAGAGAGATTCTTTAGCAGAAAGCCTCTCCATTTCTCTAGCATAACTAGCAGATGCTCCTTGAACTGTTTCCTGAACCATTGCCCTACAAATTCTTAAGCTTTTCAAAATCTGCTTTGAATTTCTCATATTGGGTTTTCTCTCTCCACCATTTTGCAAGAAATTTGGTAGAGAGAGAAAAGATTTAGGGGTTGAAGCATTGCAAGGGCGGAAACCACAGAATGTGGGGATTGAGCCTTGCAGTGAACCCATTTGAGAAGAGAGAGAAAGAAAGAAAAGGGTTTGTTTGATTTCTTTCAAAGAATTTTGGAGAGAGAAATGTGTGGAAATTGGTAATGTGTAGACAAAATGGGAGGGAAGTTGTGAAAAAGTACAAGCAGAAGGAGAAGATGTGAAAGAGTTCCGTGGCGTCTATTTGTGTTGATAAGAGGAAAATATGGAAAGGACATTCCTCACAATCTCAACGGCTTTGCTAGATGCATCATGCGTTTTAAGTTTTTACTCGGACGATGGGCGTGTTCGGCAACCTGTTTTTGGGTAGCTGTTAGTGGTTTGAATTAGTCAAATCACTATCTATTCTAATTTATTGTGTTCGGTAACTAGTCTTTAGTAGTAGTTGTTAGCTTTTAGAATAGGGTTTTGCAAAAGCTAATAAAATTAGCCTTTCAACTCCAAAGGCTAGCTGTTGGAATTATTTAGGCATTTGATTCCGATTTTATCCCTTTAATTTTAATAAAAATAATAATAATATGGCCTTTTATGTCATTTTACATCAATCAGCTAACCAAACTGCTAACTTTACCGAACATTCAACCAAATAAACAGCTGACAGTTACGTACCGCTCATGACAGCTAATAGTTAGTTCAACAGCTAACCACTAATAAAACAGCTAAGACTACAACTACAACTAAGTATTGCCAAATAGACCCCATGACAATTTTTTTCGTAGGTGCTAAATAAGTCACTCCACAAATTTAAAAAATTATATACCAAAAATTATACTTTAAAAATAATAATAATCTGATATCTACATTAAAAATAAAATAAAAACTATGAAAACCAATATGAAAGTTGTAGACGTAGTCATAGGCGGCGCGCAACTAGTCCTGTCGAAACACATAATCCACACTGCTGGAGTGTTGGGCGCTAGGCTAAACGTGCGATTGGTATTTGCAAGCTTCATCTTTGTTTTTCTTTTCATTGTAAATAGATTAAAAAATGAAATTTTATTGACAATTCCCTTATCAGTCAAGTTACAAGAGAATGATGAGAATAGAAGTAGGATGAAGAGCAAGATGAAGAGGTTGGTAGTAGTTAGAACTCTGTCATTTGTGGATATATAGTTTGTCGGTAGGGGTTAGAAATCAGAATCCTTCATGTATAGGTGTAGTTTGTCAACACATGTCTCACGTTTTAGAGAAAAGATGTTCTACAATACAATATACATATACATGGAGATTTGAGATTCAAAACCTGAGCCTTAATATACTCAACACTTCCGTCTTCACCACTAGACCAAGACATCCTTTGTTGTAACGCATTTTAGGGTTTATATTTTCATAAGTCTCCTAAGTCTACTTACTCAACTAACGGGTCACCGACTCACGAGTTTATAACATTGATATTAGAAAACGAGTTTATAACATTGATATTAGATCATATATAGATATATGATTACTGTATTACCTTCATGGCACATGAGTGACATGAGCTTCCCACTTCAGCAAAGAGTGAAAGACATAATGCATTTTTTTGTCGTTATAGTTACATTAGTACTTACGTCCAATATCTTGCCAAAAACAATGAAACAAGTTTTTTGTACTTGGAAGATGTGCTTTTTATTTGGCCATAAATATTATCACGAGGCACTAAAAAAAGGGAAAATGGAGATGCGGGGTATCGAACCCCGTACCTCTCGCATGCAAAGCGAGCGCTCTACCATGTGAGCTACATCCCCGTTGACATTCCAAACTTCTACTTTAAATATAAATTTCTTCAACATTATAAAACCTCAGAAGACCTATATATGCGATGTGCTGAGTTTCAGCAAACGGCAGTGATTTTCCCGCCATGGAAATCGACGGAGAGAAGCTTCTTCAGCGCAAGCAATCCCACTACCAGAATCTGGTTTGCCCCATTTTCTCTCTCTCCTCTTTTTGGTGCTTTTAAATTCCTTCAAAACAGATTCATCCTTATCATCACCAAATATGGTTATGTAATGTGTCTTTTTGTCATTTTGGGTTCCCAAATTTTTGCAGGATGAGGTGTTTTTGATACAGAATGAGGTGTATAGAGGGCAACAGTACAGCCAAATTTACTTTGCTAGGCTTCATATGATGAGGACAATTATTCACTCACTTGTTCCTCACTGGAAACCCCACATTCCTGGTTTGTACCCCCATTAACCCTTTTGTTTGTGGAATTAAGTTGACCCAGATGTAAATTTATCTATTTTTTACTTTGAATTTTCTGGGTTTGTTATTGGTTTAATGTTTGAGGGGTGGAAACCAAGTGGGGTGAATTGATTTTTCTGTTAAACCCTGATTTTGCAGTTTTTTAGGGGTTTGTTGATGTCTTGGTTAGTAGTTTGCACAAATGGGTTGTTTTGTTGTTGGTCTTTTTTGTGGATTTATATTTAGTTATTGTGTGAATTCAAAAGGGAAGTTTGGAGTTTGTGTTACTCATGAGTCATGTCTGATTGTCTGGTTTAGGGTTTTGAGGATTGCTGCTTTAGTGATCTGTCCTCACTCCTCACCTTCTTTCCCTTTGTTTAACCAATAACAATTGATGGGTCTTCTTTGAATTACTTTTATTGTGGGTATCGTTTGTTACATGGACTCGCTACAATGTGTGACATGAGTACATGTCCAAGTATTAGACTTGGTGGAGAATCAAGGAGGTGGAGTGGTGGTACCACTGTCACCTTCTACGCATGAGTTGTGGGTTCAATTTTCTTAGGGCTCACAAATTGGTATCCCCTCTTTATCCTCCGAAGCTGTATGCTCCTCCTTACCGTTCTAAAATAAAATAAAAAAGGTACTGAACTCGGTCATTTATAGTGGAATTTCAGCCTAAATTGAAATGTTCAAGCATGCATACCATGGCCATGTAAGATTTGGACTTGACAAGGGTCACATGGGCGGATCCAGCCCTTTGGGGTAGGGGGCGTCGCGACCAAGTTTCGGAATGTTTTGGATAATAATAAAAATTCTGGAGGTTTTCCCCTATTGAAAGTTCAATTGTTCCCCAACTATTGCCCCTCGCCCCCAACAAAAATCATTTCTGCCTTTGCCACCCGTACTTAAAGTACAATGATGGGGCATATATACTCTTAAATTGAACTTCAAGGTATAGTACTTGCTGCCATCATAGAAATGCTAGCTAATGACCTTAGTTTTGTCTTTGTATATGCTATTAACTCTTCTTTGATGTATTGTCTAGCGATAATGTTGTTTTTCTGCCTCTGCAGTCTGCATATTCTATATTCTTTTTATTTATGTTGGGTTGGACTCAAATTCATAGATGTTAGTTGATTCAAGAACATAAGTGTATGAGAAGGGTGTTATTTGATATTTGGCGGACCTTTGTTGTAGTTTGCACGGTTTTGGGGCTCGAAGAGAACAAGGAATGCATTATTGTTGGAACGCTTTACAAACACATGAAACTGAAACCTTGTGTTCTTGATGAATACGCAAAGGAGGTAATGACTTTCTTGTTGAATAAATTGTTCTTTATTGTAATTCTACTGATGGCTAAATATTTAAGTAATGTGTAGAGATGATTATTCTGATAGTTTAAAATTTTTCTATGGTTTTATTTTAAATTTGTGATGAATAGAGGTCTGTGACTCCCCTCGCCAAGCCTCACAATTTTATGCACCCCGATGACCATCTGGTTTTGGAGGATGAAAGTGGGAGAGTTAAGCTTGATGGAACTGCCCTCTTACCTTCTGTTTGTGTCACAGGTCTGTTTCTCATCCTTATTTGCTAGAGAATAGGAAATTTGAACAAAAATGTAGTAAAAGTTAAATTTTCAGTAAAAAACCATGGAATGTTTTGTAAAGTATGTGTATACTATAACATATTGTTGTCCCAATGCCTCTCACGAGTAATGAGGCTCTTGCATAGGGAAGGGTCGGAAGTTAGATTAGTGAAGGAGCTACAATAGGAGTTCTGTTATAGTTATACATACATGGTTAATGAAGATCATCAGTGAAATTGTATACTGACAGCTCAGCTTTTTAGCAATTAAGGGGCAAAGGCGGTATACATTTGTATTGCCAGACTTGTGCGCTGTAATATTTTATTTTTGACCACTTAATGGAGGGTACCTTCTGCTCCTCACTCCAGAATAAAGGGAATACAAATTTACTTTGAGCACTGTACTTTTGAAGTATTTGGCCATCATATAAGTTCCGGCATGTGCAGGTAAAAGCAACTTAACAGCAAATTGAAAAACAGGGGGAAGATGGAAGATTTGAATAGGCTTTAAAGTGATATCGCGTCAATTATACTTCTATGTTCTATCAACAGAAACTATACACTAAATAATTTAATAAACTGGTAACTTTTACTTGTTAGTTGTTATTACCTTAGAACTTGGCTAAACCTTTTTGTTTCCAACTCATTATGCATGAATAGTCTATTGTAGCATGTCCACGTGTTACCAGATATGCATTCTTTGTGTCCATAGTTATTCCTTCTGTTTGTACCATTGGTCGTGTCAGGTCAGAAATCAGGATGTCAGACCAGATTAGAGGACCAAAGAATTTAGCTAAAGTACGAATTGGTGGATCATGGTACAGTTTTAGACTGACATCATGCATTTGGCAGGCCTAGTGGTTGCAGTGCTCGGAAAGGAAACTGGAGCTGGATCCTTTCTTGTTCAAGATTTTCTAGATGCTGGCCTACCGCCCCAGATAGGGAAGCCGCTAACACTAAGTAATTGAACTTTATCTCCTCATGATATTACAGAAAGAAATGCAGTTCAGAATCTTATGTAGGTTTCTATTATTCTTAATCTTGATGTTATTGTTTATATATTCTTCCTATCATAAAAACTTAAATACGAGGGTCTCACCGTGATATGACTGTTACATTTTGAACAAAAGTGTCACTTTTGAACTAAAAAGTATCAAAAGAATGTTACACTTTGAATAAAAAGTGTTATTTTTTATTGTCTTAACATGAAACGGTTTTACATTGACTTACTATTACTACTATTACATTTGTTACTGTCATCGTCATCATCATTTTTTATCATTACTGTATTATTGCTTTTGTTTAAGACTTTTAATAATATTAAATATATTTCTTGGTCTTGCTTGTACTGTTTGATTGGGTATCTTGTCCTAGAAATCATGATGAACAGGTATTCTGGAGCATTAAGAGTTTATGGTCCTGCTTGTGCTATTTGAGTGGGTATCTTGCTGGCATTAAAATTGTAATGAAGATGCTTAGTGCTATAATACAATTCTTTTGATTAAAGTTCAATGTTTGAGTTCCTTTACATGTAGAAATGAGGACCAAAAAGTATATAAGAAGTTGGATTCTTTTGATTTATTTTTGTGAGCAAGGGGCGGAATGGGTATTAACTTGCATATTTTAGTAATTGCATGGGAAGAAAAAAATACCATGTTCCTCTCTTGTTTGCTGAGTGTGTCATACTGTCACCTCATTGAGAGTTTCCTCATATTCTGGCGTAGGACCTCTCATAGCCCTCTGTTTCCTACCTCATAAAGTCATAATAACAGCACAAGCCAAAACCAAACTCATATCAAACTAAGCCTGATTGTCCTTCAGCTTCATTTAGCTTTATTAGGGGCTGTTTTTAATTTTGGACTGCATTGATGTTATGTATGAAATCATATTCTGGCGAGTTTGTTTCAATTCCTTATATGGGATGATCCTATGTTGACATATGATGACATGACGTGGAATAAAAATTGACAGTTGTGATCCTATTGCGAGTTTGTGCTCCAGAATATAGGATGATGCATCTAGAAATCTTTGATCTTCACTGATTACTTGTGATGACAAATATGGTGTTTTTTTCCTTTTTCTTTTTGGGTACTGAATTTGGTTGTATTTGCCTACAGGTGAGGACAAATACGTTGTCTTTGTATCAGGCTTAAGTGTTGGGGGTAACACCTCTAACCCTCTCCAGTTCCAGCTGCTTGTGGATCATATAACCGGGCATTTGGGGGATGAGAAGGTCCGATATTTCTGCCCCTCATCCTGCATTGAATTGTTATAGTATACTAGTAATTGCTTTTAAATTGAGCAGGAACAAGAAATTGCTGCAGAGATAGTTCATGTAGTAATTGCTGGAAATTCTGTAGACATTCCTAAAGGACTTTTCAATGGACAGGTGATGTATTCTGCGCATTACCTTCTATCATGAAGATTCTGCATCATTTATTTCTTTTGTTATCATGGTAATGTGAAACCTGAGCTTTCATATCTTGAATCAGCTTATTCTTGAGTTCAAGAAAACTAGTCAGAATTTACGTCTTATCTTTGTATTATTATCATTAGTCCATCCTTTGGCCATCACTCATCCTTCTACTTCGTCATACAGAGTGTGAGAATTTTAGCACACTCTCAGTTTAGTGTTTTAAGATACAACATGTAATTGCTCTTTGAATGTAGTAGCATACACATTTACGGTTATGCTGGTGCAGTGATCTTCATGTTGCCAGTTTTGAAGTTAGCCATTGAAAATCATTGTTACCCGTTACTTTTCTTTTTCTTGTTCTTGTTTGTGTGTTGTGGGGGTGGGGGTGGGGGGGGGGGAGCAGGGATTCCAAGCATTTTGTGCATGCATATGAGTTGTGGCTTTCTTGTAATGACTTTGTCTGCTTTATACAGAACTTGGGATCGAAAGATCAATCTAGGCTGTTTGAGCCAATCAAAGAGCTTGACATCTTGCTGACTCAGGTTCTTACATCTGTTCAATACTTTTTTTAGCAAAACTTTCGGATCAGTATCGAAACATGGTACCATCAACTTCCTATTATCTTTCAAAACACTACCCAAACGCCCAATTTGTTGGACCCATTGAACTCCCCTTATGGTTTCTTAGGATAAACTAATATGGGGTATTAATTAGTAAAAAATTCAACATCAATCATTAAAAGCAAGGAGCAATTGTGCGTTTTTTACAGAAAAATAAACTATTATCTTAAGTGCCACCCATAATACATAGATTTGCTTACAAACAGATAATACTTGATGCTTCATGTTTAGTCCATTTTCATTAAGAAGGCATATGATTGTCCTTACTCTGTGGTACTTTACCATATTACTTTCTTGTTGCACAGAAACTCACATGAAGGTCAGTTTCCTGTTTCAGAAACTTATGTTAAACTCCGGGAAACCCCCCTCTTTGAGCAGCAATTTCTTTCTTCTCTTAGACCTCTAAAATTTTGTATTTACTTTTTTCGTAAGCTAATTCTAATAGCTACATTGTTTAAGGTAATATTTAATATTTATATAGTCACAATAATGTTATACTTCTGGAGCAAAAAAAATATATTTTTTTTAGAAAGGGCGTTGCCATGTTGTGATCTCCTGTTTCCGTAAACATAGTACTACTTTCTCTAACTAATGTATAACTATCAGCAAACAATATAAAGTGCAGTTGTATACTTGGCCATGATTAAAATTTGTGTAGGGGAAAGTGGTCTAAAAATCTCAGGAAGTTGAGGGTGGCAGTAAATAGTTTAGTGTAAAAGTCTAAAATTTCCTTATCCCTAATGATCCCAATTTGAAAAAAAATCCTTAGTGTGCTAAGGCTGGTCGTTTGAATGTCATGTAGGTTGCTGCTGGTGTATCACTGGATATCATGCCGGGGGCAAATGATCCAGCAAATTATGCTTTACCACAACAGGTTTCTCCCTCCATCCCTCCCCCCTCTTTACGGATGAGTTTGAATCTTGGATATATACAACCTACTGTCAGCCTTTGCCATGCTTGACATTTATCTTCTTCTCAGTCTCTGAATAGATGCCTCTTCCCTGGATCTTCAGTGTATAACACCTTTAGGTCTTGTACCAATCCACATTGCTTCGAGCTTGACAATATCAGGTAAAATTCAGCCCTCTATTTGCTGCCATGACTTACTCACACTTGATGTGTGCTTATTAGTGGGCCTACATCTTTCAGATTTCTTGGGACATCAGGCCAGAATATTGAAGATCTTGACAAGTATTCAGAGGCAAAAGATAAACTGGAATTTATGGAAAGGACATTGAGATGGAGGCATCTTGCGCCAACTGCCCCCAACACCCTAGGTAAAACTAGTCCTGGTTATTATTTCTTGTGTTTTGTGTGTGGTATTATAATAGCAGTAGAAGTGGTGTTAGTTTGCATTCATCCCAGAGAGAAGGAAGTTCTGCTGTCACATCTCTTGTTTCATAATCTGTGGTGATAGCAAGTTATTTCCTTAAAGAAGCTAACTGAGCTTCTTCTTCTTCTTTTTTTCTTTTCCTTTTTTCATCTTTGAAATTTTCAGGATGTTATCCATTTACAGACAGGGATCCTTTTGTAATTGAGAGCTGCCCTCATGTTTACTTTGTCGGCAATCAAGATACATATGAAAGTCGTTTTCTTACTGGTACTATTTGTGAATTTATTGTCTTCAAAAGTTCACCAGGAAAGCTGCTTTTTCATTTTGATACGTTTATGTAAGATCAGCTTATAAATACTGTTGAATGCAGGACCAGAAGGGCAAATGGCACGACTTATTTCCATTCCTAAATTTTGTAACACAGGAGTTGCTGTTATGGTAAGCTGTTATCAATCTTCAGTCTGTGTAACTCATTCTAGGAAATATGAAATTTCCTTTTGTCTGCTGGCCTTTAAGCAGTGTACTGCTCTTTTGCAGCTAAATTTGAGAACTCTGGATTGTCATGCTCTCAGTTTTGGAACTCAGTTCAGCCCGTAACTGAACTTCAGGGATTTCAGGTACAATCAAAGTATCCCTGAACCTTTGTGCGCATTCAAATTTGTACTGAGCTGGTTGAGTGTCACCCTCTCTGTGATCTTATCAAATGTCTTTTATGCAAGCGGGACAATTAGTCCCCAGCTTTGGGAGTCCATCCGTGTTCCTAAGTATTCCATGCTTTCAAAGTTCTAGCCACATAAAATCCTGGTCAACCTTTGACAGTACCCCTTTGAGGGTGATCAATTTGAATTCTTTTTTTTTTTTTTTTTTGGCATTGTGTCATACAAGTCAAATCCATGCACCAAACCAGACAGAATTCGTTTGAAGCAATCACAATTTCGACCTGCATCAGATTGTATTATGCAGAGTTCTCATTACCACCCCATACTACCCCAAAGGAGAGACAGTTTTGTGTGTCCATGCATTGACCGACTAATCTGGAGATTTTTTTAAGAGAATCAATTCTCCCTTCCGTATCCACCCCCTACTGCTATCCCCCAGGACCCCACCTTCCATGCCTCCACACCCTTCCACCTTGTCCAGATCCTGCAGCCCAGCCCTCACACAATCAAACCTACCCCCTGCTAGTAATAAAAATGCTCTACTTATTGTTTGACAGTACCCCTTTGAGGGTGACCAATTTGAATTCTATGATAGATGTCGCTTGACTCTTTAGCTGGAACTGTGATATCTCTGGACTAGAGTTTTGCATGATGACAGAGAGCAGTGTATGTAGATGGTTGGATAGTTGGTTGACAAATCGTAGCAATCTAATTTGTGTTCCAAAATAGCCTTTGTTTACACTCTGTTGGTATGTCTGTATCCAGCAAATTTTATACTCTTACTATGTCTGAATCCAGCAAATTGTACATGCCTGATATGCACAACATTTATTGAACAATTGTTTTTTATGTCGTCCCTTTTTATCATTTTTTTGGCTTTGTGCTGTGTCTTTTCAATTGCGCTAGTTCATTTACATTAATCTGGACTGCCTATAAACAGGGTAATTTCGAGTAGCAGGGTTAAAGTCAAGCTTTAAGGATCATCTATGTGTTTGGCTAGGTTAGCAAGTTCGTTTGTCAACTAGAGCGAGGATAATGCGGATTTTGTACAATCATGGAGGTAGCAACAGCTTCTTGAGCATCTAACAGCACCAAGGGAGCTCTGTATGCCCTATTTGAGAGTGGCTTTGTCAAGTTTGCCTCCATTGGGAATCACTGCATTGTTTATAAGAGAGACAGTGAAGTGACAATGCCATGCAGCATGTCTTTCGTCAAGGGTGTTATTGAGCTGTAGCCTTTTCCTGACCTATGCTCTTGTTTGCGCAGAATTGTGCTGGTCTACATAGACTTGCATAGTGATTGTAGTTAGTATCTATTGTGCCTCAATATAAAACTCTTATGAACTACTCAAATGGGTTTTCATGTATAATTTGACCATGCACTTTTGCTATGTTTTCGAGTATTATTGACATTGTTGGTGGATTTTCCCAGCAGTAAAGTGATCTCGAAACCTTCTTCTTACTGTATTTAAGCCTCCATGGATGTTAATATTATGTCGGATGAACCGTGAATGGCTTAGCAACAAAGCAAATGATTCAGACTACTTTTACTTCAATTTTTGCACCGCTGAGATATGAGACATAGGATAATGATATGTTGACCCGATAGGTTAGTAAATAGTAACCCACTTGACATTTTAGAGCATTTAGTGGGACGATCCGTGACCAAATCTCGTCATTTTCTTTGCCTTCAACAAGGGGTCAAACTCTAATTTCTAGGATAACAATGTCCAACCCTCTTGCACACTGATTTTTATGTGTAAACTTAACTTATTGCCTACCTAGTTGGGTAAATAACAATCTCACATTGATGCAACTTATGAACTCAAACTTATATTCCCTCTTTCTTTAATCAAATTCCATACTAGTTTTCTGTGTCCATGCATTGTAGCTGTCGTACCTTACATTACATAGAGATAAAAACAAAACTCCTTTCAAAAATCAAGAACATAAAAAAAGAAAAGCTAATTTGACATATTATTATAAATAGTATTATCCCTTATTCAAATGCCCATTTATACTAAAGAGAACTCACATGGCGCTCAGACTGTCCTAACTGCTATATTTCCACACTGTTTGATTCAGATCCCCCATCATCAACTATCATTACCACCCCACAAGCCCCCACATTCAGCAATTAACGGTCCTTTTTCTCACTACATCATAATAAGGCGCCTAAATCCACTCACTTAAATCACTATTCTCTTTGTTTCTCAATCTTTGTTTCTCTCTCAACAATGGAAACTCCAAAAGTGCAACATGTCACAAAGGCGTCCTCCGACAAACTCCTAAGGAAGTTCGCGGGGACAGATTCTGACTCCGACACTGAGGCTTGCTCGGCTTCCGCCTCCAAACGCCGGAAGCCGAGCCAAAAGAGGCAGAAGAGCAAGAAGAAGAAGAGTGGTGATCGATAATAACCAAAAGAGATCAATATGAAGAGCAATTAATCAACTGTGAGAGTCCATTAAGGGAAAATGGGAATAATGGGAGTTTTAAGAGTTGTGGAGAGGAAATCACTTCTTCCTCATCAAAGGGCTCGTAGATCGAGGGGATCTTTGCTTAGACATCTTGCAATTTCAAGGTCTAGGAACAACAAGTCTGTTCTTGGTGCTATTGACAAGGTACTGAATTTATTCACTTATTTTCTGTTGTTTTTGATTTGAGATTAATAAAAATTCTCAATTTAATTTGTAGATTATTTCTCTATTGATGTATGTTGATTGGGGTTAGTATGTCGTTGTCACAGGCTCCACATATGAATCTAGTTAATTAAATTACAGTTGGTCACATTAATTATAAAGAGAACTAATAACAAATTTTCTACTAGCTTAATTAGTCGGTAAAGAGTACACATAATTGTACACAGAGAGCCAAAGAGGGCAAGAAAAACATTTGTCAACATACAACCATTTTTAAAAGTGTCAATTCGCAAGCCCATGTAAAACAGGTAGTTCGTCATCGATGAGTTAAATCAAGAAAGAAAAACCCAAGTTGATTGTTGTAGACTTGTAGTCAAGTAAATTTGGTATTGTGAAACTGTGAACTGAATTCACTATTTTTTAATTTTATTTTGATTATTATAATGGGAAAGGGCAACCACCTATAGGTTACAGGGCTATTATAGTAGCACTGTTGTTGTCCGGTTTGAATCCTAACTACATTACTAGGAGAGAGACTGAGCGCTCGTCAATCGTCACTACATCCACACTTAGTGGCGGATCTAGGAAACTAACAATAGGGGTGTCAATTTAAACTAAATTGTTATGATATTTTATCAATAATTTACAAAAAAATCTCAAAAAGTAGGATATTTTAGCAAAATTTTCCGAAAAAACTGGATGCCCGAGACCCTAGTTCCCCATATTAGATATGCCACTGTCCACACTGACACTAGTGGAAATGAGTTAAACTAACTATCTGATAAGCTCATGGGGTCCAGCTCTAACTCATTCGATTGTCAAAGCCCAATATTACTAATGCGAACACTTTAATCATGTCCATATTCAAACTCCTAAACTAAATAGATATAAGTCTCAATCACTAGGCTATGACTAATATGTTACGTAGTACTTCTAATACAATATGGTAGACGATAGAGGAGACCTAGAGACTAGAGAGGGCGTGACAACAAACAGGATAGGAACATATATGGATAACAATAAACTTGAAGTGCTTGAAACTGTAAATTCGCATCTTTCTCTTTTTTTCAAACCGTCATACAAAGCAGAAAAGTTGGAAAAAAAAAAAGCTGTGGCATTTCACGTGAGATATAAGTAGATAGATTGACTAGACTTGTAAAATCTCAGTACACTTTTTCCCCTTTTCTCGTGTAGCAAATCCACTTTAATTGTTTGTTTCAATTGTTCACAATTTCAATTGTTTATTCATCATAGTCAAAGGTCACAAAACCATTATTTCCTTAGTAGCTTTGAATTTATTTCCTAGTAAGATGATGCTCGTGATAAATGTAAATTTCATTTTTCTCCTGGTTTTGAATCTTTTGATCAACTTGTTGCTTTTGTTGTTGACAAAATGTAGACATGGAGCAAAGCAATTAGAGGGGCGTCCAAGGTCTTCATGGAGAAGCATTACAATCGCCATAGACTTTTGATCAATGACATGGTTTAGTTTGAATGTGTGCAAAAAAAAAAAAAAAAAGAGAAAAGAGAACATGATTTTGTAAAATAGTTAAGCATCAATTATTTGATTATTTGTATTTCATTTATTTGTTTTTCCCTCCCATTTCATTATGGTCCTAGTAATTTTAGTTTTATGTACTTGAAATTGAAATCGAAAAATTAATGTTGTTGCAGTAAACTTTTTAGAGAGAAACATTATGTATCTATTCAAATTGTGTACATTGGCAATATTATTTGTTGGAGCATAGTAAATGATTTTTGTCTCTCGTGGCTTGTCATGTGGCAGTGGTTATATGTGGATATGTCCAAAAGAGAAACATTTGTTTTAAATATCCACATATGTAACCACCGCCAAATAGTAGTAACCAGCTTGATCTATCTCTCTCTATATATAGAGGCAATATGAGAAGAAAAAGAGAGAGAAAAAAAGGAGAATGAGCTAAAGCCTTGGATATAAATGGAGAAGATCATCTCCTCGGATTGTACATGGCTATTGGTTTAATAAGAAGATCAAATTAACTTCTTGAATAGTTAAACCATATTATAACTGTATATGAAAGCAGAATCTACAATCTATGTCAAGCTATATTTTCTACTGCGCATTGTTGGAAAGAAAAATGTGACCTGAATGAGCTGTATGATGTTACAACTATTTAACTGCTTCTTTAATTCAAATCTTGAATGCAATTATGAAAAGAGTGACAATAGTGAATCGGTTTCTCACTATGTGAAAAAAAATTAGATTGTTCAAAGGTACGAGTGCATGACATATGGCAGTCTTATTCGTTAATTTTTTTTTAAAGATATAGAACATATATATATATATAAAGATTATATTTCACATTAATTATTATTAGCATAATTTGACATAGAATTATCATTTTGGATTATAAATACATAAGTGTTTTTGGAAATATTACAAATGATTGAAGCTTTATTGATATATGACCAATATTCTCTTTTCTTTTTTTGAGTTAAGTAATGTTAGGCTTTGTTCTTTTCTTTTCGTTTATATTTTGTGATTCATTTTGGTATCATATTTTGTCTCATCATTCGTGTTGTTCTGTTTCGTTTCTCACAATTGTGCACCATTCCGTTAAAGAGAACAACGACTAAGGCCTTGTTCTCGTCAACGGAACGGTGAGGAACGGAACGGAAATTGCAGTGCGGGACGGATTGGAATAATAAATATAGCTTGTGTGGTACGGAACGGAACGGAAATTACAGTACGGTGCGGTACGAAACGAAAATTGCGATACGGCGTAGAACGGAACAGAATGCAACATAAAAACGACGAAAAGAACAGGGCCTAAGTGACATTTTGGAATCAAGATTCTACTACATTTCTTTTTTCCCGTATAGATGTAAAAAGTCCATACGTACTCATTACTCCATAAGTCCATATGCATGTAGGCATGATTTAACAAGCAATCACATTAAATTTTGTGGGTAATGTCCACTTATTCGCTCGCACATATACACACGACACGCCATAGTAAGATAAAAGCATAACACCAAATCTCATTGACTTCCAATGACTTGGATCAAAAAATGCTATCTTTGTAGAGTAGTTAGTTATTCACTGCTAAACAATACGGTTGATAAATGCTGTAGAGCTGGAACTTGATGAATTAGCCCTCCCCACTTTCTCTCTCCACTTTTGCAGGTTTAATTCACAGATGCCTTGTGCTTGGGCTATAGTTTCTGAAAGGAACATGTCCCTACCTCAATGTCACCCTTCATTATTAATCCACCATCTCCTTCAATGTTCTATCCATCTATATATGCTTGCCATTCCTGTTTCAATTAATAGCATGTTATGATAGTAATGCTATTTTCATAATATTCCTATTATGAGTTTTCACTTAATTGCTTGGGACAATGTCTAATGGTATGACAATGGTAATGCTAGATCAAGATAAAATTACACTTGTATGTTGTATCTATGGTTATCATCTTTCGTTATGAGCATTTACCAATCCGTTTTAACTTATTCTGTTTTGCAAGTCAACTTTGTTATGTTCTACAAGCTTATTTATATTTCCTTCTTTTGATCAGTTAAGTTAGATTCCGCTTCAATTTACTCCAAAATGAAAACTCATTCAATATTGAGATCATTTAAGATTGTGTGTCAAAATATTTCCAACGACAAATGTATCATGGTAAAGAACGAAATGAGGAATTGTTAGTAATATGTGTTTGAAGTCTCTTATCCATAACGTTCACCTGACGAAAAAGATAAACAACTAACTTCCAAGCAATAATAATTGATAAAAGTAGAATTTTCCTGAAGTTTTAAGCAAAAATTTCTAGTCATTGTTATACATTATGTTGGTATAAATGGTTGCTTGTTTAACTACACAAATACGACTATTTATACACGAAACATATACTTGTCCAAATTAATATTGCAATTTACGTGTAAACTTAAATACATAGACAACAAGTTTTTTTCTTTTTTTTTTTGAGTGAAAATACATAGACAACAAGTTAGAAAGAAGATAAAACACGCTTTTCTTCGTTTAGTCATTTTCAAATTAAATTTTGCTTAACATTCAAGCCACTTATTTTAACCAATTCAATTTGGCCTTTTGTCATTAGGGCGTTTCCAAATAATTGCACAACATCCAAAATCTTGTTGTCTTGGTTTCACTTGTAGGGAGAAAATACTATTTTGGATTATTGTCCTTTTAAACCCTTCATAGCTAATTTGCATACTAACTAGGTTAACTTTTTTTTTTTTTGATACTAACTAGGTTAACTTGAAACTACATCTTTAAAAGTGAAAATCCAAAAGCCATTATTAGTAATATCGAAAATTATATAGTATGGCTTGCAACTAAGCAGGAAAAAAAATTCATTTATACAACTTTCTATCATTTTCATGAGAGATACTAACCCATCAAAAAATTATAAAAAATAGTAATAATTATTTTGATATTCACACATCACAAAAATTATTTATTTTTTGAGTGAACATTACAAAAAATACTGATCACAACATTTAAAACCTATGAAATAATGGCCCCAAAAAATCATGTTAAACTAGGTAAAAAAAAACCTTACACCAGTCCCATATACTCCCCATATAAAAATAATTTTTTTTTTTTTATCAGCAATCATCATCAAAAGCTAAAGTTAAATCTTAAAGAAGAAACATACTTAGTTAGATTTAGACCTTAATACCCCTCATCATCCTATAAAATTCCTCCCCGTGATAAAATTGTCTAAAATTTTCAATGTCCTTTAATACAAAAAAGAATTGAGTTGACTATCCAAAAAAATATTTCTATTTCCTCCAAATCCCCCTCCCAAAATACTCCTTAGTCCTTAAATAGTCGACCATTTTCACTATTTTATACACTTCTTTAAACCCACCCCCTCACCCTCATTTCCCCTCCTTCAAAAACCTCCATTGATCCTCTTTTTTTCTCTCTCTTCCCATAAACTAAGCAAGACCCATTTTAATTCCCCTCATTTCCTCAACTGGGTATCTCTCACTTTCTCCCAATTTTGAGTGAGGAGAGAGAAAATATTTCTAGGGTTTGGGGTTTTTTGAGGGAAATGAGGGATGCTTTCTGGGGTGAGAAAAACTGCTTCAGCTTGTTGGAAACCTGTAAGACGATATGTTCGAATGAGCAGTAGAGATGGTGGTGATAGCAGTGACAGTCAAGATGATTTAGGTTCAGGTTCAGGTTCTGGTGGTGCTTCTTTTTCTAATCAAGATAAACTCTTTTGGTCACGAGATCTTGAAAAGCATTTTCTTGGGGAATTCTCGTTTGCTGTTTTTCAAGCTAATGAAGTTCTTGAAGATCATAGTCAAGTTGAAACTGGACGTAATGGTACTTTTGTTGGTGTTTATGATGGCCATGGTGGACCTGAAGCTTCTCGCTTCATCACAGATCATCTCTTTGTTCATCTCATGAGTGAGTTTTTGGAACTTTCTTTTGTCTGTTTGTTTTGAGTTTTGGGTTTTGTTTCGTTTTGTTGTTGGAGTTATTTGATGGGTGGGTGTGTATTAATTGTTTTGTAAAGTTATCTAAAATAGTGAGTTTTTGGTTCTTTCTTTGTGTTTTGTATTTTTATTTGATGGGTGTCCATTAATTAATTGTTTTCTAAATGTTATCTGGAATGATAATTGGTTATTGGTTGTTTTTGTGTGGTTTTCTGCGTGGGTTTTAGTGAACTTGGTCTATTACTAATTGTTTATTGAAGTTATCTGGAATGGCTGTTGATTATTGGCTGTTTTTGCGTGGTGTTTTGACTGTTTTCTTTGTGGGTTTGTTGAATTTGTCTCTTGGCTTGGCTTGTTGGTTCATCTCCGACCATCTCTTTCTTCATTCCATTAGTGAGTTTTTCCTGCTATTTTCTTTCTTTTGCTATTTGAGTTTTGGGTTTTGTTCTCTTTAATTCTTTGTTATATTATCTGGAATGGCGATTGATTATTGATTGTTTTTGTGTGTTTTTCTGGGGTGTTTTCTTGGTGGGTATCTTGGAATTTTCTCTTTGCTTGTTGTTTTATATTTGATCATCTCTTCGACAAGTGAATGGGTTCTTTTATGTTTTTCTTTGAGTTCTCTGGGTTGGGAGTTGGGCTTTGTTTATCTAATGTTGGGTTTCTTTTTCGAGTTTCTGATGCACCTGTTAGTAGTTGTTAATTCGAGGTATTTCTGTTGGGCATTGGTAATTGGTGGTATTGACGTGGGAGTTTGCTTTTTGGTGGTGGGTTTTACTTCTCTTGAAGTCCTGTATTTGAACCGAGAATCTTCTTGTGTGACAAAGCGTTGGTAGTTGGTACTGGTGTTTTCATTTGATTAAAAATATTTCTTGTTTGATTGTGTTGGTTGAAATGCTTACAATATCAAAATAGACTTATATATGGCCATTACATAAGCTAGATGTTAAAGAAATATTCTAAGTCCTGTTGTGCATCATCGTCTTTGTCGTCTTCTTTAATGAGAAGAGACTCGGGCTGTTTTGGGCGGCATAATTGACGTTTGTACACTAGAAACACCCCCCTTACCCCGCTTGGGGGGAAGGGGGGGAGCCTCTTTGGAGGCAATGGGGTAACGCTGAATCGCTGATGTAGTCGACACTTGTGCAACATTTTTAAAAAACATAACTCGCTAATATTTGATGATTTTTATATGGAAATGAGTTTGAATAAGTATGTTTTTGAAACTAGAACACCGCATAGTTTGACGCAGTAATGAGTCTAATGACTCTGCTGTAGAAGATTGATGAGATAGCTGTCAATGCTTCATTGCTTTATGGAGCAGAATATGGTGACTCAAAAGTCAGTTGTAAGCTCTGCAAAGATTACCCTACTCTCTTGTGCTGAAACTTTGACACCAGCTTACTAGTGAGTGCAATGGAATGCATGATGTAGATGAAAGCACAGAGAAGTTACAATGGTTTTTGATCAAGTTCCACTTTGTCAGAACCAGCAAAACTTTCTTCAGTCTTGTAAATGAGCTTTTGGCTTCAATGTTATATGATGATTAAATAAGTGTAGAAACCATAACTAAAGAATAACTAGGTGAAAAGGAGGAAAAGTGAACACACTGGTCAAATTCCTTGATTGGTCAAGATAGCATACTTTTTAGTTTCTCATTTTACTGAAGCAAGTGAATTTCCAAGTAGATGAGCAAAAAAAAGTGAATTTCCAAGTTAATGCACTTTAAGGTTTCTAACCAAATATAATGGTTTATGGTAGTAAATCAAATGAATTGTTACTGAGCTGTGTACTGTGAATTAGGAATACTAATGCTATTTGCACATTCTCTGTATCAATTATTTTCAATGTTTTTGTGAGCTTCTTAAACCATGTTTTATTTCATGTGAGTCTACCTTCATGAGTTATTTAAAGGTCAAATCTGAAGCATATCACTCAATGTGTTACAGAGCTTGCTCAAGACAGCAGAACCGTGTCTGAGGATGTCATCAGAAGAGCTCTCTCTGCAACAGAAGATGGATTTCTTACTTTTGTATCCAAGACATACAAAATAAAGCCGTTAATTGCAGCAATTGGTTCTTGTTGTCTAGTTGGTGTTGTCTGGAAAGGGACATTATACATTGCTAATCTGGGGGATTCACGAGCTGTTATAGGCACTTCAAGTCGGTCAAACAAGATTGTCGCAGAGCAGTTGACCAAGGCGCATAATGCCTGTATGGAGGAAGTTAGAGAGGAACTTCGGTCCACACATCCAGATGATTCATCAATTCTGGTTATGAAGCAGGGCGTGTGGCGAATTAAAGGCATCATTCAGGTTCCTCCTTTCTCCCTCTAACGAGAAGTTACCAAATTCTATCTTTTCTTGTATTTGGGTTTTTCTTTTCTCCCTTCTCACTTCTGTGTTTACGTGTTTTTTTCTTTTTCTTTTCCTGTTTTTCTGGAAGGGGGGGGAGGATTCCATTCTTAACAGTGATCCTGGATTTGTCGTGGGACTGGTCATTGGATAACTTGTGAGACAATGGGATGGAGTCTATGTCTTGTTTATGATCGGTTATATGAGGTTTTAGATGTAAATTTGGCATAATGGCTGATCCTCGTTAGATGAAACACCAAGAGAGTAGTATCCTTGTGTTACGTGACCTGGAAAATCTGTTTAATGCAAACAGATTTGGTCACCATTGATAATCCCCTGGGAAGTCTGCATACTCTGCTTACTGCCAATAATCTTGTTCTATGCTGGAACTCGAACTCTGGATGCCAGCAGTGTCTTTAAGGAAAGTGAGATGT